>CM042695.1:192162760-194923800 GCA_023614405.1 Avena insularis | reverse complement strand
TAAAACTAGGATTGGTTTATAAAATGGGTATGATCTCATATGCTTAAAGCATATAGTAGGCATAGTAACAAGTAGGGGTTGGTTGCGTCAGTAGGGTATCTTGCAAGGGTTAGCTTGCATCAATGTCAATATAAGCTTGCATAGGTATAGCATCAGCTTGCTAAATTGCAAGTGTTAGCTTGCACATTCACTAGTAGTATTAGGCTTGCCTTGTGCAGAGCAGTGGTTGAAGTTCTCCTCGGTTTCTTCTTCGTAGTATCCTTCCTCCTCGTATCCTTGGTCGGTACTAGCGTCTATGAATAAATACGAGGTACACAATCACCAAACAATACTTAACTACTTGCAATCATCACACACAAGGGTCCTATAGATGATCTAGCATCATCTCTAACATTACAAGGTTAAGGCTTGATTTAATTCCTTTTATTTTTAGAAAAGTAATTTCTACTCATTGAAAAACTACTCAAGATTTAATATTCTCCAAACCAAACATGGGATCATGTTGACACATGTCATCACCACATATTGTAATCCATGGGAATGTGATTTAAAGTGGTGTCACTATTTAATAAGGTTTTACCCTTTTATTCTAATTAATTAAAGTGGCTAGAAATGCCCATGGGGCATTCTTTTTTTACTTGAACATTATTTCTACAAGTAAACCTATATATTTTTTATATATTCTGAAAGGTATGGTTAAATGTGATTTTTGGGAGTTGGAATCAACTCAAAAGATATTATGGTTTAAATTTGAAAAATGTTTGAATGCAGAAAAGCTTCTATCTTGTTATTTTTACTATGGGTGATCTATAGATCCAAATGACTTGAATCCAACGGGCTTGGATTCAGCATTCACAGACCTTTCCAACAAAATTGGTTTCATTCAATTTGGTGCACTGAATCGATCTGGGTTGATTTTTTAAGTTCGGTACAGAAGTGTGTTCGAATTGAAATGGAAAAAGTTTAATTTGAATAACTGGGCTGCGCGGGAAAAGTAAACGGGCAGGCCTGCTAAGCGTAGTGCTCCCGCGGGCTGCTTAAGTGGGTGTCCCCACTCGTCAGTGACACGGGGCTGGGCGAAGCGGTATGGGGCAACGTGGGTCGTTCGATCTAGTTCTAATCCAACGGCTGAGAGTCATCGTCGACGCGAGACAACGCCGGCGAGAACGAAACCTAACGCGACCAGTGAGGGGTGCTGGGGGCTCACCGGGGTACATGCGAGGGTCGGCGAGGTGGGCGAACGACGAAGTCGACGACGACGAACTCAGGGGTGGTCGTGGCAGCTCCTGGGGTGGACGAAATCGATGGCTTCCTTCTTCTCCAGAGGCGGCGGGCTCCGGTGAAATTCTAGCGGGGTGGTGCTCGCCTTGCTCTGAGAACGGTGTGGCACGATCAGTGAGGAGAGGGGAGTGAGATGGTGTGAAAAAATTGAGCGGGGGTGGACTCTATTTATAGTCGAGCGAGGGGACCGTCGGGGCGCACGGTGAGCTCGTCGGGGGCGATGTTACAGGCGGCTAATGGCATGGGCGAAGGTAGGGGACGGTGCGGTGTCTCCTGGCGATGCTCAACGACATGGTTTCGAGGCATGGGGCGGTGCGGTTTGGTCTGGAACGGGCGATGCTCTGCGCGGCAGAGGCGGCGTCTTCGACGGCGGGCGGTGGCTGTGCGGCACGGGGCGGCAAACGGGGATGTCTGGCGGTCTCCTGGGTCGGTGGCGATCGTGTGTGCACGCGGTGAGGGCGGCGCGCGGTCTGTGGGCTTCGGTCGAGGGTGGTGCTCTGGCGCACGCTCGGCATGGTCTCTGGCGGTCTGGGCGCGGTTCGTGCGCGTGGTCCAGGGCTTGGCAACGCTCGCGGCTGGGACAGTGAGTGGCGGTGGACGGTGGGCTGCCTCCCAGACATGCTGGCTAGGCTTGCTGCTGCTCCTAGCTTGCTGTCGACTATGGGGTGGCAAGGGTGTGCTCGGCTGTTCACCATTGATGGCAATGGCAAGCTCACAGTGGTGCTAGTGCTTGGCTAATCTTCCTAGATGATCTACTGAGCTGGTTGTGAGCTAACTAGGGAACAAGTTAGGCCAATTTTACTGCACACTATAGTGTTTGATGTTTGTTTGATTTGTGTCTGCAACCTGTTTGATGAAATGGCTGCATGAAATCAAGTTTTGATTTTTGAAAAGATTTTTGGTGGGTTTTCTAGATTGGTGCTGGTGAGTCTGCAGATGCTTGGGTTTTTAAAGTTGAGCTTGTTTGAGTGGTTTTTGACAAAGTGGGATCTTCCCATATGATAAAGATTCAATTATGAATTGTCATTTAAACTATGCATTTGAAAGTTTCTGGATGATCACAAAGTGGGCCTTGATACATTGTTATGAGTACATTCAAGGGGCGCAAAGATCCAGAAATGTTTCTGTTAGGTTCTGAAAGTTTGAGACAGCCAAAGTAGGCATGAGAGTTAAATTGGTCAAAGTGACCATTCATTTAATATATGTGTTTTGATTTACTTGTCTTTAGGAAAAGTGTGGGAAATGTTTTAGATGATGTTTATTTCACCTAAGAAACATTTTACAAGCAATGAAACAAACAAACAAGGTGGTTTTAAAAGAATTCAAAATCAATGCATACACATACGCATGCATTCATAATTTTATTTAGAAAAGTTTTTGTTAACCCTAATTTTGATGATTAGAGTTTGATGATCCAAGCTTAGTATTTTTGGGATGTTACAAACCTTCCCCCTTAAACAAAATCTCGTCCCGAGGTTTGAAAAAGGACAAAAAGATTACCTAGGATTTAAAGAGATCGGGAAACTCCGTCCTAATGTGATCTTCGCGCTCCCAGGTAGCTTCCTCTTCTGTGTGGTTGCTCCACTGAATCTTGAGAAACTTTATGCTTCGGGTTCGGGTAGTTTTAAAAGCTTCTTCCAAAATGCGGATGGGTACTTTAGGATAGGTCAGGTCATCGTTTATCTCTATGGTCCGATGATCGATATTCTTGAATACTTCTGTCTTCTCGGGGACTTCGAGACACTTGCGAAGTAACGAGATATGGAATACATTGTGCACGGCTGACATCTCTTTAGGTAGCTCCAATTGATACGATACTTCTCCTCAACGGTTCAGAATCTTGAAAGGTCTGATATATCTGGGGGATAACTTTCCTTTGAGTTGGAAACGCTGCATTCCCTTCAATGGCGACACTTTCAGATAAACAAAATCTCCTATGTTGAAGGCGAGGTCTCTACGTCTCTTGTCAGCGTAACTCTTCTGTCGGGATTGGGCGGTCTTGAGGTGCTCACGAATCTTGTGAACCTTCTCTTCTGCTTCTCGTAGGATGTCGGGTCCGAAAATCTGACTCTCTCCTACTTCCGACCAGTTCAAAGGGGTACGACACTTTCTTCCATACATGAACTCAAATGGGGCCATTTGCAAACTGGCTTGATAACTATTGTTGTAAGAAAATTCTGCGAGCAACGGCAGCCTTCCACTTGGATCCATATTCTAACACGCATGCTCTCAGCATATCTTCGAGTATTTGATTTACTCGCTCCGTTTATCCATCGGTCTGAGGGTGATATGCGGTACTGAAATCTAGGCGGGTTCTTAAACCTTCTTGAACTTTTTTCCAGAATCTCGAGGTAAACTGAGTTCCTCGATCCGATACTATGTTCTTAGGAACTCCGTGCAAACTAACGATTCTAGCGATGTACAACTCCGCTAGCTTCGAACTCTGATACGTGGTCTTGACGGGCAAGAAATGGGCGACTTTGGACTGTAAGGTTCCCAACCTTTAATAAGGTAGAGATCCCTGTGTTTACAATGCTAGTCCCTGGATCAATAGCTAGCATCCACAGTTAAGATGTAATATCAAGAAACAAAGGTCATAATACAACTTTATAACCAGGAATAAAATAATTCATTACATCTTACATAGCTCATTTGGCTATCACATTACATTGCAGCAGAATATCTATAAGCATGGGGTCCTTCATCTTCAAAGTGCCACAGGCAGTCATAGTGGTTGTAGACTTGTAATCCTAATCAATAAACTTCACTAACATCAAACAAACCTGCAACATAATAAGTTGCAGCCACAAGGGTCAATACATTTGAATTGTATTGGCAAGTTTCACTACTACGTAGAAATAAGTGAATCCTATCATTACATGCATATTTGGCTAAGTAGGGTTTAGGCTCATTTGCAGAAAGCAATATAGTTTTATCCTATCTTTTCAAAATAGTTTTTGATCTTTGTCAAATATTTCTGAACTTCTTGGAAAACTCCAAGTGCTTCAAATCCCTTGTTGTCACCCTCGAGTTTTAACTTTGAGAAATTGGAATGTCGAGATCTTCCATAGCTTCAGGCCTTAGTTGCTCAGAGTTGTCCATAACCGGGGACACGGCTAAGTACTTAGAATTTGATATTCTGCAGAAGTTGTACACTTTACCCACATGACACAATCTCATCTTGATGCCACCAGTGGCCGCTGGATA
The DNA here is from genome assembly GCA_023614405.1 of Avena insularis. Lineage (NCBI taxonomy): Eukaryota > Viridiplantae > Streptophyta > Magnoliopsida > Poales > Poaceae > Avena > Avena insularis. The sequence continues at coordinate 194,919,312 of CM042695.1, read as the reverse complement.
AGTACTCACCAAGATGGAGTACTGGCAGATTGAGAATGTGACAAAGTCTTTCCGTAGGAGTCCTCCCAATACACAATGCTAGCTTGTCATCCAGACACTAATGTAGGGTTCCAAGTTCCCTAGCACAAATCTAGTTAACCTAAAGATGCCAATGCATGGGTCTTCCACTATGTAGTTGACTAAGCCAGAGCCCATTTAGCATGTGGCTGTACACGGAAGCCACTGTACGAGAAACATGTTCAATCTCTAAGTCCCTGGGTGGTTTTCTTCTAGTGCACAACAAAAAGAGATTGCCATATAAACATGGTTCCTTTTGTTTCCACCTTGTCCAACCTTGAGTATCCTTGTCCACCCAGGTGGTTCATTGAGTACTTGTTTTATTATATAAAACATAAGTCTTTTCAATACTTCATATAATCATAACATGTATCCCATCCCAAATATATAGCTGGGCTAAGCATACTACAACTACAATGTTTCCACTAAGGAAAATATAGGGGTATCCTATTAGGATTTAGCATAGCATAAAATATAGTAAAGCTTATCATGCATGTTTCAAAAATCCACTAAGTGTAATGAAAATAGTAGGACTTGGATGATAGTGTCACTTGCCTTTTTAGTAGAGAATGTTGGTTCACTTCTTGATCTTGCAAATATCACACTCTTCTAATTCCACTACAATTCAATCAAGCAAACACAATTAAACTAGCATTTCAACCAATATTCAAACAATTTATCACACATAAAATAATAGAAACAAGGTCATGCATGCAAGCATGCAAAGGATAGTTTTATTTGCAAAGGTGGTTTCTACTAGGCTCTAAACATTATAAAGTTTAAAGTGGTCATTTTCTAAAGTGGTAAACCATTTGCAAAAAGGTTTTATCTATAGACCATTTCTAAATCAAATCATTATTTTATGTGGTTGAAAATGCTTTTATCAAAGCAATAATTTTATATTGTTCATCAAATAAGTTCTTAATTCACAAAACTTGGTGTTTAGGGTAAGAAGGTTTGAATCAAATCATTTCCCAAAGGTTTTACTCAAAAATCATTTCCATATCAAAATCAATATTTTATTTGACTAGAAATGAGCTAATTCAAGTATTTAATCCTAAACTTCACAAAATTCATTTTTAAATCCATGAGTTGTTTCCTAGGGTCAGTAAGTTCACAACAAACCATTTTGCAAAGATTTTACATTAAAATTTTATCTAGAACAATTTTTATATTCAAAATAAGCCTACACATGTTTCTGTATATTCAACCCATTTTCCAGAAGCAAAACATTAAAAAAAGTGCATGGTTGCAAATTACATGTTCTGCTGATTCCATTGATATAAAATTTGAAAAATTTGGACGTATAGATTTAAAGTTATGAATTTTACAAGTTTGCATACAAATCAGATTCAGAATTCTGTTTTAAATCAAACCAGTGCCACGCGGCGTGATCTAATTGGCCGGTACCACTTCGTGTGGATCGACCTCTGTGAACCGTAGGATTTAAGTTAGATTGCTCGGCTCAGATGCGCTCGTACCTCTTCGTTTAAGTTCTATTCTCATCCACTGGATTAACATCTAACGGTGCATACTGACTTGACCTACCTCGAGCGGCGCCGATGGTGGCTGGCGGCGGCGCACGGTTAGACGGTGTGCTAGCCGATGAACCAGGAAGCAAGGAAGACAGAGGAGGGTCTCACCGTGCTCGCAAGGTCGAGGTGAAGCTCAAGGTGGTCGCGAGGAGGCAAGGGGCGCACGGGGGCGGGAGTAATCGCTCGTCGGAGTAGCTACGGGCGGCGGTGCTCTCGGGTTGTCGTCGATGGCGTCGTTCGGGACCGCGCTTAGGCAAAGGAGAGGCACGGTTAGGTGCGCACGAGGGTCGCGAGTAAGGGAGCATCACTGAGAGGTGCTGGGAGGTCTGAGCTTACCAGGGGGAGGTCGCCGGAGAAAGGACAGACGCGGCAGCGCGTTGAGCTTGTCCTTGCCGATGCTCTGGGGCAAGCGCGGGCGAACGGGAGGCACTGGCAGGTGCGCCTGGAGGTGGAGAATAGGCTAGTGTGCAGTGGGAGTCGAGGCGACGCTGGACGGCGCCGGAATTGGTTGGGGAAGCTGTCGGAGATAGAAGGTTTCGAGCTCTCAATTGGGGCAGCCCTGGGGCAGAGGGGAGGCTGTGTTTGGGGGGAAAGTGAGAGGAGACTGGGGCGATTAAATGGGCATGGTCACGGCGAGGTATAACAGCGGCAATAACACGAATTCATCATCGCAATCAAAGGCAGCAACGGCAAGGCGACGAGGTCGTGGTGGAGATGATGAACAGGAGGGTGGGGCCGTGCTGTCAGCGAGGTGGAGGAAATAGGAGTGGGGCCTGCCTGTCTGTGACTCTGCCGGTGCGGCTGGGGGTGAAAAACGTTTCGCGCGTGGGGGTTTAGTTGGGCTGGAGCTGGGCTTAGTGGGCCTGTTGGGTTGGGTCATTTTGTTTCACTTTTTTTATTCTGTAAGCTTTTTCTTTTTCTATTTTGAATTTCTGTTTTGATTTTCACTCAAACAATTCAAACACCAAATGAATTCAAACTTCCACCAAACTTTGTATCCTTTTTAGTTCTGTTTAAAAACACAAACTAAAGTCCAAAACAAAATTCTTTTTAGGATCCATTAATAATAAAATAAAAAGACCTTAGTTAATAATTCAAATAGGATTTGATTTATTTTAAAACTCTGTTTGAAATCTAAAATAATATCAAAACCATTTCAGTAGGTTTTATTTGAATAAATAAAACACTTGGAAATCTTATTTAAAATAAATTAATAAGTTTTAGTGTTTATTTAAAATGGAAAAGCCTTTACTTTAATAAAATTGGATATTAATAAATCCTCATTATTTAATTTAAATAGACCTTTACTATTTTTATAAAATATAAATATTTTATTTCAAAAGCTTGGCCAAGTTTTAATTTGGCTTTATAAAATAATCCTTATTTATAATTCTACCTTTGCTTTATAAAAACCATAACTTTTTATTTAAAGGTCCAAAATTGTAATTCCAATTATCAAAACTTTCTTTATTAATTGTTTATCATTTTAAATCCCTTTAGGATTTATTTGATCAAAATAGGTTTGAAAGTTTCCAATTGGATTCAAAAAGTTTCTTCTCACCCTAATTTTCAACAAAGTTTTATTTTGTTTATTTATTTTTTTCACATTTCAAAATTTGGAAAAATTTGGGATGTGACATGGACAATCTGTCCACTATGACCCAGATAGAGTCATTTCCCCTACTAGAAGTAGGTAGTCCAGTGATAAAGTCCATTCCTACAGAATCCCATTTCCATTCCGGAATCTGCAAAGGTTGCAACAATGTAGCGGGTCTTTGATGTCCTGCCTTGACTCGCTGACATATATCACACTTGGCGATATAGCTTCCTATTTGTCTCTTTATCTTATGCCACCAAAATTGCTCTTTTAAATCTTGATACATCTTAGTTCCTCCGGGATGGATAGAATAAAGAGTATCATGAGCCTCCTTTAAAATAACTTCTTTCAACTCAGAATCTGCTGGTACACAAAGGCGTCCTTTGTACCACAACACTCCTTCTTCGTCCTTGGTGAATCCGGGTACTTTGCCTGTACCGATACGACGCTTGATTCCGTCGATAACTAGCATTTTCCTTCTGCACCTCTTTAATCTGACTGATCAAAGTGGGCTGGAGTTCTATGCTAGCCAAAAATCCTTCACTTACTAATTCCATTCGAAACTCTTCCATCTCCTTGTGCAAACTTGGTTGCTCCTTCAAAATCATGGAGTTCAAGCGGCACGGCAATCTGCTAAGGGCATCGGCTACCACGTTGGCTTTACCAGGGTGATAGTGAATGTCCAGGTCATAATCCTTGATTAGCTCAATCCATCTTCTCTGCCTCATATTCAGCTCCTTCTGAGTGAATATATACTTTAGGCTCTTGTGATCCGAATAAATCTCTAGCGATTTCCCATCAGGTAATGTCTCCATGTCTTCAGGGCTAGAACTACGGCTGCGAGTTCGAGGTCATGGGTTGGGTAGTTTTGCTCATGTTGCTTCAATTGTCGAGATAGATAAGATATAACTTTGCCTTCTTGCATTAGCACACATCCGAGACCAATCTTGGATGTGTCACAATACACATCGAAGGGATTCGTGATATCCGGCATGATCAAGATTGGGGCTAAAATCAATCTCCTTTTGAGTTCTTGAAAACTCGCTTCACACTTGTCTGTCCATTCAAACTTCTTGTCCTTCTTCAGCAATTGGGTCATGGGTCTGGTGATACTTGAGAATCCTTCTACGAATTTGCGGTAATATCCCGCCAATCCAAGAAAAGCACGAACTTGGGTTTGAGTGGCTGGGGCTTGCCAATCTTCTACATCTTTCACTTTGGCAGGGTCAACGGCAATTCCTCCGGCTGATACAATGTGACCGAGGAATCCTACCTCCTGTAACCAGAATTCACATTTGCTAAACTTGGCACACAACTGATGCTCTTTAAGGGTTCTAAAAATGGTCCTTAGGTGTAGCTCATGTTCTGCTTCTGATTTGGAATAAATCAGAATGTCATCGATGAAAACAACGACAAACTTATCCAGGAAGTCCATAAAAATCTTATTCATGAGGTTCATGAAATAAGCGGGGGCATTGGTTAATCCGAAAGACATGACTGTATACTCATACAATCCATATCTGGTGGTAAAGGCAGTCTTTGGAATATCCTCTGCACGAATTTTGAGTTGATGATAGCCAGTTCTAAGATCAATCTTAGAAAACACTTTGGCACCGGTCAACTGATCAAACAAATCTTCTATCTTGGGCAAGGGGTACTTGTTCTTGATGGTGACATCATTCAACTTCCGATAATCCGTACACAAACGGTTACCTCCATCCTTCTTGTCCACAAACAAGACAGGTGATCTCCATGGGGACGCACTTGGTTGAATCAATCCAATTTCCAACATGGAATCCAGTTGCTTCTTCAGTTCTGCGAGCTCTGACGGGTTCATACTATAGGGTCTCTGGGCTATGGGTCTGGTTCCGGGGATTAGTTCAATGATAAACTCGATATCCCTATCTGGGGACATACCGGGCAAAACATTTAAAATACATTGGGGTATTCACAGACTATCCGGACTTGGTCAATGGTAGGTTGGGCTATACTCTTGTTGCATTTAAATTGACGAGGTAAGGTTTCAGATATATGCTCGACTGATATTCCGGCTGTACTGGTCATAGTGATGGCTTTCTTGGCACAGTCAATCAATCCTTTATGTTTGGACATCCAATCATTCCTAGTACTACTTCCAAACCTTTAGTTCCAAGTACTATCAGATTAGCATAAAAATCTATGCCATGGATTCGGATAGGGACGGCTTTGCAAATTTGCCTAGCCTTGGTGGTTGATCCGGGAATTTGAACAATCATCACATGCTTCAGTTTGGTTGGTTGAATTTTACTAGTGCATGCAAATTCTTCGGTGACAAATGAATGCGATGCACCAGAGTCAAACAACACTCTGGCAAGTACTGAATTAACAGAAAACATACCCAACGACGCCTGGGCGCTACAAGCTTCTTCAGCATGCATGAGAAAAAGACGGCCATTGCGGTTGAGTGAATTCCCTGGGGAAAATCTTCTTCTGGGCTGAACACGACGCTGCTGCTGAGCTGGGGCATTGGCATTGGGGGATGTTGCATTCTTCTTGTTGGTGCACTCGTTAGAATAGTGGCCTTTATTTCCACAGTCATAACAAGTCACTTGCGACTTGTCCTTGGCTCTGAGCACACATTGCTTCCGATCCTCGGGCGGTGTTGGGGTTGGCGGTAGCATTGTTGGTGTTGAACTTGGGTGGGGCACGGGTGAAATTGCTAGAGTTGCCGGGGTTGTTGTGATTTCCTCCGGGTCTAGGGTTTCCACGGTTGGGATAGGTCAGAAGGTTCATCGGGGATCTGTTGGTTCTTGGGGCAAATCCTAGAGATGGGTTGGGGCGGTACTTTGGGGTCTGATGGGTTCCTGGCTGATGCATCATACAACGCTTGCGGTTCTCATTGGCTTGGTTGATCTTTCCTTCCATCTGGATGGCAGAGTCGACAAGGGCTTCAATATCCGCAAAGGGGATATTGACTAACACCGTCTGCATCTCGTCATGCAGACCATTCAGGAATCTTTCTTTCTTCTTGGCTTCGGTGTCTATTTCGTCCGGGGCATACCTAGCTAATGACAAAAATTTGTCACGGTATTCCACTACAGTCATCCTTCCTTGCTTCAGCTCTCTGAACTCGTCTCTCATTCTCTTGATCAAACCTGGTGGTACATGGGTTCTGCTGAACTTGATCTTGAATTCCTCCCAGGTCATCATCTGGCCTCCGGTCATTGCGTGAACACTGTTCCACCATGCCCTGGCATCTCCGGCTAGATAATGGGTGGCGAACAGGACTTTCTCGTTGGCTTCCACTCCGGCGACTTCTAGGTTATTTTCCATGGTTTGCATCCAATCATCGGCGTCTAGGGGCTCTTCTGACTTAGTGAAAACAGGTGGGTTGGTATTCTGGAAATTCTTGAGCTTAGCTCCATGGTTGTCCTGATTTCCGTGGCCTTGGTTTTGTGGGCTAGCTGGGCTATCTGTTGCAGAGTGGCTAGGTTGGCTTGACGTACCGCTCTTTCAGCTTCATGGTCAGAAGTCAACAGTTGCAGGATCTGCAACATCGGGTCCGGGGCTGAACCACTTCCTCCACATGGCATCTGAAGATTTAGATAGATCATGAGAAAAGAGGGAAATTTCTAAGGTTTCCGGGACTTTGAAAAGTTTTAAAGGTTTGACTCAGATTTTTCTAGCAACTTGCTTTTTCATTCATTCATTCATTCATAGCACACAGTACAACACACACCTCAACAAAGAAAAACAGATGGTTTTAAGAACCATTCTGGAAACTACGATACAGTGGGACCGAATACTACTCACTACGCTAGTGCTCAAGTGCTACTACTCCTCGGAGTCTGTGGCTTCATCATCTTCATCATCATCGATGAAGGCGAAATCATCCTCATCGGTGAAGAAGTCCATGGCCTGATCCTCCAGAAAATCATCGTCATCGCTGAGATAGGAGTAAGGGTCTCCACAAAGATCCCCTCCGGCATTCTCCCTTTCCTCCAACTGCATGTCTCTCTCGTGGATGGTCTCCTCCAAAGATGAGATGCGGTGGCGAAGACGGGCAATAATGCGCTCCTTCTTGTCGAGCTGACGGCGGCGAGACTTGCGATCCCTTGCTAGCATGGCGATGGTCTGGTCCTTTGTTTTGATGATGGCAGACTTGTGGTTGCAGTAGTCACGGCAGTTGTCCAACTCCTGCTGACGATCATACATCATGAAGCTAAGGTGGTCCAATTGAGTCTTCAGCTTGGGGTGGTATGGGGCTTCCAGTGGTTGTCCATTTGCATCACGCCTTGGGCAAAACTCAAAGCGAGTACCCTTGATCTGATTGATGCTCTACCCACACAGACGGGAAAGAGCTTCCTGCATTGCTCTGGCAAGTCCATCGAGCCAGTTGTTTTCCCTCAAGGTAAACTGAATTCCCTCCGCAGTGGGAGGTTCAATTTTTCCTCTGAGAATTGCAACAATTAGCCACTGCAGATCTTCTCCTCCTTGATCATTGAGCTGAGCTCCGAAGAACTCGGGGTGCGGACGCTCCAAAAGTTCCGAAAGCTGATCCAGATCCCTCTCAAAGATAAGGTCTCCTCCATTCCCAAGTTGGTAAAACTTGTTGTACTTCACGTCCATCTATAAAAATAGAGGATGAGTAGATTAGCTGGGTGATCAAGTGTGTCAAAATTTTATGTATTTTGCAAGATTTTTTGAGGAACATGAATTTTTAGGAAAGAATTAAAGAGATAAGAATGAGAATAAGTTTTTGTAAATATTTGTTTTCTTTGGTTTTGAAACTAAGTTTTTGGTTCAAACGCCCAGTCTAACTAGGGTCTCCTATGGTCAGGATGGCTCTGATACCAACTTGTCAACACCCGGATTTTTCAATCCTAGATGTCTGTTATGCCATACATCGCAATCCCAGGATTACCATTTTTGTGACACATAACAGAATTGGATACCATAGTACATCATCCATTACAAACGATACATAAGTTCTTACACAAATAGGGATCTCATGATCCAGTTCTTAATACAACTTCAAGCAGCGGAATACGTAATAATAACGGTAGCGTAGGCGAAGCTCCATCTTGAGGTCACGAGGCAATGACGATGGGAGATGATCCTAGTTGTCGTAACCTTCCGGGGGTCCATCTTCCAGGTACTCCTCTTCATAGTCTAGCCATGGGAATAGCCAGGGACAAAGCCATGAGTACTCATTAAGTACTCGCAAACTAATACTAACAGGTAACGGGGTTTTTGGATAATAGGACACTAGGCTCTAGGGTTGTTTTGCAAAAGCCAGATTTATCTCTACTAGGTTCCAAAGCTAGTCACAATTTTATAACTCCTAAGTGGGAACTTGTATTTCATATCACAACTCTGTTGTGGTCAAGTCAAAGTCTCAATTCATTTCACAAGTCATTTTGAAAAGTCTGACGGGGGAACAGTATGGCCACTCCAACTGTCCATAACATGGATGCTATTCAATAGTTTGACACTCTGCAGAGATTATACACTTTCACCACAACATTCGATACATCCGTCAGGAACAAATCCTGAATTCACCATACTCAGTATGCGGATAATCAATCCTAACCTTTCAATTACACGCCCTAGTATAAGCACCTCTCCTGTGAGTTTGGCCTCCCAACCATGACCAACTGTCATCTTGGGTACTGCACAGGTGGACAATCTTCACAAGGTAGCCTCAGCTCAGACCTTGGCCGTGAGGGAACTAATACTAAGGGATATAAGTTTCCAGTCAAGCCCTACCCAATATTCAGGTATTGTGGTTGTACGAGAAAATTGGAATGGTATCGCATCCAGACAACCATCAGTTTTATAAAGGGCTAAGGCTCATGCCTCAACATTTTCATCACCAAAATCATCAAGTGTTTGGAAACACATGTCCAAAATATTTCAATAGAATGATCCATCATTCCAAGGTTTTCATAACCATTTTTCCACCAAGTATTCCCATCTAAAGTTGATCAAGTTTTTATGCTTAGCACTAGCATCTACAGGTGGGGGTAGTACTGATGAGGGGTGGTAAACTAGTGGAGTTTCAACTAAGTCCAACCTTATATCTTAGGCTGATATCAAGGTTTCTAGCTTAGGCCAAATTTTATGCTCTTTATGCAACCTTCAGAATCTTTCTAGTATGTACAAGTCACTTAAGTCAACTCTAAGTTGAAGCTTTGATAAAGAAATAAAGTAGAAGCTTGCAAATAAAACTAGGATTAGTTTATCAAATGGGTATGATCTCATATGCTTAAAGCATATAGTAGGCATAGTAACAAGTAGGGGTTGGTTGCGTCAGTAGGGTATCTTGCAAGGGTTAGCTTGCATCAATGTCAATATAAGCTTGCATAGGTATAGCATCAGCTTGCTAAATTGCAAGTGTTAGCTTGCACATTCACTAGTAGTATTAGGCTTGCCTTGTGCAGAGCAGTGGTTGAAGTTCTCCTCGGTTTCTTCTTCGTAGTATCCTCCTTCCTCCTCGTATCCTTGGTCGGTACTAGCGTCTATGAATAAATACGAGGTACACAATCACCAAACAATACTTAACTACTTGCAATCATCACACACAAGGGTCCTATAGATGATCTAGCATCATCTCGAACATTACAAGGTTAAGGCTTGATTTAATTCCTTTTATTTTTAGAAAAGTAATTTCTACTCATTGACAAACTTCTCAAGATTTAATATTCTCCAAACCAAACATGGGATCATGTTGACACATGTCATTACCACATATTGTAGTCCATGGGAATGTGATTTAAAGTGGTGTCACAATTTAATAAGGTTTTACCCTTTTATTCTAATTAATTAAAGTGGCTAGAAATGCCCATGGGGCATTCTTTTATTACTTGAACATTATTTCTGCAAGTAAACCTATATATTTTTTATATATTCTGAAAGGTATGGTTAAATGTGATTTTTGAGAGTTGGAATCAACTCAAAAGCTATTGTGGTTTAAATTTGAAAAAAATTTGAATGCAGAAAAGCTTCTGTCTTGTTATTTTTACTATGGGTGATCTATAGATCCAAATGACTTGAATCCAACGGGCTTGGATTCAGCATTCACAGACCTTTCCAACAAAATTGGTTTCATTCAATTTGGTGCACTGAATCGATCTGGGTTGATTTTTGAAGTTCGGTACAGAAGTGTGTTTGAATTGAAATGGAAAAAAGTTTAATTTGAATAACTGGGATGCGCGGGAAAAGTAAACGGGCCGGCCTGCTAAGCACAGTGCTCCCGCGGGCTGCTTAAGTGGGTGTCCCCACTCGTCAGTGACACGGGGCTGGGCGAAGTGGTATGGGGCAACGTGGGTCATTCGATCTAGTTCTAATCCAACGGCTGAGAGTCATCGTCGACGCGAGACAACACCGGCGATAACGAAACCTAACGCGGCCAGTGAGGGGTGCTGGGGGATCACCGGGGTACGGGCGAGGGTCAGCGAGGCGGGCGAACGACGAAGTCGACGACGGCGAACTCAGGGGTGGACGAAATCGATGGCTTCCTTCTTCTCCAGAGGCGGCGGGCTCCAGTGAAATTCCGGTGGGGTGGTGCTCGCCTTGCTCTGAGAACGGTGTGGCACGATCAGTGAGGAGAGGGGAGTGAGATGGTGTGAAGAAATCGAGCGGGGGTGGCCTCTATTTATAGTCGAGCGAGGGGACCGTCGGGGCGCACGGTGAGCTCGTCGGGGGCGATGTTACAGGCGGCTAATGGCATGGGCGAAGGTAGGGGACGGTGCGGTGTCTCCTGGCGATGCTCAACGACATGGTTTCGAGGCGTGGGGCGGTGCGGTTTGGTCTGGAACGGGCGATGCTCTGCGCGGCAGAGGCGACGTCTTCGACGGCGGGCGGTGGTTGTGCGGCATGGGGCGACAAACGGCGATGTCTGGTGGTCTCCTGGGTCGGTGGCGATCGTGTGTGCATGCGGTGAGGGCGGCGCGCGGTCTATGGGCTTCGGTCGAGGGTGGTGCTCTGGCGCACGCTCGGCATGGTCTCTGGCGGTCTGGGCGCGGTTCGTGCGCGTGGTCCAGGGCTTGGCAACGCTCGCGGATGGGACAGTGAGTGGCGGTGGACGGTGGGCTGCCTCCCAGACATGCTGGCTAGGCTTGCTGCTGCTCCTAGCTTGCTGTCGACATGGGGTGGCAAGGGTGTGCTTGGCTGTTCACCATTGATGGCAATGTCAAGCTCACAGTGGTGCTAGTGCTTGGCTAATCTTCCTAGATGATCTACTGAGCTGGTTGTGAGCTAACTAGGGAATAAGTTAGGACAATTTTACTGCACACTATAGTGTTTGATGTTTGTTTGATTTGTGTCTGCAACCTGTTTGATGAAATGGCTGCATGAAATCAAGTTTTGAATTTTGAAAAGATTTTTGGTGGGTTTGCTAGATTGGTGCCGGTGAGTCTGTAGATGCTTGGGTTTTTAAAGTTGAGCTTGTTTGAGTGGTTTTTGACAAAGTGGGATCTTCCCATATGATAAAGATTCAATTTTGAATTGTCATTTAAACTATGCATTTGAAAGTTTCTGGATGATCACAAAGTGGGCCTTGATACTTTGTTATGAGTACATTCAAGGGGTGCAAAGATCCAGAAAAGTTTCTATTAGGTTCTAAAAGTTTGAGACAGCCAAAGTAGGCATGAGAGTTAAATTGGTCAAAGTGACCATTCATTTAATATATGTGTTTTGATTTACTTGTCTTTAGGAAAAGTGTGGGAAATGTTTTAGATGATGTTTATTTCACCTAAGAAACATTTTACAAGCAATGAAACAAACAAACAAACAAGGTGGTTTTAAAAGAATTCAAAATCAATGCATACACATATGCATGCATTCATAATTTTATTGAGAAAAGTTTTTGTTAACCCTAATTTTGATGATTAGAGTTTGATGATCCAAGCTTAGTATTTTTGGGATGTTACAGTAGGGATACCGAATGTTTTTTGGAGTCTCGGATGGGATCCGGGATATCACGAGGAGATCTGTAATGGTCTGGATAATAAGATTCATGTAAGGAAAGTCCGATTCCGGAGTTCGGGAATGATTTTGATGTTTTCATCGGAGAGGTTCTAGAAGGGTCTAGAAGGTTCACCGGACCGGAAGGGGAATGGTCCATGAATGTGTCATGGGTAAGTGGAATGATTGGATCATATCCTAGGTCACTTAGTTTGGGCATTTGTGAGAGAGAATTAAAGCTCTAAATTGAAAGTCAAAAGGGAGGTTTGAAAAGTCAAACTAGAACAATGGTTTCCTAGTGGAAGAAGGAAAGAGTCCTTCCTTCAATCCAACTTGGGTTTGGGTTTGGATTCGAACCCTCCCCTCCCAAGGCTGCCCCTCTCTTGTAAATAGAGGGGGAGGGCTGCCCCAAACACACACCAAGCCAGCCCTCCCACCACGTGCGCCTCCGCCACCTAGCCGCCGCCACCGCCACACGCTGCCGCCGCGCCGCCGGTCCGTCTCCCTAGCCGCCGCCGACTCCTCCTCCTCCACTCCGGCCTTCTAAACCTAGATCACCGGAAAACCCTAGATCCACCATAACTCGCATCGGCTTAGGCGAAGCCCTGCGGGATATTCCCTCTACTTTCGACACCACGCCGTCGTGCTGCCGGAATCGCGAGGGGAGAACTACAACCTCTGCTACCTGCTAGAACAAGGGAGAGGAAGGTCTTCATCGAGTATCGAACGTGTGACCGACTGTGGAAGCGCTGCCAGGACGCAGCGCCGGAAGGATCGTCTACGCGATCTTGAGATCAGCAAGTGTACGACTACATCGCCAACAGGAATCTGCTCTCCTTAACCTCTTTGGAATCTTCAAGGGTGAGTACTCTAATCAACTCGTTGCTACAATCTAGTAGATAGATCTTGGCTTGTTTGTGTGCGTGCGGTAGAATTTTTTTGTTTTCCATGCTACGAACCCCTACAGTGGTATCAGAGCCGTGTCTATATGTAGATCTGTTGCACGAGTAGAACACAATGGCCATTGTGGGCGTTGATGCTTTTGTTGTCGATTGCTTCTTGTGTACTTTGTATCTTGCGGGATGGTGGGATGAAGCGGCTCGGGATAACCTTACATGACATCGTTCATGAGACTTGCTCCACGCTTGACATGCAACTTGTATTGCATAAGTGGCCTTGCGGGTGCCTGTTTCTCCCAACATAGTTAAGATTCAATTTACAACGGGTGATTGACAATACTAGTATCAACGTTGTGGTTCTTGTTCGTAAGTTAGAACGATACTTATTGAAAGCCCCAAATCACATAAAACATGCAAAGAAAATTAGAGGCGTCTAACTTTGTTTTGCAAGGGTGTGCTGTGATGTGATATGGCCATGATTGTGATTATATATGATGTATACAATGTTCCTTACTATAAGTCGGCAACCGGCAGGAGCCATATGGTTGTCTTTTAATTCCGTTAAGACCTGCGTGTCTATTATTCAAAGTAGTTGTAATAGTTGATGCTGGTGGACGACAACCATGAAGCGGCTCCATTGACCTTGACACCATGCCCGTGATGATGGAGATCATGTTCGTGCTTGAAGATGGAGATCGGAAGCACAAGAAGAAATGCTATATCATATCACATATTATAAATTGCATGTGATGTTAATCCTTTTATGCATCTTGTATTACATAGTTCGCCACAGTAGCATTATAAGATGATCCCTCAAGCACAAAAAATTGAAGTTATAAAGTGTTCATCCTTAGTAAGCACCGTTGCTAAATCTCATTGTTTCGAAGCACCACGTGATGATCGGGTGTGTTAGATTCTGCGAGTGTATACAACATGAGCAAGCCAGATTTGCTCATACGGGAGCTAAGGTTTGATCTTGATGAGCCTAGCATATACAGACATGGTCTCGGAACACGGATCACCGAAAGGTAAAGCATGAGTCATATAGTAGATATGATGAACATGTTGATTGTTCGCCATTGAAGCTACGTCAACTCTCGTGATGATCGGTTTTGATGTGGTGGATTTGGTTCGTGTGATCACTAAAACAATGTGAGGGATATTGTTTTGAGTGGGAGTTCACCTAGATTAATTTAACTATTAATTAGAACTCAATTTGTCCTAAACTTAGTCTAAACCATTGCAAATATGTTGTAGATCAATGGCGGCCCCTACCATCAATTTTAATGTGTTCCTAGAGAAATAAAAGTTGAAAAACAATGGAAGCAACTTCGCGGATTGCTTCCGCAATTTGAGGATTATCCTCAATGCTGGTAAATTGACCTATGTCCTGGATGCACCGCTGGGTGACCCACCTGCAGCTGATGCTACTGATGAGGTAAAGAATGTTTTCCTCGCTCGGAAGAATCAGTACTCCACAGTTCAGTGCGCTATCTTGTATGGTTTGGAATCGTGGATAACGAAGTAATACCATTACACAATAGTCCACGATGGAACCCACAGAACAGATATACACAAAAATGACTTAAAGAGTCAAGAATACAGATATACAATACAAAGATCCAAATCACCTTTAAAATGATACAGCGTCCGAGTACGGACAAGATGCAAATTGAGCTAAGAGCCCTGAAGAATAACCAATGGCATCCATAACCCTGCCCAGTCCAAGCCGGAAGGGTAACCCTGCTAACGACGTCGATCTCAAAACCTGCTTGAACAAAAGGGGTGCCGACAAAGGGCACAGGAAAAGGAGAGCGGTCAGTATTGAGGCCAGTACATTGCGAGACTAGAATTCGGCGGTCCTCGCCTACATAGGTATGGTGGACTGAGGCGGCAGCGCAGTATGCATTAAACAACCTATAGAGACTCAATACAACTGGCGGCTATCAGATAGGGATAAGAAAGACCTATTCGGGTTAAACCTAAAACTATCACCAAGCATACCCATCCTGGTATTTCCCCCTCGAGACCAAACGAGGAAGTCAACCAAGAAACTCACACAGTTGGCAGTTTTATTCACTCTATTATAGTTGCGGCAATTACTAGTCAGATATGGATAGCATGAGTCATCCTGATATCATAAATGGTGGGCAGTTTTAGTTAACCATTCCGTTGTAGTTGCAATACTTACTAGTCAGATACAATGGTAACAGGTGACAACCCAAATCCAGCAGTTGTTGGCACTTTTATTTAGCCATTCCATTATAGTGAAGCTGATTACTAATCATTATAAAGTCAAATTTATAGCACTACTTTAGTTATATTTGTCTATGATCAAGATACTGCGCTCCAAGTCGTCCATAACCGTGGACACGGCTTTCAGAAAGTTTTACCCTGCAGGGGGGCACAAATAGCAACACACGTACGATCAACCTCGGGAAAAACAAAATGAAAACCCAACGAGGCATCACGACAGAGCAATTGCAAGATTCATATAATATTTTAGGGGGCCACCCCACTAAGCTACCCGCGACGAAGTTGGCCGGCTCCGAAACAGACCGAGAGGTTTGTGTCGACGGCTGTAAATGACTGGGAACCCGAAAGTGTGACTGGGCTTGTCGATACCACATAAACGTATCACAATTCCTAAACAGTACATGCGCTCCAAGCGCAATCGTAAATAAAGCAGTAAAGCATGGCATAAGTACAAGATAGTAATAAAGCCCCAAACTAGTTTGTGGCCCCAAGAAATAATATATGACTCAAGCTCTGGGTAGGGGATTCATGGTCCCACATGCGGATAGTGCGAATCTTCAAAGAACAGGTATCAAGTACTCGGGGTCCTACGGGACACAAGTGGACGGTTAAAAACCAAATAACATCTATTGCCCACTTGTGCCTCTGCATTATTTACCTACTTCAATTTTAGTTATTAAATGGTAATTAAAGTCATAATCATCTACAGCATTAAACATGAGGCATTACTCCAACAACCGTGGAACATCGACGGCGCGACACAACACCTGCGCAAGCAACTACGACTCGCAAGGCTGACTATCTACCAAACAATAGGTAATAGGAGGTGTCCAAGGCAATATAGTGGCTGCAAGGGATATCACGGGTACGAAAACTAGAGCATCGCAACACAGATAGCAATAGATCAACAGGAGGAAATAAAGACTATAAAAGTAAGATAGGTAGAAAGGGGGAGAATGCTTGCCTGAAAACATTGCCAAAGGTTCATCCGAAGATCGGGTCGACACTCACATCAACTCATCGGTCTAATCCGTGAAGAAGCAAAGCACTAGAGGAAACACCGGTTGCACTATTTAATATTACGGCAAAAGATCGGGCATGATGCATGTATGATGTATGACATGGCAAGGTGCGATGCAATTAGGCCATATTAAGAAGAACTGGGGTCCCGACATTTAATTAGATGGTTCAAGTTGTTTAGATACCCCACAATTTAAATGTTGTCTTAACAAGGAAAAGTATATCACCAGTTCTCTATGGGGCCAATATTAGACTAGATTCGCGCGCATATGGTCTCCATATTTATTTATTAGGTGAATCGACAAAACCCAACAAACCACATGGTATGAATGCAACATGAACAATTAAGTGCAACAAGTATATATCATTTATAAAAATAGGACGGGTGTAGATAGGGTCACACATGAAGGGGTCCGGAGATCTTGGGGTCCGAGGGTCCAGGGGATCGGTCTTCAAACTCCGAGGATCGATGTCTTCGGATTCCGTGAAGGATAGCTTGTAGTTCCAAGAATCTTTGGGTCTCGACCATCGGATCCGGTGACGAGGCTTCGAAAAACACAAAGGAGATCTTGAGGTTTCCATGAGCACTCCTCGGAACCATCGGCATCGAGCTGGTCTTGTCGGTGAGGAATATCTTGTTATTCTGGTTTCTTCGAACATAGTCAGACTTGGAGTGCCTTGTCGGTCCGATCTGTAGGTGCCCTTGTGGTACATCCATGCCACACGGTCACCACTAGAGATAGCGTTGCTGGAGTTGGTCATAGGGGAGCCGGGAGCATCTGTAGCGCATGGACTTCACCTTAGCGTTGAGGTCACCGCTGCACATACACCACATCAGCCAACACCAGGACAGAACAATGAGGACCCATGAAGAAAGGTGTCGTCGTGGCCATCGGAAGGTGAGGTGGATAGGGGCGGAGACATGGCGGCGATGCGGAGGCCAAAGGGAAAACGGGACCTCGCACCAGTTCGAGCTGCAGGAGGCAGACTACACGGGGACGACGGACACCGTAGCGCAAGGACTAACAGCGGAGAGGTGGCAGAGCTCCCATGTTGGCGGCGCTCTGCAGCCGCTGAGGCAGAGAGGAGGGCGAGGCCGGCACCTTGGGGCAGAGCCCAGCGGCAAGGAGCCGGGGAAAGGCGACGCTGCAGGTGCCCACTCGTGGCAGCGCGCTCACGACGAGGGAGGCGAGGACGGGGCGGAGGAGGCGCGACGGGGAAGCGATGACGAGTGCCTACGGGCAGGGCCGGCTTGAGGAAGGCGAGTACTGGCAACGGGGCGACAGGGGCGCGGTTCTAGGCCAGTGAGGAAGAGGCGGCAGGGTCTGCTCGGGGAGGATCTCGGTGGCCAGGAAGAGGCGCTGGCGGCGGCGGTTGTCGAGCAGAGAGATGGGTCGGGCGGGAGAAGAGACGCGGGGTGGGGGTCATGCGGCCCAGGGCATCGAGGAGGTGGGGCCATTCTCGAGGGAGTGCCACGCGGGGAACGGGAGAAGGGTCAGGCCTGCAGGGTAGGGTCGGGTCAGGGGATGGGTCGTGTGGTTGTGGTGTTGTGTGCCTGGCGTCGCGTGCAAGTATGCGTGCGTCTGGCCGTGTGGCGGCTGGTGGCGGCAGGGACTAGGTTTGTGTCTAGGGGGATTAGGGTTAGGGTTTACATCATAGGGGTGGTAGGTGGTCTGGCCGGTTGGGCCTTTGGGCCGGTCGGCTGGACTGCCTCCCCGATAAAAACTATTTTATTATTTTATAAAACAAAACATTTTGAAATATAGTTTTAGATAAATACAAGATCCAGAAAAGACCGAGGTTTCGCATTTGAATAAAAAGAGGGACATTTGTAGAAAATGAAATAGGGCTTTTAGTAAAATAGTTTTAGACAGATAGATGCATGCTAATGTCATGATGATGCACAGAGATGTGACGGGCGATTTTCTACTAGTGGTTTTACCCGGGGTGTTACATTGCTCTCTTAGTTGGTCGATCCCTATATTTTGCTAGCCTCCACGTTTATTGAGTAAGCTCTACTCATGCATCCAACTCCCAAGAAACCAAGTTATTCCAAAGTGTCCACTATAAATTCCTATGCATGGTGTGTTATACCATTCCAAGTATATTCTTGTTTTATCTATCTTCCAAATTAAACTTGTTATGTGAAAGTTAGTGATTAAAGCTCTCACAAACTTGATGGCACACTTTATGTTTCTTGCCCCTAATAAACTTGAACCATTGTGTCATCTATGTTGTATATGCTTGCACTTATATGTTGGGATTAGCAGAATCGTTCTGTCATGGGGAACGCTTTCAACATTGCACCTGGTACATGCTACCCAGTTGATATCATGCTCTTTTGTTTATGGATGCCGTCGCTGTGAAATGAAAGGGGAGCTTGTAAGTCCATGGAGTTATGTATGTGTGTTAGAGAAATGCCTGGGCCGCTAGCCTAAGCCATGCCTAATCATGGTGGAAACTTGTAGCATCACCATAGTGAGCAATCTATGAAACATTCTTCTTATAAAAAAGAGATAGAGATTGAGAAAAAGAAAAAGAAAAAAGATGAGAAAAGAGGAAAGAGACAAAAAGCACCATGTTCCCATGGTAAATAAGAAGATTGCTGAGATGCTCATTGTCTGCTTTCCTTGTCATTTTGATATGGGATATCTCTTGTATCATGTGCAAGGGGTACCCCGTTGGCGGTTCTCTATGATACACATGTACTTACTATGACAAGAACTTACCGGTGACTAAAGTTGAGTAGCATGAGGAGCAGCCCTCGTATTCAAGGGACATGATATTGTGAACTTATAATTTGTCAAGCATATACTCCATATTTTGTTCACTTTAACCTTAATCACTTCAATATGCTTATGATAGGGGCAATGAGAGCTCAAATCTAACAAGTACCATAATTTTTGGAAGATCTTTATGAAACTTGAAATCCCTGCTTCCCTTTAAAGGGCCTTTATTCCACTTTTATATTAAGTCTCCACCTTATATCCTTAGGCACCAATTAAGAGAGAATAGTTGTCGTTCTTAGTTCTATGTGCATTGTCCCAAAACTTATTGATTGATTCATATTGTTGATATTGCTTGTTCTTTAACTATTTGTATCTAGTCACCCTTATGAACTTTGAAGGTGTCCTATGCATTTATGCTACTCCATGAGGGACAAGTTGAATACCACTATGCTATGTTTTCTATATGTGAAACAAACAAACGTCTTTCAATGCATGGTTATTCATGATCTTTGTTTGTATCCTTTCATGTTGCAACATAGTTGCTTTGTCTTATTGTTAGAACTTCTTCTTTCATGCTCATGCTTAGAGTACTTAATCCCAGCTTCCAATGCATGCAAATGGTTTGATCTTGATTTTGATGGTGCATGTCACCTCAAAAATTATTCTTTTTATCACTTACCTACTCGAGGACGAGCAGGAGTTAAGCTTGGGGATGCTTGATACGTCGTAAACGTATCTATAATTTTTGATGTTCCATGCTTGTTTAGTATCCACTTTGCTTTTCTTTGTCTACACTTTGAGATATTTTTATATGTTTTCTAGGACTAACCTATTAACAAGATGTGATAGTGCTAGTTGCCTGTTTTCTATTGTTTTTGGTTCTAGAAAAGCCAGAAAATGAATATTCTCGGAATTGGACGGGACAAAAGCCAAAGTCAATATTTCACCGGGCAGAACATAGAGACAGAAAACGAGCCGGAGGAGGGTCTCGAGGGGTCCACACCCCTGGCCGCGCGGCCAGGCCTGGCCCGCGATTGGGGGGTGCGGCCGCCTCGGTCACCCCCTCGGCCTCCCCCTTCTCCTATAAGAAGCCCCCAATACCTAAACCCTAAGTACCCGATCAGATCTCCATGAAAAAGTCTATAGCCGCCGCCACCATCGTCCCTAGATTGGGGGATCTGAAGCTCTTCCCGGCACCTGCTGGAGGGAGAGATCATCCCGGAGGCCTTCTTCATCACCATGCCAGCCTCCGGTATGATGTGTGAGTAGTTCCACCTTGGACTATGGGTCCATGTAGTATCTAGACGGTTGTTTGTCCTCCTTTGTGCTATCATGTTTAGATCTTGTGAGCTCCGTTCATGATCAAGATCATCTATTTGTAATCATGCATGTTGTGTTTGCGGGGATCCGATGGATATTGAGATTACTATGTAATATTGGTTAATGATTCTATCTTATTGATTCTATCATGTCTGTGTTGTTTGAGATCTTGCATGATCTCCGTTTCTAGTAGCTATCTTTGCCAAGTAGATGCTACTGACTCCAAGAGGGGGTATTTATGCTCGATAGTGGGTTCATGCCTCTATTGAATCTGGGGAAGTGACAGAAATCTCTAAGGTTGTAGATGTGTTGTTGCTACTAGGGAGAAAACAACAATCTCTTGTTTATGGAACAAGTGTATTTTTTACTTTACACACCTTGCTTCAAGAAGTTATCCATTGCTTGCAACTTAATACTGGAGGGGGTTCGGATGATAACCTGAAGGTGGATTACTAGTCATAGATGTAGTAGGATGGCGGTCTATGTATATTGTTGTAATGCCCAATCGAATCTCATAGGATCATGAATGTCTAGTATTGCATTATTATGCCTTACTCTGTCCTGTCAATTGCCCCGCTGTAATTTGTTTACCCAGCATGTTATGTTGTTTTTCTTAAGGAGAACACCTCTAGTGAACTGTGGACCCAGGTCCAATCTTTACCATTGATACATCTTCCACTGCTACGGTTTACTTTCTCCAAGCCACCATTACCTTCCACCATATAGTTAATCCTTTGTTTTCAGCAAACCTGTGAGATTGACAACCTCATTGTTCGTTGGGGCAAAGTCTTGACTTTGTGTTGTGCAGGTTTCCAAGTTGCTAGCAACACTTTTGAATCGTTTCCTTCCTCCTACTGGTTAAATAACCTTGGTTTCTTTCTCAGGGAAGACTTGCTGCTGTGCTCATCATACCTTCCTCTTGGGGTTTCCTAACGAATCTCTACAGTGATCTAAGTCCCATCAATCACTACTACCTATATTACATAAAACACAAGAGGATACCAATAAAATAATAAGATCCAAAAGTAGCAAGGAATACATGGGAGCACACAAAACATTTAATTATCCAAATATAGGAAAAGATTAAGCAAAGGCCAAAGTGAATATGATCAATAAATTCTACCATAAATTGAGTACTCATTGTCCAAGGACAAGAAATATTGGGAATAATTTTCCCAAGGTAGATTGCATGGATATCCAAGATCATATTCACACAATGAAGCATATAGCAAGTTATAATAATTAAGCATGATGCTTCAAAAGATATTATTGGTAGCTTCCAATAGTCACACAATCACTAGTGATTAGAGTAACTTGAAGCAAATGGTTTCCATGAGGATATAGAGATTCAAATATGAGAAAACACATACCAAGAAACACTCTCACACATAAGATCCAAAATATGAGCAATAAAGGCATTCAAGCAAATTGGAACTTGTATGGGCAAATGTGTCACATAGGAGCTAGATAATTATCAATATCAATTCTAAGTGACACAACCTCGAATTTTCACATTTTCTAGGCTTGTAATATGCACTAAGCATATGACTCCCCCATAATGTGATAAACCATAAATCTCAACATGAGGAAAAAGATCCAAATGGAAATAATTAATGGACATTATAGAACTTGAATTTCTCATGATAGACATACCCCATAGAGACTAGATAATATTGCAATATCAATACTAGGTGGTATTCCTCATGTACACACATTTTTAGGATTGTGGAATGCCCGAGCATAACACTCCCCAAAATGGTTTAGTCCGCTAATCTCTCACGAGAGCCAAGTAATATATCAAATATAATCTAGAAAGGCTCGAACACAAGAACACAAATGTACATGGTGTGCCACATAATCATACACAAACATACTTGATAACTCAAGATAATTAAGTGGAGAGCACAACATATACATGAACATGGAAGATACAAAACCAACACATGCACAAGGGGCTAGTAACTTTCAATGTAAAGAGTTTAGCACATGATACCGCAAGGAGGATCATTGGAAATATGATAGAGGCATTATAATCCACATGACTTGACTTGATAAATATACTAGATGAAGATCCCTCAGTTCTTCATGATGTAGCCAAGTCTCCAATGTCCTCCAACAATACCTATTGATCAAGTTTTGGCTTGTTGGTCCCCAACCAAGTTGGGTCCAAAGAGGTTAGTCACAATAGGCTTGGCAACCCAAATGGTTATTTTCTTGAAACCACATTGAGCACCAACAAATTTGGCAAACACATTGCCAACCTCATCCTTACAAAGAGAATAAGCATCATCAATAATGATAGGGTTGGATGAGCAGATACCAATAGTGCATGAGGAAGAAATATGCCCTTTCTCAAGGCAAATGTAGCAAGTTCTTATCTTGCCATATTTCTTCTTAGGTGAAGCCACAACTCGAGGAAGAGCTCGAGTAGTCCTCTTAGGAAGAGGCCTATCAATGACTTGAGGTGAAGCTTGAGGCCGCTTCCCTTGTTGCTTCACACTACACGACTTCTTCTTCAATGGGCAAGATCTAACATGATGCCCTTCTTCCTTGCACTTGAAGCAAACAATATTGGCCGGATTCTTGACTTGATCTTGGCCATTCTTCTTATTTCCCTTGTGCTTCAACTTGATAGTGGACTTGTTCTTTCTATTGGAGTTGAATCCAAGCCCAATCTTGTCATTGGGGGATTTTTGCACACTCAAGACGTTGTTGAGTGTGGTATTCCCTTTATTACCCTTTTTCAAGTCATTCTTCAAAGAAGTGACTTGAGCCTTGATCTCTTTAATTTCCTCTACATAATTAATATGAACAACAATACTAGAGGAAGTAGATGCTGCATTGTTAGAGCAACAAGGCATGGAATGCAATTCATCACAAGATGTAGCAATGGTATTAGTGGGTGAATTACAAGGACTAGCACATGGCAATATAATATTTGGAGTATATATAGTGCTAATGTCCACATGAGGCCCACTAGATGTTACCTTTGACACAATGGCCTCATGAGCTAACTTTAGCCTACCATCGGATACTAGAAGATCCTCATGCGAGCTTGTGAGCTTAGAATGACTTTCTTATAATTTACCATAGTTGCTAGTTAGCAAAGCAAGTTGAGCCTTTAGCTCAACATTCTCCTTCAAAATATATGCTTCACAAGAAATAGAGTGTTGGAGATATGCCCTAGAGACAATAATAAAAGTAGTTATTTTTATATCTTTGTGTTTATGATAAATGTTTACATTCATGCTATAAAAGTATTAACTGGAAACATTAATACTTGTGTGATTTGTTGTCACATCCCAAAATTCTCCTAATTTTGGAATGTGAAATAAATAAATAAGTTTAATTGATTGTTTGACTATGTTGAAAATTCTCAAAGAGAAGAAACTTTTTGAATAAAAAATCCTCTCAACCATGAATTCAAAATCTTATATTCTTTTGTTAAGACCTAAGTAGCCATATAGGCAAAAGGGCATGGATTGATTATGGATTGTAGAATTGGTGTGCAAGATTTCAAAATGAAAATCATGAAGCATTCATAAGCATTTCATTACATCCATGCAAGGTTCTCACAAACTGAATCCAAATCCTGGTATCTAAATCCTATAGTTGATTCGCCCAAATGTTTCTAAAGGAAATTAATTTGACTTTATAAAACCCACTATTGCTAAGACAGCGATTATTGCTAAATTATAGGCTAAAAAGATCCAATTAATACTACAAAATTTTAGAAACAAAATTGAGCTCATTTGGAGCTAGTATGAAAAAGTTATGGAATAAATGCAAACACATAAAGATATAAATAAAATGAGATATACAAGAATTTATAAACCCACTACTTCCAAACTAGTAAAAAGATTACAAATTTAATTTTAGAATGACCTATTCGATTTTAGAAAAATTTAGAAACAAGAATCATGTCATTTGGAGTTCGTATGCAAAAGATATCAGGGAAACAAGTATAAAAAAAACTAAACGGGCCGGCCCAGCCGGACCGACCCGACCGGACCGAACCGCACGCGCGCGTACCTGACGATCGCTTGGTTGCTCCGAAAACCGTGCAAAATCTGTTTTGTCTAACCTATCTCTACTCAAACTCTTATAACTTTTTATCTACAACTCCGAATCAACTTCCGTTTGTTTCTACTTGTTCCTTACTCCAAGACCTATCTCTAAACCATCCTAAACCTCCATATAAACTCGTGGAGGCACGGCTGTACGAGTTTCTATTCTCGAAATCCCGAATCTACATATGGCCGAATCTTATTTCGCTTTTTAACCCATCTAGACTTCGTCGTTTGCCTTCGGTCAAAAAACGAAAGTTGTAGGAATCGTTGAAATCTTTCAATCCCGACAAACCTCACCTCTTTTCATCCACCACAGCCAGAGAATTTCGCATCTCAATATTTCAGATTTTACGGTGTAAATCCAAGATCTACTCGCGCTCGTTTCTTCAAATCCAAATTCCTTTGGTGAGAAGGTAGGAATAATGATTCTCCACAACTTCCATGTTCTGAGTTTTTCAATTTGACCTACGGATTTGTCTCTCTAACACAGATCTATTTCTTGTCTATTCTGAGCCAAAATCGGGTCAATCTCTTCTTCTAGCCACCGGATCCTATCCAGACGATCGAGATCCAATCAAACCGGTGCGTGCCATGTCGTCATCCCGGTCATCTTCATCATCAACACCACATCAACGTAAGGTCAACATCTAGTCCCAGTCAGCATGCAAAGTCAACCTGTCCAGTCAGCGGAATATTCCCTGGAATATTCCGTTCGAATTTAAAATTGCATATTATAGATCTAACTTGTAAAATTTATTAGAAATTCATACCACATCCAAAAATTTCGTATAATATATCAAATTGAAGATAATTTCACGTAGAATCATCTTATCAGAATAGATCCAACTTTTACTGTACGTGGTTACTGCAGTAATTTAATTAGTTTTAATGGTCTTTTAGGTTAATAAATTTATAAGAAATTATGTGTAACTCCGAAAATATGAATAATATATCAAATTGAAGCTACTGTAATGTACTTTAAGAATATCTGGTTGTATCTAGCCTTTGCAGATTATTTAACCCGTAGCAATTTAATTAGTTTTAATGGCTTTATAAATCATTAAATTCATAGTAAATTAATTGCTTGTCACAAAAATATAAATAATATACCGATAGAAAGCTGGTTCCATGTAGATCATCAATCTGCAAATGGTTCAGTAAAATACTATAAGGTTTAGCAGCAATTAAATAAATGGTTTAATGGCTTATTTAGAGTAATAAATTCATAAGAAAATAAATACTATTCAGAAAATTAAAAATAATATGTCCCTGAAATCACAATTCCGTGGAGATTACAGATATAATTTTAGTTTGATTTTTAGGCAACATAAACTGTATGAATCATTTAAAACCCATTAAACATTATTTAAATCATATAAAAAGATCTATAACTCCGATTAGGGTGAATCCAACACCTATTGGTTCGTATTAACGTCCTCTATCCAGTAAACCCAAGAAACAAATTTAATTCTACAGTTAGAATAGGCGTTACAACAGAACTATCAAAACCCCTATATTGGCAAGTAATCATTAATAACAAGTATCCTATTGCATTAAATGAACTCATACATGCATCATACGATATATTAATGTTCATAAAACTAAATATAACCATTGTGTCATGTTAAATCATCATGCATGTTTTCGATCATCCTTGTTGTGTTTGCTATGTTTGTAATTGTTTTGATTGGAACTACCTTGTCCTCGTATTAGATTGTTCGGAGAGTGCGATTGCTGCGGAGAAATACAATCAACACCCATATTATAAACATAAGGCAAGTTACACCACTTGTTCATAATTTTGTCCCAGTTTTGATTCTATGCATGTGATCTTCAAAATTCTGTAGTATGCATGGGTAGGATGTTCTAGTAGAATTTTCCTTAGTATTATTTTGCAAGTGCGATGATTTTGTAGTATGCCATGAGTAGCTCTATACTTAGGATTTTACCTCCTAATAGGTTACCCCTGTTTTTGCTAAGTATTGCTTGCTATGCTATATATACAAAGTACCGTTGGGGGGTTCTAAAGACAATGAATTTTTCTAAGTATAAAGGCTCTCTTGAGCAAACTTTTCTTCTCAAATCCACTTCAAAATAAAACTAAGTTTTCTTCTGGGCGGAATGGTTGTCGGGTCAACGAGTGAGATTTTGGTGGAGGACGGCCGCCCAGGAATCAAAGAAGTCTGCCATGTTTCAGAATTCAGAAGCTTCCAGTGCAACCACAATACATTATGGGCTCTGTCTTGGCCTAGTACTTAGTGGGAAACCTCACCTGGGTACCAACAGTTGGAGGTTCTTGGCACGGTTGGATCCGGAAGGTAGAGGGGCTACTAAGGGAAAGCCTCGCCATGGTCTTGTCTGTAAAAGGACTTGATCGTGGATTGTGGGTAACGTGCACAAACTCTCGAGAGTATTGCAATCTGATCGATCAGCCGTGTTCACGGTAACAGAACAACAATGAGCGTCTGAAAAATGAAGCCTTTGAAGGATCTTCCTCTCTCTTTTCTAAAACAAAGTTTTGAAACCCCATGGTGTGCGTAATATCGCTAATGGGTGGGAATTTGGGAACTTGGTGTGTAATATCCAAGTGACGCTTGGTGCGTAATATCCAAGTGTTTGGTTGTTTGGACACTTGGTGCGTAATATCCTCGTGTGCCACTCGACCTTATTTTATCTAAGCAAATGTTTACAAAGTAGGACAATCCTCTCTTCTTCGCTCTACTTAAGAAAATTAGCTTTATGCAAATGAACTCCAAAGCCTAAACTAGCCTTGCATGTAGAGTTAGTCTTTCCTTCCTTGGTGTAATTTGCCAATACATTCAAAGTATTGACCCAACTTGTTGGCTGCACGTTTTATGTGCAGAATTTCGGAGATCGTTGAAAGGTGCGCTAGGATCGCGGGTCTTCACTCAACCTGCCTGTGGCATTGATGGGACTCCAAGTTGTATTTATATCGCTTCTGTTGTAATAATGTAAACTCTGGATTATTCGATTCATGTAATATAGACTTGTGTTTTACATTATATTTCATCGACTGTGAGTGCTAGCTATTGATCCAGGGACTAGCATGTTAATCACAGGAACTTAGGATCTTACTTGATCCGAGGTCACTACATTTGTAAACTAAATTAGAGTCCCTAGTAAAGCCTATTTATAATACTAGCTTGTTGGTTGATAGATGATCGTGGTTTCCCGATCATGAACATTGAGATGTTATTAACAACAAGATCATATCATTAGGAGAATGGTGTGATGGACATACTCCTATAGATAAGTGTAGCATAAAGATCAAGTCATTTCAATAATTTGTTTGCTATAAGCTTTGTGATACATAGTAACATAATTCCTTCAACCATGTCACATCCCAAGATTTTAGAAATTGCGACTAGAAATGTTTTTTTGTATTTGCATGACATTCATCAGCATTGCATTGCATATTTTCATCAAGAAAAATTTCTAAATCGAAATAAAGGACTAAAACCCTAAATAGTATATGCCACTTTGTTCCTAAAGGGAATTAAATTGGCTTTATAAAAACCCATTGTTGCTAAGGCAGCAATTATTGCTAAATTATAGCCTAAAAAGATCCAATGAATATTGCAAATTTTATAAACAAAATTGAGCTTGTTTGGAGCTATTATGAAAAAGTTATGGAATAAATACAAACAAATAAAGATATAAATAAAATGGAATATACAAGGATTTATAAATACACTATTTTCAAACTAGTAAAAATATTATAAATATGATCCTACAATGATCTATTAGATTTTAGAAAATTTTAGAAACAAGAATCGTGTCATTTGGAGTTCGTATGCAAAAGTTATGAGGGAAACACATAAATAGAAAATATAAAAAATATAAAAAATCCTAAGTGGGCCGGCCCATTCAGCCACCGGAGAGCTACACGCGTGTATGGGAGAAGGCGTTGATGCCTTGTTTGTTTTAATTTCCATGCAAATCAGTTTTTCTCAAACCTATCTCTATTCAAACTCTTATATCTTTTTATCTATAACTCTCAATCGACTTCCGTTTGTTTCTACTTGTTACCTACTCCAATACCTATCTCTAAACTATATTAAATATCTATATAAACTCGTGGAGCCACAGTGGTATGAGTGTTCCTTCTCAAAATCCCGAATCTACACATGTCCGAATCTTATTTCGTTTATTCACCCATCTAGACTTCGTCGTTTGCCTTCGGCCAAAACACGAAAGTTGTAGATCTCGTTGAAATCATAAATCCCAACAAACCTCACCTCTTTTCATCCACCACAGCCGGAGAATTTCGCACCACAATATTTCAGATATGACAGTGTAAATCCAAGATGTACTCGCGCTCGCTTCTTCAAATCCAAATTCCTTTGGTGAGAAGTTGGAACTAATGATTCCCCACAACTTTCATGTTGTAAGTTTTTCAATTTGACCTACGGATTTGTCTCTCTAAAACAGATCTATTTCTTGTCTATTTTGAGCCAAAATCGGGTTAATCTCCTCTCCTAGCCACTGGATCTCATCCCGACGGTCAAGATTAAAGCTTATCAATGAAGGGGTACGAGACAACCAGATCTCGCCACATGTCAAGCCAGGTCAGCCCAGCGTTCCAGTCAACAAAGAATATTCCCAAGGAATATTCCCTGTAGATTTGAAATTGAATTTAATTTGCATAAAATTGTGTAAACTTGCAAAAATCATATAAAAAGATTCGTAGATCCAAAAATAGCAAATATGGATTCATAAAAACGTGTAGAATATTAATATGGCATTATATCCAAACTTAACAGTATTCGTTTACTGTAGTAATTTAATTAGTTTTAATGGTCCTTTAGGTTAATAAATTCATAGAAAATTATCTGTAACTTTGAAAAATATGGACAATATATCAAATTGAAGCTACTATAATGTAGATTAATAATATATGGTTGGATACATATTTTGCGGATTATTTACCCCGTAGAAATTTAATTAGATTTAATGGCTTTAGAAATAATTAAATTCATAGTAAATTATTTGCATACCAAAAAAATATAAATAATATATCGATGGAAAGCTGGTTCCATGTAGATCATCAATATGCAAATGGTTCACGCAAATACTGTAAGGTTCTGCAGCAATTAAATAAATAGACTAATGGCTTATTTAGAGTATTAAAATCATAGTAATTCGAGTACTGCTCAGAAAATTACAAATGATATGTCCCTGGAATCACAATTCCGTGGAGATTACAGATATAATTTTAGTTTGATTTTGAGGAAAAAGAAACTATATAAATGATTTTAAATCCATTAAACACTATTTAAATCATAGAAAAATATTTAAAACTCCGATTAAGGTGAATCCAATTGCTACTGGTTCGTATTAATGCCCTCTATCCAGTACACTTTAGATCAAAATTTAATTCGACAATGAGGACAGAAGTTACAACAGATCTGTTAAAACACCAATAATGGCAAGTAATTATTAATAACAAATACCCCATTGCATTAATCGATCTCTTGCATGCATCATGTATTCTAGTAATGTTCAGAGAACTAATTACAACCATTGTGACATATTAAATTGTTATGCATGCATTTGTTTATCATTGTTTTGTTGTATTGTGCATAATTGCATTGTTTTGAATGGTGTGTTTGTTGTGCACTTGTTTTGATTGATAGATTGCGAGGAGTGCAACGTTTGTGATTGTGACGAGTGAAATCTTCTCTACTGTGAGGATTATCTGAACGACTACGTCTACAACAAAGGCAAGTAGAGCTATCATAAATGTCCTATTATTTCTCTTATGCATGTAGTATGATTTTTAGTAGTAATGCATGTGTAGGTGTTTTACTACTATTCTATGCTATGACACCCAAGCATGATTGCCATATCTCCATGACTTGATTCCTTTTAGCCATCGTATTGTAGTTGCTTAGCCATGCTTATTAGATGCACAAAAGGGAATTCATGATTGGTTTTGTTATGGAAAGTTATGTTTTTCTATAATGAAAACAACTGGAATTTAATGAATCTCCTGGGTGTGATGGATTGATGTTTTTGTATGGTTTATTGCGGAAAGCACACCTAGGCTTCAGAGATTGGACAGGTTTCTTGTGTAGTAGCTTCCAGTATAGCCGTATGTCATTATTTGTCTTGACTAAGTAAGTTGTAGGAACCTGACCCGACGTGACTAGAAGATATAGGGGATGTAGGTTGGTATGGGTCCGTCCTGAGGGCTCAGGGTTCTGCTTCTGAAAGGTTTTGTCTTGGTTTTCTCCCTATCATGGCACAAAATGAGTGTAATGGTAAGAGCGGGTTAACTGGGTCGTGTGGGTAAAGTGTACAACCCCTACAGGGTGTCAAAACTAAGTACTTAGCCGTGTCCCCGGTTATGGACAACTATGAGCAACTGGGCCTAGAACTGTTTGGAAGATCTCACTCATCCCAATTTCTTAATTACTAAAACTTGATGGGTGAACATGGGTTTAGGAGCATACGAAAGCTGAACTGTCTTGTTTCTACATGGGTTTATGCTGGTATGTCCTTAGAAGATTGTTTTTGAAGAAAGAAAAGTATTTTGAAAGTAGGGAAAAGTTGTATTACTTTTAGCAAATGAGATTGAACTCCACCTAGCCAAATATGCATGTAGTTGATAGATCCTTTGTACTCATTAGTTCTACTTTCCAATACATTCAAAGTATGGACCATTCGTGGCTGCAACATTTCATGTTGCATGGTGTTCTGTTCTGAGTGATTGTTCATAGGTCGCGAGACTCCACTCAACGATTGTTCGCCTGTGGCACATTTGAAGAATGGAGATCTACCTAGTTATTGTTTCCGTTGTGTACTTGTGTAATATAATGTAAATTCTGGATCATATTCGTTGTATTTATGATGCACAGTTATATTTGGTATACATTTGTACTGTGTGTGCCAGTGAACCGATCCAGGGATTGGCACTATACACATGAACTCAGCCTTATCAGGCGAGGGTGTTACAAACCATGAGATCATGCTAATCACCATCACTAGAAGGATGCTTTGATGACATCAAACACCACACCATAACTGGGTGGCTATAAAGGTGGCATTGAGTGTTTGGAAAGTATGTGTTGAGGCACATGGATCAAGAGTGGTATTTGTCCATCCATATGACGAATAGATATACTCTGGGCCCTCTCGGTGGAATGTCATCCAATTATCTTGCAAGCATGTGACTTTCTCACAAGGGATCACATATCATGAGAATGAGAAAAGAGTACTTATCGATAACGAGGTTGAACTAGGTATGCAGAGATACCGACGATCAGACCTTGGATAAGTAAACTATCGCGAGACAAAGGGAAATTGGTATCGTATGTAAGTGGTCCATTCGATCGCAAAGTAATCATAGAAATATATGTGGGAGCCATATGGATTTATAGATTCCTCTATTGGTTATTGATCGGAGAAGAGTCTCGATCATGTCTGCATAATTCACGAACCGTAGGGAGACACACTTAAGGATTCGATGTTGTTTAGTAGATATGGAATGTAAGTAGGGAGACTGAATGTTGTTCGAAGTCTCAGACGGGATCCAGGATATCACGAGGAGATCCGGAATGGTCTGGAGAATAAGATTCATATAAGGAAAGTCCAATTCCAGAGTTCGGGAATGATTCCGGTGTTTTCACCGGAATGACCTAGAAGGGTCTAGAAGGTTCACCGGACCGGAAGGGGAAGGGTACATGAATGTGTCATGAATAAGTGGAATGATTGCATCATGTCCTAGGTCACTTGGTTGGGCATTTGTAAGAAAGAAATTAAGCTCCAAATTGAAAGTCAAAAGGCAAGTTTGAAAAGTCAAACTGGGACAATTTATCCTGGTGGAGGAAGGAAAGAATCCTTCTTTCTCTCCACCACAAGACAATTAGGAGAGGGAGTTGGGCAAGGATTCAAACTCCCCTCTCCCAAGCTTCCCTCCCTCTCATAAATAGAGGGGAGGGGGTGCCCCAAGAGACATAACACCAGCCTCTCCCCACACAGCCGCCGCCCAGCACCGCCGCCAGTTTGTCGCCGCCGCTCTAGCTGCCGCCGACTACACCTCCTCCTCTCCAGACTCTAAACCCTAGATCGCCAGAAACCCTAATTCTCCACCATAACCCGCTCCGGCTTAGGCAAAGGCTTGCAGGATCTTCCGTCTACTTCTGACACCATGCCGTCGTTCTGCCGGAATCACGAGGAGAGAACTACAACCTCCGCTGCATGATGGAACAATGGAGAGGAAGGTCTTCATCGAGTATCGAACGTGTGACCGACTGTGGAAGCACTGCCGGAATGCAGCGCCGTAAGGATCGTCTACGCGATCTTGAGATCGGCAAGTGTACGACTACATCACCCATGAGAATCTTCTCTCGTTAACCACTTTGGAATCTTCGAGGGTGAGTACTCTAATCGACTCGTTGCTATAATCTAGTAGATAGATCTTGGCTTGTTTGTGTTCATGTTGTAGAAATTTTTTGTTTTCCATGCCACTAACCCTTACAGTGGTATCAGAGTCGTGTCTATATGTAGATCTGTTGCACGAGTAGAACACAATGGTCATTGTGGGCGGTGGTGCTTTTATTATCAATTGCTTTTTGTGTACTTTGCATCTTGCAGTATGATGGGATGAAGCAGCCCGGGCTAACCTTAAATGACATCGTTCATGAGACTTGCTCCACGCTCAACATGCAACTTGTATTGCATAAGTGGCTTTGCGGGTTTCTGTCTCTCCCATCATAGTTTAGATTCAATTTACAACAGACACTTGATAGTTCAAGCATCAACATTGTGGTTCTTGTTCATAAGTTAGAATGACACTTCTTGAAAGCCCCAAACCACATAAAATATGCAAAGAAAATTAGAGGCGTCTAACTTTGTTTCGTAGGGGTGTGTTGTGATGTGATATGGCCATGATTGTGATTATATGTGATGTATGCAATGTTCCTTATTGTAAGTAGGCAACCGGCAGGAGCCTTATGGTTGTCTTTAATTTTGTTAAGACATGCGTGTCTATTATTCAAAGTAGTTGTAATAGTTGATACTGGTGGATGACAACGATGGAGCAGTGCCATTGACCTTGACGCCACGTCGGTGATGATGGAGATCATGTTCGTGCTTGAAGATGGAGAACGGAAGCACAAGAAGAAAGGCCATATCATATCATATATTTTTAATTGCATGTGATGTTAATCCTTTTATGCATCTTGTATTGCTTAGTTCTTGACGGTAGCATTATAAGATGATCCCTCTCACAAAATATCAAGTTATAAAGTATTCGTCCATAGTAGGCACCGTTGCCAAAGCTCGTTGTTTCGAAGAACCAAGTGATGATCAGGTGTGTTAGATTATGCGAGTGTATACAACGGGAGCAAGCCAGATTTTCTCATGCAGAAGCTAAGGTTTGATCTTGACGAGCCTAGCATGTACATACATGGTCTCAGAACAGAGATCGCCAAAAGGTAAAGCAACAATCATATAGTAGATATGATGAACATGTTGATTGTTCTCCTTTGAAGCTACATCATCTCTCGTAATGATCGGTTTTGATGTGGTGCATTTTGTTCATGTGATCACTGAAACATTGTGAGGGATATTATTTTGAGTGGGAGTTCACCTAGATTAATTCAACTATTAATTAGAACTCAATTTGTGATAAACTTAGTCTAAACTATTGCAAATATGTTGTAGATGAATGGCGGCCCCTACCATCAATTTTAATGCATTCCTAGAGAAAGAAAAGTTGAAAAACAATAGAAGCAACTTCGCGGATTGGTTCCGCAACTTGAGGGTTGTCCTCAATGCTGGTAATTTGACCTATGTGCTGGATGCACCGCTGGGTGACCCACCTGCAACTGATGCTACCGATGAGGTGAAGAATCTTTTCCTCGCTCGGAAGAATCAGTACTCCACAGTTCATTGTGCTATCTTGTATGGTTTGGAATCGGAGCTTCATAAAAGGTTTGAGAACTTTGACCCACATGATATTGTCCGTGTACTCAAAATGATATTTGAGGCTCACGCGGTAGTTGAGATTTATGAAGATTCTGAAAAGTTCTTTAACTGCAAGATGGAAGAGGACAGCTTCGTCAGTGAGCATGTGCTTATGATGTCTGGGCACGCTAATAATCTCTAGAACTTGGGCATAATAATTCCTAATGCGTTGGGGATTCATCGTGTCCTCCAATCACTACCACCAAGTTACAAGAACTTTGTGATGAAATACAACATGCAGCGCATGGATAAGACGTTGCCAGAAGTCTTCTCTATGTTGAAGTCTATGGAAGTGGAGATCAACAAAGAGCACCAAGTGTTGATGGTCAATAAGACCAGCAATTTCAAGAAGCAGGGCGAGTCTAAGAAAAATGAAACTTCAAGAAGGGCGGTAAGAAAGCTACCGCACCAGCTAAGAAGACCAAGGCTAGGCCTAAGCCTGATACTGAGTGCTTTTACTGTAAGGGAGAAGGTCACTAGAAGCGGAATTTCCCCAACTACTTGGCGGATCTGAAGAACGGCAACATCAAGAAGAAAGGTATCTGATATACATGTTATTGTTGTGTATCTTACTAGTAGTCGTAGTAGTGCCTAGGTATTTGATACTGGTTCGGTTGCTCATATTTGTAACTCGAAACAGCTGTTGCAGAATAGATGAAAACTAGCGAAGAACGAGGTGACGATGTGCGTTAGAAATGGATCAAAGGTTGATGTGATCGCGGTCGGCATGCTAGCTCTTCATCTACCATCGGGATTAGTTTTATACTTAAATAATTGTTATTTGGTGCCTGCGTTGAGCATGAACATTATATCCGGATCATGTTTATTGCGAGTCGGTTACTTGTTTAAGTCCGAGAATAATGGTTATTCGATTTATATGAGTAATATGTTTTATGCACATGCACCTTTGATAGATGGTCTATTCTTGTTGAATCTCGATTGTAGTAATACACATATTTATAACATTGAAGCTAAACGTTTGAAATTGAGCGATAACTTGACCTATATGCGGCACTGTTGTCTTGGTCACATTGGAGTGAAGCGTATGAAGAAACTCCATTCTGATGGACTTCTTGAATCACTTGATTTTGAATCACTTGAAAGATGTGAAGCATGTCTGATGGGTAAAATGACTAAGACTCCATTTTCTAGTATGATGGAGCGAGCTACGGACTTATTGGAAATCATACATACCGATGTGTGTGGACCAATGAGTGTATCATCACGCGGTGGTTATCGTTATGTTCTTACTTTCACAGATGACTAGAGTAGATATGGGTATATCTGTTTCATGGAACATAAGTCCGAAACTTTCGAGAAGTTTAAGGAATTTCAAAGTGAAGTAGAGAATCAACGTAACAAGAAGATTAAGTTTCTACGATTTGATCATGGCAGTGAATATCTAAGTTATGAGTTTAGCGAGCTGATACATCCAATTTCCATCACCATTCTATATCATAATTTGCCTCTATTCATTGATATGTGTCTTATTATGAGGTTTTACTTATGTCATTTCCTTTGTTTTCGCATGTTGGATTATTCTTGGAGGATGAACTACCGGAGTCGGGTTCTGATGGAAAAAGAGGTGTTGATGCAATTTCACAAAGATTAGAAAAATAACAGAAAAATATTGAAAAATTTATATTTTCCTAGAAGACAAAGGAAGCTAGAAGGGGAGGCGTAGATAGGCCACAGGGGGCCCACACCCCCTAGGCGTGGGCCCCCCTGGGCCGTGCCTAGGGCAGGTGTGGCCCACCTGGCCGGCCTCCGACTCCGCCCTCTCTCCTATATCTTCCTCTCGGGATCCTAATACCAGGGGAGCGACCACAGAAAGATTTCCGCCGCCTCTGCAGGGCGGAAAACACCAAGAGAGAAAGAGCTCTCCGGCAGACAGATTTCTGCCGTGAAAACTCCTTCCCGGAGAGGGGAGATCGTCGCCATCAACACCGTCATCAAGCTAGACTTCATCGGGATCATCATCGTCATTCGCACCAGCACCATCATCACCACTCCATCCCGCTATAACAATTGTGTTGGATCTTGCATTAGTTCTTAGGGGAAACTTTCCCGGTCTTAATTACTATTGTAGTTGATGCTTGTGAGTCGAACCATTGGATTAATTATTGTTTATGTTCAGATTGGTATCCATCACTATATCATCTTTGATCTTGATCCATATGATGTCTTGTGAGTAGTTCGTCTAGTTCTTGAGGACATGGGAGAAGTCATGTCCTTAGTAGTGGATTTGTGTTGAGTTATTATTCAATGGTTTAGTATTTAAGTTGTGGTTCTATTCTTCTAGTGGTGTCATGTGAACGTCGACTATATGATACTTCACCATTTATGGGCCTAGGGGAATGCATTGTGTATTTGGCTACTAATTGTGGGGTTGTCGGAGTGACAGAAACCTGAACCCCCGTTAGGACACCTTTGCACAAGGGAGTGTAGGTTCTCAGAGTTTAAGGATGTGGTTAGGTTTATATCTTAATTACTTTCCTCTAGTTGTGGATGCTTGCAGGGGGTTTAATTCACAAGTATGTATTAGTCCAAGTAAGGTTGGTACATTAGCATAGGTTCACCCACACAACACTTACAACACCAAAAAAGAGTACTCAGCTAATTGAAGCGAAAGCACTTGACAGAATTCCCATGTGTCCTCGAGAACGTTTGGTCCTTATAAGTATTTCCACCGGAGATTTCCTGCTCCATACCACTAGTCAACACCTTCTCCTCCTCGTTGGGATCGACACTCCTATTTATCGAAAGTACTACGATACACCCCCTATACTTGTGGGTCATCAAGACTATTTTCTGGCACCGTTGCTGGGGTGTGAAGCGCTATTGAAGAGTGGAACTGGTAAAGGAAACTTCTACTATGAGTATTGCTTTTTGTTTCTGTCTGTTACTTTGTTTCCAGTATGGATAACCCACTTGGTTTTCTGTTTGGGAAAACTACTACCACTGTTAGGGTAGTAGATGAACCACCACCTGTTCAGATAGATCCTTTTAAGATACCTACAAGTATTGTTGATTGTGTTATAGATAATTATTATTTGGGGGATGGAACTATCCACCCTGGTGATCATTTGATTTTTATCCATGAATTATGCGGGTTGTTTAAGTGTGCAGGTATCACAACTGAACAGGTGAATAAGAAGTTACTCTCTATATCCTTGAAAGGGAGAGCTGAAGAATGGTATAAGCTGCTGAAGAATGGACAATCCATGGAATGGGAGGAAATAGTACCTCTCTTTTATTCTAAATTCTATCCTCCCAGTGAAATTCATAAGGATAGAAATCTGATATATAACTTTTGGCCTCGTGATGGAGAAAGTACAGCTCAAGCTTGGGGGAGATTGAAGTTACTAATGCTTAAATGTCCTATTCATGAACTTCCTAACAATATTATTATCAATAACTTTTATGCTAGGCTTTCTCTTTATGATGAAGATTTAATAGATGCTTCTTGTGCTGGATCATTCACACGTATGAAGGAAGAGGCTAAATGGGATCTCCTAGACCGTATTCAAGAGAACACCAAAGCTTGGGAGAATAACAAAGGAAGAAAGTCAGGTATAAATTATGATTATGAATGCATAAGATTTTTTATGGGAACTGATGACTTCCGTGATATTAGTAATGAGTTTGGTCTTGATTCCCAAAGTATTTCTAACTATTTTAAGGCCTTTGACTCTTACATAGAAATTCCCAAAAAGAAGTGGAATAAGTACAATGCACATTATAAAGATGTTGTTAGTCATGTTCCTGTTAGAAGTACTGAAGTTTGTACTACTAATCATATTGTGCATGAACCTCATGTTGAGAAAGTTCCTTTCCCAGCTAAGGTAAAGGAGTATTCTATGATTATTAGTGCAAATAACAAAAGTGCAAAGAAAACTGTGGGGCCCAGTGAGCAAATAAATATTGAGCATGTGGTAGCTATTGTGAAAGATCTTGATGCTAGAAATATAGAGGATGAGTACATTGTCTTCTATGAAGATGCTTCTAATATTATCTCTCATCCTAGTAAGGCTAGAAAATCTAGTGTTCCTGTGCTTTCTGTTAAAATTGGTGATCATTGCTACTATGGTTTATGTGATATTGGTGCTAGTTCTAGTGTTATTCCTTATGAGCTTTATAGGGAAATTATGCATGAAATTGGTCCTTGTGAGCTTGAGGACATTGATGTGGTTATTCACCTTACGAATAAGGAAACCATTTGCCCCATTGGTATTGTAAGAGATGTGGATGTTCTTTGTGCTAAGGTTAAGTATCCTGCTGATTTTCTAGTACTTGATTCAGGAGCTAGCAAAACTTGCCCTATCATTTTTGGTAGACCCTTCTTGAACACTTGTGGATCTATTATAGATTTAAAAGGGAGAAAGTTTTAACTAAGTTTGATGGATATTCTTATGAGTTTAACTTTTCCAAATTTGCTAAAGCTCCTTGTGAAAATAGCTTGCCTAATAAAGATTTCAGGATGGAACAACTTGCTTCTATTGATCCAGTTTATGACCTTGGACCTCTTTTTGGTGATTGTAAGTATGATCATTCTGATGATAAAGTTGTTTCTTGTGACAGTTATATTGTCAACTTTATTCAAAGTGCTACGGAAAGTTATTATGAGAGAGGGAAACATGGTTTTATGCACCTCAATAATGTTAAGTTTCCCTGTTTTATGTTGAAAGCCATGAAGTTGCATTTGTTTTGTCTTCCTATGCTAATGGCTTTTTGTTTCAACAATTTGTTTTCTCATGACACCCCCATGCATAGGAAGTGGGTTAGACTCAAATGTGTTGGTTATTTGCTTCTTGATGCTCTCTTTCACTCCAGATATATATCTCCTATGTGAGCATCTTTGAAGATATCAAGCCTAACTTAAATGCATTAAAGAAAAGTACTTATTGGGAGATAACCTAAGAGTTTGGTTGAGTCTTGGAAGTTATTACCTCAGTAATAACCGCTCCTTATCCTTTTTGTTTTGGTTTTTGTGTCAAGTTCAACTACTTTAGAGAAGTGGAGGAGTTGTGAAAAGTGGCTGTCCTGGGACAGATTTTTGTGCTGCATTGTAAAAATTTGTGAGGGAGCTCAGTACGTCGGATGGAGCTGTATTTTTCTGAGCTTATTCTCCAGGTTGTTACCCAACTTTCATTAGTTTTGCACTTGTTTATTGAGCAACAGAAGGTTTTCGTAAAAATCAATCTTTACCTGCTGGTCTGTTTTGACAGATTTCTACCATCATTTGCATTTGCCTCTTACAGAAGCCTTTGTTTTGATGGATTTCAATTGAAGCGTAAACCTAAAGGTTTACTATTTTTTCTTACACTAATGTTTCCATTGAGGTTTGTGTGAGACTTTGTAGGAAAGAAAATTCCACGAGAAGGAGAAAAGGAGTCGGCAGAGTTCGTCTTTGAATAGGTAAAAGTGGTGAAAATAGAAGGTTCGTGAAAACCCAATATTTTTATATTTTTGATGTTTTTAATACATAAGGCAGGTTACAAGACGGAGCAGAGGAGGAAACGGAGTCCGGGGTGGCCTCACCCACCCCAGGCGCGGGCCCTAGCTGGTCGCGCATGGAGGGGGTGTGAGCCCCCCGAGCTCGGGTCTCTGCCTCGTTTTTGTACCAGTACCTTCCTTATGCATTGAAACTTCATAATATATAACCCCCCGGATCCCCCGACGTTCGTGCATCGTGTTGTCGTCGTGTTTTCATTTCGATCTATTTCTGTCAGGAAATCTTCTCAAGGTTAGAGCACCATGGCCTCCGCCAACGACAAAGGCAAGAAGACCAAGGAATATGATCCTCAAAACCCCAAGGAGGAGGAGATTTTTGTTGGGGATGAAGAAGACATGGAGGAGGACAAACACCCAGACACCCGCGCTCCCGTTGCAAGCATTGGAGTGGTGGCAAAACCTACCAAGCTTAGGAGAACAGCACGAATGTCTACAGGAGGGAAAACCCCGCGTCATATCCTTGCTCCATGGTCATGTCCTCCACGTACCAAGAGACCCTTCCATACTCTTATACATGAGCATCAATACCAATAGGTGCCCAAAGGGAACTTTCCCTCGATGTGGGATATGCCTCGTTCTAACCATGCAGGGGAGGAACACACTAAGAAGGAAGAGTGGGGAAAGAATAGCAAGGACTGGGGCTCTCAGCCCGACATGATCATGAACCGCATTGAGCAAAATTCAGAGTTGATTCGTACTCTAACCTTCAAGATTGAGGATTTGAGGAAAATGATTGAGGATCTTATCAAGAGAACACCACCACCACCGAAGGAGTAATTCGTCATCAGGTTTGGCATCCTCTTGGCTTGTTCCAAGCTTGAGGGAGTGTCGCGGTATCACCATCATTATATTTCATCTTTTACCTTTTGAGTGGATTTGTATCTTTGGTAGAGAGGTTATCTTATAGTTTGGTTTGCATGTGGAAGTATCTCTCCTTTAGTTGATTATCTATGTATCCCTTGGTGTGAGTGCCTTTATGGAATATCAATGCGAAGTTTCATCTTTTACTTTTTGCACTTCTTATTTTAGTTTGCAATCTCTATTATATGATTGATCTTGTTGATCAGTATTGGCATCACTTTGGGAGCATCAAGTAGATCTAAATTGGTTTTGGCAAACCGAGCTCTGGTCAGTAGCAACACTTTTTGAGGTTTGAAAGGAAAAGAGAAAAAGCTTACAGGTATTTTGTATCATCTATTTTCTTTCTTGGTTGGCTCATAAGCTTAGTATTCTTTATTTAAGATCTTTTGTGTCTTCAAGGAAGATTGCATGTTTAGCTTTATCACTTGTAGGTTTGCTTGTTTCTTTCAACTCTTTTGCTTGCTACCCAGCCTTGCTAGCCAAAAACCTGTTTTGAGAAGGCATACTTCTCATACTTCCAATCCCTTTGAACCAAAACCCATGCCATTTGTGTCCACCATATCTACCTATTAGCATTATTGCTATTCCAAGCAAATTCTCAAGCTTCATCTATCTTTCGAATTAAAAAGTATTTTGTTATGTGAAAACTAGTTAGTAAAGCTCTCACGAACTTGATGGCACACCTTATTTTCTTGCCCCTAATAGACTTGAACCATTGTGTCATCGATGTTGTATATGCTTGCATGTATACGTTGGAATTAGTAGAACTGTGCTGTCACGGGGAACGCTTTCAACATTTCACTTGTACGTTGTACATAGTTGATATCATGCTCTTTTGTTTGCGGATGTCGACGGTGTGAAATAAAGAGGGAACTTGTAAGTCCATGGAGTGATGTATGTGTGTTAGAGAAACGCATGGCCTCTAGCCTAAGCCATGCCTAATCATGGTGGAAACTTGCAGCATCACCATAATAAGCATTCTATGAAGCATCCTCAATAAAAAGCTATGCACATAGTAAATAAAAATATCGTTGAGATGCTCATTGTCTGCTTGCCTTGTCATTTTGGTTATGGGATAGCTCATGTACCATGTGCAAGGGGTACCCCATTGGCCGTTCTTTACGATACACATATACTTACAATGACAAGAACTTACCTGTGACTTAAGTTGAGTAGCATGAGGAGCAGCCCTCGTACTCAAGGGACATGAGATTGCCAACTTATATTTCGTCAAGCATATACTCCATACTTGTTCACTTTAACCTTAATCATCTCAAGATTCCTATGATAGGGGCAATGAGGGCTCAAAGATAGTAAGTACCATAATCTTTTGGAAGCTCTTTATGACTTGAATTCCCTGCTTCCCTCTATGAAGGACCTTTCTCCTATTTTCTAAGTTGAGTCAGTAAACCTACTTCCTCTCTATCTCTAGCAAGCATTTGAGTTGTTGTGTTGCAAGCATTCATATGGTGATTTATTCAATCATGTTCTTTATCTTCCTTGTTTGCACAAAACTCTTATCTATTGAGTATTACTTTGAAAGCCATCTTTGTGAAAAACCTTTTTGAGCAAGGAGTGCTCCTGTTTTAAAAACTTCTACAAAAAGCTTCTTGTGGAACTTTTTGCCAGCTGTTCTCTGACCAAGAACAAAGTTTGCCAATTCCAATTATGATTTATCTTTATGCATCTCTATCGTGACTCTTGTACTTGTTGCAAGCTAAGTTATATAATGGTGAGTTACTATCTTCTATGAGTTGTGTAATGGTAAGTGTGATGCTTTTTGTCCGTATTCTTTTATCAACACTTCACTCCATAAACCTGTGGACATGTTTATTGAGCTCAGTTTTTGCTTGGGGACAAGCGAAGGTCTAAGCTTGGGGGAGTTGATACGTCCAATTTGCATCACCATTCTATATCATAATTTGCCTCTATTCATTGATATGTGTCTTTTTATGAGGTGTTACTTATGTATTTTCCTATGTTTTTGCATGTTGGATGATTCTTGGAGGATGAACTGCCAGAGTCAGGTTTCTGATGGAAAAAGAGGTATTTTTATGCAATTTCGCAAAGATTATAAAAATACCAGAAAAATATTGGAAAATTATATTTTCCCAAAAGACGAAGGAAGCCATAAGGGGAGGCGTAGCTAGGCCACAGGGGCCCACACCCCCCTAGGCGCGGGCCCTCCTAGGCCGCGCCTAGGGAAGGTATGGCCCACCTGGTCGGCCTATGACTCCGCCCTCTCGCCTATATCTTCCTCTCGGAACCCTAATACTAGGGGAGCGACCATACAAACATTTCCGCCACCTCTGCAGCGGGGAAAACACCGAGAGATAAAGAGCTCTCCGGTAGACAGATTTCTGCCGGGGAAATTCCTTCCCAGAGAGGGGAGATCATCGCCATCAACACTGTCATCAAGCTAGACTTCATCGGGATCATCATCATTCACACCATCATCTCTACCAGCACCATCATCACCACTCCATCCCGTTGTAACAATTGTGTTGGATCTTACATTAGTTCTTAGGGGAAACTTTCCCGGTGTTAATTACTATTGTAGTTAATGCTTGTGAGTGGAACCATTGGATTATTGTTTATGTTCAGATTGTTATCCATCACTATATCATCTTTGATCTTGATCCATATGATGTCGTGTGAGTAGTTCGTCTAGTTCTTGAGGACATGGGAGAAGTCATATTGTTAGTAGTGGATTTGTGTTGAGTTATTATTCAATAGTTTAGTATTTAAGTTGTGGTGTTATTCTTCTAGTGGTGTCATGTGAACGTAGACTACATGATACTTCAACATTTATGGGCCTAGGGGAATGCATTGTATATTTCGCTACTAATTGTGGGGTTGCCGGAGTGACAGAAACCTCAACCCCCGTTAGGATACCTTTGCACAAGGGAGTGTAGGATCTCAGATTTTAAGGTTGTGGTTAGGTTTATATCTTAATTACTTTCCTGTAGTTGCGGATGCTTGCAGGGGGTTTAATCACAAGTATGTATTAGTACAAGTAAGGTTGGTACATT
This sequence comes from Avena insularis, assembly GCA_023614405.1. Classification (NCBI taxonomy): domain Eukaryota; kingdom Viridiplantae; phylum Streptophyta; class Magnoliopsida; order Poales; family Poaceae; genus Avena; species Avena insularis. The sequence continues at coordinate 194,875,483 of CM042695.1, read as the reverse complement.
AGCACAGGTTCACCCACACAACACTTACAACACCAAAGAAGAGTACTCGGTTATTTGAAGCGAAAGAACTTGACAGAATTCCCATGTGTCTTCGAGAACGTTTGGTCCTTATAAGTATTTCCACCGGCTTGTCCTTTGCTAAGAAAGGATTGGGCCACTTGCTGTGTTTGTTCGTTGTCTTTATTACTTGCACTTTGTTTTGTTGCCTTACCTAAAAAGCCCTAAAAATCTGTTTGCTAAGTATTTACAGAGATTTCCTGCTCCATACCACTAGTCAACACCATTTTCTCCTTGTTGGGATCGACACTCCTATTTATCAAAAGTACTATGATACACCCCCTATACTTGTGGGTCATCACGAGCATTTAAAGAAATGCGGAATACTTTCACAATTGACACCGCCGGGAACACCACAACGTAATGGTGTGTCCGAACATCGTAATCAAACTCTCTTAGATATGGTTTGTTCTATGATCTCACTTACAGATTTACCGCTATCATTTTGGGGTTATGCATTAGAAACATCCGCATTCACTTTAAATAGGGCACCATCTAAATCCATTGAAATGACACCGTATGAATTATGGTTTGGGAAGAAACCTAAATTGCCGTTCCTTAAAGTTTGGGGTTGTGAAGCTTATGTAAAGAAGTTACAGCCTGACAAGCTTGAACCCAAAGTGGAGAAATGCATATTCATAGGATACCCGAAGGAAACTATTGGGTATACCTTCTATCATAGATCCGAGGGAAAAATCTTCGTTGCCAAGAACAGATCCTTTCTAGAGAAGGAATTTCTCTCGAAAGAAGTGACTAAAAGGAAAGTAGAACTCGATGAGGTTGTCGAACCTTCTCTCGGATTTGAGAGTAGCGCAGCACCAGAAGAAGTTCATGTGGAGCCTACACCAATAAGATAGGAAGCTAATGATGTTGATCATGAAACTTCGGTTGAAGTTACTACGGAACCTCGCAGGTCAACGAGAACTCGGACCACTCTTGATTGGTATGATCCCATTATGAGTGTCATGTTGGTGGACAACACCGACGACCCTGCGGCATATGAGGAAACGATGATGAGCCTAGATTCCAATAAATGGCAAGAAGCCATGAAATCCTAGATTTGATCCATGTACAAAAACCAAGTATGGACTTTGGTGGACTTACCAGATGGCCGGAAGGCTGTCGAGAACAAATTGATTTTCAAGAAGAAAACAGATGCTGATGGTAATGTTAATATCTATAAAGCTTGACTTGTCACAAAAGGTTTTCGCAAATTCAAGGAGTTAACTACGATGAGACTTTCTCATCGGTAGCGAAGCTAAAGTCTATGAAGATTTTGTTAGCAATTGCTGCATATTATGAGTATGAGATATGGCAGATGGATGTGAAAACGGCGTTCCTCAATGGAGACATTGATGAAGAGTTGTATATGGTACAACCCAAAGGTTTTGTCGATCCTAAAGATGCTAACAAGGTATGCAAACTTCAATGGTCCATTTATGGATTGAAGCAAGCATCCCGAAGTTGGAATCAACATTTTGATAAGGTAATGAAAAGTTTTGGTTTTATACAAACTTATGGAGAAGCTTTTATTTACAAGAAAGTGAGTGGGAGCTCTGTAGCATTCCTAGTACTATATGTGGACAACATATTATTGATTGTGAATGATGTAGACCTTCTTAATAGTGTCAAGGATTATTTGAATAATAGTTTTTCAATGAAAGATCTTGGCGAAGCAGCTTACATATTAGGCATAAAGATTTATAGAGATATATCGAGACGCCTAATATCATTGTCATAGAGTACATATTTGGACAAAGTTCTAAAGAGGTTTGTAATAGAAGATAGCAAGAAAGGGTTCTTGCCCATGTTGCCCAATACGACCTTGAGTAAAACTCAAAGTCCTGCTACGGCAGAAAATAGAGAAAGGATGAGTAATACTCCCTATGCCTCAACCATAGGATCTATCATGTATGCCATGCTATGTACTAGACCCGACATTGCATATGCTATTAGTTTGACTAGCAGATATCAAAGTGATCTAGGAGTGGATCATTGGACAACGGTCAAAAACATCCTTAAGTACTTGAGAAGAACTAAGGATATGGTTCTTTCTTATGGAGGTGATGAACAACTCGTTGTTAATGGTTACACCGATTCTAGTTGGAACACCGATCCGGATGATTCTAAATCTCAATCTGGATACGTATTTACTTTGAATAGTGCAGCAGTTAGCTGGAGGAGTGAAAAGCAAAGCGTTGTGGCAAGATCTTCAACTGAATTGGAATACATAGTTGTTTGGAGGCTTCATAAGAGGCGATATGGATGAAGGAGTTCATTACAGAGCTTGGTGTGGTTCCCAGTGCACTGGACCCAATGTCTATCTAGTGTGATAACATGGGCGCCATAGCCAATGCGGAAGAACCAAGGCCACACAAGAAGCTAAATCATATCAAGTTGCATTTTCACGCTATTCAAGAGCATGTCAAAGATGGTGACATAAAGATTTGCAAAGTACACACAGATCAAAATGTGGTGGATCCGTTGACTAAACCTCGCCTGAGGGCAAAACATGACCAGCACCAAACCGCCATGGGTGTTCAGTATATTACCATGTAATATAGATTAGTTGACTCTGGTGCAAGTGGGAGACTATTGGAGATATGCCCTAGAGGCAATAATAAATGTAGTTATTATTATATCTTTGTGTTTATGATAAATGTTCACATTCATGCTATAATAGTATTAACCGGAAACATTAATACTTGTGTGATTTGTAAACTAAATTAGAGTCCCTAGTAAAGCCTCTTTATAATACTGATGCAGCACTGAGTTGATGTAGGAGCGCTTCGTTGGAAACCCCAAGAGCAAGGTGTGAAGCAAAGACTGACAAGTTTTCCTCAGAAGAAACCGAGGTTATCGAACCAAGAGGAGGAAGGAACGTTACAGTGTTGCAAGCAACACGGAGACCTGCATAACACAAACTCAAGACTTTGCCCCAACGAATCAGTGAGGTTGTCAAGCTCACCGGTTTGCTGTAACAAAGGATTAAACGTATGGTGTGGAAGGCAATGGTTTGCAGCAAGTAAACAATTAACAGTGGAAGATGTATCAATGGTAAAGATTGGACCGGGGTCCATAGTTCACTAGAGATGCTCTCCTTAGATAAACAACATGGCATGAAGGGTAAACAAATTATAGCAGGGCAATTGACAGGAACTGAGCAAGGCATAACAATGCAATTACTAGTCATAAAGATCCTATGAGATTCGATTGGGCAATACAACAAGATACATAGACCACCATCCAACTACATCTATGACTAGAAGTCCACCTTCAGGTTATCATCTGAACCCCCTCCAGTATTAAGTTGCAAGCAACAGACAACTGCTTTAAGCAAAGTGTGTAAGGTAAACAGTCCACATGTTCCATGAACAAGAGACTGTTGTTTTCTCCCTAGTGGCAACAGCACATCTACAACCGAAGAGACTTTTGTCACTTCCCTTGGAAACTAGAGGCATGAACCCACTATCGAGCATAAATACCCCCTCTTGGAGTCACTAGGAACTACTTGTCCAATATAGCTACTAACAACGGAGAGCATGCAAGATCACAAACAACACCGATATGATAGAATCATAAAGACAAAACCATTAATCAAACCAACATAATAATCTCAATATCCATCGGATCCCCACAAAAACAACATGCATGATTACAAATAGATTAGATCTTGATCATGAACGGAGCTCAAAATATCTATACATGAAAGCACAAAGGAGGAGATACAGCCATCTAGCTACTACATGGAACCATAGTCCAAGGTGGAACTACTCAAGCATCATACCGGAGAGAAGGCCTCCGGGATGATCTCCCCTCCAGCAGGGTGCCAGGAAGAACTTCAGATCCTCCCCGATACAGGGACGATGGTGGTGGCGGCTAGGGGTGGGCATAAAAAACCAAAATCGAACACCGAAACCGAATTAACCGGAACCGAAACCGAATACACTGAACCCCAATTAGCCGAAACTAATTTCGGTTAGTAAATATGATTAACCGAATTTATAAATATTAATTCGGTTTTGAATCTCTATTAACCGAAATAACCGTATAAACCAAAAAATATACGTGACAAAGCTAAATATATTTGTGATTCTGTCTTAGGCGTCCATTACTATACGTAGATACAAGCTCATGCGACAAAAAGACATGCATGCAAAAGCTGCCAGGCAGCCCATGCATGTAGGTATGTCTCCAGCCAAATACACGTATATGTTCGTGGTTTAACAGCTCATGCATGTACGCATGTCTCCAGCCACATGCACGTATATGTTCGTGGTTTAACTGTCAATTGTGTCTACGAATTTTGTTGGAAGCCTTTCAATTGTTTTTCTATTTCGGATATAATAATGTATTTTAGCTGAACTCTCAACACATACAATTTGTTGAATGTATACGGCTTAAAATATAGACATCATTTTTTTTGAACGAGCAAGATAGACATCATGCTTATTATGTTCTTTTTCTACATATGCGTTCAAGACATCAGCTAGCCATGTATTGCTTCAGGTACTCGCCGACCTGGAGGTTGCTTTCGGTGCGCCGATGAGTGGTTTAGCTCGTATGGATCTACATAAATTATGGCATAGTGTTGTTATTTCCAAAAGTTCGGTTAAAACCGAACACCGAACCGAATTGTACACTAACCGAACTATCGATTAATTAGAAAACCGAAATAATTTCGGTGCCTATTTTGTAGAAACCGAATTATAGAAAAACCCGAAAAACCGAACCGAATTAACCGAAAAAACCGAATGCCCACCACTAGTGGCGGCTACAGACGGTTTCGTGGAGATTTGATCGGGTACTCAGGGTTTCTGAATCGGGGGCTTCTTATAGGCGAAGGAGGAGGCCGAGGCGGCGCCCAGAGGGGGCAAACCCTACCTAGGCTCGGGGTAGGGCCCACCCGCGCCTAGGGGGCGTTTAGCTGCCTTGGCACGCCTCCTCGTCTCCCCTCTGGACTTCTTGTTCCCCACGGAAAGTAATTTACTTTGACGTTTGTCCCGTCCAATTACGAAAATATTTCTTTACTAAATTTTCTGAAACCAAAAACAACAGAAAACAGGCATCTGGCACTGTTGCAACTTGTTACTAGGTTAGTACCATAAAACATGTAAAAAGCACCTCAAAGTGTGGACAAGTAAAGCAAAGTAGATACTAAACAAGCATGGAGCATCAAAAATTATAGATGCGTTTCCAACGTATCAGCATCCCCAAGCTTAACTCCTGGTCGTCCTCGAGTAGGTAAGTGATAAAAGAATATTTTTTTAGGTGACATGCACCCTCACAATAAATATCCAACCATTTGCAAGCATTGAAAGCTGGGATCAAAGAAATCTAAACATGTGCATAAAAGATGGAGTTCTAACAATAGGACATAGTAACTATGCATGCAACATGACAAGCTACAAACAAACATCATGAATAATATGCATTGAAAAACGTTTGTTTGTTTCACATACAGAAAACATAGCATAGTGGCAATCAGCTTGTCCCTCATAGAGTAGCAAATAGATGCATAGGACACCTGCAAAGTTCACAAGGGTGACTAGAAACAAATAGCACAAGAACAAGTAATATCACAATATGCATCAATTAATAAGCTTTGGAACACTGCACACAGAATGACAACTATGCTCTCTTAATGGTGCCTAAAGGTAGAAGGTGGAGACTCAAATAATGGTGGAAGAAAGTCATTTTTGTAAAGGAAGCAGGGATTACAAGTTTCAAAAAGATCTTCCAAAAATTATTCTACTTGTTAGCTTTCAGCCCTCCTTGCCCCTATCATAAGCATCTTGGAGTGATTAAGGTTAAAGTGGCAAAGATGGATTATATGCTGGACAAAGTATAAGTTGGCAATCTCAAATCCCTTGAATACGAGGGCCACACCTCATGCATACTCAACTTTGGGTCTAGGTAAGTTCTTGTCATTGTAAGTATTTGCATATCATTGAGAACAGCCAACGGGGTACCCCTTGCACATGGTACAGGAGCTTTTCCATAACCAAAATGACAAGGCAAGCAGACAATGAGCATCTCAGCAATCGTTTTATTTACCATATGCATAGCTTTTTATTGAGGATGCTTCATAGATAGCTCATTATGGTGATGTTGCAAGTTTCCACCATGATTAGGCATGGCTTAGGCTAGCGGCCCAGGCGTTTCTCTAACACGGGATACAAACTCCATGGACTTACAAGTTCCCTCTTTATTTCACACCGGTGACATCCATAGACAAAAGAACATGATATCAACTGAGTACAATGTACAAGTGCAATGTTGAAAACATTCCCCGTGACAGCATGATTCTGCTAATTCCAACTTATAAGTGCAAGCATATACAACAAAGTTGTCACAATGGTTCAAGTTTATTAGGGGAAATGAATATAAAGTGTGCCATCAAGTTCATGAGGGCTTTAATCACTAAGCTTTCACATAACAAAATAGTTTTTAATTGGAAGATAGATGAAAACAAGAATATACTTGGAATGGTGTAACGCACCTTGCATAGGATTTTATAGTGGACACTTTGGAATAACTTGGTTTCTTGGGAGTTCGAAGCATGAGTAGAACTTACTCATACAAGTGGAGGCTAGCAAAAGACTGGGAGCAACCAACTAAGAGAGCAATAATGGCCATAATCATGCAGTGCAACAAAGCATACTAATCAAAGCAAAGAGTGGTACTACAAGTCAAGTACTAAATGATCATAGAGGCTAATGGTGACTTGTCATGGTCATAACATGGTGTGAGCATGTGCCAAGTCAACCCAAGCAAAGCATCAAAGGAGAATACCACAATACTATGCTTTTTGCATGCTAAAACAACGCATAATTTATTCAAGGAACACTAAGCAATCCCAATTGTTTGGAACAAGACATTCTACAGAAATAATCACTAAGCATAAGGTCAAAACAACACCTAGCAGGTCATGCTAAAGTCTAAGTCACAGTCAATGAAAGCTCCTCTTGCACTTCAAGCAAGAACTTACTACTCCTTTCCAACACCAAGCAAACTTATTTGCAAAACAACACAGCGAGAACGGGGGTCCAAACTACTTTATTCAAGCAAACTAAACAACATAAGCAAAGAAAACAAAAACTAAGACGCTCCAAGAACAACACAACTGTGCATGAAACAATAAAAACGAAGTGTCTAGACAGACCTGAGCTTTTTATTGATGAAGAAGGGGATGCCTTGGGCATCCCCAAGCTTTGTCGCTTGTACCTCTTGGATATTTCTTGGGGTGACACCATGGTGGCATCCCCAAACTTGAGCTTTTGTCCATTCTTCATCTCATTGCATCATTTTCTCTCTACACCTGAAATTTTTCCTTCATACAAAACATCACACAATCTTCATTAGGAACATTAGTGTATTCAAAAGATATTAGACCTATGGCAAAGCTTTGGAACAGCAACGCTTTTCACTAAAAACACAAGCTACTGTAGTAACTCCTTAAAAAAGCTCAATTCACCTAAACAGAACTCAAAAAGGAATCAATAAGAAGCAAATGCAAATAATGGCAGAAATCTGTCAAAACAGACCAGCAGGTAGAAACCAATTTTTTCAAACATCTTATGTTTCTCAAATCAAAAGGTGTTGAACTAACTAAAGTTGGCTAACATACTGGGGGATTTATTCGTAAATTTGTAGCTCAATCCGAGTTATAGAGACTCCTCACGAATATTTTTGGTGGAGGACAGAAATCTGTTTCGGGACAGCAACTCCCCAAATCTTACTTCCCTCTTATTAGAGGTCATTCTTGGCACAAAAATCAAACAAAAAGGATAAGAAGAGGTCATTACTGAAGTAATAACTTCCAAGACTAAAGGAAACTCTTGGGTTATCTCCCAACAAGTACTTTTCTTTAACACTTTTAAGTTAGGCACTAGAAGCAAGAAGAATCAAGTATTTTCAAATGAGGAAGCATTAACATCAAACCTTGCTTTCAAAGGGGGAGCAAAGAGCAAATTCTCTCTTCTCATAGGGAAGTTTTCAATACCTTTCTTGAATGGAAAATGATATTTGATGGTGCCTTCTTTCATATCAATGATGGCACCAACTGTTCTAAGAAAAAGGTCTTCCCAAAGTAATAGGACAAGAAGCATCGTATTCAACATCCAAAACATAGGGTGTGTTTGGTAGCCTGTGTCACTAGGAATTCACTCTCCCATTTGAGATATGCTGACCTCATACAAGCTGACCTGAGAATATTTGGTTGTTTGGTAGCCCCGTATGTGTCCAGACAAGCTGAACTAATACTTTGTTTGGTGGCATGCATGGGCTGAGATTGACCAAAAAATGAAGTAATTACTGAGCAGTCCAAACTCTTACAAAAAGAACCCTAAACAAAACAAAAAAAAGCAATCGGCCCCTTCTTCTCCACCTCGTCGTGCTAGGAGCTCTTGTCATCGGTGGCGGACCGTGGGGTGCTGGACGCAGTGGTGACGGTGGTGCGCCGGCGCGAACTGCTTCCCCTGCCCGTCGCGGGAGGAGGAAGGCACGCGGGAGAGCAAGGCTGCATCTGCCCGTCGCGGGAGGAGGGCGGCCCACGGGAGAGCAGGGTTGCCTCTGCCCGTCGCGGGAAGAGGGCGCCAGCGAGAGACAACGAGGGTGGCCGACGGTTTGGAGGTGAGGAGGACACGACGCAAATCGAGAGATGATGGGGACGCAGCGGCCATTAGAGGGCCCTTGTTCATGCGAGGGCAAGGACAATGCTTGGACCATGGAGGCGCGAGGAGGACAGTGCTTGGTCCATGGTGGCGCGAGCAGAGACCGGCGTTGATTGGAAGGGGAGGCGGAGATCGGCGTCGTCTGGCCGCGTCATGGAAGGGCGGCAGCGGAGGTGCCATACGAGCGCGTAACAGAAAGCGGTTTGGGGGGGAATGAGGAGCGGGGGCTGTGACCCCTGTCGGTCACAGGCCCAGGCGCGGGGACGCGGGGAGATTTTCAGGCGACACCAGCCCTGCCGAGGAGCGAATCTCGATTTGATATTCTCTATCGGGCAGGGCTGAGAGCCCTTTTTCGTGCGAGGTGGGCACTGCCCGAACGAGAGAACCGGTCTACCAAACGTCTGAATCGTTAAAAATCTTGGTTGAGGTGGGAATATTTCGGTTGGACTGGGCTACCAAACACGCCCATAGAAATCCACAGGGACATAAGCATTATTAACCATGATGATAACATCATTAATACTCCCCATGAGTCTCTTCTTAGCATTATCATTGAATGGGACATCCAAATAACAATCTTCCAATGGTGGCAAATCAAGCATTTCATAAATCTTCTTAGGCATAATAGAGACACTAGAACCAAGATCACATGAAGCTTTGAGGTCAAAGTCATTCACTTGCATATTAATAATGGGTTCCCAACTATCTTCTACTTTCCTAGGAATAGAAGCTTTGTGTTTTAGTTTCTCTTCCTTAATCTTAACAAGAGCATCTGTAATGTGTTTGGTAAAGGCAACATGCATATCTCTAGCATCAGGACTTCTAGCAAGCTTTTGCAAGAACATAATCACTTCATAAATATTGCAACCATCAATATCAAAATCAAACTTGGCATCACTAGTAGTAGGCTCAATAGGCTTAGGCATAGTAGGAGTAGGAATAGGGACTACTTGTGGTTTAGTGGTGATAGTGCACACACTATTGTTTCTATCAATTTTAGCTTCCCTTTCCCACCTAGCATGAAGTTGATCTGACAGCCTAACATTTTCATCAATATTAACTTGTATGGCATGAGCAGTAGCAAAGGTATTTTCCATAGTTTCAGTTTTAGCAGCCATTTTATTAATCAAAGATGACCGAGCTTCAAAAAAGAGGATATATTTTTCTCAACAGTTAAAGCCTCTCCTCTATAGTCTTATTGAAAGTGGTTTGTTTACTAATAAAGTGTTTGAGCATGACTTCAAGTTCACAGGGGGCACTTCTAGCATTATTGTAGGAGTTTTCATAGGAATTGCCACTATTAGGAGGATAAGACCTATAATTGTTGTTGCTACCAAAATTGTTCCCATAGGAATTGTTGTTGAAATTGTTGTTTCTAATGAAGTTCACATCAACTTGCTCTTGTTGAGCAACCAAAGAGGCTAAGGGAACACTATTAGGATCTAAAGTAGCTTTCCCATTAACAAGCATAGCCATAATAACATCAATCTTTTCACTCAAAGAGGAAGTTTCCTCAACAGAATTTACCTTCTTACCATGTGGAGCTCTCTCAACATGCCATTCAGAGTAGTTAACCATCATATTATCAAGGAGCCTTGTTGCAGCACCCAAAGTGAGGCCCATAAAGGTACCTCCAGCAGCTGAATCCAACAGATTTCTTGAGGAGAAGTTCAAACCTGCATAAAAAGTCTGGATAATCATCCAAGCAGTTAGTCCATGAGTAGGGCAATTTTTAACCAAAGATTTCATTCTTTCCCAAGCTGGAGCAACATGTTCACTATCAAGTTGTTTAATTTCCTAATGTCACTTCTCATAGATATATCTTAGCAGGAGGATAATACTTTCCAATAAAAGCATCTTTGCACTTAGTCCAAGAATCAATACTATTTTTAGGCAAAGAAAGCAACCATTCTTTAGCTTTTCCCCTCAAGGAGAAAGGAAAAAAGCTTGAGCTTAATAATATCTCCATCTACATCCTTATACTTTTGCATCTCACAAAGTTCAACAAAGCTATTAAGATGGGCAGCAGGATCATCAAAACCAGCACCAGAAAATTGCTCTCTCATCACAAGATTCAACAAAGTAGGCTTAATTTCATAAAAGGTAGCATCAGGAGCAGGTGGAGCAATAGGTGTGCTAAGGAAATCATTGTTGTTGGTGCTGGTGAAGTCACACAACTTGGTGTTCTCAGCAGAGTTCATTTTGGCAAAGGTGGGCAAGCCAAAAACAGCAGCAGCAGCTAGAGCAGGAACTATTTTTTTGTGTTTTTTGGAAAGAGGCAAACAAAACCAAACAAAAGAAACAAAGCAAACTAAAAACAAAGTAAAGAGAAAGGAAGTGAAGGACTCCCCTAGTGAAGACGTCCTTAGCCTCCCCGGCAACTGCACCAGAAAAGATTGATGCAGCGCTGAGTTGATGTAGGAGCACTTCGTTGGGAACCCCAAGAGCAAGGTGTGAAGCAGCACAGCAGCAAGTTTTCCCTCAGTAAGAAACCGAGGTTATCGAACCAGTAGGAGGAAGGAAACGTCACACAGGTGTTGCAAGCAACACGGACACCTGCACAACACAAACTCAAGACTTTGCCCCAACGAATCAGTGAGGTTGTCAAGCTCACCGGTTTGCTGTAACAAAGGATTAAACGTATGGTGTGGAAGGCAATGGTTTGCAGCAAGTAAACAAGTAATAGTGGAAGATGTATCAATGGTAAAGATTGGACCAGGGTCCATAGTTCACTAGAGTTGCTCTCCTTAGATAAACAACATGGCATGAAGGGTAAACAAATTACAGCAGGGCAATTGACAGGAACTGAGCAAGGCATAACAATGCAATTACTAGTCAGAAAGATCCTATGAGATTCGATTGGGCAATACAACAAGATACATAGACCGCCATCCAACTACATCTATGACTATAAGTCCACCTTCAGGTTATCATCCGAACCCCCTCCAGTATTAAGTTGCAAGCAACAAACAACTGCTTTAAGCAAAGTGTGTAAGGTAAACAGTTCACATGTTCCATGAACAAGAGACCGTTGTTTTCTCCCTAGTGGCAACAGCACATCTACAACCGAAGAGATTCTATCACTTCCCTTGGAAACTAGAGGCATGAACCCACTATCGAGCATAAATACCCCCTCTTGGAGTCACTAGCAACTACTTGGCCAAGATAGCTACTAACAACGGAGAGAATGCAAGAACAAAAACAACACAGACATGATAGAATCATAAAGACAAAACCATTAATCAAACCAACATAATGATCTCAATATCCATCGGATCCCTACAAACACAACATGCATGATTACAAATAGATTAGATCTTGATCATGAACGGAGCTCAAAAGATCTATACATGAAAGCACGAAGGAGGAGATACAACCATCTAGCTATTACATGGACCCATAGTCCAATGTGGAACTACTCACGCATCATACCGAAGAGAAGGCCTCTGGGATGATCTCCCCTTCGGCAGGGTGCCGGGAAGAACTTCAGATCCCCCCGATCTAGGGACGATGGTGGCGGCGGCTACATACGGTTTCGTGGAGATTTGATCGAGTACTTAGGGTTTCTACATCGGGGGTTCTTATAGGCGAAGGGGGAGGCCGAGGCAGTGTCCAAAGGGGGTAAATCCTACCCAGGTGCAGGGTAGGGACCACGCATGCCTAGGGGGGGTTTAGCCGCCCTGGCACGCCTCCTCGTCTCCCCTCTGGACTTCTTGTTCCCTACGAAAAGTAATTGACTTTGACATTTGTCCCGTCCAATTCCGAGAATATTTCTTTTCTAACTTTTCTGAAACCAAAAACAGCAGAAAACAGGCATCTGGCACTGTTGCAACTTGTTAGTAGTTTAGTACCATAAAACATGTAAAAAGCACCTCAAAGTGTGGACAAGTAAAGCAAAGTAGATACTAAACAAGCATGGAGCATCAAAAATTATAGATATGTTTCCAACTAAACAAGTCGTCGTTGACTCCTCTCCGGCCTCTAAACCCTAGATTGCCAGAAACCCTAATTCTCCACCATAACCTGCTCGGACTTAGGAGAATCCTTGAAGGATCTTCCCTCTACTTCCGACACCACGTCGTCGTGCTGCCGGAATCATGAGGAGAGAACTACAACCTCCGTTGCCTACTGGTACAAGGGAGAGGAAGGTATTCATCGAGTACCGAACGTGTGACCGACTGCAGAAGCTGTAACACCCTCAGATCGGCCCTATGCAAGTTTCAGCGATTCCCACCAAAACCGCATAGAAACGATTCAAAGGTGCCCACCAGGCACGTTTGTATGGGTGGAAAACGAAGTAATACCATTACACAATAGTCCATGATGGAACCCACAGAACAGATATATACAACAATGACTCAAAGAGTCAAGAATACAGATATACAATACAAAGATCCAAATCACCTTTAAAACGATACAACGTCCGAGTACGGACAAGATGCAAATTGAGATAAGAGCCCTGAAGAATAACCAATGGCGTCCATAACCCTGCCCAGGCCAAGGAGGAAGGGTAACCCTGCTAACAACGTCGATCTCAAAACCTGCTTAAACAAAAGGGGCGCCGACAAAGGGCAAAGGAAAAAGAGAGCGGTCAGTACTAAGGCCAGTACACGGCAAGAATAGAATTCGGCGGCTCTCGCCTACATAGGTATGGTGGACTGAAGCGGAAGCGCAGCATGCACTAAACAACCTATAGAGACTCAATACAACTGGCGGCTATCAGATAGGGATAAGAAAGACCTATTCGGATCCAACCTGAAACTATCACCAAGCATACCCATCATGGTATTTCCCCCTCGAGACCAAACGAGGAAGTCAACCTAGGAACTCACACAGTTGGAAGTTTTATTCATTCTGTTATAGTTGCAGCAATTACTAGTCAGATATAGATAGCATGAGTCATCCTGATATTATAAATAGTGGGCAGTTTTAGTGAACCATTCCGTTGTAGTGACAATACTTACTAGTCAGATGCATATAGCATGAGGCATCCCAAAACCCAGCAGTTGTTGGTTCTTTTATTTAGTCATTTCGTTGTAGTGAAGCTGATTACTAGTCATCATAAAGTCAAATTTATAGCACTACTTTAGTTATAGTTGTCTATGATCGAGATACTATGCTCCAAGTCGTCCATAACCATGGACACGGCTTTCAGAAAGTTTTACCCTGCAGGGGGCACAAATAGCAACACACGCACGATCAACCTCGGAAAAAACCAAATGAAACCAAACGAGGCATCACGACAGAACATTCGCAAGATTCATATTTGATTTCAGGGGGCCACCCCACTAAGCAACCCGCGACGAAGTTGGCCCGCTCCGAGACGGACCCAGAGGTTTGTGTCAATGGCTGTAAACGACTGGAAACCCGAAAGTGTGACTGGGCTTGTCGATAGCGCGGGAACATTCCACTTACCTAAACAGTACAGGTGCTCCACGCGCAATTGGAAATAAAGCAGTAAAGCATGGCATAAGTACAGGATAGTAATAAAGCCCCAAACTACTTTGTGGCCCCAAGGAATGAAATATGACTCAAGCTAGGGTTAGGGGGATTCATGGTCCCACATGCGGATAGTGCGAATATTCAAATAACAGGTATCAAGTACTCGGGGTCCTACGGGACACAAGTGGATGGTTAAAAACCAAATAACATCTATTGCCCACCTGTGCCTCTGCATTATTTACCTACTTCAATTTTTGTTATTAAACGGTAATTAAAGCTATGATCATTTCCAACGTTAAACATGCGGCATTACTTCAACAACTGTGGAAGATTTACGGCGCGACGCATCACCTGCGCAAGCAACTACGACTCGCAAGGCCAACTATCTACCAAACAACAGGTAATAGGATATATCCATGGCAATATAAGGGCTGTAGGGAAGTATACGGGGTATGGAATATATAGCATCGCAACATAGATGGCAATAGATCAACAAGAGGAAACAAAGACTATAAATGTAAAATAGGTAGAAAGGGGGAGAATGCTCGCCTGAAAACATTGCCGAAGGTACATCGGAGATCGGGTCGACTCTCGCATCAACTCATCAGCCTAGTCCGTGAAGAAGCAAAACGCTAGAATAAACACCGGATATACTATTTAATATTACGGCAGAAGACCGGGCATGATGCATGTATGATGTATGACATGGTAAAGATGCGATGCAATTAGGTCATCTTAAGTGGAACCAGGGTCCTGACAATTAAGTATATGGTTATAGTTGTTTAGATACCTCGCAATTTTAAATGTTGTATTAACAAGGCAAAATATGTCACCGGTTCGATGCACAAATTTAAATGAGACTAATATAAGGCTAGAATCGCCCGCATATGGACTCCATATTTAATTATGAGGTGAATCGACATAAGGCCCTGAAACCACATGATGAGATGCAAGCGTGAATAATTGAATATGTGACAAGTAGTATTATATTATCAAAATAGGGTATTGAAAAAGGGGGTCACACATATTAGGGGTCGAAGATCTTGGTTCTGATGGTTCGAGGGATCGGTCTTCGAACGCCGGGAACGGGTCTTCGGATTCCGAAAGTGGATCTTGAGGTTTCCGTGATGGAGGTCTTGGTGTGCCGATGGATTGGTCTTTCGCAGGATCGGTCTTGAATCCGGGAAGGAGAACTCGACGTTCCGTGTTCAAGGCCTTGGAATCCGGCTTCCGGTGGTCGGTGACATTCTTGTCGACTTTGAGAGGATTCCAATAGCCTTCTACCGAGGAGATAACACAAACGCACCAAGGGCGGACATACACGAGACAGAACGAGCATGTTGGGTTGGTGCAAGGAGGCCGTGTCGTGTTCGGGTATTATCCCAAACACCTTGAAGGGAGCTGCGGCAACAACACACGCAGCAAAACATGTGGCTCTCGGTAGGGAACAGGCGAGGACAGTTGCGTGCTGTGTGGTTCCTGGCGACGAGCTTGAAGTCCGGCGACGCGGAGGCGGCAGAGGCCGACAGCAGGAGGACAGCGCTTGGCGAGGACCTGCTCGGGGGCGAGCATGGGGAGGTGGTGGCATCTCCGATGGCGACATGGCGGCTCCTATTCGCGGGGATCCGACGACTGACAGCGGGAAATAGAGGATGGCTTGGCCGTCGTGATCCCATGATGGGCGCGGCGGTGGAGGCCACTTTGCAATGGCTGTTAGACGAAGGGGAGGTGAGGTCGGCTGGCGGCAGCGCCTGTGATCGGGCGGTGGCCGGGGAGGCGACATGCGTGAGGGCCTGGGGCAGCGGGGTCGAGGATGCAGGGGGAGAAGGGTGGCGTGCGGGAGAAAGGAAGGAGCGACGCGAGGTTGGGGAGGTACACATCGGGGGAGAGAAGCGAGCGGGGGTGCGGGACAGGATCGTGGTGGGGCCAGGGATCAATCAGGTTGACCGGGAGCATGGCGTGCGTGTGCGTGGCGAGCGTGTCGATGCCCTGATGGGGTGGGTGGTGTTGTGTCTGTGTGCGTGTAGGTGGTGTGCGGTGGTGGGTGGCGGCTGAGAGGATGTGTGGTGGGTAGGGGTAGGTCTAGGCGTGGGACTAGGATGGTTTTATGGTTAGGGTTTGGTTGGAGGTGGTCGTCTGGGCTTTTGGGCCTGGCTGGCTGCCTCCCAAAAACAATATAAACTTATTTATTTATTTAATAATTAAAAGATGTTTGTAATTAGTTTATAGACAAATAAAATATCCAGGTAGACCCGGGGTTTGTATTTTAAAATAAAGAAGGGGAGTATTATAGAAAACAAAATAGGCTTTCAATGAAAATGTTTTCAAATGGTAAAATATGAATGATGCAATGATGGTGCACAAAATAGATGATAACATGCGATTTTCTAGTAGTGGTTTTACCCAGGGTGCTACAATTCCACACCACTAACAATGGATCTCGCCCTCGAGATCCGCCTCATGGTACGAGGAAGAAGGTCAACGATCTGAATCTTCTCGCTTCGTGTAAATCCTCGCGACACCACTAACAAGGGTTCCTTCTTCATCTTGATATTTTCGACACCACCAACAAGGGTTGTTGCTCACATTCGTCGAGGGAACACTCCGGCAAAACACAAACGAAGGCAGAGGTCTCAAAAGGTAAGGCCACCTCTAACTTCTGTGGATGGAGTAGAATTGCTTGATCCACCGATTCAATGCACAAGAGTGAATGATAAGAGTAGTCCGATGGTGATCAGTCCATCGCGCACACAAAGCATTATTCTGCACATGAATAGGAGAATTATGCAACCAACTCTTAGAATTCAGATTGTAGATCTCGACAAGCGAGGTTCAGAAACAAAGGAGGGATGCAGGCTCTTCATTGGATCCAATACAGATGATTTCATCGTGAAGGAAAACACCGAAAGGTACAAAGAAAAATTTTAGTGAATTTTTGGTCCACTAAACGTAGACATATGAAATATTCATCAGATAACATGAAGATTGGATATAGCGACACCATTACAAGAGGAAGGAGGTGAAACCCTAAAGGCACGACGGAACCCAACCACGAGAATTCATGGACTCGAAGAAAAGATAAGAGAGCAGGTTCAAAACACGCAGAGATAAAAGGAGAATAGCAGAGGGGTAAGGAGTAAAAGCAGATCTAATCAGATCTATCCAGTCGATTTTTAAAATAGCTTTGACACTCTACAACGTCGGTTAGCTAGGTTATCCTATAGGCTGGACCAGTGGGGTATCGCAACTACTGAGCTCTGATACCACTCTGTAACACCCTCAGATCGGCCCTATGCAAGTTTCAGCGATTCCCGCCAAACCCGCATAGAAACGATTCAAAGGTGCCCACTAGGCACTTTCATGCGGGCGAAAAACGAAGTAATACCATTACACAATAGTCCACGATGGAACCCATAGAACAGATATATACAACAATGACTCAAAGAGTCAAGAATACAGATATACAATACAAAGATCCAAATCACCTTTAAAACGATACAGCGTCCGAGTACGGACAAGAGAGCTAAGAGCCCTGAAGAATAACCAATGGCGTCCATAACCCTGCCTAGGCGAAGCCGGAAGGGTAACCTTGCTAACGACGTCGATCTCAAAACCTGCTTAAACAAAAGGGGTGCCGACAAAGGGCAAAGGAAAAAGAGAGCGGTCAGTACTGAGGCTAGTACACGACGAGACTAGAATTCGGCGGCTCTCGCCTACATAGGTATGGTGGACTGAAGCGGCAGCGCAGCATGCACTAAACAACCTATAGAGACTCAATACAACTGGCGGCTATCAGATAGGGATAAGAAAGACCTATTCGGATCCAACCTGAAACTATCACCAAGCATACCCATCCTGGTATTTCCCCCTCGAGACCAAACGAGGAAGTCAACCGAGGAACTCACACAGTTGGAAGTTTTATTCATTCCGTTATAGTTGCAGCAATTACTAGTCAGATATAGATAGCATGAGTCATCCTGATGTTATAAACAGTGGGCAGTTTAAATTAACCATTCCGTTGTAGTGACAATACTTACTAGTCAGATACATATAGCATGAGGCATCCCAAAACCCAGCAGTTGTTGGTTCTTTTATTTAGCCATTCCGTTGTAGTGAAGCTGATTACTAGTCATCATAAAGTCAAATTTATAGCACTACTTTAGTTATAGTTGTCTATGATCGAGATACTGTGCTCCAAGTTGTCCATAACCGCGGACACGGCTTTCAGAAAGTTTTACCCTGCAGGGGGGCACAAATAGCAACACACGCACGATCAACCTCGGAAAAAACCAAATAAAAACCCAACGAGGCATCACGACAGAACATTCGCAAGATTCATATTTGATTTCAGGGGGCCACCCCACTAAGAAACCCGCGACGAAGTTGGCCGGCTCCGAGATGGACCCAGAGGTTTGTGTCAATGACTGTAAACGACTGGGAACCCGAAAGTGTGACTGGGCTGGGCGATACTGCTGAAACATTCCAATTACCTAAACAGTACAGACGCTCCACACGCAATCGGAAATAAAGCAGTAAAGCATGGCATAAGTACATGATAGTAATAAAGCCCCAAACTACTTTGTGGCCCCAAGGAATTAAATATGACTCAAGCTAGGGTTAGGGGGATTCATGGTCCCACATGCGGATAGTGCGAATATTCAAAGAACAGGTATCAAGTACTAGGGGTCCTACGGGACACAAGTGGACGGTTAAAAACCAAATAACATCTATTGTCCATCTGTGCCTCTGCATTATTTACCTACTTCAATTTTAGTTATTAATCAGTAATTAAAGCTATGATCATCTCCAACGTTAAACATGCAGCATTACTTCAACAACTGTGGAAGATCGACGACGCGACCCATCACCTGTGCAAGCAACTACGACTCGCAAGGCCAACTATATATCAAACAACAGGTAATAGGATGTGTCCATGGCAATATAAGGGCTGTAGGGAAGTATACGGGGTACGGAATCTATAGCATCGCAACACAGATAGCAATAGATCAACAGGAGAAAATCAAGACTATAAATGTAAAATAGGTAGAAAGGGGGAGAATGCTCACCTAAAACCATTGCCGAAGGTACATCGGAGATTGGGTCGACTCTCGCATCAACTCATCGGCCTAGTCCGTGAAGAAGCAAAATGCTAGAAGAAACACCGGATATACTATTTAATATTACGGCAGAAGACCGGGCATGATGCATGTATGATGTATGACATGCTAAAGATGCGATGCAATTAGGCCATATTAAGCGGAACCAGGGTCCCGACAATGAAGTATATGGTTATAGTTGTTTAGATACCCCGCAATTTTAAATGTTGTATTAATAAGGCAAAATATGTCACCGGTTCGATGCACAAATTTAAATGAGACCAATATAAGGCTAGAATCGCCCGCATATAGACTCCATATTTAATTATGAGGTGAATCGACATAAGGCCCCAAAACCACATGATGAGATGCAAGCATGAATAATTGAATATGCGACAAGTAGTATTATATTATCAAAATAGGGTATCGAAAAAGGGGGTCACATATATTAGGGGTCGAAGATCTTGGTTCCGATGGTTCGAGGGATCGGTCTTCGAACGCCGGGAACGGGTCTTTGGATTCCGAAAGTGGATCTTGAGGTTTCCGTGATGGAGGTCTTGGCGTGCCGATGGATCGGTCTTCAGCAGGATCGGTCTTGAATCCGGGAAGGAGAACTCGACGTTCCGTGTTGAAGGCCTTGGAATCTGGCTTCCGATGGTCGGTGACGTTCTTGTCGACTTTGAGAGGATTGCAATAGCCTTCTGCCAGGGACATAACACAAACACACTGAGGGCGGACATACAAGAGACAAAACGAGCATGTTGGGTTGGTGCGTGGATGTCGTGTCCTGTTCGGGTATTATCCCAAACACCTTGCAGGGAGCTGCGGCAACAAGACATGCAGCAAAACATGTGGCTCTTGGTAGGGAACGGGCAAGGACAGCTGTGTGCCATGTGGTTCCTGGCGACGAGCTCGAAGGCCAGCGACGCGGAGGCGGCAGAGGCCGACAGCAGGAGGATAGCGCTTGGCGAGCACCTGCTCGGGGGCGAGCACGGGGAGATGGTGGCAGCTCCGATGGCGACATGGCGGCTCCTATTCGCGGGGATCTGGCGACTGACAGCGGGAAACAGAGGCGGGCTTGGCCGTCGTGATCCCGGCGGCGGCGCTCGCGGTGGAGGCCACTGCCGTTGGCGGCCGTTAGGCAAAGGGGAGGTGAGGCTGGGCCTGGCACGCGCCTACGCGGTCGGCGGCTGCTGGGGGAGGCGCACAGGCGGCAGGGGCCTGGGGCGGCGAGGGGAGAAGCCCCCTGGCGGCAGGGTCGAGGATGCAGGGGGAGAAGGGTGGCGTGCGGGAGAAAGGAAGGAGCGACGCGAGGTTGGGGAGGTACATATCGGGGGAGAGAAGCGAGCGAGGGTGCGGGACAGGATCGTGGTGGGGCTAGGGATCGATCAGGTTGACCGGGAGCGTGGCGTGCGTGTGTGTGGCGAGCGTGTCGATGCCCTGATGGGGTGGGTGGTGTTGTGTATGTGTGCGTGTAGGTGGTGTGCGGTGGTGGGTGGCGGCTGAGAGGATGTGTGATGGGTAGGGGTTGGTCTAGGCATGGGACTAGGATGGTTTTAGGGTTAGGGTTTGGTTGGAGGTGGTCGGCTGGGCTTTTGGGCCTGGCTGGCTGCCTCCCAAAAACAATATAAACTTTTTTATTTATTTAATAATTAAAAGACGTTTGTAATTAGTTTTTAGACAAATAAAATATCTAGGTAGACCCGAGGTTTGTATTTTAAAATAAAGAAGGGGAGTATTATAGAAAACAAAATAGGCTTTCAATGAAAATGTTTTCAAATGGTACAGTATGCATGATGCAATGATGGTGCACAAAATAGATAACAACATGCGATTTTCTAGTAGTTGTTTTACCCAGGGTGCTACAGAAGCGCTGCCGAAACACAGCGCCAGAAGGATCGTCTACGCGATCTTGAGATCAACAAGTGTATGACTACATCACCCACGAAATTCTGCTCTCGTTAACCGCTTTGGAATCTTCAAGGGTGAGTACTCTAATCGACTCGTTGCTACAATCTAGTAGATAGATCTTGGCTTGTTTGTGTTCATGCGGTAGAATTTTTTTGTTTTCCATGCTATGAACCCCTAATAGAGTTAGTAGCACAAGCATCATTATTAGAAAGAGGTGAGGGCAAAATGGAAAGCTCTTTTGAATATGAAGCTTTAAGTTGCTCATGCAACTCGGTGAGTTTGATGAGCTCCCTCTTAACGGCCCGAGAGCCATTTTCAAGGTGCTTAAAATCCTCAACAAGTTTAGCATGTGCACCTACCAGTTCATCATTTTTAGTTTTAAAGGAATTTGCCACCGCAAGTTCTTTATCATGGTATTCCTTTACTCTAGATAATTCTAGAGTAAAAGTCTCCTCAAGAGATTCTTTGGTGGTTTGTTCCTCTTCAAGAGCTTTATTTAGATTTGCAATTATATTAGCATACTCACACTCAAGACTACTCACTTTATTAATATTGTTCTCATTCTCCTCAATTGGTGTTTCTAACATATCAATATGTTCTTTGCTCTTAATAGCAAAGTCTAATATTTCAACGAAGTTAGAGCATGCAATATTATTCTTAACAAGGGCACGATAAACAATATCACCATTTTCATATAAATCATCAATATCAAGTTCTTCTTCCTCATTATCCCCAACCTCCTCATCACAATAGGTATTTGGTTCCAAAGTAGGAGTTACCTTTGAATCCTTAGCCATAAGTCATAGGTGGGTACCGGAAGAAGTTGAAGATGAGATTGCATTTGTAGCACCATTCAAAACCTTGTATTGTCCCATAGAATCTTTGTTTTCCTCTACATGGTTAGAAACACAAGTAATATAATAGAAGAATTTTTGTCATGGCAACAAACAACCCAAGCATACCATCATAAGATTTATTCAAGTCATTTCTACATGATATGCAAGGACTATTAACACAAGAATGTGAGGAGTTTTGAGTGCTAGAAGTGTTAAGGTCCAAAGATAGATCATTGCAATTAGATAGAGTTGAAGGATTACAAATAGTAAGTACACTATCAACATTGCAATTTCTATCACCACTCACCTTATCATTACCTTGCGAAAAGTCACATGTTGGTGAAGTGGTAGAAGATGAGAACTCATCTCGACCGGAAGTGGAAGCAGCACAATCATCCTCAAAAATATTGGACACAACATATTTATCTTGAAGTTTTGTCCATAACTCATGAGCGCTCAAAAAAAGGAATGATTGAAGATGTAACTACATAGCTTAAAGCATTAACAAGCACATTAGAAACTTGAGCATCGAGATATAAGTTTTTCTCATCCTCACAAGATAGATTTTTGAAATCCATAGGAGGAGAAAAACCTATATCTACAATACACTCCAAATTTGGGTCCATGTCCCGAAAATGAATAAACATACAAGTTATCCATATATCAAAATTTGTGCCATCGAATATGAATATGTTATTGTGCACTAATCCCCTAGCCGACATATTTACTCTCAAGGCGGTGAAGCCTAAAATGACATACCGGGCTCTGATTCCAATTGAAAGGATACAGATGCCGCCTATAGGGAGGGTGAATAGGCGGTTTAGAACTTTTCCGAGAGTGTCTCAACAAAGACGGAATTAAACTAGCGTTTACTTTGTTAAGCACAAAACCTAGAACAACTAGGGTTCACCTATTTGCACCAACAACTTATCCTAAGCAAGACAAGAAACTATGTGATAGCAATATATATATACTTTAAGCACGAAGGCTATCACAAAATAAGGTGCATAAGTAAGAGCTCGGATATAGAGATAATCAAGGAACATAGAGATGGCGATATTTTACCGAGTTCCTCCCAACATGGAGTACGTCTCATTTGGAGAGGGGGTGGTATCAAACCACCAATGCCACAAAAGGCCTCCCTTGTTCTCCGGTGAATCTCACCCCAACGGGATCGATCCGCACTTCCACTATCGGTGCACTTGTCGGTGGAAATCCAGAACCTCTCACAAGGTTGGGGCACTTCCTCCATAAATTAATTGGAGGCTCCCAACAAACAAGCTTGGGGAAAGCTCCACAACTTAATTGGAGGCCCCAAGTAATCCACAAACTTGCAAAAACAACTAAACCGTCTAGGGTTCCAAGAACCCAAGAGTAAAAAGCTTCTCAACTTTCACCCAATCGAATCCTCACCGAGAACTCAAACTGATGCACCAAATGCAATGGCAAGGAAATAAGAAGTGCTAAAATCCTTATCTCCCAAATTCCACCAAAGCTACACAAGCTTATGGGGGAATAAGAGAGGAAGAACAATGGAGGAAATCCACAAAAGACTCCAAGATGTAGATCCCAGTATGTTCCCCTCACTTAGATGAGATATTGATTGGTGGGGTTGTAGATCTAGATCTCCTCTTTCAAATCACTCAAGAATATGCAAGAATCATAGGAGGGATTGAGGGGAAGCAAGCTCAAGAAGGTCAATACTGAAGGGGAAAACTTGCAAGAATGGGTAGGTATCTATTGGGGAAGAAGGGCCCCTTATATAGGTCCTCCAAAATCCAACCGTTGGAGATATGGAGCGCACGGGTCGGACATTACGGCCAGATTCTGGGTGGTTTACGATATGGGACACAGAATGGCAACCACACAACTGAAATCTGAGATTTCTGCGTGACCCCTGAGTGTCCGGCGATTTCATCCCGTACATTCCGCCCTAGGCAAACTGATAGAAACAACAAAACTAAAATGACCATAACTTTTGCATCCGGACTCCGATTTTGATGATCTTGGGCTCGTTTCGAAGATAATAACGAGATCTACAAGATCATGCAGAGAACCATTATTGTAGAGCAAGGAAGGATAGAACCAAATGATGAAAGTTTTAACCTATCAAGAAAAGACAAACCGTAAAACCTCCAATATCGAAAATGCAATAGAGAATGCATATGTAATCCATTTTCGATGAACTTAAAATTGTCATGGAGATTAACACAAGCTCAATATCCTATCATGGATAAGAACTACATAAAAACCAAGAAAGATGATGCCAAGTATGCAAAGGTTGGAGCTCTCACCGAGGGATACGATTAAGTTACTCACTCGAGAGCCCCTCTTGATAGTACGGTTACCTATCCTATAAACTGGTCTCCCCAACTAACACCATGAGACCGGTAAGAAATAAACCCTAACAAGAACATACCGTTGCCTTGAGAATATTCCACTTGAGCTTGACGATAATAATCTTGTCCACCTCAAGATGGAACACCTTTCTTAATTGCGCTAGCTTGGTGAAGTCTTGCAAACTGCTCCTCCATACTCACTATGGGAGATCCTCTCTTTTAGGCATATATTCACATATCCATGATCACCATAATTATGGCAAGCCCCAAGCATATGATCTTCTAGTTATGGCACATCTTTAGCTTGCACCACATTTCTTCTAACTCCATTTGGATGATGTCATGAAGATACACATGAGGTACTCTATCTTGTTCTTCAAGACATACTTGATCTTATTTTCTTTATTCTTATCCTTCATTTATTCTTTATGTATTATGTTGGTGTATTGAAGGTACACAAGAGGTATCACTCCATATATTCTTCATGACATACTTGCTATAGGCTCAACTCTCACATGACCAATCTTTGGATCACTCCTTGAACACCTTGGTCATCACTTGATCTTCTTCACTTTCTTCTTCTTTCAACCTTGACACCACCACATGGTTCAAGCATTTACAATGGACAATTCCTACAAGTGCAACTTGATATAAGCATTAGTCCATATAAATTGTCATTAATTACCAAAACCATACATGGGGGCCCACATGCTCTTTCAACTACCATATCATAGTACTTGCCTGGAAAAACAATAAACTAGACGCCTCTAATTTATCTTTTGCATGTTTTATGTGACCGAGGGCTTTCGGAGATAGAATCATTCTTACCTACGAACATGGAACCACAACGATGATAATCAAATTATTGACAACTCATTGTAAATCAGATATTGACTATAGTAGGAGAGACAGACACCCGCAATCCACTTATGCAAAACTAGTTGCATGTCAAGCGTGGAATAGACCTCATATGCGAGGACATGTAAAGTTTGTCTGGGCCGCTTCATCCCACTATGCCACCAATATCCAAAATACAAGCAAGAAGCAATAACATGACCATCAGCGCCCACATACCCATATGTGTACTACCCGTGCAAAGCATCTATGCATAGATCCGGCTCTGATACCACTGTAGGGTTCGCAGCATAGAAAACAAAAAATTTCCTACGATGGGAACAACTAAGTACCAAGATCTATTTATTAGATACAAGCAACGGGTGGATATACATCCATAGAATACATACCTTCGAAGACTGAAAAGCATTAACAAGGTTGTACTCATGGATGATGTAGTTGAACGCTTGTAGATCTCAAGATCGAGAAGAAGTCCATCCGGTCCAGCATCATCAAGTCCAGCACCACAAAGCAGTGGTGCATTCATGATCGCACACACGTTCGGGTATCCCGACAACCTCTACTCCCTCGCTCCAGCGAAGCAGCGGAAGCAACAAATCCTTCCAAAAAAAAGCCACCGGGAACATGTATCTCGCTGATCCGAGACCATGGGGAAATTCTAAAGGGGGAGAGAGATCCTTCGCGAGGAGGTGTGATATGAGAGGAGGAGAGGGGGGGATTTTATAGAGAGAGGGGAGGCAACCAAGGAGCATGGCGCCCAACCATGTGGCTGCCCCCACCTCTTCCACATTCATGTGGGTGGAGATCCCACTTAAAATGAAAAGCCTCCACTCACATAAATATGCCTCTACTCAAAAATCCACTCACATCCATTAAATTTCCACCAAATTTAATGCAAGCTCTCATTTAAATAAAACTCTTTTTTTTATGTATTCAGATTTTTTTCAATTACATTAATTAACAAACATTCACATAAAACCCCTTGCTAGTATTAAATTTCACATGCAAACACAATTTCAGCAATTTCATCCGAAACAATTTCGGTGTCTAGTGAAATAAATTCCTGCGCTTTGTAATTCTTTCTCTGAAATCTTATTTGCTCCAAATGGTGTCGTTATACCTTAAGTGTGTCACCCTACGGTTCGCGAATAATGCAGACATGATTGAGACCGCTCTCTGATCAATAATCAGCGGACCGGAGATCCATCGACTCCCACATTCAACGATGACTTCTGTGATCGTGTGAACCTTATATGCATGTAACTCAATCCCTTTGTCTCGCGATATATTACATGTCCGAGATTCGATCATTGGTATCTTCATACCTAGTTTGATCTCGTTACCGACACGTACTCTTTTATCGTTCCCATGATATAACATTCTAGTGATCAAATCACTTGCTTGCAAGATAACTAATGTGATATCACCGAGAGGGCCCAGAGTATATCTATCCGTCATCGGGATGGACAAATTCCACTCTTTATCTATGAGCCTCAACATAACACCTTTGTAGCACTGAACCCACCTTTATAGTCACTCTGTTACGGTGTGACGTTTGATGTTATCAAGATACTCTTCTAGTGTTAGTGATTGACATGATCTCATGTCTAAGGACTAGGATTACTTCGTAAGATGTTGTAGCAATACAAACACAATGACTTTGATCGTAATGCTATACTTCGAATCAATGTTCATCATATCATTCCAACAATGTTGTGACCTCGTTATTAACAACATCCAATGTCCATGATCAGAAAACCTTTGATCATCTTGTTAATCAATGAGCTAGTTTATAAGAGAGGCATAACTAGGAACTTTTTTTATTAAACACACATGTATTAACATTTCCGTATTAATACAATTATAGCATGCAAAATAAATATTTATCATAAACAAAAAATAATATAATAACTAGTTTATTATTGCCTCTCGGGCATATTCCCTTCAAACTTTCTCTTAGACTAGGTTATACATCAATGCATGTATATATCATGTCACTTCTCACTGCCAATTGTTTGTTTTAGCAAGGACCATAATGATTTTTATGTGCATCGATCCTTCGAGTAGGCTTGCGAGCTTTGTCGAGCTAGCTTGTCGAGCCTCGAGCCTGGATAGCAAGATTTGGGCTTGGCTTGCCCAATCTTCGAGCCTTGTTGAGTCCGAGCCGAGCTTCAAGCCTTGAGTTTTGTGTCCACCCCGCCTTGTTTTGATATGAGATTTTAACAGAACTTTTTTTCGCTAAACTCAGAAACCGGTGTAACAAACTAAAATTTTGTTTGGGTGTCATACCAAAAATATGGATAGATAAAACTGGTTTTCCACAAAACTTGAAAAGTAGGTGTTGGCAAAAACCACTATTTCTAAAAACGCAATCGCACAAAGCTCACGACGGCCTGGTCGACTCGCCGACGCTCGAAGATGATCCGGCCGGCGGAGACCACGCCGCCTCCCGCCTCCCACCTCCTCGTACATCCCTACAAGCTCCAAGTCGCCGAGCTCGGCTGATGACCATGCGCGTGTGCGGCCACATCCCACACACTCGTGTCTCGTTCATGGCCACGGCCTGCTTCCGGTGACAACAGTGGCGCGGTCAGCCTGACCTCTTCCATTCGCTTAAAAAATGTATAGGATGAGCGGAAATTGCTCGTGTGGCTCGCGAGTGCTAGATGTACATGTGGTTTCTAGATTTTGATTCGTTAGATTCGAGCCAACAACAACTCTGACAAGGCCAACAAGTATGTTGGACGTGGATCTCGCGCTGACAACAAGACGAGGACTATGAGTTCTAGCCGCCATGTCGCTGGACTCACGAACTGCCTGACGCCGAGAAGGCGAGAACACGCTCTTTCGCGGACTAAACATGACGCTCAACGAGGATGGTGAATTCTGACCCTTTGTCTCGCCAACGAGGCCACGGGGAAAAATTGTTGAACCTTGTTTCCATTATTCCAGAGGCTTCTCAAACGTGATTTTTTGTAAACCTATTCCCAAAATCCCAACCGAAAAGTCAATAAACCGGTTCACCTAAAAATCTTACTCCCTCCGATCCATATTAGTTGATTCTAATTTGAATGTATCTAGACAAATTTTAATAATAGATACATCCATATTTAAGATAACTAATATGGGTAAGTTAGTAAGTATTAAAAGTCGTTTTCTAAAAACTAATCTATAATCTCCAATATCCAAACAAGCACTAGTGGGAGAGAAAGAAACCCACGGCGGATCCGAGCGACGCAGCCGCAACAAGTACTAGGACGGTCCGGCGGGGATGACTCCAGCAGCAATAGAAGACAGCTAGCGGCTGCACGAGTCCGCCTCGTTAAAAACTCGCCAGGACGCCACACACCCATGCACATACCATCTCATCACCCCTTCCCTTCCTCCGCTCTAGTCTCTACCTAGCGCCGCAACCATCCGGCGGCGAGGCGCGAAAAAGTAGGGTAGGGCTGGGAGTCAGGTGGAGGCCTCGGATCGATCTCGGTAGATGGCGGTGGGAGTAGGAGGCGGCGATGGCGGCGGCGGCGGCGGAGGAGGCGCCGCGAAGAGGGTGCCGATGCACCGGCTGTTCGCGTTCGCGGACCGGCGGGACGCGGTGCTGATGGCGGTCGGCGCCGTGGCGGCCATGGCCAACGGCATCGCGATGCCGTTCCTCGCCTTCCTCGTCGGCGACCTGGTCGACGCGTTCGGCCCCGCCCATCGCGCCAATGTCGTCCACGCCGTCGCCAAGGTTCGCGCCTTTTGAGGGGTCCCTCTTCTCTCGCGTTCCTGGGAAGTAGATTCCGTGCCGCATCGTATAGCTCCTCACCTACCTATTTCGTATCTGCTCCTGCCTCGGTTGGAGTGTTAAGGGTTTTGGAATATGAAGCGTTGGTCTCTAGGATTTTACCAAAACTTTCTGAAGTAAATCGGATGATTTTGGATCGAGGTTTACCAAAGCCCCTCGGATCAAACGTTTATAGCAGTTTGTGCCTGAGCGTTTAACCATCTGCTGATGGATTTAGTAATCTGAAAAGAGTGGTTGATCGATGACAAATTTGCTGTCATTAATTTCCTTTGAGGATGTCATGTGCAGTTGTCTAAAGTTTCAGATCACCTGAAAATTCTAGCTACTATACTTGGTATGGATCTTAATTTGCTCTAACGAATTTGGTAAGGATGTGACACAAGTTCATAGGTATGAGAAGACCTCATCTAAAACGGTTGATGGGTCTGCTTCTATTGTAGGCTAAAACTGTTCAGTATGGGAAATTGTTCAGTAGAAGAATGTAGGTTTGTTTGTACCTCAAAAAGTTAGCTGTGGCCGGCTGTATTATATTTTCACCCAAGAATACAGGTTTGTTTGGACCTCAAAAGTTAGGTGTGGCTGTATTATATTTTCACCCAAGAATCATATGCAATAATTGCTATTTGTTGTGTACATGTATATAGTTCTGTTTATTTTTCATGCCTGATGCTCTTCAACTTTAAAGTTGAAACATGTCAGTGCAGTAGTTTCGTCTTCCTATAAAGGAATTTTCCCTCTGTTGGCATTCGTTAGCTGGCTTAGTTTGGCACTATCTTCTGACAATTTTCTATTGTGTGCTTTTGTTTTTCAGGTTTCTGTCAGATTTGTGTATCTAGCTATAGCTTCTGGAACAGCAGGGTTTCTTCGTAAGTCTCATTTCTGTTACATAAGTTAGTTTGGAACTGCAGAATCCCATATTGCCTTCTGGTATAAATTTCTCACATAGTATTTGTTTGCTTTTCTCACGGATAGTAGTTATGCAGTTTGTTACTATAAAGATTGTGTACTCCGGTTCAGGAGTTTGCATGTAAACTTTAGATTCAAGGTTCATATACTGAATATGTTCCTTCTCGAAAAGTGAATTATTATATTGTTTGGAAAATCGGCAACCTGATTTGGAAGGAAGTAAAGTGAGAAACTGTTTGTCACACGGCTGGAAATGATGTAAATTGTATGCATGTGGCAGTGTATCACCACCAATTATTAGTTGATGAGATTCCTTAACTACACTATATATGCCGTGTACGTTAGACCCAATTAATTATCCTGATTTAGGTCCCTACAGGAAATAAATTTTTCTCTGGGCAGTGTATGTGGTGTGCATCCTACCCTTTCCTATTTTGAGGTTATATGTTTGGGATATTTTTGTTCTTATTTATATATAAAAGTTCTTAAAACTTCTGGAATTTGTCACAGCCAAGTTAATGGTTTCTGGATATGGTTGGACTGTAGCACTGGAATGGTAATTGTGCAGCAGATTTTTTTTCTCTGTATAGACGCTAATAATTATACTTCCTCTGATCAAAATTAATTGACTCAAGTTTGGCTAAATTCGGATGTATCTAGTACTGCATGTCTAGATACATTCGAATCTAGACAAATCTAAGTCAATTAATTTGAATCGGAGGGAGTATATTCTTAGTTTCCACACCAACCAAAGAAAACATAAAATGACTAGAATTTCTATTGTTGCTGGGAGTAAAAGGCAAGAGATAGTCCAACCAACTGATGAATTCCAATTTATCAGCTATAGAAATTAGGGTAACCAAGAATGAGCAACATTGACAAGCCAAGACATTTGCTGTGCCCATAATCATTCTATATGAAGTATAATAGTGAAAATCAATATAGGTTTCAGTACTATATTTTGTAAAGGTTTCAGAAAAGGCAATTGGTTATGCTTGTCATACTATCTCTCTTAACTGTGCTGATGCATGCAGAGGTGTCATGCTGGATGGTGACTGGAGAAAGGCAGGCTGCACGCATCCGTGGGATGTACCTCGAGACTATACTTAGACAAGATATATCATTTTTTGACGTGGAGACGTCAACTGGAGAAGTTATTGAAAGGATGTCTAGTGACACAGTGTTAATTCAAGATGCCATTGGAGAAAAGGTGTGTCGCATCTTATCCATGTGAATCTTAACTTGCTCCTAAATTTCTGCTTTATGATGTATCTTTTCTGAAGTATTTTCATGGAAAGAAGTCTGATGTGAAGTATACCACTTGTGCCTTCAGTTTTCTGTTTTTCTTAGAAACTACCACAGAACTAGGTTCAGATTTAGGTCAAGTGTATCTTACTGGTGCATGGATCTATGAAGACCACAGGCCTTTTCTGAAGTTTTTTTATGCAAAGAAGTTTGATGTTAAGTGTACAACTTGTGTCTTAAGTTTCCTGTTTCTCTTAGAAACTATAACACAACCAGGTTCGTAGTTAGGTCAAGTTGCATGGATCTATGAAGGCCACACGCATTTTCCTGCGTTCGTTATTTTAAGTGAATCGTGATTTTAGTCTAAGTTACCTCCCATAAGAATCTTGACAGTCTCAACTATGCAAAATCTGAGGCTATTTCTGGTAAGCAAATTTACTCATTAGAGTAGCAAGATCCTATATAATGCATAAAATGCTATCTCCAGAAACTTATGGTTCGACACATTTTTCATTTGACGCACTTATGAAGGTGGGCAAGTTTCTCCAACTTGTATCAACATTTCTGGGTGGCTTTATCATCGCATTTACAAGAGGATGGCTTCTGTCCCTGGTAATGTTGTCAAGCATTCCTCCTGTTGTAGCATCAGCTGCAGTCATGTCTTTGGTCCTGTCGAAGTTATCAAACCGTTCCCAGATGGCCTATGCCGAAGCAGGGAAAGTCGTTGAACAGACAATAGGATCAATTAGAACGGTACTATCTTTATTTCAGAAACTCCTACCGATACAATACTTGTCCTTAGCTAACTTTTCATTTTCCTTTATGAAAACAGGTGGTATCTTTCATTGGGGAGAAGAGAGCAATTGACAAATACCAAGAGTTTTTAAAAATATCATACAGGTCAGCAGTCCACCAGGGCACCGCTGGGGGCCTTGGAGTTGGTTCCCTTTTGCTTATTGTTTTCTGCAGCTATGGATTAGCTGTATGGTATGGTGCAAGGTTGATTATTGAGAAGGGATATACTGGCGGATATATCATTAATGTATTGATGGCGATCATGACTGGTGCAATGTTAGTATCTTCCTTTTCATGGCATCAACTCTTTCAAGATACAAATAACCAAAATCAGATTAAATTATCTTCATTTGCATGACTTTTTTTTCTAATTGTTGCAGGGCTCTTGGCCAATCTTCTCCATGTTTAACTGCTTTTGCATCAGGACAGATTGCAGCTCATAAAATGTTTGCAACAATATATAGAAAACCTGAGATTGATGCCAGTGACAAAGGTGGCCTTATATTGGACAACTTTGCTGGAGATGTTGAGTTGAAAGATGTCTCTTTCAGTTACCCTGCACGGCCTGAGCAACTTATCTTCAATGGCTTCTCTATTAGCATTCCAACTGGCACGACAGTGGCATTGGTTGGGGAGAGTGGAAGCGGGAAGTCTACTGTAATTAGCTTGGTAGAGAGATTCTATGATCCACAATCAGGTGAAGTACTTTTGGATGGTGTTAACCTGAAAGAGCTAAACCTTAGTTGGATAAGGCAGAAAATAGGGCTTGTTAGCCAAGAGCCTATACTTTTCACAACCACTATAAGAGAAAATATAGAGTATGGGAAAAAAGGTGCGTCAGAGGAAGAGATCAGGAGAGCAACTGTGCTGGCCAATGCCTCGAAGTTCATCGACAAGTTACCAAATGTATGCTCATTTGATCCCTTCTTAGTCGTGCATTATGTGAGATAAAATCTCTGCACTATTTCTTTCACCCCATAATGATAAGCTGACAACTATTACCAGGGATTGGATACAATGGTTGGTGAGCATGGAACACAACTATCCGGCGGACAGAAACAAAGGATTGCAATTGCAAGAGCAATTTTGAAGAACCCCAGCATACTACTTCTTGATGAAGCTACAAGTGCACTTGATGCCGAGTCTGAACGTGTAGTTCAAGATGCACTAAATAATATCATGGTGAACAGAACCACAATAATTGTGGCGCATCGCCTGAGTACTGTCAAAAATGCTGATACAATATCCGTGCTACATCGTGGACAGCTCGTGGAACAAGGTAACCTGAATTTCTTCATCACTTGTCAGCCAGTCTTACTGCAATAATTCAACAAGGGTCAAGTTTCACATTGTAAAAACAAGCTCTAATGGATATTTGCACAACAGGACCACATTCTGAGTTGATAAAGGATTCCAATGGAGCATACTCTCAACTTTTACGTCTTCAAGAGGTTAATACAAATAGGAACGGATCTCACGGAAATGACTCCAAGAGGTTACAATCATCACCTGATACTGCAAATTCTGTAAGTCAACAAAGCAGCATAAAGCCATCCTTTGAGAGATCTATGAGTAGATATTCAGCTCAGGGTGGAAGCAGAAGGAACTCACAGACATTCTCATTGAACGAACACGTAACTGAAGGGGTTGATGATGTGAAGTCGGAGAAGAATGTGATCAGACGCCTACTCTACCTTCATAAGCCTGAGATTCCAATTCTTCTGTTAGGATGCACTGCTGCTGCAGCCAATGGTGCTATACTTCCCGTGTTTGGTATGCTGCTTTCAAGTGCCATTAACACATTCTATGAACCGCCACAGAAGTTGCGAAAAGATTCAGTGTTCTGGGCAGAGATGTATGTCATGTTGGGTGTCATCTCCATCCTCATCATCCCAATGCAATACTCTTTGTTCAACATGGCAGGTGGTAAACTTATAGAACGCATACGTGCTGTATCATTTACTCGGGTTGTTTACCAGGAAATAGGATGGTTCGATGACCCGTTGAACAGCAGGTATTTTTGTGTTCACTGTTTCATTTGATACATCAATGTTGTAGAATCGCCATGTTTTGGTATGTTTCCTGATTCTAAAGCATTGTTCAAATTCTGCAGTGGTGCAATAGGCTCCAGGCTATCAGGGGATGCAGCGTCTATTAAAAGCATTGCTGGGGATGTCTTGTCATTGACAGTGCAAAGCATAAGCACCTGTGTTGTCGGTATTGTAATAGCCATGATTGCAAACTGGCAACTAGCATTCATAGTATTGTGGCTCCTTCCTTGCGTGATTGCACAGAGTTATGCTCAAACCAGGTTGATGAGGGGTTTTGGTGCCGATGCCAAGGTATTATTCCTTTTCACAGAAACCGTATCATTGTGTAGTTATTTGCTGATATGTTCCTTTTCGTGGCAATCATATCATTCTGTAGTTATTTGCTGAAATTCTGTGTAATGGTTGCCTGCAGGAAATGTACGAACAGGCAAGCACAATTGCCAGTGATGCCATCAGTAACATCAGAACTGTTGCTTCATTTTGTGCAGAAGAGAAGATAATCGAAAGCTACCGAAAGAAATGTGAAGGTCCTTTGACAAAAGGAGTTCGTCAAGGGGCCATAAGTGGTGTGGGTTATGGATTCTCATTCGCGTTGCTCTTCTGTTTTTATGGTGTATCCTTTTATGTCGGAGCTCGCTTTGTACATGATGGGACTGCAAAAGTTGGGCAAGTCTTCAAGGTGAGAACCAAAAAAATATCACAGGACCAAAGAACTTATTTGTGGCTTCTTCTCATTACACTGCTGTTTCTTAAAAAATGCAGGTCTTCTTTTCTTTAACCATGATGGCTGTTGGAGTTTCGCAGTCGAGTTCTCTTGCTCGTGATTTTAGCAAAGTGCAAGATGCAGCTGTCAGCATTTTCAGGATTATTGATAGGATATCCAAGATTGACGCAAGCTCTGAGGTAGGAATGGCACTAGACACAGTGGAAGGGAATATAGAGTTGCAGCACGTGAGCTTCAAGTACCCTGCTCGGATTGACGTGCAAATCTTCAGAGATTTGTGCTTAAAGATACCATCTGGCAAGGTACACTTCTGGTTTTCACGATCTAGCAATCTGCATTACCTGTTTCTGATAATCAGCATCAGTTGTCCCCACTTAAATTAAGTTTCATATTTACAGAGTTCTTTTTACATTACTGTTGAACTGCTGTGATGTAGAACTTAAGCAAGGTAAAAATAACTTAAACTGAGGCACAGTCTAGAACACACAATCTAATGTAAACAGAGCTGACAGATCCTTGAGAGATCTCAAGTAGTGTAATGTAACAACATTTGAATTATACAGTAGCTTACTAGTGAAGTAATGGAACCAAAGTGTCTAAGAATTTTTTAACTTGAAACTAGTGCCCCGAACTAAACAAGACTGGTTGGTACTAAACCCTGGCTGATAACAAGTACTCCCTCTGTTTTAAAATATAAGATGTTTTAGCTTTGTGAAGCAAATGTATCTAGAATTGTTTTAGTGTGTAGATTCACTCCAAACTTGAATGAACCTACATACTAAAACAAGTCTAAATACATTTTGTTCACAAAGCTAAAACATCTTATCTTTTGAAAAGGTGGGAGTACCTTTTTTTTTTTGACGAAAGGCTGATAACAAGTACCTCATGCAGTCGATTGTCATTACCAAAATCCTGACAAGTTTGTTGCAGACTGTTGCGCTTGTTGGGGAAAGCGGAAGTGGGAAATCGACGGTTATAGCCTTGATCGAGAGGTTCTACGATCCCCACTCTGGCTCCATCTTTCTAGATGGGGTGGATCTGAAGACCCTCAAGCTCAGCTGGCTCAGGCAGCAGATTGGTCTGGTAGGCCAAGAACCCGTCCTCTTCAACGACACCATCAGAGCAAACATCGCCTACGGCAAGACCGAGCATGTATCTGAGGAAGAGATCATCGCTGTCGCCGAGGCCGCCAACGCCCACCGGTTCATCTCCTCCCTCCCGCACGGGTACGATACGAGTGTTGGCGAGCGTGGCGTGCAGCTGTCTGGTGGGCAGAAGCAGCGGATAGCCATCGCGAGGGCTATCCTCAAGGATCCCAAGCTGCTGCTCCTGGATGAGGCGACCAGTGCGCTGGACGCCGAATCGGAGCGCATCGTGCAGGAGGCACTGGACAGGGTGACTGTCGGGAGGACAACAATGGTCGTGGCTCACCGGCTGTCGACCATCACCGCTGCAGATAAGATTGCGGTTGTCAAGAACGGCGTGGTCGCCGAGGAAGGCCGGCACGAACAGCTGCTGCGGCTGCCCGGTGGGGCCTACGCGTCCCTCGTTGCCTTGCAGTCTAGCAGTTCATGAAGTTAATACACGATGAAGGCTGTTTTTCCTTCTTAGGACGAGGAGTATAGAATAGTCTTTGCCGATTTTAGTTGGCTTTTCTTTTTTCAGTGCATGAAATGAACCACGATGTGAACGTGGCAACAAGAGAAGCTTCCATTCTTTTTTCCCAAAGTGTAAGGGGTAGGTCATCCATTGATAGACTTCAATTCCTTTCAGTAT
Source organism: Avena insularis (assembly GCA_023614405.1). Classification (NCBI taxonomy): domain Eukaryota; kingdom Viridiplantae; phylum Streptophyta; class Magnoliopsida; order Poales; family Poaceae; genus Avena; species Avena insularis. The sequence goes on along the minus strand of CM042695.1, from coordinate 194,838,988 downwards.
ATACTTTTTTTTTTTTGACTTTCTTTCAGTATATACTTGGAGCTACCCAGGCCGTCTCAATCTGCAGTTTGACATGTTTCTGCTAGAAATACATTGAACATATCCTAGTACTCCCTCTGTCCTAGAGTGTAAGTCACAATCTCATTTTCAGATTGTCCCGCATATGAAGCAAATAAGGCACAATTTACATTAATTGGAGTTAATTAGCACATGCAGCCTGCACTTTACTCTCCTCCACATGCATTGGTTTGGCACATCTATCATGCATGCAGTAATTATGGGGCTGTTTTTATTGGCTGTACCAAATACGAAGCATCACAGTCCGGCCTAATTAGTCACAATTTTAGCCCCAATCACGTTAAGCCTTGGGCCAAGATATTAGAGGATTGTGACTTACACTCTAGGACGGAGGGAGTAAAACTTTTCTGCACTTGAAATTCTCGCCAGTTTAATCCCATATTTGAAGAAAAGTTGTTGGCAATCAAAATATTTTTTGAAATTAATCTAGCAACTGTTTAGCAATATTACTTCAGCAGTAGCACATGAAGGGGAATAGAAGTCAGTACTGCTAAGCCTGCAAGAAAATATTGACGAGCTGGAAGGATGTACAGTCTTTCTTCCAGGGCAGTTTCATTCATTCATATAAGGTTGACTTTGCTAGAACATGAGCTGTCACATTATAAGATCGATAGACATGAGTAAAACAGTACTACCCCTTGTTGGTACACAGGAGGCTAGGTTAGCCGAAAGATGGGCCTTACTCTTAATATCAGAAACTATAACACCTATGTAAGATCTGTTATTCTCCTGATTTTTTCACTTCTTTTATGAGACTATAACAATGAGATACCACGTATATCTTCTGAAACCAGTTTCTTCAGCAAAGATTAAAGCATGTCGCATTGTAATGGCTTTAGCTAGCTCTGGATTATCGACATGGTCCATGGAGCACCTGGCCCCAAATGGTTACGGATGACAACACCAGTGCCCATAGAATTACTCTGTGAGAAGACGCAGCATCAACATTGATCATGACCAACTCAACCATCGGCGGAGACCATTTGGAAATTGATGTCTGGTTCTACGCCTTAATGGAGACAATGGATCTGAAGCTATGCAGGCCTTAATGGAGACAGTGGATCGGAAGCTATGCAGTAAAATGAAAATTAGCATAAGCTTTGATCTTATCCACCACTTGAAGGATGAGACACTTTTTCACCGTTTCTTGTACTGTTTCTGTTCCCCCAAGTGTGCCAAACTGCAAGTAAAAAAAAGTGCCAAAGTGCAACAACAAAAATCGTTGATTGGAAGTCTGGGGCACTAGAGATCCAATTCAATATGTCCTTGCTGCATATGGACAAAGATTTTTTTGAGCAACCGAATAGAAGCTTTGCCTTTTTATAAAGTAGAAATAGAGTTAGCCGGTTTGTAAGGAAACTGGCCGAAACCTGATACAGAAGGGTATGTTAAGGACCATAACCAAATCCACATGGCCAGTTTATAAGGGAAACTGATGAAAACCAAAACATACCAAAACTACCACACCGGCCCTAGGGCCGTGCACTACACGAGCTAACGACCCTTCCGCCCAAGCAAGAAGGAACGCCACTCAGGAAGATCCAGAGCCGCCGCTTCGGCGTCCACACCGGCCCCGAGACCGCACACACTAGCTAGAACCGAAACAACCCAAACGCAACACACTGGACCTAAGGCCGCGTCTGACTCGAGTCGACGCCCCTTCCACCCTAACGGCAAGATCCGAAACTCGGAGCTGCCGCTCCAAACACCCACGTCGACCCCACGATCGTGCACACTCCTAACCGATGACGAAAATGCAGAGCTTGACAAGCCAAAGGCAAGAGGCAGAGTACCGGGCTTCCAAAGGCGACACTCCCAAGGGAGAGACGACGATGGCGCCGCCGTTGCCTGTTCCGAGCAAAGGCCGAAACTTGGGCTTTCACCCGGAGAGCCCGATGCACGAACGACGAGGGAGGTGAAGGGGCTCCTCAACGATGCCTCCATGGAGTGGAGGTGTGTCCAAAGGCGCCATCATCGCCAGCATCGACCAAAGCTGGTGCAAGGCTTTCACCCGGAGCTCACCGAACCCGTAGTCGTTGCAGCATGTCCGCCATACTTGCCAAAGTAAGCAAGCCTTGCAAATCGCCGCCGCCCACCATCCAGAACCCACAACATCATGTCCTGCCACCCACGTGGCCAGGGCAAGGAAGCAGCGACATCTTCCCGGAGCCACCACTCCAGCATCCTCGCATGCAGCACAGCTCCGCAGAGCACAATGGCCACTCATGCCTCACCGCAGCCAAGGCAAACCTTCTGGGGCCATCGCCTCGGCTTCCCAGTGAGCAGGACGGGGACCTCCTTCCGCCCCTCCACACCCCTACCTCGCCTCGATGCATCCATGGCCAAACCTGGCCAAGGGGCACCGCCGCCTCCCATGCCCTAGCAGACCTCCCGACGACCGCTGCCACGAGACTGGAATGGGGGAACCACCACTGGTCGGGGATGCTGCCCAGGAATGCGAACATCAGCGAGCCGTTGCATCGCACAACCGTCACACCCTCGCCCCAGATCTGGGTGCACACCCAGGCTAGCCCACCTTGTCGGCTAGCCGCAGACGCTGGCGCAACGCCGCCACCATCGGCAGAGCTCGAGCCCACCGGCTTGGCATCCCCTTGCAATGCCACGATCGACCTCGTTGTCGTCAGCCGCCGCCGCCAGACCTTGCTGCAGACCCGCTGCCACCTCCGCCAGCCGAAGTCCGTGCCACCGAGGCGCAGCATAGCCACCGCCAAAGATCTCCGGGACTGCCGCCCTGGCGTCCACGCCTCGACCGTGTCGGCTGACTCGACGCGAGCGTCGCCTCAGACCACCATGTCGAGCGCCTCCAGCCTTCACGGCAGATCCACCCCACGACCTTTGGTGGCGAGGGCGCCGGCCGACGACCCGTGGTGGAGGCGAGAGGAGCTCGCGCAGGGAGGGCCCCTGGCAGCGGATTTCTAGGGTTTCCCCCCGAGCCGCCCCGTGTAGGAGCGACGCGGGGGTCGATATACCTTCAGTTTTAACGATATATCAAAAGACTTTTTTTAGCTCGGTGCAAATTTCTTTAACTTAATAACAAAGAAGAAAGAAGTGTTCCACTTCTCACTCCTATTGCAAAATATGCATTCATACCTCGTTGGAACTAAGTGATTATAGGTAGCTTTGTGTAGCTCTCCACGGTACAATCTTCATTTGATCTGGGCACTGGATTCTCCAAAGATTTTTCCACAATCTCTCCACAACACCCTGTTCGAATAAGATCCTCTGCCAGCTGAACTTCTATTTATCCAGGTTGTAGCCCAACCTCACCGTATAAACTCCATTCTTGGTATATGGTCAGGAGGAGCAAGTCACTACACCCTTCATAGCTTATAGGGATTTGTAACACACTACTGGGTAGATAGTTCGAATTACACTATAATCCACTCAATTACATGCCCTGGCATCACACTCGGAGGATGGAATCCAGATGAACTTATGAGTTCATCAAAGAAGGGATGAAAGGAGGTACAATCACTTGGGTTCAATTACAATATCGGAGATGCCCAATATGGACTCGACAAATGGTTCTTAATGCATAGTGGCGACGCCGTGGATGTTGTTGGGTCTTGGGCCATCTTGGCTGCACGTACCTCCTGGCGGGGGATTTCAACATGCGGGGTCTGACTTCTCGTGCGAGTGCAACATAGGGTCCAAGTTCCGTGTAATCGCCGGGGTTTGCAAACTTGGGCTGCCAAAGACTGAGAAGGCCCATTTCGAGCCAAATTCCTCCTACCCCTGCCAAATACAAACTTTCCGTCAACTGCCCCATGAAGGAGACGTTCGAGATCTCCATGTCACTAATCTGTCCGTGACACGAGCGCCAAGTCGGAAACCACGTAGGCAAAACGAGGAACTATACCTCACGTGAAAGGGCATTTATTGTCATAATCACTTTTGGTGTTCATTAACAACAAGTAGATCCTTTTACTGTTTATCATTGTCCACAGGTTGGTATTATGATGAATGAACAGCACCCTCACTCTTGGGAAAAGACCACATTCATGTGGCACTGTTCTGGAAACTCCAGACCGGAGTCTCCGGTCGGCCAAGACCAGAGTCTCTGGTGTGGTCCGGAGTTTCTGGTTCTGGCTCCGGTGGTGCCTCCCAGGATCTGGCTGGGACATTCTGTCTGGGGGTCCGGAGCCTGCTCCAGAGGATACTCCGGAGTCTCCGGTTTTGGATAAGTCTGGAGTCTCCGGTGTTGATAGACCGGAGTCTCCGGTCTTGTTGAGTAATGAAAGGGCTGGGTCATTTAGATGGGCGGTCTGGAGGCTGGTCCGGAGATTGGCTGGAGTCTCCGGTGTAGACCGGAGTATCCGGTCTGTAGACCGGAGTCTCCGGTCTGACTTTTCTACAACGGTCAGAAAACGGTTCGTGGAGGGGGCTGCCCATAAAAAGGGACCCTTATCTTCTTCCTCCAGCTGCTCGAGCTGCTCAAGAACACCAACCCCATTAGAGCCACCAAATCTACAAGATCTCTTCATCCAACCATCCAAAGTCACTGATCTTTGGAGAATCGAAGGAGGAGGCCTTGATCTACATTTTCACCAAGAGAGATCTTCATTTCCCCCTCATTCACTTGAGGGCCCCCAAGCTCTAGTGTTTCTTTGGAAACCCTAACTTTGATTTGGTTCTTACAAGCTTGTCTTTGATTTGTCTTGATAGCTTGCTTGCATTTGGGAGCCTCCAATTAAGTTGTGGATGTGTGCCCCGAACTTGTTGTAAAGGTGCCGGCTTCCACCTCGAAGGTTGCCGATATAGTGGAAGGTGAATCGAGCCCGTTGGGGTGAGATTCATCGGAGAAAAATGGAGGCCTCTCGTGGCGTTGGTGGTTTGAAACCACCTCCTCTCCAAACGTAGACGTACTTCCCCTCAAAAGGAAGGAACTACGAGAAACAAATCCTTGTGTCTCCGCGTCCACTCCTTTGGTTACTTCTATCCTTTACTGCACTTTACTTACTTGTTCTTGCTTAGTGTTGTGTTAGCTTGTGCTTGGTTGACATATAGGTAAATTCACCATAGTTGCATATTCTAGAGAATTTACCTTTCTTGTCAAACCCTAATTTGAAAAAGAGTAAAATTTGAAGTAGCACCTATTCACCCCCCCTCTAGGTGCCCATACAATCCTTTCAATTGGTATCAGAGCCTCGGCTCTTTATTTGGGCTTTACCGCCTAAGAGAATATGGGTAGCCAAGAAGGGGATGGTGGTAGTGAGCCGACCACGGTGACCATGGAAGATCTCAGAAACTTGGAAACAAGATTGAGCTCTTCCTTGGTCATCGAAGTCAAGAAGATGCTAGAGAAACTTCTTAAAGACAAAGATGGCTCATCACCCCCATCTCCTCAAGAGGATCTACCATCCGTTGTACCTAAAGGGAATACTTTGGTATCCCCCGAGGGTATGATGGTGGGGGGTAAACTAGACAACGTTAATTCCTGCACACACAATGATGGTGGGAAGGGTGAGCACCGTGATTCATGGTACTCTCCCGACCCTCCAATACCTCACCCTCATGTGTACAATAGAGGTGACCCACCTAAGCTTGAAGAATCTGCTACTTTTGCTAAATGGCAATCACTAATGAGAACTCATGCGCGCAGCTCTTGCATTGAACTATGGAACATCATCGAGCATGGACTCTTTATTGGGGATCCAAACAACTTGACAAGAAGAGAGGTTGTCAATAGTCAACTCAATGCCACTGCTTTGCATATGATTCAACAAGGATTGGGGACAAAGGATTATCCACACATTGAGAACTTTAGCATTGCCAAGGAAGCTTGGGATGCCCTCACTGTATTGTTTGTTGGAAATGAGAGTATGAGGAGGAACCGATATGATGCTCTAAGCAATGAAGCCGAAGGCTTCTACATGAAAGAAGGTGAAGATCACAAAGACATGTACCGAAGGCTCAAGACCACCGCCACCGCTTTTAGAAATGTGGGTGCCTCACATGTGGATGATGTATGGATAAAAAGGAAATATGTGAGTGCACTCATGCCTTTTGAGCCCACCGACTTGAAGAGCCTACAAGGAAGACACAAATACCATCTCATGACCTCATATGAAGTCATGCAAGAGATGACCACCTTCAAAGTATCTGCCAAGAATGCCAAAGATGCTCGTGCTCATGCCCTTGGCATGAGCAATGTTGTCAATGTTGCGTTGAAAGCCAAAGTTATGGACCATGGGGATGAAGATGATAGTGATGAAGGCCTCTCCATGGACCATCCTGATGAAGTCAAGATTGCTCATGGTCAATATATGGCCTTCTATGCAAAGAACTTTTGGAAGAACCCCGCCAAGGCCAAGATGGAAATGCAACGGAGAAGCAACCCAAATGGGAAAAGAGAGAATACCACTAGGTTGAGAACTTGCTTCAATTGTGGTGACCGCTATCACTTTGTGGCAAGTTGCCCCTATGAGAAGAGAGAAGATCATGGTGGTAAACTTGTGTTGAAGAAGACTCTCAAGGCACCTTACAAGAAACCTTTCATCAAGAAGAATCCCATCAACAAGAAGTTGGGAGAAATTGTCTTGATCACTCATGAAGAATACTCCTCCGACAATGAAGATGATGAAGATGAGGAAGAGGAAACTTCTCATGGTGTGGATGCTTTAGCCACCACTTCTACTCCGAATTTCTCACTCTTCGATTCTCCAAATGAGAACTCTCCCACCAAGAAGGTCACTTGCCTTATGGCAAGAGGAACGGAGGTATCATCATCATCCCGCTCTACTCCCTTAGATAATGATGAAATTGATGATGAGACGTCTCTTGATGTTAAAAAGGAATTAATTGCCTTTGATGAGTTTATGACTAACCTAGAAGGAGATGCTAAATTACATTTTGGAAACATCCTAGATCAACTTTCACATACTCAAGAGCTTCTACATGTAAGATGTAAACTTGGGCATGAACACTTGATTGAGCCAGAGACTTTAAACAATGCTCTAGAAGAAGAACAAGAAACTAGGTTGTCACTTGAATTAAAACTTGAAGGGCTTGATGAGGCCAATGACATTATTGTTAACAAACTCATCAAAGAGCGTGATCATGCTATTGGTAAATACAAAAGGGCTAAAAAGGACAAGATTGAGTTTGGTGTGGTTCATGAAAAACTTGCCGAGGACTTTAGGTTGCATAACAAGGCCCACAAGGCTTTGGAGAGTGAACTCTTGTCACTCACAAAGTCCCATTAAATGCTTCAAACTCAATTGGCCAATATTCCTTCACCTAGTAACTTCATTCCATCTAGTAGTACAACTATTCTTGAAGAGAATGCTAGGTTGAAGGGGGAGCTTGCTAAGGCCACATTTCTACAAGGCAACAAGTCCATTGATTATCTTTTGAGCAAGCAAAGGCCTAGTGGTGATAAAGGGGGCATTGGTTTTGTCTCAAATACTAAGAAGAAGAAGAACAACAAGAAGAAGAAGGCCAAGCCCGCACAAGAGACCAACAAGACCATTGTGGATAGTAAGACCACAAGTGGTAAAACTATGTCTCATGATGATTTTGCGGGAAGTGCTAACCCTCACTAGGTTCTAATGCGTGATTATTATGGTGATGTGTATGCGCAATATGTTGGCCCTTATGATGGGTATATTGCTTGGTCTATTTGGGTTCCCAAGACCCTTGTTGCTAACAAAAGAGGACCCATTGAAAAATGGGTACCTAAAAATTAGCTTGATCTTTTGTAGACTTATGCTTCCGGAGGGTCAAAGTGGGTGCTTGATAGTGGTTGCACAAGTCATATGACCGGAAGCTCGTCTATTGTTAAGGAGTTAAAGCCAAATGATGATCAAATCACCGTGACATATGCCGACAAATCAAAGTCTAAGGTAATGGGTTTTGGCAAGGTTGTGGTTGCTCACGACATTACACTCGTGAACGTCATGCTTGTTGAGACCCTTGGATACAATTTACTTTCGGTCCTTGCTCTTGGAAAGATGGGCTTTGTCGTCTTTATTGATGTTGATATTGTGGTCCTCTTGTGGAGCAAGTCTCTCAAGGTTGCTTTCGTTGGGTACGTCGAACATGACTTGTATGTGGTGGACTTTTCGGAGCAAACCACTACAGGTCTGATGTGCTTATTTGGAAAGGCTGATGTGGGTTAGCTATGGCATCGCCGACTAGCCCATGTCAATATGAGAACTTTGCAAAATCTCCATAAGGAGGGCCATATTTTTGGACTAAAAGAAAATGTTTCCTTTGCCAAAGATCGTGTTTGCAGGGCATGTGTTCTAGGGAAGATGCATGATGCTCCTCACAAGCCTAAGAACCGCATCAAGTCCACCAAGATCTTGGAGCTCCTCCACGTGGACCTCTTTGGTCCTCCATCTCATGCAAGTCTTGGTGGGAAGAAATATTGCTTGGTGATCGTTGATGACTTTTCAAGATACTCTTGGGTTTATTTCTTCAAGTTGAAGAGTGAGACTCAAAAGACCTTCATCGAATTCATCAATTTGGTCCAAAGGCAATACAATGTTCCCGTGTTGATCATTAGAAGTGACAACGGCACCGAGTTCAAGAACTACACCTTGAATGATTTTCTTAGTGATGAGGGTATTAAACATCAATATTCCGCTGCATACAACCCTCAACAAAATGGTGTGGCCGAAAGGAAGAACTGGGCTCTTATTGAGATGGCTAGGACCATGTTGGCGGAGTTTAAATCTCCATATAACTTTTGGGCCGAAGCCATATCCACCGCATGTCATGCTTCAAACCGGCTCTACCTCCGCAAAGAAATCAACAAGACTCCATATGAAATACTTACCGGTAACAAGCCCAACATATCTTACTTCCGGGTGTTCGGTTGTAAGTGTTTCTATCTCATAAAAGGTGTTCGTTTGTCCAAATTCGAGTCTAAAGCATTAGAGGGTATTTTTGTTGGCTATGGTCTCGAATCTCACACTTATAGAATCTATGATAAGCTCTCCGGAGCCGTCATAGAATCTTGTAGTGTGACCTTCAAAGAATATGATGGTCCCCAAGGGGGGCGTGTTGATGCTTGTGATGCAGATGATGAAATTCCTCAGGATGCCATAGGAAGAATGGGTGTGGGATATATCCGCCCCATTGAGGAACCCCTTATGGCGGATCAAGAAGAACTATGCTCCACTCAAGTGGATCCCTCATCTTCACAACATCAACAAGCTCCATCCACCGAGGAGGACAATGACTCAAGCCAAAGACAAGATGTAGACCCTCAACACGATGATCATAGTGACAACTCTAGTCAAGGGGAGCTTGATTCTTTCGCCCGGGTGTCAAGTGGTGCCAAGGCAATTGCTCAAGGAAGATCCGTACAAACTGCTTTGAAGCAAGCTCAAATTGATGCTAGAAGTGCACTTGATCATGACCAAGGTCAATCTTTGCCTCTAGATGAAGAGGATGATTCCAATGATGATCAAGGTCAAGTTAATGGTCAAGACGAGGATCAAAATGATGAAGAGGGTCCCCCAAGAAACAACACGGAGATCCACGCTCGTCGCGAAGCTAGAAAGGAAAGAATGTTGGAATTAAGAGATCACTCTCTACAAAATGTAGTTGGTGATCTAAGGAAAGGTATTTCCACAAGAGCACAATTGAAGAGGTTCAGTGAACACCAAGCACACATCTCCATGATTGAACCAAAGAAAGTGTGGGAAGCTCTTGAAAATTCGGATTGGTTAGAAGCTATGCACAAAGAACTCAACAACTTTGAGAGAAACAAAGTATGGAAGTTAGTGGAAAAGCCAAAGGATTGCCACAATGTTATTGGAACAAAGTGGATATTTAAGAACAAGCAAGATGAGCATGGAATCATAGTAAGAAACAAGTCTAGATTGGTTGCACAAGGGTTTTCTCAAATTGAAGGCATTGACTATGGAGAAACTTATGCACCCGTGGCTCGCCTTGAGTCCATCCGTATCCTTCTTGCTTATGCGGCACATCATAACTTCAAGTTACAACAAATGGATGTAGAAAGTGCATTTATTTATGGCCCATTAAATGAATTGGTATATGTTAAGCAACCCCCGGGATTTGAGGACCCCAACTTCCCAAACCATGTCTACAAACTTGATAAGGCGCTCTATGGGCTCAAGCAAGCCCCACGCACGTGGTATGAGCACCTTAGAGAGTTATTGTTTGACTGTGGATTTGAGGTTGGGAAAATCGATCCCACTCTTTTTACTAAGAAGGTCAATGGGGAGCTTTTTGTATGCCAAATATATGTTGATGATATTATCTTTGGCTCATCTAACAAATCTTTTAATGATGAATTCTCAAAGCTTATGACTAGTAGGTTCCGGATGTCTTTGATGGGAGAGTTGAGAGTATTTCTTGGCTTTGAGATCAAGCAAGTTAGAGGAGGGACATTCTTCAATCAAGCCAAGTATACTCAAGATATGCTCAAGAGATTCAAAATGCAAGATTTAAATGGAGCTCCTACTCCCATGGCTACAAAGACTCATCTAGAACAAAATCCAAATGGTAAAGATGTGGATCAAAAGGTATAACGGTCCATGATTGGTTCTTTACTTTACCTTTATGCATCTAGACCCGATATTGTGTTGAGTGTAGGTGTGTGTGTGCAAGATATCAAGTGGATCCTAAGGAAAGCCATTTAATGGCGGTCAAGAGAATCTTTCGATATTTAGTTCATACCCCATTTTATGGTCTTTGGTATCCTCGAGGCTCAACATTTGCTCTTTGTGGATACACGGATTCAGATTGGGCGGGGGACAAGGATGATAGAAAATCAACATCCGAGGCTTGCCAATTCCTTGGTAGGTCCTTGGTATGTTGGTCTTCTAAGAAGCAAAATTGTATATCTCTCTCCACCGCCGAAGCCGAGTATGTGGCAGCTGCTAGTGCTTGCACCCAATTGCTATGGATGAGGCAAACTTTAAAGGAATCCGGTGTCCATTGTGACAAAGTGCCTCTTCTATGTGACAATGAAAGTGCCATCAAGATTGCTTACAACCCGGTGGATCACACAAGGACAAAGCATACTGAGATTCAACATCACTTCATTAGAGATCATGTTGCTCGAGTTGATATTGATCTATCATATGTATCAACCAAAGATCAACTTGCCGATATCTTCACGAAGCCACTTGATGAAGCAAGGTTTTGCTACTTGAGGAATGAACTAAATGTCGTAAATTCAAGGAGCTTGACTTGATTTTCTTGCACTCTCACCTATGTTTCAACTCATATTTGGTTTAGGTGTAGGCATGGATATAGGGGGAGTGCGGTCCTAATTGATTGGACCATCCCCCCCCCCCATTATGCCCAAAGCAATCAAAATCATTCCTCTTAATATCATTTAGTGATATGTGAGCTTAATGATGAGTTTTGGTAATGGACCCAAGATATATCTTCGTGGTGCCAAGCCAATTATACTCAAATATGGTGGCCTAGGCCACCGCCCTCTCTCATTTGAGAGGTTGGTACTTATTCATGTTTGTCATTTGATTGATTCTAGTCTCTTGGAGTTTTTTTGAATATTTTTGTGAATTCCTATGGCTCTTGTTGGTTCTTCACAGTTTGATGTCTCAACCCAAGCCCTATCCCTATCTTAAAAACCATCTATCTCATATATGTCCCCAAACACTTTTCCTGGAACTTTTGGTCGAGGAGGACCGGAGTCTCCGGTGTAGACCGGAGTCTCCGGTCCAGACGGTTTCTGTCAATTAAAGAAGGGGGTGCGGGGTGAACTGGTACAGTAGTTCCTCATTCTTCATCCCGTCCCCTACCTCCAAACCCGTCGCCTCCTCTCCCAAAACTCCTCCCCGGAGGTCAAGAAGCCCCCGGTATCCGCCGTGCCACCGGCCAACCTTCCTCCCCATTGGGTCATTCCCACCGGAGGAATTGATCGCATGGACAGATCTGGTACCTCTCCTCTATTTTTTCTCCTAGGGTTCATCTCTAGATGTGTTTTTGAGGATTGTTGCTGATTTGTCCATTGGAATCACTTGTTTGCGTGCACTCCAGTACTTTAGCCTTGTTGCATTGCCCGATCTACTAGATTCACCCTCACCAGCATCTTCCCATCTCATGCCCGAGCCTCCCGACTGGAGACTCCGGACTTAGGTCCGGAGACTCTGGTCCAGGCCGGAGACTCCGGTCCCCAGGACCGGAGACTCCGGTCTAAGCCAGAGACTCCGATATAAGGTGCGGAGACTCCGGTGTCGGGTGAATCAAAATAGTCCAGAAATGCATCAAAGTTCTTGTACTGCATTATTGGGACATATATACTCATGTCCATGCTATCTCCCTCACTGCTGTTCACAGGTGATGGATCTAGTCGTCCTCGTCGTACCAAGGCCAAGTCCCAAAGGGGCAATCCTCGCTATGATGAAGCTCAGGGTCAGTTTATCGTGCCTCCGTCCAACCGGAAACAGCGGGCACGTGATGCAGCTTACATGAAGAGGGATCAGGAGAGGGCTGAACGGGAGGACCGTGCCAAGAGGGCCAAGTATGACAACCTTCAGTCCTTGGCCAAAATGTCTAAAGAGGAGTACCGTGAGCTGAGAAAAACAGATTTCTATGCGCTCCCTTGTACCAGTGAGGACCCTCGTTACTGGAGGAAATAACAGGCTGTGTTCATGAAGGATGTGTATGGTGTACTCACCAAATCACCTGTCTGCCCTCATATACTTCAATGATGCCCTGTGGATATGTGAGAAGCTGGGTCTCTACAACTTGATGGAGCTGTGTGAAGACTACAATGTCCACCTTGCACAGCAGTTCTATGCCACCGTTGTGTTTGGGTCTGATCTTGACCGGACCATGGTGTGGATATCTGGCACCACTCGCTGCACAGCTACATTTCATGACTTTGCCAACGTCATCTTTGAGACCTTTCATGGAGTATCCACTCCTGTGGGGCTGCGCATGCACTCAGCTGCTTTGGGTGAGAACAAGTTGAAGCTGGCACCTTTGTATGATGATGGTGTTGTGGGGGGTTCCAAGGGACTCAAGACCCTCTACAACCTTATTCTGAGGATCTTCCGTCACACTATTGCACCAAGTGCTGGAAATGATGATGCAATTAGGGGTGGGCTTGTCAACCTCCTGTACCATACTCACCGGACCTTCAATGCTGGACCTGAGGCAGATGCTGCACCTATTGACGTGATGGACTTTATTTTCGAGGAGATGTTCCATGCCATTCTCTACAAGAAGTCTCCTCCATATGCACCCTTGTTTATGAGGCTCATCAACTCCCAGGAGCATGATTCTCCATATGGCATACCACCACACCTCACTGAGCACACTCTGGTCTCACTGCAGCAGAAGGGGCGTATGGGGCCTGCTCCGAGGCGTCGCTATGGGGATGATGATGAGGAGATTGAGATGGAGAGAGCTCCCTACCCACCTAGAGTTCGGAGGAAGAATGCCTCCAATGCCCCTATGCCTACTATGACTCGAGACTATGTGCATGAGCGGGTCAAGAAGGCCAGCTTTTGGGAGAGGACCCTTTGTTGCATGAATGTCGACATCCGCAAGCAGCAGCATGCATCCTACCAAAGCAACCGCCGCATTGAGAAGCTCCTCAAAGAGATCAAGGAACAGGGTGCTGAGGATAATGAGGAAGGTGAGGATGAATACAATGATGAGCATGGGGCTCAGTAGTCCATAGAGTCTGATCATACACTCTCATTTGGGGCATGGAATGCCCAACTGGATAGTCTGGTGGATTGGAAGACGTTTGCTGATGTCACCTCCGGGTTTGGGTACCAGGGTACTTCCTCTTCTCGCCCTCACGGCAAAGGGCCTGCTGTCCCTGAAGACGATGATGATGACTATGGTCAGGATGATGGTGACCAGGAGGAGGATGAGGATGCCGAGGATGACGATGACTACTGAGCGGTTGGGGGCGCTAGTGTAGGTCTTTTCCCTTTTTCGGCGTTTCGATGCCAAAGGGGGAGAAGGCATTCTCATCGGTTGCATGGGCTTGGGATTTGGAATTTGCGACTATCTGTCTTTATTTGCCTTTTATTGCCATATTCAAACTTGAACTTTATGTGTGTCATTTGCTGTTCATGTGTGTGACTATGACTATGTGCTTGTGTGCACCATCTATTGTAACTCATATCAAGATTTATGTGGGCTACCATTGATACTATCTATCTTGCATGATTTACTTAATTATCTTGTTGCACATAGTGAGGGGGAGTCCCATATATATATTTTATTCCATGCAAATCACTTGTTGTCATCGAACACCAAAAAGGGGGAGATTGAAAGGGCATTTATTGTCATAATCACTTTTGGTGTTCGTTAACAACAAGTAGATCATTTTACTGTTTGTCATTGTCCACATGTTGGTATTATGATAAATGAACAGCACCCTCACTCTTGGGAAAAGACCACATTCATGTGGCACTGTTCTAGAAACTCCAGACCGGAGTCTCCGGTCGGCTAAGATCGTACTCTCCGATGTGGTCCGGAGTTTCCGGTTCTGGCTCCGGTGGTGCCTCCTAGGATCTGGCTGGGACATTCTATCTGGGGGTCTGGAGCCTGCTCCGGAGGATACTCCGGAGTCTCCGGTGTTGGATAAGTCCGGAGTCTCTGGTGTTGATAGATCGGAGTCTCCGGTCTTGTTGAGTAATGAAAGGGCTGGGTCATTTAGATGGGCGGTCCGGAGGCTGGTCCGGAGATTGGCCGAAGTCTTCGGTGTAGACCGGAGTCTCCGGTCTGACTTTTCTACAACAGTCAGAAAACGGTTCGTGGAGGGGGCTGCCTATAAAAAGGGACCCTTATCTTCTTCCTCCAGCTGCTCGAGCTGCTCAAGAACACCAACCCCATTAGAGCCACCAAATCTACAAGATCTCTTCATCCAACCATCCAAAGTCATTGATCTTTGGAGAATCGAAGGAGGAGGCCTTGATCTACATCTTCACCAAGAGAGATCTTCATTTCCCCCTCATTCACTTGAGGGCCCCTAAGCTCTAGTGTTTCTTTGGAAACCCTAACTTTGATTTGGTTCTTACAAGCTTGTCTTTGATTTGTCTTGACAGCTTGCTTGCATTTGAGAGCCTCCAATTAAGTTGTGGATGTGTGCCCCGAACTTGTTGTAAAGGTGCCGGCTTCCACCTCGAAGGTTGCCGATATAGTGGAAGGTGAATCAAGCCTGTTGGGGTGAGATTCATCAGAGAACAAGGGAGGCCTCTCGTGGCATTGGTGGTTTGAAACCACCCCCTCTCCAAACATAGACGTACTTCCCCTCAAAAGGAAGGAACTACGGGAAACAAATCCTTGTGTCTCCGCGTCCACTCCTTTGGTTACTTCTATCCTTTACCGCACTTTACTTACTTGTTCTTGCTTAGTGTTGTGTTAGCTTGTGCTTGGTTGACATATAGGTAAATTCACCAAAGTTGCATATTCTAGAGAATTTACCTTTCTTGTCAAACCCTAATTTTAAAAAGAGTAAAAATTGAAGTAGCACCTATTCACCCCCCCTCTAGGTGCCCATACGATCCTTTCACCACGCCTTAGAGTGGTTATGAAATTCACAAATTCACTCCCTCCTTCGCATGAACCCGAGCACCGCCAGCGGCGAAATCCACCCTCCACCCAGAATGATCCCATGGGACATCTGCCTTCCGACGCCAAGTTGTTGCGCCCACTCGCTAATCCCGATCTCTAATGTTGCATGTTGTGCCCATCGTTCCGAGGCTCTAGCCCACCTCCGCCGCCGGACGAGCTGAGCATCACGGAGGATGGCAGATCATCGTACCCTGAAAGAAGTGTTGGATACATGCGGGTGAGCTCCTTTTCTCTTTGCTTTTCGCACTAACTATAACTGCTAGCTGTCTATTGACATCAAAGAGATAGATCGAACCTAGAATTGTTTACTAGCCGAACGCTAACATACAAGTTCTTATTTTTTGTTCCCAAATTTCTATTAATTAGGGTCCCGTAGAGACCCCTTACGTGGTTTCGGTACGCGTCGGCGGCTACCACTCTAAATTAGAAAATGAGAAGGGCAAGTGGAATCATGGTAATCGTGTCACGATTAAAGAATCACCAACGTAGATTTGCACTATCCCTAGTATGGTTGCTGCTCTGCGTAAACATACTAAAATGGGTCGGCGCAGACTACACGATTTAGCTTCATGGATGAACAAGGTAGCAAGGTTACTATAAAGCGTGACAGTCATATATACGGGTTGTTGAAAGGGTGTCCGAGGGCTCGAATATTTCTCGTGGATTGTAGAATACTGGATGTGGTAGCTACTTCCGCTCCTAGTCGCCCTACTATTCAAGCTCAGGGTGGTCTGACTCGTAACCCCGCCGCTGTTAAGCAAAATGTGGTTACTCATCTGTGCCAGCTTCTGCAATGCAACCTCCTCGTAGGAGTGTCCATTTTGCCATGATGCAAAACTCTATGGTGGATGCAGGTCATGCTTCTGTTGTGGAATCTTCTAATGTTGTTTCAGCCACTGCCATCGACCCAATCCTCGCAACATTGCGCAAACTAAGGCTTCGAGGCTGCCCTGTGGTGACCCAAAGATACCTTTGCATGATGTAGTACACTATAGTCGTTGACATAACACCAATGAAACACCGTTCACTAGTGTTACATCCCTCAGAGTGGTACAACAGAAACACAGCAGGTCCAAGACATGACTATAGGTTACAACTCCACTCTTTACACAAGATCCAGAGAACACTCTAGGTTAAAGAGAGAGAAGGAAACTTCTTACAAAGAAGAATCAGAAATAAATAACTTCACAATTATAATACTATTAAGACTAATATCTTAACTAATGGTCTGGCATTGCTGCTATTGCAATACACTATAGAAATAGGTTCTATGACTAGAGATTTTATTCTTATCTAATCAGCAACTTCGTCTTCACTTGAGCTAATGTATATGTTGACTTTCTTGACTTCATTGAAGAGCTTTAGCTTTTGATGATGATTCCTGGAGCATCACTTGATGTATACGTCGTCTGTACTGGCTTTAGAACCTAGAAAGGGTTAAGAAGATACTTTGAGTACGAGTGTACTCAGCAAGTTCACTAGAAAAGGAGTGTTTGATGCACTATATCTACAGCCACAGACCATAGGTCGTAGGCAATGCAGGTTTTCGTAAACATTTCTTCAAAGGTTGCTTTTATTCTGAAAAGCTATGTCTGTCAGCCTTCACGGGTTTACCAGAACTTTCATGGAGTTCCTTTCCTCAATTTGCTCCTTCCCGGAACAGGGAGTAACAAGTTACAGTTCTTACACTCTGCAGAGGTGCGTTACTTTACCCATGAGAGATCTTAGCTTTGTTGCACATCCGAATTGCAGGTTCGTTCACAATTCCTTGGTGTGAGGCCCAGACTAAGATCCAAGCCAATCACTGCCTTCTCTGCGACCTCGCATGTCTCCTTGGTGTACGCCAGCCCACCTATTGAATTACGGCAATTGGCAAGATGCACTGCTCAGATGTCAGGAACTATCGTGGGACGTTGAGGGCTCCCACCCATATGCTGCATATCCTCTATGAATTACCATATAATATGCACACTACGAGTGATAACAGCCACAACCCGCACATCCGACTCCATGCGAGAGGGAAAAGATACAGCTGACTTCTCCGTCCCATTCCAAATCTCATGGTCAACGCGTGATATACGGCGCAAGAATCACTAGCGACATTGGTTGTTAAGTCCTAGGTAATATGTTCCTTTACCACCGGAACTCTTATAGTAGGTTATCACCTCATGGTAAATAACCTATAATTATACTATTATGAAAATAGTGTTTTCTGACCTTTTTCAAATGCAGGTGATGACAACACTGGATTTGTAAAATACTTTACAGAAAATTATCAAAGGACATGAGCAAGTGTGAACTTGCCTTTTGTGATTGCAAGATTATGCACTCACGGTCTTCAAGAGAATATAAGATCCAATAGCTGAAACTTGCATCATTGGTCCGGTAAGGACTAATGTTTAAAGAAGCAAGATGCTTTTATGCATAAGTAATGTAATGTAATGCAAGTTGATAAATGCGAATCCCGAGGATAACGTTGTTCTAGGGTTTGGATACTCGAAAGGTTTTCCTTGGAATGTGTTTCCCTTTTAGATTAAGTTTCATACATGTGCTTCTTATTAAGGCTTGTGAGTGTGTGTAAAACAACATGTATCTGTACAACAATAAAATACACACATGTGGGATGCTATTCAATGTTGCTTACATCTTAATTGTTTATCTTCAAGTTTTACTTTACAAGTAATGTCACTTATAAAGAATTTAAGTGTTATTGATCCTAAGTATATAAGTAGATTATAAAGTAAAGTGTTTTACTATTAATTGTCATATGTTGTTTGAAGTGATAAAACGAATAACTTTTGAAGAAAATCTTACTCAACTAAGCAGAAGCATTTAAGCTTTTAAGTTAACCTTATGAGGTGTTATTTCTAGTTATAGTCTTTAAGTAAGAAAGAATTGCCTTTATTGGAATAATGATATTAGTAGTATTTGAGACTTATCTATCTTGGTTTTTAACTAGGTTGGTTTGGTATTAAGATACTTTTATAAGTTAATTATAACAGACCAGAGTTAACTATAAAGCATATAATAAAGTCTTTAGCATTATTTAAAGTATTATAGACTAAAGTTAGCTTTAAAGACATGGGTGGACTTAGGGTGTATTACTTATGTTAATTGTATCTTGTTTACTTTATATTGTTTCTTTAAAGTTACTCAAGAAGGGTATTACTTTTACTTGGTAGTGGTTTCTTTACATTATAAATGTATAAAGGGATTTATTTCCTTACAAGGTGTGGTTAAGTTTTGTGAATAAGTAAACAATATTATTTATTACTTATGAACTCACTATAGTGTTTTGAATTTTTTATAAACTTGTGGTTAAAGTAAAAGAATGGGTTTTATCTCATTACAATTATTCTTGGAGTTTTTAGATTGGATAAGGATCATTTTATAAAATAATCTACATTAATGGTTGAGAGATAATTTAATAAAATTGTATTTAAAGTGTGTTAATTCATTTTGAATGCACACTACCAATATTTAAGACTAATACTATTTACTAGACTCAATTGACTAACTTTTAGAATTATTAACAAATTTTATTTACCTTTATATGAATTATTAATTAAGGAAATATGTTTAAATTCAAGTTATAAAAATGTTTAACTTTTTATTTAACTCAAAAGTGTAATATTATATTTTTAACATGTAGATATTATTTTTGTGATCATTTTGATATATTAAATTTATTTTTGTGATTTAAAAATAATAAGATATGATTTTTATAAGGTTTATTACTTTATAAATACTTAATAAATAATAAATATTTAATTAAGAGGTATAATAATTTATAATTATAGTTTTGAAGTATTGTTTTCATTGTTTCAAGATTTTTGGTATTTTATTTATGTTTTTAACATTTACAATTATTAAAATATGAATTATTAAAGTTTTATTACTTATAAAACCTTTATTAAATAGTATTTATTCAAATAATTATCATAATAATACTTGATAATAGTTTTAAGTTGTAGATTTTATTTTTCCAAACATTTTCATATATTATAAGTATTTTTCTGATTTATAAAACAAAAGATATCAAATTTACAAGATTTAATCATTTTGTTTTATTTCTAGAATATTGATATTTGAATTTATATTGATTTAATTATTCCTTAAACAGACACTAAACTTTTCACACCTGAGCTAAATCTACCCACGGTCTCTGACTACTGGGCCCAAGGCCACGTCATATGCCACATCAATAAAGACCAGTCAACGAACTGACCTGGTCAAGGGTGACATCGATATGGCGTCATGATGATGGTATACAGACTCCACTGCCGGGAATTGGTCACCGGCGGTGATCTATGACGCCCCAGCACCCGCTGTTGAGTGTGCTGGAAAGAGGGCGATGAGGCGAATCGATCAAGCCTACAAACGCTAGCAATTGGTCATCGGAATATTGGCGATGACGAGCATCTGCGGCGGCGCACTCCAGCGACATGAAGAACTCCGGCTACAGAACATATACACGCGATTTACAGGCATGTGAAGATGCATTAACTCACCATGATGCTTCCACGGTGGTCCGTGAGAACTGACGAGGTCGATGATGAGCGCGCGATGAGGATTTCCGACGAGCTCCGACGAAAGGAATTGGCTCGATTGCATCGATTTGGAACTCCCCTGACTCGATTGGGTATCCTGGGATGATGAGGGTGACGTGACGATTCTACTCAACCATGCCACAGACTCCAGGGCGACCTCCACCGGCGATGATGCGTGGTTCAGTCAGCTAGGGTTTCGACCCCGAGAGAAAACAGGGAGGAAGAGGATGGGCGAGTGGGTAAGGATGTGACGGAGCATTGCGGTGGCGTTCTTATCCCCCAGGGTGACGTCGGCGGCTGCACTAATCGTAGTGCATCGACAACAAGCGGCGGAGCTTGAGCCAGCGAGCTACTTCCCTGGCGTTGTCCTTCTGGCGAGAGGAGGGAGAAAGGAGGAAAACAACTGAAGGGGTATTGGGCCGGTCTTGGGCTGTGTGGGCTGATGTTGGGTGCTCGCGAGTGACGAGTAAGCGAGAGAGGAGATGGGCCATGGGCTAGATTGGACTGATACCTCTTCTTCCTTTATTTTTTTTCTATTTTCTATTTTGTGTTTTACTTTCAGATTTTTATATTACTCAATTGTTTGAATATTTCCCATAGAAAATTGCTAGCTAAATAATTGCAGCAATTCCTAAAATGTATTCAGTATAAATTGGGAACTTTTATTTTATAATGTGATTGTTTCTTTATTTTCTTTATGTATATTTGGAGTAATTAAGTTTTAAAATATTTAATAATATTCATAGGGTTTATTTATATGTATTTAATCACATAGTATAGGATAGGATGGTTTATAATATTGGATCCCCACTTATTCCATGCTCATATGGGATGAGTGGTTAGAGAAATGAATTAAAGACTTGGCCTAATGATTATAGATAGAATATTTATGAAATGTTGATGAGAAAACTTATTAATACGTTTAGAGTTCTGAATTGTAATTACTCACCCTAGGGTTTAAGGTACTTACTATACTTATTTTCTTTTGTTGATGTGAATAAAGATTAATGGTTAATCATATTGTCTTTATGTTTGTGATTTTAATAATATCACCATTTAAAGTAAAATAGTGAGATTGTTTTTCTAGGCTAACTTATGAGAAACAATTGATAAAGATTATTCCTAAGCACCTATGATGATCATGGTTGAAAATTACAAAGATGTGCTCAGGTGATTTTATATAGTAAATATTTTTATGAAGCTTTGTGTAAGTAAGATAATAGATCAATCAGATGAAATGGATAATAGGTTTGGTTATAGAATTAGGTTTTAGTGTTTACCAAGAATTTCTATATTCCATAATGCACAACCTTGGACTTCTAACTAAGGAATTCCTTTCCTAGATATACTACTTCTTTCTATCCATCATCATGTGTTAACATGATGATCTTTACCTCACAAGAATATTCTTATCCACCTTTTATTCTTCTAACACCTCTTATAATTCCAATGAGCTTGATTCTTAAGTATTTCCTAATCTTTTCATATCTATACTTGGGTATATCAACTACTCTACTGTTGATAACCCCCAATCCAACAAGTGGTTACTTCCAACTCCAATCATACTCTTCCTTAATCATCCATCACTAATACTACCCCAGTAGATGTATACATCAAATCCTACTTCACCTCAAGTGCTAGTATTTCCAAAGAGGAAAATACTACCTCTTTAATCCAATGTTTCTCTAACATCATCTTAATCATACTGTCTTGTCTCTACTTACCTCTAGTAACAAATACTCCAACCTCACATTATATTAATGTGACCTATAATGGCTAACCTAGGATAACATATCTATACTAGGTTTCGGTCATGTTTTATCCACCAATGTCACTTATACATGGTATAAGCATTCAATGTGGGTGAATAAGGCATGGTCATTAAAACCCTTTGTGGTTTAGGTTTCCAGTTGGCTAATCAAGGATTCATCAATACTACATTACAGTTGTATTGAAATTATCTTCTAAGTATCTCTATTGGATTAAGAGATATAATTCATTGACTATACCTACCTGATCCAATAGGTTACTCCTGGGAACTTGCTTCAGGGTTCATCCTTGTAATCTTCTTTGTTACCATATTGATTTGATTTTCTTCAATCACTCCCATCCTAAAGATGATATCTAAAACTAGCTTCACTATTTACCTCTTCTTACTTCTTTCTTTATAAGCCTTAAGTGAATGCTATAATAAGGACAAGAGTTGATAGGTCAAGAATTGGTGAATCAATAGTTGATTACTCAATATTGATGAACAACAAATATAAGGATAGGATTCAATAGAGATGATAAGGATTGATATGGAAAGAAAGATATATGGTGAATGATCTTGACTTTGGTTTCTTTCCTACTCAATCTCACTAGAGAGTTAAAGTTAGGTATTTACATGATACTCATGGTATAAGTAGATGAGATTAAGATATAGTTGTTACATTCCTATTATTTGTGTTATATTTATAATTTGGTATTCATGAGTGATTATAATGAATACTATGATATGATCACTTAAGGATCAAATTTAAATCACTAAGTAATGTATTAGGGTTTAATTTTATTACATTTGATCTACCCTTAGATCAAATCATGTTTACCCAAAATAAGGTTTTAGCAAAGGTCATATTGAAACTTATCGCAGTCAACTTGATGATCTACTTCAATTCCATCAAGTTAAGAGAAGTTTCAATCACTTTGACAGGTTTTTATTTAAAAGCGCGAAAATTATTCAGATTTTCTATGCATGAATGCAATGCATACATCTGTGTTCAGCTTATTTCTAAGCTCTAATGTTGGGATGTTACAGCCCCGCCGTTTCTATTGCCAGAATTGCTGTCTTGGGCGCTGGTCCTCCTCGAACTCGTGGTGAAGTTCAGCGTGCTCCTGCTGCTATGGCTACTCGAAGACCTATTGTTGAGGAGCAAGCCCATGGTCTAGACTCTGATACTACTCGTGTTGCTCCTCCCGCTGATACTATCACCGAGGCTACTCCTTCTACCGGTGATACTATCGTTGAACCTCTCAGTGGTTTTGGTCCTAAGGAAACTGATGATGGCAAGGTACAGTTTCGTATCGGTGTCGAGAAGTTCACTGCAAAATTAGATGATGGCACAGAAAAATTTGTCGACGACATTGATGTACTCGTTGGCACATACAATCCTGAAGTGGTACAGGTATCTGACCTGATAGCAGTGTTAAGTGAGAAGGTGGCATTGGGATCCTCCTAGGAAGCACATTTGTCCTATTTTGCTTACAACAGCAAAAATCCTATACCAGTAAAAGTTGTCAGTGATTTAGCCGTACTATTAAAGAATATGAGTCAATAGATGGTAAGTGTACCTGTTCACATGCCTGCTAATAGTTGGACAGGAATTGGAGGTTGACAATGATAAAGATTCACTTGTAGAAAACATGATTGACCCGATGGATGACCTTGCTCGTGGTTGTGCGAGTGACAATAGCTTTGAACAAAGGAGAGACTTATAGGGGAGAAACATAAAGAGGATAAGGAAGAGCATCCCCAGAAAGACCACCCCGAAGAAGGCCAGCACCAAGCAGACCGCACCAAAATTTGCATGAAAAATGCACCACGCCGCAGAGTACACCCCTGAGATCCAGTCATAATGCAACACCGAACAGTAGCAGCAAAAAAGATAAGAGGGCTAGCCCGATGGTGAACAAGGTAGTGAACACACCCAGGATCATCAGCAAAAGGGCTAAGGTGGCTCGCACGGAGGATACCACAGCCAATAGTGGTGGCAAAATGCTACCTTGAAGAGGAAAACGCGGTAGAGGTCTGGCAATAATGCCGGAACGAAGGAGAACACACCCAATAGTGGCAGCAAAAGGGCTAATTCGAAGAGGTCAGGCAATGATGCCAGCATGCAAGAGCCAACACCCGTGAGGGGAAGCAGGAAGGAGATCACACCCACGAGTAGCAGCAAAAAGGCTAGTTCGATGAGGAACACAACGCAGAGGTCAAGCTCTAATGGGGCTACCATCACGAATGATACCATCAAGAAGGATTCCATCAGGAAGGAGGATGTACACAAGAAGATAAATATGGTTCTGTACAGTCGTGATGAAATAGAATCTAATTATTGTTTGTCTCCTGACGAACATGTGATGCATGATAGTGTAAGAGCACCTCCTGTGGTTGCAGCAACAACAACAGAGTGTCTGGGAGAAAACAGAGTTGCCGGGGAGGTAGATTGGTGATGGCGCTGCGTCAACATGGAGCGCTTCATCGGGAAACCCCAAGATCAAGGTATGATGCAGCACAGCAGCAAGTCTTCCCTCAGTAAGAAACCAAGGTTATCGAACTAGTAGGAGGAAGGAAACGTCTCAAAGGTTTTGCAAGCAACATGGAAACCTGCACAACACAAACTCAAGACTTTGCCCCAACTAACAGTGAGGTTGTCAATCTCACCGGTTGTTGTAACAAAGGATTAACTGTATGGTGGGGAAGGTGATGATGGTTTGCAGCAAGTAAACAGTAACAATGGAAGATGTATCAATGGTAAAGATAGGACTGGGGTCCATATTTCACTAGAGGTGTTATCCTTAGATAAATAAACCTGGCATGTTGGGTAAACAAATTACAGCAGGGCAATTGACAGGACTGAGCAAGGCATAACAATGCAATACTAGACAAAAAGATCCTATGAGATTCGATTGGGCAATACAACAAGATACATAGACCGCCATCCAACTACATCTATGACTAGAAGTCCACCTGTGGGTTATCATCTGAACCCCCTCCAGTATTAAGTTGCAAGCAACAGACAACTGCTTTAACATAACACCCCGTCCACTCCTGGGCCCGGGGGGTGTCACTCCTGGCAGCTTAATAGGATATCTAGACTGACCCCACAGACCAACACTAGTATTTTCAAGACTTTGTCCTCACTAAATGCGCACTTACCTACTTCGATCGGTCACCCATCCTAGAATTTCTCTAGGCCAAGCACGCTTAACCTTAGAGTTCTTTTCGAATGAGCTTCCGGAAAAGAAGTTGCAACTTGTTGGTATGAGTATTCTATCAATCCTATTAAGCCATGTGCCTGGATCTCACATTTAAGCAAAGTGTGTAAGGTAAACAATCCACTTGTTCCATGAACAAGAGACCATTATTTTATCCCTAGTGGCAACATCACATCTACAACCTTAGAGATTTCTGTCACTTCCCTTATATTAAATAGAGGCATGAACCCACTATCGAGCATAAATACCCCCTCTTGGAGTCACTAGCAACTACTTGGCCAAGATAGCTACTAACAACGGAGATCATGCAAGATCACAAACAACACAGACATGACAGAATCAATAAGATAAAACCATTAATCAATCTGACATAGTAATCTCAATATCCATCGGATCCCCACAAACACAACATGCATGATTACAAATAGATGAGATCTTGATCATGAACGGAGCTCACAAGATCTAGACATGAAAGCACAAAGGAGAAGATACAACCATCTAGCTACTACATGGACCCGTAGTCCAAGGTGGAACTACTCACGCTTCCGGAGGCTGGCATGAGGAAGAAGAAGGCATCCGGGATGATCTCCCCTCCGGCAGGGCGCTGATAAGAGCTTCAGATCCCCCGATCTAGGGACGATGGTGGCGACGGCTACAGACGGTTTCGTGGAATATTGATGGGGTGCTTAGGGTTTAGGCATCGGGGGCTTCTTATAGGCGAAGAGGCAAGGCTGGGAGGCGGCCAGGGGGCCCACACCCTGCCCAGGCGCGACCTAGGGTGGGCCCATGCCTAGGGGGTGCAGCTGCCCTATGGCGCCCCTCCGTCTCTCCTCTGGACTCCGTGTTCTCCTCAGTGAAATAATGACTTTGGCTTTTGTCCCGTCCAATTCCGAGAATATTTACTTACTAGATTTTCTGGAACCAAAAATAGAAGAAAACAAGCAACTGGAACTGTGGCAACTTGTTAATAGGTTAGTAACAGAAAACATATAAAAAGTACCTCAAAGTGCGGACAAAGCAAACCAAAGTAGATACTAAACAAGCATGGAACATAAAAAATTATAGATACATTTCCGACTTATCAAGCATCCCCAAGCTTAACTCCTGCTCGTCCTTGAGTAGGTAAGTGATAAAAAGAATAATTTTTGAGGTGACATGCACCATCAAAATCAAGATCAAACCATTTGCAAGCATTGAAAGCTGGGATCAAAGAACTCTAAACATGAGCATGAAAGATGGAGTTCTAACAGTAAGACAAAGTAACTATGCATGCAACATGAAAGGCTACAAACAAAGATCATGAATAACATGCATTGCAAAACGTTTGTTTGTTTCACATACAGAAAACATGGCATAGTGGCATTCAACTTGTCCCTCATAGAGTAGAAAATAGATGCATAGGACACCTTCAAAGTTCATAAGAGTGACTAGATAAAAATAGCACAAGAACAAGTAATATCGACAATATGCATCAATCAATAAGTTTTGGGACAATGCACATAGAACTAAGAATGGCAACTATGCTCTCTTAATTGGTGCCTAAAGGTGTAAGGTGGAGACTCAATATAATGGTGGAAGAAAGGCCCTTCATAAAGGGAAGCAGAGATTTCAAGTTTCAAAAAGAGCTTCCAAAAATTATGGTACTTGTTAGCTTTCATCCCTCATTGCCCCTATCATAAGCTTCTTGAAGTGATTAAGGTTAAAGTGAACAAACTATGGAGTATATGCTTGACAAAGTATAAGCTGGCAATCTCATGTCCCTTGAATATGAGTGCCACTCCTCATGCTACTCAACTTTAGTCACCTGTAAGTTCTTGTCATAGTAAGTACATGTGTATCATAAAGAACCGCCAACGGGGTACACCTTGTACATGGTACATGAGCTATCCCATAACCAAAATGACAAGGCAAGCATACAATGAGCATCTCAGCAATCTTTTTATTTGCTATTTGCATAGGTTTTTATTAAGGATGCTTCACAGATTGCTGATTATGGTGATGCTGCAAGTTTCCACCATGATTAAGCATGGCTTAGGCTAGCGGCCCAGGCATTTCTCTAACACAAAATACATAACTCCATGGACTTACAAGCTCCCCGTTTATTTCACACCGACGACATCCATAGACAAAAGAGCATGATATCAACTGTGTACAAAGTACAAGTGGAATGTTGAAAGCGTTCCCCGTGATAACACGATTCTGCTAATTCCAACATATAAATGCAAGCATATACAACATACACGACATAATGGTTCAAGTTTATTAGGGGCAAGAAAAAAATAAAGTGTGCCATCAAGTTTGTGAGAGCTTTAATCACTAAGTTTTCACATAACAAAATACTTTTTAATTGGAAGATAGCTGAAAACAAGAATATACTTGGAATGGTGCAACACACCATGCATAGGAATTTATAGTGGACACTTTGGAATAACTTGGTTTATTGGGAGTTGGAAGCATGAGTAGAGCTTACTCATACAAGTGGAGGCTAGCAAAAGACTAGGAGCGACCAACTAAGAGAGCAATAATGGCCATAATCATGCAGAGCGACAAAACATTACTAATAAAAGCATAGAGTGGTACTATAAGTCAAGGACTAAATGATCATAGAGGCTATGGTGACTTGTTCATAGTCATAACATGGTGTAAGCATGTGCCAAGTCAACCCAAACAAACCATCAAAGGATAATACCACAATACTATGCTTTTGTATGCTAGAACAACACATGATTCTTTCAAGGCACACTAAGAAATCCCAATTGTTTGGAACAAGTCATGCTACAGCAATAATCACTAAGCATAAGGTCAAAACAACACCTAGCATGACATGCTAAAGTCTAAGTCACAGTCAAAGCAAGCTCCCCTTTCACTATTTTAAGCAAAAAAATTCTACTCCTTTCCAACACCAATCAACTTAATTGAAACAACACAGCGAGAACAGGGGTCCAAACTACTTTATTCAAGCAAACTAAGCAAACCAAACAAAAACTAAGATACTCCAAGAACAACACAACAGTGCATGAAACAATAAAAACGAAGTGTCTGGAAAGACCTGAGCTTTTTATTGATGAAGAAGGGGATGCCTTGGGCATCCCCAAGTTTTGACGCTTGTACCTCTTGAATATTTCTTGGGGTGACATGGTGTGGCATCCCAAAGCTTGAGCTTTTGTCCATTCTTCATCTCATTACATCATTCTTTCTCTACACCTAGAAATTTCCCTTCATACAAAACTTCACACAATCTTCATTAGCAACATTAGTGTATTCAAAATATAATAGACCCTTGGGTTTAGCTTTAGAACAGAAAAACTTTCACTAAAAACACAAGATACTGTAGCAATTCCCTCAAAAAGCTCAATTTCCCAAAACGAACCCAAAAAGGAATTAATAAGAAGCAAATGCAAATAATGGCACAAATCTGTCAAAATAGACTAGTAGGTAGAAACCGATTTTTTTGAAGACCTTCTGTTGCTCAAATCAAAACGTGTTGAACTAACAAAAGTTAGCTAACATACTGGGGGATTTATTCATAAAATATCAGCTCCATCCGACTTACAGAGATTCCTCACGAATCTTTATGGCGGAGTACAAAAATCTGTTTCGGGACAGCAACTCCCCAAATCTTACTTGCCTCTCATTAGAGGTCATACTTGGCACAAAAAGCAAACAAAAAGGATAAGGAGAGGTCATTACTGAAGTAATAACTTCCAAGACTCAAGAAAACTCTTGGATTATCTCCCAACAAGTACTTTTCTTTAACGCCTTTAAGTTAGGCTTGATAGCTTGAGAAGATGCTCACATAAGAAATATGAATTGAAGTAAAAGAGAGCATCAAGAAGAAAATTCAAAACACATTTAAGTATAACCCACTTCCTATGCATAGGAATATTGTATGCAAATAAATTCACAAAGAACAAAGTGACAGGCATAGGAATATGAAACAAGAGCAACTTCAAAACTTTCGGCACATAGAGAGGTGTTTCAGTACCATGAAAACTTCTACAACCATATTTTCCTCTCTCATAATAATTTTCAGTAGCCTCATGAATAAACTCAACAATATAGCTATCACATAAAGCATGCTTTTCATGTTTTATAAACACATAATTTCTATTAACCTCAAAAATAGTGGGATTAAAACCCTCACAGGTTTTACCCAAAGTAGATATTTCAACAAGATCCACAGGAACATAACATTCATCCTCCTTTGGTAAGCATGGGGGACAGTCAAATAATGTAAGGGATAAAGAGTTACTCTCATTAGATGGTAGGAATGTGTAGGTAATCCATTCTCCCTTCTTTTGTTCATCACTCTCCTCCTCTTTTTCATCTAATGAGCTTCCAGTTTCAACAATTTCTTCTTCGATAGGCTCCTATAAGGAATTAGTCTCTTCCATTTGTGGAAAGCATATATTAAAATATTCAAGAATATAGCCATTTTCTTCCCTGTAATTATCAAAGCAAAATTTAAGTATCTCATAAAACTCATATTCATAAGGTGCATCATCAGTATTTTCAAGCAAACTGGCAAGTTCAAATGCACCCTTGAAGGCAATAAATTCTTCAATTTGTTCGACATCATAAAAGTCATAATTTCCTGTAACATAAGAGGATATGGTAACATTATCATTGTACTCACATTGAAAAGAGAGGTGTTTATACCTCTTACAGCAACAAGCTTTATCAAAGCAATAAGTAACATTATAAGTAGAGCACACCTCTCTAGCAATAGTATTCAATTTATCAATTTGTTCCCATAGGTGTTTCCCTTTTTGTGACAAACGGTGTTCCTTATAATAATAATTTTCTTCTTCTGTGAACCCACCTTGCCAATAAGAACTAGTTTCAAAGAAACCATCCATTGATAGAAAGCATGACAAAGCAAGGCAATAGCAGACCAGCAACTAGAGTAGGAACTAATTTTGTGTGTTTTTGATAGGAGAAAGCAAACCAAAATAAACTATTTTTTTGAGTTTTTGATAAAAAGAGGCAAACAAAAGCAAGCAAAAGAAACTAAGCAAAACAAAAACAAAGTAAATAGAAAGGTTGAGAAGGACTCCCCTTGTGAAGACGTCCTTAGCCTCCCCGGCAACGGCGCCAGAAATAAGCTTGATGGCGTGATCAATGCCTCGTTGGGAGACCCCAAGAGCAAGGTATGATGAGCACAACATCAAGATTTCCCTCAGTAAGAAACCGAGATTATCGAACCAGTAGGAGGAAGGAAACGACTCAAAGGTGTTGCTACCAACTTGGAGGCCTACACGACGCAAACTCAAGACTTTGCCCCAATGAACATCGAGGTTGTCAATCTCACTGGTTTGCTGTAACAAAGGACTAACTGTATGGTGTGGAAGGTAATGGTGGCTTGCAACAAGTAAATAGTAACAGTGGAAGATGTATCAATGGTAAAGATTGGACCGGGGTCCATAGTTCACTAGAGGTGTTCTCCTTAGATAAACAAACATGACATGCTGGGTAAACAAATTACTGTAGGGCAATTGACATGACTGAGCAAGGCACAACAATGCAATACTAGACAAAAAGATCCTATGAGATTCGATTGGGCAATACAACAAGATACATAGACCGCCATCCAACTACATCTATGACTAGAAGTCCACCTTTGGGTTATCATCTGAACCCCCTCCAGTATTAAGTTGCAAGCAACAGACAACTGCTTTAAGCAAAGTGTGTAAGGTAAACAATCCACTTGTTCCATGAACAAGAGACCTTTGTTTTATCCCTAGTGGCAACATCACATCTACAACCTTAGAGATTTCTATCACTTCCCTTAGATTAAATAGAGGCATGAACCCACTATCGAGCATAAATACCCCCTCTTGGAGTCACTAGAAACTACTTGGCCAAGATAGCTACTAACAACGGAGAGCATGCAATATCACAAACAACTCATACATGATAGAATCAATAAGAAAAACCCATTAATCAATATGACATAGTAATCTCAATATCCATCGGATCCCCGCAAACACAACATGCATGATTACAAATAGATGAGATCTTGATCATGAATGGAGCTCACAAGATCTAGATATGAAAGCACAAAGGAGGAGATACAATCATCTAGCTACTACATGGACCCGTAGTCCAAGGTGGAACTACTCATGCTTCATACCAGAGGCTGGCATGATGAAGAAGAAGGCCTCCGGGATGATCTCCCCTCCGGCAGGGTGTCGGGAGGAGCTTCAGATCCCCCTGATATAGGGACGATGGTGGCGGCGGCTATAGACGGTTTCGTGGAATATTGATCGGGTACTTAGGGCTTAGGCATCGGGGGCTTCTAATAGGCGAAGAGGCGAGGAAGGGAGGCGGCCAGGGGGCCCACACCCTGCCTAGGCGCGACCTAGGGTTGGCCCGCGCCTGGGGGTGCGCCGCCCTATGGCTCCCCTCCGTCTCTCCTCTGGACTCCATGTTCTCCTCGGTGAAATATTGACTTTGCCTTTTGTCCCGTCAAATTCTGAGAATATTTCCTTACTAGCTTTTCTGGAACAAAAAATAGAAGAAAATAGGCAAATGGCACTATGTCATCTTGTTAATAGGTTAGTACCAGAAAACATATAAAAACACCTCAAAGTGTAGACAAAGCAAATCAAAGTAGATACTAAACAAGCATGGAACATCAAAAATTATAGATACATTTCCGACATATCAGTGGATATATCCAAAAATGGCCACAAGGATGTTGTGAACATCGAGCGGCGAGAATGCACCTGCTTAGAGTGTCAGCATACCGGGAAACCACGTTACCATGCATTGGTCTTCTTGGTGAAGTGAAGAACTTTACCACATTTGAATCAATATTTGTCTGACTACTTCTCAGTTCAGAGTTGTGTACGCTGGTTCTGCCGAGCCCTGTACATAGCCATCTTAATGGCCTCAAGTCCAACTGAGTTTTGAGTTGTGCCAGCCATTAACAAAAAGGGGAAGAGGAATACCACATGTGAAGAGGTTTAAGAATTTTATAGAGATGGCGTGTTCGGCTTTTAGTGGTAGCAAGAAGGGCAAAAACCGATGCAAGACCTTCCATCTTATAGGACATAGAGCAGCGGGGTGTCCTCTTAATGCTCCCAAACCTAGTTATGAGATGGTACCTATACAAAGATTTTTGGTCATACTCTGTAGATATTAGGTGCTTAACCGTGTCCTATTTTTGGATAGGAAGCACAAGGTAAGAAACATGATTGCAGACTCAGTGATTTTGCCATGGGAAGAAAATCAAAATGAGTGGAGTGATGATGCTGAACATGATTCTGATGCTGATTTTCCTAACTTCCCTCGACCCGGAGATGCAGAGTACGTGAAGGTAAGAAACTGGCACCCATGAAGAGGAGGAAGGCGGGCAATGAAGAATACAGAGGACACCGAGGCAAAGAAGTTGGCCCCCAGGAAGGGTAAGAAGGCTGGCTAAGAAGAAGCCTAATAATGTGTTGATCTCGAACCTGGCTACATATTTCGGTTTAATGTTGGAGATGTATTCGTGAGAATTGTCATGCGAAACAAGTGTGTAGTGGTGTCTAACACAATATGAGTTATTTCCCGTTCCCGTACTTCTCCATTCATTGACTATGTGATCCCACTCTCGTAGTTAAATGTGCCGCGACTTGAGGTTTGGTTATGGCCGAAGTCACTTGTAAAGCTGAAATTGTGAATGTGCCACTACTATCTATACAATAGTAGCACCGAAGCCGAGGGGGATTGCTTCTCCAGTTTGATGTATGGCAGTGGCACATACATAATTTACATAAGCGCTTACTAGTTGTGCCAGTCGGATTAAATCCCTCCTTTTAGCATTACACTTATTAAAAGGTTCTGAGCTGAAAAACAATTTCTAATATGCTATAATCCCACGAAGCAGCAATTTATTTCAGCTACTGAAAATGCCATGGAAACATAAACAACAAATGAAATAGATAATGCCCAGATAATGAGGAAATTGTTTCCACTTTTTGGCCTAATCTTGAGCTCGTCTATCTCACTATCTTGCTTCCGCAAATTATCATGCACGCCTCCTCCCTACTCCTGCCTCCCCTTCATCTGGTGAAGGTCCTAGATCTCTCGCTCCAGCGCACGAATCTCCTCTTTCTTGTCCCACATAGAATCACGAAGATCCCGAGAAATCTCTTTGTGAAAACATGTAAGGGGATTTTCGATCCACACAAATTGTCACATCCCGGTCCCCTCCCTTCATATGAACAATTGAAGAAAACAAACACAAAATTACATAACGCTTCCTGGATCGGGGTTACCAATTGTGCGTAGCATACAAGGTTACCACTCTGATGCCGCAGTTGCTGAATTTTCCTGCAGTATTTTCATCGGTCGAATAAATCGATCTCGACATCTTATCACTGCACAAACATAACATCTCAGGGTACTAATCATAGGTCTTCTTCCAGACCTGATGGGGGCACCTGCCTGGCGGTGTTGAGCCAACCCTAATTCCGCCCGCGACGAACTGCATGATCTGCGAGCCATGGGCTAGGGGAGCGAGGGCAGAGGAAAGAGGAGACGATGGGGGAGCCTTATATGTCAGAGCAGGGGAACAGTGAAGCATAATTTATCCCACCCAGTATATCAAGGACAATCCTACCATCCACATTGGGCTGGCAGGTGGGGTGCCTAACTTGCCAGCTTGTCACCCAAAGCTCGGGACAGGGCTCCTCCAAAGCTTGTGCCTTCGATGTTCAAAGGCCCTTTCACGTGCATTGACCGATATTTTTCCTCATGCCTGCCTACATACCGTTGGGAGGATTTGCTGAGTAGCCAGACACGCCTGGCCCCATAGTCTTCCACCCTCCCCTTGCACCCGCTATTCGGAAAAATCTGCCTGAACTTTTCATGGCTCGCGGCGGTAGATCTATCCACTCCAGCTCTCGCAGTCGGGCTCGCGGCGGCGGATCCACCCCGAGATCCTACCATCGCAGTATAAAATGGCCATGGTTTCTTGAGCCGAATGGCTGCGCTGCATCTCCAAGCTCGGCCTCTTATATCTGTAGAAGGACTGCCGCTCGAGCAGGAGCCTCCAGGCCTGACGGGGCTCGATCATTGCCACCCCGTTCCCTTCATCATTGTTGATTCCGACCAGGAGGAGGACAGCAACAAAGCAATGCAGAATGCCATTGAAGCCTCCTTGGCGAAGGGCAAGCCATAGGAAGGGATGGATGCCGCTGGGAAGGGCATGACGGGGTCACCAATCGAGGTGGACTTCAACGATAGTGGTGTGATCTGGGTCTAGATGTTGTTTAGGTTGGTTGCTATTGGTGATATACTTTACGGCTATACCCACAGGACTCGCTCACCAGGGTGGCCCACTGTGGCGCCCCGCAAAACCACTACTAGAAAATCGCGTTGTTTTTGTGCATTGCATCATCATGACTGCATGCTCATGTCATCATGCCACCTTGCATTTGAGCATCGTCATCATCTTGCATGGTTTGTTTAAAAACTATTTTCGAAAAATCTGTTTTTGTTTTCTAAACGCCCCGTCTTTATTCAAACACAAAACCTGGTTCTCCGGAATATTTTGTTTTGTCTACCCACGGTTTGCAAAAAGCCCCGTTTTAAATAAATAAATTTTTTAATTGTTTTTAGGAGGCAGCCCGCCAGGCCCGAAAGCCCGGCCGGCCACCTCCAAACCCTAGCCTAAAATATCTAGTCCTAATCCTACCTACACCTAATCCTACCCAGCCCCCTCCACCTCACCCCGGCCAATCACCACCCGCCACCTCACCACTTCCTCCATCCCATCCACTCCTAACCTGCCACCTCACCCCAACCCCCTCCACACCCTCACACACCTGCCCCAACACCACACACATAGCCGACCCACTCCCCAACCTCCTCTCCCTTCCACCCTGGTCCCACCACCTGCACGCGCCCCAAAACCCCACCTGGTCGACCGGTCCACCCAGGAGCCCGCAGCCAGTCCCTCCCGCCCCAATCCCGCGCCACCACTCCCACCTGCGGCCCCACCGCCTGGCATCACGCCACCCACCTGTCCCACTCCCCCGACGGCCGCTGCCGCCCGCCGCCCTCCAGCGTCGGCCCCGGCCGCGCAACCCCGTCGCCGGTCACCCCCCATCTCCGGCGTCGTGCCCTCCTCTACTCGCCCCCACCGCGCTCACCCGCGCCGGCGAGCGTCCTCCTCCCCCACCGCATCTGGCCGCCCCGGGCCCGCTCTGCTCTGGCCGAGCCCGGCCCTCTCCGTCACCACCACCCTGCCGTAGCGCCTCTCTCTCGCCGGCCGCTTCTCCTCCTCCCTGCTGGCCTCGAGCACGTCGCCGTCCGTGCTCTCTACGCCGCCCGTCACCGGCCCAGCCCTACGACCCCTCCACCAGGCGCCCCGCTCCGACCCGCCGCTGACCCGGGCAACCTCACCTCGCGGCCTCACCTCCTCGCAGTTGACCGCGTCGACGTCGCCCTGCATCCGGCCGCATCGCCCAGCGCCTCTTCGCCGTTGGGCCCGCCGCCAACCAACTGCGCCGTGGAGCCCCGGCCCCGCGCCTCGCGTCCGCGCGTCGGCCTCGTCTCCCTGCGGGCCCCGCGAGCCATCGTGTTGCACGCCCCCGAGCACCTCTGCCTCGCGTGCGCCGCCGCCCTGCAAGCTCCTGGCAGCCTCCGCTCTTCTCGACTCGACGCGCAGCGACGCCGAGTTTCTGCACCATTGCCCTGCCGCTTGGCCCCTGATGGATGTGTGTGAAGGGAAAACAAAAGACGAGAAGTTGTACAAGGTGTGTGGCCGACAAGATCTCCTTCACGAATGAGCCTGAGCCCCGACGCTCCAAGTCTCCATCCCGGGTCCCGACCTCGAAGCCCGATCCCGGAGATCCAAAGACCGATCCTGGAGTTCGAAACCCGAACCCGATGAACCATCAATGTTGAACCCTCGGAACGACAAGTTCTCCATCCTAGAACGCCATGCCCTCCTACGAGGATCCGGTGCCGTCGGCATGACAAGATCTTCTCGGGACATCTAGTTCGCCATCACGGATGACAAGCACGCCTTCATGGAACCGAAGACACGGAAACCGCAAGACCTCCTTCCCGGACGCCAAGTTCGCCGAGAACCCGGATGCCAAGGTCACCGACACGGAACGACAAGACCTCCTTCCCGCACCGATGCCGACGACGTCGCACGCCAAGTTCTTCTTCCCGAACGCCAAGACCGACCCGATACGAGGACCCGACAAGATCTTCGTGATGACAAGATCGGCACCGACCAGGGCGGATCCGATGTGCCCCTGATGCCAACCAAGTTCTTCTTCTCGGATGCGACAAGATCGACTTCCCGTGTCCGAGAACGATCTCGCCGAGACCGAACCCCAGATCCGGACCCTGAGAACCGACCCTGAACCCCTCGGAGCCCAAGTTCGCCGAACCCTATGTGATTCCCTATCCGAGACCCCATTATTTTTATAATATGACATTATCAACTGATGCATATTAAATTGTTCATGCATGCATATTTGTCTGTGGTTTGGGGGCATTATGCCAATTCATCTCATAATTAAATATGGAGTCTATATGCGGGATATCTTTGTCTTATTCCGGACTCCATTTAAATTGGCATAGCGAACCGAAGCCATGTTTTGTCTTGCTAATCCAACATTTAATTTGCGGGGTAGATAAATAACTTGAACCGTTTAATTAAATGTCGGGACCCCGGTTCCGCTTAATATTGCCTAATTGCACCGCACCTTTGCCATGTCATACATCATACATGCATCATGTCCGATCTTCTGCCGTAGTATTAAATAGTATATCCGGTGTTTCTTCTAGTGTTTTGGTTCTTCGCGGATAAGGCCGTTGAGTTGATGCGAGTGTCGACCCGATCTTCGGTTGAACCTTCGGCAATGTTTTCAGGCGAGCATCCCTTCCCCTTCTACCTATTTTGCATTTTTAGTCTTTATTCCCTCCTGTTGATCTATTGCTATCTGTGTTGCGATGCTCTAGTTTTCGTGCCCGTGATATCCCTTGCAGCCTTATATTGCCTTGGACACATCCTATTACCTGTTTTTTGGTAGATAGTTGGACTTGCGCGTCGTAGTCGCTTGATCAAGTGCTGTTGCGTGTCGTTCAGTACCACAGCTGTTGGAAGGCTGCCATATGCCTTATGTTGGAGATGATCATGGCTTTAATTATTGTTTAATAACTAAAATTGAAAGTAGGTAAATGCAGAGGCACCGGTGGGTAATAGACAATATTTGGTTTTTAACCGCTCACTGGTGTCCCGTAGGACCCCGAGTTCTTGACACCTGTTCCGAGATCGAGCGCGCTAACCACAGGTGGGGTGTGTGGGCACCCCCATCGATTTAGTACCTGATTTCAAAGTACTGTACTGGGGGCCACAAAGTAGTTTGGGGCTTTATTACTATCCTGTACTTATGCCATGCTTTATTTATGATTGCGCGTGGAGCGCCTGTACTGTTTAGGAAAGCGGAGTGTTTTCGCGGTATCGACAAGCCCAGTCACACTTTCGGGTTCCCAGTCGTTTACAGCCACTGACGCAAACCCTGGGTCCGTCTCGGAGACCGGCCGACTTCGTTACGGGTAGCTTAGTGGGGTGGCCCCCCGTGCTTGCTTTGGGTCTGGGAAACGTCGTGTCCGAAACCCCGTCGACATACTGTTGGGTGTATGTTTTGTGATCTTGTACCTACCTGATCTGACAACAAGGGTGTAGGTGCGTGTGGAAACTTTGGTGCACCCCTGCAGGGTTAAATATTTTCGAGAAGCCATGTCCGCGGTTATGGACGACTTGGAGCACAGTTCTCGATCATAGACAACTATAACTAAAGTTTACTATTATAATTTGACTTGTATCCGACATGACTAGTAATCAGCTTCACTACAACGGAATGGCTAAATAAAAGTACCAACAACTGCTGGGTTTGGGATATCTCATGCTAATCATATCTGACTAGTAAGTGTCGCAACTACAACGGAATGGTTAACTAAAAGTGCCCACTGCTTTTTATATCAGGATGACTATCTATACCTGACTAGTAATTGCTGCAACGATAACTGAATAACTAAAACTGCCAACGGTGTGAGTTCCTCGGTTGACTTCCTCGTTTGGTCTCGAGGGGGAAATACCAGGATGGGTATGTTTGGTGGTAGAATCAGGTTGGTTCCGGATAGGTCTTTCTTATCCCTCTCTGATAGCCGACAGTTATATCGAGTCTCTATAGGTTGTTTAGTGCATGCTGCGCTGCCGCTTCAGTCCACCATACCTATGTAGGCGAGGACCGCCGAATTCTAGTCTCGCCGTGTACTGGCCTCAGTACTGACCGCTCTCTTTTTCCTTTGCCCTTTGTCGGCACCCCTTTTGTTAAGCAGGTTTTGAGATCGACGTCGTTAGCAGGGTTACCCTTCCGGCTTGGCCTGGGCAGGGTTATGGACGCCATTGGTTATTCTTCAGGGCTCTTAGCTCAATTTGCATATTGTCCGTACTCGGACGCTGTATTGTTTTCAAGGTGATTTGGATCTTTATACTATAAATCTGTATTCTTGACTCTTTGAGTCGCTGTTGTGTATATATGTTTTGTAGGTTCCATCGAGGACTATTGTGTAATGATATTACTTCGTTTTCCACCCGCACGCAAGTGCCTGGTGGGCACCTTTGAATCGTTTCTATGCGGGTTTTGGCGGGAAGCGCTGAAACTTGCATAGGGCCGATTCTGAGGGTGTTACAGAGTGGTATCAGAGCTCAGCAGTTGCGATACCCCACAAGTCCAGCCTGTAGGATAACCTAGCTAACAGCCGAAGTAGAGTGTCAAAACTATTTTTGCAAAATCGGTTGGATAGTTCTGATTAGGTCTGATTTTACTCCTTACCCCTCTGCTGCTCTCCTCTCACCTCTGTGTGTTTTGAATCCGCTCTCTTCTCTCTCTTCGAGTCCAGGATTTCTCGTGGTTGGGTTCCATCGTACCTTGTGGTTTCGCTTCCTCCTTTGGTAGCGGTGTTGCTACATCCGGTCTTCATGCTATCCGAGGATCCTTCGCGGTGGACTTCTCTTTGCTCCTTCTCGCCTTCCGTGTTTTCCTCCGACGACATCATCTACGCTAGATCCGATGCAGAGTCTGCATCACTCCTCTGTTTCTGAACCTCGATTGTCGAGATCTTCAGTCTGATTCCGAGAATGGTTGCACACTTTTCTACTGATTGTGCAGAGTAATAGTTTGGGTGCGTGATGGATTGGCCCCCATGCCGACTACCCACTCTATTCGCTTGTGTACATTGAAGTGGATGAGAATGCATCGGTTCTCTCTTTCTATCGAAGTTAGAGGTGGATTGATTGGTTGATACCTCTACCTTCGCCTTTGTTTCCCGGAGTGTTCTCTCGACGATCACGGACAACGACCTCTTGTTAGTGGTGTCGCGAGGATCTACACGATGCGAGAAGATTCAGATCGCCGCCCTTCTTCCCGGTACCATGAGGCGGATCTCGAGGGCGAGATCCATTGTTAGTGGTGTCGAATTGTGGCGCCCCGCAAAACCACTACTAGAAAATCGCGTTGTTTTTGCGCATTGCATCATCATGACTGCATGCTCATGTCATCATGCCACCTTGCATTTGAGCATCGTCATCATCTTGCATGGTTTGTTTAAAAACTATGTTCGAAAAATCTGTTTTTGTTTTCTAAACGCCCCGTCTTTATTCAAACACAAAACCTGGGTCTCCAGAATATTTTGTTTTGTTTACCCACGATTTGCAAAAAGCCCCATTTTAAATAAATAAATTTTTTAATTGTTTTTAGGAGGCAGCCCGACCGGCCACCTCCAAACCCTAGTCTAAAATATCTAGTCCTAATCCTACCTACACCTAATCCTACCCAGCCCCCTCCACCTCACCCTGGCCAATCACCACCCGCCACCTCACCACTTCCTCCACCCCATCCACTCCTAACCTGCCACCTCACCCCAACCCCCTCCACACCCTCACACACCTGCCCCAACACCACACACAGAGCCGACCCACTCCCCAACCTCCTCTCCCTTCCACCCTGGTCCCACCTGCACACTCACTCCCCGCCCTCCTCCCTCCCACACCCCCGCCCCCCACACCCTCCCCAGCCCCCACGGCGCACGCGCCCATTTCCCGCCCATGCTCCCCGCTGTCCCGCCTCGTTCACCGCCCTGCACGCGCCCCAAAACCCCACCTGGTCGACCGGTCCACCCAGTGGACAGCCGCAACCCCCGGTCCCACTCCCGCCCCAATCCCGCGCCACCACTCCCACCAGCGGCCCCACCGCCTGGCATCACGCCACCCACCTGTCCCACTCCCCCCGACGGCCGCCGCCGCCCTCCAGTGCCGGCCCCGGCCGCGCAACCCCGTCGCCGGTCAGCCCCCATCTCCGGCGTCACGCCCTCCTCTACTCTCCCCCACCACGCTCACCCACGCCGGCGAGCGTCCTCCTCCCCCGCCGCATCTGGCCGCCCCGGGCCCGCTCCGCTCTGGCCGAGCCCGGCCCTCTCCATCACCACCACCCTGCCGCAGCGCCTCTCTCTCGCCAGCCGCTTCTCTTCCTCCCTGCTGGCCCCGAGCACGTCGCCGTCCGCGCTCTCTACGCCGCCCGTCACCGGCCCAGCCCTACGACCCCTCCACCAGGCGCCCCGCTCTGACCCGCCGCCGACCCGGGCAACCTCACCTCGCGGCCTCACCTCCTCGCAGTTGACCGCGTCGACGTCGCCCTGCATACGGCCGCATCGCCCAGCGCCTCTTCGCCGTTGGGCCCGCCGCCAACCACCGCCCGTGGAGGGCCTCACCCGCGCCTGGCGTCGCGGCCTGCCTCTGCGGGCCCCGCGAGCCATCGTGTTGCGCGCCCCCGAGCACCTCTGCCTCGCGTGCGCCGCCGCCCTGCAAGCTCCTGGCGGCCTCCGCTCTTCTCGACTCGACGCGCAGCGACACCGAGTTTCTGCACCATTGCCCTGCCGCTTGGCCCCTGATGGATGTGTGTGAAGGGCAAACAAAAGACGAGAAGTTGTACAAGGTGTGTGGCCGACAAGATCTCCTTCACGAATGACCCTGAGCCCCGACGCTCCAAGTCTCCATCCCGGGTCCCGACCTCGAAGCCCGATCCCGGAGATCCGAAGACCGATCCTGGAGTTCGAAACCCGAACCCGATGAACCATCAACGTTGAACCCTCGGAACGACAAGTTCTCCATCCTAGAACGCCATGCCCTCCTACGAGGATCCGGTGCCGCCGGCATGACAAGATCTTCTCGGGACATCTAGTTCGCCATCACGGATGACAAGCACGCCTTCATGGAACCGAAGACACGGAAACCGCAAGACCTCCTTCCCGGACGCCAAGTTCGCCGAGAACCCGGATGCCAAGGTCACCGACACGGAACGACAAGACCTCCTTCCTGCACCGATGCCGACGACGTCGCACGCCAAGTTCTTCTTCCCGAACACCAAGACCGACCCGATATGAGGACCCGACAAGATCTTCGTGACGACAAGATCGGCACCGACCAGGGCGGATCCGATGTGCCCTCGACGCCAACCAAGTTCTTCTTCTCGGATGCGACAAGATCGACTTCCGTTGTCCGACAACGATCCCGCCGAGACCGAACCCCAGATCCGGACCCTGAGAACCGACCCTGAACCCCTCGGAGCCCA
This sequence comes from Avena insularis, assembly GCA_023614405.1. Lineage (NCBI taxonomy): Eukaryota > Viridiplantae > Streptophyta > Magnoliopsida > Poales > Poaceae > Avena > Avena insularis. Next base: position 194,797,170 of record CM042695.1, on the reverse strand, counting down.
AGTTCGCCGAACCCTATGTGATTCCCTATCCGAGACCCCATTATTTTTATAATATGACATTATCAACTGATGCATATTAAATTGTTCATGCATGCATACTTGTCTGTAGTTTGGGGGCATTATGCCAATTCATCTCATAATTAAATATGGAGTCTATATGCGGGATATCTTTGTCTTATTCTGGACTCCATTTAAATTGGCATAGTGAACTGAAGCCATGTTTTGTCTTGCTAATCCAACATTTAATTTGCGGGGTAGATAAATAACTTGAACCGTTTAATTAAATGTCGGGACCCCGGTTCCGCTTAATATTGCCTAATTGCACCGCACCTTTGCCATGTCATACATCATACATGCATCATGTCCGATCTTCTGCCGTAGTATTAAATAGTATATCCGGTGTTTCTTCTAGTGTTTTGGTTCTTCGCGGATAAGGCCGTTGAGTTGATGCGAGTGTCGACCCGATCTTCGGTTGAACCTTCGGCAATGTTTTCAGGCGAGCATCCCTTCCCCTTCTACCTATTTTGCATTTTTAGTCTTTATTCCCTCCTGTTGATCTATTGCTATCTGTGTTGCGATGCTCTAGTTTTCGTGCCCGTGATATCCCTTGCAGCCTTATATTGCCTTGGACACATCCTATTACCTGTTTTTTGGTAGATAGTTGGACTTGCGCGTCGTAGTCGCTTGATCAAGTCTTTGTGCGTGTCGCTCGATTCACAGCTGTTGGAAGTCTGCCATATGCCTTATGTTGGAGATGATCATGGCTTTAATTATTGTTTAATAACTAAAATTGAAAGTAGGTAAATGCAGAGGCACCGGTGGGTAATAGACAATATTTGGTTTTTAATCTCCTTTGGTGTCCGTAGGACCCGAGTTCTTGACACCTATTCCGAGATAGAGCGCGCTAACCACAGGTGGGGTGTGTGGGCACCCCCATCGATTTAGTACCTGATTTCAAAGTACTGTACTGGGGGCCACAAAGTAGTTTGGGGCTTTATTACTATCCTGTACTTATGCCATGCTTTACTGCTTTATTTATGATTGCGCGTGGAGCGCCTGTACTGTTTAGGAAAGCGGAGTGTTTTCGCGGTATCGACAAGCCCAGTCACACTTTTGGGTTCCCAGTCGTTTACAGCCACTGACGCAAACCCTGGGTCCGTCTCGGAGACCGGCCGACTTCGTTACGGGTATCTTAGTGGGGTGGCCCCCCGTGCTTGCTTTGGGTCTGGGAAACGTCGTGTCCGAAACCCCGTCGACATACCGTTGGGTGTATGTTTTGTGATCTTGTACCTACCTGATCCGACAACAAGGGTGTAGGTGCGTGTGGAAACTTTGGTGCACCCCTGCAGGGTTAAATCTTTTCGAGAAGCCGTGTCCGCGGTTATGGACGACTTGGAGCACAGTTCTCGATCATAGACAACTATAACTAAAGTTTACTATTATAATTTGACTTGTATCCGACATGACTAGTAATCAGCTTCACTACAACGGAATGGCTAAATAAAAGTACCAACAACTGCTGGGTTTGGGATATCTCATGCTAATCATATCTGACTAGTAAGTGTCGCAACTACAACGGAATGGTTAACTAAAAGTGCCCACTGCTTTTTATATCAGGATGACTATCTATACCTGACTAGTAATTGTTGCAACGATAACTGAATAACTAAAACTGCCAACGGTGTGAGTTCCTCGGTTGACTTCCTCGTTTGGTCTCGAGGGGGAAATACCAGGATGGGTATGTTTGGTGGTAGAATCAGGTTGGTTCCGGATAGGTCTTTCTTATCCCTCTCTGATAGCCGACAGTTATATCGAGTCTCTATAGGTTGTTTAGTGCATGCTGCCGCTTGATCCACCATACCTATGTAGGCGAGGACCGGAATTCTAGTCTCGCCGTGTTGGCCTCGATCTTGACCGCTCTCTTTTTCCTTTGCCCTTTGTCGGCACCCCTTTTGTTAAGCAGGTTTTGAGATCGACGTCGTTAGCAGGGTTACCCTTCCGGCTTGGCCTGGGCAGGGTTATGGACGCCATTGGTTATTCTTCAGGGCTCTAGCTCAATTTGCATCTTGTCCGTACTCGGACGCTGTATTGTTTTCAAGGTGATTTGGATCTTTGTACTGTAAATCTGTATTCTTGACTCTTTGAGTCGCTGTTGTGTATATATGTTTTGTGGGTTCCATCGAGGACTATTGTGTAATGATATTACTTCGTTTTCCACCCGCACGCAAGTGCCTGGTGGGCACCTTTGAATCGTTTCTATGCGGGTTTGGCGGGAAGCGCTGAAACTTGCATAGGGCCGATTCTGAGGGTGTTAAACCCACCAACGGTTTAGAGCTTTGCTTCATGGGCGGCCCAGTCAGAGAAAGAGGATGAGCCAGTTCCGGCTATGACAAGGCCCAGAATAGTTACCGACTTAGGCCTATAGTATTACTTGTAGTTCAAGCTGTATCTAGTTATTGCCTCTGTAACATAGCCGGATAGGTCTCTCCTGTAACCCTAGGCCCTGGTATCTATATAAACCAGACCTATAGGAGCCTTTAGGGCACAACTATTCTTACTACCACAATCACAACTCGCACAAGCGAACCTCTCTTGTAATCTGTTGTAACATCCGGCTTACGTCGATATATTACTGGGTTGCCAGCAGGAGTAGGATCCGATGACCACAGTCAGATCTGAACCTGGATAAACATGTGTTCAGTGCTCCTGGAAAATCTGATGTTTCACACCCCATCTTTCCAACGCCACTAGGACCCCCTATGGCATACTTATCGACAATCTGATGGTAGTTGGTGCCCACCGTGGGGAAGGTGACCTTTGGAGCTTCGTTCCAGGCGGAATCTGCGCGTGCAGGAATCGGCAAAACTATCGCAATGGGCCGCGTGGTCTATGCCAGTGTTGTCCCCCTCGTTTTTTTGACGAGACCTGGATTCCGGCTGCAAAACCCGTGACGACCTACATGATCATGTCTATCGGCGAGATCAATATTTATCTCGGCTTCGTTGAACCCGCCCAACCCACCCTTGAGGTGATGACTATGGCAGAAGAAAAATCCGGGTCTACTTTGTCCATAGAGGCGGAAGAGTTCAAGATCCCGGAGAAAATCGAACCCACCCATCCCACTCCTGTAGTGGAAGAAGAGGTGAAAGAAAAATCCGGATCTGATCTCCCTGACAAGATCGGATACACGGATGAAGACTATATATGCTATGGATCCATCCCTGCCTATGTCATAGTAGAAAAGGAACTCTTGAGGAGAAAGATAAAGAAGATGACGAGACGCCCCTACATCGATTACGAAGCAATCACAGATATCAAGGAAAGCTTTGAGATGGAGGAGGCATAAACCCAGCCGTGCCACTACCTCAAGAGCATGAACAAGAAGAAGCACTGTTTCATGTACCACATAAGCTCTGGATCCAAGTCTGTCGATGCTAGAGCCAACAGCGATTCAGTCCTTGATGCAATCGAAGAAAACGCCAACTTACCTGGATCACCTCAAGAGTCAATAACGTCACAGGAACTTTGAGACTTCGACAAGGATATGGAGGAGTATGAATTATAGCATGCCTCCAAGCCAACGCAAGGTGAGCCGAAAAATTCCCCTAGTCCATATGATAGCATGGATGAAAGATACACCTCGCAGGATGAGATGGATACCGGAGATTCATCCGATGTCCACAAGCCAACCACTACGGAAAGTATCGATGGAAGCTTATCCCCCGTTACCGGACCAAAATCCATCTTTGCCACTAGTACGGACGTTAAGGCTACTGGGCGGTCAAATAGGAAGAAGAATAAGAACAAGAATCCGACACCGGCAGAGCCAGACATCGAGGAAACCAACGAATAAAAAGTTGATGAAGAGATCGAGATGGAGAATTAGGATGGAGATCCGATTAATACCACACCGATCGACCCTCCTGTGGATGGACACGTCGTCACCAAGGGCGCACATGAAATTTACGGAGATGCTTTGACGATTCCAATCCCAACGGCTCCGGATCTTACTCCGGAGGCGCTAGAGAAAAGAGCCGAGGACCTAGAAAAACACTGTCTGTTTCTACTCGAAAAGGCCGCGCGCATCGTCGAGTTTAAGCAATAGTTAGACAGTGATCCTGCCAAATATCAGTCAGATTTCAAGCGACATCCAGAAAAAACAAGAGGAGTTCTGTTTCTTGCCAACAAGAATCCGGATATACACAGAGACCTATTTGATAGAAAAACCGGAGAGAAGATCCGAGTCTACAACACGCCGTTGGAAAACGGTACTACAGCTCGAGCCATCCTCGCCAATAATCCATCTCCACAGCAGGTCCAGCAGTGCGTTGTGTTGCTGGACAAAGGATTAAAGCAACAGAAAACTGCCGCGTCGTTCGGTGGAAAGATGGCCTCAAAGTCAGAATTTTGCCACACTGGCACCAACCAAAGAGCTGACGGAAGGCTCCGCAGGGATACGGATCAGCACTATTGTCCCCGTGGAGAAGAAGAGAATTCAAGAACCGACTCAAATGGCCACTCTCGTAGTCCGGCATGTGACTGGGCAAGAGTTTACGTCCGAAGATGGCATCAGGGCAATGGTTCCTCAACAGGACCATCATCGACAGAACAACCGCCATAGAGAAGACCCAGAAGTGCGCCACCAGCGAGAGCAAGATCGGCTAAGGATGCCACCACCGAGCTGTCCGGCTGGTAGCGCCAGACGAAAAGATGATCTGGACTGTCCCGAATCAAGTAGGGACGGAGCCCGAAGAAATCGACTTCGGAGTCAGCATAATGAGGCTCCACCACCACCACCGCGTAACCCAGCCGGAAATAATCCACCAGGGCCACCCTCGCCCCTAGGAAGCAACCATGAAGGATCCCAACGTAGCCATGGAAGCATGTAGGGGCGGAGGCGGCAATGGTGAGAGGAGAAGCAAAAATCCGACTCCGCCGCGCAGAAGCCGTGAGTCTCTGAGGCGCAGATCTCTCTCGCCAAACAACGCTCACCATCGCATTGAATCAAACATAGAGGCACGGAGGTATGAGGAAGAAGATGTGTACGTGGGACCCAAGTGCTTTGGCCCACGCATGCGGCAGACCAAAATTCTGGTTGATTTTGGTATTGCCAAACACATTCACCCTACGATGGTGCGGCTCGGACAGATACCTGTCTTCAGGACTTTTTCCAGGCCTGCTGCATCGCCAAAGGAGGAAACAACCTAGTCGCAGTCCGATATCTCCCGCTTATGCTGAGGAACATGGATCGATCATGGCTCAATGAACTGCTAGAGAATTCAATTCATAACTGGTATGATATGCAAAGTGCATTCTTTTCAAACTTCGAGGGAACATACAGGAGGCCCTGCACAGTCGGAGACTTGCAGCGTTGCACGCAAAGAATTGAACAAACCTGCCGGGATTACCTCGGACGCTGGATTGACATGAAGAACTCCTGTGAAGGAGTAAACGAGCAAATTGCGATAGAAGCTTTCATCACAGGACTTCCAGTCGGACATTTGCGTCACAGACTGAAGCATGACCACGTCACAGATTTGGGAGAAATGATAGAGAAGGCAAGCAAATATGCTGATGCCGATGATGATTCATAAGGGCTGCTAAACATTCTGGCCAATCCCAATGCGACCAAACAGCCAAAACAACAAGCTCAGAAGCGCAAGAACACGTCGGACGAAAACCCGGCTCCGGACAACGCAACTGTCAACACAATGTTCGGATCTGGCGGACGAGGAGGGCGTGGAGGCGGCCGGGGTAGAGGCCGTGGAACTTCCCGAATCCAGGGAAGAGGAGATCAGCAACCCGGAAGAACCTATACCTGGGCCGACATTGCCAATAATCCATGTGTCCACCACTTAAATAGTAACGGAGGATCTACCCACACAGATGCCGAGTGTCGTTTCAATGACGACATCAAGAAAGACGAATCCGCTGGCTATAGAGCCAAGCGACAAAAAGGAAAGAAAATCTCCGAGAAAGGCTAGGAGCCCAAGGAAGATTCCACATGGAAGAAGCGAATACCGCACATCCCAAGTCGGATGGAAAGGAGGAATTTCTGACTAAAATAGATGCATACGTATGCTTCCTTGGATCTCAGCCAGCTAAAGACAAGAAGGCGGTTCTCCGTGAGCTCAATGCCACGGTTTCGGCTATTCCACAGTTTCTGGATTGGTCAGACGTAACCATCACCTTTGATCGCTCAGATCACCAGAGGAAAACACATCGTCGGGGAAAGTACCCTCTGGTCGTCAATCCTCTTATTGATGGCTATGAGTTTTCTAAAACACTCATGGACGGTGGAAGCAGCATTAACATCCTCTACATCGACAAGCTCCATCGCATGAAGCTACACGAGAGCCAGTTGAGTTACAATAGTGTAACTTTCCATGGCATTGTACCAGGGAGACAGGCGGATTCTCTCGGTGAGATTACTCTAGATGTGACATTCGGAACTCGAAACAATTACCGGACCGAGCCACTCTCTTTCGAGGTGGTACCGTTCAAAAGTGCTTACCACGCCATCTTCGGACGTCCGGCTTGCTGGGCGTTCATGGCTCGTCCCTGTTACATCTACAATATGATTAAACTTCCAGGTCCAAAGGGAATAATTACCATCCGGGGAAATCCAAGGAAGGCACGAGAGTGTGACGAAGGATCTGCTGCCTTCACCGAGGCCGTGCTGGACGCCCAAGAGTACAAGGAGATCAAGCAGACCATCAACCTGTCCGAGATGCCTGCTATGAAGAACGAGGTGCTGAAGCCAAGTTTGCAGTTCAAGGCATCAGAAGAGACAAAGAAAACGTCATTGAAGGAGGATGATCCCTCCAAGACGACGGACATAGGGTAGGCTTAGACCTCGCATAGGAAAGTGCGCTCGTCGAGTTTCTTAAAGCTAATAGTGACATATTCGCATGGCAGCCTTCTGACATGACCAGAGAACTTAGGGAACTTGCCGAGCACTCTCTTAATATGTACCCTGATGCTAAACCCGTTAAATAGTCTTTACGACGGTTTGGTGACAAAAAGCGCAAAGTGATAGCTAAGGAATTAGCCCGACTAGAGTTAGCCGGATTCATAACAAAGGTCATCCACACAGATTGGGTGGAAAATCCTATACTCGTCCCTAAAAAGGACACTATTGATTTCAGGATGTGTGTTGATTATACGGCTTTGAACAAAGGCATGCCCAAAAGACCCATTCCCTTTGCCAAGAATCGATCAAGTTATCGACTCAATGGCAGGGTTGGAATTACTCTATTTCTCGACGCATATTCCGGATATCACCAAATACCGATGAAAGAGTCGGATCTAAAGGGAATATGCCCTGAGAGGCAATAATAAAGTGGTTATTATGTATATTCCAAGTTGATGATAGATGTTTATTTTGCATGCTATAATTGTATTAATAGGGAAACGTTAATACATGTGTGTTTGATGAACAAACAGAATGTTCCTAGTTATGCCTCTCTCATAAACTAGCTCGTTGATTAACAAGATGATCAAGGTTTCCTGATCATGGACATTGGATGTTGTTAATAACGAGGTCCCAACATTATTGGAATGGTGTGATGGACATTCATCTGAAGTATAGCATTACGATCAAATTCATTGAGTTTATGTTGCTATAACATCATACGAAGTGATCCTAATCCTTAGTCCATGAGATCATGTCAATCACTAACAGTGGAAGAGTATCTTGATAACATCAAACGTCACACCCTAACAGGGTGATTATAAAGATGGGTTCAGTACTACTAAAGTGTTATGTTGAGGCCCATGGATCGAGAGTGGAATTTCTTCACCCCGATGACGGATAGATATGCTCTGGGCCCTCTCGGTGATATCACATTGATTTGCTTGCAAGAAAGTGATTTGATCACGAGAATGTTATATCACGGGAACGAGAAAAGATTACATGTCAGTAACAAGATCAAACTAGGTATGGAGATACTGATGATCAAATCTAGGACATGTAATATATCGCGCAACAAAGGGATTAAGATACTAGCATAAAAGGTTCTCACGATCACAAGAAAGTCATCGTTGAATGTGTGGGAGTCAGTATGGATATCCAGGTCTCGCTTCTGATTATTGATCTGAGAGGGGTCTCGATCATGTCCGCATTATTCGCAAACCGTAGGGTGACACACTTAAGAGACACCAACACCATTTGGAGCAAATAGTTTCATGCTGAAAAGAATATCAAGCGCAGGAATTTATTTCACTAGACACCGAAACTGGTTTTCGGGTGAAATTGCAGAAAGTGTTTCTGCATGTGAAATGAAATACTAGCAAGGGGTTATATGTGAATGTTTATCATTAAAGTAATTGACAAAATTCTGAATAAATAAAAGGAGTTTTATTTAATGATAGTTTGCATTAAATTTGGTGGAAATATAATTGGAATTTGAGTGGGTTTTTGAGTGGAGAAAATTGAAGGGCCATTTTGTGAGTGGAGTGTCCACCCACATGAATGACGGAGGGGAGGGAGCATCCCCCATGGCCGGCGTCCACCCCCTTGGGTGCCCCCTCCTCCTATAAAAGGATCCCCCTCCTCTCTTCTCACTCACACCTCCTCGTGGAGGATCTCTCTCCCCCTCTAGTATTTATCCCCCATGGTCTTGGACTAGCGAGATACATATTCCCGGTGGCTATTCGACAAGAAAGAGTTGTGCTTCCGCTACATCGCTGGGGCGAGGAGGCAGAGGTTGCTCGGTGCCTCGGACGTGTGTGCGAGAACGGATGCGCCGCTGATTTGCGGCGCTAGGACTTCCTCTCGATCTTGAGATCGGCAAGAGATCATCTACATCAACCACGAGTTCAACCTCATTAAGCTTTGTCGATCTTCAAGGGTATGTTCTCTACGGATGTATATCCTCCCGTTGCTTGTATCTAGTAGATAGATTTTGGTACATAGTTGTTCCCATCGTAGGATATTTTTTGTTTTCTATGCTGCGAACCCTACAATGGTATCATAGCCGGATCTATGCGTAGATGCTTTGCACGGGCAGTACACATATGAGTATATGGGCAATGATGATCATGTTATCGCTTCTTAGGTGTACTTTAGATATTGGTGGCATAGTGGGATGAAGCGGCCCGGACAATCTTTACATGTCCTCGCAAATGAGACCTGTTCCACGCTTGACATGCAACTAGTTTTTCATAAGTGGCTAGCGGGTGTCTGTATCTCCTACTATAGTCAATATCTAATTTGCAATGAGTTGTCAACAATTTTGTTATCCTTGTTGTGGTTCATGTTCATAGGTAAGAACGGTTTTATCTTCGAAAGCCCTAAGCCACGTAAAACTTGCAATGGATAAATTAGAGGCGTCTAGTTTAGATTGTTACTGGGCTAGTGTCATGATATGATGATGTTGTAAGTAGAAGTATAAGTCGATACTCTTACAACACACATAACGTGTAAGTTCCATAGACCTTGGCCTTACACATAGAGGTATGATAGTGATCATACCACGATGCATATGATGGAGATCAAGTGCAAGAACCATATCATTCCTCTTATTAACATGTGATATTTGTTGCATCTTATATTTCTTGTTTGGCGTTTTATTAGCATAATAAGATGATCCCTCATTTAGATATCAAGATAAAAATATGTTCTCCCTTAAGTATGCATCGATTATGTTTTGTTGCTCCAAGACATCACGTGATAATCGGGTGTTCTTGGATCCACGATCATATTTCTGGTGTAAGCCAGTTACACACGCGAATACTAAGGTTCTTACTTGGAGAGCCTAGAATGTACAGACATGGCCACAGAACACAGACCGAAAGGTTAAGCATGAGTCATATGGAAGATATGATGCCCATTTGATGCTCGCCTTTGAAGCTACACCGACTCACGTGATGATCGGACTAGGTGTAGTGGATTTGGTTCATGTAGTCACCAAAAAGGCATGAGGGATGTCGTTTTTGAGTGGGAGTTCATTCTTAATTTGGATTAGTTGAACTCAATCTGTTATAAACTTACTCTAAACTTTACAAATTCTTTTGTAGATGGCACCACCTGCTTTTAATTTCAATGTGTTCATGGAGAAAGAGATACTTGCAACAAACAGTAGTGTCACATCCCAAAATTTTCCAAATTTTTTGAAATGTGAAAAAATAAACAAACAAAAGAAACATTTGTTGAAATTTAGGGTGAAAAGAAACTTTTTGCTTCTAAATGGAAACATCAAAACCCTACTTGAACAAAATTTGAATAAGTAAACAACAAACAAATATTCAAAAGAACAAATGCATTCATGGAAAACATCTTGAATTTAAAACACTTGGAAAATTTAAACCAAAAACCCTAGTGAAAGAAATCATTTCAAGATCACCCCAAGACTATGGCTTTGTCCCATATAAAAATTTAGCAACAAACATTTCTAAATGATTAAAAATGGTAAACAAAAATATTATAAAACCATGGAAATTGGTTTCATTCAATTTGGAGCCATGGATAAAAACTTATGATTTAAATAAGATACAAGAAATTAATTTCCAAGACCAATAAAGCTCCTAATAAAAATCCATGCCAAATTGTGAGCAAAGTAATCCTGAAAGTATTTAAAAAGATAAAAAAATATTAAATAAAATTATACAAATTGGAATCACCAATTTTGAACTCTAAATAAAAAGATATGAATTTTATAAGATAAAGAAAGAAATAATAAATAAGAAATAATTGCAAAGACAATTTAAACCTTGAATTAAATCCATAAGCAAATGGAATAAAAGTTTACTGAATAAATAAAGGAATAAAAGATTATTTGGATAAAAATTATATGGGCTTGAACCATATTCAATTTTATTTAAGTAAAGACAAAAAGCCTCACTTAAATGAATTATTAAATCATAAGAAAATATTTGAATATTTCAAAGTGGGCCAATTAATCAACACATAACATGATTAAAACCCAGTGAAGAGATTTGGAATTACTCTGAATTCAAATTAGTTTGAAATCAAATTGGTTTGAATGAAAACAGAATTTGGAAATGGAAAACGAAAAGGAATTCAAAAGAAAAAAATAGAAACAGACCTGCCCAACTAACCTAGGCCCAACCCAGCAAACCCCTGGCCAAACTACCAGCCCACCCGGCACCCCTCTCTCCCTCTGCCCTTTCTCACCGCACAAAACACCCGTACCCACACTGACCTCGCGACCCCACCTTGCCAACTCATCATTGTCTCCACCCGCGCTGACCCGTTCCCCTCTCCCCTCCGCCGTTTCTGCCTGGTTTTAATCCTCATAAATTTGAGTAACTACACCCATAAATCCTCCCCGCGATCACGCTCGATTAACCACCTCTCTTTCCCCCTCAGACCCTGCTGCCAGAGAGCCACCAGGCTACATAGATTTTAGCTTGCTCCTCCGCTGTCTCCGACGAGCCTAGTCGTCCCCTTGCCCCTAGATCACTCAGACCTAGCCGCCATTGCTGTGCGCACCTGCCAGTATCATTTGTTCGCTTGCGCGAGCCCCAGACGCTCGGCAATGACTCCATCCGTGCATGCCCGACGACAAGCGCATCTTCGACGAGCTTTCCTGGTAAACTCAGACCTCCCCTCTCCCTCGCGTTGTTGCTCTCACACTCGCCTCTCTCTCACGCGTCTAACTCCACATTCCTTTTGCTTTCTCATGCCTTGTAGCGTCGCCAACGACCACACCAGAGCGTCCCCGATGCCGACGATAGCTCTGGCAAGGAATTGGCGATGACCCCGTGCGCCCCTGGCCTTCCCACGATGACGTTGAGCTTCGTCACGCCCCTATGAACCCGGTGAGCCCCTCCTTCCTCTCCCTTGCACCCTAGGATCGCCGGAACACCGTCGCCTGAGCGCCGCCGCCGTGCATACGTCAGTCAGCGCCGCCAATTAGTGGTCAGCCGTTGTGAGCCATTAGATGTAGATCCTGAGGTTATGATAGATCATTTAGACGAAGAGGTATCGTTCAATCTGATCCGTGCGATGTTGATTAGATCCAACGGTCCATGAGGCTGATCCTGCCAAAGCGGTATTGGCCAGTTAGAAGCAGACACGTGTCTAGGCTATTGTTTTAAAAACCAGATTTGATTTATTAGATGTTTGAGTTTGAAAAATTCATAACTTTTGATCTGTAAGTCCAAAATTTACAAATTTTATATCAATGGATTCATAAAAATTTACAATTTGCAACTATTGCCTTAGTTTAGTATTTTGTGTCTGAAAAATTAAGTGTTTTTGCAGAAACATTTGTAGGACTATTTTGAGTATAAAAATTATTCTAAAAATGATTTTTGAGTAAATCCTTTTGCAAATGGTTTTGATTGGAACCCTCTGACCATAAACACTAACATTTATATTTAAAAATAAATTTGGCTAACACAAGGAATTATTATTTTGAATAAAAACATTTCTAGCAAAACAAAAATGATTTAAAAGGGCCATTTTCACTAACTTGGTTTCAAATGTTTTGCCACTTTTATAAATGACCAGTAGGTGTTTTGAAATGTTTAGAACCTTTTTAGAAAACACTTTTCCAATAAAATAATCTTTTGCATGCTTGCATGCATTGCTTTGTTTTCATTATTTTATGTGGTGAATTGTTTGAATGCTAGTTTTGAATATGTGCCTTGCTTGATTGAATTGTAGTGAACTTTGAAGTGTGTGGAAATTGCAAGATCAAGGAGTGTACCTAGTTTCTCTACCAAAAAGGCAAGTGATACTTTGGTCATCAAAAGTCCTATCTTTTCAATATTGCATTAGTGATATTTTTGTAGTATGCATGATAGGACTATATTTCTATATATTGCTATGCTATAGTAGATCCTATAGAATATATCTTGGTAGGAATTTTCCTAAGCCTAGCTAAAAGATTTCAATGGTGGAATGTTCATGCTATGATATTATGCAAAGTCAATGACTATGTTTTTTATTAATAAAACAACCAAGTCAATGAAACACCTAGGTGGAATGGTAATTGCTTGGATGGATTTGTGTTGAGTGGTTACACAAGGCCCATTTCTATGGTTCACCTTGTGTATCACACTTCTGGATGGACACCCAGGAACAAAGAGATTTGAGATGTTTTGTGTTGAGAATCTTCTAGTGCAGCCACATGGCATATGGGCTCTCCCTTGACTACATAGGTTGCAAGAACTCAGACAGGCAGACAGAAGGTGGTAGTGATGATAGGATGGAACGCGTCTGTGCCGATCTAAGGGATTGTTTCTGAAAAGTCTCGTCTCGATGCATGTCGAGTCTTGTAAGGAAAGTGCACCACCTCTCGAGAGGGTAAAACCTAAGTACTTAGTCGTGTCCCCGGCAATGGACGATTTGAGCATCAAAGGCATTGAAGCAATCAAGGATCTCCTCATCCCAATTTCTGTAAGTTAAAACTTGTTGGGCAAACAAGGGAAGCACCTGGAGGGTATCCAGTGTGCCATTGTGTGATGAAAAGTTTTGAAAAGAGAAAAACTATTTTCAAAGGATAGGGAAAACTTGTTTTATGCAAAGGCAAGCCAAAACTCCACTTAGCCAAATATTCATGTAGATGATAGATTCTCCATATCATAATGATATCACCTGCCAATACAATTCAAATGTATTGACCCTTGTGGTTGTAACTTATTATGTTGCAGGTTTGTTTAATGGTAGTGAAGTTTATTGAGTAGGGATTACAAGTCTACAACCAACATGATTGCCCGTGGCAAATGAAGATGATGGACTCCATGCTATATAGTTATATCTGCTGCATTGTAATGAGATAGCCATATGAGCTATGTAAGTTGTAAAGAATTATGTTATTCCTAGTTATAAGTTGTACTATGACCTTTGTTTCTTGATATTACATCTTAAACTATGGATGCTAGCTATTTAATCCAGGGACTAGCATTGTAAACACAGGGATCTCAACCTTATCAGGTTGGGACCTCTATAGGTAGAAACTTTACCGACTGGGCCATGAATTTGAGGATTATCCTCACTACTGCACAAAAGCAATATGTGCTTGAAGCGCCACTAGGCCCCCACCACTTGATGATGCCCCTGACGAGGAAAAGAATGTTTTTCAGACTCGTCAGGAGGACCACAACTTAGTTCATTGCGGCATATTGTATGGGCTAGAGCAATAACTTCAAAAGCGTTTCGAAAACGACAATGCTTTTGATACAATGGGTGAGTTGAAAATGATTTTCGACACACATGCTGCTGTAGAGAGCTACAATGCTTCAGAAAAGTTCTTTAGCTGCATGATGGAAGAGCACAGATCCGTAAGTGAGCATGTACTCAAGATGTCGGGTTACGCCGATAAGCTTGTGTCCTTGGGATTAACGATTCCCATTGATTTAGGCATCCATCGTGTTCTCTAGTCTCTGCCACATAGCTATAAGAGCTTCGTGATGAACTATAATATGCAAGGCATGAAGAAGTCTCTCCCCGAGCTTCTATCAATGCTTAAAACTGCAGAAGTGGAGATCAAGAAAGAACATCAAGTGTTGATGATCAATAAGACCACTGGTTTCAAGAAAGACAAGAAGGGTAAACAAAAGGGAAATAAGGGCGGAAAGCCGGTTGCCGTGCCTGAAAAGAAACCCCGAGTTGGCCCTAAGTCTGATACTGAGTGCTATTATTGCAAGGGGACTGGCCATGGAAGCACAACTTCCCCTAGTATTTGGCAGACAAGAAGTCCGACAAGGCAAATAAAGGTATATATGATATACATGTTATTGATGTGTACTTGACTAGTACTCGTAGTAGCACCTGGGTATTTGATACCGGTTCAGTTGCTAATATTTTTAACTCAAATCAGGGGCTGCGGAACAAGTGACCGCCTGCAAGGGGTGAGGTCAAGATGCGTGTCGGCAATGGATCAAGCGTTGATGTGATCGCCGTTGGAACGCTACCTCTCCACTTACCATCGGGATTAGTTATAAACTTGAATAATTGTTAACTGGTGCCAGCACTAAGCATGAACATTGTATCCGGATCATGTTTGATGCGCAGTGGTTATTCATTTAAATCCGAGAACAATGGTTGTTCTATTTATATGAATGAAATATTTTATGGTCATGCACCTATAATGAATTATTTATTTCTGTTGGATCTCGATAATAATGTTACACATATTCATAATGTTGATGCTAAAAGGATTAAACTTATTGATGATATATCCGCATATATGTGGCACTGCCGGCTAGGTCATATTGGCGTTAAAAGCATAAAGAAGCTCCATTCGGATGGACTTTTGGAATCACTTGATTTTGAATCATTTGATACATGTGTGTGGGCAAGATGACTAGAACTCCATTTTCCGGTTCAATGGAACGGGCAACAGATTTATTGGAAATCATAGATTCTGATGTGTGTGGTCCAATGAGTGTGTCGGCGCGAGGTGGATATTGTTATTTTGTAACTTTCACAGTTGATTTGAGTAGATACGGTTATATCTACTTAATGAAACACAAGTCTGAAACCTTTGAGAAATTCATGGAGTTTCAAAGTGAAGTGGGAAATCATCGTAATAGAAAGATCAAATTTCTATGGCCCGACCGTGGAGGTGAGTATCTAAGTTATGAGTTTAGCACTCATATGAAAGAGTGTGGAATAGTTTCACAACTCACACCTGCCGGAACACCACAACGAAATGGTGTGTTAGAACGTCACAATCGTACTTTATTAGATATGGTTCGATCTATGATGTCTCTGACGGACTTGCCACTATCATTTCGGGGTTATGCACTAGAAACTGCTGCATTCACTTTAAATCGGGCACCATCTAAATCCATTGAAAAGACACCTATGAATTGTGGTTTGGAAACAAACCTAAGCTGGCATTTCTTAAAGTTTGGGGATGCGATGTTTATGTGAAGAAACATCAACCGAATAAACTCGAACCCAAAGCGGAAAAAAGCGTCTTCATAGGACACCCTAAGGAAACTATTGGGTATTCCTTCTATCACAGATCCGAGGGCAAGGTTTTTGTTGTAGAACCTTCTATTCATAGTATGGCGAGTAGCATAGCGCCGAAAGTCGTTCCGGAGTTGGCTTCACCAATTGAAGAGGGAACTAATGATAACGATCATGAAGCTCCGAAAGAGAATACTACCAAACCTCGCAGGTCTAGCAGGACGCGTGCATCTCCCGAGCTGTACGGAAATCCTGTTATGAATTTAATGGTTGATGAAATTGATGACCCTGCGACGTATGAAGAAGCGATGATGAGCCCGGGTTCCAACAATCCATGTATGAAAACCAGGTTTGGACCTTCATGGACTTACCGCATGATCGAAAGGCTGTGGAGAATAAATGGATTTTCAAAAGGAAAACTGATGCTGATGGTAATCTAACCATCTATAAAGCTCAACTTGTCGCAAAGGGGTTTTGACAAATTCAAGGAGTTGACTATGATGAGACATTCTCTCCCGTAGCGATGCTAAAGTCAGTTAGGATTATGTTAGCAATTGCTGCATATTTCGACTTTGAGATATGGCAGATGGATGTCAAAACTGTGTTCCTCAATGGCAACATTGAAGAAGAGTTGTATATGATACAAACAAAGGGTTTTGTCGATCCTAAGGATGCTCTTCAGCGATCCATCTATGGACTGAAGCAAGCATCCCGGAGTTGGAATCTCCGCTTTGATGAGGTGATCAAAGAGTTTGGATTTGTCCAAACTTATGGAGAGGCTTGTATTTACAAGAAAGTGAGTGGGAGCAATGTGACATTTATGATATTATATGTGGATGACATATTATTGATCGGAAGTGATGTAGATCTTTTAAACAGTGTTAAAAGTTATATAAACATAAGATTTTCAATGAAGGACCTAGGTGAAGCGTCATACATATTAGGCATAAAAATATATAGAGATAGATCTAGGCACCTAATAGGGCTATCGCAAAGTACATAGCTTGTTAATATTTTAAAGAAGTTTAAAATGGATGGAAGTAAGAAGGGGTTCTTACCTATGTTGCAAGGAAAGACATTGAGTAAGACTCAAAGTCTGGCTACGGCGGAAGAAAGAGAGATAATGGACAAAGTCCCCTATGCTTCAGCCATATGCTCTATAATGTATGCCATGCTATGTACAAGACCGGATGTGGCACATGCTATTAGTTTGAATAGTAGGTACCAATCTGATCCAGGATCAGAACACTGGATAGCGGTCAAGAATATCCATAAGTACCTGCAAAGAACTAAGGATATTTTTCTTGTATATGGAGGTGAAGAAGAGCTCGTCGCTAAGTGTTATGTCGACGCTAGATTTGACACCGATACGGATGACTCTAAGTCTCAATCCGGATACGTGTTTCTCATGAATGGTGGAGAGGTTAGTTGGAGGATTTCCAAACAACCCATGGTGGCGGGATCAACAATGGAGGCCGAATATGTTGCTGCTTCGGAAGCAGCTCAGGAAGCAGTTTGGATGAAGGAGTTCATATACGAACTAGGTGTGGTTGCGAGCATGTTGGACCCAATGGTGATCTGTTGTGACAACAATGGTGCCATAGCCATTGCCAAAGAACCAATGTCTCAAAAGAATTCCAAGCATATTAAGCGCCGGTTTCACTCCATCCGCGAGCATGTCAAGGATGGAGATATAAAGATTGGTAAAGTACACAAGGATCTCAATGTAGCATATCCGTTGACTAAAACTCTCCCTAGAGCAAAACATGATCAACACCAGAACTCCATGGGTGTTAGGTTTATCACTATGTAACTAGATTATTGTCTCTAGTGCAAGTGGGAGACTGAAGGGAATATGCCCTGAGAGGCAATAATAAAGTGGTTATTATGTATATTCCAAGTATATGATAGATGTTTATTTTGCATGCTATAATTGTATTAATATGGAAATGTTAATACATGCTTGTTTAATAAACAAACAGAAAGTTCCTAGTTATGCCTCTCTCATAAATTAGCTCGTTGATTAACAAGATGATCAAGGTTTCCTGATCATGGACATTGGATGTTGTTAATAACAAGGTCACGACATTATTGGAATGGTGTGATGGACATTCATCTGAAGTATAGCATTATGATCAAAGTCATTCAGTTTATATTGCTATAACATCATACGAAGTGATCCTAATCCTTGGACCATGAGATCATGTCAATCACTAACAGTGGAAGAGTATATTTATAACATCAAACGTCACACCGTAACAGGGTGATTATAAAGATGGGTTAAGTACTACTAAAGTGTTATGTTGAGGCCCATGGATCGAGAGTGGAATTTGTTCATCTCGATGACGGATAGATATGCTCTGGGCCCTCTCGGTAATATCACATTGATTAGCTTGCAAGCAAGTGATTTGATCACTAGAATGTTATATCTCGGGAACGAGAAAAGAGTTCATGTCAGTAACGAGATAAAACTAGGTATGGAGATACTGATGATCGAATCTCGGACATGTAATATATTGCGAAACAAAAGGATTAAGATACTAGCATAAAAGGTTCTCACGATCACAAGAAAGTCATCGTTGAATGTGTGGGAGTTAGTATGGATATCCAGGTCTCGCTTCTGATTATTGATCTGAGAGGGGTCTCGATCATGTCCGCATTATTCGCGAACCATAGGGTGACACACTTAAGAGACACTGACACCATTTGGAGCAAATAGTTTCATGCTGAAAAGAATAACAAGCGCATGAATTTATTTCACTAGATACCAAAACTGGTTTTTGGGTGAAATTGCAGAAAGTTTTTTTACATGTGAAATGAAATACTAGCAAGGGGTTATATGTGAATGTTTGTCATTAAAGAATTGACAAAATTCTGAATAAATAAAAGGAGTTTTATTTAATGAGAGTTTGCATTAAATTTGGTGGAAATTTAAAGGGAATTTGAGTGGGTTTTTGAGTGGATAAAATTGAAGGGCCATTTTGTGAGTGGAGTGTCCACCCACATGAATGAAGGAGGGGATGGGGCAGCCCCCATGGCCAGCGGCCACCCCCTTGGGTGCCCCCTCCTCCTATAAATGGAGCCCCCTCCTCTCTTCTCACTCACACCTCCTTGTGAAGGATCTCTCTCCCCCTCTAGTATTTATCCCCCATGGTCTCGGACTAGCGATATACATGTTCCCGGTGGCTATTCGGAAAGAAAGAGTTGTGCTTCTGCTGCATCGCTGGAGCGAGGAGGTGGAGGTTGCTCGGTGCCTCGGACGTGTGTGCGAGCACGGATGCGCCGCTGATTTGCGGCGCTAGGACTTCCTCTCGATCTTGAGATCAGCAAGAGATCGTCTACATCAACCACGAGTTCAACCTCGTTAAGATTTGTCGATCTTCAAGGGTATGTTCTCTACGGATGTATATCCGCCAGTTGCTTGTATCTAGTAGATAGATCTTGGTACATAGTTGTTCCCATCATAGGATTTTTTTGTTTTCTATGTTGTGAACCCTACAGGATCAAATTAAGACATCTTTTTTCACTCCTTTCGGAACCTTCTGCTACAAAACTATGCCTTTTGGCTTAAAGAACACAGGAGCAACATATCAACGTACTATGCAACGTTGTCTCAATGATCAAATCGGACGCAACGTCCATGTATACATAGATAACATAACAGTTATGTCCAAAAATAAGGGAACTTTAATTTCCGACTTGGAGAAAACATTTGCTAGTCTACGAAAATTTAACATGATGCTAAATATGAAGAAGTGTTTCTTTAGAATTCCAGCCGGAAAATTGTTAGGTTTCATCGTATCAGAGTGAGGCATAGAGGTGAACCAGGAAAAAATCAAGGCTATACTCAACATTACCAGGCCGACTCGCCTGAAGGACGTGCAACGTCTCCATGGTTGCATTGCAGCAGTGAGTCGTTTCGTCAGCCGGCTCGACAAAAAAGCCACACCTTTATACAAACTCTTGAAGAAAACCAACAAGTTTGTCTGGACCTAGGAAGCCGAAATGCCCTGCAAAGTTTGAAATACCTACTTTCAAACCCACCAGTTCTCGCAGTGCAGAACCTCAGGAGCCTATCTTACTCTACATTGCAGCGACTAACAAGATCATAAGTGTGGTAATAGTAGTGGAGCGCGAGGAAGAAGGCCACGAGCATAAGGTGCAACGTTCAACTTATTACCTAACTGAGGTCCTAACAGAGTCGAAACAACAGTATCCACACTATCAAAAGCTAGCCCATGGAGTGTTCTTTGCATCCCGAAAGCTACACCACTATTTTCAAGAGCACAAGATCACAGTGGTGAGCACCGCTCCCCTGTGAGATATAATCAATAACCATGACTCCACAGGGCGTGTCGCAAAGTGGGGAATAGAGCTTGCATCTTTTGACATTGAGTATAAGCCGCGTAGAGCAATCAAATCCCAAATACTTGCCGACTTTGTTGTTGATTGGACAGAGGTGGCAGAAAACACAAGTCCTACAGACTCAGAATTTTGGACCCTTCACTTTGACGGATCAAAAGCACGAGGAGGCTCGGGGGCTGGCATGGTGCTCAAATCACCCCCAAGGAGATAAGCTATTCTATGTGTTGCAAATACACTTTACGACAACCAACAATATTGCTGAGTATGAAGCATTGCTGCATGGAATACGCATGGCCAAAAACATTGGCATAACAAGACTCATGTGTTATGGAGACTCAGATTTAGTTGCTCAACAACTATCCGATATCTGCAATTCAAACAAGCACATGGCAGCATACAAAGCTATTGTGGATGAATTATCTAAATCGTTCGAGGGTTTTGAAGTACACCACATCCCTCGAGAAGAAAATGAGGAAGCAGATGCTCTATCATGGATAGGCTCTGCGTGGAAACAAGTACCAGATGGATCTTTTTTAGAGCATTTAAGGGTCCCCTCCATAGTCGGAGTTGATGAGGACTATCCGACAAAATCTGACTCACCTTTAATAGCAGTTTTGGCTGTAATTCCTAGCTGGACAAAACACTATCTGGATTTCCTGATAGACGGAAAATTATCCGAAGACGAAGTCTTGAGCCGGCAGAGCATCTGACGAGCAAAAGCCTACACTATAATAAATGGTGAGCTCTATAAGCTAAGTGTTTCTGGAATTTTCCAACGATGTATTTCTTCGGAAGAAGGAGTGGAAATCTTACGAGAAATCCACGAAGGCGAGTGTGGTCACCATGCTGTAGCCAGATCCTTAGTGGAAAAAGCTTTTAGACACGGATTCTTCTAGCTTACAGCTAAGGCGGATGCCGACAAACTGGTCAAAACATGAAAAGGCTGCCAAAAGTACACCCATCAGGCACACATTCTGGCTGAATAGCTGCGAACAACCCCTATTACATGGCCATTTGAGGTCTAGGGTCTTGATATGGTTTACTCACCTACTAGTGATGCTGGATAAATTTACAAAGTGGATTGAGGCTAAACCGGTAACCAGTTGCGATGGAGCCACAACCAGAAAGTTCGTTGAGGACGTGATCATCTGATTCGGATATCAGCACAGTATAATTACTAACAACGGGAGCAATTTTTCCATGAGAGAACTTGCCGAATTCAGCGAAGAACAAGGGATCTGACTCGATATTGCATCAGTTGTGCATCCACAAGCTCATGGATAAGTCGAAAGAACTAACGGTCTTATTTTACAAGGACTCGGACTTCGTCTCGAGGCACCGCTTCATCGGGCCGTGGGGGCTTGGGTGGAATAATTACTGTCTATGATATGGAGCTTGTGTACAACTCCTAACAGATCAACCGGATACACTCCTTTCTTCTTGGTCTATCATGTATAAGCAGTTCTTCTAAGTGATCTAATTCATCAGTCTCCACGAGTCAAAGCATATATCAAAGAAGATGCAGAAGTTTCTCGACAAGATGATGTCGATATAATCGAAGAAGTACGTGTCATTGCTGAGCAGAGATCTATAGCCTACCAGCAGAAGTTACACAAGTATCATAGTCAGAGAGTGCAAAACTATTTAGTCAGAAAAGGCGATTTGGTTCTTCGACTTGTGCAAAAAAGAAAGCACAAACTTTCCCCAATTTTGGAAGGACCTTTTATGATTAGAAGAGTTTTGCATAATGGGTCGTATTATTAACTGATATGAGACCAGTCAAGGAAAGACCAGATACTCGGAAAAGAAAGAGAGCTGGCGGTAGTACAGACCCGGATGAGATAGACCATTGATGGAATATTACACAGCTATGCCCCTTCTGTTCTTAGTTATATTTTCTTGTAATCATATATGTACATGTTCAAAGAAAAATAAAGTATTGGTTTCCTCATATATTATTTTTGAAAAGTTTTTTGCCATCTTATTTCCAAAAGAGCATGTCATTTTAAAAAATCCCAGAATTCTTGAAAGTACTTTATGCTCATGTTCGTTCTGGTTACGATTTTTGAATATCTAAAAAATGTTACCTTAGGGTAAAAATTCAATTTATTGTTTATACTTTGGTTTTTTATCTGATTGCTTAGACACGCGTATTTTCCGAGTAATGAATTGTTGGTATAGGAAGCCGGCTTTGTTTCCGAGTTTAAACTGGTTTAGCAATTGAGCTCCATTGCTCGGCAAAGTTTCTGTGCTATAGGTTGGCCGTCTCATGAAAGGGACGAGGTAGAGAGCCAGATAAAACGACAAGTATAAGCATAAAAACTAGTGCTTTAGAAAATTTGAAGCACACACATAAAATATAAACAAGCAAAAGTGCTACGATAGTAAAAGCATCAAGTTTTTATAGACCAGCACAATCAAAATAATTGTTTCCATCATTACATTGCCCAAAGTTCAGAATAATGCATAAAACGTTTTATGCTGCATATTCAGGTGGTGATGATGAAGAAGGTGGAGCGCTGGAGTCTACAACATTGTCGCCCGGGACCTCAGACTTGGAAGCTGCTTCAGCGAGGCTGTCTTCTGGATCTTGGGGCAAGGGAGACACAACGACGGATTCGAAGAAGGGCGTCGTGTAGTTGTCATCTCTGCCACACGGCAAGCGTAACCTGCACATGAATCTTGGATTGCCTTGATGTCCTGCGGGTTACCCTCATCGTCCTCCTCGACAATACCCTTGGTGACATGCTAGATTTCCATCTCGTTGTGGTGGCTCATCACCATGGTAAGAGCAGTCTGCACAGCAGTCCGAGCGTAGGAGATCTTCTAGTCCTCGATAAGCTTCGGAATGTCCTTGGCCTTGTCCCTCACCTCTTGCACTGGCATCTTGTGCAAGTCGGAAAGTTTGACCGACTCGCCAGCCTCTTCAAGAGTCTGGCGGAAGTCGAACAACACATCTCCGACGAGCTTGATGTGCTCGAGGAGACGTTCGGAGGTAGGAGATTCGGAAAGATTCAGGGAGTCTGGGAAATAACCAAAAGTAAAAATTTGACTCAAAAAGAAAGTTGAAAAAACAATCGAGCAAAGTAAGTCGGACATCTTTACCTAGCATAGAATAATCCCACTGGGAACGCTCCTTGTGGAGGCTGTTCAACTCATTCTTTGTGGCCTGGGCTAGATCCCTCTGGATTTCGAAATCCTTCCGAATATCATCCAATTGTTTGTCTCGGAGGGCCAACAACTTTTCGAGCCTCATGGTTGCTTGACTCCATGATAGCAGCTACGGATTTCTGCGATTCTATAGTTAGCTTCTCAAACTTGTCCCAGAGCTCAACATTCTCCAGTTCCAAGACCTTGAAGTTCTCAGATTGCTCCACCATCTTGCTAGACTCACACAATAGTTCTGCAAAGGAAACATATCAGTCAGACAGAACAAGTTTGACTATGATAAATAGCTAACTAACAAAGAAGAAGTCGGAAAAGTTTACCATCTACTTCATATTTCTCAACTTTTAACTTCGAATTCTGAAGGCGCAAGGATTTGATCTCCTTGCGTTTATTACATATGTTCTTGAGCAATTCCTGGTTGGAAGATGCAATTTTCCGTAAGTTTAGAGACGGAATACCGTCAGACGGCTACTAAGACTCGGGCTGCAAATTTAACTAAGTAAAAATACAGCACGAGCCTTGGGAGCTACACTACATCGTTATTTTGCAACCTAGAAGCATCAACTCGGATTCAATGATGTTTATCCGACTTTATGATAATAAAATAAATGCAAATAAGAATCGGAAACTTACAATCTGTTCCAAGTGCAACTTCTCAAATCCGAGTTTAGTGTTGTGAGACACTTTCTCGGCAAGGGAGAGGGAGGGAACATCCATCACTGGGAGTTCGCCAGACTCTATCTTAGCGTCCTGGACCAAAATTTGGTCAAGGAGGTTAACCAGCTTGACGTCCTCCTGCTCCTAGCTTGTTGCCTCTGTGGTAAGGGTTTGCTTCTCAAGGCTAGACTAAGCCAGCCTGAGGATCTCTTCCTTCTTTTTCCTCTTCAGGTCAGAGACAGCAGAGCCAACCACTTTATCCAATGCTCCTGTAGACATTACCATGGGATCATTACCCTTAGCGGGTTCTCCCTTGTTAGTTTCCCTTCCACCAAAGTTGACCAAGGGTTTCGAGATGTTACCAGCACCATGAGAGGCGGAAGCCTCTGGTGCTGATGGAGTACTGGAGGGAGTCGATGGCAGCATGGCAGGGGAGATAACAAGCTTTTGCTGACGCAGCGGAAGCTTGCCTGGCTTGCTGTCTGGCTTCGTCTTACTCTTCAAAACTGCTTTAGTTCTGAAGCATGAAAATCCGAATATTAGGAGTGCTTTGGAAGGATATAAAGGTACAAGGTACTGAAAACAAAGAGACAGAGTGCTTACTTTTTAACTACTGGCAGCACTTGGCTACCAGCAGTGATAACAACTTCCTTCGCCTTGCGCTTCTTGGAGGCAGAGGCGGAAACTTCTTGCACCTCATCATCCTCCGTCGCCTCTGGATCATCTGAGAGATAGCCCTCTAGTGGAGATAGCTCAGATTCGGGGAGTTTCTCGAGCTGACAAAGTCATCGATGAAAATAGAGTCGGAGAAAGAAAGAACAGAAAAGACCAACAAAACGCGAAAGCAGAGTCGAAATATTTACCAAAGTCAGAGGACGGTTGGACGTGAACATATTCATGGAAACATCCGGAACTTTTTGTTCCACTCTTTCCTTGATCAAGTACTACATGAGGGTCTTGTAATCCTTCGCCGGAATCTGGTGTGGGCTCACCCGCAGGCTGTCCTTCTTGGCGCTGGTGAAGGTGTGCATGAGGCGATCTCCATGATGCTGCAGAGGCTAGATCCGGCGATCCAGCCAGCAGTGTATCAAGTCGGATCCGCGGAGGCCCTTGTGCTTCTTCAAAAACTCAATCCGCCTTTTGGCGAGGATCAAGATATCCGATAGCTCTAGCGCTTCCGCGTCCCACAAATTTTGGTGGGGAGCGGCACCGTCAGTGAATGCCAGAAGACCTTCCGCCTTTCCAGGAGCCGGAATATCCTTATGATAAAAGAAGGTTCCGGGCTAGTGTTTGACGGATTCTCTAGCGTTAATCCTAGGATAAACTCGGTTTCTCCTAGGGACTAAGCTAAGGGTGCCGATGGTGTAAGGCACACCGGCGCTAATAGAATTCTTCCGGGTACCGTAGTAGTATGGGAAAAGGGTGAGACTTGGCCTAATGCCAAGAAACCCCTCGCACAGAGCTGCGTGAGTACTGAGATCAAGCAGAGAGTTGGGAGGGAGGTTATGGAGCTGCATGATACGTCGGAAACGTATCTATAATTTTTGATGTTCCATGCTTGTTCAGTATCTACTTTGCTTTGCTTTGTCTTTCTTTGAGGTGTTTTTATATCTTTTCTGGAACTAACTTATTAACAAGTTGCCACAGTGCCAGTTGCCTGTTTTATTCTGTTTTTGGTTCCAAAAAGGCAGAAAATCAATATTCTCGCAATTGGACGGGACAAAAGCTAAAGTCAATAACTTTTCGTGAGGGACACGAATCTAGAAGGAGGGACGGAGAGGCACCAGAGGGTGGCCAGACCCCCTGGGCACGGACAAGCCTAGCCCGCGCCTAGGGAGGGTGTGGGCCTTCTGGCCGCCTCCTTGGCCTCCTCCTGCGCCTATAAGAAGCCTTCGACCCAAAAACCCTAGGGCATCCAGAAGATATCCACGAAAACCTCTGTAGGGACACCGCCACCGAAGGGGAGATTCGGGGGACAGAAAGTCTTTGTTCCGGCACCCTGCCGGGACAGGGAAGTGCCCCTAGAGCCATCTCCATCGATCTCCACCAACATCTCCATCACCATTGCTAATTCCTATGATGAGGAGGGAGTAGTTCTCCTTCGAGGCTAAGGGCTCTAACAGTAGCTATGTGGTCATCTCTCTTATGCATGATCTTGTTGCGGTCATGAGCTTTGTAATCAAGTAGATCTACCTTACTACTCAAGTGCTTCATTAGATCTCTGCTCTCCCCACGTGTCTGAAAGTGACAGTGTGCACACCATGGTGGCACTTAGGTTTGAGTCTACATAAATACTCTTTGTGGTTTAATGGATCTATGCTTTTCCCCACATGTGTGAAAGTGACAGCGTGCATACCGTGTGTGGCACTTTGGCTAGATTGAATATTGGCGAGAAGGCAATGCCTCTCTACCGCCTAATACGCAAGAATCCCATGTTCCAGCGGGACAAGGAGGCAGACGACACACTCCACGCGCTCAAAGAAGTGCTATTCGCGGCCCCGCTACTCATCTCCCCCATTGACAAGGAGCCCATGCTCGTCTACGTCGCGGCTTTCGAGCGAGTCGTCAGCGCCATCATGGTCACCGAGCGACCAGAAGAGGGCAAGGAACGCCCAGTGCAGCGACCTGTCTACTACATCAGCGAAGTCCTCACCGAGTCACGCCAGCGCTACCCGTAGTACCAAAAATTGGTATATGCGATCTTCTGAGCCTAGCGGTGACTGCCGCACTACTTCCAGGAGCATCCAATCACGATCGTCTCCTCAGCGCCGTTGCGGGACATCATCTGCAACCGCGAGGTGACCGGGCGAGTCGCCAAGTGGGCCGTGGAGATCGGAGTCGACAACATCAGGTACGAGACGTGCAAGGCAATCAAGTCGCAGGCCCTGGCATACTTTCTCGCTGACTGGGAGGAGGCACAGCAGCCAGAGAAGATTCCCCTCCACTACTGGTCGCTACACTTCAGCAGGTCCAAGAACACAGACGGCGCAGGGGCAGGGATCGTCCTCACATCCCCAAAGGGCGACAAGCTATGCTACATCCTGTACCTCGACTTCACCCCCTGCACCAACAACATGGCCGAGTACGAGGCCCTCCTCCATGACATGCGAGCAGCCAAGGAGATGAACATCAACCGTTTGCGCTGCTATGGCGACTCCGACCTCGTCGCTGGGCAAGTCGCCGGTACATGCGATACAGTCTCCCCCACCATGGCGGGATACCGCCAACCTTAGACCAGATGGGAGGCCACTTTGCCAGCTACTCCATCGAGTGGATTGACCGGCACAAGAACGAAGAGGCTGACACCCTCTCTCGCATTGGGCCGGCTCGACTCGCACCACCCGCCGGTGTCTTCCTCGACACCATCACCAAGCCGTCTGTCTCCCCATGAGGGAGATCGACATCGGGATCCTGCTGCAACCAGAACCGGCCCTGGTCGCCATGGTCGCGGAGCCAAGCGACTGGACCATGCCATACGTCGCCTACCTGGAGGGAGGGACCCTACCCACTGACGAGACGGAGCCCCGGATGATAGTACGCCACTGCAAGTCCTTCGACATCATCAATGGCGAGCTCCACAAGCGCAGCGTGACCGGCGTGTTCCAAAGCTGCGTACAACTCGCAGAAGGTCGCAAGATGCTTCAAGACATCCACGCCATCGACTGCAGCCACAACGCTGGCGCTCGGTCCCTAGTCGCCAAGGCCATGTGATGGTGCTAACGTGGAGCACTTTGTTAGAAACCCCAAGAGCAAGGTGTGATGAGCACATCAGCAAGTATTCCCTCAGTAGATATCGAGGTTATCGAACCAGAAGGAGGAAGGAAACGTCACACAGGTGTTGCAAGCGATGTAGAGACCTGACAACAAAAACTCAAGACTTTGCCCCAACGAATCAGTGAGGTTGTCAAGATCACCGGTTTGCTGTAACAAAGGATTAAACGTATGGTGTGGAAGGTAATGGTTTGCAGCAAGTAAAAAAAGTAACAGTGGAAGATGTATCAATGGTAAAGATCGGGGTCCATAGTTCACTAGAGGTGCTCTCCTTAGATAAACAAGATGGCATGAAGGGTAAACAAATTATAGCAGGGCAATTGACAGGAACTGAGCAAGGCATAAAAATGCAATTACTAGTTAGAAAGATCCTATGAGATTCGATTGGGCAATACAACAATATACATAGACCTCCATCCAACTGCATCTAACAATGAAGAGCATGCAAGATCACAAACAAAGCAGACAAGATAGAATCATAAAGACAAAACCATTAATCAAACCAACATAATAATGTCAATATCCATCGGATCCCCACAAACACAACATGCATGATTAAAAATACATTAGATCTTGATCATGAACGGAGCTCACAAGATCTATACATGAAAGCACAAAGGAGGAGATACAGCCATCTAGCTACTACATGGACCCATAGTCCAAGGTGGAACTACTCACGCATCATACCGGAGAGTAGGCCTCCGGGATGATCTCCCCTCCGACAGGGTGCCGGGAAGAACTTCAGATCCCCCCGATCTAGGGACGATGGTGGTGGCTATAGACAGTTTCGTGGAGATTTGATCGGGTGCTTAGGGTTTCTGCATCGAGGGGCGAAGGGGGAGGACGAGGCGGTGTCCAGGGGCCCCACACCCCTCCCAGGCGCGGGGCAGGGCCCACCCGTGCCTAGGGGGGGTCTGGGCGCCCTAGCCCGCCTCTTCGGCTCCCCTCTGGACTTCTTGTTCCCCACGGAAAGTAATGACTTTGGCGTTTGTCCCGTCCAATTCCGAGAATATTTCTTTACTAACTTTTCTGAATCCAAAAACAGCAGAAAACAGGCATCTGGCACTTGGCAACTTGTTAATAGGTTAGTACGAGAAAACATGTAAAAAGCACCTCAAAGTGTAGACAAAGCAAAGCAAAGTAGATACTAACAAGCATGGAACATCAAAAATTATAGATACGTTTACGACGTATCACCATGCGACATGGCTTATATTGGCTCACTGCACACGCCGACGCGGTCGACATCGTCCAACGCTGTGTCGGGTGCCAGAAGTACGCCAACTAGACTCACGTCCCAAGCTCGGCACTCAAGACCATCCCCATCACCTGGCCATTCGCCGTGTGGGGCATGGACATGGTAGGCCCATTCAAGAAGGCCCCCTCCGGCTTCACCCACCTCATAGTCGCAGTCGACAAATTCACAGAGTGGGTGGAGGCCAAGCCAGTCCGCAAGTGCGACGGGAAGACCGCCACCAAGTTCCTACATGAGCTCATCTATCGCTACGGGTTCCCGCACAGCATCATCACGGACAACGACACCAACTTCGCCAAAGGAGCCATGGCCGAATTCTGCGAGGAGAACAACATATGACTCGACCTCGCTTCAGTCGACCACCCGGAGTCTAACGGCCCGGCAGAACGGGTCAACCAGAGCATCCTCCACGGCCTGAAGCCGCGACTGCAAGTTCCCCTTAAGCAAACTCCAGGGTGCTGGGTCGAAGAGCTCCCCTACGTCATCTGGGGCATCCGCACCTCCATCAACATGGCGCCAGGATTCACCCCCTTCTTCATGGTGTACAGCGCTGAAGCCGTCATGCTGATCGACCTCGAGCACGACTCGCCTCGGGTGGTCAACTACGAGGAGGCCGACAACGAGCTCGCACGCCAGGACGGGGTCAACCAGCTCGACGAAGCACGCGACCTAGCTCACTCCGCACCTCCATCTACCAACAAGGACTTTGCTGCTACCACAGCCGGCGAGTCCGGACTCGCACCTTCCAGGAAGGTGACCTGGTACCGCGACTGATCCATGACAAGAAGGGCATGCACAAGCTCTCTCCCCTATGGGAGGGGCCATTCGCCATCGGGCGAGTCCTGGGCAACCACGCCTACTACCTCATCGACGTCCGAGGCGACGAAAAACTCGACGTCAAGCGGCCGTGGAATGTAAATCTCCTACGGAATTTCTACTCCTAGAACTCCAAAAATGTACCCCCTACCCGCTATGAAATAAAGAAGATCGATTCACACAAATTGTGTCCACTCTCCATACCTTGTGCCACTCGCACTCTTAATAATAGCTTTACGCTACTTACGGAACTCAACCCTTGGGTACGCGACCGGCACGGCCAAGTAGTTCGATACGAGGGCACCGAAAAATTTCGGGCCTTGTATTGTCCACGAAAAAGCCAACCCGGAGCCCCATCGAAGTCTCCCCGCTCGACTGGCTTTCCGAGCCAAGACGATCGCATTCGCTTCCAACAGCAACCCAGTCCTCCACATCCTTGGCACAGCGACTCGAACGACTAAGTACCACGCTCGGGGACTGACACCAGTCCAAACCCAAGCGACTAGGGAAAAGGCCAAGTATGAGAGCGCGTCTTGGACTTGCCACACGACTGATCCTACGGGTCAGGTGGAGCGACGCGCTTAATACAATGCGCCTTGTCCTCATCTACCTTGGGCATGCAACTAGAACGGCTAGGTACCACGCTCTGGGACTCGACCATCCGACCCCGTTCGCGCCCGGGAAAACGGCTAAGTATAGAGCACCCCATGGGGTCGCCACGCGACTAGCTTTTCAAGCCACGACGAGTCGACCTCAACTGACTAACAGTATAAAAATAAACATACACATAAAAACGAGGTAAACCCCATAAAAGGGCAGATGAGCTTGGGGACTCGGACAACTCAACAACCCACAATAAAACCAAGAACTGACAAAAGCTTAAATGCATACCTTATGGCAATAAAATTTGTTTGCTTACAAGGGCAGGCCCTTTTTTTGTTACAACTAATGCCATTTGGCAATCTCTCCTATTGCGCAGGCTTCGACGATGATTCACCACCACTTCCGCGAACGCGAATGAAGGACACCCACGGGTTCAATGAATACGTCGTCAAGTTGCCCGCCATTGCCCACCTTGAAGTCGCGCTTCACAGGATCCTCGTCGTTCGGGGCGACGATTGTTTCCTGATACGGCAGGAAATCGCCCATCGCCAACACCCGGTCAGAGTAAACCGTGGCCCAATCGGTGAGCTTCAGCACGTCGGAGATCTCGACTGATCCCGTGGATGAAGGATAGCCGCTGGTGACACATCGAGGTCGAAATCATCGGGGAAGTGCGCGAGCCCAAGGCTCAGCGCAGTCGCCGCCCCTCGGCGAAAAGCCGACCGCGACATGAACTCCACAACCACTAGAGCCTTCTCCAGGTACTGCCAGACCACGGTGAGCTTGCTGGGGATAACCTCCAATGGCGAAATCTCCTAAAGGTACCCGCGGATGCAAGTCGCCGACAGAGCGGCAGAGTCCACCAACGTAGTGACACACTGCCGCGCATCATACGACTGGGCTTCAGCTTCATCGTCAAGAATCTTCCCTGCAAAGAACAAGTATACAATCAGAAAGGCTCCAACAAAACAAAGGCGACCCGCACGCTCGGGGACTCGCCAGTCACTCGAAAAAACAAGGAACTCACCAGTCAGAGGACGGCAGATTCCCGTAATGAAATCTTGCAGACCAGAGAGGTCATCCTGCAGTCCGGCAACGAGCGCATCCGATACCTTCCTCTCCTCAGCAGCAGCAGCAACGGCTCCCTTAGCCCTTTCATCCACCGAGGTCACCTCCTCCTTCGCGTCCTTGAGCTCCCGCTCCAGGTCGGCGACCCGCTTTTTTGCGGCGCTCAAGGACGACTGGGCAGCCGTCAGCTCGCTGGCAGGGACCATACCCTCGCGAGCCTTTTCCACCGCGGCCGCTTGACCCTCTGTGTCAACACAAGTATGAGTACAACATAAGGAAAATACGTCCATGATAACAAGCACATCAAACTCTTACCAGAAGTCGCTCGAAGCTGCTCGTTCGTCCCTCACACGGAGTGGAGTTCCTCCTCCAGATGCTCCTTGGCGGCCAATCGGTCCGCCGACTCGCTTGCAGGCCCTGCACAACCATGTTAAAATCAGCGAAGAAATTCCAAAGTGCCTAGACGCTAAAATTCAGCGAATAGCCACTCGGGGACTGGAAATCGAAGAAATTCTTAAGTGCATAGCCACTGAAATTCAGCGACTAGCCACTCGGGGATTGGACAACAAAAACAGTAAGGACCTGACCGCTCAAATTCAGCGACCAGATCCTCGGGGACTGGACATACCTGGATGGCTACACCTAGCATATTCTGGAGCTCGAACGCGTCCACCGACGGGAGCACAAGGGGTGTGCGCCCGCGACATTGCTCGACCTCCGAGCCCACAATGTCGGGCACCTGACCCGATGGCACTGAAGCACTCGCTATAGAGGCCCTCGCTACAAAGCGAGGGAACGTCGCCACCACCGCTCCTGCGGCACTCGAAGATGGGCATGTCGCCCCGACCGACATCGCGGGTTCCATCCGCTGCGACTTCGTGTCCACTATGACCTTCGTGGCCGCATCTTCTCTAGTCGGAGCTTCACTTGGGGCGACTACCGGCTCGTCCGAAATTGTGATGACCTCGTCGCCTTTTTCCTTCTTCGCGCCCTCAATGGGTGCCATGACCTCGTCGCTCTTCCTCTTCTTTGAGGGATCGACTTGCGTCCCCGGGGCACCCAATGGGACCTTGGCCACCGAGGGGTGACCTATCTTCTTCACACCAGTCCTGCAACATGGCGACGTCAGGGAGTTCGTCGGACAAAAATAAATCACCTGCCCAACTATAAAAGATACTTACTTGGTGACTAGGATAAAACAAAGGCCGATGTGAATACTTGCCGGCTTCTCCAACTCTGGCCCTAGATTCGGACTGAGGCCCGTCTCGAACATGCTCTAGGCCCAAGACACCGAGGGCTTCTTCGAGGATGATGATGTAGCAGCAGGATCCGCGGCAATCGCCGCAGGCACTTCTCTTGGTGGCGAGGCACCCACGGATGGAGTGGCCCCGAGTCCAGTGACTGTGGTGAAGGGCGGTGGCAGCGACTCCAACGGCACTTCTTCCTCCACCACGGTTGCGTCGGTTCTCGCAGTCGCTCGCACCGGCGTGCTGGCCTCAGCTTCTTCGGCCGCGCTGGTAGCTTCGGAGCTACTCGCGGACCAAGGTGGTGACACTGCCTTGGCCGGATTCTTCTTCTTCTGAGGCAATTTCTTCTTCGACAGCATGGACACGTGCCGCGAAGTGTGCTTGGGGATCTCATCGTCACCCCCGTCGTGAGCCTCGAGGCTCTTGCTAGCCTCGAGCTCGTGTTGTCGCTGCCCATGGGTCTTACGGACCATGGGTGCGCGACTTCCACGGCCTCGTCATCATCTTCATCATCGTCGTCGTCGTCATCATGGCCTCTAACGTTTCCCTTGTCGTACGAGGACTCGCTCTCGTCCTCGACGGACTCGTTCGAGTTTTCGTCATCATTAGGTGGAAGCCAACCTTCCACCACTTGGAACAACTGCAAAGATAAACGCGATTAGCAAAAACCACCTGCATATCTGCGATTGTGAAATGTACAAGGAAGTGAGAACTTACTGGCGGAGCCTTGCACTTCGCGGTGTATGGGGGAACCCCAGACTTCGTGTCGTGGTATTCCGCATCGGTGATTTTTTTCAGGGCGAAGGTGTAATCATAAAAGCATCTTTGCACTTAGTCCAAGAATCAATACTATTTTTAGGCAAATAAAGCAACCATTCTTTAGCTTTTCCTCTCAAGGAGAAAGGAAAAAGCTTGAGCTTAATAATGTCTCCATCTATATCCTTTTATTTTTGCATCTCACAAAGTTCAACAAAGCTATTGAGATGGGCAGCAGGATCATTAGAACCAGCACCAGAAAATTACTCTCTCATCACAAGATTCAACAAAGCAGGCTTAATTTCATAAAAGGTAGCATCAGGAGCAGGTGGAGCAATAGGAGTGCTAAGGAAATCATTGTTGTTGGTGCTAGTGAAGTCACACAACTTAGTGTTCTCAACAGAGTTCATTTTGGCAAAGGTGGGCAAGCCAAAAACAGCAGCAGCAACTAGAGCAGGAACTAATTTTTTATTGTTTTTGAATAAAGCAAGCAAACCAATCTAGGATAATTTTTTTGGGTTTTTTGAAAAGAGGCAAACAAAAACAAGCAAAATAAACTAAGCAAACTAAAAACAAAGTAAAGAGAAAGGAATTGAAGGAATCCCCTAGTGAAGACGTCCTTGGCCTCCCCGGCAACGACGCTGGAAAACTTGTTGATGGTGCTTACGTGGAGCACTTCGTTGGAAACCCCAAGAGCAAGGTGTGATGAGCACATCAGCAAGTCTTCCCTCAGTAGAGATCGAGGTTATCGAACTAGAAGGAGGAAGGAAATGTCACACAGGTGTTGCAAGCAACGCGGAGACCTGCACAACACAAACTCAAGACTTTGCCCCCAACGAATCAGTGAGGTTGTCAAGCTCACCGGTTTGCTGTAACAAAGGATTAAACGTATGGTGTGGAAGGTAATGGTCTACAGCAAGTAAACAAGTAACAGTGGAAGATGTATCAATGTTAAAGATTGGACCGGGGTCCATAGTTCACTAGAGGTGCTCTCCTTAGATAAACAAGATGGCATGAAGGGTAAACAATTTACAGCAGGGCAATTGATAGGAACTGAGCAAGGCATAACAATGCAATTACTAGTCAGAAAGATCCTATGAGATTCGATTGGGCAATACAACAATATACATAGACCTCCATCGAACTGCATCTATGACTAGAAGTCCACCTTGATGTTATCATCCGAACCCCCTCCAGTATTAAGTTGCAAGCAACAGACAACTGCTTTAAGCAAAGTGTGTAAGGTAAACAGTCCACATGTTCCAGGAACAAGAGACCGTTGTTTTCTCCCTAGTGGCAACAACACATATATAACTGAAGAGTTTTCTGTCACTTCCCTTGGAAACTAGAGGCATGAACCCACTATAGAGCATAAATACCCCCTCTTGGAGTCACTAGCAACTACTTGGCCAATATAGGTACTAACAACGGAGAGCATGCAAGATCACAAACAACACAGACATGATAGAATCATCAAGACAAAACCATTAATCAAACCAACATAATAATCTCAATATCCATCGAATCCCCGCAAACACAACATGCATGATTACAAATAGATTAGATCTTGATCATGAATGGAGCTCACAAGATCTATACATGAAAGCACAAAGGAGGATATACAACCATCTAGCTACTACATGGACCCATAGTCCAAGGTGGAACTACTCACGCATCATACCGGAGAGAAGGCCTCCGGGATGATCTCCCTTCTGGTAGGGTGCTAGGAAGAACTTTAGATCTCCCGATCTAGGGATGATGGTGGCAGCGGCTACAGACGGTTTCGTGGAGATTTGATCGGGTTCTTAGGGTTTCTGCAACGAGGGCTTCTTATAGACGAAGGGGGAGGCCGAGGCGGCGGCTAGGGCCCCCACATCCATCCTAGGCGCGGGGCAGGGACCACCCGCGCCTAGGGGGTCTGGGCGCTCTAGCCCGCCTCTCCGGCTCCCCTCTGGACTTCTTGTTCCTCATGGAAAGTAATTGACTTTGGCGTTTGTCCCCTCCAATTCCGAGAATATTTCTTTAATAACTTTTCTGAAAACAAAAACAGCAGAAAACATGCATCTGGCACTGTGGCAACTTATTAATAGGTTAGTACCAGAAAACATGTAAAAAGCACCTCAAAATGTAGACAAAGCAAAGCAAAGTAGATACTAACAAGCATGGAACATCAAAAATTATAGATACGTTTGCGACGTATCAAGCATCCCCAAGCTTAACTCCTGCTCGTCCTCGAGTAGGTAAGTGATAAAAGAATAATTTTTGAGGTGACATGCACCCTCACAATAAAGATCCAACCATTTGCAGGCATTGAAAGCTGGGATCAAAGAACTCTAAACATGTGCATGAAAGATGGAGTTATAACAATAGGCCAAAGTAACTATGCGTGCAATATGACGAGCTACAAACAAAGATCATGAATAACATGCATTGAAAAATGTTTGTTTGTTTCACATATAGAAAACATAGCATAGTGGAAATCAACTTGTCCCTCATATAGTAGCAATATAGATGCATAGGACACCTTCAAAGTTCACAAGGGTGACTAGAAACAAATAGCACAAGAACAAGTAATATCACAATATGCATCAATCAATAAGATTTGGAACAGTGCACACAGAATGACAACTATGCTCTCTTAATGGTGCCTAAAGGTAGAAGGTGGAGACTCAATAATGGTGGAAGAAAGGCCTTTTTGTAAAGGAAGCAGGAATTACAAGTTTCAGAAAGAGCTTCCAAAAATTATGGTACTTGTTAGCTTTCAGCCCTCATTGCCCCTATCATAAACATCTTGAAGTGGTTACGGTTAAAGTGACACAGATGGAGTATATTCTTGACGAAGTATAAGTTGGCAATCTCAAGTCCCTTGAATATGAGGGCCACACCTCATGCATACTCAACTTCGGTCACAGGTAAGTTCTTGTCATTGTAAGTATTTGCATATCATTGAGAACCGCCAATGGGGTACCCCTTGCACATGGTATAGGAGCTTTCCCATAACCAAAATGACAAGGCAAGCAAACAATGAGCATCTCAGCAATCTTCTTATTTACCATGGGAATATGGTGCTTTTTTCTCTCTTTCCTATTTTCTCAATGTGTCTCTTTTTTTATAAGAAGAATGCTTCATAGATGTCACTATGGTGATGCTGCAAGTTTCCACCATGATTAGGCATGGCTTAGGCTAGCGGCCCAGGAGTTTCTCTAACATAGGATACAAACTTCATGGAATTACAAGTTCCCTCTTTATTTCACACAGTGACATCCATAGACAAAAGAGCATGATATCAACTGAGTACAAAGTACAAGTGCAATGTTGAAAACGTTCCCTGTGACAGCATGATTCAGCTAATTCGAACATATAAGTGCAAGCATATACAACAAAGATGTCACAATGTTTAAAGTTTATTAGGGGCAAAAGAATATAAAGTGTGCCATCAAGTTCGTGAGGGCTTTAATCACTAAGTTTTCACATAAAAAACAGTTTTTAATTGGAAGATATTTGAAAACAAGAATATACTTGGAATGGAGTAACACACCATGCATAGGAGTTTATAGTGGACACTTTGGAATAATTTGGTTTCTTGGGAGTTGGAAGCATGAGTAGAACTTACTCATACAAGTGTAGGCTAGCAAAAGACTGGGAGCAACCAACTAAGAGAGCATAATGGCCATAATCATGCAAAGCAACAAAGCATTACTAATCAAAGAATAGAGTGGTACTACAAGTCAAGGACTAGATGATCATAGAGGCTAATGGTGACTTGTCATAGTCATAACATGGTGTGAGCATGTGCCTTGTCAACCCAAGCAAAGCATCAAAGGAGAATACCAAAATACTATGCTTTTGCATGCTAAAACAATGCATAATTTCTTCAAGGCACACTAAGCAATCCCAATTGTTTGGAACAATACATGCTACAGCAATAATCACTAAGCATAAGGTCAAAACAACACCTAGCATGCCATGCAGAAGTCTAAGTCACAGTCAATGCAAGCTCCTTTTGCACTTCAAGCAAGAACTTACTACTCCTTTCCAACACCAAGCAACTTATTTGAAAAAACAACACAACGAGAAAGGGGGTACAAACTAATTTATTCAAGCAAACTAAACAACATAAGCAAAGCAAACAAAAACTAAGACACTCCAAGAACAACACAACTGTGCATGAAATAATAAAAACGAAGTGTCTAGACAGACCTGAGCTTTTTATTGATGAAGAAGGGGATGCCTTGGGCATCCCCAAGCTTTGACGCTTGTACCTATTGTATATTTCTTGGGGTTACACTATGGTGGCATCCGCAAGCTTGAGCTTTTGTCCATTCTTCATCTCATTGCATCATCCTCTCTCTACACCTGAATTTTTTCCTTCATACGAAAATTCACACAATCTTCATTAGCAACATTAGTGTATTCAAAAGATATTAGACCCCTGGCAAAGCTTTGGAACAACAAGGCTTTTCACTAAAAACACAAGATACTGTAGCAACTCCTTCAAAAATCTCAATTCACCTAAAGAGAACTCAAAAAGGAATCAATAAGAAGCAAATGCAAATAATGGTAGAAATCTATCAAAACAGACCAGCAGGTAGAAACCGATTTTTTTGAACATCTTCTATTGCTCAAATCAAAAAGTGTTGAACTAACTAAAGTTAGCTAACATACTAGGGTATTTATTCGTAAATGTTGAGCTCAATCCGAGTTACAGAGACTCCTCACGAATTTGTTTGGTGGAGGACAGAAATCTGTTTTGGGACAGCAACTCCCCAAATCTTACTTCCCTCTCATTAGAGGTCATTCTTGGAACAAAAAGCAAACAAAAGGATAAGGAGAGGTCATTACTGAAGTAATAACTTCCAAGACTCAAGGAAACTCTTGGGTTATCTCCCAACAAGTACTTTTCTTTAACGCCTTTAAGTTAGGCACAAGCAGCAAGAAGAATCAAGTATTTTTAAATGAAGAAGCATTAACATCAAATCTTGCTTTCAAAGGAGGAGCAAAAAGCAACTTCTATCTCCTCATATGGAAGTTTTCAATACCTTTCTTGAATGGAAAATGATATTTAATGGTGCCTTCTTTCATATCAATGATGGCACCAACTGTTCTAAGAAAAGGTCTTCCCAAAGTAATAAGATAAGAAGCATTGTATTAAACATCCAAAACATAGAAATCAACAGGGACATAAGCATTGTTAACCATAATGAGAACATCGTTAATACTCCCCATGAGTTTCTTCTTAGCATTATCATTGAGTGGGACATCTAAATTACAATCTTCCAATGGTGGAAAATCAAGCATTTCATAAATCTTTATAGGCATAATAGAGACACTAGAACCAAGATCACATGAAGCTTTGAGATCAAAGTCATTCACTTGTATATTAATAATGGGTTCCCAACTATCTTCTACTTTCCCTGGAATAGAAGCTTTGTGTTTTAGCTTCTCTTCCTTAATCTTAACAAGAGCATCTGTAATGTGTTTAGTGAAAGCAACATGCATATCACTAGCATCAGGACATCTAGAAAGCTTTTGTAGAAACATAATCACTTCAGAAATATTGCAACCATCAATATCAAAGTCAAACTTAGTATCACTAATAGTAGGCTCAATAGGCTTAGGCATAGTAGGAGGAGGAATAGGGACTACTTGTGGTATAGTGGTGATGGTGCACACACTATTGTTTCTACCAATTTCAGCTTCCCTTTCCCACTTAGCATGGAGTTGAGCTAACAGCCTAACACTTTCATCAATAGTAACTTGTATGGCATGAGCAGTAGCAAAGGTGTTTTCTATAGTTTCAGGTTTAGCAGCCATTTTATTAATCAAGGAGGACTGAGCTTCAGACAAAGAGGATATATTTTTCTCAACAGTTAAAAGCTTTTCCTCTATACTCTTATTGAAAGTGGTTTGTTTACTAATAAAGTCCTTGAGCATGACTTCAATTTCAGAGGGGGCACTTCTATCATTATTGTAAGAGCTTCCATAGGAATTGCCATTATTAGGAGGATAAGGCCTATAATTGTTGTTGCTACCAAAATTATTCCTATAGGCATTGTTGTTGAAATTGTTGTTTCTAATGAAGTTCAAATCAACTTGTTCTTATTGAGCAACCAAAGAGGCTAAGGGAACACTATTAGGATCTAAAAGAGCTTTCCCATTAATAAGCATAGCCATAATAACATCAATCTTTTCACTAAAAGAGGAAGTTTCCTCAACAGAATTTACCTTCTTACCATGTGGAGCTCTCTCAACATGCCATTCAGAGTAATTAACCATCATAATATCAAGGAGCCTTGTTGCAGCACCCAAAGTGAGCCCCATAAAAGTACCTCTAGCAGCTGAATCCAACATATTTCTTGAGGAGAAGTTCAAACCTGCATAAAAAGTCTGGATAATCATCCAAGCAGCGAGTCCATGAGTAGGGAAATTCTTAACCAAAGACTTCATTCTTTCCCAAGCTGGAGCAACATGTTCACTATCAAGTTGTTTAAATTTCATAATGTCACTTCTCATAGATATGATCTTAGCAGGAGAATAGTATTTTCCAATAAAAGCATCTTTGCACTTAATCAATACTATTTTTAGGCAAAGAAAGCAACCATTGTTTAGCTTTTCCTATCAAGGAGAAAGGAAAAAGCTTGAGCTTATTAATGTATCCATCTACATCCTTATATTTTTGCATCTAACAAAGCTATTGAGATGGGCAGCAGGATCATCAGAACCAGCACCAGAAAATTGCTCTCTCATCACAAGATTCAACAAAGCAGGCTTAATTTCATAAAAGGTAGCATCAGGAGCAGGTGGAGCAATAGGAGTGCTAAGGAAACCATTGTTGTTGGTGCTAGTGAAGTCACAAAACTTAGTGTTCTTAGCAGAGTTCATCTTGGCAAAGGTGGGCAAGCCAAAAACAGCAGCAGCAGCTAGAGTAGGAACTAATTTTTTTGTTTTTGAATAAAGCAAGCAAACCAAACTAGGCTATTTTCTTTGGGTTTTTTGAAAAGAGGCAAACAAAACCAAGCAAAATAAACTAAGCAAACTAAAAACAAAGTAAAGAGAAAGGAAGGGAAGGACTCCCCTAGTGAAGACGTCCTTGGCCTCCTCGGCAATGGCGCCAGAAAACTTGTTGATGGTGCTGACGTGGAGCACTTCGTTGGAAACCCCAAGAGAAAGGTGTGATTAGCACAACAGCAAGTCTTCCCTCAGTAGAGACCGAGGTTATCGAACCAGTAGGAGGAAGGAAACGTCACACAGGTGTTGCAAGCAACGCGGAGACTTGCACAACACAAACTCAAGACTTTGCCCCAACGAATCAGTTAGGTTGTCAAGCTCACCGGTTTGCTGTAACAAAGGATTAAACAT
This sequence comes from Avena insularis, assembly GCA_023614405.1. Lineage (NCBI taxonomy): Eukaryota > Viridiplantae > Streptophyta > Magnoliopsida > Poales > Poaceae > Avena > Avena insularis. The sequence continues at coordinate 194,756,216 of CM042695.1, read as the reverse complement.
ATGGTGTGTAAGGTAATGGTTTGCAAAAAGTAAAAAAGTAATAGTGGAAGATGTATCAATGGTAAAGATTGGACCGGGGTCCATAGTTCACTAGAGGTGCTCTCCTTAGATAAACAACATGGCATGAAGGGTAAACAAATTACAGCAGGGCAATTGACATGAACTGAGCAAGGCATAACAATGCAATTACTAGTCAGAAAGATCCTATGAGATTCGATTGGGCAATACAACAATATACATAGACCGCCATCCAACTGAATCTATGACTAGAAGTCCACCTTCAGGTTATCATCCGACCCCCCTCCAGTATTAAGTTGCAAGCAACAGACAACTGCTTTAAGCAAAGTGTGTAAGGTAAACAGTCCACATGTTCCATGAACAAGAGACCGTTGTTTTCTCCCTAGTGGCAACAACACATCTACAACCGAAGAGATTTCTGTCACTTCCCTTGGAAAATAGAGGCATGAACCCACTATCGAGCATAAATACCCCCTCTTGGAGTCACTAGCAACTACTTTCCAAGATAGGTACTAACAACGAAGAGCATGCAAGATCACAAACAACACAGACATGATAGAATCATAAAGACAAAACCATTAACCAAACCAACATAATAATCTCGATATCCATCGGATCCCCACAAACACAACATGCATGATTACAAATATATTAGATCTTGATCATGAACGGAGCTCACAAGATCTATACATGAAAGCACAAAGGAGGAGATACAACCATCTAGCTACTACATGGACCCATAGTCTAAGGTGTAACTAATCAAGCATCATATCGGAGAGAAGGCCTCCGGGATGATTTCCCCTCCGACAGGGTGCCGGGAAGAACTTCAGATCCCCCTGATCTAGGGACGATGGTGGTGGCGGCTACAGATGGTTTCGTGGAGATTTGATCGGGTGCTTAGGGTTTCTGCACCGAGGGCTTTTCATAGGCGAAGGGGGAGGCCGAGGCGGTGGCCAGGGGCCCCACACCCCTCCCAGGCACGGGGCAGGGCCCACCCACGCCTAGGGGGGGGGGGTCTGGGAGCCCTAGCCCACCTCTCCGGCTCCCCTCTAGACTTCTTGTTCCCCAGGGAAAGTAATTTACTTTGGCCATTTGTCCCGTCAAATTCCGAGAATATTTCTTTACTAACTTTTCTGAAACCAAAAACAGCAGAAAATAGGCATCTGGCACTGTGGCAACTTGTTAATAGGTTAGTACCAGAAGACATGTAAAAAGCACCTCAAAGTGTATACAAAGCAAAGCAAAGAACATAATAACAAGCATGGAACATCAAAAATTATAGATACGTTTCCGACGTATCACCATGCGACACGACTTCTATTGGCTCACTACACACGCCGATGCGGTCGACATCGTCCAACGCTGCGTCGGGTGCCAGAAGTACGCCAACCAGACTCACGTCCCAAGCTCGGCACTCAAGACCATCCCCATCACCTGGACATTCGCCGTGTGTGGCATGGACATGGTAGGACCCTTTAATAAGGCCCCCTCTGGCTTCACCCACCTCCTAGTCGCAGTCGACAAATTCACAAAGTGGGTGGAGGCCAAGCCAGTCCGCAAGTGCGACAGGAACACCGCAACCAAGTTCCTGCGCGAGCTCATCTATCGCTATGGGTTCCCGCACAGGGTAATCACAGACAACGACACCAAATTAGCCAAAGGAGCCATGGCCGAATTCTGTGAGGAGAACAACATACGACTTGACCTCACTTTATTCGCCCACCCGGAGTCTAACGGCCAGGCGGAACGCGCCAACCAGAGAATCCTCCACGGCGTGAAGCCGCGACTGCAAGTTCCCCTCGAGCGAACTCCGGGGTGCTGGGTCGAACAGCCCCCCTACGTCATCTGGGGCATCCGCACCTCCATCAACAGGTCAACAGGATTCACCCTCTTCTTCATGGTGTATAGCGCCGAAGCCGTCATGCCGACCGACCTCGGGCAGGACTCGCCTCGGGTGGTAAACTACGCGGAGGCCGACAATGAGCTTGCACGCCAGGACGGGGTCAACCAGCTCGACGAAGCACGTGACCTAGCTCACTCCCGCACCGCTATCTACCAGCAAGGATTTTGCTGTTACCATAGCCGGCAAGTCCGGACTCGCACCTTCCAGGAAGGCGACCTGGTCCCGCGACTGATCTAGGACAAGAAGGGCATGCACAAGCTCTCTCCCCCTTGGGAGGGGCCATTCGCCATCGGGCGAGTTCTGGGCAACGACGCCTACTACCTCACTGACATCCGGGGCAAGAGAAAACTCGAGTTAAGCGACCGTGGAATGTAAATCTCCTACATAACTTCTACTCCTAGAACTCCAAACATGTACCCCCTACCCGCTATGAAATAAAGAAGATCGATTCGCACAAATTGTGTCCACTCTCCATACCTTGTGCCACTCGCACTCGTAATAACAGCGTTACGCTACTCGCGGAAGTCAACCCATGGGTACGCGACCGGCACGACCAAGTAGTGCGATACGAGGGCACCGAAAAATTTCGGGCCTTGTATCGTCCACGAAAAATGCCAACCCGGAGCCCCATCGAAGTCGCCCCGCTCGACTGGCTTTCTGAGCCAAGACGACCGCATTCGCTTCCAACAGCGACCTAGTCCTCCACATCCTTGGTGCAACGACTCGAACAACTAAGTACCATGCTCGGGGACTGACACCAATCCAAACCCAAGCGACTAGGGAAAACGCCAAGTATGAGAGCGCGTCCTGGACTGGCCACGTGACTAATCCTATGGGTCAGGTGGAGCGACGCGCTTAACACAACGCGCATCTCCATGCGACTGGGTTTTCAAGCCATGGCGAGTCGACCTCAACTGACTAACAATATAAAAACAAACATACACATAAAAACGAGGTAAACCCCACAAAAGGGCGGACGCGCTCGGGGATTCAGACAACTCAACAACCCACAATCAAACCAAGCACTGACAAAAGCATCAACGCATTCCTTATGGCAACAAAATTTGTTTGCTTACAAGGGTAGGAACATTTTTTGTTACAACTAATGCCATTCGGCAATCTCTCCTATTGCGCATGCTTCGATGACGATTCGCCACCACTTCCACGGACGCGAATGAAGGGCACCCACGGGTTCGATGGATACGTCGTCAAGGTGCCCTCTATCGCCAATCGGAACGGCTGCTCCACCTAGAAGTTGTTGCTCGTAGTCTCCTCGTCGTTTGGGGCGACGATTGTTTCCTGATACGACTGGAAATCTCCCATCGCCAACACCCGGTCAGAGTAAACCGCGGCCCGATCGGTGAGCTTCAGCATGTCAGCGATCTCGACGGAGCCCGTGGATGAAGGATAACCACTGGTGACATCATCGAGGTCGAAATCATCGGGGAAGTGCGCGAGCCCAAGGCTCGGCGCAGTCGCCTCCCCTCGGCGAAAAGCTGACCGCGACATGAACTCCACAACCGCTGGAGCCTTCTCCAGGTACTGCCATACCTCGGTGAGCTCGCTGGGGATAACCTCCGTTGGCAAAATCTCCTGAAGGTACGGGTGGATGCAAGTCACCGACAAAGCGACAGAGTCCACCAACGTAGTGACACACTGTCGTGCGTCATACGATTGTGCTTCGGCTTCGTAGTCAAGAATCTTCCATGCAAAGAACAAGTATACAATCGGAAAGGCTCCAACAAAACAAAGGCGACCTGCACGCTCGAGGACTCGCCAGTCACTCGAAAAAACAAGGAACTCACCAATCAGAGGACGGCAGATTCCCAAAATGAAATCTTGCAAACCAGAGAGGTCATCCTGCAGCCTGGCGACGAGCGCATCCAATACCTTCTGCTCCTCGGCAGCAGCAGCAACGGCTGCCTTAGCCCTTTCATCCGCCGAGGTCACCTCCTCCTTCACGTCCTTGAGATCCCGCTCTAGGTCGGTGACCCGCTTTTTTGTGGCGCTCAAGGATGACTGGGCACCCGTCAGCTCGTTGGCAGGGACAATACCCTCGCGAGCCTTTTCCACCGCGGCCGCTTGACCCTCTGCATCAACACAACTATGAGTACAACATAAGGAAAAGACGTCCATGATAACAAGCACATCAAACTCTTACCAGCAGTCGCTCGAAGCTGCTCGTTCGTCCCTCGCACGGAGTAGAGTGCCTTCTCCAGACGCTCCTTGGCGGCCAATCGGTCCGCCGACTCGCGCTGCAGGCCCTGCACAACCATGATAAAATCAGTGAAGAAATTACAAAGTGCCTAGCCGCTGAAATTCAGCGACTAGACACTCGAGGATTGGCCAACAAAAACAATAAGGACCTGACTGCTAAAATTCAGCGACTAGCCACTCGGGGATTGACCAACAAAACAGTAAGGACCCGACCGCTTAAATTCAGCGACCAGATCCTCAGGGACTGGACATACCTGGATGGCTGCGCCTAGCATATTCTAGAGCTCGAACGCGTCCACCGACGGGAGCACAAGGGCGTGCGCCCGCGACGTTGCTCAACCTCCGAGCCCACAATGTCGGGCACCTAACTCGATGGCGCTGAAGCACTCGCTGTAGAGGCCCTCGATACAAAGCGAGGGAACGTCTCCACCGCCGCTCCCGCGACACTCGAAGATGGGCCTGTCGCCCCTACCGACACCGCGGGTTCCACCCGCTGCGACTCCGTGTCCACTACGACCTTCGTGGCCGCATCTGCTCCAGTCGAAGCTTCACTTGGGGCGACCACCGGCTCGTCCGAAATTGTGATGACCTTGTCTCCTTTTGCCTTCTTCGCGCCCTCAATGGGCGCCACGACCTCTTCGCTCTTCCTCTTCTTCAAGGGATCGACTTGCGCCCCCAGGGCACCCAATGGGACCTTGGCCACCGAGGGGTGACCTATCTTCTTCACACCAGTCCTGCAACATGGCGATGTCAGGGAGTTCGTCAGACAAAAATAAATCAGCTGACCAACTCTAAAATATACTCACTTGGCGACTGGGATAAAACGAAGGCCGGTACGAATATTCGTCGACTTCTCCAACTCGGGCCCCAGCTTCCGACTAAGGCCCGTCTCGAACACGCTCTAGGCCCAAGACACCGAGGGCTTCTTCGAGGATGAGGCCGCAACAGGAGGATCCGCGGTGACACTGCCTTGGCCGGCTTCTTCTTCTTCTGAGGCGATTTATTCTTCGATGGCATGGCCACGCGCCATGAAGTTTGCTTGGGGATCTCGTCGTCGCCCCTGTCGTGAGCCTCGAGGCTCTTGCTGGCCTTGAGCTCGCGTTGTCGCAGCCCACGGGTATTACGGACCGTGGGTGCAGTGACTTCCCCGGCCTCTTCATCATCTTCATCATCGTCATCGTCGTCATCATCGCCTCTGATGTTTCCCTTCTCGGACGAGGACTCGCTCTCGTCCTCGACGGACTCGTTCGAGTTTTCGTCATCAGCAGGTGGAAGCCAACCTTCCACCACTTGGAACAACTGCAAATATAAACACGATTAGCAAAAACCACGACTACATATCCGCGACTGCAAAATGTACAAGGAAGTGAGAACTTACCGGCGGAGCCTTGCGCTTCGCGGTGTATGTGGGAACCCCGGCCTTCGCGTCGAGGTATTCCGCGTCGGTGATTTTTTTCAGGGCCAAGGTGTAATCTTTAAGCCTCCACTAGGCGGTGCAAGACTTCGTCGGGTCGTCCTTGCCCGTGTACTCGTACATCCAGTGGGCGCGACTGGCCAGAGGCACTAGCCACCGCCCAAGCTAGTAGTTATACAAGTTGATGGTCTGGAGGCCCTTCTTCTTCAAGTTGCGGATTGTCAACAGCATTTCGTCGACCACCATCCGCTAGTCGTGCGGATGATTGGCGACCTGAAGCCGACGCGGCTCGGGCCAGTCGGCGGAGTACATCGGAAGCATCACTTCGTCGTCTGGCGGCGACTCGGTCATGTAGAACCAATGTTTCTTCCACTCGTTCGCCGCCTTCTTTGGCAGCATTAGGTCGAAGAAGGAGGCCTTTGACTTCAGATGGAAGGTGAGGCCGCCCGCAGTAAGCATCGGGCTGCCTGTCTCCTCGCGTCTGATCCTCCTGTGGAACATATCTTGCCACCGGGGGAAGTACGGTCGACAACCTAGGTAGCACTCACAAAATGCCACGAAGATTGCGTGTTGCTCAATGCTGTGTGTTCCTAGGTCTGACGGCTGGATGCCATAATACGCGCAGAAGCGGCAAAAGAAGATGGAGGTGGGGACGCCGAGCCCCCTCTCATGGTGGATGGTTCATCATATGAATTCTCCCTCGCGTGGATCTGGCACCACCTCTCCGTCCGCGGGGATGCGCCATCTCCCGGCGCGGAGGATACCTGCCTCCTCGAATGACTTCAATAGCACTTTCGTGCATTTTGATCTCCCCCATGGTTCCGTCGAAGGCTCCATCAGTCGGAGGATCTAGGGTTGCAGATCGCTCTGGGTCGCTCTGGTCGCTGCAGAGGAATAGAAGACTGGGAGACGCGTGGGATTGGAGGAAGTGTGGCGAATGATTGGTCTTCGCCAGTCACTTCCTTTATATAGCGGTTGCTACCCGCCATTTTCGGGGAGCCGTTACCGTGCGGTGATTACGCCGATATTACCGTTGGATTACCCAATGGCTAGTTTGACCAACGGTGACGGTCCAACTTCGTCTACTCGACTCGCCTGCTTCAGCGACTCGACTACTTGCCGACCTGATCACCCTAGCTGCGATTCGACTACTCGCCGACCTAATCACCATAGAAGTGATTCGACTACTCGCGGACCCATTCGCCGTGCTGCGATTCGATTGGTCACCATTATTGCGACTAAGAAAACAATTTCCCTCTCTCATTCAGTGAGTCCGCCGCCGATTCGACTGGGTGTCCAAATTGGACCCGCATACTCTGACTGCCAAAGAACACCTGCGACAAATCAACGACGGCCTCGGGGATATGCCGAGTGGGGTATACTCAGCAGGACGTTTCCTACTGGCCCAAGCTGCCAGCGAGTGGGCCTGCAGGACGGCGACTGGATCAAGACCCAACAAGGAGCCAGGCGACTAGAAGCTAAAGGCCTAGAAGCGTAGCTAGGCCCAATCGGATTAGCTCAAACACCCTCCGAATCCTTAACTAATTCGGTTGTAGATCTGTAAACCCTAGCGAGGTGAGTCTATATAAACCTCCTAGGGTACGCATAGAGGACACGTTCCATCATACACCCCCTGCGACTCGCCGCCTAGTCGTCGAGCTCGCCCTTGTACTCTCTCATCAATACAATCTAGCAGGAATAGGTCTTTACACTCCGAGGTCCCAACTTGGGTAAAACCCTGTGTCTCCGCCCCATCTCGCACCGCAGATGGCTGGCTGCCCTTGCCCCTTGTTCTAGTACTCGCTGCCGATTGCAGCGTCTGCCGTGGCCATTCCCACGACATGCATCAAACATTTGCAAATTTGAGACGATTCTGGATGAAAGTTAACCCAGAAAAATGCACCTTCGGTGTCCCGGCTAGGAAGTTACTCGGATTCCTTGTATCCAACTGAGGTATCAAAGCTAAACCAACAAATATCAGGGCCAACTAAAGAATGGAATTGCCGAAAACCCTCAACAATGTCCAGAAGTTCATACGATGCTTGGCATCATTGAGTCAGTTTGTTTGTCGACTAGGCAAAAAAGGCTTACCACTATATCAACTGATGAAGAAATCAAACAAGTTCATATGTACATAGCAAGCTGATAGAACGTTCCATGAACTTACGAAGATGTTGGCAACAACACCAATATTGGCATCTCCACTATCCAAAGATCCAATGCTGCTTTATGTTGCAGCAACTAATCGAGTGCTTAGTGTAGTTATAGTGGTAGAGCATGAATAAGAGGGAAAATCATTCTATACTTGAGAGAAGTTTTCTCTATGTCAAAACAGAACTACCCCCACTATCAGGAAATGACATATGGGGTGTACATGGCAGCTAAAAAGCTAAAGCATTATTTTCAAGAACATCCAATCCGAGTAATATGTGAGGCACCCATCTCGGACATTTTGGGAAGTAAAGATGCGAGTGGCAGAGTGGCGAAATGGGCCATAGAGCTAGCGCCATATACTCCACAATATGATAGGGGGAGGCCATTAAATCTCAGGCAGTGGCGGACTTTTTTGTAGATTGGATGGAAATGCAGGACGAGCTGCCATTACCTGATCGGAATTACTGGAAGATGCACATTGATGGGTCCAAAATGAAAATGGTTCTTGGTGCCGGCATAGTTCTCAACTCACAAAAGAAGGATCAACTCAAGTATGTGCTGCAGATCCATTTTGCCGCATCCAACAATGTCGCCAAATATGACGCACTCGTTCATGGGATAAAAGTGGCTAAATAAATTAGCATTAGAAGAATCTTGTGTTTTGGTGACTTAGACTTGGTAATTCAGCAAGTGTCTAGCATTGGGATGCGTTGGATGCGAATATGGCACTGTATCATTTCCATGTTCAGCAGATTTCGGGATATTTCGACGGATGTGAGTTTCATCATATACCCAGAGCAGGGTGTGTAATTGAAAGGTTGGGATTGAGTATCCGCATACTAAGTATGATGATTCAGGGTTATCCCTGACGGATGTATCGAATGTTGTGGTGAAAGTGTAAAATCTTTGCAAAGTGTCAAACTATTCGAATAGCCGCATCTGCGGTCATGGACAGTTGGAGTGGCCATACAGTTCCATCGTCAGATGTTTTCAGAATGACTTGTGAAATGAACTATGACTTTGACTTGACCACAACAGGGTTGTGAACATGAAAACTAAGTTCCCACTTAGGTGTTGTAGAACATTAAACTAGTTTTCTTTAGTTCCGAACTCAGTATGAAATAAACCTGGCTTTTTGCAAAGAAACCTAGATCTTAGGATTCCTACTTGAACTACTTTACTTGTTAGTGATAGTTTGCGAGTACTTAAAGAGTACTAATGGCTTTGTCCCTGTATATTAACATGGCCAGACTATGAAGAGGACTACCAGGATGATGGAAAGCAGGAGTTCTATGACAACTAGGATCATCTCCCATCGTCAGCATTGCCTGTGACCCTAAAGATGAAGCCCCGCTACGTTTAATTTTCGCTGCGTTGATTGTATTAAGACTGGATCATGAGATACTATATTTGTAAGACCTTTATTATGGTTTGTAACGGATGATGTACTGTGGTACCAATTCTGTTATGTCTCGCAAAAATGATAATCCTGGGATTGCGAGGTATGGCATAACAAGCATCTGGGATTAAAAATATGGGTGTTGACAAACACTGTCTTGGAGTTTTTCTGCGAGCAAAAGTTTCTCGGCTACTCCGAGATATAACAACATGGAAAGGAAAAGCTTTAAGCTAGATAACTATAAGATTAATAAGGAGAAGAGAAATACCTTCAGCATCCGAGATCTGCTTATGAAGCGCTTCCATAGACTAAGCAGTAGCTGCAAAACAAAGATACCTAGAGAAAGTTAGTATAAGAGGCAAATGGTTAGTCAAAAAATGGCCGAGTAAGATGATGTACCTTTGCCCTGGACTTCGGCAATAAGATCACGGTTGTAACACCCCCGGTCACTCCGGACCGACGGCTGTCACTTCTGGCAGCTCAATAGGATCTCTAGACTAACCCCACAGACCAAAACACTAGTCTTTTCTGCGCACTTTGTCCCCACTCATGCGCACCCGGTACCCACTTCCAGGTCGGTCACCCATCCTAGAATTGCTCTAGGCCAAGCATGCTTAACCTTAGAGTTCTTTTCGAAAGAGCTTCCGGAAAAGAAGTTGCAACTTGTTGGTACGGGTTTCCTATCAATCCTATTGAGCCATGCGCCAGGGTCTCACAACGGTGTTCCACAGAAAGCTTCTGGTATTTCCACAACAAGGTTTGGAAATTCTTCGTGCGCTGGTTGTACGTAAGATGTGAAAAGGAACATGAGAGCGTGAGTCCTTAGTTGACCAAATTTGTCAACATGTGATGCCGACAAACGACAGGATAAGATACTCCTTAACTTTGAGCTTACAGCCGAGTAAATGCTTTACTCGGCAGTAACCTCGGGGACCAGGGAATATGCATATATAAACACTTAGATAATTAAAGAGTTAAATGGTTTCATACTTGTTTACCCGGTGAACTCGCATCATAAGGTTGATGGCTTGTTGAGTCATCTCGAACACAGTCTGTGGACCCAGTTGTATCTCTTGCAGACCTGGCACCGGAGGAAGACTTGAGTTGACTTCATGATCGCCAGCTGCATTCCATTCCAGCGCAAAGGGTTCAGCTGAACCAAGGCTATGCCCAATCAAGGTTCAGGTCAGGACTTGGCCTCTCTTCAGGGAACTCCATCAGCGGATCGAGTAGCAGCAGGGCTATGATGCAGTATCATTTCCCTAGAAGGACCACTCGATCCGGATGTAGCGACAGATTTATCCAACGAACCCGCTGAAGCGGGTGCTTTTGTTGTTATTGTTGGCATTCTCTGCTAAGGAGCACCTTGGACGAAACTCAAGGCTCGCTGCTTCGACCCGATCGACCTAGCGGGGGCAGTACGGGTTTAACCTGTTGAGGGAGGCTGGGATTGGCTCTTCTGCGCTGATGGTGGCGGAGTTGGTTTCCTCTGTTGTTTCTGAGGAGATGCCAAATGAGTAGGCTAGGCTTGTGGCTGAGATGGCAAGGATGACTTCTTCTTCGGATCAACGACTAAGAGAGCTGTTACAATGGCAATCTGGTTGCACTCGATGTCGATGTTGCTGGCGCTAGGTCAATCTAGATGGGTCTCTTCTCTTGGCTGAATCCCCGGATCGGCCTCTAGATGAGACTCAGAAGCTTCAGTAGCGGATGTAGAGACCCGGACTGGAATCAGAGTCTTGGTCTCAACACAAGCAAGTGAAGCAGGGTTAGCAAAGGTTGATGCCATACAAGTATCTAACTGGGTCACATGCATGGCGGAGCTGAAAATAAGAAGCTAAGGGCTCGTAAAAGGAGCAATGAGAGAAAAAATAAGGATGATTGACAGCAAAACCTACCTGGAAACAATGGGATCACGAGGAGCACGTCGTGAAACTTTGCGGATCTTGTGGGGCCTCAAGGGTTCGGCTTCAGAGGCCACAGCGGTAGCAGCCCCGCGCTTCTTCGAAGACTGGGCGTCGCTGGAAGATGCCTCATGCCATTTAGTCGTCTTGGAAACGGGAATCTTGCCTCGACCGCCCATGGCGAGAGGGAGACCCTCATACACCTGTCCGGCTACATCAGTAAATGCAAATTCAACAAGATAAGCCAAGAGCATGAGGCAAGGATCAAATACCTCCAAAAGTTGATAGTCGTCGTCATCATCATCATCATCCGGCCAATCCCTCAAAGAAACTCGGGTAGGATTCTTACCCGGAGAAGGGCCGGCAGCGGAGAACAGGATAGGCATGAAGTGTTCAGAATCAAAATCTTCTTCATCGGTATCTGAGTGAACATCTTGATAACCAGTAGGAGAACAGGTGTTGTCATTAACTTGGGACAGAAGGTTCTGTGAAAGGGGGACAAAAATGAAATTCACAAAGGAACGCTGAATAGCAAAATTCGAATGGAGGCCAAGTAAAATATGTTGGCAAGATCAAGTTAGCCAGAAACTTACCCAGGGGACGGGATTCTGGCAGTCTTAAGGGGGAAAGCTCCAAACCCAATTGGCTGCCATGGTCAGCTTAAAGATCAAGCTGACTCGGCGAGCAACGACATCGTTGGGGAGATCAAAAGTTGAATGACGAGTGGGGTCATGTAAGCCGCTCATAAATCATATCTTATGCGCGCGGATCTGAAGGGGGATGACTCGGCGACTAATAAAAGTACGCATCAAGTTCCCCCAGTTAGGTTAAACCCCTCTTTCGGGTCCAGTAATCTCTCTACAAGGAGATGATCTTCATTAACAGCCAGGTATCGGTCTCTTGGGTCAAATTTCCAGAAAGCATTGTCAGGCACCTCATCCTTGAACATGGGCAGATGAATAGAATCGTTCTCGGTGGTATTCTTGACATAGAAAAAGGTTCTATGCCACTTTTTGCAGGAGTCCAAACTCGTGACTCACGGAAAGATGGAACCCCTCCTAGGCGTGATGCTATCAGCGCCGCATTGGGTGGGTCTCTTTTCAGAAGAAGGGACACCCGAATTAGGAACTACCTGAATCCGAAAAGAGAAGTACTTCGCCCAAAGCAAAATAGTGGGGAAGAGGCCAAGATGCCCCTTCGAGGCAAAGATGAAACAAGACAAGGAACCAATAGAGTTCGCAGGAAGATGGTGTGTTTGCAAATGGAAAGTCGAGAGAAAATATTTTAAGAAATCGTTAATAGGAAGGACAAAACCATGCTCGAAGTGGGAAAGAAAAAAAACGCGCTCATCAGGATCGGGCTTAGGAGAAAACTCACCACCAGGAAGGATCCACCCAACACCCAGAGGAATGCGTCTGGTGGCACGGAGCCACTCAATATCTTCGATGGAAACCTTTGAGCCCTCCCAGGCACCGCATTCGTCGGCGGTCTCGTGCTCCTCCACCTCCTCTCTGGCTCCGCAGGAGTCCATGTGCTCCAGAACCTCGAGCGCTTCCTTCGACGGAACCGGCCTGGACTGCTGAGGCCCCGTCAACAAATTTCAGAAGAAGGAAGGAGGAGAGAAGCACCTTGTTGGAAAAAGCAATGCGGGCAAGAAGGAAATTTTGGGGGAAATGAAGATTGGAACCACTAGGAAGCGGCGCAAGGAAGAAGAAAGGAGTGGGGAAAACTGAAACGACAGAGTGGTTTTCCCCACGCCTCAGTTTAAGGGGGCAGTAAAACTCCAATTGTGGGATCAAGGTGTGCCGTGTGGCCACGGTGTGGCCATGTGCATGGCCAATGGACGCGTTGCAATGTGCCACGTGTGCGTGGTACATGATATGGGCCACACCACACCAGTCAACGAAAGTCCCCAGGCGCTGCGCAATGTGACTGCCACAGTGTCGGGTGTAACTGTGCCGTTGTCGATATGTTGTCAGGCTTTGAGAAGAATTTGAGTCAAACTGCCATGATTACATGCTCTCAGCGACTAAAACGAATATTAAAGTCTAAAATGACTCGGCTCAGTATAAAATGACTCGACTAAGTCTAAGATGACTCGGATAGGTCAGAAATGACTCGGTAGATCTTAGGAAGACTCGGCAAAGAACAAGAAAAACAGGTAAAACACTCGGCAAAGATTGAGATCAAGCCAAACAGGTAATTCTGTAGGAAAATGTCGGATAATAAATCAAGTTCCAAATTCATTAAAGGAACCTGGAGGTGCCTAATAGCCAAACTTGTTAGACCTCACCAGCTTCGGGGACTAATGTCAGGGGGATGACCCCCGATAGGGTCATAAGTGGTGAAACTCATTGTTGTTCTAGCCTGGCTTGGGCCAAGTCTGGTTGTAACGGGCCGAGTCACAATGGCTGGGTCATCTTGCAAGTACGGGGCCGACATAAGAAGTAAGTCGGCTCGTAAAGGACAAGGATTTACAATCTGTAGGTAACGACATGCCGGGTCTCACAAGGATAAGCCGAGTGAAGGAGATCATGAGGCTCCTTTCCGAGTAAGATCCGGGAAGGACAACGCTATAGTAGATTCAAAAGAGAAGGGCGCCGCCGGGTGACAACTAAAGGAGTCGGGTGATGCCAAAAGCACCAAGTGATGCATAAAGCAAAGAGTGACGCCAGAGGAGCTGGCATCTACGTAGAAGAAGACCGTTGGCTACATACCTTTGCTGAATGGCTCAAGGGCCTAGGGATGGCCAATTGACCCGTCCCGCAAGGTAATGACAAAGCCCAAACAGTAAACCCTAGGATCTAAATTGTAACCTAGGTATTCCCGTTGCCTATATAAGGATGGGTAGAGCTAGGGTTAGAGGCATGTGCAGCTAGTGCCCCAAGGTTGGCATTCCTCCTTCTTGCTTATAGCTTCTAGGCAAAACAGCTCAAGGTGCACTTGTAATTTAGAAGGTGGAATAAGGTCACAAGTTATTGGTGGTTCTAGTGCGTTCTTCGTGTGCGGCTACACCGCTCACACCTCCCCAAGTTCCTCAAGCGTCCATCCGGCCCCAACTTAAGCCTACCCATGGCATCTGTCATGACACCACCATGACATACTCCTTATTATACCGATCATGATCAGATGCACCGTACAACCCACTGCATGCAGAGATTTAGTCTGTTTTGAATTAATCCACATTCTAGATTTAGGAACGAGCTCTCGAGACAGCCATAATAAATCTGCAAAATATGTTTGGTTTTCAAAGTAACTTGGAATGGTTGTTCGAATATCTATGTGTGGTTAGTAAATGCACTACTAGTTTGTTTGATTTTTTTGAACAAGTAGACTAAGTAAATTTATTTTGCTCATTTCTTTTGCATTTTGCACATTACAGCTTGATTCAAGTGACGTGGACTCTAACAAGGAGGATATGGACCACGTGAGCCGCCATGTCTTGAAGAGTATCAAGAGAGGAGAGGTCCCTTTCTACCTCTACTCGGGGAGCTCAGGTGCACCTTCTGTAGAAAACAAGTCAACCCGAAGATTGACCGCCTGATTCCGCATGCATTTGGCATCGATAAAAGCTCCACGAGTAGACACAAGCCAGCGACCAAGACTAAGCATGACGCATATGGCAAATTCCTGATGGAGTATGTTAGGACCGGCCTTGTATCCCCATACTTCGAGATCGGGATCGGCCGCTCCAAGCCGGCCAAGAAGTGACCTTGCTGCCTCCTATGACACCTAATAATTTTAATTTTAAGTTGTTTCTGCCATTTCTAGAACATGAGACTATGTAATGTGTTGAACCGGACGCAATGTCTCCGTTTGTGTGTGTTGCAACCTTGTTTGATTATGCTTGCATAATGATCACAAATAAATTTATGGGGCATAATGATGATGACTAATTATTTTACCTCTATGTTCTGTCAAGTCACAGTTACATCGTGTCAGCACTGCGTACCCACTACACAATGGCAACTGGATGGGTGGACTCCGTGGAGAGTTCTCATGGTATCTGTGTCACCCTCTCTTGATCCACATGCCATCGCCAAGTCACACGCACACCATTCCTACCGGCACGACCACCCAATCGTAGCCCTGCGATTTGGAAATCGACGATGCTCGACCGGTCAAACTTGCTTTAGGGTAGGTAAAGACCAGAGTGATGGTAAATGTGATTTACCATCCCTGGCCCTCCTCCCCCTCCCCTTTCAACGAAGGGCCTCCTGGTCCCGTAGAACTGCATTTTGCAAAAATCCCCAACGCCGTCTGCCGCTGCCGCAGCCACCATAAGAATGATCGAGGCCGTCCCCGCAACGCAAAACCATCGCAATAAATCTCTCTGCGTGACACCCTGATCCCAGCCACCTCCACCGATGCTATGGCACTGCTAGGACACCGCCGCCATAGTAGGTATTACCATGGACGCAGAGTACCACGTGTTCAGCAATGCAAGCGACTTCACCAATAGGCACATCGTCAATGCCCACATCAACACACATCTGACAGTCATCCACACCAATACATCAGCGGAGGTGGCCAATGTTATCACAATGTACGAGCGGTGTCTCCAGGAGTCGATAGACAGGTACAAGATCGTCGGCCTTGACCTGGAGTATACTAGCGATAGGAAGAGAGCGGCGCTCCTACAACTGTCCATGTGCAACCATTGCCTCTTGTACCACGAATGCAGGGCCAAATGGGTATGCCCGGAGCTTCGCCAATTCCTACGGAGTAGGGAGATCTACTTCACTAGTGTCGACATCACGAACGACACTCCGAAGCTAGATCAGGATCTGCAGGTTCATGTCGCCAATCACATCGATCTACAGACTGTGTGGAGGTACCCGGACAATGATATAGGAAAGGTGGGCATGGCTAGACTAGCTGCCAACATCATCTACTACGAGTACGCCCAGATGACGGCCAACTTCCTGACGCACCTACATGATCGATGGGATTGGAGGTACCTGGATCAAGTTGCCATCCAGTACGCATCTAGGTACGCGTATGTCTGCTATGATATGCTTAATAGGATCTGGCAGATGAATGAGTGTGTTGTTGATTCATACTACTAGCTTATTTCATCAATATTTTGTAAGCATTATGTGTGAGAATGGCTCTAGTTTGTTTCTTGTTCTATCGTATGAAAAATTATGAATTACATTCCTCCTTTTTGTATGCTCAACAGTCGTACTTACAAATTATGTCTCTGCCCTTTTCATACGGAAGCATCCAGAACTTCCATGCAGTTTCTGGGTTATTACTGAATATAGCTACCTGAGATTATGGTGGGATCCACAAGATCAGATGTTGTTGTCCAAAAATGGACACAATCTAAAGACACATTCATAACATAAGATGCTAGAAAACTTAACACATCGTGCTTGGCTGTAGTGGCACAGACATAATTGTTGTTATAATGAAGGATACAGTCATAAACAAACCTAGATTATAGTTTGAAAAGGTAATACACAACAGTTCAGAAGTGCTCATACATAGCTATCACACATTGTACTTGTTAAATAACATGTTTCCATGAACATAACAAGCCCCATACAAACACAACAATCGTGCACTAATACAGGGCATCCCAGTATGTTGGAATGATTAGCGGAGAAGGCGACCGATCCCAAGATGTCTTCGAGCGCTCGCCCCATCTATTAGATTCCTGTTCATTCTGGCATCTAGGGAAAATCACTTGCCTTGGTGGTGGTTCAAGGGTGCGACGCCTAGAATGAAACAATTGGATCTGGCGGTACAGCTCATAGCTGACATACCCGTCAATTGCAGCGTACTTCAGGTTAGGTTCAGAAAGCGACTTATCCTCCCAGTAATCATTCCCTAAATGCCTCCACCAAAATTTTGGTAATTTGTCCTTCATGTTAGCGTACCATGGATCTATGAGTTCGGCGGCAAGATCGGCCATCCCAGTCCTATTTCCCTTCGTCCCTGGGATCTAATAAATATCATGGATGTCCACTTTGTACTCCTCTGGGATGATAATTCTGACAGTCAGGCTGGTAAGAAGGCGAGTGTCACCCCTGGTGTCAACACTAGTAAATGTTATCCGGTGGTTCACGATAAAGTCACCAAAGAGCGACCTAATACTTTCGCCCCACTTGCATGAAAATAAATTTAGACAAATAATGTTGCAAGAACTTTTGCAAATAGATGGTTCAGGAACAAAATGATAGCAACAAGTACATGTTCCCATCACCCCCTCCTTTCAAAAGGCTAGTATACGAGGACGTGCCTCCTCATGGAGAGTTGCACCACAACGATCCTGCGCTGATCTCGGCTATACTCGAGGTCGAGAGCCACGAACCTGCTTTATTCCGACCGCAGCCAATTCTTGTACTTGGCAATAGTGCACTTCACTGTCTCAGGATCGGTGGTGTATACGACACTGAGCTTCTTCCCATTGTGGACTTCTATGTTGAAGTATGTAGTCACTATCATGTTGTTGTTTCGGACATCCTGCTGGTCCTTGACTACATGCAAGAGGGAAAAGACACGGAGGAAGAGGGTGATGTCGTGGAGGAGGAAATGGATGAGTCCATGGAGGAGGAAGACAATGAGGTCGTGGAGGAGGAAAGGAGATGTAGAAGAGCAAAACTAATTACTGCAAGATTGCAACCGCCCTTCCTAATATGTGGAATGGTGCATGACCATTTGTAGTAGGGTCGAAGTGGAGGAAAAAGGCGGTTCTACAAGGCAACGCTAGTGCTTCCTGAAATTGGTTCTACGCCACTTGCATGCAGTGGAATCAAGGTCTTCCATGCACGATCTAAGTCAAACTTTAGTCAGTTTGCACGTTCCGACCTTCACTCGGTGACAGGTGGGACCCTACATTTGGTAGTGGCATTCTAGTGGCTTTCTAGGGATTTATGACCATGGTTTGACACATGGACTCCATATAGTCATTGCATGTGTTTTTTTACAAACCACCTTAATCCACATGACCACGCACACTCCAATGGATGTGGTGATGCAACTTCTATCACACTGGTGCATCACTCCATGTGGCAGTGGCAATGCAGGGGCTTTCTGGGATTTCTAACCATGGTTTGATACATGGATTCCATAGAGTCATTTCATGTGTTCTTTACGAAACCACAATGATCCACATGACCACACATACTCTAATGGATGTGGTGATGCAACTTATGTCACACCGTTGCATCATTCCATGCGATAGGTGCATTCTAGGGGCTTTCTGGGGATTTCTGGACATGGTTTGACACATGGAGTCCCTAGAGTCATTTCATGCGTTATTTACCAAACCACAATTATCCACATGCCCACACACGCTCAAGTGGATGTGGTGATGCATCTTCTGTCACACTGGTGCATCATTCCGTGCGACAGTTGCATTCCAGTGGCTTTCTGGGGATTTATGACCATCGTTTAACACATGGAGTCCCCAGAGTCATTTGCCTATGTTCTTTTCAAAATCACAATGATCCACACGACCACACACACTATAATGGATGTGGTGATGCAAATTCTGTCACGCCGGTGCATCATTCCATGTGGCAACTACATTCTAGGGGCTTTCTGTGGATTTCTTGCCATGGTTTGATACATGGAGTCCCAAGAGTCATTTCATGTGTTATTTACAAAACCACAATGATCCACATGACCACACACACTCAAGTGGATGTGGTGATTCTACTTTTATCACACTAGTGCATCATTCCATGTGGTAGCTGCATTCCGGTGGATTTTTGGGATTTATGACTATGGCTTGACACATGGAGTCCCGGAGTCATTTGCATGTGTTCTTTTCAAAACCATCTTGATCCACACACACTCCAATGGATGTGGTGATGCAGCTTCTGTCACACTAGTGCATCACTCCATGTGGTTGTTACATTCTAGTGGCTTTCTAGGGATTTTTGACTATGGTTTGACACATGGAGTCCATAAAGTCCTTTGAATGTGTTCTTTTCAAAACCACAATGATCCACATGACCACACACACTCAAGTGGTTGTGTTGATGCAAGTTCTGTCACACCGATGCATCATTCCATGTGGTTGTTGCATTCTAGGGGCTTTCTAGGGATTTCTGACCATGGTTTGACACATGGAGTCTATAGAGTCATTGCATGCATTCTTTTAAAAACTAGCTTGATCCATATGACCACACACACTCAAGTGGATGTGGTGATGCAGCTTCTGTCACACTAGTGCATCATTCCATGTGGCAGTTGCATTCTAGGGGCACTCCTAGTGATGCTCTTACATGCCGACGCTAGCGCTGCCTGAAATTGGTTATGCTCCAGTTGCATGAAGTGGAATCAAGGTCCTCCATGAACGATCCAAGTCAAACGTAGTAATGTTTGTGTGTGCTGAACTTCACTCACTGACAGGTGGGACCCTACATTTTCCCCCTTACGATTAATTTTTCACTTACTCTAGACGGTCCCCGTGCCCACCCTCACTAATTACGCCCCCCTTCCTTGTCTTCCACGCGGACGAGACCAGCGACGGCGGTTCCTCACTCCCTAATCGAACAACTGCTTCCCTCCCTGATTACATCCCCTCCAAAATCCATCTTCCTCCATTAATCAGCATGATTGCAGACTCCATTTGCCGCTATGGGTAAACCTTGGGGTAGCAGCAGGCTGAAGCGTAAGGCAAACGACGTTGATGACGCGGCTGGCCATGGTGAACACCACTACAAGGATTGGGGATGGTTGAACCTCAGCGTTGCAAACATGCACATGATTGCCATGGGTTTGGACATCATCTCTGTCGGTTGCATTTCTTGTTGCATCCCTGGCTACCGCGTCCCGATCCGGGAAATGGACAAACTCATGTCTGGCATGCTAGGAATTCTTTACCCCTGAAATGGCATGTATGCCCCCATGTGTGGTTTTGGTAATTAATGACAATCTCTATGGACTAATGTGTAAATTGAGTTTCACTTGTAGGCTTTTCCATTGGCATCGCTTGGGCCATGTGTTGGTCTCAAGGTTGAAAGTTGAAGATATGTCCAAGGGCTTTATGCCCATTGGAATCATGAAGAAAGAAAGTGCTTGAAGGTTGATCAACACAAGTGCAAAGAGATGCATCAAGATGGATCAACCTCAAGAAGGGATGAAGAAGGACAAGCACAAGATGCTCCATCTCTAGAAGATCTCATGCTTGAAGCTTCCCATCCTCGTGATCATGGAGTGATGAAGACAAGTTCAAACAAGAGGTTTCCCCATGGAGTATGGGGGATAAATTTGCAAGTCTTCATTAAGCAAGAGAAAACAAGAAAGGTGTTCCCACTTGATAAGAACAAGTACATCAAGTTCAAGTGGATTTCTGAAGGCCAAGGTATGATCTTGATAGGGCTTATCTTTTGTTGGTCTCATTTTTTAGTTGCGAGACCGTGTTTAGGATAGATAGCCATACTATCAAGAGGGGCTCTCAAACGGGTGTCTTGATCGCATTGTTTAGAGAGAGCTCAAACCTTTGCACGCATAGCATCAACTTTGTTGGTTGTTATTTTGTTCTTGTACATGAGAGGATCTAGAGATTGTGGTTATCATCATAACAAGATCTAGTTCATCAAATAAAGATTTCCCTTGCATATCTTATTGTGGTTGTTGATATTGCGAGTTTTCCGGCTCCACACTTTGGGAGATACATCGCATATATATTCATGTTAGTTTCTCCCTTGGTGATACCCAATATTTCTACATGTCGTTATCTTTCCAACAAAATTGGTTTCATCTCGTTTGGAGTTCGGACGCAAAAGTTATTGCAGTTTTGGTTTCTGAAGTTTTACTGACCGGAAGTTCTGGCTACCCACCGGTAATACCACTAGGGAATTTTGCCGCTGGTAGTTCCGGTGGAAGATCCGCTTCTTCTTCTGATCACGTATTATATCCTCTCTGTCTAGTTTGTTGTATTTGATAGAATTTGGATCGGAAGTTGAACCGGAAATTCCGCTCGAGCCTAGTTACCGCCGGAAGTTCTGGTTGTAAATTCGGCTCTTGTTCCGCTCACGTACTGCAACCTCTGTGTTTTATGTGCTCTATTTGACGGAACTTTGGTCAAAAATTTCACCGGTAGTTCCGCTCCCACTAGAAGTTCCGATGAGCCGGTGGACGTTCCGGGCAGTCTCTTTTTTCTGTCTTTCGCATCGCAGTTTTCTAACCGTTGGCTGAGTGCCACCGGAATTTCTGGCCTCACATCGGAAGTTCCGGCCAGGGTCGTGAATACCTATAACAGGCAGATATGAGAGCCCTTTATTAGGGGCTCCTCTCCCCCTTCTTGGTTACTGGCTTTTTTCTTGGTTCTTGACTTTCTCTCTCTCCTCCATTGTTGACCTTGAAGGGCTTTCCCACTCCCCTTTCCCTTCATATGATCCTTGCATCTTTTTGAGGGATTTGAGAGAGGAGATCTAGGTCTACAATCCCCCCAAGACAAATCCCTTCTTTAAGATTATTGGGATCTAGATCTTGGAGAGTTTTGTGTTCTCCTATTATGTTCTTCCTCCCTTATTCCCCCAATAGATTTTGTAGCTTTGTTGGAATTTGGGAGAGAAGGACTTGCCCTTGCATTTCTTGCATAGGTTTGAGTTCTCCACGGAGATTCAGTGAGTTCAAGCTTGTGGGCTTGTTTCTCTTGGGTTCTTGGAACTCTAGACGGTTGTGTGGTTGAGTTGTTGACTTCTTCTGACCTTTTGTGGTCATGTAGCATTTTGTGGCTTTGTTGTTGGGAGCCTCCAATTGAGTTGTGGAAATAGCCCCAATCTTGTACGTGTTTTGGTGACCGCCCTCAAGTGTCCATTAGTGGATCGTGAGTAGGCCTTTGTGGAAATCTCACAGGCGAATAGGGTGAGCCTTTTGTGGCGCCAGTGAGTTGCATGCCTTCGCATCCAGGGTGAGGCCTTGTGTGGCGTTGGGTGAGCATCAAACCACCACACCCCAAGGTGAGACATTTGTGGCGTTCGGAGAGCATTGCGCTATCACACCTCTCCAACGGAAACATAGTTTCTTTGGATTTGAACTTCAGGATAAAAATCTTTGTCTCCGCGTCCATCGGTTATCTCTCAACCAAGCCCTTTACTTATACACTTTACTTTGTGATAGCCATCATGCTTGAAGTATTTCATCTTGCTATCACCTTGTTGCTTGTTTTGCTTAGCATAGTTTGTTGGTGCACTTAGGTGAACCTAGTGGTTAGGTTTTGTGCTCAATAAATTAAACGTTAGTTTTATTCCGCAGTTATTTGAGCCTAAACCATAATAATTTTAAAAACCTATTCACCCAGCCTCTAGGAGACGTCCATTGCACTTTCAATCATGATACTAGCAAAGGGCCAAACAACCGTGATGTCCATGTAAGTTCCAATATCTTGCTTATTGATTCAGTCATATCATTGATTCATATGTGCTAAACTTTCATCGGAATCCTATGTTCCTTCCATCGAACATGTTGTGTGCACACGCAGTTTGAACAAATTGAACCATTTAAGACTATTCTATATAGAGGAAGCTCTGCTCGTACTTGATATTATGGTATTTTCGTAGTGATACGGTCTTAATTTAGGTGATAGCTAAGGTGTCAATTTGGATTTCCAATGGAATGCTTGTTAGGTGATATTCTGTTTCTAAAAGAAATAAACAAACTAGATGATTTAAGACTATTATGTCCCTAGTTGTTTATAATCACTGTCAGGAGTTTGTTCGGGGGAACCTCTGCTCCTACTTGATATTTTGGGTATTTTCGTAGTGACACAGGCATAATTTAGGCGAGAGCTGAGGAGACAGTCGTACATAATACTTTAATCTGAGGGTCTAGGTGTGAAATTGTATTTGCAATGGAATCCATTCTAGGTGATTCTACCAACTAACAACAACTTTGCAGAATATTCATGAAATATTGATGTTGCTGGATAAGTGGTTGCAATTAGTAGTGGTGAATATCACGGAGAAAGAAGAGACGAAAATGGGAGATGACCAGAACTGGGTGGGTGGCAACGGCGACTGACTGGTCCTTTTAACCCAGGACCGGAGTACTTGGACTCTCAAAAATGTCTACATGTCATTGAGATTTACACTGCCATCTTTAGAGGGTTTCGGCATTACTACATTCAACAACGGTTTCCCGCCGTCACACTTCGGATTTGCTTACAGGTTCAACATGACAGAACTTGAGCGCTTGAAGGTACAACTCCCATAGAAGCCTCGCCTGGTGTGGCAGAATTGGCACTACGACATCTTAGCGGTGTTCCACAAGGCAATCACATTCATTAGATTCCCACATGATAAGGAATGGACAGTCTTGCGTGACGACCATCTGCGGCCAGAGAAGTATGCCGACACCGTCTTCACCTCTAGCTACTATTCTAACACACCACAATGCATTTATGCGGTCACTGATCCTAGTGGCGACGTGCGTGTATGGGAGCCGTTTACCAGGGGTGAGTCACGGTGTCATATAGCATGTAAATTCCCATTCAAAATTCTGTTTACTGACTGAAGGTAACTCGCGGGTACACACGCAACCCCGCGCGTCATTCCAGCTCCGGTGATCGAAGATGCAGTAGTAGATGTTGATCTTGGATCACAGCACAGGTTCCTTGCATCTCTAAGAGTCGATAGGAACTAGGATGCTGAACTCATCTGGATTCATATCAGGGGAGCCCTAAACAACATTTGTGATACAATAGAACATATGGGGACACAACTTTCTTCATACCCATCGCCGCGGTGTCATGTTTTCTGGAGGTCAACATGTCCATCCAAAGACCTAGTAGAACAGGTCTAGAGAAGAGTCCACAATCTAAAGGGACAATCTATGTTTCTTGGTATCAACTAACCTTTCTTCGTCGGAGCCCCTGGAGCTGTTGAACCTGTAATTGCTCAGGCAGCCCCAGCTCTTGATATTGCTGCCGCTGGTGGTAGAGCTGACAAAGAACTAGCTACTGCTGCTCCTGGTGAAGCTGACAAAATAGTTGGTGATGTTGGCGGCGGTGATGCTGACAAAATACTTGCTAATGCTATTGCTGGTGAAGTTAATGAAATACTTGTTGAGGCTGCTACCGGATTCCAGGAAGAACATGTTGGTATTGTTGCTGAGGTGCCAGCACTTCCACTGTTGATAGCAGACTGTGTGTTTGCTGCACGCTCACGCGCCTATTACGTTGACACTCCAGATCCGACCTGGAGCCGAATCCACGTCGGGGGGAGGGGCTACCATTGGCTTATCAATGGGGTCATACAATTTGATAGAGAATGATAGGCGGCCAAACATAGCATTCTAGTTAGTTTTGACGATATCACTAGCTTCGGGGACCTAGTGCTCAACTGCTAGATCCGATGAACCATTTATCTTTATGTTTATATTTATCTTTATCTTTAGTTCCCCTTAGTTCTATGAACTAAATTCTTCTTTGGTCAAGACTGAGTTCCACTTATTTATGTAAGACTGGTTTGCTTATTTGTGTAAGAACATGTTAAGACTATGTATGTAAAACTAAGTATGGCTAACTTCGTAATATTCAGTGAAGCCCATCTTTTCTTTCCCTGCCCACAAAAACAGAATTGCAACATACAACAGACAAGGGTCATGTGTATACCAGACTTTTTTCTCAGGATAACAACCACTTCAAGTTAATTGCAGTTTCAAGTTTACTATCCAAGAAAGTAAGGTACCATGATCATATAAAATATATAGCTCATACGAACAGCTAGCAACACTGCTGACAGTGTTATTGTTATGAATGATACATGGTGTACATGTTTGAACACATCAATAGAATGTGCCACCTATTAATGATTTATGACATGGATCTAGCTTCTCTTCGTGTATTTGCATTTAATCGCTCATGGATTTGTTCTCATACTTTTGGCAATGGCTGATGAACTCCACTCTCTTGGTAACATGCTTTGTCAACGAGCCCTTATTGATGCATTGCAAAGTACAGACTATGGTCTTCATCATCATTCCATTTAGGTTCTCTCTTTTTCTTTATCAAGGAGCTACTAATTTAGAATGAAAATATAGTAAACAACATATTGGTACATGTTCTTTTACCACAATCATAAGATGAAAACTAGATGGAATTTCACCTTGTTGGCATTGTGCCGAACAGAGTGGATGTGGCCTTGGGGTTCGAAGAGGAAGGCGTTGTGGATGGTGTGGGTGCGACCATGGCGACAGTGAGCTCGGATTCTGCAGGAGGACAACGGGACAGAAATCTCATCCCGGTGTCATGCCATGGGTGTGGCCGTGCCATGGGTCAAGCTCCGGTTCAGGAGGAGGGCAGGGCCGATCAGGTTCGGTCGGGTGCCGGATCTCTACACTAAAGGAATTTCCTCCCAGCGGCACGCCATGTCGGCGATCATAGAACGCCCCTTTGGAGAAGAAGAAGGCCACATCAAAAAGAACAGGGAATGGACAAGGGCACCAATGCTGCAAGTCTACATGGTTGTTGGGATGGTAGCGACTTAATAGTCAAAACTGACAGGAGGGGCCCAATTTGACGAGCATTAGCGAATTTTCTCTTGTTCAAACGTTTTATTCAATTCATGCCAAAAAAGACCCTCTAAGCATTTGGCACGCCAACTGTTAGTATCACAATCCAATACCAATGAAGTTGGACCCCGCTTTTCCTTGGCGCTTCAACTTTCGGGCCACATACTAAAAATCTCCTCCTGGTGTCGATCTATTCCCCTCTTGATAATCAGGGCCACAAGCATATGGTGGGCCATGATAATGCCTCCTCCTTCAGTACCATCTTGTCCCCAAGCTGGTGATGAAGGTAATATGATGTGGAGGTGTTCCCAGGTGGTGCATGAAGTGGGTAGGTTGCTCCACTATCAGCAGCTGGGGCACCATCTTCCTCCCCCGTTTGATGAATCATTTTCCATGCATTGTGCCAGCATCAGTAATGGAATGATTCGGTAGTGTGGTGATTGCCGTGTCTGTAGGCATGATTGTGTGTTTGAGCTGAGACACATGCATGATTGGGTGAATGCATGTATCGGCTGACAGCAGCAGTTTGTAGGCCACACTCCAATTCTTTTTAGCACCTTGTAAGGACCAAAGTAGTGGAATCCTAGTTTTTGTGATGATCGTTGTGCCACCGACGTCTGGATGTATGGTTGGAGCTTCAAATATATGAATTCTCCAACCAAGAACTAATGGTCCACTCGTTTCTTGTCGCCCTGAGCACACATGTGCTTCTGCATGCATTCTAGGTGCTGGCGAAAGATGGTCACCAGCGCTTCTCGCTCGTGCAACCAATGCTCAACACCATTGACTTGCTCTAGAGTGTTTTGGATGCTGAAGTCCCTAGGTTTGTGACCATATATAACCTCTAGTGTGTACTTGCCTAGTGATGAACGGAAATTGTTGTTATACTAATATTCCGCTTGGGGAAGCCAGGCCGGCCATTTGTGAGGATTAGCATGTACCAAATAGCAGAGGTAGGTCTCCAAGCATTGGTTGAGCCTTTCGATTTGCCCGTCCATTTGGGGATGATATGTTGAGATGAGGTTGAGGATTGTGTCTACCAGTTTGACGAGTTGTCGCCAGAATTCCCTAGTGAAGATCTTGTCTCTATCTGATATTATCGCTGACAGCATGCCATGCAGCTTGTATAGGTTGTCGAGGAACAAGCATGCAATTGAAATAGTATAGAAAGGATGTTTTAGAGGGAGAAAATGCCCGTACTTGGTCAGTTTGTCTATGACAACTAGGATGGTGTCATAGTGGTAGGAGTGGGGTAGCCCTTCAATGAAATTGAGGTTGATCATGTGCCATGCCTCAGGAGGAATGATGGAAATATGCCCTAGAGGCAATAATAAATGTATTATTATTTATATTACTGTTTCATACTTAAGTTTATTGTTTTGTGCTATAATTGTATTAGTTTCGAATAATGTGTATTTGGAGGAAAAACTCTAATACATGTGTGTAATAATAAACACCAATAATGATATCCCTAGTCGTGCCTCTTAGACTAGTATGTATGTCAATGATAGTTTTGGTTTCCTAACTATGGGAAAATGACAATGTGATTATTGTGTTGTTGGTGACATATGTGATCGGAGTTGTTGAAGAACAATGATGATGGATAGACTTAAACATGAGATACCATGAAACGTGTCGTTAGTATGTGTTATTGGTATTTTCTCACAAACTATGTATTGCCTTTACTAGAGATCATTGGATCATGAGACATATATGAACTTGGGTACAATATGGACGTGGTAAGATTCTCCAAATGTTGTTCTTGATAGAGTAATTGCAAATTTGATGCTTTTTCAGACTAGATGGTTCACCAATTATTCATATGGGGTGCTTATGGGAATTGATGCTCCAGACGATGGAGAGATACACTCTAGGCCCACTCATATAATATTATATTCGTCATCATCTGGCAGGACATGTAATCAAGTTGTTGAACATAGGAAAATCGATAGTGTGGGATGAGTAAAGAGTACATGCCAGGTAATGAGAAAAAAACCTAGTGTTTCATCTCGGGCAATGTAAAATATCAACAAATCAATACGATATGTATCGGACTCAATACTAAGGTTCACACGGTAGAGATCTTTGTGTTATTTGTGGAGGTTGCTACTTGTATCAAGACACTGATAGTAATCATTGTCACGAAATGAGTTCCGAGCATGTCCGCAAATATTCTAACTCATAGGGCACACACTTAAGATGTTTTCGACATTTTAGAATGTGAGTGCGAGTAAGATAGTTGAATGAAGTAATCCCAAAAATATGTTTTGGAGTATCTTGGAATATTCCGGAGGTGTTCGGGATATCACCGAGAGTGGACGGAATTTTTTTGGACATTAAAAGAGGACGCTAGGAATATTTTAGTAAGGTTCCAAATTAATTCAGAGGTGTCCAAGATTTAATTCGGGATGCTTTGGAATAAATTTTTATAATAAGTAATTATTATTATTTATTATCCCAGTGGGTCCAATGGGCCAGAGGGCCACATGGGCCCACTAGGCCACACGCGCGTGTTAAGGGGGAGGAGTCCATGGCCGAATCGGCCAGGGCTCCCGCATGGCCGGGAAGAGGGGGTGAGGCGATCGAAGGGAGGAGTCCTCCCCGAACTCCAAATCCCCCCAAGTCGGTGTTGGAGATATGCCCAAGAGGCAATAATAAAATGGTTATTATTATATATTTGTGTTTATGATAAATGCTTACATCCCATGCTATAATTGTATTAATCAGAAACAGTAATACTTGTGTATTTTGTAAACATAAAAGAGTCCCTACTAAGCCTCTTGCTAAACTAGCTTGTTGATTAATATATGATCATGGTTTCCTGATCATGGACATTATATGTTACTAATAACGAGATCATGTCATTAGGAGAATGATATGATGGACACACTCCTATAGTAAGCGTAGCGTAAGATCAGGTCATTTAGAGTTTGTTTGCTACAAGCTTTCAAATACATAGTAACCTAATCCTTCGACCATGAGATCATGTTAATCAACATCACCAGATGAATGCTTTGATGACATAAAACACCACTTCCGTAATTGGGGGTTATAAAGGTGGCATTAGGTATTTTGAAAGTATGTGTTGACGCACATCGATCAAGAGTGGGATTTGTCCATCCATATGATGGATAGATATACTCTGGGCCCTCTTAGTGGAATGTCATCCAATAGGCTTGCAAGCATGTGACTAGGTCACAAGGGATCACATATCACAGAACAAGTAAAGAGTACTTATCGGTAACGAGGTTGAACTAGGTATTAGACACACCGACGATCAAACCTCAGATAAGTAAAGTATCGCGAGACAAATGGAAATTGCTATCATATGTAAATGGTTCATTTGATCATGAATTAATCGTATAAATATGTGGGAGCCATATGAATTTACAGATTCCTCTATTAGTTATTGATCGGAGAAGTGTCTCGATCATGTCTGCATAATTCACGAACCTTAGGGAGACACACTTAAGGATTTGATGTTGTTTAGTAGATATGGTAATGAGTTAGAGACCAAATGATGTTCGGAGTCTCGGATTGGACCCAGGACATCACGAGGAGATCTGGAATGGTCTGGAGAATAATATTAACATAAGGAAAGTACAATTCTAGGGATCGGAAATGTTTTTGGTGTTTTCACCAGAATCTTCTAGAAGGTTCTAGCAGGTCCATGACCCTAGAGGAGGGTACGTGAATGTGCCATGCCAATGTGGAATGGTTGCATTATACCCTTGGTCACTTGGCTGGACAATGGGAAGATAAATAATCAAACTCTAGTTTGAATAGTCAAGCTCCAATTTGAAAAGTCAAATCCCAACATTGAAAGTTAAAGTCCAAGTGGAGGAAGGAGAGGAAACCTACATGGAGAGGTTTCCCTCTCCCTCCTTGCCGTCGGCCAACCAAGAGCAGTTGGGGGAGGAATCCCCTCCCCTAGCCGCCTCTCCCATCCATAAAAGGAGGGGGTCAGGCGCCCCCTGTGACACCCCCGGGATCAAGGCTAAACAAATCCCAGACCTCCGTCTGAAATAAGCTTAACCTTGAGCTCGAGAATATCCAGTGAAGAATCGGTAACACATCAGTGACCCTACGACACAAAAAAACTATTACAGCAAGCCCATATCTGAGCGAAGAACCAAAATATTACAAGCAGAGGTCACTGACTACAAACATCAAACAACGGAAGGCAAATTATGCTATTAAGTATAGCAAACTTAACAAATGGCCTAAGAGGCCTGAAGCATAGCGATGACGTCCCATTCCATAGATTCCAGGCTGTCGGCCGGGAACTCCAAACTACTCGTCGATGTCGATGCCGTACCAAACTCATCTTCTATGGTAACACTTACTCTGCTGCAAAAATATCAACGAACCAAGGGTGAGTACAGGGTGTACTCCGCAAGACTTATGGCTAGTGGAGTTGTTTTGCATAAAGCCATCTTTGTTTTGTAAAAAAAGAGGGAGAAGAATCTCGTCTAATCAGAGTGTTTTAAAAGAGGATAAGAAAGCGACATCTTCAAGGTATTGATCATCATCTTTTGATATCCACCAAGACATCATCGAACCTTATCGAGGATCACCCCCTCGTACCCAAGAGGAAGCATCCTTAAGCACACTTTATCTTGCCAAGTTTTATGATTAGATTCAAGTTCTCTATGATCCCACGTCCATTCCCAAGTCGTCCATAACCGTGGACACGGCTTTTCGAAAAGATTAATACCCTGCAGGGGTGTACAACTTTACCCACACGCGCCGACCGACTCTTAGCGTCACTTGACACACTTCCTTGGTGTGCTGACAGAGGGTGATCGACCGAAACCTTTCCCTTACTTTTGCCTAATCCATGAGTCACCAGAAGGACTCCCGGCTGCGGTAGTTCGCCATACTCCCAGGCGGTCCTCGACTCTGTGTACCAGGATACAGTTCAATGCCGAGCATCCTTCACCCGACCACGTCCTATATGCTTGCACTATTTTCCAAAACCTTTTCCATGCGGGTGCCGAATAAATCTTCAAACTACGGACTCATGGATCAGAATAGGCAAGTTGGGGTCAAGGGGGTCCCCATGAACCCCCGTGTGGCTATACGCTCTTCTTGGTTCAAGAGGCAAGAACCTCGGGTCCTAAGGGTGGCAAGTATGGGACTGCAAAAACCACAACCCGCGTGGCCTCCCATACAAGCCTTAGCATGTTTACTTCACATCGCCTGTCATACCACGTTCTCCTATCCAACTAGGCTCATTCGAAGCTCGGAACCATCAACCAAGTAAATCAGCAGAACTACTAAAGCACGGCTAAGCACAACAGATAAAGTATCTCTAGCAGCGATCACAAAGCCAAACCCTAGTTATGCTAGGAGCAGTGGATCAGGGGATATAGGTCCAAAGGAAACATGCATCAGATAGGATTACTCTATCTATCGATAAAAGACTTTAGAATCGTATGCACATGGCAAGAATTTAGAATGCTTGAAAGCATAGGATTATATCATGTCTGGGGTTTCGCTTGCCTTTGCCTATTGATACCGATACAGATCTTCGGATTCATCATCTTTACTTGTTCGACAACCACAAGGATATAGCTCTCCAGGGTTCATCTTGTTGGCATTGTTCGTCGATGAACTTCGATGATCTTGATCTTGATCTTCAGTCTTGGTCTCGATCTCGATTCCGATATCGTATTATACCGGAGAAGAACCAAACACCGGAAAGGAAGGAAACAATCAACACATGGCATCTATGCAATGCTCAAGCAAGGATGATGATATGACAAGTTAAAAGTTATTGAAATTGAAACCATAAACATGCTTGATTTTTAATCGGGGTCCGAGGGGTCCAAACCCTAATTCGGAGAAACCCCGAATGCATATGGGAGGGTGCACTTGCTTATCTAATTAGACTTGTCATGTAAGTTGATTATCAATGCATGATTATAGTTTAATTAGATAGAGTTTATTTTTCTGAACATTTTGATATATTATACACATTTTTCTGACTTATAAATCATTAGATATTGAATTTACAAATTTAAAACAATTTCTGGAATTATTAAACCAATTAAAATTGATTACGACGCAAGGCTGACATCACCAGAGGGGTGGGGCTTTTCTCACAGGGGATCTACCTAGCCCTAGTCACTGACTGCTGGGGTCAGGGACACGTCAACTAGCCACGCAAGCACGACTTGGTCAGCGCCACGTCACTGCCACACAAGCGCCATGTCGATGCCACCTAGACGCCACATGGGCTCGCCGAAGAGCACGTCGGGAAGCACCAGGGACGGCGAAGGAGAGGGATCTGGGGTGCGCAAGCGTGCCTGTTCGATGCAGCCGAGCTAGGCAAGCAAAACTAAGGCGGCGCCGCTAGGATTAGGTCACCGGAATAGTGGCTTCATCAATGCGCGACGGCGGAGCTTGCAGGCAAACGTCATGCGGCGGATTCTGAGGGGTAGGGAGGATTTGAAGGGGTCTACTAGGTCTGCGAGCTCACCCTGGGGACGTTGGTGGTGATGGCAAGACAAGGCGAGGTCGGCAGTGACGGCGATTCACGACCGCGGCGATCGTCGGGCTCGAAGGAGACGGAGTCGATGGCGACGTTTGCGAGCGAGCGGGCCGATTCCTTATAGGGGAAGCATCGGAGAGACTAGGCGGAGCTCGAGGAACCTTCAGCTAGGCACGGGGTGGTTCAGAGCGGCGGGGCGATGTGGCGGCCGACGGCTAGGGTTCGGTCGCCTGGCGGGGAAGAGATGAGAGAGGTCGGGAGACAGAGGGGAAGTGGATGAGGACGAGAGGAAGGGTCGCTGCGGCTCTTATCCATCCCCCTGGAGCTCGTCGGAGGCGTCAATCGCGGCGGAAGGATCGACGGCCAGCGACGCAACACAGAGAAGATTGCCTGGGAGGAGGAAGACGACGAAAGGGAGGGCGAAGCGGTATTGGGCCTGAGCGGGCTGCGCTGGGCTGCTGCTGGGCTGGAGTTGGTTGCACGCGAGCGGCAGAGAGTGAGGGAGAGAGAGATGGGCTCGGCCCGATTGGGGTCTGGCTACTGTTTTTCTTTCCTGAAACCATTTTCCATTTTTTGTTTTGTTTTCTCTTTGTATTTTTTAAATACAAACCTGTTTTATATTATTTTGAAAACAGCAAAACTTTGTAAACATTTCAAACATTGTAGGGGCCCTAGTTACTCTTTGGGATCCATTCCTTTTGTACTTTCAAAACATTTCAAACCGTTTTGAACACATTTCAAATAAAGAGGAAAGGAGTTAGGATTAGGGTTTTGCTATTGTTTCTTGCATGAAATTTTAGGATGATGCTCATGAATGCACAACATGCCCTAATTACTATTTGGTAAAACTAGGGTTGTTACACCCCCTTGGCCCTCACCCAAACCCTAGGCCGTCGCCCTCTCCCAAGTCAATAGCGCCCTAAACCCTAGCTCCTCTAAACCGCCGTCGCCGCCTAGCCCTATCCTAGCTGCCGCAGCCACCACCCCTCGGTGTCTAAACCCTAGCCGCTGAGGACTCTCTCTAATCCACCATACCCGCTCCGGCTTAGGCGAAGCCCTGCGGGATCTACTCCTCCACCTCCACCACAACACCATCGTGCTGCTAGAATCGCGAGGAGATCTAAAACCTCCGCTACCTACTAGAACAAGGTAGAGGAAGGTATTCATCGATTACCGAACATGTGACCGACTACGGAAGCGCTGCCAGAACACAGCGTCGGAAGGATCGTCTTCGCGATCTTGAGATCGTCAAGTGAACGACTACATCAACCACAAGAACCCGATCTCGTTAAACGCTTTGGATCTTCGAGGGTTAGTACTGTATGAACTTGTTGCACCGGTCTTGTAGATTAGATCTTGTCTTTTGTGTGTTCATGCGATAGAAATTTTTTGTTTCCATGCTACAAGCCCCTACAGTGGTTTCAAAGTAGTGTCTATGCATAGATCTGTTGCACGAGTTGAACATAATGGTTATTGTGGGCGTTGAATCTTTTGTTGTCGATTGCTTTTTGTGTACTTTGCATCTTGAGGGTTGGTGGGATGAAGCGGCCCGGGCTAACCTTAGATGTCATCGTACATGAGACTTGCTCCACACTCAATGTGAAGCTAGCATTGCACGAGTGGCTTTGTAGGTGTCGGTCTCTCCCACCATAGTGAAGATTCAATTTACAATGTGCACTTGACAATACTTCTATCAATGTTGTGGTTCATGTTCATAAGTTAGAAACGGTTCTTATGCGAAAGCCCCAGCCACGTAAAACTTGCAAAGAAGATTATAGGCGTCTAACTTGGTTTTGCAGGGCTTGTGTTGTGATGTGATATGGCCATGATTGTGATTATATATGATGTATGGAATGATCCTTATTGTAAGTTAGCAACCTGCAGGAGCCTTATGGTTGTCTTTAAATTTTGTTTGAGACCTGTGTGTCTATTCATCAAAGTAGTTTTGATAGTTGATGTTGGTGGAGGACAACCATGAATGGACGCCATTTACCTTGACGCTACGCCAGTGATGATGGAGATCATGTTCATGCTTGGAGATGGAGATCGAAGGCATGAGAAGAAAGGCCATATCATATCACATAATATGAATAGCATGTGATGTTATTCCTTTTATGCATCTTGTATTGCTTAGATTGTGACGGTAGCATTATAAGATGATCCCTCACACTAAATATCAAGTAATAAAGTGTTCGTCCTTAGTAGGCACTATTGCTAAGACTCGTCATTTCGAAGCACCACGTGATGGTCGGGTGTGATAGATTCTACATGTGCATATAACAGAAGCAAGCCTTATTTTATCATGGGGATACTAAGGTTGTTCTTGATGATCCTAGCATGTACAGACATGGTCTCGGAACACGAAATACCGAAAGGTAAAGAATGAGTCATATGATTGATGTGATGAACATGTTGATTGTTCGCCTTTGAAACTACATCATCTCTCATGATGATCAGACTTGGTGTAGTGGATTAGGTTCGTGTGATCACTAAAACAATGTGAGTGATGTTGTTTTGAGTGGTAGTTCATCTAGTGTAACACCCTCAGAATCGGCCCTATGCAAGTTTCAGCGCTTCCCGCCAAACCCGCATAGAAACGATTCAAAGGTGCCCACCAGGCACTTGCGTGCGGGTGGAAAACGAAGTAATATCATTACACAATAGTCCTCGATGGAACCCACAAAATAGATATTTACAATGACTCCATGAGTCAAGAATACAGATATACAATACAAAGATCCAAATCACCTTGAAAACGATACAGCGTCCGGCTACGGACAAGATGCAAATGGGGGTAAGATCCCTGAAGAATAACCAATGGCGTCCATAACCCTGCCCAGGCCAAGCCGGAAGGGTAACCCTGCTAACGACGTCGATCTCAAAACCTGCTTAAACAAAAGGGGTGCCGACAAAGGGCAAAGGAAAAAGAGAGCCACAAGATCGAGGCCAAGACATCGAGACTAGAATTCGGCGGTCCTCGCCTACATAGGTATGGTGGACGGAAGCGGCAGCGCAGCATGCACTAAACAACCTATAGAGACTCAATACAACTGGCGGCTATCAGATAGGGATAAGAAAGACCTACTCGGATTCAACCTGATTCTAACACCAAACATACCCATCCTGGTATTCCCCCTCGATACCAACCGAGGAACTCACACAGTTGGCAGTTTTATTCATTTCGTTATAGTTGCGGCAATTACTAGTCAGATATAGATAGCATGAGTCATCCTGATATAATAAGCAGTGGGCAGTTTTAAATAACCATTCCGTTGTAGTTGTAGTACTTACTAGTCAGATACATATAGCATGAGGCATCCCAAAACCCAGCAGTTGTTGGCACTTTTATTTAGCCATTCCGTTGTAGTTGGAATACTTACTAGTCAGATACAATGGTAATGGGTGACAACCCAAACCAGCAACTGTTGGCACTTTTATTTAGCCATTCCATTATAGTGAAGCTGATTACTAGTCATTATGAAGTCAAATTTATAGCACTACTTTAGTTGTAGTTGTCTATGATCGAGATACTATGCTCCAAGTCGTCCATAACCGCGGACACGGCTTTCAGAAAGTTTTACCCTGCAGGGGGGCACAAACACACGCACGATCAACCTCGAGAAAAACCAAATGAAAAACCAACGAGGCATCACGACAGAGCAATTGCAAGATTCATATAAATTTCAGGGGGCCACCCCACCAAGCTACCCGCTACGAAGTTGGCCGGCTCCGAGACGGACCCAGAGGTTTGCGAGAATGGCTGTAAACGACTGGGAACCCAAAAGTGTGACTAGGCTTGTCGATACCGCGTAATCGTGCTGCGATCCAAAACAGTACAGGCGCTCCATGCGCAATCGTAAATAAAGCAGAAAATATGGCATAAGTACAGGATAGTAATAAAGCCCCAAACTAGTTTGTGGCCCCAAGAAATAATATATGACTCAAGCTCTGGCTAGGGGGATTCATGGTCCCACATGCGCATAGTGCGAATATTCAAAGAACATGTATCAAGTACTCGGGATCCTACGGGACAAAAGTGGACGGTTAAAAACCAAATAACATCTATTGCCCACCTATGCCTCTGCATTATTTACCTACTTCAATTTTAGTCATTAAACGGTAATTAAAGCCATGATCATCTCCAACATTAAATATGCGGCATTTCTCCAACAACGGTGGTACTTGAGAACATCGAAACAACACCTGAGCAAGCAACTATGACTCGCAAGGCCGACTATCTACCAAACAACAGGTAATAGGAGGTGTCCAAGGCAATATAATGGCTGCAAGGGATATCACGGGTACGAAACTAAAGCATCGCAACACAGTCAGCAATAGATCAACAGGAGGAAATAAAGACTATAAAAGTAAGATAGGTAGAAAGGGGGAGATTGCTCGCCTGAAAACATTGCC
The DNA here is from genome assembly GCA_023614405.1 of Avena insularis. NCBI lineage: Eukaryota > Viridiplantae > Streptophyta > Magnoliopsida > Poales > Poaceae > Avena > Avena insularis. The sequence continues at coordinate 194,719,823 of CM042695.1, read as the reverse complement.
GAAGTTTCATAACCGAAGAACTTGTCGAAGCTCGCAACATCTCATCGTCCTATCCGGGAAGAAGCAAAACACTAAAAGGAACAAGCGATGCAACAATTACAACTAATGCGGAAGAATCGGCATGATCATGATATGATGCATGATATGACAAGTTAATGATGCAAACTATGTCGAAAAGGTATTGGGACATAGCACATTGATGATATAGCATTCGTGAGGCATTGTTAATAAGAAACAATTAGTTCCTAATTTTATTTAGCATGTTTTGCTTGCATAAACAATATTGATTATAAAACTGCTCTTAATGCATGATGCAAAAGATAACACGGATATCATGGTTGGAGAGGTCTCGTCGTGCTGATCGATTTGAACATATCATTTGTCGAATTCGGAATTACGGATTTAAAGTTATGCAATATTAAAAAAAGAATATTTATTAACATTTAATAATTCAAAAAATTTAAAATGCTCAAATGATAATATGAATAGCATGAAAAGATTCCTCACATTTTCCTGATTTAAAAACATATATTATACGTATTATTTGGTTTTATGGATTTAAATTAATATTAAAGTTAAAATTATTAAAAAAATGTTTAAGGTCAAAGGTTTGACTAGATAGATTCAACCTTGGTTAAATTTGAAATTAGATTTGAAAACACAAATCATTCATATTTGCTTTTGAAAGTTTCCGCAAATTCAAAACTATATGAAAGATATGGATTACTTTAGATTATATCAATTTATGGAATTTTTATTGGATTTGAAAATATCATGGATGCTTTTATCACTAAGGGGGTTCCTACCCACGGAGAGTGACATGTGGGGAAGAGGGCAAAAGGGGGGCCACTGAGGCGCTGCCAGAGGTTGGCTGCCACGTGGGGTAGCAAGGGACTGCGGTTCGGCTGCACGAAAAGCTGGGGTCTTTTCTGCAAAAGAGCAAGAACAGTCGGGAGATGACTGAATCGCAACTGAATTTTCAGATGGAAAACAACAAGCTCAGGCTAACTCCTTAGGATGATTCCGAGTGCGTTTTTGATCCGATTGAGTTGCCGTTTGTTTCTGTGCGAAGAAGGCATATAGGAGACTAGATGGACGTGAATAATATCATCACAGAGGAACTCTGAAGGTCTTGGGATTCTTGGAAACAGAAGGCGAAAACAAGAGCGATGGGCTGATTTTCTTGCTGAAATTACTGCGAGGTCGTCTCGACTTTGGCAGATGATGGCGAGAGATTTAGGACACCATTTTTTGAGACCTTTAGCTCTTCTTGAAGAGGTTACAAAGGAAAAGAATTAAGCATCAAAATATTCTACGGATCTGGACTAAGTTGGATGTGAGCGTGCAGAGAACAGAGGAGCAGAAGCGGCTTGGGTGGGCTGACGAACTCCGACAGTTCGACGGCGGAAACTGTGATCTGGCGAGGATGATTTCGGTCATCTTCGGGCACCGTCTGCGGCGAGGTTTGGTTTTGAAGAAAGCTGGTACATCCGGATAGATTTCTGTGGGATCAGCAGCGCTGGAGGTGATCTGTGTCCAAGGAACGCATGATAGGAACAGAGGCAACGTGAGCAGCAAGCTTGGCGTATGGCAGCGCTGCCGCTATGCGGTGGGACGGCTACGGCGTGGCACAGCGAGGGAAGGATACATGGTAAAGGGGGGAGGGGGTGCAGCTCACCGAGATGGCGGCGAAGGGGAAGCAGGACGAAGGAGGCGAGGCGGTGAGCGGCGTCGGCATGCACGGCGGCCGCAGGAGAACGCGATGGCGGTGTCCGGGTGCTGGTGCCCTTCTCCTCTTTCCAAGCACCCGACTAGCGCACCTCCAGGTACCTGGGCAGGGCTCCAGCAACAGGCTCGATGGCGCGGCTCGGCATGTAGAACAACAACCAACGAGATTTGTGGTAAAGGAAGGGAATGGCGGCGACACAGAGAGGGAGGAGCTAGGGTTCCTGGGGGAGGGGCCTTGATGGGGATTAAAAGGAGGAAAGGGATCACCCGAGGGTGGTGGTGGAGCGTGACGCGGCTGACGGACGAGACGGCCACCTGCCGCTCCGTCAGGTTGTTGCAGAGAGAGAGGAGTGGCGTCGTGAGAAGAAGAACAGGAGACGGAGGGAGCCTTTCCGTGAAGCGGAATCGGGTCAGGCAGGGGTGAACGGGGTTTTGCTCTGGTTCAGGGAGAGGGGTGTAGCCGTGTGTGTGTTGAGGGTTGAGTTTAGGTGTATATGTGGTTTGCTAAGAGATGGTAAGTTAGCTAGGATAGCTTAGATTGAATTCAAATACAAATACAAGCTCAAGGGTTTTGAATCAAGCATAAAAAAAAGACAAGACAAGAAGTGAGAATGTGAAAGGTTATGGAGTAAGCATGTGGCATGCACAATTGCACACATGCATGTGGTGATTCAATAGGGAATATGTATGATCTTGATTAAGTGTGGAGTGAAACCATACCAAGTGCATGTGGGATAGAATTAAAATCCAAAGAAAATACAAAACCCACTCACGTGATAGATGGTAGGATTAAGATGAGATCAAATGGGAGTTGACCTTACCAAGTTAGTAGGTGGGAGGATTTTTAAAAGAGATGCCCTCAACTCAACTTGGGAATTAAGCATTATATCAAAAGCCAACTACAATATATCAAGAGACAAATACAGGTAATATTATATAAATGCATATGGGATAAGAACAACAAAAATGGTTTTATATGATGCTCAATTGCAATGTGACATGATGACATGAACATGATATAATGATGATGCAATAAATGACATGTAGGAAGTAGCAATATATAGACTAGGCAAGTATCATTACAATTGTTAGACAATTGGGATGCTACATCTAGTTAATTTAATTATTAAATATGAACTCAATTTGTCATAAACTTAGTATAAACTCTTTGTATATATGTTGTAGATCATAGAGGCCCCTACCATCAATTTTAATGCGTTCCTAGAGAAATAAAAGTTGAAAAACAATGGAAGCAACTTCACGGATTGGTTCTGCAATTTGAGGATTGCCCTCAATGCTAGTCAGTTGACCTATGTGGTGGATGCACCGCAGGGTGACCCACATGCAACTGATGCTAACAATGAGGTGAAGAATGTTTTCCTCACTCGGAAGAATCAGTACTCCATAATTCAGTGTGCTATCTTATATGGTTTGGAATCAGAGCTTCAGAAGCGGTTTGAGAACCATGAGCCTTATGATATTATCCATGAGATCAAAATGATATTTGAGACTCATGCGGCAGTTGAAAGCTATGATGCCTCTGAGAAGTTCTTTAACTGCAAGATGGAAGATGGTAGATCTGTTAGCGAGCATGTGCTTAAGATGTCTGGGCACGCGAATAAACTCGTAGATCTGGGAATAACGATTCCTAATGCGTTGTGTATTCATCATGTCCTCCAGTCACTACCGCCTAGTTACAAGAACTTTTTGATGAACTATAATATGCAGCGCATGGACAAGTTGTTACCAGAACTCTTCTCCATGTTGAAGTCCGCGGAAGTGGAGATCAAGAAAGAGCACCAAGTGTTGATGGTCAATAAGACCACCAATTTCAAGAAGAAAGGCAATCCTAAGAAGAAGAGTAACTTCAAGAAGGGAGCAAGAAAGCTGATGCACCAACAAAGAAACCCAAGGCTGGTCCTAAGCCTGATACTGTGTGGTTTTACTGGAAGTGGAATTGCCCCAAGTACCTGGTATATCTTAAGAACGGCAACATCAAGAAGAAGGTGTATTCGATATACATGTTATTGATGTGTATCTTACTAGTAGGCGTAGTAGTGCCTGAGTATTTGATACTGGTTCGGTTGCTCATATTTGTAACTCGAAATAGGTGTTGCAGAATAAGCGAAGACTAGCGAGAGAAGAGGTGACGATGCATGTTGGAAATGGCTCCAAGGTTGATGTGATCGCTGTCGGCATGCTCCCTCTTCATCTACCATCGGGCTTAGTTTTATACTTGAATAATTGTTATTTGGTTCCTGCGATAAGCATGAACATTATATCTGGATCTTGTTTATTGCGAGACAGTTACTTGTTTAAATACGAGAATAAAGGTTGTTCAATTTATATGAGTAAAATCTTTTATGTTCATGCGCCTATGATAGATGGTCTATTCTTATTGAATCTCGATAGTAGTGATACACATGTTCATAATATAGATGCTAAACATTTGAAATTGAATGATAATTCTAAATACATGTGGCACTGTCGTCTTGGTCACATTGGAGTGAAGTGTATGAAGAAACTCCATTCTGATGACTTATTGAACCACTTGATTTTGAATCACTTGAAAGATGTGAAGCATGTCTGATGGGAAAAATGACTAAGACTCCATTCTCTGGCATAATGGAGCGAGCTACAGACTTATTGGAAATCATACATACCGATGTGTGTGGCCCAATGGGTGTGGCATCGCGCGGTGGTTATCGTTATGTTCTTACTTTCATGAATGACTTGAGTAGATATGGGTATATATATTTCATGAAACATAAGTTCGAAACTTTCGAGAATTTTAAGAAATTTCAAAGTGAAGTGGAGAATCAACGTAACAAGAAGATTAAATTTATGCGATCTGATATGGAGGTGAGTATCTAAGTTATGAGTTTAGCGAGCATTTGAACAAATGTGGAATAATTTCACAATTGACACCGCCGGGAACACTACAACGTAATGGTGTGTCTAAATGTCATAATCGAACTCTCTTAGATATGGTTCGTTCTATGATGTCTCTTACAGATTTACCATTATCATTTTGGGGTTATGCATTAGAAACAGCCGCATTCACTTTAAATAGGGAACCATCTAAATACATTGAAACGACACCGTATGAATTATGGTTTGGGAAGAAACCTAAGTTATTGTTCCTTAAAGTTTGGGGATGCGAAGCTTTTGTAAATAAGTTACAACCCGACAAGCTTGAACCCAAAGCGGACAAATGCGTCTTCATAGGATACCCTAAAGAAACAATTGGGTATACCTTCTATCATAGATCCAAAGGCAAAGTTTTATTTGCCAAGAATGGATCCTTTCTGGAGAAGGAATTTCTATCGAAAGAAGTGACTAGAAGGAAAGTAGAACTCGACGAGGTTATCGAACCTTCTCTTGGATTTGAGAGTAGCGCAGCGCCGGAAGATGTTCTTTTGCCACCTGCACCAGTAAGAGAGGAAGCTAATGATAATGATCATAAAACTTCGAACAAAGTTACTACGGAACTTTGCAGGTCAACGAGGACTCGTATCGCTCCTGATTGGTATGATCCTGTTATGAGTGTCATGTTGGTGGACAACACCAATGACCCTGCAATGTATGAAGAAGCAATGATGAGCCCAGATTCCAACAAATGGCATGAAGCCATGAAATCCGAGATTCGATCCATGTACAAAAACCAAGTGTGGACTTTGGTGGACTTACCGGGTGGCTGCAAGGCTGTCGAGAACAAATGGATTTTCAAGAAGAAAACATATGTTGATGGTAATGAAACTGTCTATAAAGCTGGACTTGTCACGAAAGGGTTCCAAAAAATTAAAGGAGTAGACTACGATGAGACTTTCTCACGGGTAGCGAAGCTAAAGTATGTGAGGATTTTGTTAGCAATCGCTGCATATTACGATTATGATATATGGTAGATGGATGTCAAAACGGCGTTCCTCAATGGTGACATTGATGAAGAGTTGTATATGGTACAACCCAATGGTTTTGTCGATCCTAAAGATGCTAACAAGGTATGCAAACTTCAACGGTCCATTTATGGATTGAAGCAAGCATCCCGAAGCTGGAATCAATGTTTTGATAAGGTGATCAAAAGCTTTGGATTTATACAAACTTATGGAGAAGCTTGTATTTACAAGAAAGTGAGTGAGAGCTCTGTATCATTCCTAGTACTATATGTGGATGACATATTGTTGATTGGGAATGATATAGGACTTCTTAAACGTGTCAAAGACTATTTGAATAATAGTTTTTAAATGAAGGATCTTGATGAAGCTGTATACATTTTAGGCATCAATATTTATAGAGATAGATTAAGACGCTTAATAGCGCTTTCACAAAGTACATATTTTGAAAAGGTTCTAAAGAGGTTTGGAATGGAAGATAGTAAGAAAGGGTTCTTGCCCATGTTGCCAAATACGACATTGAGTAAAACACAAAGTATAGCTACGGGAGAAGATAGAGAGAGGATGAACAAAACTCTCTATGCCTCGGCCATAGGATCTATCATGTATGTCATGTTGTGTACAAGACCAGATATTTCATTGATGTTAGTTTGACTAACCGATATCAAAGTGATCTAGGACTAGATCACTAGATAGCGGTCAAAACTATCCTAAAGTACTTAAGAAGGACTAAGGACATGGTTCTTTCTTATGGAGGTGTTGAACAACTCGTTGTAAACGGTTACACCGATGCTAGTTGGAACACTGATACGGATGAGTCTAAGTCGCAATCTGGATACGTATTTACTTTGAATGGTGCAGCATTGAGCTGGAGGAGTTCTAAGCAAAACGTTGTGGCGAGATCTTCAACTAAATTAGAATACATAGCTGCTTCACAGGCTTCACAAGAGGCAATATGGATGAAGGAGTTCATTACGGAGCTTGGTGTGGTTCTTAGTGCGTTGGACCCAATGGCCATCTACTGTGACAACATGGGTGCCATAGCTAATGCACAGGAGCCATGGTCACACAAGAAGCTGAAGCATATCAAGCTATGTTTTCATGATATTCGCGAGCATGTCCAAGATGGTGACATAAAGATTTGTAAAGTACACATAGATCTGAATATGGCAGATCAGTTGACTAAACCTCTCCCTAAGGCAAAACATGACCAACACCAAACCGCCATGAGTGTTAGGCACATCACAATGTAATCTAGATTACTGAATCTAGTGCAAGTGGGAGACTGTTGGATATATGCCCAAGAGGCAATAATAAAATGGTTATTATTATATCTTTTTTGTTTATGATTAATGTTTACATCCCATTCTATAATTGTATTAATCGGAAACAGTAATACTTGTGTGTTTTGTAAACATAAAAGATTCCCTAGTAAACCTCTTGTTAAACTAGCTTGTTTTTTAATAGATGATCATGCTTTCCTAATCATGGACATTAGATGTTATTAATAACAACATCATGTCATTAGGAGAATGATATGATGGACACACTCTTATAGTAACTGTAGAGTAAGATCAAGTCATTCAGAGTTTGTTTGCTACAAGCTTTCAAATACATAGTAACCTAATCCTTCGACCATGATATCATGTTAATCAACATCACCGGATGAATGATTTGATGATATCAAACACCACTTCCGTAACTGGTTGGTTATAAAGGTGGCATTAGGTATTTTGAAAGTATGTGTTGAGGCAGATGGATCAAGAGTGGGATTTATCCAACCATATGACGGATAGATATACTTTGGGCCCTCTTAGCGGAATTTCATCCAATTGGCTTGCAAGCATCTAACTAGGTGACGAGGGATCACATAACACAGACCGAGTAAAGAGTACTTATCAGTAACGAGGTTGAACTAGGTATTAGAGATACCGATGATCAAACCATTGATAAGTAAAGTATCACGAGACAAAGGGAAATTGGTATCGTATGTAAATGGTTCATTCGATCACGAAGTAATCATAGAAATATGTGGGAGCCATATGAATTCCTAGATTCCTCTATTGGTTATTGATCAGAGAAGTGTCTCAATCATGTCTGCATAATTCACGAACCATAGGGACACACACTTAAGGATTCGATGTTGATTAGTAGATATGGTAATGAGTTGGAGACTGAATGTTGTTCGTAGTCTCGGATTGTATCCAGGACATCACAATGAGATTCGGAATGGGCCGGAGAATAAGATTCATATAAGGAAAGTCCAGTTCCAGGGATCGGAAATGTTTTCGGTGTTTTTACCAGAATCTTCTAGAAGGTTATAGAAGGTCCACCACCCCGAAGGGAGGGTACATGAATGTGCCATGCCAATGTGGAATTGTTACATCATACCTTTGGTCACTTCGCTGGACAATGGGAAGAGAAATAATCAAACTCTAGTTTGAATAGTCAAACTCCAATTTGAATAGTCAAATCCCAACATTGAAAGTCAAAGTCAAAGTGGAGGGAGGCGAGGAAACCCACATGGGAGAGTTTTCACTCTCCCTCCTTGCCGGCGACCAACCAAGAGGAATTGGGGAAGGACTCCCCTGCCCTAGCCGCCTCTCACATCCATTAAAGGAGGGGGTGAGGCGCCCCCTTGGCCCTCACCCAAATCGTAGGTCGTCGCCCTCTCCCAAGTCAATGGCGCTCTAAACCCTAGCTCCTCTAAACCGCCGCCTCCATCTAGCCCTAGCCTAGCCGCCGGCACCACCACCTCCACCCCTCGGTGTCTAAACCCTATCTGCCAAGGACTCTATCTAATCCACCATACCCGCTCCGTCTTAGGGGAAGCCCCGTGGGATCTACTCCTCCACCTCCACCAACACACCGTGGTGTTGCTAGAAGCGCGAGGAGATCTACAACCTCTGCTGCCTGCTGGAACAAGTGAGAGGTAGGCCTTCATCGAGTACCGAACGTGTGATCGACTGCGGAAGCGCTGTTGGAATGTGGCGCCAGAAGGATTGTTTTCGCGATCTTGAGATCGGCAAGTGAACGACTACATCAACCATGAGAATCCGATCTTGTTAAATGCTTTGGATCTTCAAGGGTTAGTACTCTATGAACCCGTTGCACCGATCTTCTAGATTAGATCTTGGCTTTTGTGTGTTCATACGATTGATTTTTTTTCTTTTCCATGCTATGAACCCCTACAGTCGGTTTGGAGGAGAGGATATGGAGAAGGACTATTGATACGTCAGAAATGTATCTATAATTTTTTATGCTCCATGCTTGTTTAGTATCTACTTTGCTTTGCTTTGTCTACACTTTGACGTGGTTCTATATCTTTTCTGGAACTAACCTATTAACAAGTTGCCACAGTGCTAGTTGCCTGTTTTCTTCTGTTTTTGGTTCCAGAAAGGCATAAAATCAATATTCTCGGAATTGGACGGGACAAAAGCCAAAGTCAATATTTTACCGTGGGCGACACGAAGCCAGAAGACGAGACGGAGAGGCGCCACAGGGCGGCCAAACCCCCCTAGGCGCGGGTGGGCCCACCCCGCGCCTGGGTAGGGTGTGGCCCCCTGGGGGCCCTCCTGCCTCGCCTCTTCGCCTATAATAAGCCCCCGATGCAGAAACCCTAGGCACCCAATCAAAACTCCATGAAACCTTCTGTAGCCGCTGCCACCGTCGTCCCTATATCGGGGGATCTGAAGTTCTTCCCGACACCCTGCCAGAGGGGAGATCATCCCGGAGGCCTTCTTCTCCGGTATGATGCGTGAGTAGTTCCACCTTGGACTATGGGTCCATGTAGTAGCTAGATGGTTGTATCTCCTCCTTGTGCTTTCATGTATAGATCTTGTAAGCTCCGTTCATGATCAAGATCTAATCTATTTGTAATCATGCATGTTGTGTTTGCGGGGATCCGATGGTTATTGAGATTACTATGTCAGATTGATTAATGGTTTTGTCTTCTTTATACTATCATGTCTGTGTTGTTTTTGATCTTGCATGCTCTCTGTTGTTAGTAGCTATCTTGGACAAGTAGTTGCTAGTAACTCCAAGAGGGGGTATTTATGCTCGATAGTGGGTTCATGCCTCTAGTTTCCAAGGGAAGTGAGAGAAATATCTTTGGTTGTAGATGTGTTGTTGCCAATAGGGAGAAAACAATGGTATCTTGTTCATGGAACAAGTGGATTATTTACCTTACGCACTTTACTTAAAGCAGTTGTCTATTGCTTGCAACTTAATACTGGAGGGGGTTCGGATGATAACCTGAAGGTGGACTTCTAGTCATAGCTGCAGTTGGATGGCGGTTTATGTATATTGTTGTATTTCCCGATCGAATCTCATGGGATCTTTTTGTCTGGTATTGCATTGTTATGCCTTTCTCAGTTCCTGTCAATTTCCCTGCTATAATTTGTTTACCATTCATGCCATGTTTTCTATCTAAGGAGAGCACCTCTAGTGAACTATGGACCCCGGTCCAATCTTTACCATTGATACATCCTCCACTGTTACATGTTTACTTGCTGCAAACCATTACCTTCCACACCACATGTTTAATCCTTTGTTACAGCAAATCGGTGACCTTGACAACCTCACTGATTCGTTGGGACAAAGTCTTGAGTTTGTGTTGTGCCGGTTTCCACATTCCTTGCAACACCTTTGAGACATTTTCTTCCTCCTACTTGTTCGATAACCTCGGTTTCTTACTGAGGGTAAACTTGATGCTGCGCTCATCAAACCTTCCTCTTGGGGTTTCCAACGAAGCGTCCCATGACAAGTGTTAGGCGCCATCAACTATGTGGTGGAGTCCAACTCATCCTATCCTACTCTCTCTCATTTGTGGTAAGAGGCAATGGATGAATCCCTATGGGATTAAGAGTCCTACTCCTACTCCCCCCTTGGGAGGGGAGAGGCCACCTATATATATATATGAGGGGAGAGGGTAAGGGCTCAACACACAAGTTCGCAAGGATCCCCAGCCCCAAACCATCGACGCCCTAGACGTCGTCGCCGCCTTGGCCTCCGGTCCTCTTCCTCTTCCCCGTGTCGTCGTCTGTCACATCCCAAAATTCTCCAAATTTTGAAATGTAAAAAATAAACAAACAAAAGAAATAATTGTTGAAATTGAGGGTGAAAAGAAACTTTTTGCTTCTAAATGGAAACATCAAAACCCTACTTGAACCAAACTTGAATGAAAAGGCAACAAATAAATTTTCAAACAAATCAAATGCATCCCTGCATGGAAAGAATCTTGAATTTAAAGCACTTGGAAAAAGTTAAACCAAAACTCCAAATCCTAATGAAAGAAATCATCTCCAAAATCACTCTAAGACTATGGATTTGTTCCATATAAAAATTCAGAAAAAAACATTTAAAAATGATCAAAAATGAAAAACAAAAAATATTATAAAACCATTGAAATTGGTTTCACTCAATTTGGAGCCATGGATAAAAACTTATGAATTTAATAAGATAAAAGGGAGTAATTTCCAAGACTAATAAAGCTCCTAACTAAAATCAATACTAAATTGTGAGCAAAGTTATACTAAAGGGATTTAAAAAGGTAAACAAATATTAAATAAAATCATACAAATTGGAATCACCAATTTTGGAGCTATAAATAAAAAGATATGAATTTTATAAGACAAAGAAAGAAATAATTAAATAATAAATAATTGCAAAGACAATTTAAACCTTGAATTAAATCCATAAGAAAATGGAATAAAAGTTACTGAATAAAATAAAAGGAATAAAGGATTATTTAAATAAAATTATATGGGTTTATGAACCATATTCAATTTTAATTAAATAAAGACAAGTTACCCACATATTTTAAATGGATATTAAATCACAAGAAAATTATATTTGAGTGGATTAAATAACAAACTGATAAATAGTGTAAACCTACTGAAAAAGTTCTTGAAGGATTTGAATTCAAATTAATGTTTAAATCATTTGAATCAAATGAAAACAGAAAATAAAAATGGAAAAGGAAAAGAATCAGAGAAGGAAAAAAATAAGAAACAGATCCAACCCACCTACCTAGCCCAAATAGGTCAGCACAGCCCATCCGGGCCACTCTCTCTCCCTCCCGCAAATCTTTCTCACCCCACGCGCACCCCCTCACCCCACTGACGCCCAGGCCCCACCTTGCCACCTCATCATCGTCCTCACCCGCGATGACCACGCCCTTCTTTCCTCACCGTTTCTGGCCAATTCAAGACGCTTGAATTTGTGATAATGCCACACTGATTCTGCCCCGCGACCATGCCCTCTTAACCACCTCTGTCTCTTCCACATTTCCCCTCAACCAGCGCCACCGGAGAGCCCCCAGGCAACCCCAATTTCACCTCGCGCCACCGCTGCTACGACGTGCCCCGGTGCCAATTGCGGACAGCCCAGACCACCCCCTACCCTCTGGTTTCCACGATCTTGCTCACAAACACCTTGCGCACCTACTATCGTACTCTGCTTGCTCACGCGCGCCCCAGAACGTCGGCTCCGTCCTCACCAGTATGACACCACCGTCAGCCTCATCTCTGGCGAACGATAGCCGTCGACTCCGTGTGCCCCTTGCTCTCTGGTGAGCTTCCCCGAAATCCTCTAACCCGTACGCACCTCACTGACATCTTTCCTTGCCTTCTTACGCCCTAGGAACTCGCCTCTGACGACACTAGAGCGTGCCTGACGTCGACGATAGCTCCGGCGAGAAATTGGTGATGACCCCGTGCGCCCTGGCCTTCCCACGACGACCTTGAGCATCACCGCGACTCTGCGAACCTGGTGAGCCCCTCCTTTCCCTCCCTTGCTTCCTAGAATAGCCGGACCACCGCTGACAGAGCGTCACCGCCATGCGTCACCAGCCAGCGCTGCTAGTTCCTGGTCAAAGTGTTGTGAGCCGTTAGATGGAGATCTGGTGGATAGGATAGAACGTTTCATCGAAGCGATATCGTGTGTTCTGAGCCGTGCGATTTCCTTTAAATTCTGCGGTCCATGTTGCTCAATCCAAACGAAACGGTATCATCCAACAAAAACAAGACACGTGGCCAAGCTCTCGATTTAAAAACTAGATTTTATTCTATTGAATGTTTAAACTTGCAAAAATCATAACTTTTGATTTGCCTGTCCAAAAATTACAAACTTTATATCAATGGATTTAGAAAAATGTAAAATTTGCAACTATGGCCCTGGTTTGGTCATTTGCTTCTGAAAAATTAGGTGTTTTTGCAGAAACATGTGTAGGACTATTTTGGATATAAAATTTGTTTTAAAAATGATTTTTGAGTGAAACCTTTTGAAAATGGATTTGTTTTGAAATCTCTGACCATATACACTAACTTTTGAATTTAAAAACATAATTTGTTAACATTAGGAATTATTACTTTGAATAAAAGCATTTCTAGCAAAACAAAAATGATTTAAAAGGCCTATTTTCACTAACTTGATTTTAAATGAATTTTCCACTTTTATAAATGACCAGTAGGTGCTTTGAAATGTTAGAACCTTGTTAGAAACCACTTTTTAAATAAAACAACCTGTTTGCATGCTTGCATGCATTTCCTTGTTTTTATCATTTTATGTGGTGAATTACTTGAATCCTAGTTTTTGTATGTGTGCCTTGCTTGATTGAATTGTAGTGAACTTTGAAGAGTGTGATAATTGCAAGATAAAGAAAGAGTACCTAGTTTCTCTACTAAAAAGGCAAGTGGTTCTTCATACATTTTGTCCTATTATTTTGACTATGCATTAGTGATATTTTGAGTAGGACTTGCATGGAATTTTTGCTAAGTATATATATGTTATGCCTTGGGAAATCCTAGTAGATGTTGTCTTAGTGGAATTTTTCCCTAAGTTAAGATCCTTGCTACTAGTATGCTTAGCTTAGCTAATAGAAAACAAGGGTGGATTATTCATGCTATGATGTTATGCAAAGTATATGACTAAGTTTTTGATTAATAAAACAACTATGTGAATGAATCACCTGGGTGGAATGGTAAGATTGGTTTGTGTTGAGTGGTTACACAAGGCCCATTTCTATGGTTTACCTTGTGTATCACACTTGTGGATTGCCACCCAGGAACAAATAGATTTGAGATGTTCTGTGTTGAGAAGCTTCTAGTGCAACCACATGGCATATGGGCTCTGCCTTGATCATATAGGTTGCAATAACTTAGCCAGATGGATAGTTGGTGGTAGGGGTGATAGGATGGAACACGTCCATAGTGGTCTAAGGGAAGGCTTCTGAAAGATCTCGTCTTGATGCATGTCGAGTCTTGTGGGGAAAGTGCACCACCTCTCGAGAGGGTAAAACCTAAGTACTTAGCCGTGTCCACGGCAATGGACAATTTGAGCATCAAGACATTGAAGCTATCAAGGATCTCCTCATCCTAATTTTCAAGTTAAAAACTTGTGGTTGAACAAGGGGTAAAGGTTCACAAATTTTTATTGGTGGTTCCTTGGGTGATTTTGACAAACAAAAACTTAGTGTTTTCAACTAATAAGGAAAATCTTATTTTGAGAAAATCAAGCCTAAACTATACCTAGCCAAATTCTTATAGATGTTAGATACTACTATTCTACCATAGTATCACTTGCCAATACAATTCAAATGTATTGACCCTTGCGGCTGTAACTTATTATGTTGCAGGTTTGTTTGATGTTAGTGAAGTTTGTTGAGTAGGGATTACAAGTCTACAACCAACATGATTGCCTGTGGCACATGAAGATGAAGGACTCCATGCTATATAGTTATATCTGTTGCAATGTAATGTGATAGCCATATGAGCTATGTAAGTTGTAATGAAATTATTTTATTCCTGGTTATAAGTTGTAATATGACCTTTGTTTCTTGATATTACATCTTAAACTATGGGTGCTAGCTATTCGATCCAGGGACTAGCACTTTAAACACAGGGATCTCTACCTTATCGGGTTGAGACCTCTACATCATCATCGCCGCACCGAGGAGATCTTCATCAACACCCGGAGTCGCTCATCTTATACCCCATCGAGATCTAATCTAGACGGACAACGGAGCACTGCGGGATCTTCATCGACACGTTCCCGCTTCGTCCGTGAGTTCTCTATCTCGCATCGATGCGGTGCCATTCTCGATGCATGTTTGGGTACTGGTGGAGGTGCAAAACTTGGATCACTAGATCATCAGAATAGTTTGTGGGATAATACATATCCTCGAGACTCACTAAGACTTGTAGGGATCGATGTAGGGATCGATGCATGATGAACCTCATCATCGACAAACTTCTGCTAGCTCGATCCTTGAGGGTATGATTCGTTACCTCCTCCCTTGCATTGGATCTTGGTTATGCGGTAGAATTTTTTGTCTTCCGTAGCATGTTCCCCAGCAAGGAATTGGTAGTGGTTTGAGTAACCCATGCAGCTTGTAGTGTTCATTCTTTGCTTGTTGACAGGTGGAGAACTACTGCACAAAGTTTTTGATGTCTTTGTGCATGTTGGGCAACGCAAATACGTGTTAGTGCTAGCCACTCTCGGTAGATGCACTATAGGATTAGATCTAGGAGATCTGAGAGGGAGTGGGAGAGAGAGTAGTACTACCTGCGCCTGTGCTCGACGAGCATGAACCGGAGGGGATGCCGGAGCTAGCTCCGGTGTCAGTAGCCATGGGAAAAGGGAGTGGGGCGAGCGTGCAGTTAGGGTGGCGGCGGTGGAGCTTCCCGTCGGCGCAGCACTAGCCTAGATCGGATTGGCTTGTAGGTGGGGCGGCTAGGGCACGGCTAACATAGTGAGGCGTGCTGCCGCCCCCCCCCCCCTCCTTTATATATCGCTGGCGACAGGGGCCCACCCACCAGATAAGGTTGGGGAGCCCCCAATCAGGGCGCGGATAAGGGACTCCGTTCGGCCGCTGGGCTCGAACGAGGAGAGATCTATCTAACATTCTCCCCCTTGATCTTGACTTTACTTTTAACTTTGTACTTTACTTATTTCATCACAGAACGGTACATAGAGCATGTTTCATCATCTCAGCTCAATTGCCGATAGAATCAGACAGCCACTATATACCTTCATGTTTTGAAACAAATTCTGTTACTTTTGGGCCTCTGTAGTCCAGGTATCATAGGCTTTCCATTAAACCCATGCCGGCTATGTGTTCCTTGAACACATTGGGTGGTAAGCCTTTCGTTAGCGGATCTGCAAGCATATCCTTTGTCCTTATATGCTCGAGTCTTATATTTTGATCCTGGACTTTGTCCTTCACAACATAATACTTTATATCTATAGACTTTGTAGCATTACTCGACTTGTTGTTGTGAGCATAGAATACTGCGGGCTCGTTGTCACAGTACATCTTTAGTGGCATGTTGATGCAGTCAACCACTTTCAAGTCGGGGAAAAATTTCTTTATCCATAACGCCTGTCCCATGGCCTCATAACATGCTATAAATTCTGCATACATCATAGATGATGCAACTATCGACTGTTTGGCGCTTCTCCACGAAATAGCACCTCCTGCGAGAGTAAAGACATACCCTGTCATGGACTTTCTGTCGTCTTTATCTCCCGCAAAATCCGCATCTGAATACCCTTTTATCTCTAGGGAATCAGATCTTTTATATGTTAGCATGAGGCCTTTTGTGCCTTGCACATAACACAAAGCTTTCTTTACCATCTTCCAGTGCTCTATGCCTGGATTCTCTTGATATCTACCGAGTACCCCGGTGATAAAAGCTAAGTCAGGGCGAGTGCACACTTGTGCATACTGTAAGCTTCCAACAGCCGAAGCATATGGTACTGACTTCATTTGATCGATCTCATATTGATTCTTTGGACATTGGGATTTCCCAAAACTATCGCCCTTGACTATGGGAGCAGGTGTTGCATTACTCGCATGCATATTGTATTTCTTTAGAATCTTTTCACATATGCTTTCTGCGACAGTCCTAACACTCCATTCTTTCTATCTCGGTGAATTTCTATGCCCAAAACATAAGAAGCTTCACCAAGGTCTTTCATGTCAAAATTTGATGACAAGAACTTCTTTGTCTCTAGTAGTAGACTAACATCACTGCTGGCAAGCAGGATGTCATCCACATACAGAATTAGGAAAATATATTTCCCACTTTTGAACTTTGCATAAATGCAGTTGTCCTCAACATTTTCCTTGAATCCAAATCTTTTAATTGTATCATTAAACTTTAAATACCACTGCCTAGAGGCTTGCTTTAACCCATAAATGGATTTCTTTAGGTGGCATCCCATATGTTCCTTCCCCTCCATGAAAAAACCCTTGGGTTGTTTCATGTAAACATTTTCTTCTAAATCTCCATTTAGAAATGTCGTCTTAACATCCATTTGATGCAACTCTAAATCAAAATGTGCAACTAGTGCCATGATGATTCTGAACGAGTCCTTACATGAGACCGGAGAAAAGGTCTCATTGTAATCTACGCCTTCTCTTTGCGTAAAACCTTTTGCCACAAGTCTAGCTTTGTACTTTTCTACATTCCCATTGGAGTCATACTTTGTTTTGTAGACCCATTTGCATCCTACTATTTTGGCTCCTTTAGGAATTTCCTCTAAGTCCCAAACATTGTTGGAACTCATTGATTTCATTTCATCTTCCATTGCCTCCACCCACTTGGCTGAGTGAGGGCTACTCATGGCTTCTTCATATGAGGTAGGATCACCCTCCATATGAACTACGTTGTAGACTTTGTAAATTTCTTTGGAAATGTCTAGTCTTTGTTCTCTTTTAGACCTTCTGAGTTCATTAGACTCTTGCTCATTTTTGGCCCCGGGTTCAGGCACATTTTCAGTATGTGGCTGTTCTGGCTCCCTGTCGTGCGCAACAGTGGGTTCAGGTGGCTCCTGATGGACAGGTTCCGAACTTTTGCCCATTGTTGTCACGTGTGGAGTCACAACAGGTGTCGGCACCACAACCTCAGGGGTTGTAGATGGTGGCACAACAGGTAGCAAGAAAAATGGCTCCTGAGTCATCGGGTTAGGTGCATGCACCCTCTTCTCCTCAAGATCAATTTCCCGAGCTACCGTGCTCCCCCTAATCAATTTGTCCTCCAAGAAGACTGCATGTCTCGTTTCTACAAACTTTGTGTATCTGTCAGGACAGTAGAAACGATAGCCTTTTGACTTATCTGGATAGCCAATGAAGTGGCAAGATACTGTTTTTGGGTCTAACTTTGCAATGTTTGGATTGAAAACTTTTGCCTCAGCTGGGCTCCCCCAGACCCTCAAGTGGTGCAGAGAGGGGACTCTGCCTGTCCACAATTCATACGGCGTTTTGGGCACCGACTTACTTGGTACTCTGTTGAGAATGTGAATGGCGGTTTTAAGCGCCTCCATCCACAATCCCAATGGAAGGGTGGAATAGCTCATCATGCTGCGCACCATATCCATAAGGGTACGGTTACGCCTTTCAGCTACTCCGTTTTGCTGAGGTTCGCCCGGCATAGAATACTGGGCGACTATTCCATTTTCCTGCAGGAACCTTGCAAAGGGTCCTGGTACTTGACCATATGGAGTATGCCGACCGTAGTACTCCCCCCCACGATCGGACCGAACTATCTTAATTCTTTTATCATGCTGATTTTCTACTTCAGCTTTGAAAATTTTAAATTTATCCAATGCTTCAGATCTTTCTTTAATTGGATAAATATAACCATATCGGGAGTGATCATCCGTGAATGTTATGAATGAATCATAGCCATCCACACTTTTCACCGAAAATGGTCCACAAATATCCGTGTGGATTATTTCTAGTGTAGCTATACTTTGGTTTGCATCCTTTTTAATTTATTTTACATACTTTCCTTTAATGCAATCTATGCATTGTTCTATGTCTGAGAACTCTAATGGAGGAAGAATGTCATTTTTAACGAGGCTTTCTATTCTTCCCCTCGAAATATGGCCTAATCTGTAGTGCCATAACTTCGATGAGTCAAGAGTTCGCTTTATTTTCTTGTTTGACAAGGGAACTTGTTCATTCACATCACATACAGAAAATACTTTCTCATGCAAAGATAACAAATAAAGCTTGTCATGTAGTGTAGCAACACCCACACAAGTGTCTTCAACCAAATGGCACATTTGCCATGTCCAAAATAGCACTCATACGAATCTTTGTCCAAGCACGACACACTTATTAAATTTCTATGAATGGAAGGAACAAAAAGAACATCCTTAAGCAAAAGAGAAGAGCCATCAGCCAGCTCCAGAGGAATGTCGTCAACAGCCTCCATTTCTGCTTTAATCCCATTTGCCACTTCAATGGTCTTTCTCTTTTTGTCAAAATCCTTATCGAATGGAACCCCTGTAAAGAGTTGGCAACATGAACAGTTGCACCAGAGTCAATCCACCAAGTAGATCTAGAAAACTTTTCATACAGAGATTCATTAACAAAAGAGACTATATCTTTACCTTTTTGGCCATTATGGACTTCAGCCATACTGGACAGTCCTTCTTGTAGTGGCCAAACTTTTTGAAGTGGTGGCACTGGTCTTTTTCCCCAGGGGTGGACTGCTGGTACTGATGCTGGTGCTGCTGTGGGCCCTTTCCATGTGGCTTGGAAGGTGAGCCACCATGGTTACTGTTGGTGAAGTTCCTCTTCCTATTGTCCTTCACGTAGTTCAAGGAACCACCGTGAAGAGACTTCAGCCTTTCTTCCTCTTGGGAACACATCCCTATGGTCTTTTCAATGTCCCACTTTTCAGGGGACATGTTATAGTTGATTACGAAGTTCTCGAATGGCTGTGGAAGAGAGGCCATGACCAGGTGCACCAGAAGAGCAGGCTTGAGCTCGAGGTCCTCATCCATGGGCTTCAACTTGGACGCCGTGTTGGACATCCTCAAGATGTGCTCTCTAATGCCATGTGGCCCTCCCGTGTACTTTTCTGTCACCAGCTGTTTTAACAGCTGGGTTGCATACATCTTTGAAGAGCCAGTAAACTGGTTCTTTATCTTTGCAAGGTATTCGCCCACAGAGGCACACTCTCCAATTGAGCCCACTATAGCGTTCTCAATTGTGTTCTTTACAAAAGCCAAACATTTTTTATTGGCGTTCACCCACTTTTGATTATCTATCAAGTAGGCCAGCTCCAAAGGAGCATGGTCCCTCTTTCTCTTTTCAAATGCAGCACTTTCCTCAACATCACCCCTCACAGGGTCAGCAGGCTTGACTGGTTGCTTGGTGTCAACCACCCAGTCCACCTCGGCGCATACAAACGCCAGATCTACCTTTTTCCTCCATTCGGAGTAGTTATCCCTCCTTTGCAGCGGGATGTCCTTCAAGCAGCTCATGAGGTTGAGACCTCCTGAAAACCACAAAAGATGTGAGATAACCAAAAACAATTGTATGCATTAATCCAACGTTGGTATAAATTAAGCATGCAATTGTTTGTGCCATTTAAAATTACATCACCGTTGGGTAAAATAAAATTAAGTGCACCTTTAACACTCAATGAAAAAGAAAAAATCATTATCATGCTTATTAATAACGTTAGTCAATTAATAACATGGGACACAATCATCTTTAATTACTTTGTCACATCTTTTATAACAAAAAATTAACACACTTTTATTGCATTCATGCAATTTTAATCAACTATTTGCAGCGGAAACATTATTACAATATTCATAAACTTTGAACTTTATGGAAAAAACTTTGTCACTTTCATATTCTCTAATCAAGATATTCACAGAAATAAAATAAATAGAGAAACTTTGCAACATTTGCTTAAAAAAACTGTGCAAAAAACAATTAAAACAGCTTCTGTAAAAATAAAAAACAGAAAACTGCTATAGGACTGGCTGCGGCCCAGCGCAGCGCTATTCATCAAGACGCGCAGTGGACAGCGCCAGGCCACAGCGCAGCGCCGCGTCACACGCCGCGGCCACCCTGGCCCAGCCAGCGGCCCGCAGAGAGCAGCTCGTTGGCTGCCAACACACGACACGCTTCGCTTGAGTGGCCCGCTAAACCCCGCCTGGCCAGAGAGACCGCCGGCCTGCAACCGCCTCCTCCGTGCAATCGTGGCCGTCCGCTCGCCTACCCTAGATCCTGCGGCTGTCCGCGCTCCTTGCGGAGAACAAAACGACCAGCGCCACAGCCCCCCGAAACCCTAGCTCATCCCCTCCCGCGCCCGCCCACCCCGCGACCCCTCTGCTCCTCTCTCTGGCGGCGGCTGTGGGGAGATGGCAAGGCGGTTGCGCCGCCCGGCAGCGTTGCCAGCGGCGAGCCCCTCCCTCCCACGCCCCCCTGTCTCGAGTCCGCGGCAGTGGTGGTAGCTTGCCCCACGCGCGGCGAGCAGCGGTGTCCGGCAGCGAGCTTTCCTCTCTGGCGGCGTTGGGGAGGCGAGGCGGCCGTCCGTCCGGCGACTGCGCCGGCGGCGGTCCCCTCCCTCTCCTGCGCCACCACCCCTCCCCTTTATTGTATGTCTCTGGCGGCGCGCGTGCGAGCGGTCGAGGCGAGGTGGCCGGCGCTCCGGCGAGCCCCTCCCTCTGCCCCACTCTCTTGTCTTCGGCCGGAGCCATGGCGCCTCACTGCCCCCCTTGGCGGCAGTGCGTCCACCCGTGGGTGGGTGCACGGCAAATCAGCGCCTTGCGGCGCCCTTGCGGCGCAGGCGCGGGTGGGTCCTCCTTTTTTTGTTTGAGTTTCTTTTGGGGATATGTGGGGATCTATGGTTAGATCTGGGGTTTGGGGTTTCTTTCTCGCGGGATCTGGGATTAGGGTTTTCCTTTTGGGTCTTTAGATCTGGGGATTCCTTTGGTTTTCTTTGCCCCCGAAGGGGTATGTTCTTCTTCCGACGCCTCGGCTTGCCGATGTGCGTCGTGATAGAGAGGAACGGCGCGGCCCGAGGGGCAAGGCGCACTTTAGATCTAGGATGCCCAAGCTTTCTTTGTTTGTTGAGTCTTTCTACCGAAAAAGTTAGCATCTAAGACGCTCTGATACCATTGTTAGTGCTAGCCAGTCTCGGTAGATGCACTATAGGATTAGATCTAGGAGATCTGAGAGGGAGTGGGAGAGAGAGTAGTACTACCTGCGCCTGTGCTCGACGAGCATGAACCGGAGGGGATGCCGGAGCTAGCTCTGGTGTCTGTAGCCATGGGAAAAGGGAGTGGGGCGAGCGTGCGGTTAGGATGGCGGTGGTGGAGCTTCCCGTCGGCGCAGCGCTAGCCTAGATCGGATTGGCTCGTAGGTGGGGCGGCTAGGGCACGGCTAACCTCGTGAGGCGTGCTGCCGGCCCCCCACCTCCTTTATATAGCGCTGGCGACAGGGGCCCACCCACCAGATAAGGTTGGGGCGCCCCCGATTAGGGCGCGGATAAAGGACTTCGTTCGGCCGTTGGGCTCGAACGGGGAGAGATCTATCTAACAATAAGTTCTTGATTTTTTGATATGTCTTGAAATTCCCTGAGTGGCCTCCTAATCCGATGTTGTGCAGTGTCTGCAGCATGACATTGTGTGCTTCCTTGTGCTGTCCAAGCCACACTCGAACCTTGTATGTGATCACGGCGTCCTGGATGGAAGATCCTCTGTCGTTTCCCTTGGCGATTCTCGATTCGGTTAGTAGCTTCCTGCTCTACTCATCTTTGTCGTAGACCTCGATCACAATATCGAGACCGTGAGGTTTGATTGTGGATGTGGCATTGTAAAGTTCAGTTTCTGGACGTCTCAACGGGGAATCGGCTGCGCTGTTTGTCATGCCCTTCTTGTACACTACTCTGTACTAGAATCCCATAAGGTGGAAGTACGCTTTCTGCTGCTGGATGGGTGTGGATATGCGATGGGCTTCGAGATGAACCAAGCTTCTTTGATCTGTGTGAATCACGAATGGCCGGTGTTGCAGATAGGAGCGCCAGCGGTCGATGGACATTAGGATGGCAAGGCGCTCCTTTCCGTACATCGCTAGAGTCTGATTCTTTGGGCCAAAAGATTTGCTGAGGAATGCGATAGGGGTGCCGCCCTGCATCAAGATAGAAGGATCCCTCTGTCACAAGCATCTGCCTCGAGATCAAAGTCTTGCTCGAATTCTGGCAGAGCGAGAACTAGGGCGTTGATGAGAGCCTCCTTCAGAGCTTGGAAGGATTCTTGCTCGTACACTGTCCATATGAACTATGTGTTCTTCTTGAGAAGATTTGTTAGAGGTTGACTGATTGCACGGAAGATGCGGATGAATCTTCTATATTATCCTGCTAGACTGAGGAATCCGTGCAATAGCTTGGTGTTTGTGCGCCATGGCTAGGCTTTGACTACTTCATTTTTTGACGGGTCTGGCGCCACACCCTCCTTGCTGATTATGTGGCCAAGATACTCTAGTGCCTGTTTAGCAAATGTGCATTTGCTTTTCTTGACATAGAGTTGATTCCTATATAGAATGGTGAACACCTGCTCCAGGTGACACGCATGCTTTTTGATGGACTTGTTCTAATTTTTTTTTTGAACCCAGGAGCGCTCCGAAGGGCGTGGAAGCTTATATTAAAACCAGACGGTGGGTGTACAGTTTATCACAAGGACCCCATAAAAATTGAAAAATACACATAGATCCCTAGTAAAAGCAGAAAGGACCCTCCTGAGAGATAAACCAATGCTATCGAGTCCTTCTCTCTCCCCTCCGTTGAGCGCGAGGCCGGTGACGCCGCCGCCGGGCACCGAAGCGGGGACGAACCACTTGCTTCGGAGGCGGCGGTGAATGCGGCGGCCGTCCTTAGAAAGGGCCTCCGATTGGAGGTTGCTGATTTGCCGGAAATCCTTGCCGGCTCGGATGACGAACGGCGCAATCGCCGTCGATGTGTTGCTCTTGCTCGGTGAAGAAGCTCCTCTACTCCTGCGCCGTCGAGCCTCGAATCTCCGCCTCCATCGACGATGAGAAACAACCGGCCCCCAAGCCCCACTCCTGCCACAGGTGGGCAAGGGCCAGCGGAAAAGGGGACGTCGCCAGAGATTGCGGCCCAGCGGCAGAAACCCACCAGCCTCCCTCCGCTTGCCGACGCCTGCTTCCGCCTCTGCAGAGTCGCTCCCTCCCTCGCCGCCACGGCCGGCCAAGGGAGCAGAAGAAGAGGACGGATCCAGACCACCGTGGCGGCCATGCTTAAACGCGAGCTTATTTGCCGAGCTGCTCAAATCGGAACTCTCATCACTCGCTCCCACCAACGGAGCACCATGCGAGAGAGAAGTGAGCAACCTTCGGGTGCCGCTCGACTGCACCCAAGAGTAGCTCGGTAGCACAAGGACGACCTGTAGCACACCAGGATCCGTTCTCCTCCCCTCGCCTCCACGGCCGGCCAGCGAAGAACACGAACCTGGCTGCTGCATCCCAATCCTAGTACAAGCAAGCTTATTTGTCGAGACTCCACCAGACCCCGCCCTCACCAACGCCGGCCACCATGGACGACCACCAGGAGGAAGATCTGGGCACCACCATGCGCTGCTTGCTAGCACCATGGCAGAGCTCCAAACCGGCACAAAGCCAAGGGGACTAAGCCCAAAACAACGCCTAGTATATACACTACAGCCACCACCGCCTCCCCTCAGCCCATCCTCGCCGGCACCGCGGGCAAGGAGAGCATCGGGTCGGCGCGGCGCTCGCGAAGCTCCCTTCAGGTACTGTAGCAGGGGGAGGGGATAAGGATAGAACGAGTTGTCTTCACCACTCGACTTGTTCTAAATGAGTTTATGGTTGACAAAGATGAGGACGATTTTGTGAATTTTCTCCGAGAACACCTCGCATCCTGAAATGTTGCTGGGGTTGTGGACAACCCAAATGGCATTACTCGAAATTCGAAGTGTCCATAGTGAGTCCAAAAGGCATATTTCACTTTGTCTTCTTCTGCGGGATGATCTGGTGGTAGCTAGAGCGCAAATCGAGCTTGGTGAAATATGCTGCCCCAACCAACTCGTCGAGCAGTTTCTTGCTAATGGGCATTGGATACTTGTGTGGAATTATGACGACATTGAGGTTCCTATAGTCAACGCAGAAGAGCCAGCATCCTTCTTTTTTCTTCACGAGCAATACTGGCGAGGCGAAGGGACTGTGATTGGGCTTGATTATGCACTTCTTGAGCATTTCTTTGATATGTCGCTCTATCTTGTCTTCCTACTGTGGCGTGTAGAGATAGGGGTGCATGCTGACAGGTTTCACTCCTGGCAGCTGTTTGATTTTGTGGTCGAATGAACGGTGTGGCCGAAGCCCCTCAGGTTCGCCAAAGCAGTGCTCGAATTGTTTGAGCATGCTGGCAATGGTTTCTAGGATTCCCGACACCACATACTCTCCATGCACCGGGCACAACAAAACAACCTGCGCCAGTTCTCCTATTTGAATGAGATGATGCAGCTGTTGTCCAGAGATCTCCGCACATTTGTCCGTTCTATCCTTGATCCCTCTAAGAGTGATGTGTTTGGCGTTGTGGCGGAAACACAACATTTTCTTTTCCTAGATGATACACATGTAGCCGCACGCCTCGAGCCAATCCATGCCTAGGATCATTTCATATCCTTGGAGATCAAACACTCACAATGTTGATGAGAATACATTGCCTTGGCAGTGCCGGATTATGTCAGGTGTAGCTAAATTACATTTAAGCTTCACCCCATCTGCCACCATGACCCAAACCTCGGGTATTGTTTCTGTTGCTAGGTTAGAGTTTGCACTGCGTTGGATATGAAACTCCCAGAGCTGCTCGAGTCCACTAGTATGAGCACATGTTTTCCATTGACTCGTTCTTATATCCTGATGGTCTTCTTGGGAGTTGTACCATGGCTGTGCAGTAAGAAATTTTCATTAAGGTTTCTTCCTCGTTGATGTATGCATCCTTCTCATCCTCTGAACTAGATTCTATCAGCAGCATATCCTAGAGCACCTTAGAGACACTATCTTTTCACACTTATGCCCAAGTAGGAACTTGTCACCGCACTTGAAACACTCCCCACGCGCCACTTGAAACACTCCCCACGTGCCTTGCGTTGTGACTTGAGTTCCACCCAAGGGGGTTCCTCTTTAGATTGTTTCTTATCTTCATGAGGTTGCTGCAAGATCCCTTTGTTTGCATACCTAGTTTTGAACAAGGATCTTGAGTACTCATGCTTGAATTTGGCACTGGAGCCTTTGCGAGCTTCAACCAACATTTCCTCCTGCGTTTCAGCAAGAGATAGAGAAACATCAATTGATATTGGGGAATGTAATCTGATAGACGTTTGAATTTTGGGCTTCTGACGATAAACAAATTTAGTAACAAAAAAAGCTTCATCATAATGCTTATTGTGAACCAAAACTTGATGCCTAATTGTTTCAAAAAAAATTGTAATACTCAGCTACACTCCCTTTTTGCTTACATCTCTCTAGTGCCTCTAGGTGTTTTGTGGTGTTTGATTTTGCCGTATTTGGAGTGAACAACTACAACTAGCTCCTCCCAGGTTTCTATTTCATTCACTGCCTCATAGTTAGTTAGCCACAGCGCAACATTGCCTATGAGGTGAAAAAATACTTCTCACAAACATTCTTCCACCATTTTGGGTTTTCTGACCCCTCTCCCTGTGTGTGTGGCTATATGTGTGAGGACTATCATCTACATCATAAGCGGTGCCTGAATTTCCCCTAACTGAAATTGGCAAGGAGTTTGTCTCCTTCCACTTTAATCAAAAACCTAGACTCTCGAAACTAACTAATTAGTTAGGAGAGGTGCTTAGTTTTGTAGTTAAGGATTCATACCTCATCCCATTCTTTTTTCTTTTCATACAGATGTCACTTACCCCGGACCAGGGAGTGGGATGGAGCTCGAGGAGCATTCGAGCCGAGACCCTTGTGTGCCAGTCCCTGACGGTGTCCTTAGGGTCGAGGCATTTGGTTGTCGATGGAGGACCGTGCAGCCTCTAGCGCTGTGACATGCGGGCCCATCGCGGCTATGGAGTGTTGAATCCCCTTAATTGATGTCTTTACTTGTGGCATCCATGCTCTAAGCCCTTGTATCGATTCCTACATGGCCTTGATGGATTCAGCAACGAGAGCTCCCTACGCCTTCAACTTTGTCAAGTCATTTTGGACTTGATCCATCAAGCAAGCCTATTCATGATTCTCCTCCTCCACGCACAAATCAAGATCACGAGCCAGGATTTCACGTATCACGGGATTTGTCCATGGTCAACCGCTCGTGCACGCCTCGATTTTAGGGGTTCATAGCATGAAAAACAAAAAAATTCTATCGAATGAACACACACAAGCCAAGATCTATCTACTAGATTGTAGCAACGAGTCGACAGAGTACTCACCCTAGAAGATTCTGAAGCTGTTAACGAGAGCTGATTCTCGTGGGTGATATAGTTGTTCACTTGTCGATCTAAAGATTGCGTAGACGATCCTTCCGGCGCCGCGTTCCGGCAGCACTCCCATAGTTGGTCACACGTTCAGTACTCGATGAAGACTTTCCTCTTCATTGTTCTAGCAGGCAGCAGAGGTTGTAGATCTCTCCTTGCGATTTCGGCAGCACAACAGTGTGGCGGAGTTTAGAGGGGAGATCCCGCAGGTCATCGCCTAAGCCGGAGCGAGTATGGTGGAGTAGAAGAGAGCCTCGGCGATCTAGGGTTTAGAGGGCGCCGAGGGGGTGGTGTGTCCGGCGGCTAGGGCAAGGGACTTTCCCTAGTCGGAGACTTGGGAAGAGCTCCCTAGGTGGCAGCGGCTAGAGAGGGGGCGGCGGCCAGCTAGGGTTTGTTGTGAGGGGTAGGGGGCGTCCTACCCCTTCTTATATAGGTGGGGAGGCCCCAAGAGGGAGGGAATCCTCCCCCAACACAACTTCATGTGGCCGGCGGCAAGGAGAGGGAGGAATCCTCCTTTAGGTAGGATTCCTTCCCTCCCCCCACTTGGAAATCAAAGTCCCACTTTGACTTTTTCAAACTTGCCTTATTTTGACTTTCAAATTAGAGTTTGATTTCTCTCTTCCAAGTCACCAACCAAGTGACCTAGGACATGATGCAACCATTCCACTTTGTCATGACACATCCAGTACCCTACCCCTTCCGGATCGGTGAACCTTTTAGACCCTTCTAGAACATTCCATTGAAAACACCGAAACCATTCCCGAACTCCGGAATTGGACTTTCCTTATATGAATCTTATTCTCTGGACCATTCCGGATCTCCTCGTGATATCCTAGATCCCATACAAGACTCCAAACTACATTTGGTCTCTTTACTCACTTTCCATATCTACTAAAGAACATTGAATCCTTAAGTGTGTATCCCTACGGGTTCGTGAATTATGCAGACATGACTGAGACTCTTCTCCGATCAATAAACAATAGAGGAATCTGGAAATTCATATGGATCCCGCATATTTCTTTGATTACTTCGTGATCAAATGAAACATTTACATACGATACCAATTTACCTTTGTCCAGCGATACTTTACTTATCCGAGGCCTGATCGCAGTATCTCTGCATACCTAGTTCAACCTCGTTACCGATAAATACTATTTACTCATTCCTGTGATATATGATACCTTGTGAGCTAGTCACATGCTTGCAAGCCAATTGGATGACATTCCACCAAGAGGTCCCAGAGTATATCTATCCATTATATGGATGGACAAATCCCACTCTTGATCCATGTGCCTCAACACATACTTCCCGAACACTCAATGCCACCTTTATAACCACCCAGTTACAAAGTGGTGTTTGATGTCATCAAAGAATCCATCCGGTGATGGTGCTTAGCATGATCTCATGGTCGAAGGATTTAGGTTACTATGTATCTGAAAGCTTATAGCAAACGAACTATTGAAATGACTTGATATTTATGCTATGCTTAACTATAGGAGTATGTTCATCACACCATTATCCTAATGATATGATCTTGTGGTTAATAACAATTCAATGTTCATGATTAGGAAACCATGATCATCTATTAACCAAAAAGCTAGTATTACAAAGAGGCTTTACTAGGGACTCTAACAAGTTTGCAAATCACACAAGTATTAATGTTTCCGGTTAATACAATTATAGCATGAATGTAAATATTTATCATAAACACAAATATATAATAATAACTACTTTTATTATTGCCTCTTGGGCATATCTCCAACAGTCTCCCACTTGCACTAGAGTCAATAGTCTAGATTACATGGTAATATACCGAACACCCATGGTAGTTTGGTGCTGGTCATGTTTTCCCTCGAGAAAGATTTAGTCAATGAATCCGCCACATTCAGATTTGTGTGTACTTCGCAAATATTTATGTCACCATCTTGGACATGCTCTCGAATAGCATGAAAACGTAGCTTGATATTCTTTAGCTTCTTCTGTGACCTTGGTTCCTGCGCATTGGCTATGGCACCCATGTTATCATAGTAGATAGACATTGGGTCCAGCGCACTGGGAACCACACCAAGCTCTGTAATGAACTCCTTCATCCATATTGCCTCTTGTGAAGCCTCTAAAGCAGCTATGTATTCTGATTCAATTGAAGATCTCACCACAACTCTTTGCTTTGCACTCCTCCAGCTCACAGATGCACTTGTAAAGACGTATCCAGATTGAGATTTAGAATCATCCGGATCGGTGTTCCAACTAGCATCGGTGTAACCATTAATAACGAGCTATTCATCACCTCCATAAGA
The DNA here is from genome assembly GCA_023614405.1 of Avena insularis. Classification (NCBI taxonomy): domain Eukaryota; kingdom Viridiplantae; phylum Streptophyta; class Magnoliopsida; order Poales; family Poaceae; genus Avena; species Avena insularis. The sequence continues at coordinate 194,690,620 of CM042695.1, read as the reverse complement.
AAGAACCATATCCTTAGTTGTTCTCAAGTACTTAAGGATGTTTTTGACCGCTGTCCAATGATCCACCCCTGGATCACTTTGATATCTGCTAGTGAAACTAACAACATATGCAATGTCAGGTCTAGTACATATCATGGCATACATGATAGATCCTATGGTTGAGGCATAGGGATTATTACTCATCCTCTCTCTATCTTTTGCCATAGCGGGACTTTGAGTTTTACTCAAGGTCGTATTGGGCAACATGGGCAAGAACCCTTTCTTGCTATCTTCCATTCCAAACCTCTTTAGAACTTTGTCCAAATATGTACTCTGTGAAAGCGATATTAGGCGTCTTGATCTATCTCTATAAATCTTTATTCCTAATATGTAAGCAGCTTCTCCAAGATCCTTCATTGAAAAACTATTATTCAAATAATCTTTGACACTTTTAAGAAGGTCTACATCATTCCCAATTGTCGTCGGATTGTCGAAAAGTACGCCATAGGGGGTCCTAACGGCGTTGAGAAGATGGGGTGTGAGAGGTCAGATGTTCCAGGAGCGGTGAGCACAAGTTTACCCAGGTACAAATCTGACTGCGGTGATTGGATCCTACACCTGTTAGCAACCCAGTAATATATCAGCGTCATCCGAATGTTACAGCGGAATACAAGAGAGGTTCGCCTGTGCGAGTTGTGATTGTAGCTATTTCTGTGGTTGTGCCCTAAAGGCTCCCATACGGCTGGTTTATATAGTCACCAGGACCTAGGGTTACAAGAGAGACCTATCCGGCTACGTTATAGAGTCGGTAACTAGATACAACTTGGACTACAAGTAATACCACAGGCCTAAGTCGGTAACTCTTTTGGGCCTTGCCGTAGCCAGAACTGTCTCCTCCTCTTTCTCTGACTGGGCCGCCCGTGAAGCAAAGATCTAGCCCGTTGGTGGGCCACCCTGGTCAGTGAGTCCTGTGGGTATACCCAAAAAGTATATCCCCAACAGTAGCCCCCGGAAGTCTCCAAGATCCAAAGTCAGATAAATCGTCTAGCTTGATGGTTTCTTCGTCTTGAGAATCTTGAAGGGTTCCCAAAAACTTATTCAACAGTGTAGGATTCTGAGTCAATTGAGTCGGATATGTTTTGTTCTGACTTTAGTCTTTTCCTTGCTCAATTTGAAACATGAGCCGGATTTCAAACAACGGCGTGCGGGCTGACAACTTTTTAGAACAGGTCCTGTCATTGACAAGAGTCCCATCAACACGACCGTTGGTGGGCCTTCTCCCTACAGAACAGAGAACCATTTTAATGCTCACCTGTGAATCGAGGAGGCGAAGAAGTCACAAGGAAGCTACCCCCTCTCTCCTATACGCGTGGCATAAATCACGCAAATGAAGCACGAATCTTGGCGCAGAGGCAAATAAAAGAGAGGAGAAACCCTTCTCTCTCAGATTCATCTCTCCACCGTTCTCACTTATTGCCTCCTCGTACTCCTCGATCCCGCCACAGCCACTCTCATTTACACGCCGCGAGAAAAATCTCTTTCCCCCACCAATCCTTCTTTCTCCAAGAGCGATGGCTTCTGCATCTGGCTCCGGAGCGGCGTCGGGTACATCGGCAGCGGACGAGAGGAAGTTGCGGGGCCTCAGGGTCCCTAGCATCATGGACGATGCCAAGCTACATGTCATGGAGGATGAGGGATACATCATCGCCGGCACATGCCGGAGCGCCTTAGGATACGCCACTCCCGCCCCGCGCGGCGGCGAGCGGGTGCTGTTCAGCACCCACATCGACCGTAGACTTAGCTTGACACCGCCAGACTTCTTCATCGAGGTCCTCAAATACTATGGTGTGTAGCTCCATAATCTTCCTCTCAACTCCCTGCTAGAGCTTAGTACTCATGCAACCTTGTGCGAGGGGTTTCTTGGCATTAGGCCACGTGTCACCCTTTTCTGGTACTACTATGGTACCCGGAAGAACTCCATTAGTGCCGGAGTTCCTTACACCACTACCACTCTTAGCTTAGTCCTTGGGAGAAACTGAGTTTATCCTAGGATCAACGCTAGTGAATCTGTCAAATGCTGGGCTAGAACTTTCTTCTATCATAAGGATATTTCGGCTCCTAGAAAGGCGGAAGGTCTTCCAACCTTCGTCAATGGTGCCGCTCCCCACCAGAAATCATGGGACGCGGAGGCGCCGAAACTGTCGGATATCTTTATCCTCGCCAAGACGAGGATTGAGTTTCTGATGAAGCACAAGGACCTCCGTGGATCCGACTTGATCCACTTCTGGCTAGAGCGCCGGATTTAGCCTCTACAGCACCATGGGGATCGCCTTATGTACATCATCACTGGCGACAAGAAGGACAACATGAGGTTCAACCCGAACCGGATTACGACTAAGGATTACAAGACCCTCATGCAGTATTTGATGAAGGAGGGAGTGGAACGAAAAGTTCTAGATGTCTCCATGAAGATGTTCAAGTATTACCGTCTTCTGACTCTGGTAAATATTTCGACTCTACTTTCGCGTTTTGTCGTTCTTTTCTGTTTCTCCGACTCTACTTTTATTGATGCTTTTTTGACTTTGTCAGCTCGAGAAACTCCCCGAGTTTGAGCTAGCTCCACTAGAGGGCTATCTCTCAGACGATCCGGAGGCGACGGAGGATGACGAGGTGCAAGAAGTATTTGCCTCCGCCTCCAAGAAGCGTAAGGCGAAGGAAGTTGTTATCACTGCTGGTAGCCAAGTGCTTCCAGTAGTTAAAAAGTAAGAATCATGTCTTTGTTTTCAATACTTTGTACCTTTCTTTTCTTTCCAAAGCACACATAATATTCGGATTTGCGTGCTTCAGAGCTAAAGTAGTTTTGAAGAGTAAAGTTAAGCTAGACAGTAAGCCAGGCAAGCCACTGTGTCAGAAGAAGCTTGTCATCTGCCTAGCGATGCCGCCACCGACTCCAACCAGAAACCCATCATCAGCACTAGAGGTTTCCGCCTCTCCTGATGCTGGCAACATCTCGAAAGCCCTGGTCACCGTTGGTGGCCATGCAACTAACAAGGGTGAACCGGTCAAGGGTAATGATCCCATAGTAATATCTACATGTCAGTTGAATAAAGTGGCTGACTCTGCTGTTCTGGCTTAAAACAGAAGAAGAAGAAGAAGGAGGAGGAGGAGATCCTTAGGATGGCTCAGTCCAGCCTGGAGAAGCAAACCCTCACTCCAGAGGAAGCGAACTAGGAGATGGAGGATGTGAAGCTGGTCAGCCTCCTGGACCAATTTTTGGTCTGGGATGCGAAGATATAGTCTGGCAAACTCTCAGCGATGGACGTTCCCTCCCTCTCCCTTCCCTAGAAAGTTTTTCACAACACTAAACTCGGATTTGAGAAGTTGCACCTGGAACACATTGTAAGTTTCCGATTCTTATTTATAGTGTTTTATTATCATATCCTCTAGCCCCCAAGCATAAAGTCGGATAAACATCGTTGCATCCGAGTTGATGCTTATAGGATGCAAAAGAACGATGTAGTGTTGCCCCCAAGGCTCGTGCTATATTTTTACTTAGTTAAATTTGCAGCCCGAGTCTTAGTAGCCGTCTGACGGTATTCCGTCTCTAAAATGATAGAAAATTGCATCTTCCAACCAGGAATTTCCCAAGATTATATATAATAAACGCAAGGAAATCAAAGCCCTGCGCCTTGAGAATTCAAAGTTGAAAGTTGAAAAAGATGAAGCAGAAGGTAACCTTTTCTGACTTCCTCTTTGTCATTTAGCTATTGTCATAGTCAAACTTGTTCTGTCCGACTGATATTTTTCCCTTTGCAGAATTGTTGTGTGAATCTAGCAAGATGGTGGATCAAACCGAGAACTTCAAGGTCATGGAGATGGAGAATGCTGAGCTCTGAGACAAGCTTGAGAAGCTTACTATTGAGTTGGAGAAATTCATAGCTGTTGTTCTGGAGTCAAGCAACAAGGAGACCGTGAGGCTCGAGAAGCTGATAGCCCTCTGAGATGAATAATTGGATGATCTTCAGAAAGACTTTGATAGTCAGAGGGATCTAGACCAGGCCACAGAGAGTGAGATGAACAGCCTCCGCGAGGAGTGTGCCCAATGGAATCATTCTGTGCTAGGTAAGATTTCTGACTTACTTTATTCGATTGATTTTTTGACATTCTTTTGAGTCAAATTTTGACTTTTGGTTCTTTCCTAGCCCTCCTGAACCTCCGAACCTCGCCTTGAGCGCATAAAGCTCGTCGGAGATATTTTGTTCGACTTCCGCCAGACTCTTGAAGAGGCTGACGAGACGGTCAAACTTTCCGACTTGCATAAGATGCCAGTGCAAGAGGTGAGGGACAAGTCCAAGGAGATTCCGAAGCTTATTGAAGACTGGAAGATCTCCTACGCTCGGACTGCTGCACAGACTGCCCTTACCATGGTGATGATCCACCATAGCGATATGCAAATCTGGCACATCACCAAGGGTATCACCGATGAGGACGATGAGGGTAACCCGCCGAACATCAAAGCTATCCAAGATTCATGTGCATGTTACGCTTGCCATATGGCGAAGATGACTACATGACGCCTTTCTTCGAATCCATCACTATGCCTTCCTCGCCTCCAGAGCCAGAAGTCAGCCTCGCTGAAGCAGCTTCCAAGCCCGAGGACCAGTACGACAATGTTGTCGACTCCAGCGCTCCACGCTCTTCATCGTCACCACCTGATTCTGCAACATAAACATTTTTATAATGCATTATTCTGAACTTGGGCATGTAATGATGGAAACAATATTTTCCTTGTGCTGGTCTGTAAGAACTGATGCTTTTACTATCGTAGCACTTTTGTTTGTATATATTTTCTGTGTGCTTGGAAATTTCTGAAGCACTATTTTTTATGCTTATACTTATCGTTTTATCTGGCTCTCTTCCTCGTCCCTCTCATGAGCCGGCCAACCTTTAGAAGGAAACTTTGCCGAGCAACAAAGCTCAATTGCTAAACCATTTTAAACTCAGAAACAAAGCTGGCTTCCATTACGAACAATTCATTACTCGGAAGATACCCACGTCTAAGAAATCAGATAAAATACCAAAGTATAAACAAGAAATTGAATTTTTTACCCTAAGGTAATTTTTTAGATATTCAAAAATCATAACATAAGCATAAAGTACTTTCAAGCATTCTGGGATTTCTGAAAATGACATGCTCTTTTGGAAATAAGATGGAAAAAAACTTCTCAAAGATAACATATGAGGAAATCAACACTTTATTTCACTTTAAACATGTACATATATTATTACAAGGAAATATAACTAATAATATAAGGGACGTAGCTGTGCAATATTCCATGGACGGTCTATCTCATCCAGGTCTGTACTACTGCCCGCTCTCTTTCTCTTCCGAGTATCTGGTCTTTTCTTGACTGGTCTCATATCGGTTAAATAATATAACCCATTATGCAGAACCCTTTTGATCATAAAAGGTCCTTCAAATCGGGGAAAGTGCGTGCTTTGTTTTTTGCACAAGTCGGAGAACCAAATCGCCCTTCCTGAAAGAACGGTTTTGTACTCTCTAACTATGATACTTGTGCAACTTCTGCTGATAGTATGTATATCTCTGCTCAGCAACGACGCGTACTTCTTCGATTATATCGAGATCATCCTGTCTAGAAACTTCTGCATCTTCTTCGATATATGCTTTGACTCGTGGAGACTGATGAATTAGATCACTTGGAAGAACTGCTTGTGCACCGTAGATCAAGAAGAAAGGAGTGTATCCGATTGATCTATTAGGATTTGTACGTAAGCTCCATATCACAGACAGTAATTCTTCCGTCCAAGGCCCCACGGCACGATGAAGTGGTGCTTCGAGACGATGTTGGAGTCCTTGTAAAATAAGACCGTTAGTTCTTTCGAATAGTCCATTAGCTTGTGGATGCGCGACTGATGCAATATCGAGTCGGATCCCTTATTCTTCGCAGAATTTGGCAAGTTCTCCCATGGAAAAATTGCTCCCGTTGTCAGTAATTATATTGTGCAGATATCCGAATCAGATGATCATGTCCTCGACGAACTTTCTGGTTATGGCTCCATCGCAACTTGTTATGGGTTTAGCCATCACTAGTAGGTGAATAAATCCACATTTTGCGGTGCGAAACGGCCCTACCATATCAAGCCCCTAGACCGCAAATGGCTATGTAATAGGGATTATTCGTAACTGTTCAGCCGGAACATGTGCCTATTGGGCATACTTTTGGCAGCCTTTGCACGTTTTGACCAGTTTTTCGGCATCCGCTTAGCTGTAAGCTAAAAGAATCCGTGTCTAAAAGATTTTGCCACTAAGGATGTGGCTGCAGCGTGGTGACCACACTCGCCTTCGTGGATTTCTTGTAAGATTTCCACTCGTTCTTCCGGAGAAATACATCGCTGAAAACCCCCAGAAACAATCCGCTTATAGAGCTCACGCTTTATTATCGTGTAGGCTTTCGCTCGTCGGATGATCTGCCGGCTCAGGACTTCGTCTTTGGGTAATTTTCCGTCTATCAGAAAATCCAGATAGGGTTTTGTCCAGTTGGGAATTACAACCAAAACTGCTATTAAAGGTGAGTCGGATTTCGTTAGATAGTCCTCATCAACTCTGGTTATGGAGGGTACCCTTAAATGCACTAAAAAATCGCCATCTGGTAATTGTTTCTGCGCAGAGCCTATGCTTGATAGAGCATCTGCTTCCTCATTTTCTACTCGAGGTATGTGTTGAACCTCAAAACCCTTGAACGATTTAGATAATTCATCCACGACAGCTTTCTATGCTTCCATGTGTTTGTTTGCATTATAGATGTCGGATACAGGCTGAGCAACTAAATTCGAGTCTCCGTAACACATGAGTCTTGTTACGCCAATGTTTCTGGCCATGCGTATTCCATGTAACAATGCTTCATACTCGGCAATGTTATTGGTCTCCGTGAAGTGTATTTGTAACACATAGAATAGCTTATCTCCTTGGGGTGATTTGAGCACCACGCCAGCCCCCGGGCCTCCTCGTGCTTTTGATCCGTCAAAATGAAGGGTCCAAAATTCCGAGTCTAGGGGACTTTTATTTTCTGTCGTCTCTGTCCAATCAACAATGAAATCGGAAAGTATTTGGGACTTGATTGTTGTACGCAGCTTGTACTCAATGTCGAAAGTTGCAAGCTCTATTACCCATTCTAAGACACGTCCTGTGGCATCGCAATTATTGATTATATCTCGCATGGGAGCAGTACTCACCACTATGATCTTATGCTCGTGAAAGTAGTGTCGTAGATTTCTGGATGTGAAGAACACTCCATAGGATAGCTTTTGATGATGTGGATACTGTTGTTTCGACTCTTTTAGAACCTCACTCGGGTAATAAGTTGGACGCTGCACCTTATACTCATGGCCTTCTTCCTCGCACTCCACTACTGTTACCACACTTATGACCTTGTTGGTCGCTGCAATGTAGAGTAACATAGGCTCCTGGGGTTCTGGCACTGCGAGAACTGGTGGGTTTGAAAGTAGGTCTTTCAAACTTTGTATGACAGTATCAGCTTCATGGGTCTAGACAAATTTGTCGGTTTTCTATAAGAGTTTGTATAAAGGTGCGTCTCTTCCTGATAGGGCCAAGGTGTCCGATCTTTCGATGAGATGATGATAATCGATTTGGTGGAGTTCGGGCTTGACGATCCGAATACATGTGCGAGCACGAGCGCCAATGCAATCGCTAGGCCAATCTCCTGGAGGTTACCGATCTTGCGGGAACACGATCAGCCTGACCAGCGAGGGTCTTAATTCCTACCTGAGATCGAGAACAAGTAAGAACCAATATTGCAATCAAGATATTGCGGATTAAGAGGAAAGCTTTATTGAAAAGGTGGGATCCTGAATAGGTGCGAAGTACAAGAGCCCTCTACGACGCTCGAGCCTTGGCGAAGTTGCTACGATGGCTAACTTAATGTCTAAACAAAATCCGAGTCTAGGGTGACGGCTATGGGGAGTATTTAAGAAGGAAAAGGTGGGGTTTCGGCCAGCCATGGAAGTGGTGGCCGAATCCAACCCTAGAAGTCCTTTTCCCCTCAAATACGGACTCTAAAAAGTGGCTATTTAAAATTGCGAAAATTACATGGGCCTGGCCCAAAATAAAGGTGTCGCAGCACCATATTAAGCTATGGACGAATTCGTGAAGTATTAATCTTGAATATTTCGTCCAAGCCTTCTTTCTTCATTATGGTGGCCTCAAAGTTCTGAAATCTCCATCCGTGGCCTTCTCTTGGATCATCACATGCTTGCTGCCATCTCCATGCATGGCCATGCTCCAATGCTTGTCCCTCTCATCCATGCTTGGTCCACCATTCCTAAGAGTAAGAAATACATCTGATTTAGGCAGCATCATATTCTCATGTATGTGAGGAATAGTTCCAAGAAACGAAAGTACCTGATAGTTAAGTTGTTTGGCATGAGATCTTGTGATGGGTCCTTGTATGTGTGTAGCTGTAGGTACAACGGTTGTATCAATAGAAGGGATGTCCACATCATGCTCCCCTTCTTGAATTGAAGTCATCCTCGACGCAATCTCATCTTCCTCACCAAAGTAAGGCTTCAAATCTGCAATGTTAAACGTGAGACTAACCGTACCAAAGTCTGCAGGCAACTCAAGTTTATATGCATTATCATTTATTTTCTCTAACACCTTAAAGCGACCAGAAGCACGCGACATTAACTTAGACTTGCGTAAATCAGGAAAACGATCTTTACGCAAATGTAACCAAACAAGATCTCCAACATCAAACACAACATGCTTTCTCCCTTTATCCCCAGCAAGTTTATACTTAGCATTCATGTGTTCAATGTTATCTTTAGTAGTCTTATGCAAGTTTAATATCATTTCAGCATGTTGTGTAGCATCCAAATTATTTTGCACCGAAGAAGGTAAAGGCAATAAATCAATAGGTGCACGAGGAACAAAACCATACACAATCTCAAATGGGCACATCTTTGTGGTAGAATGCAGCGAACGATTATAAGCAAATTCTATATGAGGTAAACACTCTTCCCACAATTTTAAGTTCTTCTTTGAAACAGCCCGCAACATAGTAGACAAAGTTCTATTTACTACTTCAGTTTGTCCATCAGTTTGGGGATGACATGTAGTACTAAACAGCAATTTAGTCCCCAACTTAGCCCATAAACATCTCCAAAAGTGGCTAAGAAATTTAGTATCACGATCAGAGACAATAGTATTTGGCACACCATGCAAACGAACAATTTCACGAAAGAACAAATTAGCAATATGCGCAACATCATCCGTTTTATGACAAGGAATAAAGTGTGCCATCTTAGAAAACCGATCCACAACAACAAAAATACTATCCCTCCCCTTCTGTGTTCGTGGCAATCCCAAAAAAAAGTCCATAGAAATATCCTCCCAAGAAACACTAGGAACAGGAAGAGGCATATATAAACCATGTGGATTAAGGCGAGACTTAGCTTTTTGACAAGTAGTGCAGCGTGCCACAAATCTCTCAACATCTCGACGCATACGTGGCCAAATGAAGTGTGCAGCAAGAACATCCTCCGTTTTCTTGACACTAAAGTGTCCCATCAATCCTCCTCCATGCACCTCCTGTAACAACAAAAGACGAACAGAACTATCTGGAATGCATAGTTTGTTAGCACGGAACACAAATCCATCATTGAAGACGAACTTGTTCCATGTTCTACCATCTCTATAATTCTGCAACACATCTTTAAATTTAGCATCATGCACATATTGTTCCTTAATAGTTTCTAATCCAAATATTTTGAAGTCAAATTGAGATAACAAAGTATAACAGCGCGACAAAGCATCAGCAATAATATTATCTTTACCCTTTTTGTGTTTGATAACATAAGGAAAATACTCAATAAATTCAACCCACTTTGCATGACGACGATTCAATTTAGCTTGACTACGAATATGCTTCAAAGATTCATGATCAGAATGAATAACAAATTCTTTAGTCCATAGATAATGTTGCCAAGTTTCTAATGTCCGAACCAACGCATATAATTCTTTATCATAAGTAGAATAGTTCAGACTAGCCCCACTCAATTTCTCACTAAAATATGCAACAGGTTTTCCCTCTTGTAATAACACCCCTCCCAAACCAATTCCACTAGCATCACATTCAAGCTCAAAAGTCTTAGTAAAATCAGGAAGTTGGAGTAAGGGAGCATGTGTTAGCTTATCTTTCAATATGACGAAGGCCTATTGTTGTGCATCGCCCCAAACAAAGGGCACATCCTTCTTGGTAAGCTCATTCAGCGGCGCGGCAATTGATCCAAAGTCTTTGACAAAGCGCCTATAAAAACCAGTGAGGCCAAGAAAACTCCTCACTTGTGTGACCGTCTTGGGCTGCAGCCAATTCTCAATAGCTTCAATCTTGGCTGGATCCACTTTAATACCCTGTGATGTAACAACATAGCCAAGAAACGCAACTCGATTGGTGCAAAAGGTGCACTTCTCAAGGTTACCAAACAAACGTGCATCACGTAAAGCATTAAAAACAGCACGTAAATGGTCCAAATGATCCTCTAAAGATTTGCTATAAATCAGAATATTATCAAAGTAGACTACCACAAAACATCCAATGAAAGCACGTAAAACTTCGTTCATTAATCTCATGAAAGTGCTAGGTGCATTAGTTAAACCAAACGGCATTACTAATCACTCATATAAACCGAACTTAGTTTTAAATGCTGTTTTCCATTCATCTCCTAATTTCATACGAATTTGGTGGTAACCACTACGCAAATCAACTTTAGAAAACATGGTAGAGCCACTCAATTCATCAAGCATGTCATCTAAACGTGGAATAGGATGACGATATCGAATAGTAATATTATTGATAGCTCTACAATCAGTACACATGCGCGAAGAACCATCTTTCTTAGGTACCAAAATAATAGGAACAACACAGGGGCTAAGGGACTCACGAATATGATCTTTGTCGAGTAGTTCCTGAATTTGGCGTTGTATCTCCTTTGTCTCCTCTGGATTGGTTCTATATGGAGCGCGGTTGGGCAACGTAACACCAGGAGTTAGATCAATTTGGTGCTCAATTCCTCTAATAGGAGGTAGTCCTGGTGGTAGCTCAGCGGGAAAGACGTCCTCATATTCTTGCAAAAGGTTAGCAATAGCAGGTGACAAAGAAGGAGGCATATCCTCAAATGAAAACAAAACCTCATTGTAGACAATTGCATAACATTGAGTATTTTTTACATCTAGTTCAGCAATATCAATTTTATTTGCAAGCATACATGGACTCTTCAAACGAATTTCAGTAGCATGTGTAGAATCAGATTTAATGTTCTTTGGTGGTACAAAATCTGCAGCAACAATCTGATTCTCACTTTTATTTTTCTCCTCGGTTTTAGCTCTACTAGCTCTAGCAAGATCATCTTTTAAAATCTGTTTGGGAGTCATAGGTTTTAGACCAATTTTATTTCCATCATGCATAAGAGAGTAGTGATTAGTTTTGCCATTATGAACAGATTCTCTATCAAATTTCCATGGTCTACCAAGTAACAAAGAACAAGCTTCCATAGGTACAACATCACAATCAACAAAATCAGAATATGTACCAATAGTAAAATGCACGTGTACCGTTCTTGTTACCTTGATCTTGCGAGAACTCTCAAACCATTGGATGTAATATGAATGTGTGCGTTGTCTTGTTGGAAGCGCAAGTTTCTCTACCATGTCAACACTAGCCAGATTATTACAACTCCCTCCATCAATGATGATCCGTATAGCTCTTTTCTTGACAACACCACGTGTTTGGAACAGGTTGTGGCGTTGATCTTGCTCAGATTTGCTCAATTGCACACTCAACACACATTGTGTAATTAAGCTCTTGTATTGATCAGCAGCTTCAGCTCCCATTACCTCTATCTCTTCATCAGCATCAGAATTGTCTCCATCTCGAGCAGAAATAAGGGCTAATGTATCTTCATCAAAGTCACTCGCTGAATCGTATTGACCATCATCCCGCACCATCATCACGAATTGTGTTGTGCACTGTCTCTCAATATGACCAAAACCCCAGCACTTGCGACATTGTATATCCTTTGTCTTACCCGTGGAAGCCATAGAAGATGCACTACGAGCAGGAGCATTGGATGACGGTGGAGGAGCAACTGGAAATCTTGTGGTGGCCTTGGATGTGGTAGTAGCTGGTGGCGAATCACGAGAAGGAGGTGCTGATTGTCAGGATGTCCAAGTGGATGTGCGACCTGCAAAATTATTAGACCTCCTCCATGGTGTTTGGTGATCCTGCACTTCACGTTCATCTTTGCAAGCAAGATGAAACAAACGAGTGATAGAATTATATTCCTTATAATCTAATATGTGTTGAATGTCCTTGTTTAATCCACCAAAGAAACGTGCAAGCATTTGTTCAGTAGATTCAACAAGATCACACCGAACCATTCCCGTTTGCAATTCCTGATAATACTCTTCTACAGAATTTTTCCCTTGCTCTAAACGTGTCAAATTCTTTAGTAAATGACGTTGATAAGTGGGAGGTACAAAATGAACACGCATAGCAGTTTTTAAAGCAGTCCAAGTATTAGGAATAGTAGTAGGATTTAAACGACAATACTCAGACCACCAAAGGGAAGCAAATTTAGTAAATTCACATGTAGCAGCACTAACACGCATATTCTCAGGATATTTTAAACATGCAAAACGTTGTTTTACTTCCATCTCCCATGTAAGATATGCATCAGGATTATATTTACCCTCAAAAGATGGAATATTTAATTTAAACTTTGCAACATGATCATCATCATGTACCGGTGGTCGAGCATTGCGGTAGTAATGTCGGGGATGGCCAGCAGGTACCCGTGGAGGTTGTTCAACCTCCTCGTCAAACAGATCGTCGTTGTCGGGGTCGTAGTAGTACCTGTCGTCTGTCCCCAATGTCGCAGCGGACTTGGCGGAAGTCTGAGTCGTCGGCTACGGTAACCGCTGAGGTCTGCGGTGGCAGCCGAACCAGCAGTCTGACCCGTGATCGAAATACGCTGTGCGCCATGCCAAGGTGCCAATGGGGTGGGTGCGGGTGCCGGCAATCTGGCCAAAACCTCCTTGAACCGAGTGTCAAGCTTGTCATTGAAGGATTTCTCGAGCCCATCGATCTTGTCCATGGCGTTGGTGAGCTTGGTGTCAAACTCCCCTAGGCGTGCATCCACATCTTCAGCGCGACCGACCAAGAGCTCGGAGAAGTGTGCATGTAGTTCTTGGTTCGTCATTGTGGCAGGGTTCCGTGAAGTATATGTCATGGTTAGTCCTTTAAAAAGCACATGTATATACTATGGAAATATGGTGGAAGGCACGCGTAATCCGTCAAGCAATATATGAAGCTCTTACAAGTTCTTACCAAATAGCAGGAAAAGGCGATGTGCAACCGCGAGGATCAGTGGGTCCAGAGATTGAACCAAGCGATTACCAGGAGTCGAGACACCGCACGTGGAGAATATCTGTGGAGCTCTGGGAAGGCTTAGCAAAGGGGTTAGCAATTATCAAAACAGCAATGCAAAAGTTGAAAGAATGCTCAACGACGGTACTGTGATGGTCCTAGGCTAGACCGTACTAGAGACACGAGCCTAGATCACCAACGATGTCACGACGCGACACAACAAGCAATGTATGATGATATGGCACCCTGAAAAGAGAACCGAGATGCGGAAAATTACTATGATGGCGAGTGTCTAGAACTGTCTACGGGGTCTAAAAACAGGTTAGCCCCAAAAAAAATTCGAAATTTTTTATTATGCTCCGGAAAGCGCGCAGGCGCCAAAAAAATGTCGCTATAACGGCCGATGGAGAAAAGTGATCTCCGGGGTCGAAAACCAGTATAGGCAGAAAAAAAATTTGGAGGCGGTTCCAGACTTTTTTTTTGCTCTCATTCTGGACTTACGACCGGACTCTGAGCCTGATACGGACTTTAGCCTAACACGGAAACAACAAAGAAGGAAAGTAAAAAGAAATAACTAGGAAACAATAAATCAACTCGGACTCGTGCCGCGGCAGGATAGGTGATCGGATTCTGTAAGATCCCTTATTTATAAAGGAAAAGGATCCCTGTGATTGCAAATTCCCTGGATCATTGCTAGCATCCACAGTTTAAGATGAAGTACACAGATACAAAGGTCAATATTACAGGCATTCTAGAGACAAACATAGTCTTTACAACTCCAAGGCCACAGGCCTAATACAAGAGTTTGAATAAATAAATAAATAAATAAAAGTCTTCATCTTCATGTGCCACAGGCAAACATGTTGAGTGTAGACTCATGACTCCTAATCCTCATCAGAGTAACCTGCAACATCACAAGTTATAGCCACAGTGGGTCAATACATTGGAATAGTATTGGCAAGTGATACCTTAGTATAATTTAGGTGGACTAAATACTATATGCAATTTGGCTAAGTGTAGCTTGGCTTGCTTTGCTCAAAATAGATTTTTCCTATTAGTTGAAATCACTAAGTTTTTCTTTGTCAAAACTTTTCCCAAAGAACCACCAATAGACATTGAGGTCCTTCACCCTTGTTCACCCACAAGTTTTACTTAGAAGTTGGGATGAGGAGATTCTTGATAGCTTCCATGTCTTGATGCTCAAGTTGTCCATTACCATGGACTTGGCTAAGTACTTAGATTTTTCCATCTGCAGAGGTTGTGCACTTTCCCCACCAGACTTGATTTTCACCAAGAGAGGACCTTTCAGAAGCCTTCCCTTAGACCAAATGGACGCGCTCCAACCTATCATTCCCACTACCACCAACTGTCCAAATGGCTAAGTTCTAGCAACCTATGTGATCCAGGCAGAGCCCATATTGCCAAGTGGCTGCACTAGAAGCTTCTCAACACTTGGCCTCTAAAATCTCTTTGTTCCTGGGTGGCTTTCCACAAGTGAGATACACAAGGTTCACCAGTCCCCTGGCCTTGTGTAACCACTCAACACAAACCATTCCTTCCATTCCACCCAGGTGTTTCATTTACTTAGTTGTTTTATTAAGAAAAACACAAGTCCAAAGACTTAGAAATATTTTCATCATAGCATGTATATATTTCACCAACCCTTGGTTGCTACTAGCTAGGGTAAGCATGGCATAGATAGTATCTTAACTCAGAAATTTTCTAGCAATTCTACATCCACTAGGATTTCCCAACATGGCATATAAGCAAAATATAACATGCAAGTCTACAAAAATATTTCTAATGCTTAGTAAAACATAGGAATAATAATATTCATGAAGTACCACTTGCCTTGGTAGTTTGGAGAGTAGATACACTCCTCACAATCACAATCACAATCACTAGCACCAAAATCTACACAAAGATTTATAGCAACAAATTACATACAAAACATATACAACCAAAAATATATGCATGCATGCAAAAATGGTATGTGATGATTTTTAAAACTCAACCAAGCAAGTAAACAGTACTGGTTCATTAACAAGTTAAAAACTTGCCAAACAACATTTATTTAAACCCTAAATCATTTCCTAAACATTTTATATAATCAAATTAGCCCTACAAAAGTGTCTGCCAATAAAGTCATTTTAACAGAAGCAAAACATTAAACACATTGCATATTTAAAAAGAGCTTGCTCTCCTGATTCCAACGGTATAAAATTTGTCAAATTCTAACATGGGGATCAAAAGTTATAGCCAAAACAAAATCAAACTTCTAATAGATTCAAATTCTGTCTTTTAAATCTAACTGCTGCCACGCGTCTTGTTCTAATTGGCCCGTACCGCTTCGCGTAGGATCACGCTTCTGAGCCATTAGATCTACTTAAACCGCACGGCTCAGATCTACTTGTAACGATTCGTTAAGTGATCTAATCCTGCACGCTGGATCCAGATCTGATGGCTCTGGATCAAACAACCAAAGTTGGGCGGTGCTGGCGGTGGCTACTGGCGGCGGCGAGCTCTGCCTACGGCGGCGTGGCGCTACAGGTGATCCTAGGGTCGTCGGAGGGGCTTACCAGAAACGTGACGGCGTGCTGAAGCTCAAGCTGGCGACGGCTTGGCAAGGGGCGTACGGACGCAGTCGCTGGAGCTCGTCAAAGTTGCGGGCGGCGTCTGCTGCTTGCTGTCGAGGTCGTTGCCGAGGCTCTGCGTCGACCCAACACAAACCAGATGGTTCAGGAGATGCGCAAAGATCTGGCGATCAAGTCAGTACTAAAGGGAAGGCAAGGGGCCGCACTGGCTTTACCTGAATCGCACGTCGGAGTCGAGCGGCGGCGCAGGTGCTTGCGGGTGAGAATGAGGACGTCGCTCTGGGTCATGGGAAAGCAAACGGAGGGCATTAGCAGATGCGCAAGATCATGCTGGTCGCAGTGGTTTGAACGAGAGGCAAAGGGGTGGTCCGTGCTTACCGAGATTCGTCGCTGGAGTGCGTCTGTCTGCGGCGGCGCAAGTGCGATTGTGGGTAGCCTGGTGGCGATGTGGGCGAGTGAGGGAAATGGTCGCAGAGGTGGGGGTTAAGTAAGCGGGGCAGGATCGCGCGGCATATCAATGGAAATTAAGCGCAGCGATAATGTGGCAGGTAACAATGAATGGCGCCGCGTGATTAACGAAGGCGACGTGGTCGCAGGTCCACTCAATGGGTTTGGGAATGAGGGGTATTGTGTCGTGGGTGCGGGAGCGAGAGAGAAGGACCCGGGTGGGCTTAGTGGGCTGGATTAGTAATTGGGCTCAATTGCTGGCGCTGGCCTTTTTCTATTTCTTTTCTCCTTTTCTTTTTCTGTTTTGATTTTATGGAATGATTTTCAAATCCAAATCAATTGAGTTTGAATTCAAAACTTCTCTAGGTTTTTATACTACAAACCTTGCATTCCAATGTGTGTTTAAACACTACTGTCCAATCCAAACACTTTGATCAAGTGAAAAATAAAAATAAAATCAAGCCTTTATGATATATATTCAATAGGCATAATATTGGTTTTTATTATTCATTTTGTTTTGAAACTTGTTCAAACTTTTGGTGGTGCCTAAGTTTGAATACACAAACTTTACTGAATCAAAACAAGTATTCTTCTCATTGGAAGATAGCACTGAGGCTTAGAGCAAGCTCACATAAAATAATAAGCACAAATGCTTCTGTTTTGAATTCATTTGTTTGAAATGAAAATCATATGCTCATGGATGCATGGATGATATGTATAAGTTTGAAACATGATTTTGAGGATGTTACAGATTCGTGTCGCGGTAGGAAGGCGGTGGCGGAGTTTTTAGGGTTTATGGCGGTGGAATATGGTGGCGGAATATGGTGGCGGTGACTACTATGATCAGAACTCGAAACTCTACGGGACGAGACACTAAGACCAGCAACTTGACGCGACGATGCAGACACAAATTCAACAATGCAAAACTAAAAAGATAATGCAAGGCGTAGATTGGTGATGGGATGGATCTAAACTCTAACTGTGTTTTTGGCTTTTTCGTGGGTTATAGGTAAAAATAGATCTAATCTACGAAAACAGTAAAATCTCACCGAGCAACCTGAAATCTGATACCACTTGATAGGGCCAAGGTGTCCGATCTTTCGATGAGATGATGATAATCGATTTGGTGGAGTTCGGGCTTGACGATCCGACTACATGTGCGAGCACGAGCGCCAATGCAATCGCTAAGCCAATCTCCTGGAGGTTACCGATCCTGTGGGAACACGATCAGCCTGACCAGCGAGGGTCTTAATTCCTACCTGAAATCAAGAACAAGTAAGAACCAATATTGCAATCAAGATATTGCGGATTAAGAGGAAAGCTTTATTGAAAAGGTGGGATCCTGAATAGGTGCGAAGTACAAGAGGCCTCTGCGACGCTCGAGCCTTGGCGAAGTTGCTACGATGGCTAACTTAATGTCTAAACAAAATCCCAGTCTAGGGTGACGGCTATGGGGAGTATTTAAGGAGGAAAAGGTGGGGTTTTGGCCAGCCATGGAAGTGGTGGCCGAATCCAACCCTAGAAGTCCTTTTCCCCTCAAATACGGACTCTAAAAAGTGGCTATTTAAAATTGCGAAAATTACATGGGCCTGGCCCAAAATAAAGGTGTCGCAGCACCATATTAAGCTATGGACGAATTCGTGAAGTATTAATCTTGAATATTTCGTCCAAGCCTTCTTTCTTCATTATGGTGGCCTCAAAGTTCCGAAATATCCATCTGTGGCCTTCTCTTGGATCATCACATGCTTGCTGCCATCTCCATGCATGGCCATGCTCCAATGCTTGTCCCTCTCATCCATGCTTGGTCCATCATTCCTAAGAGTAAAAAATACATCTGATTTAGGCAGCATCATATTCTCATGTATGTGAGGAATAGTTCCAAGAAACGAAAGTACCTGATAGTTAAGTTGTTTGGCACGAGATCTTGTGATGGGTCCTTGTATGTGTGTAGTTGTAGGTACAACGGTTGTATCAATAGAAGGGATGTCCACATCACTTCCTCCGAGCCGGCTGACGAACCGGCTCACTGCTTCGATGCAACCAGTGTGATGTTGAACATCCTTCAGTCGAGTTGACCTGGTGATGTTGAGTATAGCCTTGATTTTGTCCCGGTTCACCTCTATGCCTCGCTTAGAGATGATGAAACCTAACAATTTTCTGGCTGGAATTCCAAAGAATCTCTTCTTCGGATTTAGCATGATGTTAAATTTTTGTAGACTAGCAAATGTTTCCTCCAATTTAGAAATTAAAGTTCCCTTCTTTTTTGACATAACTGGTATGTCATCTACGTATACATGGACGTTTCATCTGATTTGGTCATTGAGACAACGTTGCATAGTACGTTGATATGTTACTCCTGCATTCTTTAAGCCAAAAGGCATAGTTTTGTAGCAGAATGTTCCAGAAGGAGTGACGAAAGACGCCTTATTTTGATCCGACTCTTTCATCAGTATTTGCTGATATCCAGAATATGCGTCGAGAAAACAGAGTAATTCTGACCCTACCGTCGAGTCGATAACCTGATCGATTCTTGGCAAAGGGAATGGGTGTTTTGGGCATGCCTTGTTCAAAGCGGTATAATCAACACACATCCTTAAATCAATAGTATCCTTTGGGATGAGTACAGGATTTGCCACCGAATCTGTATGGATGACCTCTATTATGAATCCGGCTAATTCTAGTCGGGCCAATTCCTTGGCTATTGCTTTGCGCTTTTCATCACCAAACCGCCGTAAGGACTGTTTGACGGGTTTAGCATCAGGGTACACATTAAGAGAGTTCTCGGCAAGTTCCCTAGGTACTCCGGTCATGTCAGAAGGCTGCCATGCGAAAATATCACTATTAGCTTTGAGGAACTCGACGAGCGCGCTTTCCTATGTGAGGTCTAAGCCTACCCCTATGTTCGTCATATTGGATGGATCATATTCCTTCAGTGATGTTTTCTTCGTATCTTCTGACGCCTTGAACTGTATGCTTGGCTTCAGTACCTCGTTCTTCATAACGGGCATCTCAGACAGGTTGATGGTCTTCTTGATCTCCTAGTACTCCTAGGCGTTTAGCACGGCTTCGGCAAAGGCAGCAGATGCTTCATTGCATTCTTGCGCTTTCCTCGGATTTCCCCGGATGGTGATGACGCCCTTTGGACCTGGAAGTTTTATCATATTATAGATGTAACAGGGACGAGCCATGAACGCCCTTCGGCAAAGGAATCTTCCTTGGGTTCCTTGCCTTTCTCGAAATTTTTCTTTCCTTTTTGTCGCTTGACTCTGTAGCTAGCGGATTCGTCTTTTTTGATGTCGTCATTGAAACAACACTCGGCATTTGTGTGGGTAGATCCTCCGTTACTATCCATGTGGTGGACAGAGGGATTGTTGGCAATGTCGGCCCAGGTATAAGTTATTCCGGGATGCTATTCTCCTCTGCCCTGGATTCAGGAAGTCCCGCGGCCTTGACCCCGGCCGCCTCCGTGCCCTCCTCGTACTCCGAATTCGAATGTTTCTTTGATATCTGCGTTGTCCGAAGCTAGTTTATCTTCTGAGGTGTTCTTGCGCTTCTGAGCTTGTTGTTTTGGCTGTTTGGCCGCATTGGGATTGGCCAGAATATTTAGCAGCCCTTATAAATCATCATCGACATCAGCATACTTGCTTGCCATCTCTATCATTTCTCCCGAATCTGTGATGTGGTCATGCTTCAATCTGTGACGCAAAAGTCTGACTAGAAGTCCTGCGATGAAAGCTTCTATCGTGGTTTGCTCGTTTACTCCTTCACAGGAGTTCTTCGTGTTAATCCAGCGTTCGAGGTAATCCCATCAAGTTTCTCCGGGTCTTTGAGTGCAACGCTGCAAGTCTCTGACTATGCATGGCCTCCTGTATGTTCCCTCGAAGTTTAAAAAGAATGCACTTTACATATCATACCAGTTATGAATTGAGTTTTCTGGCAGTTCATTGAGCCCCGATCGAGCCGTCTTCCTCAGCATAAGCGGGAGATATGAGACTGCTACCAGGCTGTTTCCTCCTTTGGCGTCTGCGGGCAGTTCGAAAAATCACGGAGCCGGTATCCGGCCAAGTCATAGGGCTGGATGTGTTTGGCGATACCAAAGTCAACCAGAAATTTTGTCTGACAGATGCGTGGGCCAAAGCACTTGGGTCCCACATACACGTCTTCTTCCTCATACCGTCGCGCCTCTATGTCTGAATCAATGCGGTGGCAAGCATCATTTGGCGAGAGAGATTTGCGCCTCGGAGGCTCACGGCTTCTGCACGGCAGAGTCGGATTTCTGCTTCTCCTCTCACCATTTCTGTCTCTGCCCCTGCGGCTTGCATGGCTACGACAGAATCCTTCATGGTCGCTGCGTGGGGGCGATGGTGGTCCTAGTGGATTGTTTCCGGCTGGGTTACACGGTGGTGGTGGTGGTGGAGTCTCATTATGCTGACTCTGATGCTGGTTTCTTCGGGCTCCATCCCTACTTGATTCAGGACGATCCGGATCATCTCTTCGTCTGGCGTTACCAGTCGGATGACTTGGTGGTGGCATTCTCAGCCGATCTTCCTCTCATCGGAGGCGTACTTCCTGGTCTTCTCTATGGCAGTTGTTTTGCCGACGATGGCCCTGATGGGGAACCATTGCCCTAGTGGCATCTTCGGATGTATCCGGAATAACTCTTGCCTAGTCACGTGCAGGCCTGCGAGAGTGGCCGTTTGAGCCGGTCCTTAAATTCTATTCTTCTCCCTGGGGACAATAGCATTGATCTGTATCCCTGCGGGGTCTTTCTTTGGCTCTTTGGTCGACGCCAGTGTGGCAAAATTCCGACTTTGAGGCCAGCTTGACACTGAATTCCGACTTTGATGCTAGTGCTTTAATCCTTTGTCTAGCAACGCAACACATTGCTGGGCCTGCTCTGGAGATGTATTATTGGCGAGGATAGCTCGAGCTGCTGCAGGGTTTTCCAACGGTGTGATGTGAACTCAAATCTTCTCTCTAGTTTTTCCATCGAATAGATCTCTATGGATATACGGGTTCTTATTGGCAAGAACCGGACCTCCTCTTGTCTTGGTTGGTGGTCACTTGAAATCTGACTGATATTTGGCAGGATCACTGTCTAACTATTGTTTAAGCTCGACGATGCGCGCGACATCTTCGAGTAAAAAGAAACGGTGCTTTTCCAGGTCCTCATCCCTTTTCTCCAGCGCATCCGAAGTAAGATCCGAAGCCGTTGGGATTGGAATTGTTAGAGAATCTCCGTTAATTTCACGTGTACCCTTTGTGACGACGTGTACATCCACGGTATTAATTGGATATCCTTCCTGATTCTCCATCTCGATTTCTTCATCAACTTTTTAGTCATTGGTTTCCTCGACTTCTGGCTCTGCCTGTGTCAGATTGTTCTTCTTTTTCCTCTTTGACCGTCGAGTAGCCTTAACGTGCGTACCAGTGGCAAAGATGGATTTTGGTCCGGTACCGGGGGATAACCTTCCGTCAGTACTTTCCGTAGTGGTTGGTTTGTGGAACTCGGACGAATCTCCGGTATCCATGTCATCCTGCGAAGTGTAGCGTTCATCCATGCTATCATATGAACTAGGGGGATTTTTTGGCTCACCTTGCGTTGGCTTGGAGGCATGTTCCTCTTCGTACTCCTCCCTCTCCTTCTTGAAGTCCCGAAGTTCCTATGATGTTATTGACTCCTGAGAGGAGCCACGTAAGTCAACGTTTTCTTCGATTGCATCGATAACTGAATCGCTGCCGGCTCCAGCATCGACAGAGTCGGATCCAGAACTTATGTGGTACACGAAACAATGCTTCTTCTTTTTCATGTTCTTGAGGTAGTGGCACAACTAGGTTTCCGCCTCCTCCATCTCCAATCTTTCCTTGATATCAGCGGTTGTTTCATAATAGATGTAGGGGCATCTTGTCATCTTCTTTATCTTGCTCCTCAAGAGTGCTTTTTCTGCTATAGCCTCAGTAGGACTAGATCCGTAGAGTATACATTCCTCATCTGTGTATCCGATCTTGACAAGGGGATCAGACCCAGTTTTTTCCTCCACCGCTTCTTCCACTATAGGAGTGGGCTGGGTGGGTTCGATTTTTTGGGATCTTGAACTCTTCCACCTCTACAGACAGAGTAGATCTGTATTTTTCTTACGCCATGGTCATCACCTCAAGGGTGGGTTGGGCGGGTTCAGCAAAACCGAGATAAGTATCGATCTCGCCGATAGACATGATCGTGTAGGTCGTCACGGGTTTGCTAGCCGGAATCCAAGTCTCATCGAGTAGAACGAGAGGGACATCACTGGCATAGACCATGCGACCCATGGCGATTGTTTTGCAGATTCCTGCATGCACAGATTTTGCTTGGAACGAAGCTCCAAAAGTTACCCGCCCCATGGTGGGTGCCAAATGTCATCGGATTATCGACAAGTACGCCATAGGGGGTCCTAACAACGTTGAGAAGATGGGGTGTGATACGTCGGATGTTCCAGGAGAGGTGAGCACAAGTTTACCCAGGTTCATATACGACTACGGTGATCGGATCCTACTCCTGCTAGCAACCCAGTAATATATCGGCGTCAGCCGGATGTTACAACGGATTACAAGAGAAGTTCGCATGTGCGAGTTGTGATTGTATCTATTGCTATGGTTGTCCCCTAAAGGCTCCCATAGGGCTGGTTTATATAGTCACCAGGACCTAGGGTTGCAGGAGAGACCTATCCGTCTACGTTACAGAGTCGGTAACTAGATACATCTTGGACTACAAGTAATACCATAGGCCTAAGTCGGTAACTCTTCTAGGACTTGCCATAGCCGGAACTGGCTCGTCCTCTTTCTCTGAATGGGCCGCCTGTGAAGCAAAGCTCTAACCCATTGATGGGCCACCCTGGTCAGTGAGTCATGTGGGTATACCCAGAAATTATAGCCCCAACATCAATCAACAATATGTCGTCCACATATAGTACTAGGAATGCTACAGAGCTCCCACTCACTTTCTTCTAAATACAAGCTTCTCCATAAGTTTGTATAAAACCAAAACTTTTGATCACCTTATCAAAACTTTGATTCCAACTTCGGGATACTTGCTTCAATCCATAAATGGACCATTGAAGTTTGCATACCTTGTGAGCATCTTTAGGATCGACAAAACCTTTGGGTTGTACCATATACAACTCTTCATCAATGTCTCCATTGAGGAATGCCGTTTTGACATCTATCTGCCATATCTCATAATCATAATATGCAACAATTGCTAACAAAATCCTCGCAGACTTTAGCTTCTCTACCGGTGATAAAGTCTCATCGCAGTCAACTTCTTGAATTTTTCAAAACCCTTTTGTGACAAGTCGAGCTTTGTAGATGGTTACATTACCATCAGCATTTGTTTTCTTCTTGAAAATCCATTTGTTCTCGACAGCCTTTCGGCCATCCGGTAAGTCCACAAAAGTCCATACTTGGTTTTCGTACATGGATGCAATCTCAGATTTCATGGCTTCTTGCCATTTATTGGAATCTGGGATCATCATCGCTTCCTCATATGTCGCGGGGTCATCGGTGTTGTCCACCAACATGACACTCATGACGGGATCATACCAATTGGGAGTGGTACGAGTCCTTGTCGATCTGCGAGGTTACGTAGTAACTCCGACCGAAGTTTCATGATCACCATCATTATCTTCCTCTCTTATTGGTGTAGGCGCCACAGGAAATTCTTACGATGTTGTGCTACTCTCAAATCCGAGAGAAGGTTCGACAACCTCACCAAGTTCTACTTTCCTTCCAGTCACTTCTTTCGAGAGAAACTCCTTCTCTAGAAAGGATCCATTCTTGGCAACAAAGATTTTGCCTTCGGATCTCTGATAGAAGGTATACCCAATAGTTTCCTTTGGGTATCCTACGAAGTTGCATTTTGCGCTTTGGGTTGAAGCTTGTTGGGTTGTAACTTCTTTACATAAGCTTCGCAACCCCAAACTTTAAGGAACGACAATTTAGGTTTCTCCCCAAACCATAATTCATTTCGGTGTCGTTTCAACAGATTTAGATGGTGCCCTATTTAAAGTGAATGCGGGTGTTTTTAATGCATAACCCCAAAATGATAACTGTAAATCTGTAAGTGACATCATAGAACGTATCATATCTAAGAGAGTTCGATTACGACGTTCGGACACACCATCACGTTGTGGTGTTATCGGCGGTGTCAATTGTGAAAGTATTCTACATTTCTTCAAATGCTCGCCAAACTCGTAACTTAGATATTCACCTCCACGCTCAGATCATAGAAATTTAATCTTCTCGTTACGTTGATTATCGACTTCACTTTGAAATTCCTTAAACTTCTCGAAAGTTTCAGACTTATGTTTACACTCATCAGGACACACACATCGGTATGTATGAATTTCAATAAGTCCGTAGCTCGCTCCATCATACCAAAAAATGGAGTCTTAGTCATTTTCTGCATCAGACATGCTTCACATCTTTCAAGTGATTCAAAATCAAATTATTCAAGAAATCCATTGGAATGGAGTTTCTTCTTATGTTTCACTCCAATGTGACCAAGACGACAGTGCCACATGTATGTATAATTATCATCAAATTTCAAACGATTAGCATCTATATTATGAACATGTGTATCATTACTATCGAGATTCAATAAGAATAGACCATCTATTAGCGGTGCATGACCATAAAAGATATTAATCGTATAAATCGAACAACCATTATTCTCGGACTTAAACAAGTAACCGCCTCGCAATAAATGTGATCCGGATATAATGTTCATGCTCAACGCAGGCACCAAATAAGAATTATTTAAGTATAAAACTAATCTCGGTGGTAGATGATGAGGTAGCGTGCCGACCGCGATCACATCAACCTTTGATCCATTTCCTACGCGCATCGTCACCTCGTTCTTCGCTAGTCTCCGTTTATTCTTCAGCACCTATTTAGAGTTACAACTATGAGAAACCGAACCAGTATCAAATACCCAGGCACTACTATGATTACTAGTAAGATACACATCAATAACATGTATATCAGATATACCTTTCTTCTTGATGTTGGTGTTCTTCAGATCTGCCAAGTACTTGGGGCAATTCCTCTTCCAATGATCTTCTCCCTTGTAGTAAAAGCACTTAGTATCAGGATTAGGCCCAGCCTTGGTCTTCTTCGCTAGCACGGTAGCTTTCTTACCGCCCTTCTTGAAGTTTCCTTTTTTCTTAGGCTTTCCTTGCTTCTTGAAATTGGTGGTCTTATTAACCATCAACTTGGTGCTCTTTCTTGATCTCCACTTCTGCAGACTTCAACATAGAGAAGAGTTCTGGCAACGCCTTATCCATGCGATGCATGTTGTAGTTCGTCACAAAGTTATTGTAACTTGGTGGTATTAATTGGAGGACACAATGAATCCCCAAAGCATTAGGAATTTTTATGCCCAATCTCTGGAGCTTATTGGCATGCCCGGACATCTTAAGCACATGCTCACTGATGGAGCTGCTCTCTTCCATCTTGCAGTTAAAAAACTTTTCAGAAGCTTCATAACTCTCAGTCGCCATGTGAGCCTCAAATATCATTTTGAGTTCGCAAACAATATCATGTGGGTCAAACTTCTCAAACCTTTTTTGAAGCTCCGATTCCAAACCATACTAGATAGCACAATGAACTATGCAGTACTGATTCTTTTGAGTACGGTAAACATTTTTCACCTCATCGATAGCATCATCTGCAGGTGGGTCACCCAACAGTGCATCCGGCACATAGGTCAACTGACCAGCATTGAGGACAATCCTCAAATTGCGAAACCAATCCACGAAGTTGCTTCCGTTGTTTTTCAACTTTTCTTTCTCTGGGAACGCATTAAAATTCATGGTAGGGGCTATAACAACCCTAGTTTGTTAAATGGTAAATAGGATTTGTTTGTTCATTCATGAGCATCATAATTTAAAATGCATGAAATAAAAAGGTTCTCAAAAAACCCTCAACCCTAAATCCCCTCTCAATTTGAAACCTTTCAAATGGTTCGAATTATTTTGAAAACCCAAAAACATATGGAGACCAAATGGATTATAAGGGTCCCTGCAATATTTTAATTGTTTACAGAACTTCTGGTATTTTGAAAATCATTCAAAATAGAACACAATTGAAAATACAAAAGAGAGAAAAGAAAAAAAAGAAAAATGTTTTAGAAATAAAAAAACATTCCCCTAAACCTATCTGGGCCGAGCCCAGCTCGCTCTCTCTCTCCCTACCTCCAACCCACAGTGGCCATCAGCCGTCTCCCTTGCTTCCTCTCGGCCCAATTTGGCCCACCACCAGCCCCTTACGGCCCATACCACTTTGGCCCTCCCCTATTCGTCGTCTTCCTCCTGCCGGCGAAGCAGCTGCCTGGCAGAGCACGCGTTGTCGATCTCCCTCGAGGATAAGGATAAGAACCACCGCGTCGCCACCTGCGAGGATAAGGATAAGAACAACTGCATCATTCTCTCTCTCCCCATACCCATTTCGCTTCCTCTCGCTCTCTCTGCCATTTCCCCCTTCGGTCTAAAACCCTATCTGCGGACTCGTTGTCGTCCCCGCCATCTCCGACCACCCCTTGGCCATCTGAGACCATGGTCGGCTCCGCCTCGTCTCTATGAGGCTTCTCTTCAAAGGAATTGGCCGCAGGCGCTACGAAACGTCGCCATCGACCTCGCCTTCCCCGACTCCGGTCTTCACGTCCATCTTCGATTCCGGTTGTTCTGGATCTCCCCCGGCCTCGCCGCCATGTATACCATGTTCGTGGTGAGCCTTTGTACTTTCCTGTGCCCTCCGTCTCCTTCCTCTCGCTCTCTATCCTCTTCCCCACAAGGACCTGTCACCGCCGTCGCTCGCCGTTGTCGGGCCGCCATCTCCGGTGACCAAATAGGAGCGGCGCCACCATAGTAAGGCTCCCCATGCTCGTCCACGTCCAGCGCGCCCGCTCCCGCAGCCCCGCACCGCTCCTAGCGGCGTGCCTGAGCTCGATCTGGGAGCAATTTCATCGCTGATGTCATCATGACGTCAATCTGATGCCATTTCTCTTTTTCTTTTTCTGTAATCATTTCTATAAATAAGAAAAATATGATAGGTGGGTCCACCCTGTAAGTATTATAAATAATATCATAAATGTTATCTGTTTAATAAAATGTTAAAGTAATTTCATAATGTAAATTGTTTTATAATATTCTAAAAATGATTTAAATGAATTAAAAATGGAGAAATTCATAACTAATTCATTTTATATTAGAAAAATACAAATAATATATCAAATTGTTCAGAAAAATGAGATCTATCTCATAGCATCATAATCATGCATTGTTAAGAAACTCACATGGCAAGTATAATTAGAAGAACAAAATGAACCCCCATAGGTGATTCCGAGGATCCCCCTGTTCTAGGGCTTGCACCTCTCGAACCCTGTTTAAAATAGTCGAGCATGTTTAGGGTTTCAATATCAATACAAATTAACTTGTCATATCATCATTCTTGTTTGAGCATTGGATCGATGCCATGTGTTGATTGTTGTATTTCTTTTCCGGTGTTTCTGCTTCTTCTCGGTAGTACTCAGAGATGAATGTGAGCAGCGATTCGAGATCAGAGACCAAGGTCAACACCATCGAAGGTCGAGATCGACACCATCGAAGGTTATCGACAAACATGTCCAGATGATGTACCATAAGATCTATAACTAAGTATCAACAGGCAAAGGCAAGCGAAGCCCCACACATACATATGAATCCTATGCTTTAAAAGTATTTACATTCTAGCCATGTGCATGCAATTCTAAAGTCTTTGATCAATAGGTAGAGTAATCCTATCTAATTCATGATACATTTGAAGCCTATATTCCCTGGTCCACTACTCCTAGCATAACTAGGTTTTGGCTTGTGAAGCGTTGCTAGAGCTATTATCTCTGTTGTACTTAGCCATGCTTAGTTGTTATCGCTGGTCCATCCGTGTGATGAATTAGAGCTGCGAATGAACCTAGTATGACAGGATGACGTGATAAGATCAGAGATGAAATTTAAACATGCTAAGGATTGTATGGGAGGCCACGGTGGGTTGTGGTTTTTGCAGTCCCATACTTGCCACTATTAGGACCTGAAGTTCTTGCCTCTTGAACCAAGATGAGCGTATAGCCACATGGGTCCATGGGAACCCCTCGACCAACTAACTTGCCTAGTAGATTCCATGAGTCACATAGTTCGGGCGTTCCATTCGACATACACATTCTGGTTCTTCTCGAAGGAGGTGCATTCATAATAGGTAGGTAAGCGTGGCCGGGAACAAGAGATGCATGGCATCTGTAATCTTGAACCCTGTACACATCATTAGGTACTGGCTTCAGGACTCGACCCGTTACACCTGCATCTCCCTAGTGCATGACTCATGGTCTTGGCAAAAGAAAGGTAAAGGTCATGTCCAACCACCCTCTGCCAGCCTTCCAATAAAGAGGGCTAATCTATACTGGCATTAAGAGTCGGTTAGTACACGTGGGTAAAGTTGTACACGCCTACAGGGTATTAATCTTTTCAAAAAGCCGTGTCCACGGCTATGGACGAATTGGGAACGGACGTGATGATCATAGAGAACTTGAACCTAATCGTAAAACTTGGTAAGTTAAGTAATGTGTGCTTTAGGATGCTTCCTCATGGTACGAGGGGGTGATCCTAGTTGGTAGGTTCAACTGATGATGATTTGGTGGATGTAAGAGATGATCAAAGCTAGAGATACTGATCTCTTATCCCCTTTTAAAATATTCTGATTAGTCGTGATTCTTCTCACTCTTGTTTTATAAAACAAATATGGATTTATACAAAATAACTCCACCAGCCATAAGTCTTGCGGAGTACACCCTGTACTCACCCTTGCTTTGTTGATACTTTTGCAGCAGAGTAAGTGTTACCATAGAATATGAGTTCTTCATGGCATCGACATTAACGAGTAGTTTGGAGTTCCTATCCGGCAGTCTGGGATCTATGGATTGGACATCATCGTTATGCTTCAGGCCTCTTAGGTCATTTGTTAAGTTTTCTATACTTAATAGCCTAATTTGCCTTCCGTTGTTTGATGTTTGTGGTTAGTGACCTCTGCTTGTAATATTTTGGCTCTTCACTCAGTTATGAGCTTGCTGTAATAATTTTTGTGTCGTAGTGATGTCTACGCACTTCTATTCTTGTAGGCAGTTGTTGGGCCTCCAAGTGCAGAGGTTTGTAGAACAGCAGCAAGTTTCCCTTAAGTGGATTACCCAAGGTTTATCGAACTCAGGGAGGAAGTGGTCAAAGGTATTCCCTCTCAAGCAACCCTGCAATCAAGATATAAGAAGTCTCTTGTTTCCCCAACACACCCAATACACTTGTCAGGTGTATAGGTGCACTAGTTTGGCGACGAGATAGTGAAATACAAGTGGTAACGGTGCCAGAAAATAGCTTCTGACTTGTTGACGTGGCGTAACGTGGGTGAGTGCCATAAAATAGCTTGACGGTGAGGTAAATACTAAAGGAAAAAGGATGGAAGCAAGCAAACATGCAAAAGATCTATTAGAAAACGGTGTTTCAATGTTTAGAAACAAGGCCTAGGAATCATACTTTCACTAGTGAACACTCTCTCATAGAAATATCCTCTCTTCATGATACTACTCTTAACTACTCTCCGGTTGGACACTCTAATCCATGGTAGGGCTATAAGAGCACTCCTCAAAGTCCTCCTTCCCCAATCTAGATAACTCCACACTGTCACCTTGAGCACTAGATGGTTCCAACAAACACCACAATTTCATAGAGAACACCAACTCAAAATATAACTCATGAATATATATTAATCTAGCTTAAGTTCCACACACGGCGTGCACACTGTCACTTTCACACATGTGGGGAAAATCATAGATCTATTAAAGCACGATGAGTATTCATGTAGACTAAAGCCTAAGTGCAACCATGGCGTGCATGCTGTCACTTTCACCCACATGGGGAGAGCAGAGATCTATTGAAGCACTTGAGTAGCAAGGTATATCTACTTGATTACAAAGCTCATGACCACAATAAGATCATGCATAGAGAGAGATGAACACATAGCTACCGGTAGAGCCCTTAGCCTCAAGGAAGAACTACTCCCTCCTCATCATGGGAATCAACAACGATGATGAAGATGGTGGTGGTGATCAATGGAGATGGCTCCGGGTGCACTTCCCCGTCCCGGCAGGGTGCTGAAACAGAGACTTTCTGTCCCCTGAATCTCCCATTCGTTGGCAGTGGCACTGTGGAACTTTTCGTGGCCTTCTTCTGGATGATTTAAGGTTTTCTCCCTGGGGCCTTCTTATAGGCGAAGGAGGCAAGGTCGGTGGAGGGCCAGGGGGCCCACACCCCCTGTAGGCGCCACCAGGGCTTGCCCGTTCCTGGGGGGTGCGGCCACCCTGGTGCCCTACTATGTCTCTGCTTCGTGGTTCTGTGTTGGTCCGGGAAAAATAATGACTTTAGATTTTGTCCCGTCCAATTCCGAGAATATTGATTTTCTGCCTTTCTGGAACCAAAAACTGAAGAAAACAGGCAAATGGAACTGTGGCATCTTGTTCATAGGTTAGTATGAGAAAGTCATATAAAAATACCTCAAAGTAAATACAAAACAAAGCAAAGTAGATACTAAACAAGCATGGAACATCCAAAATTATAGATACGTTTCTGACGTATCACGTAGGGTCACTATTGTGTTATCAATTCTCCATATGTACGCTTTCGAGATTTAGGTTAGGCTTATGTTCAGACAGAGGTCTGGGATTTGCCTAGCCTTAATCCCAGGGGTGTCATAGGTTTTGGTATCAGAGCAGTACCGACTATAGGAAACCCTTTCTATTGGTCGATGTTGAGTCTAGTACTTGTGAAAACTATTTTTAAAAATGAAAATTATGTGCAAAAACTCTAGTATGCTTCTTTTTCTTCTTATCCAGTTTCGCTCTAACTCTGGGTCATCTTATCTTGTGTTGATTTGCAAAAGTTTTACTATCTCGTCTCGTTTTTCAAAGCTTAGGTGCCTTCCTAGGCATGTCGTTTTCTAGCCAGTGGACTTAGTGTAAAGTTCTCCAGAGTCTGGTGTGTGTGTGTTCCTTGTTTCCCTTGTTCTGTTTCATATGAGATATTTCTTTCTATCATGATCTCTTTCTTTTATGGCCCACAACATCATGTTAATGGTTGCACAATGTTCTGTTCTAGGCTTCGAAGTTACCTTTCGCCTCGAGTTCCTCCTCTTTATTTGTTCAGGTACTTCAGAAGTCGTTTCTTCTCTTGGAAGATACCTTGTGATTATTATCTTTTATTTTATGTTGTGTCACTCAAGTAGTAGTTACTCCTTTATTGGGTTTTAACCCTTGGACTTGAACCTAAGATCCCTGATTGTGCTGGATTCTGGTTTTGTGAATCTTGTACATGAAGCTGACCTTTAACCCAAGATCCATTGTTGACCCCTGTCGATAATGTTCACACATTATTTCAGGATGGCTAGTACCTTCTAGTATAGCCTTCAATCTTGTGGATATTGTTGCTATCAAATAGTGACGATAAAGGACTTCCCCTACCACATGCTATGGCAGATGTTCTCCAATGGAACCAAATAGACTAGGAAGAGAGTGATCCTCGTGAGTCTCGCGTCTATACTTGTGACTCTGCCACACCTTTCCTTCTCTGTGTTGGTTTTCGGAATATTGTTGATTTATGCATCTACATCTCGGGATTCTATTCTTAGCATGTTCTTTCTTATTTGTTGTTTCCGACCCTGTCTACTAGTTGGTAGCCAAGTAGTAGATGTGCATTGGTGTCTTCCAATGCAAGATACTCTTGTGGTCCGTCATTACAAATTGTAACATCCCAATTTCAGCAATCCTGATTTACTGTCCAAAATGCAAAAATCAGGGGGAACAAAAACTTTTTCTTGTTATCTATCACAATGCTTGCTTAATTTTTTGCTGGTGTTCATGCAACTGTTTGTGTATTAGGTGATGTACTCCTCATCTCAACACTAGGTTACAAAAAAACTATTTTACAAAAGAGATGTCCTGGCTCATCTTTCAGATTCTCAAATTTTCTGGCATTTCAAAACCTGAGCCAAGATGCTTTGATACAAAAAAAATACTTTACTAGTTTCTATTAGCAAAACAATGGAGACCTATAGATAATCTCCTTATGTTTTCAAGACAGAACTCCTAGCTACTCTTACCCCTAGGTTTGCCAAAAACCTTCATTAAAACCTTTTCATTCCAATCTTGGTAGAAATACCAAGATGGCCCTTATCCTATTTCAAAGCACATCCAACTCAAGATACCCACCCTTACCTCAAGATAGGCTTGATGGTAACCCTAGTGGTAGTTGGATAAGTGATAAGAAGAATTGCCTTGATCTGCTGCTTGATGAATTGCCTTGATCTGCTGACTGCCTTGTTTGCTTAGGACCTAGAGTGAGCTAATCTAGTATATCATCCCCTAGGACCGAATATTTGTTTGTAATCATCTATCTCAAATTAAGCAGCCAAATCTGGATCTATCCTAAGCCACCAAAGTGGTCATCTCATCTCCTAATCAAACTAATTAGGGTTAATCACTCTTGATGGTTTCCAACCTAGTGAAGAACCAATCCAAGTTTGTATCCCCTCTTTTGAATCTATCCCTCAACATAAACCACTTAATGGAAAGGATAAACCCTAGCCACCCTCTCAAATGTTTCCCTCTTGCATACTAGTCAAACTCCCCAAATCTGCCAAAATGGCCAAGTCTGGATTTCTTATCGCGATTCAATCTTTGGAGCTCTACCTTTTCAAACCCATGTGCATTATTGAGAATGTATTTGAACCATATTATAGTACATCATAAGTACTACCAAGGCCCACTATTACCCTTGGCTAAGCCCTTTTAATTCCCACTCATCCCTGATGGTTTTGTAGTCAAGATAATAATCTTTTCTGCAAATCTTATCATCTTGCCTACTTTGGCAGAAGCTCACATCTATATGCCACCTCCCCTTGACCAACTCCTTGCTTGGTTATGATCTACTAAACATGGCCTATCAACCCCCACTTCACTTGTTCCCATTGAATCTTTGTGCTTCTTAAACCCACATGGTTTAAGAGGCTACCTGATGTATCTGCTATGGCAGCCTTATTTTCAACAAATTTTCCCATCTCCTCTAGACCACCTCAAATGCAACCAATCCCAACTCTTGTTTCCATGATCATCTATATGACTTGGTCTACCTATCCATATAACCCTTGTACCAAGGTGAGCCCTGAGCTCCCTAATGCAGAGGTTAAGAAGTGACGAAGGTGCTGACGTCTATGCGAGCTAGGCTGTCTTCCCAGACTGTCGCCTGTAGGTTAAGGTATGGCATGGGCTCTGCGCTTGAAGACTTCTGATACTTGTGTTGTAACTGCCATAATGGCCACTTCGTAAGTTTTGTACTCGTTACTTTATGGATGTTGTAATGATACTAGTCGGTTATGCTCACGGCTCACTGATCATGGGAACGTGAATTGTATGCATAACGGGTATTCTCGGACCATAAATCCGGGGTGACACACAAACTATTTCGGGATGTTAGGAGAAACAAACTCCAGTACCTCGTCATTTCTAAGACAAGGTCAAAGTGTTGTAATCCACAGATCAATAAGCGTTTATTAGCTTATGTTCCGTTCCACCTTAAAGTGTCCCACTCTTTTATACTAAGAGGTCGTGCTGAGTTTCATGACCCTCTTAATGAAGTGATCTCTTACACATATTAACCACCCTTCCTCTGAGTTTTTGCGCTCAGGAATGATGCGTGTGCGTATTGATGTGGCCATCTAAGATTCTTAGCAATTTTTATTGCTTTGAACTTCTAGGACATTTGTATCATTCTTAGCGTGATTCGGTTAACCCTATCACTAAGCAAAGGATGATTGTGCTACCAAGTCCGTTATTCTAGTGCACTCTCTTCGTTCAAAGAGTTAGGCTTGCGCCAAAAGGCTCTAAGACTGTGTCCTCTTACCTTACCAAGCAAGATTCCTCTCAAACTAAGTGACATATTGGTGGTTCGTGATATTCTAGATGTCTACTAGAAGTACCGCCATGTTGCCACATGACCGTGTTGTTAAGTTTTTGAGCAAGCAAGTGCTCTAAACTTGTCTTTCTCCAAGGATCTGTACTGGATATCCTGAACAAGTAGGTTGAGCTTAAACAACAACTTGGAGAGTTGTAAGACAAAAGTTCTATTCAAGTTTGTTCCTCCTTAAAGGGATGTCTAGTTTTGTTCGTGATGAAGTAAGATAGTATGTCCTTCGTGGATATGTTATCTTTCCACATTTTTTATTTGGTTTGGGCAATTGTCAAATCAAACACAGTTCCAAGGACTACCATGTCGGTGTATCTACTTGTGATGTTTCACCTGAGTACACCTTCATGTCCTCTGGTCTGACCAATGTCTATGTCCTATTCATATAACATATGAGTCCATATTCTTGGAGTGTCTCAATAAGTTTGTTGTTGAGCCCATCAATGTCATCCTTATCTTCTCCATGTTATATGAGATTCATATGGAAGATTGGGAATTAATGTTGGAAACTTTTGAGAACCATCTTCATGCTATCTTGAATTATGTGTTCTGGATGTTAGAACCTACTCTGGTTCACGTGCAACTGTCAAAAGATGTCACAGTGGATTCGAGTAGAGTTATCTTTGTTTCCTCAGGATTCATTCCAAGTTAGACAAGCATGTGCGAGGTATTCTTGATATGTTAGGTTGGTACCTTCACATCTCGAGAAGATCCTCCAAGCACACCAAGCCACTGATTAATTTGTTCACGGAATATAATAAGTCCATCAAAACTTCTATATCCTCCTAAATGTTTCCCAACAAGGATTCAGTTGTGTTTCGTTGCAAACAATTCATGTAGGTGCAATTGTCCTCTGATAATTTGCTAATACATGGAATTTGCAATCTATCTCATCCTTTGGAACTAGACACCGAAGTCCATGTCTTGAGAATCTAGTAAGTTTACCTTGTGGTAAATGTTGCACCCATTCTATTCTTACATGCTGAGTCTGAACTATCTCTCCACTTAATCAAAGATGAATCTCAAGCAGCAATAATGATTGGTGTTCCTCAAGGTTATGACGTAGGCCTATTGTAACTCTGTCAAGATTGATGTAATGGTTGGCACAATCAGTCAAAAGACCTATTGCCCTACTCTCTTGAATCAGCAATCACAAACACTCTTCATGAGGCTTCTTCTATGACTTATTGTAGGAATTGTGCTTATGGTTTCCTTTGTAAACAAAGTCCGACCTCTACTTGATTACTAGTTAAAGGTTGTTAGTAGCCTACTAATGGTGTTTCGAACATCAAGGAGAACATTTAAAGTAGAGTTGCTAAATGTCTCTCGGTTGATCCTCTAGACCCTTTTATGATGGCAAGCGTCTTGTTATGCTAAGTACTTGGAGTCTGAGAATGAAGTTTCTTTCTTCTCATGTCATCAGGAATATTCTCCACTATTCATCTTGGTGGTGTGAAGTGATATCACTATCTTCGGCAAAGATGTGGATAAGCCTGGATGAGTAAATAGTTTCCTTCTCGTTTTCTTAAACATGTTTGAGGAGAGACTACGATTTTGGTAATCAATAGTTTCTCTTGTTATATGTTCCTTGTGACTCTTACGAGTCCTCTCCACCAAAACACCTTTCTGTCTTGGCCTTCTGTTGAACGAAAGAGTGATCCTTCTGTGTCAAAAGTAGTTCAACATCTTGGTTTTGTTGGTATCTATCTCTTCCACCTGTAAAGCTCCACCTAAACCGTTTAGTAGAGGTTTACCTCTCGAAGTCTGCGTAACCTTCTCCATCTATTGGAAGTCTCCTTCCCTCAGAAGTGAAAATTCTTCTGCAAGCTCCATGGTCTAAATCCATATGAAGACCAATTATCTGTCACCTTGCAACCTTCTCCTTTTGTTTCCTCCATTACCTTGGCATGTTTCATGTATGTTGGCTTTAGAGATGTTCGTGAAACAACTATCCATGAGTTGACCATGAAATACTTAGTTTGTGGTTTCATGTCATTCCCTCTCTTCCTTAGTGTGAGCAGCCACCTTGAAGATTACGAAGCGCTTTGTCCATTCGGTATGGTGGCATGGAGCAACCTCTTTGAGAAGATCGTTGAAGTCTAGTGTAACCCTGTTCCTTCTGTCTTCCTACCTAGGAATCTCAGGACGAGATTCTTTAAGAGGGATAGAATTGTAACAACCCTAGTTTTTTAAATAGTAAATAGGATTTGTTTGTGAATTCATGAGCATCATCATTTAAAATGCATGAAATAAAAAGGTTCTCAAAAAACCCTCACCCTAAATCCCCTCTCAGTTTGAAACCTTTCAAATGGTTCGAATTATTTTGAAAACCCAAAAACCTATGGAGCCCAAATGGATTATAAGGGTCCCTGCAATATTTTAATTGTTTGCAAAAGTTCTGGTAGTTTGAAAATCATTGAAAATAGAACACAATTGAAAATACAAAAGAGAGAAAAGAAAACAGAAAAAGAAAAGTGTTTTAGAAATAAAAACATTCCCCTTAACCTATCTGGGCCGAGCCCAGCTCCCGCTCTCTCTCCCTGCCGCCCACACGAAGTGGCCAGCAGCTGTATCCCTTGCTTCCCCATGGCCCAGCTTGGCCTAACAGCAGCCCCTTATGGCCCATACCGCTTTGGCTCTCCCCTGTTCGTCATCTTCCTCCTGCCCAGCAAAGCAGCTGCCTGGCAGCACGCGCACCGTCGATCTCCCTGTGCTGCGATGCGCGCCACCGCCTGCGAGGATAAGGATAAGAACCGCCACGTCACGTTCGCTCTCCCATACCCATTTCGCTTCCTCTCGCTCTCTCTGCCATTTTTCCCCTTCAGTCCCAAACCCTAGCTGCGGACTCGTCGTCATCCCCGCCATCTCCGACCACCCCTTGGCCATCTGAGACCACGGTCAGCTCCGCCTCGTCTCGCTGAGGGTTCTCGTCAAAGGAATCGGCCGTGGGCGCTACGAAACGTCACCATCGACCTCTCCTTCCTCGACTCTGGCCGCCTTATCTATCTTCGATTCCGGCTGTTCTAGATCTCCCCCAGCCTCGCGGCCATGTCTACCGTGTTCGTGGTAAGCCTCTATACCTCCACGTGCCCTCCGTCTCCTCCCTCTTTCTCTCTGGCCTCTTCCGCATAAGGACCTGCCACCGCAACCGCTCGCCATTGTCGGGCCGCCGTCTCCTGTGACCAAATAGGAGTAGCGCCGCCACAGTAAGGCTCCTCGTGCTTGTCCGCGTCCAGCGCACCCGCTCTCGCAGCTCGGCATTGCTCCTAACGTCATGCCCAAGCTCGATCTGGGAGCAATGGCATCGCTGACATCATCATGACGTAAGGTGATGCCATTTCTCTTTTTCTTTTTCTATAATCATTTCTGTAAATAAGAAAAATATGACAGGTGGGTTCAAAATGTAAATGTTAAAATAATTTCAAAATGTAAATTATTTTATAATATTCTAAAAATGATTTAAAATGAATTAAAAATGGAGAAATTCGTAACTAATTCATTTTAAATCAGAAAAATACAAATAATATATCAAAATGTTCAGAAAAATGAGATCTATCTCATAGCATCATAATCATGCATTGATAAGCAACTCGCATGGCAAGTATAATTATAAGAACAAAATGAACCCCACAGGTGATTCCGAGGATCCCCCTGTTCTAGGGTTTGCACCTCTCGGACCCTTCTTAAAATGGTCGAGCATGTTTAGGGTTTCAATATTAATACAAATTTGTTTGTCATATCATCATTCTTGTTTGAGCATTGCATAAATGCCATGCATTGATTATTGTATTTCTTTTTCGGTGTTTTTGCTTCTTCTCGGTAGTACTCGGAAATGAATGTGAGCAGCGATTCGAGATCAAATACCAAGGTCAACACCATCGAAGGTCGAGATCAACAACATCGAAGGTTATCGACGAACAAGTCCAGATGATGTACCTGAAGATCTATAGCTAAGTATCAACAGGCAAAGGCAAGCGAAGCCCCACACATACTTATGAATCCTATTGTTTCAAAGTATTTACATTTTGAAGTCTTTTATCAATAAGTAGAGTAATAATATCTAATGCATGATACATTTGAAGGCTCTATTCCCTGATCCACTGCTCCTAGCATAACTAGGGTTTGTCTTGTGAAGAGTTGCTAGAGCTATTATCCCTGTTGTTCTTAGCCATGCTTAGCTGTTATCGCTGGTCCATCGGTTGATGAATCAGAGCTGTGAATGAACCTAGTATGAAAGGATGATGTGGTAAGATCAGAAGATGAAAGTTAAACATGCCAAGGCTTGTATGGGAGGCAACGATGGGTTGTGGTTTTTGAAGTACCATACTTTACACTATTAGGACCTGAAGTTCTTGCCTCTTAAACCAAGACAAGCGTACAGCCACACGGGTCCATGGGAACCCCTCGAACAACTAATTTGCCTAGTAGATTCCACGAGTCACATAGTTCAGGCGTTCCATTCGACATACACATTCTGGTTCTTCTCGAAGGAGGTGAAGGAGGTGCATTCATAACAGGTAGGTAAGAGTGGCCAGGAACAAGAGATGCACAACATCTATAATCTTGAACCATGTACACATCATTAGGGACCGGCTTCGGGACTCGACCTATTACGGCGGCATATCCCTAGTGCTTGACTCATGGTCTCGGCGAAAGCAAGGTAAAGGTCGTGTCCAACCACCCTCTGTCGGCCTTCCAAGGAAGAGGGCTAATCTATAGTGGTATTAAGAGTCAGTTGGTACGTGTGGGTAAAGTTGTACACCCCTACAGGGTATTAATCTTTTCCAAAAGCCGTTTCCACAGTTATGGACGACTTGGGAACGGACGTGATGATCATAAAGAACTTGAACCTAATCGTAAAACTTGGCAATTTAAGTAATGTGTACTTTAGGATGCTTCCTCATGGGTACGAGGGGGTGATCCTAGTTGGTAGGTTAAACTGATGATGATTAGGTGGATGTCAAGAGATGACCAAATCTAGAGATACCACTCTCTTATCCCCTTTTAAAATAGTCTAATTAGTCGAGATTCTTCTCCCTCTTGTTTTACAAAACAAAGATGGATTTATGCAAAATAACTCCACCAGCCATAAGTATTGCAGAGTACACCATATACTCACCCTTGCTTCATTGATACTTTTGCAGCAGAGTAAGTGTTACCATAGAAGATGAGTTCTTCACGGCATCGACATCGACGAGTAGTTTGGAGTTCCCAGCCAGCAGTCTGGGATCTATGGATTGGACGTCATCATTATGCTTCAGGCCTCTTAGGTCATTTGTTAAGTTTTCTATACTTAATAGAATAATTTGCCTTACGTTGTTTCATGTTTGTGGTTAATGACCTCTACTTGTAATATTTTGGCTCTTCGCTTAGTTATGAGCTTGCTGTAGTAATTTTTGTGTCGCAGGGTCACTATTGTGTTATCAATTCTCCCTCTGTACGCTTTTGAGATTTAGGTTAGGCTTATGTTCAGACAGAGGTCTAGGATTTGCCTAGCCTTAATCCTGAGGGTGTCACAGGAGCCACCATGATCTACAACATATTTGCAATAGTTTAGACTAAGTTTATGAAAAATTGAGTTCTAATTAATATTTAAATTAATCAAGGTGAACTCCCACTCAAAACAATATCCCTCATATTGTTTTAGTGATCACACGAACCAAATCCACTACA
This sequence comes from Avena insularis, assembly GCA_023614405.1. NCBI lineage: Eukaryota > Viridiplantae > Streptophyta > Magnoliopsida > Poales > Poaceae > Avena > Avena insularis. Next base: position 194,650,399 of record CM042695.1, on the reverse strand, counting down.
TCAAGTCCGATCATCACGAGAGATGATGTAGTTTCATAGGCGAACAATCAACAAGTTCATCATCTACTATATGACTCGTGATTTACCTTTCGGTGATCCATATTCTGAGACCATGTCTGTACATGCTAGGCTCGTCAAGATTAACGTTTCTGCATGAGCAGATCTAGCTTGCTCCCGTTGTATGCACACGTAGAATCTATCACACCCGATCATCACGAGGCGCTTCAAAACAACGAGTATTGGCAACGGTGCTAACTAAGGGCGAACACGTTGTTACTTGATATTTTGTGAGAGGGATCATCTTATAATGCTACCATCACAATCTAAGAAATACAAGATGCATAAAAGTGTTAACATCAGATGCAATTCATAATATGTGATATGATATGGCCTTTCTTCTTGTGCTTCCGATCTCCATCTTTAAGCATGAACATGATCTCCATCATCACCGGTGTGGCGTCAAGGTCATTGGCATCGATCCATGGTTGTCATCCACCATCATCAACTATTACAACTACTTTGAATAATAGACACGCAGGTCTTAACGATATTAAAAGACAACCATAAGGCTCCTGCCGTTTGCCGACTTCCAATAAGGATCATTGCATACATCATATATAATCATAGTTATTGCCATATCACATCACAGCACACTGCTGCAAAACAAAGTTAGACACCTCTAATTTTCTTTGCATATTTTACGTTGTTTGGGGCTTTCTATAAGTACCGTTCTAACTTACGAACAAGAACCACAACGTTGATGCATGAACTAGTTGCATGTCAAGCGTGGAGAAACTCTCATGAATGATGTCATATCATGTAAGGTTAGCCCGGGCCACTTCATCCCACCATCCCGCAAGATTCAAAGTACATAAGAAGCAATTGATAATAAAAGCACCACCGCCGATAATGACCATTGTGTTCTACTCGTGCAATAGATCTACATATAGACACGGCTCTGATGCCACTTTAGGGGTTCTTATCATGGAAAACAAAAAAATTCTATCGCATGAACACACACAAGACAAGATCTATATACTAGATTATAACAACAGGTCGATAGAGTACTCACCCTCAAAGATGCCAAATCGGTTAACGAGAGCGGATTCTCGTGGGTGATGTAGTCGTTCACTTGCCGATCTCAAGATCACGTAGACGATCCTTCCGGCAGCGCTCCCATAGTCAGTCACACGTTTTCTACTCGATGAAGACCTTCCTCTCCCTTGTTCCAGCAGGCAGCAGAGGTTGTAGCTCTCTCCTCGTGATTCCTGCATGTCAACACCCGGATTTTTAATCACAGATGCCTGTTATGCCATACATCGCAATCCCAGGATTACCATTTTTGCGAGACATAACATATTGGATATCACAGTACATCATCCATTACAAACCATACATAAGGTCTTACACAAATAAGGATCTCATGATCCAGTTCTTAATACAACTCAAGCAGCGGAATAACGTAAAGATAACGATAGCGTGGGCGAAGCTCCATATTCGGGGTCACAGGCAATGCTGACGATGGGAGATAATCCTAGTTGTCATAACCTTCCTGCGGTCCGTCATCCTAATACTCCTCTTCATAGTCTGTCCACGGGAATAGACAGGGACAAAGCCATGAGTACTCTTTAAGTACTCACAAACTAATACTAACAAGTTAAGAGGTTTTTGTAGTAGGATACTAAGCTCTAGAGTTGTTTTGCAAAAAGCCAGATTTACCTCTACTAAGTTCAGAAGCAAAGAAAACTAGTTGAAAGTTTTATAACACCTAAGTGGGAACTTGAATTTCATATCACAACTCTATTGTGGTCAAGTCAAAGTCACAAATCATTTCACAAGTTGTTTTGAAAACATCTGACGGGGGAACAGTATGGCCACTCCAACTGCCCATAACCGCGGACACGGCTATTCGAATAGTTTGACACTCTGCAGAGATTGTACACTTTCACCACTAGTAGGATAATCAATCCTAACCTTCCAATTACACGCCCTAGTATAGGCATCTCTCCTGTGAGTTTGGCCTCCCAACCATGACCAACTGTCATCTTGGGAACTGCACAGGTGGACAATCTTCACAAGGTAGCCTCAGCTTAGACCTTGGCCGCAAGGGAACTCATACTAAGGTATATAAATTTCGAGTCAAGCCCTACCCAACTTTCGGGTATTGTGGTTGTACGGTAAAATTGGAATGGTATCGCATCCAGATAACCATCAGTTTTATAAAGGGCTAAGGCTCATGCCTCAACATTTTCATCATCAAAATCATCTGGTGTTCAGAAACACATGTCAAAACATTTCAGTAGAATGACTCATCATTCTAAGGTTTTCATAACCATTTTCACCAAGTATTCCCATCTAAAGTTGATCAAGTTTTATGCTTAGCACTAGCATCTACAAGTGGGGGTAAATACTAATGATGGGTAATAAACATGTGGGGATTAGCTAAGTTCAATCTCATGCCTTAGGATGACATCAAGATTATCTAACTTTGCCAAATTTTATGCTCTTTATGCTACCTTCAAATATCTTTCTAGAATATACAAGTCACTAAGTAAACTTTTGATAGAAAGCTTTTAATAAAGAAAATAAAATATTAAGCTTGCAAGTAAAACTAGGATTGGGTAAAATAGGGTATAATTACAAATTCTTAAGGCATATGGTTGGCATAGCAACAAGCAAGTAGTAGCTTGCATAAATAGGGTATCTTGCAAGTGTTAGCTTTCCTTGTGCAGAGAAGTGGTTGAAGTTCTCCTCGGCTTCTTCCTCGTAGTATCCTCCTTCCTCCTTGTATCCTTGGTCGGTACTAACGTCTATAAATAAATACGAGGTACACAATCACCAAACAATACTTAACTATTTATAACCATCACACAAAGGTTCATACTAGATGATCTAGCATCATCACCAACATTGCAAGATTAAAGCACTTGTCTTATTTATTTTATTTTTATAAAAGTAATTTATACTCATTGAAAAATTACTTAAGATTTAATATTCTCCAACTCAAACATGGGATCATGTTGACACATGTCATCACCACATATTTTAGTACATGGGAATGTGATTTAAAGTGGTGTCATAATTTAATAAGGTTTAACCTTGTTATTTTATTTAATTAAAGTGACTAGAAATGCCTATGTGGCATTCTTTTATTACTTGAATATTATTTTTGTAAGTAAACCTATATATTTTTATATATTCTGAAAGGTATAGTTAAATGTGAATTTTGAGAGTTGGAATCAACTCAAAAGCTCATATGGTTGAATTTTGAAAAATGTTTGAATGAAGAAAAGCTTTTGCCTTGTTATTTTTACCATGGTTGATCTACAAATACAAATGGTTTTAATCCAACGGGCTTGGATGAAGTACTCCAGTACCTTCCTAAAAAAAATGGATTCATGCATTTTGGTATAGTGAATCGAGCTGGGTTGATTTTTGAATCTAGGTATAGAACTGGGTTTGAAATTAAATGAATAAAAACAAATTTGAATTGTTGGGTCACGCGGGAGGTTTAACTGGGCCGACCGGGCTGGTTAAGTGGTTGTCCCCATGCGTTAGTTAGACAGTGAGGGGAGAAGCGGTATGGGGTGATATAGGCCGTAGGATCTAATTCTAATGGAACGGCTCAAGTTCATCGTCCACTCCTGAATAGGACGCGACGAGCACGAACCCTAGCGCGGTCAGTGGGGGTCGTGGGAGGCTCATTGGGGCTCAGGTGATGGTCGGCGACGGGGGCGAACGACGAAGTCGACGATGGCGGTTCTCCTGGTACCGGTAGCTTCTCCTGGGCGGCTCCAATCAACGGCGCCTCTCCTCCTCTGCAGCGGTGAACTCCGGTGAAATTCCGGCGATGCGCTGCTCGCCTTGCTCCGTGAGTGAGTGGGTGTGATCAGTGAGAGGTGGGGAGTGAACTGGTGTGAAGAAAACGAGCGGGGGAGGCCTCCTTTTATAGTTCTGCGAGGGAACCGAAGGTTGCGGGCTGAGCTCATCGTGGTCGACGGCACAGGGGGATAATGGCATGGGTGACGATAGGGGACGGTGATGTGCTCCCTGGTGAAGCTCAACGGCGTGCTGGAGAGGCGTGGGGCGGTGTTGATCGGTCGAAACGCTTTGACGCACTGGGCGGATCCGACGGCAAATTTAATGGCGCACAGGTGCTCCTGGTCGCGCGGCGGTGAACAAGCATGTCTAGGGGGTTGTTGGGGCGGTGTTGATCATGCACGCAAGCGGCGAGGGCGGCGCGCGGTCTGTCCGAGCGTGTCGAGCGGGGCACTCTGGCGCGCTCTCGGCATGGCCGCAGATAAACTGGGCACGTGCTTGGCGGGTGGTCCAGGGGCTGGCTGCGCTCGGGGCTGGGACAGGGAGTGGTGGTGGATAGTGCTGCGTGTGTGAGACAAGGTTGGCGAGGCTAGAGAGGTGTGTAGCTTGCTGTCCACATTGGGGTTGGCAAAGGGGCTCGACATGGTCACCATCAATGGCTATGCCAAGCTCACAGTGGTGCTAATTCTTGTTAATTAGGCTAGTTCATCTACTAAGAGTGTAGTGAGAGCTAGAGAGGGAACAAGGTTGGCTATAATCACTGCACACTATAGTGTTTGTTGTTTGTTTGTTTGCTGCTGACAAGGTGTTTGGTGAAATGGCCGAAAGAAATTAAAATTTGAATTTTGGGTTCAAACTTGGTGGGTTTCCTAGGCACATACTAGGGAGTATCTGGTTAGTTGGATTAGTCAAGGGGCACTGGTTTGGTTGGGTTTTGAAAATGTGTGATCTTCACCTATGATAAAGATTCAATTTTCACTTGTGACTTGAATGAGGTTGACAATTGTTTCTGCAAGTTTGAAAGGTGGTCTTTGATTCACTTTTACTTGGTTTAGCAAGGGGTGAAAAGAATTGGGAAAGTTTCTGTTTGAAATCTTGGACTAGAAACACTCAAAGTGACCTAGTGAGCAAGATTTGCAAAAATGACCATTTGCTTTATTTGATTTGTTTTTGATTTTCTCTTTATTTGTTTCTGTTTGGAAATGTTTTATATCATGTTATTTTCACCTTTAAACCATTTCTTGCTATTTAGGTTAATCACACAGATCATTCATGCATTTATCAAATCATCACATACACACATGCATTCATATGATTTAAATTAATCAAAGTTTTTGTTAACCCTAATTTTAGTGATTAGAGTTTGATGATCATTGTTTTATATTTTTGGGATGTTACACATACTAAGAGCAGGTAGGTATCATCAATATGGTTGTACCTAATGGTACTAAGGGGTAATAGTTTGGAGTAGCCAAACATTCCCCACATAATATAATATAGTAAAACAATGCAATTTGCATAAACGGGTAGACAAAACATGCATAGGTAAAATAATAGGACAGGGTGTATGAGCAAGAAGGTGGCTTGCCTGTGACCAGCGAGTTGTCCCGTGACTTCTTTAGAATACCAGAAAACCAATAATAATAATAATAATAATAATAAGGATAACCCCAATGCTTCCTTCTTCTCAGCGTCTCACAAACACAACTATCGCTGTTATCGAGCATACATGCAAACAAGCAATACCACATTCAGTACAAGGCATACAAGCATCAAACTATACAGCAAGTAAAGGATGGGTATATGATATACATCAGTAGGATGTTGGAGGTTTGCTTTGATTGGATTGGGAGAAGATTTGGAGGTATAGGAAAAAGGGGTTCTTTTGGATTTGAAACTTAGGAACTAACTAAGAGAGGTTTTTTTTACCAAAGACTTGATCTGTATGATACCATTATATAAAAATGATACCATCCGATAGTTATTGATAAAAGGAAGCCAACAAAAGTGGTTTCACTATTTTATCAATTTCCATTGATTTATAATGGGTTTTATAGTGAATAATACCTTAGTTTTAGGAAATAATTCACCAGACAAATTATGGAGCTCCAAAATTTATTTCCTTAGATGATTAGGTAGTATTTAGTGGACTGATGCAAGAGGAGTTGGAATCTCCTCAAAACAATTATCAGAATGCCCTTGAGAAATTCCCAAATGCAATACTTGATGGGATTTGTCTTTTTCATCAAATTTAATCTACAGAAGATTTTTAGTTGATTCCAAGGACACATGTTAGGTTCTGAGAATAACTTTCTTTACAGATTGGAATCAACCTTTTTGGAGTTGCAGAACTACTGTAATGATTTTATTAGTGAATAATCTATGCACAGAAGAGTTTAATTCACTAAACTTTAACAGGGACTGATAAAAATATTACCTGCTGGATTATGAAAGATATGTTTTTTTGGGTCCAAGGGGAGTTGGAATTAGGTCAAAACCTCATTTGTTTTGACCTAGGGAATTTCCTGAAGGCAAAAAGGACCTGATTTTGATATTTTTGCTAACTGAAAACTAAGAAACAAACTAAGGTGGGGCCAGTGGTATATGAAATTTATGGTCAGTACCTTTCATAAACAATTGGGCTTAGGTCATTTGGATGTACCAAACTTACTGGAGAAATATATTGGTTAACTGGACAGATTCTAGTATATGATTTATAATATTTATTTTGCAAACCCAAAGGGGTCACCACTGCCTCTGCATCATAGGGAAAACATTTGTGCATCTAAAAAAATTTAGATCTGGGCAATTGGAAGGGTTTTCCATTTTTGGCATTTAAACCAAACTGCTACAAACAGGTCTAGTAGAATTAATAAAAGGAAAAAGGGTGGCCGGGCTGGATCTGCTGGCTAATGGGCCGTGTAGAGAGAATTGGACCACCCAGGGGCGTGCTGGGCGGGAGCTCGGCTTTGAAATACTGACGGGCGGGGCCCGTCAGTCAGTGGGAGCAACTCACGAAGGGGTATCAGCGCATAGGGGCCATTGGATCTGGCAGGGATCAATGGTTCAGGGCCTTCTTCCTCCTCTGCCCGCACGCGAACCATATGTCGGGTAGGGGGGTTGCGGGAGCTCACCTAAGGGCTTTCCGGGGGCAGGGAGGCGGTGGAGTGGATGCGGTGCACGGCGACGGTTCCGGAGATGCGCGGAAGTGGCGTTTTGGGTGCGGATCTGGCGAGCGCGCGACACCGAGATGGGGCTCGTTCAGGCCGTCGTCGGGGAGTGCTTAGGGACCGTGCATGTCGGTGTCGAGGCTAGGATAGAAGTCTAGCGACTCGACTCATTCATAGCAGATCCATTGCGGGGCCAATGGAGTACTGGAGCGACCATGCCACCATAGTGGCTTCCACGCGGGCATGACCTAGTGGCGGCCGCTCAGAGGTCCCTTTGGCAAAAGAGTGGCGTTTTCAGGTATATCTGAGGGAGAGGATTAGGGTAGGGGGAGAAGATTGAGCCCAGATCAACACGGACTACCCCATCTTGAGGACGCCCGAGAGGGGAAGCTTTTATCCTCCATGGATGGGGAGAGCCAGAGAGAGGGAGGGAGAGAGAGGGGGAGCTCTGGGGAGGCTCTCTAGTGGTAAGGGGGAGAAATGAGGAGTGCGAGGGGATAAGGCCTCTGGCCTATTTATACCGAAGAGAGGGTTCTAGGGTGGGCTTGGTTCATGTAATGGACATGAGCAAGGGATGGAGCAAGGGATTGGCTAGAAGGGGCGGTGAGGGAGGTGTGTGGGTCCTGGTGCTCGACCAGAGAGGTCAGGGGAGGGCTGGAGTGAAGATATTTTGTTGGGCAAGTGATTATGGCCACACATTTCTTTCTCCTCTCTCAAAGAGCACATGGGACAAGGGGATGGGAGGTGCTACAATAGCTAGGGCTACAGTGCATGACCAGGAGGGATGTGTGATGCTGTGGAGGAGTACTTGACAAGTTTGGAGCTAGTTTGGTTTTTGTTTGAATCAAGTTTTGCATTGGTTTAGCAAAATTGATTAAATGGATGCTCATGAAGGAGTTTGAAAAAATTGCATTGGGAAAGGTGTGGAAATTGTACTGGTAGGTGGAGTAGGTCAAATAATCTCTTCATGATTTAAATGGGATTTTCTAATGATTATAATCCCATTTAAATGCACTTCTTCAAAATGTTCTGAAGTAGATTATGGAAGCTAAGATGATATTTTTACATTGAACAAGTTTGGTTTTTATGTGATATGGTCCTAAATACCATAACAAACATTGGATGATTTTATTGGGATTTATTGAGGTGGAAAAGTATTTTTAGGGAATTATTTCTTGTTTCTGCCATTTAAGAAAAGGGGCAAAAAGGAATAATAAAGAATCTCAAAAATAATTACTTTTGAGTTGGAAAGATGGGGTATGATATATAGGCATCAAATGTGCCTTGAGTTGGCAAGGTGGTTTGGATAAAAGGAAACTTGCCTTTATAGACAAGGATTTGAGAATTTGGTAAGTATAGGAAATTAAATAGTTTTAAAATCCAAATAATTATGGGAAATTATTTGGGGATGCTTATATCCAAGGTAGATGATTTAAACTTGATGTAGGCATTAAGGTCAACCTTGGTTTTGAATAAAAAGTGGTGAAAAGAAAGGAAACTAGATTCTGGAGGATCTAGGGTTTAGTTACTCTAATGCCACCTAAACAGGGTTGGATTAGAGAGCTCGGAGCTCACCTAAGTACAAGGGGTATATGGATGGATAGAACATGTCATATAGATTACCAAGGAAGCAATAGTTAGTCTTGGTTGCATTTGGGGTGATCTCGAGGAGATTACAAACTTTGTTGAAAATAAGGCTGCCATACAGATACATCAGGTAGCCTCCTAAACCATGTGGGTTTAAGAAGCACAAGGCTTCAATAGAAACAAGTGAATTGGGGTTTATAGTCCATGATTAGTAGATCACAAATATGCAAAGAGTTGGTCAAGGGGAGGTGGCATATAGAAGTGAGCTTCTGCCAAAGTAGGCAAGATGATAAGATTTGCAGAAAAGATTAATATCTTGACTACAAAACCATCATGGATGAGTGGGAATTAGAATGGATTAGACAATGGTAAGAGTGGTATTTGGTAGTACTAAATATTTACTACAAGGTGGTTCAGGTACATACTCAAGAATGCACATAGGTTGGAAAAGGTAGAGCTCCAAAGATGGTATCCAGATAAGAAATCCAGACTTAGCCATTTTGGCAGATTTAGGGTTTTAGACTAGAGTGCAAGTGTAGATGATTTTGAGAGGATGCTAGGTTTCAAACCCATGACCAAGGAGATGATGTTGAGGTACTAAATAAGTATATAGGATTCATGTTTAGATTTGGTCTCCACTGAGTTGGAAACCATCTAGACGGATTATCCTGGGATTGATCTGAGCATGAGATGAGAGGGGCACTTGAGTGGCTTAGATAGATCCAGACTTGGATGCTGGATAGGGGCTTGATGATCACAAGAAAGGATCGATTACTAAGGGATGAGCTACTAGATTAGCTCACTCTATTTCCTAAGCAAACAAGGCAGTCTCATATCAAGGCAATTCATCAGAAAGAAGATCAAGGCAATTCATCAACCAGCAGATCAAGGCAATTCATCTTGTCACTTATACACTACTACTAGGGTTACCATCAAGCCTAGCTTGAGATAAGGATGGGTATTTTGAGCTCGGTGTATCTTGAAGTAAGATAAGGATCATCTTGGTAGTAATACCAAGATTGGAATAAAAAGATTTTTAATAAAGGTTTTTGGAAAACCTAGAGATAAGAGTAGTTGAAGGTTCTATCTTGAAAACACAAGGAGATAATATATAGGTCTCCATAGTTTTGTTGATAGAGACTAGCAAAATGTTTTGTTATGTCAAACTCATCTTGGCTTAGGTTTTGAAATGCCATAACATTTGAGAATATGAAAGATGAGCCAATACATCTCTTTTGTAAAATAGCTTTTGTCAACTAGTGTTGAGATAAGAAGTCTATCCCTTAATACACACTCAGAGGTATTGAGGACAAGCAAACAAATAAGAAAACTTTGCCAGAAAAAGTTTTTGTACCCCCTGATTCTTTCCTTTCTGACATTAAATCAGGTTTGCTGAAATTGGGATGTTACAAGGCCCTTCTAGAACATTCCGGTGAAAACACCGAAACCATTCCCGAACTCTGGAATTGGACTTTCTTTATATGAATCTTATTCTTTGGACCATTTTGGATATCCTCGTGATATCCCGGATTCCGTCCAAGACTCCGAACTACATTCGGTATCTTCACTCACTTTCTATATCTACTAAACAACATTGAATCCCTAAGTGTCTCTCCCTACGGTTCGTGAATTATGTAGATATGACCAAGACTCTTCTCCGATCAATAACCAATATTGGAATCAAGAAATTCATATGGCTCCCACATATTTATACGATTACTTCGTGATTGAATGAACCATTTACATACGATACCAATTTCCCTTTGTCTCGTGATACTTTACTTATCCAAGGTCTGATCATTGGTATCTCTGTATACCTAGTTCAACCTCGTTACCGATAAGTACTCTTTACGTGTTCCTGTGATATTTGATCCCTTGTGAGCCAGTCACATGCTTGCAAGACAATTGGATGACATTCCACCGAGAGGGCCTACAGTATATCTATCCATCATATGGATGGACAAATCCCACTCTTGATCCATGTGCCTCAACACATACTTTCCAAACACTCAATGCCACCTTTATAACCACCCAGTTATGAAGTGGTGTTTGATGTCATCAAAGCATCCATCCGGTGATGGTGATTAGCATGATATCATGGTCGAAGGATTTAGGTTACTATGTATCTGAAAGCTTATAGCAAAAGAACTATTGAAATGACTTGATCTTTATGCAACTCTTAACTATAGGAGTATGTCCATCACACCATTCTCCTAATGATATGACCTTGTTGTTAATAACATATCAATGTTCATGATCATGAAACCATGATCAACTATTAACCAACAAGCTAGTATTACAAAGAGGCTTTACTAGGGACTCTAACAAGTTTACAAATCACACAAGTATTAATGTTTCCGATTAATACAATTATATCATGAATGTAAACATTTCATAAACACAAAGATATAACTACTTTTATTATTGCCTCTTGGGCATATCTCCAACATCGATCTGTTCCCAAATTTAGTGTTGACGCCTGCTTTGTCGCCGTTAGAGTACCATTGATAAGGTACAACCTCCTATCTGCCGCCGCGAGCCAGAATACGCTGGTGCAATTTCACGGGAGATCCCGACCACTAGTGCTCCCCGGGCTCAACACGCCTCCGTGGGTGAGGAATCTCGATCCAACCAGGAGGATGGAGAGAGGGTGTTTGGGAATGGTTGAAGAAAGTTGATGGATTTGTTTTTTTTTATGATTTTTTCCAAAATATTGATGGCTTCCGATACCATATGTAACACACTACTGGGTAGATAGTTTGAATCAACATGATAATCCACTAATTATATGCCTCGACGTCAAACCAGGAGGATGGAATCTAGATGAACTTCATCACAGCCCCGTCAATGGGCATGCTCCATGTGAGCGATGGAACAGGGCCCCCAAATTCGGTCATGTTTTTCTCGACATGCTCCACCGATTCATCTCTCGATTGATCATTCGATCACGATCTTTTCGTTCAATGGTTCGACCCAACGCAAGTGTTCCTCTAATCCGCTCGCCAAGTCTCCATCATCCATCGATCAGATCGCCTAGGCTCGTAATTTGCTTCCGTATTATCGGCATGTCGCTACGGCCCTGCTCCCAATGATCGTTGTTCTATTCTGTTTTTGTACCTTATGATTAGCCGTTGCTTATGATGTTGTTCAAAAGTTTCATACTAATGGTCAGAATCACTCAATCAAATTCAGATAGATTGACGCCTGACGGGTTAGGAGCAGCAGACGGATTGATTTTTTAACGTGAAAGGGCGCTAGAAGCACCCTTATATATTGCAGCTCAAAAACATTGTACATCATGAATTACAAAGCCTAGATGCCGAATCGAGTCGATTGCAGCAATCACAGGACAAGAAAGTCCGTTATGAGCTGAGTTCCTACAAGAACTGATAGGCTCAGATTGACATGATCTTTTTGCCTGACGAGCATAGTTGTGAGCGACACCGTTTATCTCCCTCGAGATGTGAAAGGTGGAAGCCAACATAGGGTGTGTTAGATTCTAAAATTTAATGTCTTTCCTTCTAATCTCCCAAATCATGTTGTGATCTGCCACACCAGGTGCTACTGCCGCCTTTGCAAAATTTAAATTGTCGGTGAAGAAAGTTGGCTTTGTGAGCTTCATGGCAGCAGCAAAGTGGGCAGCCAGGACCATCACATGATCTTCAGCCTGCAAAGGGGATGACACCTTTTTTTATGCCATGATGAAGACATCACTCCTCCCACCATCCTGAAAAGATTCAGCATAATAAATTCCAACACCAGCAGTCGCCACAGAAGTCCCAGGTTGCCTCCTCCAGGCAGCATCAACATAGAGCTTTGGTCCTATAAAGTAAAAAATCGGTGGGAACAGATATTCCAGGACTATTCTTTGGTGTTTCCTTGGGTTGAATCAGTTGCTCAGTCTCAAGATCATTGAGAAGAGCAAATGTGTTAATTGGCACCTGTTGAGGAGATGTTTTCCTCTTACAAAATAGTTGGTCGTTTCTTGCTTTCCAGATACACCAAATAAAAGTACAAAAGAAAGTTGAGATTTAAGGTTGGGTGATTCTGATTAAGAAAGTTTAGAATAATTTGGGAGATATCCATAGAACTATTAACCAAGTTTTCAGACTTTATGAAGCAAGGACACAGGAACCAAGCAGATTTTGCAAATGGACAAAAGGAAGAAGAGATGAATGTCAGTTCCAAGTACATCACGTCTGCAACAAACCTTTTCAATGTGTGAGGAGAATTCTGAGGCCCTGTCTCTAGTGGTTAGAGCATATCTTAGCAATCTCCAAGCAAATTTTTTCACCCTGGGAATCATCCTTTTGCATTCCGAAACTTGCTTCAATTTTTTTTGTTGATTCCTAGACCTATTTTGGCTTTGGTGTACCTGTGTGAAACAACCAAGACAAGCAAGTTTTTTATGTAGATTTAGAGTTAAATTTCCCATTGGGTGTTGGTTTCTAGCATAAAATGTCATCCTCATCAGAGGGAATAATAAGAGTGCTTTTGATGGCCTGGGCAGTGGAATTGTTGAACAGAGTATCAATTAAGGAGTTGTTCCAAGTTTTAGTTCCAGGAGACCAAAGTTGGTTAATCGTGGCTGGGTAAATGAAACCTTGGTGCTGAATGATAAGGTTGTCATAAATGTTTTCCCATCTGTAACATCCCTAAAATCATGATTTCAAAGATTGCATATCATTCATGCATGCATATAGAATTGAGATCAATTTCAAACTCATTTCAGAAAAACAGAAGCACATAGTGCTATCATTTTATGCGAGCTAATTTAAATCAGATGCCCATCCTCACTTGTGAGCTTAGTGCTTTAAAAACCAAGTTTGGTTGCTTCTCTATTGTTTGGCTTGAGTGTAGAGTTTGAATAAAATTTTACAAAATGGAAATGGTTTCAAAAGTCATTTTCAAACATTTGCAAACTTAGGACAATGTCTCTGTTATTTTTGTTTCTCCAAAAATGACCAAGCCTTTTCAAAGTAACCACATGGTTTTATGCCTAGAATTGAGACTGTTGCACACTGCAAAAATCCCAAATAGATTTGAATTCAAGAGTTTGAAATCATTTGAAAACCATTCCTGAAATTCATCCTGGAAAAAGAAAAGGATTAAAGAAAAGAAAAAGGCCAGGCGCTCCTATTCTAGCCCAACAGCAGAACCGGCCCAGCTAGCCCACCCGGCCTCCCTCTCTCTCTCTCGCACGCGCAAACGCACCCACGCGGTCGCTGACACCCAGACCCCACTTTCTCTCTACGTATTTCGCTGACGAGCGGGCCCTCTCCACGTCACCGTCGTCTTCCCCAAATCCCGCGCAGGAACACGTCGCCGCCCGTTTCTTCCCCGCCTCTGCCGCGATTTTAATCCTCTTAATAGGTTAAGACACGTGGCTAGGGTTTGAGTTTAAAACAGAATTTAAAACAGATTTAGATTCAAATTTGATTAGGCTATAACTTTTGATTCCCACGTTAGATTTTTGCAAATTTTATACCGTTGGAATCAGGGAGACAAGCCCTTTCTGTTAGTGCAATGTGTTCAAAGTTTAGGTTCTGTTAAAATGGTTTCTTTTGCAGAAACTTGTTTAGGACTATTTTTAGTATAGAAATTGTTTAGAAAATTGTTTTAGTATAAAACAAACTTGGTTTAGCAAGTTTTTAACTTGGTTATGTTTCAGTAATATGCACTTGCTTGGTAGAGTTTTAAAAATCCTCACTTAGCATTTTTGCATGCATGCATATGTATCTTTGTTTGTTTGTATATGAATTGTGTGTAATTTTGTGCTACCAATCTTTGTGTAGACTTTGGTGCTAGTGATTGTGATTGTGAAGAGTGCTACTCTCCCCACTACCAAGGCAAGTGGTACTTCATGAATATTTCCATCCCTATATTTTATACAAGCAATAGAAATATTTTTGCTAAGTCTTGCATGTTACTATTTTTGCCAAATGCCATGTTGGGAAATCCTAAGTAGATATAGAATTGCTAGGAAATTCCTAAGTTAAGTTACTATGCCATGCTTAGCCTAGCTAGTAGCAAACAAGGGTTGGTAAAGTATATACATGCTATGATGAAAATATTTCTAAGTCTTTGGACTTATGTTTTTCTTAATAAAACAACTAAGTCAATGAATCACCTGGGTGGAATGGGACTTGAATGGTGGTTTTTGGTTGAGTGGTTACACAAGGCCCATGGACATGGTTTACCTTGTGTATCTCACTTGTGGTATGCCACCCAGGAACAAAGGGATTTTAGAGGCCAAGTGTTGAGAAGCTTATAGTGCAGCCACTTGGCAATATGGGCTCACTGGATCACATAGGTTGCTAGAACTTAGTCATTTGGACAGTTGGTGGTAGAGGGATGATAGGTTGGAGCAACGTCCATTTGGCTAAGGGAAGGCTTCGAAAGGTCTGTCTTGGGAAACCAAGTCCGGTGGGAAAGTGCACAACCTCTGCAGATGGAAAAATCTAAGTACTTAGCCAAGTCCATGGCAATGGACAACTTGAGCATCAAGACATGGAAGCTATCAAGAATCTCATCACTCCAACTTCTAAGTAAAACTTGTGGGTGAACAAGGGTGAAGGACCTCAATGTCTATTGATGGTTTCTTGGGAAAAGTTTTGACAAAGAAAAACTTAGTGATTTCAACTAATAGGAAAAACCTATTTTGAGCAAAGCAAGCCAAGCTACACTTAGCCAAAATGCATATAGTAATATAGTCCACTTAAAATTTACTAAGGTATCACTTGCCAATACTATTCCAAAGTATTGACCCAATCGTGGTCGTAACTTGTGATGTTGCAGGTTATTCTGATGAGGATTAGGTGTCATGAGTCTACACTCAACATGTTTGCCTATGGCACATGAAGATGAAGACTTATGTTTATTTACTTATTCCAAACTCTTGTATTAGGCCTGTGGCCTTGAGATGTAAAAGACTATGTTTTATCTCTGGAATGGATGTAATAAATGACCTTTGTATCTGTGTACTTCATCTTAAACTGTGGATGCTAGCAATGATCCAGGGACTAGCATTGCAATCACAGGGATCCTTTTCCTTTACAAAGGAGGGATCTTACAGATGGTATCAGAGCACTGTGTTGCCTGTAGGATTATGACCCTAGGATTGGAAACCACTAAGGAAAAAATTTCAACTACTTCTACACTTGTCTATTCTTCTCGTAAACTTTTCTAATCTTCTCATTCTCATCTCTATTTGTAGATGAACTCCATCAACGAAGCCGTAAGGAAAGGACCACTCATGAATATGACCTTGGAGTGTGAGACTGAGTTCCCCAAAATTCTCAAGGACCTCATGGTGGCAATGGAAATACATGGTGCAGCTGTGTACAAAGGCTTTCCAGTGATGGATGAAGGAGTTGAGTACTGGTGGGTACAACTTCACTTGTACAAAAACAAGGAAGACAACCACAAAGAAAAAGGATTCTGCATGTACACCAACACTGTGGTGCACACCACATTCTTTGAGTCAGCAAGAGAAGCGGCTTGGAGGACTATCAAAGAACTTAGTGCTAGAGTCAAGTGCAGAATGCTCAACCTCCACAAAGACTTCATGAAAGAGAAGGAACTTACCCAAGAGTTGGAAGCTACCAACCAAACCTTAAGAGGAGATATTATAGACTTAGTGATGGAATCATGTGAGCAAGATAGGTTGATCGCTTCTAGGAACATTGTGTTAGCCAACAGATCCAGTGAGATAGGATTGTAAACGTACTTCGTTAGTTGGACCACCACCTATCACCTTATTTTCCAAAATGATACCTTAAAATAAGATTGGACCTTGGTTGATGTAATGGATTCATGTATGCATGACTTGTGTGATTTTTCTTTCCAAGGATATGTATGTGATGTTATGACCTTTGTTTATCTTGATTTGTGTTGTTCTAACTTTTTCTTATAAATAGATGCCTATTACCATCAGCACTATTGAGGAGTTCCAGGTTACCCGCTTTGGTCCTCGTATCATTGAGCTTACCACTTTGCTCAATCTCCCTCTTCCCACCATCATGGTGCATCCACTCACCAAGTTCGAGAGGAAGGACCTCTGGGGCATCAAGGTGAACCAGCCCGGACGCCAGACAGAGCCTACTATGGAGGCCATCGTCTTCAAGCTTATGCACGATGACAGGGAGAGAGGCATGGAGGTAGTTATGCAGGACCTGATAGGACGTCTGCTAGGTCGACACTCCCGACAGGTTAGAGGCACCCACTTCCACGTCTTCGGAAGACGTGATGAGGATGGAGAGTCCATCGACTTCGAGGACAACTCGAGGGACGCAGCAGAGCCGATACGTCTGTATCTCCAGGACTTAGAGTCTCTCATTAGGCACGTGGACACGGAAAGGACCAATGTCATGCTCAGTAATGACGAGCTCCAGGTGCAGCTTCGCGAGAAGGATAAGCTCTTCACGCAGCAGGACGAGATAGTCAAGGAAATGGAGGCGAAGTTCGAGACCTAGGACAGGAAGTTCAAGAGTCAGGAGAAGCGTGTCCAGGATAGGAACAAGAAGATCCAGGATATGACTGAAGAACTGTAGTCCAAGGACTTCGAGCTAGAGCAGCAGCAGACGGTGATAGAGAGGCTTCGTTCCTAGAAGAGGGCTCTCAAGGCCAAGATAGAGTCCTTGACCACTACCATTGAGGAGAACAAGGCCGCGATGGAGAACGCAGGTCTTACCTTTGTCGAGGAGGAGATTGATGCTGATGAGTAGACTTGACTACTCGTTTATCTTTTATTATCGTACTTGTTATTGGAGAACTTGTTATTGGACCATCCGACATGTGGATGGCTTGCTACCTGTGTGTTTTACTTGTGAACTTGTTATCTTGTTGTTGAACTTTTATCTCTTGTTGCATGCTTTGTGTTTGTTTGTGATGTAATGTGCATGAAAGCATCTATGGGTATCTCATTCTTATCTCTATTTGAACAAACCACAGATGCCTCCCCGTCCCGCAAACCCCAACCCTAACAACAACAACAACAACATCACACCGGAAATGCAACAAATGATGACTGCTCAAACACAGCTGATGCAGATGATGACAACATTCATTCAGAACCAAAACAATAACAACAACAACAACCCCAATAACAACAACAATAACAACAACAACAACCCTCCGGGCTTTGATATGCTCACCAGATTCTTGAGATTGAGGCAGCTAAGTTCTCGGGGACGACTGATCCCATGGTGGCCAATGATTGGCTACGTTCTGTAAACAAGGACTTAGTAACAAGTAACCGCCTGAGATGCTGAAAAGGTCGATTTAAAGACATCTGCTGGAAGGGCCAGCCGCCACTTGGTGGGACAATTTCAGATCACCACTCCCATAGATGAGGTGACTTGGGCTATCTTTGAGGATGGCTTCAGACCGCTCATATCTCATCGGAATAATGAGCACGAAAAGAAAGAGTTCCACAATCTGAAGCAGCGCCACCGCAGCGTGGCTGAATACATTGAAGAGTTCAACAATCTGGCGCGATATGCACCAGATGAGGTTGACACAGATGCCAAGAGAAAGGAAAAATTTCTGGAAGGCTTGAATGATGAGCTGAATCTGCAGCTGGCTGTGGCATATGTTCCCACTTATCAGTCGCTCTGTGACAAGCCTGCTATATTAGAGAAAAAATGAAGCAAGTCGAGAGTAGAAAGAGAAAGCACTCCGACAAGCACAGCTCGGGATCGTCTCACAAACGATCTCACTATGATGACAGTGGAAGCTCAGGATCCCACAAGCATGGGAAATTCAACAAGCACCACAACCACAACCGTCATGACAACAAGCATCATCGCAGTCATGACAATGACAAGTACAAGAACCACAAGAGTGGACATAAGAACCACCACAGTGGTAATGGTAGTGGAAGTGGAAGTCAGCCTGTTAAGAGAGACATCAGTCAGGTTGAATGCTTCAAATGCAAGAAGATGGGACACTATGCAAATGAGTGCCCCGAAAAGAAAGTTGAAGGACCTGTCAAGTCCAATCCTTTCCAGAAAGGACAGGTGAACCACATCAGTGTGGAGGAGGTCTATGAGGAGCCTGACGATGTTGCTGGTAAGTTCAGACTCAATTCTATTCCAGCATTTGTACTCTTTGATACTGGTGCATCGCATTCATTCATATCAAGAGCATTTGTTGAAAGAAATGAACTACCGGTAGAAACTATTGGGTGTCCTATAAAAGTAAGTTCTCCTGGTGGAGAAATGATAGTGAATTCGGGATGTCATGATCTAGTCATAGAATTTGGGAAGTATAAGTTTCCCGTTAACTTGATAATTCTAAACTCCCAAGGATTGGATGTCATTTTGGGAATGGACTGGATGGCTAAGTACAAAGGAGTGATAGATTGTGCCAATCATACTGTCTCACTCACAACTCCAGAAAATAAAAGGATCAGATTCAAGACCAGCTTTGAAGCAAAAAGGAGTATGCTTAATTCTCTTAAGGGGGTTATCATGGACAGTGTGCCAATTGTAAGTGAGTATCCGGATGTGTTTCCGGAAGAATTTCCGGGAATGCCACCAGATAGAGATGTGGAATTTCTGATAGATTTGGTACCAGGTTCTGGACCAATAGCAAAGAGACCATATAAAATATCAGTTGATGAACTGAAAGAACTCAAGAAGCAACTAGGAGAACAGTTGCAGAAAGGATTTATTCAACCAAGT
The DNA here is from genome assembly GCA_023614405.1 of Avena insularis. Lineage (NCBI taxonomy): Eukaryota > Viridiplantae > Streptophyta > Magnoliopsida > Poales > Poaceae > Avena > Avena insularis. The sequence continues at coordinate 194,631,138 of CM042695.1, read as the reverse complement.
TCTTCATCTTGGGGAGCCCCAGTTTTGTTCGTGGAGAAGAGGATAGAAGCCAAAGGTTATGCATAGATTACCGTTCACTCAACGAGGTAACTATCAAGAACAAATATCCTTTGCCTAGAATCAATGACTTGTTTGATCAGCTAGAAGGAGCATGTGTGTTCTCAAAAATTGATCTCCGGTCAGGCTACTTTCAACTCAAGATAAGAGAACAAGACATACCTAAAACAGCATTCACCACAAGGTATGGATTGTATGAGTATACCGTAATGCCTTTTGGCTTGACAAATGCTCCAGCATACTTCATGAATATGATGAACAAAGTGTTCATGGAATTCCTTGACAAGTTTGTTGTCGTTTTCATCGATGACATCTTAGTCTACTCCAAGAGCAAAGAAGAGCATGAAGGACATTTGCGTTTGATACTTGAGAAGTTAAGAGAGCATAAACTTTATGCCAAATTCAGCAAGTGTGAGTTCTGGTTAGAGGAAGTTGGTTTTCTTGGTCATGTTATGACAAAGGATGGTGTAGCAGTTGATCCTGCTAAGGTTTCAGCTGTGACTGAATGGGAATCTCCCAAGTCCGTGAAAGAAGTTCGTAGTTTCCTTGGCTTAGCAGGTTACTACAGAAGGTTCATTGAGAATTTCTCTAAGGTAGCTAAGCCTATGACTAAACTGTTAAAGAAAGATAAGAAGTTTGCTTGGTCTGAAGGTTGTGAACTCAGCTTTCAGGAGTTGAAGAAGAGACTTGTGACAGCACCAGTTTTATGTCTGCCAGATTTGGAAAAGGATTTCCAAGTATATTGTGATGCATCTCATCAAGGTTTGGGTGCCGTACTTATGCAAGACGGTAAAGTTGTAGCTTATGCCTCGAGACAACTCAAAACTCATGAAGTGAACTATCCTACTCATGATTTGGAGTTGGCCTATGTCGTCCATGCACTTAAAACATGGAGACACTACCTTTTGGGAAAGCATTGTGAAGTGTTCACTGATCACAAGAGTTTGAAGTATATCTTCACCCAGAAGGAAATTAATATGAGACAAAAAAGATGGCTAGAACTTATCAAAGACTATGACTTAAGTTTGCAATACCACCCCGGTAAAGCAAATGTTGTAGCAGATGCTCTAAGTCGTAAGGTATTTGTGAATGGCCTTACCAAAGGAGAATTGCCGGATGATTTGTGTACCCAATTCAGAAAACTCAGGTTGGAGATTGTGCCTGAAGGACATCTCATGTCATTAGATGTTCAACCCACTTTGTTGGACAAGATCAGAGAAGCCCAGAAGACTGATAAGGAAATTGAAGAGATTAAGGAAAAGATTGGCCAAGGGAAAGCTAAAAGTTTCCATGAAGACGAACAAGGTACTTTATGGCATGGGAAACGATTCATGTTCCACAAGATCCGGAGTTGCGGAAACTGATTTTGCAGGAAGCACACAACTCTCCGTATTCTATTCACCCGGGTAACACCAAAATGTACATGGACATGAAAGAAAGATTTTGGTGGAATAATCTCAAGAGGGACATCGCCGAACATATTTCTTTGTGTGATGTTTGTAGTAGAGTGAAAGCGGAGCATCAGAAACCAGCAGGTTTGCTTCAACCACTACCTATTCCTGATTGGAAGTGGGACAAGATTGGTATGGATTTCATTACCGGACTACCAAGGACCAGGTCAGGGTATGATTCCATATGGGTAGTAGTGGATCGCCAAACTAAAGTGGCTCATTTCATACCCGTGAAGACAAGCTATACGAGTGCTAAGTTAGCAAAAATCTACATGAGTAGAATTGTATGTCTACATGGTGTGCCAAAGAGTATTGTGTCTGATAGAGGAACTCAATTCACTTCCCATTTTTGGAGACAGCTACATGAGTCATTGGGAATGAGATTGGAATTCAGTACTGCTTTTCATCCTCAAACCGATGGGCAAACAGAGAGAACTAATCAAATTCTTGAAGACATGTTGAGAGCATGTGCCTTAGACTATGGAGCCAGTTGGGATGAAAGTCTGCCTTACACAGAATTTTCTTATAACAACAGCTATCAAGCCAGCATTGAGATGGCACCGTTTGAGTTTCTCTACGGAAGAAAGTGTACCACCCCATTGTTATGGAATGGTGTGGGAGAAAGAAGTCTATTCGGACCAGATCTTATCAAAGAAGCCGAAGAGAAGGTCAAATTGGTTAAGGACAGGTTGAAGATAGCACAGTCCCGACAGAAAAGCTACGCAGATCCTAAGCGTAGAGAAGTCACCTACGAAGTTGGTGATAGAGCCAATCTTAGAGTGTCACCACTTCGTGGAGTGAAAAGATTCGGAGTCAAAGGAAAATTGGCACCAAGATATGTTGGGCCATTCAAGATTTTGAGTCGCAAAGGAGAAGTTGCCTACGAAATTGAATTGCCAGAATCTCTATCAGCTGTCCATAATGTGTTTCATGTGAGTCAGCTTAAGAAATGTCACCCAGAAATGGAAGAAACTTCTTTGAAGGATACTATACCTTTGGAGGAAGTTCAACTAGAAAGTGATCTCACTTATGAAGAGAAACCCATCAAGATTCTTGAGACTGCAGAAAGAGTCACAAGGACTAAGACTATCAAGTTTTGCAAAGTGCAGTGGAATCATCATTCAGAGGAGGAAGCAACATGGGAAAGAGAAGATGATCTTCGGAAAGACCACCCTCACCTATTTGCTAGCCAATCCGAATCTCGAGGGCGAGATTCACCTTAAGGGGGTTAGATTTGTAACATCCCTAAAATCATGATTTCAAAGATTGCATATCATCCATGCATGCATATAGAATTGAGATCAATTTCAAACTCATTTCAGAAAAACAGAAGCACATAGTGCTATCATTTTATGTGAGCTAATTTAAATCAGATGCCCATCCTCACTTGTGAGCTTAGTGCTTTAAAAACCAAGTTTGGTTGCTTCTCTATTGTTTGGATTGAGTGTAGAGTTTGAATAAAATTTTACAAAATGGAAATGGTTTCAAAAATCATTTTCAAACATTTGCAAACTTAGGACAATGTCTCTGTTATTTTTGTTTCTCCAAAAATGACCAAGCCTTTTCAAAGTAACCACATGGTTTTATGCCTAGAATTGAGACTGTTGCACACTGCAAAAATCCCAAATAGATTTGAATTCAAAATGAGTTTGAAATCATTTGAAAACCATTCCTGAAATTCATCCTGGAAAAAGAAAAGGATTAAAGAAAAAAAAGGCCAGGCGCTCCTATTCTAGCCCAACAGCAGAACCAGCCCAGCTAGCCCACTCGGCCTCCCTCTCTCTCTCTCGCACGCGCAAACACACCCACGCGGTAGCTAACACCCAGACCCCACTTTCTATCTGCATATTTTGCTGACGAGCGGGCCCTCTCCACGTCACCGTCGTCTTCCCCAAATCCCGCAGAACACGCCGCCTGCTTTTCCCCGCCTCTGCCGCGATTTTAATCCTCTTAATAGGCGATGAATGCGTGCGTAATCTCCGCCCCTGCTCTGGCTATAAGAACCCCTCGCCGCCGCGGTCATTTTCCCCCACTCTCCTCGCTCACTCCGCCACCAGGCTGCGCGCATTTGACCTCGAGACCCCGCAGCACCGACGAACTCTGGCGACTGATTCCGGTGAGCTTTGACCGCCCCCCTTTCTCTGGTTCAACCTATCGTGCCCAGCGTGATCTCGTGCATCTCCTGACACCTTTCGTTTGCATTCTCGTGACCCAGGACGCCGTCCCCGTTCGTGCCCGCGACTGACCGAGCCGCCGCTCAACTCCGGTGACCAATTACGGTAAGCAGAGCGCGCCCCTTGCCCCCTCTTGCATACTAGGTCGTTCGCCTTGTCTTGTGCGTCTTCTAATCCCTCTAGTTTGTGCTAGGGCGACGCGAAACCTCGGCAACAACTCCGACCGCAATCACTCGACGCCGTGCACGACTCCGACGAGCTCCAGCAGCCCCTGTTGTGCGCCCCTTGCCCAGCCACCACCACGTTGAGCTTCGCCTCGACCTTGCGGTTCTGGTAAGCACACCCTTCCCTCCCCGAGCGACCTAGAACGCCGCCATGCGCCACGCGCCAGAACGTGGTCGCTTGATCAAGAGCCGTTGGATCTAGATCCAACACGTGCGATAGAACCACTTAGCGAAGCGTTATGTTTTGATCTGAAGTGTGCATCGCCACTTAGATCCTACGGCTCACGTGCGTGATCCGGTGCGAAGCGGTATGCGCCAGTAAGGTTAAGACACGTGGCTAGGGTTTGAGTTTAAAACAGAATTTAAAACAGATTTAGATTCAAATTTGATTAGGCTATAACTTTTGATTCCCATATTAGATTTTTGCAAATTTTATACCGTTGGAATCAGGGAGACAAGACCTTTCTGTTAGTGCAATGTGTTTAAAGTTTAGGTTCTGTTAAAATGGTTTCTTTTGCAGAAACTTGTTTAGGACTATTTTTAGTATAGAAATTGTTTAGAAAATTGTTTTAGTATAAAACAAACTTGGTTTAGCAAGTTTTTAACTTGGTTATGTTTCAGTAATATGCACTTGCTTGGTAGAGTTTTAAAAATCCTCACTTAGCATTTTTGCATGCATGCATATGTATCTTTGTTTGTTTGTATATGAATTGTGTGTAATTTTGTGCTACCAATCTTTGTGTAGACTTTGGTGCTAGTGATTGTGATTGTGAAGAGTGCTACTCTCCCCACTACCAAGGCAAGTGGTACTTCATGAATATTTCCATCCCTATATTTTATACAAGCAATAGAAATATTTTTGCTAAGTCTTGCATGTTACTATTTTTGCCAAATGCCATGTTGGGAAATCCTAAGTAGATATAGAATTGCTAGGAAATTCCTAAGTTAAGTTACTATGCCATGCTTAGCCTAGCTAGTAGCAAACAAGGGTTGGTAAAGTATATACATGCTATGATGAAAATATTTCTAAGTCTTTGGACTTATGTTTTTCTTAATAAAACAACTAAGTCAATGAATCACCTGGGTGGAATGGGACTTGAATGGTGGTTTTTGGTTGAGTGGTTACACAAGGCCCATGGACATGGTTTACCTTGTGTATCTCACTTGTGGTATGCCACCCAGGAACAAAGGGATTTTAGAGGCCAAGTGTTGAGAAGCTTATAGTGCAGCCACTTGGCAATATGGGCTCTGCCTGGATCACATAGGTTGCTAGAACTTAGTCATTTGGACAGTTGGTGGTAGAGGGATGATAGGTTGGAACGCGTCCATTTGGCTAAGGAAGGCTTCGAAAGGTCTGTCTTGGGAAACCAAGTCCGTGGGGAAAGTGCACAACCTCTGCAGATGGAAAAATCTAAGTACTTAGCCAAGTCCATGGCAATGGACAACTTGAGCATCAAGACATGGAAGCTATCAAGAATCTCATCACTCCAACTTCTAAGTAAAACTTGTGGGTGAACAAGGGTGAAGGACCTCAATGTCTATTGATGGTTTCTTGGGAAAAGTTTTGACAAAGAAAAACTTAGTGATTTCAACTAATAGGAAAAACTTATTTTGAGCAAAGCAAGCCAAGCTACACTTAGCCAAAATGCATATAGTAATATAGTCCACTTAAAATTTACTAAGGTATCACTTGCCAATACTATTCCAAAGTATTGACCCATGTGTAACTTGTGATGTTGCAGGTTATTCTGATGAGGATTAGGTGTCATGAGTCTACACTCAACATGTTTGCCTGTGGCACATGAAGATGAAGACTTATGTTTATTTACTTATTCCAAACTCTTGTATTAGGCCTGTGGCCTTGAGATGTAAAAGACTATGTTTTATCTCTGGAATGGATGTAATAAATGACCTTTGTATCTGTGTACTTCATCTTAAACTGTGGATGCTAGCAATAATCCAGGGACTAGCATTGCAATCACAGGGATCCTTTTACTTTACAAAGGAGGGATCTTACACCATCCTACAAACGAAGGATTTCTCTAGATAGAGAAATTCGCATTGCAAACTTGGTAGTAATAATTTCCACTAAGGATATGCCTTACCTTTAAAACTCATGACCAGAAAGCGGATTTTGGGACGTTTTTATTTGCTCTCCATATGGAAGAATTAGGGAAATATTTGGCCCTGAGAACACTTTTCAGGAAGGAATTAGGTTTTTCAGCAATTCTCCAAGCAGCCGAGAGGATCAGACCCATGTTGGTGGCTTGCAAGTTTCTCACACCAAGGCCTCCTTCAGTTTTAGGAGCACAAATGTTTTTCCAAGCAGTAATACAAAAGGTTTTCATGCTAGGTTCAGAGGAGGATCGTGTCCACCAGAAAACTCTAATGATAGCTTGAAGTTTTTTTAGCAATTTCTTAGAGAACAAAACATTTTACATGTAGTAGACAGGGATGGAGGATAAAACAGAGTTGATTAATTCTAACCTAGCCACATGAGAGAGAGAATTTCCCTTGTAAGTAGAGAGTTTGGATTTAAATTTCTGAATGATGAAATTATAAGCTTCACTTCTGTTTCTAGCTGGGAGAACAAGGGGGTGGCCTAGAAGAGTAAAATTTTCATCTATGTTAGAAACAGGGAAAATTTGAGTTATATCATTTACAGTAGATGGGTCCACCCATTTACTAAAGATAATATCAGATTTAGTCTAGTTAGGAATCTGACCTGAAGCTGCACAAAAATCCAAAAGAATGCTTCTGATGACTTGTGGTTCCTGAGTGGTGGATTCCCCACAGACTAAATGATCATCTGCAAAAATAAGAGAATGGATTGGGGGCACAAGGGCCCTAGGGAGATTCCTGCAAGGTTAGCAACAGACAAAGATTTTGACAGCATGATGGAGAGTTCATTAATGGCCAGAATAAAAAAAGTATGGGGACAAAGGAAAGCCTTGTCTTATTCCTCTATGGCTAACAAATTTTGCATAAGTTTGCCCATTGATGATCATAGGAAAAGAAGGAGAGGAAATGCAGGCCTGGACCATTTTAATGAAATGACCATGTAGCCCTTTACAAGCAAAAGATTTGAAAATAAAATTCCATTCAAGTCTGTCAAAGGCTTTGGCTAGGTCAATTTTAAGCATGAAAGCCTTAGACTTCCAAGAAGACACACCAAAAGAGTGGGTAATTTCCTGATATATAATAATGTTGTCGCTTATTCTTCTACCTCCAATAAAAGCTTGCTGAGAAGGGTGAATGTAGTCAGGGAGGTGAGGTTTGAGTTCGTTAGCTAGACATTTTGCTATTATTTTATAGATAACATTGCACAGTCTAATGGGCCTATAATCAGTAGGGACAATGGGAACCAGTTTCTTTGGAATAAGAGCAATGTTGGTGTCACTAATGTGATCAAGAAGAGTAGCTATAGCAAAGAAATTTCTAACCAGATTAGTGGCGTCATCCCCAATCCAGACCTAAGTAGCTAAATAGAATTCAACATTAAACCCATCTGGACCAGGCGAGGCATTACGTTTAATTTCATTTAACCCCCCCCCCCCCCCCGATTTCATCTTTATCTGGAGTAGAGTAAGTAGTCTCATCAGGCATAGGATCAGTCATGTGAGTAAAATTCCCCAAATCCTGCATGTTAGAGGAAGTAAAGATTGATCTAAAATAAGACACAAAAGTGTTGGCAACCTGAACGGGCATCAAGTGTGTCATATTTTGCTCATCTTTTATAGAGAGAATCATATTTTTCCTTTTCCTTTTAGCAATGGCTCTATGAAAAAAAGGTTGTATTTTTGTCTCCATCTTTAATCCAAAGCTTTTTAGCACGCTGCATATTAGCATCATTCATCTTGATTGTTTTTTCATACCTTGCAACAAGATTGGATTCTTTTTGATGATCTTGCTAACTGGGAGGAAGGGATTGTATTTTCCCTATATCATTCTCCAGATCCTTGAGCTCCTCATGTAAGGGTTTTTTCCTGCACCAAACTTTTAACTTGGAGGCAAGATGATTAGTTCTTTTACTAAAGGAGGTATTGGAAAAATTAACCCAACAATTCCTAGCATAATCCTGAAAATCATCTTCTCTAAGCCACCTATTTTCAAATTTGAAAGAGTTTTTTAGTTTACAAGATTTTCCTTAAGTAGATAGAAGAATGGGAGCATGATCACTAAAACCATGTATGAGAGGCATGTTATACACATTAGACACAGGATAAATGGAGCACCATTCGTGATTAACAAGGCACCTGTCCAACCTTTCGAAAAGAGGTTTTGATGAAAAACGACGGTTGGTCCATGTGTAAGCCAGTCCAGTGAAACCAATATCAAACAAACCACGGCTTTAAACAAAAGAACCAAAAGCAAACATACGGTTATAATTAACATTAGGAGAACTCTTATTTGATTCATATAATAGGTCATGCATGTATACAATACATAGGAAGGTGAGGTTGCTATTATAATACATAAAATGGGCAACTTGCTGCCAGATAGTGCTAGTAGTACGGTGGTACGGATCATCATATATACGAACAAGGCCAAACTTTTGGTTTTTGGCACGATCTGTGACTAGGGCTAGTACTAAATTACGAGATTCCAAGTGCAGAGCGACATCTACTTCATCAGACCACATCATCCATAAACCCCCAGCTTTCCTTTGAGAGGGCACTGAGGTTTGGTGGATTGTTATGCCGTGTGCCCTTGCTGCTCTAAAATCGGTTCACCCCAACGCTGAATTTCTGAAGTCTGAACATGCGTTGTTCTGCCTCTCAGACATTTTATATTCTCACACAAAGTATGGTGAAAAAACAATTAGTATGGCTCGTGTAAAAGACAAAAAATGTCTCGTGGAAAGTCTTGTTCAAGCATTGAAAATTATTATTTTTATACTATACACAAAAATGTTCTTTTTTTGAAAACTTGTGTGCCAACCTAGAATGACTTGGTGTACATGTATATGTTTTTTTAAATTTTTTCACATTTTAAAATGTGCTTTCAAATAATAGTTTCATAGACTCCGGTGAGTCAAATTAGATTTCCGAATAGAGAAATGGCTTGTATACAGCAAAAAGTTAACTGAATATTATGAAGTTATATATACTTAAGTGAGCACATGAATACTAGTTATTGATTTTTAGGACCCTGTTTTATAATTCGTATAGGGCCCCTAAATCCTAGAGACGGGGCTGGTTCATCGGAGAAGGGACGAAAGGAGGCACAACCACTTGGGTTCAGTTACAAGATCGAAGATGCCCGATCTGGACTCGACAGATGGTTCTTAACGCGTGGTGGCGACACCGGTGGATGTTGTTGGGTCTTGGGCCGTCTTGGCCGCTTCTAGGTGGGCTACACGTATCTCCTGGCGTCGATTTGTTCTCCTCTTGACAGTCAGGACCGCAGGCATATGGTGGGCCGTGATAGAATTTTAAGTATTTTTCAGCAATGTCCTCGACAAACAGTTCTCTAACAGATTCTTCTTTCCATGAGGCACAATTGCATCAATTAGAGAACTCACTGTTCAGCCATTTTGCACGGGAACTAAGTTGTGTATTTGTAGCACCCGGGTAAAATCACTACTAAAAAATTGCATGTCCTTATGTTGTGCATCATCATGTATATTTGTTCATAAAAGTATTTTGCGAAAACCCTATTTTGTTTGACATTACTTCCCCTTTATTTCAAATCAAAATCGTAGGCCTTTATGTAATATTTGGTTTGTCAAAATCTGTTTTCCAAACTCTATTAAAAATAATCTAAATAAAAATAAAACCATTTTTTTGTGGGGGAGGCCGCCACTGGCTAGGCCCAAAGGCCCAACCAGCAGCTACCTACAACCCTACCAAATCCTAACCCCAACCACCCCAAACCCTAATCCTATCTACCCTAGCCTCCCACCTGTCGTCGCCGCTCACCAGTACACACCCGCAGCATGAATGCCCCGCTCCAACACCCAACCCACCCACTCGCCTGCTCACGCAACCCACGCCGCCCACACCCGAACCCCATGCGACCAACCTCACACCAGTACACGACCGTATCGCACGCGTCTCTCGCACTCGCCCGCTCTCTCTGCCTTGCTTTCTCACGTTCCCTCGCACCGATGCAACGCCACCAACCCCCCCATCGCACGCACCCCCGCCTCTGGTCCCACCCTAGTGCGTGATCCCCTCTCTCTCTCTCTCCCGTACACGACCACCGCGACCCCGCTCTTTCGAAACCGCCCTCTGCAGCGCCTGCCGCCGCCGCCTCCCGGCCCGCATCGCTATGATCCATCGTCGTCGCTCTCCTCGGGCACACGCCTCCGCCATCGGATGATCTACTCCCCGCGAACCCATTCTGCCGCTCGCCTCTCCTCTGGCCGGCCGCCGTGCTCTTCCACCCCGTCCCCGCCGCCGTCCCCTAGCAATGACGGCGTCACCACTCGCGTGGAGCCTCAACCCCCTGCGTGCCCCCACGAGCTCCGCTCTCCGCTGCAGCCGTGCCATTGTCCTCTGCCCGGGGAAGAAACCTCGCCGTCGCTCAGGCCTCACCGTCGTATGCCACGAGCCGCTGTGCAAAGAACCTCCCCGCGTGCGAGCCCGATCCTACTCGCCTCAGTAGCCTCCGGTTGGTTGCCGCCCCGCAGCCATGGTACCCTCCTCCCTAGCCGGCCGTCGCTCGCCTTCCCCTGCGTGTCGACCTCGCAAGCAACTGCGCCTCCCTCAACCTCGTTGGTCGGTTCTGCAAACGTGTTTCCTTCATGCTCTCCATCGAGAACCGTCATTCCCTATGCAGCGCCGTCGGTCCCCTTGACACATCTCCAAGCCCGGACCTGACCTACATGCCAGACGCAAGTATCATCTCCAGGGGATCCACGTTGATTTTTTGGTGTGTGTACGTGTACCTGTCATGAGTCGCGAAGCTGGCCATCCTGTGTCAGCTGGCCAAGGCCTTTGTCAAGATCTTCCGCCAAGTGGCCTATTGGTTCCTGCATCGTCAAGATCTGCTATGCGAAGTGTTGAGATACCAAGGAAAACCACGTCGAGAACCCACGCGATCTGAAGGCTGTACCAAACCCGATGGCAAGTATGAGCCCTCGACAAGATCTATGTCACGGAAACCCCGATGTCTTCGACATGGAGCACCGAGGACACCGTCATGGACTCGAAGACCACCAAGCTCTTCTTCTCGGAACGACAAGTGCTCCGTCTTGGATCCTATGTCCGAGGCCCCGACCCCGGATCGGAAGCCCGAACCCCGTCGAACCCTCGGAATTCCAAGATCGTCGAACCCATGTGTGACCCTTTTTCTAAGCCCCTATTTTATAAATGCTATATATACCTATTGTATTTAATTGTTCATGTCGCATACATATTTCGTGGTTTAGGGGCATTATGCCGATTCACTTCATGATCAAATATGAATGTCATATGCAGTATTTTCTAGTCTTATATTGGCTCCATTTAAATTTGTGTAGAAAACCGGTGCCATATTTTGCCCTGTTAATACAACATTTAAATAGTGGGGTATCTAAACAACATGAACCATCTAATTAATTGTCGGGATGCCGGTTTCGCTTAATATTGCCTAGTCATATCGCATCTTTGCCATGTCATGCATCATGCTTGATCTTTTGTCGTAAGTATTAAATAGTGCATCCGGTGTTCCTTTTAGTGCATTGCTTCTTCATGGATTAGGCCGATGAGTTGATGCGAGCGACGCCCGTTCTTCGGATGAACCTTCGGCACTGTTTCTCAGGCGAGCATTCTTCCCCTTTCTACCAAATTTGCATTTATAGTCTTTACTTCCTCCTGTTGATCTATTGATATTTGTGTTGCGATGATATAGATTCTGTACCCCTTTATATTTACCTGCAGCCCCTATATTGCCATGGACACCTCCTATTACCCGTTATATGATGGACAGTCGTAGTTGCTTGCTCAGGTGCTGCTTCGCATCATCGATGTTGCACCGTTGTTGAGTGGTTGGCACATGCTTAATGGTGGAGATGATCATGGATTTAATTACCATTTAATAACTAATACTGAAAGTAGGTGAATAATACAGAGGCGCCGGTGGGTAATAGACAATATTTGGTTTTTAACCGCCCATTTGTGTCCACATAGGACCCGAGTTCTTGACACCTGTTCTGAAATCAAGCGCGCTAACCACAGGTGGGGTGTGTGGGCACCCCCATCGATTTAGTACCTGATTTCAAAGTGCTATACCAGGGGCCACATGTAGCACCCCCCGAGGTTAGGGTTAAACTAACCTCATATTACCATCTAAGATAAGTTCAACTCCTAAAACACGGAGGATCATAGTATGATTCGGTAACATTACAGAACACAGAGATTCAACAGCATAAGTTTAAACTCTTAGCAGAGTGAGATATTAGAGTTATTACAAACCAGAGGTCATAGACCCAACATTACATCACACGGCGGAAGCAAATTATGTTGTTCTACACAACAACTTAGCAAAAGGACTAAGAGGCCATAAACAAAAGAGATGTCCATCTCATAGTCCTTAGGCTGCTACCTGGGACCCCCAACTACTCGTCAATGTCAACGTAGAAGCCACCTTCAGTTGCAACCAAGTCCTCTGTAGAAATACAACAATGGCGCAATGCTGAGTACGAGAATGTACTCCGCAAGACTTAGATAACCTAGTACCTACATGATCTGGCTAGAAAGGCTTTCTCTGGATTTTCTTTTGTGGAAAGAAATTTTTATTTGTAAACAAGAGAGAGAAGAGGCATGTCTACTCAGAATCTTTTAAAAAAGGGATAAGATAGCGACTTTTTCATCTTGTTCATCACATCTTGGTAACCACCAGCTTAATCAGAACCTCCTATCTAGGATCACCCCCTCAACCCAGAGGAAGCATCCTTAAGCACACGTGGATCAACAAGTTTTACTTACGTTATAGTTCTCTATGATCATCACGTCCGTTCCCAAGTTGTTCATAACCGTGAACACGGCTTTTCGAAAAGATTAATACCCTGCAGGGGTGTACAACTTTACCCACACGTACCAACCGACTCTTAATGCCAAATTATTAGCCCTCTTCCTTGGAAGGCCGGCAGAGGGTGGTTGACCACGACCTTTATCTTGCTTTCGCTGAGATCATGAGTCACGCCCTAGGGATGATTCCGCCGTAACGGGTCAAGTCCCGAAGCCGGTCCCTAAAGATGTGAGGCGAGGTTGGTTCACTAGGGGCTCCATCGACCCCAAGCAACCCGGTCCACGCTTCCCTACCTGTTATGATGCACCTCCTTCACCTCCTCATTTCAAAAAGGTTTTCAATGCGTATGGAAGATGGAAATCCCGAACTATGTGACTCATGGAATCTACTAGGCAAGTTAGTTGCTCGTGGGGTTTTCCAGGCCCCGTGTGGTTGTACGCTCGTCTTGGTTCAAGAGGCAAGAACTCGGTTCCTAATGGTGGCGAGCATGGGACTACAAAACCACACCCAACATGGCCTCCCATACAAGCCTTAGCATGATTAGTTAACTCCTTCGAGGATGTCATCAACTCCTACCTTTCTAAATTCTCCGACATCTCTGATTCATCGTTCGGATAGATCAGACTTAAATACTATGCATGGCTAAGCTGTCGACCTCAGAAGCTCTAGCAACGCTCAGATGCCAGACCTAGGTATGCTAGGAGCAGTGGATCAGGAGTATAAGGCGACAAAAGGGAAACAGTGCAGCAGATAGGTAACACTAGCTACTGACAAAAGACCACATTGGAATCGTGTGCATCATAGCGAGAAAGTAATATACTTTGTAAAAGTAGGTTCAGAATGAGAGGCTATGCTTGCCTTGTCCGACAGTAGACAAGTATTGATCTTCGGTGTTGTTGACTTCAACTTCGGGTTTGGATCCTATCGCGAAGAAACATATATCGGAGAGGGAGAAGCAACATTCAATACATGGCATGTGCAATGCTCAATCAATATGGATGATATGACAAGTTAACTTGCGTTGAAATGAAACCCTAAGGCATGCTTGACAACTTAAACGGGGTTCCGAGGTTTGAAAACCCTAACTTGGAAAACTCCGGAAACACATAAGAGGGGTTACTATGTTGTTCTAATTAAACTTGTCATTAAGGTTGTTGAACAATGCATGATTATAGGTTATTTAGATAGTTCTCGTTTTTCTGAACATTTTGATATATTATTTGTATTTTTCTGAATTACAGATTAAAAGTTATTGAATTTACAATATTTAAACCTTTTCTGAAATTATTAAACCCTTTTCTTAATCTAAATAAGACTGTAAAACCTTTTTACACCACAGGGTGGGCTAGCCACAGACACAGACAAGTGGGCCCGTGGCCACCTCAGCAGCTACACACGCGAGGAGGGCTCAGGGGCAATTTTCACCGGGGCTGGCTCTAGCAAGAGGGGCTGACTGGTGGGGCCTGGGCCACGCAGGCGCCACGCGGGCCTCGCCGGAGAACGGCCAGACGGCGGAGACTGGCGGCGCTAGGAGGCGAACAGGGACGCGCGGGACAGCTCATTCGAATCAGCGCACGGAGACAAGCCTAACTACGGCGGCGCCTCCGATTTATGGTCACCGGAGCTTGGTCAACGGCGACGGACGGCGGCGGTGTTCTCTGCTCTACGGCGCGGGCGCGACACAGAGGGCTAGAAGGGAAAAGGAGGGTGCCTTGAGCACCAGAAGCTCACCCCAAGGCGATTTTTGAAGACGGCGAGGCGAGGCGGTGACCGGAGATACTGCGAGGAGTGTGACTGAGCACGTCGGAGTCGGAGAGGAAGCGGTCGACGATCACGGCGCGATTCATTGCCTGTTCACTCCTTCCGCGAGGAAGCGGAGCGAGGCGAAGCTCGTGGCGATGTCGAATGGGCTCGGGGAGGCCGGCAATGGCGGCTAGCCGGCGGCCATGGCGGCTAGGGTTCGGGTTGTCGCTGTGCAGAGAGGGAGAGAGGGGGAAGTGAGTTCCAGGGGAAGAGGAGCACGGCACAGACGTTCTTATCCTCATGAAGGCCGGCGCATCGCAACAGCGGCATCAGGCGGCATGGGCGACGCATGACAGCTGCTGCCGCGGAAGGAAAGACGAGGGAGCAGCGGTACCGGTCCGCTAGCGGGCTGGTGTGGGCCGGGTGCTGGGCTGCGGGAGAGGGAGAGGGGGGATAGGTTTGCTAGGATGCGGCCTAGTTCTCTCTCGTGACCTTTTTTTCTTAGAAAACCTTTTTCTTTTTCTGATTTTGATTTCTGTTTTGTATTTTTCAATTTTCAAATATGTTTTGGGTATTTCAGAAATACCAGTGGCTTTTGCAAAATATGTAAAACATTGTGGGGCCCTTTTATTCCTTTTGGGCTCCAATTATTTTGTACCTTTCAAAATTTAAACACCATTTGAAGGTAGTTTCAAAGAGAGAAGGGGAAGGACTAGGGTTTAGTATTTTGCATTTGTACTTTGGTTCACACACTTGATCACATGCAATATTTTCTTATTGAGTTTAACACATGCATGCAATGCTTAAGTACTAATTACATATCTTACAAGCTTGGGCGGTTACACCAAAAACTAGTTTGCGACATTATTACTATCCTATACTTATGCCATTCTTTACTGCTTTATTTACTATTGCGCGTGGAGCGCCTGTACTATTTTGGATCAAGACACGATTTCGTGGTATCGACAAGCCTAGACACACTTTCGGGTTCCCAGTCATTTACAGCCGTTCTCGCAAACCCAGGGTTCGTCTCGGAGACCGGTCGACTTCATTACGGTAGCTTCGTGGGGTGGCCCCCATGTGTTGCTTTGTGTTTGGGAAACATCGTGTCTGAAACCCTGTCGACTTCCTGTTGGGTGTATATTTTATTATTTTGAACCTACCTTATCTGACAACAAGGTTATAGGTGCGTGTAGAAACTTTGGTGCACCCCTGCAGGGTTTAATCTTTTCGAAAAGCCGTGTCCACGGTTATGAACGACTTGGAGCACAGTTCTCGATCATAGACAAATATAACTAAAGTTTAATGTTATAATATGACTTGTATCCGATATGACTAGTAAGTTGCATAACCACCATGGAATGAATGGATAAAATTGCCAACTGTGTGAGTTTGTTCGGAATGACTTCCTTATTTGGTCTCGAGGGGGAAATACCGGGATGGCTATGATTGGTGGTAGTATCAGGTTGGTTCCAGATAAGTCTTTCTCATCTCTCTGATAGCCAAAAGTTGCCTCACTCGAGTCTCTATAAGTTGTTTAGTGCATGGTGCGTTGCCACTTTAGTCCACCAAACCTATGTAGGCGAGAGCCGCCGAATTCTAAGACTCGCTGTGTACTGGCCTCAGTACTAACTGCTCTATTTTTCCTTTGCCCTTTGTCGGCACCCCTTTTTAGCAGGTTTGAGATCGACGTTGTTAGCAGGGTTACCCTTCTGGCTTGTCCTAGGCAGGGTCATGGACACCATTGGTTATTCTTTAGGGCTCTTATCCCCATTTGCATCTTTTCCGTAGTCGAATGTTGTATCTTTTCAACGTGATTTGGATCTTTGTACTGTATATATTTGTATTCTTGACTCAGGAAGTCGATGTTGTATATATCTATTTTGTGGGTTCCATCGAGGACTATTGTGTAATGATATTACTTTGTTTTCCACCCACACGAAAGTGCCTGGTGGGCACCTTTGAATCGTTTCTATGCGGGTTTGGCGGGAATCGCTGAAACTTGCATAGGGCCGATCTAAGGGTGTTACAGAATGGTATCAGAGCTCAGCAGTTACGATACCCCACTGGTCCAGCCTATAGGATAACCTAGCTAATGATCGATGTGGAGTGTCAAAGATATTTTTAAAAATTCGGTTGGATAGATCTAATTAGGTCTGTTTTTACTCCTTACCCCTCTGCTATTCTCTTCATACCTTTGCGTGTTTTGAATCTACCCCCTTATCTTTTCTTCGAGTCCAGGAATTCTCGTGGTTGGGTTTCCATCATACCTTTAGGGTTTCTCTTCCGCCTCTTGTAACGGTGCTTCGACATCCGACCTTCATGCTATCTGAGGAATCTTCCTATGTTTACCTTCTAGTGGACTGAAAATTCACTAAATTTTTACTTTGTATCTTCCGGTGTTTTCCAACGTGACAACATCATCTACATCATATCCAATGAAGATTCTGACTCACTCCTTTGTTTTCGAACCTCGACTGTCGAGATGTTCAGTCTGATTCCAAGAGTTGGTTGCATAATTCTCCTATTCATGTGCAGAGTAATGAGTTGGGTGTGCGATGGACTGATCAACATTTGACTACTCTTATCATTCGCTCTTGTACACTGAATCGGTGGATCAAGCAATTATACACCTTCCACAGAAGTTAGAGGTGGCCTTACCTTTTAAGACCTCTGCCTTCGTCTATGTTTTTCCCGAGTGTTCTCGACGAACATGAGCAACAACCCTTGTTGGTGGTGTCACTGATTTCAAGATGGAGAAGGAATCTTTGTTAGTGGTGTCGCCAAGGTCTACATGAAGTGAAAAGATTAAGATCATTGGTATTTGTCCTCGTACCATGAGGCGGATCTCGAGGGCGAGATCCATTGCTAGCGGTGTCGAATTATAGCACCCCGGGTAAAACCACTACTAGAAAATTGTCTGTCCTTATGTTGTGCATCATCATGCATGTTTGTTCATAAAAGTATTTTGTGTAAACCCTATTTTATACTCCCCCCTTTATTTCAAATCAAAACTGTAGGCCTTTCTGTAATATTTGGTTTGTCAAAATCTGTTTGCCAAACTCTATTAAAAATAATCTAAATAAAAATAAAATGTTTTGTTTTGTTTTGTGGGGGAGGCTGCCACCGGCCAAGCCCAAAGGCCCAACCGGCAGCTACCTACAACCCCACCAAATCCTAACCCCAACTACCCCAAACCCTAATCCTATCTACCCCAGCCTCCCACCTACCGCCGCCGCTCACCAGTACACACCCGCAGCACGCACGGCCCGCTCCAACGCCCGGCCCCACCCACTTGCCTACTCACGAAACTCGTGCCCCTCATCGCCCACACCCAAACCCCACGCGACCAACCTCACATCGGTACACGACCGTATCGCACGCGTCTCTCGCACTCGCCCGCTCTCTCTGCCTCGCTTCCTCATGTTCCCTCGCACCGACGCAACGCCACCAACCCCCCATCACATGCACCCCTAACTCCGGTCCCACCACAGCGCGTGATCCCCTCTATCTCTCCCGTACACGACCGCCCCGACCCCACTCTCTCGAAACCGCCCTCTGCAGTGCCTACCGCTGCCGCCTCCCGGCCCGCGTCGCCACTAGCCATCGCCATCACTCTTCGAAGGCATGCGCCTTCGCCTCCCAATGTTCTCCTCCCCGTGAACCCCTGTTGTCGCTCGCCTCTCCTCTGGTCGGCCGCGACGCTCGCCCATCCCGTCCCCGCCGTCGTGCCCCAGCAATGATGACGTCGCCACTCGCATGGAGCCTCAACCACCTACGCGCCCCTGTGAGCTCCATTCTCCGTTGCAGCCGCATGATACGTCCAAAACGTACCTACTTTCCCGAACACTTTTGCTATTGTTTCTCCTCTAATTTGTGTGATTTGGATACAACTAACACAGACTGACGTTGTTTTCAGCAGAATTGCTTTGCTGTCTCGTTTTTGTGCAGGAAATCAACTTTTAGGAAAAATCCCGGAAAATATCGCAAAACTCCTATTTTACCAGAAGACTCACGGGGCCAGAAGACGAGACGGAGAAGGGCCACGAGGGGCCCACACCACCTGGTGGCGTGGGCCCGGCCAGGCCACGCCAGGGGGTGGTGTGGCCACCTCGGGCACCCCCTCGACCTCCCCCTTCGCCTACATGAGCCCTCTGACCTAAAAACAGAGGGGGGGGTCGATGTTTTTCCAGATAGAGTTCTGCTACTCCGCCACCACCATAAACCGTGATTCGGAACCAGAAACTCCGTTCTGGCACCCTGCCGGGACGAGGAATTGGAGGAGATCATCGCCATCATCATCACCGACGCCTCTCCATCAACCATCCATGTTTCCCCCATCCATGAGTGAGTAATCCCTCGCTGTAGGCTATGGGGATGGTAGGGATTAGATGAGATCTATCATGTAATTGAATAAGATTGATAGGGCATGGTGCCTAGTATCTTTGTTAGTGCTTTTTGACATTGTTGCAACTTGTTATGCTTAATGCTTGTCACTAGGGCCCGAGTGTCATGATCTCAGATCTGAACATGTTATTGATTCATGATGATAGTATTGTTTGTGATCTTATCTACAAGTTGTTTACACATATTATTGTATGGAACCCGAGGCCCCGAAGTGACAAAATTTGGGATAACCGGAGGGGATGGCTGTGATATGAGGATTGCGTGTGTTCACAGAGTGTTAATGCTTTGCTCCAGTACTCTATTAAAAGGACTACCTTAATTTACAATAGATTACCTTGAGGCCCCGCTACAATGGGCTGGCAGGACAAAAGATCTTGTGTAAGTTCTCATTGCGAGCACGTATGACTATATATGGAACACATGCCTATGATTATTTAGTACGTGGATGTTTTATCTTATTTATCTGTAAATGCCCTAGATCTTGATATTACATGAAAATTCTTGTCCATGCAACGCCCGTCCATCCATCCCTATGCCTATCGCACTCAAATCCTGGTGTTTGCTACTATTGTTACTACTGCCTTTATTTTACTGCTGTTGTTACTTTGCTATTGCTACTACAAAATTGTTGCTACTGATAAACTACTGTGAGCAAGACTATTTCTAGGTGCAGCTGAATTGACAACTCTGTTGTTAACGCTTATAAATATTCTTTGGCTCCCCTTGTGTCGAATCAATAAATTGGGCTTTACTACCTCCAAGACTGTTGCGATCCCCTATACTTGTGGTTCATCAAGACTATTTTTTGGCGCCGTTGTCGGGGAGCATAGCTTTATTTGTAAGTTCACTTGGGATTATTATTGTTTGCTGCTATCCTTTTCATCATGGGTAAAACTCATGATGGAAAAGTTCCTATTTTACCATCCACTACAATAAGAGGTACGGTTCTGAACACCTCTGTTGCTCTTGATTCACCTTCTGTTATGAGTAAGCTCCTTACACCACCACCACATACACATGCTACACACACTGCTACTACTGCTAAATCTGAAATTGCTTCTGATGCTCATGATTTTACTTCTACTATGCTTGATGAGAGTGGTTCATTTTGTCCTTTCCTAGATGCTACAATTGCTAGAACTATAATGGGAAACAATGAAACTCCTAATGAATATACTACTACACATGTTAGTTCACCAGAGTCTAGAGAGAGCTATGATATTAATGATGGTTATATTGAAATGACAGATGAATTTATTGAAGAATGTTGAAACACACATCGTGCTAGTGCTATTAAGAATCTTCTTGAGAGACGTACTATTAGATCCAAAATATTTCCTGATGCTAAGTTTGCCACATCTCCCATAAACATTAAAGATAAAGATAAAGATTATGGTTAAACATCCTATATAAATATTGTTGAGAAAGAACCTTTTTGTGGGACTGAGAATGAAAGGGCTGTGGCACATATGACTGAGCTTTCTACTATGAGTGGCTTATTTTCTGATGATATTAAGATGCACACCTACTTTGTTGCTAAAATTTTCCCTTTTTAACTAAAAGGAGAAGTTAAAGCTTGGTTTAATAATTTACCTCCTGGATCCATTGATAGCCCTGATTGCTTGATTGCTAATTTCTTTCAAAAATATTTCCATCCTAGTTCTCGACATGCTGTTTTGCATAAACTTTTTGATTTTAAACAGGGAGAAGAGGAGAAATTGCCTGAATCATGGGCAAGGTTCTGTGCTTAGGTTCATGCACATCCTGGATGTCCATTACCTAATAATGAGCTTCTTGATATATATTATAATGAACTAACTGATGAATCCAGGACATACCTGGATAGTTTTGTTGATTGTGTTTTTAGGAAAAGATTTCCCACAGAAGCAGAGGAATTAATGGCTAAAATAAGCAAGAATTATGATGATTGGACTACAACTAAACCAATTACACCTGAGTCAACTACACCTGAACCAACTGTCCATGAGCCAAGCCCAACACCAACACCAAAGAAGAGGGGGGTGATTGAACTAAATGATGAAGTGATGAAGGAAGCTAAGAAATGTCTTAAGGAGAAGGGTATTAAATCTGAAGATGTGAAGAATTTACCTCCTATAGAAGAATGATGTAAGCCAATCTCCCACTAATCCACTATTGAGGTACACTCTCTCCAACATTTTGATGAAGGTGACATTCCTTACGGTAAACCTCCTGATCAATGCTTAGAGGAACTTTATATCTTTATTGTTAAGCAAGGTAATTTTAATAAGCAAGTGCAGAATCATTCAATGGAAAACTCTAGAGCTATTAATGAGTTGAAATATATTGTGGAAAGAATCTCCAATGATGTTAAAATGCTTGTTAAACATTTCCAAATGGTTCAAACTCAAATTGATCAACTTGCTAAAGTAGAAAAAGATATGCTAGTTAATGCTTCTGGAGATAAACATGCTTATGAAATTAGAACAAGGAGTGGTGCTGCCACTCAGGATCCTTTGTATCCTGGGGGACGTCCTAAAAGAATTGAGCAGGATTCTCAACAAGCTGAAAATAGTGGTACTCCTTCTAAGAGAAAGAAAAAGAAACATAAAATAGTTGTAGAATCTTCTGAACCTGCTATAGACCCTAATAGTATATTTGTCTCTGATGCCGAAACTAAAAGTGGTAATGATAAAATTGATGCTCCTTATAAGGAAGAAATTGAAGAGGAACCTAAGAGGCACACTAAGAACACTAAGTACACTAAGGAAGATTTTTTTGCTAATAAACATGGTAGTGAAAGAGAGCCTTGGGTGCAAAAACCAATGCATTTACCTAATAAGAAACACAAGTCAAAGGAGGAAGAACACTATAAAAAGTTTTGTGAGTGGATGAAACCTTTATTTTTGCAAATTCCATTGACTAATGCTTTTAAATTGCCTCCTTATTCAAAGTATATGAAGGATATTGTCTCTAATAAGAGGAAGGTTCCTAATGAGTAAATTTCTACTTTGCTTGCTAATTATTCCTTCAATGGTAAGGTTCTAAAGAAACTTGGGGATCCAGGGATTCCAACTATTTCCTTGCTCTATTAAAAATAATTATGTTAGTACTGCTTTGTGTGATTTGGGAGCAAGAGTTAGTGTTATGCCTTTTTCTCTCTACAAGAGACTTCAACTAGAAAAATTGATACCAACTGATATATCTTTGCAAATGGATGCTAAATCTACTACTGTCCCTGTTGGTATATGTGAGGATGTTCATTTTCAAGTGGCTCATAGCTGTTTGATATTAACCAATTTTGTTATGCTTGAGATGCCTGGAGATGATAATATGTCTATTATTCTTGGGAGACCTTTTCTTAATACTGTAGGTGCTGTCATAAATTGTAATCAAGGAAAAGTAACTTTTAATATTAATGACAAAGAGCATACTGTCTATTTCCTCAAGAAGATTGATAAGAGTTATGACCTAAATTCAATTGAAAATATTGAGGGCATCAAAGTTGGAGAAATATATTGTCTCATACCACAAGAAAATAATGAAACTATTATGATTGGGACCATTGTTGTCAACACCCAGATTTTTAATCCCAGATGCCTGTTATGCCATACATCACAATCCTAGGATTACCATTTTTGTGAGACATAACAGATTGGTACCATAGTTCATCATCCATTACAAACCATAATAGTCTAACAAATACTTGATCTCATGATCAAGTCTGATTACAATCAAAGCAGCGGAATAATAAGGGTAGCATGGTCAGGACTCCATCTTCAGGGTCACAGGCAATGCTGACGATGGGAGATGATTCTAGTTATCGTAAGCGTCATGTTGTCCATCTTCCTCGTAGTCTCCTTCATAGTCTAGCCATGGGAATAGCCAGGGACAAAGCCATAAGTACATTGAAGTACTCGCAAACTTTCACTTAGGCAAAAGGACATTCTATAGGATTCATAAGCTCTAGGTTTGTTTGCCACAAGTCAATTTTATTTAAACCAGTGTCTAGTAATAAAAGTCTAACTTTAGTTGTCTAGGTGACTTAGGTGGGAACCTAACTTCATATCCACAACTTGTGGGGTCAAGTCAAAGTCATCTTTCAAGTCATGGGTCATTTTGGAAAACATCTGAGAACGGAACAGTATGGCCATCCAACTGTCCATAACCACGGACGCGGCTATTCGAATAGTTTGACACTCTGCAGAGGTGGTACACTTTCACCACGATATTCGATACATCCATCAGGAACAATCCTGAATCATCATACGTAGTATGCGGACAATCAATCCTAACCTTTCAATTACACAACCTAGTATAGGCACCTCCCCTATGAGTTAGGCCTCCCAACCATGACCATCCGTCATCTTGGGCACTGCATAGGTGGACAGTCACATTCACAAGGTAGCCTCAGCTCACCTTGTTCCGCGAGGGAACCCATACTAAGACATATAAACTTCCAGTCAGGCCATACCCAAATTCGGGCATTATGGTTGTACGGTAAACGTTGGAGTGGTATCGCATCCGAACCCAACTATCAGTTTTTATCAAAGTCAGGTCACATACTTTTTTCACCATCATCTTCAAGTCATTGTTTCCATAACACATGTCAAAGCATTTCAATAGCATGACTCATCATTCCAAGGTTTTCATAATCATTTGTTCCCATCTAGCGATCAAGTTTAGTTTATCACTAGCATCTATCAAGGTGGGGGGTGTCACTAGTTGAGAGGTACTAAGTTGGGGTATCTATCTTCATCTAGTTCCAAGCTCTAGAGGACACTTTTCTCACTTTCCACTAATCATCCAATTAATTAACTACTGAACAACTTTGTAAAAGTAAAGCTTGCAAGTAAAATTGGGATTTGCTATGTAAAAGGGGTATCACAAGAGTATGTATAATAAGGCTTGCATAGTCTAGCATGCTTAGTATATCTTGCCTTGGTTGGTAAGGTGGTCGAAGTTCTCTTCCTCGTCTTTGTAGAATTCCTACTCGTTGTAGCCTGGATTGATACTAGCGTCTATAAATAAATATGAGGTACACAATCACCAAACAATACTTAACTACTTCTATTTATCACACAAGGGTGACACTAGATGATCTAGCATCATCTCTATCATTACAAGAAAGGGTGATAAGATTTTATTTATCTTATTTTTTAGGAAAGTAATTTCTACTCATTGAAAGGTTGCTTAGGATTTAATATTCTCCAAATTAAAAATATGGGATCATATTGACACATGTCATCACCATATATTCTAATACTTTAGAATGTGATTTAAAATGGTTGGCCTAAGTTATAAAGTTTAACACTATTATTTAATAATCTTTAAGTGGCAAAAAATGACTGGAAATTCTTTATTTTAGCTTTGGTCCAAGTCTACTGTATGTAAGTATGTAGATTTTTACATATTCAGAGAGGTCTTGACAAAAGTGATTTTTGATAATTGGAATCAACTCAAAATCACCTATGGTTAATTTTAGAAAAATGTTTAAAGTTGCAAAAGCTACTGGCTTGTTATTTTTTCTGAGGGTGATCCATAGTTTCAAACTGTTTGAATCCAACGGGAGTGATTAGAGATTTTCATCTACTTTCAAACAAAATTTGATTAATTCAATTTGGTGCGGTGAATCTCTCTGAATTGATTTTTAAAGTTCACTACAGAAAAGGTTTTTGAATAAAAAAGAAAAAGACTAGATTTGAATTACTGGGCTCGCGCGGGAAACGTTACTGGGCTGGCCCAACTGCATAGCACGCGCACAGCAGGCTCACTCAGGCTAGTCCCACGCTTCAGCGAGTCATCTAACGCGAAGCGGTATCAATCAATATTATCCCTACGATTACAACACAATCTACGGTCTAGGTTCATCGTATATGTCGCGGTGCTCCGGCGAGATTCTGACCTAGCAGCACGGCGAGGGTGGCTTGGGGCTTTCCAGGGCTCCAGCTAGGGTCGGCAGTGCGGGCGAACGAACTTGTCAACGATGGTGAGTAATGGCAGCTCCTGGGGTGGCTCCAATCGACGACGTATTTCCCTCACGGCTGCGGCAGACTTCGATCAAATTCCGGCGACAAGGTGCCCGCCTTGCTCCGGGAATAGGTCAGGGGTGTTTCTGAGTGAGACAAGAGTGGAATGGTGTGAAGATTGAGGCTGGGGGAGGGGTCTATTTATACCCTCGAGGGTGAGGTGGTGCGGCATGGTCAAGGCTCGTCGGTGATGTTGCTACAGGTCGAGCTAGTCATGGAGAAGGGCATGGGTCGACGATGTTGGGTGTGGCGATCGTCATGCGAGTGGTGGCTCGACAAGGGGTGGTCTCAGTTGGTCGGGCGACGTCGGTTCTCTGTGCGGGTACGACGGTGTTCGTTAGTGAGTACAGTGGTCAAGGGATCGCGCGGTGACCAATGGGCATGTTTGGGCAGTGGCTGGTGATGTCGCTGTGGCGAGTACGAGCGGAGAGTTCGAGTCACAGCGTGTGTGCGTGAGGCGACTGCGGCGCTCCGTCGTGCTCTCGGCATGTCCATGTCTTAAATGGGCGTGGTCATTCCAGTGTTTCCACGTCTCGTCGTTGGTCGAGGGGTGGACTGAGTGGGCGGTGAGGTAATGTCTACTAGCTAGACATCGCGAGCGAGTGAGGCGCGGCCTATGGCGTGTTGTCCATGTCCGAATGACATGGTGAGCTCGAGTACCACTAGCATTGATCAAGGAAGTGAAGAAGAGTGGCTCAATTGCACGGCTGGGTACTGGGGTGATCGTGGGTGAGATAGGGCAAAGATTTGGGGTACAATGGATGAGCAATTGATTGATCACAAACAGTAGGTAGTTGGTAGTTGTATTGTGATCACCAAGTGTTCGATCAAATGGCCGCATGAACTAAATCATCTCCAAATTCAATGATTTTTGGTGAGTGATCTGATACTAATCTTGGTAGTCTCTGGGTGCAATGGTTTGCCAAGGGGTGTTAGTTTGAGTAGTTTTCCAAAAATGGCTATCTTGACATATGAGATAGATTCAAATTTGAATTGCCTCTCAAAAGAGTTTGAAAATGTTTTTGCAAGGTTGGTAAGTTCCATTGGGTTTAGTGTCACTAGGTCTAGCAAGGGGAGAAAATAAATGGGAAAGTTTCTATTTGAGATTAGTTGCTAGAGATGCTCAAAGTGAGCTAGTGGTTTACTTTGGCAGAAATGACCATCAGTTCTTATGATTCATATTTTCATTTTCTTTTGTTTTGATTTGATTTGGTAGTGACCTAGATTATATGGTTTTGATCTATAAACCATTTATCATCATTTACAACAATCAAACATGGCATTGCAATCATTCATACACACAAGCATTAAAATTTGAATTTAATTTATAAAAGATTTGGTTACCCTAATCTTGATTAATTAGGGGATGATCCTTATTAATATTTTTGGGGTGTTACAAACCTTCCCCCCTTAAAAAGAATCTTGTCCCCAGATTCAGGAAAAACTAGGAACTAAATAGATTGGGAAACTCCGTCCTCATGTAGTCCTCTCGTTCCCAAGTGGCTTCTTCTTCCTTATGATTGCTCCATTAGATCTTGAGAAACTTGATACTCCTGGTCCGGGTGGTCCGGAAAGCTTCTTCCAAAATACGGATAGGTTCTTCGCGATAGGTCAGGTCTGGGTTGATCTCCACATCGCTGTGATCGATATTCTTGAAAACTTTCGTTGTTTCTGGAACTTCTAAACACTTCCGAAGTAACAAGACATGAAACACTTCATGCATGGCTGACATCTCTTCTGGTAGTTCTATCTGATAAGATACCTCTCCTCGACGACTTATAATCTTGAAGGGTCCGATGTATCTGGGGGCAAGCTTTCCTTTGAGTTGTAAACGCTGCATTCCTTTCAAGGGTGATACTTTCAGATACACAAAATCTCCGATATTGAAGGCTAGATCTCGACGTCTCTTGTCGGCATAACTTTTCTGTCTGGATTGGATGGTCTTAAGGTGCTCATGGATCTTGTGAACTTTCTCTTTGGCTTCTCGTAGGATGTCGGGTCCGAAAATCTAACTCTCTCCTACTTCCGACCAATTCAGTGGGGTATGACACTTCCTTCCATACATAAACTCAAATGGAGCCATTTGCAAACTGGCTTGGTAAGTGTTGTTGTATGAGAATTTTGTGAAAGGCAGGCAGTCCTCCCATTTGGATCCATATTCCAACACACAAGCTCTCAACATATCTTCGAGTATCCGGTTTACTCGCTCCATTTGTCCATCGGTCTGTGGGTGATAGGCTGTGCTGAAATTCAGCTTCGTTCCTAATCCATCTTGGACTTTCTTCCAAAATCTTGAGGTAAACTGGGTTCCTCGATCCGACACAATGTTCTTGGGGATTCCATGCAAACTGACTATCCTAGCAATATATAACTCTGCTAGCTTCGAGCTCTAATAAGTGGTCTTCACCGGTAAGAAAAGAGCTACTTTAGAAAGTCTATCCACTCTAACCCAAATAGAATCATTTCCCCTACTAGATATAGGCAAACTGGTGATAAAATCCATTCCAACTGAATCCCATTTCCATTCTGGGATCTGCAAAGGTTGCAAAAGTTCAGCGGGTCTCCGATGTCTCGCTTTGACTCTCTCACAGATATCACATTTGGCTATGTAGCTTCTGACTTCTCGCTTCATCTTATGCCATCAAAATTGCTCCTTCAAATCCTGATACATCTTGGTTCCTCCAGGGTGGATGGAGTAAAGAGTATCATGGGATTCTTGCAAAATAGCTTGTTTCAACTCTGAATCTGCGGGCACACAGATTCGTCCTTTATACCACAAAACTCCTTCATCTTCCATGAATCCGGGTACCTTCCCTGTACCGATACGATGTTTAATTCCGTCAATACTGGCATTTCCTTTTTGAGCTTCATTTATCTGATCTATCAAAGTGGGTTGAAGTTTGATACTAGCTAGAAATCCTTCGCTAACTAGTTCCATTCTGAAATATTCCAACTCATTATGCAAACTTGGTTGCTCTTTCAGAACCATGGTGTTTAATCTACACGGCAGTCTACTAAGAGCATCCTCTACCATATTGGCCTTGTCGGGGTGATAGTGAATGTCAAGGTCATAATCCTTTATTAACTCTATCCATCTCAGTTGCCTCATATTCAACTCCTTCTGAGTAAAAATATACTTCAGGATCTTGTGATCTGAGTAAATCTCACAGCGATTACCCATAAGATAATTACGCCATGTTTTCAAGGCTAAAACAACGGCGACTAACTCTAAGTCATGGGTGGGGTAATTCGGCTCATGTTGCTTCAGTTTTCGGGACAGATATGATATCACTTTGCCTTCTTGCATCAACACACATCCAAGACCAATCTTGGATGCATCACAATACACATCGAAGGGCTTGGTGATATCCGGCATGATCAAAAGTGGGGCTGAAATCAATCTCTTCTTGAGTTCTTGAAAACTCGCTTCACATTTGTCGGTCCATTCAAACATCTGGTATTTCTTGAGTAACTGAGTCATCATCCTAGCGATGCTTGAAAATCTTTCAACAAACTTGCGGTAATATCCCGCTAATCCAAGAAATGCACGAACTTCAATTTGAGTGGTTGGTGCGCTCCATTCCTCAACGTCCTTAATCTTGGCGGGGTCGACAGCAACTCCTCCGGCTGACAAGATATGTCCTACGAATCCTACTTCCTTTAACCAAAATTCACACTTGCTAAACTTGGCATACAACTGATGCTCTCTCAAGGTTCCAAGGATAGTTCTGAGGTGTTGTTCATGTTCTTCCTTTGATTTGGAGTAGATTAGAATTTCATCGATGAAAACAATGAGAAACTTATCTAAGAAGTTCATGAAAATCTTATTCATGAGATTCATGAAATAATAGGGGGCATTGGATAATCCAAAAGACATGACCTTGTACTCATATAACCCATATCGGGTCGTGAAAGCATTTTTTGGAATATCCGTTGCACGAATTTTTAGTTGATGATAACTAGTTCTAAGATCATCTTAGAGAATACTCTGGCACTGGTCAACTGGTCAAACAAATCTTCTATCTTTGGCAAAGGGTACTGGTTCTTGATGGTGACGTCATTCAACTTCCGATAATCCGTACATAAACGGGTGGCACCATCTTCTTATCCACAAACAGAATAGGTGATCTCCAGGGCGATGCACTGGGTTGAATCAGATATTTGCTAATCATGTCATCCAGTTGCTTCTTGATCTCCACTAACTCAGATGGGTTCATACTATAGGTTCTCTGAGCTATGGGTCTAGTTCCAGGGATTAGTTCTGTGATAAACTCGATATCCCGATCTGGGGCATACCGGGCAATTCATCTGGGAACACATCGGGGTATTCACAGACTACTCTGACTTGGTCAAGGGTTGGTTGGGCTAAACTCTTGTTGCACTTGAATTGATGGGGCAAGGTCTCAGACACATGCTCAACTGATACTCCGGTGCTACTGGTCATGGTTATGGCTTTCTTGGAACAATCTTTGAGTCCTTGATGTTTTGACATCCAATCCATTCCTAGTACTACTTCCAAACCTTTTGTTCCGAGTACTATTAGATTGGCATAGAAATATATTCCATGAATTCTGATAGGTACAGCCTTGCAAATTTTCCTAGCTTGGTAGTTGAACCAGGTATTTGAACTATCATAACATGCTTCAAATTTGTTGGTTGAATCTTACTAGTGCATGCAAATTCTTTCGTAACAAATGAGTACGATGCTCCAGAATCAAACAACACTCTTGCAAGTACTGAATTAACAGAAAACATACCCAGCATGACATCTGGCGCTTCCTGGGCTTCTTCAGCATTCATGTGAAACAAACGGCCAGCAGGGTTGTCGGGTTTCTTGGGGTGAATCTCTTTCTAGGTTGGACACGACGCTACTGCTGGGCAGGTGCAGTAACATTGGGTGCAGCAGCATTCTTCTTGGGGCACTCATTGGAGTAGTGACCCGTCACTCCACACTCAAAGCAGGTGATCGATGACTTGTCCTTTCTGACAATAGGTACGGCATTACTTCCAGTCCTTGGGGCAGTATTGTTATTGGGATTGGTGGGCCTTGGCGGTGCACGGTTGAAGTTATTGGGGTTTCCATGGTTGTACTTGTTGTTGCCTCTAGGTCTAGGTTTCCTCCACTACGGTTGGGAAAGTTTGGGCGAGACATAGGTGGCCTAGGGTTCCTTGGTGTAAATCTAGCAAACGAATTAGGGCAATACTTTGGGGTATGGTGGGGTCCTGGTTGATGCATCATATGATGCTTACGGTTTTCAGTAGCTTGGTTGATCTTTCCTTCCATCTAGATTGCTGAATCCACTAAAGCTTCCAGATCAGCAAACGCGATATTTACTAACACCGTATGCATCTCATCATGCAAACCATTCAGAAATATCTCCTTTTTCTTGGCTTTAGTTCCAATCTCATCAGGGGCATACCTAGACAGAGACAGAAATCTATCGCGGTACTCTACCACAGTCATCCTTCCCTGCTTCAGCTCCTTGAATTCACCCTCATCCATAGAATCAAACCCGTGGTAGATGGGTTCGGCTGAACCTGAGTTTGAATTCATCCCAAGTCATCATCTGTCCTCATTCATAGTACGGGTGCCATTCCACCATGCTCTTGCAGAATCAGCCAGATAGTGGGTGGCAAACAGTACATTCTCGGCCTCCTCTACTCCGGCTACTTCCAAGTTGTTCTCCATAGTTTGCAGCCAGTCATCAGTGTCTAAGGGCTCTTATGATTTACTAAAGATAGGGGGATTGGTATTCTGGAAGTTCTTAAGTTTGGATCTATCATGATCCTGATTTCCAGGGCCTTGGTTATCATGAGCTAGTTGAGCGATTTGTCGAAGAGTGGCTAGATTGGCTTGACGCTCGGTCCTACCTGCTTCTCAGTTGGCTACTAACATTTGCAAGATTTGGACCATCGGGTCTTGAGATGACTGCTCCCTTCGCGAGGCATCTGAAGATTGAGATAGATTAGGAGACAAGAGGGAAAATTTTCTAAGGTTTGTGGGTTTGGTTTTTAAAGATTATAAACTTTTGAGTAAGTCTAAGGTTTGAAATCCAACAAATCATTCTCATTCATTTCAAAGTCACACCATACAAGCAACACATTCCAAACAACACATCACCATAAACAGATGGTTTTAAGAACCATTCTGACAAGCTATGATACAGTGGGACCAGATACAACTCACACCTACGATAGTGCTCAAGTGCTACTACTCATCAGAACCGGTGGCTTCTTCATCATCAATGAAGGTGCGGTACTCATCATCAGTGTGGTACTCCTGGTCCATGTCCTCCAAGTAGTCATCGTCATCACTGAGATACGAGTAGGGATCTCCACAAATATCTTCCCCTTCATTCTCCCTTTCCTTGAGTTGCATGTCCCGATCATGGATGGTCTCCTCCAAGTCCAACACTTTGTGACGAAGGCGAGCAATGATGCGATCCTTCTTATCACGCAGTTTGCGGAGTGACTTGCGCTCCTTCACAAGGATGGTGAAGGTCTGGTCCTTCTTGGCGGCAGCAAGTTGCTTCACATTGGCGTCAGCACGAGCGTTATCCAGTTCCTTATAACTCTCACTAAGCATGAAGGCAAGATGGTCCACATGATGCCTCAAGTCAGGGTGGGCTGGCAAATCTAGGGGTTGTCCATTGGAGTCACTTCTGGCGTAGTGAGCAAAGTAGGTACCGATGATCTTGTTGATATTCTGCCCACATAGTCGGGCAGTGCTTCCTGCATAGCTCTCTCCAGTCCATCAATCCAGTTATTCTCTGTGAGGGTGAAATTGATCTTCTCTGAGGTACGTGGCTCCATTTTTCCGCAAAGATCGGCAACTATCAGCCACTATAGCTCCCTCCGGGGTGATCATGGAGTTGAGTTCCATAGAACTCCGGATGCGGGTGCTCCAGAAATTGTGTCAGCTCGCTCAGGTCGTTCTTAAAGATGATATTCGCTCCACTGCCTAGCTGGTAGAACTTGTTATAGGCGTAGTCCATCTATAAGGAATTTTGAGAAGAGTAAGTTAGAGAAGTGATCAAGTGTGCCAATTTTTAGGTAAGGTTGCAAAACTTTTAATGAACTTATGACTCTCTTTTGGAAAGAATTTCAAGGGTAAGAGTGGGAATAGGTTTTCAAAGATACTCACTTTCTTGGTTTTGGAAACTAAGTTTTTCGGATGTCCATGCTAACAAGGGTCTCCTAGGGTCAGGATGGCTCTGATACCAACTTGTCAACACTTGGATTTTTAATCCCAGATGCATGTTATGCCGTACATCGCAATCCCAGGATTACCATTTTTGTGAGACATAATAGATTGGTACCATAGTCCATCATCCATTACAAACCATAATATTCTAACAAATACTTGATCTCATGATCAAGTCTGATTACAATCAAAGCAGTGGAATAATAAGGGTAGCATGGTCAGGACTCCATCTTCAGGGTCATAGGCAATGCTGACGATGGGAGATGATTCTAGTTATCGTAAGCGTCCTGCTGTCCATCTTCCTCGTAGTCTCCTTCATAGTCTAGCCATGGGAATAGCTAGGGATAAAGCCATGAGTACATTGAAGTACTCGCAAACTTTCACTTAGGCAAAAGGCCATTCTATAGGATTCATAAGCTCTAGGTTTGTTTGCCACAAGTCAATTTTATTTCAACCAGTGTCTAGTAATAAAAGTCTAACTTTAGTTGTCTAGGTGACTTAGGTGGGAACCTAACTTCATCTCCACAACTTGTGGGGTCAAGTCAAAGTCATCTTTCAAGTCATGGGTCATTTTGGAAAATATCTGACAACGGAACAGTATGGCCATCCAACTGTCCATAACCGCGTACGCGGCTATTCGAATAGTTTGACACTCTGTAGAGGTGGTACACTTTCACCACGATATTCGATACATCCATCAGGAACAATCCTGAATCATCATACGTAGTATGCGGATAATCAATCCTAACCTTTCAATTACACAACCTAGTATAGGCACCTCCCCTATGAGTTTGGCCTCCCAACCATGACCATCCGTCATCTTGGGCACTGCATAGGTGGATAGTCACATTCACAAGGTAGCCTCAGCTCACCTTGTTCCGCGAGGGAACCCATACTAAGACATATAAACTTCTAGGGCCCTACCCAAATTCGGGTATTGTGGTTGTACGGTAAACGTTGGAGTGGTATCGCATCCGAATCCAACTATCAGTTTTTATCAAATTCAGGCCACATACTATCTTCACCATCATCTTCAAGTCATTGTGTCCATAACACATGTCAAAGCATTTCAATAGAATGACTCATTATTCCAAGGTTTTTATAATCATTTGTTCCCATCTAGCTATCAAGTTTAGTTTATCACTAGCATCTATCAAGGTGGGGGTGTCACTAGTTGAGAGGTACTAAGTTGGGGTATCTATCTTCATCCAGTTCCAAGCTCTAGAGGACACTTTCCTCACTTTCCACTAATCATCCAATTAATTAACTACTGCACACTTTGTCAAAGTAAAGCTTGCAAGTAAAATTGGGATTTGGTATGTAAAAGGGGTATCACAAGAGTATGTATAATAAGGCTTGCATAGTGTAACATGCTTAGTATATCTTGCCTTGGTTGGTAAGGTGGTTGAAGTTCACTTCCTCGTCTTCGTAGAATTCCTCCTTGTCTTCGTAGAATTCCTTCTCATCGTAGCCTGGATTGATACTAGCATCTATAAATAAATACGAGGTACATAATCACCAAACAATACTTAACTACTTATATTTATCACACAAGGGTCACACTAGATGATCTAGCATCATCTCTATCATTACAAGAAAGGGTGATAAGATTTTATTTATCTTATTTTTTTAGGAAAGTAATTTCTACTCATTGAAAGGTTGCTTAGGATTTCATATTCTCCAAATTAAAAATATGGAATCATATTGACACATGTCATCACCACATATTCTAATAATTGAGAATGTGATTTAAAATGGTTGGCTAATTTATAAAGTTTAACATTATTATTTAATAATATTTAAGAGGCTAAAAATGACTAGAAAATCATTATTTTAGTTTTGGTCCAGGTATACTGTATATAAGTATGTAGATTTTTACATATTCAGAAAGGTCTTAACAAAAGTGATTTTTGAGAATTGGAATCAACTCAAAATCACCTATGGTTGATTTTAGAAAAATGTTTGAAGTTGCAAAAGCTACTGGCTTGTTATTTTTACTGAGGGTGATCCATAGTTTCAAACTGTTTGAATATAACAGGAGTGATTAGAGATTTTCATCTACTTTCAAACAAAATTGGATTCATTCAATTTGGTGTAGTGAATCTCTCTGAATTGATTTTTAAAGTTCACTACAGAAAAGGTTTTTGAATAAAAAGAAAAAGACTAGTTTTGAATTACTGGGCTCGCACAAGAAACGTTACTTGGCTGGCCCAACTGCACAGCGCACGCACAGCAGGCTCACTCAGGCTGGTCCCATGCGTCAGCGAGTCATCTAACATGAAGCGGTATCGATCAATATTAGCCCTACGATTACAACACGATCTACGGTCTAGGTTCATCGTCTATGTCGTGATGCTCCGGCGAGATTCTAACCTAGCGGCACGGCGAGGGTGGCTTGGGGCTTACCAGGGCTCCAGCTAGGATCGGCGGTGCGGGCAAACGGACTTGTTGATGACGGCGAGTCGAATGGCGGTCATGGCAGCTCCTGGGGTGGCTCCGACTTTTCCTCACGGCTGCGGCAGACTCCGATCAAATTTCTGCGACACGGTGCTTGCATTGCTCCGGGAATAGTTCAGGGGTGTTTCTGAGTGAGAGAAGAGTGGAAAGGTGTGAATATTGAGGCTGGGGGAGGAGTATATTTATACCCTCAAGGGTGAGGCAGTGCGACATGGTCAGGGCTCGTTGGCGGAGTTGCTACAGGTCGAGCTAGTCATGGAGAAATGCATGGGTTGACGCTGTTGGGTGTGGAGATCGTCATGCATGTGGTGGCTCGACAAGGGGCGGTCTCAGTTGGTCGGGCGACGTCGGTTCTCTATGCGGGTACGGTGGTGTTCGTCAGTGAGTACGGTGGTCAAGGGGTCGCGTGGTGACCAATGGGCATGTCTGGGCGGTGGCTGGTGACGTCGCGCTTGCGAGTAAGGGCGGAGAGGTCGATTCGCAGCATCTGTGCGCGAGGTGACTGCGGTACTCTGTCGTGCTCTCGGCATGTCTGTGTCTTAAATGGGAGTGGCCGTTCTAGTGTCTCCGCGTCTCACCGTTGGTCGAGGGGTGGACAGAGAGGGCGGTGAGGTCACGGCCACTAGCTAGACATCACGATCGAGTGAGGCACGGTCTATGGCGTGCTGTCCATGTCCGAGTGACATGGTGAGCTCGGGTACCACTAGCATTGATCAAGGCAGTGAAGAAGAGTGGCTCAATTGTACGGCTGGGTACTGGGGTGATCGTGGGTGAGCTAGGGAAAATATTTTGAGTACAATGGATGAGCAATTGATTGGTCAGAAACAATAGATAGTTGGTAGTTGTATTGTGATCACCAAGTGTTCGATCAAATGGGCGCATGAACTAAATCATCTCCAAATTCAATGATTTTTGGTGAGTCATCTGATACTAATCTTATTAGTATCTAGGTGCAATGGTTTGCCAAGGGGTGTTGGTTTGAGTGGTTTTCCAAAAATGGCTATCTTGACATATGAGATAGATTCAAATTTGAATTGCCTCTAAAAAGAGTTTGAAAATGTTTCTGCAAGTTTGGTAAGTTCCATTGGTTTCAGTGTCACTAGGTCTAGCAAGGGGAGAAAAGAAATGAGAAAGTTTCTGTTTGAGATTAGTTGCTAGAGATGCTCAAAGTGAGCTAGTGGTTAACTTTGGCAGAAATGACCATTAGGTCTTATGCTTCATATTTTCATTTTATTTTGTTTAGATTTGATTTTGTAGTGACCTAGACGATATGGTTTTGATCTATAAACCATTTCTCATCATTTACTACAATCAAACATGGCATTGAAATCATTCATACACACAAGCATTAAGAATTAAATTTAATTTATAAAATATTTGGTTAACCCTAGTCTTGATTAATTAGGGAATGATCCTTATTAATATTTTTGGGATGTTACAAATGCTATCAAGATTGAGGTAACCTAATCATTTAGTGAAATGCAAAGTTTTGTTTCATATAAAATTGTTTTGGTAACAATACTTGATCAACCTTGTTAACAAAGGGATTTTAATGAACAAAACAATGTTTTCACCATGATTATCCTTACTCACTTTTATTTTCTCTATTCCAATCTTTGGTCTTCGCCTTGTTTGTCTTAGTTTTGATAGTTGCTTGATTTTTAGAGTGTCTTAGAACTTCTGTAGTTTTAGCTTTGGTTTGCTTTTGCATCTTTCCAAAAATCTTTTTCTACGAGAAAATCAATTTTCATTACCTGAAAATTTCTCAAAAATAAAGTTTTCCGAAAAATTCCAGAAAATTCATATTAAATTTTTATGCCAAAAAAAAGGTGCAGAGGGGCACCTAGAGTGACCCAGGGGGCCCACCAGGCAGGCACATCCCCTGGTGGCGCGGCCAGACCAGGGGAGCGCCTAGCCCTGGTGTGGGCCACCTCTGGCCCTCCACTTAGTCTCCTTCTTACCACTTCTTTCTCTCTCCAAAAAAACACCGGAAAACTTCTCAAAGCTTGAGTTCTTGTTGTTCTTGCTCGCGATTTTTGATCTCCTTGCTCAGCCCACATTTGTTGCTGATTTTTGGAGGGATTGCTCTCCGGTATGTGCCTCCTCCACTTGTCCAATTAGATTTTTGATTGGTGGATTATATCTTGAGTATTTTGCTACTATAGGTGATAGCTTATGTGAGTTTGCATGCTTGTTCTATGCTTAGAGAATTCATTTTGATGCATGTTTAGCCCTCTTGCAAGTCCCTGTAGTAGTTACCTTCACTTATTAGCTTGGAAATCCCTTGGTTTGATATTCGTCTAAAAATTTTAGAAAAGAAGATGAGTGAATACCAGTTGAATCAACATGAATTAAGGGTACCGAAGATTATGAAAGTCCACCGCGAGGAGGAAGTTTTCTCTTCTATTTATCCATGCCTAGAATTCATGAGAGCTACAAGGATATTTAAGGATTTCCAAACTCTAATTTGTAATGAAGGGTTGGAACATTTTGTTGGAGATGAACCTTACCAATATGTGAATCTGACTATGACTGTGGTGCAGGACTTCCGATTTAGTTGGTCTTTGCCTAACCCCATGGTTCACTAAAAAATTTACAATATAGCTGTCAACCTCCCTTTTGATGATTTTTGTGCAGCTATCAAGGTGCCACAGTGGGTTTCATGTGAGAAGATTAGGGAGAGTCCCACGCCACTCATGGACTTATATGCAAAGATTTGCCAAGGAAGCAGCTTCTCAAAGGAGAGTGGTAAAATTCGGAATATTCATCTCCCATCTATTTGTTACTTTGCCTATTTCGTTGCCAAATGTGTTCTTGCTAGGAAGACTGCTAGTAATTTATCTTCATTTGATCTAGCTTTTATCTCAGCTACTTTGAAATGGGATAGAACTTATAACTTGGGTGCTTTGATAGCTTTTCGTCTTGCCGCTAACCGCGAGAAAGGTGGAATTTGTGGAGGACTCATTTACTCTCGTTTATTAGATTTGCATGGTTTAGCACCTCATCATTCAGACTTGTAGTTCCCATAGAGAGACTTGATCGCAATTCCACGGTATAGCATAAATTTGTATCTTCTTGGTCTAGTTTGAGTGAGTTATATTATGAACTAACCTTTCTCAAGAGAGGTTGGAGAGGGGGTAAGTTTGAGAAACTAGTCCCTTTGCCTACACCTGCTTTGTTTAACTTTGATATCAGGAAAGGGTGGTCACTCACGGAGGAAGAACTTGACACATACATGGCAGAGCTCTCCCAACAAGAGGAGAATGTTGGTTAGGAAACCAAAGATAATTCGGTTCAGCCCTCCAACATGGGGGAGTCTTCATACCAGCAGCCCTCTTATGATTGGGGCGCTTCTTCTTCTTCATCACGAGGACCTGATTATGATCATTCCTATGATGATCCACCAGCTTGGAGTTACTACCCGTGTTTTGATTGATATCCACTTAGGCCAAAAGCCTAAGCATGGGGGGAGGTACACCGACATCGCACTCATCTACATATCATGTTCCATCGGTACTTTGCATGTCCATGTTTCGCTTTCTTTTTAGTTTTTGTTTCTACTTTCCAAAACACAAAAAGACCAAAAATATTTTCATTGTTTCTCTTTGTTTGTTTCTTTGTCTTTTGGCTTTGGTTTGTTATAATAAAATTCCAATAAGATTTTTCTTTGTTTGCTTTTCCCTTCAGTGCTTTCCTTTTAAAAAAATAGAAAACCCAAAAATATTTGTTGTTCTTCTCTGGTTTTGTAAATTTCATTGCA
Organism: Avena insularis; assembly: GCA_023614405.1. NCBI lineage: Eukaryota > Viridiplantae > Streptophyta > Magnoliopsida > Poales > Poaceae > Avena > Avena insularis. The sequence continues at coordinate 194,592,698 of CM042695.1, read as the reverse complement.
GGGTTCAGCGGTCCTCAGTGACTCCTTTGGGGTTTGGTTTATCTTATTATTCAAGCCACACTAGTGAAAGGAAATAATGATGATTTATGACAACTCGAGGTGTGGTAAGAGGCTGGTAATGAACTCTATTTGTTTTCATTTTTGTACATATACTCATCATTATGGGCATGCTTAATCTATTCGTGTGGGGCGTATGTTATTTAATGGATACTTAGTAGTTCTTTCTCTCTTATGATTAGCTCCAACTTTCTAATAGTTTGTAGCATGACATATAAATGTTTGCTTGCATTGTTCTATTCATAACTTGGTATGACATTGTGGTATCCTCCTCTGAATGCTTCAGTTGAATCGACTTGGCACATGCTCATGCATGCATATGACTGAACAAAAGTCAGTTAAGCCTCGATGATTTATTTTGCCTCAGAGTTCTTGTATCACTTTTATGCCATAATTAATTTTGTTTTGTTGCAAGCATGATTATGGCAGTTACTGCTCTCTGAATTATCGCTCCCTTTCTATTGCTAGCCTTCACTTGCACTGAGTATGAGCTCCACTCGTGCATCCAACTCCCCTAAACCAAAATTGTCAAAAAACGTTTCCACCATATCTACCTATTAGCATCATTGCCATTCCATGCATATTTATTATGCCTTGTTTTATTCCAAATAAAATGTTTGCTTGTTATGAGAAAATTGGTTAGTAAAGCTCTCACGAACATGATGGCACACTTTGTTTTCTTGCACTTAATAAACTTGAACCATTGTGATTGTGCATGAAAGTCATATGCTTGCAAATTATAGGCTGGGAGTTAGCAGAACCGTGCTGACATGGGGAACACTTTCAACACCCGTAAATATTATCCAGTTGATATCATGCTCTTTTGTTTACGGATGTCGGCGGTGTGAAATAAAAGGGGAGCTTGTAAGTCCATGGAGTTATGTATATATGTTAGAGAAACACCTGGGCGGCTAGCCTAAGCCATGCCTAATCATGGTGGAAACTTGCAGCATAACCATAGTGAGCAATCTATGAAGCATCCTCAGAAAAAAAATAGAAAAAAAGAGAGAAGGAAAAAATTATGCACCATGCCTATGGTAAATAAAAGGATTGCTGAGATGCTCACTGTCTGTTGCCTTGTCATTTTTATATGGGATAGCTCCTGTGTCATGGGGGAAGAGATACCCCGTTGGCGGTTCTCTATGATACACATACACTTACAATGACAAGAACTTACCGGTAACTAAAGTTGAGTAGCATGAGGAACGTCCCTCGTACTCAAGGGACATGAGATTTCCATTTTATGATCTGTCAAGCATATAACTCGTTGTGGACCTCACTTTAAACTTAACCACTTAAAGATGCTTATGATAGGGCAATGAGATCTCAAAGCTAATGAGTACCATACTTTCAGTATTTGGAAGCCTTTCAAAATTTTCAAAACCTTTTCACTCCTTTGTTGAGTCACCATTTATTCTCTGAGCACCTTCTTGAGAGCATAGCTTTCATTCTTAGTGTAATGTGCTTGTCCTGGAACACGGTTAATTGTGGCATAACTTTGATGCTTGTATCTTTGATATTTTTATTTCTAGTCTTCACTTGTACTTCAGAGGTACCTTGGCATTTATGTTTTGCTCCACAATCAAAGGCAAGCGAGATACCACTTTATCATACCTTCTTATGAGCATTACAATGTTCCTTATGCTTATGTTTCATGATGCTTATTATTATTGTGTTGGAATCTCTTTGTATCTTGCATGACTATTGAGTAGACTTATTTGCATAGTCTTTATTATGAATTGCCTAAGTATCTACGCATATGCTGAGAATATATACATCATATGAAGCAAATGTGTTTGTGAAAGTTTCTTTTATCGCACTCAGTTTTCAACTTAATTGCTTGAGGACAAGCAATAAGCTAAGCTTGGGGGAGTTGATACGTCCAAATGTATCTACTTTCCCGAACACTTTTTCTATTGTTTCTCCTCTAATTTGTGTGATTTGGATACAACTAACACGGACTGATGTTGTTTTCAGCAGAATTGCTTTGGTGTCTCGTTTTTATGCAGGAAATCAACTTTCAGGAAAAATCCCGGAAAATATCGCAAAACTCCTATTTTACCAGAAGACTCATGGGGCTAGAAGACGAGATGGAGAAGGGCCACGAGAGGCCCACACCACCTGGTGGCTCAGGCCAGGACAGGCCATGCCAGGTGGTGGTGTGGACACCTCAGGCACCCCCTCGACCTCTCCCTTTGCGTACATAAGCCCTCTGACCTAAAAATAGAGGGGGGTTCGACGTTTTTCCAGATAGAGTTCCACTGTGCCGCCACCACCAGAAACCGTGATTCGGAACCAGAAACTCCGTTCTGGCACCCTGCCGGGACGGGTAATTGGTGGAGATCATCGACATCATCATCACCGACACCTCTCCATCAACCATCCATGTTTCCCCCATCCATGAGTGAGTAATCCCCCGCTTTAGGCTATGGGGATGTAAGGATTGGATGAGATCTATCATGTAATCGAATAAGAGTGATAGGGAATGGTACCTGGTATCTTTGTTAGTGCTTTTTGACATTGCTGCAACTTGTTATGCTTAATGCTTGTCACTAGGGCCCGAGTGCCATGATCTCATATCTGAACATGTTATTGATTCATGATGATAGTATTGTTTGTGATCTTATCTTCAAGTTGTTTACACAAATTATTGTCCGGAACCCGAGGCCCCGAAGTGATAGGAATTGGGATAACCAGAGGGGATGGCTGTGATATGAGGATCACGTGTGTTCATGGAGTGTTAATGCTTTGCTCCAGAACTCTATTAAAATGAGTACCTTAATTGCTAGTAGATTCCCTTGAGGCCCTGTTGCAATGGGCTGGCAGGACAAAAGATCTTGTGCAAGTTCTCATTGCGAGCACATATGACTATATATGGGACACATGCCTATGATTATTTATTACTTGGATGATTTATCTTATTTATCTGCAAATTCCCTAGATCTTGATATTACATGAATAGTCTTGTCCATACAAGGCCCGTCCATCCATCCCTATGCCTACCGCACTCAAATCCTGTTGTTTGCTACTATTGTTACTACTATATTTATTTTAACGTTGTTGTTACTTTGCTATTGCTACTACAAAACTGTTGATACTGATAAACTACTGCGAGCAAGACTATTTCCAGGTGCATATGAATTGACAACTCAGTTGTTAAGGCTTATAAATATTCTTTGGCTCCCCTTATATCGAATCAATAAATTAGGCTTTACTACCCTCGAAGACTGTTGCGATCCCCTATACTTGTGGGTCATCACCGCACCCTCATCCTTTGCCCGGGGCAGAGACCTCGCCGTCGCTTAGGCCTCGCCGTCGTCTGCCACGAGCCGCCACGCAGAGCACCTCCGAGCGCGCGAGCCTGAGCCCGAGCCTACTCGCTTCAGCCGCCTCCGGTCGGTTGCTGCCCTGCAGCCGTGGTACCCTCCTCCCTTGCCGGCCGTCGCTCGCCGTCCCCTGCACGTCAACCTCGCAAGAAACTGCGCCTCCCTCAACCTCGTCGGACAGTTCTGCAACTCCATCGAGAATCGTCATTCCTTGTGCAGCGCCGTTGTTGGGGATATACTTTCCGGGTATACCCACAGGAATCGCTAACCAGGGTGGCCCACTAACGGGTTAGAGCTTTGCTTCACGGGCGGCCCAGTCAGAGAAAGAGGAGGAGCCAGTTCCGGCTACGACAAGGCCCAGGAGATTTACCGACTTAGGCATGTAGTATTACTTGTAGTCCAAGCTGTACGTAGTTACCGACTCTGTAACGTAGCTGGATAGGTCACTCCCTAACCCTAGGCCCCGGTGACTATATAAACCGGCCCTATGGGATCCTTTAGGGAAACAACTCAATAGACAACCACAACCAAGTCGCACAGGTGAACCTCTCTTGTAATCCATTTTAACATCCGGCTTACGCCGATATATTACTGGGTTGCTAGCAGGAGTAGGATCCGCTCACCACAGTCGAATCTGAACCTGGGTAAACTTATGATCACCGCTCCTGGAACATCCGACGTCTCACACCCCATCCTTCCAACGCCACTAGGACCCCCTATGGCATACTTGTCGACAATCCGATGACAGTTGGCGCCCACCGGGGGGGCAGGTGACCTTTGGAGCATCGTTCCAGGCGGAATCTGCGCATGCAGGAATAGGCAAAACAATCGCCATGGGTCGTGTGGTCTACACCAGTGATGTCCCTCTCATCCTTCTCGATGAGACTTGGATTTCGGCTTCCAAAGCCGTGACGACCTACACAATCATGTCAATCAGCGAGATCGATATTTATCTCAGTTTCGCTGATCCCGCCCAACCCACCCTAGAGGTGATGACCATGGCGGAAGAAAAATCCAGATCTACTTTGTCCGCAGAGGCGGAAGAGTTCAGGGTCTCGGAGAAATTCAAACCCACCCAGCCCACTCCCGTAGTGGAAGAAGAAGTGGAAGAATAAGTCAGATCTGATCTCTCCAGCGAGATTGGATACACATACGAGGAATACATCCACTACGGATCCAGCTTTGCTGACGTCGAAGCGGAAACCAAGTTATACAAGTACCTAAAGAACATGAACAAGAAGAAGCACAGTTTCCTGTACCACATAAGCATTGGATCCAACTTTGTTGATGCTAGAGCTGGTAGCGACTCGGTCCTAGACGCAATCGAACACTGACTTACCTGGCTGCCCAACGGAGTCAATCACGTCGCAGGAACTTCGAGACTTCGACAAAGAGATAGAGGAGTATGAGCAAGAGCACGTCTCCATACAAGCACCAGGTGAGCCGGAAACCCCTCCTAGTCCATATGATAGCATGGATGAAAGCTACACCTCGCAGGATGAAATGGACACCGGAGATTCCTCCGAGGTCTACAAGCCAACCATGACGGAAAGTACCAACGGAAGTTTATCCCTCGGTATCGGACCAAAAGCCGTCTTTGCCACTGGTACGCACGTTAAGGCTACTGGGCGGTCAAAGAAGAAGAAGAAGAAGAAGAAGAACAAGAACAAGAATCCGACACCGGCAGAGCCGAACATTGAAGAAACCAACAAAGAAAAAGTTGATGAAGAAATCGAAATGGAGAATCAGGATGGAGATCCGATTAATCCCACCCCGATCGATCCTCCTATGGATGGACACGTTGTCACCAAGGGTGCACGCGAAATCTACGGAGATGCTCTCACAATTCCAATCCCAACGGCTTCGGATCTTACACCGAAGGCACTGGAGAAAAGGGTTGAGGACTTGGAAAAGCACCGCCTATTTCTGCTTGAAGAGGTTGCGCGCCTCGTCAAGATGAGACAGCAGTAAGACAGTCATATTTCAAGCGACATCCAAACAAAACAAAGGGAGGTTCGTTTCTTGCAAACAAGAATCCGGATATCCACATAGATCTATTCGACGGATAAGATGGAGAGAAGATCTGAGTCTACAGCACGCCGGTGGAAAACACTGCTGCAGCTCGAGCCATCCTCGCCAACAATCCGTCTTCGCAGCAGCTCCAGCAGTGTGTGGCGTTGCTAGACAAAGGATTAAAGCAGCAAAAGACAGCCGCATCATTCAGTGGCAAGCTAGCCTCAAAATCCGAGTTTTGCCACACTGGCCCTGAACAAAGCGCTGATGTAAGGTTCCGCAGGGATACGGCTTAGCGTTATCGTCCCCGTGGAGAAGAAGAAAATTCCAGGACCGGCTCCAACAGCCACTCTCGCCGGCCGGCACGTGACTGGGCAAGAGTTATTCCGGCTGCGGCCAAAGACGCCATCAGGGCAATGGTTCCTCATCAGGACCATTGTCGACAAAACAATCTCTATAGAGAAGACCCGGAAACACGCCGCCAGCGAGAGGAGCAAGATCGGCTAAGGATGCCACCACCGAGCCGTCCGGCTGGCAACGCCGGACAAAGAGATGATCCGGATTGTCCTGAATCTAGTAGGGACGATGCCCAAAGAAACAGGCATCAGAGTCGGCATAATGAGGCTCCACCGCCACCACCAAGAGACCTAGCCGAAAATAACCCACCAGGGCCACCATCGCCTCCTAGAAGCGACCATGAAGGATCACGTCGTAGCCACATAAGCCGCGGGGGCGGAGGCGGCAATGGTGAGAGAAGAAGCAGAATCTGACTCCACCGCGCAGAAGCCGCGAGCCTCCAAGGCGCAGATCTCTCTCGCCAAATGACGCTCGCCATCGCATCGAATCAAACATAGACGCGCGGCGATACGAGGAAGATGATGTGTACGTGGGACCCAAGTGTGTTGGTCCATGTATAAGTCAGACAAAATTTCCGGTTGACTTTGGCATCGCCAAACATATTCACCCCTTTGATGGTGCATCTAGGCTAGATACTTGGATCCAGGATTTTTTCTAGGCTTGCTGCATTGCCAAAGGAGGAAACAGCCTGGTTGCAGTCTGATATCTCCCACTGATGCTGCGGAAGATGGCTCGATCATGGCTCAATGAACTGCCATAGAATTAAATTCATAACTGGTATGATATGTGATGCAGCCCGTCCTACGGACGCACCTCCATCTACAACACCTAGTCCCCCAAGCGGACCAATGACTCGTGCCCGAGCCAAGCTCCTACAAGCCAAGGTTAACTCGCTCCTCTCCTCATGTGATTTTGGTCTACCTTTGGATGGCCTTCTACTTCATGCAACTACGTTGTGTATCCTCAGATATGAAGCAACATCACCACACCAAACCACAAAGGAAGAAGGACCAGGAGAAGATGCTGCTGGAGCTCGGCACACCGGAGTCTCCGGTGTACACCGGAGTCTCCAGACCATCCTCCGGTCCGGCCCCAGGAACCAAGCCCGGGACAACCAGAAGGCCCCTCCAGAGACGGGTCCGGAGATTGACCGGAGTCTCCGGCCCAGACTGGAGTCTCCGGACCCAACACCGGAGTCTCCGGACTGATCGACGCCAGGCATGTCAAGGCCTTTTGGGCCTGGCCCATGTAACCCCCAATTTCGCCCAAACTTCCAGTTTTATTCCTAAACTACCCCTGTTTAAGTGGTTGGCCTATATAAAGCCCCACCCCTCTATTGCAAACCCTAGACTTGGATAATAATAGTTGAGGACACCCCTTTGAGGATCTTTCATCTATTGATCTCATGCTCCTACCAAGGGGCACCCTATTATCCACAACCTATTGGATCTTGCCTAGTGCGTTCAAGTTGTACAAGTCCTTGGGATCTCGGTGTCTCGTGCCCAAGTAGTCAAGATCTCACCAAGCACCTCGCCCCCGTTGTTGGCCGTGGAGAGAGAGCTCCGCCCAACACCGATCATAGGCATTATGTTTGACCGGTTGCCACCGGCGTGAGTTATCAGCGTGTATCGTGTTTTTGTGCGCGTGAGTTCATCGGGTTCTTCATGTGCGTGTGTTTGTGGATTTCATCCCCTTTCCCCCTTCCATCGCTTTCCCCCTTGATTCCCGCGGAATTAGTGAAAGATCGGGCCACCCCAAGGGGTTCCCCCATAACATATTGGTATCAAGAGCAAGGTTGATCACGAATTTCCCCTCAATTTTTCTTCTATCCACCATAAATTCGAAAATTTCCCAAAAAACAGCCCCAATTTGCCTTTGGATCGATCTACGTTTTGGAGTGTTATTTGTGGTTTTGATCCGACCAAATCTTGTCTAAGGTGTTGGTCTAGCTTTTGCCTGCGTTTCCCAGCCCAATTTTGGCCAAATTTTCATGGATTTGAGGACTCTAGGCGTGAATTTCCGCTCAAGAACACGAGCAGATCTTCCACACCGGAGTCTCCGTCCCTGTGCACCGTAGTCTCCGGCCTACACCGGAGTCTCTGGCCCAGACCGGAGTCTCTGGCCCTGAACGCCAGTTTTGACTTTTTCCTCTTTTCTACATTGGCTAATCTGTCCGTTTGTTGTTTGTGTTCCGTGTGCGTGTCACCAACTAACAGATAGCTTCCGCAACATCGTCGCGCTCCTCGACACCACGGACCCCAAACTCTTCCCTTCTCCATCGACACAAGATCATCATCAACAACTAAGGTATAACTTGTGTCAACCCTTGTAGCCATATCTTCCTTTGTGTGTACCTACCCTATGAGAGCAACTCATTTTGTGTTTGTCTAAGCATTGTGCACTTGCCATTGGAAAGTGAGAGTGTGAGGGCAAATACAAAAGTTAACATAGTAGCATAGAAAGGGAGAACAAGAAAAGGAATCAAAAAAAGGAAGAAAAATAGAAAGATACATAGTCTCCCAATACAAACAGAGTATCAAGCTTGTAAGCAAAAGAGAGAGGAAGAAGCACACCAAGGCAAGTGTACAAATCCGTTGCTTACCCTATTTTGGCAAACGAGTTGTGGTCTCTCCTTGAGTTGGCACGACCATCGAGTTTAGTCTTTGTTAGGCCATTTCGTGCTAACTTTCATAGTCGTGCTAACCCCATTTTTCTCCACGCGTGTATTCGTAGGTTCTCGTCACCTTTTGAGTTGACCATTTCCTTTTGACTTGAGTTTTGTTGGATCTTCTCCACTTTTTACTATCATTTGCGTTCGATTGGTTCTTTGGCTTTCCTCAATCCTAACCATCCACCAAAAGCCTTTGAGAGTTGTAGCTTATTTGTGTGTGAGTCTCTTTGCGATTTCACTTTGCAAGCTGTTCGCTCCTTTGTGTGGCAATTGGTTTGATATAATCTCCAAGGTGAGGTAAAAGGCTAACTCTACGCACCCTTATTCTCCATATACAACCCTTGTCGGCTTTGCATCATGGACAGGAATGGCGAGCCGTCCCAACCACCACCACCTCCGGAGGACGAAACACAATACATGACAAGATGGGATCATTGGAAGGTCCAAGGAGAATTCAACTACCGTTGTGAAGCCCTCGAGCGGCGCCAACATGAACAATTTAGCAAAGCCCGAGTGGAGTTCAAGAACATCGACAACCGCTTCGAAGAAGTCCGAGGCCAAATGCATGCCATGCAACACAACCTCGGTCATCAAAATGAAGCTCTTGGTCGCGCCCTCGCCTCAACGGATGAGAAGCTTCAATGCCTCATTGATGGGCTAGCAAGGCCACGATCACGCGATTCAAGCTCATCACAGCACTCCTCAAGTGAATCAAGTGCACCTCGCCGTCACGCTTCAAGGCACCGGGATGGACCCGTCCTTCAATCCATGAGCTCTTCTCAAGCGGTACCATCTCCGCGACACGCCGCGACGTCAAGATATGATGGTGACCTCTCCGCAAGACCTCCAAGACGTGAAGCGAACCGGACACAACCAAGGGCACTTGTGATCCAACAAGAGAAATCTCACAAGGACCACCAAGCCCATCGCCATCGACATGTTCTTTCAACACCAAGTGAAGCATCCGAAGTGGAAGAACAAGATCGCCGTCAGCGTGAAGCACTCGAAGATCCACCAAGGCGTCATCATCGACATGAACGTCAACGTCGACAACATGATCATCATGACGAGCCTCCTCCACATCAAGAAGAAAGAGAGCAGCCCATTGCGCATGCGGCTCGACGTCCTCCTCGCCACATGGCGCAAGACAATGCTCCTCGGCATCAACCACGACAAGAACAAGAGCAAGCTCCCCAAGCTCGTCGTGAGGATCAACAACCTCCTCCTCGTCCTCAACTGCGCCAACAACACAAGCAAGCTCCCCAAGCTCGTCGTCAAAACCAAGTTCCACCACCAAACGCGGCACCTCAACAACCGCAAGAGCAACGCCACCATCACCAGGCAAGACATGAGATCTCGGATGATGAAGATGGCCGCCAAAATCATGGCAACCGTCGCCACCGGAACCGCAATGAAGAAGAAACTTTCGGCAAGCTCAAGTTCACCATGCCCAAGTTCACCGGTTCCAATGAACCCGAAGAATACCTCTCGTGGGAACTCAAGGTTGACAAGATCTTCCGCATGCACAACTATAGCAATGAGAAGATGATGGCCATGGCATCCCTCGAGTTTGATGAGTATGCCAACCTTTGGTGGGAACAAGTCCAACTCGCTCGTGAATCAAAAGAAGAGCCCCCAATCTCAACTTGGCAAGATATGAAGGCTCATATGAGATCCCGCTCTTTTCCTTCGCACTACACGCGTGACCTTTTCAACAAGCTTCAAACGCTTAGTCAAGGGACAAAGACCGTGGAAGAGTACTTCAAGCAAATGGAGCTCAAAATGATCCGTGACAACATTGAAGAGCGTGATGAACAAACAGGGGCACGTTTCCTCAATGGCTTGAACCATCCAATTAAGCGCATCACCGAGTTCCAAAAGTACAACAACATGGTTGAGCTTGTGCACATAGCATCAAAGGCCAAGCGTCAAGTGCAAGAGGACATCAAGTACAACAAGCCAAATACATACTTCACATACAAGCAAGCCCCAACCACTACTCCGACAACACCAAGTGGAAGCTCATCACATACCACCAAGCTTCCCTTCAAGCCAACACTTCCTCAAGGAAAAACGCCCCCAAGTGGCAAATACACAAGGAATGAACAACCATTCAATCGTGAGTGCTACAAGTGTGGAGGCAAAGGACACAAGTCGGCCGCATGTGGGAACAAGAAAGTTTTGTTCATCCATGACAACGGCGATGAAGAATACTTGAGTGAAGATGAGTTTGATGCAAGGGTCAAGGAAGCCATGGCACGACAACATTTGGAAGAGGACCAAGAACTACTTGTGTGTGAGCATGACGCAAGTCCATCGCTTGTGGTCACAAGGGTCTTAACTACTCAAGTCAATGAGAATGAAGACCAACGATCAAACATCTTCCAAACTCGTGCCGGTATCAATGGGAAGTCCATCAAAGTTGTCATCGGTGGAGGGAGTTGCCATAATCTTGCAAGCACAGAATTGTGTGAGAAACTCAACCTCACCCTCCATCCACATAAGCACCCCTACCATATACGATGGCTAAGTGACCAAGGGTCCATCAAGATCAAGCACACCGTCTCGGTAACGTTCTCAATTGGACCATACAAAGACACGGTGGAATGTGACGTGGTCCCCATGACGGTTTGCCATATGTTGCTAGGAAGGCCGTGGCAATATGACAAGCGTGCTTTGCATGATGGAAACTCAAACACTTATACCTTCAAATGTCTTGAAAAAACTTGTGTTTTGCAACCAATGACTCCTAGCCAAATAATTGCGGACAATGCAAAGGCTTTAGTGAGGGCGCAATAAACAAAACTATCTTGTGAGAAGAGTGGTGAGCGAGAGAACAACACGATAGTGAGTGAGTGCCACAAGCCAAACTCGAGTGGAAAAACTAAGAGCATTCTTCTTGCCACCAAAAGTGAGATGAGAGAAGTGCGGAACAACCCATCCATCTTGCAATATGTCCTTGTATGCAAGGGACTAGCGCAAGGAACTAATGACTTGACAAATGTTCCTCCTTCTTTGATGGCTATCTTGCTGGAATTCCAAGATTTATTTCCCAAAGAGCTTCCTCATGGACTACCTCCTCTTCGTGGAATCGAGCACTGCATCGACCTCATACCCGGCGCTCCACTCCCAAACCGCGCCGCGTATCGCACGAACCCGGAGGAGACGAAGGAGATAGAACGACAAATCAACCAACTCGTCTCCAAAGGTTTGATCCAAGTAAGCACTAGCCCAAGCGCGGTCCCCGTGATTTTAGTTCCAAAAACAGATGATATGTGGCGGTTATGCATGGACTGCCATCCAATCAATGCTATCACCGTGCGTTATCGACATCCTATACCGCGTCTTGATGACATGCTTGATGAGTTATGTGGAGCCACTATATTTTCGAAAATTGATCTTCGTAGTGGTTACCATCAAATTCGCATGGCCGAAGGTGATGAGTGGAAAACCGCCTTCAATACCAAGCTTGGTCTCTATGAATGGTTGGTTATGCCTTTTGGCTTATCAAATTCCCCATCTACCTTCATGCGCCTCATGAACCATATTTTGAGATCTCTCATTGGGAAGAGTTTCGTTGTTTACTTTGATGACATCCTTGTCTATAGCAAGTCACTAGAGGAGCATGTTACTCATGTTAAGGAGGTCCTTCAAATCCTTCGTCATGAAAAGCTTTATGCTAATCTCCCAAAGTGCACTTTTTCAAAAGACAAACTCCTTGGTTTTGTTGTGTCTTCTAATGGCATTGAAGTTGATGTCTCAAAAGTTAAGGACATACGAGATTGGCCCATACCTACCAATGTTAGTGAACTTCGTAGTTTTCATGGGTTGGCTGGCTTTTACCGTCGCTTTGTGAAAGACTTTTCTACCATTGCTTGCCCCCTCAACGAATTGACCAAGAAAAATGTCACGTTCGTTTGGGGAAAAGCACAACAAAAGGCTTTCGATGAGCTCAAAAAGAGGCTCACCGAAGCACCACTTCTTGCATTACCGGATTTCACAAAAACCTTTGAGATTGAATGTGACGCTAGTGAAATTGGCATTGGAGGCGTCCTTATGCAAAATGGGCGTCCTATTGCATACCATACTGAGAAACTTGATGGCGCACGCCTTAACTATCCCATTTATGACAAAGAGCTTTTTGCCTTGGTTCGTGTCCTTCAAGTGTGGCAACATTACCATTGGCCCAAAAAAATTATCATCCATTCCGACCATGAGTCGTTGAAATATCTTAATGGCCAAGCCAATTTGAGTAAAAGGCACGCCAAATGGGTTGAGTTCATCGAATCTTTTCCTTACATTGTCAAGTACAAAAAGGGAAAATAAAATGTTGTAGCGGACGCTTTGTCTCGCAAAAACACAAACCTTCTTACGCGACTCAAAGTAAATGTCTTGGGTCTTGATGACATCAAATCTTTGTACGCGTCCGACCCTTTCTTTGGACCCATTTTTGGAAAATGTTCAATAGAAAAAGGGATTGATGATTTCTATTTGCATAAGGGTTTTCTTTTCAAACAAAACAAGCTTTGCATACCGAATTCATCCCTCCAAATTTTGCTTCTTCAAGAGTCCCATGGTGGAGGCCTTATGGGTCACTTTGGCCGTGACAAGACATATGACATGCTATCCACTCACTACTTTTGGCCAAAGATGAAGCGCGACGTGGAGCGCCACGTCCAACGATGCACTACATGTATCCAAGCTAAGTCTAAGTCTAACCCCTTTGGTCTTTATATGCCATTGCCTATTCCTCATGCACCTTGGTTGGACATTAGCATGGACTTTGTGTTAGGATTGCCTAGATCTAAACATGGACATGATTCTATATTTGTGGTAGTGGATCACTTTTCCAAAATGGCACACTTCATTCCGTGCCATAAGACCGATGATGCTTCACATGTAGCAAATTTGTTTTTCAGGGAAATAATTCGGCTACACGGTGTACCAAGAAAAATTGTCTCCGACCGCGACGTCAAATTCATGAGCTACTTCTAGAAGACACTCATGGCCAAGCTCGGCATCAAGCTCCTCTTCTCGTCCTCCTCGCATCCTCAAACCGATGGACAAACCGAGGTCGTCAATCGAAGCCTTGGCACACTCCTACGTGTGTTGATAAAGAAGAACCTTAAAGACTGGGAGGAATGTATTCCACACGCCGAGTTCTCCTACAACCACGCCAAGCACTCCACCACCATGAGGAGCCCGTTCATGATCATCTATGGCTTCGAGCCTCTCACCGCGCTCGATATCCTCCCACTTCCGCTTCATGACCGTGCCAATATGGACGTTGTCAAGCGTGCCCAAACAATGAAGAAACTCCATGAAGACACAAGAGCTACGATCGAGCAACAAGTCCTTCGCCAAGCATCAAGGCTAAACAAGAACAAGAAAGAGATGATCTTCGAAGAAGGCGACCTTGTGTTGATACACTTGAGTAAAGACCGCTTCCCCAAGGACCGCGACTCCAAACTCAAGCCAAGAGGTGATGGACCATTCAAAGTACTAAAGAGGATCAACAACAACGCTGGCATCATCGATATCCCAACATCCAAGTATCTTGTGAGCCCGACGTTCAATGTCAAGGACCTCTCACCTACCATGGAGAAGATGAAGTTGAGAAGGTTGAAGAGTCAAGGACGACTCTTTCCCAAGGGGGAGGAGCTGATGTAGCCCGTCCTACGGACGCACCTATATCTACAACACCTAGTCCCCCAAGCGGACCAATGACTCGCGCCCGAGCCAAGCTCCTATAAGCCAAGGTTAAGTCGCTCCTATCCTCATGTGATTTTGGTATACCTTTGGATGGCCTGCTACTTCATGCAACTACGTTGTGTATCCTCAGATATGAAGCAACATCACCACACCAAACCATCAAGGAAGAAGGACCAGGAGAAGACGCTACTGGAGCTCGGCACACTGGAGTCTCCGGTCCTGTACACCAGAGTCTCCGGACCATCCTCCGGTCCGGCCCCAGGAACCAAGCCCGGGACAACCAGAAGGCCCCTCCGGAGACGGGTCCGGAGATTGACCGGAGTCTCCGGCCCAGACCGGAGTCTCCGGACCCAACACCGAAGTCTCCGAACTGATCGACGCCAGCCATGTCAAGGCCTTTTGGGCCTGGCCCATGTAACCCCCAATTTCGCCCAAACTTCCAGTTTTATTCCTAAACTACCCCTGTTTAAGTGGCTGGCCTATATAAAGCCCCACCCCTCTATTGTAAACCCTAGACTTGGATAATAATAGTTGAGGACACCCCTTTGAGGATCTTTCATCTATTGGTCTCATGCTCCTACCAAGGGGCACCCTATTATCCACAACCTCTTGGATCTTGCCTAGTGCGTTCAAGTTGTACAAGTCCTTGGGATCTCGGTGTCTCGTGCCCAAGTAGTCAAGATCTCACCAAGCACCTCGCCCCCGTTGTTGGCCGTGGAGAGAGAGCTTCGTCCAACACCGATCCTAGGGATTATGTTGGACCGGTTGCCACCGGCGTGAGTTATCGGCGTGTATCGTGTTTTTGTGCGCCTGAGTTCATCAGGTTCTTCGTGTGCGTGTGTTCGTGGATTTCATCCCCTTTCCCCCTTCCACCGCTTTCCCCCTCGATTCCCGCGGAATTCGTGAAAGACCGGGCCACCCCAAGGGGTTTCCCCATAACAATATGCAAAGTGCGTTCTTTCAAACTTCGAGGGAACATACAGGAGGCCCTGCATAGTCGGAGACTTGCAGCATTGCACCCAAAGACCTAGAGAAACCTGCCGGGATTACCTCAGACGCTGATCGATACGAAGAACTCCTGTGAAGGAGTAAATGAGCAAACTGTGATAGAAGCTTTTATTATAGGACTTCCAGTCGGACTTTTACATCACAGGCTAAAGCGTGACCATGTCACAGATTTGGGATAAATGATAGAGACGGCAAGCAAGTATGCTAACGCCGATGATAATTCAGAAGGGCTGCTAAACATTCTGGCCAATCCCAATGCGGCCAAACAGCCAAAGCAAACTCAGAAGTGCAACAACACCTCGGACAAAAAACCGGCTTCGGACAACGCAGTTGTCAACGCAACATTTGGATCTGGAGGACGAGGAGGGCGCGGAGGCGGCCATGGTAGAGGCCGAGGAACTTCTTGAATCCAGGGAAGAGGAGACCAACAACCCGGAAGAACCTATACCTAGGCTGACATTGCCAATAATCCTTGTGTCCACCATTTGGATAGTAACGGAGGATCTACCCATACAAATGCCGAGTGTCGTTTCAATGACAACATCAAGAAAGACGAATCCGCTGGCTACAGAGCCAAACGACAAAAAGGAAAGAAAAATTCCGAGAAAGGAAAGGATCCCAAGGAAGATTCCGACATGGAAGAGGCGGAAGCCGCCGCAAAGCCCAAGGCGGATGGAAAAAAGAATTTTCCGACTAAGAAAACGCATACGTCTGCTTCCTTGGATCCCAACCATCTAAGGACAAAAAGGCGGTTATTCGTGAGCTCAATGCCACGGTTCCGGCTGTCCCCCAATTCCTAGACTGGTCAGAGGTGACTATCACCTTTGATCGTTCAGATCACCCGAGGAAAACACATCGTCGGGGAAAATACCCTATGTTCGTCAATCCTCTTATTGATGGCTATGAGTTCTCAAAAACACTCATGGATGGTGGGAGCAGTATCAACATCCTCTACATCGAGACGCTCCACCGCATGAAGCTACACGAAAGCCAGTTGAGTTACAGCAGTGTAACTTTCCATGGCATTGTACCAGGAAGACAGGCAAATTCTCTGGGTGAGATTACTTTGGACGTGGCATTCGGAACCTGAGATAATTACCGGACCGAGCAACTCTCCTTCGAGGTGGTACCATTGAAAAGTGCTTACCATGCCATCTTCAGACGGCTGGCTTACTGGGCGTTCATGGCCCGTCCCTGTTACATCTACAACATGATTAAACTTCCAGGTCCAAAGGGCGTAATCACCGTACGAGGAAATCTAAGGAAGGCGCGAGAGTGCGACGAAGGATCTGCTGCCTTCTCCGAAGCCGTGCTGCACTCCCAGGAGTACCAGGAGATCAAGAAGACCATCAATCTGTCCGGGATGCCCGCTACAAAGAATGAGGTGCTGAAGCCAAGTTTGCAGTTCAAGGCGTCGGAAGAGACGAAGAAGATGTCGCTGAAGGAAGATGATCCCTCCAAGACGATAAACATAGGGGTAGGCTTAGGACACACATAGGAAAGCACGCTCGTCGAGTTCCTCAAAGCTAATAGTGATATCTTCGCATGGCAGTCATCTGACATGACCGGAGTACCTAGGGAACTTGCCGAGCACTCTCTTAATGTGTACCTAGACGCTAAACCCGTCAAACAGTCCTTATGACATTTTGGTGATGAAAAGCACAAAGCAATAGCCAAGGAATTAGCCCGCCTAGAGTAAGCGGATTTCATAACAGAGGTCATCCATATAGATTGGGTGGCAAATCCTGTACTTGTCCCTAAAAAGGACACCATTGATTTAAGGATGTGTGTTGATTATACCGCTTTGAACAAGGCATGCCCAAAAGATCTATTTCCTTTGCCAAGAATCAATCAAGTTATCGACTCAACGACAGGGTCGGAATTACTCTGTTTTCTCGACGCATATTCCGGATATCACCAAATACCGATGAAAAGGCCGGATCAAATTAAGACGTCTTTCGTCACTCCTTTCGGAACCTTCTGCTACAAAACTATGCATTTTGGCTTAAAAAACACAGGAGCAACATATCAACATACCATGCAACGTTGTCTCAACGACCAAATCGGACGCAACGTCCACGTATACGTAGACGACATAGCAGTTATGTCCAAAAAGAAAGAAACTTTGATTTCCGACTTGGATGAAACGTTTGCTAGTCTACAAAAATTTAATATGATGCTAAATCCGAAGAAGTGTTTCTTTGGAATTCTAGCCGGAAAATTATTAGGTTTGATCATCTCCGAGCGTGGCATAGAGGTGAACCGGGACAAAATCAAGGCTATATTAAACATTACCAGGATGACTCGCATGAAGGACGTACATCGCCTCACTGGTTGCATTGCAGCGGTGAGTCGGTTCGTCAGCGGGCTTGGTGAAAGATCCGCACCTTTGTACAAACTCTTGAAGAAAACCGACAAATTTGTCTAGACCCCAGAAGCTGAAACTGCCCTGCAAAGTTTGAAAGATCTGCTTTCAAATCCACCAGTTCTCGCAGCGCCAGAACCTCAGGAACCTATGTTACTCTACATTGCAGCGACCAACAAGGTCATAAGCGTGGTAACAGTAGTTTAGCGCGAGGAAGAAGTCCACGAGCATAAGGTGCAGCGGCCAACTTATTATCTAAGTGAGGACCTGACAGAATCAAAGCAACAGTATCCACATCATCAAAAACTAGCCTATGGAGTGTTCTTTGCATCCAGAAAGCTACGTCACTATTTTCAAGAGCACAAGATCACAGTATTGAGCATGGCTCCTCTGCGAAATATAATCAACAACTGTGATGCCACAGGACGTGTCACAAAGTGGGGAATAGAGCTTGCAACTTTCGACATTGAGTACAAACCACGTACAGCAATCAAGTCCCAAATTCTCGCCGACTTTGTCGTTGATTGGACAGAAACGGCAGAAAACTCAGGTCCTCCAAACTCAGAATTTTGGACCCTTCACTCTGACGCATCAAAAGCACGAGGAGGCTCGGGGTCTGGCGTGGTGCTCAAATCACCCAGGGAGATAAGTTGTTCTATGTGTTGCAAATACACTTCATGGCAACCAATAGCATTTCTGAGTACGAACCACTTCTACATGGAATATGCATGGCCAAAAACATTGGCATATCAAGACTCATGTGTTACAGAGACTCGGATTTAGTTGCTCAGCAAGTATCCGACATCTGCAACGCAAACAAGCACATGGCAGCATACAAAGCTGTTGTGGATGAATTATCTAAATCGTTCGAGGGTTTTGAGGTTCAACACATCCTTCGAGAAGAAAATGAGGAAGCAGATGCTCTATCAAGGATAGGCTCTGCGCGAAAACAAGTACTGGATGGAGCTTATTTAGAGCATTTAAGGGTCCCCTCCATAGTCGGAGTTGATGAGGACTATCCGACGAAATCCGACTCACATTTAATAGCAGTTCTGGCTGTAATTCCCAGCTGGACAAAACCCTATCTAGATTTCCTAATAGACGGAAAACTTCTCGAAGACGAAGTCTTGAGTCGGCAGATTGTCCGACGAGTAAAATCATACACTATAATAAATGGTGAGCTCTATAAGCGGAGTGTTTCTGGCGTGTTTCAGAGATGTATTTCTTCGGAAGAAGGAGTAGAAATCTTAAGAGAAATCCATGAAGGCAAGTGTGGTCACCACGCTGCAGCTAGATCCTTAGTGGCAAAAGCTTTTCGACACGGATTCTTTTGGCTTACAGCTAAGACAGATGCCGATAAACTGGTTAAAATGTGCAAGGGCTGCCAAAAGTACGCTCATCAGGCACATGTTCCAGTTGAACAGCTGTGAACAATCCCTATTACATGGTTGTTCGCGGTCTGGGGGCTTGATATGGTAGGTCCGTTTCGCAAGGCAACATGTGGATTCACTCACCTACTAGTGATGGTGTATAAATTCACAAAATGGATTGAGGCTAAACCCGTAACAAGTTGCGATGGAGCCACAACCAGAAGATTCGTCGAGGACATAATCATCAAATTCGGATATCCGCACAGTATAATTACTAACAACGGGAGCAACTTTTACATGGGTGAACTTGCCAAATTCTGCGAAGAGCAAGGGATCCGACTTGATATTGCATCAGTCGCACATCCACAAGCCAATGAACAAGTCCAAAGAACTAATGGCCTTATTCTACAAGGAATCCGACCTCGCCTCGAGGCACCTCTACATCGGGCCACGGGGCCTTGGGCGGAATAATTACCATCTGTGATTTGGAGCTTGCGTACAACTCCTAACAGGTCAACCGGTTATACTCCTTTCTTCTTGGTCTACGGTGCAGAAGCAGTTCTTCCAAGTGATCTGATTCATCAGGTCCACGAGTCAAAGCGTATATCGAAGAAGATGCAAAAGTTTCTCGACAAGATGATCTCGATATAATCGAAGAAGTACGTGTCGTTCCTGAACAGAGATCTACAGCCTATCAACAGAAGTTACGCAAGTATGTGCAGAACCGTTCTTTCAGAAAAGGCGATTTAGTTCTCTGACTTGTGCAAAATAGAAAGCACAAACTTTCTCCAATGTGGGAAGGACCTTTTATGGTTATCAGAGTTCTACATAATGGGTCATATTATTTAACCGACATGAGACCGGTCAAGGAAAGACCTGATACTCGGAAAAGGAAGAGAGCTAGTGGCAGCACAGACCTGGATGAAATAGACCGTCAATGGAATATTGCACAGCTACGTCCCTTCTATTCTTAGTTATATTTCCTTGTAATCATATATGTATATGTTCAAAGTGAAATAAAGTATTGGTTTCCTCATATTGTTATTTTTGAGATGTTTTTGCCATCTTATTTCCAAAAGAGCATGTAATTTTTTCGAAAATCCCAAAATGCTTGAAAGTACTGTATGCTCATGTTCGTTCTGGTTACAATTTTTGAAACAATCTAAAAATGTTATCTTAGGATATAAAGTTTAAATTATTGTCTATACTTTGATTCTTTATCTGATTGCTTAGACGCGGGTATTTTTCGAGTAATGAGTTTTTGGTACTGGAAGCCGGCTTTGTTTCCGAGTTTAAACTGGTTTAGCAATTGCGCACCGTTGCTCGGCAAAGTTTCCGTGCTAAAGGTTGGCCGACCCATGAAAGGGACGAGGCAGAGAGCCATATAAACCGATAAGTATAGGCATATATATAAAAAAGAGTGATTCGGAAACTTTCAAGCACAAAGCATAAAAATATATAAACAAACGTGCTAAGATAGTAAAAGCATCAGTTTTTACAGACCAGCACAAAATAAATATTGTAGCCATCATTACATTGCCAAAAGTTTAAGATAATGCATAGAAATTGTTTATGCTGCAGGCGGTGGTGATGAAGCAGGTGGAACACTGGAATCAACAGCAGTGTCGCCCTCGATCTCAAACTCGAAAGCGTTGCTGATTTCTGGCTCTTGAGGTGAAGGAGGCGCGATGACAGATTCGAAGAATGGTGTCGTGTAGTTGGTCATCTCCGCCACCCAACAAGTGTAACCTGCACAAGATTCTTGGATGGCCTTGATATCTTGCGGGTTACCCTCATCATCATCCTCGGCAATGCCCTTGGTGACGTGCAAAATTTCTATCTCTCTATGGTGGCTCATCACCTTGGTCAGAGTTGTTTGCGCAGCAGTCCGAGCGTAGGAGATCTTCCAGTCCTCATTCAACTTCGGAATCTCCTTAACTTTATCCCTCACCTCATGCATCGACATTGTGTGCAAATCGGAAAGCTTGACGGCTTCGCCAGCCTCTTCTAGAGTTTGGCGGAAGTCAAACAAGACATCTCCGACGAGCTTAATGCGCTCGAGGCGAGGTTCAGAAGTGGAAGAGTCGGACATATTCAGGGGGGCTGGGAAAGAACCAAAAAGTCAAATTCCGGCTAAAATGAAATTCGAAAAATGAACAACACAAAGAAAAGATTCAGAAATCTTACCAAGCAAAGAGTGATTCCATTCAGCACGCTCCTTGCGAAGGCTGTCTAGTTCACTTGCAGAGGCCTAGGCAAGATCCTTATGGATATCAAAATCCTTCCTGAGATCAGCAAGTTCCTTATCTCGGAGAGCTAGGAGCTTCTCGAGGCTCACGGTCTCGTGGTTGCTTGACTCCAGGACAGAGGCTACGGATTTCTCCGGTTCCACGGTTAGCGTCTCAAGCTTTTCCCGGAGTTCAGTATTCTCTGCTTGCAAGACCTTGAAGTTTTCGGCCTGCTCCACCATCTTGATGGATTGGCATAACAATTCTTCAAAGACAAAAATATCAGTCAGATAAAGCAAATTCGACTATGACAAATTATTTAATTGACAAAGAGGAAGCCGAAAAAGTTTACCTTCTGCTTCCTTTTTCAACTTTCAACTTTGAATTCTCAAAGCGCAAAGCTTTGATTTCTTTGCGCTTGTTGGAAATATTATTGAACAATTCCTGGTTGGAAGATGCAATTTTCTGTAAGTTTAGAGACGGAATACCGTCAGACGGCTACTAAGACTCGGGATACAAATTTAACAAAGTAAAATTACAGCACGAGCCTTGGGGGCTACACTACATCGTTCTTTTGCAACCTAAAAGCATCAACCCGGATCCAGAAATTTTTATCCGACTTTATGCTTGGGGGCTAGAGGATATGATAATAAATGCAAATAAGAATCGGAAACTTACAATGTGTTCCAGGTGCAACTTTTCAAATCTGAGCTTGGTGCTGTGAAACACCTTCTCGGTAAGGGTGAGGGACGGAACATCCATCACTGGAAGCTCGCCAGATGCGACTTTAGCGTCCCGGACCAAAATTTGGTCCAGGAGACTAACCATCTTGACATGTTCCTCCTCTTGGCTCGCTTCCTCTAGAGTCAAGGTTTTCTTCTCAAGACTGGTTTGAGCTAGTCTGAGAATCTCTTCCTTTTCTTTCCTCTTGAGGCCAGGGATAGATGAGTCGACCACTTTAGCCACCGTACATGTGGTCATTACCATGGGATCATTACCCTTTATAGGTTCACCCTTGTTAGTTGCCTGGTCATCAACGGTGACCAGGGCTTTCGAAATCTTGCCAATGTCAGGGGATGCAGAAGCTCCCTGCACTGACAGAGTAGTGGATGGGGTCGACGGCGGCACGACAGTGGAGATAATAAGCTTCTGATGATGCGTCTTCTTGCCTGTCTTGCTGTCTAGCTTTATCTTGCTCTTCAACGATGATTTAACTCTAGAACGTGAAAATCCTAAATATTAGGTGTGCTCTAGAAAGATAACAAAGGTACAAGAGTACTAAAAAAGAAAGGTGAGGTGCTTACTTTTTAACTACTGGCAGCACTTGGCTACCGGTAGCGACAACTTCCTTCGCCTTACGCTTCTTGGAAGCGGAGGCGGCAACTTCTTGCACCTCATCATCCTCCGTCTCCTCTGGGTCGTCTGATGCATAGCCCTCTAGTGGAGCTAGCTGGGACTTGGAGACTTTCTCGAGCTGACAGAATCGGAAAAGCATCGATGAAAATAGAGTCGGAGAAAGAACCAAATAAAATGACGAAACGCGAAAGCAGAGTCGAAATATTTACTGGAGTCGGAGGACGGCTGGATGTATACATCTTCATGGAAACTTCCGGAACTTTTCGTTCCACTTTTTCCTTGACCAAATATTGCATGAGGGTCCTGTAGTCCTTCGGCGAAAGCCGGTTCGGGCTGACCTTCATGATGTCCTTCTTGTCACCGGTGATTTGGTGCATGAGGCGGTCTCCGTGGTGCTGGAGAGGCTAAATCCGGCGCTCCAGCCAGCAGTGGATCAAGTCGGATCCACGAAGCCCCTCATGCTTCATCAAAAATTCGATCTGCCTCCTGGCGAGAATCAAAACATCCAACGGCTCCGGTGCCTCCGCGCCCCATGAATCTTGGTGGGAAGCTGCGCCATTGGCGAACGCCAGAAGACCTTCCGCCTGTTGGGCCACGTGGAGATAAAACAAAAAAATTCCTCTAACATGGTGATCCCAAGATCCAGCTAAGGTAGAAGGCCACGAGGTTTACCACTAGACGCGTAGTTGAGCATTACTGATGAAGCGCGTCAGTTGATGCAGTGCAGTCCTTTGCGATCCAATCATCCTGGTGCTTATCGTACAGCACCTCTGCTGGTATCCACACGTGCAAGGAGGAGCGCCGGCGGCAAACTGCTAGATCCGTTACGGCGGTAGGACTGCTGTGGAGCTAGGGTTTCCAACACATGGAATGACCTAACCGAACAACGATTTCACTCTTCAGGGTTGGTGTGCTCCACTATATATAAGGAGTGAACGTGGGCTCTGCTCGCGTGGCCCATTCACTAAAGCCAATATAATGTTAGTCCCTGTGAGTCCAACTCACTGACTTAGTCCAAATCAGGCTCGGGTCCAACCCAACCAGATTTCCAGTTCAGATCCAATCCAAACTTGCTCCCGCTCTTAAGTGTGTGACCTCGCAGGCTCATGGCTACTTGGACACGATTGGATTCCGACTCTCAATCGATCGAGAAGCGGCTCCCTAGCGTAACGTGCGACTCCCAAGTACCAAAGAGTCATGACGACTTGCCTTTCCAATGCGACTTGCGTCCGA
The DNA here is from genome assembly GCA_023614405.1 of Avena insularis. Lineage (NCBI taxonomy): Eukaryota > Viridiplantae > Streptophyta > Magnoliopsida > Poales > Poaceae > Avena > Avena insularis. The sequence goes on along the minus strand of CM042695.1, from coordinate 194,569,002 downwards.
GTCCCTTTTGCCTCACGATATACCTTGTCAGACTATAGGCGAATAATTGTCATCCCTTAAATAGTCCGACTCTCTTCTCGATCCGAGATAAGTGATTCACCTGACTAACTCTTAGTCGATCGCCTCGGTTAACACTTAACCGAGTCGTGCATGGCCATGCTTTCCGAATTATATCATCCAAGAGGGCCCAGAGAATATCTCTCCGAGTGGAGGGGCAAAATCCCATCTTGGTTATTCACATCACGCAGCTTGATTCTCAGTCGACCCGAACTCTGCCTTTATAACTGCCCAGTTACGGATCAGCGTTTGACAGAACCTAAGTCAGTGATCCTCAACTCGGACTATGCAATAACCTCAGGTCTAAGGATTACATTGATTGAGATATACAAATGACAACTTGTTCGTTATACCTCAATATGGGTCAATCCGACTCGCTAAACTCTTTAGCCGAATCTGCGTAAGTTGGAATAGCATCTCCATGCCCATGGCAAGTGGAACCAAGTCATCAAGCCAACTTTCACATTGGTCTAAGTTGTGTGTCCAGCACAACCTCAATGACCAAGGATATTTAGTACAAACAACATGAATGTATAGTTCCACAACCGAATCACATATTCAATGATAAACATCAGAAGTTTATACAAGGACAACTTAATATCTTTATGAATACAATGGGAAATATCATCATACATGATTACCTCTAGGGCATATTCCCAACACCGTCTTACCCGGAGCCAGAATATCCTTATGATAGAAGAAAGTTCTGGCCTAGCGTTTGACGGACTCACTAGTGTTAATCCTAGGATAGATCCGATTCCTCCTAAGGACTAAGCTAAGAGTGCTGGTGACATAAGGCACACCGCCACTGATGGAATTCTTCCGAGTACCATAGTAGTACCGGAAAAGGGTGAGACTTGGCCTAATGCCAAGAAACCCCTCACACAGAGCTGCGTGAGCACTAAGCTCAAGCAGAGAGTTGGGAGGAAGATTATGGAGTTGCACACCGTAATGGTTGAGGACCTCGACAAAGAATTCCGACGGTGAGGCGATCGAGGTCTTGAAGCCGACGTGAGTGCCGAACAAGACCTCTCGCCTTTCAGCTGGGATGGCGTGTCCAGCAGCGCTTCGCCACGTGCCAGCTGCGATGAACCCCTCATCCTCCATGACTTGGAGCTCCGTAGTATCCATGGTGCTGGGGATCCAAAGACCCCACATCTTCTTCTTGTCCGCCGCCGACGAACCCGCCGCCGCTGCTCCAGAGGATGAGGCAGACGCCATAGTTCTTGGAGGAAGATGGGCTGGTGGGGGAAGGAGAGATTTTTTCTTAACGGTGTGCATATTGGAACTGGCGTGGAGAGCTCGAGGAGTACGAGGAAGCAATGAATGAATCGACAGAGAGATGAATCTGAGAAGAAGGGTTTCCTCTCTTCTTTATTAGTCTCTGTGTCAAGATTCGTGCGGTAAGACGCGTGATTATTGCCACGCGTATAGGAGAGGGGAGTTAGATTCCTCGCGACTCTTCCGCCCCCTCGATTTTCACGCAGGATTGAAACGGCGTTCTATTCCGTAAGAAACTTTCACGAACACATTTGCTTCATATTGTTGGGGATATATTTTCTGGGCATACCCACAGGACTCACTGACCAGGGTGGCCCACCAACGGGTTAGAGCTTTGCTTCACGGGTGACCCAGTCAGAGAAAGAGGAGGAGTCAGTTCCGGCTACGATAAGGCCCAGAAGATTTGCCGACTTAGGCTTGTAGTATTACTTGTAGTCCAGGCTGTACATAGTTACAGACTCTGTAACATAGCCGGATAGGTCTCTCCCTGTAACCCTAGGCCCCGATGATCATATAAACTGGCCCTATGGGATCCTTTAGGGCAAAAACTCAATAGACAACCACAACCAACTCGCACAGGCGAACCTCTCTTTAATCCATTGTAACATCTGGCTTACGCCGATATATTACTGGGTTGCTAGCAGGAGTAGGGTCTGATCACCGCAGTCGGATCTGAACCTGGGTAAACTTGTGCTCACCGCTCCTGGAACATCCGACGTCTCACACCCCATCCTTCCAATGCCACTAGGACCCCCTATGGCATACTTGTCGACAATCCGACGACAGCCGCCGGGCCCCTTGACACATCTCCAAGCCCGGACCTAACTTGCTGGTGTGTGTACGTGTATCTGTCGTGAGTCGCGAACCTGGCCGGCCTGTGTCAGCTGGCCAAGGCCTTTGTCAAGATCTTCCGCCAAGTGGCCTATCGGTTCCTGCATCGTCAAGATCTACTATGCGAAGTGTTGATACCAAGGAAAACCACGTCGAGAACCCACGCGATCCGAAGACTATACCAAAACGCGCTAGCAAGTACAATCCCTTGACAAGATCTACGTCACGGAAACCCCGATGTCTTCGACACGGAGCACCGAGGGGCCATCACGAACTCGAAGACCACCAAGCTCTCCTTCTTCGAACGACAAGTGATCCGTCTTGGTTCCGATGTCCGAGGCCCCAACCCCGGATCTGAAGCCCGAACCCCATCGAACCCTCGGAACTCCAAGATCGTCGAACCCATGTGTGACCCTTTTTCCAAGGCCCTATTTTTATAAATGCTATATATACCTGTTGCATTTAATTTTTCATGTTGCATACATATTTCGTGGTTTGGGGGCATTATGATGATTCACCTCATGATTAAATATGGATGTCATATGCGGGCTTTTCTAGTCTTATATTGTTCTCCATTTAAATTTGTGTAGCAACCCGGTGCCATATTTTGCCTTGTTAATACAACATTTAAATTGCAAGGTATTAAACAACATGAACCATATAATTAATTGCCAGGACCCGGTTCCGCTTAATATTGCCTAATCGATCGCATCTTTTCCATGTCATGCATCATACATGCATCATGCATGATCTTTTGTCGTAAGTATTAAATAGTGCATCTGGTGTTTCTTTTAGTGCATTGCTTCTTCATAGTTAGGCCGATGAGTTGATGCGAGCGACGCCCATTCTTCGAATGAACCTTCGGTAGTGTTTCTCAGGCGAGCATTCTTTCCCTTTCTACCTATTTTGTATTTATAGTCTTTACTTCCTCATGTTGATCTATTGCTATCTGTGTTGTGATGCTATAGATTCCATACCCCTTTATATTTACCTGCAGCCCCTATATTGCCATGGACACCTCCTACTACCTGTTTTTTGATAGACAGTCAGCCTTGCGAGTCGTAGTTGCTTTCTCACGTGCTGCTTCGCGTCTCGATGTTCCACCGTTGTTGAGTGGTTGGCACATGCTTAATGGTGGAGATGATCATGGATTTAATTACCGTTTAATAACTAATATTGAAAGTAGGTAAATAATATAGAGGCACCAGTGGGTAATAGACAATATTTGATTTTTAACCGCCCACTTGTGTCCACCTAGGACCCGAGTTCTTGACACCTGTTCCGAGATCAAGCGCGCTAACCACAGGTGGGGTGTGTGGGCACCTCCATCGATTTAGTACCTGATTTCAAAGTACTATACCAAAGGCCACAAACTAGTTTACGGCGTTATTACTATCATATACTTATGCCATGCTTTACTGCTTTATTTACTATTGCGCGTGGAGCGCCTGTACTGTTTTTTTTTAGGGTAAAACAGTAGGGCAAAAAACCCCACTGCAATTTTTATATATTATAGAGAGTTACAAAAGAATATTTACAAACTCAATCCACCTCAAAGAAGAGGGATAACATTCTAATCAGCTATCTCCTGTCTAAATTGATTTCAATCCAAACTTTAAGGCCCTGATGATACTTCTTCTTAATTCTATAAAGGACCCATCTTAATTCCTGGGCTACAATAGCCTTCCAGTTCTCCATCGACGCATGCTGATTATTGAAAATTTCATTATTTCTGCAAATCCAAATGCCCCAAGTTCCAAGTATCAGAATTTCCATTGCAAAAGGGACATTAATATCTTTTTTAATACTGGCTAAGACTTCAAAGATATTTTGATCAGCCATAGTGACCTGTGAAATTTCAGCCCAGCAGGCTCTTGCAAAGGGGCATTCCCAAAACAAATGTAGGCTGGTTTCTTCACTGTTTGTTGCAACCACGAAAACACGGTCATAAGATGCCGAGAAAACATTTCCTTTTAAGGTTTCTTGTGTTGAGCCTATCAAGCGAAGAGCGGAAGAAGAATTTGTGCTTTTGCTGACAAGAAGATTTCCATAACCAAGAGAAATGTGGCTGAACCGGTTGGCAACTAGCTAAGGAGCAGTAAGCCTTTTTGACCGAAAAATTACTGCCCCAAATGTAAGACCAACTATCAGATTCCCCTTGCCTGCCAGTATTGAGAATTTGATCCAGACTTTGATATTCCTGATAAGCTTGTTGGGACAAAGGAAGTTAAAAAAGGTCCCAGTATTTGCGTATGCAGAACTCGATGTGAGATGTGAGGGTTTTTTGCATAAGAGAGGAGATTAGGAAGCTTATGTTGAAGGCAGCTATCATTCCACATATCAGACCAGAATAGTGTGGATTTCCCATTTCCAACCAAGCACTTTGCAAGTCCTTTAAAAATGCCAATCAGTTTTAGATGAGCTTTCCACCAAAAGGATCCCTCAAGACTTCTTCCAGGGAGATTATCATTACAATAGTAAGTATTCCATACAAGGTGAACCCAAGGAATATCCTTGTGATTATAGAACTTATCCAAATTCTTCAAAAGAAGAGCAGAATTTTGAACAATAAGGTCTAGAACTCCCAATCCTCCCTGGTTCTTGGGTCTACAAACTTTCTTCCATGCTACAAGAGTAGTACCTCTAGCTTGAACATCAGAAGTTTTCTTTCTCCACAAGCATTGCCTCATATATTTAATCAACTGCTCCTTGATAGTGACAGGAAGATCAAAACAGCTCATGTAATATATGGGAAGGGAAGACAACACAGATTTGACTAACTGCAGTTTCCCCCCATAATTAAGAAAGTCAGCTATTCCACACAACCTTCTCTCAATTCTCTGAACAATAGGCAGGAAATGTTCCATGAGGTTTATTCAAGCTCAGAGGCAAACCAAGATAGGTAAAAGGCAAGGAACCAGTGAGGCAAGTAAGGGTATTAGCAAAATGCCCAAGCCTCTCAGAGTCCATGTTAATTGGCATCATGCTGGATTTGGAATAATTGACTTTGAGTCCAGTGGAGAGAGCAAAAGTATGTAGAATTGCCTTAAGGCACAAGAGTTGCTCAGAATCAGCCTTAAGGATTACTAAAGTGTCATTTGCATACTGAACCACAGGGAAGTCAGGACAGAACACATTCTCAGTGGGCAAAGAAAGAAGACCCAGGTTCATTGCCTTATTGAGGATACTTTGAAGGAGATCAGCAGCCAGAACAAACAATAAAGGAGATAAAGGATCTCCTTGCCTAACACCCCTTCTATAGTAAAAAAAATCCCAGGCACACCATTTAAAAGCACAGAGGAAGAAGCTGACCCAAAGATCATCTGAATCCAAGAAATCCATTTAACTCCAAAACCTTTGGCTTTAAGGATATTGATGATTGCAGAATGCTCAATTCTGTCAAAAGCCTTCTCAAAATCCAGCTTAAGAATTAAAATTTCCTCCTTTGACTTGTGGCATTGATCAAGAAATTCAAATGCCCAACCTAAACAGTCTTGGATAAATTTTTGCTTGAGGAAACCATATTGATTCTTGTGAACAAGTTTAAGTATGACTTTTTGCAGTCTGTTAGCCAGAATCTTGGTGATAATCTTAAAGACACTATTTAGCAAAGAAATAGGCCTAAAATCAGCAGGAGTCAAAGGAGCAGCAATTTTTGGAATGAGGGTGATAAAAGAAGAATTAATGCTTTCCAAAGAGGCTTTCCCTTCATAGAACTCCACAAGTAGATGCTTCACATCATCCTTAATAATAGGCCAGCAAAGCTTCATGAACTCATTATTAAAACCATCAGGGCCAGGGGATTTATCATTAGGCAGATTTGTGATGACTTCATCAATCTCCTCATCAGAGAAAGGCTTTTCCAAAGCATCCCTTTCTTCCTGGCTTAAGCAATCACCAGCCAAGTCATTAAGATTGAAATGCATTTCAGGCTTATTAGAAGAGCCCATTCTATTTTTAAAGGAATTCCAAAGGAGATTTGCTTTGCCATCATGATCATAGACCTCAAGATCAGAATCATCCTTGATCATGGAAATGTAATTATGTCTAAAGCTTATGGTAGCTCTGGAGTGAAAGAACTTGGTGTTCTCATCCCCTAGCTTAACCCATTTAATTTTCCCCCTCTGTTTCCAATAAGTATTCTGGTCTTGTAAAAGAGAAATAATAAGATTTTTCAGGATATCCCTAAGATTCCACTCTTGAACAGTAAGAGTTCTCATTTCCTCCATGATATCAAGAAAGTCAATGGTGGCATTAACATTACATATTTGTGCCTTTAGGCAAGGTAGCTGTTTGGCCCAAAGCTTCAGCCCTCTTCTCACATTTTTGAATTTAGCATTGATTTTTTTGCAGAATCCATAAAAACCACAGGAATGTTCCAGGCATTTTGAACAATAGCTTTAAACTCCTTATGATGCAACCAATGATTTTCAAATCTGAACACCTGAGCTTTGGGAATCATTGTGCCAATGGAAATGACACAAGGAAGGTGATCAGAGGTAGGCTTCGCAAGAGGAGCAACAAAAGTTGAGGGAAAACTCTGAGTCCAGGCAGCAGAAGTAAAAAACCAATCCAATCTTTCCAAGAGGGGATCTTTCTGCATGTTACTCCAAGTGAACTTTCTACCCTTAAGTGGTAACTCTATGAGACCCAAATTATTAATGGCTTCATTAAAGAGAAGCATACCATTCACATCTCCACCCAATTTATTTCTATCTCAAGGTACATCTGAAGTTAAAATCTCCCACAATGAGCCAATCCACATCATCAGGCATATCAATGCTGCCAAACCAATCTAAAAATTCAGTCTTTTTTTCAGGTAAACATGGCCCATAAATGTTGGTGAGGATCCAGGATTCATTGGACAAGAGAGATGTCAAGGTGAGGGAGATAGAAAACTCATTGAGAAAAGAAAGATGTCCAGAGAACAGGGAACCATTCCAAATGGTGATCAAACCTCCAGATGCACCTCTGGAGGGAAGAAATTCAAAATTGGTAAATTTGGGGGGGCAGAATTTTTTAATGTAGGAGCTATCAAAGTCCTCACGCTTAGTTTCTTGGAGACAGATAATGTCACAACCAGACTCCTCAATTTTGTTTCTGAGAGCAATCCATTTTTTTAGAATTGATTCCCCTGATATTCCAATTCAAGATCTTCCAAGTTCTTTTGTTATTCATTAAGAAACTAGGAGAAAGTATAGATATGGGGTGATATAAATAGTGTAATCGCCCAGGAGAGGAAACAGCAATTATAGAGACAAAAGTCAAACCAATTCAGGGTACCACAGAGATAATCCACAACAAGTACCATCCACATTGCAATATCACAATCACAGAACACATAACAGGGAGTCAACAAGACTCCAGCAAAAGACTTAGTTTGATACATCAAAACACTTAAGAAGAGGGCTTCTTCTTGGCTTGCTGTCCACAGGTACCAGCAGCCCCAGGCTTCTTCTTGCACCAATGCCCAAGCTGGAAGAGGGTCCTCCTTTAATGCTGCCTTTTGTAGGAGCCTTAACTGCCACTTCATTGGCCTTCCCTCTCTTGAGCAACCTCTTCTCCAGGTCCCCATATTTTACCTTGCAAAATGAAGCAGCAAGATTTTTAACCACTTTGGAATTCAGACAAGGAGGAGCAGCATTACAAACCAGGCAATCAACAATTAGACAATTTATGTGACTTTTAAAACCCCCATTTAGTTCAACAATTCTAGGGCTTCTTCTCACCTCAGATTCCACAAGAGGTTCCTTGCCCTTTCTCTTTCTAGCAGGGGTAGAGGGAGAGCATGAAGATTTATTGGATTCAATACCCAGGCAAGAAGGGGACATCTGGGAAAAGCTCTCATTAGGAATGATGAAAGAAATTGAACTTTCCTCAGCAATAGGTTCTTTAATAATTTCCCATAAAGGAGAAGTAAGAAATCCCTTGACCCAATTAAACTTCTCAGGAGTAGCAAGCATGAGAGTAATGAAGTTAAACCAACTTACAAGAATATCACATTTAAGAGAGCCCATTGAAGAAGATTCCTTCTGAATATGAGGGGCAAAATAATTCTCCCAGAGCTCCAAACCTTGTTGGGAAAATCCCTGCTTAGCCACATGCACATCAGGAATGGAGATAAAAGTTCTCACCATCCCAACCTAAAGGTGAGCCTCATTTGGAGAAAGAAGGTGCTGATCCTCCAACATCAAGTCATCATTCTCAGGAGCCACAGTACTTGAGTCCATAGGACTTCCTGCCCCCTCCTCAGCATCAGAATTGGCCTCCTCTTCATCAGCCAGATAGTTCTGAAAAATGTTTTGCAGGCCTTCACCAATACCAACCCCTTGTGGTGCAACTGCCACACCTTGCTCCTCCACAGCCTCAGGCTCATTAACAGATTCATCATCATCAGACTCCCAGTCTTGAACAATGATAGCACCTGTAACTCCACTGTTCACATCTTGAGGTGGCAGATGCTGATTGTCAATAGGCATATCTTCTCCAGGAGAAATGATAGGGCCTTGAACAGGAGCAGCAGCAGCCTCCCAGGGACCCCAACCTTCAGCATTACCACCATCAGGAGCAGGATCCTGCACAGGGGCCATCCACTGTCCCCAATCACCCCCAGGAGCAGGGGGGAGGGGGGGAGGTGGAACCTGAGGCCCAAAGACTGGGCCATGTGCAGGAACAGGATGTGGGTCCACATTGTCATCTGGCAGTGGGTCCTCCTCAGGTGGGCCCCCTCCAAGCAAGTGACTCTGAAGAACTTCAACAGAAAAAGTCCATGACTCTGTCTCCACCAAGTCACCGATGGTAAACCTCACACTCTTGGGGATGTCAACCAAGTCAGTAACACGAATCTTAGCAATAATCCTACCCTTTTGGTCAGGGTCCCTCTCCCATAGAAGAACTTTTCCAATGTCCGCAAAGATAGCATTCAGATCCTCCGTATGCCAATGGTCAACGGGAGGCCCTACTAGCATCACCCAACACTTATTATTAAACTGAGTCCTACGCCAGTTATCACCCTCATTGTGCTTAACAAAAGAAACATGCACATCTTGAAACGGAATCGGGCTCGCCGCAATGAGTCTATCACGGTCGCTGACATGATGAAACTGCACATACGCAGACCCAAAGGGACAATCCTGGATATCTCTGAAGTGCACTCCAACCTCATTGTTGAAGAAATCAACTAGGACACCATGAATATTCAAGAACGGAACAGGACCAGGAGGGAGGGGAAAATGTTAGCAATGGCATACTGTTCATGCGCCCTTGACCTCCGAGGCACCACCACCCTTTTAACACGATTCCGCCCAGCCACCTGCATAATCTGGAAGCCATTCGGCAGGAAAGGCGCAGGATCAATCGGAATGTTCGCCATTGAGACGCTCTTCGCCGGCGACGAGCAGGAGGGGAATGGGGTTTCAGCGGGCGGGGGAGTTGAGGAGACAGGGGAAGTGGTAGTTGTTTTTTGCAACGAAGTGGTGAACTCGTGAAAACTACCGTGAATGATGGGCCGGGAATGTGAAACTACCTGGGCCTTGAACCATCCCTCATACGAATTGTCGGGCCAACTACATTTAGGGAAAGAGGGGAATTTCAGAAAAGGAAGGAGACCAGGCAATTTAAATGCCGCGTGATTGGCGCCTCCCCCAGACCTGACCGGCGTTACCATTGACTTAAAACCACCATCAGTGAGCACCTGAGCATAAGATCTGCCATGAAGACCTGATTTGAACTCACCATTAATACGTTGCTCATTCACAGGCGAAGGACCCTCAGGAGACGCAGGAAATTTGAGTCTTTGAAAAACCGAGCCACCTTTACTGGAAGGCTTTAAAGAAGGAGATTTTTTTGCACTTTCTTTTTTGTACGTGACAACTTTCCATTCCTTAGCAGACTCCTTGTAGAATTCCCTTTCTTCATGAATCCAGTTCGGACCCCCATTACCCCAGAGATTGACATGAATCACAAAAGAATTACATGAAAACTTTGAGATATTGTAGATCTCAAAACCCACTGCCCTTGAAGCAACCGAGAAACGAAAAGTTCTATCTTGCAGAAGCTTCACCTGGAATTTAGAAGCATTACCACCAAAACAGGCTTGAAGAGCAAGACTAACAGTATGAAAGTCCAACTTAAAATTTGCTCGCCCAAAAGAACAGACCAGATAAAATGGTCTTTTTCTGAAACCACCAATGAAATTAACTTGATGCCTGAATTTATCAAAAATCCTCTTCTCAAAATCACGCCCTAAAGAAAAATCCAGGGCAGGTCGACACAAAGCAACATCTTTAGAAGCACACCCTGAGGGGAGATTTTCAGATAAATCCAGAGATCTAGGCACCATCTTCTCCATATTGGTGGAAAATTTCTTGACCAAAGGGCTTGGTAAAATCTGAGTACCAACCACAACCCTCTTCACCTGGAGATCAATAGAGATGCCAGAAGCCACCACCTCACCATGAACCAAGTATCTAGCATCAATCACAACCTCATTATGGTTGAGGATAACAAGCCTTTTAGAACTAGGAAAAAGCATGAGAAAACCTTTAGAAGGCTCAAGATCATCAGTCGGCAAAGAGGAGCAAAGAGCATGCCATTTAAGGCCAGTCTCTTCATCTGATCCAGTGATGGTAGGAGATCTACCAAGAAATCCAGATGAGGGATCCAAAGAATCATTAACACAGGAGAGATGAGAGGGGAACCTCAAAACAGATCCAACAGAGATCTTCTCCCCATTTTCCAAACATCGCCCCTCAAGGGGAGAGCCTTTGGCATTGAGAAGAACCAGCCAAGAATCAGCCGAGACAATGAGAGAACCTTCCAGAAACTTACCACCCGTGGTCACACCAGAGTAGGTGACCTTCCAGCAACCTCCAGAGGAATCCATGCAGAGCCTATGCCGGCGAGGCGCCGGCGAGGGCCGGAGGCCGACCAACGGTCACCTCAGAGGAGCCTCATGCCTCGGAAAACGTGCGGTTTCTCGAAAGTTTTTACTTCAGTAGATCGCGGCACGATTTCGCGGTGTCAACAAACCCAGTCACACTTTTGGGTTCCCAGTCATTAACAGCCGTTCTCGCAAACCCTGGGTCCATCTCGGAGGCCGGCCGACTTTGTTACGGGTAGCTTAGTGGGGTGGTCCCCATGTGCTTGCTTTGGGTCTAGGAAATGTCGTGTCTGAAACCCCGCTGACGTATCGTTGGTTGTATGTTTTATGATCTTGTACCTACTGATCTGACAACAAGGGTGTAGGTGCGTGTGGAAACTTTGGTGCACCCCTGCAGGGTTTAATCTTTTCGAAAAGTTGTGTCCATGGTTATGGACGACTTGGAGCACAGTTCTCGAACATAGACAACTATAATTAAAGTTTACTGTTATAATATGACTTGTATCCGATATGACTAGTAAGTTGGATAACCACCATGGAATGAATGGATAAAATTGTCAACTGTGTGAGTTTCCTCGGCATGACTTTCTCGTTTGGTCTCGAGGAGGAAATACCAGGATGGGTATGATTGGTGGTAGTATCAGGTTGGTTCCGAATAGGTCTTTCTCATCTCTATGATAGCCGAAAGTTGCCTTGAGTCTCTATAGGTTGTTTAGTGCATGTTGCGCTGCCGTTTCAGTCCACCATACCTATGTAGGCGAGAGCCGCCGAATTCTAGGACTCGTCGTGTACTGGCATCAGTACTGACCGCTCTTTTTTTCCTTTGCCCTTTGTCGGCACCCCTTTTGTTTAAGCAGGTTTGAGATCGACATCGTTAGCAGGGTTACCCTTCCGGCTTGGCCTGGATAGGGTTATGGATGTCATTGGTTATTTTTCAGGGCTTTTAGCCTCATTTGCATCATGTCTGTAGTCAGATGTTGTATCTTTTCAAGGTGATTTGGATATTTATACTGTATATTTGTATTCTTGACTCAGAAAGTCGATGTTGTATATATCTGTTCTCTGGGTTCTATTGAGGGCTATTATGTAATGATATTATTTTGTTTTTCAACCACACGAAAGTGTCTGATGGACATCTTTAAATCGTTTCTATGCGGGTTTGGCGAAAATCGCTAAAACTTGCCTAAACCGATCTAAGGGTGTTACAGTATTGTACCCCGGTATGGAATCGGGCACACATAATAATCGTTTTTGTAATAGTTCCTTTCCATGCATGATGCTTCGCCGGGTGTAGGATGCCACTCTTGGACATTTGGAGTTCCAGAAATCCGCATCAGGGAAGTATATACACGATGGCAAAGAGCAGAAGGCTCCAAACGATCAGAAAGAATTGTTTTGCAACTTGCAAGGAAGAATGTACTCAGGGATGAGGGATGGCACATACAAACCTGAGAAGGCATGTGTTTGGTGTGAACGATCTTCAGGATCACTGACACCACCACACTGAAACAGATAAGTTGATTACACAGCAGAAAATACGGAGTGCAGGCGATAGTCACATTTGAGCTCCAAACGGAGTTCCATGAAAATAGTGTGCAACCACGATTAGCCATATACACAGACCTCAGAGCCCAAACCCAAAGCATTGTTGTCAGAGATGCTGTTCGTCCATCACGAATTAGTTTGCAAGAAAACAACATACAAGCAAGACCAAGACTTTATTAGTTGCTTCGAATCGAACCAGTGTACTATTATACATCCAATAGTATCGAATGTCTACACATAAGAGGACAAGACACCAGAGAGGGGAAATTGTACATGGAAGAAATGCAAAAACTATCTTCTCTGCTGTATAAGAACGAAATTTCAGCACAAAATAATTACAGTTCAAGTAGCATCTAAGCACCAACACGAGATCACAACTGTACGTAAAAAAAACCTGACTCATCCATAGCGTAAATATTCCAATTACTATAACACCTACCCAGCTGCTTTCACTGCCACTGATTCGGGAATGCTTCTCTGTAGGTCATATCCTCATTATCAGAAGCTTCTCTTGTGGCTGCATCCCTAGCTCGAGCATTTAGAAGCCTCTCTGAAATTCTATCTTTTGCAGCAACTTTCTTCTTCAGCATCGATGCTAGTGTAGGTTCCTTTGTTTTACCCCGACGCCGACCTCGGCAGCCCAGTGTTTCGGAAGGTTGGCCATACGCTGCCGCTGAGTGGGGTGTTGAAGCAATAGCTGCTTGTCGCAAAACATCTTCATTATGCTGACGGATTCTCAGACGTCGGACTTTTTCGCGTGCTTTCTCATCCTTGTCCCTTTTCCGAACATTCTTAACTGCTTGTCTCGCCAGCTGATCCATTGTAATATTACCAAGATTATGATCTCCATCCATGTCCCCAGTGTCATTGTTACTGTTTCTCATCATTGAAGGAGAGGGCTCCAGTTCACCATCACTACTTCCATTTGTCTCAATAGGAATTCTTCCTCCCGCATCACAGATGTTTCCACTCTGCTCAACGGAATCGCTTCTCGCACCAGAACTGCCATCATTCTGACCGATTGGATTTCCTTCTGGATCACGTGGGATGATGGGTCCATGAAAAGGGCATATCTTGAGATCCCTTCTCTGGCAAAGACCTCCTTTCTTCAGAGGTGCACGACATGGTAGGATCTCAACTGGCTCTTCTTTATAAACTGAATGGTGAACATTCAACTCTGCAATCTTTGCTGCAGGTATAACAGCATCATTATCCATCCTTCCCCAATGGCTCTCGAGCTCAAGCCCCCTCTGGTTTACATGTGCATCCCCGTTTGAACCCCATCGGTCCAAGACTGAGCTCCATGATACCAACGGGGCTTCAGCAAGGAGCCTTGCTCTCTCTGGATCCATCTGTGGCATGCCAGCGTTACCAGAATTAATTCCACCCACCACCCCCTTCCCCTTTCTAGTGTCCTTGCTGGAACCTGCAACATCTGCACTGCTCTCAACTGTAGCAGGAGTAGGAACTTCAATATTACCCTCCACCCAGTCCTCATCCTCTTCCTCCTGAACATCCTTCTTCCTACTAACATTATCAAGATCAAGACCAAGCTCATTGCACTGGCCTCTTACTGCGCGTATTTCATTCTTAACATCAATGAGTTCCTTCAGAGCAGAATCTCTGAACCGATTATCTGCAAGATTGACCCTAATAAGCACAGATATCCAATCCTGAATGGAGCCAAAATGCTTTGACATAAGGAGCCGGTACGCCTCCCTCAATGCATCAAAAACTGCCTCATTTTCGTTTGTTTCAGGTACCCATTCCCCGGCCATCAACGACGCTGTCCTGATACTCCGCATCACCATTGAAGCAACCTCCTGCTCCTCATCATCGTCCGCATAACCCTCGAATTTCTCATACTCAGCACGGATGATCGCCAACCCGTTGTGGATTTCTTCAATGGTGGATCTAATTTCATCCTTTATGGACGCAATGTCCTGGCGGAGTTGTTCAACCTTGGCCGTCAAGATCTCCTGCGTGCGTGCCTCCCGTGCCGCACGAGCCTCGACAGCTGCGCGGATGCCAGGGAACTGGATACGCGCGGACTCCTTGAGGTACTCGACGGCGAGACGGAGCTGGCGGTAGTGCACGCCGAAGAGGTGGTGCCAGCGCTCGAGTGCCTGGATAGCGGCCTTGCGGAGCGTGTTGGCGGAGGCAGCAGGCGGCGGGAGCTGGTCGTCGCTGCGGAAGCCAACGGCTAGCGGGACGAATCCGTCGAGCGCGTCGGCGAGGAGGGAGCGGAAGAGCTTGGAGCGCATGAAGAGCTCGTCGACGATGCTGAAGGAGAGGAGACGCACCTGCGCACAAAGGGGAAAGGGAATCAGCCTAGGGTTCGGGGAATTGGGGATCGGCGTAGGAGATTGGGAGCAAGGAAGGAGGGGCTTACGCACATGGGAGTGGGGCTTGGACATGAGGGAAAGGAGGAGGCGGAAGGCGTCGCGGATGGCGCCATCGGAGGCGCGAGCCGAGGACTTGATAGCGCGGAGGAGGGCGGGGTCGACGGAAGGAGCGGTGGTAGAGGTGGCGCGCTCGATCAGGGACGCTATAGACGTATCCACCGCCGATGAGGAGGAGGGGTTTGAACCCTGCGCCGCCGACGAAGGTGGCCGGCCGGAGGAGAGTGTCGCACGCGGCATTGCAGCGGTGGTGAGCGGAGAGCCGTGCGGTGATTCGACTTGCGGGGATAGAGCCGCCGCGGTTCGTTCCAAAGTCAAAAAAAGGTTCCGTGCAAAAAGAGGAAATTGCGCCTGAGACGACTTTTTCAAAGAATCAGAGCCACGACAATCACTATGGGTCCGTTCGGTAACCCACCGCTCCTAAAAAATTACCGGCTCCGCTCAGCAGCAAAAAAACACAGAATTAACCTAATAATAAAAAGAAAACGCAAAATAACTTGCTTTTAAAAAGATTTCATAATCTAACATATTTTCTTGGCGCCCTATCAGACGGCTCCATGGTCAGTAGGACGACGCAGACCGAAACGGCGCCATGGTGCCCGTAACGCTCCAGTCAACGGCATATATCGGTCCGACATAGCGGTCGTCGTGAGGCTCGAGTCCACCTCGATAGGCTGGCTCCATGGTAGACGGCGCCATGCTATCAAGCATGACTCCTCAGCCGACTGCGCCATACCACTTTGCATTTAATCCAGCCATGCATATCTAGCAGTACTACTTTGCACATATTCTCTGAAACGCGGTTTGCTTTGTACTATTGTACGTACTCCCGCCGTCCACAAATAAGTATACTTTTAGCCTTGTCTTAAGTTAAATTTTATTATATGTGACTAACTTTTTAGGACAACGTATCTGTATGACACTAAATTGATACCATTAAATTTATTTTTAAATTTAGTTTCATAATATGTAAATTTGATGTAATATATATTTCTATATTTTACTATAAAGTTAAATTTAATTATATTTGATTTAGAGAAAAGCTAGATGTACACTTATTTGCGGACGGAGAGAGTACATACCAAGGTCTCGTCCTAGATCTGCCATGCATGCAGAGATGACCGACCGATCGCAGATTAATCTAGCTTCGAGGTGCAGATACCATACATGTACAGTCGTAGATGTGGCAACATACAGTCGAGGGGTGGCGGCTACGGCGGTCTTCTTTGAATGCCCAGCTGCGGCGGCGCCGATGGAGCGGGTCGAGGGCGAAGGTCAGGGTGGCGAACTCGGCCAGGCGACGGCGGGTGCTCCTGCAGTTTCTTCAGGCGGCGGCATCATGCCGTGGGCCTAGGGCGTTCGCCTAGGCCCATCATCTTTCGGGTGGTGCGGATTGAGGTTTTGGGGAGAAGGAGGTGTCGTCGTGGCAACATTAGAGGCGATCTTGCGAGGATTTACTCGACGGCGCTAACGTGCGGTCTCCATGGCGGGCGGTGGTTGCATTAGGTCTACCCGGATCCGGTCTGGACCTCTAGCTGTGGAGGCAACTGCACGCTAGGTTCTGGCGAGCATTTCGGTGATATGCTGGACTGTCTTCTCCTCTACCTCGGACTCTTAGCAGATTAGTACACTACGCAGTTATATATATTTAGTCGATCGTGACCGAGTGATGTGCAACCTATTAATGTTTCGTATTGATGGATCGTATCATATGCATGCATGCATGCATCTCATCCGTCGGACCAGGCTTGAGTTTGTTCTACAGTGATTCTAAGTAAGCGAGTAGTATAGGTACAGTGGTTTAAGAGAATTGATAGTATAAGCATTAACAAGTTGTAATTTTTTTTTCGGAAGCTCATCTAAAACGAACTTTGAAATTAAGTGTACTTAGACTGAAGTAATTTAAGGATGAATGACCGACCGGAAAGTGGGTATTGAATGCGCATGAGTGAGGACAAAGTATGCATAAAAAACAAGTGTTGATATGTAGGGTTAGTCTAAAGATCCTATTGAGTTTTCAGGAGTGACAACCGTTGGTCCCGAGTGTTACATTTCCTTCATGTAGTCACAACAACATATATAGATGAGCATGCACCAAAATAGGATCAGAATATACTAATATAGACGGGGCTGATAATGTGATACATGCATGGTTGTGTTGAATGCAAAGTGGTATGACGCTATCGGCCGAGGAGTCATGCTTGATGGCATGGTGCCGTCTACCATGGAGCCATTCTATCAAGGTGGGCCTGAACCTCACGACGACCGCCACTTCGGACCGATATATGGCGCCGTTGACTGGAGCGTCATGGGCTCCATGGCGCAGTTTCGGACGGCGTTGTCCTACTGACCATGGAGCCGTCTGATAGGACGCCAAGAAAATAGATTAGATTATGAAATCTTTCTTAAAAACAGGTTATTTTATGTTTTCTTTTCATCGTTAGGTTAATTCTGTGTTTGCTGATCGTGGTTGCTGAGCAGTTTGCGTTCGGTGAGTCTCCGCTCCGGTGAGCAAAAGGCTGTTAGCCCATTTGAGTTAAATTAGCCCGTCCGGCACGTTTTGGTCTAGTAGTATAATTGGCTTTGAATCTCTTAGCACTGTAAAAGGTGACTGGGCTATATTCTTTATCTGATCGGTGATTTTTTTATCAAGTTTTCCACACACGTACTAGTAGCTAAGCAAAAACTACACAGGTTGATCGATTATGATGCTAGCTAGCTCATGATGTGGAACAAATCGAAATGAAGACAAATTTGCGAGGAAGCAAGTATTATACTCTCCGTCTGGAAAAGGATATTGTAGATTTGTCTAGATTTGCATATATCTAGACATATTGTATACGGATACATTTAAATTTAGACAAATTTTTGACATATTTTTTCGGACGGAGTGAGTTGAACAAAATCACACATATCTGCCCCAAAAGTACCACATTTGCATATGTTTATAAATTAAAATAGCAACATTCAGAGTTCTTTATTGCTAACATAATTTGAAAATCACCAACCTAGAGCAATGGCAGTAGCTAGTCGATCTCTAAACTCATCCATGTCACGACCACTTGCCTCGGTAGTCGATAAATCGGATGCACCTGCTGGAACTGCATACTGCTTATATCGTTCTGGGATTGTTGGCACATAATTTGGGTCTCTGTCATACCGTTCAAAATGAACATCTTCTCTGTCATGTGCACGAATATAGCAATGATCATCTTTTGGGTTTCAATTGAGTAACTAGGCATCTTGAGTAAAATTTGCCATTTCATCTTCAAAACTCTGAAGCCTCGCTCTATGCTATTGCGCTTGGACGAGTGGATTTTATTGAACTTCTCTTTAGGAGTTATTGGTGCTACACCTCTATGGAACTCCGGGACATGATATCTTTCTCCTTTGTAAGGTGCGAGGTATCCAAACCTGTTTGGATAACCAGCATCTACAAGGTAGTACTTGCCTAAACAAAACAAAGAGACCCAAATTAGTTGTGATGGGGAAAGATGGTCCGGTCCTTATCGATTGCATGATAGAGCACACTCTGTCGTGCATAGCACCAGGTTGTCCAATTGCAGTGTAAGTAAAATGCATATCAAAATCACATATTGCCATCACATTCATAGTACCCGCGTATGTTCTTCCAATGTACCTAACTTTCTGATCCTTGGGAACAACAACCCTAATATGTGTCCCATCAATTGCACCAATGCAATATTTGAGATGTGGAAATGCCCGCCTATCATTCTTAATCCTAGGATGCACGATGCGGAAATTTGTGTCCTTAGCCTTCAAGTAGTGCAATGCCATCTTAACCACACAAACTAGTACCTCATGAAATTTGCGGTGGATAGTATCTGGTGAATGTTTGAAACAGTTTTGGGTTCTTCTATTTGATTCACAACCCCCCCAAGATCCACAAGAACATAGCAAGAGACTCATAACTACTAACAAAGGCGGAATGTTTGAGGCCATACCGCTCAACCAAGATGTCATGAAGATCAAAGAAAACCTCCGCACTCATTCTTAGCATCGTGTAGGTCTCTCCTGGCGTGTCTGTTGGGCCACGCAGAGATAAAACAAAAAATTTCCTCTAACGTGGTGATCCCAAGAACTAGTTGAGGTAGAAGGCCACGAGGTTTACCACTAGACACGCAGTTGCGGATTACTGATGAAGCGCGTCAGTTGATGCAGTGCAGTCCTCATGATCCGATCATCCTGGTGCTGATCGCACAGCACCTCTGCTGGTATCCACACGTACAAGGAGGAGCACCGGCGGCGAACTGCTAGGTTCGTATCGACGGTAGGACTGTTGTGGAGCTAGGGTTTCCAACACATGGAATGACCTAACCGAACAACGATTAACCTTTCTGGGTTACGGTGCTCCACTATATATAGGGAGCGTGGGCTCGCCATGCGACCCATTCACTAAAGCCCATATAACACTAGTCACCGTGAGTCCAACTCACTAACTCAGTCCTAATCCGGTTTAGGTCCAACCCAACCAGATTACAAGTTCAGATCCAATCCGAACATGCTCCCGCTCTTAAGTGTGTGACCCCGCGGGCTCATGGCTACTTGGACACGATTGGAGTCTGACTCTCGATCGATCAGTCGGTAGAGGCTCCTAGCAGAACGTGCCGACTCCCAAGTATCAAAGAGTCATGACGACTTGCCTTTCCAATGCGACTTACGTCCGAGTCCCTTTTGCCTCACGATATACCTTGTCAGACTATAGGCGAATAATTGTCATCCCTTAAATAGTCTGACTCTCTTCTCGATCCAAGATAAGTGATTCACCCGACTAACTCTTAGTCGATCGCCTCGGTTAACACTTAAACGAGTCGTGCATGGCCATGCTTTCAGAATCATATCTCACGAGAGGGCCCAGAGAATATCTCTCTGAGTGGAGGGGCAAAATCCCATCTTGGTTATTCACATCACGCAGCTTGATTCTCAGTCGACCCAAACCCTGCCTTTATAACTGCCCAGTTACGGATCAGCGTTTGACAGAACCTAAGTCGGTGATCCTCAACTCGGACTATGCAACAACCTCGGGTCTAAGAATTACATTGATTGAGATATACAAATGACAACTTGTTCATTGTACCTCAATATGGGTCAATCCGACTCGCTAAACTCTTTAGCCGAATCTGTGTAAGTTGGAATAGCATCTCCATGCTCATGACAAGTGGAACCGAGTCATCAAGGCAACTTTCACATTGATCTAAGTTGTGTGTCCAGCACAACTTTGATGACCAAGGATATTTAGTACAAACAACATGAATGCATAGTTCCACAACCGAATCACATATTCAATGATACACATCAGATGTTTATACAAGGACTACTTAATATCTTTATGAATACAATGGGAAATCTCATCATACATGATTGCCTCTAGGGCATATTCCCAACAGTGTCAATAGTCTCTTGCAACCATCCAAACCCACTCAAGATAGATGTCCTAGGCGAGGCCTTCATGTAACTACCTCGGTGAATTACGCTCCTAGTTACAAGCCTAGATGAGCGGAAATGGTTGAAATAGTACGGTGGGGCCCAAATGCCACTCACAGGTAGACCTTTCGGCCGTCTCAACCATTTCCAAACATCGGGACAAGAACGGGCGTGGCGAATCGAAGGATCGACTACATACACAAATGAGTATGTATGCAAGCCACCATACAACAGTACATCAGAGCCATTCCATCTAAAAAGAAAGGAAATATAGCAACGCCATACGGCAAGATCCAAATATCCTAGATAGATATAATAGTTTAGGATATCTCCTCATACATCAATCAACAGAGTATCAAGCGGAAGCGGAAGACAAAGTCCGAGTACGGATAAGAAGCAAATCGGCATAAGATGCCCCATAAATAAGCAGATCCCGCCCACAGATCTCACGGATCCCCGTTCCCGGAATCTCTACACCGAATGATCGTTGCCCACATCGTCTGCTCTTCCACCCAGATCCATCTTGCGAGTGTACTGTTCATACGAACCAATAATTTATCGTGTGAGACCCTAGGGTACTCAGCAAGTCTTTATGCCTCTAAAGGGACACAACCTGGGTGACGAATTGCAGCAAAAGATAAACCCTAGCAATTCTATAGATACTGCTAACCATCCGCCTAACCAAAGATAGAGCGGATGTCCGTGAATTAATAACAACATTATAACGGTAATCTTAACAGATCCATCCTCCTCCTCGCCACCGACGAGGAAGCGGACGAACAACCCCCATCGGTTGGCAGTTTTATTATCCATTCCGTGAGTGTTGCACTATTTACTAGTCGGTACCTAGTCTAGTCAAATTAAAAGCGGTACTTTAGTTATGCTTGTCTATGATCGAGAAACTGTGCTCCAAGTCGTCCATAACCGCGGACACGGCTTTCAGAAAGTTTTACCCTGCAGGGGTGCACAAATAGCAACACACACTCGATATGCCTCGGAAAAACCAAATCAAAACCCAACGAGGCAGTCACGACAAAGCAATCACAGGATTCAGAAATATTTCAGGAGGCCACCCCATTAAGCTACCCGCGATGAAGTTGGCCGACTCCGAGACGGACTCAAGGTTTGCGCCAATGGCTGTGAACGACTGGGAACCCGAAAATGTGACTGGGCTTGTCGACACCGCGAAAACACTCCGCTTCCCTAAGCGAGACAGGTGCGACCTCGCACAATTTAAATAAAACAGTAAAGCATGGCATAAGTACAGGATAGTAAATAAAACCTCAAACTAGTTTGTGGCCCCAAGAAATAAGAATGAATCAAGCTCTGGCTCAGGGGGGTTCATAAGCCTCCCGGATGTGGATAGCGCGAATATTCAAAGAACAGGAATCAACTACTCGGGGTCCTACGGGACACAAGTGAGCCTGAAAAACCAAATAGCGAATATGGCTCACCGGTGCCACTTTCATTAGTTATCCCATTACTACTCAGGTTAAGCTGTTTAGGTACCTCGTTTTCCATCAGACACTCACATACACTACACATGCTGTTCTACGACTCGCATGGCTCAAACAACTCCTGTAGTAATGGCTCATGGGATGGAGGAACAAGCTTCGGTGGGGTTTAAAAGTAAAGGCTATGCAATACTTGGGATTCAAATTAATGCAATCGCGACTCAATGATGCAAGAATAAGATAGAGGCAATAGGTACTATATGTATGCAAGCATGTGGTAGTGCTTGCCTGGCAGCTCAGTTGAAGCAAGGGATGGATCTGGGTAGTGCTCCTGGTTCTCTTGGTATATCCCCTGCTCAGCGTCTATTCGAAGAAGAACCAAACAAACAAGGGCCAACATAAATAAAGTGCACAAGCATATGAATAAATGCGACAAGCAAACAACCATGCCATGATGAATGATGCACAATTTGCATGGCATTAAGGTACCATGGCATGGGTGAGGTGTGGAATACAAGAATGAACCATTTTATTTAGTTTTGTCCCCACTTTATCCTCATAATAGTTGCTGTATACTTTATATTTATATGATGCATGCTTCAAATCAAAACATGGAATGCATAAACAGAAAGGTCTCATCGAGCTAATCATTTTAGACATATTATTTGTTAAATTTGGAGTTATAAAACAAAAGTTATTAATTAATTAAGGTGGAAGGGCAATTTATTGTAATTTAAATAAACTTGGGATTTTAAATGTTCAAAATATATTTTGGATTACATATTTGAAATCCTCACATTTTTCTGATTTGAAAACATATATTATTTATATTATTTGGGTTTATATTTTAAAAGATATTTTAAAACAGAAATAAATTTGAATTTGATTTAATTTGGAAAAGATTTGAATTTAAACAGAAAAACGGACATACTTTTTATACCCAGACTAGTCTAGCCCCTGACGCTGACGGGTGGGCCTCTCTGATCTGGGACACCTTGCAGAAGAACGTTTTACACCATGGTGTGCTAGCCCTAGCGGTTGTGAGTGGGTCCAACGGGTCCACGGGTACCCGCGTGAACGCGGAGGCGAGGTGGGGGCGATGGCTGGAGCGCGGGTTGCGAACGTGAAAAACCAGGGGGTTTCCTGTAAAAGCGCTAGCGCGGATGACTAGTGGGCCAGGCGGACCGCGGGTTGAGCAGATCAAAAAGCGAGGGGGCTATGCGCAAAAGGACGCCCGACCCACTGTTCCTCTTCTCTGCCGCGATCGACAGATCAATGCACGGCGCGGGCGAAGCGGGGCTCAATCCTGGGACGCGGGGGTGCGTGCTGCGGTGTGCAACCAGTGCGGTAGGGCTAGGGGAGTTGCTAGGGTACGGCTGCGCGGCTAGATGAGGGCTAAGCGGCCTTCTGGCGAGGAGAACGGCAACGCCTGGCGCCTGAGAGGCCGTTCGTCGAATTGTCCGTGCGTCGAGCAACGGCGAGGCGGAGCGTGTCCAGGGGGTTAAGGGGCTCACCGAGAGTGTGTCGGTGGTGTTGGATCGGGTCGGCGAGCAGCAGGACGTCGGTGATGCAGAGGCCCAGGATAGCTAGGGTTTCGGCGTCGGCTCGGCGGTGATCTTCGGCTCTGGTGCGTCTCCTCCTCGACGGCGGGTACAGGCGGCCTCCTAGGCGTCTCCTCGTTCTCCCAGGCTTCTTCTCGGATGTGCTGCACGGCTGGATCGACTGGGCGTGGTGGAGGCCGACGGTGGCGGCGATGGTGTAGACGGTGGCGGTGGAGAAGAGAGAGGAGAGGCAGGGCGCCTGGGGTGGATCTGGGGGAGGCAGAGGGGAGTCGTGAGGTGGTAGATAGGGACGGGAGAGGGAGGTGGTGCCGTGGGGGAGCGGGGTAGATGGAAAAGGTGGCCTCGGCCACCTTTTTCTCCTCCCTCCCTTCACGTGCCGGCTCGACGGCCAGCAGGCAGGGGTGGCTTCAGTGGGACCAGAGGGCGAGGAGGGAGGCAGGCTCGGGCTAGGGGGCCACACGGCAGGGAGAGAAGAGAGGGAGAGAGGGTAGGCTCGGGCTTGAGCTAGGTTTGGGTAGATGGGAGGCTCGGGCTAGGGTTTGTCTAGGGTTGGAGAGGGGTAGGTAGCTGGGTGGGGTTTGATCTGGTGGGGCCTAGATAGAGAGACTAGAGAGGCCGAGAGGGGTGATGAGGTGGTTTAGGGTTTAGCTAGAACTAGGTTTAGAGGGGGTATGGTGATGATGGGGTAGATGATTGGGGTGGGATCTTAGCTAGAGGGTAAGAGAGAGAGATGAGGTGGCATGGAGTGGTACTATATGACAAGATCAAGCATGCTCTAGACAAGCACTAACAGGATCAAGGCAAGAAAAGAGGGGGAGGTGATGATGGGGTTTAAGCTAGATTAACTTAGATCAAGCCAAAAGAAAAGATAGAAAAAGAGAGAGAGATGATGATCCACTCAAGATTCAAATAAAGACCAAATACTAGAAAAGGTGGCACTTGCATGGCCCATGCAAAATATTTAATACCATGTTGATTATTGTGAAAACAATATTATTACATGGCATTATTCATTTGCATTTCCAAAGGTGGAATAAATCCAAGCAAAAGAAATGAAAGGATGCCCCATGTGGAGTAGTTGGAGATGGCCATGTTTGAATAAAATTAGGACTTGCTAGTGTGTATGTGCCACTAGGCATTTAGTAAGCCCCAAAAATATCCAAACATGAAAATGACCCCAACACCACACATATGGAAGCTAGCAAAAGGGTTCCACCCACAAGGCATGCAAAGGTGGCCATGTGGCTCTCATATATCAATGATGTGAAAACAACATGATGCTAAGATGAGAGCATGTGGAGAAAGAATTGGATCCATCCCAACCCACATGAGCTAGAGGTAAAACCAATAAGTGCCAAGCTCATACTTAGTTGGATGGTGGAATTATAAGGTGGTGAAAGAAAGGTGGTGGAGTTAACAAAAGATATGCCCCCAACTCAACTTGGGCATTTAAACAATATATCAACAACCAAATACAATATCAAGAGGCAAATACAATTAATAATGCATATGAGAGAAGAACCAAAACAAAAAGGGTTTTATATGATGCTCAAATGCAAGGTGGCATGATGACATGAGCATGATATATTTATGATGCAACAATTATATATTGAAGTAGCCATTATCTAGACTAGGCTAGTAGCATTGCAATTGTTAGACAATTGGGATGCTACAACTCTCCCCCACTAAACAAGAATCTCGCCCCGAGATTCCTAGGAAAAGAAAACCACACAAGGAGAGGCGGGTGTTCGAACGAAGGTGACCCTCACGTTCCCAAGTTGATGAACAACGGAATGATGCAACCACTACACCTTGCAAAACTTGCTAGACTTGTTGCGAGTCTTGCGTTTTGCTTGAGAAACAACGGGTTAGAAGAGTTGAAGGATTGTCGTGATACAAGAAGGATAGGATGGACATAGCTCCGGTTTTCCCAAGAAACATGATAAGAGAATAGAACCACTTGTGAAAGAAGGACAAGATGATGTATCATGGATAAAGAAAGACACACCATTAAGATTAAAGATTTGCCGATACTAGAGAGGATGAACCTTTGTCTCGCCGTAAGGAAAGAGCTAGATTGGAGAGGTTTTGAACCACTATGACAATAGCATCGTATCCTCTCTCAGATTTGAGAAATGAAGTTCGGAAACAATATTGCCTTCAAACAATAGAGTCCCTTGATATCAACAGAAAGATTTAGTTAGACATCGCCGGATTAGATTCTTGTTGCGCCGGTAAGAACCAAAGGATCACGCAATTGAGGTGCGCGGATATAACTTCCAGAGACGGATGTGATGCCAGATCATGGTGGAATCCCGAGAGGCAAAGAATATGGAGGATCTGGAGTTTATTGTAGAGATACTTGTTGCTTCCTTTAGCCTTGAGGCTAACGCAATAGATTTGCGGGTGATGGCATCAACCATAACTGGCTTTGCCACAGAAAAAGAATTGATGAAACAAAGAGAGAGATAGCTTCCTTTCATCTTGTTTGGGGATGTCGAGCACCAGTAGAAAGACGAGGATAGAAAAGAGTTTGCGTTTGTTTCCACCAGATAATTGAAGATTTTGCTCCGTGTAGGAAAAGACGAGATCACCAACAAGAGATTATTGATTACCTTCTTCGAGAGAGCACTCCGGAAAACAAGGACGGAAGTACAAGTATCAAGGGATAAAGGCCACTTCTAACTTCCATGGAATGAGTGAGGTCACATTAATTCAACAATTCAATGTACCAGAGCGAATGATAAGAGTAGTGGTATGGTAGCTACTCCATTCCGCACTCAAAGCATTACTCCGCACATGAATAGGAAAACTAAGCAACCCAACTACCGAAACAGACTGAAGATATTGACACGAAGAGCTCATGGAACTCCGTAAGAAAACAAGGACAGATGCAAACGATTCACCGGATCCAAGATGGATAAAGGTGATGATGTTGTCGTCATGTCGGAAGTACCACGCCACCGGAAAGATATGGAGGAAGATTACGGAGAACAACTGCAAGATTCCACAGATTAAGAAAAAGATAGCACCACTTGAACAGAAGGATTACGACGGATCTGAAAAGTCTTCATGGCCTCCGGTGGATTGAGCATAGACGATAGAGCGAGAAGGTTTCAAGAGATTACTTAACGAGATAGAGGTGAAAGAACTCCATGTTCTCCTTGAAAAGATTGAGAGAGATTTAGCAGTCTTGAGGAAAAACTTTAGCGGAATGACGATGATAACTTGCCAACAAGGAACAACTCCGGATTGGTTGAAGATGGAGGATGGAATTAACAATGGACTTGCTAATTCCAGAATTGAAGCGATCTATTTAGCAGAAGGACGTGGCCGAGATAGGTGACTTCAAAAAGTCAGAGTTCTCACTATGAGACTTTGCACACAGGCAGTGCTCACGAAGCTTGAGAAAAAGAGACACAGATGATCTTCCATGTCCTTCCATTGATATCGAATAGGTAAGCATATTATCAACATATATACCACCATGGATTAACAGGATATTCCCAGAATATCAAGCTGAAGAGGCGGGAGAAACGAACAAATGCTCGAAACACTTTCTGAGCTCAACGCTCTTAGAAAGATCAATATTAAGAGCACGGGTTCGTGTTGAAGAAGATGCACTGGAAGAATAGATTATCTGGTCCTTCGGAAGAAAAAGAGATGTCACCTGGTTCACATTGTCGATCGGATCGCCGGTTACAAAGATAAAGAGATCTTGGATAAGAACCGATGACATAGCTTTGCTTATGGTATGAGCTATCAGAGACGAAAAAGATGTGCAGATATGGAGTTGAAAAAGATGTGCAGCATGATGGACAGATGATAGACCGCCGTAGTGCTTTGGGAAACTCCAGATTGCCACAGATACTTGAATATGCATAGATATGATCACGGTGTACTCAAAATCACAGGAGATAACCTTATCCTCCAGATGGTGACGGTTGATAGCATTTTCCATATTCCCTCATGATGAGTGTCATATAGCTATGCCAAGAACTAATTTACAATCACCAGCATCGGATCGACACATGTGATGTAATTAGCCCAAGAGAATTGGAGATGAAACAAACTCCAGGATTAAGCGCCGGTGACAAAGGAATGAGTTAGCATGGACATGCTGATAAAAGGGAGATAGATAATGTTTCACACACGACTGGAAAGGAGTGTGGAAACACAGATGTATCAAAGAAAAAATTTCCGCATTTTTCGGCATTAAAATACCAATAGATGCGCAAAATCACTTATCAGGTAGAGATTAGCAACTGATGATTACACAGAATGTGGAGTTGCTAGAAGGAAGGACACCCTTAAGAAGATGGCACCGGTTAACAAGGAGTCAGATAGATCGCGCCGGTTTCAAAAAAACCTGTCAGTATGGAATGTACCAACAGTTGATAACCAAAAGGCAGATAGAGATAACAAGTGGATGCAACAGATAGACAAGGAATTACACACACACATACTTTCTATGGTACTACGGAAACCCAGAACACGTGAATCCTAGTTTGAATTTTAAGAAGAGGATTGAAAACGTTACACTTCCTTACCAGAAAAGGGTGGTGGTTGGGTAAGAAGAAAAGTGGAAGCAGTCCTACTCTCGCGTTTTGTTTTTCCCTAGTATACATAACTACCAAAAGTATTTGCTAGACTGACAACGACCATTTGGCTGAGACCCTGAAGGGCGGGATGGCTCTGATACCAATTGTAACTACCTCGGTGAATTACGCTCCTAGTTACAAGCCTGGATGAGCGGAAATGGTTGAAATAGTACGGTGGGGCCCAAATGCCACTCACAGGTAGACCTTTCGGTCGTCCCAACCATTTCCAAACATCGGGACAAGAACGGGCGGCGTAATCGGCAGTGAAGGGATCAACTACATACACAAATGAGTATGTATGCAAGCCACCATACAAAGTACATCGAGCCATTCCATCTAAAAAGAAAGGAATATAGCAATGCCATACGGCAAGATCCAAATATCCTAGATAGATATAATAGTTTAGGATATCTCCTCATACATCAATCAACAGTATCAAGCGGAAGACAAAGTCCGAGTACGGATAAGAAGCAAATCGGCATAAGATGCCCCATAAATAAGCAGATCCATACAGATCTCACGGATCCCGTTCCGGAATCTCTACACCGAATGATCGTTGCCCACATCGTCTGTCTCTTCCACCCGATCCATCTTGCAGTGTACTTGTTCATCCGAACCAATAATTTATCGTGAGACCCTAGGGTACTCAGCAAGTCTTTATGCCTCTAAAGGGACACAACCAGGGTGACGCAATTGCAGCAAAAGATAAACCCTAGCAATTCTATAGATACGCTAACCATCCGCCTAACCAAAGATAGACGGATGTCCGTGAATTAATAACAACAGATTATAACGGTAATCTTAATAGATCCATCCTCCTCCTCGCTTACCGAGGAAGCGGATGAACAACCCCCATCCGTTGGCGGTTTTATTATCCATTCCGTGAGTGTTGCACTATTTACTAGTCGGTACCTAGTCTAGTCAAATTAAAAGCGGTACTTTAGTTATGCTTGTCTATGATCGAGAAACTGCTCCAAGTCGTCCATAACATGGACACGGCTTTGAAAGTTTTACCCTGCAGGGTGCACAAATAGCAACACACACTCGATATGCCTCGGAAAACCAAATCAAAATCCAACGACAAAGCAATCACAGGATTCAGAAATATTTCAGGGGCCACCCCATTAAGCTACCCGTGTGAAGTTGGCCGACTCGAGACGGACTCAAGGTTTTGCGCCAATGGCTGTGAATGACTGGGAACCGAAAATGTGACTGGCTTGTCGACACCACAAAACACTCCGCTTCCCTAACAAAGACAAAGGTGCAAGACTCGCACAATTTAAATAAAGCAAGAAAGCATGGCATAAGTACAGGATAGTAAACAAAACCTCAAACTAGTTTGTGGCCCCAAGAAATAAGAATGAATCAAGCTACGCTCAGGGGGGTTCATAAGCCTCCCGGATGTGGATAGCGCGAATATTCAAGGAACAGGAATCAAGTACTCGGGGTCCTACGGGACACAAGTGAGCCTGAAAAACCAAATAGCGAATATGGCTCACCGGTGCCACTTTCATTAGTTATCCCATTACTACTCAGGTTAAGTTGTTTAGGTACCTCGTTTTCCATCAGACACTCACATACACTACACATGCTGTTCTACGACTCGCATGGCTCAAACAACTCCTGTAGTAATGGCTCATGGGATGGAGGAACAAGCTTCGGTGGGGTTTAAAAGTAAAGGCTATGCAGTACTTGGGATTCAAATTAATGCAATCGTGACTCAATGATGCAAGAATAAGATAGAGGCAATAGGTACTATATGTATGCAAGCATGTGGTAGTGCTTGCCTGGCAGCTCAGTTGAAGCAAGGGATGGATCTGGGTAGTGCTCCTGGTTCTCTTGGTATATCCCCTGCTCAGCGTCTATTCGCAGAAGAACCAAACAAACAAGGGCCAACATAAATAAAGTGCACAAGCATATGAATAAATGCGACAAGCAAACAACCATGCCATGATGAATGATGCACAATTTGCATGGCATTAAGGTAGCATGGCATGGGTGAGGTGTGGAATACAAGAATGAACCATTTTATTTAGTTTTGTCCCCACTTTATCCTCATAATAGTTGCTGTATACTTTATATTTATATGATGCATGCTTCAAATCAAAACATGTAATGCATAAACAGAAAGGTCTCGTCGAGCTAATCATTTTAGACATATTATTTGTTAAATTTGGAGTTATAAAACAAAAGTTATTAATTAATTAAGGTGGAAGGGCAATTTATTGTAATTTAAATAAACTTGGAATTTTAAATGTTCAAAATATATTTTGGATTACATATTTGAAATCCTCACATTTTTCTGACTTGAAAACATATATTATTTGTATTATTTGGGTTTATATTTTAAAAGATATTTTAAAACAGAAATAAATTTGAATTTGATTTAATTTGGAAAAGATTTGAATTTAAACAGAAAAACGGACATACTTTTTATACCCATACTAGTCTAGTCCCTGACGCTGACGGGTGGGCCTCTCTGCTGACTGGGACACACGAAGACACGTTTTTACACCATCGTGCTAGCCCTAGCGGTTGACAGGTGGGTCCAACGGCCACGGGTCCACGTGCCCGATTTAACGAGGCAGAAGCTGTGTGGGGCGATGGCTGGAGCGCGGGTTGCGAACGTGAAAAACCAGGGGGTTTCCTGTAAAAGCGCTAGCGCGGATGACTAGTGGGCCAGGCGGACCGCGGGTTGAGCAGATCAAAAAGCGAGGGGGCTATGCGCAAAAGGATGCCCGACCCACTGTTCCTCTTCTCTGCCGCGATCGACAGATCGATGCGCGCAAGCAGCGGGCTCGATCTGGGGCCTGGGCGCTGCGGCATGTGTGCAACCAGTCGGTAGGGCTAGGGAGTTTCTAGGAATGCAGTGCCGCGGCTAGATGAGGGCTAAGCGCCTTCGGCAAGGAAGGAGAACGAACGCCTTGGCGCCACGCAGGCCGTTCGTCGAATTGTCCGGCAGCGTGCAACGACGGCAGGGAGCGTGTCCAGGGGGTTAAGGGCTCACCGAGTGCCCGGTGGTGTTGGATCGGGTCGGCGAGCAGCAGGACGTCGGTGATGCAGAGGCCCAGGATAGCTAGGGTTTCGGCGTCGGCTCGGCGGTGATCTCCGGCTCTGGTGCGTCTCCTCCTCGACGGCGGGTACAAGCGGCCTCCTGGCGTCTCCTCGTTCTCGAGCTTCTTCTGACGTCTGCACGGCTGGATCGACCAAGGCGTGGAGGCCGACGGTGGCGGCGATGGTGTAGACGGTGGCGGTGGAGAAGAGAGAGGAGAGGCAGGGCGCCTGGGGTGGATCTGGGGGAGGCAGAGGGGAGTCGTGAGGTGGTAGATAGGGACGGGAGAGGGAGGTGGTGCCGTGGGGGAGCGGGGTAGATGGAAAAGGTGGCCTCGGCCACCTTTTTCTCCTCCCTCCCTTCACGTGCACGGTCGGCTCGGCCAGGGCAGGGCAGGCAGGGGGTGGCTTCCCGGTGGGACCAGAGGGCGAGGCCAGGAGGCAGGGGCAGGCTCGGGCTAGGGGGCCACACGGCAGGGAGAGAAGAGAGGGAGAGAGGGTAGGCTCGGGCTTGAGCTAGGTTTGGGTAGATGGGAGGCTCGGGCTAGGGTTTGTCTAGGGTTGGAGAGGGGTAGGTAGCTGGGTGGGGTTTGATCCTGGTGGGGCCAGCTAGATAGAGAGAAGAGAGAGGCCGAGAGGGGTGATGGGGGTGGTTTAGGGTTTAGCTAGAACTAGGTTTAGAGGGGGTATGGTGATGATGGGGTAGATGATTGGGGTGGGATCTTAGCTAGAGGGTAAGAGAGAGAGATGAGGTGGCATGGAGTGGTACTATATGACAAGATCAAGCATGCTCTAGACAAGCACTAACAGGATCAAGGCAAGAAAAGAGGGGGAGGTGATGATGGGGTTTAAGCTAGATTAACTTAGATCAAGCCAAAAGAAAAGATAGAAAAAGAGAGAGAGAGATGATGATCCACTCAAGATTCAAATAAATACCAAATACTAGAAAAGGTGGCACTTGCATGGCCCATGCAAAATATTTAATACCATGTTGATTATTGTGAAAACAATATTATTACATGGCATTATTCATTTGCATTTCCAAAGGTGGAATAAAGCCAAGCAAAAGAAATGAAAGGATGCCCCATGTGGAGTAGTTGGAGATGGCCATGTTTGAATAAAATTAGGACTTGCTAGTGTGTATGTGCCACTAGGCATTTAGTAAGCCCCAAAAATATCCAAACATGAAAATGACCCAAACACCACACATATGGAAGCTAGCAAAAGGTTCCACCCACAAGGCATGCAAAGGTGGCCATGTGGCTCTCATATATCAATGATGTGAAAACAACATGATGCTAAGATGAGAGCATGTGGAGAAAGAATTGGATCCATCCCAACTCACATGAGCTAGAGGTAAAATCAATAAGTGCCAAGCTCATACTTAGTTGGATGGTGGAATTATAAGGTGGTGAAAGAAAGGTGGTGGAGTTAACAAAAGATATGCCCCCAACTCAACTTGGGCATTTAAACAATATATCAACAACCAAATACAATATCAAGAGACAAATACAATTAATAATGCATATGAGAGAAGAACCAAAACAAAAAGGATTTTATATGATGCTCAAATGCAAGGTGGCATGATGACATGAGCATGATATATTTATGATGCAACAATTATATATTGAAGTAGCCATTATCTAGACTAGGCTAGTAGCATTGCAATTGTTAGACAATTGGGATGCTACACTTCATCACCCAATTCTCACAATATTTCCCAACTATGTTTGATGCACCTGAACAAATGATGGACATTTTTTGTGCATGGTGGCAGACCATTGTTTTCTTCATTTCATAGAACTTGTCATCATCACTATCACTATCACTATCAGATGACATCTGCACATATACAATGAATAAGTCACCAAACATAAGTTAGCATCATACACACATTGTTCAAAAATAATTCAACAAGCTAAATTGTTCAGGTGCATCAATGCAAGCAAATAGTTTCACCAACAGAATACATAAGTAAACATCACTCATACGGAAAATAAAACCATCTACTTAGGATACTTGTTATCATACTTCCTGCGCAGCCAACCCAATCGAGATGCAACACCCATGTGCAAAAACATCTCTCTTTGGTCTCTCTTCACAAACAGCTCAGTGGCAATGAAGTGCTCATCAGTACCTTCTGTTGCACCACAAGCAATCACCTCATTTATGACAGAGGTAACAGATGTGTTGGCATCATTTTTTATGAAAGACTCAAATGATGAATGCGACTTCTTAGCAATATCATCAATCCTTGTAATCTGCTCCGGCATCACCTGAGCGGTCTTAGGTTTCTTGATGTTGTCATGAACAAACTTTCCAAGCCTTTTAACTGCTGAAAAACTTGCTCCTACATCAGTAATAGTTGATGGTGCTTCGGTATCATCCAAATCACAATCATTGATGTTGTCAACATCTAGTGCGGCAGCTAATACTTCACTAGAAGGGGGTGGTATTCCTGATCCAGGATTCCAATGATCGGTGCCATCACTAGTGATGTCTTCAAATATGACCTTCAAGTTTTCTTCATTGCGAAGTCCTTGCTTCCTAAACTTTCCAATACCCTGTAATACAAAAAAAGAGAATATTTGTCAATAATAAAAGATGATACGTACATTACAATATGGAAAAAATAAGCATGACAACTCACTTTTCTTGCCTTCTTCCACCACTCATCGTCTTGTTGCATAGTGTTTCGCTCGTAATCCCATCCAGCTCCAGTTTCCCTCAACCTTAGTTTCTTGAACAAGTTGTAATCAATTTTCAGTTTGTCCCACTTGTTCTTCAATTGGTCTCTCTTGTACTCCAAACATGTTCTCATTGTGAATTGTTTTGCTACTTCCTCATATGCATTGGGAGTCAAGTGAGTGTTCGGCCTATTTCCCATCCTCACTTGCTCGGCAAACAACTCGGTGACAATACGAGTGTTGTCATCAGTCCATTCAGCGGTCATGATCAAAACTCGTCTATAAAAATCCATGTCACTTGTTTGTACTACCGAAAATTGTCAATAATATGAATATAGACTTTAACAAATTTATCATACGACAACACACGCATAGCAATCAACACATACAACTATGGACAGAAAGACACACATTGTAGACAGGAATACTCGTACATAGCAAGCAAACTTTCTAGCTATCACGTACGCACATACATGGCAGCATGATATTAACACACACACGCACACACCAAGCAAACTTTCTGGCTATCTCCGTACAAGAAACTGAACGAACTACAGAAATCAAGATCGGTAGATATCGGGTCTAGTAGGGACACCAAGGACCAGGATACTAACCGTGGATGTTAGGACTTGGCGGAGTGGTCGTCATCGCGGCGGCGTACAGTGGCGGCGTACAACCTGCAGGCAGCGGCCGGAAACTCGTCGCAGCAGCTGTTCATGGCGAGGCGGACAGCAGACGGCGACACGAGCTCCTTGCAGCGGGTGGAATCGAATCCTGGCGGCAAGGCGATCTTGTTTCAAGTTCACTGGTCATGATTCAATCGGCGGCACGGGTTGAATCTGAGAGATGCTAGGGTTCTGGTGCCATGGACGTACGGGAGAGAGATGAGAGACCAGAGCTTGTTCGGTTTGTTCACTTATCGGTGGCAATCTCTCGTAATATCCAGCCGCTCCTCGTATTACCGTTCCGTGGATCGACAAAAGGCTCGCTATGCAGAATCGGTGTACAGACCGGAGCGCTTCGCTCTTTCCGATCCGTGGAGCGCACGCGTTCGGGGCCGCTTCGCTCGTTTCGGCCGTGGAGCCAAGATTTGAAGCGTTGCCGAACGGGCTCTATGTCTCCCTGGTATTTTGCACCGTGAATTACCCACACAGCGTTTGGCAACTTTAGGGAATAGGATAGTAAGAGGAATTGAGAGGAGGGAGTTAGTTAGGGGATTAGGTTTGGGAGGTTGATTATCACTGAGAAAATAACGCAAAACTATCATATTTGAGACGATTTTGTTAAAAATCTAACATTTTAGAAATGTTTGACACATAAAAATCATTTTTGGGGTAGGGTTGTGACACAAAGCTCTAACTCGTCGTGTTTAGGCATCTAACAGCATTCTGGCAGGTGGGGCCCGTTGTTAGTGCTGACGTGGCACGGACTTGACGGAGAGAGACAACGGTCGTGAGGCGCGCATCGAAGGGGTCGTTAGGGAAGCCGCTCCTTGTCGATTTCAGTAGCTACCTCTAGCCCGTTGTCAGTTGCTCTCTTTCCCCACTCTTTCCCATCCCGTCGCCGCCGTGCCGCCGCACCGCCGCCGCGAGTTCTCCCCGTCACCGACCGTTGTCGCCATGGTTTCGTGGAGCGATGGAGAAGAGTTGTCGCACTACCCGACCTCGTCTGACGATGTGAGTACTCTGCACCTGGAGATCTCCTGCACCTACGTTTTTCGATTTCTAGTTGAATTAGATTTGGTGATTCTTCAGATTTAGGTGGTTCCTTCTCTAATTTCTGCCACGTTTCAACATGTTAGAGTATGAACAACACCTACTATTCAGATTTTTGCGGTTTAGCCGATGATGGGGAGGAGCCTGTGCTCTGCAAGTGTGGATTTGTGGCTGCCAAATTTGTAGCATGGGGGGGGGGGGGGGCTGTAACACTGGAAGGAGGTACCTAGCTTGTGAAGGGCAGGTATATGAGCATTTTCTAATTAGTATAGATAGTCAATGCTGGTAATCTCAGTATGTGTTAATTTATAGTCTTTGTAGGAAGGAGAGAAGTGTTCATATGTGCATTGGGTTGATCCAGTGTGGCCAGATGCTCTGATGAAAGCAATGGGCAAGCTGTGGGAGATGTTTGCAGAAGCTAAACAAGGCAAGGTGAATGATGCACTGGACTATGTTGAGAGGAAGTTTGATTTTGAAGACCAAATTAAGAAGCTGAACCAAGATGTAAAGAAAGCTCGGGATGAAGTTGAAAAAGAAGTGAAAGAGAAGTAGATGACTTTAGCCCTCAAGGCTAAAGCTGAACAAGCTCTGATGGCTGCAAGGGCTGAAATTCAAGAGAAAATGACCACTGAAGCAACAACTGTCAACATGCACAAATATTTGTTGGTGAAGGCATAGAAATATAGGGACAAGTACATGGAGGAGAAGAGGATCTTGGTGGCCTTGGAGCTGGTTGAGCTTGGGGAGGTGCAACACTGGATGATCATGGTGGCCTTGGAGCTGGTTGAGCTTGGGGAGGTGCAACACTGAAAGTTCTTGGTGGCCTTAGAGCTGGTTGAGCTTGGGAAGGTGTAGCACCTGAAGAAGATGCTCCATCTGGCTTTGTCCTGTTTTCTTGTTAGGAAGCATAGTTTAATTAGCAGAAAAGTTTCTACAGGTCTTATGAAGCATAGTTTAATCACTGGTAGTTTCTGTACCTTGTGATTGTTTTACCTTAATGCAAGATCTGGTCTGAGAGGCTGTGAGCAGCTTGTATATTTGTGTCCTTGCAGTTTGCAGTTACTGCAGGTGATAGTGGCCAAACTGTCCTTCTTCTCCACCTAGGGATTCCTTAAATTGTTCAAGAAACCACTGGCAATTAGCAGTATCTTCCTTAGCAACTATAGCCCATGCAATAGGATAGATATTATTGTTGCCATCTCTACCAGTAGCAGCTAAAATTTGATGGCGTGTTGTGAGTTTGATGAAGCAGCCATCTAATCCAATGAAGGGTCTGCATCCTTCAAGAAATCCAAGCCTTGTAGCATTGACACAAAAGAAAAGGCCATGAAATCTAGGCTTGTCACTTATAAATACTTGTTGCCCTTTTTAATTGCTTCATTCTCCCTCTGTTGGGCCAGTAACAGTGGTGACAATACACCTTGAACCTGGATTTTTATCTATAACAGTTTACAAGTAGTCTCTAATTATGTGGTACTGCCTCTTGTGATCCCCCATCACCTTTTCCCTTGCTTTATTCTTTGACCTATAGGCCATTTTCTTTGGCACTTCAACACCAAAATCCTTTTTTTTGCTTTGTCAACTATGGTTCTGATGCCTGTGTTTGGATCAGATCTGAAATTGTGAACATACACATTGCTCAGAAACTTGCTGGTAACTCTATTGCTTGATGGTTCAGTTGGACAACAGTGCTCGAAATGCATTTTCTTTACACAGAAAGTGCTCTCATGCTTGATTTTTGAAGCTGACATAAAGAACTGACAGTTGTATTTTCTCCTTCTTTGTTGGCTTACAGCAAACAATAATTCTATCTGGCCCATTTCCGTGGTAATGGAAATTCCTAACTTGAGCTATGTGAAGCTGGCACAGTGCCTGCCAAAACTGATAAACATCCTTGAAACATAGCTTCAGCCTAAACTGTTGCTCAGGATTTTCCCTAGTTTCATCATAACACACCCTCTTTGGTTGCTTCTTTGCTCTGCTTTTTCTCCCATTTGGCAGCAGAAATGGTAGAGGCTCGAATCCATCATCCTCTTCTTCTCCCAGGAAACCTAACTACTCATCATCTTCTAGATCAGAAGGAGCCCAGTCTTCCTTTCCTGGTAATTCATCTTCACAATGTGACCTTGTAGTAGGGCCCTTCCTCCTCACTCTTTTCTTCACTTGTTGCTCTATAAAAATATCCTCTGGCTCTATCTCATCCTCATACAGTTGCTCATCAGCCTTCCTCTTCATCTTAGCTGCTATTCTTTTGTTACTCTCCTCTATTTCCTTCCTCCTCATCTCCTCTAACTGCACTAGGTCAACCTGACATGGATACATACAACTGTCACTGCCATTAGATGCTTCTCCCTCATCTTCTTCTTCATCTACTTGTACCTCATCCTCATCTTCTCACAACCAATTGTCATCATTTTGTGTGCACAAAGGCTGAAAGTACACACTGTTCTGGGTCTCAATGTGGTTATGACCATGCTCTTCCTCCTCTAAATCACATGACATGTGACTTGGATAAGATTTTGCATATAATTTTTCTGCCTCCTTGGACTTCACATGAGACACAATAATTGCTTGTTTACTCTTGTCCCTCATCACGGTTAAAACAAGTTTTTTAGACCTTTCATACTTCCTGACCATCTCTTCCACCTTACAATTGCTATCCACAATTTCTAGCCCATTCAGTCCCTCCCCTTATGATTTTACATAGTACATTGAATCAAAAAGACCATAACCTTCCTTCTCCATCAGTGACAACAAATTCAGAAACCTAATATCTGATCTTAGCATTTTTGTTTACACAAATTTAGCATCATCAAATTGAATGTAAAGATCCCAAATCTCTGAATATGGCCTAAAACAAAGATAAGAGAATGTGCAGCAATTATTTTCTACTGCTAAATCACACTAAATTAGACACAAATCATAACTGTTGAATCCCCAAATTCAGAAAAGAGAAAATGAAGCTTACCCGCTGTCGAAGACATAGTGGCTGAGCGGGTCCTTGCTTAATTGGCTCGCCGTAGCCAGCT
This sequence comes from Avena insularis, assembly GCA_023614405.1. Classification (NCBI taxonomy): domain Eukaryota; kingdom Viridiplantae; phylum Streptophyta; class Magnoliopsida; order Poales; family Poaceae; genus Avena; species Avena insularis. The sequence goes on along the minus strand of CM042695.1, from coordinate 194,530,461 downwards.
GAGCTGAAGAAGCTTCCTGCTCTGGCTCCGGCGCGGCGTCCTGGACTGGCCCCGACGCAAGATCCATCGACTCGCGGTCTTCATCAGAGTCCAAATCGATGGACCCCATATTGAATCCAGGCCCGAAGAGCACCTGTCGCACAAAACGACCGTCGCCTCCTCCACTGCGACCCCCTCCGTTGCCGTCCTCTGTCCCGTCGCCACTCGCCATTGCTATTCTATCCTCGTGGGAGCGGCAAACTAACTAAAATAGCTGAGCCGCGAGGGGACAGCGACTGCCCTAACGACCCCCTTCGACGCGTGCCTCACGGCCGTTGTCTCCCTCTGTCAAGTCCGTGCCACGTCAGCACTAACAATGGGCCCCACCTACCAGAAATGCTGTTAGAGGCCTAAACACGATGAGTTAGAGCTTTCTGTCACACCCCTACCCAAAAAGTGATTTTTATGTGTCAAAAATCCCTAAGGTGGTAGATTTTTAACAAGATCGTCTCAAATGTGGTAGTTCTGTGTCATTTTCTCATTATAGCTCCCAATCCCACGTTTGGTGTGCGTTGGGAATTATTAGTGGGAATTGAACATAAGGACAAATCAATGGTGAAAGGAGAAAAAAAGTATTGTATTAGATTTTATGGGTCTGTGAAAGGAAGAGGTGGTGGAATGGAATCAGAAATTATTTGCACACTCAGATGTGATGCATGTAGAAGACCATCAGATGGTATTATTTTGCATGTTTTCTAATATATCGACGGAGAAAGAACATGCCATTTTACATTCCTTGTCATGTTGCGTAGGTGACCTTTCTTCACACTTGGCGTCAAATCTGCAGGTCCTGGGGTTGGTAGAAATAATGGTGCTGCCACTGCAGTCTGATCAAACAACAAGTTTCCAATCGTATTAGCAATGATTTTTGCCCGATTTTTTCTGCCTTCAATTGTGGGACGAGGGCAACCAACACATTTATTTTTTCCTTTTCACCAATTCCCTGTCCACTTCTGAATTACCAGGGTCCCCTAGGGAAGAGATACGAGGGAGTTAGACCCCTTAATTCCCCTTCCCTCTCCCTCCTCAAGTCCCATTCCCCCCAACTATACGGGTGATCTGAGAGACCCACGCACCACCCCCGCACGAAATGAGAGGCAGGAGTCCTCAGTTTGAGAGTTGTCCGGTCAACACCGGGCCTCGTCGGCGTCCTCGCGGCCGGATTAGCCGGTCGGCGATGGATTAAGGGAGGCGTCGACTCTAGGACTAGATTTAGGCTTAGTAGTTGTAGTTTCTTGCTGCTGTGTGCCACAGTTTGGCTGGATGCCGGGAGTCGGCGGCGAGATCTAGGGGCTAGGATCTGCCACGTGCTGGTGCTTATTCTTCTCCTCACAGCGCTCCAGCGATCGGTATCAGAGGTGGTGGAGCGGCAAGCTGCCAGGGACTCTATCAATAACATCCTTGTCGGTGCATTCCTCCGGAGCAGAGACGTGCTGCAGCGTCCCCCTCCTTGGCCGGCCGTGGAGGTGGGGAAGGAAGGCATGTTGCTGAAGGTTGTCATGCTCTCTTGTTTGTTCTGGACGGCCATGGAGGTGGGGGGAGGAGCAATCTGCGGCGGTTGTCTCATCGTCTGCGGCGGGAGGTACGTGTGGTCCTTCACGCAAAGTAGCTTGTCTCATGGACGGCCATGGTGGCAAGGGGGAAAGGCTCCATTTTGCGGGGAGGTGTCACGGTAGCAGCTACCCTATTGGCGGTGTGGGCTCGTCGCTGAAGTGGTCGGGTGTGCCGTTTTCTGGAGCTCCATGGGGTAGTTCCTCAACGGCTTCTCTCGACCGCTGCTGGTCCAATAAGCCTAATATCAGGGTACTTTCTGGAGCCGTTCTTCTCCCCTTGCCTTCTCCCATCTGTGGCGGGAGTGGGGTTGAAGGTGGGCCGACTTTCATCTTCGGCGCCAGAATTGAACCTTCCGTTGCAGGTACCTTCTGTTTTCCCCATCTTCTTCTTCCTCCAGGGGTCGCAGCGGTTGCCGATTTTGGAGGACAGGACTGGGTGAACAGCAGTGTCATGCAACGGTGGAGCTGGGAAGCAATCTATTAGAGCATCACCCCGGTGGCAGGTGATAGCCGTCCGACATTCGAGGTCAGAACATGGCCTATCTATAAGCCGGCGAAGGGTCCTGGCATTTGCCCAACCTCCTTGGGGAGGCCCTTTCGAGGTTGACAGTTGTACTCCTCGTCCTCCCGGAAGCAAGTGGTTTCGTCCCTGTTTCCGAGTTTGACGGCGGAATGTTCGTCCTCCGTCTCGGCGGTGGAGAAAGAGAAGGACCGAGTTGCTAATTTCTATCTTTTAGTGAGGTCTTTCTACTTTTATCAGGGACCTATGTATTTCTTTCTTTTTTATGGGGTCTTTTGTAACTATTTGTACATCCACCGCGTGTTATTAATATGAAGCTTCCAGTCCCTCCAGGGACTCCTTTCCAAAAAATACGGGTGACTGAAAGTCCCATGCATGCTCAATTCCCATTCCCTAATGCTAATTCCCCTGAAACAAACACATGAAGAAGAGATGGTATTTTGCACCGTGAATTAATTAACGGGTAAAATAAAAGACTTACTATGTTTTCCTTGTATTTTTTGCCAAATCTGACCAAACCGAAGAACTTCAACCAAATCTGACCACTGGGAAAAACTATTTTGAAATTTGAACCTTAGGGTCGACGCCATTTAAAAGGGAGCGAAACTTGTGCAGGTCCGGTGCGAATGCGGAGCAGCTGGGAGGAAGGCCAAAGGGGTCGGCGCCATGTGACATGGTGCCGAGGTGAGTTCTGCGTCGTATGTCAACACCCGGATTTTTAATACCAGATGCCTATTATGCCATACATCGCAATCCCAGAATTACCATTTTTGCGAGACATAACAGATTGTCACCATAGTTCATCATCCATTACAAACCATAATAAAGGTCTTACAAATAAAGGATCTCATGATCCAGTCTTAATACAATCAACGCAGTGGAATATAATAAGAACGATAGCATGGGCGAAGCTCCATCTTCAGGGTCACAGGCAATGCTGATGATGGGAGATGATCCTTGTTGTCGTAGACTTCCTGCTGTCCAACATCCTGGTAGTCCTCCTCATAGTCTAGCCATAGGAATAGCCAGGGACAAAGCCATGAGTACTCTTTAAGTACTCGCAAACTATCACTAACAAGTAGGTGGTTCAAGTAGGAATCCTAAGCTCTAGGTTGTTTTGCAAAAAAGCCAGATTTATCTCGAACTGAGATTAGAAGTAAAGAAAACTAGTTTAATGTCTTTCAACACCTAAGTGGGAACTTAGCTTTCACTTTCACAACCCTGTTGTGGTCAAGTCAAAGTCATAGTTCATTTCACAAGTCATTTTGAAAACATCTGACGACGGAATAGTATGACCACTCCAACTATCCATAACCGCGGACGCGACTATTCGAATAGTTTGACACTCTGCAGAGCTGGTACACTTTCACCACAACATTCGATACATCTGTCAGGAACAATCGTGAATAACCATACTCAGTATGCGGATAATCAATCCTAACCTTTCAATTACACACCCCAGTATAGGCACCTCCCCTATGAGTTTGGCCTCCCAACTATGACCATCTGTCATCTTGGGAACTGCACAGGTGGACAATCATCACGAGGTAGCCTCAGCTCAAACCTCGGCCGCAAGGGAACCCATACTAAGATATATAAACTTCCATTCAAGCCCTACCCAAACTTGGGTATTTTGATTGTACGGTAACATTAGAATGGTATCGCATCCAAACACAACCCTCAGTTTTATAAAAAGGGCTAAGGCTCATGCCTCAACATTTAAATCATCAAATCGTCTGGTGTTCAATAACACATGTCAAAACATTTCAGTAGAATGACTCATCATTCTAAGGTTTTCATAATCCTTTTCACCAAGTATTCCCATCTAAAGTGATCAAGTTTTATGCTTAGCACTAGCCACTAAATTGGGGGTAATCGCTAATGAGGGGTGCTAATCAAGTGCGACTTATCCAAATCTACTCTCATGCCTTAGTATGACATCTAGCTCTATCTAACTTAGGCCAAGTTTTATGCTCTTTATGCTACCTCTAATATCTTCCCAAAATTCACAAGTCACTAAGTAAGAGCTTTGATAATTAAATAAAATAATCAAACTTGCAAGTAAAACTGGGATTTGGTATAATAAAGGGAACCAAAGCATGCCTAACGCATTGCATAAGTTATCTAGCTTGCCAAGTTGCAAGTGTTAGCTTGATAGGATGGCTTGCTTAGTTGGTAGCTTGCTTAGTTGGTAGCTTGCCTTGAGTAGTGCAGTGGTTGAAGTTATCCTCTGCTTCCTCTTCATAGTAGTCTCCTTCCTCTTCGTATCCTTGGTTGGTACTAGCGTCTATAAATAAATACGAGGTACACAATCACCAAACAATACTTAACTACTTCTATTTGGCACACCAAGGTTCACACTAGATGATCTAGCATCATCACAATCATCACAAGGAATAAAGACTTAGTCTTATTTATTTTATTTCAGAAAAGTAATTTCTACTCATTGAAAATTACTTAAGATTTAATATTCTCGAATTAAAATATGGGATCATGTTGACACATGTCATCACCACATATTTTAATACTTGGGAAAAGTGGTGTCACAATTTAATAAGGTTAAACATTATTATTTTAATTAATTAAAGTGATGAGAAATGCCTATGGGGCATTCTTTTAATACTTGTCCATTATTACTGCAAGTAAACCTAGATATTTTATATATTCAGAAAGGTCTTATGAAATGTGATTTTTAAGAGTTGGAATCAACTCAAAAGCATTTATGGTTGATTTTTGAAAAATGTTTGAATGCAAAAAAGTATATGCCTTGTTATTTTTGTTATAGGTGATCTATAATTCCAAATGGTTTGAATCCAATGGGCTTGGATTAAGAATTTCAATATCTTTCTTACAAAATTAGTTTCATGCAATTTGGTTTAGTGAAACTCTCTGAATTGATTTTTAAAGTTACTGTTTGAACTAGGTTTGAATTAAAATAGAAAATATCTATTTGAATCTACTAGGATGAGCACCGGAACTAAACTGGGATGGCCCAGCTGCACAGCATGCACAGCGGGCTACTAATAGGGGGTTCAGGCGTCATCGGCTCTAACTATGCGAAGTGGTATCTTTCAATCTGAGCCTTGCGATTAGACTAGATCCTACGGGTGTGGTTCGTCGTCTCCATCGGGCAGCGCCGGCAAGACTGAACCCTAGCGCGGCGGTGGGGGTCGTGTGAGGCTCACCAGGGCTCCAGCTAGGGTCGGTTTGGAGGCAAATGACGTTGTCAACAACGACGGTTCGAACGATGGCTGCGGCAGCTCCTGGGGAGGCTCCAATCAATGGCTCCACTTCTCCTCCTCCGCGGCAGACTTCGGCAAAATTTTGGCGACCTGGTGCTCGCCTTACTCTAGGGAAAGGTCAGTGGTGCTCTATGAGAGGTGGGGAGTGAGATGTGTCGTGGTATTGCTGATGAGTACACCATGGAGGGGTCCTCACAGTGCGTGTTTAGAGACGTGGGGGAAGGCGGATGGTTGACGGGTACGAGGTAACACAGCTTACCCAGGTTCAGATCCCACAACGGTGGTGGAATCCTACTCCTGCTATAAATCACTATAAGGGCAATACGCCGAGTTACAGGGATTGGTTCGCTGTGCGAGGTGACTAGAAAGTCTAAGTTATCGTGCCCTAAAGGCTCCCATAGGCCCGACTTATATAGTCGCCAGGTCCTAGGGTTACAGGGAAAAGTCCTAGCCAGACAGGTTACAGAATCCTACACTGCTTACAACTAGTCTAGCGTGTTGCACTTCAAGGCTCCGGGTACATCAGTGACTCCTCCGTAGCCTTCCTTTATCCGGCATGGGCCTCCCTTCTGGATCCATCTAACTAGGCCGCCCAGCAGGCCATTGGCCATGCTACCAACTGTGGACCACCCGGGTTATCCAGATAGGAGACATGCTATGAGGATACCCATATAGCATATCCCCAATAGTAACCCCCGGAGAACTCCGAGATTTTGCGCCGTCTTGCCTCTTCATGTTGAATGCTCCGTCTATATGGATGTCAGCAAATCGTCAAGCAATATCTTGTAGTCCTCCCAAAGAACCCTACAAGGTTTTCTCCGTCTTCAACTTGTAAGTCGGAGCATTGATGGATCTTCTATCGTACTCTTCTGTAGCCGGACTGGATCCGTCCATGCCAGAATATTCCGATGTGATGGTCCACCTGCCAGTGACAGCTAGGGCGACGCAGACGTAGGTCAGCAATGCCTCGTAACTCACACATGCAGAGAACGTAATGATGTTCGTTTTCCCCGCACGAGCGATATGAACCGTTGGCGGTGATGGTTGGCAACGTGGCAAAATTTCCACGCACGCTCCCGCACACGTCGCCCACGCGTCAACAAGTCGATCGTTTTGCACGAATCTTGATGCCAGAGGTTATAAATTGTAACAGCGGTGGAATTTTACTTTTCACCTCATTCTCCTCCTGCGTCGTCTTGTTCCTCCAGCGAGTGCCTCCTCGAGCTCTCCGCGCGATTGCGAAAAACCCTAGCCCTTCAACCTTTCTTAGTCACCACCTTAATCTCCCCAATGGCTAGCAGCAGCTCCGCCCCCTCAATGGCAGCGTCAGGCGATGCCGCAAGCGAAGCCGACGAGCACCGTCCTCGTGCCCCCAGAGGGCCTGGTGATCCCCAAATCCGCGATGGTCGAATCCACCGGCGGCGACCATAATCCAGCGGCGCTGGAGCTGCTAGAGGAGGAAAACGACTCCCACAAGGGGGACTGGCGCCGTTCGGACATCACGGACCACGACATCAAGGATATAGTCATTGAGGGCTACCTCCCTGCGATGGAGGGGCTCGTCTGGCGGGTGGCGCCGACCGGCGAGGCCACCCCTTCTCCCCAAGCCAGAGAGAAGGTGTACCTCAAAGCCCAAATGGTACGCGGCGTCTCCCTGCCCATCTCCAATTTATTCCTAGCTGTCCTTAACTATTACCGAGTACAGCCTCAGAACCTCTCCCCCAATAGCATCCTCACGCTTAGCAACTACGCGGCGCTTTGCGAGGGTTACTTAGGGATTAGGCCTAGGCTAGATCTCTTTATCTACTTTTTCACCATCAAGCGGGAAGCCGGAGCCGGCAAGGACGAGCTCAGGTACTGTGGCACCATTAGTTTTAAGATCCGGCCTGGACAGCGGTTCCCCGACATAGTCGGCCATGAGTCATGTAAAAATGGCAACGAACATACTTCTACGGCCTAGATATCCCTCTGGCCGGCTGAGAATCTACGTATCTAGACTTCGTCGATGGAGCGGCCGCCGAAACCTCCACATGGAGATCCCAAGCCTCCCTTCCCTCCGACATCGATGCTTCCCGCGCTATAAGGCGGATAGAGTGGTTCATAGAGACGAGTTTGGCCGGATTGGACCTGGCCATGTGCTGGTTCATCAGGCAGATCCAACCTCTGCAGCACCGCTCGAAGCTGATGCATGAGTACACCAAGGATAGGAAGGATAGCCTCCGCATCTCCGAGGACAATTTCTCGAGTGACTCCGTCAAGCTCCGACTCAAGGACATCGTCAAGGTGAAGGACAAGAAGCGTGGCTTCACCATCACCTACGACATGTTCGTTGATGGATTGTGCCCAAAGGTATGATGTTTATTTTCCGTGTATGACATATACTCCAGTTCTTCCATCTAACCATTACCATCTTCATCTAACACTTCGTGGGATTTAACTTAACAACTTAGCAGTCTAGAGGAGGATAGCATGGTTGTCCAAATCTATGACCCAAAGATGAAGGAAGTCACCATCATGTCCGACGATGATGTCCCGTTGGCGCGAAAGCGGAAGAGATCCACCTCTGATGCTACCGACGGAGGCAAGAAGAAGAAGATGGAGGGTGGAGCCTCCAAAAAGACTACCGCCGCCTTGGAGGCGGAGAAAAGAAAGGTTACTGGGATCCCCTTTGCTAAAGCACCCGCTGTTGTGTAAGCTTATTTCTCTCCGACATTGTCCATTGCTTGTCTTGTTCCTGTACTTATACTTTTTTGCACATTTCAGGAAGAAGGCCACTACCAGTTTGAAGAAGACCTCCAAAGCGTTGGGGTCTTCTAGAAACATTAAGGATATGTTGCATTGTGACGTGTCTCCCCACGCATCTCCCTCCATCGCCCCTGTCACTCCTAGCGTACAGCCTACGCCTGCTCCGACAAGCTCACAGGCCAAAGATGCAGCTGGCCCTTCTGCCATGGAAGTGGACTTAGGTGCCTCCGTGGAGCTTGCCGTTGTCAGCGAACAGGCAACGCAAGAGAGTACCACAACTCAAATGGCTGAAGCTCCGGCTAAGGATGCCATCGGTAGCGGTAAGGCGGTGGTGGAGACTGGTACGTCTGCCGAAGGTGGCACCTCCGCACCCAAGAAAAGCATAGAGTTCCTGAAGATAGTCTACCCGGTCGGGTAGCTCCGCTTTGGTTCCTGGTGCGATACCGACATCTCAAACATGCGGTCTTAAGGAGCTTCTCCGGCAAGCAGAAATCTTGCAAGGAAATAGTTTATCCTTCGGCAAGTTGCTTGCTGAGAGTGCTACAAACCTCAAGATCATCGAACTTGTAAGTTTTATTTACCTTTTGCATTTCATATGAGTATCCCACCGTAGCCCCCGAGGATTTAGACGGAAAACCGTAGGTCATTGCATCTGAATGCTCCAAGAGTGACTAAGCTAGAAAAATTCTCGTTGTAGCCCCCAAGCATATAGTTTGAATGAATTATTCTGACTAGATGCTTTCAAAGTAGCATACGCAGTGTCTGTAAATTTCAATACTGTACCCCCCAAGTTTGTAGTTGTAACTGAATTAGTTCTGACTAGGTGCTTAAAGAGAAACTAAGCATATCACTGAGTTAAAAATTCATACTGTAGCCCCCAAGCTTCTAGTTGAAAACTGAACTAGTTCCGACTAGATGCTTAAAGATAGACCAAGCATATTGCTAAGTTAAAAACTCTCACTATAGCCCCCAAGCCTCTAGGTGGATAGTTATCCGGCTAGATTATCCAAGTAGACTAAGCAGCGTTAAATTTTCTTTCCAAAGAATGAGAATGCTCGGAGAGGCGTGGCCAACGAGAAGTACCAGAAGATGCGCGCGGACTTGGAAGCGGAAAAGGGTAAAACTGCCTTCTTGAAGGAACAAATCATCAAGAGCAAGCGTCTGTTTTTCCTTTCTTTTTCGTATTCTGACTTGGTATTGTGCCAACATTCTCCGAGTACTCACTTTGCATTGTTCTTTCTCCGACTTGCAGAAGCCATTTCCAAGGCTAAGGATATTATTGAGCAATCCAAGCATATTCAGCAGCTAGATAGCGAAAAAAGATCCTTAAGCAGGAGAGAAAGGATATGTTGAAGATGCACGAGGACTCCATGAAAGTCCTGCAAGAGTCCGCCAATGAAGAGATGAACCGCTTGCAGGAGGAGATCGCGATGCTGAAAGAGCAGAAAAAAGCTGCCGATGAGCAGAATCAACGCAATCTTGACACATACAAGATCCTCCGACAAGAACAGGATTCTCTAGCGGAAACTCTCCAGCAGGCCGAGATTAGCATCTTCAGTAAGTGATTCTCCGTCTTGTATTTCTATAAGTTGGATACTCTGAACTTTTGTTTTACTGAAATCATGCGCTCCTTTGTCGGAAATTTATAGCTCCTATTGGGTTGACCCAGTCGCCTCCTCCGCCAAAAGAATGCATGGTCCTTGCCGACAACTTTATCAATACCACCATCACGCAGGCTAAGGAGAAAGCCAAGCACCTCGAGATCAACATCAAAGCAGTGGATTCCGTGGCGAAGTTCTTGGAGATCTTGCGCCAAGCCCACGAGCGTATTGCAAGCTGGAAGTTTCATGTACACGGGTTGGCGCGAGGATGGCACTGTCAATGGTCAAGGTGCACTACGAAAACGCCAACGCGGTGACCTCCGCTATCCTCGACGTAGAGGACGATGGCCAAAAGATAGATCATGAGGCTATCTTGGCGTCGCTCGCGGGTTTTGACACCAGAGTGCCGAGTTGGTCGACCCTAACGTCTTTGTGCCCATGAAAACCATTGATGGTGGCAACCAAAGCTCCTCCGAGTCCCTCAACACTATCGACTTCGAGGAGGATGACTCTCCTGCTGCTGATGACGCTTCGTCCAAGTCGCCCGCGCTAGAGGAATAAAAAACAATATGTAATATTTGTTTCCTTTGTAATTTGTATGAGGAAAAAACTACTTGTTAACTTAAGGCGGAAAACAATGGTTATTATTTCCTGCTACTCAAGAACTGGTTCCAGCATGTATATGTTTTTTAAGCAAGTGCTGGCTTATCCATTACTCTCGTTTTTATGCTTGACTTTTCGTGAGTCGGAGGACTCGTTGTCGGAACCATGCACTCAGGTGATGATGCCCAATGGCACTGTCAATAACCTAAGCACAAAATCGCCGACAATAAGTGCCAAAAGTCACTACTCCAGAATCCACATAAAAACAACAAAGAACGTGTAGACCAGAAAACTTAAGCTAACGCCCGTAGGCGGAATTTTCACAAGTGCAATCGCAAAGCTTGTGCATAAAGGTTTTATACGATCCAAAAATGAACACTAAAGGAGGTAAAAGACTCAGAAATATGAGTGAACCATAGAGCTTTATTTCATTGATCATATAAGGGGTACACAATAGATAAAAAATTCTAAGTGTAGAAATGACGTAGTTGTGCTATGTTCCATGGCCGATCAAGCTCCGGGTAGTCATCATCTGGGTCACGTCGCTTACGCTTATGATCCTCGTTGGGTCTATCCTTTAGTTCGGGATTGTCAACAGGTAGTAAGACCCATTGAGCAACGCTTTTCTTATGATGAACGGTCCTTCCCATGGCGGGGACAATTTGTGTGACTTCTTCTGCTTAAGTCGGAGCACCAGATCCCCCTCTTTAAACAAGCGATGCCGAACACGGCGACTATGGTAGCTACGTAGCTTCTGTTGGTAGATGGCGGATCTTTGGCATGCCAATATGCGCTCCTCCTCGAGAAGGTCCACATCTAGGCGTCTGGATTTTTCAGCGTCATCTTCGTCGTAGGCGGCAACTCTTGGTGCATCATGTAGGATGTCGTAAGGCAGGATGGCTTCTTCTCCATATACCATGAAGTAAGGGGTGTAGCCGGTGGATCTGTTGGGTGTAGTTCGTAAACACCACAACATAGATGGCAATTCTTCCGCCTAGGCTCCAGCTGCTCTATGTAGCGGTGCCTCAAGACGTGGCTTGATTCCCTGCAGAATTTATCCATTGGCTCACTCAACCTGACCATTGGATTGTCGGTGTGCCACACATGCAAGGTCAAGTCGGATGCCTTTGTCCCAACAATAAGCCTCCACTTCTCCGAGTGACAAGTTGTTGCCATTGTCGGTGATTATGCTATGTGGGAGACCAAATCTCACCACTAGATCCCGGACAAACCTAAGGGCAGTTGCCCCATCGAGCTTTCTAATGGGTTTAGCTTATATCTATTTGGTGAATTTATCAACTGCTACTAGCAGATGCGTAAACCCACATGGTGCTGTCTACAACGGACCAACCATGTCCAGCCCCCAGACTGCAAACGGCCAAGTTATTGGTATTGTTCGCAATTCTTCAGCAGGAACATGTGGTTGTCAGGCATAGTATTGGCATCCCATGCATGTCTCAACCAGCTTATCAGCGTCCGCCTTCGCGGTCAGCTAGTAGAATCCTTGCCGGAAAGCTTTAGCGAACAATGATCAGGAAGCGGCGTGATGCCCGCAATCTCCGAGATGGATTTAGCGTAGGATTTAAATACCTTCTTGCTGGGAAACACACTTAAGGTATACACCAGTAGTGCTTCTTTTGTAGAGTTGTCAATTGATTATGGTATAGCCCTTTGCTCGACATACTATTTGTCGTCTTTCGACCTTGTCGTCGGGCAAAGTTCCGTGTTCGAGATACTCCATGAACGGTTTTGTCCAAGCCGGAGGGACCTTTGCCACCATGTGAATGAAAGAGTCAACTTTGTCCGGGCTGTCGATGTCCGCTCCCTTCACAGATGGTGTCCGTAGATGCTCCAGGAAAACTCCAGGCGGAATTCGTTTGCGCCCTGATCCAAGCTTAGACAACAGATTAGCCGCCTCGTTTTGCTCCCTAGGTACATACTTTTGACCTCGTAGCCCAAGAAGCTCTTGGCTATCTCGTCCACTTCGTCTTGATATGCCGCCATCATAGGGTTCCGCGTGTTCCAGATGCCAGCCACCTGCTGGGCAACCCAGTCAGAATCTCCACAGCAAACTATGCGCTTGATGCCAATATCCTTGGCTACGCGTAGTCCGTGAATGAGTGCTTCATACTCCGCCATGTTGTTCGTAGCCTCGAAGTGGATCTGCAGAACGTAATGTAGCATGTCCCCAGTTGGTGACTGTAGCAGTACACCATCCCCCGAGCCATTGAGTAGCTTTGATCCGTCAAAGTGCATCACCCAGTATTTGTAACATCCCAAAAATACTAAACTTGGATCATCAAACTCTAATCATCAAATTTAGGGTTAACAAAAACTTTTCTAAATAAAAATATGAAAGCATGCATGTGAGTATGCATTTCATTTTAATCATTTTGAACCAACTTGTTTGTGTGTTCCTTTGCTTGTAAATGGATGCTTAGGTGAAATAAACATCATCTAAACAATTCCCAAACTTTTCTCAAAGACAAGTAAATCAAAACAAATAAAATAAGGGAATGGTCATTTTGACCAATTTAACTCCCATGCCTACTTTGGCTGTCTCAAACTTTCAGAACTTAACAGAAACTTTTTTGGATCTTTGCACCCCTTGATTGTACTCATAACAAAGTATCAAGGCCCACTTTGTGATCATCCAGAAACATTCAAATGCATAGTTTAAAGGACATTTCAAAATTGAATCTTTATCATATGGGAAGATCCCACTTTTTCAAAAACCACTCAAACAAGCTCAACTTTCAAAACCCAAGCATCTGCAGACTCACCAGCACCAACCTAGCACACCCACCAAAAATCTTTTATAAATTCAAAACTTGAATTCTTGCGGCCATTTCATCAAACACAATGCAGACACGAATCATGAAAATCTTAAACACTATTGTGAGCAGTGATTGAAGCCTAACTTGTTCCCTCTCTAGCTCACAACCATCTCAGTAGATCATCTAGCAAGTTAAACCAAGTACTAGCCTCACTGTAAGCTGGGCAATGACATCAATGGTGAACAGCCGAAGCTCACCATGCCACCCCAGTGGAGACAGCAAGCTAGGAGGAGATTTAGCTGTGCCAACCTTGTTTAGGAGGCAGCCCACCGTCCACCGCCACTCCCTGTCCTAGCCGCGAGCGTTGCCAAACCCTGGACCACACGCACGGACCCGGCTTCGCCAGCCAACCATGCCGAGCATGCGCCAGAGCGCCACACTCGATCGACGCCCACAGACCGCGCGCCGCCCTCGCCGCGTGCATACATGATCGCCACCGTCCCAGGTGACCGCCAGACATCACCGTTCGCCGCCCCATGCCGCACAGCCACCGCTCGTCGTCAAAGACGCCGCCTACGCCCTTGAGCATCATCGCGTTCAGACCAAACCGCACCGCCCTCAGCGCATTAAAGCCGTGAAACGCCAGCGAGACCTGGCGATCGCCACACCGGCCATGCCTCTAGCCGCCCGTAGCCATGTCGCCACCGCCTCCTGCCCATATCGTTCGGTCTCATCGTCGCGACTATAAATAGAGGCCACCCCCAGCCGAATTGAGCACACCTTCTCACTCCCCTCTCCTCACTAATCGTGCCACCCCGTTCCTGGAGCAAGGCGAGCGACGCCGCGAATTTCACCGAGCCCGCTCTTTGGAGAAGAAGGGGGCCAGCGATTGGAGCCGTCCCAGGAGAAGCTGCCGGTACCAGGAGGTTCGCCGTCGTCGACTTCGTCATTCGCCCGCCTCGCCGACCCTCGCCTGGACCCCGGTGAGCCCTCAACGACCCCCACTGGCCGCGCTAGGTTTCTGTCTCGCCGGCGTTGCCCAACATCGACGATGACCCTCAGCCGTTGGATTAGAACCAGATCGAACGCCCCACATCTCCCCATACCGCTTCGCACCCCCTCGTCTCACTGACGCGTGGGGACAACAACTTAACCAGCCCGCGTAGGCCTTTAACTTAGCAGCCCGATGTCGCTTCTGCTGACCAGTTATTTGAATTTAACCATTTTTTTCATTTTATTTCAAACACACTTCTATACCCAGTTTCAAAAATCAACCCATGTCAATTCAGTGAACCAAATGGAATGAAACCAATTTTGTTAGAAAGGTCCGGGAATGCTGAATCCAAGCCCGTTGGATTCAAGTCATTTGGATCTGTAGATCATCCATGGTAGAAATAACAAGGCAGAAGCTTTTCTGCATTCAAACATTTTTCAAATTTAAACCATAATAGCTTTGGAGTTGATTCCAACTCTCAAAAATCACATTTAACCATACCTTTCAGAATATATAAAAATATATAGGTTTACTTGCAGAAATAATGTTCAAGTAATAAAAGAATGCTACATAGGCATTTCTAGCCACTTTAATTAATTAAAATAAAAGAGAAACACCTTATTAAATTGTGACACCACTTTAAATCACATTCCCATGGACTAAAATATGTGGTGATGACATGTGTCAACATGATCCCATGTTTGGTTTGGAGAATATTAAATCTTAAGTAGTTTTTCAATGAGTAGAAATTACTTTTCTAAAAATAAAAGGAACTAAACCAAGCTTTAATCTTGTAATATTAGTGATGATGCTAGATCATCTATAGGACCCTTGTGTATGATGATTGCAAGTAGTTAAGTATTGTTTGGTGATTGTGTACCTCATATTTATTCATAGACGCTAGTATCGACCAAGGATACGAGGAGGAAGGAGGATACTACGAAGAAGAAGCCGAGGAGAACTTCAACCACTGCTCTGCACAAGGCAAGCTAACACTTGCAATTATGAGAGTTAAATAACCTATGCAATGCACTAAGCATGCTTGGTTAGATACATTTGATGATACCCAATCCTAGTTTTACTTGCAAGCTTATTACTTTATTTCTTTATCAAAGCTCTTACTTAGTGTTACTGGAATAAATGGTAGATACTATAAGGATAATTGAAGGTTGCATAAAGAGCATAAAATTTGGCCTAAGCTAGATAATCTTGATGTCATCCTAAGGCATGAGATTAAACTTAGTTAAACTCCACTAGTTTACCACCCCTCATTAGTGCTTACCCCCACTTGTAGATGCTAGTGCTAAGCATAAAACTTGATCAACATTAGATGGGAATACTTGGTGAAAATGGTTATGAAAACCTTAGAATGATGGATCATTCTACTGAGATGTTTTTACATGTGTTTGCGAACACCAGATGATTTTGGTAATGAAAATGTTGAGGCATGAGCCTTAGCCCTTTATAAAACTGATGGTTGTCTGGATGCGATACCATTCCAATTTTATCGTACAACCACAATACCCGAAGATTGGGTAGGGCTTGACTGGAAACTTATATACTTTAGTATTAGTTCCCTCATGGCCAAGGTCTGAGCTGAGGCTACCTTGTGAAGATTGTCCACCTGTGTAGTACCCAAGATGACAGTTGGTCATGGTTGGGAGGCCAAACTCACAGGAGAGGTGCTTATACTAGGGCATGTAATTGAAAGGTTAGGATTGATTATCCGCATACTGAGTATGGTGAATTCAGGATTTGTTCCTGACGGATGTATCGAATGTTGTGGTGAAAGTGTACAATTTCTGCAGAGTGTCAAACTATTCGAATAGCCGCGTCCGCGGTTATGGATAGTTGGAGTGGCCATACTGTTCCCCCGTCAGACTTTTCAAAATGATTTGTGAAAGGAAGTGAGACTTTGACTTGACCACAACAAAGTTGTGACATGAGATACAAGTTCCCACTTAGGTGTTATAAAACTTCAACTAGCATTCGTTGCTTATAAACTTAGTAGATGTAAATCTGGCTTCTTGCAAAACAACCCTAGAGCCTAGTATCATATTATCAAAAAACCCTTTCACTTGTTAGTATTAGTTCCCGAGTACTTAAAGAGTACTCATGGCTTTGTCCCTGGCTATTCCCATGGACAGACTATGAAGAGGAGTACCTGGAGGATGGACCCCAGGAAGGTTACGACAACTAGGATCATCTCCCATCGTCAGCATTGCCTGTGACCCCGAAGATGGAGCTTCGCCTACGCCACCGTTATTATTACGTATTCCGCTGCTTGAAGTTGTATTAAGAACTGGATCATCAGATCCCTATTTGTGTAAGACCTTATGTATGGTTTGTAATGGATGATGTACTGTGGTATCTAATTCTGTTATGTCTCGCAAAAATGGTAATACTGGGATTGCGATGTATGGCATAACAGGCATCTGGGATTAAAAATCCGGGTGTTGACAAGTTGGTATCAGAGCCATCCTGACCATAGGAGACCCTAGTTAGACTGGACGTTTGAATCAAAAACTTAGTTTCAAAACCAAAGAGAACAAATATTTACAAAAACTTATTCTCATTCTTATCCCTTTGATTCTTTCATGAAAATTCATGTTCCTCAAAAACTCTTGCAAAATACATAAAATTTGACACACTTGATCACTCTACTAACTTACTCATCCTATATTCTTATAGATGGACGTGAAGTACATCAAGTTTTATCAGTTGGGGAATGGAGGAGACCTTTTCTTTGAGAGGGATTTGGACCAGCTTTGAACTTCGGGCGTCACTTTTAAGTTCTTCGGAGCTCAACTCAATGATCAAGGAGGAAAAGATCTGAAGTGGCTAATTGTTGCAAGTCTCCGAGGAAAGATTGAACCTCCCACTGCTGAGGGAATTCAGTTTACCTTAAGAGAGAACAACTGGCTCGACGGACTTGCTAGGGCCATGCAGGAAGCTCTTTCCCGTCTGTGTGGGCAGAGCATCAATCAGATCAAGGGAACCCGGTTTGAGTTTTTCCCAAGGCGTGATGCAAATGGACAACCACTGGAAGCCCCATACCACCCTGAGCTGAAGACTCAATTGGACCACCTTAGCTTCATGATGTACGATCGTCAGCAGGAGTTGGATAACTGCCGTGAGTAATCCAACCACAAGTCTGCCATCATCAAGACGAAGGATCAAACCATCGTCATGCTAGCAAAGGATCGCAAGTCTCGCCGCCGTCAGCTCAACAATAAGGAGCGCATCATTGCCCGTCTTCGCCATCGTATCTCATCTTTGGAAGAGACCATCCACGAGAGAGACATGCAGTTGGAAGAAAGGGAGAATGCCGGAGAGGATCTTCGTGGAGACCCCTACTCCTATCTCAGCGATGACGATGATTTTCTGGAGGATCAGGCTACGGACTTCTTCACCGATGAGGATGATTTCTCCTTGATCGATGATGATGAGGATGATGAAGCCACAGATTCCAAGGAGTAGTAGCACTTGAGCACTAGCGTAGTGAGTAGTATTCGGTCCCACTGTATCGTAGTTTTCAGAATGGTTCTTAAAACCATCTGCTTTTCTTGTTGTGGTGTGTGTTGTATCGTGTGCTATGAATGAATGAATGAAAAGTGAGTTGCTAGAAAAATCTGAGTCAAACTCTAAAAACTTTTCAAAATCCCAGAACCTTAGAAATTTCCCTCTTTTCTCATGATCTATCTCAATCTTCAGATGCCACGCGGAGGAAGTGGTTCATCCCCGGACCCGATGTTGCAGATCCTGCAAATGTTGACCTCTGACCGCGAAGCTGAAAAGCGGGCGTCAAGCCAACCTAGCCACCCTGCAGATAGCCCAGCTAGCCCACAACAACCAAGGCCACGGAAATCAGGACAACCATGGATCTAAGCTCAAGAATTTCGAATACCAACCCACCTGTTTTCACTAAGTCGGAAAAGAACCCTAGACGCCGATGATTGGCTGCAAACCATGAAAAATAACCTAGAAGTCGCCGGAGTGGAAGCCAACAAGAAAGTTCTGTTCTCCACCCACTATCTAGCCGGAGATGCCAGGGCATGGTAGAACAATGTTCGCGCAATGATCGGAGGCCAGATGATGACCTGGGAGGAATTCAAGGTCAAGTTTAGCAGAACCCATGTGCCACCGGGTTTGATCAAGAGAATGAGAGACGAGTTCAGAGAACTGAAGCAAGGAAGGATGACCATAGTGGAATACCGTGACAAATTCTTGTCATTAGCTAGGTATGCCCCAGATGAGATCGACACCGAAGCCAAGAAGAAAGAAAGATTCCTGAATGGTCTGCACGATGAGATCACGAGCGGTGTTAGTCAATATCCCCTTTGCTGATATTAAAGCCCTTGTCGACTCTGCTATCCAGATGGAAGGAAAGATCAACCAAGCCAATGAGAACCGCAAGTGTCGCATGATGCATCAGCCAGGAACCCATCAGACCCCAACGTATCGCCCTAACCCATCTCCCGGATTTGCCCCAAGAACCAACAGACCCCCGATGAACCGTCCGACCTATCCCAACCGTGGAAACCCTAGGCCCGGAGGAAATCACAACAACCCCGACAAAGCTAGCAATTTCAAACGTGCCCCACCTAAGATCAACAACAACAATGCTACCGCCAACACCAACACTGCCCCAAGGACTAGAAGCAATTCTGTGCCTGTAGCAGCAAAGGACAAGTCGCAGGTGACTTGTTATGACTGTGGAAATAAGGGTCACTACTCCAACGAGTGCCCCAACAAGAAGAATGCCGCAGCCCCCAATGCCAATGTCCCAGCTTAGCAATGGCGTCGTGTTCAGCCAGGAAGAAGGTTTGCCCCAGGGAATTCGCTCAACCGCAATGGCCGTCTTTTTCTCATGCATGCTGAAGAAGCTCAGGAAGCGCCCGACGTCGTGCTGGGTATGTTTTCTGTTAATTCAGTACTTGCACGAGTGTTGTTTGATTCTGGTGCATCGCACTCATTTGTCACCAAAGAATTTGCATGCACTAGTAAAATTCAACCAACCAAACTGAAGCATGTTATGATTGTTCAAATTCTCGGTTCAACCACCAAGGCTAGGCAAATTTGCAAAGCCGTCCCTATCCGAATCCATGGCATAGATTTTTATGCAAATCTGATAGTACTCGGAACTAAAGGTTTGGAAGTAGTACTAGGAATGGATTGGATGTCCAAACATAAAGGATTGATTGACTGTGCCAAGAAAGCCATAACCATGACCGATAAAGAGGAATATCGATCGCATATCTGAAACCTTACCTCGCCAATTCAAGTGCAACAAGAGTATAGCCCAACCTACCATTGACCAAGTCCGGATAGTCTGTGAATACCCCGATGTATTTCTAGATGCTTTGCCCGGTATGCCCCCAGATCAGGATATCGAGTTTATCATTGAACTAATCCCCGGAACTGGACCCATAGCCCAGAGACCATATAGTATGAACCTGTAAAGCTAGCAGGCGAAGAAGCAACTGGATTCCATGTTGGAAATTGGATTGATTAAACCAAGTGCATCACCATGGAGGTCACCTGTCTTGTTTGTGGACAAGAAGGACGGAGGTAACCGTTTGTGTACGGATTATCGGAAGTTGAACGATGTCACCATCAAGAACAAATACCCCTTGCCCAAGATAGAAGATCTGTTTGATCAGTTGACCGGTGCCAAAGTGTTTTCTAAGATTGATCTTAGAACAGGCTATCATCAACTCAAGATTCGTGCAGAGGATATCCCAAAGACTGCCTTTACCACCAGATATGGATTGTATGAGTATACAGTCATGTCTTTTGGATTAACCAATGCCCACGCTTATTTCATGAATCTCATGAATAAGATTTTTATGGACTTCCTGGATAAGTTTGTCGTTGTTTTCATATATAACATTCTGATTTATTCCAAATCAGAAGAAGAACATGAGCTACACCTAAGGACCATTCTTGGAACCCTTAGAGAGCATCAGCTGTATGCAAAGTTTAGCAAATGTGAATTCTGGTTACAGGAGGTAGGATTCCTCGGTCACATTGTATCAGCCGGAGGAATTGTCGTTGACCCTGCAAAGGTAAAAGATGTCGAGGATTGGCAAGCCCCAACCACTCAAACCCAAGTTCGTGCATTTCTTGGATTGGCGGGATATTACCACAAGTTGTAGAAGGATTCTCGAGTATCGCCAGACCCATGACCCAATTGTTGAAGAAGGACAAGAAGTTTGAATGGACCGACAAATGTGAAGCGAGTTTTCAAGAACTCAAGAGGAGATTGATTTCAGCCCCAATCTTGATCATGTCGGATATCACGAAGCCCTTCGATGTATTGTGATGCATCCAAGATCGGTCTCGGATGTGTGCTAATGCAAGAAGGCAAAGTTATATCTTATCTATCTCGACAACTGAAGCAACATGAGCAAAATTACCCAACCCATGACCTCGAACTCGCAGCCGTAGTTCTAGCCCTGAAGACATGGAGACATTACCTAATGGGAAATCGTTGTGAGATCTATACGGATCACAAGAGCCTAAAGTATATATTCACTCAGAAGGAGCTGAATATGAGACAGAGAAGGTGGATTGAGCTAATCAAGGATTACGATCTGGACATTCATTATCACCCTGGTAAAGCCAATGTGGTAGCAGATGCCCTTAGCAGATTGCCGTGCCGCTTGAACTCCATGATTTTGAAGGAGCAACCAAGTTTGCACAAAGAGATGGAAGATTTTCGAATGGAATTACTGAGTGAAGGATTTTTGGCTAGCATAGAACTCCAGCCCACTTTGATCAGTCAGATTAAAGAGGCGTAGAAGGGAAATGCTAGTATTAACGGAATCAAGCGTCGTATCGGTACAGGCAAAGTACCCGGTCACCGAAGACGAAGGAGTTCTGTGGTACAAAGGACGCCTTTGTGTACCAGCAGATTCTGATTTGAAAGAAGTGATTCTGAAGGAGGCTCATGATACTCTTTATTCTACCCATCCCGGAGGAACTAAGATGTATCAAGATTTAAAAGAGCAATTTTGGTGGCATAAGATGAAGAGAGAAATCGGAAGCTATATCGCCAAGTGTGATATATGTCAGCGAGTCAAGGCAGGACATCAAAGACCCGCTGGATTGTTGCAACCCTTGCAGATTCTGGAATGGAAATGGGATTTCGTTGGAATGGACTTTATCATTGGACTGCCTACTTCTAATAGGGGAAATGACTCTATCTAGGTCATAGTGGACTGATTGTCCAAAGTCGCCCATTTCTTTCCCGTCAAGACCACATATCAGAGTTCGAAGCTAGCGGAGTTGTACATCGCTAGAATAGTTAGTTTGCATGGAGTCCCCAAGAACATCGTATCGGATCGAGGAACTCAGTTTACCTCGAGATTCTGGAAGAAAGTTCAAGAAGGTTTAGGAACCTGCCTAGATTTCAGCACCGCGTATCACCCTCAGACCGATGGACAAACAGAGCGAGTAAACCAAATACTCGAAGATATGCTGAGAGCATGTGTGCTAGAATATGGATCCGAGTGGGAAGACTGTCTGCCGTTTGCAGAATTCTCATACAATAACAGTTATCAAGCCAGTTTGCAAATGGCCCCATTTGAATTTATGTACAGAAGGAAGTGTCGCACCCCTTTGAACTGGTCGGAAGTAGGAGAGTCGATTTTCGGACCCGACATCCCTCTACGAGAAGCGAAGAAGGTTCACAAGATTCGTGAGCACCTCAAGACAGCCCAGTCCAGACAGAAGAGTTATGCCGACAAGAGACATAGAGACCTCGCCTTCAACATAGGAGATTTTGTATATCTGAAAGTGTCGCCATTGAAGGGAATGCGGCGTTTCCAACTCAAGGGAAAGTTAGACCCCAGATTTATCGGACCCTTCAAGATTCTGAACTGTCGAGGAGAAGTGTCGTATCAATTGGAACTACCCGAAGAGATGTCAGCTGTGCATAATGTGTTCCATATCTCTTTACTTCGCAAGTGTCTCGAAGTCCCCGAGAAGACCGAAGTGTTCAAGAATATCGACCACCGGACCATAGAGATCAACGATGACCTGACCTATCCCGAAGTACCCATCCGTATTTTGGAAGAAGCATTCAGAACTACCCGAACCCGAAGCATCAAGTTTCTCAAGATTCAATGGAGCAACCACACAAAAGAGGAAGCTACCTGGGAGCGCGAAGATCACATCAGGACAGAGTTTCCCGATCTCTTCAAATCCTAGGTAATCTTTTTCGTCCTTTTTCAAATCTCAGGACAAGATTTTGTTTAAGGGGGGAAGGTTTGTAACATCCCAAAAATACTAAACTTGGATCATCAAACTCTAATCATCAAATTTAGGGTTAACAAAAACTTTGCTAAATAAAAATATGAAAGCATGCATGTGAGTATGCATTTCATTTTGAATCCTTTTGAACCAACTTGTTTGTGTGTTCCTTTGCTTGTAAATGGATGCTTAGGTGAAATAAACATCATCTAAACAATTCTCAAACTTTTCTCAAAGTCAAGTAAATCAAAACAAATAAAATAAGGGAATGGTCATTTTGACCAATTTAACTCCCATGCCTACTTTGGTTGTCTCAAACTTTCAGAACTTAACAGAAACTTTTCTGGATATTTGCACCCCTTGATTGTACTCATAACAAAGTATCAAGGCCCGCTTTGTGATCATCCAGAAACATTCAAATGCATAGTTTAAAGGACAGTTCAAAATTGAATCTTTATCATATGGGAAGATCCCACTTTTTCAAAAACCACTCAAACAAGCTCAACTTTCAAAACCCAAGCATCTGCAGACTCACCAGCACCAACCTAGCACACCCACCAAAAATCTTTTCAAAATTCAAAACTTGAATTCTTGCGGCCATTTCATCAAACACATTGCAGACACAAATCATCAAAATCTTAAACACTATTGTGAGCAGTGATTGAAGCCTAACTTGTTCCCTCTCTAGCTCACAACCATCTCAGTAGATCATCTAGCAAGTTAAACTAAGCACTAGCCTCACTTTAAGCTGGGCAATGACATCAATGGTGAACAGCCGAAGCTCACCATGCCACCCCAGTGTAGACAGCAAGCTAGGAGGAGATTTAGCCGTGCCAACCTTGTCTAGGAGGCAGCCCACCGTCCACCGCCACTCCCTGTCCCAGCCGCGAGCGTTGCCAAACCCTGGTGGACCACTCGCACGAACCGCGCCCAGCTCGCCAGCAACCATGCCGAGCATGCGCCAGAGCGCCACACTCGACCGACGCCCACAGACCGCGCGCCGCCCTCGCCGCGTGCATACATGATCGCCACCGTTCCATGAGACCGCCAGACATAACCGTCCGTTGCCCCATGCCGCACAGCCACCGCTCGTCATCAAAGACGTCGCCTCTGCCGCGCAGAGCATCGCGCGTTCCAGACCAAACCGCACCGCCCCTACATGCGCATTAAAGCCGTAGAGCATCGCCAGGAGACCACCAAGCGATCGCCACCGCCGGCCATGCCTCTAGCCACCCGTAGCCATGTCGCCACCGCCTCCTGCCCATGCCGTTCGGTCTCATCATCGCGACTATAAATAGAGGCCACCCCCAGCCGAATTGAGGACACCATCTCACTCCCCTCTCCTCACTGATCGTGCCACCCTGTTCCCGGAGCAAGGCGAGCAGCACTTCGCCAGAATTTCACCGTAGCCCGCCGCTGCTGGAGAAGAAGGGGGCCAGCGATTGGAGCCGCCCCAGGAGAAGCTGCCGGTACCAGGAGGTTCGCCGTTGTCGACTTTGTCGTTCGCCCGCCTCGCCGACCCTCGCCTGAACCACGGTGAGCCCCCAACGACCCCCACTGGCCGCTCTAGGTTTTTGTCTCGCCGGCGTTACCCAATGTCGACGATGACCCTCAACAGTTGGATTAGAACCAGATCGAACGCCCCACATCGCCCCATAACGCTTCACACCCCCTTGTCTCACTAACGCGTGGGGACAGCGACTTAACCAGCCCGTGTAAGCGCTATGCTTAGCAGGCCGGCCCAGAATCGCTTCCCGCGCAGCCCAGTTATTTGAATTTAACCTTTTTCATTTTATTTCAAACACACTTCTGTACCCAGTTTCAAAAATCAACCCAGGTCGATTCAGTGAACCAAATTGAATGAAACCAATTTTGTTAGAAAGGTCTGGGAATGCTGAATCCAAGCCCATTGGATTCAAGTCATTTGGATCTGTAGATCATGCATGGTAGAAATAACAAGGCAGAAGCTTTTCTGCATTCAAACATTTTTCAAATTTAAACCATAATAGCTTTGGAGTTGATTCCAACTCTCAAAAATTACATATAACCATACCTTTCAGAATATATAAAAATATATAGGTTTACTTGCAGAAATAATGTTCAAGTAATAAAAGAATGCTACATAGGCATTTCTAGCCACTTTAATTAATTAAAATAAAAGAGAAACACCTTATTAAATTGTGACACCACTTTAAATCACATTCCCATGGACTAAAATATGTGGTGAGGACATGTGTCAACATGATCCCATGTTTGGTTTGGAGAATATTAAATCTTAAGTAGTTTTTCAATGAGTAGAAATTACTTTTCTAAAAATAAAAGGAATTAAACCAAGCTTTAATCTTGTAATATTAGTGATGATGCTAGATCATCTATAGGACCCTTGTGTGTGATGATTGCAAGTAGTTAAGTATTGTTTGGTGAGTGTGTACCTCGTATTTATTCATAGACGCTAGTACCGACCAAGGATACGAGGAGGAAGGAGGATACTACGAAGAAGAAGCCAAGGAGAACTTCAACCACCGCTCTACACAAGGCAAGCTAACACTTGCAACTATGAGAGTTAAATAACTTATGCAATGCACTAAGCATGCTTGGTTAGATACATTTGATGATACCCAATCCTAATTTTACTTGCAAGCTTATTACTTTATTTCTTTATCAAAGCTCTTACTTAGAGTTACTGGAATAAATGGTAGATACTAGAAGGATAATTGAAGGTTGCATAAAGAGTATAAAATTTGGCCTAAGCTAGATAATCTTGATGTCATCCTAAGGCATGAGATTAAACTTAGTTAAACTCCACTAGTTTACCACCCCTCATTAGTGCTTACCCCCACTTGTAGATGCTAGTTCTAAGCATAAAACTTGATCAACATTAGATAGGAATACTTGGTGAAAATGGTTATGAAAACCTTAGAATGATGGATCATTCTACTGAGATGTTTTGACATGTGTTTCTGAACACCAGATGATTTTGGTGATGAAAATGTTGAGGCATGAGCCTTAGCCCTTTATAAAACTGATGGTTGTCTGGATGCGATACCATTCAATTTTATCGTACAACCACAATACCCGAAGATTGGGTAGGGCTTGACTGGAAACTTATATACTTTAGTATTAGTTCCCTCACGGCCAAGGTCTGAGCTGAGGCTACCTTGTGAAGATTGTCCACATGCATACCCAAGATGACAGTTGGTCATGGTTGGGAGGCCAAACTCACAGAGAGGTGCTTATACTAGGGCGTGTAATTGAAAGGTTAGGATTGATTATCCATATCGAGTATGGTGAATTCAGGATTTGTTCTGACGGATGTATCGAATGTTATGGTGAAAGTGTACAATCTATGCAGTGTCAAACTATTGAATAGCAGCGTCATGATTATGGACGATTAGATTGGCCATCTTGTTCCCCGTTAGACTTTTCAAAATGATTTGTGGAAGGAAGTGAGACTTTGACTTGACCACAACATTGTTATGACATGAGATACAAGTTCCCACTTAGGTGTTATAAAACTTCAACTAGCATTCGTTGCTTCTAAACTTAGTAGATGTAAATCTGGCTTCTTGCAAAAAAAACCTAGAGCCTAGTGTCCTATTATCAAAACCCCTTTCACTTGTTAGTATTAGTTCGCGAGTACTTAAAGAGTACTCATGGCTTTGTCCCTGGCTATTCCCATGGCCAGACTATGAAGAGGAGTACCTGGAGGATGGACCCTAGGAAGGTTACGACAACTAGGATCATCTCCCATCCTTAGCATTGCCTGTTACCCCGAAGATGGAGCTTCGCCTACGCTACCATTATTATTACGTATTCCGCTGCTTGAAGTTGTATTAAGAACTGGATCAGGAGATCCCTATTTGTGTAAGACCTTATGTATGGTTTGTAATGGATGATGTACTGTGGTATCCAATTCTATTATGTCTCGCAAAAATGGTAATCCTGGGATTGCGATGTATGGCATAACTGGCATCTGGGATTAAAAATCCGGGTGCTGACAGTATTCCGCCTCTGGCATTGGGGTAGTATCTGGAATCTCCGTCCAATCTGTGATAAAATCCGCCAAGGCTTGTGACTTGATAGCGTCGCGTCTCTTGTAGGTGATCTCGAAGGCGGCAAGTTCAATGCCCCACTTTGCGACCCTTCCTGTAGCGTCGCTGTTGTTGATGATTTTAGACAGTGGAGTCTTGCTCACCACTTTGATAGGGTGCTCCTAGAAATAGTGCCTCAGCTTCTGAGAAGCAAGGAATACTCCATAAGGTATCTTTTGGTAGTGCGGGTAATGCTGCTTGGAATCCATCAAGACCTCGCTTACGTAGTAAACTGGTCGTTGAAATCCGTGCTCATGCCCTCGTTCTTTCCGCTCTACCATGACAACAATGCTGATTACCCGGTTGGTGGACGCCATGTAAATTAACATGGGCTCTCCAGGTTTGGGTGCTGCAAGGATAGGCGTTGAGGAAATAATCTCCTTGAGATGCTTCAATGCTGCATCTGCCTCGTCCGTCCATGTGAATTTGTCCGCCTTCTTCAGCAACTTGTACAGCGGCAGAGCCTTCTCTCCAAGTCGGTTGACGAACTGACTAACTGCTGCAACAGAACCTGTTAGTTGTTGTATGTCCTTTAGGCATGTCAGTCGGTTTATGTTTAAGATGGCTTTGATTTTCTCCGGGTTGACCTCGATTCCATGCTGGGAAACGATGAATCCCAACAATTTGTCGGCTGGAACCCCGAAGACGCACTTCTTAGGGTTAAGCATCATGTTGTATTTCCGGAGATTGTCAAAGGTTTCTTTTAAGTCGGAAATTAAGTCGTTTGACTTTTTAGACATCACCGCTATATCGTCCACATAGGCGTGAACGTTCCGACCAATTTGATCGTGTAGGCAACGTTGCATTGTCCGCCAGTACGTAGCACCTGCCTTTTTCAGCCCAAAGGGCATCGTGACATAGCAAAACGTGCCGTAGGGTGTAGTGAACAAAGTGGCCAATTAGTCCGACTTCCTCATCTTGATCTGGTGGTATCCTGAGTATGCATCGAGAAAACACAAAAGCTCTGAGCCAGCCGTCGAGTCAATGACTTGGTCAATGCGAGGCAAAGCAAACGGATCTTTGGGACATGCCTTATTCAATCCGGTGTAATCAATGCATATTCTTAATTCTTTGGTTCCCTTTTTGGGGACAAGTACAGGATTGTCCACCCATTGGGTGTGAATGACTTCTCGGATAAAACTAGCCTTAAGTAACCTAGCTATCTCTTTTCCTATGGCTCGTCTCTTCTCATCTCCAAAGCGTCGTAGAAGTTGTTTCACTCGTTTACATTTTGGATCAATATTCAAGCTATGCTCGGCAAGTTCCCTAGGTACACCTTTCATGTCGGCAGGTTGCCTGGCAAAGATGTCCCTATTCTCACGGAGGAATTCGACGAGCGCGCTTTCCTATTTAGGGTCCAGGTTCGTCCCAATGGCGGTGGTCTTGGAGGCATCGCCTACCACAAGTTCCACCGGCTTGGTCTCGATGGCGGCTTGAATGCTGGGGCAGAGTTAGAAATCTGTTTCTTTGACGCAGGCATCTCCGAGGCATCGACCTTGCTCTAGATCTCCTTGAATTCTTCGCTATAGAGGACAGCTTCAGCGTAGGCTGCTTCTCCAATCTCACAGTGCCTTGCTTTGGTAAAGCTTCCAGATACGATGATGACACCGTTTGGTCCGGGTATCTTGAGCTTGTTGTAGACGAAGCATGGCTTGGCCATGAAGGTGTGGAATATGTCACGGCCGAATATGAAGTGGTACACACTCTTGAAGGGGACCACCTCAAAGGTCATGCGTTCTTGGCTATAATTATTAACATCACCAAAAGTGACCTGAAGTGTGATGCACCCAAGGGACCGAGCCTCCCGACCAGGAACTACGTTGTGGAAGATGGTGTTGGTCCGCCTTAGGTTTGCCTCCGTCAAGTTCACCTTCTGCAGTGTATCCAGGTACATGATGTTGATGCTGCTTCCACTATCCACCATACATTTGGTGAACTCATTGCCGTCAATCAGGGGGTTGATGACCATGGCGTATTGGTTCTCCGTAGGGATGAGGTCTAGGTGATCCTTCCTATCCCAAGTAATTGGAATCTCCGACCAGCGCAGGAATTGGGGAACTGGGGGTAGGGTAGCCATCAGTATCCTCATGGAGGTCTTCTGTTGTCGGACAGTGGGGGTGCCAAGGAAAGTGTGGAAAACTGCGCCTTCTTCTCGAAGGGGTTCTTGCCCTTGCCGTCGCTCTTGGCGACGTGCTTGGGGTCAACGTCCTCGTCCATGTCACTTGAATCCTTGGACTCCTCCTCCTTCTTCTTCCCCTGCCCTTTCCTCGCGGCCTGTTCTTACGACTTTGCTTGTAGCCGGACTCCGGGTAATCCTTAAGGTCGTTGACGAACTTGCAATGGCGATTGGTGTGAGTGGCTTTTCTGTTGGCGTCGAGGTGTACGAGACACGACATATCACGGTACTCCTTGTAGGTTTGGGGAACGCGAAGCGCTGCCGAGGTAGTTTCACTGCCTCGCTGCTGCCCAAGACCAGCTCCACGTCCTCGGCCACGCCGTCTGCCATCACCTCGTCCTGCAAAAGTCATAGCGACCATGTCGGAGTTTTCCTTTTCTTCAGGCGGGTTCTTCCGCTTTGTGATGTTGTTCCTCCAAGCCTAAGTTGGAACGGCCGTTGCCGGCAGGGAGCCGCGAGCATCGTCGTCTGCAGCCGGGAACTCACTGGCCAACTGAATCATCTAGTTCAAGTCTAGCTGGT
Organism: Avena insularis; assembly: GCA_023614405.1. NCBI lineage: Eukaryota > Viridiplantae > Streptophyta > Magnoliopsida > Poales > Poaceae > Avena > Avena insularis. The sequence continues at coordinate 194,501,342 of CM042695.1, read as the reverse complement.
GATTTTCCCGCAAGCGCTTCAGCTTATGTCGGAGCAACGTGCCCCTTTCCAACCCATCTATGAAGGTGGACATGGCGGTCTAGGCGTGCACTCCTGCGCAGGATTTCTTCATGTCCAGTCAGCGGGAGAGATAGGTGTGAAATATTTCGTCTTTCTCTTGCACGCACCGCTGTAGATCGCCAACAGTGCAGGGATGTTTGTACGTACTCGAATTTCTTGGTGAACGCTTCTTGCATGTCCAACCAATTGCACATGGATCTCTCTGGCAAGTCATCAATCCATTGACAGGCTGTGCCCGCCAATATCAATGGGAGGTACTTGACAGCGACGTTGGGGTTACCCCCGGAGATCTCTTCCGCGTTGTCATAGTCATGCAACCATGTAGCTGGCTTGGCGGTCGGCTTGATGGTCTTGTCAATCCGGAAACCCTTGGGGTAAGTTGCGGACTGTATCACAGGTCCAAAGCAACGTGGTCCCAAGTATGGTCCTTACCGGGCCTCGTGGATCTTATCCAGACACGAACGTGCATCGTATGGCTCTGGGCTTCTTTTCTTCTTCTTGCCATCAGGGGATGGGCTGCGTGAACGATGCGGGCCTCCTCCGCCATGGTGGCTGCTAGGTGGCGATGGAGGAGGAGGTGGTGGTGGGTTAGCTTTATTGCTGTTACCCTCCTATGACGCCTCACGCTTGTCACGGTTGCTTGTTGGACGCGGAGGGTCATGGCGCGACCTACTCTTGTGTCCTTGGTTGCGCTCTCCGTCATGATGGGTCTGATCCGTGTTGTCGCGAATGACGATGTCGCTCTGCCTTGGCGGAGGCATATCCATACGACGGTGAGCCTTGGTGTCTTCGCGATGCCGGGGTGAACGGGGTGGTGGCGATGGGCGACAAGTTTGGGCCTTACCTCCATGGTCGGAGGATATGGGGATAGCATCCTTCCTGTTGCGCTCATCCCTCCGTCTTTATTCTGACGAACCCATATGAGACCCGACATCAAGAGGAGATCTGTCCCTTGGTAGTTTATGCTGGCTAGACTGGCAAAATGCTGGGTCAGACTCAAGCCTCTGAGAGGTGGCCTTTTCCTGCTGTTTCACCGCCTTAGACAAGGTCATAGACCTGGTTCACCTCTTCGGGTGATCTATCCTGCTCCAGAAGGGTCTTGGCGACGGCGAGGTTGAGGAGAGGAGTGGGCATCACCTGCCTGCCTTCACTGTCAATGTATGGCTTGGCTTGTGCCGGCTTCGAGGGATCCCATCCTAGGTTTTGCCGCACACCAGGATAGTTGATGACGCGAGCCGGAGCTTTCTTGGCCTTCTGCTACTGCAGCAGAGTCTTGTACTCGTCCTCCATTGCTCTAGCTTTCTCTATTGACTTCTGCGTGTTGGATAGATCTCGATCTAGGTTTGCGCCTTGCTCCGCGATGGCCTGCGCTTCCTCCAGCAGCTGCTGGCGCTTCTCGTCAAGATGGACTACATTGCGAATATGAGCCACGGTCATAGGCTTGACAAGGAGATTGTTGTACATCACTCTATCAGCTGGAGTAACTTGGGCAGCAGCAGACGTAGATGCCGGAGGTGGCGGGTTTGCGGTGTTGTTGTTGCTCGGTCCGGTGCCGAGTTCCTGCGGCTGTTGCACTGGGTTAGGCAGAGGGAGCATGTCCTTTGCGCGATCATTGTCGGCAGCAACAGGTGGTCCCTTCCCCTTGTCCAGCGCTATAGGCGGAGCTCTTCTAGGTTGATCTTCATCCATCGCCATCCCGATGGTGACGAACACCTCTCGGGACATGACGGCGTTGTTGGCCTGCTCGTCGCGCTTGTAATCCTCCTCCATCTCCTGCATGGTAGAATCTAGATCCTCTGGACTGCAATCTATCTCCTCTGAATCTGCACTGAAGTCGGCGTAGAGCGCGTCAATCACGGAGTTGGAGGGTGTCGGGGCTTCCTCGATGACGGGGGGTGGAGGTGCAACAGCAGCGATGATGACTAGAGGCGGTGGTGCAGCTGCAGCAATGGCGGCGGGAGGCGGTGGTGGCAGTGGCTGAATTGGAGGGGCTCCGTCAATGAGCGCAAGGGCTGTTTGAGCTGCCTCCTCGGGCTCCGCGTAGTTTTTGACGGTGTTCACCATGCTTTCGAAGGTGAGGCGTCCTGAAGCCTGTTGCCGCCTTAGCGAATGCCGGAGAAGCGTTCCTTGGTCCAGTCCTTCCACAAAGTGATACATGGCATCATCATTGGGGTAATGCGCCAGATCGGCCCATATACGGAGCCACCTGGCAAGGTAATCGCGGCGGTTTTCGCCCTCTCTCTAAATGCAACGTGCCAGGTTGAAGATGGTAACCACGCTGACGAACTTGGATCTCTGCTGTCCAGACGCGCAGACGAAGCCGGCGGACTTGCAGCGATCTTCCACCGTTATATCCTGCATAGGGGCGGTTTGGGTGGGCCTTGAATTTTTCCGATCTTTGTCGGCAAACTCCAAAGAGAGATCCAACATTGATCCTTCCACGAACATATCCTGCCCGTAGGCGGTTCGTACGGGTCTTGATGCTCCTCCGACTCCCAGGGAACTAGTGCCCGAGTCGGTTTCGCCAATGAAGAGGTGGATATCTCCGATGGGGATGATTGAGCACCACGTAGGGTTCGTCTTCGCCGGGATCCAGAACTCGTTGGGAGGGACGATCGGAACATTGCCGGAGAAAAGAACACGACCAATGGCTACGGTTTCGCTGATTCCCGCGAAGATCTTGGTCCTCGCCCGCTGAAGAGCTTGAAGTGCCTCTTGCCCCACGGTGGGCGCCAACTGTCGTGGTATTGCCGACAAGTACGCCATGGAGGGGTCCTCACAGTGCGTGTTTAGAGACGTGGGGGAAGGCGGACGGTTGTGATGCGGTAACACAGCTTACCCAGGTTCAGATCCCACAACGGTGGCAGAATCCTACTCCTGCTATAAATCACTATAAGGGCAATACACCAAGTTATAGGGATTGGTTCACTATGCGAGGTGACTAGAAAGTCTAAGTTATCATGCCCTAAAGTCTCCCATAGACCCGACTTATATAGTCGCCAGGTCCTAGGGTTACAGGGAAAAGTCCTAGCCGGACCGGTTACAGAGTCCTACGCTGCTTATAACTAGTCTAGGTGTCTTGCACTCTAAGGCTCCGGGTAAGTCGGTGACTCCTCCGTAGCCTTCCTTTATCCGGCATGGGCCTCCCTTCTGGATCCATCTAAATGGGCCGCCCAGCAGGCCATGGTCCATGCTACCAACTGTGGGCCACCCGGGTTATCCGGATAGGAGACATGCTATGAGGATACCCATATAGCATATCCCCAACAAGATGGTGTGACGAATTGGGGCTGGGAAGGCCTCCTTTTATAGGCGAGCGAGAGGGGCAGTGCGGCATGGGCAGAGCTCGTCGAGGTCGGCGAGCTAACGACATGGCTCGGGGGCTAGAACGGTGCACGGTCTCCTGGCGATGCTCAAGGGCTTAATGGCGCAGCAAGGGGCGGTCGAGAACGGTCGGAACGTGTTGATGCTTTGAGCAGAACCTACGGCGGTTTTGACGATACACGGGTGCTACGGGTCGCGCGGCGGCAAACAGGGATGTCTGGGAGGTTCCAAGGGTCGTGTTGATTGCAGGCACGGGCGGCGAAGGCAAGGTGCGGCGTGTGCGAGCATGTCGGGCGCGATGCTCTGGCGTGCTCTCGGCATGGCAAAGACCAACTGGGTGCGGCGTGTTTTCTTTGGTCCACGTCTTGGTAGTGCTCGAGGTCTAGACAGGGGGTGGCGGTGGACATTGGGCTGCCTCCTGGACATGGTGGCTAGGCGCAGCGAACGCTCCTGCTAGCTTGCCATGGTCGGCTGGCAAGGGGGTGGTTGGGCATGCACAGCATGGTGCAAGGGGTAGGGTTCTACGTTGTTTAATGCAGGTGTGCTCACTGGGGGGAACAAGGGTGAGCAAAGGGAGACAATGGTTTGAATTATCACTACTCAAAACAATGAAAGTTTGGCCAATTTGATTTGTGTCTGCCAAGTGTTTAATGAAATCGTCGAAACAAAATTATATTTGAATTTTTGGATGAAATTTGGTGGGTGCATTGGTCACATACTTGTTAGTCTCTGGTTTCTTGGTTTTGTCAAGGTGAACTGGTTTGAGTGATTTTTGAGAAATGGTGATCTTACCATATGAACTAGATTCAATTTTGAATTGTCCTTGGCATAGATTTGTAAAATGTTTCTGTGGGTTTGCAAGGTGGGTTTGGGTTCACTTTTACTTGATCTAGCAAGGGATGAAAAGAATGGGATTTGTTTCTGGTAGAAAACTTGGACTAGAAACACTCAAAGTGGTATAGTGGTTAACTTTGGTCAAAATGACCATTAGCTCATATGGTTTATATTTGAAATTCTATTGATTTATTCTGCTTGGAAATGATTTAGATGATGTTGTTTTCATCTTTAAACCAATCCTTGCCATTCATAGCAATGAAACAAGTCATTGCAAGCATTCATGCATTCATCACATACACACATGCATACATGTTGATTTTAATTAACAAAAGTTTTTGTTAACCCTAAACTTGGGTGATTGGAACTTGATAACCTTGATTAATATTTTTGGGATGTTACAAACCGTCCCTCCTTAAACAAAATCTTCAACCCGAGATTTGAGAAAAAGAAAACTAGGATTTAAAGAGATCTGGAAACTCGGTCCTAATGTAATCTTTTCGCTCCTAGGTAGCTTCTTCTTCAGTGTGGTTACTCCACTAGATCTTGAGAAACTTGATACTCTAGGTCCTGGTGGTCCTAAAGTCTTCTTCCAAAATACGAATGGATACTTTGGGATATGTCAGGTCATCGTTGATCTCTATGGTCCTGTCATCAATATACTTGAACACTTTGGTCTTCTCCGGGACTTCTATGCATTTGCGAAGTAACGAGATGTGAAACACATTATGCACGGCTTACATCTCCTCTGGAAGTTCCAGTTGATATGATACTTCCCCTCGGCGATTCAAAATCTTGAAGGGTCCGATATATCTGGGGGCTAACATTCCTTTGAGTTGAAAATGTTGCATTCCTTTCAAGTGACGAGGATCGATCTCGTCAATGCCCATTGTTATGAGCTTGGGTTTTGGAGAATATGGGGGTGCTGGAGATCGCAGAACGGTTAACAGACAAGCAACCAGGGGACACGAGATTTACCCAGGTTCAGGCCCCCGCCGAGAAAACCCTACTCCTGCTTGTCTTCTCTTTATTACGGCGGAATCGAAAGTTACAGGGGTGCACAGATGCAATCTGGCGTGGAGGTGTGTATGCGGTCGTATGAGAGGTTGGTATAGATCTGTAGATCTGTCTATTGTGTACGTGCCCTCCTCGTTGGACCCTCCTAGCCTTTATATATGGGGAGGCTAGGTCTCAGGTACCGGTATGAGTTGGTTACAAGTTGTATTCAAACTCTAGTCTTGAGGTTTCCTTGTCTTGTACGCTTGAGAGTCTGTGTCCACATGGGCTTCATATCAGCCGAACCGTCATAGGCGTCATGGACCCTGGCAGTTCGTCGAGTGGCCCTTTCGTCGGGCTGGACCAGGTATACTAACATCGGGTACCCGTAGGGCATATCCATGTCAGTAGCCCCCGAGTGTCCATCCGAAACATAGATTTGGGTAGAGACTTAGTTGTTTTGAACCTTGCATTTGGATGTTGGAGTCGAAAGTTGTGTTGAGTGTGAAGCACTTCACCCGAAAGTTCATCGGGTCAGCTGAATTTTTTCGATTATTGTAAAGGAGTCGACATTATGGACGTAGTCAACACAATGGACTATAGGGTGCGCGGCCAGTGCTCCCTATGGGAGTAGCCCCCGAGTGTCTGTTCGAGTCGTAGACTCGAGCAGAAACTTATAGTCGTCGGTTGCGTGCTACAGTGATCCGGAAGTTCTTCGGATGACCTTGCAGATGTCCTAAGTGCCTTCATTTTTCGAGTGCGCGACCAGCACTCCCTATGGGAGTAGCCCCCGAGTCCTCAGTCGAATCGTTGATTCGAGTGAGGAATCGAAGCGTGCCACTCGAAGATCTTCTGTGTGCACAACCAGTGCTCCAGTTTGTAGTAGCCCCCGAGTGTCTGGCGGAGTCGTAGACTCGGGCCGAGACTCGAGTCTTGTATCGCGCAGTTGTAGTCTACAATCTCGTGGGCGTACCACTGACCCGGAAGTACATCGGGTGCGCGACCAACGCTCCTGATAGGAGTAGCTCCCGAGTGTCTAGTCAAGTCATAGACTCGAGTGGAGACTCATGCGAGGAGAAACCACTGACCCGGAAGTGCATCGAGTCAGCGTCTCACATATTAGGAGCCAGGAGTCGATGATGCAGTCGGAGTTGACGTGGCGGAGTCGTGCGGCGTTTAGCCGGAAGGACTTGACGTTGAGGATGAAGTCGACGATGTTTCTTCGGTCGGGTGCGCGGCCTGCGCCGCTTTTGACGATGATTAATGTGGTCATCCGAGGAATGCGTCGACTCTGTTAAAGGACCCGAAACAATAGTGCGATGTAGTTCGTCGTCCCTGTAGGCTGCAGAAAACATGCAAAATTGTGAAGTACTTGTATCTTGTAAAGAATATTTGCCTTTCGGCTTGTACAATAAGATTCTGGTGCCGATTGAGTCGACACTGTTGCACTGTATGCTAGGCCTTTTCGTTAGCCTGATTACCCTTAGTCTCAGTACCTTGCCGAGGCACTCAGAGTTCAAGGATTCGACGATCAGGCAGAATCAGCTACTCGGGCTGTCGCGTTCGAGGTGCTCGAGTGCGTGGATCCGATGGCACATTAGGTTACTCGAAGAGGGCGCAACCCCCGAGTGTTTCGAGTGCGAGTTAAAAAGGAAATCAGCTCTAAGTAGAGGGAAACTTAGCTTTGTTGGTTGTCGTGGCGAAGTTGACACGATAGCGGGTCACGCGACAGACGTAGTTGACACAGCGGACCATAGTCGTAGCAGCGACGGGTTCCTGGGGTCGATGGCGGCAGCGAGTTCCGCATCCGAAGATTGTCGCAATCGAAGACCACACTGGGTTGCGCGACGAAGTCGATGGAGCCCCGGGTCGCCACAGCCGAAGACAGCAGCGGGTCTCGCGATGGAGTCGAAGGATCCTCCGGGTCACCAGAGTCACAGACCGCAGGTTGTCAGATCCAAAGAATGTAGGGGGTGGCACGACGGTATCGGCGCGGCCCACAGGTGTAAAGTCAACGTTGTCAGACGAAGCCGGCGGCAAACGGTTTTGTAGCTAGACAAGGAAGGCGTCGGATCGTTGGTCAACGTACGATTTCGGTCATGAGACTAATTACGAGCAATAGATTTTTGGCTTCTTGGCTGTCGAGTCTAGAAAGCACTCGCCTGATCCACGAGGCCACACTTCATCTTTCTCACCATGATCCTAGCTCACGTCGTGTTGTGTGGTACATGAATTCTGGTATAGTCGTGCATGCTTGCCCGATAGAGTTTGTCTCCCGTGAGAGCTGCCGCCAAGACTAATTTGATTCGATTTTTTTCTCTTGTTGGAACAGGTCCACGTGAGGGAGTAGCATATGGTCGGTCTTGGAATTTGGAGCCAATTGATCGATTGAAGCTTATTCCTTTTCTCTTCACGTGGAGAAATTAATGCCTTCCCTTAGTAATTTCGGTGTGAACCAGACTTGGATGAGCTGACGTGAGTTGACATGAATCTGATCTCGTCGAGAACCTTGTTTTTCCTTTTCTTTTCTTCCGCATGTAGATTTAGCTTGTTCTGAAGTTGAAGATGATATGGTCAACAATCGTGAGCAACGCCACAACCTGTTAACTTGTCGATCTGCCGCCTTTGCCTAATCGTGTTATGAAGATCAGCCGGCTGGTCGGTGCCGCTGCCATCGATGGGATTAATCATTGTTCCGGCAACCACGCGCAAGGAGTAGCCATGATGTCCAGCCTCATGTCTGTTGGTGTACATGAAGTCGGCTGTCATGAATTGACGAAGATGAACGCGATGAAACAGATGAATAGCCAGATGCGATCTGGCCATTGAAGATCGTTACGATCTTGTATAGACGACAGGTTGTAGAGTGCTGGTGATGGGACCGTCACGATCGCATAATCAGCGCCCCCAGTTCCCACAGACGGCGCCAATTGACGAGGATCGATCTCATCAATGCCCATTGTTATAAGTTTAGGTTTTGGAGAAGATGGGGGTGCTGGAGATCGCGAAACGGTTAACAGACAAGCAACCAGGGGACACGAGATTTATCCAGGTTCAGGCCCCCGGAGGGAAAACCCTACGCCTGCTCTTGATTATGGCGGAACCGAAAGTTACAGGGGTGCGTAGATGCAATCTGGCGTGGAGGTGTGTATGTGGTGGTATGAGAGGTTGGTCTAGATCTGTAGATATGTATATTGTGTACGTGCCCTCCTCGTTGGACCCTCCTAGCCTTTATATATGGGGAGGCTAGGTCTCAGGTATCGATACGAGTTGGTTACAAGTTGTATTCAAACTCTAGTCTTGAGGTTTCCTTGTCTTGTATGCTTGAGAGTCCGTGTCCACATGGGCTTCATATCATCCGAATCGTCACAGGCGTCATGGACCCTGGCAGGTCGTCGAGTGGCCCTTTCGTCGGGCTAGACCAGGTATACTAACATCAGGTATCGGTAGGGCATATCCATGTCATCAAGGGTGATACTTTCAGATATACAAAATCTCTGATATTGAAGGCTAGGTCTCGACGTCTCTTGTCGGCAGAACTCTTCTGTCTGGATTGGGCAGTCTTGAGGTGCTCACGGATCTTGTGAACTTTCTCTTCGGCTTCTCGTAGGATGTCGGGTCCAAAAATCTAACTCTCTCCTACTTCCGACCAATTCAAAGGGGTACGACACCTCCTTCCATACATGAACTCAAATGGGGCCATTTGCAAACTGGCTTGAAAATTATGTGAAAGGCAGACAATCTTCCCATTTTGATCCATATTCCAACACATAAGCTCTCAACATATCTTCGAGTATTTGATTTACTCGCTCCGTTTGTCCATTAGTTTGAGGGTGATAAGCTGTGCTAAAATCTAGTCTGGTTCCTAATCCTTCTTGGACTTTCTTCCAAAATCGCGAGGTAAACTGGGTTCCTCGATCCGACATAATGTTCTTGGGACTCCATGCAAACTGACTATTCTAGCAATGTACTACTCTGCTAGCTTCGAACTCTGATAAGTGGTCTTGACTGGTAAGAAATGAGCGACTTTAGACAGTCTGTCCACTATGACCCAGATAGAGTCATTTCCCCTACTAGATGTAGGAAAACCGGTGATAAAATCCATTCCAACTAAATTCCATTTCCATTCCGGAATCTGCAATGGTTGCAACAATCCTGCGGGTCTCTGATGTCCTACCTTGACTCTCTGACAGATATCACACTTGGCTATGTAGCTTCCGATTTCTCTCTTCATCTTATGCCACCAAAACTGCTCCTTCAAATCCTGATACATCTTGGTTCCTCCGGGGTGGATAGAATAAAGAGTATCATGGGCTTCTTTCAAAATAACTTGTTTGAACTCTGAATCTGCTAGCACACAGATACGTCCTTTGTACCACAAAACTCCTTCTTCATCTTTGGTGAATCCAGGTATCTTCCATGTACTGATACGACGTTTCATTTCGTCGATACTATCATTTCCTTTCTGCGCCTCCTTGATCTGACTAATCAAAGTGGGTTGAAGTTCTATGCTAGACAAAAATCCTTCAGTTACTAGCTCCATTCTGAAATCTTCCAACTCCTTGTGCAAACTTGGTTACTCCTTCAGAATCATGGTGTTCAATCGACACGGCAATTTGCTAAGAGCATCTGTTACCACATTGGATTTGACGGGGTGATAGTGAATGTCAATATCATAGTCCTTGATCAGCTCTATCCATCTCCTTTGCCTCATATTCAACTCCTTTTGGGTGAAAATATACTTTAGGCTCTTGTGATCCGAATAAATCTCACAACGGTTTCCCATGAGGTAATGCCGACATGTCTTCAAGGCTAATACTATGGCTGCTAGTTCAAGGTCGTGGGTAGGGTAATTCTGCTCATGTTGCTTCAGTTGTCGGGATATATAAGATATGAATTTGCCTTCTTGCATCAACACGCATTCGAGACCGATCTTGGATGCGTCACAAAACACATCAAAGGGCTTCGTGATATCCGGCATAATCAAGATAGGGGCTGAGATCAATCTCTTCTTAAGCTCTTGGAAACTTGCTTCACATTTTTCCGTCCATTCAAACTTCTTATCTTTCTTCAACAATTGGGTCATGGGTCTTGCAATGCTCGAAAATCCTTCTACGAACTTGCGGTAGTATCTCGCTAATCCGAGAAATGCACGAAATTGGGTTTGAGTGGTTGGGGCTTGCCATTCTTCAACATCCTTAACCTAGGCAGGGTCGACAGCAACTCCTCATGCTGACACAATATGTTCGAGGAATCCTACTTCCTGTAACTAGAACTCACATTTGCTAAACTTGGCATACAAATGATGCTCCCTAAGGGTTCCAAGGATGGTCCTTAGGTGTAGCTCATGTTCTTCTTCTGATTTGGAATAGATCAGAATGTCATTGATGAAAACAATGACAAACTTATCCAGGAAGTCCATAAAAATCTTATTCATGAGGTTCATGAAATAAGCGGGGGCATTGGTTAATCCAAAAGACATGACAGTGTACTCATACATTCCATATCTGGTGGTAAAGGCAGTCTTTGGAATATCCTCTACGCGAACCTTGAGTTGATGATAACCAGTTCTAAGATCAATCTTAGAAAACACTTTGACACCGGTTAACTGGTCAAACAAATCTTCTATCTTTGGCAGTGGGTACTTGTTCTTAATGGTGACATCATTCATCTTCCGATAATCCGTGCACAAACTGTTACCTCCATCTTTCTTATCCACAAATAAAACAGGTGATCTCCATGGCGACACACTTGGTTGAATCAATCCTATCTCCAGCATAGCATCTAGTTGCTTCTTCAGCTCCACTAATTCAGACGGGTTCATACTATAAGGTCTTTGAGCTATGGGTCCGGTTCCAAGGATTAGTTCAATGATAAACTCGATATCCTGATCTAGGGGCATACCGGGCAATACATCCGGAATACGTCGGGGTATTCACAGACTGCTCTGACTTGGTCAATGGTTGGTTGGGCTAGACTCTTGTTGCACTTGAATTGACGGGGCAAGGTTTCAGATACATGCTCTACTAATACTCCAGTGGTACTGGTCATGGTTATGGCTTTCTTGTCACAGTCGATTAATCCTTTATGTTTCGCCATCCAATCCATTCCTAGTACTAATTCCAAACCTTCAGTTCCAAGTACTATTAGGTTAGCATAAAAATCTATCCCATGGATTCTGATAGGTACGGCCTTGCAAATTTGTCTAGCTTTGGTGGTTGAACCTATCATAACATGCTTCAGTTTTGTTGGTTGAATCTTACTAGTGCATGCAAATTCTTCTGTAACAAACGAGTGTGATGCTCCAGAATCAAACAACACTCTTGCAAGTACTGAGTTAACAGAAAACGTACCCAACACGACATCTAGCGCTTCTTGGGCTTCTTCAGCATTCATGTGAAACAGACGGCCGTTGCGGTTGAGCGAGTTCCCTGGGGCAAATCTTCTTCCAGGCTAAACACGGAGCTTCTGCTGAGCTGGGGCATTCACATTGGGGGCTGATGCAAGCTTCTTGGGTCACTCATTGGAGTAGTGTCCCTTGGTTCCACATTCATAACATGTCACCCGAGACTTGTCTTTTCACCTGAGCACGACATTGCTTCGATCCTTAGAAGCGTATTGGTCTTTGGTGGGGTTGTTGACTTTGGGCGGTGCACGGTTGAAGTTGTTGGAGTTGTCGGGGTTGTTGTTGTGGTTTCCTCCGGGCTTTGGGTTTCCTCCTCCACGGTTGGCGGACGGGTCATCAGGGGTCTATTTTTTCTTGGGGCATATCCTGCAGACGGGTTGGGGCGATACTTTTGGGTATGATGGGTTCTTGGTTGATTCATCATTCGACGCTTGCAGTTCTCATTGGCTTGGTTGATCTTGCCTTCCATCTGGATTGCAGAATCCACTAAGGCTTCAATGTTAGCAAATGGAATATTGACTAACACTGTCTGCATCTCATCATGCAGACCATTCAAGAATCTCTCCTTCTTCTTGGCTTCCGTGTCAATCTCATCTAGTGCATACCTAGCTAATGATAGAAATTTGTCACGATACTCCACTACGGTCATCCTCCCTTGCTTCAATTCTCTGAATTCATCTCTCTTCCTCTTGATTAAACCCGGTGGCACATGGGTTCGGCTAAACTTGAGTTTGAATTCATCCCAAGTCATCATTTGTCCTCCATTCATGGTGCGAATACTATTCCACCAAGCTCTTGCATCTCCTGCCAGATAATGGGTGGCAAACAATACTTTCTCATTGGCCTCCACTCCGGCGACTTCTAAGTTGTTCTCCATGGTCTACAACTAGTCATCAGCATCTAATGGCTCCTCAGACTTACTAAAGATGGGTGGATTAGTGTTCTGAAAGTTCTTGAGCTTGGATCCATGGTTGTCCTGGTTTCCATAGCCTTGATTGTTATTGGCCATCTGAGCTATGTGTTGAAGGGTGGCTAAGTTGGCTTGACGTTCTTCTCTTTTAGCTTCACGGTATGAAACCAACATTTGCAAAATTTGCAACATCGGGTCCGGGGATGAGCCGCTTCCTCCACGGGGCATCTGAAGATTGAGATAGATCATAAGAAAAGAGGGAAATTTCTAAGGTTCAAGGATTTGTTTTTGAAAAGTTTTAAAATTTTGAGTTTGACTCAGGTTTTGCCAACTAGCAACTTGCTTTTCATTCATTCATTCATAGCACACAATACAACACACACCACAACAAGGAAACGGATGGTTTTAAGAAACATTCTGTGGAACTACGATACAGTGGGACCGAATATAACTCACACCTACGATAGTGCTCAAGTGCTACTACTCCTTAGAATCGGTGGCTTCATCATCATCATCATCAATGAAGGCAGAGTCGTCATCATCAGTGTGGAAGTCCATGACTTGGTCCTCTAGGAAGTCATCATCATCACTGAGGTAGGAGTAAGGGTATCCACGGATATCTTCCCCTGCATTCTCCCTCTCCTCAAGCTGCATGTCCCGCTCATGGATGGTCTCCTCCAAGTCTGTCACTTTGTGACGAAGGCAAGCAATCATGCGATCCTTCTTGTCACGAAGACGGCAAAAGGTCTTGCGCTCCTTCGCAAGGATGGCAAGGGTCTCGTCCTTCTTGACTGCAATGGCATAGTTATGGTTGGCGTATGCGCGGGCATTGTCCAATTCCTTCTGCCTATCATACATCATGAAGCTAAAATGATCTACGTGATGATTCAGCTCCGGATGGATTGGTACCTCCAATGGTTGTCCCATAGCATCATGCCTTGCGTAGTACTCAAAGCGAGTACCCTTGATCTGATTGATGCGTTGACCACACAGATGGGCAAGAGCTTCCTGCATAGCCCTGGCGAGTCCGTCTAGCCAGTTGTTCTCTCTTAAGGTGAATTGTATTCCCTCTAAGGTGGGTATTCCATCTTGCCTCTAAGATTTGCAACAATCATCCATTGTAGTTCTCCTCCTTGCTGATCGTTGAGCTGTGCCCTAAAGAACTCGGGGTGCAGGTGCTCAAGAAGTTCCAAGAGTTGGTCCAATTCGCGCTCAAAGCTGAGTTGTCCTCCATTGCCCAACTGGTAGAACTTGCTATACTTCACCTCCATCTATAAGATTGTAGGATGAGTAAGTTAGTAGAGTGATCAAGTGTGTCAAATTTTATGTAAGTTTGCAAGAATTTTTGAAGGACATGAATTTTCCTGAAAGAATCTAAGGGATAAGAATGAGAATAGGTTTTCATAAATACTCACTTCTTTTGTTTTGAAACTAAGTTTTTGATTCAAGCGTCCATTCTAACTAGGGTCTCCTATGGTCAGGATGGCTCTGATACCAACATGTCAACACCCGGATTTATAATCCTAGATGCTTGTTATGCCATACATCGCAATCCCAGGATTACCATTTTTGCGAGACATAACAGATGGGTACCATAGTTCATCATCCATTACAAACCATAATAAAGGTCTTACAAATAAAGGATCTCATGATCCAGTCTTAATACAATCAACACAGCGGAATATAATAAGAATGATAGCATGGTCGAAGCTTCATCTTCAAGGGTCACAGGCAATACTAACGATGGGAGATGATCCTAGTTGTCATAGACTTCCTGCTGTCCATCATCCTGGTAGTCCTCTTCATAGTCTGGCCATAGGAATAGCCAGGGACAAAGCCATGAGTACTCTTTAAGTACTCGCAAACTATCACTAACAAGTAAAGTGGTTCACGTAGGAATCCTAAGATCTAGGTTGTTTTGCAAAAAGCCAAGTTTATCTCTAACTAAGTTTAGAAGTAAAGAAAACTAGTTTAATGTTCTATAACACCTAAGTGGGAACTTAGTTTTCATGTTCACAACCCTGTTGTGGTCAAGTCAAAGTCATAGTTCATTTCACAAGTCATTTTGAAAACATCTGACGACGGAACAATATGGCCACTCCAACTGTCCATAACCGCAGACGTGGCTATTCGAATAGTTTAACACTCTGCAGAGATTGTATAATTTCACCACAACATTCGATACATCCGTCAGGAACAATCCTGAATCACCATACTCAGTATGCGGATAATCAATCCTAACCTTTCAATTACACACCCTAGTATAGGCACCTCCCCTATGACTTTAGCCTCCCAACCATGACCATCTGTCATCTTGGGAACTGCATAGGTGGACATAGGGCTAGAATTCGAGCCGAGTCGAGCCAACTTGGCTCGACTCGCTAAAGCTCATTCAACTAACGAGTTAGCTCGACTCAGCTCGTTTACAGAACGAGCTCATATTTGAAACTCGGCTCGACTCGGTAAACTCACGAGTAGCTCGCAAGCAGCTCGTTTAGATTGTTATAAGTTATAAATATGAGCACATATAAGAAAAACTAGTAATTATTCTACTAATTTGAAACTAGAACAACAATAGTACTTCCATAATAACACGAAGGAAGATCAATAAAAAATATAGTAGCTCTACACCATTATAGGTTCAAGGAACATTCATAGTATGACACTTATCTATGAAAATTTTCAAACTCTATATTTGAACGAGTTTAACGAGCTAAATGAGTAGCTCGCAAGTAGCTCATTTAGCTTGGGTGAACAGAAAAGCTCAAATATAAACTTGCCTCGACTCATTAGACACCGAGTTCGAGCCGAGTCGAGCTATGTCATGAGTTACTCATTTAGCTTGCAAGTTTCGAGTTATAATTCCATCCCTAGGTGGACAATCATCACGAGGTAGCCTCAGCTCAAACCTCGGCCACAAGGGAACCCATACTAAGATATATAAACTTCCAGTCAAGCCCTACCCAAATTCGGGTATTGTGGTTGTACGGTAAAAATTGGAATGGTATCGCATCGGAACCCAACCATCATCTTTTATAAAGGGCTAAGGCTCATGCCTCAACATTTTCATCATCAAATGATCTGGTGTTCATAACACATGTCAAAACAATTCATTATAATGACTCATCATTCTAAGGTTTTCATAATCCTTTTCACCAAGTATTCCCATCTAAAGTGATCAAGTTTTATGCTTAGCACTAGCCACTAAGTTGGGGGTAGTCACTAATGAGGGGTGCTAAACAAGTGTGACTTATCCAAATCTAATCTCATGCCTCAGTATGACATCTAGTTCTAACTAACTTAGGCCAAGTTTTATTCTCTTTATGCTACCTATAATATCTTTCCAAAATTCACAAGTTACTAAGTAAAAGCAATAAAAAAAGTTTTGATAAAGAAATAAAAGAATAAAGCTTTCAAGTAAAACTAGGATTTGGTATAATAAAGGGGTATAACCAAATATGCCTAAGGCCTCTAGTTTGCATAGTTATCATGCAAGGGTTAGCTTGCTAAGTTGCAAGTGTGAGCTTGCTAATATGGCTTGCAAAGTTGCAAGTGTGAGCTTGCTAAGATGGCTTGCAAAGTTGCAAGTATGAGCTTGCTAAGATGGCTTGCAAAGTTGTAAGTGTGAGCTTGCTAAGAGTAGTGCAGTGGTTGAAGTTCTCCTCTGCTTCCTCTTCGTAGTAGTCTCCTTCCTCTTCGTATTCTTGGTCGGTACTAGCGTCTATAAATAAATACGAGGCACACAATCACCAAACAATACTTAACTACTTCTATTTGGCACACAAAGGTTCACACTACATGATCTAGCATCATTACAATCATCACAAGGATTAAAGGCTTGGTCTTATTTATTTTATTTTGGAAAAGTAATTTCTACTCATTGAAAACTACTTAAGGTTTAATATCCTCCAATTAAAATATGGGATCATGTTGACACACGTCATCACCACATATTTCAATACTTGGGAATGTGATTTAAAGTGGTGTCACAATTTAATAAGGTTTAACATTATTATTTTAATTAATTAGAGTGACTAGAAATGCCTATGGGGCATTCTTTTAGTACTTGTCCATTATTACTACAAGTAAACCTAGATATTTTTATATATTCAGAAAGGTCTGGTCAAATGTGATTTTTGAGAGTTGGAATCAACTCAAAAGCATTTATTTTGAAAAAATTTGAATGGAGAAAAGTCCCTGCCTTGTTATTTTTACTATAGATGATGTATAATTTCAAATGGTTTGAATCCAACGGGCTTGGATTAACAATTTTCAATACCTTTCTAAAAAAATTAGTTTCATGCAATTTGGTTCAGTGAATCTCTCTTAATTGATTTTTGAATCTATTAACAGAACTAGAGTTTGAACTAAATTGAAAAATCTATATTTGAATCTGCTAGGTCGCGTGGGAACTAACTAGGTCGGCCCACTACGCACAGCACAGCACGCGGGCTGAGTTAAGTGATGACCCCATGCGTCAGTGACTCTGGCTACGTGAAGCGGTAAGTGGCAATATGGATCGTGCGATTAGAATCTAATCTAACGACCGAGGCTCATCGTCGACGATGAACAACTCCGACGAGGTCTAAACCCTAACACGGTGGTGGGGGTCGTGTGAGGCTCACCAGGGCTCTAGCTAGGGTCGATGTTGGGGGCGAATGATGTTGTCGACTACGGTGGTTCGAACGGTGGTCCTGACGGCTCCTAGGGTGGCTCCAATCAACGACTCCTCTTCTCCTCCTCCGTGGCAGACTTCGGTGAAATTTCGGTGATGCGGAGCTTGCCTTGCTCCGGGGAGAGGTGTGGGAGGTTCTGTGAGAGGTGGGGAGTGGAATGGTGTGGCAAATTGAGCCTGGGGTGGCCTCCTTTTATAGCCGAGCGAGAGAGGCAGTGCGAGATGGGAGGAGCTCGACGGGGTCGATGTAGGGGTTCGTAGCATGGAAAACAAAAAATTTCTACCGCATGCACACAAACAAGCCAAGATCTATCTACTAGATTGTAGCAACGAGTCGATAGGAGCACTCACCCTCGAAGATTCCAAAGCGGTTAACGAGAGCAGATTCTCGTGGGTGATGTAGTCGTACACTTGCCGATCTCAAGATTGCGTAGACGATCCTTCTGGCGCTGCGTTCTGGCAGCGCTTCATGATCGGTCACATGTTGATTTCGATGAAGACCTTCCTCTCCCTTGTTCCAGCAGGCAGCGGAGGTTGTAGTTCTCCCCTCGCGATTTCGGCAGCACGGTGGCCTGGTGTCGGAAGTAGAGGGAAGATCCCGCAGGGCTTCGCCTAAGCCGGTGCAAGTTATGGTGGATCTAGGGTTTCTTGGTGATCTAGGGTTTAGAAGACCGGGAGGAGGAGGAGGTGTCGGCGGCGGCAGCTGGCGACGGCGGCGGCGCGGGTGTGGGAGGGCTAGGGCTTGGCTTTTGGGGCAGCCCTCCCCCTCTATTTATGAGAGGGGGCAGCCTTGGGAGGGGTGGGTTTGAATCCAAACCCAAACCCAAGTTGGATTGAGAGAAGGACTCTTTCCTTCTTCCACTAGGAAACCATTGTTCTAGTTTGACTTTTCAAACTTCCTGTTTGACTTTCAATTTAGAGCTTTAATTCTCTCTTGCAAATGCCCAAACCAAGTGACCTAGGAGATGATCCAATCATTCCACTTATCCATGACACATTCATGGTCCATTACCCTTCCGGTCCGGTGAACCTTCTAGACCCTTCTAGAACCTCTCCGATGAAAATATCGAAATTTTTCCCGAACTCCAGAATCGGACTTTCCTTATATGAATCTTATTCTCCAGACCATTTTAGATCTCCTCGTGATATCCCGGATCCCATCCAAGACTCCGAACAACATTCGGTATCCCTACTAACATTCCATATCTACTAAACAACATCGAATCCTTAAGTGTGTCTCCCTATGGTTCGTGAATTATGCGGACATGACCGAGACACTTCTCCGATCAATAACCAATAGAGGAATCTGGAAATTCATATGGCTCCCACATATTTCTACGATTACTTTGCGATCGAATGAACCACTTACATACGATATCAATTTCCCTTTGTCTCGTGATAGTTTACTTATCTGAGGTTTTGATCGTCGGTATCTCTGCATACCTAGTTCAACCTCGTTACCGATAAGTACTCTTTTCTCGTTCCCGTGATATGTGATCCATTGTGAGCCAGTCACATGCTTGCAAGTGTAACACCCCCGGTCACTCCGAACCGACGGCTGTCACTTCTGGCAGCTCAATAGGATCTCTAGACTAACCCCACATACCAACACTAGTCTTTTCTACGCACTTTGTCCTTACTCGTGCACACCCGGTACCCACTTCCCGGTCAGTCACCCATCCTAGAATTGCTCTAGGCCAAGCACACTTAACCTTAGAGTTCTTTTCGAATGAGCTTCCGGAAAAGAAGTTGCAACTTGTTGGTATGGGTTTCCTATCAATCCTATTGAGCCATGCACCAAGGTCTCACATACACCCACCCTTAGAAGATCGACGTCCTCGTCGATCAACCCTAAACGAGGCGTCCCTCTTAGCACATATCTGCGTCGGTCTTTAACACATGTGCCATGCCGTGTCCACTCCGGGCCACACGCGCCATGCACCACATGTCCGCCACTAACCCACACCCGCCCATGTAACCGCGAGGGTCAGCTCTAATACCACTTGTAACACCGCCGGTCACTCCAGACCGACGGCTGTCACTTCTGGCAGCTCAATAGGATCTCTAGACTAACCCCACAAACCAACACTAGTCTTTTCTGCGCACTTTGTCCTCACTCGTGCACACCCGGTACCCACTTCCCGGTCGGTCACACATCCTAGAATTGCTCTGTCAACACCCGGATTTTTCAATCCTAGATGCCTGTTATGCCATACATCGCAATCCCAGGATTACCATTTTTGCGAGACATAACAGAATTGGATACCATAGTACGTCATCCATTACAAACGATACATAAGTTCTTACACAAATAGGGATCTCATGATCCAGTTCTTAATACAACATCAAGCGGAGAATCGTAATAATAGCGGTAGCATAGTGAGCTCCATCTTGAGTCGAGCAATGCTGACGATGGGAGATGATCCTAGTTGTCGTAACCTTCCTGGGGTCCATCTTCCAGGTACTCCTCTTCATAGTCTGGCCATGGGAATAGCCAGGGACAAAGCCATGAGTATTCTTTAAGTACTCGCAAACTAATACTAAAAGGTAAAGGGGTTTTTGGATAATATGACACTAGGCTCTAGGGTTGTTTCAATTCATCTGTTGTGGTCAAGTCAAAGTCTCAATTCATCTCACAGGTCATTTTGAAAAGTCGGCGGGACAAGATGGCCACTCCAAGCTGTCCATAACATGAATACTATTCGAATAGTTTGACACTCTGCAGAGATTGTACACTTTTACCACAACATTCGATACATCCGTCAGGAACAAATCCTGAATTCACCATACTCAGTATGCGGATAATCAATACTAAACTTTCAATTACACGCCCTAGTATAAGCACCTCTCATGTGAGTTTGGCCTCCCAACCATGACCAACTGTCATCTTGGGTACTGCACAGGTGGACAATCTTCACAAGATAGCCTCAGCTCAGACCTTGGCCGTGAGGGAACTAATACTAAGGAATATAAGTTTCGGTCAAGCCCTACCCAATATTCGGTATTGTGGTTGTGCGATAAAATTGGAATGGTATCGCATCCAACAACCATCAGTTTATCAGGGCTAAGGCTCATGCCTCAACATTTTTATCACCAAAAGTCTCAAGTGTTTGGAAACACATGTCCAAAACATTTCAATAGAATGATCCATCATTCCAAGGTTTTCATAACCATTTTTCCACCAAGTATTCCCATCTAAAAGTTGATCAAGTTTTACGCTTAGCACTAGCATCTACAGGTGGGGGTAGTATTAATGAGGGGTGGTAACTAGTGGAGTTTCAACTAAGTACAACCTCATGTCTCAGGCTGATATCAAGGTTTCTAACTTAGGCCAAATTTTATGCTCTTTATGCAACCTTCAGCATCTTTCCAATATCTACCAGTCACTTAAGTAAACTCTAAGTAAGCTTTGATAAAGAAAATAGAGTAAGAAGCTTGCACATAAAACTAGGATTGGTTTATCAAGTGGGTATGATCACATATGCTTAAGGCATATAGTAGTCATAGGACAAGTATGGTTTTGTTGCATCAGTAGGGTATCTTGCAAGGGTTAGCTTGCATAGGTATAGTATCAGCTTGCATCAATATCAGTATAAGCTTGCTAAAGTAGAGTGTCTTGCAAGTTTTAGCTTGCCTTGTGCAGAGCAGTGGTTGAAGTTCTCCTCGGCTTCTTCTTCGTAGTATCCTCCTTCCTCCTCGTATCCTTGGTCGGTACTAGCGTCTATGAATAAATGCGAGGTACACAATCACCAAACAATACTTAACTACATGCAATCATCACACACAAGGGTCCTATGGATGATCTAGCATCATCCCTAATATTACAAGGTTAGGGCTTGATTTAAATCCTTTTATTTTTAGAAAAGTAATTTCTACTTATTGAAAAGCTACTTAAGATTTTATATTCTCCAAACCCAACATGGGATCATGTTGACACATGTCATCACCACATATTGTAGTCCATGGAAATGTGATTTAAAGTGGTGTCATAATTTAATAAGGTTTTACCCTTTTATTTTAATTAATTAAAGTGGCTAGAAATGCTTATGTAGCATTCTTTTATTACTTGAACATTATTTCTGCAAGTAAATCTATATATTTTTATATATTCTGAAAGGTATGGTTAAATGTGATTTTTGAGAGTTGGAATCAACTCAAAATCTATTATGGTTTAAATTTGAAGAATGTTTGAATGCAGAAAAGCTTCTGCCTTGTTATTTTTACCATGGTTGATCTATAGATCCAAATGACTTGAATCCAACAGGCTTGGATTCAGCATTCCTGAACCTTTCAACAAAATTGGTTTCATTCAATTTGGTGCACTGAATCGATCTGGGTTGATTTTTGAAGTTGGGTACAGAAGTGTGTTTGAATTGAAATAGAAAAAGTTTAATTTGAATAAGCTGGACTGCAGGAAAAGATTCTTGGGCGGCCTGCTAAGC
Organism: Avena insularis; assembly: GCA_023614405.1. Taxonomy (NCBI): domain Eukaryota; kingdom Viridiplantae; phylum Streptophyta; class Magnoliopsida; order Poales; family Poaceae; genus Avena; species Avena insularis. The sequence continues at coordinate 194,479,695 of CM042695.1, read as the reverse complement.
TTGATGCTCCGCTGGCTGCTTAAGTGGGTGTGCCCACTCGTCAGTGACACGGGGCTGAGCGAAGCGGTATGGGGCGACGTGGATCGTTCGATCTAGTTCTAATCTAACGGCTGGGAGTCATCGTCGACGCGAGACAACGCCGGCGAGAATGAAACCTAGCGCGGCCAGTGAGGGTCTGGGGCTCACCGGTCTTTGGCGAGGGTCGGCGAGGCGAACGACGAAGTCGGCGACGGTGAACTTCGAGGGTGGTCGCGCAGCTCTGGGGCGACTCAATCGCTGGCTCCCTTCTTCTCCGGCGTGGCAGGCTCGGTGAAATTCGGCAGGTGGTGCTCGCCTTGCTCGAGAATGGTGTGGCACGATCAATGAGGAGAGGGAGTGAGATGGTGTGAAGAAATCATGCGAGGTGGCCTCTATTTATAGTCGGCGAGGGACCGTCAGGCGCAGTGAGCTCGTCGGGGGCGAGGTTATAGGCGGCTAAAGGCATGGGCAAGGGTAGGGGACGGTGCGGTGTCTCCTGGCGATGCTCAACGACATGGTCTCGATGCATGGGGCGGTGTGGTTTGATGCAGAGCAGCGGTGCTCTGCTTGTAGGCGGCGTCTTGACGGCCAGGCGGTGGTCTTGACGCAGGCGGCAAACAAGGATGTCTGACGGTCTCCTGGGTCGATGGGGATTGTGTATGCACGCGGCGAGGGCGGTGCGCGGTCTGTGGGCTTCGGTCGAGGGTCGTGCTCTCGCGCATGCTCGGCATGGTCTCTGGCGCGGCTAGCGGCTTGTGCGTGGTCCAGGGCTTGGCAACGCTCGCGGCTGGGACAGGTAGTGGCGGTGGACGGTGGGCTGCCTCCCAGACAAGGTTGGCAAGGCTAGTTCTTCCTCTAGTCTGCTGTCCATAATAGGGTGACAAGGGGGTGCTCGGCTATTCACCATTGATGGCAATGGCAAGCTCACAGGGGTGCTAGTCCTTAGTTAAACTTCCTAGATGATCTACTGAGCTGTGTGTGAGCTAACTAGGGAACAAGTTAGGCTCAAAACACTGCACACTATATTGTTTGATATTTTGTTTGATTTGTGTCAACAACCTGTTTGATGAAATGGCCGCATGAAATCAAGTTTTGAATTTTGAAATGATTTTTGGTGGGTTTGCTAGATTGGTGCTGGTGAGTCTGCAGATGCTTGGGTTTTGAAAGTTGAGCTTGTTTGAGTAGTTTTTGAAAAAGAGGGATCTTCCCATATGATAAAGATTCAATTTTGAATTGTCATTTAAACTATGCATTTGAAAGTTTCTGGATGATCACAAAGTGGGCCTTGATACCTTGTTATGAGTACATTCAAGGGGTGCAAAGATCCAGAAAAGTTTCTGTTAGGTTCTAAAAGTTTGAGACAGCCAAAGTAGGCATGGGAGTTAAATTGGCCAAAATGACCATTCATTTCATATATGTGTTTTGATTTACTTGTCTTTAGGAAAGGTGTGGGAAATGTTTTAGATGATGTTTATTTCACCTAAGAAACATTTTACAAGCAATGGAACAAACAAACAAGGTGGTTTTAAAAGGATTTCAAAATCCATGCATACACATATGCATGCATTCATGATTTCATTTAGAAAAGTTTTTGTTAACCCTAATTTTGATAATTAGAATTTGATGATCCAAGCTTAGTATTTTTGGGATGTTACATGCTCTAGGCCAAGCACACTTAACCTTAGAGTTCTTTTCGAATGAGCTTCCGGAAAAGAAGTTGCAACTTGTTGGTATGAGTTTCCTATCAATCCTATTGAGCCATGCGCCAGGGTCTCATAGCAAGCCAATTGGATGACATTCGACCAAGAGGGCCCAAAGTATATCTATCTGTCATATGGATGGACAAATCCCACTCTTGATCCATGTGCCTCAACACATACTTTCCGAACACTCAATGCCACCTTTGTAGCCACCCAGTTACGGTGTGGTGTTTGATGTCACCAAAGCATCTTTCCGGTGATGGTGATTAGTATGATCTCATGGTCGAAGGAATTAGGTTACTATGTATCAGAAAGCTTATAGCAAATGAACTATTGAAATGACTTGATCTTAATGCTACGGTTATCTATAGGAGTACGTCCATCATACCATTCTCCTAATGGTATGATCTTATTGTTAACAACATATCAATGTTCATGATCGGGAAACCACGATCATCTATTAACCAACAAGCTAGTATTACAAAGAGGCTTTATTAGGGACTCTAATTTAGTTTACAAATCACACATGTATTAATGTTTCCGGTTTAATACTGTTATAGCATGAATGTAAACATTTATCATAAACACAAAGATATAATAATAACCACTTTTATTATTGCCTCTAGGGCATATCTCCAACAGTCGATGATACAACGAGCTAAAGGCATGGCGGAGGGTGTAGGCAGGTGCACGGTCTCCTGACGATGCTCAAGGACGTAATGGCGCGACAAGGGGCGGTTGAAAATGGCCGGGAAGGGTCGACGCTCTGCGCGGCACCGACGATGGTTTTGACGACGCACGAGTGCTACAGGTCGCGCGGCGGCGAACGGGGATGTCTGGGGGTTATTGGTGTCGTGGTGATTGCAGGCACAGGCAGCGAAGGCGAGGCGCGGCGTGTGCGAGCGTGTCGGGCGCAGCGCTCTGGCGTGCTCTCGGCATGGTGCAGAGATAAAGGGCACGAATATGCTGGGGTGGTCCAGGGCCTGGCTGCGTGCGAGGGCTAGAAAGGGGGTGGCGGTGGACGGCCAGCTGCCTCCTGGACATGGTGGCTAGGCGTGGCGATGGCTCCTGCTAGCTAGCCAGGGTCGGCTGGCAAGGGGAAGCTCGGGTTGGCATGGCACTGGTGCAATGGTAGCTTGCTAGGTTGTTCAATGCAGGTGTGCTCACTGGGGGGGACAAGGGTGAGCAAAGGGAGACCAGAATTAGACCAAGCTTTGATCACAAACAGTAGAAGTTATGCAGTGTTTACTGTGTTCACCAACTATTTGATGAAATGGCCGAAAAAAATTTAGTTTGAAATTTTTGAATGAATGAGTGTACTGGTCACATACTTGGTAGTATCTGGTTGCTTGGGTTTGTCAAAGTGAACTGATTTGATTGGTTTTTGAGAAATTTTGATCTTAGTACCTACACTTGATTAAAATTTGAATTGTCATTTGAATAGATTTGCAAAATGTTTCTATGATTTTGCAAAGTGGGCTTGGGTTCACTTTTACTTGGTCTAGAAAGGGGTGAAATGAATTGGATTTGTTTCTGTTAGAAAACCTGAACGGTCAAAAACACTTGTATGCTACCACAACACATACCTTTCACTAGGATAGAATGTAAACGGGCGACGAGTGGATCTGGCCGGTGGCACGACGACATGGCTGGCGGCTCGAGGATGTATCGGGGAGCGCAACAATGTGACTGTCAGCATGAGGATGTAGCTGGGGTTGCGGCGATGTGGCCGGTAGCATGAAGATCTGGGTAAGGGTGTGACGACGTTGCCGACAGTGTGAAGATGTATTCGTAGACGCGACAGTGTGGCTGACGGCTCTAGGATATAGTTAGGGACGCGATAGCGTGAAGGATGTATTCAGAGACACAACGCAGCAACCGACGACCGAGCGATGTGACCGGTGATTTGATAGGTACGAATGATACACACGAGGATAAAACCCAGGAGGCACCAAGAAAGTTGCCAGCCAGCATCGGATGTAAGCGCCGCGAGCGCAACGGCATGGATCAAGCGATTTGGTCAGGGATACGGGAATAGGGAGCAGTTTCTTTCTCTCTCTGCCAGGTTCACCTGCAGTATTCCACTCGCTACATGTACCCTCGTTTCATAAACGCTGTCGTGCTAGGCCCTTAGGCACCGCTAGTTGTGCGCAATGCGATGGAGGGTCGATGGCGCGGATGCCTGACCTCGCGAATCGCCAGATTCACGACGGCTATTTTTTAAAATAATACAAATTATTTAATCAATATCACAAATAATACTCGAAATTAGAAATTTTGAAAAGTAGCGTGGCTTCAGGGTCTCAAACACGGACCAACACCCGTCAGTTGTTGAACCACTGACAAACACTCATCGGTGTTTGAACCACCGAAAGCGCTCGTCATGCACCACCCGTGCCTGTCTCTGACCAACTGGTCGGGAGTTAAACTCTCGACAGGTTCTTGTCGGGAGTTTAAACTCCAAGGTCGTGCTAGATTTGAAATTTGTTAAAATTATATATTATTCATGCAATTTAATAAAAAATCGTATTCTATACCTATCTCTATCTCTACTATCTAAAAAAGAAATGAGTGTTCCGTTTTCTGCCGGTTCCACTAGGTCGCTTTCGTCGTCAGACCTCCCTCAACCTACGCGACCTATGCAGAGAAAAAACTCGGCACACACACGTTACTAAGCACTAAACGTTGTTTAATTGCTCTCCGAATTCCACGCAAATCGCGACCCTCCTTGTCACACAAAATCAGCCCACCCCTGTTGCGTGCACGAAGCCGCCTAACGCGTCGGCTTTGGACTCGCCGCCACCGTTCCTCCGTGCGGCGTTGCCCCTTGTCCACACTGCGGCGAAGCTGCGGCCGCCGCCTTCGCGTCTCTAGGTCATCAGAGCCGCCATTGTTTCACAGCGCGGCCGGGACGCGCACGCGGCTGTCGCCACTCTTATACGCAGACGGCGAAGTAACCGCCGCGCGTCGTTCGTCCATGTACTTGCCTCTATTCCTCTTGCGTGTGCGGACTAAGGGCCACTATTCCTGGTCCCATGCTCTTAACACCCCCTTCATCCGTGCATGAACAAAATTCGTTCCATTTATATAAGAGTTAACTTTGACATTTGTGCAAATCCCATCCAGATTGAACCATTGAAGCGGAGCACAACGGAGCTATGGAGGCTGGGGAACAAGGTTCACCAAAACAGTTCAGATCATCTGATGTAAGTATGTAAGATAATCGGCTGGACCAACTAAATTAGGAAAGACTAGCAAATACTCCCTCCACTCATGTTTGTCTAGATTCAAATGTATCACGAATCTAGAAAAACACAAGTCAGTTATTTCTGGATGGAGGGAGTAGTTTATTTTAAAACTATAGGATCCTGAACATCAGATCTGTTCTTTGGGATCAATGCTGCAACCACATGTGTATACCTTATTCCTCATTTATCATATCCTCTTGTTTCACATGTTAAGTTCGTTGTTATAAATTGTTAGGAAAAAATTCTAGCTTGTGAACTAGCAGCTAGAAGCAGAAAGAGTCTAAACTATGTATTGTGATCTAGGTGTCGATAGCGAGACATACAACCTATAGTTTTCTAAGAAAATTTTATTGTACAGATCAAACTTGCTCGATGGTGTATTCGTCAACTGAGAGACACAGATATAATTTAATTTTGGAGGAACCTGACATGAATTGATCGCCAAACACAAATTAGTTTTAATCCATTACCCCAGAGCTAAACTTTAGTAACAAGTCTGCATGTTCATAGTTGCAAAATGACAATGAATTTACAATTTGCACAAAAAACTTTGCCTACCAGGCATAGTGTTCAGAGGACTTGGGGTACCACCTGATACTTGCATGTCACGGTAGTGAGGTACGTGATCTAATTGGCATCATGCCAATCTGTATGGCAACATTGTTTATTTTATTTTGGTTCTGAAACCTGCTTCACTCATGGTCATCTTTTGTGCTTTCACAAACCACCGGACAACATGACTGGCAAGCTTTATCTCTTCTGCAAGGGACATTTGTCTTTCATTTGTGTACTTTGCCATCTCTACACCTGCAAGATCATCCATGCCACTTCCAATGTTAAATGATTAAAAATACTACTTCCTCCGATTCATATTACTTGTCGTTGAAATGGATGTATCTAGCACTAAAACATGTCTAGATATATCCATTTCAATGACAAGTAATATGGATTGGAGGGGGTATTTTACACACAAGGGCACCTGCAAGCCCGTTCTTGTTATTTCTATAATGGGGTAATTTCTTATGCTATTGATGAGCCATTTTGTTAGGTAGATCAGTTAAACTTGAATGTCTCTTTTATATGATAATACTTGCAGCTCAAAGGTGTTCAGAGTGCCCTTAAGTCAGTCATATGTGTTCTGAGGAGCCCTTTTATGTGAATTGCAATGTCGTATGAATATAATAGCATAGCTTTTTCTATTATTTATTGGTTGAAGTACATCTATGTGGAGAAATTAAAGTTTAGTTGAGGACCATTGCTTCGGTTGTGGAAAAGTTATTTTAGCCGATAGGGTTGCTACACTTTCTAATTTTAATTTTGTTCCCTTGCTTTGTAATATGTGTAGTAGCATTGCCTGACATCTACCTATCCTCTCTTGCAACAGCGTGTGACAGAGGCTTCTACATCAGGAGGGACCTGAGGACAAAGGAGGCGACGGCTTGAGGAAAGGGCCTGCGGGGACGGAGGACTGTGGGAGGAGCATGGCCGGGGCTTGGCCTCTGAAGAAAAAGAAATCCTTTCTGAGGGAGCATGGCCGAGCAAGCCTCAATAGCTTCTGTAAATTATCCGTGTGATGGTCATAGCCATGCATAAACACGTTGCACACTTTCAAGGTTACTAATTCTGCCCTTTGCTGACATCATCATGCTTCTTTACTTGCGTGACTTTCCTGATGAAGCACGCTAAATCAGTTTAGCACCAATAGTAAGCCACATACACTTAGAATCAGATGGGAAAGAGGTTCTAACACTGGATTTCTCCTGGCAAGATCTTTTTGCAGGTGATTTTTTAAATAAAAGGCTAGACAGCCCGGCTTTAACTTAATAGAGCCCCAAACGGTTCACAAGGTAGGTCTTACATGCTGCGGCATACAGCTTAGCCGACAAACCGAAAACACACTAAGGGTGGGCACCGAAGATAACAGCACAACAGGGGTCGGCCTCCCCAAAACAGACCGAGCGGAAGCACTAAGTAGAAGTCGCCGTCGAGTATAGTTTCTTCAGCTCGTCCACCATCCACCTAAGCCCGTCCCTGTCGCCTGGCGTTTGTCGTCCAGAGCTGTAGAAGAATCAGGGTTTTGTAGATCAAGTCAGCAGGATGTCTGATAAACTTAGCTTCAATCGTCATTTTGTTTCTAACTAGCCACAAAGCCCAAGATTGTGCTAGAAAAAGGAACCACAGTAACCTATTTGGTTTTCCCGCGTAACCTGAGAGGATGGAATGGAACTGCACAAAGTTCATAGGGTTCCAACTGCACCCTAGCAGTTGACGAACCACACTCCAGGCAAATCGAGCGAGAGAGCAGGAGAAAAAAATATGCGACGCATCTTCTACCGCGTTTACAAAGGACACATCTACCATTGGAGGGCCCATTCCTAGATGCAAGAAGGTTGTTAGTAGGTAAACGGTCAAGAGCAAGTTTCCACACAAAGATTCTGATTTTGAGGGGAGCTTTGGCTTTCCAAATCTCCTTGAAGTGAGCAACCGAGATGCCTCTAGACAGAAATTGATACATGGACTTCACCGAGTAGCAGCCCGAAGGATCCAGATGCCAGGACACCGTGTCTTTGATCTGTCCCAGAGTGACATCTTCCAGGTTCTGAACCAGGTCCAGCCAGCTAATCACCCCAGCCTGGTCGAGCGCTCTCCTAAAACGCAGGTTGATGACGTCGATCAGACAGACCTGAGCCGCCAAAATCTCTGGGTCATCACAGATGGCGAACAGGGAGGGATACCTGTCCTTGAGAGGTTGCTCCCCATGCCACCAATCAAGCCAGAACCTTGTCCGCTTCCCATCGCATACATGATGCCTTGCCCCAGCCTTAAACAAGTGCTTGATTTTGTGCAATGCTTTCCAAAAAGGCGAGCCCCCTTGGCCCGTCCCTTGGAACAGATCATCCGCATCCGCGTACTTAGCCTTCAGAATTTTGGCCCAAATGGGAGAGTCATCTTGATACAGCTTCCAGATCCATTTTAGCAAAAGCGCCTCGTTCGTTATTTTTGTGTTGATAAGGCCTAGCCCCCGACCTCTTTGGGTCTACAGATCGTCGACCAGTTGACTAGGTGGTATTTGCGCTTCTGTCCTGCCCCTTCCCAAAAGAACTTTGCTCTGTGTGAGTCAAACCTCTCATGAATCCCCTCTTGAAGTAGGAATAGAGCCATTGCATACATGGGGAGGTTATCGAGGCATGCGTTTGTGAGGATTAATCTCCCCCCCCCCCCCGAGGAGAGAAATCTACACAGCCATGGCTCGATTCACCAAAAAAAGCCACTGATCGATGGTGATCTTTCTGTCAGAGATTGGGATACCGAGGTATGTGAATGGGAAGTTGCCGAGCTTGCAGTTAAGCGCATTGGAAACCCTTTGTTGTTCCCCCTGGAGCAACCCATCACAATTACCTCGCTCTTATGGTAATTGATTTTCAGCCCAGACATGTCCTCAAAGCACATCAGCAGGAACTTAGGTTTGCGATCTGTTGTTCATCGTTCTGAATCATGATAAGGGTGTCGTCAGCGTATTGCAGATGAGAGATTCCCCCCGGAATCAGCTCAGGAACCAGCCCCGCAATATGCCCAGACACACAAGCCCTGCTTAGAATCGCCGAGTGGGCCTCTCCAATGAGGTTGAACAGCAAAGGGGACAGAGGGTCCCCTTGCCTAATCCCTCTCCGGTTTCTGAAATATGGGCCGATTTCGCCGTTGATGGAGATAGCAGTCTGGCCTCCCTTAACCAGCTGCTCAATCCTATGGATGTAACCGGCCTCAAACCCCTTTAACCTAAGCACCTCGACAAGGAAGTCCCAGTTGACCCTGTCGTATGCCTTTTCGAAGTCCAATTTGAACAGTACCCCTGACTGTTTCTTAGATTTGATATGCATACATGGGGAGGTTATCGAGGCATGCGTTTGTGGGGATTAATCTCCCCCCCCCCAAGGAGAGAAATCTACACAGCCATGGCTCGATTCTACCCCCCAACTTGTTCACCAAAAAAAGCCACTGATCGATGGTGAGCTTTCTATCAGAGATTGGGAGACCGAGGTATGTGAATGGGAAGTCGCCGAGCTTGCAGTTAAGCGCATTGGAAACCCTTTGTTGTTCCCCCTGGAGCAACCCATCATAATTACCTCGCTCTTATGGTAATTAATTTTCAGCCCAGACATGTCCTCAAAGCACATCAGCAGGAACTTTAGGTTTGCGATCTGTTGTTCATCGTTCTGAATCATGACAGGTGATTCGAGAGTGATTCCTTGTAATTTCATATCCTTGACTTCTCCTAACAGATAAATCATTTTTCTTGTAGATGATTCGAGGCCAAAGCCATAGGTACAACATAGTTTTGGGCGCTTTCTCACTGTTTAAATGTTTTAGCCACCGATACTTTTGTTTCTCCGTGGCTTTTCAGGCAAGAGGAGGGCTCTCATTCCTCCTGAAGTATGCTATATCAACGAGTGCTTGCATCCAGGAACAGAGTAGGTATGGTCTAGCTATCTATTGATCTAAATCTTATCATGTCCCTTGCACATGTATTTTTTTTGAAAGAAACCCATTAACCATTCTATTTCCTCTCTGATGATTTTCTTTTATCATTCTTATGCTTCGCTTTTGTTCCAACCGTAGTTTAGTCCACGCCGGAGCCTGCTGTCACATGGAAAGGAACCACTGGTGTTTTAGGGCAGCTACTAAACATCCTATGATCATCATCTGGGGTCCAACGCAGATAGAAGATCTTATATATCTACCAGGCGTAGACTTCCTACTACCAAAGTTTATCCTAATTCAGAAAGGAATTTGAGATTTTGCAGTTTTTGTGCAACTGGAGTGGCAGGACAGGTAACTCCCTCCTGATTAATCATTTGTACTCTAAATTCTTGATTGATCCATATGATCCGAATTCAAACTGTAACTTAATTCATGATCTCTGTAGAAGTTTGCAGGGGTACTATATGAGCTCACATTAGTTATTTTCCATACACATGGAACCTTACGGTGGTACGATTTTGATGTTTTCTAATCATCCAGACTGGTGTTGTGGTTCATCATCAAGTTTTCATGTTTATTTCTCTATTGAAAAGGTAATTTACCAAAATGAGCTCCTATTGCAGTGCAGCTTTTTTTGTACAATGCATTAGTTTTTTCATGTTTAGTTCTGTATCAAAAAGGTAATTTATGAAAATGAGCTCCGATGAAGCTTTTGTTGTACAATGCAGTGGTTGGACAAAATATATGCATGTTTTTCTTTCATGGATATTAGGAATATCATTTATTGGTGGATGCTTTATATTTGCGAAGGTCTTTCTGGTCAACTCTTAGTACACTTCGCCTTTTGCATGTCTTGGGACCCTAATGTTCAGGTGAATTAGGCGCAAAGCCATGGCTTGCTTTCTCCTATTTTCCATTTTCACCTTACATGTAGTATGACGTGCTTGCTTTTCATTTCTCCTGTAGTTCCGTTGGCCATGATTGCCATGTGCTTTGTTGGATAAGAAGCAGTATTCCATTTCGGTATCTAGACCAAACTCTTTGCAGCCACAAGACTGAGTTAAGGTGGACGAGTTGTGTTTTCAGGTACTACCAATTCTTACCCGAGCTTTAAGGTGGACGAGTTGGCCATGACTTATGGTGTTGTCCTCAATAATTGAATTTATAGACTGTACCGGTATGCTTACTTGAGCTTTATATTTAGTACCACATCTCTCCTCAATTTTTCTTATTTTGTCACATAATTTGATTTATCTTGAATGAAAGGTCCACTTATTAAATTGCAAGGTGTAAATAGTTATTTAATTTCCTTTTTGATACTTCAGTTTGCCAGGTTGATACTCCCTCCATCCCAAAATGTAAGCCGTCTAAGCTTTAGTCAAAAGTCAACATCTTTTAAGTTTGACCAAGTTTATATAAAAAATACGAATATCTGCAATATTGAATGGACATATTGGGAAACTATACTTTATGTGAATCTATTGATATTGATTTGATATTATGGATGTTTATATTTTTGCATATAAATTTGGTCAAACATAAAATCTGTTGAATTTTTACTAAAGCTTAGCGCCTTACATTTTGTAATGGAGGGAGTATTATTTATCGATTTTAGTTGTAATTGTCTCACCGACTTCACTATAGTAGAACAAATAGCTGGCCTTACTGATGCCAAGTTTGTTTTATTCAGAGGTAAGCATCCAAATAGGTCATCTACATGTGTTCTTCTAATTCATGGTAAAGACATTTTGAGTATATCTAATCAAAATTCAATCTGTTGTGGCTTTTCTGATGCCAGCTAGCTAATGTTGTTCTGAAAATGCGAAAATTCCTTGGCATCTTCAATGTTATCTCTGAAATTATTTACTTTTGATAGCCTTAAATTACATATGACTTTCCTTGGGCATGAAAATAGGTCATGTTTTCCTTCACACTATTTATTTATGAGGTTGTCCACCTTTGCGGTAAATATATATTTGATGGTGTTTTCCTATCACATTTTACTATTTAAAACAAAGAGTATGTATGAGTCGTACTTCTTTGATTTGAATGGACTCAGATTTCCATGCTTGCATACCAGGCCAATTGCCAAATTATCATGACAATTATGGCTCTGTTTTTCTCGTGTGCCACATCTTCGGCTGATGATTGCCCTTGTTTCTTTAAGCTGTAGAAAGATAAGATATATTAGATATGTATGGTTTAACCAGGGAGAAAAAGACTATGCTTTAGCTGATAGAGGCAGGCAAGATAAGGAAACTCTCGGGTCGTCGACGTTTGAGAGAGATTGAGAGCGATTGGTTTTCTCACTAAGGATTGTCGAGTTCCGTCTGTACATCAGTACATCCATCATGCTATGCTCTTGAGAAGCCATCTGCCATTTTTTAAAAGATGCAGAATATAAAGATCATGTGGTGCTCCAACAAAGCAACTATATCCTATCTGGTACTAAAACATGTGTGACTTCCAGATCTTTTCAGAATGATGTACTGATGCATTTACGGTTTAGTACCAATCTCATCGGCACTCACAAGTCCAAAGGTGCCTAATAGTACCACTTTACATTTTTCAGTCTTGTAATTTCTCTGCGATCTTGGATCTCCTATTGAGTTCACTTTTCTTACTTCATATTCTATTTTGCTATGTTTTTCTCACTCTTTTTAATTTCCTTTTACACCTGAATATGGAAATACTGTCATCTACCTTCAGTTTACGCATACTTGCATCTACCAGCTTTCCCCAAAAACCAATATGAATGTGCATTGAATTAATATATGTGGTATTGATTTGGTGATTTTGTTAATTGTGCAAAGTTTCAGTAATTCTTTCGGCTATAAAACATGTGCTTAAAATTATTGCCTCCCTACAGGGTGTTTCCTGTTGGTTGGGTGCTAGCATTTTGAACTTCTCTGGTATGCAAGAGATGTCGCCATTCAGAGCATAGCCTTCTTGGCTTCTTGTTGTATGATCATGTTCAGGGAAGTAATGTATGTAAATTGAGTATGACACAAATACTCCATCTGTCAGGTATGTATGTAAATCCATCACTACTATATCACATGGTAACTAAACTGAAACTTGTATGTTGAGCTACAATTCAGCTCTACATGTATTTAATTTATATTCATTGTCAGCCTTCACCTCTCGATTGTAGCTGCATAGAGTTACTAGAGTCTTATAGTACAAGTTCAGTCATATAGACATTCTTGTTATTTGATGATGCAAACTCTTGTTATTTCCTTATGAAGTTCCCGGTGTTTCTTTAATGAATGACCTTTGACAATCATCTTTGTACTTTTCTTTGGTACCATAGTAGCAACTCAAATAGGTGGATGCCCTGAAACAACTTGTTTTAGACGTGTTGAGAAAAGTGGGGAGACAATAAAAAAGCCGGCCCTTTTATTTGTATGCATATATAAGCTATTATTTGAAGTCGTCTTCAGGATCAGAGTGAAGTGAAATCTTTTAAAATTAGAGATAATTATTGGTTGTTGCTTTCATGTATATTATATATAATCATATTTCGCATCGAGTTACATTTTAAGCAAAGTAGGTTTTTTTAATATTATATATGGTCATCTCTTTCCATGCATGCGTATTATACATGTTCGGCAAAAAAATCTACATTATTGTCCGTAGCAACGCACGGGCATTTTACTAGTCTCTACTATCTAAAAAGAACTTCACGGTTCCGTTTTCTGCCATCTGCCACTACGCCGTTTTTCTTCGTTCGACTCTCCTCGGTTGTCGCCTCCTCCGCAAACTGGGCCTCTCTAAATTAGCGATGTCATCGCCGCTTCGTTCACCCCCTCCCGAGCCGACCTCCATCCCGACCCCCTGCCTCCATCTTCTGGACCGGCCAGCGTCGGCGCCCTCCTCTCTAGGTTGTCGTCGTCCTCCCAACTCGGCCACCGCTGGCGTCCTCACCTTCTAGCAACCGGCGGAGCCATCCCGTTCCTGAGAGCAACAGCGAGTGGACGTGTACCACCGCGAGATCAGACGACCACGGAGGAGAGGATCTCAATGGACCGATCTCCCCATGACTCCCGAGTAGTAGGTCACCTCCTGCCCTCATCCCTTCCCCTTCCCATCTCTCTGCTTGAATTGGATAGGATCTAGGCGCTCCTGGACCCGGGCGGGCATCCGGTTAGGATGTAACCCTTCCTCCTCTAGAGATTACCAATTGCGGATGTGATCTTGAATTCGTGATGAACTTGTGGATTTCTATCACCGCTTCACGCCGATGGTCAATGTTTTTTATGTACTCGACGATCCTGGGTTGTTGATGGATGTACACCAATTGATTGTTGATGGAAGTACATGCTATTCAGCTTACTCTTAATTATGCATTGACGTTGGAAACCTCACTGTTGCTTTCAACTTCCTTTTTCTCCTTTTTAGATTTAACTTTGTAATCCGGAACTACTGCACTATGACTGAATCATACTCTGTAACCTGACTATTTTTTTTTGAGGGTAAAACAGTAGGGCAAAAAACCCCACTGCAATTTTTATATATTATAGAGAGTTACAAAAGAATATTTACAATCTCAATCCACCTCAAAGAAGAGGGATAACATTCTAAGCAGCTATCTCCTGTCTAAATTAATTTCAATCCAATCTTTAAGGCCCTGATGGTACTTCTTCTTAATTCTATAAAGGACCCATCTTAATTCCTGGGCTACAATAGCCTTCCAGTTCTCAAGCGAGGCATGCTGATTATTGAAGATTTCATTATTTCTGCAAATCCAAATGCCCCAAGTTCCAAGTATAAGAATTTCCATTGCAAAAGGGACATTAAGATCTTGTTTAATACTGGCTAAAGTTTCAAAGATATTTTGATCAGCCACATTGACCTGTGAAATTTCAGCCCAGCAAGCTCTTGCAAAAGGGCATTCCCAAAACAAATGTAGGATGGTTTCTTCACTGTTGCAACCATGGAAAACACATTCATAAGATGCCAGAGAAAAACATTTCCTTTTCAGAAGGTTTCTTGTGTTGAGTCTATCAAGCAGTAAGAGGCAGAAGAAGAATTTGTGCTTTTGCTGACAAGAAGATTTCCACAACCAAGAGAAATGTGGCTGAACCGGTTGGTAACCAGCTAAGGAGCAATAAGCCTTTTTGACCGAAAAATTACTGCCCCAAATGTAAGACCAATTATCAGTCTCCCCCTGCCTGCCAGTATTGAGAATTTGCTCAAGACTTTGATATTCCTGGTAAGCTTGTTGGGACAGAGGAAGGTAAAAAAGGTCCTGAGTATTTTCAGTATGCAGGAACTCACTGACAGAGATGTGAGGGTTTTTTGCATAGGAGAGGAGATGAGGAAGCTTATGTTGAAGGCAACTATCATTCCACATATCAGACCAGAGTAGTGTGGATTTCCCATTTCCAACCAAGCACTTTGCAAGTCCTTTAAAAATGTCAATCAATTTTAGATGAGCTTTCCACCAAAAGGATCCCTCAAGACTTCTTCCAGGGAGCTTACCATTACAGTAGTAAGTATTCCATATAAGGTGAACCCAAGGAATATCTTTGTGATTATAAAATTTATCCAAATTCTTCAAAAGAAGAGCAGAGTTTTGAACATTAAGGTCTAGAACTCCCAATCCCCCCCTGATTCTTGGGTCTACAAACTTTCTTCCATGCTACAACAGCAGTACCTCTTGCTTGAACATCAGAAGTTTTCTTTCTCCACAGACATTGCCTCATATACTTAATCAACTGTTCCTTGATAGTAACAGGAAGATCAAAACAACTCATGTAATATATGGGAAGGGAAGACAACACAGATTTAACTAACTGCAGTTTCCCCCCATAATTAAGAAAGTCAGCTATTCCACACAACCTTCTCTCAATTCTCTGAACAATAGGCAGGAAATGTTCCACAACAGGTTTATTCAAGCTCAGAGGCAAACCAAGATAGGTAAAAGGCAAGGAACCAGTGAGGCAAGCAAGGGTATTAGCAAAATGGCCAAGCCTCTCAGAGTCCATGTTAATTGGCATCATGCTGGATTTAGAATAATTAACTTTGATTCCAGTGGAGAGAGCAAAAGTCTGTAGAATGGCCTTAAGGCACAAGAGTTGCTCAGAATCAGCCTTGAGGATTACTAAAGTGTCATCTGCATACTGAACCACAGGGAAATCAGGACAGAACACATTTTCAGTGGGCAAAGAAAGAAGACCCAGGTCCATTGCCTTATTGAGGATACTTTGAAGGAGATTAGCAGCCAGAACAAACAATAAAGGAGATAAAGGGTCTCCTTGCCTAACACCCCTTCTGCAGTAAAATTTTTTCCCAGGCACTCCATTTAAAAGCACAGAGGAAGAAGCTGACCCAAAGATCATCTGAATCCAAGAAATCCATTTATCTCCAAAACCTTTGGCTTTAAGGATATTGATGATTGCAGAATGCTCAATTCTGTCAAAAGCCTTTTCAAAATCAAGCTTAAGAATTAAAATTTCATCCTTGGACTTGTGGCATTGATCAAGAAATTCAAATGCCCAACCTCAACAGTCTTGGATAGATCTTTGCTTGAGGAAACCATATTGATTTTTGTGGACAAGTTTAAGAATGACTTTTTGCAGTCTATTAGCCAGAATCTTGGTGATAATCTTAAAGACACTATTTAGCAAAGAAATAGGCCTAAAATCAGCAGGAGTCAGAGGAGCATCAATTTTTGGAATGAGGGTGATAAAAGAAGAATTAATGCTTTCCAAAGAAGATTGCCCTTCATAGAACTCCACAAGTAGATGTTTCACATCATCCTTAATAATAGGCCAGCAAAGCTTCATGAATTCATTATTAAAACCATCAGGGCCAGGGGATTTATCATTAGGCAGATTTGTAATGACCTCATCTATCTCCTCATCAGAGAAAGGCTTTTCCAAAGCATCCCTTTCTTCATGGCTTAAGCAATCCCCAGCCAAGTCATTAAGATTGAAGTGCATTTTAGGCTTATCAGAAGAGCCCATTCTATTTTTAAAGGAATTCCAAAGGAGATTTGCTTTGCCATCATGATCATAAACCTCAAGATCAGAATCATCCTTGAGCATGGAAATGTAATTATGTCTAAAGCTTATGGTAGCTCTGGAGTGAAAGAACTTTGTGTTTTCATCCCCCAGTTTAACCCATTTAATTTTCCCCTCTGTTTCCAATAAGTATTCTGATCTTGTAATAGAGAAATAATAAGATTTTTCAGGATATCCCTAAGATTCCATTCGTGAACAGTAAGAGTTCTCATTTCCTCCATGATATCAAGAAGGTCAATGGTGGCATTAACATTACAGATTTGTGCCTTCAGGCAAGGTAGCTGTTTGGCCCAAAGCTTCAGCCCTCTTCTCACATTTTTGAATTTAACATTGATTTTTTTGCAGAATCCTTAAAACCCACAGGAATGTTCCAGGCATTTTGAACAATAGCTTTAAACTCCTTATGATGCAGTCAATGATTTTCAAATCTGAATACCTGAGCTTTGGGAATCATTGTGCTAATGGAAATGACACACGGAAGATGATCAGAGGTAGGCTTTGCAAGAGGAGCAACAAAAGTTGAGGGAAAACTCTGAGTCCAGGCAGCAGAAGTAAAAAACCAATCCAACCTTTCCAAGAGGGGATCTTTCTGCATGTTACTCCAAGTGAACTTTCTACCTTTAAGTGGTAACTCTATGAGACCCAAATTATTAATGGCTTCATTAAAGAGGAGCATACCATTCACATCTCCACCCAATTTATTTCTATCTGAAGGCTGTCTACAGAAGTTAAAATCTCCCACAATGAGCCAGTCCAAATCATCAGGCATATCAATGCTGCCAAACCAATCTAAAAATTCAGTCTTTTTTTTCAGGTAAACATGGCCCATAAATGTTGGTGAGGATCCAGGATTCATTGGACAAGAGAGATGTCAAGGAGATGGAGATAGAAAACTCATTGAGAAAGGAAAGATGTCCAGAAAACAGGGAACCATTCCAAATGGTGATCAAACCTCCAGATGCACCTCTGGAGGGAAGAAATTCAAAATTGGTAAATTTGGAGGGGCAGAATTTTTTAATGTAGGAGCTATCAAAGTCCTCACGCTTAGTTTCTTGGAGACAAATAATGTCACAACCAGACTCCTCAATTTTGTTTCTGAGAGCAATCCATTTCTTTTCAGAATTGATTCCCCTAATATTCCAATTCAAGATCTTCCAAATTCTTTTGTTATTCATTAAGAAACCAGGAGCAAGTATAGATATGGGGTGATATAAATAATGTAATCACCCAGGAGAGGAAACAGCAATCACAGAGGCAAAAGGCAATCCATTTCCAGGCACCACAGACATGTTCCACAACAAGTATCAACCACACGTCAATATCACAATCACAGAACACATGACAGGGAGTCAACAAGACTCCAGCAAAAGACTTAGTTTGATACATTAAAACACTTAAGAAGAGGGCTTCTTCTTGGCTTGCTGTCCACAGGTACCAGCAGCCCCAGGTTTCTTCTTGCCACCAATGCCCAAGCTGGAAGAGACTCCTCCTTTAATGCTGCCTTTTGGAGGAGCCTTAACTGTCACTTCATTGGCCTTCCCTTTTTTGAGCAACCTCTTCTCTAGGTCCCCATCCTTTACCTTGCAGAATGAAGCAGCAAGATTTTTAACCACTTTGGAATTCAGACAAGGAGGAGCAGCATTACAAACCAGACAATCAGCAATTAGACAATTTATGTGACTTTTAAAACCCCCATTTAGTTCAACAATTCTAGGGCTTCTTCTCACCTCAGTGTCCACAAGAGGTTCCTTGCCCTTTCTCTTTCTGGCAGGGGTAGAGGGAGAGCATGAAGATTTATTGGATTCAATACCCAGACAAGAAGGGGCCATCTGGGAAAAGCTCTCATTAGGAATGATGAAAGAAATGGAACTTTCCTCAGCAATAGGTTCTTTAATAATTTCCCATAAAGGAGAAGTAAGAAAGCCCTTGACCCAATTAAACTTCTCAGGGGTAGCAAGCATGAGAGTAATGAAGTTAAACCAACTTACAGGGATATCACACTTAAGAGAGCCCATTGAAGAAGAGTCCTTCTGAATATGGGGGGCAAAATAATTCTCCCAGAGCTCCAAGCCTTGTTGGGAAAATCCCTGCTTAGCAGCATGCACATCAGGAATGGAGATAAAAGTTCTCACCATCCCAACCTGAAGGTGAGCCTCATTTGGAGAAAGTAGGTGCTGGTCTTCCAACATCCAATCATCATTCTCAGGAGCCACAGTGCTTGAGTCCATAGGGCTTCCCACCCCCTCCTCACCATCAGAGTTGGCCTCCTCATCATCAGCCAGATAGTTCTGAAAAATGTTTTGCAGGCCTTCACCAATGCCTACCCCTTGTGGTGCAACAGCCACACCCTGCTCCTCCACAGCCTCAGGTTCATTAACAGACTCATCATCATCAGACTCCCAGTCTTGAACAATGATAGCACCTGTAACTCCACTGTTCACATCTTGAGGTGGCAGATGCTGATTGTCAACAGGCATATCTTCTCCAGGAGCAATGACAGGGCCTTGAACAGGAGCAGCAGCAGCCTCCCAGGGACCCCAACCTTCAGCATTACCACCATCAGGGGCAGGATCCTGCACAGGGGCCATCCACTGTCCCCAACCACCCCCAGGAGCAGGGGGGGGAGGAGGTGGAATTTGGGGCCCAAAGACTGGGCCATGAGCAGGAACAGGGTGTGGGTCCACATTGTCATCTGGCAGTGGGTCCTTCTCAGGTGGTCCCCCTCCAAGCAAGTGACTCTGAAGAACTTCAACAGAAAAAGTCCATGACTCTGTCTCCACCAAGTCACCAATGGTAAACCTCACACTCTTGGGGATGTCAACCAAGTCAGTAACACGAATCTTAGCAATAATCCTACCCTTTTGGTCAGGGTCCCTCTCCCACAAAAGAACCTTCCCAATATCCGCAAAGACAGCATTCAGATCCTCTGTATGCCAGTGGTCAAGGGGAGGCCTAACTAGCATCACCCAGCACTCATTATTAAACTGAGTCCTACGCCAGTTATCACCCTCGTTGTGCTTAACAAAAGAAACATGCACATCTTGAAACAGAATCGGGCTCTCCGCAATGAGTCTATCATGGTCGCTGACATGATGAAACTGCACATACGCAGACCCAAAGGGACAAGCCTGGATATCTCTGAAGTGAACTCCAACCTCATTATTGAGGAAATCAACCAGGACACCATGAATATTCAAGAACGGAACAGGACCAGGGGGAGGGGATAAATGGTAGCAATGGCATACTGTTCATGCGCCCTTGACCTCCGAGGCACCACCACCCTTTTTACGCGATTCCGCCCAGCCACCTACATAATCTGGAAGCCATTCGGTAGGAAAGGCGCAGGATCAATCGGAATGTTCGCCATTACGACGCCCTTCGCCGGCGACGAGCAAGAGGGGAATGGGGTTTCAGCGGGCGGGGGAGTTGAGGAGACAGGGGAAGTGGTAGTTGTTTTTTGCAACGAAGTGGTGAACTCGTGAAAACTGCCGTGAATAATGGGCCGGGAGTGAGTAACTGCCTGGGCCTTGAACCATCCCTCATACGAATTGTCGGGCCAACTACATTTCGGGAAAGAGGGGAATTTCAGAAAAGGAAGGAGACCAGGCAATTTAAATGCCGCGCGATTGGCGCCTCCCCCAGACCCGACCGGCGTTACCATCGACTTAAAACCACCATCAGCGGCACCTGAGCATAAGATCTGCCATGAAGTCCTGATTTGAAATCACCATTGTCGTTGCTCGATCCAGGCGAAGGAACCGCAGGAGACGCAGGAAATTTGAGTCTTTGAAAGACCGAGCCACCTTTACTGGAAGGTTTCAAAGAAGGAGATTTTTTTGCACTTTCTTTTTTGTATGTGACAACTTTCCATTCTTTAACAGACTCCTTATAGAATTCCCTTTCTTCATGAATCCAGTTCGGTCCCCCATTACCCCAGAGATTGACATGAATCACAAAAGAATTACATGAAAACTTTGAAATATTGTAAATCTCAAAACCCCGCCCTTGAAACAGCAGAAAGCGAAAAGTTCTATCTTGCAGAAGCTTCACCTGGAATTTAGAAGCATTACCACCGAAACAGGCTTGAAGAGCAAGACTAACAGTATGAAAGTCCAACTTAAAATTTGCTCGCCCAAAAGAACAGACCAGATAAAAGGGTCTTTTCCTGAAACCACCAATGAAATTAACTTGATGCCTGAATTTATCAAAAATCCTCTTCTCAAAATCACGCCCTAATGAAAAATCCAGGGCAGGCCGACACGAAGCAACCTCTTTAGAAGCACACCCCGAGGGGAGGTTTTCAGAGAAATCCAGAGATCTAGGCACCAGCTTCTCAACATTGGTGGAAAATTTCTTAACCAAAGGACTAGGCAAAATCTGAGTACCGACCACAACCCTCTTCACCTGGAGATCAATAGAGATGCCAGAGGCCACCACCTCACCATGGATCAAGTATCTAGCATCAATCACAACCTCATTGTGGTTGAGGAGAACAAGCCTTTTAGAACTAGGAAAGAGCATCAGAAAACCTTTAGAAGGCTCAAGATCATCAGTCGGCAAAGAGGAGCAAAGGGCATGCCAGACCAGTGTCCTCATCTGATCCAGTGATGGTAGGAGATCTACCAAGAAATCTAGATGAGGGATCCAAAGAATCATTAACACGAGAGAGATGAGAGGGGAACCTCAAAACAGATCCAACAGAGATCTTCTCCCCATTTTCCAAACATCGACCCTCAAGGGGAGAGCCTTTGGCATTGAGAAGAACCAGCCAAGAATCAGCCGAGACAACAAGAGAGCCTTCCAGAAACTTACCACCCGTGGTCACACCAGAGTAGGTGACCTTCCAACAGCCTCTAGAGGAATCCATGTAGAGCCTACGCCGACGAGGCGCCGGCGAAAGCCGGAGGCCGACCAACGGTCACCTCAGAGGAGCCTCATGCCTCGGAAATCGTGCGGGGGTGGGAGTCCTTCATCATAACCTGACTATTATATACATCTTTGTATGTGCATTGCGGTGCACAAAATTGTAAGCCTGCCATAGGGATTTGGCGGAGGTGGCGGCAGTGATTTCGCCCGGGTGGTGCCCTCACCGAGCGCAACAGCGAGCGGATGCATACTAGCATGTGTTCATACAGTTAGTCAGGTTCTTAATTCATCGTGCATTTTGAAGCTTCTGATTTGGGAAGGCTGCCATGGCGGTATCGAGTGGATTCCATTGCAGTTTATGTGGTGACACCAGAAGCATCTCGGTCGGAGGCCATCTCGGCGAGAATACATGAAGGTCCATATGGACTACCTGGTAGTTGCTCTAAAACGTTGGATGCAAGCGTGCAAGGAATTCATTGCCTTATTCAGACACTATTTCTAAACAACAATGGATCAAGTGGGTGGCAATGCCGGTGACAGGTCATATGGAAGCCATGGATGGAATAGGAGGTAATTAAGCATTGGTTCAGTTGGATCGCTACACACTTATTTTCGTGAGCTCATGACACAGTGCATCACATGCATCCGAGCACAGAATGCTATTGTATAGTCTTTGTACACATATACATTTATCCATTGCCTCTGATTGGGTCATGGAGCTAAATAATTGGTTCCTGCATGCAAAACTTCTTATCTTTCCTGTCAACCATCTCATATACATGTCCAAAGTTAGTTTCATCTTGTTGTGCTATCCATGTGATTGGTGTATCTCCCAGTTAAGATAATGAAGGCCGTGATTTGTACTTTAACTGAAATTTGCCTCCTGCGAAGCAATGATATATGTTTCTAGCTAGCTTAGCACTTCACATATATTTCAGTAATGCAAGTAGTCCATGTTCACACACATTTCGCAGCCGCATCATTTATATTGTGAACATCCCAGGAATATCAGGGATAGGGAGGAGAATCTGTTCTTCAAGGTTGGCATTTCAGTTTCATTGTATATTCTATATTCATATTGAAAACATTGAAATTGTCTTACCATACCCTAAAACACTTAGGACTTTGGTGAATTTACTGCATTGTTTCTGGAGCTTACACATTATCGTTTGTCTGGATCATGTCAGGTTGCCTTCATGGAGGAACCGACACGGGATCAGAGTGTGTTTGCAGCGGTAGCAGGATTTGGGCCCTACTAAATTTTGAGTTTTTCTTGTTAATCCCAACCTGCACTGTGCTAATTAAACACATTTTAAAGACCATGCAATAGAGTCGGGTATTAGATGACAGGATTTCAATTGGACAGTGTGCAGAGTTTGAATTGGTATGAAATAGTGTGTTTCTTTCTACGTATTGATTGTGTTCGGCCCTGGTCAAACTTTACAGGCACAAAGAGACAAATACGACGAAAAGTTCAGGAACGTTACTCTACTGGTACACCTATTGGTACTGCTATTTATTTTTACCTACTTTCAAATAGGATGCCTTTTTTCTGATTAGATCATCGGTTTCAAAATTTTGATAAGAACAAAAAAGCCTGAGTTTCCGAACTGAACTAGCAAGATTTTCTTTTTAGTACACAATTTGATAAGACAAATGAAATTGCCCGGTTCATATTAGGATGGTCGTCAACTGAAACATGATGTTGTTGTAATTAAGACAACCTGGGTGCCATTCTTCAGTGCCATTTATTGTTCTGAGTTAAATCGTGAGGGGTCTGTGATCCAAACAAGCATTGAAGTTCAACTGCTCGGTGCAAATTGGTTGTTTCTAGGATTTAGGTTATGATACTGATAACGATTTAATTTGTATTTCATAAATAACATCCATCCGTCTAGATCTCGAGTGACTTTCGAGAGGAAATAACAACCGGATCATCTTGTAGTTCATACTCTGTTAGGTACCATGCACGCATGCACTGTATATATTTACTATATTATTGTGTTAAATATAGTCTCATCTGTTGAGTTGGACTTCTGGTACATAATCTCTCCCGGTTTTTGCAGGAGACAAAGCTTGGACGCCTTATTCACCTCTTTGTTGTTATTTCATTGAGATGAATTTATTTCAGTTTAGTTTTGCAGCTAAGTGCCTTCGATCTTGGATGCCATTTTACATCCTTTGTAATGTTCAGTAAGTTTGAATAATACAGACTTGATTGATGTCTAATTTATCATATCATAGCATGTTGCTCAACGAATAGTCAGTCTTCTTCTGTAAAATTAAGCGTCATTTGGGGAAGAGAGTTACTATGGCTTGCATATACGTAGGTGAATCCTCTGAATGTGATGAGAGAGTCATGTAAGAATGCTTTCAAAACTACATTAGTGTGGTCTACTAATTCATATAAGATACACTCTACTATTTCTTACTTTTTATGCACCTTTTTCCATCTATCATGTATAATCACTTTTCTGTATAGATTTTTTGCAGTTTTCCATAAAGCAGATGCAACTATTCTATTATAGTTTAGTAGGTGATTCACAATCGACAGGTCCGGCCCTAACATGCCAGGGGCCTGGTGCAAGAATTTTTTTTTGAGCCCTGTACATAAGCAATTATAGAGGCGTTTGCCTATTCAACTTTGTGTATTGAATAAAATCATCTATAATACATTTATACTGAACAAAAATGCTTAAATTGTTTTATTAAAAGGCACCTGGAGAAGCCAAGAATTCTACTGACAATTGCAGACTAAGGAAGTATTTATAGGAAAATCAACTCCTCCACTAATCACCTCAAAACGGGTATTTTTTCAATATATGTTATATTTATACTCTCCGTCCAAAAATAATTGACTTGCATTTGTCTAAATTCATATATATCTATACACTAAATACGTCTAGATACATGCGAATTTAGACAAACTCAAATTAGTTATTTCTAGATAAAAAAGAGTAGGAAAATCAACTCTATTACTCAAGGGGAGAGGGTTCCCAGCATCGGGCGGTGGAAACTAAAAGTAGGAGAAATCGATTTGACGAGGAACGCGACCAGACATAACACTCTTCTTCGTTAGCGATATATTCATGCTTGCGTACAGGGGCTGAATGGGTGAGCTGCTAGAAAGTAGCAATTGAACTGATCGGTAGATCAATTTCCTTTCTCTGATCTAACATGAGTGCATGTGCGTTCCTGGGTGGGCCCTCCAGCAATCTGGGCCCTGTGCCACTGCACCGGCTGCACAGGCCCAGGGCCGGTGCTGACAATTGACTCTAGAAACAAATTTATATGTATTAGAATTAGCTTACTTATGATTAGATAGAAAGTTTACTTATGATTTAGCTCTTCTCTATCTGTTACTATGCAACTGTATTTTATAATTTGTGTGGTCCTCACATTCCATTCACAAAACAAAATCATATGTTGTGTTTACTAATACACTTCATTCTCCCTACATATTGTTAAAGGACATCAATTTGGGTGCTCATGCGATGTTGTCCCCACCTTTGTTGCTGCTACCTTTAGCTTGCAGAGTTGTACTTGATTATACCATGATGACCGACATGGATCCGTAGAATATCACCAGCGTTTGGAAAGGTTACAAAACAGAAATAAAGCTCTAATCTGGAAATACCTTGAGTTAGATGTACTCTGCAATGTATCCTATTTTCTAGCCATTGTATGTTGCCTGCAATATTTTCATGGATTGGGAAATCAAGAACTGACCTAAGCTATGTTTTGGGTTGAACAATTTAGGAGAAGGCTGGGAAATATTGAAACACAATAGCAAAATATTCTTTTCCCTGTCGGGGAAGTTGTGAGTTTTAGTTTACTGATTCCATAGTGTAAAAATATTCTCTGCCCTATAGGAGAAGACTAGGAAATATTGAAACATCATGAATACTATGTAGAATTATTAGAGTTAGATGTGAAATAAATGTCCCAAATTAGCCTAAATGTTGTGTGCATGTTTTAGGAGACAAGGGGAATTAAGGTACCTTTGGATATTATTCTATTAGTTAAGAATTTCTCCTTTGGTAGCTTATTTTCCCTTATTTAACTTTTTGTTTCTCGTTTTTAGTTATGGGAAGCTATTCGTGGGAGATCCATGAGTGTGCTTAGGTAGATATTCATGTGTGATATTTTGAAAAGATGTGTGGTTCAGTTTTCTTTGTGCTTAGTCCGAGCTTTTTCACGTCTAAGAATGGATTTTTGCGGCGCTCATCTATTAATCTGTTTGGTACTTGACTTTAGTCGAGTGTAATGTATTGAGTGTAAATAGATATTTCGGTACATGTTTATTGCATATCAGTTCGCTAATATTTATGTTTGTCATCGTTGGAGCTAGGCAATGCAATTTTCCGGAGGTTTCGGCCATCCCAAAGATTAACTAAGCCTGCTTCCTTTGAAGCATGCTTTGGTATTTCCAGTTGGCCAAACTACTTGCATAGGTTAGTGCATTGTCTTCATTTACTATATTCTTTATTTAATGACCCACTGTGATTTCGTAGAACTTGGATACAAGGAAGTTGTGTTCAGCATGTCGCATGTCCATAATAACAAGATGCAATTTTGCTTCTATGCCCATGCGCTCTGCTGGCTATTTTTATGGTTCATCCTTCCACTTTGTTTTTTTGAAGTGTGGCTTGCTACTTATCATGTTAAAAAAATGGTGTCAGCATGGGAAATCCAAGGCCTGGACGAGTGGTGCAGAGGCGTCAACACAACTTGTCTTGATCTGTTATAATAGAATTAAACCTCATTGTTGCTTGTGTTGTATGGTTCACGACCTATATTCTTACAACCTTTTTGAGTAGTTGTAGAGTCCATTTTTCTGCTAATCAATGTGACTCACCATATTTCTGAGACCTTTATCCTTATGTAAACTGTCAACCAGAACAACAATAACTTTTATGTGTCATGCGTGCTTCTCAAAGTTTTGGTTCTAATGTGCTATGTATGAATACCTAAGCATGCATGATGAGTACATATACCTAAAATAACAGTACATCGAAGGAAGTTCGTAACTTTCCATGGTGCCATCTACAAACCTTGCAAATATCACAAAATGCTCAAGTATTGCTCAGTTTGGAGCAGATCGAACCCTTCAATGTATTTTTACTTTTATTAGATACATGTACCGCTGGTTTAGAGAAAATATAGTAATTTAGAGATTGTTTTTTTGAAAAATGCTATCTTTATTAGAGATTTGAAATGGAGTCTGTAGAAATGTTTTATCCTCATTGATTATGTTGTGAACTTTATGTGATTGTAGTTAGCTGAACAATCATAATAGTATTTACATTTGCTCGGTGAGAAGAGGGAGGAGAATTTTAGTTTCTACAATATTAACACTAATTCAGTTGTGATATGATACAGTGTACTGTTCATTTCTATTGTGGGTGTGAGAGAGGGGTGTGTGTGAGAGAGGGAGAGCGAGATGAGGGGGAGCCAAGCAAGCGATGGCTGGCGGGAAGGGACAAAGATTGTTATTAACATAAATTCACTTGTATCATGATACACACAACACTTAATCAGTGTATTTTTTACTTGTTTGGGGTTAGACGAGTAGTTGTGTCCTTGCTTCCTATGGATCTGACATCCAATTAACTTATAGCTACATACAATTCTAATAAATAGAATCCTAATATTTTTTAGTATACCATTTTTTTTATGCATACACATTTCAGATATCACGCTTAAGAACGACGCAAGACTTAACTAAGACTCAATAACAATAATAACGTGAGGTTTCTGTCAACGGTCCGTTTTGGACAATTTTACCCCTGCATCTTAGAGATATTACGTGGTTTGCCACCTCCAAGTGAAACTGAACGGTTCAAGGTGGATAACGAAAAGCTGAACTAGGCTCCCTCGACCCCTCCCGGCGTCGCGCACCCGTCCTGGACTCCTCCCTATCTCCTAGCTCGGGAATTCGTCGCGCGTCCAGCCAGGCCTCCGACCCGTCCACTACCTCCAGCAGGCACCACACGCCCATCCGGCCTCCTCCCTATCCTAATACGTTTTTCAGCCTAGCGCGCGCCATGTTCCCAACACCATCTGCGTCCTCCCCGTCATCCGGATCCGGCAGCCGGCGTGCACATATGCGTTGGATTTGTGCGCCAAGGTCGAGGCTGTGTGGAGAAAGCATGGGGGTGACCGCTTGGTTGTGGAGGAGGGGAACGGAGATTTTTGCAGAAATTCCGTACGCTTCCTCCCCAATCCCCCGCGTCCCTGCTCCTCGCCGCCGTCCCAGGCTCCCACCACTAACTGCATGGGATGGGTTGGTTCGGGGCCGTGCAGATGGGGTGGGCCGGGGTTGCGGTGGTGGTTGGCCGGGGCCGTGCGTGATGTAGGGAGAGGAAGAAGAGGGAGGAGAGGGGCATGCTGGAGAGAGGAGGGCTAGGGGAGCCACTGAGGGAGAGGAAGAAGAGGCGGGGGAGGGCCATCTCGCGGCAACGTTTTTGCCCAGCTACTGCTGCACTTGACAGATGGCAGCGGAAGCTTGAGGTAATTGGATTTCAGGCCCTGTGTTGGACTCATGCCGGACAGTCCAATTGGCCGGACGACCATGTTCATCAGTACTGACGTTGAGCAAGTACTGCTTGCTTATTTGATTGTTCTTTTACAAAGCAGACATGGAATTGATATATGTAGTATGATTACTGGTATCAACTGGACGAGGGGCCCTCCCCGTCTCGAGTGGAAAGGAAATTGGCACCTCGCCCGAAAATTACAGCCTCCAGCGCAAGCCGATTTGGGGCTTCAAAAACGGCAATGCTCTTTCATTTCAGGTTCCCCTCTTACTTTGGTACTACAGGACATCAGCTTGCCGCCCTTCATCTTGATTCTTGAGGGTAAATCAAAGCCGTAAGTGATAGAAATACTTTCGATCTTATGAATTTTGCTAGAGCACCTCTCCTCACATTGTAGGCTGACGATGTTGACAACGGCCTGAAATCCCTCTTTCCACTGTCTCTGCTTTTTTTTTTCCACTGTCTCTGCTTGACTGCTTCTTTAGCTCAAGATAGATACAATCCTCTTTTCCTCCGCGGAAAACCAACATGAATAATCACTGATTTGTTTAGATTCGGTACAGGTAAATCATTTAGATTTTTTTTTTAAGAATTTTTTTCTTTAGAATTGGTATGAGTAAATTGGACGGCTAGGTGCCAAGCAGCAAGAACGTGTGATTCCCACGACCTAATGGGATTCCCTCGCCTCCTGATTTCCGAGAACAGCAACAGGGTGTGTGTCTCTACTTGCTTGACCTCTTTGGAAGCACTTGCTTGATACTGATGATGCTGCATACATGTCGATGCCACACACAAGTGTCTTGTTCATCTCATTCGACATGACCAGCCGTTTCATCTTTCACATCCGACCTGAGCTCTCAAGGCATTATAATGGACAGATGATTGGATGTTACGGTCAGCTCAGCTATTCAAGATTCAGCGGATTTTATTCTGATGCATATTTGGATCTCCATGACCTTGGCATGAGATTATATGGCGAGGCTATGGAATACACCGTTGAGGTAAAGAATCCCATTAATATTTCTCAAAGTTTTTTCTCCAAAAAGTACAAATACCAACAAAAATAAAATCCTTGCTTTTATGATCGTTTTGTCTGAGATGTAAAAGATGGATCAAGTAGTTTGATACTTTGATCCATGTATGTTCTTGAAATCTTTGCTACACACCATATACAAGACTACATAGGCTCGAAATTTATTTCTCCATTTTTTTGATAGATTTCATATTGTTTTTCTTTTAAGTCATTAGAAAAGACATAAATTTGTACAAGACATGACATTGTAGTTGTATTGAGCATGACCCCAGAAGAAAGCGACCATCATTCGATGGTTGTCAATAAATATTATTTTCATCAAGAAAAAACTTATTTTCTACCATAAGATTTTCTCGTCCATAGCAACGCACGGATATTTGTGCTAGTATTTAAAAAAATTAGGTCGATCCTGGATTAGAAATTGCGTTCTTTATAATTTAAAGAGAAAAAACCATTCCGTTCCCACATTTTTGTCTATCTATCTAAGAAAGAAAAATTCCACTCCCCTCGCGTGACTACCTCCCCAACCCAAACATTCCTTCTCCGCCTGCCTCCCTTCCGTTCCTGCTCCCCACCCCCCAAAACCCTAGCGGCGACTGCGAGGATGGCCCGCAAGAAGGGCCGCGTGCTGTCGCCGTCGCCGCCACCGCCGACGCCTCCGCGGGAGGAGTCCAGCTCCGAGGAGGAGGAGGAGGAGGAGGCGGAAGATACCCCCGCAACCCAAAAGCCCCCACAAAACCCTAACCCCCCTTCTACCGAAGCGGCCGACGCCGATTCATCGGATGGAGGCGAAGAGGAGTCCTCCGACTCGGAAACTGACGCCAATGCCTTCCAGCTGCGTGAGGTCGCCCGCTCCCCTGGCAAGCCGTCGGCTGCGGCTTCCGACGCCGAAGAGGAGGATGGCAGCTCGTCGGACAGCCCAGATCCCGTTCAGAAGGAGGCAAGAAAGCCCAAGGCCGAGGCCGGGAAGAAGAGGCAGGCCCCTGAGTCCAGTACGTCTGGTGGTAAGGCCAAGAAAGCCAAAGCCGATGTGGAGAAGGCCGTGCCTCTTTCGGCCAAGGCCAAGAAGGTCAAGTCTGGGAAAGAGAATGCGCCTTCTGAGCTCATTGCCTCCAGCAAGGGTAAGAAGCACAAGGAAAAGGCTTTGCCGGATCGGTTGCCATCCAAGCCTGTAGCAAGACGCTGGTCAACTGAGGACGAGATCAAAGTCCTGCAGGCTCTTGTCAGCCACATCAAGACTAATGGCACCCATCCTAGCGCTCATCACCTTGTTGCTGCTGTTGGTGACAGCCTTGAAAGAAAGAACTGTGGCTATAATGAAATGTATGAGAAGGTTCGGCATCTTAAGCAGCGACATGAGGTCGTCTCCAAGAAAGCAGTCAGTACAGGCACCTTGCCAAGTAATGATGATGAACTCCGGAAGTTCAATCTCTCTGAGGCAGTCTGGGGAGAGAGTGCAAAGGAGGTTGTTGCAGCCCTCATATCTCAAAATGATGGTGCTCCCTCAAAGAGCAAGAAGGGGAAGACTAACAAGGAGAAAAAGGGTGGTGCAGCAAAGGAAGCCACCAGTACCAAGAATGAAAGCGTCGGAACTGAGAGTAGTAAGGGGCAGGCCACTAAAGAGAAGGTAGATGGAGATGCCAAGGGCAAGTTATCAAAGAAGGCTGCCACAAATGATACTCCTGGTAAGATTAAGAAACAGGGAAGTCATAAGGACGAATTGGAAGAAGATGCAAAAACTGGCACTAGAAAGGAGACCACCAATATTGCCACTCAAAATGGTGGCACTTCGGTGAGGAGCAAGAATGGAAAGTCTGACGAAGAGAAAAGAGATGGAGATGCAGAGAGCCTCGTACCAGTGGAGGTCACAGCGGTCACTCAAAATGATGATACTAGAAATGGGGAGACTTGTGAAGAGAAAATGGACACAGATCCTAACGTGAAAAACATGCGCAAAGGGTTCGATGAATTACAAAACTTGTACCCCAACCTTACCTCTTATGTGGAGAGCATCCAGGCCCAGCATCCATGTGGGGAGACACTGAAAAGAGCATTTGAGTTCATTGCTGATGAGAAGGCTTGTGCTTTGGAATCCAAGATCAAGAAGCAAAGAGTAGCTGAGATGAAGACGGAGATTCGCCGAGCTGATACTAGGAAGGAGGTGGCCAACATAATAATAGGATTGCTGGACTAAACCCTTTGGTGTTGTCAACCCATTTGTGTGGTATACCTTTCTTCTTACACTTGCGTTATTATGTTTTCTCCTGATAATATATGCAAGATTACATAATGTGAACTGAGTTAATGTGCTTTAGAAAAGCCGAATGTCACTTTAGAAAAGCCGAATGTCACTGAGATATGGTTTCACCTTATTTAAATACACAGTTGCGGTTTCGGTAGCTTATTTTTCTGTAGCAAGTTAGAAGTGCATTAAGTGTTCACTAGGAATATTGTATACTGTATTGGTTAGGTTGCTGCAATTTGTGCTTCTGTTATAATCTGTTATGTTAGCTATTGATCAGAGTTCATCTTATGCTGTTGGGTTTATCTCAAGGAATGAGGATTACAAGTCAGCAAGTCGAGCCGAGCAGTGCTCCATGACTTGTGCTTGACGACTTGTAATCGAGCAGTAGGTACTACAAAATACCATAGTAGTACTCAACTAGTAATGCTAGTATACTACAATAGCGTTTGAAGGCATGAGAGTAGCCAGAGAAGCAACAGCACCAGGAGCGGCGGCCTGGTGCCTGGTGCGTGAAGAGCCAGGTCTGCAGGGGCATACACCATGGACAGATCCTTATGCTCGAAGGCAAACCTGATAAGTGGGCCTTCTCATGAGTTGTTTGACTCAAAAACCTAGACTGGCCAAGAATAATTGACTAGTCAGGCGATCAATCACCCCCATGAGTCGAGTGGACACCCTAGTACTACCTCCATACCAAAAGAAAAGCGTATAAATTTTTCCAGAAGTCAAACAAGAAAAGGTTTGACCAAGTTTATATAAAAAGAATATCAACATCTATAATACAAAATCAATGTCATTACATAGATCTTGCAATATACTTTCATAGTATGTCTACTTTATATTGTAAATGTTGATAGTTTATTGTACTCGCTCTGTTCGGAAATAAGTGACCTGGATTTGTCTACATTCACATTTATCTAGACGCGTTTTAGTAGATACATGTGAATCTAGACAAATCCGAGTTACTTATTTCCAGATGGAGGAAGTATAAGTTTGATCAAACTTTATACCGTTTGTCTTTAGAAAAAAATTATACGCCTTAAATTTTGGAATGGAGGTAGTAGCCAATAGACTACTCAAGCGTCTCTTAATCGGTGGTTTATGTTATTATTACCATCCCCATATGTTGGGAAAGAGTTGATTCTTATATTTCTAAAATATCATTTGTGTTCGCCTTACATATTCCGGAGTGAATAACCTGGTATGCTTGTACTGTCACATGCCAAATTTATTCAACAATAACTGGAGTTTAGTGCAATATCTAGCTTTGGTTATATTATTTGCCATATTTGTTTCCTAATGATTTGCCATACTTGTTTCCTGTTGATTTAATTTGCAACATCCATGTAGATTTGATTTGCAACATCTGAACTAGCAAGCATGACACTATTCATAGATAAGCAAGCATGGAACTATCTTTTAAGGTGACACTTTTAGGATGATTTTATTTGCAAAATCCATCCCAGCTTATTAGAATGTTTTTTATTTAGTTTCTTTTTTATTGTATGGTAATTAGCGTATAAAATAAAATGTTTGAAAATTGAGAGGCTTAGAATTAGAGAGATTAGAGGAAAGCACTTGTATCAAACTAATTTGTGAGAAGTAATTGTGAAAATGCATGGACATTTTGTCCCAGTTAAACATGACTCTTGAGTCTTGGTTTTAAGTTTTAACTGGTGACAGGCAAGAAGATACTGTATATTTTGATACAGTTATCTATGTCGCTGTAAATTATTATATCTGTAATCTGAAACTGAAAGTTACTTCATGTGCTAGCTCCAACCATGAGGCTCCTAGCATTGATATTTTGTGCTCTTCATGGCTGAATGCTACTTCATGTGTTAGTTCCAACCATGTACAGTGCTTAGTCATCCATATCCTCCTTGATTAAACAAAGCCTCTATTTGCTCCTGTAGTTACAATATCTTAACAAGTCTTCAGAAAAATCTTTTTTTATTGTTGATTCTATGAAGCTTATACATCTGCTTCTGTTCATTGGTAGATGAGGAAAACAAGAGAGGCTGGTAAGGAAGTTGCCTTGGAAGACCCTGGACCAAGATTATTAAAGTTTGCTTTTGTTCTTGATGCCTATGAAGTAACCATTTCAAGTATCCAGTCCCATTTTGAGGTGCAATTAGTTTCTGAACTTCTAGTGATGGCCTATGCACGTTGGACCTGTTAAATGCTTTTAAATTCTTAGTATCCCATTATATTGTCAAAAAGTTATTGGTTTGTAGTGATATCTTTTGAACTGGGTGCATAAATGTTCAGAGATGAAGTTCTGAGGTTTGGCAGTTGTACTTGTTCAATGTGCTTCAGTGGTACTGGATACCTGTAGTAGATGAGAAATTCCCCAACTAAACACTGCAAGTCCTCGTTTACTTGTGTGTGTGTTTGTAATTCTAACCCCAGGCAGGGGTTTTGGTGAATCCCTTCTTTTCACCCTATCACCTAAAAAAATCTTCCATTTCAATCACATACAATTCCTTCCCATATCCTCCCTCCGTTCAAAATATAAGATGTTTTAGATTTATGAAGAAAGTGTATCTAGATTTTTTTTTAGTATGTAGATTCATTCCAAACATGAGTAAACAGTCTAGATACATTTGCTTCACAAAGCTAAAACTCTTATATTTTGAAATGGAGGGAGTAGTTCCTAACCCCTTGTTGTTTAGGTAGGGAGTTACTCTCTCCATCCTAAGGCTTAATGCCTACATATATTTTTTTAAAAGTTAAGTCATGTAAATTTTAACTAAACTTTTTGTTTTCTAAAAACATGATCAATCCGTCGCGTGCTAAACCTGCTAAAATGACGTCTAAAAATCAAAAAAATGGCGTTCTATTTGACTGTATCCGCTGTATCCGTTAAAGATGTTCGCGGTTCCTGGGAACGGATCCAGCTGGTTTGTTTACGATGAATGAAATCATGCTGGGATATGCAGATTGTACAGCTTTGTTCCATGAGATGGATTTGTACTATGATCGTTTCGACCATCACGTACTAGTATTTGTGCGCTGCATTGTGTATGAGCCTAGTGAGCAGTAAGTATTCCTTTCGTTTTAAAATATTAAAATATAAAATATTTTAAAACGGAGGGAATATCTTGCAACCATAATCTTCAGTTAGCTGTTCTAGCACCGATTTCTTCCTCACTGCAATGCCGTTGTGGTTCGTCTATCAGAAACACTCCACGCTGAAAAAAAAGAACACGTCTAGCGGGCGTCCAAGCGCCAGATCGTTATCCTAGGCGCACCCTACCCTCACACGCGCATGGATAGAAAAAAGGCAACTATCCCTTCCGAATCGAAATCCCAAACTTCCCTGATCCATATCACTGACTCTTCTCGCTCGCCGGCACAATCCTCTCCTCACCTTGTAGCTCCTACGAGCACCTCGCCATGCCTCATGGCAGCCCATCGCGCTTCACCCGTGAGCACCACCGCGCCACCCAATAGCCTCGCGCGCCTCTCGGCGAGCACCGGCACGACTCCGTGACAGCCCTGCGATCGTCCCAACGAGCACCGACGTGCCTCCCATGTCCTCGCGCCAAACCTCGTCAGCAACGGCAAGCCTCACACCTCCCTTGGTGAGCACCGACTCCTCTCCCTCGACAGACCCACGCACCTCACCGGCGAGCAGGGCGAATTTCTCACATTTGAACGCCGATCCTAGGCACGAGTGCACGGCCGCTGCTGCCTCTCCTATGAACTCCCGCATGGCCAAGCACTCCTCTGAACTTCCACACGGATGTGTGCACAGCTGCACTAGGCCACCATTGACCTGCGTAGGAAGGTGTAGCCTCAATGACGGTGGTTGCCCCGTCGTGTGGACTGGGGCGACGGGCCAGGCGTTGCTGGTTTTTGTAATCGAGAGCTCTGTAGGGCAACAAGCTAGACCGGTGCCGTACAACGACTGCCTTCTTTTTTGCAAGGTGCGGCTTCTAGGTTCTAGCTAGCACTTAGTTTACTCTGTGCTAGCACAGGAATCGAGCTAACTAGTAGAAGTAACTTTGTCATTGCCTAACAACATATAGTATTTGCTTAACTCTGTCAAATTGTTGCATCACATGTACATAGTAGTTATACATGGTAGCACATTATCTAGCAATTCGCAATGACACTATGGTGGAGCGATATGCAACTCCACATACATTATACAACAATTATAAAACTTTATTACAACAGAAGGCAACTTTATCTCAACAATATGCAGTTTTACCACAACAGTAGACAACTTGATATCCATGGTAAACAACCTCATATCAGTAGTAAGCAACTTTAGAATAGTGACAAGCAACTCACAACCATCAACATGCAACTTCACAATTAGTTGCCTAAGATCATATAATAGTTGCTTATATTATGCTAATGAGTAATTTGTTGCCTGTACCAAAATCTAAAGTTTTTTGCCCAACAAAAACTTTTATGCCTAACGGGGCAACTTCGGTGCCCGACAAAGCAACTTCGTTTTTGATGAGGCAACAACGAGACAATTTTGGTACCTCACGAGGCAATTTTGGTGCCCGATGAACCAACTTTGGTGTACAACAAGACAACTTTGGTGCCTAACAAACAAATTTTGGTGCACGGTGATGCAACTTTATTTTCCGACGAGGAAACTTTGGTTCTCGACGATGTCACTTCGGTTCTACGAGGCAACTTCTATGTCCGACGAGGCAACTTTGGTGCCCGGCAAGGCAACTTTGGTGTCCGACAGAGCAACTTAGGTTCCTGAAGAGCCAACTTAGGTGCCCGACAATGCAACTAGTGCCCGACTGAGAGCAATGTTGATGCTCGACAAAATAACTTTGATATCCGATGAGGCAACTTTTGTGCCCAACGAGGCAACTTTAGTACCCGACGAGGCAACTGCGGTGCCCGATAGAGCAACTTCGTTTCCGACGAGATAACTTTGGTACCTAACAAGGAAACTTCGGTGCCCGACAAACAAACTTTGGTCCCGACGAGACATCTTTGGTACCTGACAAGACAACTTCGGTACCCGACGAGACAACTTTGGCACCTGACGAGGCAACTTCAGTGCCCGCAGAACCAACTTCAGTGGGCGGCGAGGCAACTTTTGTGCTCGACGAGACAACTTTGGTGCTCGACGAGGCAACTTTTGTGCTCGACGAGATAACTTCGGTGCCCGACGAGGAAACTTTTGTGCCCGACAGAGCAACTTAGATTCTTGAGGCAACTTTGGTGCCCGATAGAGCAAATTATTTTCGATGAGGTAATTTCGTTTTCGACAAGACAACTTTGGTACCTGACGAGGCAACTTTAATGCCTGGTAAACTAACTTTAGTGCCTGACAAACTAACTTTGTTACCCAACGAGGCAACTTTATTGCCCGACGAGGAAACTTCACTATATCGGTAGGCAACTTTACAAATACTAAAAACAAGTTCACAGCAACAATGACCGGTGATGCATAAAATATGATAACCCAAACAATTTTCACAACAACAATGACCGGTGCCCGATGAAGCAACTTTGGTCCCGAAAGAACAACTTTGATGCCCAAGAAAGCAACTAAAGTGCCTAAGAAAGCAACTTTGGTGCCCTGAGAAGCAACTTTGGTGATAGACAAAGTAGCTTTGGTGCTCGAGAAAAGCAACTTCGGTGATAGACAAATCAACTTTGGTGCACGAGAAAGCAACTTTTGTGATAAAGAAAAAAACTTTGGTGATAGACAAAACAACTATGGTGCATGAGGAAGCAACTTCGACGCCCGACAAAAGCAACTTCAGTGATAGACAAAGAAACTTCATGCCCCACAAGAGCAACTTCGGTGATAGACAAAACAACTTTGGTGCACGAGAAAGCAACTTCGATGCCTGACAAAAGTAACTTTGATGCACTCGAAGCAACTTTGGTGGTAGGTAAAACAACTCTGGTGCCCGAGAAAGCAACTTTGTCCCAACCAAGGCCCATCTAGATCATGTGGGTTGGTCCTGTAGTGAAGTGCTTTGGATCTAAATATAGCACTAAAACATGTCTAGATACGTCCAAATCTACACAAATTTAAGTTAATTAATTTGGAACCTCGACACCATCAAGTAAGCAACTTGGTAGACACTAATGCATAAAAACCAATGTTCAAGTGTACTGTGCACAGAAGATCCTGCTAGTAGACAAAGACCACATGTTACTGTTCTTGATGAGGGAGAAGGGAAATAACAAGTACGCACATAGTCGTATCTATCTATCCATCTCACAAAGAAATTCTCTGAAATCTATGGAGCAAGGCCATGACTGCATGCATCGATGCGCTCCATGTAACATCCCAAAAATACTGAACAATGCTTATCAATTCCCAATCACCAAAATTAGGGTTAACAAAAACTTTTGTTAATCAACATCATATGAATGCATGTGTGTATGTGATAATTGTATGAATGCATGAATGGACTTGTGTGATTGTTCTAAATAGCAAGGAAGGGTTTAAATATGAAAACAACATCATCTAAAACATTTCCAAGCAGAAACAAATCAAGAGAAAAATAAAAAACAAACAAAACAAGCAAATGGTCATTTTTGCCAATCTTGCTCACTAGACCACTTTGAGTGTTTCTAGTCCAAGATTTCAAACAGAAACAAAGCCAAATATTTTCACCCCTTGCTAGACCTAGTAAAAGTGAACCCAATTCCACCTTTCAAACTCACAGAAATATTTGGCAACTTGATTCAAATGACAATTCAAAATTGAATCTTTAACATATGTGAAGATCACCCATTTTCAAAAACCAACCAAACCAATTCACCTTGACCTATCGAACTAACCAGATACTACCTAGTATGTGACTAGTGCACCCACCAAGTTTGAACCAAAAATTCAAATTCAAATCTCTTTTGGCCATTTCATCAAACACCTTGCAAACAGAAATCAAACAAACCACAAACACTATAGTGAGAAGTGATTTGGCCTAAATTGTTCCCTCTCTAGATCACATCAAGCTATTAGTAGATCATCTAGCTCAATTAACAAGCTCTAGCACCACTATGAGCTTGCCATTGCCATAAATGGTGAGCATGCCGAGCCTCAACTTGCCACCCCATTATCGACAACAAGCTAGGAGCAGCTCTAGCCTCGCCAACCTTGTCTGGGATATTGACCACCGTCCACCGCCACCCCCTGTCCAACGCCAACGCTCAGCCAGCCACTGGACCACCCTAGAATCGCCGTGCCCTATGCCTCTGCGCCATGCCGAGAGCGCGCTAGAGCGCCGCACTCGACACGCGCCCACAGACCACGCGCCACCCTCACCGTGTGCAAGCGTGATCACCGCCATCCCAGGAGACCATCAGACAACCCCGTTCGCCGCCGCGTGACCCGTAGCCGCGGTGCGCCATTAAAATGCCCGTCGGACCTGCCCAGAGTACCGCATTGTTCCGACCGTCTCGCACCACCCCATGCCTCACGACCATGCCGTTGTGCTTCGCCAGGGAGCACAGCCCCGCCCCCAACCGTCTCCCATGCCAGTAGCTCGCTATGCCGACGACCACGACGAGCTTCACCCGTGCCCTTTGGTCCCCTCTTGGCACTATAAATAGAGGCCACCCCCGCTCGATTTCTTCACACCAACACACTCCCCTCTCTCTCAGAACCACCCCACCTCACCCCCAGAGCAAGGCGAGCAACAGGTCGCCGGAATTTGGCCGGAGTCTGTCGCAGAGGAGGAAGAAAGGAGCCAGCGATTGGAGTTGCCCCAGGTGAAGCCGACGGTACCAGGAGGTTTGCCGTCATCGACTTTGTCGTTCGCCCCCATCGCCGACACGCGCCTGAGCCCCGGTGAGCCCCCGTAGACCCCCACTGGCCGCGCTAGGGTTCTGTCTCACCGGAGTTGCCAGATGGAGACGATAGGTCACAATCGTTCGATTAGAGTTTGATCCTGCGGTCTAGATCACCCCGTACCGCTTCGCACCCCCTGTCTCGCTGACTAGTGGGGTGCGGTGACCCAGCATACCACTGCATGATGTAGTACACTATAGTCGTTGACATAACACCAATGAAACATTGTTCACTAGTATTACATCCCTCAGAGTAGTACAACAGAAACATAGCAGGTCCAAGACATGACTATA
Source organism: Avena insularis (assembly GCA_023614405.1). Classification (NCBI taxonomy): domain Eukaryota; kingdom Viridiplantae; phylum Streptophyta; class Magnoliopsida; order Poales; family Poaceae; genus Avena; species Avena insularis. Next base: position 194,440,451 of record CM042695.1, on the reverse strand, counting down.
GGTTACAACTCAACTCTTTACACAAGATCCAGAGAACACTCTAGTTTAAAGAGAGAGAGAAACTTCTTACGAAGAAGAATCAAGAATCAATAACTCATAACTACCATACTTATAAAACTAGTAGCTGAACTACTGGCTTGCATTGCTGCTATTGCAATACTCTACAGAAGTAGGTTCTGTGGTTAGAAATTCTATTCTTATCTAATCAGCAACTTCGTCTTCACTTGAGTTGATGTATACGTTGACTTCCTTGACTTTATTGAAGAGAATTAGCTTTTGATGATGATTCCTGGAGCATAACTTGATGTAGTCGTCGTCTGCACTGGCTTTAGAACCTAGCAAGGGTTAAGAAGATACTTTGAGTACGAGCGTACTCAGCAAGTCCACTAGAAAAGGAGTGTTTGATGCACTATAACTATAGCCACAAACCATAGGTCGTAGGCAATGCAAGTTTTCATAAACATTTCTTCAAAGGTTGCTTTTATTCTGAAAAGCTATGTCCGCCAGCCTTCACGGGTTTACTAGAACCTTCATGGGGTTCCTTTCCAGCCGCGTTCGCAGCTCCTTCCCGGAACAGGGAGTAACAAGTTACAGTTCTTACACTCTGCAGAGGTGCATTATTTTTCCTATGAGAGATCAAATCCTTGTTGCACAACCGGGCGATGTTTCCCGTCCACACTTCCTATGGTATGGGGCCCAGTAGATGATCCAAGCAAATCACTGCCTTCTCCGCGACCCCGCATGTCTCTTTGGTGTACGCCAGCCCACCTATTGAATTACGGCAATGGCAGTACAAACCGTTCAGATGCCGGAACTATCGTGGGACATTGAGGGTTCCCACCCATATGCTGCATATCCTATACGAATTAGCATAAATAATATGCACGCTACGAGTGATAACAGCCACGACCCGCACATCCAGCTCCATGCGAGAGGGAAAAGATACAGCTGACTTCTTCGTCCCATTCCAAATCTCATGGTCAACGCGTAATATACGGCGCAAGAATCACTGGCGACATTGGTTGTTAAGTCCTAGGTAATATGTTCCTTTACCACCGGAACTTTCATAGTAGGTTATTACCTCATGGTAATAAACCTATAATAATATTATTATGAAAATAGTGTTTTCGGACCTTTTTCAAATGCAGGTGATGACAACACTGGATTTGTAAAATACTTCATAGAAAATAATCAAAGGACATGAGCAAGTGTGAACTTGCCTTTTGTGATTGCAAGATTATGCACTCACGGTCTTCGAGATGACATAAGATCCAATATCTGAAATCTGCATCATTGGTCCGGTAAGGACTAATGTTTAAAGAGGCAATATGCAGTTATGCATAAGTAATGCTATGCATTTTTGTAAAATTCCCAAATTGAATTCCCCAATATTTTGAGTGAAGTGAATTCAAGTGATTCTTTTCAGAGTTGGTTTATCTTCAAATTTTACTTTACAAGTAATGACCTTTATAAGGAACCTAAGTGTTAACATTCCAAAATATGTAAGTAAAGTATAAGATGATGTGATTATGGTGAATTGTCATGTGGTGACTATGATATAAGTTCTTGGGATTGAGTTGTTAAGAGTTGAAGAACTTATTATGAGATTATTGTTTGAAGTGGCAAAAAGAATAACATTTGAAGAAAAGATTTCTTTCCTAAGGTTTAAACAACCCTAATAGGTTTTAGAATATGATTGATAGAATGTGATTGATGTTGTTTATGCTTGCTTGAATAGTTTGGACTTGAGATGCATTATGTCTCAATTTAAATAGACCAAAGTTAACTATAAAAACATAAGTAGTTTATTAGACATATTGTTTGTAAGCTTTTGAGACTAAAGTTAACTTTAAAAAAGTTAAGTAACTTAAGATGTAATATATTTTAATTATTCCCTAGTTTTAGATTTATGATAGGTATAACTAAGGTGTGGAATTATTCACTTTATATTTAAGTGAATGATTTAGATCAAATTTGTTTTGCTTATTAAGAAAATACTTTGTATTTATTTAATGGGAGCATAATTAGATTATCTTAGTAATATGTTAGAATTTAAAGTTATGTTAATAATGGTTAAGATATAATGATTATTCACCATATTATATAAATGGGTGATACTCAATGTTTATTTAAAAGGGATTCTTAATAAGATTTTTAAAAGAATATTTTAATGTTAAAAGTTATACCTAAGTTTGATTATGAATTGAAGTTATGGGTTTGGAACTAGTACTAAGACACTAATTGTTCAAGGTTTTCTAAGAATTGTGATTATTTCTTACTTAAAAATTGTTTTTTTAAAGAATTCACAAAATAGGTATTAGATAAGGATTTATTATTTAAAATATTAAAGACTTTCCTAATAATATATTTAATATTTTTATAGTGTAATATATTTATTCAAGACCTTAAAGATTAATTTTATTTATTTTTAAGTATTATCTTTATTTTTATAAAATTCATCAAAGAATTAAGTATCTTTAAATAATTGCTTTATGTTTTATTTGTAAAACTCTAAGTGAGTATTTTTATAAAATAATAAAGTTATTTTCATACACAAAAATGATTTTTATTTATTTTTAGGGTTTTAGTTTTATTTTATAAAATTTCATTTAAGATTTAATGGTGTTAATTATTATTTTACTTTAAATTTATTTTAAACACTTAAAATTATATTTTTATTAAGTAGATATTATTTTTGTGGTCATTTTGATATATCATATGTATTTTTAGGATTTTTCTATAATTTTCTATAGCTAAAAATGTTTGGGGTTATTTTAATAATTCATTTATTTTTTTATTTTTATTTTATTTCTAAATCTAATTCACTTGGGCCGTTTGGTTGGGTTCGTGGGCTGGCCTGGCCCATCTGGATTGGGCTTGGGGTCACTTTGACCCCCGACCCATCTCTCTCCCTCACACGCGAGCACGCACGCAGGCACAAACCCTTATCCCGTTCCTCTGCCTCTCACACGCACGCACTGGCCGCCGCCGCCGACGCCCTCCCTTCCATCGCCGGCTCCGGCCACCAAGGTCGCCATCGTGGCGTGAGATGATGTTGTGTATGATGCTTCATCAATGGCCCCAGCTCGATTTGATGCTCGAGCTCTCTCCTAGCCCCGCGTCTCTCTCTGCTGGCTAGGGTTTGCGCTGTTGCCGAGGATGTGGTGCTCCGACACTGATGGATTACAGGTTGTGGCTTGGTGTAGGTCGAGTGCCACCACGCTCCCTGTGCCACCGTGCCGTACCAGCCCTCAATGACCCCATCTGCTTCCTCTTCAATCTCTAAGCGAGGACCACTATAAGTGGAAATTCTCTTTTTCTTTTCTCCACTTAATTCCTCTCTGGAGTTTTCTCGGTGATGATAGGATGATCTTGAGTAGCATAGATGCTCTGTCCTAGTGTTTGTGTGATAAGGATTTGATTTCCTTTGAACTGATAAGTGGAGGAAACTATGTTGATGAAAAATATTGGATGGCTTATGGTTATTAAATCCTTGTATTTCCATCTCTACAAGAAGCTTGATCTTGTTATAGATTGATGCACTTAAGTAAGGTTACTGGTCGTGCTTAGTCTAGTGGCTCATATCTGGTGACTTCTATGATGTGGTTGGATTGATGATTCCATACTTCTAGTTGTAGTGTTACTTAGCCATGCGGCCTGATTCATGGTTGATATTTGATTTAACGGTATGCTTGTATTGACAACAAAGCAAATAAAATAAGATTACTGGATGTATTGTTGGAGAATTGAGTTTTTCTTTTAAAGAAAGATGCTATGCAAGTATAACTTGCATATGCTGTTATTACTGTCAAAATGGCAGTGAAGTGTTCAAATGATCTAGAATTGATTTCTGGTTTCATGGTCTAGGAAAATGATAGATATTCTCTGGCTTCTTTTCTGGCTAAATTTCTAGTCCAATTCCAAGGATGAAAAAGACTGAGGCTTGGATTCCTTTTAGACAAAATACTGTGGTTGCCTTATTCTAGCTCTAGGATGTAATTAGCATAGCAACACTATGCTCACTAAGAGTTTGCTTTTCAAATGATTTGCTTGCTTAAAATGATAAGAACCAATACCAATATGGATCTATTGGTTAATCGGCTGCTAGCAGTGAGGGTAAATGTGTTGGTATTGTGACTGGTGTGAATTGATTGGATGGGAATTTATGACTTGAATGACCATGATGCATGGCCTGAGGCTAATTAACTCAGGGATGATATTTATTCAACCTAGTTTGAATGTTCTTTTGGTTTGGTCAACCCTGTAGTTGTTGCTAGTGCATCTGCCACTGTGATGCCTCCTATTGGAGTGTACACAGGGGTAACTTTCATTAGGTAGTTGACTGTTGGGATGAGCTATCCAGAACATTTCAATTGAGTCGCCAATGATGCTAAGGCTGAGGATTTAATTTGGAAATAATATAGACAGATCCTTTTGATGCCTAGAAATTCTATGATGAGACAAGCATAGTGTAACATCCCTAAAATTATGTTTTCAAAGCTTTGCATATCATCCATGCATTCATGATCATTTTAGGATCATTTTCAAAGTTTTACAAAAATAGAAGCATTTGTATGCTTATTATTTTATGTAAGCAAAGCATTGATCCAATGCTACTCTCTAGTGAGAGAATATTTGGTTTAAACCAATGTTGTTTGTTCATAGGCTTGTTTGATAAGTTCCAAAGCTTGGACAAGGTTTTCAAAACCAGGAAACAAATTTAAACCATTTCTTTGTCTTTATTAAACAATGGGTAAAAACCTTGCTTATTTTAGAAATACCAAAGTGCCAAATAATTTTAAAGTGTACAACATTGTTCTGCAACCAAATGTACACAATTTTCACTTTACAACAATACGGAAATGGTTTGAATTTAAACTTATTTGGAATTCATTTGAAAAGGTTTCTAGAAAATGGAATTAGAAAAAGAAAAAGGATAAAGAATCAGTACTGGGCCAGGCACTACCCTTTCGGCCCAGCGACAAAAACAGCCCACCCGGGGTTCCCTCTTTCCCTCTGTTTCTCACTACAACCACGCACACCCACTCGCTGACAGCCCGACCCCACATGCCCCGTCATCGTCGTCCCTAAACCCCGCCCACGACCTGGCCTCGCTGTTTCCTCCCTCTCCTTCACTGCCGCGTTTAAATTCGGTTAATTGCCGTTGATTGCGTGCCTGATCCTTGCACCCGCTCCGGCTACTTAATACCCTCTCCCTCGCGACCATTTCCCCCAACGTAGCTAGCCAGAAGCGCCGCCAGGCTCCGCAAATTTCCGCTTGCACCGCCGCTGTCCCGACGAGCTCCGACGACTGATTCCAGTGAGTTCCGAGCGCCCCTCGCTTCCTCCTTGACCCTGTCGAGTTCTCCATTCCTCTGTTCTTCTCCTAATGCTTTTGGTTTGCCCGCGCATGACCCAAGTCGCCATCCCCGACCACCTCAGCAAACGACAGAACCGCTGCCCAACTCCGGTGAACGATTTAGGTAATATCAGACCGCCCCTTGCTTTCTCTCTGACCCTATCTTGATCGCCTGATTGTTGTGCACACCCTGACGCCTTTGGTTTGTGTTAGGGCGGTCCACATCTCGGCAACGTCGTCGTCTGCAGGAACCCGACATCGCCCGCAACTCGGACGATCCCCAGTGACCTCCACAGTGCGCCCCCGCCCACGCCAGCAAGTAGTTGAGCATCAGCGCGACCTTGCGAGTTCGGTAAGCCCCTCTGCTGCCCCCAGCCCCTCTGTAGCCGCCGGAGCATCACTGGCAGAGCCTCGCCGTTGCACCGTCATTGCTAGCGCCGCCCATCTGTGGTCGCTCGCTCGATAGCCGTTGGATCTAGATCCAACGCATAGGAATAGATCACTTATCAAAGGGGTACGTGTTAGATATAGCCATGCGTTTTCATTTAGATCCTGTGGCTCTCATTGATCGATCCAGCCAAAACGGTATCAGCCAATCAGGACATGACGTGTGGCCTGCTATTCGTTTTAAAAACAGAATTTAGATCTATTAGTGAATCAGACTTGCAAAATTCATAATTTTTGATCCACACGTTCAAATTTTACAAATTTTATATCATTGGAATCAGGAGAAAGAATGCTATCCATTTATGCAATGTGTTTAATGTTTTGCTCCTGTAAAATTGGTTATTTTTGCAGAGACATTTATAGGATTATTTTGAGTATAGAAATGATTTGAAAAATGATTTAAAGATCAAATAAAGTTTATTTAGTGTGTCTTGGTCTTGTTTATGATTCATTACGGTATACTTGTCTTGTTTGGTGTAGAAAAATCATCACATGGCATTTGCATGCATTCATATATTTTTGTTTGTATATTTTTGATATGTGAATTTTGTGCCATTATTTTATGTGTAGATTTTGGTGCTAATAGTGATTGTGGTTGTGAAGATTGTTGCTACTCCCCAAACTACCAAGGCAAGTGGTGCTTCATGTTTCTATCCCAATATTTTTACCTATGCATTAGAAATATTTTGTATAGGACTTGCATGATTATTTTTCTAAGTATCTATATGCTATTCTTGTGAAATCCTAGTAGTTGTAGTAATGTTAGAATTTCCTCTAAGTTAAGATACTTGCTATTGCCATGCTTAGCCTAGCTAGTAGCAACCAAGGGTGGATTATATATTCATGCTATGAGACATAATTCTAAGTCTTTGACTTATATTTTGCTTAATAAAACAACTAAGTGAATGAAACACCTGGGTGGAATGGAAAGATTGGTTTGTGTTGAGTGGTTACACAAGGCCCATTTCTATGGTTTACCTTGTGTATCACACTTGTGGAAAGCCACCCAGGAACAAAGGGATTTGAGATGCCAAATGTTAAGAAGCTTCTAGTGCAGCCACATGGCAATATGGGCTCTGCCTGGATCACATAGGTTGCAATAACTTAGCCATTTGGAAAGTTGGTGGTAGTGGGATGATAGGTTGGAACGCGTCCATTTGGTCTAAGGGAAGGCTTCTGAAAGGTCCTGTCTTGGTGAAAATCAAGTCTTGTGGGGAAAGTGCACAACCTCTGCAGATGGAAGAATCTAAGTACTTAGCCATGTCCCTGGTATTGGACAATATGAGCATCAAGACATGGAAGCTATCAAGAATCTCCTAATCTCAATTTTCTAAGTAAAACATATGGTTGAACAAGGGTGAAGGTTCACCAATTTCTATTGGTGGTTCCTTGGGAAAGTTTTGTCAAAGAAAAACTTAGAGTTTTCAACTAATAGGTAAAACCTATTTTGAGCAAAGCAAGTAAGCTACACTTAGCCAAATTCATGTAGTAACTAGATGCTAATAATTTACTAAGGTATCACTTGACAATACTATTCCAATGTATTGACCCACTGTGGCTATAACTTGTGATGTTGCAGGTTATTCTGATGATGAATAGGGGTTATGAGTCTACACTCAACATGTTTGCCTGTGGCACATGAAGATGAAGACTTATTTATATTGTTATGGTTGAACTCTTGTATTAGGCCTATGGCCATGGAGTTGTAAAAGACTATGTTTATCTCTGGAATGATATGTAATAATGACCTTTGTTTCTGTGTTCTTCATCTTAAACTGTGGATGCTAGCATTGATCCAGGGACTAGCATTGCAATCACAGGGATCCTTACCTTTAAAAGGGAGGGATCTTACAAATGGTAGCAGAGCACTGTGTTGCCTGTAGGATTATAACCCTAGGATTGGATTAGAAACCACTAAGGAAAAATTTCAACACTTTGAAAATTTTCTACACTTGTCTTTTCTTCTCGTAAACTTTTCTAATCTTCTTTCTCATCTCTATTTGTAGATGAACTCCCTCAACGAGGCCGTAAGGAAGAAACCACGCATGACCATGACTTTAGAGTGTGAGGCTGAATTTCCAAAAGCCCTCAAGAACCTTATGGTTACCATGGGGATACATGGTGCAGCTGTGTACAAAGGTTTCCCTGTGATGGATGAAGGAGAGGAGTATTGGTGGGTGCAACTTCACTTGTATAAAAACAAGGAAGACAACCACAAGGAATCAGGATTCTGCATGGTCACCAACTCAGTGATGCACACCACATTCTTTGACTCTGCAAGGGATGCAGCTTGGAAGGCCATCAAAGAGCTTGGTGATAGACTCAAGTGAAGAATGCTTAACACCCAAAATTACCTTAGGGAAGAAAATAAACATACCCAAGAGTTGGAGACTACCAACCAACAACTAAGGGAAGACATCATAAACTTGATTTGGGAATCTTGTGAACAAGATAGACAGATGGCTACTAAGGATGCTTTGATAGCCATTTTGTCTAGTGAGTGAGAGTTGTAATGAACTTCGTTAGTTGGACCACCACACTTATCATTTTATTTTCCAAAAATGTTGTCTAAGTTATGTTGAACCATGGATGCTTGTAATGGATTTATCTATGCCATGACTTGTGTGTTTGATTTTCAATGATATGCCTGTGATGCTTTGACTTGTGATTTTCTCTATTGATGTTGATTCTAACTTTTCTCTATCTTATAAAATAGATTCCTAATGTTACCATTAGCACGGCTGAAGAGTTCAAGGGAACTCGTTTTGGCACTCGTCTTATTGAGCTCACTAGTGTGCTCAATCTTCCACTCCCTAGCATCATGATGCTTCCCCTCACCAAGTTTGAGAGGAAGGACCTTTGGGGCTTCAAAGTTACCCATCCAGGACGCCAGACTGAGCCAGCCACAGAGGCCATCACCTTCAAGCTTATGCATGATGATAGGGAGAGAGGCCTAGAGGTAGTCATGCAGGATTTACTTGGGCGTTTGTTAGGGAGGCACTCCAGGGAGATTAGAGGTACTCACTTTCACGCCTTCGGGAGACGCGACGAGGATGGTGAGGCTATTGAGTTCGAGGATGCTGCTAGAGAGACGGCAGAGCCGATTCGTCTGTACCTTCAGGATCTAGAGGTTCTACTTAGGCACCTAGATACTGATAGGACCAACGTCATGATTAACAATGACGAGCTCTAGGTGCAGCTTCGTGAGAAGGAAAAGCTCTTTGCGGAGCAAGACGAGATAGTCAAGGAAATGGAGGCCAAGTTTGAGAGCCAGGACATGAAGTTCAAAAGCCAAGAAAAGAGAGTCCAAGAGAGGAACAAAAGGATTCGAGAGATGACTACAAAACTAGAGGCCAAGGACTTCGAGCTCGAGCATCAGCAGGGCGTGATTGAGAGACTTCGTTCACAGAAGAGGGCTCTCAAAGCCAAGGTAGAGGCCTTGACTACCAATGTCGAGGAATACAAGACTGCTATGGAGAATGCAGGTCTTACACTTGTTGATGAGGAGGTTGACGCATAGGAGTAGTGATGACTACTCATTTATCTATCATTTACCATGCTTATGATTATTGAGTCGCAATGACCATCCAACATGTGGATGGCTTGCTATTGGTGTGTTTGATTTTCAAACTTGTTTATGTCGTTGAACTTTATGTTATTTTGATGCTTGATTGGTGATTGTCTATGTGATGTATTGTGCATAATAAGCATCTATGGGTATATCATTCTTATCCTTATTTGAAAAACCACAGATGCCTCCTCGACGTGCCAACCCCAACCCGAACAACAACAATGTCACCCCCGAGATGCAGCAGCTGATGACAGCACAGACACAACTGATGTAGATGATGACCACTTTCATGCAGAATCAGAATAACAACAACAATAATAACAACAACAATAATCAGAACAATCCACCAGGATTTGACATGCTCACCAGATTCTTAAGACTGAGGCATGCAAAGTTCTCAGGAACTACTGATCCCATGGTGGCCAATGATTGGCTACGTGCAGTGAACAAGGATTTGGTGACTGTCGGTTGTACCAACGAGGAGAAAGTTAGGTTTGCAGCACACTTGTTGGAAGGACCAGCAACTACTTGGTGGGATAACTTCCTGATCACCACTCCCATTGAGATGTGACATGGGCTATCTTTGAAGATGGTTTCCGTACAGCTCACATCTCATCCGGAGTGATGAGTTTGAAGAAGAAGGAGTTCCATAATCTGAAGCAGCGCCACCGCAGCGTGGCTGAATATATTGAGGAGTTCAACAATCTGGCACGTTATGCACCGGATGAAGTTGACACTAATGCCAAGAGGAAAGAGAAGTTCCTCGAAGGACTAAACGATGAACTGAATCTGCAATTATCTGTGGCCTATGTCCCCACCTACCAATCCCTTTGTGACAAGGCTACCATCTTGGAGAACAAGATGAAGCAGGTTGAAAGCTGAAAGAGGAAGCACAGCTCGGGATCGTCTCACAAGCGTTCCCATTATGATGATAGTGGGAATTCTAGATCCCACAAGCATGGAAAGTACAACAGCCACCACAACCACAACCGTCATCATGACAACAAGCATAACCGTAGTCATGATAATGACAAGTACAAGAACCACAAGGGTGGATACAAGAGCCACCACAATGGAAGTGGAAGTGGTAGTGGAAGCCAGCCTGTCAAGAAAGATCTCAGTCAGGTTGAATGCTTCAAGTGTAAGAATATGGGGCATTATGCAAATGAATGCCTAGAAAATAAAGTTGAAGGACCCAACAAGCCCAACCCTTTTCAGAAGGGACAGGTGAACCACATCAATGTGGAAGAGATCTATGAGGAACCTGATATTGTGGCTGGTAAGTTCAAACTCAATTCTGTTCCAGGACTTGTTCTTTTTTATACTGGTGCATCTCATTCATTCATATCAAGAGCATTTGTTGAAAGAAATGAACTTCCAGTTGAAACTATTGGGTGTCCTATAAAAGTAAGTTCTCCTGGTGGAGAAATGATAGTGAACTCAGGATGCCATGACCTAGTCATAGAGTTTGGGAAGTATAAGTTTCCCGTTAATCTGATAATCCTAAATTCCCAAGGATTGGATGTCATTTTGGGAATGGACTGGATGACCAAGCACAAGGGAGTACTAGATTGTGCCAATCATACTGTCACACTCACAACCCCGGATAATAAAAGGATTAGATTCAAGACTAACTTTGAATCAAAAGGGAGTAAGCTAAATTCTCTTAAGGGGGTTAGCATAGACAGTATGCCAATTGTGAGAGAATATCCGGATGTGTTTCCGGAAGAATTGCCGGGAATGCCACCAGATAGAGATGTGGAATTTCTGATTGACTTGCTGCCAGAATCAGGACCAATAGCAAAGAGACCTTACAAGATGTCAGTTGATGAGTTGAAAGAACTCAAGAAACAACTTGGAGAACAGTTGCAGAAAGGGTTTATTCAACCAAGTTCTTCATCCTGGGGAGCACCAGTTTTATTTGTGGAAAAGAAAGATAGAAGTCAAAGGTTATGCATAGATTAGCATTCACTCAATGAGGTGACTATCAAGAACAAATATCCTTTGCCTAGAATCAATGACTTGTTTGATCAGTTAGAAGGAGCCTGTGTATTCTCAAAGATTGATCTTCGGCCAGGTTATTTCCAGCTTAAGATAAGAGAACAAGACATACCTAAGACAACTTTCACCACTAGGTATGGATTGTATGAGTACACCGTGATGCCATTTGGGTTGACCAATGCACCAGCTTACTTCATGAATATGATGAACAAGGTGTTCATGGAGTTCCTTGACAAGTTTGTTGTCGTTTTCATCGATGACATTTTGATCTACTCCAAGAGCAAAGAAGAGCATGAAGGACATTTGCGTTTGATACTTGAGAAGCTTAGAGAGCATAAGCTGTATGCCAAATTCAGCAAGTGTGAATTCTGGTTGAATGAAGTTGGATTTCTTGGACACGTTGTGTCAGGAGATGGTGTAGCAGTTGATGCCGCAAAAGTGTCAGCTGTAACTGAATGGGAATCTCCTAAGTCAGTAAAGGAAGTTCGTAGTTTCCTTGGCTTGTCACGATACTACAGGAGATTCATTGAGAATTTCTCCAAGGTAGCTAAGCCAATGACGGAGTTACTAAAGAAAGACAAGAAATTTTCTTGGTCTGAAGGATGTGAACTCAGTTTCCAAGAATTGAAGAAGAGACTAGTGACAGCACCAGTCTTATGTCTGCCAGATTTAGAGAAAGATTTCCAAGTGTATTGTGATGCATCTCATCATGGATTAGGTGCAGTTCTAATGCAAGAAGGGAAAGTTGTGGCTTATGCCTCGAGACAACTCAAAACTCATGAGGTAAATTACCCTACTCATGATTTGGAGTTAGCCTCTGTTGTCCATGCACTCAAAACGTGGAGACACTATCTTTTGGGAAAACGATGTGAAGTGTTCACTGATCACAAAAGTTTGAAATATATCTTCACCCAGAAAGAAATCAACATGAGACAAAGAAGATGGCTAGAACTCATCAAGGACTATGACTTGAGTTTGCAATACCACCCCGGTAAAGCAAATGTTGTAGCGGATGCTCTAAGCCGTAAGGTATTTGTAAATGGCCTTACTAAGGGAGAGTTGCCAGATGATCTGTGTGCCCAATTTAGAGACCTTAGATTGGAGATTGTGCCTGAGGGACATCTCATGACATTGGATGTTCAACCCACATTATTGGACAAGATCAAGGAAGCCCAAAAGACAAACAAGGAAATTGAAGAGATCAAGGAAAAGATTGGCAAGGGAAAAGCCAAAGGATTCCATGAAGACGAACAAGGTACTTTATGGTATGGAAAACGTATTTGCGTTCCGCAAGATCCAGAGCTTCAGAAACTGATTTTACAAGAAGCACACAACTCACCATATTCCATTCATCCGGGTAACACCAAAATGTACATGGATATGAAGGAAAGATTTTGGTGGAATAATCTCAAGAAGGACATCGCCGAACATATTGCTTTGTGTGGTGTATGTAGTAGAGTGAAAGCGGAACATCAGAAACCAACAGGATTGCTACAACCACTACCTATTCCTGATTGGAAGTGGGATAAGATTGGCATGGATTTCATCACCGGATTGCCAAGGACCAGGTCTGGATATGATTCTATTTGGGTAGTAGTAGATCGCCTCACTAAAGTGTCTCATTTCATACCCGTGAAGACAAACTATACAAGTGCTAAGTTAGCCAAAATCTACATGAGCAGAATTGTATGTCTGCATGGAGTACCCAAGAGTATTGTGTCTGATAGGGGAACTCAGTTCACTTCTCATTTTTGGAGGCAACTACATGAGTCATTGGGGACGAGATTGGAATTCAGCACTGCTTTTCATCCTCAGACTGATGGACAGACATAAAGGACCAACCAGATTCTAGAAGATATGTTAAGGGCATGTGCCCTAGACTATGGAGCCAGTTGGGATGAAAGTCTTCCTTACGCAGAATTCTCTTACAATAACAACTATCAAGCCAGCATTGAGATGGCACCATTTGAGTTTCTCTATGGGAGAAAGTGTACCACCCCATTGCTATGGAATGGTGTGGCAGAAAGAAATTTGTTCGGACCAGAACTGATCAAAGAGGCCGAAGAGAAAGTTAAGCTGGTAAAGGACAGATTGAAGATAGCACAGTCCTGACAAAAGAGCTACGCAGATCCTAAGCGTAGAGAAGTCACCTATGAAGTGGGTGACAGAGCTTATCTTAGAGTGTCACCACTTCGTGGAGTGAAGAGATTTGGAGTCAAAGGAAAATTGGCCCCAATATATGTTGGACCATTCAAGATTCTGAGTCGTAAAGGAGAAGTAGCTTATGAGATTGAATTGCCAGAATCATTGTCAGCCGTTCACAATGTGTTTCATGTGAGTCAGCTAAAGAAATGCCATCCGGAGATGGAAGAGACTTCTTTGAAGGATACTATACGTTTGGAGGAGGTCCAATTGGAAAGTGATCTCACTTACAAGGAAAAACCCATCAAGATTCTTGAGACTGTAGAAAGAGTTACTCGGACTAAGACTATCAAATTCTGCAAAGTTCAATGGAACCATCATTCCGAAGAAGAAGCAACATGGAAAGAGAAGACGATCTTCGGAAAGACCACCCTCACCTATTTGCTAGCCAATCCGAATCTCGAGGGCGAGATTCAACTTAAGGGGGTTAGATTTGTAACATCCCTAAACTCATGTTTTCAAAGCTTTGCATATCATCCATGCATTCATGATCATTTTAGGATCATTTTCAAAGTTTTACAAAAACAGAAGCATTTGTATGCTTATTATTTTATGTAAGCAAAGCATTGATCCAATGCTACTCTCTAGTGAGAGAATATTTGTTTTAAACCAATGTTGTTTTTCATAGGATTGTTTGATAAGTTCCAAAGCTTGGACAAGGTTTTCAAAACAAGGAAACAAATTTAAACCATTTCTTTGTCTTTATTAAACAATGGGTAAAACCCTTGCTTATTTTAGAAATCCCAAAGTGCCAAATAATTTTAAAGTGTACAACATTGTTATGCAGCCAAATGTACACAATTTTCACTTTACAACAATAAAAAAGTGGTTTGAATTTAAACTTATTTGGAATTCATTTGAAAAGGTTTCCAGAAAATCGAATTAGAAAAAGAAAAAGGATAAAGAATCAGTACTGGGCCAGGCGCCACCCTTTCGTCCTAGCGACCAAAACAACCCACCCGGGGTTCCCTCTTCCCCTCTGTTTCTCACTGCAACCACGCACACCCACTCGCTGACAGCCCGACCCCACATGCCCCGTCATCGTCGTCCCCAAACCCCGCCCACGACCTGGCCTCGCCGTTTCCTCCCTCTCCTTCACTACCGTGTTTAAATTCGGTTAATTTCCGTTGATTGCATGCGTGATCCTCGCCCCCGCTCTGGCTACTTAATCCCCTCCCCCTCGCGACCATTTCTCCCAACATAGCTAGCCAGAAGCGCCGCTAGGCTCCGCAAATTCCCGCTTGCACCGCCGCTGTCCCGACGAGCTCCGACGACTGATTCTGGTGAGTTCCGAGCGCCCCTCGCTTCCTCTTGACCCTGTAGAGTTCACCATGCCTCTGTGCTTCTCCTAATGCTTTTGGTTTGCCCGCACATGACCCAGGTCGCCATCCCCGACCACCTCAGCAAACGACAGAACCGCCGCCCAACTCCGGTGAACGATTTAGGTAATATCAGACCGCCCCTTGCTTTCTCTCTGACCCAGCTTGATCGCCTGATTGTTGTGCACACCCTGGCGCCTTTGGTTTGTGTTAGGGTGGTCCACATCATCGGCAACGTCGTCGTCTGCAGGAACCTGACGTCGCCCGCAACTCGGACGAGCCCCAGTGACCTCCACAGTGCGCCCCCGCCCACGGCAGCAAGTAGTTGAGCATCAGCGCGACCTTGCGAGTTCGGTAAGCCCCTCTGTAGCCGCCGGAGCATCACTGGCAGAGCCGCGCCGTTGCGCCGCCGTGGCTAGCGCCGCCCATCTGTGGTCGCTCGCTCGATAGCCGTTGGATCTATATCCAGCGCATAGGAATCGAAGGGGTACGTGTTAGATCTGGCCATGTGTTTTAATTTAGATCCTTTGGCTCTCGTTGATCGATCCAGCCGAAATGGTATCAGCCAATCAGGACATGACGCGTGGCCTGCTATTGGTTTTAAAAACAGAATTTAGATCTATTAGTGAATCAAACTTGCAAAATTCATAACTTTTGATCCACACGTTCAAATTTTACAAATTTTATATCATTGGAATCAGGAGAAAGGATGATATCCATTTATGCAATGTGTTTAATGTTTTGCTCCTGTAAAATTGGTTGTTTTTGTAGAGACATTTATAGGCTTATTTTGAGTATAGAAATGATTTGAAAAATGATTTAAAGATCAAATAAAGTTTATTTAGTGTGTCTTGGTCTTGTTTATGATTCAGTACTGTATACTTGTCTTGTTTGGTGTAGAAAAATCATCACATGGCATTTGCATGCATTCATATATTTTTGTTTGTATATTTTTGATATGTGAATTTGGTGCCATTATTTTATGTGTAGATTTTGGTGCTAATAGTGATTGTGGTTGTGAAGATTGTTGCTACTCCCCAAACTACCAAGGAAAGTGGTGCTTCATGTTTCTATCCCAATATTTTTACCTATGCATTAGAGATATTTTTTATAGGACTTGCATGATTATTTTGCTAAGTATCTATATGCTATGCTTGGGAAATCCTAGTAGTTGTAGTAATGTTAGAATTTCCTCTAAGTTAAGGTACTTGCTATTCCCATGCTTAGCCTAGCTAGTAGCAACCAAGGGTGGATTATATATTCATGCTATGAGACATAATTCTAAGTCTTTGACTTATATTTTGCTTAATAAAACAACTAAGTGAATGAAACACCTGGGTGGAATGGAAAGATTGGTTTGTGTTGAGTGGTTACACAAGGCCCATTTCTATGGTTTACCTTGTGTATCAGACTTGTGGAAATCCACCCAGGAACAAAGGGATTTGAGATGCCAAATGTTAAGAAGCTTCTAGTGCAGCCACATGGCAATATGGGCTCTGCCTGGATCACATAGGTTGCAATAACTTAGCCATTTGGACAATTGGTGGTAGTGGGATGATAGGTTGGAACGCGTCCATTTGGTCTAAGGGAAGGCTTCTGAAAGGTCCTGTCTTGGTGAAAATCAAGTCTTGTGGGGAAAGTGCACAACCTCTACAGATGGAAGAATCTAAGTACTTAGCCATGTCCCTGGTATTGGACAATATGAGCATCAAGACATGGAAGCTATCAAGAATCTCCTCATCTCAATTTTCTAAGTAAAACTTGTGGTTGAACAAGGGTGAAGGTTCACCAATTTCTATTGGTGGTTCCTTGGGAAAGTTTTGTCAAAGAAAAAATTAGAGTTTTCAACTAATAGGTAAAACCTATTTTGAGCAAAGCAAGCCTAAGCTACACTTAGCCAAATTCATGTAGTAACTAGATGCTAATAATTTACTAAGGTATCACTTGCCAATACTATACCAATGTATTGACCCATTGTGGCTATAACTTGTGATGTTGCAGGTTATTCTGATGATGAATAGGGGTTATGAGTCTACACTCAACATGCTTGCCTGTGGCACATGAAGATGAAGACTTACTTATATTGTTATGGTTGAACTCTTGTATTAGGCCTATGGCCATGGAGTTGTAAAAGACTATGTTTGTCTCTGGAATGATATGTAATAAGGACCTTTGTTTCTATGTACTTCATCTTAAACTATGGATGCTAGCATTGATCCAGGGACTAGCATTGCAATCGCAGGATCCTTACCTTTAGAAGGGAGGGATCTTACACATAGCATCTCTATGCCTATCTGAGAACAATCTCAACACTTCAAAAATCATTTTAGTGGTATTGGTAAGAATTGGTAAGAACAGATATTGTTGATAGTATGGGTGGTCAACCTGATGCTTGTCCTTCATGGTCATATGTTTCTAAATCTTGATCTACTTCTTCCACTTGATACTTGTGTATGATCAGCTACTCCTTGCCATTGCTGGTCTGGCCTTCCTTTCTGAAATTTCTTTGATGGTGATTTTGGTATTGAACTGGTAAGAACAAATGATGTTCTTAGTGTTGTTCTTAGGCTGGCAGAGGATCTGGTGGTCTGGTTGTGTGTGGGGAAAATGGATAAAATGGTGGTGTGGTTTTCTTGGCTATGAAATGAAATAGATATCTCTAGGGCTAGTGTTGCACTGCGGCTGGTGCTCTATATCTTGTGTGCTTCGATGGACTAAGTGAAGTTCTTGAGTCCTAGCTTGGGTGGAGAAGCAAATAGTACTCTAGCAGCTGTGCTACAGCTGCACCCTACCTTATCTATTTCCCAGACTCTCCTTGCTGTATTGACACCACAGCTGCTGCATCTTGATGTCTTGTGCCTGATTGTGTCATATGTGGATCAGATCGAGTGAAAAACTTGATATTTGCTATTGATTTACCTTTTTACCATTTAATCTGGCTTTGGTGAAACTTGCCCCTTACTAGCCAATGATGCATTAGTCTGAGGCAAAATCAACTGATAAGAACATATATTCTTTTGGTGAAACTTGCCCCTATTTAAATATGCTCAATGATGTGAATAGCAATGCATTTCATTGCCATACTGAGAGCAAAATTACTAACATTAACCCCTTTCTTTGTTTTATCTTTTATTTATTTGTTTTGCAGGTACAAAAGAAGATGAGCAGATACCAAAAGTTTAGTTTAGGAAATATAGTTTAGAACTCTCCCTTTCATTATTTTTTTGTAATTTTCTCTTTCCTTTGTGTAATATAGAATATTGTAATATTGACTAATGATATTTTTGTATTAAGGTATTCTTTTTGTTAAAGTAAAGTTTTATTCTTTACTCTTGTGAATCTTCAATAAATATTGTAAAATATTCTTATATTTGTTGTAAATCTTATTTTATCCTTTTATTGCAACAACAATGTAATAAAGTATTCCATTATTGTTTTATTTGTAACTTGTATTTATTAAATGTTTATAACTTACTTTTAAATAAGAATTCAATTCTTATTTATCATTAAAATTCTTTTCTTAATTGTAATTTACTCTTATTCTTTTATTGTAAAATAATAATGCAATACTGAATGTATTCTTATAAGAAAGGATTCTTTTATATCATAATCATTTCCCTTTACTTAGTTATTGCAATATTATTTCTGAATTTCCAAATTAAAAATTAGAATTGAATTTGGAATTCAAAGTAAATTTCAAATTTTACCCCTCCAAAAATACATATAATATTTAAAGGTCATGTCAACATCTTTACACTTTTGTTCGATGTTCTTATCAGAACAAGAGAGATATCGATCCCTTTAAAGCTTCTTTAGTTTTGCACGAAAATTCTCTGGATTTTCTTATGCATGAATGCAATGCACAAACATGTGTCCTGTTTAATTCTAGGTGCTAATCCTGGGATGTTACAGAATCTCCCCCTTAAAATAAACTTCGTCCTCGAAGTTCCTAAACTCTCATGTTTTGGAGTAAGGAATTGACTTGTATTGAGTACTGTATTTCTCCCCTTCATGGTAACCTTAAATGGAAGTAATGGTAGTATTCCATATCCAGATCCTTTTCTTGAATTTCTACCATACTTGGCAATCTTTAATCTTGTTGTCTCCAATACTCCAAAGTTCCTTTTACTTTAGTCCCTTAAGGATATGTCTTTATTATAATTCCTTAAATTTAGGGTCTCTTCTTTAGTTCCTTATTATGATTAGGTATCCTAATCCAATTATTTTACTTGATCATAAAACTTCCTTGCTATACTATATAAGGTCTGTGAAGTCTAACTAAAATAGGGTTTTAGATTCTATTAGACAATAGTTGTAACAAAAAGACTAAATTATTGGTTTGCCATTTCAAAATTTATACTGGTGGTCCTTCCGAAGGTTGGATTTGAACTCATTTTGTCCATTCCCATCGGAATTTCTTATTCTCTACACATGCCCAATTGGATGTGCTTATTACCTCTTAAGGAGCACTTAAGAGTTGTTTCTACTAGAATTAGTCTGTTAGGATTAATCTTTTATGACCCGAAGTACTTCTTTAACTTCCATTGATTAACTACCTCAAGGTTTGAGTACTACTACCTTGAAATAAATTCCGATCTTTCATCCAGACATACTTCAGAGAATACCTTTCTGATGATTATCTTTTAACCTTATGAAAATAAGGCTTGCTTTTGTTAGAGGTTAGTCCTTCTTATCCAACCTTTATTTGGAAAGTTAGATAACAATACTTCCAAAAATTATTTACTCTCCCCCTTAGGGTTTACTAATGGTCTCTAAATTGTCTTATAAAGTATTTCTTGATTTTATCAATAGGATATTGGTCTCTATCCAGCTTATACTTTACCTAGTTAGGGTCTTATGAAAGATTATATGGTGTATCCACACAATTGTGGATCTCCGAAGTGAATCTTTCAGCATTATTTGTCTTACTTACGATGTGGACATTTTCACTTTGATAGGTTAATTTTCACGAAGAGTCTCGAAAGACGGCCGCTTTCAATTTTTATACTCCTTTGTGTCTTACTTAACTTAGGCCAAATTTTATGCTCTTTATGCAACTTCTAAGAAGGTCTGGTTAACTATGTCAACCAACACCGGTTGCAGACAAGATACCAACTGTGGATCAAATACTAGCTGCAGATATTTACCAGCTGCGAACCATCCTAGGGTATATGTATTACTCTATGGTTTCCGATATACCTCTGGCATTCTCTCTGAATTGTCAGAGCTTGAATACCATTTTGGTTTCAAAGCTACTTCTTTGTATTTATTCATGATACTTCCATGAACTTGCATAATTACTCCATTAACTTCTTAGCAAAATTACCTATTTTGATTAAACTTTAAGTTCATCACTTCTTTTTGCTGACTAATAATGATCTAAGCTTGATCCATCCTCCAAATTGAGTGGATAATCCTTACACGTGGCTTAATTCTTCATATAAGTCTTCATTTTGGTCTTTGAAATTCGTCACTCCCTTACACGAATTCCCTTACTCTATTTAGGTCTATAACATCAAGTAGTGACTGGATGTTGCAACATGTATTTGCACACCAAGTCAAACTTCATGTTCAGATCTAGTCAATCAAGAAGATCCAAGAAAAACAAATAAATCCAAATGTGGTACATATAACACACAATATTCTAAGCCCAGAATATAGTAGTTGAGTATAATATCTCTAGATTTCAGGCTTAGTTGTGTAGTATATGACACCTCCTCATATAGGTTTACATTGTGATACTTAGCATATAGGGTCAAACTATTCTTTGTCTTAACTTTTACCCAAATTGCTCAATTGCAATAGGATAATTTTAAGCAAGGTGGTATCAATTTGGTTTTGACTAACCTTTGGTCTCACCTTTGAAATGATTAACTATGTTCAACCTTTCTTTATTAGACAATTAACCTCACATGATCTCTCCAAATGACTAATCAGATTCTATTTGTTAACTTAAACCAAAGATTATTAGAAATTTTTAGCACCCATGACTTCTATCATAACTCTACTATGTAATTTTCATACTTCTATTCCAAGATAATTCACTAAGTACTTGTCATACTTACACTTACATCATGGTCTCGGAGCTAATCTCACCATGATCTTATTATGCTTTCCCACTTTATCATGATTTAAAAGCTAATTTCACCATGATGACTTTATTTCTCACAGTATGACCATTGATCTTTGACATAATTTCACCCCTTCATGTAGAATTCTTAAATGAATACTACATGATTTACTAGCCAATACAACTATACATACTCTAGTGGTCTTCATTATGTTGTCTTTGGTTATCAACTAACACTAAGATTCCACTGTTTTCATGAATTTTAAGGTTGGGCTACCCCATTAAGACTACTTCAATTGATGTCTTACACTTTCCTACAGTATCTTGGTGGTTTATGTCTCCCTCGGAAGACACTAAGGAGCACTATACTTGAGAAAAGATAAAATAATTACTCCTAAGAAAGAATGACTTAAGCATCTGACTTAGGTGTGACAAGGTTATCCTCAAGTGGATACTCATCACAAGCCATATGAATATTTGGTTAAGATAAGATGGCTCTTTTAGTCACTATCCAACCTACAGATCTTCGTAAAAGGTTTTTTAATCCTAAGGTCAAAGCATATGCTCTGATACCAACTGCGGTGACCCAGCATACCACTGCATGATGTAGTACACTATAGTCGTTGACATAACACCAATGAAACACCATTCACTAGTATTACATCCCTCAGAGTAGTACACCAGAAACATAGCAGGTCCAAGACATGACTATAGGTTACAACTCAACTCTTTACACAAGATCCAGAGAACACTCTAGGTTAAAGAGAGAGAGAAACTTCTTACGAAGAAGAATCAAGAATCAATAACTCATAACTACCATACTTATAAAACTAGTAGCTGAACTACTGGCTTGCATTGCTGCTATTGCAATACTCTACAGAAGTAGGTTCTATGGTTAGAAATTCTATTCTTATCTAATCAGCAACTTCGTCTTCACTTGAGTTGATGTATACGTTGACTTCCTTGACTTTATTGAAGAGCATTAGCTTTCGATTCCTGGAGCATAACTTGATGTAGTCGTCGTCTGCACTGGATTTAGAACCTAGCAAGGGTTAAGAAGATACTTTGAGTACGAGCGTACTCAGCAAGTCCACTAGAAAAGGCGTGTTTGATGCACTATAACTACAGCCACAGACCATAGGTCGTAGGCAATGCAAGTTTTCATAAACATTTCTTCAAAGGTTGCTTTTATTCTGAAAAGCTATGTCCGTCAGCCTTCACGGGTTTACTAGAACCTTCATGGGGTTCCTTTCCCGCCGCGTTCGCAGCTCCTTCCCGGAACAGGGAGTAACAAGTTACAGTTCTTACACTCTGCAGAGGTGCGTTACTTTTCCCATGAGAGATCAAATCCTTGTTGCACAACCGGGCGATCTTTCCCGTCCACACTTCCTATGGTGTGGGGCCCAGTAGATGATCCAAGCCAATCACTGCCTTCTCCGCGACCCCGCATGTCTCTTTGGTGTACGCCAGCCCACCTATTGAATTACGGCAATGGCAGTACAGACCGTTCAGATGCCGGAACTATCGTGGGACGTTGAGGGTTCCCACCCATATGCTGCATATCCTCTACGAATTAGCATAAATAATATGCACGCTACGAGTGATAACAGCCACGACCCGCACATCCAGCTCCATGCGAGAGGGAAAATATACAGCTGACTTCTTCGTCCCATTCCAAATCTCATGGTCAACGCGTAATATACGGCGCAAGAATCACTGGCGACATTGGTTGTTAAGTCCTAGGTAATATGTTCCTTTACCACCGGAACTTTCATAGTAGGTTATTACCTCATGGTAATAAACCTATAATCATATTATTATGAAAATAGTGTTTTCGGACCTTTTTCAAATGCAGGTGATGACAACACTGGATTTGTAAAATACTTTACAGAAAATAATCAAAGGACATGAGCAAGTGTGAACTTGCCTTTTGTGCTTGCAAGATTATGCACTCACGGTCTTCGAGATGACATAAGATCCAATATCTGAAATCTGCATCATTGGTCCGGTAAGGACTAATGTTTAAAGAGGCAATATGCAGTTATGCATAAGTAATGCTATGCATTTTTGTAAAATTCCCGAATTGAATTCCCCAATATTTTGTGTGAAGTGAATTCAAGTGATTCTTTTCAGAGTTGGTTTATCTTCAAATTTTACTTTACAAGTAATGACCTTTATAAGGAACCTAAGTGTTGACAATCCAAAATATGTAAGTAAAGTATAAGATGATGTGATTATGGTGAATTGTTATGTGGTGACTATGATATAAGTTCTTGGGATTGAGTTGTTAAGAGTTGAAGAACTTATTATGAGATTATTGTTTGAAGTGGAAAAAAGAATAACATTTGAAAAAAAGATTTCTTTCCTAAGGTTTAAACAACCCTGATAGGTTTTAGAATATGATTGATGTTGTTTATGCTTGCTTGAATAGTTTGTACTTGAGATGCATTATGTATTAATTGAAATAGACCAAAGTTAACTATAAAAACATAAGTAGTTTATTAGACATATTGTTTATAAGCTTTTGAGACTAAAGTTAACTTTAAAAAAATTAATAACTTAAGATGTAATATATTTTAATTATTCCCCAGTTTTAGATTTATGATAGGTATAACTAAGGTGTGGAATTATTCACTTTATATTTAAGTGAATGATTTAGATTAAATTTGTTTTGCTTATTAAGAAAATACTTTGTATTTATTTAATGGGAGCATAATTAGATTATCTTAGTAATTTGTTAGAATTTAAAGTTATGTTAATAATGGTTAAGATATAATGATTATTCACCATATTATATAAATGGGTGATACCCAATGTTTATTTAAAAGGGATTCTTAATAAGATTTTTAAAATAATATTTTAAAGATAAAAGTTATACTTAAGTTTGATTATGAATTCAAGTTATGGGTTTGGATCTAGTACTAAGACACTAATTGCTCAAGGTTTTCTAAGAATTGTGATTATTTCTTACTTAAGAATTGTTTTTTAAGAATTCACAAAATAGCTATTAGATAAGGATTTATTATTTAAAATATTAAAGACTTTCCTAAAAATATATTTAATATTTTTCTAGTGTTGGGAATATGCCCTAGAGGCAATCATGTATGATGAGTTTTCCCATTGTATTCATAAGGATATTAAGTAGTCCTTGTATAAACATCTGATGTGTATCATTGAATATGTGATTCGGTTGTGGAACTATGCATTCATGTTGTTTGTACTAAATATCCTTGGTCATTGAGGTTGTGCTGGACACACAACTTAGACCAATGTGAAAGTTGGCTTGATGACTCGGTTCCACTTGTCATGGGCATGGAGATGCAATTCCAACTTACACAGATTCGACTAAAGAGTTTAGCGAGTCGGATTGACCCATATTGAGGTACAACGAACAAGTTGTCATTTGTATATCTCAATCAATGTAATCCTTAGACCTGAGGTTGTTGCATAGTCCGAGTTGAGGATCACCGACTTAGGTTCTGTCAAACGCTGATCCGTAACTAGGCAGTTATAAAGGCAGGGTTCGGGTCGACTGAGAATCAAGCTGCGTGATGTGAATAACCAAGATGGGATTTTCCCCCTCCACTTGGAGAGATATTCTCTGGGCCCTCTTGTGAGATATGATTCAGAAAGCATGGCCATGCACGACTCGGTTAAGTGTTAACCGAGGTGATCGACTAAGAGTTAGTTGGGTGAATCACTTATCTCAGATCGAGAAGAGAGTCAGACTATTTAAGGGATGGCATATATTCGCCTATAGTCTGACAAGGTATATCGTGAGGCAAAAGGGACTCGGAAGCAAGTCGCATTGGAAAGGCAAGTCGTCATGACTCTTTGGTACTTGGGAGTCGGCACGTTCTGCTAGGAGCCGCTACCGACTGATCGATTGAGAGTCGGACTCCTATCGTGTCCAAGTAGCCATGAGCCTGCGGGGTCACACACTTAAGAGCGGGAGCAAGTTAGGATTGGATCTGAACATATAATCTGGTTGGGTTGGACCTAAACCTGATTAGGACTGAGTTAGTGAGTTGGACTCATGGTGACTAGTGTTATATGGGCTTTAGTGAATGGGTCGCGCGAGCAGAGCCCACGTTCACTCCCTATATATAGTGGAGCACCTTAACCCAGAAAGGTTAATCGTTGTTCGGTTAGGTCATTCCATGTGTTGGAAACCCTAGCTCCACAAAGAGTCCAGCCGTTATTCTGAACCTAGCGATTCGCGCCGGTGCTCCTCCTTATGCGTGTGGATACCAGCAGAGGTCTTTGTCACGATCAGCACCGGAGACGATCGGATCGTGAGGACTGCCTGCATCAAGCGACACGCTTCATCGATGTAATCAGCGTCTGTGCCTAGTAAACCTCGTGGCCTTCTACCTTAGCTAGATCTTGGGATCACCACGTTAGAGGAAAAAGTTTTTGTTTTATCTCTGCGTGGCCTAACATCTAGTGTAATATATTTATTCAAGACCTTAAAGATGAATTTTATTTATTTTTAAGTATTATCTTTATTTTTATAAAATCCATCAAAGAATTAAGTATCTTTAAATATTTGCTTTATGTTTTATTTGTAAAACTCTAAGTGAGTATTTTTATAAAATAATAAAGTTATTTTCATACACAAAAATGATTTTTTATTTATTTTTAGGGTTTTAGTTTTATTTTATAAATTTTCATTTAATATTTAATGGTGTTAATAATTATTTTACTTTAAATTTATTTTAAACACTTAAAATTATATTTTTATTAAGTAGATATTATTTTTTTGGTCATTTTGATATATCATAGGTATTTTTAGGATTTTTCTATAATCTTCTATAGCTAAAAATGTTTGGGGTTATTTTAATAATTCATTTTTTATTTTTTATTTTATTTCTAAATCTAATTCACTTGGGCCATTTGGTTGGGTTCGTGGGCTGGCCTGGCCCATCTGGATTGGGCTTGGGGTCACTTTGACCCCCGACCCATCTCTCTCCCTCACACACGAGCATGCACGCAGGCATAAACCCTTATCCCGTTCCTCTACCTCTCACACGCACGCACTGGCCGCTGCCGCCGCCGCCCTCCCTTCCATCGCTGGATCCGGCCACCACGGCCGCCATTGTGGCGTGAGATGACACTGTGGATGATGCTGCATCAATGGCCCCAGCTCGATTTGATGCTCGAGCTCTCTCCTAGTTGGGCGTCTCTCTCTGCTGGCTAGGGTTTGCGCTGTTGCCGAGGATGTGGTGCTCCGACGCTGATGGATTACAGGTTGCGGCTTGGTGCAGGTCGAGTGCCACCGCGCTCCCTGTGCCGCCGTGCCGTACCAGCCCTCGACGACCCCATCTGCTTCCTCTTCAATCTCTAAGCGAGGACCATGGTAAGTGGAAATTCTCTTTTTCTTTTCTCCACTTAATTCCTCTCTGGAGTTTTCTCGGTGATGATAGGATGATCCTGAGTAGCATAGATGCTCTGTCCTAGTGTTTGTGTGATAAGGATTTGATTTCCTTTGAACTTCTAAGTGGAGGAAACTATGTTGTTGAAAAATAGTGGATGGCTTGTGGTTATTAAATCCTTGTATTTCCATCTCTACAAGAAGCTTGATCTTGTTATAGATTGATGCACTTAAGTAAGGTTACTGGCCGTGCTTAGTCTAGTGGCTCATATCTGGTGACTTCTATGATGTGGTTGGATTGATGATTCCGTACTGCTAGTTGTAGTGTTACTTAGCCATGCGGCCTGATTCATGGTTGATATTTGATTTAATGGTATGCTTGTATTGACAACAAAGCAAATAAAATAACATTACTGGATGTATTGTTGGAGAATTGAGTTTTTCTTTCAAAGAAAGATGCTCTGCAAGTATAACTTGCGTATGCTGTTATGACTGTCAAAATGGCAGTGAAGTGTTTAGATGATCTAGAATTGATTTCTGGTTTCATGGTCTAGGAAAATGATAGATATTCTCTGGCTTCTTTTCTGGCTAAATTTCTAGTCCAATGCCAAGGATGCAAAAGACCAAGGCTTGGATTCCTTTTAGAGAAAATACTGTGGTTGCCTTATTCTAGCTCTAGGATGTAATTAGCATAGCAACACTATGCTCACTGAGAGCTTGCTTTTCAAATGATTTGCTTGCTTAAAATGATAAGAACCAATACCAATATGGATCTGTTGGTTAATCTGCTGCTAGCAGTGAGGGTAAATGTGTTGGTATTATGACTGGTGTGAATTGATTGGATGAGAATTTATGACTTGAATGCCCATGATGCATGGCCTAAGGCTAATTAACTCAGGGATGATATTTATTAA
Source organism: Avena insularis (assembly GCA_023614405.1). NCBI lineage: Eukaryota > Viridiplantae > Streptophyta > Magnoliopsida > Poales > Poaceae > Avena > Avena insularis. The sequence continues at coordinate 194,413,194 of CM042695.1, read as the reverse complement.
ACCTAGTTTGAATGTTCTTTTGGTTTGGTCAACCCTGTGGTTGTTGCTAGTGCATCTGCCAATGTGATGCCTCCTATTGGAGTGTACACAGGGGTAGCTTTCATTAGGTAGTTGACTGTTGGGATGAGCTATCCAGAACATTTCAATTGAGTTGCCAATGATGCTAAGGCTAAGGATTTAATTTGGAAATAAGATAGACAGATACTTCTGATGCCTAGAAATTCTATGATGAGACAAGCATAGCATCTCTATGCCTATCTGAGAATAATCTCAACACTTCAAAAATCTTTTTAATGGAATTGGTAAGAATTGGTAAGAACATATATTGTTGATAGTATGGGTGGTCAACCTAATGCTTGTCCTTCATGGTCATATGTTTCTAAATCTTGATCTACTTCTTCCACTTGATACTTGTGTATGATCAGCTACTCCTTGCCATTGCTGGTCTGGCCTTCCTTTCCTGGGCTGTTGCCTGATGGTGATTTTGGTATTGAACCGCTAAGAACAAATGATGTTCTTAGTGTTGTTCTTAGGCCGACAGAGGATCTGGTGGTCTTGTTGTGTGTGGGGAAAATGGATAAAATGGTGTTGTGGTTTTCTTGGCTATGAAATGAAATGGATATCTCTGGGCTAGTGTTGCACTGCGGCTGGTGCTCTATATCTTGTGTGCTTCGATGGACTAAGTGAAGTTCTTGAGTCCTAGCTTGGGTGGAGAAGCAAATAGTACTCTAGCAGCTGTGCTACAGCTGCACCCTCCCTTATCTATTTCCCAGACTCTCCTTGCTGTATTGACACCACAATTGCATCTTGCATGTATGTGTGTGCCTGATTGTGTCATATGTGGATCAGATCAAGTGAAAAACTTGATATTTGCTGTTGATTTACCTTTTCACCATTTAATCCGGGTTTGGTGAAACTTGCCCCTTACTAGCCAATGATGCATTAGTCTGAGGCAAAATCAACTGATAAGAACAGATATTCTTTTGGTGAAACTTGCCCCTATTTAAATATGCTCAATGATGTGAATAGCAATGCATTTCATTGCCATACTGAGAGAAAAATTACTAACATTGACCCCTTTCTTTGTTTTATCTTTTATTTATTTGTTTTGTAGGTACAAAAGAAGATGAGCAGATACCAAAAGTTTAGTTTAGGAAATATAGTTTAGAACTCTCCCTTTCATTATTTTTTTGTAATTTTCTCTTTCCTTTGTGTAATATAGAATATTGTAATATTGACTAATGATATTTTTGTATTAAGGTATTCTTTTTGTTAAAGTAAAGTTTTATTCTTTACTCTTGTGAATCTTCAATAAATATTGTAAAATATTCTTATATTTGTTGTAAATCTTATTTTATCCTTTTATTGCAACAACAATGTAATAAAGTATTCCATTATTGTTTTATTTGTAACTTGTATTTATTAAATGTTTATAACTTACTTTTAAATAAGAATTCAATTCTTATTTATCATTAAAATTCTTTTCTTAATTGTAATTTACTCTTATTCTTTTATTGTAAAAGAATAATGCAATACTGGATGTATTTTTATAAGAAAGGATTCTTTTATATCAATATTATAATCATTTCCCTTTACTTAGTTATTGCATTATTATTTCTGAATTTCCAAATTAAAAATTAGAATTGAATTTGGAATTCAAAGTAAATTTCAAATTTTACCCCTCCAAAAATACATATAATATTTAAAGATCATGTCAACATCTTTCGCACCTGTTCGGATGTTCTTATCAGAACAAGAGAGGTATCGATCCCTTTAAAGCTTCTTTAGTTTTGCGTGAAAATTCTTCGGATTTTCTTATGCATGAATGCAATGCACAAACATGTGTCCTCTATAATTCTAGGTGCTAATCCTGGGATGTTACATGGGGTCATCCACTTAAACTCACCCGCGCGCGCTATGCGCCGTGGGCCGGCCCATTTACATTCCGGCGTGACCCAGTAGTTTGAATTTAGGTTTATTCTTTTAGTTTCAAACTCAGTTCTGTACCTAGATTTAAAAATCAACCTAGGTCGATTCACTGAACAAAATTGCATGAAACCAATTTTGTTAGAAAGGTACTGGAATTCTTAATCCAAGCCCGTTTGATTCAATTCATTTAGATTTGTAGATCACCTATAGTAAAAATAACAAGGCAGAAGCTTTCTGCATTCAAACATTTTTCAAAATTCAACCACAAAAGCTTTTGAGTTGATTCCAACTCTCAAAAATCACATTTAACTTGACCTTTCTGAATATATAAAAATATCTAGGGTTACTTGCAGAAATAATGGACAAGTAATAAAAGAATGCCTCATAGGAATTTCTAGTCACTTTAATTAATTGAAATAAAAAAGTTAAACCGTATTAAATTGTGACACTACTTTAAATCACATTCCCAAGTACTAAAATATGTGGTGATGACATGTGTCAACATGATCCCATGTTTTAGTTGGAGAATATTAAATCTTAAGTAGTTTTTCAATGAGTAGAAATTACTTTTCCAAAATAAAATAAATAAGAAAAGTACTTTGTTGATTGTAATGTTTGTGATGATGCTAGATCATCTAGTGAAAACCTTGGTGTGATAAATAAAAGTAGTTAAGTATTGTTTGGTGATTGTGTACCTCGTATTCATTTATAGACGCTAGTACCAACCAAGGATACGAGGAGGAAGGAGAATACTACGAGGAAGAAGCCGAGGAGAACTTCAACCACTGCTTTGCACAAGGCAAGCCTATACTTGCCACCTTGCAAGCCTCACTATACAAGTTGACTTAGCAAGCTAATCCTTGCAATCTACACCACTTGATACCCAATCCTAGTTTTACTTGCAAGCTTAGTATTTTATTTCTTTATCAAAGCTTTCTATTGAAGTTTAGTTAGTGAATTGCAGATTCTAGAAAGATATTTAAAGGTAGCATAAATAGCATAAAACTTGGCCTAAGTTAGGTAATCTTGATGTCATCCTGAGGCATGGGATTGAACTTAGATCTTTCACACTTGATTACCACACCTCATGAGTGTTTATCCCCCACTTGTTGATGGTAGTGCTAAGCATAAAACTTGATCACTTTAGATGGGAATAGTTGGTGAAAATGATTATGAAAACCTTGGAATGATGAATCATTCTACTGAAATGTTTTGACATATGTTCTTGAACACCAGATGATTTTTGATGATGAAAATATTAAGGCATGAGCCTTAGACCTTTATAAAACAGATGGTTGTCTGGATGCGATACCATTCCAATTTTACCGTACAACCACAATACCTAAAATTTGGGTAGGGCTTGACTGGAAATATATATACCTTAGTATGGGTTCCCTTGCAGCCAAGGTTTGAGCTGAGGCTACCTTGTGAAGATTGTCCACCTGTGCAGTTCCCAAGATGTAGTTCCCAAGCTAAGGTTAGGATTGATTATCCGCATACTGAGTATGGTGAAGTCAGGATTGTTCCTGATCGATTTATCGAATGTTGTGCTGAAAGTGTACAACCTCTGCAGAGTGTCAAACTATTTGAATAGCCACGTCCGCGGTTATGGACAGTTGGAATGGCCATACTGTTTCGTCGTCATATGTTTTCAAAATTACTTGTGAAATGATTCCTGATTTGACTTGATCACAAAAGGGTTGTGATATGAGATTCAAGTTCCCACTTAGGTGTTCTAAAACTTTCAACTAGATTTCTTTTCTTCTAAACTCATTAGAGATAAATCTGGCTTTTTGCAAAACAACCTAGAGCTTAGTATTTCCTACTCAAAACCACTTCACTTGTTAGTATTAGTTTGCGAGTACTTAAAAGAGTACTCATGGCTTTTTCCCTGGCTATTCCCGTGGCCAGACTATGAAGAGGACTATCAGGAGGACGGACAACAGGAAGGTTACGACAACTAGGATCATCTCCCATCGTCAGCATTGCCTGTGACCATGAAGATGGAGCTTCGCCCATGATATCGTTATGATTACGTTATTCCGCTGCTATGATTGTATTAAGACTAGATCATGTGATCCCTATTTGTTGTAATACCTTATGTATGGTTTGTAATGGATGATGTACTATGATATCCAATCTGTTATGTCTCGCAAAAATGGTAATCCTGGGATTGCGATGTATGACATAACAGGCATCTGGGATTAAAAATCCGGGTGTTGACAAGTTGGTATCAGAGCCATCCTGACCATAGGAGACCCTAGTTTAGAATGGACATTTGAATCAAAATCTTAGTTTCAAAACCAAAAGAAGTGAGTATTTATGAAAACTTATTCTCATTCTTACCACCTAGACTCTTTCATGAAAATTCATGTTCCTCAAAAATTCTTGCAAACTTACTTAAAATTTGACACACTTGATCACTCTAGTAACTTACTCATCCTACACTCTTATGGATGGACGTGAAGTATAGCAAGTTCTATCAGTTGGAGAATGGAGGAGATCTCATCTTTGAGCGTGAATTGGACCAGTTGTCGGAGATGCTAGAGCGCCCGCACCCCGAGTTCTTCAGAGCTCAGCTCAACGATCAAGAAGGAGAAGAACTGCAATGGCTGATTGTTGCAAGTCTCCGAGGAAAGATCGAAGCCCCCACCTCAGAGGGAATTTAGTTCACCATTAGAGAGAACAACTGGCTCGATGGACTTGCCAGGGCCATGCAAGAAGCTCTCTCCCGTCTGTGTGGGCAGAGTATAAACCAGATCAAGGGTACCCGCTTTGAGTTCTATCCAAGGCGTGATGTTATGGGACAACCACTGGAGGCCCCATATCACCATGAGTTGAAGACTCAATTGGATCACCTTAGCTTCATGATGTATGACCGTCAGAAGAGTTAGACAATGCCCGCTCCTATGCCAACCACAAGTATGCCATTGCCACCCAAAAGGATTAGACTATTGCCATGCTAGTGAAGGATAGCCAGTCTCGTCGCCGTCAGCTCGACAAGAAGGAGCGCATCATTGCCCATCTTCGCCACAGGATTAAAGAGTTGGAGGATGATGTCTACGCACTTCTATTCTGTAGACATTTGTTGGGCCTCCAAGTGCAGAGATTTGTAGAACAGCAAAAAGTTTCCCTTAAGTGGATTACCCAAGGTTTATCGAAATTAGGGAGGAAGTGGTCAAAGGTATTCCCTCTCAAGCAATCCTGCAATCAAGATACAAGAAGTCTCTTGTGTTCCCAACACACCTAATACACTTGTCAGGTGTATAGGTGCACTAGTTCGGCGAAGAGATAGTGAAATACAAGTGGTAACAGTGCCATAAAATACCTTGACGGTGAGGTAAAGACTAAAGCAAGCAAACATGCAACATATCTAGAAGCAAACGGTGTCTCAATGTTTAGAAACAAAGCCTAGGGATCATACTTTCACTAGTGAACACTCTCTGATATAAATATCATCTCTTCATGATACTACTCTTAACTACTCTCCGGTTGGACACTCTAATCCACGGTAGGGCTATAACGGCACACCTCAAAGTCCGCCTTCCCCAATCTAGATAACCCCACATTGTCACCTTAAGCGCTAGATGGTTCTAACAAACACCACAATTTCATAGAGACATCCAACTCCAAATATAACTCATAACAAATATTCAATCTAGCCAAAGTGCCACACACGGTATGCACGCTGGCACTTTCACACACGTGGGGAAAAGCATAGATCTATTAAAGCAGAAAGAGTATTTATGTAGACTCAAGCCTAAGTGCCACCATGGCGTGCACGCTCTCACTTTCACACACATGGGGAGAGCAGAGATCTATTGAATCACTTGAGTAGCAAGGTAGATCTACTTGATTACAAAGCTCATGACCACAACAAGATCAGAGAGAGAGATGAACACATAGCTACTGATAGAGCCCTTAGCCTCGAGGAAGAGCTACTCCCTCCTCATCATGGGAATCAGCAGCAGTGTTGAAGATGGCGATGGAGATCGATGGAGATGGCTCCGGGGGCACTTCCCCGTCCTGGCAAGGTGCCGGAACATAGACTTTCTGTCCCTCGAATCTCCCTTTCGGTGGCGGCGGTGCTACGGAGGTTTTCGTGGATTTCTTCTGGTCGATTTAGGGTTTTCTCCCCGGGGGCTTCTTATAGGCGCAGGAAGCAAGGTCGATGGAGATCCAGGGGGCCCACACCCCCTGTGGGCGCGGACTAGGGTGGGCCCGCGCCCACCTAGGGTGTGGACACCCTAGTTTCCTCCTCTGTCTCGTCTTTGATTTTCCGTATCGCTTAGGGAAAATATGAAGTTTGGCTTTTGTACCGTCCAATTCCAAGAATATTCATTTTTTAGCTTTCTGAAACCAAATATAGCAGAAAACAGGCAACTGACACTGTGGCATCTTGTCAATAGGTTAGTTCCAAAAAGTGTATAAAAATACCTCAAAGTGTAGACAAAACATAGCAAAGTGGATACTAAACAAGCATGGATCATCAAAAATTATAGATACGTTTACGACGTATCAAGCATCCCCAAGCTTAACTCCTGCTCGTCCTCGAGTAGGTAAGTGATAAAAAGAATAATTTTTGAGGTGACATGCACCATCAAAACCAAGACCAAACCATTTGCAAGCATTGAAATATGGAAATAAAGAACTCTAAACATGTGCATGAAAGATGGAGTTCTAACAATAGGACAAAGTAACTATGCATGCAACATGAAAGGCTACAAACAAAGATCATTAATAACATGCATTCAAAAACGTTTGTTTGTTTCACATACAGAAAACATAGCATAGTGGCATTTAGCTTGTCCCTCATGGAGTAGCAAATATATGCATAGGACACCTTCAAAGTTCATAAGAGTGACTAGAAACAAGTAGCACAAGAACAAGTAATATCACAATATGCATCAATCAATAAGTTTTGGGACACTGCGCACAGAATGACAACTATGCTCTCTTAATGGTGCCTAAAGGTAGAAGGTGGAGACTCAATATAATAGTGGAAGAAAGGCCCTTCATAAAGGAAAGCAGGGATTTCAAGTTTCAAAAAGAGCTTCCAAAAATTATGGTACTTGTTAGCTTTCAGCCCTCATTGCCCCTATCATAAGCATCTTGAAGTGATTAAGGTTAAAGTGGACAAAGTATGGAGTATATGCTTGACAAAGTATAAGTTGGCAATCTCAAGTCCCTTGAATATGAGGGCCACACCTCATGCTACTAAACTTCAGTCACCTATAAGTTCTTGTCATTGTAAGTATATGCATATCATAGAGAACCGCCAAAGGGGTACCCCTTGCACATGGTACAGGAGCTATACGATAACCAAAATGACAAGGCAAGCAGACAACGAGCATCTCAGCGATCTTTTTATTTACTATGTGCATAGCTTTTTATTGAGGATGTGCAGTGAACCAACATACCACTGCATGTGTAGTACACTATAGTCGTTGACATGACATCCACAGAACACCGTTCCGTAAATATCACATCCCTTAGAGTGGTACAATAGAAACATTGCGGGTCCATATTACAAAAGTACACACATTATTAGAATACCGGAAGTTCAAGACTTCCAAAAGATTCAACTTACAAACCAAAATATAAAGTGTTTCAGCGGAATTTAAAAGTAACAACTCCGACTAGGAGTTGAGCTCAGCAGCTTATTCTATAGAGTTCATGCTGCTCGGCTCCGTTATTACTACTAACTCGGGATACTTAGTTGGATTCGTTATCATCGACACTGTAGCGGATCTCGTAATCCACTCCTTCAACACCTCCGGATAGATCAGGTTCCTCGTAGAACACATCTTCTTGGCATTTGGCTACATACATTGGCACGTCTTTGGGATCCTCAGAGTCTAAGCAAGGGATCAAAGGAAAGAATGAGTAACAACGTTACCCAACAAGTTCATTATATGCAAGGTGGGAAGTTTGATGCTCTAACTACCACCTCGGATTATAAATCCTTGGCACTATGCAGTTTTTGAAAATCTTTCTTCAAAGATTGATTTTATTCTGAAAAACTATGACAATCAGCCTTCACAGGTTGACCAGAACTTTCATGGAGTTCATTTCCTGCCGCGTTCGTAGCTCCTTCCCGGAATAGGGAGTAACAAGTTATAGTTCTTACACTCTGCAGAGGTGCGTTACTTTACCCATCAGAGATCAACTCCTTGTTGCACAACCGGGCGTACTTTCCCGTCCACAATTCCATGATGTGGGGCCCAGTAGTTGGTCCAAGCCAATCACTGCCCCCTTCGCGACCCCGCATGCCTCCTTGGTGTACACCATGCCCACATAATGAATTACACAATGGTTTGTACAAACCGTTAGATGCCAGAACTATCATGGGACGATGAGGGTTCCCACCCATATGCTGCATATCCTCTAGGAATTACCAATTAATATGCATGCTACGAGGATAACAGCCACGACCTGCACATCCGGCTTCATGCGAGAGGAAGAAGATACAACTGACTTCTCTGTCCCATTCCAAATCTCATGGCTAACGCGTAATATACGGCGCTAGAATCACTGATGTCAGGGGTTATTAAGTCCCTACTTGATCATCATTGTTGCAATTAGAACTGTAAGTTCTATTGCTCCATTATATCACCACTTAGGATGATATCTATAATTTCTTTATTTGTGAAAATATTATTTTCTTTCTTAGCATAAATGATAACACACAATTTGCAAATACTTTGATAAAGACTCTTCAAAGGACATGAGCAAGTGATGAACTTGCCTTGTGATGGCAAGGTAGTGAAGTCTGATGCTTGCACTAGACCTTGAGCTTCTATGTTTACAAAAACATCATTATTGCCCGGTAAGGACAATATTTAAAGAGGCAAAATGATTATGCAAGTAATGTAATGCATTATTTAATTTTATATGCATTTACCCTATTATTATATAAGGTGCCTTTTAATAATAATAAAACATTTATAAATATTACTTTTTAATATTTATAACATATATTGAATTATTTTATTTTATTTTCCTTTTATTGATTTAATAATTATTTTAGGAATTATTAATTATACATTAAAAATTGTTATTAAACATGCCAGGTGTCCCGAAGGAACTCGCCGAGCACTCCCTTCATGTTCGACCGGACGCGAAGCCGGTCAAACAATCTTTATGCCGCTTCGCAGAAGAAAAAAGAAGAACCATTGGTGAGGAGATCACACGGCTGCTCACGGCCGGCTTCATCATGGAAGTTTTCCACCCAGAATGGCTAGCCAACCTCGTGCTGGTGCTGAAGAAGAACAAGACGTGGCGCATGTGCGTCGACTATACTAGTCTCAACAAGGCTTGCCCCAAGGATCCTTTCGCCCTGCCGCGAATTGATCAGGTCATCGACTCCACGCTTACTTGGGCTACCACCAGATCAAGCTCAATGTAACCGACCAAATAAAGACATCGTTCATAACCCCGTATGGAGCATACTGCTACACCACCATGCCCTTCAGATTGAAGAATGCAGGCACAACCTATCAGCGCTGCATGTAGAAATGTCTGCAGACGCAGATTGGAAAGAACATACATGCTTACGTCGACGACGTCGTCATCAATACCAAGGAACGACACACGCTCCTTGAGGATCTGAAGGAAACATTCGACAACCTCCGCCGTTTCTAGATCAAGATGAACCCGGAGAAGTGCGTGTTCGGTGTCCCATCCGGCAAGTTCCTAGGCTTCCTCGTCTCCGAGCGTGGAATCGAGGCGAACCCAGAGAAGATCGGAGCCATAGAGCACATGGAGATGCCACAGAACCTGCGCGACATACAGAAGTTCACCGGGTGTCTCGCTTCACTCAGCCGGTTCTTTTGCTGGCTGGGAGAAAAGGCCCTCCCCCTATACCAGCTGATGAAGAAGACAGACAAATTCGTCTCGACAGCTCAGGTGGATGAAGCTTTCCGAGACCTCAAGTGCATGCTCACCTCGCCACCCGTCCTGGCGGCACCAGCCGCAAAGGAACCCATGCTGATCGCCGCCACAAACAGAGTGGTCAACATGGTACTGGTCGTTGAGCGGCCAGTGGAGGGAAAGGCTCGGATGGTACAGCGCCCTGTATACTACCTAAGTGAGGTGCTCTCGCTATCCAAGCAGAACTACCCTCACTAACAGAAGCTGGTGTACGGTTGTGTACATGGCTGCCAACAAACTCAAGCATTACTTCCAGGAGCATTCCATCCGGGTGGTAGCATTGGCCCCACTCGTAGAGATCATCAGTAACAAAGATGCCACTGGCCGCGTGGCGAAATGGGCCATCGAGCTTGCTGCGCATACAATCCAGTACGAGCCACGCACGACAATCAAGTCGCAAGCATTGGCTGATTTCATCGTCGATTGGGCGGAGACACAATGCATGCCCCAAGTACCGGACTCAACTTACTGGAAGCTACACTTTGACGGGTCGAAAGTGAGAGGTGGACTCGGAGCCAGAATCGTGATAACTTCGCCCAAAGGCGACCGGCTGGAATACGTTCTCCAGATCCACTTCAAAGCTTCCAACAACGTCGCCGAGTACGAGGCGCTCATCCATGGGCTCAAAATGGCCAAGCAGATAGGCATTCAGAGGGTGCTATGCTTCGGAGATTCGGACTTGGTGGTGCAACAAGTATCTGGCGAATGGGACGCCTCTGCCGCTTCTTCGTCCAGCAGCTGTGCGCTTGCTTCGAAGGATGCAAGTTCCACCATGTACCCAGAGCCAACAATGAAGCCGCTAACGCTTTGGCCAGGCTCGGGTCAACAAGACAAGCCATACCGCCTGGAGTTTCTCTCGAGCACCTGCGCAAGCCCTCCATCACTCCCTCACTAGAGTCTGACTCCATCATGCTCGACGCAGATCCAGCAGCAGCCGGTGTCGCGCCGCACCCGACGACTGCTTCACCGCACCCGGGGACTGCCGTGCGACGCCCGAGGACTGCCGTGCCACTTCCGAGGACTGCTTCACCGCACCCGGGGACTGCTTCGACACAGCCCACGGTCAACATCGGCACCCTTCCACCCGACAGACCTCCCTACGCTCCGAAGCCGGTCGTTCGCGAGGTGATCAAGCTCATCATACAGACGATGCACACCATACGGGAGGCGCCTGACTGGGTGAAGCCGTTGATGGATTTCCTAGCCAAGGGTGAACTCCCAACAGAAGAGGTGGCAGCACGACAAGTGCGACGAAGGGCAAGCGCCTACACCATCATCAACAACGAGCTGTACAAGCGCAACGTCGAAGGAATCTACTAGCGATGCGTCAGTCGGGAGGAAGGATCCAAGCTTCTAACGGACATCCACCAGGGCGAGTGTGGCCACCACGCCTCGTCAAGGGCGATAGCAGCCAAGGCCCTTCGGCATGGTTTCTATTGGCCGACGGTGCTGAAGGACGCCAAAGAAATAGTCAATACATGCAGCGGCTGCCAGCGATTCAGTCAGTTTAAGCACACGCCGTCTGCGGCGCTCAAGACAGTACCGATCACCTGGCCGTTTGCAGTCTGGGGCCTGGACATGGTTGGGCCATTCAAGACAGCTCGATCTGGCATGACGCACCTGCTCGTCGCCGTGGACAAGTTCACCAAGTGGATCGAGGCGAAGCCAATCAAGAAGCTGGATGGGGCGATGGTGATCAAGTTCTTCATAAACATCATCATCCGGTTCGGCTACCCTCACAACATCATTACTGACAATGGAACCAACTTTGCGAAAGGAGTCTTCGCTCGTTTCTATGGGGAAAAAGGGATCCGCCTAGACCTAGCATCGGTTGCACACCCACAGTCCAACGGACAATGCGAGCGCGCCAATGGTTTGGTGCTAGCTGGAATCAAGCCAAGGCTCATCGAACCGCTCGTCAGGTCACCTGGATGCTGGATAGAGGAGCTGCTAGCAGTGCTCTGGAGCCTACGCACCATGCCCAATCGCTCAACCGGCTTCACGCCGTTCTTCCTCGTCTATGGGGCAGAAGCCATTCTCCCCACGGACATCCAGTTCGACGCACCTCGCAAGCAACTCTACACGGAGCAGGAAGCCAAGGAGGCAAGGGAGGACAGCGTGGACTTGCTCGAGGAGGCACGCGAGTTGGCTCTGTCCAGATCAGCAATCTACCAACAAGACCTGCACCGATACCACGCCAGCCGGATCCGTCCCACCTCTTTCTGCGAAGGAGACCTGGTGCTGCGCCTGGTCCAGAGCACCAAAGGAATGCACAAGCTGTCCTCGCCATGGGAAGGACAATTCATCGTCAGCCGGGCACTCCACAACAATTCGTACTACCTGATTGACGCACAGCAGCCAATGAAGAACAAGGCAGATCGCTCAGACGAGGAGACAGAGCGCCCATGGAATGCCAGCCTGCTCCGACCATTTTACACTTAGAAAAGTGTATGTATCTTCCCTTTTTTATGTAACAAGTGAACAAGAATGAGAGCCTTGGCACAACGCTAAGGACTTCGTCCCAATTCTGCGCACCATCTGCATTTTCGTACCGGCTGGCCTAGGCCCCACGATTTCTACAAACGGCATAATATTGCACGCGACGCCTCGAGTAACCTCTTCGATTCCGGCTTCAGTACGCACGTCGGCTACCGACCCGGCAAGAGCAAAAACTCAAAGCGCACGTGGCAAGAAGATGTCGGCGTAGAAAGCAAGGGCGTCCAGGCGAACTGGTTGCGCCCTACAAAAGTTAAGCCAACAACAGCGAACCGAAGTATCGCGAGGCACGCCAACATAGCAACTCCTTCGGTTCCGGCTGCAGACCGCAACCCGGCTGACGGCCGGCAAGGAAAAATTCTAGAAGGGCCAATACTCGCTGAGAAAAGGGGAGCTGCTCGTGGCCTAACTCGAAGGGGAGCGTGTTTATTTCTCTCCTACGATAATTTACAACTCACGCATGAGCATATGCACAAGAAAACTAACCCAAAGCAACGCTTTGTCTTGCACGACCCGAGTCACAAGTTGGCAGGAAACAAGGTGGCAAGAGAGCTTCGCCCCGGCTGGCTACCCCAGCCGGCCCGAACCTCGAGGACTACACCCAGTGGATGCGCTCGTGCGCACCCACAAACTCAAGTCAAGGTAGCCAAGAGAGCTTCGCCCCGGCTGGCTACCCAGCCGGCCCGAACCTCGCGGACTACACCCAGTGGACGCGCTCCCGCGCACCCACAAACTCAAGTCAAGGTATCCAAAAAGAGCTTCGCCCCGGCTTGCTACCCCAGCCGGCCCGAACTTCGGGGACTACACCCAGTGGACGCGCTCCCACGCACCCACAAACTCAAGTCAAGATAATCAAAAGAGCTTCGCCCCGGCTGGATACCCCAGGCGGCCCGAACCTCGGGGACTACACCCAGTGGACGCGCTCCCGCGCACCCACAAACTCAAGTGAAAGTAGCCAAAAGAGCTTCGCCCCGGCTGGCTACCCCAGCCGGCCCAAACCTCGGAGACTACATCCAGTGGACGCGCTCCCGCGCACCCACAAAACAAAGTCAAGACGACAAAAAGAGCTCGAACCCGGGTGGCTATCCCAGCCGGCGCGAGCATAAAAGACCGCAAATGACGAAGACACAAACAAAGATTAGCAAAAGGCACCAAGCCATAAATTTAACGGAGCACGAAGGATCCACACAGATTAAAAGATCGGCGACAAAAGTCAGCCGAAGTGTAGCACATCAGAGTAGCAATTATCACAAATACACCCGGCATCTCGGGGATCAAGAGTCAGGAGCTTGCGAAGTAGAAGAAGCGGTGGCCAGATCAGCAGGGGCGGCGCCGACGTCAGCAGGAGGAGGCTGGCTGCTGGAGGCTGCGTCAATGGGATTCCAAGGCGCCGGCTCCCAGTGGAACGGCCGTGGCTCTCCGGGGGCGCTGAAGTCACGCTCTAGGTCCACGTAGGTGCCAATCTTCACCCCGCAGGCCTAGAGCGCAGGAACGCTCTCGTGAAGACCCTCGTAAGTCGTCCCGAGGCGGAAGCTGCGGTCGATCATGCTCAGGTCGACGCCAGGATACCATGACTTCACCATCGCAAGCACCATCTCCGCCCCGCCTCGAGCAACCCACTCCTTGTGCACCTCCAGCACGTCGATGCCCTTAGACAGCGCCACGGCTAGGCTGGCCATGTCGTGCACGACCAGGCCCGTGTCCGGCCAGATGTAGTGGAAGAGATCATTGCCAACGACACGCAAGCCGTTTCTCTCCTCCCCCACCACCCTGACCAGGTCGAGGGCGGTCAGGTCACGACCAACCTCTTCTAGCCGGCTGACTGCCATCCGGCTGGCCGGCATCCGCAGCAGCCGCCTGTGCGGCCCCCGCTCCCTCCGTCACCTCCGTAATGACGGGCCTGGTAGAACTGATTGGAGCATCGCTCCAAGCCAGGTTCACGCTAGCCCTTAGGAGAGGGAGGGAGTCTCCGGGTCCTACGCAGCTGCAAACAGCTGGCCCAACCGCGAAGACGCAGGGGCCTGGTGCAGCAGCCCCGTGGTCGGAGAGCCCTCAGGCGCCCTGGGCGGAGAGGGCACGGCTGATGCAGCCGGGCTAGCCGCAGCCGGGCCAGCCGCAGCCGGCGCGGGCGCAGCTGGTGTCCTCGCCACCTCTTCAACCAGAGGAGGAGGTGGAGGAGGCATGTCGGCGGCACCTCCGTCGCCAAGCACCATGGCCTCGCTGCAAAGGACAAAGAGCCAAAGGAGAAGCCAGCAAAACCGCAGAATGGCAAGCAAGGGCAAGAGAGATACTAACCCGGCGACGAAGGGTGGAGCAACAACCTGATGCCCTCGGCGCGTCTTTTTTGTCTCAACTTGAGCGAGAACGGCAACAGGTGCCGCCCTCTTTCCCCAGGATCTCGCCGCGGGTCTTTCTTGGGGACCCTCCTCGTCGGTGACATCGACTGCGACACAAGCAAAGAATAAAGACCATAACCTCAAGAGAAAAGGTGAAAGAAAAAGCTACGGACAATAACCTACCATGAGGATCCGGGGGGCCGTCGTCCGCCCGGATGGGAAACCCTTCGGGTTCCGTCTGGGGGTACTTCTTCAGCTTCCTGTCATCCAAGAAGGACGGAGGCGGGAAGTCACCCATGCCATCCTCGGCCAGCTGCGCCGTGAAAAACTAATCAAAAAAGGGGCATAAGGCACCCAAGGAAATCTAGCAAAGCAAGGTGCAAACCAACCAGAGAAAAACTTACCGACGATGGCAGGCGGCCGCGATGGTACAGGGGGCAGGAGTTTGCCAAGTTGGCCTCGATGTGGAACTTGGAGATCATGGAAATCCAGTTCCGCATGTCCTGGATGGGCACATCCTTCCGCGACGTCCTCGTCGGATCGTTGGCGGTCGAAAGATGTCACATCTTGTGTGACCTCTTCTGCAGCGGAAGCACGCGACGCACCATCCACGACAAGGTGATGTCCCGCGCGGTGAGCCTCTCTGTCCCCACCATCGTCTCCACTTGGGAGGCCATCCGATCGAGGTCCGCCACCGCGCCCATGCTCTTCGTCGTCAAGGCCCTCTAGGATGAGGGCACGTAGGTGAAGGGCGGAAGGCAGATCCAATCAATCTCCGTGGCATTGCTCACATAGAAATATGTGCACTGCCACAGCTTGACGGTGTTGGGGAGCTCGAACCGCGGCATTGGCGAGGAAGTCCGCGGGTAGACGGCGCAGCAACCCGTCCGTGTTAGCGAGCCTCCCTTGACGATGTTCTGGGCCTTGAAGTGGAAGAACTTGAGAAAGTTTCCCACCTCGAGCCACACCCCAAGGTATGACTCGTAGCAGGCCGCAAAGTGAGACAGTTGCGCCATGGCGTTGGAGCCAAGGTGGTGAAGGCTGAGGTCGAAGAAGCCGAAGATCTAGAGGAGGAACGGGCTGACGGGGAGGCCAAAGCCGCGCGCGAAGTGTGCGAGGAAGACGACGCGCTCCCCCTCCGGCGCAAGACGGTGCTTCACAAGAAACGACGAGGGAAGAAACCTCCCCCGCCGATACTTGTTGATGAGCTCATCGGTCATGAAGGACCCGCACCAACCGCCGCGTTGCTCCGACGGCATCTCAGAAGAGGAGGAGGCCGTGGTTGGCGGAAAGAAGGTGGCCAGCGACGACAGGGAGAGGGCGCGCAAGAACAAGGAACGCAAGGGCACGAGGAGAAGATGAGACGGAGGATGGACAAATGTGGGAACCGATCCACTCGGAGCCCTATTTATCCCTGCAACCGGCAACGTCGCCCCTTCGGCTTCTGCGTGACACATGGCATCACGGTGTCATAGCTGCATGACGCCTTGGCTCCAGATCCCCTGCGCCATCGTGATTGCCACAGAAGATCCCCTGGCTTCCGCGGGAGGCGAGGCGACCGAGGAAACGCTGCGGCACGTTTGCATGTGCAGTTGCCAAAAATTGACGCAGCGATGCGGAAGTCAAACTGACACGACGTGCGCCAGAGCTGCAGGCGCGGGTGACGGCATCAATGACGTCATCTAGCCCAACGTTTCAGCTCTGCTAGCCGGTATCCGCCTTCACTATTTACACCCACATGACGGCCATCGATTCTGCAACCGGTTAACTCTAGCCGGAAAGCAAAAGCAAAAGCCACAGTCGGCAAAATTAAAGCAACCTCTCAGGAAAGGAAGGAGCACGGAATATCTTGCCCACCGACCAAGCCCATACGTGCTCGGGGACTTGTGTCGGGGGGATAAACCCCGGGTGGGGAAATCCAGGCATATGTAGGCCGGCTCCAGAAGATGCAGGCCGCCTGGCCTCCCGGAATTACAACTCTAACTGTCTGGCAAGCAAGCCCGACTGGGCTTATAACCTTCCCAGCTGGCCCGTCTAGCCGGTGGCCAGAAGAGCCGGCCGGGTGGCCGTTCCCACCCGGCTCACCTCGGATTCGATGGAGAGCACAGAAGGACTGGCGCTCCGTGCGGGGTATGCTTCTGGTTCTCCCTCGTCATCAAGGAAGCTGGCATGCCGTCATGACCATCGCTACCAGACAAAGATAAAGCAAGACGGTCGGCTGGACTAGCAAAAGCGGTCCGGGTGACCATTAAAGCAAGGGTGATGCCCCAAAGGAAGCCCGTGTGACCACTAAAGAGAAGGATGACGCTAAAAGAAGGGCAGACTGGGTCCTGTCCCACCAGCTGGGCCCTGTAGCCAGCCCTGCCCTGTAAACCCATACCCAAACAGTAAACCCTAGGACCCAATCTGTAATCTGCCCCCCAGACCAGTATATAAGGGAGGGTAGAGCCAGGGTTCTAGGTAAGTAAAAATAGTAGAATAAGATAAGTGTTAGCATCTAGCTCTCATCTTCCTCTAGCCATTGATAGTAGCTAAGGAAACAGCTCAAGGAGCACTTGTACTGAGCATCGAGGTCCCATACATAGTTCATCTTTCAGGAGTAGGGGTGTTACCCCGCCAAGAGGGCCCCGAACCTGGGTACGTCCCTGTGTTTGCAGTGCATCGTGCCCAACCCGTTGCGTGAGCCACCGAATGAATCCGTGTGTCCCTTATTTGCCATCCCCGATGGCTCTGTCGTGTTCCACACCACGGCATTCATCTAACTACTACTAGGGTTACCATCAAGCCTAGCTTGAGGTAAGGATGGGTATGTTGAAAGGGGTTTTGTTTTGAAGTAAGATAAGTACCATCTTGGTATCTCTACCAAGATTGAGATGAAAATGTTTTAATAAGGTTTTGGAAAAACCTAGGGGTAAGAGTAGTTGAAGGTTATGTCTTGAAAACATAAGGAGAGTATATCTATGTCTCCATAGTTTTGGAAATAGAAACTAGTGAAGTATTTTGTGCGGTCAAAGTCATCTTGGCTCAGGTTTTGAAATGCCAGAACATTTGAGAATATGAAAGATGAGCCAAGACTTACCTTTTGGGAGATAGTTTTTGTAAACTAGTGTTGAGGTGAGGAGCACATAATTATACACAAGCAATTGATTGAGAACCAGCAAACAAGTAAGCACACATTGTAAGAAAAAGATTTTGTTCCCCCTGATTTTTGCCTTTTGGACATTTAATCAGGGTTGCTGAAATTAGGATGTTACAGACACCACAACCACAACCGTCATCATGACAACAAGCATCATCGCAGTCATGATAATGACAGATAAAAGAACCACAAGAGTGGACACAAGAGCCACCACAGTGGAAGTGGTAATGTGAGTCAGCTTGCAAAGAGAGATATCAGTTAGGTTGAGTGTTTCAAGTGTAAGAAGATGGGGCACTATGCCAATGAGTGCCTAGAAAAGAAATTTGAAGGAGCCACCAACTCTTTCTAGAAGGGACAAGTGAACCACATAAGTGTGGAAGATATCTATGAGGAGTATGATGCTGTAGCTGGTAAGTTCAAGCTCAATTATTTTCCAGCACTTGTTCTTTTTGATACTGGCGCATCGCATTCATTCATATCAAGAGCATTTGTTGATAAAAATGGACTTCCAACTAAAAATTTGGGTGTCCTATAAAAGTAAGCTCTCCCGATGGAGAGATGATAGTGAGCCTTGGATGTCATGGTTTAGTGATAGAATTTGGGAAGTATAAGTTTCCAGTTAGTTTGATAATCCTAGATTCCCAAGGATTGGATGTTATTCTGGGCATGGATTGAATGACTAGGTATGAAGGAGTACTAGATTGTGCCAATTGTACCGTCACACTCACAACCCTGGATAAGAAACAGATTAGATTCAAGTCTAATTTTGAATCTAAAGGGAGTAAACTAAATTATCTTAAGGGGGTTAGCATAGACAGTGTGCTAATTGTGAGATAGTATCCAGATGTGTTCCCGGAGGAATTTCCTGGAATGCCACCAGATAGATATGTTGAGTTCCTGATTGACTTACTGCCAGGATCAGGACCAATAGCAAAGAGACCCTATAAGGTGTCAGTTGATGAGTTGAAAGAACTCAAGAAACAACTTGGAGAACAGTTGCAGAAAGGATTTATTCAACCAAGTTCTTCATCTTGGGGTGTACCAGTTATGTTTGTTGAGAAGAAAGATAGAAGTCAAACATTATGCATAGATTACCGTTCACTCAATGAGGTGACTATCAAGAACAAATATCCTTTGCCTAGAATCAACAATCTGTTTGATCAACTAGAAGGAGCTCGTTTGTTCTCAAAGATTGATCTCCGATCAGGCTATTTTCAACTTAAGATTAGGGAGCAAGACATACCTAAGACTGCTTTCACCACTAGGTATGGTCTGTCTGAGTACACCGTGATGCCATTTGGTTTGACAAATGCACCAGCCTATTTCATGAACATGATGAAAAAAGTGTTCATGGAGTTTCTAGACAAGTTTGTTGTCGTATTCATTGACGCCATTTCGATCTACTCCAAGAGAAAAGAAGAGCATGAAGAGCATTTGCGTTTGATACTAGAGAAGCTCAGGGAGCACAAGCTATATGCTAAGTTCAGCAAGTGTGAATTCTGGCTGAATAAAGTTGGATTTCTCGGACATATTGTGTCGGGAGATGGTATAGCTGTCGATCCTGCAAAGGTGTTAGCTGTGACTGAGTGGGAATCTCCTAAGTCAGTGAAAGAACTTCGTAGTTTCCTCGGCTTGGTAGCATACTATAGAAGATTCATTGAGAATTTTTCAAAGGTAGCTAAGACAATGACGGAGTTACTTAAGAAAGACGAGAAGTTTGACTCGACTAAAGGATGTGAACTCAGTTTCCAAGAATTGAAGAAGAGACTAGTGATAGCACCAGTCTTATGTCTGCTAGATTTGGAAATTGATTTCCAAGTATATTGTGATGCATCTCACCAAGGATTGGGTGGAGTTTTGATGCAAGAAGGGAAAGTTGTGGCTTATTCCTCAAGACAACTCAAAACTCATGAAGTGAATTACCCTACTCATGATTTAGAGTTAGCCTCCGTTGTCCATGCACTCAAAACATGGAGACATTATCTTTTGGGTAAACGTTGTGAAGTGTTCACAGATCACAAAAGTTTGAAGTATATATTCACTCAGAAAGAAATCAATATGAGACAAAGAAGATGGCTTGAGCTCATCAAGGACTATGACTTGAGTTTTCAATACCATCCCGGTAAAGCAAAGTTTGTAGAGGATGCTTTAAGCCGTAAGGTTTATGTGAATGGTCTCACTAAGGGAGAATTGCCAGATGATCTATGTGCCCAATTCAAAGATCTCAGATTGGAGATAGTGCCTGAGGGACATCTCATGTCATTGGATGTTCAACCCACCTTGTTGGACAAAATCAGGGAAGCCCAAAAGTTGGACAAGGAAATTGAAGAGATTAAGGGAAAAATTAGCAAAGGGAAAGATAAAGTATTCCATGAAGACGAACATGGTACTTTATGGTATGGAAAACGTATCTACATTCCGCAAGACCCGGAGCTTCGGAAACTGATTTTACAAGAAGCACACAACTCACCATATTCCATCCATCCGGGTAACACCAAAATGTACATGGATGTGAAGGAAAGATTTTGGTGGAATAATCTCAAGAAGGACATCGCATAACATATTGCTTTATGTGATGTGTGTAGTAGAGTGAAAGCAGAACATCTGAAACCAGCAGGATTGTAACAACCACTACCTATTCCTGATTGGAAGTGGGACAAGATTGGCATGGATTTCATCACCGGACTGCCAAGGACTAGATCAGGATATGATTCTATTTGGGTCGTGGTAGATCGCCTAACTAAAGTGGATCATTTCATACCCGTAAAGACAACTTATACAAGTGCTAAGCTAGCCAAGATTTATATGAATAGGATTGTGTGTCTGCATGGAGTACCCAAGAGTATTGTGTCTAATAAAGGAACTCAGTTCACTTCGCATTTCTAGCGACAACTGCATGAATCATTGGGAACAAGATTAGAGTTCAGCACAACTTTTCACCCTCAAACTGATGGACAGACAGAAAGGACCAATGAGATTCTAGAGGATATGTTGAGGGTGAAAGTCTGCCTTACGCATAATTCTCTTACAATAACAGCTATCAAGCCAGTATTGAGATGGCACCGTTTGACTTCCTCTATGGAAGAAAGTGTACTACACCACTGCTATGGAGTGGTGTTGGAGAAAGAAATTTGTTTGGACCAGAACTAATCAAGGAAGCTAAAGAGAAAGTCAAGTTGATAAAGGACAGATTGAAGATAGCACAGTCCCGACAGAAGAGCTACGCAGATCCAATGCGTAGAGAAGTCACCTATGAGATAGGTGATAGATCTTATCTTAGAGTCTCACCACTTCGTGGTGTGAAGAGATTTGAAAAGGGAAATTGGCACCAAGGTATGTTGGACCATTCAAGATTCTGAGTCGCAAAGGAGAAGTGGCTTATGAGATCGAATTGACTGAATCACTATCTGCCGTACACAATGTGTTTCTCGTAAGTTAGTTGAAGAAATGCCATCCAGAGATGGAAGAAACTTCTTTGAAGGATACTATACCTTTGGAAGAGGTTTATTTATAGAGTGATCTCACCTATGAGGAGAAACCTATCAAGATTCTTGAGACTGCGAAAAGAGTTACACGTACCAAGACTATCAAATTTTGCAAACTTCAGTGGAACCATCATTCTGAAGAAGAAGCAACATGGGAAAGAGAAGATGACCTTCGGAAGGATCACCCACACCTATTTGTTAGCCAATCCGAATCTCGAGGGCGAGATTCATCTTAAGGAGGTTAGATTTGTAACATCCCAAAAATCATGACTTACAAAAGTTATCATATCATTCATGCATTCATAGCATTTAGTTTGCACCAAATTTTCCCAAACAAATTTCAAATAAGGAACCATGTGTTGCCTATTATTTTATGTGACTAAGGCAATGGTTTTATTTTATTTTTCAATATATGAAAGTGCATTTGATTTATCAGTGATGTTTTGTACACAAATGGATGCAAGGCTTGCACTACAAAAACTAGAATTGATTTGAAATCAAAACCATTTGAATTTGATTTGATTTGGTTTCCTGAAAATCAAAATATAAAAAGGAAAAAGAATAAAGAAAAGGAAAAAGGGCGGCGCCACCATTTCATCCCAGAAGCAGAAGTAGCCCGCGAAGCCCACCCGGCCACCTCCCTCTCTCCACTCTTTATCACGCGCAAACAAACCCTCACCTCGCTGACAGACATGGCCCACTGCCACCTCAGCTCATCGTCTTCGCGTGACCCGCTCCCCTCTTCCTCGCTACCGTTTCCTGCAATGAAATCGCGACATCAATTCGCGTTGATTGCGCCAGTGATTCGCCCCACGACCACGCCCTACTTAAGCACCCTATCCTCCTCCCCATTTACCCTCAAACCCCAAGCCCTGAACGCCACCAGGATGCAAGAATTCCTCTCCCAAACCCTCTCTGCTCCAACAATCTGCAGCACCGATTACGGCCAACTCCGGCCACCCATCTGCTCCTGGTTTCCACGAGAACACTCCCCATTGCCTCGCGCATCTCCCAGTACCTTTCCCTAGCCTGCGCGCACTTCGGAACATCGGCAAGGACAACGCCTGCTCGCCACCGTACTCTGCTGCAACTCCGACGAACTTTTTCGGTAAACCCTGACCGCCCTTTCCTCTCTGGTTGATACGCGTACACTCGCTATGTTCGTGCGTTCCTAACGCCACCTATGGATGTTATTACCGTGCCTTGTAGCATCATCAATGACCACTCCCGAACGAGCCCGACGCTGATGCAAACTCCGACGAGGAATCAACGCCGTGCCCCTGCGCCCCTGCCCCGTCCACGAACACGCCGAGCATCACCGCGTCTCTACGATCTTAGTAAGCACCCACACTCTCTCCCGTACCCTCTAGCCTCGCTGGAACCTCTCCGTCCGACGCGCATCCTCCGTGGTGTGCCGCCCACGTGTGGTCAGAGCAACGAGATCCGCTGGATCTAGATCTAGCGGTCGTGATTAGAATAGCTAGCGAAGGGGTACGCGAGGATCTGAGCCGTAGATCTTAGATCTGGCGGTGTAAGTTAGATTGGGTGCGAAGGGGTATGAATCAATCTGGTGCATTGGATCTGATTAGATCCAACAACATGGAAACGCGATCCACCCCAAAGCGGTATCGTCCAATCAGGAGCTGCCGCGTGGCTTGTTTTTCAATTTTAAAACCAGATTTGATTTCAAACTTGTAAAATTCATAACTTTAATTCTGTTTGGCAAAATTTTGCAAATAATATATCAATGGATTCAAAAAAATAAATCCTACACTACTGTGGCCTTAGTTTTCTATTTTTTTCTGTAAAAATGGAGTTTTATGCAGAGACAAATATGAGCTTATTTTGGCTATTTAAATTATTTTGGAAATATTTATAAGGCTAAATTAAGTTTATTTAGACTTTATGTAATTTTTTTTGGGTTAGGTACTGTTGACTTGTCTTGTTTAGTTTAGAAAAATCATCACATGGCATTTTCATGCATTCATATATTTTTGCTTGATTATTTTGAATGTATATTTGGTGCTATTATTTTATGTGTAGATTTTGGTGCTAGTGGTGATTGTGATTGTGAAGATTGTTGCTACTCCCCCAACTACCAAGGCAAGTGGTGCTACATGTATTTGTCCTATTATTTTGACTATGCACTAGTATTATTTTGTTTAGAGCTTGCATGAAAGTTTTGCTAAGTATCTGTATGCTATGCTATGGGAAATCCTAGTAGATGTAGTCTTGGTAGAATTATTCACTAAGTTAAGATACTTGTTGATATCATGCTTAGCCTAGCTATTAGTAAACAAGGGTGGATTATATACACATGCTATGGAAAATTTCACTAAGTCTTTTGACTTATGTTTTTCTTAATAAAACAACTAAGTGAATGAAACACCTGGGTGGAATGGTAATTGCTTGGATGGATTTATGTTTAGTGGTTACACAAGGCCAGAAAACTGGCGAAAACTTGTGTATCTCACTTGTGGAAAGACACCCAGGAACAAAGAGATTTGAGATGTCAAACATTAAGAAGCTTCTAGTGTAACCTCATGGCAATATGGGCTCTGCCTGGATCATATAGGTTGCAACAACTTAGCCAGATGGACAGAAGGTGGTAGGGGGTGATAGGATGGAGCACGTCCATTTGGTCTAAGGGAAGGCTTCTGAAAGATCTCGTCTCGATGCATGTCGAGTCTTGTGGGGAAAGTGCACCACCTCTCGAGAAGGAAAAATCTAAGTACTTAACCGTGTCCCTGGCAACGGGCAATTTGAGCATCAAGACATTGAAGCTATAAAGGATCTCCTCATCCCATTTTCTAAGTTAAAAACTTGTGGTTCAACAAGGGTGGTTCACCAATGTTTATTGGTGGTTCCTTGGGAGTTTTGACAAACAAAAACTTAGTGATTTCAACTAATAGAAAAAACCTATTTTGAGCAAAGCAAGCCTAAGCTACACTTAGCCAAATTCATATAGAAGTTAGAAGCTACTATTCTACTATGGTATCACTTGCCAATACTATTCCAATGTATTGACCCACTGTGGATGTAACTTATGATGTTGCAGGTTACTCTGATGAGGATTAGGGTTATGAGTCTACACTCAACATGCTTGCCTGTGGCACATGAAGATGAAGACTTTACTTTATTTACTTTTGCTATGAAATCTTCTACTAGCCTTTGGCTATGGAGTTGTAAAAGACTATGTTTATCTCTGGAATGACGATGTAGTAAAGACCTTTGTATCTGTGTACTTCATCTTAAACTGTGGATGTTAGCATTTGATCCAGGGACTAGCATTGCAATCACAGAGAACTTTACCTTTATAAAGGTGGGGTCTTACAAGGGGGGACGAAGAGGTGCCACAGGGCAGCCAGACCACCCCATGGTGCAGCCAAGGGTGGGACCGTGCTAGGGCATGGTGTGGGCCCCTTGGGCGTCAACCGACCTTGCCCCTTCTCCTATATAAACCCCCCGAGGAGAAAACCCTAAGTACCCAATCAGAAATCCACGAAAAAGTCCATAGCCACCGCCACCATCGTCCCTAGATCAGGAGGGATCTGAAGCTCTTCCCGGCACCCTGCCGGAGAGGGGAGATCATCCCAAAGGCCTTCTTCATCACCATTCTAGCCTCCGGAGTGATGCGTGAGTATTTCATCCTTGGACTATGGGTTCATAGCAGTAGCTAGATGGTTGTTTCTCCTCTTTTGTGCTATCATGTTTAGATATTGTGAGCTGCCTATCATGATCAAGATCATCTATTTATAATCCTACATGCTGTGTTTGTTGGGGTCCGATGGATATTGAGTACTACGTCAAGCTTGATTTTTGATCCTACCATGTCGATGTTATTTGTGATCTTGCATGCTCTCCATTGCTAGTAGTTACTCTGGCCAAGTATTTGCTTGTGACTCCAAGAGGGAGTATTTATGCTCGATAGTAGGTTCATGCCTCTAGTAATCTGGGGGAGTGATAGAAACCTCTAAGGTTGTAGATGTGCTGTTGCTACTAGGAAGAAAATAACAATCCTTTGTCCCAGGGCAATTGTATTGTTTGCTTTACACACCTTGCTTAATGCAATTATCTGTTGCTTGCAACTTAATACCCGAGGGTCGTTCAGATGATATCCCAGAGGTGGATTATTAGTCATAGATATAGTTGGATTATGGTCTATGTATTATGTTGTAATGCCCAAACGAATCTCACAGAAATAAGCATGACATGTACATGCATTGTTATGCATTCTCAATCTGTCAATTTCCCAACTGTAATTTGTTCACCCAACATGTTATTTATCTTATGGAAACACCTCTAGTGAACTGTGCACCCCGGTCCATTCCTTCCCACTGATATTCAATCTACTATCTACTGTTTACTTTCTGCAATTACTACAAGCAATTACTTTCTTCCACACTATACGTTTATTCCTGTTTTCAGCAAACCGGTGAGCTTGACAACTTCATTGTAAGTTGGGGCAAAGTATTTGTGGTTGTGTTGTGCAGGTTCCACGTTGTTAGCACCACCTTGGGAGCTGTTTCCTTTCTCCTACTGGTTCGATAACCTTGGTTTCACAACTGAGGGAAAACTTGCTACTGTGCTCATCACAACTTGCTCTTGGGGTTTCCCAACAGGCTCTACAGTAACCGATCCGACATCAAGATTTTCTGGCACCGTTGCCGGGGAGATACCGGACATCTTCAATCTCTTCCTCCTCGTCAGAAAGCTTTTCTAGGAGAAAGAAGCTTTCTGCAAGGGGAGTCTCTCACTACCAATCTCTTTACTTTGTTTTTGTTTTGCTTTGTTTCTTTAGCTTTGTTTGGTTTGTTTGTTTTTATCAAAAATACAAAAAATAAGTTCTTTCTTTAGTTGTTATCTTGTTCTTAGCTCATTATGTTGATCCCTAAGTTTACCTGGGAAGAACACTTTACCTGTCACTCTATTTGTATTTTATTTTTTCTTGTCTAGTTTATTTGAGCTTAGTTTATTTCTATTTTGTTGTGTTTTGTTTTGTCTAGTTTATTTTTGTCTTGTCTTGTTTTTCTTATATACTCGAAAATCCATAAAGTTTTGAAAAACCGAAAATCTAAAAACTGTTGTCATGGAAGAACATGCTAGAACCTCTATGGAATATATTATAATGTATAGAGAATCATATATGAGTAAAGTCATGAGAGGCTTGTTAAAAAGGTTGGATCAAATTGCTAAAATTTTGCTTAAACACCATGATATCAATTGTTGCTCTAAACAGGATACTAAACATCTTAAATTCAAATGTGGCTTTAGTAAAGAAGTTTTAATTGAACTATCATTGAAATAACTATATTCATCTTGGATTTGAAGAAGTAGAACAATTTGTTTTATTTATGGGAGCTTCTGAAATAGAATCCTTCATGTCTAAAATTATGAAACCTATGTTGCTTGTAAAGACCTTAAAGATATGATCTCTTCTATCCTTGATTATTGCATAGAAAATTTCAGCAATAATTGTTATATCATTGATTATAAAGAGAGACTCAGACATGCACAAGAATGTGTCCACAATTTGCAGGAACCTGTGGAAGAAGAAATTGCTGAACCTGAAAGCTCATTAGATGAAAAAGAGGAGGAGAGTGATGAAAAAAGGGAGGAAGAATGGATTAGCTACCCATGCCTACCTTCTAATGAGAGTAACGCTTTATCCCTTATATTATTTGATTGTCCCCCATGCTTATCAAAGGAGGATGAATGTTATGTTCCTGTGGATTCTTTTGAAATATCTACTATGGGTAAAACTTGTGATAATAATTATGCTCCTATTATATATGATAATCCATGCTATTTTGATAAATCTTATGATAATCCTTTATTTGTGCCTAACTTCGAAATGCATGGTACTAAAGAGTTTTGCTTAGAAAATGTTTATGATAAAGCCCTAGATGATGGTCCTATATTGGTTGATAATATTAATTGTACTACTATTTAAAATTAGATTGGAGGTGTATTGACTTTATCTTGGAACCCCATACCTCTTGAGAATGATCATTCATCTTGTTATAAAAATTTTAAAAGAGGGTTTGAAGGTTTTAATCCCACTATTTTTGAGCTTGATGAAAATTATGTGTTTGTAGATCATGAAAAGCATACTTTATGTGATATTTATATGGTTGAGTTTATTCATGAGGCTACTAAAAATTATTATGAGAGAGGAAAATATGGTTGTAGAAGTTTTCATGGTACTTAAACACCTATCTATGTGCTGAAAGTTTTGAAGTTACTCTTTTTTTATCTTCCTATGTCTGTCACTTTGTTCTTTGTGAATTTATTTGTGTACAAGATTCCTATGCATAGGAAGTGGGTTAGAATTAAATGTGTTTTGAATTTTCTTCTTGATTCTCTCTTTTACTTAAATTCATATTTCTTATGTGAGCATCTTCTCAAACTATCAAGCCTAGCTAAAAGGAAATAAATAAAAGCGCTTATGGGAGACAACCCATTGTTTTATTTCTATAATTTTTATTTTGTTGAGTCTTGGAAGTTATTGCCTCAGTAATAACCTCTACTTATCCTTGTTGTTTTATATTTGTGCCAAGAATAGCCTCTAATGAGAGGGAAGTAAGATGTGGGAAAGTTGCTGTCCCGAAACAAATTTCTGTGCTTCACTGTAAAAAATCGTGAAAAATCCCAGAACATCGGATTGAGCTGATATTTTTGTGTGCATACCCCTATTATTTACCCAAATTTCTTTAGTTTTGCAATTTTTGATTTGAGCAACATAAGATTTTCTAAAAATCGGTCTTTACCTGCTGGTCTGTTTTGACCGATTTCTGCCATTATTTGCATCTGCCTCTTAATCGGTTTATTTTTGAGTTCTCTTTGATCATTTGAGTTTTTAAAAGGAGTTGATACAATAGCTTATGTTTTAATGGATGGTTTACTTGAGTTGTAACTAAACCCAAAGGCTTATTATCTTGAATACACTAATGTTGCTAATGAAGATTGAGTGAATTTTTGTATGAAGGAATTTTTCAAGTGTAGGAGAGAATGATGTGATGAGATGAAGATTGGACAAAAGCTCAAGCTTGGGGATGCCACCCGTGTCACCCCAAGAAGTATTCAAGAGGTACAAGCGTCAAAGCTTGGGGATGCCCAAGGCATCCCCTTCTTCATCGACAAAAATCTCAGGTTCTCTTTCATGATACTATACCTTTATTACTTTATGCACTTTTGTGTTGTTCTTGGAGCGTCTTTGTTTTTGTTTTTATTTTTATTTTCCTTTTTGGCAATAAATTGGTTGGACCCCAACACACCTCTTTTGGAGAAGTCACACATAGTTCTTCATTGTCTAGAATACTCTATTTTCACTCCTATTGTTCTATGAGTGTTCTCTTTTGCTAGCACTACGTTTAGCTTTAGTTTTCTTATTATTTTTACTTATATCTTTTTTGTTCTTCTTTGTAGTTAGGTGAGACAAGCTCTCTGATCTTTATTGATTATTATCTTTGTGAGTTGTTTCAAATAAGTCGATTGATGTTGGAAAAGAGTATAAAGTTTCATGCTTATAGTGGTACAAAAGGAAGCTTGTTTTGATTGTGGCTTAGACTTTATCATGTCATGTTAGATGTTGCTTTGACCATATGCTTAGTAATTATTGTTGTAGCATGAATTTTTTCAAAAAATTGAGATTGCTTAATGTGCCATGCAAGAATCATGCGTTGTTTTAGCATACAAAAGCATAATATTATGGTATTCCCCTTTGATGCTTTATTTGGGTTGTCTTGGCACATGCTTACACCATGCTATGACTATGAACCAGTCAACTTATCCTCTATGATCATTTCGTTTTTGACTTGTGATATCACTTTATGCTTTTATTAATAAAGTTTTGTCGCTCTGCATGATTATGGCCATTATTGCTCTCTTAGTTGGTCGCTCCCAGTCTTTTGCTAGCCTTCACCTGTACTGAGTATGAGCTCTACTCGTGCATCCAACTCCCAAGAAACCAAGTTATTTCAAAGAGTCCACTATAAACTCATATGCATGGTGTGTTACACCATTCCAAGCATATTCATGTGTTTATCTATCTTCCAAATTAAATTTCCGTTATGTGAAAATTAGTGATTAAAGCTCTCACAAACTTGATGGCACACTTTATTTTCTTGCACTTAATAAAGTTGAACCATTGTGACCATCTATGTTTCTTATATGCTTGCAAGTTCTAAGTTGGGATTTAGCAGAACCATGTTATCGTTGGGAACGTTTTCGACATTGCACTTATTCTATTTAGTTGATATCATGTTATTTTGTTTATGGATCCCGGCGGTGTGAAATAAAAGGGGAGCTTGTAATCTCATGGAGTTTGTACATGTGTTAGATAAACGCCTGGGCGGCTAGCCTAAGCCATGCCTAATCATGGTGGAAACTTACAGAAAAACCATACTGGCATTCTATGAAGCATCCTTAATAAAAACCAATGCAAATAGCAAATAAAAAGATCGTTGAGATGCTCACCGTCTGTTGCCTTGTCATTTTTATATGGGATAGCTCATGTGTCATGGGGAAAGGGGTACCCTGTTGGCGGTTCACTATGATACACATATACTTACAACGACAATAACTTACTTGTGACCAAAGTTGAGTAGCATGAGGTTTGGTACTCGTACGCAAGGGGCATGAGATTTTCAACTTGTGATTTGTCAAGAATATACTCATATTTGTATCACTTTAACCTTAATTATTTCAAGATTCTTATGATAGGGGAAATGAGAGCTCAAAGCTAATAAGTACCATAATTTTTGGAATCTCCTTATGAACCTTGAAATCCCTAGCTCCCTCTGCGAAGGATTCATAGTTGTCATTGCTTAATAAGTACCATAATTTTTGGAAGCTAATAAGTACCCAAGATTCTTGAGTCTCCATCTTCTATCTTTATGCACCAATTAAGAGAGCATAGTTGTCATTCTTAGTTCAGTGTGCATTATCCAAAAACTTGTTGATTGATTCATAATTATGGTATTGCTTGTTCTTAAATTATTTGTATCTTGTCACCCTTATGAACTTTGAAGGTGTCCTATGCATTTATGTTTTGCTATTCCATGAGGGACAAGCTGAATACCACTCTTGCTATGTTTTCTATATGTGAAACAAACAAACGTCTTTCAATGCATTGTTATTCATGATCTTTTGTTTAGGTTGCCTTTCATGCTGCAACATAGTTGCTATGTCTTATTATTAGAAATATATCTGTCCTGCTTATGTTAGAGTACTTTGATCCCAGCTATCAATGCTTTATAATACCTTGATCATGATTGTGATAGTGCATGTCACCTCAAAAATTATTCTTTTTATCACTTACCTACTCGAGGACGAGCACGAGTTAAGCTTGGGGATGCTTGATACGTTGTAAACGTATCTATAATTTTTGATGCTCCATGCTTGTTTTGTACCAACTATCTTATGTTTTGTCTACACTTTGAGGCATTTTTATACATTTTCTGGAACTAACCTATTGACAAGATGCCATAGTGTCAGTTCCTGTTTTCTGTTGTTTTTGGTTTTAGAAAAGTTGTGTAGGAAATATCCTTGGAATTGGAAGAAACAAAAGCCAAAGTCAATATTTTACTGTAACAAAGACGGGGTCCAGAGGGGGGCGAAGAGGAGCCACAAGGCGGCCAGACCACCCCATGCGCGTGGCCAAAGGTGGACTCACGCCAGGGCATGGTGTGGGCCCCTCGGGCATCAACCGACCTTGCCCCTTCACCTATATAAACCCCCCGAGGAGAAAACTCTGAGTACCCGATCAGAAATCCACGAAAAAGTCCGTAGCCACTGCCACCATTGTCCCTAGATCAGGAGGGATCTGAAGCTCTTCCCGGCACCCTGTCAGGGAGGGGAGATCATCCCGGAGGCCTTCTTCATCACCATGCCAACCTCCGGAGTGATGCATGAGTAGTTCATCCTTGGACTATGGATCCATAGCAGTAGCTAGATGGTTGTTTCTCCTCTTTTGTGCTATCATGTTTAGATCTTGTGAGCTGCCTATCATGATCAGGATCATCTATTTGTAATCCTACATGTTGTGTTTGTTGGGATCCGATGGATATTGAGTACTACGTCAAGATTGATTATTAATTCTATCATGTCTATGTTATTTGTGATCTTGCATGCTCTCCGTTTCTAGTAGTTACTCTGGCCAAGTATTTGCTTGTGACTCCAAGAGGGAGTATTTATGCTTGATAGTAGGTTCATGCCTCTAGTAATATGGGGGAGTGACAGAAACCTCTAAGGTTGTAGATGTGATGGTGTTACTACGGAGAAAACAACAATCCTTTGTCCAAGGGCAATTGTATTGTTTACTTTACACACCTTGCTTAATGCAATTATCTGTTGCTTGCAACTTAATACCCGAGGGTTGTCCGGATGATATCCCAGAGGTGGATTATTAGTCATAGATGTAGTTGGATTATGGTCTATGTATTATGTTGTAATGCCCAAATGAATCTCATAGAAATCATCATGACATGTACATGCATTGTTATGCATTCTCAATCTGTCAATTTCCCAACTGAAATTTGTTCACCCAACATGTTATTTATCTTATGGAGAAACACCTCTAGTGATTTGTGGACCCCGGTCCATTCCTTCACACTGATATTCAATCTACTATCTACTGTTTACTTTCTCTTCAATTACTACAAGCAATTACTTTCTTCCACACTATACGTTTAATACTTTGTTTTAGCAAATCGGTGAGCTTGACAACCTCACTGTAAGTTGGGGCAAAGTATTGTGGTTGTGTTGTGCAGGTTCCATGTTGTTAGCAACACCTTGGGAGCTGTTTCCTTTCTCCTACTGCTTCGATAACCTTGGTTTCACAACTAAGGGAAAACTTGCTGCTGTGCTCATCACACCTTGCTCTTGGGGTTTCCCAACAGGATCTATAGTAACCGAGCCGACATTAGTCACAGGGCCATCTGCATTAGGAACTACTCCCAGTTCGATGACGAAATTCTGTAGCAAGACACCTTCATTCGCCGCAGAGTTAACTATGATGTATTCTGAGTCCATTGAAGACTGTGCCACCACTGGATGCTTCATGCTTTTCTAGGTTAACGCGCCACCATTCACAAAAACACATATCATGTTTGAGACCTTGAGTTGTTGGATTCTATGTTCCAGCTCGCATCCACGTAACCAGTTACATTTAGATCTTCATCAACACCTCCAAAGACTAGGAACATATCCTTAGTTCTTTTCATATACTTCAAGATATTTTTCACAGCTGTCCAATATTCCACTCCTGGATCACTTTAGAAGCGGAATGCCCAACTAAGATCCAGGGCCACATCATGTCAAGTACAAAGCATAGCACACATGATAGAACCTATGGATGAGGCATACGGGATATTATCCATCCTCTCTCTATCAATAGTTGTTGCTAAACATTGAGTCTTACTTAATGACACACCTTTCACAAGAGGCACAAAACCCCTTTAGTATTTTGAACTTCTTCAAAATCTTATCTATGTAAGTACTTTGACTTAATGCTATTAAGTGTCTTGATCTATCTCTATAGATCTTCATACCCAATATGTAGGCCGCTTCACCTAGATCCTTCATGGAAAAATGACTACTCAGATATTCATTTATGCTCCCTAATAATCTCACAACATTCCCAATGAGTAATATGTCATCCACATATACTACTAGGAATACCATCGATCTCCCCCTCGCTTTCTTATAAACACAAGATTCTTGATTATTTTAGACAAATCCAAAACACTTGATCAAATCGCTTATTCCAACTCCTAGATGTTTGCTTTAGTCCATAAATGGATTGTTCAAGCTTGCATACTTTTACAGCATCCTTAGGATCTACAAACCCCTCTATTTGCATCATATACAACTCTTCATCAATGTGACCACTGAGGAAGGAGGTCTTGAAGTCCATCTACCATATCTCATAATCATAATATGCAGCAATTGCTAGTAAAATCTGGATAGATTTTAACATTGTTACGGGGGACAAAGTCTCTCTGTAGTCAATTCCTTCCACTTGTCGAAAACCCTTTGCGAGAAGTCTTGCCTCATGGACAATCACATTGCCATCAACATCTATCTTCTTCTTAAAGATCCATTTATTCTCCACGGCCTTTCGACCTTTAGGGAGATCTACCAAGTTCCAAACTTGGTTTTCATACATGGATCCTATCTCGGATTTCATGGCTTGTAGACATTTCTCGGAGTAAGCGCTCTCCGTTGCTTCTACGTAGTTCTTAGGTTCCTCTTGTTCATCTAATAAGACTGACACCACAAGGCTATTATACCAATATGGGATGGTACGTACTCTTGCTAATCTCTGAACCGTAGGAGCTTCGATGTTATGATATGTATCATTCGTTTCTTCTTCAACTATAGAGGGCGGTTCCGGAATAGTTTCTATTGTGCTACTCGGTTTTTGGAGAGAAGGGTCAACGACTTCATCAAGCTCTATCTTCCTTCCACGAACTCCTTTTGCAAGAAACTCTTTCTCTAGAAAGGCGCCATCCTTAGCGACAAACATTTTGCCCTCGACTTTGTTGTAGAAGATATACCCAATAGTTTCCTTTGGGTATCCTACAAAGATACACTTTTCTGCTTTAGATTCAAGTTTGCCAGGCTGCAGTTTATTAAGGTAAGCCTCACATCCCTAAACTTTCAAGAACAACAACTTTGGCTTCTAGCCGCACTATCTCTCATATGGTGTTGTCTCCACGGATTTGGATGGTGCTCTATTTAAAATAAAAGCGGCAGTTTCTAATGCATAACCCCAGAATGACACGGATAAGTCAGTTAAAGACATCATGTACTGGACACTATCCAATAGAGTACGGTTACGCTGTTCTGACACACCATTACGTTGTGGTGTTCTGACTGGCGTAAGCTGTGGTACAATACCACAGTCCTTCAAGTGCATACCAAACTCATAACTCAAGTATTCGCCTCCCCAATCTAAACGGAGGTGCTTAATCTTATTGTTGAGTTGATTCTCTACCTCTTTCTAAAATTCTTTGAATTTTTCCAAGGTTTCAGATTTATGCTTCATCAAGTAGATATACTCATATCTACTCAAATCATCAGTAAAGGTAACAAAATAATGATACCCATTGCATGTCGAGACACTCCTTGGTCCACATACATATGTATGTACGATTCCCAATAGGTCTGCAGCCCGCTCCATAGTGTCGGAGAAGGGTGTCCTAGTCATCTTGCCCATGAGACAAGCCTCGCATGTATCAATAGATTAAAAATCTAGTGATTCCGGAAGTCCATCAGAATGGAGCTTCTTCATGCGCTTTACGCCAATATGACCAAGACGACAATGCCATAGGTACATGGTATTATCGTCATTATTCTTGCAACACCTGGCATCAATGTTATGGATGTGTGTACTACAATAAAGATCTAGTAAGAATAAACCTTTGCATACATGCACATGAACATAAAAGACATCATTCATATAAATAGAACAACCAATTGTTCCAGATTTAAACGAATAATGATCTTGCAACAAGCAAGATCCACTCACAATATTCATGCTTAAGGAGGGTACAAAGTAGCACTTATTCAAAACTAAAATTAATCCTGAAGGGAGACGCAGAGACAGATCGCCGACGGCCTTGACATCGACTTTCGATACATTGCCGACACGCATCGTCACTTTGTCCTTCCCCAGGCACCACTTATTTTGTAGCTCCTGCTGGGAGTTACAAATGTCAACAACAAAACTGGTATCAAATACCCAGGTGTTGCTCCTGGTGCTTGTTGGGAACACATCAATAACAAGTATAACACATATACCTTTGTCTTTTGCGGAAAACTTGCTGACTTTCTTATATTCGAGGTACTTGGGGAAGTTACGCTTCCAGTGCCCGTCTCTCTTGCAGTAGTAGCACATGATGTCGGGCTTTGGGTCTAGGAGCCTTGGGATAACTGGCAACTGGATTGCCATCCTTCTTAGGATTCTATCCCTTCTTATGCACCGACTTCTTAAAGTTGGTGGTCTTATTGACCATCAACACCGTGTGCTCCTTCTTGATTTTCACCTCAACAACCTTGAGCATGGCAAACAACTCAGAAAGGGTCTTAACCATCCCCTCCATATTGTAGTTCATCACAAAAGCTTTGTAGCTAGGGGAAATGAGTGCAACACCCTAACAATCAGAAGCTCGTCTGGTATTTTGCAATCCAGGGCGTTCAGGCGTTGAACGTAGCCAGACATTTTGAGCACGTGCTTGCTTACACTGCTATGCTCTTCCATATTGGTAGAGAAGAAGAGCATAAAAGCTTCATACCTCTCTTCCCAAGCCTGCAGAGCAAAGACGACCTTGAGATCCTCAAAGATCGCAAATGCGGTCATCTTCTCAAAACGCTTTTGAAGCTCCGGCTCTATGGCATAGATCATTCCACTCTAGATGAGGGAGGAATCATCCGCCTTGGAATGTGATACGTCAAAAACGTATCTATAATTTTTTATGTTCCATGCTTGTTTAGTATCTACTTTGCTTTGCTTTGTCTACACTTTGAGGTGTTTTTATATGTTTTCTCGTACTAACCTATTAACAAGATGCCATAGTGCCAGTTGCCTATTTTCTTCTGTTTTTGGTTCCAGAAAGGCAGAAAATCAATATTCTCGAAATTGGACGGGACAAAAGCGAAAGTCAATTTTATCGTGGGGAACACGGAGCCGGAATACGAGACAGAGGGGAGGCACCAGGGGGCCACACCCCCCTGGCGGCGCGGGCTAGCCCTAGTCACACCTAGGGGTGTGACCACCCTGGCCGCCCCTACCTCGCCTCTTCCCGTATCAAGACCCCCCGATTCCAAAACCCTAAGTACCCGATCAATATTCCACGAAACCGTATGTAGTCGCCGCCACCATCGTCCCTAGATCAGGGGGATCTGAAGCTCTTCCCGTCACCCTGCGGGAGGGGAGATCATCCGGAGGCCTTCTTCTTCATCATGCCAGCCTCCGGTAT
The DNA here is from genome assembly GCA_023614405.1 of Avena insularis. NCBI lineage: Eukaryota > Viridiplantae > Streptophyta > Magnoliopsida > Poales > Poaceae > Avena > Avena insularis. Next base: position 194,376,893 of record CM042695.1, on the reverse strand, counting down.
GAAGCGTGAGTATTTCCACCTTGGACTACGGGTCCATGTAGTAGCTAGATGGTTGTATCTCCTCCTTTGTGCTACCATGTTTAGATCTTGTGAGCTCCATTGATGATCAAGATCATCTATTTGTAATCATGCATGTTGTGTTTGCGGAGATCCGATGGATATCGAGATTACTATGTCAGATTTATTAATGGTCTTGTCTTATTGATTCTATTATGTCTGTGTTGTTTATGATCTTGCATGATCTTCGTTTCTAGTAGCTATCTTGGCCAAGTAGATTCTAGTGACTCCAAGAGGGGGTATTTATGCTCGATAGTGGGTTCATGCCTCTATTTAATCTAACGGAAGTGACAAAAATCTCTAAGGTTGTAGATGTGTTGTTTCCACTAGGGAGAAAACAACGGTCTCTTGTTCATGGAACAAGTGGATTGTTTACCTTATACACTTTGCTTAAAGCAGTTATTTGTTGCTTGCAACTTAATACTGGAGGGGGTTCGGATGATAACCTGAAGGTGGATTTCTAGTCACAGATGCAGTTGGATGGCGGTCTATGTATATTGTTGTATTGCCCAATCGAATCTCATAGGATCATGAATGTCTAATATTGCATTGTTATGCCTTGCTCAGTCCTGTCAATGGCCCTGCTGTAATTTTTTTACCCAGCATGCCATGTTTGTTTATCTTAAGGAGAACACCTCTAGTGAACTATGGACCCCTGTCCAATCTTTACCATTGATACATCTTCCACTGTTACTGTTTACTTTCTGCAAACCACTATTACATTCCACACCATACAGTTAATCCTTTGTTACAGCAGCCGGTGAGATTGACAACCTCACTGTTCGTTGGGGAAAAGTCTTGAGTTTGTGTTGTGTAGGTCTCGAATTTTCTAGCAACACCTTTGAGTCGTTTCCTTCCTCCTACTAGTTCGATAACCTCAGTTTCTTACTGAGGGAAGACTTTCTGTTGTGCTCATCACACCTTGCTCTTGGGGTCTCCCAACGAAGCGCTACCACGTGCCATCAACAAGTTTTCTGGCGCCGTTGTCGGGGAGGCTAAGGACGTATTCACAATGGGAGTCCTTCACAACCTTTCTCTTTCCTTTGTTTTTGTTTTGCTTAGTTTCTTTTGCTTGGTTTTGTTTGCCTCTTTTTTATCAAAACACAAAAAATTAGTTCCTGCTCTACTTGCTACCATGTCTGGTTTTGGTCCAATCCCTGTGCCACCTATCGGAAGGATCTTTACCTTCAATCAATAAAGTGAAGAGAGTTTCAAAGAAGCTTGGTCTAGAATCTCTGATTTACGAAGGAAAACTGAGCCTAAGATGAGTCTTAGCTTGGTTATTAATAGTTTCTATAGCAGTCTTGCTCTTTGTTATAGATATGCCTTGGATGTTATAGCTGAGAAAGATATTTTTCGATGTACTGAGGATGAAGATTTGGATGCCATAAATAAGTTGATTATAATTTATAATATGCCTAGCAAGTATGATTCTTACTTTATAAACATTTATGCTAGGTAGAACACTCTTGAGACCAGTATAGTTGCTTTGAACAATTGCTATAACATGCTTAGAGAGCACCATGGTTATGTTCCAATAAATTCTGAGCCTTCAAAATGGTTTCCTACAATAAAAGTTTCCATAAATAGTGAAACTTTTGATGCTCGTTGTGATATCATGTCTGAATTTTGCCTTATGCCTAAAGATATCTATGAGTCTTTGAATCTTTGGGGACTTTCTAAAGAAGGAGAAGAAATATCTCTTACCAACAATGCAACTTTATTACCAATTGGGATAGATGAAGGTGTGTTTACAAAAATCTCAGGGAAAGTGGTGTCTACTGATTATCTTGTTGTTTTATGTGTAGGAAAAGGAAAAATTACACTTGGAAGATCCCTGCTGAAACACCTTGGAGCAATAATAGATGTGGGAAAAGCCATTATGAATTTTTTTCCCCCAATACGCAATCATATATTCCCTAAATATAAGAAGAAAATGTAAGAAAGGTAGGAGCAAGAGAGTTGATGTTAATGCTTCTTCATTTGAAAATATTTGATTCTTGCTTCTTGTGCCTAACGTAAAGGCATTAAAGAAAAGTATTTATTGGGAGATAACCCAAAAGTTTTCTTGAGTCTTGGAAATTATTATTTCATTAACGACCTCTCCTTATCCTTTTTATTTGCTTTTTGTGCCAAGAATGACCTCTAATGAGAGGGAAATAAGATTTGGGGAGTTGCTGTCCCTAAACAGATTTTTGTGCTCCACCGTAAAACTTCGTGAGGAATCTATGGAAGTAGGATTGATCTGATATTTTTTGAATATATCTCCCAGTATGTTAGATAACTTTCTTTAGTTCAACACTTTTTCATTTGAGCAACATAAGGTCTTCGGAAAAATCAGTTTCTACCTACTGGTCTGTTTTGACAGATTTCTGCCATTATTTGCATTTGCTTCTTATTGATTCCTTTTGGGGTTCTTTTTGGAAAATTGAGATTTTTGATGGAATTGCTACAATAGCTTGTGTTTTTAGTAAAAGTTTTGCTGTTCTAAAGCTAAACCCAAAGGTCTATTATCTTTTTAATACACTAATGTTGCTAATGAAGATTGTGTGAAGGAAAATTTTTAGGTGTAGAGAGAGAATGATTTAATGAGATGAAGAATGGACAAAATCTCAAGCTTGCGGATGCCACCCTGTGTCACCCCAAGAAATATTCAAGTGGTACAAGCGTCAAAGCTTGGGGATGCCCAAGGCACCCCCTTCTTCATCAATAAAAAGCTCAGGTCTTTCTAGACACTTCGTTTTTATTGTTTCATGCACTGTTGTGTTGTTCTTGGAGCATCTTAGTTTTTGTTTGGTTTGCTTAGTTTGCTTGAATAAATTAGTTTGGACCCCCATTCTCGCCGTGTTGTTTCAGATAAGTTGATTGGTGTTGGAGAGGAGTAGAAAGTTCTTGCTTGAGTAGTACAAGAGGAGCTTGCTTTGAGTGTGACTTAGACTTTAGCATGTCATGCTAGGTGTTGTTTTGACCTTATTCTTAGTTATTAATGCTGTAGCATGACTTGTTCCAAACAATTGGGATTTCTTAGTGTGCCTTGAAGGAATCATGCGTTGTTCTAGCATACAAAAGCATAGTATTATGGTATTCTCCTTTGATCCTTTGTTTGGGTTGACTTGGCACATGCTCACACCATGTTATGACTATGAACAAGTCACCATAGCCTCTATGATCATTTAGTCCTTGACTTGTAGTACCACTTTATGCTTTGATTAGTAATGTTTTGTCGCTCTACATGATTATGGCCATTATTGCTCTCTTAGTTGGTCGCTCCCAGTCTTTTGCTAGCCTCCACTTGTATGAATAAGCTCTACTCATGCATCCAACTCCCAAGAAACCAAATTATTCCAAAGTGTCCATTATAAATTCCTATGCATGGTGTGTTACACCATTCCAAGTATATTCTTGTTTTCATCTATCTTCCAATTAAAATGTATTTTGTTATGTGAAAACTTAGTGATTAAAGCTCTCACGAACTTGATGGCACACTTTATTTTTCATGCCCCTAATAAACTTGAACCATTGTGTCATCTTTGTTATATATGCTTGCACTTATACATTGGAATTAGCAGAACCATGCTGTCATGGGGAATGATTTCAACATTGCACTTGTACTCTGTACACAGTTGATATCATGCTCTTTTGTCTATGGATGTCATTGGTGTGAAATGAAAGGGGAGCTTGTAAGTTCATGGAGTTATGTATGTGTGTTAGAGAAATGCCTGGGCCGCTAGCCTAAGCCATGCCTAATCATGGTGGAAACTTCCAGCATCACCATAGTGACATCTATGAAGCATTCTTCTTATAAAAAAGATATAGAAAAAAGAGATCGAGAAAAAGAAAAAATATGTGAAAAGAGGAAAGAGAGAAAAAAGCACCATATTCCCATGGTAAATAAGAATATTGCTGAGATGCTCATTGTCTGCTTGCCTTTTCATTTTATTATGGTATAGCTCATGTATCATGTGCAAGGGGTACCCCATTGGCGGTTCTCTATGATACACATGTACTTACTATGACAATAACTTGCAAGTAACTAAGCTTGAGTAGCATGAGGAGCGGCCCTCGTATTCAAGGGACATGAGATTGCCAACTTATACTTTGTCAAGAATATATTCCATAGTTTGTTCACTTTAACCTTAATCACTTCAAGATGCTTATGATAGGGGCACTGAGAACTGAAAGCCAACAAGTACCATAATTTTTGGAAGCTCTTTATGAAACTTGAAATCCCTGCTTCCCTTTATGAAGGGCCTTTATTCCACTATTATATTGAGTCTCCACCTTCTATCCTCAGGCACCAATTAAGAGAGCATAGTTGCCAATATTAGTTCTATGTGAATTGTCCCAAAACTTATTGATTGATGCATATTGTTGATATTACTTGTTCTTGTGCTATTTTTATCTAGTCACTCTTATGAACTTTGAAGGTGTCCTATGCATCTATTTGCTACTCTATGAGGGACAAACCGAATGCCACTATGCCATTTTTTCTGTATGTGAAACAAATAAACGTTTTTCAATGCATGTTATTCATGATCTTTGTTTGTAACCTTTCATGTTGCATGCTTAGTTACTTTGTCTTACTATTAGAACTCCATCTTTCATGCTCATGTTTAGAGTTCTTTGATCACAGCTTTCAATGCTTGCAAATGGTTTGATCTTGATTTTGATGGTGCATGTCACCTCAAAAATTATTCTTTCTTATCACTTACCTACTCGAGGATGAGCAGGAGTTAAGCTTGGGGATGCTTGATACGTCGGAAACGTATCTATAATTTTTGATGTTCCATGCTTGTTTAGTATCTACTTTGCTTTGCTTTGTCTACACTTTGAGGTGTTTTTATATGTTTTCTGGTACTAACCTATTAAGAAGATGCCACAATGCCAGTTGCCTGTTTTCTTCTATTTTTGGTTCTAGAAAGTAGAAAATCAATATTCTCAGAATTGGATGGTACAAAAGCCAAAGTCAATATTTTACCGTGGGGAACACGGAGCCAGAATACGAGACGAAGGGGAGGCACCAGGGGGCCACACCCCCTGGTAGCGCGGGCTAGCCCTAGTCACGCTTGGGGTGTGTGACCACCCTGGCCACCCCCTACCTCGCATATTCGCCTATAAAGACCCCCCGATGCCAAAACCCTAAGTACCCGATTAATATTCCACAAAACCGCCTGTAGCCGCCGCCACCATCGTCCCTAGATCAGGGGGATCTAAAGCTCTTTCCAGCACCCTGCCGGAGGGGAGATCATCTTGGAGGCCTTCTTCTTCATCATGCCAGCCTCCGATATGAAGCGTGAGTAGTTCCACCTTGGACTACGGGTCCATGTAGTAGCTAGATGGTTATATCTCCTCCTTTGTGCTACCATGTTTAGATCTTGTGAGCTCCATTCATGATCAAGATCATCTATTTGTAATCATGCATGTTGTGTTTGCGGGGATCCAATGGATATTGAGATTACTATGTCAGATTGATTAATGCTTTTGTCTTATTGATACTATCATGTCTGTGTTGTTTCTGATCTTGGATGCTCTCCGTTTCTTGTAGCTATCTTGGCCAAGTAGATGCTAGTGACTCCAAGAGGTGGTATTTATGCTCGATAGTGGGTTCATGCCTCTATTTAATCTAAGGGAAGTGACAGAAATCTCTAAGGTTGTAGATGTGTTGTTGCCACTAGGGAGAAAACAACGGTCTCTTGTTCATGGAACAAGTGGATTGTTTACCTTATACACTTTGCTTAAAGCAGTTATATTGCTTGCAACTTAATACTGGAGGGGGTTCGGATGATAACCTGAAGGTGGATTTCTAGTCATAGATTGTAATATCCCAAAATTCATGAAATACAAAAGCATGCATTGCATTCATTTTGTCATATCATATTTGTCTTGCACAAAAAATTTCAAACTAAAACCCCAAATAAAACCATTATTATGCCCTTCTACTTAATCATATGAGGCATGGTTTTATTTTTATTTTCAAAGGACCAATGTGTTTTTGAGTGGACAAAGGTGTTTGTCACACTTTAGAACGCAAGGTTCACTGTACAAAAATCTAGAAAAGATTTGAATTCAAACAAATAATGGATTTGCAAAGAGTTTAGACCATGTTCATAATACACCGAGCTCAAGTTCTAAGTTTACTCTTAAACTAAAATTAATAGGGCTCCTACTCAAAATGAACACCCCTCCATTCGTTTTAGTGATCACATGATCCCATGTCACTATATCGCCCCGATTGTCACGGCCGATGACATATCTCAAAAGGTAGACATTCTAAATGTCTATTGCATCAACATGTGATTCATGCTCGACCTTTCGTTTCTTGTGTTCCGAGGCCATGTATGTACATGCTAGGCTCGCTAACTCAAACTTGTGTGTATTGCAGTGTAACCTTTCTTACACCCCTTTATGCGAACGTAGGTATGTCTTGCACTCGATCGTCATGGCCTGCCTCATACCGAAGAACTTTCTTGGTGGTTCACACACAAGGGGAACACTATCATTGGAATTGAGTGGGATCATCCTGTTTATCTACTGTCGTATATCTAATATACTATGTCAAACAAGATGTGCAAACAAATACTTCAAAAGTATGGTGTCATGCTATGGTTGCAGCACCTTGATCACCATCGAGAGATCTAATGGAAAACACGTTTCATAAACTTACCATTTCCATGTCACGACACTTGCCCCTATAAAGCAAAGTTAGATGCCTCTACTTTATCCTTTTGCAAGTTTTACGCGACTTTAGGGCTTTCATGGCAGAACCCCCTCCCACCTATGAACGTTGAGCCACAATGTTGATTCAATGATTGCCTCTTCGCTTTTCAGGGACCTCCGGTGTAAAATTCATATCAACTATGGAAATAGAGATAGACACCCACCAGCTATTATACGGAACAAGCCATATGTCAAGCGTGGAACCAGTCTCGCGTAAGAGTACGCGTAAGGTCGGTCCGGGCTGCTTCATCAATCAATCCCATGATATAACAAGAACACGAAAGAGGGTCACAACTAGAGAATCAATGCCTACATATTGCTATGTGTTCTATCCGTATGACATGTCTACCCATAGATCTGGCTCTGATACCATTGTAGGGGTTCGCAGCAGGAAACAAAAAATTCTATCTACACGAACACGACAACAAAGATCTATTCTATATGGACATAGGTAACGGAGAGGGAGGAAGGAATTTATACCCTTGAAGACCGTGACACGCCTTATGCATGTAGTTGTATAGCTATGAAGATAAGCTCCCCAAGTGTTGTGCCTCAAATCTCTACACACGTCTGGTGTAGGAACGTCTCCCGGGCTCCGATCCAGCTGAGCAGCGGAAGAAGATGGAAGCCGAATCACCCTGTGCACGACGGTAGTGCGAAGGTGGATATCTAATCCCAAAGAGCTAGATCCAATCTAGATGGAGAGGGCTCTAGGGAATAGAGGGAGAGAGGAGAGAACATGTTGTGCAAATAGATGGGAGGGGCTCCTCTATTTATAGGAGGCAGGAGGGAGGAGCAAACCCTAGGGCTAAGGGGGAGGGACCCCCAAACTGCCACTGCCGGCCCTAGGACCCACCCCGCGGATGGGAAACCCTAGGGTTTTGGCCGGTCGGGCCCCTTTCCCTTCTCTTTTGGTGCCTAGCCCCATGGCCTCTTCCACCCGGGAGTGGCCCAATAAGACATGGTTGCCCATAAATATAAATAATAAAATATGTTTTAATAATAATTAAATTAATTAATATAAAACACATATATGATTATATTTCACACTCCGGAACTCCTTCCAGACCCCTCTAATCAACATCTGATGTTACCCGAAACCTTACCGGTTTATCTCTCTCATTTCTCCTGCTGTGTCAGTTCGATCCCAATGTGTCCCCACCCTTAAGTGTACCATCCTTCATCTCGGACATTCTCCAGACATGACCAAGACCCCTCTTGTGTCAATGATCATCAGCGGGACCTGGATGCACATAATGACCACTCATGCATTCATGAATCTCACTGCTTGAACCTTGACTACGTAGTCCTATTCCCTTTGCCAAACGATACCTAGGTCATCCGAGATTTGATCTCAAGCATCTCCATACTTGTGTTCGATATCATTTCTGATGAGCCTTTTTACTCGTTCCCGTGCCATTGCATTCCATGACCTAGTCATACGCTTGCAAGCTTCGTTAATGCAATGTAACCAAGTTGTCCGCGCGCATCTATCATCTATCTATTACTTGGATTGGCAAATCCTGGTCTTGATAAAAACTCCTCAACCCGTTTCTTCAGGAAACCCAATGATACCTTTATGATCACCCTTTCACGACTTGATCCTTGTTATCATCGAAGTCTCCTTTTAAAACAACGATTATGCATTATCTCATAGTCGAAGGATATAGGCCACGATGTTCCTATGTTATTGTCAATGATGAACATTAAGTAACTAGATCTCATTATGATTAACTTTGAGTGTTTTTCCATCACATTATTCTCCAATAATGTGACCTCATTGTCAATCGGCACTATCACTATGATCTCGAAACCATAAGATCATCACTTGCCCAATGAGCTAGTTTACTATAAGTAACTAGAGACCTGGTTGTTTACCTACCACATGTTTATTAACGTTTCGAATTAATACAGTTATAGCATGGCAAGAAACATATTTTGAACATACAAGATACATCAAATAAAATCACTTTATTATTTGCCTCTAGGGCATATCTCCTTCACGTGGAACAAAGGAAGAAGAAAGAGGAACCCCCACTCAACCCTTACAGGTATAACCTTCACGGATCCTCTCTCAAATCCCCTCCTAAATCTTCCTCTCAAAAAGAGGGAAAATGGGATGAGATTAGGGAAAAGATCGAGAAGCTTGAAAATATTTCCAAAGCTTGCGCTGAAACTATTGGAGCAGGAGATGACTTCTACTGGTTGATGGGCAAAGACCTAAAAAAAGGGTCGATGACATCGATGGTAGAGTTCAACTCCTTACTAAGATTATTATGGAGATGGCTGATGATAGGAAGACGCTAAGAAAAATAATTAAGGAACAACATGTTAGTATCACATAATTGTCCACTCTATTCGCGTGTATTTCTCATGCTTGCAACCTCAAGGCAGATGAGAAAGAAGAAGATGAATTCTTAACTCCGAGGAAGGAGTAGGTACTCACAAGGATTTTTGGGATCCACCCCGCCTTGAGTTCAAGTTTGGGGGATCTGTGAAGACCTTATAATCTATATTCCAGTTTTATCATGTTTACTTTGCTGCACGCATGTTAGGTTTTAATTCAAGAATTTGCATTAGTTTCATAATCTTTAAGTCCCCTTTGTTCAAGAAAGAATTATATCTATTGACTTTAGAGAATTTATGATATTTGAAATAATCTTTTGATTCATGATTATTATATTAGATGATTGAATTAGGTTGGGTGTTATAATACTTGTATAACTGTTATGATTTTAGGGTCTTCCACACGAATAAAATATTAATTAAATTATGAGAAGGAAACCTTGGTAGCATATTATAGTCACAGGTTTGGATTTATAAGAGCCATAAAAAGTAGTGGGAGAATGATCAAGTATATTTCCTATAAAAAAAGAAGAATAGAGATTAAAGATCTAGCTATCAAGAGAATTTCAAGGCAAAAGAAGTACAAGCTTGAAAGGAGAAAAAGAAAGAGAATGATCATGAATCTTACACTACTTGAATCAAGCGCTCAAACAATTTAACTTTATGATTATATAATATGTTTAATCACTAATAGCTTCGTATAACTTCATTGATACAAATGAAGGTGTGGAAGCCTCTAAGTCATGTGATGTGTAAAGGTGTGATAAAACTTCCGATGTAACTCTACATCTGATATTGTACTATTGTTTCAATTTTGCGTGAATTATTATAACAACTCATGCCTCATGAACATGATGATCATGTCCATAAGCCACCATCTTCTAGGGGTACAAGAAAGAGTCTAGCTTGGGGGAGTTTACGAGTCCAAAATTTAAGCATATTTACCTCTTGTTTTTGCATAAGTAGAGTAGGGTTTTTGGCATTATACTGCGTTTGTGCACATCTTTTGTCTTTGTTTCAACAGGATCCCGAATTACTAAGTCTCTTATGAACATATCAATTGGGACTATCATATTATGCTGTAATATGATATTTTTAAGTGATAAAAGTCATTTAATTGATTTATCTTTGCACCTAGAAGATTTACATATGCGGAGGAGGACACAATGCACATAACAACCTGGTACGAGCGGAGCATGCCCATACCGTCCTCCCTTACTATGCGGCAGCGTGACCAGCTCGTCAAATACTTTCACCTCGCAAAGACGGATTTGAGATCCGACATTCACAGAACTTCCGGTGATGAAAACCCACACTTGAAAGAGATCTGGAGGAGGAACTTGGACAAGGGCAAATCCTTGCTGCTTCATGGATCATTGGAGGACATCGCATGATCCCCTTCAATATCAACCGCTGCATCACCATCACCGTTACTATCCCTATCTTCCATCCATTAGATCTTGTTGTAATTCTAGATTCAATCGTGGTTTGCACTAGATTCATCCCCGTACTTTTATTGATCCATTTGATTATGATGATGTTGTTGATTGCTTCCATGTGTGAGTAGTTTCCTTTGTTCCTAGGGAGATGGAGAAACCCTAGCATTATTATGAAATGAATTAAAGATGATCTATTACTTGTGTCTATGATCTATTGATCTATGATGTGTGTTTGATCTCTCTCTTTAGATGGTATGTGTAGTCAGCCACATATTATTTGCCTTCGGGTCTAAGAAAAAGGGTGAAATCCTTTGGATGTGTTTGGACGTGTGCCCGGAGCTATTGTGACTAGAAGCACCGGCTAGCAACCTGCACGATCAAAGGAGGAATAAAGAGAGATTCACTAAGATAATTATGATATCCACGAGGAGACACTTACTTTTGGTGGTCTGTATGGGTGACTGCTGTCAGACATAGTGGTGGCTATTTAGACAACCTCATTCTTGGCTCAACAAAGTGACTTCCTACAAGGCATGTAGTGAACATCTTATTATGGAGCTCTCTCCACACATATTATGACATAAGAAATGGGTTATCCTAATTATGATTAATTACAACATTCTATTGGTGTATCCTGCATCCCCGAAAATGCTTTAGCCTTATTGAGTTCAGCCACCATTCCAAATGATTTTGTTACTTGTTTCCTTGTACTTGTTTTATTTACTTTTCCACATTCAACCTTACTTGAAATCAAAGGCAGATTACAAGTATCCTTTGGTAGATAGTGACGAGGGGCATTAAGACCTTAACCAAATAGCTCTCTATGGGTTTGATACTCTTATTTTGAAACTAGCCACAATAAATTTGTGCACTTAAAGTCATCATTCAATAGATACTGATAGGCCATCAACTCTTCCCACATGGTGTCTGCTGTCATTGGTACCCCACCCGAAACGGCGTCTCAGGCCTTTTGCCACGTTGCTGGTGGTAGCCGAAGTGTTATGCGCTCGCCCTCGCGTTCCCCTTATCTTGGTATGATGTGAAGTTCGTTTGCTAGCGGGTCATCCCTGTGGAGGTTTAAATCTTACGTTGTCATCCAACAAAATTTCATCGGGGTTAAGGATCCGGTTGCCATTTGAGTCTACACATGTGGAGGTTCCCCCTTCTTGTAAGATCGTTCACACTTGGTGGTGCACGATGTACGATCAGTTGTCATCACTTCCAAACCCATAGGAGACACTATTTTCAGAACCAGTGAAGTCCTAGGGCTTTTGCTCTAGATAAGATTCGGTCATCCTGATTTCAGAGTCGACTCTTTCCTCAGATTTGTCAGTAATGATGCTTGATGAGCTTGGTTTGCGAAGTAGTGTTGACTCTGAGTCTGATCCGAAGGAGAGGTCATCATATAGATCAGCCAAATCCTCCAAATCTGTGGAGTTTCCACAATTTTGGTCGATGTTTGTCGAATTGGTAGAGGCCTTCCTAGTTGATCTGATGGAAGATGTAGGTGTTTCCGTAAGCGATATGGGTGTGGTCGACGGATTCGAGTAGATCGGAGCCTAGAGGAAGAAATTTTCGAATTCTCCCACGTGAAAGTGGAAACTTTCGATCATGAGATCGGTCTCCTGGTCGAAATCTACGAGGGCCGTTAAAGGTGTGGGTGGGCATGGATCGACGAGATCGTGATGGACCTCTCCGATCTCAATCATCGAATTGCCGCTTGGTGAAGAGGAAACCGCCGAATCCATGACTCCAGTGCTCAGATTTTCCACAAACAGCGCCAATTGATGAGGGGTAACCTCTGCAATGCCCATGGTTATCGACTTAAGGTTTCGTGGAAAAGAGAACACTAGGGATTTCGTCGACTGATCAGACAAACAAGGGAGTCGATGTAGTCTGATTATGATGGAAACACGATTACAAAGTCGTCGATTCACTAGTTGTGATCTAGCTCATGGTGGATTGCTGGAAAATTTAGGTGATCTCTCTATCGGGTCCTCCCAGCCTTTATATGAGAGGCTGGGTCTTGAAGCCATATCCGAAGAGATTACAGGTTTATGATTAGAATACAAACTTTATGTTGGCTCATATTCCTTTATTGATTAGCAAGACAATTATCGTTGGACTGATGACAAGTACGCCATGAGGGGGTGCTGAAGGTGTTGAGAAGATGGGGTGTGAGCCGTATGGTGTTCCGGGAGAGGTGAGAATAAGTTTAACCAGGTTCAGATCCAACTGTGGTGATTGGATCCTACTCCTGCTAGCAACCCAGTAATATATCAACAAGAGCCGAATGTTACAGCGGATTACAAGAGAGGTTCGCCTGTGCAAGTTGGTTGTGGTTGATTATGATATGGTGCCCTAAAGGCTCCCTCAGGTCTGGTTTATATAGGCACCGATACCTAGGGTTACAGGAGAGATCTATCCGGGTACGTTACAGAGTCAGTAACTAAGTATAGCTTCGACTACAATTAATCTACATGCCCAAGTCGGTAAGTCTTCTAGGCCTTGTCGTAGCCCAAATTGACTCTGTCCTCTTTCCTTGACTGGGCCGCCCGTGAAGCAAAGCTCTTACCCATTGGTGGGCCACCCTAGTCAATGAGTCATATGGGTATACCCGAAAAGTATATCCCCAACAGTAGCCCCCAGAAGTCTCCAAGATCCAAAGTCAGAATAATCGTCTAGCTTGATGGTTTCTCTGTCTTGAGAATATTGAAGGGTGTAACACCCTATCCTGATAAGGCTGAGTTCCTGTGTATAGTGTTAATCCCTGGATCTATTCACAAGCACACACAGTACAAAATGAGACCAAATATAACCGTGCATCATAAATATAATGAATATGATCCAGAATTTACACTATTATTCAAGTACACAACAGAAACATATACAAGGTAGATCTCCATCCTTTAAATGTGCCAACGGTGAACAATTGTTGAGTGGAGTCTCGCAACCTATGAATGATCACCTAGAAACGGAACCACCTGCAACATGAAACATTGCAGCAACGAATGGTCCATACATTGAATGTATTGGCAAGTAGAACTAATGAGTACAAAGGATCCAGCAACTACATGCATATTTGGCTCGGTGGAGTTCAGGATCATTTGCTAAAACCAATATAACTTTTACCTACTTTTAAATTAGTTTTATTTCTTTAAAACAATCTTCTAAGGACATACCAGCATAAACCCATGTAGAAACAAGACAGTTCAGCTTTCGTATGCTCCTAAACCCATGTTCACCCATCAAGTTTTAGTAATTAAGAAATTGGAATGAGTGAGATCTTCCAAACAGTTCTAGACCTAGTTGCTCATAGTTGTCCATAACCGGGGACACGGCTAAGTACTTAGTTTAGACACACCCTGCAGGGGTTGTACACTTTACCCGCACGACCCAGTCAACCTGCTCTTACCATTACACTTATTTTGTGCCATGGTAGGAAGAAAACCAAGATAAAACCTTTCAGAAGCATAACCCTGAGCCCTCAGGATGGACCCATACCAACCTACATCCTGTACTTCTACTAGTAACGTCGGGTCAGGTTCCCACAACCTACTTAGTTAAGACAAATAATGATATGCGGTTATACTGGAAGCAACTACATAAGAAACTTGTCCAATATGTGATTTCCGCAATAAACCATCCAAAAACATCAATCCATCACACGCAGGAGATTCATTAAATTCTGGTTGTTTCCATTATAGCAAAACATAACTTTCCATAACATAACCAATCATGAATTCCATTTTGCATATCTAATAAGCATGGCTAAGCAACTACAATACGATGAATCAAAGGAATCAAGTCATGGAAGTATGGTAATCATGCCTGGGTGTCATAGCATAGCATAGTAGTAAAACACCTACACATGCATCACTACAGAAAATCATACTACATGCATAGGAAAAATAGTAGGACATTTATAATATCTCTACTTGCCTTTATTGTAGATGTGGTCTTTCAGATAATCCTCACAATAGAACAAGTTTCACTCATCACAATCACAAACGTTGCACTCCTCGCAATCCATCAATTGAAACAAGTGCACAATAAACACACCATTCAAAACATAGCAATATGCGCAATACAATAAAACAATGATGAATAAATGCATGCATGACGATTTAATATGTCACAATGGTTGTAGTTAGTTCTCTAAACAATACTAGATCACATGATGCATGCAGAAGATCATTTAATGCAATAGAGTATTTATTATTAAATCTTGATTGCCAACAAGGAGATTTAAATAGTTTTGTTGCAACTTCTACCCTAACTATCGAATTAAATTAGGTTTGGGGGTATATTGGATAGGTGACATTAATATGACGCGGTAGGAATTGGATTCACCCTAATCGTAGTTGTAAATCTTTTTCTATGATTTAATTACTATTTAAGAGATTTTAAATCATTTAAATAGCGACATGGGGGTGGCAAGGGTGCTCTCGACATGGTCACCATTGATGGCTATGCATGCTCACAGTGATGCTAAGGCTAATTAGATTAGTTTGATCATATACTGAAAGTGTAGAATGATCTAGAAGGGGGACAAGGTTGGCCAAAATTACTTCTACTAATAGTGTTTGTGGTTTGTTTGTATGCTGATCACAAGGTGTTTGATGAAATGGCCAAAAGAAATTCAAATTTGAATTTTGGATTCAAACTTGGTAGGTTTGCTAGGTACATACTAGGGAGTCTTGGGTTAGTTGGATTGGTTAAGGGGCACTGGTTTGGTTGGGTTTTGAAAATGTGTGATCTTCACATATGTTATAGATTCAATTTTCAATTGTCATTTGAATCAAGTTGCCAAATGTTTCTGTAAGTTTGAAAGGTTGGCTTTGATTCAATTTTACTTGGTCTTGCAAGGGGTGAAAAGAAATGGAAAAGTTTCTGTTTGAAATCTTGGACTAGAAACAATCAAAGTGGCCTAGTTAGCAAGATTGGCAAAAATGACCATTTGCTTTATTTGTTTTGTTTTTGATTTTATCTTGATTTGTTTCTGCTTGGAAATGTTTTAGATGATGTTATTTTCATCTTTAAACCATTCCTTGCTATTTAGGTTAATCACACAAGTCCATTCATGCATTCATACCATCATCACACACACATGCATTCATTTGGTTTTTATTTAATCAAAGTTTTTGTTAACCCTGATTTTAGTGATTAGAATTTGATAATCATGATCAAGATTTTTGGGATGTTACAAACCTTCCCTCCTTAAACAAAATCTCGTCCCGATATTTGAAAAAGAAGAAAAAAGATTACCTAGGGTTTAAAGAGATCGGGAAACTCCGTCCTGATGTGATCTTCTGGCTCCCAAGTAGCTTCTTCTTTAGTGTGTTTACTCCACTAAATCTTGAGAAACTTGATGCTTCGGGTTCTGGTGGTTCTGAAAGCTTCCTCTAAAATACAGATGGGTACTTTGGGATACGTCAGGTCATCGTTGATCTCTATGGTGCGGTGATCAATGTTCTTGAAAAATTCGGTCTTCTCCGAAACTTCAAGGCATTTGTAAAGTAATGATATATGGAACACATTGTGCACTGCTGACATCTCCTCTGGCAGTTCCAATTGATACGATACTTCTCCTCGTCGATTCAGAATCTTGAAAGGTCCGATATATCCGGGGTCCAACTTTCCTTTGAGAATTACTATTTAAGAGATTTTAAATCATTTAAAAGATTTACTTCGTCGAAAATTATATATAAGACCATATATGTACTCTACACAAGATTGCGAATCCAGGGACATATTATTTATATTTTTCAGTTATATAAATTATTTACTATGAATTCTATACTCTAAAAGTCCATTAATACTAATTAAATTATTACCAGTTAACTATACAATTAAAATTATATACAATAAGATATTAATAATCCACATTAAATTAGCTTAAATTTGATGTATTATTCATATTTTTATCACCTAGAATTAATATATTATGGATTTTATACTCTAGAAAGACATTAAAACTATTTAAACCACTACAATAATTCTACAGTTCAAAAGTTGTATATAAAAGCATATTAATGTCGTATATGAAACTAGGAAAATATATACACTTTATTTTTATTTTTATGATCTACAAATAATTTACTATGATTTATTTGGTATAAATTGTCCATTAAACCAATTACATAATTATAGTAAACTATACAGTAAAAATTATATCTAATCTCATATTAATATTCTAAACGATTTTATGAATCCATTGATATATTATTTGTAAAATTTGGACATGTAGATATTTTACTATGATTTTTACAAGATCTATTGAATTTCTAGCTATTTTAAATATTAAAATCAACTAACTCGCGCTGACCAGGCTCTGACCTGCTGACTGTGCTGCCACGCGTCGAAGCCTGAGTGGACGATACCCCTTCCCTCCTTGATCTAATCGCGATCGCAGATTCCTGATATGATGGCTCCGAATGATTCCTTCCGGGGCTTCGGCTTAGCTGACGTCACGCCGATAGCAATTGGCGGCGGCAGGGTCAGACGGCGGTGCTTGGTGTCGCTCAAGTGGTCTACGGTGATGAGGAAGAAGTGCACGATGTGCGACGTAGCATGACAAGGTCGATGATCTGATTGTCTCCGTCTTTTTCTTCAAGGACTGGCAGTGGGAGCTGAACGGAGGCAATCGGACTATTGCGGCACCGACAAGCAATCGCGGGCTCTTCAGCGATCTGCAGGGGGGAAAACATGTGAGGAATGAGGTGAAACAAGGGGGAGACAATGGAGGGGAGAAGAGGGATCGGGGGCGACAGAAACCCTCGGTGCGGAGCTCGGTTGGGTGACTGCTCCGGCGAGATTGGATTGCTCCGATGCAGCAGCTAGGGTTCGTCGATCCTTTGAAAAAAGGTGGACAGGAGGGGGTGGGGGTTTATATGGAAGTGCTGGCGTGCGCAAGGGCCAGGGGAAATCGGAATCGGCAAGGGTTCCGCGGAAATTCTGCTCCGTTCGGGAGTTCTTCCCGTCCACGGTAGGAGGAAGACGATGATGGTGGGACCAATGTGTCAGTGACCGTGGGAGAGGGGAAGATGGGCTAGCGCGGCTGCGGGTTGCTGCTTGCTGGGCCGCTGGCGGGCTGGCACCTGCTGCTGCACGCTGCTCTGCATGCGGGGCAAGCGGCAGGTAGGGCGGGGTTTAGGTGGGCTAGGCCGCGAGGTAGCTGGTAGGTTTAGTTTAGTTTTTAATATATTTTTTCCTTTTCCATTTTCTATTTTACTTCTTTCTCTCATATCTTTTTCATATGATCTCCAAATGGGTTGAAACTTGTTTCCAAAGTTTTCAACTATTGAGTATATCTTAGTGAGCTAATATTTAACAATATTCGATGTCTTAAGAATAATGATGTAATGCCCCAGAAAATATTCCGAAATAAAATTGCGTCTTAATTTTTTTTTGCATCATCATGACATCATCATGCATATTTAGCCTCTAAAATATTTTTACCAAAAGCCTATTTTGTTTTCTAGTTAGGCCCCTCATTTAATTTCAAACCAAAACCTCGATCTTTTTCAAATCTTTTATTTGTCTAAAAACTAAAATATCCTTCAAACTAAAATAAATAAAAATAAAAGTGTTTTAGGGAGGCAGCCAGCCAGGCCCAAAGGATCCAGCTAGCCACCTACTACCCCGTATCCGACCTAAACCCTAACTCTCCACCACCGCGCAGAGCCACACCCAGCTGCCGCCGTCAGCTACACGCACGTTCGCGAGACAGCACACACACCCACCCACCAGACACAACACATGCCACGCACCTCACGGATACACACATAAGCACATAAGACACCAACACGACCCAACACACTAGCACACTACACGCCTAGCCCCAATGCGCACTTACCTGGACACACCCAGCCCAACGCTCCTCCCTATTGCCACCTACCCCGAGGCCTCGCGCCGCTCGTCTCTCCCTCGACAGCACGCTGCCGCCGCATGCGCCATTCACGAGCCCTGTTGCCACCGTTTTTCCCGGCGCCCTTCCCCCTCCTGTTGACCTCTCCCATCCGCTGCCGTCTTTGCTCCTCGACCTCTCACGCCTTCTGTGGCCGTCCTCTGCTGCTCCTCCCATGGATGCCTCGACCTCCCAGTGGCGTCACCGCCGAGCTCCCTCCAGGCCATTGTTCGTGTTCCTACCTCCGCGGCCTTGCCCTGCATCGAGCTCCTCTCCGCCTAGCCCGCCACCATCGGTCCTTGTCCCTGCCTTCGACCGAGTGGCCTCCGCGATGCCATCTTCGTCTCCTGCGCCGTCCACCTCATCCGGGCGTCCGGCCGCTCGAAGGCCTCACCTTCCTTCGTACGGGACGCCGCCAAGCACTTCAGCAGCATCGCCCAGGACCTCTTCTGCGTCCTCTTCCAGTTGCCACGACAGGCATCGTCGCCCTGCTCGCCCCACCGCTGTGTGCCTCTTATCTTGCGGTTGCCGCCCAGTCCGGTTCCCATCGACACCGCTTCTGTACCCGCACGCCTGTGTATGTCATGTGCTTGTTTGTTTCCGTGAGCTACTAAACAAGGCTGGTGTTTTGGCCGGCTCGCGAGGACGACTTCTATTGATCTCTATCTAGTTTCGGTTTGGCGTGCACGCCCTCTCGCTGCTATCTTCCAAGACGACAAGATCTCCGTACCCGATGAAAGACCAGTTCTGAAAACCAAGACTTCCATCTTGGAACACGATGATCTCCTTCACGGATCTGATGGACGATACCCGAAGACATCTCCTTCCAGAATCCGAAGTCCGAACTCGAACCCTCGGAACCTAGGATCGCCGAAGCCCATGTGCGACCCCTACCTATCCCTATTTTGTAAATGACATATAAACTTACTGCATATTAATTCATCCATACTCACATACATGTTTATTTGTTATGGGGGTACTTTGTCGATTCATCTAAATTAAATATGAAGACTATATGAAGGCTATTTATGACTTATCTCTACTCCATTCAAATTTGTGTAGCTCACATATGCCATGCTTTTGCCTTGCTTATCAATATTTAATTTGCAGGGTAGATAAATAACTTGAACCTTCTATTTAAATGGCGGGATCCCGATTCCACTTAATATTTCCAAGTTAGACCGCATATTGCCATGCCATGCATCATATCATAATCATGCTCGGTTTTTTGCCCCATTATTAAATATCGCATCGTTGCTTCTTTTAGTACTTTGCTTTTTCACCGGATAGGACGATGAGTCGATGCGAGATATGACAAGCCTTTGGTTATCAACTTCGTCTCACAGGCGAGCATTCTCCCCCTTCTACCTATTTTGCATTATAGTATTTACTAACTTTCTTTGATCTATTGCTATCCTTAATGTCGATGCTATAGTACCGCTTCTTTATTTACCTGCTCTGCCAGATAACCTTGGTTATACCATTGCCTTGTTTGATTAGCTAGCTTTGTCCTTGCGAGTCGTTGCGCATGCTTAGGTCTGTTGCCGCTCTCACGCAGGTGAATCGAGATATCTAGTTATGGTTGATAACATGATAAATTATATTGGTTATTGTTATGGTTATAGTATGGTTTCACCTAATGATAAGGCCCCGTCAGGGACCACCTATGGGAATGCTTGAGCCGACCTAGGACCCATTCGTTCTATGATACCTATTAAGATTTGATCATGATAACCAAATGTGGGGGCCTCTCGGAACCTCCCTCAACTATCGGCGCTATTCGTATATCCAGAGGGTTACAAAATTGGTTTTCCATTTTGTGCATACGCATAATATGTCCTCGGACATGGGTGAGTTGGATATGTCTTCGGACTTGATATTTTGGTGGACTACCATGGCTTGCATTGCCTAAAATTGGGATACCGCGTCGGAGGTGGGATGGAGCTCTACAAGTTATCTTCCGATCATCGGCCGGCCGTAGACTCAAACAATGTGCCTCCCTCGAGAATCGTCGTACCTCTTGGTTGGATCAACACAATAGGTGATGCCTCTGGATATGCGTGTAGTTAAGGTCCAGTTCTTGTTGTGAGATTTGATGGCACGCATGATATGTTTCCTGAAGGGTTGAGCATGCATTTGGGCATAGTAGTGCACCCCTGCAGGGTAAATCTTTTCGAGAAGTCGTGTGTCCACGGTTATGGATGCCTCAGGAGTACAGTGTCATGATCATAGACAACGCCGCTAATGTTTTGCTCTTTAATATGATGATTAGTAATTAGCCTTATCAACTAAACACCCGCTTAACTAAAATTGCCACCGTGTGTGTTCTACAAGGGGACTTCCTCGACTGGTCTCAAGAGGGAAATCTTCAGATGGGTTATGCTTGGTGTTATAATAGCATTACCGTATAGCTCTCTCTTATCTCGCTCTAATAGCCAAAGTTGTAGCGTGTCTCTATAAGTTAGATAGTGCAAGCTTTGGTGTCGTTGATCCCACCATACCTACATAGGCGAGGACCGCCGAAATCTAAGACTCGCCGTGTACTGGCCTCAGTACTGACCGCTCTCTTTCTGATTTCCTTTGCATAATCATGGAACAAGGTGCATAATCATGGAATCCTCACTCATCCAAGTTCATTTAACAATACAAGTCATGAGAGAACAAATATGAGTGCCAAAAGGTGCATACAAGAGGAACAAGCACTCATAGGCAATTAAATTTGGAAGCCACCGAAGAATGAAAAGGAATAGAGAGGTGGTCTCCAAGGATTAAAAATCAACTGAAATTATCTTCTCATATGTGTATATGTCTCTAAGTGGAAAACATCACAAAGACATATTCCCATAAAGAAATAACCACACACAAAGAAGATATACAATAAATCATATAAAAGGCAAAAATGAAGTCATAACATATATCAATAAGATTTTTGCTTCAAAGCATGGCCAAAGGCACAATTTTATCTTGTTGTACATTAATGAACTTCAAACAACAACACACTTCATATATTACATCTATCACCAAGGGAAGAGGAGAAAGTTAGAATATATGGAGAAAGGCAACAAGTATCACAAGGAATAACCAACTAGCAAAAATCTCACTATTGCACATGAGAGAAGTTGAGGAAAAGATAGGCAATAAAATTGCTAGATTGACATATTTGGGATTGATGGATCATATGCATGATTTTGTATGGTCCCAATTATATACACTAATCTCAACTTATACACATATACGATAGAGAGTTCTCTTAATACCATGGCTAGAGATACAACAATAAATACAATAACAAAAATTCATGCCAAGATGCAACCTACAAAAGGTTGGAAGCAAGATAAATATTCATGAGCAAGAGATACTTGTTACCGAGATATGATTGGTAGGATGTAGAGGATATGAATTCGTTGATCATCCTATAGTTTTCCTCCAATTTTCATGTATGCATCATTTCTTTAAAATTGAGAGACAAGCATCCAATCTATCTCCCATGTACCTAAAACGCATTTAAGTACAAAATGGTCCCCAAACTTATTGGGTCCAAAGTAGTTAGTGCAACTACAATACATGGGGGAGACTCCACATAAATATGTGCATATTTATATGAAATTGAATTTCATGCACGACTTAGCCGATGGGATTTGGTGGATATAGTAAATATGCATGCATAAAGCTCTCAAGAACCAAAAAGGAGATACAATTTGAACAAACACACCAAGTAAATCGAGATTGCACACACAAGAGTGTGACATGACAAACGATGTCCAAATTGTATCAAATAACCAATTCAACACATGAAAGATCACAAGTTCAACAAATGAACTAGGCTAAAAACCAAGCGAGCAAAAGATAGGTAAAAATAAAAATGCTCAAGGGTTTATCTCATTCTAAAATGGTCAAATCAAGAAACAAGGAATGAGAAAAAACCAACTCCAAAAAAAAAGAGCAAGGTTCCAACAAGAAACCAAACTCCCCAAACTTCTCATGATGGCACAAAATACCAAAACTAAAAGATTGAGGTTCCAAGCACATAAAACCCGATATGGATCAAACAAAGAAGCATAAATATGAGTGTTCTAAATAATATAGGAGAGCTCCCCCATGGATAGTGCATTATGTAGGATTTTCCTTTTAGATGCAAAATGCACATAAATGGGATCATCACTAGTACCTACAATAAGTAAAACACAAGAGGATATCTATAAAATAAGAAGGTCCACACGAAGCAAGGAAGGCTTGGGAGACAACACAAAACATTTTCTTGGCCAAAGATAGGATAAAATCAAACAAAGGCCAAAGTGAATATGATCAATAAATTCTACCTTAAATTGAGTACTCATTATCCAAAGACAAGAAATATTGGGAATAATTTTCCCAAGGTAGCTAGCATGGATACTCAAGATCATAGTCACAACAAGAAGCATATAACAAAATATAAGGATTAAGCATGATACTTCGAACAAGATTCTTGGTAGCTTCCAATAGTCACACAATCACTAGTGAATAGAGTAACTTGAAGCAAATGGTTTCCATGAGGATATATATATAAATATGAGGAAACACATACCAAGAAACACTCTCATATACAAGATCCAAAATAAGATCAATAAAGCCATTCAAGCAAATTGGAAATTGTATGAGCAAATGTGTCACATAGGTGCTAGATAATTGTCAATACCAATTCTAAGTGACACAACATCGAATATTCATATTTACAAGGATTTGTAATATGCACTAAGCATATGACTCCCCCATAATGTGATACTACCATAAAACCAACACGAGGCAAAAGGATACAAATAGAGATAATTAATGGACATTATAAAACTTAAATTTCTCATGAGAATTGTACCACAGAAAGACTAGACAATAATACAATATAAATACTAGGTGGTATTCCTCATGTACACACAATTTTAGGATTGTGGAATGCCCAAGCATAACACTCCCCCAAAATGGGATAGTCCATTAATCTCTCACAAGAGCCAAATAAATATAATAAATTAAGGCTTCAATACAAGAAACACACATACATGGTGTGCCACCTAATCATACAAAAATATAATTGATATCTCAAGATAATTAAGTGGAAAGCACAACATGTACAAAAGCATGGAAGATACAAAACCAACACATGCACAAGGGGCGAGTAACTTTCAATGTAATGAGTTAAGCATATGTTACCACAAGGAGGAACATTGGAAATATAATATAATCATGATAATACAAATGGCTTGGCTTGACAATAATAATTGACGAAGATCCCTCAATTCTTCATAATGTAGCCAAGACTCCAATGCCCTCCAAAACACACCGATTGATCACGTTTTGGCTTGTTGGTCCCCAACCAAGTTGGGTCCTAAGAAGTTAGTCACAATAGGCTTGGCAAACCAAATGGATCTTTTCTTGACACCACATTAGGCACCAACAAACTTGGCAAACACATTGCCAACCTCATCCTTACAAAGAGAATAAGAATCATTAATCAAGATAGGATGGGATGAGGAGTTACCAATAGTGCATGCGGAAGAAATGTGCCCCTTCTCACGGCATATGTAGCAAGTTCTACTCTTGTCATCTTTCTTCTTAGGTGAAGCCACAACTCGAGGAAGAGCTCGAGTAGTCCTCTTAGGAAGAGGCCCATTAATGACTTGAGGTGGAACTTGAGGCTGCTTCCTTTGATGCTTCACACTAAGAGGCTTTTTCTTCAATGGGCAAGATCTAACATGGTGCCATTCTTCCTTGCACTTGAAGCAAACAATGTTGGCCGGATTATTGACTTGATCTTGGCCATTCTTCTTGTTGTCCTTGTGCTTCAACTTGATTGTGGACTTGTTCTTGACATTGGAGTTAAATCCAAGCCCACTCTTGTCATTGGGGGATTTTTGCACACTCAAGATTTTGTTGAGTGCGGTCTTCCCTTGATGACCCCTTTTTAAGTCATTCTTCAAGGAAGTGACTTGAGCCTTGAGCTCTTTGATTTCCTCTACATGGTTAGTTTCAACAAAAGTACTAGAGGAAGTATATGCTACATTGTTAGAGAAACAAGGCACGGAATCTAATTCATCACGAGATATAGCATGGTTGTGAGAGGATGAATTACAAGGACTAGCACATGGCAATATAACATTTGGAGTAGATATAGTGCTAATGTCCACATGAGGCCCACTAGATGTTACCTTTGACATGACGGCCTCATGAGCTAACTTTAGCCTACGATGGGAGACTAGAAGATCCTCATGCGAGCTCGAGAGCTTAACATGACTTTCTTGTAATTTCCCATAGTTGCTAGTTAGCAAAGCAAGTTGAGCCTTTAGCTCAACATTCTCCTTCAAAATAGATGCTTCACAAGAAATATAGTTAGTAGCACAAGCATCATTATTATTATTAGCAAGAGGTGAGGGCAACTTGTCAATCTCTTTTAAATATGAAGCTTTAAGTTGATCATGTGACTCGGTGAGTTTGATGAGCTGCCTCTTAACGACCCGGGAGCCATTTTAGAGGTGCTTAAAATCCTCAACAAGTTTAGCATAAGCAACTTCAAGATCATCATTTTTAATCTTGAAGGAGTTAGCCACTACAAGTTCTCTATCATGGTATTCCTTTACTCTAGATAATTCCAGAGTGAAAGTCTCCTCAAGAGATTCTTTGGTGGTTTGTTCTTCTTCAAGGGAGTCCTTTACTTGAGAAAGTTCATTAGCATACTCACGCTCAAGCGCAAACTTTTCATCAGTTATGTTTTCTTGCTCCTCAATAAGATCATTGCCTTCTATAGCATAATTCAATATTTCAAGAAGGTTGGAGGAAGCAATTTTATTTTTGTTGAGAGCACTATAGACAACCTCTCCCATTTTCTTAATAGAGGTAATATCATACTTACCTCGATAATCATCATTATCATTCTCAACCTCATCATCATCATCATGAGATATAATGGGATCCAAAGAGGTTACCTTTGCTCCCTTAGCCATAAGGCATATGTGAGAACCGGAGGAAGGTGATGATGAGATTGCTCTTGTAGCTCTATTCAAAACCTTGTCTTGGACCATAGAATCTTCATTTTCCTCTACATGGTTAGCAACACAAGCACTAGAGGAAATAGAAGCATTTTTATCATGGCAACAAGACAACACAAGCATATCATCATCAGATTTATTCAAGTCATTTCTACATGATATGCAAGGACTATTAACACAAGGATGTAAGAGGTTTGTAGTGCTAGAAGTGTTAAGGTCCAAAGATAGATCATTGCAACTAGATAGAGATGAGGGATTACATATAGTAAGCACACTATCCAAATTGCAATTTCTATCACCACTCACCATATTATTACCTTGTGAAAAGTCACATGTTGGTGAAGTGGTAGAGGATGAGAACTCATCTTGACCGGAAGTGGAAGCAACACAATCATCCTCAACAATATTGGACACAACATATTTATCTTGAAGTTTTGTCCATAACTCATGAGTGCTCCAAAAAGGAATGATTGAAGAGGTAACTACATAGCTCAAAGCATTAACAAGCACATTAGAAGCTTGAGCATCGAGATATAAGTTTTTCTCATCCTCACAAGATAGATTTTTGAAGTCCATAGGAGGAGAAAAACCTATATCTACAATACGATCCATATTTGGGTCCATGTCCCGAAAATGAATGAGCATGAGATTTTTCCATATATCATAATTTGTGCCATCGAATGTGAACATGTCATTGTGCACTAATCCTCTAGCCAACATCTTTACTCTCAAGGCGGTGAATCCTAAAATGAGAGACCGGGCTCTGATACCAATTTAAAGGATACGGATGTCGCCTAGAGGGGGGGTGAATAGGCGATTAAAACATTTCCTAGAGTGGCTCAACAAAGGCGAAATAAAACTAGTGTTTACTTTGTAAAGCACACCTAGAACAACTAAGGTTCACCTATGTGCACCAACAACTTATGCTAAGCAATACAAGCAACAAAGTGATAGCAAAATATATATATTACTTCAAGCACGAAGGCTATCACAATGTAAAGTGCATAAAGAGCTCGGGTATAGAGATAACCGAGGCACGCGGGGACAACGATATTTTACCTAGTTCCTCCCAACATGGAGTACGTCTCGTTTGGAGAGGGGGTGGTATCAAACCACCAACGCCACAAAAAGCCTCCGGTGAATCTCACCCCAATGGGATCGATCCATGCTTCCACTATCGGTGCACTTGTCGGTGGCAACCGGAACCTCTCACAAGGTTGGGGCACTTCTCCACAACTTAATTGGAGGATCCCAACAAACACCACCAAGGCCACAATTCCACCAAGGACACAAACTACAACACCAACAAACCGTCTAGGGTTCCAAGAACCCAAGAGTAAAAAGCTTCTCAACTTTCACTCACCAAATCCTCCGGGGAGAACTCAAACCGATGCACCAAATGCAATGGCAAGAACACAAGTAGTGCTCAAATCCTTCTCTCCCAAATTCCACCAAAGCTAAAAAATCTTGTGGGGGAATAAGAGAGGAAGAACAATCGAGGAAATCCACAAAAGACTCCAAGATCTAGATCCCAAGATGTTCCCCTCACTAAGAGGAGAGATGGATTGGTGGGATTGTAGATCTAGATCTCCTCTTTCAAATCCCTGCAGTATATGCAAGAATCAAGGGAGGGATTGAAGGGGGAGCAAGCTCAAGAGGGTCAAGAATGGAGGATAAAGCTTGTAAAACTCGAGCTTCGACATTTGGGAAGAAGGGGCCCTTTTTATAGGCCCACAGATTTCTGACCGTTTTCTGCCTGTTGGGGAAAAGTCAGACCGGAGACTCCGGTCTACACCGGAGATTCCGGCCAATCTCCGGACCATCCTCTGGACCGCCCATCTGAATGACCTGGGCCATCCATGACCCAACAAGACCGGAGACTCCGATCTTCCAACACCGGAGACTCCGGACTAAGCCAATAACGGAGTCTCCGGGGTAGTCTCTGGACCTGGCTCCGGACCCCCATACAGTATGTCCCAGCCCTGATTATGAAGTCACCATCGGAGACAGTTTCGGAAACTCCGCACCACACCAGAGACTCCGGTCCACGCAGACCGGAGACTCCGGTTTGGACCAAATAAGAGGCAAACTTCAAATGGCGATATCTAGAGTTTGGAAACTCCGATTGACCCGAAACCAATTTTGTTGGAAAGAGGACAATAAGAGGTACCCAACAAAAAGTGAAAATATTGGATACCACAAAGAGAGAATATTTCATGTATTATAAAGTGAGATACCTCTATTGGTGAGAAATCGAAAAACCTCAAAGATCAAAAACGCAATATGATATAAAAGGGAAATCCGTTTTTGATGAACTAGAGCTTGTTATGAATATTACCACAAGCTCTAGAACCTCATATGGATAAGATCCAAATAATGGAAGGTTTTACCTATCTCTAAAAGACAAACCGGTAAAACCTCCAAGATCAAAAACGCAATAAGATATAAATGGGAAATCCGTTTTTGATGAACTAGGGATTGTTATGAATATTACCACAAGCTCTAGAACCTCACATGGATAAGATCCAAATAACAACCAAGAAAGGATGATTCAAAGTATGCAAAGGTTTGAGCTCTCTCTGAATGATATGATCGAGTTACTCACTTGAGAGCCCCTCTTGATAGTACGGTTATCTATCCTATAAACCGGTCTCCCCAACTAACATCCCGAGACCGGTAAGAAAGAAACCCTATCAAGATCATACCTTTGCCTTGCGCATATTCCACTTGATTATGATGTAGACGGTCTTGTCCTTCTCAAGGTGGAACACCTTTCTTGATTGCTCTTGTACGCACTTGCTTGATGAAGACTTGCAAGTTACTCCCCCATACAACATGGGGAAACCTTTACTTTGACCTTGTCTTCATCGATCCATGATCACCGAGGTTGGCAAGCTTTAAGCATGAGATCTTCATAGTTTTAACTCTCACATGACCAATCTATGGATCACTCTTTGAACACCTTGGTCACCACTTGATCCTCTTCACTTTCTTCTTCTCCAAACCTTGAATCCAACATATGGTTCAAGCATTGCCTATGGACAATTCCTACAAGTACAACTTGATACAAGCATTAGTCCATAGAGATTATCATTAATTACCAAAACCACACATGGGGCCCACATGTTCTTTCACCTTCGCTGGCACCCTTTGGATTTGACAAGTATGCGATTGACGACATTAGCAAGGTTACCCTTCCGGTTTGGCCTAGGCAGGGTTTACGGACACCGCTTGGATATTCTTCAGGACTCTTAGTCCCATTTGGATCTTTTCCATGCTCGGATACTATTTTTCTTCCTCCTTGAGTTATATCTCTTAATTGTATCATTTGTATTCTTGACTCGTTGAGTCGTTGTTGTATATATAAGTTCTTGTAGACTCTATTGTAAACAACTGTGATGTAAATACTTATAATCAAATCCCACCCACACGAAAGTGTCTGGTGGGCGTCTTTGAATCGCTTCTATGCGGGTTTTGGCGGGAAATGCTAAGATCTGCATAGACACGATTCGGGGGCATCACAAGTGGTATCAGAGCAAACGTTTATGATACCCCACTGGTCTAGCCTGTAGGTTAACCTTGCCAGCGGACGATGTCTAGTGTCAAATCTATTTTGCTACAAATGCGTTGGATATATCTGATTAGCCCTGATTTTACTCCTTATCTTTAATCCTTCACCTCTTATCTTTATAGGTTTTGATTTGATCTCTTACCTTCTTCAAATCCAGGATTTCTCGCGGTTGGGTTTCCGTCGTACCTTTAGGATTCCGCTTCCCTTCTTTTGTAACGGTGGTGATACATCTGGATTTCCTCTATGTAACCTCTCTTCCAATCCTTTCGGTGTTTTGTCACTCCTAAGACGACGACCTCTTTATCTCTGGATCCTTTTTCCGAAGTTTTCCAAACACCACTTGCCAAGATCTTCAATCTGGATTTTGAGAGTTTAGTTGCACGATCCTCCTATTCATGCATAGAGTAATGCTTTGAGTGCGGGATGGAGTAGCTACCATACCACTACTCTTATCATTCTCCCTTGTACATTGATTGGTGGAACCATGCAATGTGACTCCTTCCACGAAAGTTAAAGGTGGCCTTATCTTTGATACATCTACTTCCGCCTTTGCCTCTCCGGAGTGTTATTCCAAAGAACGTGAGCAACAAACCCTTGTTGGTGGTGTCGATGATTTCAAGACGGAGCAATAATTCTTGTTAGTGATGTCGCGACCATCAACCTGATGCAAGAAGATCCGATCATCAACCCTTTCCCCCAGAGTCTTTGCTTGGATCTCGGGACACGATCCATGTTAGTGGTGTCGAGTTGTAATGCCCCAGAAAATATTCCAAAATAAAATTGTGTGTTAATTTCTTTTTCGCATCATCATGCATATTTATCCTCTAAAATATTTTCACCAAAAGCCTATTCTTTTTTTCTAATTAGTCCCCTCCTTTAATTTCAAACCAAAACCTTGGTCTTTTCTAAATCTTTTATTTGTCTAAAAACTATTTACAAAATATCCTTAAAACTAAAAACGTAAAAATAAAAGTGTTTTTAGGGGAGGCAGACAGCCAGGCCCAAAGGGCCCAGCTAGCCACCTACTACCCTGTATCCGACCTAAACCCTAACTCTTCGCCGGCTCACAGAGCAACACCCATCTGCCACCGCCAGCTACATGCGCACTATAACATCCCAAAAATAGTAATCAAGATTATCAAGTTCCAATCACCCAAGTTTAGGGTTAACAAAAACTTTTGTTATTAAAATCAATATGAATGCATGTGTGTATGTGATGAATGCATGAATGCTTGCAATGACTTCTTTGATTGTTACGAGTGGCAAGGATTGGTTTAAAGATGAAAACAACATTATCTAAATCATTTCCAAGCAGAATCAAAAGAAGATAAATTCAAATATAAACATTATAAGCAAATGGTCATTTTGACCAAAGTTAACCACTAGACCACTTTTAGTGTTTCTAGTCCAAGTTTTCTAACAGAAACAAATCCAATTCTTTTCACCCCTTTCTAGAACAAGTAAAAGTGAACCCAAGCCCACTTTGCAAAACCACAGAAACATTTTGCAAATCTATTCAAATGACAATTCAAATTTGAATCAAGTGTAGGTACTAAGATCACCATTTCTCAAAAACCACTCAAACCAGTTCACCTTGAAAAACCCAAGCAACCAGATACTACCAAGTATCTGACCAGTACACTCACTAAAATTCATTCAAAAATTTCAAATTAATTTCTTTCGGCCATTTCATCAAACAGTTGGTGAACACAGTAAACATTGCCTAACTTCTATTGTTTGTGATCAAAGATTGGTCTAATTCTTTTCTCCCTTTGCTCACCCTTGTCCCCCCGGTGAGCACACCTGCATTGAACAACCTAGCAAGCTACGATTGCACCAGTGCCATGCCAACACGAGCTTCCCCTTGCCATCTTATACGTTGGAAACGTATATAATTTTTGATGCTCCATGCTTGTTTAGTATCTACTTTTATTTAGTTGTCCACACTTTGAGGTCCTTTT
The DNA here is from genome assembly GCA_023614405.1 of Avena insularis. Classification (NCBI taxonomy): domain Eukaryota; kingdom Viridiplantae; phylum Streptophyta; class Magnoliopsida; order Poales; family Poaceae; genus Avena; species Avena insularis. The sequence goes on along the minus strand of CM042695.1, from coordinate 194,345,880 downwards.
TACATGTCTTCTGGTACTAACCTACTAACAAGTTGCAACAGTTCCAGATGCCTATTTTCTACTATTTTTGGTTTCAGAAATGTTAGTAAAGAAATATTCTCAAAATTGGACGGGACAAACAACAAAGTCAATTACTTTCCGTGGGGAACAAGAAGTCCAGAGGGGAGACGAGGAGGCATGCCAGGGCGGCTAAACCCCCGTGGGTGGGCCCTGCCCCGCGCCTGGGTAGGGTTTTCCCCCTCTAACCGCCACCTCGGCCTCCGCTTTCGCCTATAAGAAGCCCCCGATGCAGAAAACCTAAGTACCCGACCAAATCTCCATGAAACCGTCTGTAGCCACTGCCACCATCGTCCCTAGATCGGGGGGATCTGAAGTTCTTATCGGCACCCTGCCAGAGGGGAGATCATCCCGGAGGCCTTCTCTCCGGTATGATGCGTGAGTAGTTCCACCTTGGACTATGGGTCCATGTAGTAGCTAGATGGTTGTATCTCCTCCTTTGTGCTTTCATGTATAGATCTTGTGAGCTCTGTTCATGATCAAGATCTAATCTATTTGTAATCATGCATATTGTTTTTGCGGGGATCCGATGGATATTGAGATTATTATGTTGGTTTTATTAATGATTTTTTCTTTATGATTCTATCATGTCTTTGTTGTTTGTGATCTTGCATGCTCTCTGTTGTTAGTAGCTATCTTGGCCAAGTAGTTGCTAGTGACTCCATGTCAACACCCAGATTTTTAATCCCAGATGCCTGTTATGCCATACATCACAATCCCAGGATTACCATTTTTGCGAGACATAACAGATTGGATATCACAGTACATCATCCATTACAAACCATACATAAGGTCTTACAACAAATAAGGATCACATGATCTAGTATTAATACAATCAAGCAGCGAAATAACGTAATAATAATGACAGCGTAGGCGAGGCTCCATCTTCATGGTCACAGGCAATGCTGACAATGGGAGATGATCCTAGTTGTCGTAACCTTCCTGCTGTCCTTCCTCCTGATAGTCCTCTTCATAGTCTGGCCATGGGAATAGCCAGGGACAAAACCATGAGTACTCTTTAAGTACTCGCAAACTAATACTAACAAGTGAAGTGGTTTTGGAATAGGAAGTACTAAGCTCTAAGTTATTTTGCAAAAAGCCAGATTTACCTCTACTAAGTTCAGAAGAAAATAAAACTAGTTGAAAGTTTTATAACACCTAAGTGGGAACTTGAGTTCCATGTCACAACTCTGCTGGGGTCAAGTCAAAGTCATAAATCATTTCATAAGTCATTTTTGGAAACATCTGACGACGGAACAGTATGGCCACTCCAATTGTCCATAACCACGGACGCGGCTATTCGAATAGTTTGACACTCTGCAGAAGTAGTACACTTTCACCACAACATTCGATACATCCGTTAGAAACAACATTGAATTCACCATACTCAGTATGCGGATAATCAATCCTAACCTTTCAATTACATGCCCTAGTATAGGCACCTCTCCGGTGAGTTTGGCCTCCCAACCATGACTAACTGTCATCTTGGGAACTGCATAGGTGGACAATCTTCACAAGGTAGCATCGGCTCAAACCTTGGCCGCAAGGGAACCCATACTAAGGTATATAAATTTCATTCAAGCCCTACCCAAATTTCGGATATTATGGTTGTACGGTAAAATTGGAATGATATCGCATTCAGACAACCATCAGTTTTATAAAGGGATAAGGCTCATGCATTAACATTTTCATCATCAAAATCATCTGGTGTTCAAGAACACATGGCAAAACATTTCAGTAGAATGACTCATCATTCTAAGGTTTTCATAACCATTTTCACCAAGTATTCCCATCTAAAGTTGATCAAGTTTTATGCTTAGCACTAGCAACTACAGGTGGTGGTAAACACTAGTGAGGGGTTATAAGCAAGTGTATCTTATCTAAGTTCAATATCATGCCTCAGGATGACATCAAGATTATCTAACTTAGGCCAAGTTTTATGCTCTTTATGCTAACTTTAAATATCTTTCTGAAATCTACAAGCCACTAAGTAAACTCAAATAAAAAGCTTTGATAAAGAAATAAAATACTAAGCTTGTAAGTAAAACTAGGATTGGGTATCACCAAATGTATCTAACCAAGCATGCTTAATGCATTGCATAGGTTATCTAATTTTCATAGTTGCAAGTGTTAGCTTGCATAACTGCAAGTATAAGCTTGCTTAGATAGTAGCTTGCTAATTCAACTAGTAGTATTAGGCTTGCCCTATGCAGAGCAGTGGTTGAAGTTCTCCTTGGCATCTTCCTCGTAGTATCCTCCTTCCTCCTCGTATCCTTGGTCGGTACTAGCGTCTATAAATAAATACGAGGTACACCATCACCACACAATTCTTAACTACTCTATTTAGCACACAAAGGTTCACACTAGATGATCTAGCATCATCACTATTATCACAAAGATTAAAGCACTTGTCTTATTTATTTTATTTTAGAAAAGTAATTTCTACTCATTGAAAAACTACTTAAGATTTAATATTCTCCAACTAAAACATGGGATCATGTTGACACATGTCATCACCACATATTTCAATACTTGGGAGTGTGATTTAAAGTGGTGTCATAATTTAATAAGGTTTAACCTTTTTATTTTAATTAACTAAAATGACTAGAATGGCCCATGGGGTATTCTTTTATTTCTTGATCATTATTTCTGCAAGTAACCCTATATATATATTTTTATATAATTTTAAAGGTATGGTTAAATGTGATTTTTGAGAGTTGGAATCAACTCAAAAGCTTTCATGGTTGAATTTTGAAAAAAAATTGAATGCAGAAAAGCTTCTGCCTTGTTATTTTTACCATGGGTGATCTACAATTCTAATTGGTTTGAATCCAACGGGCTTGGATTAAGCACTCCAGTACCTTTCTAACAAAATTGGTTTCATGCATTTTGGTTCAGTAAATCGAGCTGGGTTGATTTTTAAATCTAGGTATAGAACTAAGTTTGAAACTAAATGAATAAACCTAAGTTTGAATTGTTGGGTCACGCTGGAGGTTTAACTGGGCCGGCGCACTATGCACAGCGCGTGCGCGGGCTGGTTAAGTGAACGACCCCACTCTCTCTTCTGTGAGACAGAGAGTGGCGAAGGGGTACGGGGTGATCTAGGCTGTGCGATCTAGTTCTAATCCTATGGCTGTGGTTCATCATCCACGGCTAAATAGGACGCGGCGAGGTTGAACCCTAGCGCGACTAGTGGGGGTCGACGGGGGCTCACCGGGGCTCCGGCGATGGTCGGCGATGGGGGAAAATGACGAAGTTGACGACGGCGATCCTCCTGTTACCGGCAGCTCCTCCTGGGGCGGATCCAATCGACGGCGCCTCTCCTCCTCTGCAGCGGCAAACTCGGTGAAATTCTGGCCACCTGGTGCTCGCCTTGCTCCGGGAGTGAGTGGGTGTGATCAGTGAGAGGTGGGGAGTGAGATGGTGTGCTCAAATCCAACGGGGGTGGCCTCCTTTTATAGTGCCTAAAGGGGACCGACGGGCGCGGGTGGAGCTTGTCGTGGTCGTTGGCACAGCATGCTAATGGCATGCGCGATGATAGGGGTGGTGCGCTGCCTCCTTGCGAAGCTCAACGGCTTGATGGCGCGGCGTGGGGTGGTGAGGAATGGTCGGAACGTCTCAGCTCTTTGGGCAGGTCCGACGGGAATTTTAATGGCGCACAGCGTCCATGGTCCGTGCGGCGGCGAACAGGTTGTCTGGCGGGTTGCTGGGTTGCTGGCGATCACACATGCAAGCGGCGAGGGCGGCGCGTGGTATGTGGGCTCGTGTCGCTGATGGCGCACTGGCGCGCTCTCTACACACACGCAGAGAAACTGGGCGCAAGCTTGTCATGGGGTCCAGGGGCTGGCAAGGCTCGAGCGTTGGACAGGGGGTGGCGGTGGACGGTGGTTAGTGCTCTAGACAAGGTTGGCGAGGCTAGATCTTCTCCTAGCTCTCTAGCGACATGGGGGTGGCAAGGGTGCTCTCGACATGGTCATCATTGATGGCTATGCATGCTCACAGTGATGATAAGGATAGTTAGATTAGTTTGATCATCTACTGAGAGTGTAGAGTGAGCTAGAAGGGGGACAAGGTTGGCCAAAATTACTTCTACTAATAGTGTTTGTGGTTTGTTTATATGCTGATCACAAGGTGTTTGATGAAATGGCTGAAAGAAATTCAAATTTGAATTTTGGATTCAAACTTGGTAGGTTTGCTAGGTACATACTAGGGAGTCTTGGGTTAGTTGGATTGGTTAAGGGGCACTGGTTTGGTTGGGTTTTGAAAATGTGTGATCTTCACATATGTTATAGATTCAATTTTCAATTGTCATTTGAATCAAGTTGCCAAATGTTTTTGTAAGTTTGAAAGGTGGGCTTTGATTCACTTTTACTTGGTCTTGCAAGGGGTGAAAAGAAATGGAAAAGTTTATGTTTGAAATCTTGGACTAGAAACAATCAAAGTGGCCTAGTGAGAAAGATTGGCAAAAATGACCATTTGCTTTATTTGTTTTGTTTTTGATTTTATCTTGATTTGTTTCTGCTTGGAAATGTTTTAGATGATGTTATTTTCATCTTTAAACCATTCCTTGCTATTTAGGTTAATCACACAAGTCCATTCATGCATTCATACCATCATCACACACACATGCATTCATTTGGTTTTTATTTAATCAAAGTTTTTGTTAACCCTAATTTTAGTGATTAGAATTTGATAATCATGATCAAGATTTTTGGGATGTTACAAACCTTCCCTCCTTAAACAAAATCTCGTCCTGAGATTTGAAAAAGAAGAAAAAAGATTACCTAGGGTTTAAAGAGATCGGGAAACTCCGTCCTGATGTGATCTTCTGGCTCCCAAGTAGCTTCTTCTTTAGTGTGTTTACTCCACTAAATCTTGAGAAACTTGATGCTTCGGGTTCTGGTGGTTCTGAAAGCTTCCTCCAAAATATGGATGGGTACTTTGGGATACGTCAGGCCATCGTTGATCTCTATGGTGCGGTGATCAATGTTCTTGAAAAATTCGGTCTTCTCCGAAACTTCAAGGAATTTGCAAAGTAATGGTATATGGAACACATTGTGCACTGCTAACATCTCCTCTGGCAGTTCCAATTGATACGATACTTCTGCTCGTCGATTCAGAATCTTGAAAGGTCCGATATATCTGGGGTCCAACTTTCCTTTGAGCTGGAAACGCTGCATTCCCTTCAAATGAGACACTTTGAGATACACAAAATCTCCGATAATGAAAGCAAGGTCTCGACATCTCTTGTCAGCATAACTCTTCTGTCTTGACTGCGCGGTCTTGAGGTGCTCACGAATCTCGTGAACTTTCTCTTCTTCTTCTCGTAGGATGTCAGGTCTGAAGATCTGACTATATCCTACTTCCGAACAATTCAAAGGGGTACGACACTTTCTTCCATACATGAACTCAAATGGGGCCATTTGCAAACTAGCTTGATAACTGTTGTTGTAAGAAAATTCTGCAAACGGCAGACAGTCTTCCCATTTAGATCCATACTCTAGCACACATGCTCTCAACATATCTTCGAGTATTTGATTTACTCGCTCCGTTTATCCATCGTTTTGAGGGTGATACGCTGGGCTGAAATCTAGTCGGGTTCCTAAACCTTCTTGGACTTTCTTCCAGAATCTCGAGGTAAACTGAGTTCCTCGATCTGATACGATGTTCTTGGGGACTCCCTACAAACTGACGATCCTAGCGATGTACAACTCCGCTAGCTTCGAACTCTGGTAGGTGGTCTTGACTGGTAAGAAATGGGCGACCTTGGACAATCTATCAACTATGACCCAAATAGAGTCATTTTCTCTACTAAAAGTAGGCAATCTGGTGATAAAGTCCATTCCAACTGAATCCCGTTTCCATTCCGGAATCTGCAATGGTTGCAATAGTCCTACGGGTCTTTGATTTCACGCCTTGACTCTTTGACAAATATCACACTTGGCGATGTAGCTTCCAATTTCTCTCTTCATCTTATGCCACCAAAATTGCTCCTTCAAATCCTGATACATCTTCGTTCCTCCAGGGTGGATAGAATAAATAGTATCATGGGCCTCTTTCAAAATATCCTTCTTCAATTCCGAGTCTGCTGGTACACAGAGACGTCCTTCGTACCACAGAACTCCTTCTTCATCCTCGGTAAATCCGGGTACTTTGCCTGTACCGATACGACATTTGATTCCATCGATACTAGCATTTCCTTTCTACGCCTCCTTGATCTGACTGATCAAAGTGGGTTGAAGTTCGATTCTAGCCAAAAATCCTTCACTTACTAATTCAATTCTTAAATCTTCCATCTCTTTATGCAGACTTGGTTGCTCCTTCAGAATCATGGAGTTCAAGCGGCACGGCAATCTGCTAAGGGCATCTGCTACCACATTGGCTTTACCGGGGTGATAGTGAATGTCCAGATCATAGTCCTTGATTAGCTCAATCCATCTTCTCTGTCTCATATTCAGCTCCTTCTGAGTGAATATATACTTCAGGCTCTTGTGATCCGAATAGATCTCACAACGGTTTCCCATCAGATAATGCCTCCATGTCTTCAGAGATAGAACTACGGCTGCTAGTTCAAGGTCATGGGTTGGATAATTCTGTTCATGCTGCATCAGCTGTCGGGATATGTAAGATATAACTTTGCCTTCTTGCATCAACACACATCCGAGACCGATTTTGGATGCGAGCACAATATACATCAAAGGGCTTCGTAATATCCGGCATGATCAAGATTGGGGCGGAAATCAATCTCCTCTTGAGTTCCTGAAAACTCGCTTCACATTTATCCGTCCATTCAAACTTCTTGTCCTTTTTCAATAACTGGGTCATGGGTCTAGCGATACTCGAGAATCCTTCTACAAACTTGCGGTAGTATCCCGCTAATCCGAGAAATGCACGAACTTGGGTTTGAGTGGTTGGGGCTTGCCAATCTTCAACATCCTTCACCTTTGTAGGGTCGACGGCAATTCCTCCGGTTGATATGATATGTCCGAGGAATCCTACCTCCTGTAACCAAAATTCACATTTGCTAAACTTGGCATACAACTGATGCTCTCTAAGGGTTCCAAGGATGGTCCTTAGGTGTAGCTCATGTTCTTCTTCTGATTTGGAATAAATCAGAATGTCATCAATGAAAACAACGAGAAACTTATCCAGGAAGTCCATAAAAATCTTATTCACGAGGTTCATGAAATAAGCGGGGGCATTGGTTAATCCAAATGACTTGACAGTATACTGGTATAATCCATATTTGGTGTTAAAGTCAGTCTTTGGAATATCCTCTGTGCGAATCTTGAGTTGATGATAGCCAGTTCTAAGATCAATCTTAGAAAACACTTTGGCACCAGTCAACTGGTCAAACAAGTCTTCTATCTTGGGCAACAGGTACTTGTTCTTGATGGTTACATCATTCAACTTCTGATAGTCCGTATACAAATGGTTACCTCCATCTTTCTTATCCACAAACAAGACAGGTGATCTCCATGGCGACGCACTTGGTTGGATCAATCATATGTGTAGCATGGCATCCAGTTGCTTCTTCAACTCCACTAGTTCAGACGGGTTCATACTATATGGTCTCTGGGCTATGGGTCCGGTTCCAGGGATTAGCTCAATGATAAACTCGATAACCTGATCTGGGGACATACCGGGCAAAACATCTGGAAATACATCGGGGTATTGATAGACTATCCGGACTTGGTCAATGGTTGGCTGGGCTATACTCTTGTTGCACTTGAATTGACGGGGCAAGGTTTCAGATATATGCTCGACTGATATTCCGGCTGTACTGGTGAAAGAACATGTGGGCCCCCATGTGTGGTTTTGGTAATTAATGACAATCTTTATGGACTATTGTGTGTATTAAGTTATACTTGTAGGATTTGTCCATTAGTATCGCTTGGAGCATGTGTTGGCTTCAAGGTCGATGAAATGAGAAGAAGATGTGTTGTGCAAGCTCAAAATGCAGCATCTATAGAAGATCTCATGTTTGATGCTTGCCATTCCCGGTGATCATGGATCGATGATGAGGAATTAAGAAAGGCGTTACATATTGAGAAGGGCAAGATCGTATACATCAAGTTCAAGTGGAATGCTCAAGGCAAAGGTATAATCTTGATAGGTTTTCTATAACACCACGGTTCTGAAAAGACCGTAGCTTCTATGTGACATGCCAATCCCTGGATCGGTTCATTGGCCCACAATAGAATAAGATGAATAACATAGCAAAATATCCATGTATCATAAATAACGAAGATCCAGAATACCATTATTACAATAAAATCTTAGCTCAAGGCTAGCTCAAATTATTCAGGTAGCAACTAAATAAAGAAAATCCTCCATTCTTCAAATTGCCCACAAGTGAACAAGTGTCGAGTGGAGTACCGTGGCCTATATCGATTATTCAGAATCGGAATAACCTGCAACATGAAACGTAGCAGCCCTGAAGGGTCAATACATGGAATGTATGGCAAGTAGAGCTATTAAAGGAGACAATAGTGCTAACATCTACATGCATATCTGGCTGGTGGAGCTGTGGCTAGCTTGCATTTACAAATACCTTTGTCCTACTTTCATAAACAGTTTTTGATTTTCTTTGAAAAGATCCCAATTAAGTTAACCCAACAACATTCAAGCAATTATAAAATTAGAATGAGCGAGAAACATGTCAAGGAATCAATATCAAGCAACTCAGACGTCCATAACCGGGGACACGGCTAATAGATTAGATTATACACCCTGCAGAGGTTAGTACACTTTACCCATGTGACTTGACCAGCCCGACTCGTACCATCACTCTCATATTGGGTGATGATAGGGAGAAGTCCAAGAAGAGACCGTTCGGGAAGTAGCTCCCCAATCCTGACGCGCACCGGTCCAACCTACCAAAATTCTACATCTCTGGATACGCGGGTTCGGGTTACCACAACCTACTAAGTCCAACCAACCGCCCATTCTATTATTGGCACATGGTTGTACACGTAAGCTACAGAATAAAGAGGCCAATCATTTTCTCTTGATACCTGGGTTCCTTTCCGCAATGATACCACCAAAAATTATCAATCCCTTCACACCCAGGAGTTTTATTGATTAAGTTGTTTTAGTTTTCGCAAACCAACACATTTAGAAACAACTTTCAGTGATGTAACCCAGCCCTCGTTCATCAAAGCATGGCTAAGCACATCTACCAACGGTGGTTCATCTACAAGGAAAGCCCTACCACATAATAGGACATAGCATAGCGATAGTATTATCCTACACATGCATCTACAACATACACGACAATGCATTAAAAATAGTAGGACAATATAATGAACAAGGTAGCATCTACTTGCCTTGGTTGTAGCGGTCGGAAGAACAATCCACACACGAGCAAACGTTGCACTCGTCACAATCTACACGATACAATTGCAATCATAAACAAAACATCCACAAGCATATGCAAACAAAGATGATGCAAGATGCATGCATGACAAGTGCATTGATGCTACAGCAGCATCACATAATCTTATTCAGTAAAGCTACTGAGTGCATGCATGGAAAATATTTTTAGCGCAAGGAAAATTAGTATGCAATTTGTAATGCTCAATAATAGAGCTAGAACCCAATTAATTCACTACTGTTAACATACTATTTTTAAAATCTTGGAAAAATTCTACTATGTAGGCATTGCTAAATAGGAACAGTACCAATTGGAATTTCTCAAAAAGGAATTATATAACTCCCTAAGTAATTAAAATACTGCAGATATCCATTAAATAGATTCTACAACATTTATTACTGTAAGCCTAACCTTTTAATTCACTTTGAGATTCTCCTTGTTCTACTGATTCCAGGGACATATTATTTGCAATTTTTGGAGTTACAAATCTTTTTCTACGAATTAATTACTCTAAAAAGGCCATTAATTCATTTAATTAATCTGGACAATATCTTGCTGTAAAAGTGTGAAACAAAGGTACAGCAAGATTCTACACGACTTACTAAATCTGCACATATTTTATTTGTAATTTTTGGCCCAGCAGATTAATTTCTATGATTTTTACAAGGTTCAACTATTTTCTGCAAATTCTAATTAAATTTAATCCAAAAGGGAATATTCCAGGAATATTCCTGGCTGACTCAGCGGCTGACTCAGCGCGCGTTGACTGGTCAACTAGTCAACCACGCGGTCATCGCGCGATCTGGGCCGCAGATCACAGATCCAACGACCGAGGAGAGGCGGCGGAGCTCACTGAGGCGGCGCGGCTGGCGCGGGCAGGCAATGGCAGGGGTCTCCGGCGGCCGTGGGCGGCGAGACGGCATCGGGGGAGTGGCGGCGGACCTCGTCGAGGTGGCGGCGGTGACTGGCGCACGTGGAGGCGACGACGGCGGGCCGCTGGAGCGCGGGCGGCGGTGCACGACTCCGGCGAGGTCGTCGGGCGGCGTCGGGGCGTTCCCTGCACGGAAGGAAGGGCGGGGGCGAGTCAGTCGATGACCAGGACGCTAACTATGGCAAAATCGGGGCGAGGGGAGCTCGGGACCGAGCTCTACCGAGCGATGGCGGCGGCGGCGACCCCAAACTCCAGCGAGGGATTGCGCGCAGATGGCGGCGCGTTGGTGAGGGTTTTCGGGGGGGTTCTGGAAGAGGAGGGCGAGGGCTTTAAGGGGGTGCTCGCGGTGCGCGGAGAGACGCACGATTTCGTGCTGTGCCCGTCTCGGCGTCCGTCTTGACGACGCCATCACGTGGCCAAGGCCCCAAGCAGCTGGGTTGGGGGCGCTGCTGGCGCCAGTTGCTTGCCAGCGAAGCAGCGCTGGCGGCTTGGCTGGTTGCTGCAGGGCCAGGCCCGGCCTGGGCATGGCAGCAGCAAGCCGGCTCGCCGTTTTTTTGTTCTTTTTATTTTCCATTTCCTTTTTTGAATTTCTGACATATCTTTTCCATATGAACTCCGAATCGAGTGAAATTTCTTTCTAGATTTTTCTAAAATCTAGGAGATTAACATAGGTTCATTTTGTACTCCTTCCCACTAGTTTTCAAATAGTGTATTATGATCCTTAGTACAACCCCTTGTAGGTGCATTGTAGCAATTAAAAAAAATAGGCTTTGAAAATATTGTTTCACCAAAACCTTTTCAAGCTGAAATTTGCATGGATGATCATGATGCATTGACGTGAATGATACGCAGTACCAAATCTAAAATTTGGGATGTGACATTTTCCCTTTTGCCGGTCACATATTGTTACTAGGAGACCGGGTTTAGGATAGATAGTCGTACTATCAAGAGGGGCTCTCGAATGAGTAAGTCGTTCACTTTATTCGAAGAGAGCTCAAACCTTTGCATATTTGCATCATCATATTTGGTTATTATTCTGTCTTATCCATGTGAGGATATATAGCTTGTGGTAATCTCCATAACAAGCTCTTGTTCATCAAAATCAGATCTTCCGTTTGTATCTTGTTGCGATTTTGATCTTGGCGGCTTTTCGGTTTCTCACCAAGTGAGGTATCTCACATTATTATACATGATACATTCGCACTTGGTGATAACCAATAATTTCACCTTTCATAGGGTAGCTCATGTCGTCCTTTTTGCAACGCAATTGGAATCGGGTCGATCGGAGTTACCAATCAAAAGTTATAGAGGTTTGAATTTCCCTAGGTACCAAAATGCGGTAGTACCGCATTTTAGTACCTAGCGCGGCAGTAGGTTTTGGCAAGTTGTCAAATGCCACTGCCCTCCTTGGTACCAAAATGCGGTAGTACCACATTTTAGTACCTAGCACGGCAGAAGGTTTTTGACAAGTTTTCAAAAGCCACTGCCGGGCCAGGTACCAAAAAGCGGTAGTACCGCATTTTAGTACCTAGCGTGGCAGAAGGTTTTTTACTTTGTCATTTGGATCTACACTCCCTTTAAGGACTATGATGTTTCTTTGCATGCTCTTGTAGAGGTTGTTGTCCTCTTCGAAACGAGCCCAAGATCATCGAAATCGGAGTCCGGATGCAAAAGTTATGGCTGTTTTCGTTCTGTGATGAACGGTAGTACCGGACCAGGATCCGGTAGTACCGGGGTCCGGTAGTACCGCATTTTGGTACCGGGGAGCGCAGAGTAAAATGCATTTGGCGCCTCAGGAACCCCAGGGAATGTCCGGTAGTGCCGGGAAAGTCCGGTAGTACCGGGAAAAAGACCGGTAGTACCGGGAATCGTGTTTTTAGGCTGCAACGGTTGGTTTGGAGGGACCTATATAAGGGGACTTCTTCCCCAATGGTTCCTTAAACATTCTTACAAGTTTTCCCCTCCATTGTTGACCTTCTTGAGCTTGCTTTCTCTCAATCCCTCCGATGATTCTTGCATATTATCGAGGGATTTGAAAGAGGAGATCTAGATCTACAATCCCACCAATCAATCTCTCCTCTAAGTGAGGGGAACATATTGGGATCTAGATCTTGGAGTCTTTTGTGGATTTCCTCCATTGTTCTTCCTCTCTTATTCCCCATAAGCTTTTGTAGCTTTGGTGGAATTTGGGAGAGAAGGATTTGAACACCTTTGTGGTCTTCTTGCCATTTGCATTTGGTGCATCGGTTTGAGTTCTCCTCGGAGGATTTGGTTTGAGTTACTCATTGGAGCTTGTCCCTCTTGGGTTCTTGGAACCCTAGACGGTTTTGTGGCCTTGGTGGCATTTGTTGGGAGCCTCCAATTAAGTTGTGGAGAAGTGCCCCAACCTTTTGAGAGGTTCCGGTTGCCACCGACAAGTGCACCGATAGTGGAAGTGTGGATCGATCCCGTTGGGGTGAGATTCACCAGAGAATAAGGGAGGCCTTTTGTGGCGTTGGTGGTTTGATACCACCCCCTCTCCAAACGAGATGTACTCCATGTTGGGAGGAACTCGGTAAAATATCGTTGTACCCGCGTGCCTCGGTTATCTCTATACCCGAGCTCTTTACTTATGCACTTTACATTGTGATAGACTTCGTGCTTGAAGTAATATATATATTGCTATCACTTTGTTTCTTGTATTGCTTAGCATAAGTTGTTGGTGCACATAGGTGAACCTTAGTTGTTCTAGGTTGTGCTTAACAAAGTAAACACTAGTTTTATTCCGCCTTTGTTGAGCCACTCTAGGAAATGTTTTAATCGCCTATTCACCCCCCTCTAGGCGACATCCGTATCCATTCAATTGGTATCAGAGTCCGGTATCTCATTTTAGGCTTCACCGTCTTGAGAGTAAAGATGCCGGCTAGAGGATTAGTGCACAATGACATGTTCATATTCGATGGCACAAATTATCATATATGGAAAAATCGCATGCTCATTCATTTTCGGGACATGGACCCAAATTTGGAGCGTATTGTAGATATAGGTTTTTCTCCTCCTATGGATTTCAAAAATCTATCTTGTGAGGATGAGAAAAACTTATATCTCGATGCTCAAGCTTCTAATGTGCTTGTTAATGCTTTGAGCTATGTAGTTACCTCTTCAATCATTCCTTTTTGGAGCGCTCATGAGTTATGGACAAAACTTCAAGATAAATATGTTGTGTCCAACATTATTGAGGATGATTGTGTTGCTTCCACTTTTGGTCGAGATGAGTTCTCATCCTCTACCACTTCACCAACATGTGACTTTTCACAAGGTAATGATATGGTGAGTGGTGATAGAAATTGCAATTTGGATAGTGTGCTTACTATTTGTACTCCCTCATCTCTATCTAGTTGCAATGATCTATCTTTGGACTTTAACACTTCTAGCACTACCAACTTCTTACATGCTTGTGTTAATAGTCCTTGCATATAATGTAGAAATGACTTGAATAAATCTCTTGATGATATGCTTGTGTTGTCTTGTTGCCATGATAAAAATGCTTCCATTTCCTCTAGTGCTTGTGTTGCTAACCATGTAGAGGAAACTGAAGATTCTATGGGCCAAGACATGGTTTTGAATGAAGCCACAAATGCAATCTCATCTTCGCCTTCTCCCGGTACCCACCTATGCCTTATGGCTAGGGATTCTAAGGTAACCCCTAGTTTGTAACCCATTACCTCTTGTGATGAGGAGGATGTGGATAATGTGGAAGAAGAGCTTGATATTGATGATTTATATGAAAAGGGTGAGATTGTTTATCGTGCCCTTGTTAAAAAAGGATATTGCTTTCTCTAACTTTTTTGGAGTCTTGGACTTTGCTATTAAGAGCAAAGAACATATTGATAAGTTAGAAACACAAATTAAGGTGCATGATAACAACGTTGATAAAATGTGTAGTCTTGAGCGCGAGTATGCTAATATAATTGCAAACCTAAATAAAGCTCTTGAAGAGGAACAAACCACTAAGGAATCTCTTGAGGAGACCTTTGCTTTAGAGCTATCTAGAGTAAAGGAATCTCATGATAGAGATCTAGAGGTGGCAAGTGATCTCAAAAGTAAAAATGATGAGACTCAAGTTGCTTATTCTAAACTCCTTGAGGATTTTGAGCACCTCAAAAATGGCTCTAGGGTCATAAAGGGTGAGCTCATAAAACTCACCGAGTCACATGAGCAACTTAAAGCTTCATGTTCAAAAGAGCTTGCCAAGTTGCCCTCACCTCTTGCTAATAATGATGATGATTGTGCTACCACCTCTATTTCTTGTGAAGCATCTATTTTGAAGGAGAATGTTGAGCTAAAGGCTCAACTTGCTTTTCTAACTATCAACTATGGGAAATTAGAAGAAAGTCATGTTAAGCTCTCAAGCTCGCATGAGGATCTTCTAGTCTCCCATGGTAGGCTAAAGTTAGCTCATGAGGCCATCGTGTCAAAGGTAACATCTAGTGGGCCTCATGTGGACATTAGCACTATATCTACTCCAAATGTTATATTGCCATGTGCTAGTCCTTGTAATTCATCCTCTCACAACCATGCTATATCTCGTGATGAATTACATTCCGCGCCTTGTTGCTCTAATAATATGGCATCTACTTCCTCTAGTACTTTGGTTGAAACTAACCTTGTAGAGTAAATCAAAGAGCTCAAGGCTCAAGTCACTTCTTTGAAGAATGACTTGAAAAGGTATCATCAAGGGAAGGCCGCACTCAACAAAATCTTGAGTGTGCAAAAATCTCCCAGTGACATGAGTGGGCTTGGATTAAACTCCAATGTCAAGAACAAGTCCACTATCAAGTTGAAGCACAAGGACAACAAGAAGAATGGCCAAGATCAAGTCAAGAATCTGGCCAACATTGTTTGCTTCAAGTGAAAGGAAGAAGGGCACCATGTTAGATCTTCCCCATTGAAGAAAAAGCATCTTACTGTGAAGCAACAAGGGAAGCGGCCTCAAGCTCCACCTCAAGTCATTGACGGGCCTCTTCCTAAGAGGACTACTCGAGTTATTCCTCGAGTTGTGACTTCACCTAAGAAGAAAGATGGCAAGAGTAGAACTTTCTACATATGCCATGAGAAGGGGCACATTTCTTCCTCATGCACTATTGGTATATCCTCATCCAACCCTATCATTATTGATGATGCTTATTCTCTTTTTAAGGAAGAGGTTGGCAATGTGTTTGCCAAATTTTTTGGTGCTCAATGTGGGTTCAAGAAAAGAACCATTTGGGTTGCCAAGCCTATTGTGACTAACTTCTTAGGACCCAACTAGGTTGGGGACCAACAAGTCAAAACTTGATCAATAGGTGGAATTGGAGAGTTGGTTACATTATGAAGAATTGAGGGATCTTCATCAATTATTATTGTCAAGCCAAGCCATTTGGATTATCATGATTATATTATATTTCCAATGTTCCTCCTTGCGGTAACATATGCTAAACTCTTTACATTAAAAGTTACACGTCCCCTTGTGCACATGTTGGTTTTGTATCTTCCATGCTTTTGTACATGTTGTGCTTTCCACTTAATTATCTTGATATCAAGCATATTTGTGTATGATTAGGTGGCACACCATGTATGTGTGTTTCTTGTGTTTGAGCCTTACTTGGTTATATTTGGTATCTTATTTGGCTCTTTTGAGAGATTAATGGATTATCCCACTTTGGGGGAGTGTTATGCTTGGGCATTCCACAATCCTAAAAATTGTGTGTACATGAGGAATACCACCGAGTATTTATATTGGATTATTGTCTAGTCTCTGTGTGGTATAATTCTCATGAGAAATTTAATTTTATAATGTCCATTAATTATCTCTATTTGTATCATTTTGCCTCGTGTTGGTTTTATGGTAGTATCACATTATGGGGGAGTTGATGGGGGAATACCAATCGGGGTATACCCACGAAGCGGATTCGCCAGCTGGATCGAGCCGACTGAAGCCAAGCCCAGAGTGGGTCGACTCGCCGAATACGGCGACTGGTGCATGCTGGACCTAGACGACTGGCGCCGACTGGAGGCCCAAGACAGCGACTCGTATACAAATCCCACTAGCACTTGTAAACCCTAACTGGCTGCATATATAAAGCCACCAGGGGCACCCCCAGGGGGTAGGCTCTTCCAGGTCATATGGCACGCTCTCCCACGTCATATACATCTTCTCCCATGTCTCATTAGATCTAATCTCTCCCTCCACCTACGGCGGCTCCCATGTAAACCAATATATGATCATATACTGGATTGATAGCAGGACGTAGCGATCCTCCATCGAGGGGACGTGAACCTGGGTACATCGTGTGCCAATCTCGCTCACGGATTCAACTACGCCGCCTTGCTCCCTCTACGTAAGCTACCCCCAGTAGCATCTGCCGTGCAAGACCACGACAGGAGTCATATGCTTAGTGCATATTACAATCCTAGAAAATGTGAATATTCGAGGTTGTGTCACTTAGAATTGATATTGATAATTATCTAGCACCTATGTGACACATTTGCTCATACAAGTTCCAATTTTCTTGAATGTTGTTGTTGATCATATTTTGGATCTTGTATATGAGAGTGTTTCTTGGTATGTGTTTCCTCATATTTAGATCTCTATATTCTCATGGAAACCATTTGCTTCAAGTCACTCTAATCACTATGATTGTGTGACTATTGGAAGCTACCAAGAATCTCTTCCGAAGCATCAAACTTAATTTGTATACTTTTTTACATGCTTCTTTGTGTGAATATGATCTTGGATATCCGTATGAACTACCTAGGGAAGATTGTTCTCAATTCTTCTTGTCCTTGGACAATTAGTACCAAATTTATGGTAGACTTTATTGATCATATTCACTTTGGCCTTTGCTTAATATTGTCCTATCTTTGGCCAAGTAAATGTTTTGTGTGCTCCCATGTATTCCTTGCTACTTTTGGATACTTTTATTTTTATTGGTATCCTCTTGTGTTTTATTTAATGTAGGTAGTAGTGATGATCTCATTTGTGTGCATTTTGCATTCAAAAGCAAAAATTCTATATAATTTAATACTTATGGGTGAGCTCTCCTATATTATCTAGAACAATCCTTTTATGCTTCTTTGTTTGATCCATATCGAGTTTTATGTGCTTGGATGCTCAATCTTTTCGTTTTGGTATTTTGTGCCATCATGAAAAATTTGGGGAGTTTGGTTTCTTGTTGGAACCTTGCTCTTTTTGGGAGTTGGTTTTGTCTCATTCCTTGTGTCATGTTTTGTCCAATGTTAGAATGAGATAAATCCTTGAGTATTTGTGTTTTTATATATCTTTTGCTCTTTGGATTTTGCCTAGTTCATTTGTTGAATTTGTGATGTTTCATGTGTTGAATTGGTTCTTTGATATAATTTGGACATCGTTTTTTGTGTCACACTCTTGTGTGTGCAATCTCGATTTACTTGGTGTTTTTGTTCAAATTGTATCTTCTCTTTGGTTCTTGAAAGCTTTATGCATGCATATTTACTATATGTTTATATCATGGCATGCTTGCTTTCTTTGATCCAATATATAGGGGAAACTCCACCAAATCCGATCGGCTAAGTTGTGCATGAAATTCAAATTCATATCAATATGCACATAATTATGTGGAGTCTCACCTATGTATTGTAGTTGCACTAACTACTTTGGACCCAATAAGTTTGGGGAGCATTTTTGTACTTAAATATGTTATAGGTACATTGGAGATATATTGGATGCTTGTCTCTCGATCTTGAAGAAGTGGTGCTTTAATGAAAATTGGAGGCAAGCTATAGGATGATCAATGAATTCATATCCTCTACATCCTACCAATTATATCTCGGTAACAAGTATCTCTTTCTCATGCATATTTATCTTGCTTCCAACCTTTTGTAGGTTGCATCTTGGCATGAATTGTTGTAGTTGTATTTGTGTGGTTCTAGCCTTGGTTTTAAGAGAACTCTCTATTGTAAATGTGTATAAGTTGAGATGAGTACATTTATTTGGGACTATACAAAATCATGCATATGATCCACCAATCCCAAATATGTCAATCTATCAATTTTATTGCCCATCCTTTCCTCAACTTCTCTGATGTGCAATAGTGAGATTTTGCTAGTTTTAGTGAGACTTGTTGCCTTTCTCCATATATTCCAACTTTCTCCTTTTTCCCTTGGTGATAGTTGTAATATATGTAGTGTGTTGTTGTTTGAAGTTCATTAATGTACAATAAGATAGATTTGAGCCTTTGGCCATGCTTTGAAGCAAAAATCTTATTGGTATATATTATGACTTCATTTTTGCTTTTCATATGCCTTCTTGTATATCTTATTTATGTGTGCATATTTCTTTGTTGGCATATGTCTCTGTGATGTTTTCCAGACATATACACATATGAGAAGATAATTTTAGTTTATTCTTAATCCTTGGAGACCATCTTTCTATTCCTTTTGATTCTTTAGTGGCTTCCAAATTTAATTTCCTGAGTGTTAGTTCCTCTTGTTTGCATATTTGGGCACTCATATTTGTTATCTCATGCCTTGCATTGTTAAATAAACTTGGATGAGTGAGGATTCCATGATAATGCACCTTGTTCCCAAATACAATTATCATAATTGGTGCATTATCTATGGGGAGCTCATCTAACTCATTTAATAATGCTCATTTGTCTTATGGAGAAGTGAGGATTCCATATTTGTGCATTTTTGTATTGAAATACAACGATTCTAAAGTGTGCACAAATCTTGGGGAACTTCTCTATTTTATTTAAGCATTTATTTGATGTTTCATTTGATGTGTCTTAAATGCTTATGGGGGAGCGAGGATTCCATATTTTTGCAGTTTGTATTGAAATACAACTATTTTAAAGTTTGCACAAATCTTGGGGAGCTTCTCAATTTGTTATTTAAAACACTCATCTACTCGTATCATAATATCTTGTGGTTTCCATTTGGACTCATTTGTTGTTTTCAAATTGGTTTGTCGTATCTTGTGATTGCTTGCATCATTTGTGATGCGTCGTTTTATTTTATTCCTTTGGCCATCTTCGGGTCCTTGATATAGTTCTACTCCCTACCAAGTATTCATCATTGGATATGTGCGAATGCACATCTTTGGAGGAAATATTACTATATTTGCCTTCTAGAACTTGTCACCCATTTCGACAATTGATGCCAATGGGGGAGAAGTTTTAGAGGGTTTAAGGGAAATGGTTTATGCTTTGAGTTTGTTTCTAAGCATTTGCCTTTCATGCTCTTGCATCTTTGTTGTTGCTTAGCATGTGGTATATATAGAGGAAACTCCACCAATAATAATGTTTGGCAATATATGCAATGAAATTCAAGTTCATCACACATGCATAGATTGTGGGGGAGTTTGCTCTATATATGGTGGTGGTACCAATATAACATACTTATGTAGTATTTGATATTGGGGTTACCATTTTGTTCATTAAGATTCCTTATATAAACCCTCTTAAAGGGATTGTCATCAATTACCAAAATGGGGGAGATTGAAAGAACATGTGGGCCCCCATGTGTGGTTTTGGTAATTAATAAAAATCTTTATGGACTATTGTGTGTATTAAGTTATACTTGTAGGATTTGTCCATTAGCATCGCTTGGAGCATGTGTTGGCTTCAAGGTCGATGAAATGAGAAGAAGAAGATGTGTTGTGCAAGCTCAAAATGCACCATCTATAGAAGATCTCATGTTTGATGCTTGCCATTCCCGGTGATCATGGATCGATGATGAGGAATTAAGAAAGGCGTTAAATCTTGAGAAGGGAAATATCGTATACATCAAGCTCAAGTGGAATGCTCAAGGCAAAGGTATAATCTTGATAGGTTTTCCCTTTTTCCGGTCTCATATTGTTAGTAGGAGACCGGGTTTAGGACAGATAGCCGTACTATCAAGAGGGGCTCTCGAATGAGTAACTCGTTCACTTTGTTCGGAGAGAGCTCAAACCTTTTCATATTTGCATCATCATATTTGGTTGTTATTTGGTCTTATCCATGTGAGTATATAGAGCTTGTGGTAATCTCCATAACAAGCTCTTGTTCATCAAAATCGGATCTTCCGTTTGTATCTTGTTGCGATTTTGATCTTGGCGGATTTTCGGTTTCTCACCAAGTGAGGTATCTCACATTATTATACATGATACATTATCACTTGGTGATAACCAATATTTTCACCTTTCATAGGGTATCTCATGTCATCATTTTTCCAAAGCAATTGGAATCGGGTCGATCAGAGTTACCAATCAAAAGTTATAGAGGTTTGAATTTTCCTAGGTACCAAAATGCGGTAGTACCGCATTTTAGTACCTAGCGTGGCAGTAGGTTTTGGCAAGTTGCCAAATGCCACTGCCCTCCTAGGTACCAAAATGCGGTAGTACCACATTTTAGTACCTAGCATGACAGAAGGTTTTTGACAAGTTTCCAAAAGCCACTGCCGGGCCAGGTACCAAAAAGCGGTAGTACCGCATTTTAGTACCTAGTGCGGCAGAAGGTTTTTTACTTCGTCATTTGTATATATACTCCCTTTATGGACTATGATGTTTCTTTGCATGATCTTGTAGAGGTTGTTTTCCTCTTCGAAACGAGCCCAAGATCATCAAAATCGGAGTCCGGATGCAAAAGTTATGGCTGTTTTCGTTCTGTGATGACCGGTAGTACCGGACCAGGATCCGGTAGTACCGGGGTCCGGTAGTACCGCATATTGGTACCGGGGAGCGCAGAGTAAAATGCGTTTGGCGCCTCAGGAACCCCAGGGAATGTCTGGTAGTGCCGGGAAAGTCCGGTAGTACCGAGAAAAAGACCGGTAGTACCGGGAATCGCGTTTTTAGGCTGCAACGGTTGGATTTTGGAGGGACCTATATAAAGGGCCTTCTTCCCCAATGGTTCCTTAACCATTCTTTCAAGTTTTCCCCTCCATTGTTGACCTTCTTGAGCTTGCTTTCTCTCAATCCCTCCGATGATTCTTGCATATTCTTGAGGGATTTGAAAGAGGAGATCTAGATCTACAATCCCACCAATCAATCTCTCCTCTAAGTGAGGGGAACATATTGGGATATAGATCTTGGAGTCTTTTGTGGATTTCCTCCATTGTTCTTCCTCTCTTATTCCCGCATAAGCTTTTGTAGCTTTGGTGGAATTTGGGAGAGAAGGATTTGAACACCTTTGTGGTGTTCTTGCCATTTGCATTTGGTGCATCGGTTTGTGTTCTCCTCGGAGTATTTGGTTTGAGTTACTCATTGGAGCTTGTCCCTCTTGGGTTCTTGGAACCCTAGACAGTTTTGTGGCCTTGGTGGCATTGTGGCCTTGGTGGCATTTGTTGGGAGCCTCCAATTAAGTTCTGGAGAAGTGCCCCAACCTTGTGAGAGGTTCCAGTTGCCACTGACAAGTGCAGCGATAGTGGAAGTGTGGATCGATCCCGTTGGGGTGAGATTCACCAGAGAATAAGGGAGGCCTTTTGTGGCGTTGGTGGTTTTATACCACCCCCTCTCCAAACGAGACGTAATCCATGTTGGGAGGAACTCGGTAAAATATCGTTGTACTCGCGTGCCTCGGTTATCTCTATACCCAATCTCTTTACTTATGCACTTTACATTGTGATAGTCTTCGTGCTTGAAGTAATATATATCTTGCTATCACTTTGTTGCTTGTATTGCTTAGCATAAGTTGTTGGTGCACATAGGTGAACCTTAGTTGTTCTAGGTTGTGCTTAACAAAGTAAACACTAGTTTTATTCCGCCTTTGTTGAGTCACTCTAGGAAAAGTTTTAATCGCCTATTCACCCCCCCTCTAGGCGACATCCGTATCCTTTCAACTGGTCATGGTTATGGATTTCCTGGAACAGTCAATTAATCCTTTATGTTTGTACATCCAATCCATTCCTAGTACTACTTCCAAACCTTTAGTTACGAGTACTATTAGATTAGCATAAAAATCTATGCCATGGATTCGGATAGGTACATCTTTGCAAATTTGTCTAGCTTTGGTGGTTGAACCAGGTATTTGAACTATCATAACATGCTTCAATTTGGTGGGTTGAATCTTACTACTGCATGCAAGCTCTTAAGTAACAAACGAGTGCGATGCTCCAGAATCAAACAACACTCTTGCAAGTACTGAGTTAACAGAAAACATACCCAGCACGACATCTGACGCTTCTTGGGCTTCTTCATCATGCATGAGAAAGAGATGGCCGTTGCGGTTGAGACAGTTCCCTGGAGAAAACCTTCTTCCGGGTTGAACACGACGCTGTTGTTGAGCTGGGGCATTTGTATTGGGGGTTGCGGCAATCTTCTTGGGGCACTCATTGGAATAGTGACCTTTGGTTCCACATTCATAACAAGTCACTTGCTGTCACATCCCAAAATTTTCCAAATTTTGAAATGTGAAAAATAAATAAACGAAATAAATAAATGTTGAAATTTAGGGTGAAAAGAAACTTTTTATTTCTAAAAGGAGATATCAAAACCCTAAAACCCTAAAGGAATAAATCATTTCCAAGATCTCTATAAGACTACGGATTTGATCCATATGAAAATTGGTCAACAAACATTTATAAATGATCAATAATTATAAATAATAATATTATAAAACCATAGAAATTGGTTTCACTTAATTTGGAGTCATGAATAAAAACTTATGAATTTAATAAGTTAAAATGAATTAATTTCCAAAGCTAATAAAGCCCTTATCTAAAATCCATGCCAAATCTTGAGCAAATAAATTCTAAGGGAATTTAAAAAGATAAACAAATATTAAATAAAATTATAAAAATTAGAATCACCAATTTTTGATCTATAAATAAAAAGATATGGATTTTATAAGGAAAAGGAAGAAATAAATAAATAAGGAATATTCAAAAATCAAATTAAATCTTGGCCAAACAAATAATATGAAAGTTTATTGATTAATAAAAAGAGTAAAGAATTATTTAAATAAAATCATAAGGATTGATTATTATACAATTTTATTTAAATAAAGACAATTCCCAATTTAAATATAATTCTTATTAAGGAATTTTAAATAACAATTCAAAGTGAATTATTTTGCACTAAAGAATAAATAAAACCTACTAAAAGAGGTTTGGTAAAATTTAGAATTCAAATAGAGTTTGAAAACATAATTAAAATCTTGTTTGAATTAAGATAAGGGCCTATTTTAAATAATTAATATACCCTAAAAGAATAAAAGAAGTATTCTAAAATGGACTTTAGAATATGCTAATAAACAGTACTAAAAATATACACAAATTTTGGTAAAGGTTTGAATTCAAATGGTGTTTGAATTATTTGAACAAAAATCAAAACAGAAAAGGAAAAAGAAAAAGATTCAGTATAAAAAAAGAGAAACAAAGCCAGCCCAGAAACATGCCCAATCCAGCCCAACTCGCAGCCCACCTTTTCCCTCTCTCGCAAATCGTTTTCCACTCAGCAGCAAACCCGCGTAGTCACTGAACGAAGGACCCCACCTAACCCCCATTCACCTCGCTGACGAACAGGACCCACTGGCCACCTCACCGTCATCAACCTCGCGACCGTTTTTCCCCCTTCACGCCTCGCCGTTCCTGCCTTGAATCCGTGGCTTAAATTCACGTCAATGCGCGGTTAATCCTCGCCAGCGATAATGCACCCTTAAACACCTTGACCTCCTCTCTCTTTTCCCCCAGGAGCCATCTCCTCTCGGCTACTAGGCTGCCACAATCGCAACCTCGAACACCCACGGCTCCGACGAACTCACCGGCCGATTCGGGCGACGCAGATCCTCCCCTTGCCTCCTAGTACACACAAGCCTGCTCCCCATCTTCTTGTGCTTATCCCAGTACCACTCACACGCTCGCGCGCGCTTCAGAACATCGGCAAGGACCACCTCCGAACGCCGTCGCCGTCTGCCACTTCTCCGGCGACCTTTCCTCGTAAGAACAAGCTGCCCGATCCTATCTGGTTACTAGCCACGCGTTTAGCATCCTTGCGCGCATCTAACTGCGTTGTTCTTTTGCTTTGGCTTGGCCTGCAACCTCGCCTCCGACAACGAACAGACGTAACTGACGACGCCACGAACTCCAGCGAGCAATAGCCACTGCTCCTGTGCGCCCCTCGAGTAGCTGAGGCCACCTTGAGCTTCACTGCAACCACACGAGCACGGTAAGCATCTCCATTCCTTCTATCACTTCCTACCCTTGGCAGCATCAGCGACAGAGCAGTTCCTAGCAGATGCACTGGTAGCCGTCAGATCTGAATCGTCTGGCTAAGAATAGATTTAGACAAAGGGGTAAGTTTTGATCAGTGCCGCACGATCTAATTTAGATCCAATTATCCACAGAGTGCAATCCGCACGAACCGGTACGTACCAGTAGGATTACGCCACGTGGTCAGTGTTTTGATTTAAAAACAGAAATGTATCTATTAGATATTCAAACTTGCAAAATTCATAACTTTTAATCTACACATCTAAATTTTGCAAATTTTATATCATTGGAATCAGGAAAACAAAACCTTTCCAACCATGCACTTTGTTTAGTATTTTTCTTCTGTAAAATTGGTTGTTTATGCAGAAACATATTTAGGCTTATTTTGAGTATAAAATTTATTCTAAAAATGTTTTTAGGGTAAAATCTTTTATAAATGGATTGTTTTGAACCTACTGACCATAGAAAACAACTTGTAGATTTAAAAGTATATTTGGTGACACTTGGGAAATAAATATTTGAATAAAAACATTTCTAGATAAATAAAAATATTGATCTAGGTTTAAAAATTCTTTTTGACTAAAACCTTTGGAAAGTGGTTTGATTTAAACTCTCTGACCCTAAACACCAAGTTTTAGTATTTAAAAATATATTTGATGAACCATAGTAAATTATCACTTTGCTAAAAGCATTTCTAGCAAATAAAAATATTGTTTTTATTTGAAAATGGAATTTAGGTGAAACCTTTTGCAGATGGATTAATATTAAACCCTTTAACCATAAACACTAACATTTGTGCTTAAAGAATATATTTGTCTAAAAACTACAAAATATTACTTTGGTTTAAATCACTTCTAGAAAACAAAATGATTTAAATGGCCATCTTCACTAACTTGAATTTAAATGGTTTTACCACTTTTGTAAATGAACAATAGGAGATTTAAAATGTTTAGATCCTACTAGAAACCACTTTTCCAAATAAAACAATCTTTTGCATGCTTGCATGCATTGCTTGATCATATTGTTTTATGTCGTGAATTGTTTGAATGCTAGTTTGAATATGTGCTTGCTTGATTGAATTGTAGTGAAAATTGAGGAGTGTGATTGTTGCAAGATCAAGGAGTGACCCAATATTCTCTATTAAAAAGGCAAGTGACACTATCATTCATGTCCTACTATTTTCACTACAATTAGTGGTATTTTTGTAGTATACATGATAGGGCTACTATATTACTATGATATGCTATGTCCTATTAGGAAATCCATCTTCCTTAGTGGAATACCATGTTATAAATATATGAAGTGTTGGAAAAATATATGTTTTATATAATAAAATAAGTACTCAATGAACCACCTGGGTGGAATGAGGATACTCAATTTTGGACAAGGTGGCAACAAAGGGAACCATGTTTATATGGCTATCGTTTTGTATGTGCACTAGAAGAAAACCACCCAGGGACTTAGAGATTGAACATGTTTCTCGTACAGTGGCTTCCGTGTACAGCCACATGCTAAATGGGCTCTGGCTTAGTCAACTACATAGTGGAAGACCCTTGCATTGGCATCTTCAGGTTAACTATAATCATGTATTGGAAATTTATCCTTACATTGGTGCCTGGTAGACAAGCTAGCATTGTGTATTGGGAGGACTTCTATGGAAATACTTTGTCACATTCTTGATCTGCCGGTACTCCATTTGGTGTGTACTTATCCAGCGGCCACTAGTGGCGTCAAGACGAGATTGTGTCATGTGGGTAAAGTGTACAACTTCTGCAGAAGATCAAATTATAAGTACTTAGCCGTGTCCCCGGTTACGGACAACTCTGAGCAACTACGGCCTGAAGCTATGGAAGATCTCGAAATTCTAATTTCTCAAAGTAAAACTTGATGGTGTCAACAAGGGATTAGAAGCACTTGGAGTTTTCCAAGGAGTTCAGAAAGATTGTCAAAAGATCAAAACTATTTTGAAAATATAGGATAAAACTATATTGCTTTCTGCAAATGAGCCTAAACCCTACTTAGCCAAATATGCATGTATTGATAGGATCCACTTATTTCTACATAGTAGTGAAACTTGCCAATACAATTCAAATGTATTGACCCTTGTGGCTGCAACTTATTATGTTGCAGGTTTGTGTGATTGTAGTGAAGTGTGTTGAATAGGATTACAAGTCTACAACCAACATAATTGCCTATGGCACTTTGAAGATGAAGGACTCCATGCTATATAGATATTTTGTTGCATTGTAGTGTGATAGCCAAATGAGCTATGTAAGATGTAATGAATTATTTTAGGACAGTGCTACGCGTCTCCCGGGGGATAAAAACTTCTGATCCCCCGGGTCCTCGTGCTGACATGTGTCCACCCAAATCCCGCTTTTGCTACACTCAGACCCGCTTTTGCTATATATGCCCCGCTTTTGCTACACTGTAGCAAAAAACGGTTCAACACAAAAATAAAAAAACATACTAGATCTCGCTGGAGAGTTCGCCGGAGACCTCACCGGCGACCGTGTAGCAAAAAAAGTACTAATGTAGCAAAACCGACTTCGCCGGAGACTCCCCGGAGCCTTTCGCCGGATACTGCGTAGCCAAAAAATTGTGTTTTTGTAGCAAAATCAAAAAACGGATGTAGCAAGATGATTATGCTGATGTAGCAAAAGTCTAACTTCGCTGGAGACATCGTCAGAGAAAAAATTGTAGCAAAGAAATATACCATAGAGCTGCGTCGCTCGCGCATGTAGCAATGCCACAAGTCATATGTAGCAGGTCCAGTCGCCGTGTGTAGCAGGATGCCACGCAGGACAAGATCACACTGGCCACCGTAGTAGCAAGTCCGGATGCCGGAGGTAGCAACATGAGAAGCCGTATGTAGTAGGTTCGGTCGCCGTGTGTAGCATCACCGCCGGTTGTCTGCACATGTCCACGGCAACCATGACTTGTAGCAAACGGATGGTGTGCGAGCAGAGCGGCCATGGAGCAGAGGTGCGCATGGGGAGGGAGAGGCAGGGAGAGGGCTGGCGGCGACAACATCGGGCGGGAAGAGGTGCGGCGAAGCGAGCTCCCCGCGTCCAAATGCCATGGAGCGCTGGGAGCTAGAGCTCCCCGCGTCCAGATGCCATGGAGTGGGCGGCGGTGGAGATCTCAGCTGAGGGAGGGTGGTGGCGCGGCGGCCAGATCTGCAGGGTGGTGTGGCGGCCGGAGCTGCACGCGGGCGGATGGACACGATGGTGGCTGCAAGTTCCGTGAGGGAGAAAACGAGGAAGAAGAAAGGAGATACGAACGTGGTGGGCCCTCCCACATACAGCTGCTAGCAATGACCCGGGGGATTCGATCCCCCGGGGGAGTAGTTTCATTTTACATTATTTTACTCCTGGTTATAAAGTTGTATTATGACCTTTGTTTCTTGATATTACATCTTAACTGTGGATGCTAGCTATTGATCCAGGGACTAGCATTGTAAACACAGGGATCTCTACCTTATTAAAGGTTGGGACCTCTACACTTGCGACATGTCCTTTGCTACAACAGGCACAACATTGCTTCTAGTCCTTGGGGCAGTGTTGGTGTTGGTGGCGACATTATTGTTGTTGAACTTAGTTGGTGCACGGTTGAAATTGCGGGGTTTGTCGGGGTTGTTGTTGTTTCCTCCGGGCCTTGGGTTTCCACGATTGGGATAGGTCAGACGGTTCATCGGGGGTCTGTTGGTTCTTGGGGCAAATCCTAGAGATGGGTTGGGGCGATACTTCGGTGTATGGTAGGTTCCAGGTTGATTCATCATACGACACTTGCGGTTCCCAGGTTCTCATTGGCTTGGTTGATCTTGCCTTCCATCTGAATAGCAGAGTCAACTAAGGCTTCAATATCAGCAAATGGGATATTGACTAACACCGTCTGCATCTCATCTTGCAAACCATTCAGGAATCTCTCCTTCTTCTTGGCCTCAGTGTCTATCTCATCTGGTGAATACCTAGCCAATGACAAGAATTTGTCACGGTATTCCACTACGGTCATCCTGCCTTGCTTCAATTCCCTGAATTCATCTCCCATCCTCTTGATCAAACCCGGTGGCACATGGGTCCTGCTGAACTTGACTTTGAACTCTTCCCAAGACATCATCTGACCTCCTGTCATCGCGTGAACGTTGTTCCACCATTCTCTTGCATCTCCGGCCAGGTAGTGGGTAGCAAACAACACTTTCTCGTTAGCTTCCACTCCTGTAACTTCCAGATTGTTCTCCATGGTTTGCAACCAATCATCAGCATCTAGGGGCTCTTCTGACTTAGTGAAAACGGGTGGATTGGTGTTCTGCAAATTCTTGAGCTTAGATCCATGGTTGTCCTGATTTCCATGGCCTTGATTGTGGTTGGCCATCTGGGCTATCTGTTGAAGGGTGGATAAGTTGGCTTGACGTTCGGCTCTCTTGGCTTTGCGGTCAGAAACCAACATTTGCAAGATTTGCAACATCGGGTCCGGGGATGAAGTGCTTCCTCCGCGAGGCATCTGAAGATTGAGATAGATCATGAGAAAAGAGGGAAATTTCTATGGTTCAGGATTTTGAAAAGTTTTTAAAGTTGGCTCAGATTTTTCTAGCAACTTGCTTTTCATTCAGTCATAGCACACGATACAAACACACACCACAAAAAAGGAAAACAGATGGTTTAAGAACCATTATGTGAAGCTACGATACAGTGGGACCGAATACAACTCACTAACGCTAGTGCTCAAGTGTTACTACTCCTTGGAGTCAGGGTCCTCATCATCCTCATCATCATCATCGATGAAGACGAAGTCATCCTCATCGGTGAAGAAGTCCATGGCCTGATCCTATAGAAAGTCATCATCATCGCTAAGATAGGAGTAGGGGTCTCCACGAAGGTCCTCCCCTGCATTCTCCCTCTCCTCCAACTGCATAGCTCTCTCGTGGATGGTCTCCTCCAAACCCGTGATTCGGTGGAGAAGACGGGAAATGATGCGCTCCTTCTTGTCGAGCTAATGGCGACGAGACTGGCGATCCTTTACTAGCATGGCAATGGTCTGATCCTTGTTGGCAGCGATGGCGTACTTGTGGTTGGCGTAGGAGCGGGCATTGTCTAACTTCTTCTGACGGTCATACATCATGAAGCTGAGGTGGTCCAATTGACTCTTCAGCTCGTGGTGGTATGGGGCCTCCAGTGGCTATCCCATAAAATCACGCCTTGGGTAAAACTCAAAGCGGGTACCCTTGATTTGATTGATACTCTGTCCACACAGACGGGCAAGAGCTTCCTGCATGGCCCTGGCAAGTCCATCGAGCTAGTTGTTCTCTCTCAAGGTGAACTGAATTCCCTCTAAGGTGGGGGCTTCAATCCTTCCCCAGAGACTTGCAACAAGAAGCCACTACAAATCCTCTCCTTCCTGATCATTGAGCTGAGCTCCAAAGAACTCGGGGTGCGGACACTCCAGCATCTTTGAAAGCTGGTCCAAGTCACGCTCAAAGATGAGGTCTCCTCCATTCCCCAACTGATAAAACTTGTTGTACTTCACGTCCATCTATAAGAATATTGGATGAGTAAGTTAGTAGAGTGATCAAGTGTGTCAAATTTTATGTAATTTTGCAAGAATTTTTGAGGAACATGAATTTTCATGAAAGAGTCTAAGTGATAAGGATGAGAATAAGTTTTCATAAATACTCACTTCCTTGGTTTTGAAACTAAGTTTTGGATTCAAACGTCCATTCTAAACTAGGGTCTCTTATGGTCAGGATAGCTCTGATACCAACTTGTCAACACCCGGATATTTAATCCCAGATGCCTGTTATGCCATACATCGCAATCCCGGGATTACCATTTTTGCGAGACATAACAGATTGGATATCACAGTACATCATCCATTACAAACCATACATAAGGTCTTACAAAAAATAAGGATCACATGATCCAGTCTTAATACAATCAAGCAGCGGAATAACGTAATAATAACGATAGTGTAGGCGAGGCTCCATCTTCATGGTCACAAGCAATGCTGACGATCGGAGATGATCCTAGTTGTCGTAACCTTCCTACTGTCCTTCCTCCTGATAGTCCTCTTCATAGTCTGGCCACAGGAATAGCCAGGGACAAAGCCATGAGTACTCTTTAAGTACTCGCAAACTAATACTAACAAGTGAAGTGGTTTTGGAATAGGAAGTACTAAGCTCTAGGTTGTTTTGCAAAAAGCCAGATTTACCTCTACTATGCTCAGAATCAAACAAAACTAGTTGAAAGTTTTATAACACCTAAGTGGGAACTTGAGTTCCATGTCACAACTCTGTTGGGGTCAAGTCAAAGTCATAAATAATTTCATAAGTCATTTTTGGAAACATCTGACGACGGAACAGTATGGCCACTCCAACTGTCCATAACCGCGGACGCGGCTATTCGAATAGTTTGACACTCTACAGAGGTGGTACACTTTCACCACAACATTCAATACATCCGTCAGGAACAATCCTAAATTCACCATACTCAGTATGCAGGTAATCAATCCTAACCTTTCAATTACACGACCTACTATATGCACCTCTCCTATGAGTTTGGCCTCCCAACCATGACCAACTATCATCTTGGGAACTGCACAGGTGGACAATCTTCACAAGGTAGCCTCGGCTCAAACCTTGGCCGCAAGGGAACCCATACTAAGGTATATAAATTTCCAGTCAAGCCCTACCCAAATTTCGGGTATTGTGGTTGTACGGTAAAATTGGAATGGTATCGCATTCAGACAACCATCGGTTTTATAAAGGGCTAAGGCTCATGCCTTAACATTTTCATCATCAAAATCATCTGGTGTTCAAGAACACATGGCAAAACATTTCAGTAGAATGACTCATCATTCTAAGGTTTTCATAACCATTTTCACCAAGTATTCCCATCTAAAGTTGATCAAGTTTTATGCTTAGCACTAGCAACTACAGGTAGTGGTAAACACTAGTGAGGGGTGATAAGCAAGTTTATCTTATCTAAGTTCAATCTCATTCCTCAGGATGACATCAAGATTATCTAACTTAGGCCAAGTTTTATGCTCTTTATGCTACCTTTAAATATCTTTCTAAAATCTACAAGCCACTAAGTAAACTCAAATAAAAAGCTTTGATAAAGAAATAAAATACTAAGCTTGTAAGTAAAACTAGGATTGGGTATCATCAAAGCATGCTTAATGCATTGTATGGGTTATCTAATTTTCATAGTTGTAAGTGTTAGCTTGCATAACTGCAAGTATAAGCTTGTTTAGATAGTAGCTTGCTAATTCAACTAGTAGTATTAGGCTTGCCTTGTGCAGATCAATGGTTGAAGTTCTCCTCGGCTTCTTCTTCGTATGTATCCTCCTTCCTCCTCCTATCCTTGTTTGGTACTAGCGTCTATAAATAAATACGAGGTACACAATCACCACACAATTCTTAACTACTCTATTTAGCACACAAAGGTTCACACTAGATGATCTAGCATCATCACTATTATCACAAAGATTAAAGCACTTGTCTTATTTATTTTATTTTAGAGAAGTAATTTCTACTCATTGAAAAACTACTTAAGAATTAATATTCTCCAACTAAAACATGGGATCATGTTGACACATGTCATCACCACATATTTCAGTACTTGGGAATGTGATTTAAAGTGGTGTCACAATTTAATAAGGTTTAACCTTTTATTTTAATGAAATAAAATGACTAGAATGGCCCATAGGGCATTCTTTTATTACTTGATCATTATTTCTGCAAGTAACCCTATATATATTTTTATATAATCTGAAAGGTATGGTTAAATGTGATTTTTGAGAGCTGAAATCAACTCAAAAGCTTTCATGGTTGAATTTTGGAAAAAAAATTGAATGCAGAAAACTTCCGCATTGTTATTTTTACCATGGGTGATCTACAATTCTAATTGGTTTGAATCCAACAGGCTTGGATTAAGCACCCCAGTACCTTTCTAACAAAATTGGTTTCATGCATTTTGATTTAGTAAATAAAGCTGGGTCGATTTTTGAATCTAGGTACAGAACTGAGTTTGAAACTAAATGAATAAACCTAAGTTTGAATTGCTGGGTCACGCGGGAGGTTTAACTGGACCGACCCACTACGCACAGCACGCGCGTGGGCTGGTCAAGTGAACAACCTCACTCGTCAGTGAGACAGAGAGTGGCGAAGAGGTACGTGGTGATCTAGGCCATGCGATCTAGTTCTAATCCTACGGCTGTGGTTCATCGTCCATGCCTAAACAGGACGCGGCGAGTTTGAACCCTAGCACGGCCAGTGTGGGTCGACGGTGGCTCACCAGGGCTCCGGAGATGGTCGGCGATGGGGGCGAACGACAAAGTCGACGACGACGATCCTCCTGGTACCGGCAGCTCCTCCTTGGGCGGCTCCAATCGACGACGCCTCTCCTCCTCTGCAGCGACGAAATCCGGTGAAATTCCGGCCACCTGGTTCTCGCCTTGCTCCGGGAGTGAGTGGGTGTGATCGGTGAGAGGTGGGGAGTGAGATGGTGTGCTCAAATCCAACGGGGGTGGCCTCCTTTTATAGTGCCTGAAGGGGACCAACAGGCGCAGGTGGAGATCGTCGTGGTCGTCGGCACAACGTGCTAATGGCATGGGCGATGATAGGGGTGGTGCGCTGCCTCCTGGCGACGCTCAATGGCTTGATGGCGCGGCGTGGGGTGGTGAGGAATGGTCGGAACATCTCGGCTCTCTGGGCAGGTCCGACGGCAAGTTTAATGGCGCACAACATCCATGGTCCGCGCAGCGGCGAACGGGGTTGTCTGGAGGGTTGCTGGGGTGCTGGCGATCACGCACGCAAGCGGCGAGGGCGGTGCGCGGTCTGTGGGCTCGTGTCGCTAATGGCGCTCTGGAGCGCTCTCAGTCGAGCGTTGGACAGGGGGTCGCGGTGGATGGTGGTTAGTGCTCTAGACAAGGTTGGAGAGGCTAGAGCTTCTCCTAGCTCGCTAGCGAGATGGGGGTGGCAAGGGTGCTCTCGGCATGGTCACCATTGATGGCTATGCATGCTCACAGTGATGCTAAGGCTAGTTAGATTAGTTTGATCATCTACTGAGAGTGTAGAGTGAGCTACAAGGGGGACAAGGTTGGCCAAAATTACTGCTACTAATAGTGTTTGTGGTTTGTTTGTTTGCTGATCACAAGGTGTTTGATGAAATGGCCAAAAGAAATTCAAATTTGAATTTTGGATTCAAACTTGGTGGGTTTGCTAGGTACATACTAGGGAGTCTTGGCTTAGTTGGATTGGTCAAGGGGCACTCGTTTGGTTGGGTTTTGAAAATGTGTGATCTTCACATATGTTATAGATTCAATTTTCAATTGTCGTTTGAATCAAGTTGCCAAATGTTTCTGTAAATTTGAAAGGTGGGCTTTGATTCAATTTTACTTGGTCTTGCAAGGGGTGAAAAGAAATGGAAAAGTTTCTGTTTGAAATCTTGGACTAGAAACAATCAAAGTGGCCTAGTGAGCAAGATTGGCAAAAATGACGATTTGCTTTATTTGTTTTGTTTTTTATTTTCTCTTGATTTGTTTCTACTTGGAAATGTTGTAGTTGATGTTATTTTCATGTTTAAACCATTCCTTGCTATTTAGGTTAAGCACACAAGTCCATTCATGCGTTCATACCATCATCACACACACACATGCATTCATTTGGTTTTTATTTAATCAAAGTTTTTGTTAACCCTAATTTTAGTGATTAGAATTTGATAATCATGATCAAGATTTTTGGGATGTTACACTCCAAGAGGGGGTATTTATGCTCGATAGTGGGTTCATGCCTCTAGTTTTCAAGGGAAGTGACAGAAATCTCTTCGGTTGTAGATGTGTTGTTGCCACTAGGGAGAAAACAACGGTCTCTTGTTCATGGAACATGTGGACGTTTTACCTTACACACTTTGCTTAAAGCAGTTGTCTATTGCTTGCAACTTAATACTAGAGGGGGTTCGGATGATAACTTGAAGGTGGACTTCTAGTCATAGATGCAGTTGGATGGCGGTCTATGTATCCTGTTGTATTGCCCAATCGAATCTCATAGGATCTTTCTGACTAGTAATTGCATTGTTATGCCTTGCTTAGTTCATGTCAATTGCCCTGCTGTAATTTGTTTACCCTTCATGCCATGTTGTTTATCTAAGGAGAGCACATCTACTGAACTATGGACCCCGGTCCAATCTTTACCATTGATACATCTTCCACTTCTACTTGTTTACTTGCTGCAAACCATTGCCTTCCACACCATACGTTTAATCGTTTGTTATAGCAAACCGGTGAGCTTGACAACCTCACTGATTCGTTGGGGCAAAGTCTTGAGTTTGTGTTGTGAAGGTCTCTGCATTGCTTGCAACACCTGTGTGACGTTTCCTTCCTCCTACTAGTTCAATAACCTCGGTTTATTACTGAGGGAAAACTTGATGTTGTGTTGCTTCACACCTTGCTCTTGGGGTTCCTAACGAAGCGCTCCTACATCAACTCAGCGCTCCATCAAGCTTTTCTGGCTTCGTTTCCGGGGAGGCTAAGGACGTCTTCACTAGGGTAGTCCTTCACTTCCTTTCTCTTTACTTTGTTTTTAGTTTTCTTTGTTTCTTTTGTTTGGTTTTGTTTGCCTCTTTCCAAAAAACACAAAAAAATTAGTTCCTGCTCTAGCTGCTGCTACTGTTTTTGGCTTGCCCACCTTTGCCAAAATGAACTCTGCTGAGAACACCAAGTTGTGTGACTTCACTAGCACCAACAACAATGATTTACTTAGCACACCTATTGCTCCACCTGCTCCTGATGCTACCTTTTATGAAATTAAGCCTGCTTTGTTGAATCTTGTGATGAGAGAGCAATTTTCTGGTGCTGGTTCTGATGATCCTGCTGCCCATCTTAATAGCTTTGTTGAACTTTGTGAGATTCAAAAGTATAAGGATGTAGATGGAGATATTATTAAGCTCAAGATTTTTCCTTTCTCCTTGAGGGGAAAAGCTAAAGAATGGTTGCTTTCTTTGCCTAAAAATAGTATTGATTCTAAGTGCAAAGATGCTTTTATTGGGAAGTATTATCCTCCTGCTAAGATTATATCTATGAGAAGTGACATTATGAAATTTAAACAACTTGATAGTGAACATGTTGCTCCAGCTTGGGAAAGAATGAAATCTTTGGTTAAGAATTTCCCTACTCATGGACTCACTGCTTGGATGATTATCCAGACTTTTTATGCAGGTTTGAACTTCTCCTCAAGAAATCTGTTGGATTCAGCTGCTGAAGGTACCTTTATGGGCCTCACTTTGGGTGCTGGAACAAGGCTGCTTGATAATATGATGGTTAACTACTTTGAATGGTATGTTGAGAGAGCTCCACATCGTAATAAGGTAAATTCTGTTGAGGAAACTTCCTCTTTGAGTGAAAAGATTGATGTTATTATGGCTATGCTTGTTAATGGGAAAGCTCCTTTAGATCCTAATAGTGTTCCCCTTAGCCTCTTTGGTTGCTCAAGAAGAGCAAGTTGATGTGAACTTCATTAGAAACAACAATTTCAACAACAATGCCTATAGGAACAATTTTGGTAGCAACAACAATACTTATGGTAATTATAGGCCTTATCCTCCTAGTGGAAATGCTTATCATGGTAGATCTGGAATGCGTAGTGAAGAAAGGATTCTAGAAGTAGAGAGATCCACTAAGAAATTTATGCAGATGCAATATGAGCAAAATAATATCTTCACTAAAACTATGGAGGAATAGTCTATCATCTTGAAAAACATTAGCCATCAGCTTGAGAATCTGAATAGAGAAATTCCTAGTTTACACTCAAAAAATTTGAGTGTTGAGAAAAATATATCCTCTTTGTCTGAAGCTCAGTCCTCTTTGAGTAATAAAATGGCTGCGAACCTGAAACTATGGAAAATACCTTTGCTACTTCTCATGCCATACAAGTTACTATTGATGAAAATGTTAGGTTGTTAGCTCAACTTCATGCTAGGTGGGAAAGGGAAGATGAAATTGATAGAAACAATAGTGTGTGCGCTATCACCACTAAACCACAACTAGTCCCTATTCCTTCTCCTACTATGCCTAAGCCTATTGAGACAACTACTAGTGCTGCCAAGTTTGATTTTGATACTGATGGTTGCAATATTTCTGAAGTGATTATGTTCTTGCAAAAGCTTGCTAGAAGTCCTGATGCTAGTGATATGCATGTTTCCTTTACCAAACACATTACAGATGCTCTTGTTAAGATTAAGGAAGAGAAGCTAAAACACAAAGCTTCTATTCCTAGGAAAGTAGAAGATAGTTGGGAACCCATTATTAATATGCAAGTGAATGACTTTGACCTCAAAGCTTCATGTGATCTTGGTTCTAGTGTCTCTATTATGCCTAGGAAGATTTATGAAATGCTTGATTTGTCACCATTGGAAGATTGTTATTTGGATGTCCTACTCAATGATAATTCTAAGAAGAAACTCGTGGGGAGTGATACGTCCAAAACGAATCTACTTTCTCGAACACTTTGCTATTGTTTTTCCTCTATACTTGTGTGATTTGGATACAACTAACACGGACTGACGCTATTTTCAGCAGAATTACCTTGGTGTCTTGTTTTTGTGCAGAAAATGAACTATCAGGAAAAATCCCGGAAAATATGCCAAAAACTATTTCTCACCAGAAGATCCACGGAGCCAGAAGGGGAGACAGAGGAGAGGCCTGGGGGGCCCAGACCCACCCCAGGCGTGGGCCCACCTGACCCCGCGCCTAGAGGGGGTCTGGCCACCCCAGGCAGCTCCTCGGCTTACCTCCACGTCTATAAGTTGCCTTCTGACCTAAAAACAGGGGGGTCGATAGTTTTTCAGAAAGAGTTCCGCTCCGCTGCCGCCGCCAGAAACCAAGATTTGGATCCAGAAACTCCGTTCTGGCACCTTGTCGGGACGGGGAATTTGGAGAGGATCATCTCCATCGTCATCACCAACGCATCTCCATCAACCACTGATGTTTCCCTCATCCATGAGTGAGTAATACCCCATTGTAAGCTTGGGGATGGTAGGGATTGGATGAGTTCTATCATGTAATCGAATAAGATCTGTTAGGGCATAGTGCCTAGTATCTCTATTAGTGCTATTTGACTTTGTTGCAACTTGTTGTGCTTAATGCTTGTCACTAGGGCCCAAGTGCCATGATCACTGATCTAAACTTATTAATGAATCATTATGATAGTATAGTTTATGATCTTATCTGCAAGTTGTGTACACATATCATTTTCTGGATCCAAAGGCCCCGAAGTGACAGAAATTGGGATAACCGGAGGGGATGGCTGTGGTGTGAGGACCACATATGTTCACGGAGTGTTAATGCTTTGCTCCGGTGCTCTATTAAAAGGAGAACCTTAATTTCCAGTAGTTCCCTAGAGGCCCCGCTGCCACGGGCTGGCTGGACAGAATATGTTGTGCAAGTTCTCATTGCAAGCACGTATGACTATATTTGGAGCACATGCCTAGGATTGTTTCGTACTTGGATGCTTGTTATTATTTATCCGTAATGCCCTAGTTCTTTGATGTTACATGTTTAGACTCATCCATGCAACGCTCGTCCATCCATCCCTATGCCTACCGCACTCGAAACCTACGGTTACCGTTACTATTACTATTGCTATTGTTCACTGTTCCTGCTGCTTTGTTGTTGCTACTACAAACTGTTGCTACTGATAAACTTCTATGAGCAAGAACTATTTCTAGGTGCAGTTGAACTGACAACTCAGTTGTTAAGGCTTGCAAGTATTCTTTGGCTCCCCTTGTGTCGAATCAATAAATTGGGTAATACTACCCACTAAGACTGTTGCGATCCCCTACACTTGTGGGTCATCAAGACTATTTTCCGCTACTGCTATTGGGAGCATAACTTTATTTGTAAGTTCACTTGGATCTATTATTGTTCACTTCTACTTCTTTCATCATGGGGAAGTCTCGTGATGGAAAGTTCCCTATTTTACCATCCACTACAAGAAGAGGTACAGTCCTAAACACCTCTGTTGCTCTTGATTCACCGTCTGTTATAAGTAAGCTTCTCACACCACCACCACATACTCATGCTACACATACTGCTACTACTGCTGAATCTGAAACTGCTTTTGATACTCATGATGTTACTTCTACTGTGCTTGATGCGAGTGGTTCATTAGGTCCGTTTGTAGATGCTACTATGGCTAGTCTAGGAAATACCAAAGCTCCTAGTGAAGCCACTGTTACACCTGTTAGCTCACCTAAGTCTAGTGAGAGTTTTGATATTAATGATGGTTACATTGAGCTCACTGATGAATTTGTTGAAGAGTGCCGAAATACACATGGTGCTAGTGCTATTAACAGTCTCCTTGATAGACACACTATTATACCCAAGAAGTCCTATGATCCTAAGTTTGCGACCTCTCCCATTGATATTAAAGATAAAGATTATGATTTCTCTCTTGATTTAGCTTATTTAGATATTTTTGAGAAAGAACCTTTTTGTGGTACTGAAAATGAGAGTATTGTGGCTCATATGAATGAGCTTTAGACAATGAGTGCTTTGTTATCTGATGATTTTAAAATGCACAAGTACTTTTTTACTAAGATCTTCCCTTTTTCACTAAAAGGAGAAGCAAGGGCTTGGTTTAATAGATTACCTCATGGTTCCATTGACAGCCCTGATTCCTTGATTGCTTCTTTCTTCTATAAATATTTTCCTCCCAGTGCTAAACATGCTGCTTTGTAGAGACTTTTTGATTTTAAACAGGAAGAAGAAGAGAAATAGCCTGAGTCATGGAAAAGATTTTGTTCCTT
The DNA here is from genome assembly GCA_023614405.1 of Avena insularis. NCBI lineage: Eukaryota > Viridiplantae > Streptophyta > Magnoliopsida > Poales > Poaceae > Avena > Avena insularis. The sequence goes on along the minus strand of CM042695.1, from coordinate 194,306,531 downwards.
GATTCATGCATATCCTGGATGTCCATTACCTAAGAATGAGTTGCTTGATATTTATTATAATGGACTAACTGATGATTCTAGGACCTACCTAGATAGCTTTGCTGATTGTGTTTTCAGGAAAAGGACTCCTACAGATGCTGAAGAATTAATGAACCAGATAAGCAAGAATTATGATGATTGGACTTCAACTAAGCTGAATACACTTGAGCCTATTACTCCTGAACCAGTTGTTCCTGAACCAGTTCCACCACCAACAACAAAGAAGAGGGGAGTTATTACATTAAATGATGAAGTGATGAATGAAGCTAAAAAGTGTCTAAAGGAGAAAGGTATTAGAGCTGAAGTGTGAAGAACTACCTCCTATAGAAGAATTATGTAAGCCAATTCCCCACGGATCTACTATTGAGGTACACTCTCTCCAATTTAATGAAGGTGATATTCCTTATGGTAAGCCTCCTGATCAATGCTTAGAGGAACTTGACACATTTATTGTTAAACAAGGTAATTATAATAAACAAGTTCACAATCATTTATTGGAAAACTCTAGAGCTATCCATGAGTTGAAAGATATTGTGGAAAGAACTTCTAATGATATTAAAATGCTTTGTAATCACTTTCAAATGGTTCAAACCCAACTTGATCAACTTGCTAAGGTACAAAAGGATATGTTAGTTAATGCTTCAGGAAATAAACATGCTTATGGAATTAAAACTAGGAGTGGTGCAGCTACTCAAGATCATTTATATCCTGAAGGACACCCTAAAAGAATAGAACAGGATTCCCAACAAGTAGAAGATAGTGGTATTCCTCGTAAGAGGAAGAAAAAGAAACATAAGAAAGTTGAGGAACCATTTGAACCTGCTGTAGATCCTAATAGTATATTTGTCTCTGATGCTGAAACTGAGAGTGGTAATAATATTGATGAGTCTCCTGATAAGGAGGAAGTTGAGGAAGAACCTGAAAAACACACTAAGAACACTAGGTACACTAAGGAACATTTTATTTCTAATAAACATGGTAAAGAGAGAGAACCTTGGGTGCAGAAACCTATGCCTTTTCTAGGTAAGAAACACAAGTCAAAGGAGGAAGAACACTACAACAAGTTTTGTGAGTGGATGAAGCCTTTATTTCTACAAATTCCTTTGACTGATGCTATTAAGTTGCCTCCTTATTCAAAGTATATGAAGGATATTGTCTCTAATAAAAGTAAGATTCCTAATGAGGAGATTTCTACTTTGCTTGCTAATTACACCTTCAATGGTAAGGTTCCAAAGAATCTTGGTGATCCAGGTATACCAACTATTCCTTGCTCCATTAAGAATAATTATGTTAGAACTTCTTTATGTGATTTGGGAGCTGGAGTTAGTGTTATGCCTTTTTCTCTCTACAAGAGGCTCCAGCTAGAAAAGTTGATACCAACTGATATATCTTTGCAAATGGCTGATAAGTCAACTACTATTCCTATTGGTATATGTGAGGATGTTCCTGTTCAAGTTGCTCATAATTGCATGGTTCTAACTGATTTTGTTGTGCTTGAAATGCCTGAAGATGATAATATGTCTATTATTCTTGGGAGGCCTTTTCTTAATACTGCAGGTGCTGTCATCAATTGCAATAAAGGAAAAGTAACATTCAATATTAATGACAAAGAGCACACTGTCTATTTCCCCAACAAGGTTGTTAAGATCTATTGCCTGAATTCCATTGAAAATATTGAGAGCATTAAGGTTGGAGAAATATATTGTCCCATTCCACAAGAAAATTTTGAAACCATTATGAGTCGGACCATTGCTATCAAGTAAGAGGTAACATAATCACCTCGTGGAATGCAAACTTTTGCTTCATATAAGATTGTTTTGGTAACAAGACTTGATCAACCTTGTTAACAAAAGGATTTTAATGAAAAAATAATGTTTCCACTATGGTTATACTTGATTTCTTTTTTCCTTTCTACTTCCTAGTCTTTTCTTTAGCTTTAGTTTTGCTAGTTGTTTGCTTGTTTGAGTTTCTTAGTGCCCTGTAGTTTGGCTTTTGGTTTGCTTTTGCTTCTTCTGAAAAAACTATTTCTGCGAGAAAATCAATTTTCATACCCTGAAAATTGGCCAAAAATAAAGTTTTGTAGCATCCCTAAAATCATGTTTTCAAAGCCTTGCATATCATCCATGCATGCATATTCATTTAGGGTTCAAATTTCAAACTCATTTGAAAGAACCAGAAGCACTGAGTGCTTATTATTTTATGTAAGCAAGCATTGATCCAATGCCACTCTCAAGTGATAGAATATTTGTTTTAAACCAAGTTTTGTTTGCTCTTATGTTGGTTTGGTTGAGTGTTAAAGCTTGGACAAAATTTCAAAAACAAATATGGTTTTAAAACCATTTTCAAATCCTTATCAAATCATGTGCTAAGGCACTGTTATTTTAAAAAATTTCAAAGGAACCATGCAGGTCAAACAAGACAACATGGTTTTGTACTCAAAATTATACAGTGTTCATTTTATAAAAGGCTAGAAAGATTTGGAATCAAATTCTTTTGAATTTGTTTGAAAAGGAATCCTAAAATCAATTTGGAAAAAGAAAAAGGAATTAGAAATCAAACAGGGCCTGGCGCCACCATTCCAGCCCAACAGACAAAACAGCCCACCCGGGGTCCTCCTTTTCCCTCTGTTTCTCACCGCGCCCGTGCACACCCCCTCGCTGACCACTGGGCCCCACAGCCACGTCAACTCGTCGTCCCCAAAATCACGCCTGCGACCAGCGCCGCCGTGGCCGTTTCCTCCCGACGCAAATGCTCTTAAATCCCATTGATGCCGTGCGTGATTCTCGCCTCTGCTCTGGATATTTAACCCCCACCCCTCTGCGACCATTTCCCCTCACTCAGCGCCTCCACTCCGCCACCAGGCTGCGCACAATCTCGCTTGCACCGCCGTAGTACCGAGCCACTCTGGCGTGCGATTCTGGTAAGCCTCGTCCGCCCCCCTGTCTCTGATTCATGCAAGCGTGATCAGTGTGTACTTGCGCATCTTCTCATGCCTTTCTTTTGCTCTGTATCGTCCTAGAGCGTTGTCATCGTCCACCTCTGGAAACAACCGAAGCCCAGCGCGACTCTGACGAGATCTCCTGGTTTGTACTGACCGCGCCTCCCCCTCTCGTTCATACTCACACACTCGCCTCGTCTGCACGCATCTAACGCGACCTTTCTCGTGCCTTAGCTTGACCCGTAGCGTTGCCACCGTCTTTAGCAGCACACGCCCGACAACAGAAGCGACTCTGGCGAGCAATACCCGTCAACCTCGAGCGCCCCTAGGCCAGCCAAGCACACCTTGAGCATCAGCAACGCACGGCGAACTCGGTGAGCTATCTCTCCCTCTCTCGCGCGACCTAGATCGCCGGCAACGTCTCTAACAGAGCCGCCGCCGCCACTTGCCGCCGCCGACGCCGCCAGACTTTGGTCGCTTGGTCCATAGCTGTTAGATCTAGATCCAACGCATCTGATAGAATCACTTAACGAAGGGGTACGAGTCAGATCTGGACGTGCGATTTCATTTAGATCGTGCGGTCCACATAGGTCGATCCATGCGAAGCGGTACCGACGAATCAGAGAGCACCGAGTGGCTAGGGTTTAGAATTAAAACAGAATTTAGATCTATTTGTGTTGAAACTTGTAAAATTCATAACTTTCTATTCCCACATTCAAAATTTGCAAACTTTATATCATTGGAATCAAGCGAGAAAATCCTATCTATTTATAAAATGTGTTTAATGTTTTGCCTCTGTAAAAATGGTTGTTTTGTAGAAACTTGTGTAGGCTTATTTTGGTTATATAAATGTAAGATCCCTCCTTTGTAAAGGAAAGGATCCCTGTGATTGCAATGCTAGTCCCTGGATCAATGCTAGCATCCACAGTTTAAGATGAAGTACACAGAAACAAAGGTCATTATTACATATCATTCCAGAGACAAACATAGTCTTTTACAAACTCCATGACCACAGTCCTAATACAAGAGTTCAAAATATATAATAAGATAGATAAGTCTTCATCTTCATGTGCCACAGGCAAGCATGTTGAGTGTAGACTCATGACTCCTAATCATCATCAAAATAACCTGCAACATCACAAGTTACAACCACAGTGGGTCAATACATTGGAATAGTATTAGCAAGTGATACCTTAGAGTAATATTGGCAACTAGATACTATATGCATTTTGGCTAAGTGTAGCTTAGGCTTGCTTTGCTCAAAATAGGTTTTACCTATTAGTTGAAAACACTAAGTTTTTCTTTGTCAAAATCTTTCCCAAGGAACCACCAATAGACATTGGGGTCCTTCACCCTTGTTCAACCACAAGTTTTTACTTAGAAATTGGGATGAGGATATTCTTGATATCTTCCATGTCTTGATGCTTAAGTTGTCCAATACCATGGACATGGCTAAGTACTTAGATTCTTCCATCTGTAGAGGTTGTGCACTTTCCCCACAAGACTTGATTTCACCAAGACAGGACCTTTCAGAAGCCTTCCCTTAGACCAAATGGACGCGCTCCAACCTATCATCCCACTACCACCAACTGTCCAAATGGCTAAGTTATTGCAACCTATATGATCCAGGCAGAGCCCATATTGCCAAGTGGCTGCACTAGAAGCTTCTTAACATTTCGCCTCTCAAATCCCTTTGTTCCTGGGTGGCTTTCCAGAAGTGAGATACACAAGGTAAACCATAGAAATGGGCCTTGTGTAACCACTCAACATAACCCATTCTTTCCATTCCATCCAGGTGTTTCATTCACTTAGTTGTTTTATTAAGCAAAAACATAGTCCAATGACTTAGAAATATTTATTCATAGCATGAATATAACCACCCTTGGTTGCTACTAGCTAGGCTAAGCATGGCATTGATAAGACTTAGAAATATTTCAAGCAATTCTACAACTACTAGGATTTCCCAAGCATAGCATATAGATCAAAAATATCCATGCAAGACTAGCAAAATATTTCTAATGCATATTATAAAAACATAGGAATAAAATCATGAAGCACCACTTGCCTTGGTATTTTGGAGAGTAGCTACAATCCTCACAATCACAATCACTATTTGCACCAAAATCTACACATAAAATAATAGCACCAAAATCACATACAAAATAAATACAAGCAAAAATATATGGATGCATGCATAATGCCATGTGATGATTTTCTACACCAAACAAGACAAGTGCATAGTAATGAATCATAAACAAGTACAAAAAAGCTAAATAAACTTTATTTGAATATTAAAACATTTTCCAAATAATTATTATACACAAAATAGGCCTACACATGTTTCTGTAAAAACAACCATTTTAACAGAGGCAAAACATTAAACACATTGCATACATGGAAAGGATTTTCTCTCCTGATTCCATTGATATAAAATTTGTCAAATTTGGACGTGGCATTCAAAAGTTATGAATTAAACAAATTCAAACATCTAATAGATCTAATTCAGAAATTTAAAACAAAGAACATGCCACGCGGCAGTCTCTGGTTGGCTGGTACCGCTTCGCACTGGATCGTTCTTGCGAGCTGTTAGATCTAACTAAAACGCGCGGCGCGATCTGATCCATACCCCTTCGTTAAGTGATCTATCATACACGTTAGATCCAGATCCGACGGTGCCCAATCAACCTACCAAAGTCTGGCACATGGTGACGGTGAGGAGTGGCGCGCGCGCCTCTTCACGCGCCGGTGGCTACAGAGGGGGTTGGGGTCGTCGAAGAGGCTTACCAGACTCACGGAGGTGTGCTGAAGCTCAACGTGGCAGTGGCTTGTCAAGGGGCGCGCAGACACGGTGAGGATTCCTCGTCAGAGTAGAGGCAGACGTCGGGCAAACTTTGGCGTTGTCGGGGGCGAGGTTCTGGTGCGCGCTAAGACAAACCAGCGATGCTGTTAGATGCGCACAAGCTAGGCGAACATGTGAGTATCGAAAAGGGGGGAAGGGGTGGTCGGGAACTACCAGGAGGGGTCGTCGGAGTTGCGCCGAGCTTCAGTTGCTTCCAGTGGTGGACGGTGACGACGTTCTAGGATGGTACAGAGAAAAAGAAAGGCATGAGTAGATGCGCAAGGACATGTAGAGCATGCTCACATGAAGAAGAGACAAAGGGGTGGACGATGCTCACCGGAATTGGTCGCCGGAGGTTGTCGGTGCTGCGGCGGTGTGGGCACGATTACGGGTAGCCTGGTGGCATGGTGTCTGCGCTGAGTGAGGGGAAACGAGCAAAGAGAGGAGGGGATATTATAGCCGGAGCTGGGGCGGAGATCACGCACGTATTCATCACCAATTAATAGGTTTAAAATCATGGCACAGGCGGGGGAAGAAACGGGCGGCGACGTGTTCATCGCGCTGTTTCTGGGAGGACGATGACGACGTGGCGATGGGGCCACTGGTCAGTGAGCGCGGGGTCGAGTGGGTGCGCGTGAGAGAGCGAGGGGAAAACCCTGGGTGGGCTTAGTGGGCTGGTTTCGCTGATGGGCTAAAAGTCTGGAGCCGGCCTTTTCTTATTTCTTTAGTCTTTTTCTTTTTCTGTTTGAATTTCCAGGAAACATTTTCAAATGATTTCAAAAGCCATTTTAATTCAAATCTTTTCTGGGTTTTTGTAGAGTGTAACATTCATATTTCTGGGCATAAAAACATGTGGTCTCTCTGTACTAGCTTGGTCCTTTGATTAAACAAAATAAACAGTGATATAGAACTTGATTTGAATAAGTTTTGGAAATGGTTTTTGAATCATATTTGTTTTGTAAAAAAATTCACCAAACTCCAACAATCAAACAAAGTAACAAGAGAGCAAGAAAGGCTTGGTTTAAAACAAATAAGCTCTTCAATTGAGAGTGGCATTGGTTTGATAGTTGCTCACATAAAATAATGAGCATCACATGCTCCTGTTTTTGAAATGGTTTTGAAATGGAATCCCTAAATGATTATGGATGATATGCATGAGTTTTGAAACATGATTTTAGGGATGTTACAAATCTAACCCCCTTAAGGTGAATCTCGCCCTCGAGATTCGGATTGGCTAGCAAATAGGTGAGGGTGGTCTTTCCGAAGATCATCTTCTCTTTCCCATGTTGCTTATTCTTCGGAATGATGGTTCCATTGAACTTTGCAGAATTTGATAGTGTTAGTCCGAGTAACTCTTTCTGCAGTATCAAGAATCTTGATAGGTTTCTCTTCATAAGTGAGGTCACTCTCCAATTGAACCTCTTCCAAAGGTATAGTATCCTTCAAAGAAGTCTCTTCCATCTCTGGATGGCATTTCTTAAGCTGACTCACATGAAACACATTATGAACAGCTGACAAAGACTCTGGCAATTCAATCTCATAAGCTACTTCTTTACGACTCAGAATCTTGAATGGTCCAACATACCTTGGGGCTAATTTTCCTTTGACACCAAATCTCTTCACTCCACGAAGTGGTGACACTCTAAGATAAGCTCTATCACCTACTTCATAGGTGACCTCTCTACGCTTAGGATCTGCTTAGCTCTTTTGTCGGGATTGTGCTATCTTTAGTCTGTCCTTAACTAGTTTGACTTTCTCTTCAGCCTCTTTGATTAGTTCTGGTCCGACAAACTTCTTTCTCCCACACCATTCCATAGCAATGGGGTGGTACACTTTCTCCCATAGAGAAACTCAAATGGTGCCATCTCAATACTAGCTTGATAACTGTTATTGTAAGAGAATTCTGCGTAAGGCAGACTTTCATCCCAACTGGATCCATAGTCTAGAGCACATGCTCTCAACATATCTTCAAGAATCTGATTAGTCCATTACATACGCATCCATCACCGAGGATGAAAAGCAGTGCTGAATTCCAACCTCGTTCCCAATGACTCATGTAGTTGCCTCCAAAAATGAGAAGTGAATTGAGTTCCCCTATCCGACACAATACTTTTGGGTACTCCATGTAGACATACAATTCTTCTCATGTAGATCTTAGCTAACTTAGCACTTGTGTAGGTTGTCTTCACGGGTATGAAATGAGCCACTTTAGTTAAGCGATCCACTACTACCCAAATAGAATCATATCCTGTTCTGGTCCTTGGCAATCCGGTGATGAAATCCATACCAACCTTGTCCCACTTCCAATCAGGAATAGGTAGTGGTTGTAACAATCCTGCCGGTTTCTGATGTTCCGCTTTCACTCTACTACATACATCACACAATGCAATATGTTCAGCGATGTCCTTCTTGAGATTATTCCACCAAAATCTTTCCTTCATATCCATGTACATTTTGGTGTTACCCGGATGAATGGAATATGGTGAGTTGTGGGCTTCCTGTAAAATCAACTTCCGAAGCTCCGGATCTTGAGGAACACAGATACGTTTTCCATGCCATAAAGTACCCTGTTCGTCTTCATGAAATCCTTTGGCTTTCCCCTTGCCAATCTTTTCCTTAATCTCTTCAATTTACATATCTGCCTTTTGGGCTTCTTTGATCTTGTCCGACAAAGTGGGTTGAACGTCCAAAGACATGAGATGTCCTTTAGGCACAATATCCAATCTGAGATCTCTAAATTGGGCACATAGATCATCTGGCAATTCTCCCTTAGTAAGGCCATTCACAAAAACCTTACGGCTTAGAGCATCCGCTACAACATTTGCTTTACCGGGGTGGTATTGCAAACTCAAGTCGTAGTCCTTGATGAGTTCTAGCCATCTTCTTTGTCTCATGTTAATTTCTTTCTGGGTGAAGATATACTTCAAACTCTTGTGATCCGTGAACACTTCACAACGTTTTCCCAAAATATAATGTCTCCATGTTTTGAGTGCATGGACAACAGAGGCTAACTCTAAATCATGAGTAGGGTAGTTTACTTCATGAGTTTTGAGTTGTCTCGAGGCATAAGCCACAACTTTCCCTTCTTGCATAAGTACTGCACCTAATCCATGATGAGATGCATCACAATACACTTTGAAATCTTTCTCTAAATCTGGCAAACATAGGACTGGTGTTGTCACTAGCCTCTTCTTCAATTCTTGAAAACTGAGTTCACATCCTTCAGACCAAGCAAATTTCTTGTCTTTCTTTAGCAATTCTGTCATAGGCTTAGCTACCTTGTAGAAATTCTCAATGAACATTCTGTAGTAACCTGCTAAGCCAAGGAAACTACGAACCTCTTTCACTGACTTGGGAGATTCACATTCAGTTACAGCTGAAACTTTAGGAGGATCAACTGCTACACCATCTCCTAACACAACGTGTCCAAGAAAACCAACTTCATTTAACCAAAATTCACACTTGCTGAATTTGGCATACAGCTTATCCTCTCTAAGCTTCTCAAGTATCAAACGTAAATGTCCTTCATGCTCTTCTTTGATCTTGGAGTAGATCAAAATGTCATCGATGAAAACGACGACAAACTTATCAAGAAATTCTATGAACACCTTGTTCATCATATTCATGAATTAAGCTGGTGCATTGGTCAAACCAAATGGTATCACGGTATACTCATACAATCCATACCTTGTGGTGAAAGCTGTCTTAGGTATGTCTTGTTCTCTTATCTTTACCTGGAAATAACCTGACCGGAGATCAATCTTTGAGAACACACAAGCTCCTTCTAACTGATCAAACAAGTAATTGATTCTTGGAAAAGGGTATTTGTTCTTGATAGTCACCTCATTGAGTGAAAGGTAATATATGCATAGCCTTTGACTTCTATCTTTCTTTTACACAAACAAAACTGGTGCTCCCCAAGATGAAGAACTTGGTTGGATAAAACCTTTCTGCAACTGTTCTCCAAGTTTTTTCTTGAGTTCCTTCAACTCATCAACTGACATCTTGTACGGTCTTTCTGCTATTGGTCCAGATCCTGGTAGCAAGTCAATAAGAAACTCCACATCTCTATCTGGTGGCATTCCCGGCAATTCTTCCGGAAACACATCCGGATATTCACTCCCAATTGGCACACTGTCTATGCTAACCCCCTTAAGAGAATTTAGCTTACTCCCTTTTGATTCAAAGTTAGACTTGAATCTAATCCGTTTCTTTTCCGGGGTTGTGAGTGCAACAGTACGATTGGCACAATCTAGTACTCCTTCATACTTGGTCATCCAATCCATCCCCAAAATTACATCCAGTCCTTGGGAATCTAGGATTATCAGACTCACTGGAAACTTATGTTTTCCAAACTCTATCACTAGATCCCGGCATCCAAGACTTACTATCATATCTCCACCAGGAGAACTTACTTTTATTGGACACCCAATGTTTTCAGTTGGAAACCCATTTCTATCAACAAATGCTTTTGATATGAATGAAAGTGATGCACCGGTATCAAAAAGAACAAGTGCTGGAATAGAATTGAGTTTGAACTTACCAGCCACAGCATCAGATTCCTCATAGATCTCCTCCACATTAATGTGGTTCACTTGTCCCTTTTGAAAAGGGTTGGGCTTATTGGGTCCTTCAACTTTCTTTTCTGGGCATTCATTTGCATAATGCCCCATCTTCTTGCACTTGAAACATTCAACCTGACTAAGATCCTTCTTGACAGGCTGGCTTCCACTGCCACTTCCACTTCCATTGTGGTGGCTCTTATATCCACTCTTGTGATTCTTGTACTTATCATTGTCATGACTACGATTGTGCTTGTTGTCATGATAACGGTTGTGGTTGTGGTTCTTGTTGAACTTCCCATGCTTGTGGGATCCAGAACTCCCACTGTCATCATAATGGGAACGCTTGTGAGACGATCCCGAGCTGTGCTTGTCAGAGTGCTTTCTCTTCCTGCTTTCAACTTGTTTCATCTTGCTCTCCAAAATAGCAGCCTTATCACAGAGAGACTGACATGTAGGAACATAGGCCACAGCTAACTGCAAGTTCAATTCATCATTCAAACCTTCAAGGAACTTTTCCTTCCTCTTAGCATCAGTGTCAACTTCATCCGGTGCATATCGCGCCAGATTGTTGAACTCCTCAATATATTCAGCCACGATGCGGTGGCGCTGCTTCAAGTTATGGAACTCTTTCTTCTTCAAACTCATCAATCCGGATGAGATGTGAGCAGTAAGGAAACCATATTTAAAGATAGCCCATGTCACATCCTCAATGGGAGTGGTGATCTGGAAGTTATCCCACCAAGTGGCTGCTAGTCCTTCCAACAAGTGAGCTGCAAATCTGACTTTCTCTTCATCAATACAGCCAACAGTTACTAAGTCCTTGTTCACAGAGCATAGCCAATCATTGGCCACCATAGGTCAGTAGTTCCTGAGAACTTTGCTGGCCTTACCCTTAAGAACCTGGTAAGCATGTCAAAACCCGGTGGGTTATTCTGATAGTTGTTGTTATTATTATTGTTGTTGTTGTTGTTGTTCTGATTCTGGATGAACATGGTCATCATTTGCATCAACTGAGTCTGATCTGTCATCATCTGGTGCATCTCAGGGGTGATGTTGTTGTTGTTGGGGTTGGGATTGGCACGTCGGGGAGGCATCTGTGGTTTTCAATAAGGATAAGAATGAGATACCCATAGATGATAACATGCACAATACATCACATAACAAATCACAATCATGCATCATAGTAGTAAAGGTTCAACAACACAGACAACAAGTTTTTGGAAAAGTAAACACACCAATAGCAAGCCATCCACATGTTGGATGGTCATTGTGACTCAATAATCAAAGACATGATACATAAAGGTAAATGAGTAGTCATCACTACTCCTTTGCATCAACCTCCTCTTCAACAAATGTAAGACCTGCATTCTCCATAGCGGTCTTGTATTCCTCGAAATTGGTGGTCAAGGTCTCTACTTTGGCCTTGAGAGCCCTCTTCTGTGAACGAAGCCTCTCAATCATAGTCTGCTGATGCTCGAGCTCGAAGTCCTTGGCCTCTAGTTCTGCAGTCATTTCTCGAATCCTCTTGTTCTTATCTTGGACTCGCTTCTCTTGACTCTTGAACTTTCTATCCTGACTCTCAAACTTGGCCTCCATCTCCTTGACTATCTCATCTTGCTCCGCGAAGAGCTTGTCCTTCTCACGAAGCTGCACCTGGAGTTCGTCATTGCTAAGCATGACGTTGGTCCTATCAGTGTCTATGTGCCTAAGAAGAACTTCTAAGTCCTAGAGGTATAGGCGAATCGGCTCTGTCGTCTCTCTCGAAGTATCCTCAAAGTCAATGGCCTCACCATCATCATCACGTCTACCAAAGGTGTCGAAGTGAGTACCTCTAACCTCTCGAGAGTGTCTCCCTAGTAAACGTCCAATCAAATCCTGCATGACTACCTCTAGGCCTCTCTCCTTGTCATCATGCATGAGCTTGAAGATGATGGCCTCCGTGGCTGGCTCAGTCTAGCGTCCTGGCTGATTAACCTTGAAGCCCCAAAGGTCTTTCCTCTCAAACTTGGTGAGGGGAAGCATCATGATAGTAGGAAGAGGAAGATTGAGCAGACTAGTGAGCTCAACAATACGAGTGCCAAAACGAGTTCCCTTGAACTCTTCAGCCGTGCTGATAGTAACATTAGGCATCTATTTTATAAGATAGAAAAAGTTAGGATCAATACAATTAAAGTTAAATCACAAGACAAAGAATCACATGCATATCATTGGTAAGCAACACTCAAATCATGACATACATAATACAGGCAACCTAGTTTCAATATAACTTAGTCAAAATTTTGGAAATATAATAATGAGTGTGGTGGTCCAACTAATATGGCTCAATCCATCTTTCACTTTCTACTCTAAAGGCTAACAATGCATCCTTCTATCAAACGAGATGAGAAAAGAAGATTAGAAAAGTTTACTAGAAGAATAAGACAAGTGTGGAAGTTGTTGAAAAAAAAATCCTTAGTGGTTTCCAATCCTAGGGTCATAATCCTACAGGCAACACAGTACTCTGATACCATCTGTAAGATCCCTCCTTTATAAAGGAAAGGATCCCTGTGATTGCAATGCTAGTCCCTGGATCAATGCTAGCATCCACAGTTTAAGATGAAGTACACAGAAACAAAGGTCATTATTACATATCATTCCAGATACAAACATAGTCTTTTAGAAACTCCATGGCCACAGGACTACTACAAGAGTTCAAAATATATAATAAGATAGATAAGTCTTCATCTTCATGTGCCACAAGGAAGCATGTTGAGTGTAGACTCATGACTCCTAATCATCATCAGAATAACCTGCAACATCACAAGTTACATCCACAGTGGGTCAATACATTGGAATAGTATTGGCAAGTGATACCTTAGAATAATATTGGCAACTAGATACTATATGCATTTTGGCTAAGTGTAGCTTAGGCTTGCTTTGCTCAAAATAGGTTTTACCTATTAGTTGAAAACACTAAGTTTTTCTTTGTCAAAATCTTTCTCAAGGAACCACCAATAGACATTGGGGTCCTTCACCCTTGTTCAACCACAAGTTTTTACTTAGAAATTGGGATGAGGAGATTCTTGATAGCTTCCATGTCTTGATGCTTAAGTTGTCCAATACCATGGACATGGCTAAGTACTTAGATTCTTCCATCTGCAGAGGTTGTGCAATTTCCCCACAAGACTTGATTTCACCAAGACGGGACCTTTCAGAAGCCTTTCCTTAGACCAAATGGACGCGCTCCAACCTATCATCCCACTACCACCAACTGTCCAAATGGCTAAGTTTTTTTTTTGAGAATCCAAATGGCTAAGTTATTGCAACCTATATGATCCAGGCAGAGCCCATATTGCCAAGTGGCTGCACTAGAAGCTTCTTAACATTTGGCCTCTCAAATCCCTTTGTTCCTGGGTGGCTTTCCACAAGTGAGATACACAAGGTAAACCATAGAAATGGGCCTTGTGTAACCACTCAACATAACCCATTCTTTCCATTCCACCCAGGTGTTTCATTCACTTAGTTGTTTTATTAAGCAAAAACATAGTCCAATGACTTAGAAATATTTATTCATAGAATGAATATAACCACCCTTGGTTGCTACTAGCTAGGCTAAGCATGGCATTGATAAGACTTAGAAATATTTCAAGCAATTCTACAACTACTAGGATTTCCCAAGCATAGCATATAGATCAAAAATATCCATGCAAGACTAGCAAAATATTTCTAATGCATATTTGAAAAACATAGGAATAAAATCATGAAGCACCACTTGCCTTGGTAGTTTGGAGAGTAGCTACAATCCTCACAATCACAATCACTATTTGCACCAAAATCTACACATAAAATAATAGCACCAAAATCACATACAAAATAAATACAAGCAAAAATATATGGATGCATGCATAATGCCATGTGATGATTTTCTACACCAAACAAGACAAGTGCATGGTACTGAATCATAAACAAGTACAAAACAAGCTAAATAAACTTTATTTGAATATTAAAACATTTTCCAAATAATTATTATACACAAAATAGGCCTACACATGTTTCTGTAAAAACAACCATTTTAACGCAAAACATTAAACACATTGCATAGATGGAAAGGATTTTCTCTCCTGATTCCATTGATATAAAATTTGTCAAATTTGGACGTGGCATTCAAAAGTTATGAATTAAACAAATTCAAAAATCTAATAGATCTAATTCAGAAATTTAAAACAAAGAACATGCCACGCGGCAGTCTCTGGTTAGCTGGTACCGCTTCGCACTGGATCGTGCTTGCGAGCCGTTAGATCTAACTAAAACGCGCGGCGCGATCTGATCCATACCCCTTCGTTAAGTGATCTATCATACACGTTAGATCCAGATCCAACGGTGCCCGATCAACCTACCAAAGTTTGGCGGGGCGCGGCGACGGTGAGCGGCGGCGCGCTCTGTCTATGGCGGAGCGGTGGCTATAGAGGGGGTTGGGGTCGTCGGAGAGGCTTACCATACTCGCGGAGGTGTGCTGAAGCTCAACGTGGCAGTGGCTTGTCAAGGGGCGCACGGACACAGTGAGGATTCGTCGTCGGAGTAGAGGCAGACATCGGGCAAGCTTTGGCGTCAACGGGGGCAAGGTTCTGGTGCGCGCTAAAACAAACCAGCGATGTTGTTAGATGCGCACAAGCCAGGCGAACATGTGAGTATCGAAAAGGGGGGAAGGGGTGGTCGGGATCTACCAGCAGGGGTCGTCGGAGTTGCGCCGAGCTTCGGTTGCTTCCAGTGGTGGACGGTGACGACGTTCTAGGATGGTACAGAGAAAAAGAAAGGTATGAGTAGATGCGCAAGGACATGTAGAGCATGCTCGCATGAAGCAGAGACAAAGGGGTGGACGATGCTCACCGGAATTGGTCGCCGGAGGTCGTCGGTGCTGCGGTGGTGTGGGCACGATTACGGGCAGCCTGGTGGCGTGGTGTCTGCGCTGAGTGAGGGGAAACGAGCGGAGAGAGGAGGGGATCTTATAGCCGGAGCTGGGGCAGAGATCACGCACGTATTCATCACCAATTAAGAGGTTTAAAATCGTGGCAGAGGCGGGGGAAGAAAGGGGCGACGACGTGCTCATCGCGCTGTTTCTGGGAGGACGATGACGACATGGCGATGGGGCCCCTAGTCAGTGAGCGCGGGGTCGAGTGGGTGCGCGTGAGAGAGCGAGGGGAAAACCCCGGGTGGGCTTAGTGGGCTGGTTTCGCTGATGGGCTAAAAGTCTGGCGCTGGCCTTTTCTTATTTCTTTAGTCTTTTTCTTTTTCTGTTTGAATTTCTAGGAAACATTTTCAAATGATTTCAAAAGCCATTTGAATTCAAATCTTTTCTCGGTTTTTGTAGAGTGTAACATTCATATTTCGGGGCATAAAAACATGTGGTCTCTCTGTACTAGCTTGGTCCTTTGATTAAACAAAATAAACAGTGCTATAGCACTTGATTTGGATAAGTTTTGGAAATGGTTTTTGAATCATATTTGTTTTGTAGTTTTTTTCACCAAACTCCAACAATCAAACAAAGTAACAAGAGATCAAGCAAGGCTTGGTTTAAAACAAATAAACTCTTCAATTGAGAGTGGCATTGGTTTGATAGTTGCTCACATAAAATAATGAGCATTAGATGCTCCTGTTTTTGAAATGGTTTTGAAATGGAATCCCTAAGTGATTATGGATGCATGGATGATATGCATGAGTTTTGAAACATGATTTTAGGGATGTTACAATAAATAATTTGAAAAATGTTTTAAGGATCAAATAAAGTTTATTTTGAGTATCTTGGACTTGTTTATCTTCTAGTACTGTACACTTGTCTTGTTTGGTGTAGAAAAATCATCACATGACATTTGCATGCATTCATATATTTTTGTTTGTATATATTTTGTTATGTGATTTTTGGTGCCTTATTGTATGTGTAGATTTTGGTTCTAATAGTGATTGTGGTTGTGAAGATTGTTGCAACTCCCCAAACTACCAAGGCAAGTGGTGCTTCATGATTTTATTCCTATATTTTTCAACTATGCACTAGAAATATTTTGTATAGGAATTGCATGAATACTTTGATAAGTATCTATATGCTATGCTTGGGAAATCCTAGTAGTTGTAGAATTGTTAGAAATTTCTCTAAGTTAAGATGCTTACCATTGCCATGCTTAGTCTAGCTAGTAGCAACCAAGGGTGGTTATATATATTCATGTTATGTGAAATATTTCTAAGTCATTGACTTATGCTTTTGCTTAATAAAACAACTAAGTGAATGAAACACGTGGGTGGAATGGAAGGAATGGTTTGTGTTCAGTGGTTATACAAGGCCCATTTCTATGGTTTACCTTGTGTATCTCACTTGTGGAAAGCCACCTAGGAACAAAGGGATTTGAGATGCCAAATGTTAAGAAGCTTCTAGTGCAGCCACATGGCAATATGGGCTCTGCCTGGATCATATAGGTTGCAATAACTTAGCCATTTGGATAGTTGGTGGTAGTGGGATGATAGGTTGGAATGCGTCCATTTGGTCTAAGGGAAGGCTTCTGAAAGGTCCTGTCTTGGTGAAAATCAAGTCTTGTGGGGAAAGTGCACAACCTCTGCAGAAGGAAGAATCTAAGTACTTAGCCATGTCCCTGGTATTGGACAACTTGAGCATCAAGACATGGAAGCTATCAAGAATCTCCTCATCCCAATTTTCTAAGTTAAAACTTGTGGTTGTACAAGGGTGAAGGATCACCAATTTCTATTGGTAATTCCTTGGGAAAGTTTTGTCAAAAAGAAAAAGTTAGTGTTTTCAACTGATAGGTAAAACCTATTTTGAGCAAAGCAAGCCTAATCTACACTTAGCCAAATGCATATAGTTTCTAGATTGCTAATATTCTACTAAGGTATCAATTGCCAATACTATTCCAATGTATTGACCCACTACGGCTGTAACTTGTGATGTTGCAGGTTATTCTGATGATGATTAGGGGTTATGAGTCTACACTCAACATGCTTGCCTGTGGCACATGAAGATGAAGACTTATTTATCTCATTATATATTTGAACTCTTGTATTAGGCCTGTCGCCATGGAGTTTGTAAAAGACTATGTTTGTCTCTGGAATGATATGTAATAATGACCTTTGTTTCTGTGTACTTCATCTAAAAATGTGGATGCTAGCATTGATCAAGGGACTAGCATTGCAATCATAGGGATCCTTACCTTTATAAAGGGAGGGATCTTACAGATGGTATCAAAGCACTGTGTTTCCTATAGAATTATGACCCTAGGAATGGATTAGAAACCACTAAGGAAAAAATATTCAACAACTTCCACACTTGTCTTTTTCTTCTCGTAGGCTTTTCTAATCTTCTTTCTCATCTCTATTTGTAGATGAACTACATCAACAAAGCCATGGGGAAGGGACCACTCATGACTATGACTTTGGAGTGTGAGACAGAATTCCCCAAGGCTCTCAAGGACCTCATGGTTGCCATGGGAATACATGGTGCAGCTGTGTACAAAGGTTTCCCCGTGATGGATGAAGGAGTGGAGTACTGGTGGGTGCAACTTCACTTGTATAAAAACAAGGAAGACAACCACAAGGAATCAGGATTCTGCATGGTCACTAACTCAGAGATGCACACCACATTCTTTGATTCTGCAAGGGATGCAGCTTGGAAGGCCATCAAAGAGCTTGGTGATAGAATCAAGTGCAGAATGCTCAACACCCAGAATGATCTTAGAGAAGAAAAGAAACACACCCAAGAGTTAGAGACTACCAACAAACGTTTAAGAGAGGACATCATAGACTTAGAAATGGAGTCATGTGATCAGGATCGACAGATTTCCTCTAGGGATGCCCTGTTAGCCAACTTGGCAAGTGAGATGGGATTGTAACGTACTTCGTTAGTTGGACCACCACACTTATCATTTCCTTTTCAAAAATTATGTCTAAGTTATGTTGAACCTTGGATGCTTGTAATGGATTTATGTATGCCATGACTTGTGAGTTTGGTTTCCAAAAATATGCTTGTGATGCCTTGTCTTATGATTTTCTCTATTGATTCTAACTTTTGCTATCTTATAAAATAGATGCCTAATGTTACTATCAGCACGGCTGAAGAGTTCAAGGGAACTCGTTTTGTCACTCATCTTATTGAGCTCACTAGTGTGCTCAATCTTCCGCTTCCTAGCATCATGATGCTTCCCCTCACCAAGTTCGAGAGGAAGGACCTTTGGGGCTTCTAGGTTACTCAGCCAGGACGCCAGACTGAGCCAGCCACGGAGACCATCACTTTCAAGCTCATGCATGATGACAAGGAGAGAGGCCTAGAGGTAGTCATGCAGGATTTACTTGGGCGTTTGCTAGGGAGACACTCTCGGGAGATTAGAGGTACTCACTTCCACGCCTTCAGTAGATGTGATGAGGATGGTGAGGCCATTGACTTCGAGGATACTGCTAGAGAGAAGGCAGAGCCGATTCGTCTATACCTCCAGGACTTAGAGGTTCTTCTTAGGCACCTAGATACTGATAGGACCAACGTCATGCTTAGCAATGACGAACTCCAGGTGCAGCTTCGTGAGAAGGACCAGCTCTTCGCGAAGCAAGATGAGATAGTCAAGGAAATGGAGGCCAAGTTTGAGAGTCAGGATAGAAAGTTCAAGAGTCAAGAGAAAAGAGTTCAAGATAGGAACAAGAGGATTTGAGAGATGACTGTAGAACTAGAGGCCAAGGACTTCGAGCTCGAGCATCAGCAGGTTGTGATTGAGAGACTTTGCTCATAGAAGAGGGCTCTCAAAGCCAAAGTAGAGGCCTTGACTACCAATGTCGAGGAGTACAAGACCGCTATGGAGAATGCAGGTCTTACACTTGTCGATGAGGAGGTTGATGCAGAGGAGTATTGATGACTACTCGTTTATATATTATCTACCATGCTTTTGATTATTGAGTCACAATGATCATCCAACATGTGGATGGCTTGCTATTGGTGTGTTTACCTTTCAAACTTGTTGTTTACATTGTTGAACTTTTGTTATTTGATGCTTGTTTGGTGATTGTTTATTTGATGTATTGTGCATGTTAAGCATCTATGGGTATCTCATTCTTATCCTTATTGAAAACCACAGATGCCTCCTCGACGTGCCAACCCCAACCCGAAAAACAACAATGTCACCCTAGAGATGCAGCAACTGATGACAACTCAGACACAGCTGATGCAGATGATGACCACCTTTATGCAGAATCAGAACAACAACAATAACAACAACAACAATCAGAACAATCCACCAGGTTTTGACATGCTCACCAGATTCCTAAGACTGAGGCCAGCAAAGTTCTCAGGAACTACTGATCCCATGGTGGCCAATGATTGGCTACGCTCAGTGAACAAGGATTTGGTAACTGTTGGCTGTACTGATGAGGAGAAAGTCAGGTTTGCAACACATTTGTTGGAAGGACCAGCAGCTACTTGGTGGGATAACTTCCAGATCACCACTCCCATTGAGGATGTGACATGGGCTATCTTTTGAAGATGGTTTCCGTACTGCTCACATCTCATCCGGAGTGATGAGTTTGAAGAATAAGGAATTTCATAACTTGAAGCAGCGCCACCGCAGCGTGGCTGAATATATTGAGGAGTTCAATAATCTGGCGCGTTATGCACCGGATGAAGTTGACACTGATGCTAAGTGGAAAGAGAAGTTCATCGAAGGATTGAACGATGAACTGAACCTGCAACTATCTGTGGCCTATGTCCCCACTTATCAGTCCCTTTGTGACAAGGATGCCATCTTGGAGAGCAAGATGAAACAGGTTGAAAGCAGGAAGAGGAAACACTCTGACAAGCATAGCTCGGGATCATCTCACAAGCGTTCCCATTATGATGATAGTGGGAGTTCTGGATCCCACAAGCATGGAAAGTACAACAGCCACCACAACCACAACCGTCATCATGACAACAAACATCATCGTAGTCATGACAATGACAAGTACAAGAATCACAAGGGTGGATATAAGAACCACCACAATGGAAGTGGAAGTGGTAGTGGAAGCCAGCCTATCAAGAAAGATCTTAGTCAGGTTGAATGTTTTAAGTGCAAGAAGATGGGGCATTATGCAAATGAATGCCCAGAAAAGAAAGTTGAAGGACCCAACAAGCCCAACCCTTTCCAAAAGGGACAAGTGAACCACATCAATGTGGAAGAGATCTATGAGGAACCTGATGCTGTTGCTGGTAAGTTCAAACTCAATTTTGTTCCAGCATTTGTTCTCTTTGATACTGGTGCATCTCATTCATTCATATCAAGAGCATTTGTTAAAAGAAATGAACTACCGGTAGAAACTATTGGGTGTCCTATAAAAGTAAGTTCTCCTGGCGGAGAAATGATAGTGAACTCAGGATGTCATGATCTAGTCATAGAGTTTGGGAAGTATAAGTTTTCCGTTAATCTGATAATCCTAAATTCCCAAGGATTGGATGTCATTTTGGGAATGGACTGGATGACTAAGCATAAAGGAGTGCTAGATTGTGCCAACCATACTGTCACACTCACAACTCCAGAAAACAAAGGGATCAGATTCAAGACCAACTTTGAATCGAAAGGGAGTAAGCTAAATTCTCTTAAGGCGGTTAGCATAGACAGTGTGCCTATTGTGAGTGAATATCCGGATGTGTTTCCGGAAGAATTGCTGGGGATGCCACCAGATAGAGATGTGGAGTTTCTTATTGACTTGCTACCAGGATCTGGACCAATAGAAAAGAGACCGTACAAGATGTCAGTTGATGAGTTGAAAGAACTCAAGAAACAACTTGGAGAACAGTTGCAGAACAGATTTATTCAACCAAGTTCTTCGTCTTGGGGAGCACCAGTTTTGTTTGTGGAAAAGAAGGATAGAAGTCAAAGGTTATGCATAGATTACCGTTCACTCAATGAGGTGACTATCAAGAACAAATACCCTTTGCCTAGAATCAATGACTTGTTTGATCAGTTAGAAGGAGCCTGTGTGTTCTCAAAGATTGATCTCCGGTCAGGTCATTTCCAGCTCAAGATAAGAGAACAAGACATACCTAAGACAACTTTCACCACTAGGTATGGATTGTATGAATATACTGTGATGCCATTTGGTTTGACCAATGCACCAGCGTACTTCATGAATATGATGAACAAGGTGTTCATGGAGTTCCTTGATAAGTTTGTTGTCGTATTCATCAATGACATTTTGATTTACTCCAAAAGCAAAGAAGAGCATGAAGGACATTTGCGCTTGATACTTGAGAAACTTAGAGAGCATAAGATGTATGCCAAATTTAGCAAGTGTGAATTTTGGTTGAATGAAGTTGGATTTCTTGGACACATTGTGTCAGGAGATGGTGTGGCAGTTGATCCTGCTAAAGTGTCACCAGAATTGAATGGGAATCTCCTAAGTCAGTAAAAGAGGTTCGTAGTTTCCTTGGCTTGGCAGGATACTACAGGAGATTTATTGAGAATTTTTCCAAGGTAGCTAAGCCAATGACAGAGTTGCTAAAGAAAGACAATAAATTTGCTTGGTCTGAAGGATGTGAACTCAGCTTCCAAGAATTGAAGAAGAGACTAGTAACAGCACCAGTCTTATGTTTGCCAGATTTGGAGAAGGATTTCCAAGTATATTGTGATGCATCTCATCATGGATTAGGTGCAGTGCTAATGCAAGAAGGGAAAGTTGTGGCTTATGCCTCGAGACAACTCAAAACTCATGAGGTAAATTACCCCACTCATGATTTAGAGTTAGCCTCTGTTGTCCATGCACTCAAAACATGGAGACATTATTTTTTGGGAAAGCGATGTGAAGTGTTCACAGATCACAAAAGTTTGAAGTATATCTTCACCCAGAAAGAAATCAACATGAGACAAAGAAGATGGCTAGAACTCATCAAGGACTATGACTTGAGTTTGCAATACCATCCCGGTAAAGCAAATGTTGTAGCAGATGCTCTAAGCCATAAGGTTTTTGTGAATGGCCTTACTAAGGGAGAGTTGCCAGATGATCCGTGTGCCCAATTTAGAGATCTCAGATTGGAGATTGTACCTGAAGGACATCTCATGTCATTGGATGTTCAACCCACCTTGTTGGACAAAATCAAAGAAGCCCAAAAGACAGATAAGGAAATTGAAGAGATTAAGGAAAAGATTGGCAAAGGAAAATCCAAAGGATTCCATCAAGACGAACAGTGTACTTTATGGTATGGAAAACGTATCTGTGTTCCACAAGATCCGGAGCTTAGGAAATTGATTTTACAAAAGGCACATAACTCACCATATTCCATTCATCCGGGTAACACCAAAATGTACATGGATATGAAAGAAAGATTTTGGTGGAATAACCTCAAGAAAGACATCGCCGAACATATTGCTTTGTGTGATGTATGTAGTAGAGTGAAAGCGGAACATCAGAAACCATCAGGATTGCTACAACCACTACCTATTCCAGATTGGAAGTGGGACAAGATTGGCATGGATTTCATCACGGGACTACCAAGGACCAGGTCAGGATATGATTCTATTTGGGTAGTAGTGGAGCGCTTAACTAAAGTGGCTCATTTCATACCCGTGAAGACAACCTATAGAAATGCTAAGTTAGCCAAAATATACATGAGCAGGATTGTATGTCTGCATGGAGTACCCAAGAGTATTGTGTCTGATAGGGGAACTCAATTCACTTCACATTTTTGGAGGCAACTACATGAGTCATTGGGAACGAGGTTGGAATTCAGCACTGTTTTTCATCCTCAGACTGATGGACAGACGGAAAGGACCAACCAGATTCTTGAAGATATGTTGAGGGCATGTGCCCTAGACTATGGAGCCAGTTGGGATGAAAGTCTGCCTTATGCAGAATTCTCTTACAATAACAGCTATCAAGACAGTATTGAGATGGCACCATTTGAATTTCTCTATGGGAGAAAGTGTACCACCCCATTGTTATGGAATGGTGTGGGACAAAGAAATCTGTTCGGACCAGAACTAATCAAAGAGGCTGAAGAGAAAGTCAAGCTAGTTAAGGACAGATTGAAGATAGCACAGTCCCGACAGAAGAGCTACGCAGATCCTAAGCGTAGAGAAGTCACCTATGAAGTGGGTGATAGAGCTTATCTTAGAGTGTCACCACTTCGTGGAGTGAAAAGATTTGGAGTCAAAGGAAAATTGGCCCCGAGATATGTTGGACCATTCAAGATTCTCAGTCATAAAGGAGAAGTAGCTTATGAGATTGAATTGCCAGAATCATTGTCTGCCGTTCACAATGTGTTTCATGTGAGTCAGCTTAAGAAATGCCATCCAGAGATGGAGGAGACTTCTTTGAAGGATACTATACCTTTGGAGGAGGTTCAGTTGGAAAGTGATCTCACTTATGAGGAAAAACCTATCAAGATTCTCGAGACTGCAGAAAGAGTTACTCGGACTAAGACTATCAAATTCTGCAAAGTTCAATGGAACCATCATTCCGAGGAAGAAGCAACATGGGAAAGAGAAGATGATCTTCGGAAAGACCACCCTCACCTATTTGCTAGCCAATCCGAATCTCGAGGGCGAGATTCACCTTAAGGGGGTTAGATTTGTAGCATCCCTAAAATTATGTTTTCAAAGCCATGCATATCATCCATGCATGCATATTCATTTAGGGTTCAAATTTCAAACTCATTTGAAAGAACCAGAAGCACTGAGTGCTTATTATTTTATGTAAGCAAGCATTGATCCAATGCCACTCTCAAGTGAGAGAATAATTGTTTTAAACCAAGTTTTGTTTGCTCTTATGTTGGTTTGGTTGAGTGTTAAAGCTTGGACAAAATTTCAAAAACAAATATGGTTTTAAAACCATTTTCAAATCCTTATCAAATCATGTGCTAAGGCACTGTTATTTTAAAAAAATTCAAAGGAACCATGCAGGTACAACAAGACAGCATGGTTTTATACTCAAAATTATACATGGTTCATTTTATAAAAGGCCAGAAAGATTTGGAATTCAAATGCTTTTGAATTTGTTTGAAAAGGAATCCTGAAAATCAATTTGGAAAAAGAAAAAGGAATTAGAAATCAAACTGGGTCTGGCGCCACCATTCCAGCCCAACAGACAAAATAGCCCACCCGCGGTCCTCCTTTTCCCCCTGTTTCTCACCGCGCCCGTGCACACCCCCTCGCTGACCACTGGGCCCCGTAGACACGTCAACTCGTCGTCCCCAAAATCACGCCTGCGACCAGCGCCGCCGTGGCCGTTTCCTCCCGACGCAAATGCTCTTAAATCCCATTGATGTCGTGCTTGATTCTCGCCTTTGCTCCGGCTATTTAACCCCCACCCCTCTGCTACCATTCCTCACTCCCTCCTCCACCACCACCCACCCACCCTGCCCGCACTACACCGCGCCGCCGCCAAAGAGAGAGCCACTCCGGCGTGCGATTCCGGTAAGCCTCGGTCGCCCCCCTGTCTCTGATTCATGCAAGCGTGATCAGTGTGTCCTTGCGCATCTTCTCATGCCTTTCTTTTGCTCTGTATCATCCTAGAGCATCGTCATCGTCCACCTCTGGAAGCAACCGAAGCCCAGCGTGACTCCGACGAGCTCCCCTGGTTTGTACTGACCGCGCCTCCCCCTCTCGTTCATACTCACACACTCGCCTCATCTGCACGCATCTAACGTGAACTTTCTCATGCCTTAGCTTGACCCGTAGCGTCGCCACCGTCTTCAGCAGCACACGCCCGACAACAGAAGCGACTCCGATGAGCAATACCCATCAACCTCGAGCGCCCCTTCGCCAGCCAAGCACAGCTTGAGCATCAGCAACGCACGACGAACTCGGTGAGCTATCTCTCCCTCTCCCGCGTGACCTAGATCGCCGGCAACGTCTCTAACAGAGCCGCCGCCGCCGCCACTCGCCGCCGCCAGACTTTGGTCGCTTGGTCCATAGCCGTTAGATCTAGATCCAACGCATCTGATAGAATCACTTAACGGGTATGAGTCAGATCTGGCCATGCAATTTCATTTAGATCATGCGGTCCACATAGGTCAATCCGTGCGAAGCGGTACCGACGAATCAGAGAGCGCCGCGTGTCTAGGGTTTGGAATTAAAACAGAATTTAGATCTATTTGTGTTTCAAACTTGTAAAATTCATAACTTTTGATTCCCACGTTCAAATTTTGCAAACTTTATATCATTGGAATCAGGAGAGAAAATCCTATCTATTTATGCAATGTGTTTAATGTTTTTCCTCTATAAAAATGGTTGTTTTCGCAGAAACTTGTGTAGGCTTATTTTGGTTATATAAATAATTTGAAAAATGTTTTAAGGATCAAATAAAGTTTATTTTGAGTATCTTGGACTTGTTTATGTTCTAGTACTGTACACTTGTCTTGTTTTGTGTAGAAAAATCATCACATGAAATTTGCATGCATTCATATATTTTTGTTTGTATATATTTTGTTATGTGACTTTTGGTGCCTTATTTTATGTGTAGATTTTGGTGCTAATAGTGATTGTGGTTGTGAAGATTGTTGCAACTCCCCAAACTACCAAGGAAAGTGGTGATTCATGATTTTATTCCTATATTTTTCAACTATGCACTAGAAATATTTTGTATAGGACTTGCATGAATATTTTGATAAGTATCTATATGCTATGCTTGGGAAATCCTAGTAGTTGTAGAATTGTTAGAAATTTCTCCAAGTTAAGATGCTTACCATTGCCATGCTTAGTCTAGCTAGTAGCAACCAAGGGTGGTTATATATATTCATGTTATGTGAAATATTTCTAAGTCATTGACTTATGCTTTTGCTTAATAAAACAACTAAGTGAATGAAACACCTGGGTGGAATGGAAGGAATGGTTTGTGTTGAATGGTTATACAAGACCCATTTATATGGTTTACCTTGTGTATCTCACTTGTGGAAAGCCACCCAGGAACAAAGGGATTTGAGATGCCAAATGTTAAGAAGCTTCTAGTGCAGCCACATGGCAATATGGGCTCTGCCTGGATCATATAGGTTGCAATAACTTAGCCATTTGGACAGTTGGTGGTAGTGGGATGATAGGTTGGAACGCGTCAATTTGGTATAAGGGAAGGCTTCGGAAAGGTCCTGTCTTGGTGAAAATCAAGTCTTGTGGGGAAATTGCACAACCTCTGCAGAAGGAAGAATCTAAGTACTTAGCCATGTCCCTGGTATTGGATAACTTGAGCATCAAGACATGGAATCTATCAAGAATCTCCTCATCCCAATTTTCTAAGTTAAAACTTGTGGTTGAACAAGGGTGAAGGATCACCAATTTCTATTGGTAATTCCTTGGGAAAGTTTTGTCTAAAAGAAAAACTTAGTGTTTTCAACTGATAGGTAAAACCTATTCTGAGCAAAGCAAGCCTAATCTACACTTAGCCAAATGCATATAGTTTCTAGATTGCTAATATTCTACTAAGGTATCACTTGCCAATACTATTCCAATGTATTGACCCACTGTGGCTGTAACTTGTGATGTTGCAGGTTATTCTGATGATGATTAGGGGTTATGAGTCTACACTCAACATGCTTGCCTATGGCACATGAAGATGAAGACTTATTTATCTCATTATATATTTGAACTCTTGTATTAGGCTTGTGGCCATGGAGTTTGTAAAAGACTATGTTTGTCTCTGGAATGATATATAATAATGACCTTTGTTTCTGTGTACTTCATCTAAAAATGTGGATGCTAGCATTGATCCAGGGACTAGCATTGCAATCACAGGGATCCTTACCTTTATAAACGGAGGGGTCTTACAAGTTTCCCGAAAAATCCCAGAAAATTCAAAATAAATTTTTCCTCGAAAAAAAGGGGCAGAGAGGTACCAGAGGTGACCTAGGGGGCCACCCCTAGGCCCCACACCTGTGGTAGGAGCGGGCCCACCACTGGTGGCGCCTAGGGGGGTCTGGCCCACCTGGGCCCCTCCAAGATGCCTCTTCAAAGCCACCTTCTTTCTCTCTCCCGAAAAACACCAGAAAACTTGCTCAAGCTCGAGTTCTTGCTGTTCTTGCTCGCGATTTTCGATCTCCTTATTCAGCCCATCTCAAGTGCTGATTTTTGGAGGGTTTTCTCCTTGGTATGTGCCTCCTCCACTTGTCCAATTGGATTTGTGATTGGTAGATTGTATCTTGCATATTTTGCTACTGTAGGTGATAGGTTGTTTGAGCTTGCATGCTTGTTCTATGCTTAGAAACTTTGTTTTGTTGCATGTGTAGTCCTCTAGCAAGTTCCTATAGCAGTTGCTCATCATTTATCAACTTAGAAATCACTTGGTTTGATGGTTGTCTAAACATTTCAGCAAAGAAGATGAGTGCTTATTCACTGAATCAATATGACTTGATGGTGCATGAGCCAATAAAGGTTCATCGTGAGGAGGCAGTTTTTCCTTCCATATATCCATGCCATGAATTTATGAGAGCTGCGGGGATCCTCCAAGATTTCCAAACCTTGGTTTCAAGTTCAGGATTGGAGCACTTTGTTGAAGGTGAACCAATCCAATATGTTAAGCTAACCACGGCTTTTGTGTAGGACTTCCGGTTCACTTGGTCTACTTCTAATCCCATGGTCCATTACAAAATATATAATATGCATGTCAACCTGCCTTTTGCTGATTTCTGTGCAGCAATTGGAGTACCTCAGTGGGGATCTTGTAAGAAGATCAAGGAGAGGCCCAAGTCACTTGTTGATTTGTATGCTGAGATTTGCCAAGGTTTCGACTTCTCAAAGGAAAGTTGTAAAATTCGGAACATCCAGCTCCCAGCTATTAGATACTTTGCCTATTTCATTACCAAGTGTGTTCTTGCTAGAAAGACTGCTAGAAAGTTGTCTTATTTTGATCTAGCTTTTATTGCAGCTGCTTTGGGTAGGAATAGTCCCTATAGTTTGGGTGTTTTGATAGCTCATCGTCTCACCACTAAACGTGAGATGGGTGGAATTTGTGGAGGTCTCATTGCTTCTAGGTTGCTAGCTTTCCATGGTTTAGAGCCTCATTATTCAGATTTTCAGTTTTCCATAGAGAGGCTTGATATTGAATCCATGATTCAGCATGGTTTTGTTTCTTTGGGGGATTATGTGAGACGTTTGCCATATGAACTATATTTTGTCCAGCAAGGTCGGAGAAAAGGTAGGAGTGAGAAAATAGTTTATTTTCCTACACCTGCTTTGTTTAACTGATAACAGGAAAGGATGGTCACTTACGGAGGAGGAGCTTTACACATATGTTGGGGAACTCTCCCAACAAGAAGAGAATGTTGAAGAGGATGCCGAAGACAATTCGGTTCAGCCCTCCAACTTGGGAGAGTCTTCATACCAGCAGCCCTCATTTGATTGGGCCCGTCTTCTTCTTCATCATAGGTACCTGACTATGATCAGCGCTATTGAGCCCCGCTTAGGCCAAAAGCCTAAGCTTGGGGGGAGGTTGCAAGATCCCTCCTTTGTAAAGGAAAAGGATCCCTATGATTGCAATGCTAGTCCCTGGATTATTGCTAGCATCCACGGTTTAAGATGAAGTACACAGATACAAAGGTCATTTATTACATCCATTCCAGAGATAAAACATAGTCTTTTACAACTCAAGGCCACAGGCCTAATACAAGAGTTTGGAATAAGTAAATAAACATAAGTCTTCATCTTCATGTGCCACAGGCAAGCATGTTGAGTGTAGACTCATGACACCTAATCATCATCGGAGTAACCTGCAACATCACAAGTTACAACCACAGTGGGTCAATAGTTTGGAATAGTATTGGCAAGTGATACCTTAGTAAATTTTAAGTGGACTATATTACTATATGCATTTTGGCTAAGTGTAGCTTGGCTTGATTTGCTCAAAATAGGTTTTTCCTATTAGTTGAAATCACTAAGTTTTTCTTTGTCAAAACTTTTCCCAATAAACCATCAATAGACATTGAGGTCCTTCACCCTTGTTCACCCACAAGTTTTTACTTAGAAGTTGGAGTGATGAGATTCTTGATAGCTTCCATGTCTTGATGCTCAAATTGTCCATTGCCATGGACTTGGCTAAGTACTTAGATTTTTCCATCTGCAGAGGTTGTGCACTTTCCCCACCAGACTTGGTTTCCCAAGACAGGACCTTTCAGAAGCCTTTCCTTAGACCAAATGGACGCGCTCCAACCTATCATTCCCACTACCACCAACTATCCAAATGGCTAAGTTCTAGCAACTTATGTGGTCCAGGCAGAGCCCATATTGCCAAGTGGCTGCACTATAAGCTTCTCAACACTTGGCCTCTAAAATCCCTTTGTTCCTGGGTGGCATACCACAAGTGAGATACACAAGGTAAACCATGTCCATGGGCCTTGTGTAACCACTCAACCAAAAACCACCATTCAAGACCCATTCCACCCAGGTGATTCATTGACTTAGTTGTTTTATTAAAAAAAAACATAAGTCCAAAGACTTAGAAATATTTTCATCATAGCATGTATATACTTTACCACCCTTGTTTGCTACTAGCTAGGCTAAGCATGGCATAGTAACTTAACTTAGGAATTTCCTAGCAATTCTACAACTACTTAGGATTTCCCAACATGGCATTTGGTAAAAATAGTAACACATGCAAGACTTAGCAAAAATACTTCTAATGCTTGTATGAAAAATAGGGATGGAGATATTCATGAAGTACCACTTGCCTTGGTAATGGGGAGAGTAGCACTCTTCACAATCACAATCACTAGTACCAAAGTCTACACAAAATGGTAGCACAAAATTACACACAATTCATATACAAACATAAATATATGCATGCATGCAAAATGCTAAGTGATGATTTTTAAAACTCCACCAAGCAAGTGCATAGTACTGAATCAATACCAAGTTAAAAACTTGCTAAATCAAGTTTATTTTACACCAAAACAATTTTCTAAACAAATTCTATACTCAAAATAGTCCTAAACAAGTTTCTGCAAAAGAAACCATTTTAACAGAACCTAAACTTTAAACACATTGCACAAACAGAAAGGGCTTGTCTCCCTGATTACAACGGTATAAAATTTGCAAAAATCTAACATGGGATTCAAAAGTTATAGCCTAATCAAATTTGAATCTAAATCTGTTTTAAATTCTGTTTTAAACTCAAACCCTAGCCACGTGTCTTAACCTTACTGGCGCGTACCGCTTCGCACCGGATCACGCACGCGAGCCGTAGGATCTAAGTGGCGATGCACGGTTCAGATCAAAACTTAACGGTTCGATAAGTGGACTAATCCTACGCGCTGGATCTGGATCTGACGGCTACAATTCATCTGACCAAAACTGAGCGGCGACTGGCGGCGGCGCGTCTGTCAGTGGCGGCGCTGGCGTTCTAGGTCACGCGGGAGTGGGGGAAGAGGCTTACCAGAACCGCAGGGTGCTGCTGATGCTCAAGGTGGCGATGGCTTGGGAAGGGGCGCACGAGGTCGTCGGAGATTCCTCGCCGGAGTTCGCAAACGCGTCGGGTGCGGCTGTCGTCGACGTTGGCGAGGTTCTGCGTCGCGCTAAGTCAAAAGGAAGGCACCGTTAGATGCGCAAGACGATGGGGGTCCTAGGCGTATCAGGTAGAGGGCAAGGGGCGGCTGGTACTTACGGGGAGAGGTCGCCGGAGTTCGTGCAGAGAGCGGCGGCGCTCGGTCGAAGTCGTTGCCGAAGCTGCGGATCATGCGAGAACAAACGGGGCGTGTCAGTAGATGCGCAAGGACTTGCTGAGCTTGATAGCATGAGTCAGGGACAAAGGGGAACACGGAGCTCACCGGAATTCGTCGGCGCGGTCATCGGAACAGCGGCGGCGTCGAGCGAGTTATGGGCATCCTGGTGGCGTGAAGGAGGAATTGGTTGAGGGGAAATGGTCGCGAGAGAGAGGGGATTATATAGCCAGAGACTCGACAGGAAATGCCCAGGGAATCAATGCCATTTACCTCGCGGAATGAAAGCAGCAACGGGCAGCGGCGGAGTTTGTGCGCGGGATTTGGGGAAGACGACGATGACGTGGAGAGGGCCCGCTCGTCAGCGAAACACGTAGAGAGAAAGTGGGGTGCAGGTGTCGGCGACAGCGTGGAGTGCGTCAAGCGTGCGAGAGAGAGAGGGAGGCCGGGTGGGCTAGCTGGGCCGGTTCTGCTGTTGGGCTAGAATAGGAGCGCCTGGCCTTTTTCTTTTCTTTAATCCTTTTCTTTTTCCAGAATGAATTTCAGGAATGGTTTTCAAATGAATTCAAACTCTTTTTGAATTCAAATCTTTTTGGGATTTTTGCAGTGTGCAACAGTCTCAATTCTAGGCATAAAACTCTGTGGTCACTTTGAAAAGGCTTGGTCATTTTTGAAGAAACAAAAATAACAGAGACATTACCCTAAGTTTGCAAATGTTTGAAAATGATTTTTGAAACCATTTCCATTTTGTAAAATTTGTTCTAACTCCACACTCAAACCAATCAACAAGGAAGATAAACAATCTAGGTTTAAAACATTCAAACTCTCAAATGGGGATGGCCATTTGATTTAAGTTTGCTCACATAAAAGGATAACACTATGTGCTTCTGTTTTTCTGAAATGAGTTTTGAAATTGATCTCAATTCTATATGCATGCATGAATGATATGAAATCTTTGAAATCATGATTTTAGGGATGTTACAAATCTAACCCCCTTAAGGTGAATCTCGCCCTCGAGATTCGGATTGGCTAGCAAATAGGTGAGGGTGGTCTTTCCGAAGATCATCTTCTCTTTCCCAAGTTGCTTCCTCTTCGGAATGATGATTCCACTACACTTTGCAAAACTTGATAGTCTTTGTCCTTTTGACTCTTTCTGCAGTCTCAAGAATTTTGATAGGTTTCTCTTCATAAGTGAGATCACTTTCTAGTTGCACTTCCTCCAAAGGTATAGTATCTTTCAAGGAAGTTTCTTCCATTTCTGGGTGACATTTCTTAAGCTGACTCACATGAAACACATTATGGACAGCTGACAGAGATTCTGGCAGTTCAATTTCATAGGCAACTTCTCTTTGCGACTTAGAATCTTGAATGGCCCAACATATCTTGGTGCCAACTTTCCTTTGACTCCGAATCTTTTCACTCCACGAAGTGGTGACACTCTAAGATAAGTTCTATCACCAACTTCGTAGGTGACCTCGTAGCTTTTCTGTCGGGACTGTGCTATCTTTAACCTGTCCTTAACCAATTTGACCTTCTCTTCGGCTTCTTTGATAAGATCTGGCCCAAATAAACTTCTTTCTCCCACACCATTCCATAACAATGGGGTGGTACACTTTCGTCCGTAGAGAAACTCAAACGGTGCCATCTCAATGCTGGCTTGATAGCTGTTGTTATAAGAAAATTCTGCGTAAGGCAGACTTTCATCCCAACTTGCTCCATAGTCTAGGGCACATGCCCTCAACATGTCTTCAAGAATTTGATTAGTTCTTTCTGTTTGTCCATCTGTTTGAGGATGAAAAGCAGTACCGAATTCCAACCTCGTTCCCAATGACTCATGTAGCTGTCTCCAAAAATGGGAAGTGAATTGAGTTCCCTATCAAATACAATACTCTTGGGCACACCATGTAGACATACAATTCTACTCATGTAGATTTTGGCTAACTTAGCACTTGTATAGGTTGTCTTCACGGGTATAAAATGAGCCACTTTAGTTAGGCGATCCACTACTACCCATATGGAGTCATATCCTGATCTGGTCCTTGGTAATCCGGTAATGAAATCCATACCAATCTTGTCCCACTTCCAATCAGGAATAGGTAGTGGTTGAAGCAAACCTGCTGGTTTCTGATGCTCCGCTTTCACTCTACTACACACATCACATAAGGCAATATGTTCAGCGATGTCTCTCTTGAGATTATTCCACCAAAATCTTTCTTTCATGTCCATGTACATTTTGGTGTTACCCGGGTGAATAGAATACGGAGAGTTGTGTGCTTCCTGCAAAATCAGTTTCCGCAACTCCGGATCTTGTGGAACACAGATACGTTTCCCATGCCATAAAGTACCCTGTTCGTCTTCATGGAATCCTTTGGCTTTTCCCTTGCCAATCTTTTCCTTGATTTCTTCAATTTCTTTATCAGTCTTCTGAGCTTCTCGGATCTTGTCCAACAAAGTGGGTTGAACATCCAAAGACATGAGATGTCCTTCGGGCACAATCTCCAACCTGAGTTTTCTAAATTGGGTACACAGATCATCTGGCAATTCTCCTTTGGTAAGGCCATTCACAAATACCTTACGACTTAGAGCATCTGCTACAACATTTGCTTTACCGGGGTGGTATTGCAAACTTAAGTCATAGTCCTTGATAAGCTCTAACCATCTTCTTTGTCTCATATTGATTTCCTTCTGGGTGAAGATATACTTCAAACTTTTGTGATCCGTGAACACTTCACAACACTTTCCCAAAAGGTAATGTCTCCATGTTTTGAGTGCATGGACGACAGAGGCTAACTCTAAATCATGAGTAGGATAGTTCACCTCATGAGTTTTGAGTTGTCTCGAGGCATAGGCAACAACTTTACCGTCTTGCATAAGTACTGCACCCAAACCTTGATGAGATGCGTCACAATATACATGGAAATCCTTTTCCAAGTCTGGCAGACACAAGACTGGTGCTGTCACAAGTCTCTTCTTCAACTCCTGAAAGCTGACTTCACAACCTTCAGACCAAGCAAACTTCTTGTCTTTCTTTAACAATTCAGTCATGGGCTTAGCTACCTTAGAGAAATTCTCAATGAACCTTCTGTAGTATCCTGCTAAGCCAAGGAAACTACGAACTTCTTTCACGGACTTGGGAGATTCCCATTCAGTCACAGCTGAAACCTTAGCAGGATCAACTGCCACACCATCCTTTGTCATAACATGACCAAGAAAACCAACTTCCTCTAACCAGAACTCACACTTGCTGAATTTGGCATAAAGCTTATGCTCTCTTAACTTCTCAAGTATCAAACGCAAATGCCTTCATGTTCTTCTTTGCTCTTGGAGTAGACTAAGATGTCATCGATGAAAACGACAACAAACTTGTCAAGAAATTCCATGAACACCTTGTTCATCATATTCATGAAGTATGCTGGAGCATTGGTCAAGCCAAAAGGCATTACGGTATACTCATACAATCCATACCTTGTGGTGAATGCTGTTTTAGGTATGTCTTGTTCTCTTATCTTGAGTTGAAAGTAGCCTGACCGGAGATCAATTTTTGAGAACACACATGCTCCTTCTAGATGATCAAACAAGTCATTGATTCTAGGCAAAGGATATTTGTTCTTGATAGTTACCTCGTTGAGTGAACGGTAATCTATGCATAACCTTTGGCTTCTATCCTTCTTCTCCATTTAACAAAACTGGGGCTCCCAAGATGAAGAACTTGGTTGAATAAATCCTTTCGCAATCGTTCTCCTAGTTGCTTCTTGAGTTCTTTCAGTTCATCAACTGACATTTTATATGGTCTCTTTGCTATTGGTCCAGACCCTGGTACCAAATCAATCAGAAATTCCACATCTCTATCTGGTGGCATTCCCGACAGTTCCTCCGGAAATACATCCGGATACTCACTCACAATTGGTACACTGTCCATGCTAACCCCTTAAGAGAATTTAGCTTACTTCCTTTAGATTCAAAGTTGGACTTGAACTTAATCCGTTTTCTTTCCGGGGTTGTGAGTGCAACAGTACGATTAGCACAATCTAGTACTCCTTCATACTTAGCCATCCAATCCATTCCCAATATTACGTCTAGTCCTTGGGAATCTAGGATTATCAGACTCACTGGGAATTTATGTTTTCCAAACTCTGTTACTAGATCCCGGCATCCAAGACTTACTATCATATCTCCACCCGGAGAACTAACTTTTATTGGACACCCAATGTTTTCAATTGGAAACCCATTTCTATCAACAAATGCTTTTGATATGAATGAATGCGATGCTCCAGTATCAAAAAGAACAAATGCTGGAATAGAATTGAGTCTGAACTTACCAGCAATGTCAGGGCTCCTCATAGACCTCCTCCACACTGATGTGGTTCACCTGTCCTTTCTAGAAAGGATTGGGCTTGACAGGTCCTTCAACTTTCTTTTCGGGGCACTCATTTGCATAGTGTCCCATCTTCTTGCATTTGAAGCATTCAACCTGACTGATGTCTCTCTTAGCAGGCTGACTTCCACTTCCACTACCATTTCCACTATGGTGGCTCTTATGTCCACTCTTGTGGTTCTTGTACTTGTCATTGTCATGACTGCGATGATGCTTGTTGTTATGACGGTTGTGGTTGTGGTGCTTGTTGAATTTCCCATGCTTATGGGATCCTGAGCTTCCGCTGTCATCATAGTGAGATCGTTTGTGAGACGATCCCGAGTTGTGCTTGTCGGAGTGCTTTCTCTTTCTACTCTCGACTTGCTTCATTTTGTTCTCCAATATTGCAACCTTGTCACAGAGCGAATGATAAGTGGGAACATATGCCACATCCAATTGCAGATTTAGCTCATCATTCAAGCCTTCCAGAAATTTTTCTTTTCTCTAGGCATCCGTGTCAACTTCATCCGGTGCATAACACGCCAGATTGTTGAACTCTTCAATGTATTCAGCCACGCTGCGGTGGCGCTGCTTCAGATTGTGGAACTCTTTCTTTTTCAGGCTCATTATCCTGATGAGATATGAGCAGTGCGAAAGCCATCCTCAAAGATAGCCCAAGTCACCTCATCTATGGGAGTGGTGATCTGGAAATTGTCCCACCAAGTGGCGGCTGGCCCTTCCAGCAGATGTGCTGCAAATCTGACCTTTTCAGCATCCATGCAGCCCACGGTTACTAAGTCCTTGTTTACAGAACGTAGCCAATCATTGGACACCATGGGATCAGTCGTCCCCGAGAACTTAGCTGGCCTCAACCTCAAGAATCTGGTGAGCATATCAAAGCCCGGAGGGTGGTTGTTGTTGTTGTTATTGTTGTTGTTGTTGTTGTTATTGTTTTGGTTTTGGATGAATGTTGTCATCATCTGCATTAGCTGTGTTTGAGCAGTCATCATTTGCTGCATTTCTGGAGTGATGTTGTTGTTGTTGGGGTTGGGGTTTGCACGACGGGGAGGCATCTGTGGTTTGTTCAAATAGAGATAAGAATGAGATACCCATAAATGTTTTCATGCACATTACATCACATAATCAAACACAAGCATGCAACAAAGAGATAAAAGTTCAACAACAGGATAACAAGTTCACAAAGTAAAACACACAAGTAACAAGCCATCCACATGTCGGATGGTCCAATAACAAGTTCTCAAATAACAAGTACGATAATAAAAGATAAACGAGTAGTCAAGTCTACTCATCAGCATCAATCTCCTCCTCGACAAAGGTAAGACCTGTGTTCTCCATCGCGGTCTTGTTCTCCTCAATGGTAGTGGTCAAAGACTCTATCTTGGCCATGAGAGCCCTCTTCTAGGAACGAAGCCTCTCTATCACCGTCTGCTGCTGCTCTAGCTCGAAGTCCTTGGACTGTAGCTCTTGAGTCATGTCCCGGATCTTCTTGTTCCTATCCTGGACACGCTTCTCCTGACTCTTGAACTTCCTGTCCTGGGTCTCGAACTTCGCCTCCATTTCCTTGACTATCTCGTCCTGTTGCGCGAAGAGTTTGTCCTTCTTGCGAAGCTGCACCTGGAGCTCGTCATTACTGAGCATGACATTGGTCATGTCCGTGTCCATATGCCTAATGAGAGACTCTAAGTCCTGGAGTTACGGACGTATCGGCTCTGCTGCGTCCCTCGAGTCGTCCTCGAAGTCGATGGACTCTCCGTAGATGTGGAAGTGAGTGCCTCTAACCTGTCGGGAGTGTCGTCCTAGCAGACGTCCTATCAGGTCCTGCATAACTACCTCCATGCCTCTCTCCCTGTCATCGTGCATAAGCTTGAAGACGATGGCCTCCGTAGTAGGCTCTGTCTGGCGTCCGGGCTGGTTCACCTTGAAGCCCCAGAGGTCCTTCCTCTCGAACTTGGTGAGTGGATGCACCATGATGATGGGAAGAGGGAGATTGAGCAAAGTGGTAAGCTCAACGATACGAGGACCAAAGCGGGTAACCTGGAACTCCTCAACAGTGCTGATGGTAATAGGCATCTATTTATAAGATAGAAAAGTTACAACAACACAATTCAAGATAAAACAAATGTCCAATCATCACATACATATTCTAGGAAAGCAAAATCACACAAGTCATGCATACATGAATCCATTACATCAACCAAGGTCCAATCTTATTTAAGGTATCATTTTGGAAAATAAGGTAGAGGTGGTGGTCCAACTAACGAAGTACGTTTACAATCCTATCTCACTGGATCTGTTGGCTAACACAATGTTCCTAGAAGCAATCAGCCTATCTTGCTCACATGATTCCATCACTAAGACTATAATATCTCCTCTTAAGGTTTGGTTGGTAGCTTCCAACTCTTGGGTAAGTTCCTTCTCTTTCATCAACTCTTTTTGGAGGTTGAGCATTCTGCACTTGACTCTAGCACTAAGTTCTTTGATAGTCCTCCAAGCTGCTTCTCTTGCTAACTCAAAGAATGTGGTGTGCACCATAGTGTTGGTGTACATGCAGAATCCTGTTTCTTTGTGGTTGTCTTCCTTGTTTTTGTACAAGTGAAGTTGCACCCACCAGTACTCAACTCCTTCATCCATCACGGGAAAGCCTTTGTACACAGCTGCACCATGTATTTCCATTGCCACCATGAGGTCCTTGAGAATTTTGGGAAACTCAGTCTCACACTCCAAGGTCATGGTCATGAGTGGTCCTTTCCTTACGGCTTCGTTGATGGAGTTCATCTACAAAAAGAGATGAGAATGAGAAGATTAGAAAAGTTTACAAGAAGAATAGACAAGTGTAGAAGTAGTTGAAATTTTTTCCTTAGTGGTTTCCAATCCTAGGGTCATAATCCTACAGGCAACACAGTGCTCTGATACCATCTGTAAGATCCCTCCTTTGTAAAGGAAAAGGATCCCTGTGATTGCAATGCTAGTCCCTGGATCATTGCTAGCATCCACAGTTTAAGATGAAGTACACAGATACAAAGGTCATTTATTACATCCATTCTAGAGATAAAACATAGTCTTTTACAACTCAAGGCCACAGGCCTAATACAAGAGTTTGGAATAAGTAAATAAACATAAGTC
The DNA here is from genome assembly GCA_023614405.1 of Avena insularis. Lineage (NCBI taxonomy): Eukaryota > Viridiplantae > Streptophyta > Magnoliopsida > Poales > Poaceae > Avena > Avena insularis. The sequence continues at coordinate 194,268,023 of CM042695.1, read as the reverse complement.
TTCATCTTCATGTGCCACAGGCAAGCATGTTGAGTGTAGACTCATGACACCTAATCATCATTGGAGTAACATGCAACATCACAAGTTACAGCCACAGTGGGTCAATACTTTAGAATAGTATTGGCAAGTGATACCTTAGTAAATTTTAAGTGGACTATATTACTATATGCATTTTGGCTAAGTGTAGCTTGGCTTGCTTTGCTCAAAATAGGTTTTTCCTATTAGTTGAAATCACTAAGTTTTTCTTTGTCAAAACTTTTCCCAAGAAACCATCAATAGCACCCTTGTTCACCCACAAGTTTTTACTTAGAAGTTGGAGTGATGAGATTCTTGATAGCTTCCATGTCTTGATGCTCAAATTGTCCATTGCCATGGACTTGGCTAAGTACTTAGATTTTTCCATCTGCAGAGGTTGTGCACTTTCCCCACCAGACTTGGTTTCCCAAGTCAGGACCTTTCAGAAGCCTTTCCTTAGACCAAATGGACGCGCTCCAACCTATCATTCCCACTACCACCAACTGTCCAAATGGCTAAGTTCTAGCAACTTATGTGGTCCAGGCAGAGCCCATATTGCCAAGTGGCTGCACTATAAGCTTCTCAACACTTGGCCTCTAAAATCCCTTTGTTCCTGGGTGGCATACCACAAGTGAGATACACAAGGTAAACCATGTCCATGGGCCTTGTGTAACCACTCAACCAAAAACCACCATTCAAGACCCATTCCACCCAGGTGATTCATTGACTTAGTTGTTTTATTAAAAAAAAACATAAGTCCAAAGACTTAGAAATATTTTCATCATAGCATGTATATACTTTACCACCCTTGTTTTCTACTAGCTAGGCTAAGCATGGCATAGTAACTTAACTTAGGAATTTCCTAGCAATTCTACAACTACTTAGGATTTCCCAAATTGGCATTTGGTAAAAATAGTAACACATGCAAGACTTAGCAAAAATACTTCTAATGCTTGTATGAAAAATAGGGATGGAAATATTCATGAAGTACCACTTGCCTTGGTAATGGGGAGAGTAGCACTCTTCACAATCACAATCACTAGTACCAAAGTCTACACAAAATGGTAGCACAAAATTACACACAATTCATATACAAACATAAATATATGCATGCATGCAAAATGCTAAGTGATGATTTTTAAAACTCCACCAAGTAAGTGCATAGTACTGAATCAATACCAAGTTAAAAACTTGCTAAATCAAGTTTATTTTACACCAAAACAATTTTCTAAACAAATTCTATACTCAAAATAGTCCTAAACAAGTTTCTGCAAAATAAACCATTTTAACAGAACCTAAACTTTAAACACATTGCACAAACAGAAAGGGCTTGTCTACCTGATTCCAACGGTATAAAATTTGCAAAAATCTAACGTGGGATTCAAAAGTTATAGCCTAATCAAATTTGAATCTAAATCTGTTTTAAATTCTGTTTTAAACTCAAACCCTAGCCACGTGTCTTAACCTTACTGGCGCGTACCGCTTCGTACCGGATCACGCACGCGAGCCGTAGGATCTAAGTGGCGATGCACGGTTCAGATCAAAACTTAACGGTTCGATAAGTGGACTAATCCTACGCGCTGGATCTGGATCTGACGGCTACAATTCATCTGACCAAAAGCGAAGCGGCGCTTAGCGGCAATGTCAGCGGTGGCGCTGGCTTTCTAGGTCGCGCGGGAGTGGGGGAAGAGGCTTACCAGAACCGCAGGGTGCTGCTGATGCTCAAGGTGGCGATGGCTTGGGAAGGGGCGCACGAGGTCGTCGGAGATTCCTCGCCGGAGTTCGCAAACGCGTCGGGTGCATCTTTCATTGACGTTGGCGAGGTTCTGCGTCGCGCTAAGTCAAAAGGAAGGCACCGTTAGATGCGCAAGACGATGGGGGTCCTAGGAGTATCAGGCAGAGGGCAAGGGGCGGCTGGCACTTACGGGGAGAGGTCGCGGCAGCGAGTTAAGCGAAGGCGGTGTCGAGAGATGTGCAAGGACTTGTTGAGCTTGATAGCATGAGTCAGGGACAAAGGGGAACACGGAGCTCACCGGAATTCGTCGGCGCGGTCGTCGGAATAGCGGCAGCGTCGAGCGAGTTGTGGGCATCCTGGTGGCGTGAAGGAGGAATTGGTTGAGGGGAAATGGTCGCGAGAGAGAGGGGATTATATAGCCAGAGACTCGATAGGAAACGCCCAGGGAATCAATGCCATTTACCTCGCGGAATCAAAGCAGCAACGGGCAGCGGCGGAGTTCGTGCGCGGGATTTGGGAAGACGACGATGACGTGGAGAGGGCCCGCTCGTCAGCGAAACACGCAGAGAAAATTGGGGTCTGGGTGTCAGCGACCGCGTGGGTGCGTCTGTGCGTGCGAGAGAGAGAGAGAGGGAGGCCGGGTGGGCTAGCTGGGCCGGTTCTGCTGTTGGGCTAGAATAGGAGCGCCTGGCCTTTTTCTTTTCTTTAATCCTTTTCTTTTTCCAGAATGAATTTCAGGAATGGTTTTCAAATGAATTCAAACTCTTTTTGAATTCAAATCTTTTTGGGATTTTTGCAGTGTGCAACAGTCTCAATTCTAGGCATAAAACTCTGTGGTCACTTTGAAAAGGCTTGGTCATTTTTGAAGAAACAAAATAATGTAAACATTGCCCTAAGTTTGCAAATGTTTGAAAATGATTTTTGAAACCATTTCCATTTTGTAAAATTTGTTCTAACTCCACACTCAAACCAATCAACAAGGAAGATAAACAATCTAGGTTTAAAACATTCAAACTCTCAAATGGGGATGGCCATTTGATTTAAGTTTGCTCACATAAAATGATAGCACTATGTGCTTCTATTTTTCTGAAATGAGTTTTGAAATTGATCTCAATTCTATATGCATGCATGAATGATATGCAATCTTTGAAATCATGATTTTAGGGATGTTACAGAGGTATACCGACATCACACTCATATATATATCACGTTCGGTCGGTTCTTTGTATATCCATTGTTTCGTTTTCTTTTCGGTTCTTGTTGCTGCTTTCTCAAAAACCCAAAAATACCAAAAATATTTTCATTGTTTCTCTTGGTTTGTTTCTTTGCTTTGGTTTGCCTTAAAAGAAAAATCCAAAAAGATTTTGCTTTGTTTGGTTTGCTTTGGTTTTGTTTGGTTTTGTTTGGTTTTTCTTTGTTTGCTTGTTTCTAAAAAATCAAAAACACCAAAAATATTTGTTGTTCTTCTTTGGTTTTGTGAGTTCTTCGCAGGGTTCAGCCGTCTTCAGCGGATATTGGTTTTCATGTTAATTATTCAAGTCACACAAGTGAAGGTCAATAATGAAGATTAAGACAACTCAAGGTGTGGTAATAGGCTGGTAACAAACTCTATTTGTTTCATTTTTGTACATATACTCATCATTGTGAGCATGCTTAGCATGTTTGTGTAAGGTGTATGTCATTATGTATGCTTAGTAGTTCTTGCATGTCTATGATTAGCTCCATCTTGCTAATAGTTTGTAGCATGTCATATGAATGTTTGCTTTCATTGTTTTGTTCATACTTTGGTATGACATTATGGTATCCTCCTCTGACTGTTCATGTGAATCGACTTGGCACATGCTCACGCATGCATATGACTAATCAATAGAAAGTAAGCCTCGATAATTTATTTTGCCTCAGAGTTCTTGTATCATTTTCATGCCATAATTAGTCTTGTTTTGTTGCAAGCATGCTTATGACAGTTATTGCTCTCTCGTGTGTCGCTCCCTCTCTATTGCTAGCCTTCACTTGCACTGAGTATGTGCTCTACCTGTGCATCCAACTCCCAAAAACCAATATTGCCAGTTGTGTCCACCATACCTACCTATTAGCATCATTTGCTACTTCAGTACATATTCTATATGCCTTGTTTTCTTCCAAAATAAAATGTTTGTCTGTTTTGAGAAAGTTAGTTAGTAAAGCTCTCACGAACTTGATGGCACACTTTATTCTTTGCGCTTAATAATTCTGAACCATTGTGACTAGTCCATGAAAGTTATATGCTTGCTTATTATATACTGGGAGTCAGCAGAACCGTGCTGTCACGAGGAACACTTTCAACACTTTTTTTTGGATATCTTATCCACTTAATACTTTGCTCTTTTGTTTATGGATGTCGACGATGTGAAATAAAAGGGGAAGTTGTTAGTTCATGGAGTTTATACATTGTGTTAGACAAACTCTTGGGCCGCTAGCCTAAGCCATGCTTAATCATGGTGGAAACTTGCAGCATCACTATAATGAGCATCTATGAAGCTTCCTCAATAAAAAGCTATGCATATGGTAAATAAAAAGATTGCTGAGATGCTCATTGTCTGCTTGCCTTGTCATTTTGGTTATGGGAAAGCTCATGTACCATGTGCAAGGGGTACCCCTTTGGCGGTTCTCGATGATATGCATGTATTTACAATGACAAGAACTTTCAGGTGACCAAAGTTTAGTAGCATGTGGAGCGAGCCTCATACTCAAGGGACTTGGTATTTCCAGTCTATGGTCTGTCAAGCATATGATTCAGAGTGGGCCTCACTTTCACCTTAACCACATGAAGATACCTATAATAGGAGCAATGAGAGCTCAAAGCTAATGAGTACCTTCCTTTCAGCATTGGGAAGCCTTCCAAACCTTCACAAAACCGTTTTCAAAATTTTGTTGAGTCACCACTTATTCTATGAGCACCTTCTTGAGACCATAATTGTCATTCTTGTGTTTGTTCCAAAACTTGGTTAATTATGTCATGACTTTGATGCTTGAATCTCTGATATCTTTATTTATAGTCTTCATGTGAACTTTAGAGGTGCCTTGGCATTTATATTGTGCTTTCAAACAAAAGCAAGCGAGATACCACTCTATCATACCTTATTATGAGCATTGCAATGTTGCTTATGTTTATGTTCCATGCTACTTATTATTATTGAGTTGGTTTCTCTTCATAGCTTGCAATGACTATTGAGTAGACTTAGTTGCATACTCTTTATTATTAATTGTCTAAACATTTACTCATGTGCTGAGAATATTTACATCATATGAAGCAAAGTGTTCATGAAAGTTCTTTTATCACACTCAGTTTTCAACTGAATTGCTTGAGGACAAGCAATAAGCTAATCTTGGGGGGAGTTGATATGTCCAAAACGTATCTACTTTCTCGAACACTTTGCTATTGTTTTTCCTCTATACTTGTGTGAATTGGATACAACTAACACGGACTGACGTTGTTTTCAGCAGAATTACCTTGGTGTCTTGTTTTTGTGCAGAAAATGAACTATCAGGAAAAATCCTGGAAAATATGCAAAAAACTATTTCTCACCAAAAGATCCACGGAGCAAGAAGGGGAGACAGAGGGGAGGCCTAGGGGGCCTAGACCCACCCTAGGCATGGGCCCACCTGACCCCACGCCTGGAGGGGGTCTGGCCACCCCAGGCAGCTCCTCAGCCTCCCTCCGCGTCTATAAGTTGCCTTCTGACCAAAAAGCAGGGGGGTTCGATAGTTTTACAGAAAGAGTTCGGCTCCACCGCCGCCACCAGAAACCAAGATTCGGATCCAGAAACTCCATTCTGGCACCTTGCCGGGACGGGGAATTTGGAGAGGATCATCGCCATCATCATCACCAACGCATCTCCATCAACCACCGATGTTTCCCTCATCCATGAGTGAGTAATCCCCCGTTGTAGGCTTAGGTATGATAGGGATTGGATGAGTTCTATCATGTAATCGAATAAGATCTGTTCGGGCATAATGCCTAGTATCTCTATTAGTTCTATTTGACTTTGTTGCAACTTGTTGTGCTTAATGCTTGTCACTAGGGACCGAGTGCCATGATCTCAGATCTGAACTTATTATTGAATCATTATGATAGTATTGTTTATGATCTTATCTGCAAGTTGTGTACACATATCATTGTCCGATTCCAAAGGCCCCGAAGTGACAGAAACTGGGACAACCAGAGGGGATGGCTGCGGTGTGAGGATCACATGTGTTCACGGAGTTTAATGCTTTGCTCTGGTGCTCTATTAAAAGGAGCACCTTAATTGTCAGTAGTTCCCTAGAGGCCCCGCTGCCACGGGCTGGCTGGATAGAAGATGTTGTGCAAGTTCTCATTGCAAGCATGTATGACTATATTTGGATCACATGCCTAGGATTGTTTAGTACTTGGATGATTGTTATTATTTATCTGCAATGCCCTAGTTCTTTGAAGTTACATGTTTATACTCGTCCATGCAACACCCGTCCATCCATCCCTATGCCTACCACACTCGAATCCTACTGTTACCGTTACTATTACTATTGGTACTGTTCATCGCTGTTGTTACTGTTGTTGTTGCTTTGCTGTTGCTACTACAAACTGTTGCTACTGATAAACTTCTGTGAGCAAGAACTATTTCCAGGTGCAGCTGAACTGACAACTCAGTTGTTAAGGCTTGCAAGTATTCTTTGGCTCCCCTTGTGTCGAATCAATAAATTTGGTAATACTACCAGCGAAGACTGTTGCGATCCCCTACACTTGTGGGTCATCAGGGAGTATTAATGATGTTCTCATCATGGTTAACAATGCTTATGTCCCTGTTGATTTCTATGTTTTGGATGTTGAATACAATGCTTCTTGTCCTATTACTTTGGGAAGACCTTTCCTTAGAACAGTTGGTGCCATCATTTATATGGCAGAAGGCACCATCAAATATCATTTTCCATTCAAGAAATGTATTGAACACTTCCCTATGAGAAGAGAGAAGTTGCTCTTTGCTCCCCCTTTGAAAGCAAGGTTTGATGTTAATGCTTCCTCATTTGAAAATACTTGATTCTTCTTGCTTCTTGTGCCTAACTTAAAGGCGTTAAAGAAAAGTACTTGTTGGGAGAAAACCCAAGAGTTTCCTTGAGTCTTTGAAGTTATTACTTCATTAATGACCTCTCGTTATCCTTTTTGTTTGCTTTTTGTGCCAAGAATGACCTCTAATGAGAGGGAAGTAAGATTTGGGGAGTTACTGTCCCGAAACAGATTTATGTCCTCCACCAAAAAAATTCGTGATGAGTCTCTGTAACTTGGATTGAGCTCAAAATTTACAAATAAATCCCCGGTATGTTAGATAACTTTCGTTAGTTCAACACCATTTGATTTGAGCAACAGAAGATGTTCGAAAAAATCGGTTTCTACCTGCTGGTCTGTTTTGACAGATTTCTGCCATTATTTGCATTTGTTTCTTATTGATTCCTTTTTGAGTTCTCTTTAGGTGAATTGAGCTTATCTTTTGAATACACTAATGTTGCTAATAAAGATTTTGTGAAGTTTTGTATGAAGAAAAAATTTCAGGTGTAAAGAGAGAATGATGCAATGAGATGAAGAATGGAAAAAAAACTCAAGCTTGTGGATGCCACCATGGTGTCACCCCAAGAAATATCCAAGAGGTACAAGCGTCAAAGCTTGGGGATGCCCAAGGCATCCCCTTCTTCATCAATAAAAAGCTCAGGTCTGTCTAGACACTTCGTTTTTATTGTTTCATGCACAGTTGTGTTGTCCTTGGAGCGTCTTAGTTTTCGTTTTCTTTGCTTAGTTTGTTTAGTTCGCTTGAATAAAGTAGTTTGGACCCCCGTTCTCGCTGTGTTGTTTTGCAAATAAGTTTGCTTGGTGTTGGAAAGGAGTAGTAAGTTCTTGCTTGAAGTGCAAGAGGAGGTTGCATTGACTGTGACTTAGACTTTAGCATGACATGCTAGGTGTTGTTTTGACCTTATTCTTAGTGATTATTGTTGTACCATGTCTTGTTACAAACAATTGGGATTGCTTAGTGCGCCTTGAAGAAATTATGTGTTGTTTTAGCATGCAAAAAGCTTAGTATTGTGGTATTCTCCTTTGATGCTTTGCTTGGGTTGACTTGGCACATGCTCACACCATGTTATGGCTATGACAAGTCACCATTAGCCTCTATGATCATTTAGTCCTTGACTTGTAGTACCACTCTTTGCTTTGATAAGTATGCTTTGTTGCACTGCATGATTATGGCCATTATTGCTCTCTTAGTTGGTTGCTCCCAGTCTTTTGATAGCCTCCACTTCTATGAGTAAGTTCTACTCATGCTTCCAACTCCCAAGAAACCAAGTTATTCCAAAGTGTCCACTATAAACTCCTATGCATGGTGTGTTATACCATTCCAAGTCTATTCTTGTTTTCATCTATCTTACAATTAAAAACTATTTTGTTATGTGAAAACTTAGTGATTAAAGTCCTCACGAACTTGATGGCACACTTTATTCTTTGCCCCTAAATAAACTTGAACCATTGTGACAACTTTGTTGTATATGCTTGCACTTATAAGTTGGAATTAGCAGAACCGTGTTTTCATGAGGAACGTTTTCAAAATTGCACACAAATGCAAAGGGGTCATTTCCTAGCATCGGTGTACTCAGTTGATATCATTTTCTTTTGTCTCTGGATGTCACTGGTGTGAAATAAAGAGGGAACTTGTAAGTCCATGGAGTTTGTATCCTGTGTTAGAGAAACGCCTGGGCCTCTAGCCTAAGCCATGCCTAATCATGGTGGAAACTTGCAGCATCACCATAATGAGCTATCTATGAAGCATCCTCAATAAAAAGCTATGCATATGGTAAATAAAAAGATTGCTGAGATGCTCATTGTCTGCATGCCTTGTCATTTTGGTTATGGCAAAGCTCCTGTTCCATGTGCAAGGGGTACCCCGTTGGCGGTTCTCAATGATATGCAAATACTTACAATGACAAGAACTTACCTAGACCCAAAGTTGAGTATGCATGAGGTGTGGCCCTCATATTCAAGGGACTTGAATTGCCAACTTATACTTCGTCAAGCATATACTCCAACTTTGCCACTTTAACCTTAATCACTAAAAGATGCTTATGATAGGGGCAATGAGGGCTGAAAGCTAACAAGTGCCATAATTTTTGGAAGCTCTTTTTGAAACTTGTAATCCCTGCTTCCTTTACAAAAAGGCCTTTCTTCCACTATTGTTGAGTCTCCACCTTTTACCTTTAGGCACCATTAAGAGAGCATAGTTGTCATTCTGTGTGCAGTGTTCCAAAGCTTATTAATTGATGCATATTGTGATATTACTTGTTCTTGTGCTATTTGTTTCTAGTCACCCTTGTGAACTTTGAAGGTGTCCTATGCATCTATTTGCTACTCTATGAGGGACAAGCTGATTGCCACTATGCTATGTTTTCTTTATGTGAAACAAACAAACGTTTTTCAATGCATGTTATTCATGATCTTTGTTTGTAGCTTGTCATGTTGCATGCATAGTTACTATGTCCAATTGTTAGAACTCCATCTTTCATGCACATGTTTAGAGTTCTTTGATCCCATCTTTCAATGCTTGCAAATGGTTGGATCTTTATTGTGAGGGTGCATGTCACCTCAAAAATTATTCCTTTTATCACTTACCTACTCGGGGACGAGCAGGAGTTAAGCTTGGGGATGCTAATACGTTGGAAACGTATCTATAATTTTTGCTGCTCCATGCTTGGTTAGTATCTACTTTGCTTTACTTGTCCACACTTTGAGGTGCTTTTTACATGTTTTCTGGTACTAACCTACTAACAAGTTGCAACAGTGCCAGATGCCTATTTTCTACTGTTTTTGGTTTCAGAAAAGTTAGTAAAGAAATATTCTCGGAATTAGACGGGACAAACGACAAAGTAAATTACTTTACGTGGGGAACAAGAAGTTCAGAGGGGAGATGAGGAGGCATGCCAGAGAAGCTAACCCCCCTCCTAGGCGCGGGTGGGCCCTACCCCATGCCTGGGTAGAGTTTGCCCCCTCTGGTCGCCGCCTCGGCCTCTCCCTTCGCCTATAAGAATCCCCCGATGCAGAAACCCTAAGTACCCAATCAAATCTCCACAAAACCATTTGTATTCTCCGCCACCATCGTCCCTAGATCGGGAGGATCTGAAGTTCTTCCCGGCACCCTGTCGAAGGGGAGATCATCCCGGAGGCCTTCTCTCTGGTATGATGCGTGAGTAGTTCCATCTTATACTATGGGTCCATGTAGTAGCTAGATGGTTGTATCTCCTCCTTTGTGCTTTCATGTATAGATCTTGTGAGCTCCGTTCATGATCAAGATCTAATCTATTTGTAATCATGCATGTTGTGTTTGCGGGGATCCGATGGATATTGAGATTATTATGTTGGTTTGATTAATGGTTTTATCTTTATGATTCTAGCATGTCTGTGTTTTTTGTGATCTTGCATGCTCTCCGTTGTTAGTAGCTATCTTGGCCAAGTAGTTCCTAGTGACTCCAAGAGGGGGTATTTATGCTCGATAGTGGGTTCGTGCCTCTAGTTTCCAAGGGAACTGACCGAAATATCTTTGGTTGTAGATGTGTTTTTGCCACTAGGGAGAAAACAATGGTCTCTTGTTCATGGAACATGTGGACTGTTTACCTTACACACTTTTCTTAAAGCAGTTGTTTGTTGCTTGCAACTTAATACTGGAGGGGGTTCGGATGATAACCTGAAGGTGGACTTCTAGTCATAGATGCAGTTGGATGGCGGTCTATGTATCTTTTTGTATTGCCCAATCGAATCTCATAGGATCTTTCTGACTAGTAATTGCATTGTTATGCCTTGCTCAGTTCCTGTCAATTGCCCTGCTGTAATTTGTTTACCCTTCATGCCATGTTGTTTATCTAAGGAGAGCACGTCTGGTGAACTATGGACCGTGGTCCAATCTTTACCATTGATACATCTTCCACTGCTACTTGTTTGCTTGTTGAAAACCATTGCCTTCCACACCATACGTTTAATCCTTTGTTACAGCAAACCGGTGAGCTTGACAACCTCACTGATTCGTTGGCGCAAAGTCTTGAGTTTGTGTTCTGCAAGTCTCCGTGTTGCTTGCAACACCTGTGTGATGTTTCCTTCCTCCTACTACTTCGATACCCTCGGTTTCTTACTGAGGGAAAACTTGGTGTTGTGCTGATTCACACATTTCTCTTGGGATTCCCAATGAAGCGCTCCTACATCAACTCAGCGCTGCATCACCAGCCGACCATGGATAGCTAGCAGGAGCCATCGCCGCGCCTAGCCACCATGTCTAGGAGGCAGCTGACCGTCCATCGCCACACCCTATCTAGCCCTCGCATGCAGCCAGGCCCTGGACCACCCTAGCACAGCCGTTCCCTTTGTCTCTGCACCATTCCGAGAGCACGCCAGAGCGCCGCGCCTGACACGCTCGCACACGCCGCGCCTCGCCTTTGCTGCCCGTTCCTGCAATCACCGCGACACCAGTAACCCTCCAGACATCCCCGTTCAACGCTGCGCGACCCATAGCACTCGTGCAATGTCAAAATCACCGTCGGTGCCACGTAGAGAATCGATCGTTCCCGACCATTTTTGGTCGCCCCTTGTCGCGCCATTACGTCCTTGAGCATCGCCAGGAGACCGCGAACTGTCCTACACCTTCTGTCATGCCTTTAGCTCGCTATATCATCGACCCCGTCTGTAACTACCTCGGTGAATTACGCTCCTAGTTACAAGCCTAGATGAGCAGAAATGGTTGAAATAGTACGGTGGGGCCCAAATGCCACTCACAGGTAGACCTTTCGGCCGTCCCAACCATTTCCAAACATCGGGACAAGAACGGGCCAGAATCGGCGAAGGGATCAACTACATACACAAATGAGTATGTATGCAAGCCACCATACAATAGTACATCAGAGCCATTCCATCTAAAAAGAAAGGAAATATAGCAACGCCATACGGCAAGATCCAAATATCCTAGATAGGTATAATAGTTTAGGATAGCTCCTCATACATCAAACATCAGAGTATCAAGCGGAAGCGGAAAACAAGATCCGAGTACGGATAAGAAGCAAATCGGCATAAGATGCCCCATAAATAAACACATCCCGCCCACAGATCTCACGGATCCCCGTTCCCGGAATCTCTACACCGAATGATCGTTGCCCACATCGTCCGTCTCTTCCACCCAGTATCCATCTTGCGAGAGTACCTGTTCATCTGAACCAATAATTTATCGTGTGAGACCCTAGGGGTACTCAGCAAGTCTTTATGCCTCTAAAGGGGACACAACCTGGGGTGACGCAATTGCAGCAAAAGATAAACCCTAACAATTCTATAGATACTCGCTAACCATCCGCCTAACCAGAGATAGACGGATGTCCGTGAATTAATAACAACAGTTATAACGGTAATCTTAACAGATCCATCCTCCTCCTCGCTTACCGACGAGGAAGCGGACGAACAACCCCCCATCCGTTGGCAGTTTTATTATCCATTCCGTGAGTGTTGCACTATTTACTAGTCAGGTACCTAGTCTAGTCAAATTAAAAGCGGTACTTTAGTTATGCTTGTCTATGATCGAGAAACTGTGCTCCAAGTCGTCCATAACCGCGGACACGGCTTTCAGAAAGTTTTACCCTGCAGGGGTGCACAAATAGCAACACACACTCGATATGCCTCGGAAAAACCAAATCAAAACCCAACGAGGCAGTCACGACAAAGCAATTACAGGATTCAGAAATATTTCAGGGGGCCACCCCATTGAGCTACCCGCAACGAAGTTAGCTGACTCCGAGACGGCCTCAAGGTTTGCGTCAGTGGCTGTAAACGACTGGGAACCCGAAAATGTGACTGGGCTTGTCGATACCGCGAAAACACTCCGCTTTCCTAACAGACAAAGGTGCGACCTGCACAATTTAAATAAAGCGATAAAAGCATGGCATAAGTACAGGATAGTAAATAAAACCTCAAACTAGTTTGTGGCCCTCAAGAAATAAGAATGAATCAAGCTCTGGCTCAGGGGGGTTCATAAGCCTCCCGGATGTGGATAGCGCGAATATTCAAGGAACAGGAATCAAGTACTCGGGGTCCTACGGGACACAAGTGAGCCTGAAAAACCAAATAGCAAATATGGCTCACCGATGCCACTTTCATTAGTTATCCCATTACTACTCAGGTTAAGTTGTATAGGTACCTCGTTATCCATCAGACACTCACATACCCTACACATGCTGTTCTATGACTCGCATGGCTCAAACAACTCCTGTAGTAATGGCCCATGGGATGGAGGAACAAGCTTCGGTGGGGTTTAAAAGTAAAGGCTATGCAATACTTGGGATTCAATTTAATGCAATCGCGACTCAATGATGCAAGAATAAGATAGAGGCAATAGGTACTATATGTATGCAAGCATGTGGTAGTGCTTGCCTGGCAGCTCAGTTGAAGCAAGGGATGGATCTGGGTAGTGCTCCTGGTTCTCTTGATATATCCCCTGCTCAGCGTCTATTCGAAGAAGAACCAAACAAACAAGGGCCAACATAAATAAAGTGCACAGCATATGAATAAATGCATCAAGCAAACAATCATGCCATGATGAATGATGCACAAGTTGCATGGTAGTAAAGTAGCATGGCATGGGTGAGGTGTGGAATACAAGAATAAACATTTTATTGAGTTTTGGGCCCATTTTATTCACAAATTAGTTGCTGTTCACATTATATTTATATGATGCATGCTTCAAATCAAACCATGGAATGCATAAACAGAAAGGTCTCGTCGAGCTAATCATTTTAGACATATCATTTGTTAAATTTGGAGCTATAAAATAAAAGTTATTAATTAAATAAGGTAAAAGGGCATTTTATTGTAATTTTAATCAACTTGGAAAATAAAGTGTTCAAAATATATTTTGAAGGCTATATCTGAACTCCTCATATTTTTCTGATTTGAAAACATATATTATTTGCATTAATTGGATTTGTAAATCAAAAGTTATTTAAAAACAGAATTAAATTTGAATTTGAATTAATTTGAAAAAGATTTGAATTAAAACAGAAAAGCAGAAAAACTTTTGTTACACGCACAGAACTAGCCACAATCGATGACCAGTGGGTCCACCGGCTGACTCAGCGCAGTGAGCTGGCGATGGAGGGGTGGGGGTTTTCTCTGGATTTTCTCACCGAGGAATCCAGCCACGAGGGCGTGTGGGCCCAGAGGTTGGCGGGGCCACCGCGCACGCGACCCAGCCAGGGCGTGACACGTGGGCGATCCCAGGCGCGGGGAGGGACTGGTCCGTGCCGGTCGGTTTCTCCTAGGGGTGTTTTTAGAAAAATCTAAAGCTGGTTGACTGGTGGGCTCCGAGGAGCCTTGGTTTAAGCGGAAAACAGAGGGGATTAAGTAAAAGCAGCCCGGTCGCCGGTCGGTATCGTCGTCTGCAGAAAACAGAGGACCGGCCGGAGTTTGGTCGACGATGGCGACCAAACGGCGACGGATCTCGCCAAACCGCAAAAACGGAAAACGACGAGGGGACTACGGGCTACAAGTTTCGGCAGGAGGCGTCACGGGTGGGCTGTGGCCGGGCAGGTGAAGCGAGGAACAGGGCGGTCGGTGCTGCGTTTACATGATCTGCACAAGGCATGTATGAGCGCCGACGGAAGGCGGCGGCGATGCAAGGTGAGAGGGGGCGGGAGACGATGTCTAGGGGGTCGGTGAGCTCACCAGGAACTCGTCGGTGTAGGCGAAGGAGCTCGGGCGGTCCCGATCTGGCGCGGGGCTTGCTGGCCGGAGCTTCGGGTCCAGGGCGTCTACGGCGGCGACGAGCTCGCTCGGAAGCTCCGGCCGATCTCGACAGGTCGAAGAAGAAGAAGCAGAGGCACCTTCCTGGCGTCCAGAACAACCACTAGCACAGCTCCATCCGCCTCCTCTCGAAGTTGGCCGAGCTAGGGTTGGAGAGGCCATGGCGAGGCTTGGAAGGTAGAGAGGAATAGAGGCAGGAGGAGAGGGTCAGGGTCTTCTCCAGATTTCGATCTGGCTGCCTAGGGTGGTTGGGGAGAGGGGAGAGGAAGGAGCACATGGGTTTGGTCTCCACTTTTTGCAAAGCAAGAGAAGGCTCGGGTGGGGTAGGTTTCTCCCTTTCTTCTCTTTTTCTTGAAGCCAAAGAAAGAGTGGAGAGGGGTAGATCAGAGGTGAGATGTGGTGGGTGCTGGTAGGGGAGAGGGGAAAGCCAAGAGAGATAGAGAGGAACCGAGAGGGGGAGGGGTAGCTCTAGGGTAGATGGGCTCGGGTTAGGGTTAGGTATGGCTCGGGTTAGGGAGGGGAGGTAGCTAGGTGGGCCAGGGTGAGGAACCAGGTAGGGCCAGCTAGAGGAGAGAGGGGGGTAAGGCCGAGAGAGAGGGGAACATGGTAGCTAGGGTTTGGTCATGGGGATGGTGAAGAGGGGAGATTAGGTGTAGGGCTTGATGGGGGTATGGTAGATTAGGGTTTTAGAGAGAGAGAGAGATGTGGTGTGGTTCTCTTTGACAAGATCAAGCAAGACCAAAACAAGCTCAAGCAAGAAATGGCCAAAAGAGAGAAGAAAAGGGAGGTGGTGATGGGTGGATGGAGATGATGATGAGGTTTAAGCAAGATCAAAATAGATCAAGCCCAAAAGAAGGGATAGAGATAGAAATGAACCACTCAAGAATCGAATAAAAACCAAATACTAGAAAAGGTGGCACTTGCATGGCCCATGCAAAATATTTAATACCATGTTGATTCTTGTGAAAACAATAATATTAAACATGGCATTGTTCATTTGCATTTCCAAAGGTGGAATAAAGCCAAGCAAAAGAAATGAAAGGATGCCCCATGTGGAGTAGTTGGAGATGGCCATGTTTGAAATAAAATGAGACATGCTAGTGTGTATGTTCCACTAGATGATTACTAGTCCCAAAAATATTCCCACATGAGCATAAATCCATAATAATCCATATGGAAGCTAGGAAAAAGGGTTCCACTCACAAGGCATGCAAAGGTGGCCATGTGGCTCTCATATATCAATAATGTGAAAACAACATGATGCTAAGATGAGAGCATGTGGAAAGAATTGGATCCATCCCAACCCACATGAGCTAGAGGTAAAACCAATAAGTGCCAAGCTCATATTTAGTTGGATGGTGGAATTATAAGGTGGTGAAAGAAAGGTGGTGGAGTTAATAAGAGATATGCCCCAACTCAACTTGGGCATTTAAACAATATATCAAGAAGCAAATACAATATCAAGAGGCAAATACAATTAACAATGCATATGAGATAAGAACCAAATGAAAAGGGTTTTATATGATGCTCAAATGCAAGGTGGCATGATGACATGAGCATGATATAATTATGATGCAACAATTATATGTAGGAAGGTAGCATATATATAGACTAGGCTAGTAGCATTGCAATTGTTAGACAATTGGGATGCTACAACTCTCCCCCACTAAACAAGAATCTCGCCCCGAGATTCCTAGGAAAAAGAAAACAACACAAGGAGAGGCGGGTGTTCCACGAAGGTGACCCTCACGTTCCCAAGTTGATAAACAACGGAATGGTGCAACCACTACACCTTGCAAAACTTGCTAGACTTGTTGCGAGTCTTGCGTTTTGTTAGAGAAACAACGGTTAGAAGAGTTGAAGGATTGTCGTGAGACAAGAAGGATAGGATGAACATAGCTCCGGTTTTCTCAAAAACATGATAAAAGAATAGAACCACTTGTGAAAGAAAAGGAAGAGATGATGTATCATGGATAAAGAAAGGCACACCGTTAAGATTAAAGATTTACCGATACTAGAGAGGATGGATCTTTGCGTCGCCGAAAGAAAAGAGCTAGATTGGAGAGGTTTTGAACCACTATGATAATAACATCGTAACTTCTCTCGGGTTTGAGAAAGGAAGTACGAAAACAATATTGCCTTCAAACAATAGAGTCCCTTGATATCAACAGAAAGATTTATCTAGACATCGTCGGATTAGATTTTGGTTGCGCCGGTAAGACCCAAAGGATCACGCAATTGAGGTGCGCGGATATAACTTCTAGAGACGGATGTGAAGCTAGATTATGGTGGAATCCCGAGAAGCAAAGAATATGGAGGATCTGGAGTTTATTGTAGAGATACTTATTGCTTCCTTTAACCTTGAGGCTAATGCAATAGATTTGTGAATGATGGCATCAACCATAATTGGCTTTACCACAGAAAAAGAATTGATGATACAGAGAGAGAGATAGTTTCCTTTCGTCTTGTTTGGGGATGTCGAGCACCGGTAGAAAGACGAGGATAGAAAAGAGTTTGCGTTTGTTTCAACCAGATAATTGAGGATTTTGCTCCGTGTAGAAAGGGTGAGATCACCAACAAGAGATTATTGATTACTTTCTTCGAGAGAGCACTCCGGAAAAACAAGGACGGAATTAAAAGTATCAAGGGATAAAGGCCACTTCTAACTTCTGTGGAATGAGTGAAATCACATTAATTCACCAATTCAATGTACAAGAGCAAATGATAAGAGTAGTGGTATGGTAGCTACTCCATCCCGCACTCAAAGCATTACTCCGCACATGAATAAGAAAACCATGCAACCCAACTACGGAAACAGACTGAAGGTATTGATAATAAGAGCTCATGGAACTCCGTAAGAAGACAAAGATTGATGCAAACGATTCACCGGATCCAAGATAGATAAGGGTGATGATGTTGTCGTCATGTCGTAAGTAACCGGCCACCGGAAAGATATGAAGGAAGATTACGAAGAACAACTACAAGATTCCACAGCTACAGAAAAGATAGCACCAACTTGAACAGAAGGAATACCAGATCTGGAAAGTCTTCATGGCCTCCGGTGGATTGAGCATAGACGATAGAACGAGAGGGTTTCAAAAGATTACTTGACGAGACTGAGGTGAAAGTCTCCATGTTCTTCTTGAAAAGATTGAGAGATATTTAGCATCCTTGAGGAAACTTTAGCGAAACGATGATGATAACTAGCCAACAAGGAACAACTCCGGATTGGTTGAAGATGGAGGATGGAATTAACAATGGACGTGCTAATTCCAGAATTGAAGCAATGTATTTAGCAGAAGGACGTGGTCGAGATAGGTGACTTCAAGAAGCCAGAATTCACGCTTTGAGAACTTTGCACACAGGCAGTGTTCTCGAAGCTTGAGAGAAAGAGACATAGATGATCTTCCATGTTCTCCCATTGATATGGAATAGGCAAGCATATTATCAACATATATCACCATGGATTAACAGGATATTCCCAGAATATCAAGTTCGAGAGGCGGGAGAAACAAACAAATGCTCGAAACACTTTCTGAGCTCAACGCTCTTTGGAAAGATCAATATTACGAGCACGGGTTCGTGTTGAAGAAGATGCACTGGAAGAATAGATTATCTGGTCCTTCGGAAGGAAAAGAGATGTCACCTGGTTCACATTGTCGATCGGATCACCGGTTACAAAGATAAAGAGATCTAGGATGAAGAAACGATGATATAGCTTTGCTTATGGTGTGAGCTATCAGAGACAAAAAAGATGCGCAGATATGGGGTTGAAAAGGTGTGCAGCATGATGGACAGATGATAGACCACCGTAGTGTTTTGAGAAACTCCGGATTGCCAAAGCTGCTTGAATATGCATAGATATGATCACGGGGTACTCGAAATCACAGGAGATAACCTTATCCTCCAGATGGTGATGGCTGATAGCATTTTCCATATTCCAATCGACACTTATCATGAGTGGAATATAGCTATGCCGAGAGCCAAATTACAATCATCAGCATCGGATCGACACATGTTATGTAATTAGCCCAAGAGAATTGTTGATGAAACGAAACCCCAGGATTAAGCGCCGGTGACAAAAGAATGAGTTAGCATGGACATGCTGATAAAAGAAGATAGATAATGTTTCACATACGACTGAAAATGAGTGTGGAAACACGGATGTATCAAAGAAAAAATTTCCGCATTTTTCGGCATTAAACTACCAATAGATGCGCAAAATCACTTATCAGATAGAGATTAGCAACTGATGGTTACACAGAACGTGGAGTTGCTAGAAGGAAGGACACCCTTAAGAAGATGGCACCGGTTAACAAGGAGTTAGATAGATCGCGCCGGTTTCCAAAAACCTGTCAGTATGGAATGTACCAACAGTTGATAACCAAAAGGCAGATAGAGATAACAAGTGGATGCAACAGATGGACAAGGAATTACACACACACACACACTTTCTATGGTACTACGGAAACCCAGAACACGTGAATCCTAGTTTGAACTTTAGGAAGAGGATTGAAAACGTTGCACTTCCTTACTAGAAAAGGGTGGTGGGTGGGTAAGAAGAAAAGTGGAAGCAGTCCTACTCTCGCGTTTTGTTTTTCCCTAGTATACATAACTACCAAAAATATTTGCTAAACTGACAACGACCATTTGGCTGAGACCCTGAAGGTTTGGATGGCTCTGATACCAATTGTAACTACCTCGGTGAATTACGCTCCTAGTTACAAGCCTGGATGAGCAGAAATGGTTGAAATAGTACGGTGGGGCCCAAATGCCACTCACAGGTAGACCTTTCGGCCGTCCCAACCATTTCCAAACATCAGGACAAGAACGGGCGACGTAATCGGCAGGCGAAGGGATCAACTACATACACAAATGAGTATGTATGCAAGCCACCATACAATAGTACATCAGAGCCATTCCATCTAAAAAGAAAGGAAATATAGCAACGCCATACGGCAAGATCCAAATATTCTAGATAGGTATAATAGTTTAGGATATCTCCTCATACATCAAACATCAGAGTATCAAGCGGAAGCGGAAAACAAGATCCGAGTACGGATAAGAAGCAAATCGGCATAAGATGCCCCATAAATAAACACATCCCGCCCACAGATCTCACGGATCCCCGTTCCCGGAATCTCTACACCGAATGATCGTTGCCCATATCGTCCATCTCTTCCACCCAGTATCCATCTTGCGAGTGTTCATCTGAACCAATAATTTATCGTGTGAGACCCTAGGGGTACTCAGCAAGTCTTTATGCCTCTAAAGGGGACACAACCTGGGTGACGAATTGCAGCAAAAGATAAACCCTAACAATTCTATAGATACTGCTAACCATCCGCCTAACCAGAGATAGACGGATGTCCGTGAATTAATAACAACATTATGGCGGTAATCTTAACAGATCCATCCTCCTCCTCGCCACCGAGGAAGCGGACGAACAACCCCCATCCGTTGGCAGTTTTATTATCCATTCCGTGAGTGTTGCACTATTTACTAGTCAGGTACCTAGTCTAGTCAAATTAAAAGCGGTACTTTAGTTATGCTTGTCTATGATCGAGAAACTGTGCTCCAAGTCGTCCATAACCGCGGACACGGCTTTGAAAGTTTTACCTATAGGGTGCACAAATAGCAACACACACGATATGCCTCGAAAACCAAATCAAAACCCAACGATCCACGACAAAGCAATTACAGGATTCAGAAATATTTCAGGGGGCCACCCCATTGAGCTACCCGCAACGAAGTTAGCTGACTCCGAGACGGCCTCAAGGTTTGCGTCAATGGCTGTGAACGACTGGGAACCCGAAAATGTGACTGGGCTTGTCGACATGAAAACACTCCGCTTTCCTAACAAAAGACAAATGCGACCTCGCACAATTTAAATAAAGCAGTAAAGCATGGCATAAGTACAGGATAGTAAATAAAACCTCAAACTAGTTTGTGGCCCTCAAGAAATAAGAATGAATCAAGCTCTGGCTCAGGGGGGTTCATAAGCCTCCCGGATGTGGATAGCGCGAATATTCAAGGAACAGGAATCAAGTACTCGGGGTCCTACGGGACACAAGTGAGCCTGAAAAACCAAATAGCAAATATGGCTCACCGATGCCACTTTCATTAGTTATCCCATTACTACTCAGGTTAAGTTGTATAGGTACCTCGTTATCCATCAGACACTCACATACCCTACACATGCTGTTCTACGACTCGCATGGCTCAAACAACTCCTGTAGTAATGGCCCATGGGATGGAGGAACAAGCTTTGGTGGGGTTTAAAAGTAAAGGCTATGCAATACTTGGGATTCAATTTAATGCAATCGCGACTCAATGATGCAAGAATAAGATAGAGGCAATAGGTACTATATGTATGCAAGCATGTGGTAGTGCTTGCCTGGCAGCTCAGTTGAAGCAAGGGATGGATCTGGGTAGTGCTCCTGGTTCTCTTGATATATCCCCTGCTCAGCGTCTATTCGAAGAAGAACCAAACAAACAAGGGCCAACATAAATAAAGTGCACAGCATATGAATAAATGCATCAAGCAAACAATCATGCCATGATGAATGATGCACAAGTTGCATGGTAGTAAAGTAGCATGGCATGGGTGAGGTGTGGAATACAAGAATAAACATTTTATTGAGTTTTGGGCCCATTTTATTCACAAATTAGTTGCTGTTCACATTATATTTATATGATGCATGCTTCAAATCAAACCATGGAATGCATAAACAGAAAGGTCTCGTCGAGCTAATCATTTTAGACATATCATTTGTTAAATTTGGAGCTATAAAACAAAAGTTATTAATTAAATAAGGTAAAAGGGCATTTTATTGTAATTTTAATCAACTTGGAAAATAAAGTGTTCAAAATATATTTTGAAGGCTATATCTGAACTCCTCATATTTTTCTGATTTGAAAACATATATTATTTGCATTAATTGGATTTGTAAATCAAAAGTTATTTAAAAACAGAATTAAATTTGAATTTGAATTAATTTGAAAAAGATTTGAATTAAAACAGAAAAGCAGAAAAACTTTTGTTACACGCACAGAACTAGCCACAGTCGATGACCAGTGGGTCCACCGGCTGACTCAGCGCAGTGAGCTGGCGATGGAGGGGTGGGGGTTTCTCTGGATTTTCTCACCGAGGGGAATCCCAGCCACAGAGGCCGACGTGCGGGCCCAGAGGTTGGCGGGGCCACCGCGCGCGCGACCCAGCCAGGGCGTGACACGTGGGCGATCCCAGGCGCGGGGAGGGACTGGTCCGTGCCGGTCGGTTTCTCCTAGGGGTGTTTTTAGAAAAACCTATAGCTGGCTGACTGGTGGGCTCCGGGGAGCGCGGGTTTAGGCGGGAAAAACGGAGGGGGCTTAAGTGCAAGCGCCGCCGTCGCCGGACTTTTTCGCGTCCGCAGAAAACAGAGGAACGGCCGGAGTTTGGTCGACGATGGCGACCAAACGGCGGCGGATCTCGCCAAACCGCAAAAACGGAAAACGACGAGGGGACTACG
Source organism: Avena insularis (assembly GCA_023614405.1). NCBI lineage: Eukaryota > Viridiplantae > Streptophyta > Magnoliopsida > Poales > Poaceae > Avena > Avena insularis. The sequence continues at coordinate 194,245,945 of CM042695.1, read as the reverse complement.
GGCTACAAGTTTCGTGCAGGGAGCGTCTACGGGGGTGGGCTGTAGCGCGCGGGGCAGGGCGAGGAACAGGGCGGTCGGTGCTGCGTTTGCTGCACAATGCCATGTGACAGCAGCCAGCAGAGCGCCTTCGGAAGGCGGCGGCGATGCAAGGTGAGAGGGGGCGGGAGACGATGTCTAGGGGGTCGGTGAGCTCACCAGGAACTCGTCGGTGTAGGGGAAGGAGCTCGGGCGGTCGCGATCTGGCGCGGGGCTTGCTGGCCGGAGCTTCGGGTCCAGGGCGTCTACGGCGGCGACGAGCTCGCTCCGGCAAGCTCCGTCTTCGATCTCCGGTACAGGTCGAAGAAGAAGAAGCAGAGGCACCTTCCTGGCGTCCAGAACAACCACTAGCACAGCTCCATCCGCCTCCTCTCGAAGTTGGCCGAGCTAGGGTTGGAGAGGCCATGGCGAGGCTTAGAAGGTAGAGAGGAATAGAGGCAGGAGGAGAGGGTCAGGGTCTTCTCCAAATTTCGATCTGGCTGCCTGGGGTGGTTGGGGAGAGGGGAGAGGAAGGAGCACATGGGTTTGGTCTCCACTTTTTGCAAAGCAAGAGAAGGCTCGGGTGGGGTAGGTTTCTCCCTTTCTTCTCTTTGTCTTGAAGCCAAATAAAGAGTGGAGAGGGGTAGATCAGAGGTGAGATGTGGTGGGTGCTGGTAGGGGAGAGGGGAAAGCCAAGAGAGATAGAGAGGAACCGAGAGGGGGAGGGGTAGCTCTAGGGTAGATGGGCTCGGGTTAGGGTTAGGTATGGCTCGGGTTAGGGAGGGGAGGTAGCTAGGTGGGCCAGGGTGAGGAACCAAGTAGGGCCAGCTAGAGGAGAGAGGGGGTAAGGCCGAGAGAGAGGGGAACATGGTAGCTAGGGTTTGGTCATGGGGATGGTGAAGAGGGGAGATTAGGTGTAGGGCTTGATGGGGGTATGGTAGATTAGGGTTTTAGAGAGAGAGAGATGTGGTGTGGTTCTCTTTGACAAGATCAAGCAAGACCAAAACAAGCTCAAGCAAGAAATGGCCAAAAGAGAGAAGAAAAGGGAGGTGGTGATGGGTGGATGGAGATGATGATGAGGTTTAAGCAAGATCAAAATAGATCAAGCCCAAAAGAAGGGATAGAGATAGGGATGAACCACTCAAGAATCGAATAAAAACCAAATACTAGAAAAGGTGGCACTTGCATGGCCCATGCAAAATATTTAATACCATGATGATTCTTGTGAAAACAATAATATTAAACATGGCATTGTTCATTTGCATTTCCAAAGGTGGAATAAAGCCAAGCAAAAGAAATGAAAGGATGCCCCATGTGGAGTAGTTGGAGATGGCCATGTTTGAAATAAAATGAGACATGCTAGTGTGTATGTTCCACTAGATGATTACTAGTCCCAAAAATATTCCCACATGAGCATAAATCCATAATAATCCATATGGAAGCTAGGAAAAAGGGTTCCACTCACAAGGCATGCAAAGGTGGCCATGTGTCTCTCATATATCAATAATGTGAAAACAACATGATGCTAAGATGAGAGCATGTGGAAAGAATTGGATCCATCCCAACCCACATGAGCTAGAGGTAAAACCAATAAGTGCCAAGCTCATATTTAGTTGGATGGTGGAATTATAAGGTGGTGAAAGAAAGGTGGTGGAGTTAATAAGAGATATGCCCCAACTCAACTTGGGCATTTAAACAATATATCAAGAAGCAAATACAATATCAAGAGGCAAATACAATTAACAATGCATATGAGATAAGAACCAAATGAAAAGGGTTTTATATGATGCTCAAATGCAAGGTGGCATGATGACATGAGCATGATATAATTATGATGCAACAATTATATGTAGGAAGGTAGCATATATATAGACTAGGCTAGTAGCATTGCAATTGTTAGACAATTGGGATGCTACACCGTCGAGCTCCGCCCATGCCGCACTGCCTCTCTCGCTCGGCTATAAAAGGAGGCCACCCCAGCCTCAGTTAGCCACACCATTCCACTCCCCACCTCTCACAGAACCTCCTACACCTCTCCCTGGAGCAAGGAGAGCTCCGCATCGCCGGAATTTCACCGGAGTCTGCCGCGGAGGAGGAGAAGAGGAGCCGTTGATTGGAGCCACCCCAGGAGCCGCCGTGACCACCGCTCGAACCGCTGTCGTTGACAACATCGTTTGCCCCCAACACCGACCCTAGCTGGAGCCCTGGTGAGCCTCACACGACCCCCACCGCCGCGTTAGGGTTTAGACCTCGCCGGAGCTGTTCGTCGTTGATGATGAGCCTCAGCCGTTAGATTAGATTCTAATCGCACGGTCCAAAATGCCACTTACCGCTTCGTGTAGCCAGAGTCGCTGATGCATGGGGTCATCACTTAACTCAGCCCGCGCACTATGTTGTGTGCAGTGGGCCGGCCCAGTTAGTTCCCGCGCGACCTAGTAGATTCAAATATATATTTTTCAATTTAGTTCAAACTCTAGTTCTTTAGTAGATTAAAAAATCAATTCAGAGAGATTCACTGAACCAAATTGCATGAAACTAATTTTGTTAGAAAGGTATTGAAATTTTTAATCCAAACCCGTTGGATTCAAACCATTTGAAATTATATATCATCTATAGTAAAAATAACAAGGCAGAGACTTTTCTGCATTTAAACTTTTTCAAAAATCAACAATAAATTCTTTTGAGTTGATTCCAACTCTCAAAAATCACATTTGACCAGACCTTTCTGAATATATAAAAACATCTAGGTTTACTTGCAGTAATAATGGACAAGTACTAAAATAATTCCCCATGGGCATTTCTAGTCACTCTAATTAATTAAAATAATAATGTTAAACCTTATTAAATTGTGACACCACTTTAAATCATATTCCCAAGTATTGAAATATGTGGTGATGACATGTGTCAACATGATCCCATATTTTAATTGGAGGATATTAAATCTTAAGTAGTTTTCAATGAGTAGAAATTACTTTTCCAAAATAAAATAAATAAGACTAAGCCTTTAATCCTTGTGATGATGCTAAATCATCTAGTGTGAACCTTTGTGTGCCAAATAGAAGTAATTAACTATTGTTTGGTGATTTTGCACCTCGTATTTGTTTATAGACACTAGTACCGACCAAGCATACGAAGAGGAAGGAGACTACTACGAAGAGGAAGCAGAGGAGAACTTCAACCACTGCACTGCTCAAGGCAAGCTCACACTTGAAACTTTGCAAGCCATCTTAGCAAGCTAACCCTTGCATGATAAGTATGCAAACTAGAGGCCTTAGGCATATTTGGTTATACCCCTTTATTATACCAAATCCCAGTTTTACTTGCAAGCTTTATTCTTTTATTTCTTTATCAAAACTTATTTATTGCTTTTACTTAGTAACTTTTGAATTTTGGAAAGATATTATAGGTAGCATAAAGAGCATAAAACTTGGTCTAAGTTAGTTAGAACTATATGCCATACTGAGGCATGAGATTAGATTTGGATAAGTCACACTTGTTTAGCACCCCTCATTAGTGACTACCCCCAACTTTAGTGGCTAGTGCGAAGCATAAAACTTGACCACTTGAGATGGGAATACTTGGTGAAAAGGATACTGAAAACCTTAGAATGATGAGTCATTCTAATGAAATGTTTTGACATGTGTTATGAACACCAGATGATTTCATGATGAAAATGTTGAGGCATGAGCCTTAGCCCTTTTATAAAGCTGATGGTTGGGTTCGGATGCAATACCATTCCAATTTTACCGTACAACCACAATACCCGAATTTGGGTAGGGCTTAACTAGAAGTTTATATATCTTAGTATGGGTTCCCTTGCGGCCGAGGTTTGAGCTGAGGCTACCTCGTGATGATTATCCACATGTGCAGTTCCCAAGATGACAGATGGTCATGGTTGGGAGGCCAAACTCATAGGGGAGGTGCCTATACTAGGGTGTGTAATTGAAAGTTTAGGATTGATTATCCGCATATTGAGTATGGTGATTCAGGATTGTTCCTGACAGATGTATTGAATGTTGTGGTGAAAGTGTACAATCTCTGCAGAGTGTCAAACTATTCGAATAGCCGCGTCCGCGGTTATGGAGAGTTGGAGTGGCCATACTATTCCGTCGTCAGATGTTTTCAAAATGACTTGTGAAATGAACTATGACTTTGACTTGTCCACAATAGGGTTGTGAACATGAAAACTAAGTTCCCACTTAGGTGTTATAGAACATTAAACTAGTATGCTTTACTTCTAAACTCAGTTAGAGATAAACCTAGCTTTTTGCTAAACAACGTAGAGCTTAGGATTCCTACGTGAACCACTTTACTTATTAGTGATAGTTTGTGAGTATTTAAAGAGTACTCATGGCTTTGTCCCTGGCTATTCCTATGGCCAGAGGACTACCAGGATGATGGACAGCAGGAAGTCTATGACAACTAGGATCATCTCCCATCGTCAGCATTGCATGTGACCCCTGAAGATGAAGCTTCAACCATGCTATCATTATTATTATATACCACTATGTTGATTGTATTAAGACTGGATCATGAGATCCTTTATTTGTAAGACCCTTATTCTGGTTTGTAATGGATGATGAACTCTGGTACCAATCTGTTATGTCTCGCAAAAATGGTAATCCTGGGATTGCGATGTATGGCATAACAGGCATTTGGGATTAAAAATATGGGTGTTGACACGCACTCGCGAGGCAGCACACACACACGCACACCCCACCCTGATCACACCAGACACAACACACACCACGCACCTCACGGACACACACATAAGCACATGACGCACCAACAGGACCCAACACACTAGCACACTACATGCCTGGCGCCAACGCGCATGCAAAAAACACATGTACCTGGACGCACCCAGCCCCACATGCCTCCCTATCGCCACCTACCCCTAGTCCTCGCATCACTCGTCTCTCCCTCGATAGCACGCCGCCACCTATGCCATTCGCGAGCCCCGTCGCCACGTTTTTCTTGGCACCCTTTCCACTCCTGCCGAGCTTGCCAAGCCGCCGCTAGCCCTGCTCCTCGACCTCGCACGCCTTCTATGGTTGTCCTCTATTGCTCTGCCCATGGCTATTCGACCTCCTAGTGGCGCCTCCGCCGAGCTCCCTCCAGGCCATTGTTCGAGTTCCCGCCACCGCGGCCTCGCCCCGAGCATGCGGCTCCCTCTCCTTGCCCCGCATCGAGCTCCTCTCCGCCTAGCCCACCGCCTAAAATCCTGCCACCGTTAGTCCTCACCCCTGCCTTCGACCGCATGGCCTCCGCAACGCCATCTCTGTCTCCATCACCGTTCACCTCGTCCGCGTGTCCAGCCGCTCAAAGCCATCGCCTTCATCCGTACGAGACGCCCCCAAGCACGTTAGCAGCGTCGCCTAAGACCTCTGCCGCCTCCTTGATGTCTACGCACTTCTATTCTTGTAGACAGTTGTTGGGACTCCAAGTGCAGAGGTTTGTAGAACAGCAGCAACTTTCCCTTAAGTGGATTACCCAAGGTTTATCGAACTGAGGGAGGAAGTGGTCAAAGGTATTCCCTCTCAAGCAACCCTGCAATCAAGATACAAGAAGTCTATTGTGTCCACAACACACCCAATACACTTGTCAGGTGTATAGGTGCACTAGTTTGGCAAAGAGATAGTGAAATACAATTGGTAACGGTGCCATAAAATAGCTTCTGACTTGTTGTTGACGTGGGAGAACGTGTGTGAGTGCCAGAAAAGAGCTTGCCAGTGAGGTAAAGACTAAAGCAAGCAAACATGCAATAGATCTAGATGCAAATGGTGTTTCAATGTTTAGAAACAAGGCCTAGGGATCATACTTTCACTAGTGAACACTCTCTCATATAAATATCCTATCTTCATGATACTACTCTTAACTACTCTCCGGTTGGACACTCTAATCCATGGTAGGGCTATAACAGCACACCTCAAAGTCCGCCTTCCCCAATCTAGATAACCCCACACTGTCACCTTGAGATCTAGATGGTTCCAACAAACACCACAATTTCATAGAGACATCCAACTCCAAATATAACTCATAACAAATATTCAATCTAGCCAAAGTGCCACACACGGTATGCCCGCTGTCACTTTCACACACATGGGGAAAAGCATAGATCCATTAAAGCACAAAGAGTATTTATGTAGACTCAAGCCTAAGTGCCACCATGGCGTGCACGCTATCACTTTCACACACATGGGGAGAGCAGAGGTCTAATGAAGCACTTGAGTAGCAAGGTAGATCTAGTTGATTACAAAGCTCATGACCACAAGATCATGCATAGAGAGAGAGATGAACACATAGCTACCGGTAGATCCCCTAGCCCTGAGGAAGAACTACTCCCTCCTCATCATGGGAATCAGCGATGGTGATGAATATGGTGATGGAGATCGATGGAGATGGCTCCGGGGGCACTTCCCCATCCCGGCAGGGTGCCGGAACAGAGACTTTCTGTCCTCCAAATCTCCCCTTTGGTGGCGGTGGCGCTGTGGAGGTTTTTGTGGATTTCCGCCAGATTGTTTTAGGGTTTTTGGGTCGGAGGCTTCTTATAGGCGAAGGGGGAGGCCTCGGAGGCGGCCAGAGGGCCCACACCCTCCCCAGGAGTGGGCCAGGCTTGGCCGCGCCCAGGGGGGTTTGGCCACCCTCTGGTGCCTCTCCATCCCTCCTTCTGGATTCGTGTCCCTCAAGGAAAGTTATTAACTTTGGCTTTTGTCCCATCCAATTTCAAGAATATTGATTTTCTGCCTTTCTAGAACCAAAAACAGAAGAAAACAGGCAATTGGCACTGTGGCAACTTGTTATTAGGTTAGTTCTAGAAAAGATATAAAAACACCTCAAAGAAAGACAAAGCAAAGCAAAGTAGATATTAAACAAGCGTGGAACATCAAAAATTATAGATACATTTCTGACGTATCAAGCATCCCCAAGCTTAACTCCTGCTCGTCCTCGAGTAGGTAAGTGATAAAAAGAATAATTTTTGAGGTGACATGCACCATCAAAACCAAGATCGAACCATTTGCAAGCATTGAAAGCTGGGATCAAAGAACTCTAAACATGTGCATGAAAGATGGAGTTCTAACAATAGGACAAAGTAACTATGCATGCAACATGACAAGCTACAAACAAAGATCATGAATAACATGCATTGGAAAACGTTTGTTTGTTTCGCATATAGAAAACATAGCAGAGTGGCAATTAGCTTGTCCCTCATAGAGTAGCAATATAGATGCATATGACACCTTCAAAGTTCACAAGGGTGACTAGAAACAAATAGCACAAGAACAAGTAATATCACAATATGCATCAATCAATAATCTTTGGAACACTGCACATAGAATGACAACTATGCTCTCTTAATGGTGCCTAAAGGTAGAAGGTGGAGACTCAATAGTGGTGGAAGAAAGGCCTTTTATAAAGGAAGCAGGGATTACAAGTTTCAAAACGAGCTTCCAAAATTTATGGTACTTGTTAGCTTTCATCCCTCATTACCCCTATCATAAGCATCTTAAAGTGATTAAGGTTAAAGTGGCAAAGATGGAGTATATGCTTGACGAAGTATAATTTGGCAATCTCAAGTCCCTTGAATACGAGGGCCACACCTCATGCATACTCAACTTTGGGCCCAGGTAAGTTCTTGTCATTATAAGTATTTTCATATCATTGAGAACCGCCAACGGGGTACCCCTTGCACATGGTACAGGAGCTTTCCCATAACTAAAATGACAAGGCAAGCAGACAATGAGCATCTCAGCAATCTTCTTATTTACCATGGGAATATGGTGCTTTTTCTCTCTTTCCTCTTTTCTCAACGTGTCTCTTTTTTTATAAGAAGAATGCTTCATAGATGTCACTATGGTGATGCTGCAAGTTTCCACCATGATTAGGCATGGCTTAGGCTAGCGGCACAGGCATTTCTCTAACACAGGATATAAACTCCATGGACTCACAAGTTCCCTCTTTATTTCACACCGGTGACATCCATAGACAAAAGAGCATGAAATCAACTGAGTACAAATTACAAGTGCAATGTTGAAAACATTCCCCATGACAGCATGGTTCTATTAATTCCAACGTATAAGTGCAAGCATATACAACATAGATGACACAATGGTTCAAGTTTATTAGGGGCAAAGAATATAAAGTGTTACATCAAGTTTGTGAGGGCTTTAATCACTAAGTTTTCACATAACAAAATAGTTTTTAATTGGAAGATAGCTAAAAACAAGAATATACTTGGAATGGTGTAACACACCATGTATAGGAGTTTATAGTGGACACTTTGGAATAACTTGGTTTCTTGGGAGTTTGAAGCATGAGTAGAGCTTACTCATACAAGTGGAGGCTAGCAAAAGACTGGGAGCAACCAAATAAGAGAGCATAATGGCCATAATCATGCAGTGCAACAAAGCATACTAATCAAAGCATAGAGTGGTACTACAATTCAAGGACTAAATGATCATAGAGGCTAATGGTGACTTGTTCATAGTCATAACATGGTGTGAGCATGTGCCAAGTCAACCCAAACAAAGCATCAAAGGAGAATACCACGATACTATGCTTTTGTATGCTAAAACAACGCATGATTCCTTCAAGGCACATTAAGCAATCCTAATTGTTTGGAACAAGTCATGCTACAGCAATAATCACTAATCATAAGGTCAAAATAACATCTAGCATGACATGATAAAGTCTAAGTCACAGTCAATGCAAGCTCATCTTATACTTTCAAGGAGGAACTTCCTACTCCTTTCCAACACCAAACAACTTATTTGAAACAACTCACAAAGATAATAATCAATAAAGATCAGTGATCTTGTCTCACAAATCCAAAAATAAGAACTAAAAAGTTCTAAGCCAAAAGCACAAGAAAACTAAGGCTAAACACAGTGCTAGCAAAAGTGAACACTCACAAAACAATAAGAGTGAAAACTAGAGTGTTCTAGGCAATGGAAACAGAGTGTGTCTCTCTCCAAAAGAAGTGTGCTGTGATCAACCAACTTCCTCAAGCAAACTAAGCAAATAAAAACAAAAACCAAAACTAATACGCTCCAAGAACAACACAACTGTGCATGAAACAATAAAAACAAAGTGTCTAAAAAGACCTGAGATTTTTATTGATAAAGAAGGGGATGCCTTGGGCACCCCCAAGCTTTGACATCTGTACCTCTTGGATATTTCTTGGGGTGACACCGGTGTGGCATCCCCAAGCTTGAGCTTTTGTCCATTCTTCATCTCATTACATCATTCTCTCTCTACACCTAAAATTTTTCCTTCATACAAAACTTCACACAATCTTCATTAGCAACATTAGTGTATTCAAAAGATATTAGACCCTTAGGCAAAGCTTTGGAACAGCAAAACTTTTCACTAAAAACAAAATCTACTGTATCAACTCCTTCAAAAACCTCAATTCCCCAAAAGAGAACTCAAAAAGGAATCAATAAGAAGCAAATGCAAATAATGGCAGAAATCTGTCAAAACAGACTAGTAGGTAGAAATCGATTTTTTCGAAGACCTTCTATTGCTCAAATCAAAAATTGTTGAACTAACGAAAGTTAGATAACATACTGTGGGATTTATTCATAAATTGTAAGCGCAATCCGACTTACATAGACTCCTCACGAATTTTTTTGGTGGAGGACAGAAATCTGTTTCGGGACAGCAACTCCCCAAATCTTACTTCCCTCTCATTAGAGGTTATTCTTGGCACAAAAAACAAACAAAAATGATAAGTGTAACATCCCAAAAATATAAAAAATGATCATCAAACTCTAATCACTAAAATTAGGGTTAACAAAAACTTTGATTAATTGAAATCATATGAGTGCATGTGTGAATGAGATGATTTGATAAATGCATGAATGAACTTGTGTGATTAACCTAAAATAGAAACAAATGGTTTAAAGAGGGAAATAACATCATATAAAACATTTCCATGTAGAAACAAATCAAGAGAAAATCAAAAACAAATCAAATAAAGCAAATGGTTATTTTTGCCAATCTTGCTCACTAGGTCACTCTGAGTGTTTCTAGTTCAAGATTTCAAACAGAAACTTTCCCAATTCTTTTCACCCCTTTCTAGAACAAGTAAAACTTAATCAAAGCCCACCTTTCAAACTTATAGAAACATTTGGCAACCTCATTCAAATCACAATTCAAAATTGAGTCTTTATCATATGTGAAGATCACCCATTTTCAAAGCTCAACCAAACCAATGCCCCTTGACAAATCCAACTAACCAGACACTCCCTAGTAGGTGCCTAGCAAACCCACCAAGTTTGAATCCAAAATTCAAATTCAAAGTTCTTGTGGCCATTTCATCAAACACCTTGCAGATACAAATCAAACAAACATCTAACACTATTTGCAGCAGTAAATTTGGCCAACCTTGTTCCCTCTCTGGTTGCAACAAGCATTTAGTAGATCATCTAGCTTAGTTATAGCACCGCTCTGAGCTTCCCATTGCCATCAATTGTGAGTAGGCCGAGCCTCACCTTGCCACTCCAATGTGGACAGCAATCTAGAGGAAGAACTAGCTGCGCCAACCTTGTCTGGCATGCTTCCCATGCCTCCCCGCCCCCTCTAGACCAGCCCTAGCTCGAAGACAGAGACAGGAACCGGCGGAAACACCATGCCCGCGCCACTATCGACCATGCCGACACGCACCATTGTGCACGCGCCATTCCCACTCAACCCGACCACCTCGAGCCCTTGCCGCCCGCCAGCATGAACCCCACCGTCCCAGGAGACCACTAGACATGCTCGTTTCCTCGACCATACCCCGTAGCCGCCGCACGCCGCGAAGTTCGCCGTCGGTACCGTGCAGAGCACCACACGTTCCAGACCAAATCCCACCGCCCTACGCCTCGCCTTTAAGCTAGCAACGATCGCCAGGAGACCGCGCACCGTCCCCTAGCCTCAGCCACGCTGATAGCCGCCTGTACCGTCGCCTCCGACGACCTCAGCCCACGCCGTGCTGCCCCTCTTGCTCGCCTATAAAAGGAGGCCTCCCCAGCTCGATTCCTCCACACCATCTCACTCCCCACCTCTCACTGATACTTCCCACTTCTTCCCGAAGCAAGGCGAGCAGCGCATCGCTGGAATTTGGCCGGAGCCCGATGCTGATGGAGAAGAAGGGAGCCGTCGATTGGAGCCGCCCTAGGAGAAGCTGCCGGTACGAGGAGAACCGCCATCGTCGACTTCGTCATTCGCCCCCATTGCCGACCCTCGCTAGAGCCCCGGTGAGCCTCCCACGACCCCCACCTGCCACGCTAGGGTTCTGTCTCGCCGGCGCTGCCCGACATGGACGTTGAACTAGAGCCGTTCGATTAGAACTAGATCCCACGGTCCAAATTGCCCCGTACCGTTTCGCCCCTCCCCGTCTCACTTACGCCTGGGTACAGCCACTTAACCAGCCTGCGCGTGCGCTGTGCGTAGTGGGCCAGCCCAGTTAACCGTCTCGCGTGACCCAACAATTCAAATTTACTTTTATTCATTTAATTTCAAATACAATTCTGTACCTAGATTCAAAAATCAACCCAGCTCGATTCACTGAACCAAAATGCATGAAACCAATTTTGTTAGAAAGGTACTGAAATGCTTAATCCAAACCCATTGGATTCAAACCATTTGGATGTGTAGATCAAACATGGTAAAAATAACAAGGCAAAAGCTTTTCTGCATTCAACCATTTTTCAAAATTCAACCATAAGAGTTTTTGAGTTGATTCCAACTCTCAAAAATTACATTTGATCATACCTTACAGAATATATAAAAACATATGGGTTTACTTGCAGAGATAATTTTCAAGTAATAAAATAATGCCACGTAGGCATTTCTAGTCACTTTAATTAATTAAAATAAAAAGTTTAAACCTTATTAAATTGTGACACCACTTTAAATCACATTCCCATGTACTGAAATATGTGGTGATGACATGTGTCAACATGATCCCATGTTTGAGTTGGAGAATATTAAATCTTAAGTAGTTTTTCAATGAGTAGAAATTACTTTTCTCAAATTAAAATAAATAAGACAAGTGCTTTAATCTTGTAATGATAGTGATGATGATAGATCATCTAGTGTGAACCTATGAGTGATGATTGGAAATAGTTAAGTGTTGTTTGGTGATTGTGTACCTCGTATTTATTTATAGACACTAGTACCGACCAAGGATACGAGGAGGAAGGTGTAGGGGTTTGTAACATGGAAAACAAAAAATTTCTACCGCATGCACACAAACAAGCCAAGATCTATCTACTAGATTGTAGCAACGAGTCGATAGAAGCACTCATCCTTGAATATTCCAAAGCAGTTAATGAGAGCAGATTCTCGTGGGTGATGTAGTCGTACACTTGCCGATCTCAAGATCGCGTGAAGCGATCCTTACGGCGCAGCGCTTCATGATCGATCAGATGTTTGGTACTCGATGAAGACCTTCCTCTCCCTTGTTCCAGCAGGCAGTGAAGGTTGTAGTTCTCCCCTCGCGTTTCCGGCAGCACGACAGCGTGGTGTCGAAAGTAGAGGGAAGATCCCGCAGGGCTTCGCCTAAGCCGGTGCGAGTTATGGTGGATCTAGGGTTTCCCGGTGATCTAGGGTTTAGAAGACCGGGAGGAGGAGGAGGAGGTGTCAGCAGTGTCTAGGGAGACGGCGATGGGCCGGTGGCGGTGGCGCTGGTGTGGGAGGGCTAGGGCTTGGCTTTTGGAGCAGCCCTCCCCCTCTATTTATGAGAGGGGGGCAGCCTTGGGAGGGGTGGGTTTGAATCCAAACCCAAACCCAAGTTGGATTGAGAGAAGGACACTTTCCTTCTTCCACCAGGAAACCATTGTTCCATGACACATTCATGGTCCATTCCCCTTCCGGCCTGGTGAACCTTCTAGACCCTTCTAGAACATCTCTGATGAAAACATCGGAATCTTTCCCGAACTCCGGAATCGGACTTTCCTTATATGAATCTTATTCTCCGGACCATTCCGGATCTCCTCGTGATATCCCGGATCCTATCCGAGACTCCGAACAACATTCGGTATCCCTACTAACATTCCATATCTACTAAACAACATTGAATCCTTAAGTGTGTCTCCCTATGGTTCATGAATTATGCGGACATGACCGAGACACTTCTCCGATCAATAACCAATAGAGGAATCTGGAAATTCATATGGCTCCCACATATTTCTACGATTACTTTGCGATCGAATGAACCACTTACATACGATACCAATTTCCCTTTGTCTCGCGATAGTTTACTTATCCGAGGTTCTGATCGTCGGTATCTCTGCATACCTAGTTCACCTCGTTACCGATAAGTACTCTTTTCTCGTTCCCGTGATATGTGATCCCTTGTGAGCCAGTCACATGCTTGCAAGCCAATTGGATGACATTCCACCGAGAGGGCCCAGAGTATATCTATCCGTCATATGGATGGACAAATCCCACTCTTGATCCATGTGCCTCAACACATACTTTTCAAACACTCAATGCCACATTTATAGCCACCCAGTTACGGTGTGGTGTTTGATGTCATCAAAGCATCCTTCCGGTGATGGTGATTAGCATGATCTCATGGTCGAAGGAATTAGGTTACTATGTATTAGAAAGCTTATAGCAAATGAACTATTGAAATGACTTGATCTTAATGCTATGCTTATCTATAGGAGTATGTCCATCATACCATTCTCCTAATGAAATGATCTTGTTTTTAACAACATCTCAATGTTTATGATCGGGAAACCACGATCATCTATTAACCAACAAGCTAGTATTACAAAGAGGCTTTACTAGGGACTCTAATTTAGTTTACAAATCACACAAGTATTAATTTTTCCGGTTTAATAATGTTATAGCATGAATGTAAACATTTATCATAAACACAAAGATATAATAATAACCACTTTTATTATTGCCTCTAGGGCATATCTCCAACAGAAGGAGGATACTAAGAGAAAGAAGCCGAGGAGAACTTCAACCACTGCTCTGCATAAGGCAAGCTAACCCTTGCAACTTAGCAAGCTTATACTGATATCTATGCAAGCCAATACTTGAAACCTTGCAAGCCTAATACTATTAGTTGACTGAGCAAGCTATTAACTTAGCAAGCTTACACCATGTGGTACCCAATCCTAGTTTTACTTGCAAGCTTAATACTTTATCTTTCTTTATCAAAGCTTTTTCTTAGAGTTTACTTAAGTGACTTGTAGATTCTAGAAAGATAATTGAAGGTAGCATAAAGAGCATAAAACTTGGCCTAAGTTAGATAATCTTGATGTCATCCTAAGGAATGAGATTGAACTTAGTTAATCCCCACTTGTTTATTACCCACCATTAGTATTTACCCCCACTTGTAGATGCTAGTGCTAAGCATAAAACTTGATCAACTTTAGATGGGAATACTTGGTGAAAATGGTTATGAAAACCTTAGAATGATGAGTCATTCTACTGAAATGTTTTGACATGTGTTCTTGAACACCAGATGATTTTGATGATGAAAATGTTGAGGCATGAGCCTTAGCCCTTTTTAAAATTGATGGTTGTCTAGATGCGATACCATTCCAATTTTATCGTACAACCACAATACCCAAAAATAGGGTAGGGCTTGACTAGAAATTTATATACCTTAGTATGGGTTCCCTTGCGGCCAAGGTCTAAGCTAAGGCTACCTTGTGAAGATTGTCCACATGTGCAGTACCCAAGATGACAGTTGGTCATGGTTGGGAGGCCAAACTCACAGGAGAGGTGCCTATACTAGGGCGTGTAATGGAAAGGTTAGGATTGATTATCCGCATACTAAGTATGGTGAATTCAGGATTGTTCCTGACAGATGTATCGAATGTTGTGGTGAAAGTGTACAATCTCTGCAGAGTGTCGAACTATTCGAATAGCCGCGTCCGTGGTTATGGACAGTTGGAGTGGCCATACTATTCCCCTCTCAAATGTTTTCAAAACAACTTGTGAAATGATTTGTGACTTTGACTTGACCACAACAGAGTTGTTATATGAAATTCAAGTTCCCACTTAGGTGTTATAAAACTTTCAACTAGTTTTCTTTGCTTTTGAACTTAGTAGAGGTAAATCTGGCTTTTTGCAAAACAACCCTAGAGCTTAGCATCCTACTACAAAAACCCCTTAAACTTGTTAGTATTACTTTGTGAGTACTTAAAGAGTACTCATGGCTTTGTCCCTGGCTATTCCCGTGGCTATACTATGAAGAGGAGTATCAGGATGACGGACCGCAGGAAGGGTACGAAAACTAGGATCATCTCCCATCGTCAGCATTGTCTGTGACCCCGAAGATGGAGCTTCGCCTACGCTATCGTTATTTGTGTAAGACCTTATGTATGGTTTGTAATGGATGATGTACTGTGATATCCAAATCTGTTATGTCTCGCAAAAATGGTAATCCTGGGATTGCGTGTATGGCATAATAGGCATCTGGGATTAAAAATCCAGGTGTTGACAGTTGGTATCAGAGCCATCCTGACCATAGGAGACCCTAGTTATAATGGACGTTTGAATCAAAAACTTAGTTTCCAAACCAAAAGAAGTGAGTATTTACTAAAACTTATTCTCATTCTTATCACTTAGAATCTTTCATGAAAATTCATGTTCCTCAAAAATTCTTGCAAAATTACCTAAAATTTGACACACTTGATCACTCTACTAACTTACTCATCCTATATTCTTATAGATGGACGTGAAGTATAGCAAGTTTTATCAGTTGGGGAATGGAGGAGACCTCATCTTTGAGCATGATTTGGACCAGCTGTCGGAGATGCTGGAGCGTCCGCACCCCGAGTTCTTTGGAGCTCAGCTCAATGATCAGCAAGGAGAAGTGATCAAGAAGGAGAAGATCTGCAGTGGTTAGTTGTTGCAAGTCTCCGAGGAAAGATTGAACCCCCCACTGCAGAGGGAATTCAGTTCACCTTAAGAGAGAACAACTGGATCGATGGACTGGCCAGGGCAATGCAGGAAGCTCTTGCCCGTCTGTGTGGGCATAGTATCAATCAGATCAAGGGTACCCGTTTTGAGTTCTACCCAAGGCGTGATGTTATGGGACAGCCACCGGAGGCCCCATATCACCTCGAGATGAAGAGTCAATTGGACCACCTCAGCTTCATGATGTACGACCGTCAGAAGGAGTTGGACAATGCTCATTCCTACGCCAACCACAAGTACGCCATCGCCAAGAAGAAGGATCAGACCCTCGCCATGCTAATAAAGGATCGCAAGTCTCGTCGCCGTCACCTCGACAAGAAGGAGCGCATCATTGGTCGTCTTCGCCACCGGATCACGGATTTGGAGGAGACCGTCCACGAGAGAGACATGCAGTTGGAGGAGAGGGAGAATACAGGGGAAGACCTTCGTGGAGACCCCTACTCCTATCTCAGTGATGATGATGACTTTCTGGAGGATCAGGCCATGGACTTCTTCACCGATGAGGATGATTTCGCCTTCATCGATGATGAGGAGGAGGAGGATGAGGACACTGACTCCGAGGAGTAGTAGCACTTGAGCACTAGCGTTAGTGAGTTGTATTCGGTCCCACTGTATCGTAGTTTCCAGAATGGTTCTTAAAACCATCTGTGTTTCCTTGTTGTGGTGTGTGTTTGTACTGTGTGCTATGAATGAATGAAAATCAAGTTGCTAGAAAAATCTGAGTCAAACTTCAAAAACTTTGCAACAACCCCTGAACCTAAGAAATTTCCCTCTTTTCTCATGATCTATCTCAATATTCATATGCCTCGTGGAGGAAGCGGTTCATCCCTGGACCCGATGTTGCGGATCTTGCAAATGTTGGTTTCTGACCGTGAAGCTAAAAGAGTCGAACGTCAAGCCAACTTAGCCACCCTTCAACACATCGCCCAGATGGCCAACAACAATCAAGGCCATGGAAATCAAGACAACCATGGATCTAAGCTCAAGAATTTCCAGAACACCAATCCACATGTTTTCACTAAGTTAGAAGAGCGCCTAGATGCATATGATTGGCTGCAAACCATGGAGAACAATCTGTAAGTCACAGGAGTGGAAGCTAACGAGAAAGTTGTCAACACCCGGTTTTTTAATCCCAGATGCCTGTTATGCCATACATCGCAATCCCAGGATTACCATTTTTGCGAGACATAACAGAATTGGATACCACAGTACATCATCCATTACAAAGCATACATAAGGTCTTACACAAATAAGGATCTCATGATCCAGTTCTTAATACAACTCAAGCAGCGGAATAACGTAATAATAATGGTAGCATAGGCGAAGCTCCATCTTCGGGGTCACACGCACTGCTGACAATGGGAGATGATCCTAGTTGTCGTAACCTTCCTGGGGTCCATCTTCCAGGTACTCCTCCTCATAGTCTGGCCACGGTAATAGCCAGGGACAAAGCCATGAGTACTCTTTAAGTACTCGCAAACTAATACTAACAAGTGAAGGGGGGTTTTGTAGTAGGACACTAAGCTCTAGGGTGGTTTTGCAAAAAGCTAGATTTACCTCTACTAAGTTTAGAAGCAAGAGAAAGCTAGTCAAATTTTATAACACCTAAGTGGGAACTCGAATTCATATCACAACTCTTTTGTGGTCAAGTCAAAGTCTCAAGTCATTTCACAAGTCATTTTGAAAACATCTGACGGCGGGACAGTATGGCCACTCCAACTGTCCATAACCACGGACGCGGCTATTCGAATAGTTTGACACTCTGCAGAGATTGTACACTTTCACCACAACATTCGATACATCCGTTAGTAACAAATCCTGAATTCACCATACTCAGTATACAGATAATGAATCCTAACCTTTCAATTACACGCCCTAGTATAAGCACCTCTCCTGTGAGTTTGGCCTCCCAACCATGACCAACTGTCATCTTGGGTACTGCACAGGTGGACAATCTTCACAAGATAGCCTCAGCTCAGACCTTGGCCATGAGGTAACTAATACTAAGGTATATAAGTTTCCAGTCAAGCCCTACCCAATTCTCGGGTATTGTGGTTGTACGGTAAAATTGGAATAGTATCGCATCCAGACAACCATCAGTTTTATAAAGGGCTAAGGCTCATGCCTCAATATTTTCATCACCAAAGTCATCTGGTGTTCGTAAACACATGTCAAAACATCTCAATAGAATGATCCATCATTCCAAGGTTTTCATAAACATTTTCATCAAGTATTCCCATCTAAGTGGATCAAGTTTTATGCTTAGCACTAGCATCTACAAGTGGGGGTAAGTACTAATGAGGGGTGGTAAACTAGTGGAGTTTAACTAAGTTCAATCTCATGCCTTAGGATGACATAAAGATTATCTAGCTTAGGCCAAGTTTTATGCTCTTTATGCAACCTTCAATTATCTCTATAGAATCTACAATTCACTTAAGTAAGCTCTAAGTACTAGCTTTGATAAGGAAATAAAGTATAAAGCTTGTAAGTAAAACTAGGAGTGGTTTATCAAGTGGTTATGATCATATATGCTTAAGGTATATAGTTGGCATGGTAACAAGCAAGTATTTGCTTGCATAGGTATAGTATCTTGCAAGTGTTAGCTTGCACAAGTATCAGTATAAGCTTGCTAAGTTAATAGCTTGCAAGTATTGGCTTGCCTTGTGCAGAGCAGTGGTTGAAGTTCTCCTCGGCTTCTTCTTTGTAGTATCCTCCTTCCTCCTCGTATCCTTGGTCGATACTAGCGTCTATGAATAAATACGAGGTACACAATCACCAAACAATACTTAACTACTTGCAATCATCACACAAAAGGGTCCTATAGATGATCTAGCATCATCACTAACATTACAAGATTAAAGCATGGTTTAATTTCTTTTATTTTTAGAAAAGTAATTTCTACTCATTGAAAAACTACTTAAGATTTAATATTCTCCAAACCAAACATGGGATCATGTTGACACATGTCATCGCCACATATTTTAGTCCATGGGAATGTGATTTAAAGTGGTGTCACAATTTGATAAGGTTTAACCTTTTATTTTTAATAAAATAAAGTGACTAGAAATGCTTATGTGGCATTCTTTTATTAATTGGTCATTATTTCTATAAGTAAACCTATATATTTTTATATATTCTGAAAGGTATGGTTAAATGTGATTTTTGAGAGTTGGAATCAACTCAAAAGCTATTATGGTTTAAATTTGAAAAATGTTTGAATGCAGAAAAGCTTCTGCCTTGTTATTTTTACCAAGGGTGATCTACAGATCCAAATGATTTAAATCCAACGGTCTTGGATTTAGCACTTCAAGACTTTCTAACAAAATTGGTTTCATTCAATTTGGTTCACTGAATCAAGCTAGGTTGATTTTTGAAACTAGGTGCAGAACTGTGTTTGAAATAAAATGGAAAAGGTTAAATTCAAACGACTGGGCTGCACGGGAAACGATACTGGGCCGGCCTGCTAAGCACAGCGCTTACGCAGGCTGGTTAAGTCTTGTCCCCACGCGTGAGTGAGACGAGGGGCTGCGAAGCAGTACGGGGCAGTATGGTGCGTTCGATCTAGTTCTAATCCAACGGCTGAGGGTCGTCGGGCAACGCCGGTGAGGCTGAACCCTAACGCGGCAGGTGGGGGTTGTCGGGGGCTCAGTCAAGGGTCGGCGAGGCGGGCGAACGACGAAGTCAACGACGGTGAACCTCCTAGTACCGGCAGCTTCTCCTAGGGCGGCTCCAATCGCTGGCTCCCTTCTTCTCCAGCAGCGGCGGGCTCCGGTGAAATTCCGGCGAAGCGCTGCTCGCCTTACTTCGGGAACGGGGTGGAACGATCAGTGAGGAGAGGGGAGTGAGATGGTGTGCTCAATTCGGCTGGGGTGGCCTCTATTTATAGTCGCGACGACGAGACCGAACGAGATGGACAGGCGACGGTGGCGACATGGCTACAGGATGCTAGAGGCATGGCCGGCGGTGGCAATCGCTTGGTGGTCTCCTGGCGATGCTCTACGGCTTTAATGCGCATGTAGGTGCGGTGGCAAATGGTCTGGAACGTGTGATGCTCTGCGCGGCCGAGGCGGCGTCTTCGACGGCGAGCGGTGGCTGTGAGGAATGGGGCGGCAAACGGGGATGTCTGGCGGTCTCCTGGGTAGGTGGTGATCGTGTATGCACGTGGCGAGGGCGGCACGCGGTCTGTGGGCGTGTGTCGAGGGAGGCGCTCTGGCGCATGCTCGGCATGGTTGCTGGCGAGCTGGGCACGGTCTGTGCGTGTGGTCCAGGGGTTGGCAACGTTCGAGCGCTGGACAGGAAGTGGCGGTGGGGTGTTGGCTTGCTCCCAGACATGTTGGCTAGGCTTGCTTCTTCTCCTAGCTTGCTGTCCACAGTGGGGTGACATGGTGAGCTTTGGCTGTTCATCATTGATGGCATTGCCAAGGTTACAGTGGGGCTAGTGCTTGGTTTAGTTTGCTAGATGATCTACTGAGGTTGCTGTGAACTAGAGAGGGAACAAGTTAGGCTCCAATCACTGCTCACAATAGTGTTTAGATTTTATTTGATTTGAATTAGCAAGGTGTTTGATGAAATGGCCGCAAGAATTCAAGTTTTGAATTTTGAAAAGATTTTTGGTGGGTGTGCTAGGTTGGTGCTGGTGAGTCTGCAGATGCTTGGGTTTTGAAAGTTGAGCTTGTTTGAGTGGCTTTTGAAAAAGAGGGATCTTCCCATATGATAAAGATTCAATTTTGAATTGTCATTTAAACTATGCATTTGAAAGTTTCTGGATGATCACAAGGTGGGCCTTGATACTTTGTTAGGAGTACTATCAAGGGGTGTAAAGATCCGAATAAGTTTCTGTTAAGTTCTGAAAGTTTGAGACAGCCAAAGTAGGCATGGGAGTTAAATTGGGCAAAATGACCATTCACTCAATTTGGCTTATTTTGATTTATTTTCCTTTGGGAAAAGTTTGGGAATTGTTTAGATGATGTTTATTTCACCTAAGAATCCTTTTACAAACAAAGAAACACATAAACAAGGCAATTCAAAAGAATTCAAAATGGGATGCATACACACATGCATGCTTGCATATTTTTATTTAGAATTTTTTTTGTTGACCCTAATTTTGATGATTAGAGTTTGATGATCCAAGTTTAGTATTTTTGGGATGTTACAAACCTTCCCCCCTTAAACAAAATCCCGTCCCGAGATTTGAAAAAGGACGAAAAGATTACCTAGGATTTGAAGAGATCGGGAAATTCCGTCCTGATGTGATCTTCGCGCTCCCATGTAGCTTCCTGTTCTGTGTGGTTGCTCCACTGAATCTTGAGAAACTTGATGCTTCGGGTTCTGGTGGTTTGGAAAGCTTCTTCCAAAATATGGATGGGTACTTCGGGATAGGTCAGGTCATCGTTGATCTCTATGGTCTGGTGATCGATATTCTTGAACACTTCAGTCTTCTCTGGAGCTTCGAGGCACTTGCGAAGTAATGAGATATGGAACACATTCTACTTCGGGATAGGTAGTTCCAATTGATACGACACTTCTCCTCGATGGTTTAGAATCTTGAAGGGTCCGATATATCTGGGGGTTAACTTTCCTTTGAGTTGGAAACGCTGCATTCCCTTCAATGGCGACACTTTCAGATATAAAAAATCTCCTATGTTGAAGGCGAGGTCTCGACGTCTCTTGTCGGCGTAACTCTTCTGTATGGACTGGGCTGTCTTGAGGTCCTCACGAATCTTGCGAACCTTCTCTTCTGCTTCACGTAGGATGTCGGGTCCAAAAATCTGACTCTCTCCTACTTCTGACCAGTTAAAAGGGGTGCGACACTTCCTTCCGTACATGAATTCAAATGGGGCCATTTGCAAACTGGCTTGATAACTGTTGTTGTATGAAAATTCTGCAAACGGCAGACAGTCTTCCCACTTAGATCCATACTCTAACACACATGCTCTCAACATATCTTCGAGTATTTGGTTTACTCGCTCCGTTTGTCCATCGGTCTGCGGGTGATATGCGGTGCTAAAATCAAGGCGGGTTCCTAAACCTTCTTGGACTTTCTTCCAGAATCTCGAGGTAAATTGGGTTCCTCGATCAGATATGATGTTCTTGGGGACTCCATGCAAACTGATGATTCTAGCGATGTATAACTCTGCTAGCTTCGAACTCTGATATGTGGTCTTGATAGGTAAGAAATGGACGACTTTGGAAAATATGTCCACTATGACCCAGATAGAGTCATTTACCCTACTAGAAGTAGGCAATCCGGTGATAAAGTCCATTCCAACAGAATCCCATTTCCATTCCGGAATCTGCAATGGTTGCAACAGCCCAGCGGGTCTTTGATGTCCTGCCTTGACTCGCTAACATATATCACACTTGGCGATATAGCTTCCGATTTCTCTCTTCATCTTATGCCACCAAAATTTCTCTTTCAAATCTTGATACATCTTAGTTCCTCCGGATGGATAGAATAAAGAGTATCATGAGCTTCCTTCAAAATAACTTCTTTCAACTCAGAATCTGCTGGTACACAAAGGCGTCCTTTGTACCACAGAACTACTTCTTCGTCTTCGGTGAATCCAGGTACTTTGCCTGTACCAATACGACGCTTGATTCCGTCGATACTAGCATTTCTCTTCTACGCCTCTTTGATCTGACTGATCAAAGTGGGTTGAAGTTCTATGCTAGCCAAAAATCCTTCACTCACTAATTCCATTCGAAAATCTTCCATCTCTTTGTGCAAACTTGGTTTCTCCTTTAAAATCATGGAGTTCAAGCGGCACGGCAATCTGCTAAGGGCATCTGCTACCACGTTGGTTTTACCGGGGTGATAGTGAATGTCCAGGTCATAATCCTTGATTAGCTCAATCCATCTTCTATGTCTCATATTCAGCTCCTTCTGAGTGAAAATATAATTCAGGCTCTTGTGATCCGAATAAATCTCACAACAATTTCCCATCAGGTAATGTCTCCATGTCTTCAGGGCTAGAACTACAGCTGCAAGTTCGAGGTCATGGGTTGGGTAATTTTGCTCATGTTGTTTCAGTTGTCGAGATAGATAAGATATAACTTTGCCTTCTTGCATTAGCACACATCCGAGACCGACCTTGGATGCGTCACAATACATGTCGAAGGGCTTCGTGATATCCGGCATGATTAAGATTGGGGCTGAAATCAATCTCCTCTTGAGTTCTTGAAAACTCGCTTCACATTTGTCGGTCCATTCAAACTTCTTGTCCTTCTTTAGCAATTGGGTCATGGGTCTGGCGATACTCGAGAATCCTTCTACGAACTTGCGGTAGTATCCCGTCAATCCGAGAAATGCACGAACTTGGCTTTGAGTGGTTGGGGCTTGCCAATCTTCGACATCTTTCACTTTTGCAGGATCAACGGCAATTCCTCCGGCTGACACAATGTGACCGAGGAATCCTACTTCTTGTAACCAGAATTCACATTTGCTAAAATTGGCATACAACTGGTGCTCTCTAAGGGTTCCAAGAATGGTCCTTAGGTGTAGCTCATGTTCTTCTTCCAATTTGGACTAAATCAGAATGTCATCGATGAAAACAACGACAAAATTATCTAGGAAGTCCATAAAAATCTTATTCATGAGATTCATGAAATAAGCGGGGGAATTGGTTAATACAAAGGACATAACGGTATACTCGTATAATCCATATCGGGTGGTAAAGGCAGTCTTGGGAATATCTTCTGCATGAATCTTGAGTTGATGATAGCCAGTCCTAAGATCAATCTTAGAAAACACTTTGGCACCGGTCAACTGATCAAACAATCTTCTATCTTGGGCAAGGGGTACTTGTTCTTGATGGTGACATCATTCAACTTCCGATAATCCGTACACAAACGGTTACCTCCATCCTTCTTATCCACGAACAAAACAGGTGATCTCCAAGGTGACGCACTTGGTTGAATCAATCCAATTTCCAACATGGAATCCAGTTGCTTCTTCAGTTCTGCCAGTTATGACGGGTTCATACTATAGGGTCTCTGGGCTATGGGTCCTGTTCCGGGGATTAGTTCAATGATAAACTCGATATCCCGATCTGGGGGCATACCGGGCAAAACATCTGGAAATACATCGGTGTATTCACAGACTATCCGGACTTGGTCAATGGTAGGGTGGGCTATACTCGTGTTGCACTTGAATTGGCGAGGTAAGGTTTCATATATATGCTCGACTGATATTCCGGCTATACTGGTCATGGTGATGGCTTTCTTGGCACAGTCAATCAATCCTTTATGTTTGGACATCCAATCCATTCATAGTACTACTTCCAAACCTTTAGTTCCGAGTACTACCAGATTAGCATAAAAATCTATGCCATGGATTCGGATAGGGACGGCTTTGCAAATTTGCCTAGCTTTGGTGGTTGAACCAGGAATTTGGACGATCATAACATGCTTCAGTTTTGTTGGTTGAATTTTACTAGTGCATGCAAATTCTTCGGTGACAAATTAATGCGATGCACCAGAATCAAACAACACTCTTACAAGTACTGAATTAACAGAAAACATACCCAGCACGACGTCTGGCGCTTCCTGAGCTTCTTCAGCATGCATGAGGAAAAGACGGTCGTTGCGGTTGAATGAATTACCTGGGCAAACCTTCTTCCTGGCTGAACACGACGCTGCTACTGAGCTGGGGCATTTGCATTGGGCGCTGCGGCATTCTTCCTGTTGGGGCACTCATTGGAATAATGGCCCTTATTTCCACAGTCATAACAAGTCACTTATGACTTGTCCTTTGCTGCTACAGGCACAACATTGCTTCCAGTCCTCGGGGCAGTGTTGGTGTTGGTGGTAGCATTGTGGTTGAACTTGGGTGGGGCGCGGTTGAAATTGTTAGAGTTGCCGGGGTTGTTGTGATTCCCTCCGGGCCTAGGGTTTCCACGGTTGGGATAGGTCGGACGGTTCATCGGGGGTCTGTTGGTTCTTGGGGCAAATCCTAGAGATGGGTTAGGGCGATACTTTGGGGTCTGATGGGTTCCCGGCTGGTGCATCATGCGACGCTTGTAGTTCTCATTGGCTTGGTTGATCTTTCCTTCCATCTGGATGGCAGAGTCGACAAGGGCTTCAATATCCGCAAAGGGGATATTGACCAACACAGTCTGCATCTCATCATGCAGACCATTCAGGAATCTTTCTTTCTTCTTGGCTTCGGTGTCGATCTCATCCGGGGCATACCTAGCTAATGAAAAAAAATTGTCACGGTATTCCACTACGATCATCCTTCCTTGCTTTAGTTCTCTGAACTCGTCTCTCGTCCTTTTGTTCAAACCCGGGGGCACATGGGTTCTGCTGAACTTGACCTTGAATTCCTCCCAGGTCATCATCTGGCCTCCGGTCATTGCGTGAACACTGTTCCACCATGCCCTGTCATCTCCGGCTAGATAGTGGGTGGCGAATAGAACTTTCTCGTTAGCTTCCACTCCGGTGACTTCTAGGTTATTTTCCATGGTCTGCAGCCAATCGTTGGCATCTAGGGGCTCTTCAGACTTAGTGAAAACAGGTGGGTTGGTGTTCTGGAAATTCTTGAGCTTAGATCCATGGTTGTCCTGATTTCCGTGGTCTTGGTTGTTGTGGTCAAGCTGAGCTATCTGTTGCAGGGTGGCTAGGTTGGCTTGACGTTCGGCTCTTTCAGCTTCACGGTCAGAAGTCAACATTTGCAGTATCTGCAACATCGGGTCCGGGGATGAACCACTTCCTCCACGTGGCATCTGAAGATTGAGATAGATCATGAGAAAAGAGGGAAATTTCTAAGGTTCAGGGACTTTGAAAAGTTTTTAAAGTTTGACTCAGATTTTCTAGCAACTTGCTTTTCATTCATTCATAGCACACGATACAACACACACCACAACAAAGGAAAGCAGATGGTTTTAAGAACCATTCTGGAAACTACGATACAGTGGGACCGAATACTACTCACTACGCTAGTGCTCAAGTGCTACTACTCCTCGGAGTCGGTGTAGTCATCATCCTCATCATCCTCGTCATCATCGATGAAGGCGTAATCATCCTCATCGGTGAAGAAATCCATAGCCTGATCTTCTAGGAAATCATCATCATCACTGAGATAGGAGTAGGGGTCTCCACGAAGATCCTCTCCGGCATTCTCCCTTTCCTCCAACTGCATGTCTCTCTCGTGGATGGTCTCCTCCAAAGACGAGATACGGTGGCGAAGACAGGCAATGATGTGCTCCTTCTTGTCGAGCTGACGACGGCGAGACTTGTGATCCTTCGCTAGCATGGTGATGGTCTGATCCTTCGTCTTTATGATGGCGGACTTGTGGTTGGAGTAGTCACGATAGTTGTCCAATTCCTGCTGACGATCGTACATCATGAAGCTAAGGTGATCCAATTGAGTCTTCAGCTCATGGTGGTATGGGGCTTCCAGGGATTGTCCATTAGCATCACGCCTTGGGCAAAACTCAAAGCGAGTACCCTTGATCTAGTTGATACTCTGCCCACACAAACGGGCAAGAGCTTCCTGCATGGCCCTGGCAAGTCCATCGAGCCAGTTGTTCTCTCTTAAGGTGAACTGAATTTCCTCAGCAGTGGGAGGTTCAATCTTTCCTTGGAGACTTGCAACAATTAGCCACTATAGATCTTCTCCTCTTTGATCATTGAGCTGGGCTCCGAAGAACTCGGGGTGTGGACGCTCCAGAAGTTCCGAAAGCTGGTCCAAATCTCTCTCAAAGATAAGGTCTCCGCCATTTCCCAACTGATAAAACTTGTTGTACTTCACGTCCATCTATTAAGAATATAGGATAAGTAAGTTAGTAGAGTGATCAAGTGTGTCAAATTTTATGTATTTTGCAAGAGTTTTTGAGGAACATGAATTTTTTTATGAAAGAATCAAAGTGATAAGAATGGGAATAAGTTTTTGTAAATACTTGCTTTCTTTGGTTTTGAAACTAAGTTTTTGATTTAAACTACAGTCTAACTAGGGTCTCCTATGGTCAGGATTGCTCTGATACCAACTTGTCAACACCCGGTTTTTTAATCCCAGATGCCTGTTATGCCATACATCGCAATCCCAGATGCCTGTTATGCCATACATAACAGAATGGGATACCACAGTACATCATCCATTACAAAGCATACATAAGGTCTTACACAAATAAGGATCTCATGATCCAGTTCTTAATACAATTCAAGCAGCGGAATAACGTAATAATAATGGTAGCATAGGCGAAGCTCCATCTTCGAGGTCACAGGCAATGCTGACGATGGGAGATGATCCTAGTTGTCGTAACCTTCCTAGGGTCCATCTTCCAGGTACTCCTCCTCATAGTCTAGCCACGGGAATAGCCAGGGACAAAGCCATGAGTACTCTTTAAGTACTCGCAAACTAATACTAACAAGTGAAGGGGGGTTTTGTAGTAGGACACTAAGCTCTAGGGTGGTTTTGCAAAAAGCTAGATTTACCTCTACTAAGTTCAGAAGCAAGAGAAAGCTAGTCAAATTTTATAACACCTAAGTGGGAACTTGAATTCATATCACAACTCTGTTGTGGTCAAGTCAAAGTCTCAAGTCATTTCACAAGTCATTTTGAAAACATCTGACGGGGGAACAGTATGGCCACTCCAACTGTCCATAATCATGACGCTGCTATTCGAATAGTTTGACACTCAGAGAGATTGTACACTTTCACCACAACATTCGATACATCCGTCAGAACAAATCCTGAATTCACCATACTCGATATGCGGATAATCAATCCTAACCTTTCAATTACACGCCCTAGTATAAGCACCTCTCCTGTGAGTTTGGCCTCCCAACCATGACCAACTGTCATCTTGGGTACTGCACAGGTGGACAATCTTCACAAGGTAGCCTCAGCTCAGACCTTGGCCGTGAGGGAACTAATACTAAGGTATATAAGTTTCCAGTCAAGCCCTACCCAATTCTCGGGTATTGTGGTTGTACGGTAAAATTGGAATGGTATCGCATCCAGACAACCATCAGTTTTATAAAGGGCTAAGGCTCATTCCTCAATATTTTCATCACCAAAGTCATCTGGTGTTCGAAAACACATGTCAAAACATCTCAATAGAATGATCCATCATTCCAAGGTTTTCATAAACATTTTCATCAAGTATTCCCATCTAAGTGGATCAAGTTTTATGCTTAGCACTAGCATCTACAAGTGGGGGTAAGTACTAATGAGGGGTGGTAAACTAGTGGAGTTTAACTAAGTTCAATCTCATGCCTTAGGATGACATAAAGATTATCTAGCTTAGGCCAAGTTTTATGCTCTTTATGCAACCTTCAATTATCTCTCTAGTATCTACAATTCACTTAAGTAAGCTCTAAGTACTACCTTTGTTAAGGAAATAAAGTATAAAGCTTGTAAGTAAAACTAGGAGTGGTTTATCAAGTGGTTATGATCATATATGCTTAAGGTATATAGTTGGCATGGTAACAAGCAAGTATTTGCTTGCATAGGTATAGTATCTTGCAAGTGTTAGCTTGCACAAGTATCAGTATAAGCTTGCTAAGTTAATATCTTGCAAGTATTGGCTTGCCTTGTGCAAAGCAGTGGTTGAAGTTATCCTCGGTTTCTTCTTCGTAGTATCCTCCTTCCTCCTCGTATCCTTGGTCTGTACTAGCGTCTACGAATAAATACAAGGTACACAATCACCAAACAATACTTAACTACTTGCAATCATCACATAAAAGGGTCCTATAGATGATCTAGCATCATCACTAACATTACAAGATTAAAGCTTGGTTTAATTTCTTTTATTTTTAGAATAGTAATTTCTACTCATTGAAAAACTACTGAAGATTTAATATTCTCCAAACCAAACATGGGATCATGTTGACACATGTCATCACCACATATTTTAGTCCATGGGAATGTGATTTAAAGTGGTGTCACAATTTAATAAGGTTTAACCTTTTATTTTTAATTAAATAAAGTGACTAGAAATGCTTATGTGGCATTCTTTTATTACTTGGTCATTATTTCTGTAAGTAAACCTATATATTTTTATATATTCTGAAAGGTATGGTTAAATGTGATTTTTGAGAGTTGTAATCAACTCAAAAGCTATTATGGTTAAATTTGAAAAATGTTTGAATGCAGAAAATCTTCTGCCTTGTTATTTTTACCAAGGGTGATCTACAGATCCAAATGATTTAAATCCAACGGGCTTGGATTCAGCACTTCAAGACCTTTCTAACAAAATTGGTTTCATTCAATTTGGTTCACTGAATCGAGCTAGGTTGATTTTTGAAACTAGGTGCAGAACTGTGTTTGAAATAAAATGGAAAAGGTTAAATTCAAACGACTGGGATGTGCGGGAAACGATAGTGGGCCGGCCTGCTAAGCACAGCGCTTACGCGGGCTGGTTAAGTGTTGTCCCCACGCGTCAGTGAGACGAGGGGGTGCGAAGCGGTACAGGGCAGTATGGTGCGTTCGATCTAGTTCTAATCCAACGGCTGAGGGTCGTCGTCCACGTTGGGCAACACCGGCGAGACTGAACCCTAACGCGGTAGGTGGGGGTCGTCGGGGGCTCACCGGGGCTCAGGCGAGGGTCGGCGAGGCGGGCGAATGACGAAGTCGACGACGGCGAACCTCCTGGTACCGGTAGCTTCTCCTGGGGCGGCTCCAATCGCTGGCTCCCTTCTTCTCCAGCAACGGCGGGCTCCAGTGAAATTTCGGCGAAGCGCTGCTCGCCTTGCTTCGGGAACGGGGTGGAACGATCAGTGAGGAGAGGTGAGTGAGATGGTGTGCTCAATTCGGCTGGGGGTGGCCTCTATTTATAGTCGCGAATGACGAGACCGAACGAGATGGGCAGGCGACGGTGGCGACATGGCTACGGGCTGCTAGAGGCATGGCCGGCGGTGGCGATCGCTTGGTGGTCTCCTGGCGATGCTCTACGGCTTTAATGCGCATGTAGGGGTGGTGGCAAATGGTCTGGAACGTGCGATGCTCTGCGCGGCCGAGGCGGCGTCTTCGACGGCGAGCGGTGGATGTGAGGCATGGGGCGGCCAACGGGGATGTCTGGCAGTCTCCTAGGTCGATGGTGATCGTGTATGCACGCGGCGAGGGCGGCACGTGGTCTGTGGGCGTGTGTCGAGGGCGGCGCTCTGGCGCATGCTCGGCATGGTTGCTGGCGAGCTGGGCAGGGTCTGTGCGTGTGGTCCAGGGGTTGGCAACGTTCGAGCGCTGGACAGGGAGTGGCGGTGGGGTGTTGGCTTGCTCCCAGACATGTTGGCTAGGCTTGCTTCTTCTCCTAGCTTGCTGTCCACAGTGGGGTGACATAGTGAGCTTCGGCTGTTCATCATTGATGGCATTGCCAAGCTTACAGTGGGGCTAGTGCTTGGTTTAGTTTGCTAGATGATCTACTGAGGTTGCTGTGAGCTAGAGAGGGAACAAGTTAGGCTCCAATCACTTCTCACAATAGTGTTTAGATTTTATTTGATTTGAATCAGCGAGGTGTTTGATGAAATGGCCGCAAGAATTCAAGTTTTGAATTTTGAAAAGATTTTTGGTGGGTGTGCTAGGTTGGTGCTGGTGAGTCTACAGATGCTTGGGTTTTGAAAGTTGAGCTTGTTTGAGTGGTTTTTGAAAAAGTGGGATCTTCCTATATGATAAAGATTCAATTTTGAATTGTCATTTAAACTATGCATTTGAAAGTTTCTGGATGATCACAAGGTGGGCCTTGATACTTTGTTAGGAGTAATATCAAGGGGTGTAAAGATCCGAATAAGTTTCTGTTAAGTTCCGAAAGTTTGAGACAGCCAAAGTAGGCATGGGAGTTAAATTGGGCAAAATGACCATTCACTCAATTTGGCTTATTTTGATTTATTTGCCTTTGTGAAAAGTTTGGGAATTGTTTAGATGATGTTTATTTCACCTAAGAATCCTTTTACAAACAAAGAAACACATAAACAAGGCAATTCAAAAGAATTCAAAATGGGATGCATACACACATGCATGCTTGCATATTTTTATTTAGAAAAGTTTTTGTTGACCCTAATTTTGATGATTAGAGTTTGATGATCCAAGTTTAGTATTTTTGGGATGTTACAAAAGTTCTGTTCGCCACCCAATATCTGGTCGGAGATGCAAGAGCATGGTGGAATAGCGTTCGTGCAATGACCGGAGGTCAGATGATGACTTGGGATGAATTCAAGGTCAAGTTCAGAAGAACCCATGTGCCACCGGGTTTAATCAATAGGATGAGGGATGAATTCAGAGAACTGAAGCAAGGAAGGATGATGTCACATCCCAAAAATTTCCAAATTTTGAAATGTGAAAAATAAATAAACAAAATAATTAATTGTTGAAATTTAGGGTGAAAAGAAACTTTTCGATTCCAAATGGAAACATCAAAACCCAACTTGAACAAATTTGAATAAAATGGAATTCAACAAATCTCAATCAAGTGAAATGCATTCATCAATAAATGTATCTTGAAAATTTAAACACTTGGAAAAGATAAACCAATACCCAAAAACCCTAATGGAAGAAAATCATTTCCAAGATCACACTAAGATTATGGATTTGATCTATATAAAATTTGGTCAACTAACATTTATAAATGATCAAAAATGACAAATAAAAATATTATAAAACCATAGAAATTGGTTTCACTTAATTTGGAACCATAGATAAAAACTGATAAATTACATAAGTTAAAAGGAATTAATTATCAAAGCTAATAAAGCTCCTATCTAAAATCCATACAAAATTGTGAGTAATTAATCCTAAAAGGATTTAAAAGGATAAACAAATATTAAATAAAATTCCACAAATTGGAATCACCAAATTTGGATCTATAAATAAAAAGATATGGATTTTATAAGACAAATAAAGGAGTAAATAAATAAGGAATATTTAAAAAGCCAAATTAAATCTTGGCCAAATCCATAAGCAAATGAAATAAAGATATTCCAATTAAAATAAAGGGATAAAGAATATTTAAATAAAATTATATGGCATTAACCAAATTCCATTCTATTTAAATAAAGACAAAATTCCTAATGGAAATGATTAATTAAATCATAAAAAATAATAAATTGGAATTTGCCCAAATGAAATAAAAGTTATTTAATTAACTTAAATGGAATAGAAGAATCATTTAAATAAAATTTATATGGAATTAAAACCATATTTGATTTTATTTGCATAAAGACAATTGTCCAATTTAAATGATTATTAAATCATATTAAAATACTTTAAATAATTCAAAGTGAATTATTTAACACCCTATTAAATAAATAAAACCTACTGAAAAAGGTTTGGTGAAAAACTAGAATTCAAATAAGGGTTTGAAAATAAAATCAAAATCTTATTTGAATAAAAACAAGTGTCTATTTTAAATGAATAATAAACCATAAATGAATAAAATAATCCTTAAAATACAATAATAAACCAGTATAAAACCTACTGAAAGTTGTGAAGAGTTTGAATTCAAACTAGTATTTGAAATCATTTGAACAAATTCAAAACAGAAAATGAAAACAGAAAAAGAAAAATAAACAGGAAAGAAAAAAATAGAAACTAGCCAGCCCAGCAAAACCCACCATACCTAGCAAGCATATCTCTCTCTCCCCCGCAGAAAAACGTTTCACACTCGCGAGTTCACCCACACAGGCACTGATAGAACTACCCCACCGTGTATTTCTCTCTCTCGCTGAACGCCAGACCCCACCTACCAGTCTTCGTTCTCACCCACCCCCATGACCTGTTCGTCCCCGGTTGTTACTGTTGATTACTCCTCGCGTTGAATTCGCGTTAATACAGCAGTAATTACACCCAGCATCGACGCCCTCTTAATCGCATATCTCTTCCCCAATTTCCCCTCACTCTTCCCTTCTCCTCCGCCACCAGGCTGCACAAATTGCCCACTGCAAGCTCCTCTGCTCTGACGAGTTGTGACAGCGATTCCGGCCAAACCTCGACGACCCTTGCTCCCTGACCTCCATGAGAACATTCCCCATCTCCTGGCGAACCTTTCTGTACCACCAGCTCGCCCACGCATGCACCACATCATCGGCAGCTTCGACGACAGCACTTCACCGCTGTCTGCCTCCGCTCCGACGAGCACTATCGGTAAGACCCGACCGTCCCCTCCTCTTTGGTTGTTAGTCGCATGTTCAGAATTCTTGCGCGCATCTAACAGCATCACTCATTCGTATTAGCACGCACCACAGCCTCGCCAACAACGTCGCCATGCTCGCCGGTGATAGAGACAACTCCGGCGAACGATTCAGATCAACACTGTGTGCCCCTTCGACGATGACAACCACCTCGAGCTTCAGCACGACGCGGTGAACTCAGTAAGCATATTCCCCCTCTCCCACGCTTCTTGTACTCGACGTACCACCAATGGCAAAGTCGCCCTGCCACACAGCCGCCGCTAGTGCCGCCCATCTCTGGTTGCTCGCTTATCAGCCGTTAGATTTAGATCGTGTGGCTAGGATAGATTGACTTAATCAAACTGTTATGCTCAATCAAAGCCGTGTGATGCACTTTAAACCTGACGATCCAGAGAGCCTGATCGACGCGAACCGGTATGATCCAATAAGATCATTCCACGTGGCCAGTGTTTTGATTTAAAAACAGAAACATTTCTATTAGATATGTGATTTTGTAAAATTCATAACTTTAAATCTACAGGTCCAAATATTACAAATTTTATATCAATGGAATCAGCAAAAATAATTATATCCAACCATGCACTTTGTTTAGTGAATTGCTTCGGGAAAATTAGTTGTTTTTGCAGAAACTTGTGTAGGCATATTTTGTGTATAAAATTTATTCTAGAAATGTTTTTAGGGTAAACTCTTTGGCAAATGGTTTGTTTTGAACCTACTGACCATAGAAACCAACTTGTGGATTTTAAAACATATTTTGTGATACTAAGGAATAAATCTTTGAACTAAAGCATTTCTAGCTAAATAAAAATGTTGAATATGTTTTAAAAATGCTTTTTGATTTAAACCTTTTGAAAATGGTTTAATTTAAACTCTCTAACCATAAACACTAAGTTTTGGGATTTAAAAATATATTTGGTGAACCCTATAAAATTATTACTTTGATAAAAGACATTTCCAACAAAATAAAATGCTGCTTTGGTTTAAAAATGGATTTTGGATGAAACCCTTTGCAAATGGAATTGTTTTAAAACATTATGACCATAAACATTAATATTGGTGTTTAAAAACATTTTGGCTAACACAAGAAATTATTAATTTGATTTGAACCATTTCTAGCAAAACAAAAATAATTTAAAGTGGCCATTTTCACTAACTTAATATCAAATGGTTTTGCCACTTTTATAAATGACCAATAGGTGTTTTAAAATGTTTATAACCTATTAGAAACCACTTTTCCAAATAAAATAATCTTTGGCATGCTTGCATGCATTGCTTTGTTTTTATTA
Organism: Avena insularis; assembly: GCA_023614405.1. Lineage (NCBI taxonomy): Eukaryota > Viridiplantae > Streptophyta > Magnoliopsida > Poales > Poaceae > Avena > Avena insularis. Next base: position 194,211,587 of record CM042695.1, on the reverse strand, counting down.
TTCTATGTGATGAATTGCCTGAATGGTAGATTGAATTTGTGCCTTGATTGAATTGTAGTGAAATTTGAAGAGTGTGACTATTGCAAGATCAAGGAGTGAACTTATATTCTATACTAATAAGGCAAGTGGTGCTTCATACTTTTGTCCTATTATTTTCACTATGCATTGGTGATGTTTTGAGTAGGACTTGCATGGAATTTTCTAAATGTTAACTATGCCATGGGAAATCCTAGTAGATGAAACTTTAGTAGAATTTTCCCTAAGTTAAGATTCCTACTACTATCATGCTTAGCCTAGCTAGTAGAAAACAAGGTTGGATTATATTCATGCTATGAAATATTTCTAAGTCAAGGACTTGTGTTTTGTTTAATAAAACAACTATGTGAATGAATCACCTGGGTGGAATGGTGAGAATGGTTTGTGTTGAGTGGTTACTCAGGGCCCATTTCAATAGACTATCCTGGTGTATCACACTTGTGGAATGCCACCCAGGAACAAAGAGATTTGAGATGTCAAATGTTGAGAAGCTTCAAGCGCAGCCACTTGGCATTATGGGCTCTGCCTAGATCATATAGGTTGCAATAACTTAGCCAAATGGACAGTTGGTGGTAGGGGATGATAGGTTTGGAGCGCGTCCATTTTGGTCTAAGGGAAGGCTTCTGAAAGATCTTGTCTCGATGCATGTCGAGTCTTGTGGGGAAAGTGCACCACCTCTCGAGAGAGTAAAATCTAAGTACTTAGCCATGTCCCCGGCAATGGACAATTTGAGCATCAAGACATGGAAGCTATCAAGAATCTCCTCATCCCAATTTCTAAGTTAAAAACTTGTGGTTGAACAAGGGTTAAGGGATCACCAATGTCTATTGGTAGATGCCTTTGGTGATTTTTGCCAAACAAAAACATAGTGTTTTCAAATGATAAGGAAAATCTATTTTGAGCAAAGCAAGCCTAAGCTCCACTTAGCCAAATGCATATAGATGATAGTTGACACTATACTACCATAGTATCACTTGCCAATACAATTCAAATGTATTGACCCTTGTGGCTATAACTTATTATGTTGCAGATTTATTTGATGTTAGTGAAGTGTGTTGATTAGGATTACAAGTCTACAACCAACATGTTTGTCTGTGGCACTTTGAAGATGAAGGACTCCATGCTATATTTATTTCTGCTGCATTGTAATGAGATAGCCAAATGAGCTATGTAAGATGTAATGAATTATTTTATTCCTGGTTATAAAGTTGTATTATGACTTTGTTTCTTGATATTACATCTTAACTGTGGATGCTAGCTATTGATCCAGGGACTAGCATTGCAATCATAGGGACCTCTACCTTATTAAAGGTTGGGACCTCTACAGATGACCGTAGTGGAATACCGTGACAAATTTTCTCATTAGCTAGGGATGCCCCGGATGAGATTGACACTAAAGCCAAGAAGAAAAAGAGATTCCTGAATGGTCTGCATGATGAGATGCAGACAGTGTTAGTCAATATCCCCTTTGCTGACATTGAAGCCTTAGTTGATTCTGCCATTCAGATGGAAGGAAAGATCAATCAAGACAATGAGAACCGCAAGCGCCGCATGATGCATCAACCAGGAACCCACCATACACCAAAGTATTTCCCCAACCCATCTCCAGGATTTTCCCCGAGAACCAACAGACCCCCGGTGAACCGTCCGACCTATCCCAACCGTGGAAACCCAAGGCCCGGAGGAAACCACAACAACCCGGCAACTCCAGGAATTTCACCCGTGCACCACCCAAGTTCAACAACAACAATGCTGCCACCAACACCAACACTGCCCCAAGGACCGGAAGCAATGTTGTGCCTGTTGCAGCAAAGGACAAGTCGCAAGTGATTTGTTATGAATGTGGAACCAAGGGTCCCTATTCCAATGAGTGCCCCAAGAAGATTGCCACAGCCCCCAATGCAAATGCACCAGCTCAGCAGCAGCGTCATGTTTAGCCCGTAAGAATGTTTGCCCTAGGGAACTCGCTCAACCGCAACATCCGTCTTTTTCTCATGCATGTTGAAGAAGCCCAAGAAGAGCCTGATGTCGTGCTGGGTATGTTTTCTGTTATCTCAGTACTTGCAAGAGTGTTGTTTGATTCGGGAGCATCGCACTCATTTGTCACTGAAGAATTTGCATGCACTAGTAAGATTCAACCAACCAGATTGAAGCATGTTATGATTGTTCAAATACCTGGTTCAACTACCAAAGCTAGGCAAATTTGCAAGGCCGTCCCTATCCGAATCCATGGCATAGATTTTTATGCTAATCTAATAGTACTCGGAACTAAAGGTTTGGAAGTAGTACTAGGAATTGATTGGATGTCCAAACACAAAGGATTAATTGACTGTGCCAAGAAAGCCATAACCATGACCAGTACAGCCGGAATATCAGTCGAGCATGTATCTGAAACCTTGCCCCGTCAATTCAAGTGCAACAAGAGTATAGCCCAGCCAACCATTGACCAAGTCCGGATAGTCTATGAATACCGCGATGTATTTCCAGATGTTTTGCCCTGTATGCCCCCAGATTGGGATATCGAGTTCATCATTGAACTAATCCCTGAAACCGGACCCATAGCCCAGAGACCATATAGTATGAACCCGTCGGAACTAGCAGAACTGAAGAAGCAACTAGATGCCATGCTGGAAATTTGATTGATTCAGCCAAGTGCGTCACCATGGAGATCACCTGTTTTATTCGTGGACAAGAAAGATGGAGGTAACCGTTTGTGTACGGATTATTGGATGTTGAATGATTTCACTATCAAAAACAAGTACCCGTTGCCGAAGATAGAAGACATGTTTGACCAGTTGACTAGTGCCAAAGTGTTTTCTAAGATTGATCTTAGAACTGGCTATCATCAACTCAAGATTCGCGCAGAGGATATTCCAAAGACTGCCTTTACCACCAGATATGGATTATACGAGTATATTGTCATGTCTTTTGGATTAACCAATGCCCCTGCTTATTTCATGAACCTCGTGAATAAGATTTTTATAGACTTCTTGGAGAAGTTTGTCGTTGTTTTCATCGAAGACATTCTGATTTATTCCAAATCAGAAGAAGAACATGAGCTACACCTAAGGACCATTCTTGGAACCCTTAGAGAGCATCAGTTATATGCCAAGTTTAGCAAATGTGAATTCTGGTTACAGGAGGTAGGATTCCTCGGACATATTGTATCAGCCGAAGGAATTTCCGTTGACCCTGCGAAGGTGCAGGATGTTGAAGATTGGCAAGCCCCAACCACTCAAACCCAAGTTCGTGCATTTCTTGGATTAGAGGGATACTACTGCAAGTTTGTAGAAGGATTCTCGAGTATTGCAAGACCCATGACACAATTGCTAAAGAAGGACAAGAAGTTTGAATGGACGGACAAATGTGAAGCGAGTTTTCAAGAACTTAAGAGAAGATTGATCTCAGCCCCAATCTTGATCATGCCGGATATCACCAAGCCCTTTGATGTGTATTGTGACGCATCCAAGATCGGTCTCGGATGTGTGCTAATGCAAGAAGGCAAAGTTATATCTTATCTATCCCGACAACTGAAGCAGCATGAACAGAATTATCCAACCCATGACCTTGAACTAGCATCCGTAGTTCTAGCCCTGAAGACATGGAGGCATTACCTGATGGGAAACCGTTGTGAGATTTATTCAGATCACAAGAGCCTAAAGTATATATTCACTCAGAAGGAGCTGAATATGAGACTGAGAAGATGGATTGAGCTAATCAAGGATTATGATCTGGACATTCACTATCACCCCGGTAAAGCCAATGTGGTAGCAGATGCCCTTAGCAGATTGCCGTGCCGCTTGAACTCCATGATTTTGAAGGAGCAACCAAGTTTGCACAAAGAGATGGAAGATTTTCGAATGGAATTGGTAAGTGAAGGATTTTGGCTAGCATAGAACTTCAACCCACTTTGATCAGTCAGATCAAAGAGGCGCAGAAAGGAAATGCTAGTATCGACAGAATTAAACGTCGTATCGGTACATGCAAATTACCCGGATTCACCGAAGACGAAGAAAGAGTTCTGTGGTACAAAGGACGCCTTTGTGTACCAGCAGATTAGGAGTTGCAAGAAGTGATTTTGAAAGAAGCCCATGATACTCTTTATTCTATCCACCCCGGAGGAACGAAGATGTATCAGGATTTGAAGGAACAATTTTGGTGGCATAAGATGAAGAGAGAAATCGGAAGCTATATCGCCAAGTTTGATATCTGTTAGAGAGTCAAGGCGGGACATCAAAGACCCGCAGGACTATTGCAACCGCTACAGATTCCGGAATGGAAATGGGATTCCGTTGGAATGGACTTTATCACCGGATTGCCTACTTCTAGTAGGGGAAATGACTCTATCTGGTTCATAGTGGACAGATTGTCCAAAGTAGCCCATTTCTTACCAGTCAAGACCACATACCAGAGTTCGAAGCTAGCGGAGTTATACATCGCTAGAATCATATCGGATCGAGGAACCTAGTTTACCTCGAGATTCTGGAAGAAAGTCCAACAAGGTTTAGGAACCCGACTAGATTTCAGCACCGCGTTTCACCCTCAGACCGATGGACAAACGGAGCGAGTAAATCAAATACTCGAAGATATGTTGAGAGCATGTGTGCTAGAGTATGGATCTAAATGGGAAGACTGTCTGCCTTTCGCAGAATTTTCATACAATAACAGTTACCAAGCTAGTTTGCAAATGGCTCCATTTGAATTCATGTATGGAAGGAAGTGTCGCACCCCTTTGAATTGGTCGGAAGTAGGAGAGAGTCAGATTTTCGAACCCAAAATCCTACGAGAAGTAGAAGAGGAAGTTCACAAGATTCGTGAGCACCTCAAGACCGCCCAGTCAAGACAAAGAGTTACGCCGACAAGAGACGTCGAGACCTTGCTTTCAATATCGGAGATTTCGTATACCTTAAAGTGTCGCCTTTGAAAGGAATGCAACATTTCCAGCTCAAAGGAAAGTTAGCCCCCAGATATATCGGACCCTTCAAGATTCTGAATCATCGAGGAGAGGTATCATATCAATTGGAACTGCCAGAGGAAATGTTAGCAGTGCACAATGTGTTCCATATATAGTTACTTCGCAAATGCCTCGAAGTTCCGGAGATGACTGAAGTTTTTAAGAACATTGATCACCGGACCATAGAGATCAACGATGACCTGACCTATCCCAAAGTACCCATCCATATTTTGGAAGAAGCTTTCAGAACCACCAGGACTCGAAGCATCAAGTTTCTCAAGATTCGGTGGAGCAACCACACTGAAGAATAAGCTACCTGGGAGCGCGAAGATCAAATCAGGACAGAGTTTCCCGATCTCTTTAAATCCTAGGTAATATTTTTCTTCCTTTTTCAAATCTCGGGATGAGATTTTGTTTAAGGGGGGAAGGTTTATAACATCCCAAAAATATAAAACAATGATCATCGAACTCTAATCACTAAAATTAGGGTTAACAAAAACTTTGATTAATTAAAATCATATGAGTGCATGTGTGAATGAGATGATTTGATAAATGCATGAATGAACTTGTGTGATTAACCTAAAATAGCAAGAAATGTTTTAAAGAGGAAAATAACATCATATAAAACATTTCCATGCAGAAACAAATCAATATAAAATCAAAAACAAATCAAATAAAGCAAATGGTCATTTTTGCCAATCTTGCTCACTAGGTCACTTTGAGTGTTTCTAGTTCAAGATTCCAAACAGAAACTTTCCTAATTCTTTTCACCCCTTGCTATAATAAGTAAAAGTGAATCATATCCCACCTTTCAAACTTACAGAAACATTTGGCAACCTCATTCAAATCACAATTCAAAATTGAATCTTTATCATATGTGAAGATCACCCATTTTCAAAACTCAACCAAACCAATGCCCCTTGACTAATCCAACTAACCATACACTCCCTAGTAGGTGCCTAGCAAACCCACCAAGTTTGAATCCAAAATTCAAATTCAAAGTTCTTACGGCCATTTCATCAAACACCTTGCAGATACAAATCAAACAAACATCTAACACTATTTGCAGCAGTAAATTTGGCCAATCTTATTCCCTCTCTGGTTGCAACAAGCATTTAGTAGATCATCTAGCTTAGTTATTAACCTCTAGCACCACTGTGAGCTTGCATTGCCATAAATGGTGAGCAGGCCGAGCGTCACCTTGCCACTCCAATGTGGACAGCAAGCTAGAGGAAGAACTAGCTGCGCCAACCTTATCTGGCATGCTGCCCATGCATCACCGCCCCCTCTAGACCATCCCTAGCTCGAAGACAGAGACAGGAACCGCCGGAAACACCGTGCCCACGCCACTATCGACCATGCCGACACGCACCACCATGCACGCGCCATTCCCACTCAACCCGACCACCTCGAGCCTTTTCCGCCTGCTAGCATGAACCCCACCGTCCTAGGAGAACACTAGACATGCTTGTTTCCTCGACCATACCCCGTAGCCGCCGCACGCCACGAATTTCGCCATCGGTAATGCGCAGAGCACCGCACGTTCAAGACCAAATCCCACCGCCCTACGCCTCGCCTTTAAGCTATCAAGGATCGCCAGGAGACCACGCACCGTCCCCTAGCCTCAGCCATGCCGATAGCCGCCTGTACCGTCGCCTCCGACGACCTCATCCCACGTCGTGCTGCCCCTCTTGCTCGCCTATAAAAGGAGGCCTCCCTAGCTCGATTTCTCCACACCATCTCACTCCCCACCTTTCACTGATAATTCCCACTTCTTCCTGGAGCAAGGCGAGCAGCGCATCGCCGGAATTTGGCCGGAGCCCGCCGATGCTGGAGAAGAAGGGAGCCTTCGATTGGATCCGCCCCAAGAGAAGTTGCCGGTACAAGGAGAACCGTCATCATCGACTTCGTTATTCGCCCCCGTCGCCGACCCTCGCCTGAGCCTCGGTGAGCCTCCCACGACCCCCACCTGCCGTGCTAGGGGTTACATCTGCTTGTTGCGGCGTGGACGATGAACCAGAGCCATTCGATTAGAACTAGATCCCACGGTCCACATTGCCCCGTACCATTTCTCCCCTCCCCGTCTCACTAACGCTTGGGGACAGCCACTTAACCAGCCCACGCGTGCGCTGTGTGTAGTGGGTCAGCCCAGTTAACTGTCTCACGCGACCCAACAATTCAAATTTACTTTTATTCATTTAATTTCAAACACAGTTCTGTACCTAGATTCAAAAATCAACCCAGCTCGATTCACTGAACCAAAATGCATGAAACCAATTTTGTTAGAAAGGCACTGAAATGCTTAATCCAAGCCCATTGGATTCAAACCATTTGGATGTGTAGATCAACCATGGTAAAAATAATAAGGCAGAAGCTTTTCTGCATTCAAACATTTTTCAAAATTCAACCTTAAGAGTTTTTGAGTTGATTCCAACTCTCAAAAATTACATTTTATCATACCTTTCAGAATATATAAAAACATATGGGTTTACTTGTAGAGATAATGTTCAAGTAATAAAAGAATGCCACATACGCATTTCTAGTCACTTTAATTAATTAAAATAAAAAGGTTAAACCTTATTAAATTGTGACACCACTTTAAATCACATTCCCATGTACTAAAATATATGGTGATGGCATGTGTCAACATGATCCCATGTTTGAGTTGGATAATATTAAATCTTAAGTAGTTTTTCAATGAGTAGAAATTACTTGTCTCAAATTAAAATAAATAAGACAAGTGCTTTAATGTTGTAATGATAGTGATGATGATAGATCATCTAGTGTGAACCTATGGGTGATGATTGGAAATAGTTAAGTATTGTTTAGTGATTGTGTACCTCGTATTTATTTATAGATGCTAGTACCGATCAAGGATACGAGGAGGAAGGACGATACTACGAGGAAGAAGCCGAGGAGAACTTCAACCACTGCTCTGCACAAGACAAGCTAACCCTTGCAACTTAGCAAGTTTATACTGATATCTATGCAAGCCAATACTTGCAACCTTGCAAGCCTAATACTATTAGTTAACTGAGCAAGCTATTAAATTAGCAAGCTTACACCATGTGATACCCAATCCTAGTTTTACTTGCAAGCTTAATACTTTATCTTTCTTTATCAAAGCTTTTTCTTAGAGTTTACTTAAGTGACTTGTAGATTCTAGAAAGATAATTGAAGGTAGCATAAAGAGCATAAAACTTGGCCTAAGTTAGATAATCTTGATGTCATCCTAAGGCATGAGATTGAACTTAGTTAATCCCCACTTGTTTATTACCCACCATTAGTATTTACCCCCACTTGTAGATGCTAGTGCTAAGCATAAAACTTGATCAACTTTAGATGGGAATACTTGGTGAAAATGGTTATGAAAACCTTAGAATGATGAGTAATTCTACTGAAATGTTTTGATGATGAAAATGTTGAGGCATGAGCCTTGGCCCTTTTTAAAACTGATGGTTGTCTGGATGCGATACCATTCCAATTTTACCGTACAACCACAATACCCGAAAATTGGGTAGGGCTTGACTGGAAATTTATATACCTTAGTGTGGGTTACCTTGCGGCCAAGGTCTGAGCTGAGGCTACCTTGTGGAGATTGTCCACCTGTGCAGTACCCAAGATGACAGTTGGTCATGGTTGGGAGGCCAAACTCACAGGAGAGGTGCCTATAGTAGGGCGTGTAATGGAAAGGTTAGGATTGATTATCCGCAACTAAGTATGGAGAATTTAGGATTGTTTCTGACGGATGTATCGAATGTTGTGGTGAAAGTGTACAATCTCTACAGAGTGTCAAACTATTCGAATAGCCACGTCCGCGGTTATGGACAGTTGGAGTGGCCATACTATTCCCCCATCAAAAAATTTCAAAACAACTTGTGAAATGATATGTGACTTTGACTTGACCACAACAGATTTGTTATATGAAATTCAAGTTCCCACTTAGGTGTTATAAAACTTTCAACTATTTTTCTTTGCTTTTGAACTTAGTAGAGGTAAATCTGGCTTTTTTGCAAAACAACCCTAGAGCTTAGCATCCTACTACAAAAACCCCCCTTAAACTTGTTAGTATTAGTTTGCGAGTACTTAAAGAGTACTCATGGCTTTGTCCCTGGCTATTCCCGCGGCCAGACTATGAAGAGGAGTATCAGGATGATGGACCGCAGGATTGGTACGACAACTAGGATCATCTCCCATCGTCAGCATTGCCTGTGACCCCGAAGATGGAGCTTCGCCTATGCTATCATTATCTTTATGTTATTCCGCTGCTTGAGTTGTATTAAGAACTGGATCATGAGATCCTTATTTGTGTAAGACCTTATGTATGGTTTGTAATGGATGATGTACTGTGATATCCAAATCTGTTATGTCTCACAAAAATGGTAATCCTGGGATTGCGATGTATGGCATAACAGGCATCTGGTATTAAAAATCCAGGTGTTAACAATAAGGAGAGGTCATTACTAAAGTAATAACTTCCAAGACTCAAGAAAACTATTGGGTTATCTCCCGACAAGTACTTTTCTTTAACGCCTTTAAGTTAGGCTTGATAGCTTGAGAAGATGCTCACATAAGAATTATGAATTGAAGTCAAAGAGAGCATCAAGAAGCAATTTCAAAACACATTTAAGTCTAACCCACTTCCTATGCATAGGAATCTTGTAAAGAAACAAGTCATGAAATCACAAAGCAACAAGCATCGGAAAGCAAAACAAGTGCAACTTCAAGACTTTCAACATAAAGAGGGGAAACTTAATATTATTGATATGCATAAGACCATGTTTCCCTCTCTCATAATAGCTTTCAGTAGCAACATGAACAAAATTAACAATAAAACTATCACATAAAACATTCTTATCATGAGCCACATGCATAAAATGATTATTACTCTCCACATAAGCATAGTTATTCTTATTAATTATAGTGGGAGAAAATTCAAAAAAATAGCTATAATTATTATTCTCATCACCATAATCATGAAATATAGGAGGCATATTGTAATCACATTTAATTTCCTCCTCAATAGTAGGTGGACTGAAAATATCATATTCATCACCATAATCATCATATATTGGAGGTTTGGTATCATGATAAGCAATAGAATAGCTATCTTCCAAAGCTAGGGAACTAAAAAGATCATTTTCACAAAAACTAGCTTCCCCAAGCTAGACTTTTCCATAGCATTAGCAATAATGGTGTCCAAAGAATACATACTAATAACATTGCTATTAGCATGCAAATAAAGTTCCATAGGTTTTTTAATTTTCTCTTCAAACACTTCATGTCCTAACTCAAGATAGATACTATAAAGCTCTCTAAAAAACTTTTTGTTTTCCATTAAGCCTAACTAGTGAAAACAAGAAACAAAAAGACAAAATTGCAGAATCTAAAGGAAATAACTTCGAGCACTCACACCGGAGGATGTGAGTACCTTTTACCTTACCTCCCTGGCAACGGCGCCAGAAAAGAGCTTGATGTCTACGCACTTGGGCCTCCAAGTGCAGAGGTTTGTAGAACAGCAACAAGTTTCCCTTAAGTGGATTACCCAAGGTTTATCGAACTCAGGGAGGAAGTGGTCAAAGGTATTCCCTCTCAAGCAACCCTGCAATCAAGATACAAGAAGTCTCTTGTGTCCTTAACACACCCAATACACTTGTCAGGTGTATAGGTGCACTATTTCGGCAAAGAGATAGTGAAATACAAGTGGTAACGGTGCCAGAAAATAGCTTCTGACTTGTTGTTGACGTGGGAGAACGTGTGTGAGTGCCAGAAAAGAGCTTGACGGTGAGGTAAAGACTAAAGCAAGCAAACATGCAACAGATCTAGATGCAAATGGTGTTTCAATGTTTAGAAACAAGGCCTATGGATCATACTTTCACTAGTGAACACTCTCTCATATAAATATCCTCTCTTCATGATACTACTCTTAACTACTCTCCGGTTGGACACTCTAATCCATGGTAGGGCTATAACAGCACACCTCAAAGTCCGCCTTCCCCAATCTAGATAACCCCACACTGTCACCTTGAACGCTAGGTTGTTCCAAAAAATACCACAATTTCATAGAGACATCCAACTCCAAATATAACTCATAACAAATATTCAATCTAGCCAAAGTGCCACACATGGTATGCCCGCTGTCACTTTCACACACATGGGGAAAAGCATAGATCTATTAAAGCACAAAGAGTATTTATGTAGTCTCAAGCCTAAGCGCCACCATGGCATGCACGCTGTCACTTTCACACACATGGGGAGAGCAGAGATCTAATGAAGCACTTGAGTAGCAAGGTATATCTACTTGATTACAAAGCTCATGACTACAAGATCATGCATAGAGAGAGAGATGAACACATAGCTACCGGTAGAGCCCTTAGCCCTGAGGAAGAACTACTCCCTCCTCATCATGGGAATCAGCAATGGTGATGAAGATGGCGATGGAGATCGATGGATATGGCTCCGGGGGCACTTCCCTGTCCCGGCAGGGTGCCGGAATAGAGACTTTATGTCCCCCGAATCTCCCCTTCGGTGGCGGCGGTGTTGTGCAGGTTTTCGTGGATTTCCGCCAGATTGTTTTAGGGTTTTTGGGTCGGAGGTTTCTTATAGGCGAAGGGGGAGGCCGAGGAGGCGGCTAGAGGGCCCACACGCTCCCCAGGCGCGGGCCAGGCTTGGCCGCGCCCAGGTGGTCTGGCCACCCTCTGGTGCCTCTCCGTCCCTCCTTTTGGATCTGTGTCCCTCACAGAAAGTTATTAAATTTGGATTTTGTCTCGTCCAATTCCGAGAATATTGATTTTCTGCCTTTCTAGAACCAAAAACAGAAGAAAACAGGCAATTGGCACTGTGACAACTTGTTAATTGGTTAGTTCCATAAAATATATAAAAACACCTCAAAGAAAGACAAAGCAAAGCAAAGTAGATACTGAACCAGCATGGAACATCAAAAATTATAGATACGTTTCCGACATATCACTCCTCTTCCAGTTGCCATGACCGTGCATCGTCGACCTGCTCGCCCCACTGTTGAGTGCCTCTTCTCTTACGGTCGCCGCCTAGTCTAGTTCTCATTGACACCGCTTCTGTACCCGCATGCTTGTGTATTTCCCGTGCTTGTTTGTTTCCGTGAGCTCCTAAAAAAGGCTGTTGTTTTGGCCGGCTAACGAGGCTGACTTCTGTTGATCTCTATCTAGTTTCGGTTTGGCATGCACTCTCTCTTGCTTCTATCTTCCAAGACGACAAGATCTCCGTACTAGATGCAAGACCAGTTCTAAAAACCAAGACTTCCATCTTGGAACATGATGATCTCCTTCACGGATCCGATGGCCGAGACCCAAAGACATCTCCTTCCGGAATCCGAAGTCCAAACTTGTACCCTCAGAACCCAGGATCACCGAAGCCCATGTTCCACCCCTACCTATCCCTATTTTGTAAATGACATATAAACTTATTGCATATTAATTCATCCATAATCACATACATGTTTATTTGTTTGGGGGTACTTTGTCAATTCATCTAAATTAAATATGGAGACTATATGCAGGTTATTTATGCCTTATCTCTACTCCATTTAAATTTGTGTAGCTCACATATGCCATGCTTTTGCCTTGCTAATCAACATTTAATTTGCAAGGTAGATAAATAACTTGAACCTTCTATTTAAATGGAGGGATCCCGATTCCGCTTAATATTGCCAAGTTAGACCGCATATTGCCATGACATGCATCATATCATAATCATGCTCGGTATTTTTCCCCATTATTAAATATCACATCGTTGCTTCTTTTAGTACTTTGCTTTTTCACCGGATAGGACGATGAGTCGATGCGAGATACGACAAGCCTTTGGTTATCGAATTCGTCTCACAGGCGAGCATTCTATCCCTTCTACCTATTTTGCATTTATAGTCTTTACTTCCTTTCTTTGATCTATTGCTATACTTATTTTCAATGCTATAGTACCGTTCCTTTATTTACCTGCTCTACCAAATAGCCTTGGTTATCCTATTGCCTTGTTTGATTAGCTAGCTTTGTCCTTACGACTCCTACTGCATGCTTAGGTCTGTTGCCACTCTCACACGGGAGAATCAAGATATATGGTTATGCTTGATAACATGATAAAATAAATTGGTGATGTTGGTTATTGTTATGGTAACGGTATGGTTTCACCTAATGATAAGGCCCCGGTAGGGACCACCTTTGGGAACTGCTTGAGCCGACCTAGGACCCGTTCGTTCTATGATACCAGTTCTGAGTTGATCATGCTAACCAAACGTGGGTGCCTCTGGGAACCCCCTTCAACTACCGGCGCTATTCGTATATCCAGGGGTTACAAAATTGGTTTTCCATTTGGTGCATACGCATAATATGTCCTTGGACATGGGTGAGTTGGATATGTCTTCGGACTTGATATTTTGGTGGACTACCATGGCTTGCATTGCATAAAATTGGGATATTGCGTCATAGGTGGGATGGAGCTCTACAAGTTATCTTCCGATCAACACCCGATCATAGACAAAAACGCTCTTTCTCCCTCGAGAATCGTTGTACCTCTTGGTTGGATCAACACAGTAGGTGATGCCTCTGGATATGCGTGTAGTTAAGGGTCAGTTCTTGTTGTGAGATTCGGATGGCACGTGTGATATGTTGCCTAAAGGGTTGACCATGCGTTTGGGTACAGTGGTGCACCCCTATAGGGTAAATATTTTCGAGAAGTCATGTGTCCACGGTTATGGACGCCTCAGGAGTACAGTGTCATGATCATAGACAACGCCACTAATGTTTTGCTCTTTAATAATATGATTAGTAATTAGCCTTATCAACTAAACACCCGCGTAACTAAAATTTCCACCGTGTGTGTCCCGCAAGGGGACTTCCTCGACTGGTCTTAGAGGGGGAAATCTTCGGATAGGTTATGCTTGGTGTTATAATAGTATTACCGTATAGCGCTCTCTTATCTCGCTCTAATAGCCAAAGTTGGAGTGTGTCTCTATAAGTTAGATAGTGCAAGATTTGCTGCCATTGATCCCACCATACCTTTGTAGGCGAGGACCGCCGAATTCTAAGACTCGCCGTGTACTGGCCTCAGTACTGAACGCTCTCTTTCTGTTTTCCTTTGCCCTTTGTCAAAACCCTTTGGCTTTGACAGGTATGCGATTGACGACGTTAGCAAGGTTACCCTTCCGGCTTGGCCTGGGCAGGGTTTACGGACACCGCTTGGTTATTCTTAGGACTCGTCCCATTTGGATCTTGTCTATACTCGGATATAATTTTGCTTCCTCCTTGAGTTATATCTATGAATTGTATTATTTGTATTCTTGACTCGTCGAGTCGTTGATGTATATATAAGTTCTTGTGGACTCTGTTTTAAACTACTATGATATAACTACTTGTAATCAAATCCCAACCACACGAAAGTGTCTGGTGGGAGCCTTTGAATCGCTTCTATTTGGGTTTTAGCGGGAAATGCTAAGATCTGCATAGACACGATTCGGGGGCGTTACAAGTGATTTTTATAAAGCCTATTTAATTCCCTTTAGGAATAAGGTGGCACATAGAATTTTAGGGTTTTAGGTATTTACTTCAATTTAAATAATATTCACGATGCCAAATGCAATGCAATGCAATGCAATGCAATGCAATGCAATGCAATTCTCATGAATGACATGTAAAAACATTTTTTTCCTAGTCCCACTATCCAAAATCTTGGGATGTGACAAATGGTTCCTGAAAAAATCATTCAACAGTGTAGGATTCCGAGTCTCATCAGATTCGTATATGTCTTCTTGACTTCAGTTATTTTCCTATTCGGTTCAAACTTGAGCCAGATTTAAAATGGTGACGATTGCCTGACTTTTCAGGTTATGTCTTGTAACTGACAAGCATCTAGTCAGCAAAACGGTTGGTAGGTCCGTGTTACACGGAACCAAGGCAATGTTTCAATGCACGCGCGGAGATCGAGGGGGCGGAGACTTCATGAGGAAGCCACCTCTATCTCCTATACGTGTGGCGCTAATCGCACGCACTCAGCACGAATATTGGCATGGAGGTTATTAAATTTGGAAATTTCTCTCCTCCCCAGATTCATTCCTTGCCGTTGTCTTCCTTTGTCTCCTCGTACTCTTTGTGTTCCCATATTCCACCATACCCACCAAACACCTCCAGCACTGCCAATTCTTGACCTACTCTGATGAGATGGTGGAGGCATCTTCGAGCTCAGGCGCAGTGGTGGCAGCAACGCACAACAGGATTCACCGAGGACTCTAGGTCCCCAGTGCGCTCGACGACGAGAAACTCAAGTCCATGGAGAACAAGGGATACCTCACCGTCGGCACTTGGCGAAGTGGCCTCGGAAAGCCCGTCCATGGGCCCCATGTTGGCGGGTGATTTCTTTTCGGGACTCACATCGATCATGGTCTCATTCTTCCACCGTCAGAGTTCCTCACCGAGGTACTCCAACATTACGGTGTGCAATTACATAACCTCTCTCCCAATTCTTTGCTTGAGCTTAGCACCAACGCAGCTCTTAGTGAGGGATTTCTTGGCATAAGGTCGAATCTCACTCTTTTCTGGTACAATTATGGTACTCGGAAAAATTCTATCAGTGTTAGAGTTCCTTACATTACCGGCACTCTTGTTGGGTTCGCAACATGGAAAACAAAAAATTTCCTACGATGGGAACTATATGCACCAAGATCCATCTATCTAGATACAAGCAACAGGTGGATATACATCCATATAATACATACCCTCAAAGATCGAAAAGCTTTACGAGTATGAACTTGTTGGTGATGTAGTCGATCTCCTGCCTATCTCAAGATCATGATGAAGTCCAGCTGGTACACCAGGTCCAGCACCATCAAGTCTAGCACTGCAAAGCAGTGGTGCATCTGTGATTGCACACACGTTCAGCTATCCAGACAACTTCCACGTCCTCGCTCCAGCAAAGCAGCGGAAGCAACAAATCCTTCCAGAAAAAGCCACCGGGAACATGTATCTGCTAATCCGAGACCATGGAGAAATTCTAAAGGAGGGAGAGAGATCCTTCGCGAGGAGGTGTGAGATGAGACGAGGAGAGGGGGCCTTTTATAGGGAGAGGGGCAGCCCAAAGGGCATGGCGTGGCAGCCATGGTGGCTGCCTCACCTCTTCCACATTCATGTGGGTAGAGCTCCCATTCAAAATAAAAAGCCTCCACTCAAATAAACATGCCTCCACTCAAAATTCTACTCACCTCCATTAAATTTCCAACAAATTTAATGCAAGCTCTAATTTAATAAAACTCTTTTATTTATTTATTCAGAATTTTGTTAATTTCATTAATGAACAAACATTCACATAAAACCCATTGCAACATTTCAATATCACATGCAGAACCAGTTTCAGCAATTTCACCCAAAACAATTCCGGTTTCCATTGAAATAATTCCAGCGCTTTCATAATCTTTTCCTGGCATCTTATTTGCTCCAAATGATGTCAGTATCCCTTAAGTGTGTCACCCTACGATTCATGAATAATGCAGACATGATCGAAACCCCTCTCCGATCAACAATTAGTAGTGAGACCTATAGATCCGTACAGACTCCCACACATTCAACGATTACTTTTGTGATCGTGTGAACCTTTTATGCATGTAACTCAATCCCTTTGTCTCACGATATATTACATGTCCGAGATTTGATCATCGGTATCTCCATACCTATTTTATCTCGTTACCGACATGTACTCTTCTCGTTCCCGTGATATAACATTCTAGTGATCACATCACTTGCTTGCAAGCTAACCAATGTGATATCACCGAGAGGGCCCAGAGTATATCTATCCATCATCAGGATGGACAAATTCCACTCTTGATCCATGAGCCTCTACACAACACCTTCGTAGCACTAAACCCACCTTTATAGTCACCCTGTTACGGTGTGACATTTGATGTTATCAAGATACTCTTCCAGTGTTAGTGATTGACATGAGCTCATGGTCTAAGGACTAGGATTACTTCATATGATGTTATAGCAAAATAAACACAATGACTTTGATCGTAATGTTATACTTTGGATGAATTTTCATCACATCATTCCAACAATGTTGTGACCTTGTTATTAACAACATCCAATGTCCATGATCAGGAAACCTTTGATCATATTGTTAATCAACGAGCTAGTTTATAAGAGAGGCATAACTAGGAACCTTCTATTTGTTTATTAAACACACATGTATTAAAGTTTCCAAATTAATACAATTATAGCATGAGAAATAAAAATTTATCATAAATAAGGGATAATATAATAACCACTTTATTATTGCCACTCGGGCATATTCCCTTCAACTCTTAACTTTGTTCTTACGAGAGATGGAGTCTACCCTAGGATCTTTGCTAGTGAGTCGGTTAGAAGATGATCCATGATATTCTTTTACAACAAAGACATGCCAGCTCTCAGAAAGATGGAAGGTCTAACGGTTTTCATCGACGGAGCTCCCCCCCCCCACAACGACGCATGGGATGCACAGGCGTCAGAACTTTCCAAAGATTTGGTCATCACCAAAAGGCGGATCGAATTTTTTTATGAAGCACCAAGGTCTCCCTAGCTCTGAGTTGATTCACTACTGGTTGGATTATTGGATTCAGCCACTACAGCACCACCCCAATCAGCTGATGCACACGGTCACAGGAGACCGGAAGGACATCATGAAGGTTTGTCCGACGCGCATTGCTGCGAAGGACTATAAATACCGAATGCAATTGTTGATCAAGGAGAGGGTGAACGATGAGGTGAAGGAAGTTTTCAACCCTATTTCCAAGAAACATAAGGCCAAGGAAGTTGTTATCACCGCTGGTGCACAAGTGCTGCCCTATCTTCCAGTACTCGTGTTATACTTTCTGAGTCACATTTCTAACATCTATTCTTTATGTGATTCAGAGTTAAATCTGCTTTGAAGGGAAAGTTAAAGCTGAAGAGTAAACCGATCAAGCAACTACGCCAGCAGAAGTTTGCAATTTCTCCAGTTGTACCCCCTCCAACTCCAATCGCCATTCAATCTTCAACACCAGATGTTCCAACTTCTCTACGTATTGGCACTACCATCCCTGAAGCTCCCATAGCCTCTCAAGCTCTAGTTACCATTGGTAGCCAAACCACTGACATGGGTGAACCCGCTAAGGTTAATGATCCAATGGATGCGTCTCGAGGGAAGGTGGTGAAGGTTGTCGGTTCTGCTTCTCCTAGCCTGAATAGGAAGGAGGAGATTCTCAAGCTGGCCCAAACCTGTCTTGAGAAGCAAATCCTAACTCTGTAAGCAGCAAGCCAGGAGATGGAGGATGCGAAGCTGGAAGTCCTCTTGGAACAAATCCAAGTCCGAGATCAAAAGATCGAAGCCGAAGATGTTCCATTGGATAATGCCTCTCCTATCTCCCTCGCCGAGAAGGTCTTCCACAACACGAAGATCGGATTCGAGAAGATGCACTTGGAGCATACTATAAGTTTTTCGACTATCATTTGTAGCATTTTATTATCATATCCTCTATCCCCCAAGCATAAAGTCGGATAGAGATCATGGCATAAGATCCGAGTTGATGCTTATAGGATGCAAAAGAATGATGTGGTGTAGCCCCCAAGGCTCGTGCTGGAATTTAACTTAGTTAAAGTTGCATCCCAAGTCTTAATAGCCGTCTGACGGTATTCTCTATTTAACTTATAGAAATTTGTATCTTACAACTAGGAATTGCTCAAGAACATTTGGAACAAGTGCAAAGAAATCAAAGCTTTCCATCTTGAAAATTCCAAGTTGCAGATTGAGAAGGATGAGACTGAAGGTAAACTTTCCTAACACTCAATCATAGTTATTTTCTTAGTCAAATATTTCTTTCGATTGATATTTGTCCTTTGCAGAATTACTACAACAATCCAGCAAGATGGTGGAGGAGGCCGAAAACTTTAAGGTCCACCAGATGGAAAACGACGAACTTCACCAGGAGCTTAAAAAGCTTAAGGATGAACACGAGAAATCCGTGAACAACCTCCTGGAGTCGAGAAATATGGAGACCAAGAGACTCAAAAATTGGTGGCCCTCCATGATAAGGAACTTGATGATCTGAAGAGGGAGTCTGACAGTTAGAAGGATCTTGCCCAAGCCGCCAAAGCAGAGTTAAACTCTCTTCGAGAAGAGCACTCCTAGTGGAATCACTTTGTGCTTGGTAATGTTTTTGACATTGTCTTTCCTTTATATTTTTTGACTTTTTTGTCAGAGTTTTTGACTTTTGTTCTTTCCCAGATCCTCTGAATCTTTTCGACTCTACCTCCCCTGAATCTTGTTTCGAGAACATCAAGTCAGTCGGATATGTTCTCTTCAACTTCTACCAAGTTCTTGAAGAAGTTGGTGAGTCGGTGAAACTTTCCGACCTAAAAAAATTGCCAATACTCGAAATGAGGGATAGGGCAAAGGAGATTCTGAAGCTTATCAAAGACTGGAAGATATCATACCCCCGAATTGTTGCGCAAACTGCCCTCACTATGGTGATGAGTCACCATAGCGAGATGCCAATTTGGCACGTCACCAAGGGCAACGCCAACAAGGACGATAAGGGTAATCCACAAGACATCAAGGCCATCCAAGAGTCTTGTGCAGGCTATGCTTATCGCGTGGTGGAGATGACAAACTACATGATGCCATACTTCTAGTCAATCGTTGTGCCTCCTTCTCCAAAAGAGCCAGAAGATAGCCTTGTCAAAGACGAATAAACTTCTGAATCTCCAGAGCATGACGGTGATGATATTGACTCTAGTGCTCCAGGATCTCCACCACCTCCACCTCAATTTGCAGCATAAACATTTTCTGCATTATCCTAAAAAATTCATATGGTCTGGAATGATGGGTACTATATTTTGTGTTTCTATGTGTGCTGGTATGTAAGAACTTATACTTTACTACTTACCACTTTTGTATATATTTGAATATGTGCTCGAAAATTTCTTAAGCACTTTGTGTTTACACTTCTCGTTTAATATGTCTCTCTGCCTCATCCCTTTCATGAGCTGGCCAACCTTTAGGATGGAAACTTTGTTGAGTTAATGGAGCGCAATTGCTAAACCAATTTAAACTCGAAAACAAAGTCGTCTTCTAGTACCAACGATTCATTACTCGGAAAATGCCTGCATCTAAGTAATCAGCTAAAAACGAAAGTATAAACATAAAATGAGATTTACACCCAAGGGTAACATTTTTATAGTTTTTTCAAAAATCATAACCAGAACGAACATGAGCATAAAGTACATTCAAGCATCCTGGGATTTTTGAAACTGACATGCTCTTTTGCAAATAAGATGGTAAAAAACTTCTTAGAAAATATATGAGGCAACCAATAATTTATTTCACTTTGAACATGTACATATGATTACAAGGAAATATAACTAAAAATAGAAGGGACATAGCTATAAAATATTCTAGGGACGGTTTAATTCATCCGGGTCTGTACTACCACAAGCTCTCTTTCTCTTCCGAGTGTCGGGTCTTTCCTTGATTGGTTTCATATCGATTAAATAATATGACCCGTTATGCAGAACTCGGCTGATCATAAAGGTTCTTCCTAAATCGGGGACAGTTTGTGCTTTTTTTTGCGCGAGCTAGAGAACCAAATCACCCTTTCTAAAAGAACGATTTTGAACTCTTTTACTATGATACTTGCATAACTTTTGTTGATAGGTTGTAGATCTCTGCTTAGTAACGATGTGAACTTCTTCAATTATATCGAGATCATATTATCGAGAAACTTTTGCATCTTCTTTGATACACACTTTGACTCGAGGACATTGATGGATTAAATCACTCAAAAGAACTGCTTCTACACCGTAGACCAAGAAGAAAGGAGTATATCCGGTTGATCCGTTAGGAGTTGTTCATAAACTCCATATTAGAGACGGTAATTATTCCGTCTAAGCCCTCGTAGCACGACGAATTGTTCCCTGGAGATGAGGTAGGGGTCCTTGTAAAATGAGATTGTTTGCCCTTTCAACTTGTCCATTGGCTTGTGGATGTACAATTGATGCAATATCGAGTCGGATGCCTTGTTTTTCGCAGAACTCGGCTAATTATCCCATGGAAAAGTTGCTCCTGTTGTCGGTCATAATACTGTGCGGATATCTGAATTGGATGATTATGTCCTTGACAAACTTTCTGGTTGTGGCTCCATCGCAATTTGTTACGGGTTTATCCTCGATCCATTTTATAAATTTATCCACCACCACTAGGAGATGGGTAAATCCACACTTTGCCATCTAAACGGCCCTACCATATCAAGCCCCCAGACCGCAAATGGCCATTTAATAGGGATTGTTCTTAGTTGATCAGCCGAAACATGTGCTTGACGGACGTACTTCTGGCAGCCTTTACATGATTTGACTAGTTTCTCGGCATCTGCCTTAGCTCTGAGCCAAAAGAATCTGTGTCGAAAAGCTTTTGCCACTAAGTATTTAGCTGTAGTGTGATGACCGCATTCGCCTTCATGGATTTCTC
Organism: Avena insularis; assembly: GCA_023614405.1. NCBI lineage: Eukaryota > Viridiplantae > Streptophyta > Magnoliopsida > Poales > Poaceae > Avena > Avena insularis. The sequence goes on along the minus strand of CM042695.1, from coordinate 194,190,100 downwards.
GTAATATTTCCACTCCTTTCGGAGAAAAACAACGCTAGAAAACCCCAAAAACACTCCACTTATAGAGCTCACCATTGATTATTGTATAGACTTTTTCTCATCGGACAATGTGTCGGCCTAGAACTTTGTCTTTGGGTAATTTTTTGTATATCAAGAAATCTAGATAGGGTTGTGTACAATGATTTGGATAGTTCATCCATGATATCTTTGTATGCTTCTATGTATTTATTTGTGTTGCAGATATTGAATACTTGTTGGGCAACTAAATCCGAGTCTCCGTAACACATGAGTCGGGTTACGCCAATGTTTTTGGCCATGCATATTCTATGTAACAATGCTTCATATTCGGCAATATTATTGGTTGCCATGAAGTGAATCTGTAACACATAGAATAACTTATCTCCTTGGGGTGACTTGAGCACCACGCCAGCCCTCGAGCCTCCTCGTTCTTTTGATCCGTCAAAGTGAAGGGTCCAAAATTCTGGCTCTGGAGGACTTGTATTTTTTGCTGTCTCTATGCAATCAGCGACAAAGTCAGCAAGTATCTAGGATTTTATTGTTGTACGTGGCTTGTACTCGATGTCAAAATATGCAAGCTCTATTTCCCACTCTGCGACAATTCCTGTGGCGTCGCGATTGTTGATTATATCTAGCAGGAGAGCGGTACTCACCACTGTGATCTTGTGCTCTTGAAAATAATGACATAGCTTTCTTCCAGCAAAGAATACTCTATAGGCTAGATTTTGGTAATGTGGATACCTTTGCTTCGACTCTGTCAAGACCTCGTTGAGATAATAAGTTGGATTTTACACCTTATGTTTGTGATTTTCCTCCTTGCACTCCACTGATGTTACAACACTCAAGACTCTGTTTGTTGCTGCAATGTAGAGTAACATAGGCTCATGTGGCTCTGGTGCTGCAAGGATTGGTGAATTTGAAAGTAGATCTTTCAAATTTTGCAGGGAAGTTAGGGTGACCCAGCAAACCACTGCATAAAGTAGTACACTATAGTCGTTGACATAACACCAATGAAACACCGTTCACTAGTATTACATCCCTTAGAGTGGTACGATAGAAACACAGCAGGTCCAAGACATGACTATAGGTTACAACTCGACTCTTTACATAAGATCCAGAGAACACTCTAGGTTAAAGAGAGAGAAATAAACTTCTTACATAGAAGAATCAGAAATAATCAACTCATAACTATTATGCTAATAAGGTTAGCACCAAACTATGTGGCTGGTATTGCTGCTATTGCAATAATCTACAGAAGTAGGTTCTATGGCTAGAGATTATATTTATATCTAATCAGCAACTTTGTCTTCACTTTAGTTGATGTATATGTTGATTTACTTTACTTCATTGAAGAGTTTGAACTTTTGATGATGATTACTGGAGCATAACTTGATGTAGATGTCGTCTTAATGGCTTCAGAATCTAGCAAGGGTTAAGAAGATACGTTGAGTATGAGCGTACTCAGCAAGTTCACTAGAAAGGATTGTTTGATGCACTATATCTACAGCCACAGACCATAGGTCGTAGGCAATGCAGGTTTTCATAAACATTTCTTCAAAGGTTGCTTTTATTCTGAAAAGCTATGTCTGTCAGACTTCACAGGTTTACCAGAATTTTAATGGAGTTCCTTTCCTATTGCGTTCGTATCTCCTTCTCAGAACAGGGAGTAACAAGTTATAATGCTTACACTCTATAGAGGTGCGTTACTTTACCCATGAGAGATCAACTCCTTGTTGCACAACAGGGCAGCTTACCCATCCACAATTCCATGATGTGGGGCCCAGTAGGTAATCCAAGTCAATCACTGCCCTTTCCGCGACCCCGTATGTATGCACGATCCTTCGGGGCTGGCTCACCTCGGTTAAGCACCCTTTCGGGCAGGCTAAGACCCTGATGAGTTCTCAAAGACTCTATGAGCTGGTGATGCCCGTGGCAAGTACTATATAGGTCCGGCTATACCTTCGGCAACCACTCATAGATAATCTAGACACCAAAATCATGGGGCCTAAGGGTGCCCACCCATATGTTGGATCCTCACAAGGAATCACAATGTCACGTTAAGGTCGTCTTGCCTCCATACGAAAGGAAAAGGATACAGCTGACTTCTCTGTCCCATTCCAAAGCTCATGGTTAACGCGTAATATACGGCGCAAGAATCACTAGCGACATTGGTTGTGAAGTCCTCGGTAATATGTTCCTTTACCACCGGAACTTTCATAATAGATTATTACCTCATGGTAAATAACCTATAATCATATTATTATGAAAATAGTGTTTTCTGACCTTTCTAAAATGCAGGTGATGACAACACTCGATTTGCAAAATACTTTACAGAAAATAATCGAAGGACATGAGCAAGTGTGAACTTGCCTTTTGTGAGTGCAAGATTATGCACTCACGGTCTTCAAGACAATATAAGATCCAATATCTAAAAATAGCATCTTTGGTCCGGTAAGGACTAATGTTTAAAGAATCAGGATGCTATTATGCATAAGTAATGTAATGCAATTTGGTAAACCTGAATTCTTGAAATAGCGTGGTTCTAGGGTTTGGATACTGGTTTCTTTGGAATGTGTTGTACTTTTAGGTTAAGGTCCACACATGTGCTTCTTATTAAGGCTTGTGTGTGTGAAACAACATATACTTATAATACCATTCAACAATAAGATATACTAATATGGAATGCTACTCTAAGATTTCTTATACAAGAATGGTTTTATCTTCAAATTTTACTTTACAAATAATGGCATTTATAAGGAACTTTAAGTGTTAGCAACCCTAGATATATCGGTAAAGTATATGATTATGATTAATTTTCATCAGTTGACTATGATAAAAGTCTTTGAGTTTAGTAGTTAGGAGTTAGAGATTTTATTATAAAATTGGTTGTGTGAAGTGGTAAAAAGGATAACCTTCAAAGAAAAGGTTTCTTTTCTAAGGTTTAAACAATCCTGATGGTTCATAGAATATGGTTGATGTCTCTTGGTGTTAATTCAGTTAGTTTGGTATTGAGATTTATTAGGTATTAATTGAAACAGACCAAAGTAAACTATAAAACACATATTAAAGCCTTTAACATGGTGTTTATAGTCTTGTAGTCTAAAGTTTAACTTAAAGGACATAGATGGACTTAAGATGGAATGCTTATGATATTTATACTTTGTTTACTTCATAATGTTTTCTTAAGTTACTTAAGAGTGGTAATACTTCTAAGTAATGGTTTCTTAATACTATAATGGAAAGAATCATTTATCTCCTTATAATGTGTGGTTATGGTTTATGAATAAGTAAATAATATTACTTACTACTTATAGATGAATGGTAATTCTTCATCAATTGTAATTAATATGTTTTGTAATACATGAAGTTTATACTATCAATATTTAAGTTAAATGATATTATTAGGCCTTAGATGTAAAATATTAGCAAAAAAATTTATCCCTGCATGAATTATCAATTGATGATTTAGTTTTAAATTCAAGTTATTAGAGTATTAAACTTTTATTTACTTCAAAGTGGGATGTTATATTTTTAACATGTAGATATTATTTTTGTGATCATTTTGGTATATTACATTTATTTTTGTGATTTATAAATAATAAGATATGATTTTTTGTAAGATTTATTACTTTCTAAACACTTATTAAATAATAGATATTTAATTAAGTGTAATAATAATACATGATTATGGTATTAAGTTATAGTTCTTATTTTTCTAAGAATTTTGATATATTATTTATATTTTTATCATTTACCATTATTAAAATATGACTTTCAAAGTATTATTACTTATAAAATCTTTATTTAAATAGTTAATATATTAATGTTTGATAAAAAAATTAAATTATAGATCTTATTTTTCTAAACATTTTCATATATTAAACATATTTTTCTAAATTATAAAACAAAAGTTATTGATTTAACAAGATTTAATCATTTTATTTGATTTCTGGAATATTTATATTTGAATTTATATTGTTTTATCTATCTACTAGACAGACACTAACTTTTTATACCGAAACCAGACTTACTCTAGGTCACTGACCCATGGGGTCAAGACCACATCATCTGCCACCTAGGCGTGGACTGGTCAAATGGTGGACTAGGTCAAGGATGACGCGAGCATGACGTCAAGATGACATCAGCGATGGATGAACTCACAGAGCGAAGTTCGATCGATCACTGGCATGCACGCGCGTGGCTGGGGTTGGTCTTGTTGGAAAGAGGGCGTCGCAAGGAACCTAGTAGTGGCGGCGCCGCTCAGTTTTGGTCATCGGAGGTTGGTCGGCGATGAGCTTGCACGGTGGCGCGGTTCGGGCTCACGCGGCTAGGTCACTACGACAAGTGAGCGACGAATCGGAGAGCGCTAGGGTACTCAGAAGCTTACCATGATACTGATGGTGTGGTCGACGAGGACCGGCGCGGTCGGAGGCGAGCACATGGTTGACTTTTCTGATGAACTCCGACGGAAGGGAATGATGAAATTCGCACCCACCCGAGCTCCCCTTGATCTATCGATTCTACTATGTTGAAGAGGATGACACGGCGATTCTCCTCGACCATGCCATAGACTCTGGGGCGACCTCTATCAGCAACGATGCGTGGCTCCGGTGAGCTAGGGTTTCGGCCTCCACACGAAATAGAGTAAGAGGGAGGTCGGGAGAGAGAGGAAATGGATAAGGATGAGCGAGGGTGCCTCTGTGGCCTCCTTATCCCTTCCTGGGTGACGGCAGCGCGGATCTTGGCATGGTGACGGCGGCACTGTCGACAGCGAGCAGCTTCGGTTGCCGCGCGTGAGGTGGACGACGGTGATAGACTGGACGAAATGGTATTTGGGTCGGGCCGGTGTTGGGATTTGGTGCAGTGGGCGTGAATCTGCGATGCTGCACGCGGGCGACGAATTACACGGGGTGGAAATGGGCTATGGGCTAGTACTGCTAATTACTATTTTCCTTTTCTTTTTTGTTTTCTGTTTTTTCTAAATTTACAAATTCAATTTAAATTTAATCTTCACAAAGTATAAACTACTAAGATCTTTTGTGGAATTATTGGAATAATGCATGAATTCATCATAGCTAATTTTTCTATTTATGTATTTCTTGTATGTATAAATTTCATGATAATATGAGAGGTTTTTATATTAAATAGAACAAGTAGAATTTAGGGTTTCAGAGTTCTAAGATTTATTTATAATCTTATAAAATGATCTTTATTTCCTTTTTATGAATGTAATGAGATGGCTTAAGATAGGTAAGGATATATAAAGAATATATCCATAATTATTACTATATAGCAATCATTATATGAGACGATTTAATTATGAAGGTTCTTGATATGGTAACTTCTATTATCCCAATTTCTCTAATAGATGGATAATGTTTTAATAATCTTGGTTATGACATTAGTTATACATTGATAGCCATGATTGAAATAGAAGTTAGGATTTACAATTATAAATGTTTACTATGAGTTTTAGGGGATTTAATATATATATATATATATATTATTTTATAGACAGGAATAACATGTTTTTAAGACATATTATATTTATGCTTGTGACCATTAATGATATCACTTTTTGAAATAGAAAGTTATTTTCTGGAATGACTTACGGAAAAGAATTGATAAAGATAACTCCTAAGCACATATGGTTATGATAGTTGGAAAATGGCAAAGATGTGCTTAAGTGATTTGCTATAGGAAAATATTCCTATAAACCAATGGGAAACAGGATGATAGATCAAACAGATGAAATAGATATTAAATTTGATTAGATTTAAGGTTTAGTATTTACCAAGAATTCCTATCTTCCAAACTTCATAACCCTTGACTTGTAATTAAGGAATTACTTTCCTAGATATACTATTTATTCATATCCATCATCATGTGTTATCATGATGAACCTTACTTTACAAGGATATGCTTATTAATAACTTCTCCTCTTAAATCCTTTTTCTAGATCCAACGTGCTTGACACTTGAGCTCTACATGATTTCCTCATAGAAATACCTCCCACTTCTAGAATGCTTCTAATGACTCCAATTCCATCTGAATGGTCATTTCTTACTTCATAAATTACTTTGTAACCTCACTTATAAATCTTAGAAGCTTGTCACTAGAGCTTTTCATAACTTTTTCATGTCTCCACTTGATTATCTCAATTACTAAGGGTAACCTTCAATCCAAAAAGTGGTTACTATTAACTCCATTTACACTTCCTTTATCATCCATCACTAATATTACTCCAATAGATGTATATATCAAATCCTACTTCCCTCAAGTGTTTAGTATTTCCTAGGAGGAATAATACTACTTCTACATCTCAATGTTGCTCTAGTATCAGCTTTATCCTACTATCTTATCGTTTACTTGTCTTAGTAACTTCATACACCAACTTCACATTCTATCAATGTGACTTGTCATGCCTAACCTAGGATAACATATCTATGCTAGGGTTTAATCACGTTCTATCCACCAATGTTACTTATACATGATATAATTATTCACTCTTAGTGATTTGAGCATGATTGTTATAATCCTTTGATCATTTATGACTTAGGTTTCTGGTGGGCTAATCAAGGCTTTATCAATACAATATTACAGTTGTATGATAATTATATTCTTAGTGTATCTATCTGATTAAGAGATATTATTCATTGACTATACCTACTTGTTCCAATAGGATTACTCCTAGGTAACTATCTTTAGAATTTATCCTTATAATCCTCTTTGTTACCACATATAATTATTTCTTACAGATAACTCTTCTATCCATTCATGAGTGAGTTAACTCCATCAATTATCATATTGGTTTGATTCTCTTCAAACACTCCCATCCTATAGATGATATCTATAACTAGCATTACCATCTACCTCTTTTTACTTATTTGTTTATAGGCCTTAAGTGAATGTTATGATACAGACAGAAAGATATGTGGTGAATGGTCTTGAATTGATTTCCTTCCAACTCCATGTAACTGAAGAGTTAAGTATTATCATGATAATCATGGTAAAAATATATGAAAATAAGATAGGTTAAGATTTAGTTATTAGATTCTTGTTACTTGAGTTATATCCTTAGCTTGGTATTCATGAATTGTTGTAATGAATATATGAGATGATCTCTTAAGGATATGATATTAATCATTAAGAAATTTGTTGTGGTTTAGTTTATTATATTTGATCTACCCTTAGATCAAATCTCTTTTACCCAAAAATAAGGTTTTAGCAAGGTCATATTGAAACTTATCGCAGTCAGCTTGATGATCTACCTCAATTCCATCAAGTTGAGAGAAGCTTCAATCACTTTGACAAGTTTTGTTCAAAAGCGCAAAAATTATTCGGATTTTCTATGCATGAATGCAATGCACACATCTGTGTCCAGCTTATTTATAAGCTCTAATGTTGGGATGTTACATAACGCGTTGGCTTCTTTGGTCTAGACAAATTTGTCGGTTTTCTTTAAGAGCTTGTATAAAGGTGCGACTCTTTCTCTGAGCCGGCTGACAAATTAGCTCACTGCTGTGATACAGCCAGTGAGACGTTGGACGTCCTTCAGGCGAGTTATCCTGGTAATGTTCAGTATAACCTTGATTTTGTCTCGGTTCACCTCTATACCTCTCTGAGACATGATGAAACCTAACAATTTTCTGGTTGGGATTTCGAAGAAGCACTTCTTTGAATTTAGAATCATATTGAATTTTCGTAGGCTAGCAAATATTTCCTCCAATTCAAAAATAAGTGTTTCCTTCTTTTTGGACATAACTGTTATGACATCTACATATACATGGATGTTGCGTCCGATTTGGTTGTTGAGATAACATTCCATAGTATGTTGATAAGTTTCTCCTGCATTCTTTAAGACAAAAGACATAGTTTTGTAGCAGAAGGTTCCAAAAGGAGTGACGAAAGACGTCTTAATTTGATCCAATTTTTTCATCGGTATTTCGTGATATCCAGAATATGCGTCAAGAAAGCAGAGTAATTTCGATCCTGTCGTGGAGTCGATAACTTGATCGATTCTTGGCAAAGGAAATGGATCTTTGGGATAAGCCTTGTTCAAGGCAGTATAATCAACATGCATCCTTAAATCAATAGTGTCCTTTTTAGGGCAAGTACAAGATTTTCCATCCAATCTGTATGAATGACCTCTGTTATGAATCTGACTAAATCTAGTCGGGCTAATTCCTTAGCTATAGCTTTGCACTTTTCATCACCAAACTGTCGCAAGGACTGTTTAACGGGTCTAGCATCGGGATACACATTAAGAGAGTGCTCGGCAAGTTCCCTAGGTACTCCGGTCATGTCAGAAGGTTGCCATGCGAAGATATCTTTATTAGCTTTGAGGAACTCGATGAGCATGCTTTCCTATGTGAGGTCTAAGCCTACCCCTATGTTGGTCGCCTTGGAGGGATCATCTTCCTTCAACAATGTCTTCTTCGTCTCTTCTAATGCCTTGAAATGCAAACTCGATTTTAGCACCTTGTTCTTCATAGCATGCATTTCGAATGGGTCGGTGTTTTTCTTGATCTCCTGGTACTCCTGGGCATGCAGCACGGCTTCAGCAAAGGCAGCAGATCTATCTTCGCAGTCTCGTGCTTTCTTCGGGTTTCCCTGTATGGTGATGATGTCGTTGGGACCCGGAAGTTTCATCATGTTGTAGATGTAGCTGGGACGGGCCATGAACGCCTAAGCTAGACGTCCGAAGATAGCGTGGTAGGCACTTTTGAACGGTACCACCTAGAAGGAGAGTGGCTCAGTCTGGTAGTGTCCGGAGATCCGAATGTTATGTCCAGTGTGATCCGCCCGTCTTCCTGGTATAATGCCATGGAAAATCACATTGCTATGATTTAGCTCGATTTTTTGAATCTTCATGCAGCGGAGCGTCTTGATGTACAATTTTAGAGAACACATAGCCATCAATGAGAGATTGATGACCAGAGGGTACATTCCCCGACAATGTGCTTTCTTCGGGTGATCATTATGGTCAAAGGTGATGGCTACATCCGACCAATCCAGAAACTGGGGGATAGCCGGAACCGTGGCATTGAGCTCATGGAGAACCGCCTTTCTGACCTTAGCTGGCTGAGTTCCAAGGAAGCAAACATAAGTGTCTTTCTTTGTAGGATAATCCTTCTTTCCATCCGACTTGGGCTGTGCGGGATCTATTTCTTCCATGTCAGAATCTTCCTTGGCCTCTTTGCCTTTCTTAGAATTTTTCTTTCCTTTTTTTCACTTGGCCCTGTAGCCACCGGATCCATCTCTTTTGATGTCGTCAATGAAACGACACTCAGCATTGGTGTGGGTAGAACCTTCGTTCCCGTCCGGGTGATGTACACAAGGGTTGTTGGCAATGTCGGCCCAGGAATAAGATTTTCTGGGTCGTTGATCTCCTCTACCCTGGACTCGGGAAGTTCCGTGGCCTCATCCCCAGCCGCCTCCACGCCCTCCTCGTCCTCCAGATCTGAAAGTTGCGTTGTCAGCTGCGTTATCCAGATTAGTCTTATCTTCCGAGGTATTCTTGTGCTTCTAAGCTTGCTGTTTTGGATGCTTGGCCGCATTTGGGTTGGACAGAATATTCAGCAATCCATCTAAATCATCATTGGCGTCAGCATACTTGTTCACCGTTTCTATCATCTCTCCCAAGTCTATAACTTTGTCATGCTTCATCCTATGGCGCAGTAAACCGACTAGGATCCATGTGATGAAAGCTTCAATCGCAGTTTTCTCATTTACTCCCTCACAGGAGTTATTCATGTCGATCCATCATCCGAGGTAATCCCGGCAAGTTTCTCAGGGTCTTTGGGTGCAACGCTGCAAGTCTCCGACTATGCAGGGCCTCCTGTATGTACCCTCAAAGTTTCAAAAGAATGCACTTTGCATATCATACCAGTTATGAATCAAGTTCTTTGGCAGTTCATTGAGCCATGATCGAGTCGTCTTTCATAGCATGAGTGGGAGATAACGGACTGCGACCAGACTGTTTCCTCCTTTGGTGTTGTAGCAGGCCTGGAAAAAATCTGGAGCCAAGTATCTGGCCGAGCCACAGTCGTAGGTTTGAATGTGTCAACCGGAAATTTTGTTCAACAGATACGTGAACCAAAGCATTTGGGTCCCACGTACACATCTTCATCCTCGTACCGCAATGCTTCTATGTTAGATTCGATGCGATGGTGAGCGCCATTGGGTGAAAGTGATATGCGCCTTGGGTCCTCACCATGCCTGCATGGCAGCAGAGTCGGATTCCTGCTTCTTCTTCTACCATTGCCTCCTCCACCCCTGTGACTTCTATGTATGCGATGAGATCCTTCATGGTCACTACTGGATGGTGATGGCGGCTCTGGTGGGTTATTTCTGGCTGAGTGACGAGCTCCTGGAGCTTTGTTATGCTATCTCCGAGGTGGGCCTTCACAACGTCGGCCACCATCCCGACTTGTTCCGGGACGATCCTCTTCGTTCCTTCATACGGTGTTATCATCGTTGCGACGAGGTTCAACTAGACGACTAATGTGCCTAGGAGGTGGAATCCTCTGCTAGTCCCGTTCTTGCTAGCACCGCGCGTCCTCTTCATCCTTGTGGCGATTATTTTGTCGACGAGGGGGTTGGTGACGAGCCAAAGCTCTGATGGCGTCTTGGGACGCAACCAGAAGAACTTCCGAGCAATCCCGTGTGGTCCTGCGATGATGACAGTTTGATCTGATCCTTGAAATTTCTTCATCCCTAGTGGCAGCATGATGACACAAATCTGTATCCCTTCGGGGTCTTACATCAGCATTTACGTCAGTGCGACACTACTCCGACTTTGAAGCCAATTTTCCGCTAAACGACACAGTGGTTTTCTACTGCCGCGGTCCTTTGTCAAGCAATGTGACACACTGCTAGACCTATTCTAGAGATGGATTATTGGTGAGGATGGCTCGAGTAGCTGCAGCGTTCTCCACTGGTGTGCTATAGACTCGTATCTTCTCTCCGGTTTGTCCTTTGAATAAATCTCTGTGGACTTTCGGGTTCCTATTGGCAAGAACTAGGCCACATCTAGTCTTGTTTGGCAGCCACTTGAATTCTGACTAGTACTAGGCGAGATTGTTGTCTATCTGTTGCTTAATTTCAATGATGCATGTAGCTTCATCGAGTAAAAGAAAATGATGCTTCTCCAGATACTCAGCCCTTTTATCCAGCTCCTCTGGAGTAAGATCCAAAGCAGTTGGGATTGGTACTGTTAGTGAATCTCCATAGGTTTCACGTACACCTTGGGTGACAATGTGTCCATCAACCGGAGGATCGACCTATGTGGGATTAACAAGATCTTTGTTTCGATTCTCCACCTTGATTTATTCATCAACTTCTTCGTCGTTGGCTTCCTCCACCGGCTCTATCGGTGTCGAGGTTTTGTTCTTCTTCTTCTTTGTCCGCCCGGTGGTCTTGACACGCACATCGGTGGCAAATACGGCTTTTGGTCCGGTACCGGGAGATAAGCTTCCATCGGTACTTTACGTCATGGTTGGATTCTATACCTCGAAAGAATCTCTGGTATCCATGTCATCTTGCGAGGTTTAGTCTTCATCCATGCTATCGTACGGACTCAGAGGTGTCTCCGGCTTACCCTGCGTTGGCTTGGAGTTGTACTCTTCTTCGTACGCCGCCATCTCCTTCTCAAAGTCTCGGAGTTCTTGTGATGTCAGTGATTCCTAAGGGAAAGCAGGTAAGTCAATGTTTTCTTTGATCACATTGAGGACTGAGTCGTTTCCGGCTCCATCATCGACAGGGTAGGATCCAGAGCCAACGTAGCGTACGAAGCAATGCTTATTTTTCTTCATGGAATCAAGGTAACGGAACAGCTGGGTTTCCACCTCCGCCTCTTCAAAGCTCTGCTTGATCTCAACGATTGCTTCATAGTTGATGTAGGGGCGTTTCATCATCTGATTTATCTTGTGCCTCAAGAGTGGTTTTCCTGCTCCAGCATCAGTGTGACCAGATCCGAAGTGAATATATTTCTCATCCGTGTATCCGACCTCAACAGGGAGATCAGATCCAGATTTTTCTTACACCACTTCTTCCACTAGGGGAGCGAGCTGGGTGGGATCAGGTTTTTCCGGGATCTTGAACTCTTCTGCCTCCGCAGACAGAGCAGATCCAGATTGTTCTTCCGCCATGGTCATCACCTCAAGGGTGGGTTGTGCGGGTTTAGCAAAACCGAGATAGATATCGATCTCGCCGATTGGCATGATTGTGAAGGTCTTCACGGGCTCCTAAGCCGGAATCCAGGTCTCGTCGAGAAGAACGAGAGGGACGTCACTGGCGTAGACCATGCGACTGATGGTGATTGTTTCTCTGATTCCTGCATGCATAGATTCCGCTCGGAACAAAGGTCCAAAGGTCATGGGCCCCACGATGGGTCCTGAAGGTGTTGAGAAGATGGGGTGTGAGCTGTACGGTGTTTCGGGAGCGGTGAGCACAAGTTTACCCAGGTTCAGATCTGACTGCAGTGATAGGATCCTACTCCTGCTAACAACGCAGTAATATATCGGCGAGAACCGAATGTTACAGCGGATTACAAGAGAGGTTCGTCTGTGCGATTTGGTTGTGGTTGATATATGATCTGGTTCCCTAAAGACTCTCTCATGTCCGCTTTATATAGGCACCGAGACCAAGGGTTACAGGAGAGATCTATCTGGCTACGTTACAGAGTCGGTAACTAAGTACAGCTTGGACTACAAGTAATCTACAAGCCTAAGTCGGTAATTCTTCTGGGCCTTGCCATAGCTAGAATTGACTCCGTCCTCTTTTCCTGACTGGGCCGTCCGTGAAGCAAAACTCTAATCCGTTGGTAGGCCACCCTGGTCAGGGAGTCCTATGGGTATATCCGGAAAGTATATCCCCAACAATAATCTTCTATCCATCGGATGCTCCTTGGACTTCTTTGGGCTTTGTGGGCCATAGGCCTTTATGCGCCTAGCGTAACTAATCAAGGGGACCTGATAGTTCATACCCATGTCAGTGTCCATATGGCTTCATACCAGCCGAACCGTCATAGACTTCGTGGACCTTGGTAGGTCATTGAGTGGACCTTTCGCCGGGCCAAATAGCCCAATAGTAGGTGCCTGGTGACCCACAAGTATAGGGGATCGCAACAGTCTTCGTGGGTAGTATTACCCAATTTATTGATTTGACACAAGGGAGCCAAACAATACTTGCAAGCCTTAACAACTGAGTTGTCAATTCAGCTGCACCAGGAAATATTTCTTACTCACAGAAGTTTATCAGTAGCAACAGTTTGATATTAGCAACAGCAAAGCAACAGCAAAACATGAGCAATAGTAAAAGTAACAGTAAACAGTGGGATGAAAGTGCGGTAGGCATAGGGATGGATGGAAGGGTGTTGCATGGACGAGTCTAAACATGTAACTTCAAGATCTGGGGCATTGCAGATAAATAAGAACAAGCATCCAAGTACTAAACAATCCTAGGCATGTGCTCTATATATAGTCATACGTGCTCGCAATGAAAACTTGCACAACATCTTCTGTCCGGCCAGCCCGTGGCAGCGGGGCCTCTAGGGAACTACTGGCAATTAAGGTGCTCCTTTCAATAGAGCACCGGAGCAAAGCATTAACACTCCATGAATACATGTGATCCTCACACCACAGCCATCCCCTCCGGTTGTCCCAATTTCTATAACTTCAGGGCCTTTGGATCCGGACAATGATATGTGTACACAACTTGTAGATAAGATCACAAACAATACTATCATAATGATTCAATAATAAGTTCAGATCTGAGATCAAGGCACTCGGGCCCTAGTGACAAGCATTAAGCACAACAAGTTGCAACAAAGTCAAATATCACTAATAGAGATACTAGGCACTATGCCCTAACAATCTTATTTGATTACATTATAGAACTCATACAATCCCTACCATCCCCATAGCCTACAGCAGGGGATTGCTCACTCATGGATGAGGCAAACATCAATGGTTGATGGAAAGGCGTTGGTGATGACGATGGTGATGATCCTCTCCAAATTCCCCGTCCCGACAGGGTGCAAGAACGGAGTTTCTGGATCCGAATCTTGGTTTTTGATGGTGGCGGCGGAGCAGAACTCTTTCTGGAAAAACGTCGACCCCCTCGGTTTTTAGGTCAAGGGGTAACTTATAGGAGAAGAGGGAGCCCGAGGGGGTGCCTGGGGTGGCCGCACCCCCTAGGTGCGGGCAGGGCCCACCCACGCCTGGCAGGGGTGTGGGGACCAGGCCTCCACTCCGTTTCGTCTTTTGGCTCCGTGGATCTTCTGGCGAAATATAGTTTTTGGCATATTTTCTGGGATTTTTCCTCATAGTTGATTTTCTGCACAAAAACTAGACACCAAGGTAATTCTGCTGAAAACAGTGTCATTCCGTGCTAGTTGTATCCAAATCACACAAGTTTAGAGGAGAAACAATAGCAAAAGTGTTCGGGAAAGTAGATACGTTTTGGACGTATCAACTCCCCCAAAGCTTAGCTTATTGCTTGTCCTCAAGCAATTTAGTTGAAAACCAAGTGCGATAAAAGAACTTTCACGAACACATTTGCTTCATATGATGTATATATTCTCAGCACAGGAGTGGATGCTTAAAACATTCATAATAAGAAATATGCAACTAAGTCTACTCAATAGTCATTGCAATCTATGAAGAGAAACCAACTCAATAATAATAAGTAGCATGGAACATAAACATAAGGAACATTGCAATGCTCATAGTAAGGTATGATACAGTGGTATCTCGCTTGCCTTTGTTTGTAGAGCACAATATGAATGCCAAGGCACCTCTGAAGTTCACATGAAAACTAGAAGTAAACATATCATAGATACAAGCATCAAAGCCATGACATAATTAACCAAGTTTTGAGACAAACACAAGAATGACAACTATGCTCTCAAGAAGGCGCTCATAGAATAGGTGGTGACTCAAAAAGGAAGTGAAAACAGTTTTGAAAAGTTTGAAAGGCTTCCTAATGCTGAAAGGAAGGTACTCATTAGATTTGAGATCTCATTGCCCCTATCATAGGCATCTTCATATGGTTAAGGTGAAAGTGAGGTCCAATCTGAGTTATATGCTGACATACCATAAAATACCATGCCCCTTGAGTACGAGGGCCACTCTACATGCTACTCAACTTTGGTTACCTGCAAGTTCTTGTCATTGTACATACATGCATATCATAGAGAACCGCCTATGGGGTACCCCTTGCACATGATACAGGAGCTATCCCGTGATCAAAATGAAAAGGCAAGCAGACAATGAGCATCTCAGTGATCTTTTTATTTACTATGTGCATAGATTTTTATTGAGGATGCTTCATAGAATGCTCATTATGGTGATGCTGCAAGTTTCCACCATGATTAGGCATGCTTAGCCTAGCGGCCCAGGTGTTTCTCTAACACATATATATACTCCATGAACTCACAAGATCCCCTTTTATTTCACACCAACGACATCCGCAAACAAAAGAGCAAGGTATCAACTGGATATGTATACATAAGTGTTGAAAATGTTCCCCGTGACAGCACGGTTCTGCATACTCCCAGCATATAATTTGCAAGCATATAACTTTCATGGACAAGTCACAATGGTTTAGGATTATTAAGTGCAAGGAATAAAGTGTGCCGTCAAGTTCGTGAGAGCTTTACTAACTAACTTTCTCAAAACAGACAAACATATTATTTGGAAGAAAACAAGGCATATAGAATATGCACTGAAATAGCAAACGATGCTAATAGGTAGGTATGGTGGACACAGTTGGCAATATTGGTTTTGGGGAGTTGGATGCACAAGTGGAGCTCATACTCAGTGCAAGTGAAGGCTAGCAATAGAGAGGGAGCGACAAACGAGAGAGCAATAATTGTCATAGTCATGCTTGCAACAAAACAGGACTAATTATGGCATGAAAGTGATACAAGAACTCTGAGGCAAAATAAATCATCGAGGCTTACTAACTATTGCCTTAGTCATAAGCATGCGTGAGCATGTGCCAAGTCGATTCACATGAAACTTTCAGAGGAGGATACCACAATATCATACCAAAATATGAATAGAACAATGCAAGCAAACATTCATATGACATGCTACAAACTATTAGCAAGCTGGAGATAATCATAGACAATCAAGAACTACTAAGCATCCATTAGTAACACACTCCTTACAATGAACAGACTAAGCATGCTCACAATGATGAGTATATGTACAAAAATGAAAACAAATAGAGTTCGTTACCAGCCTCTTACCACACCTAAAGTTGTCTTAATCTTCATTATTGCCCTTCACTTGTGTGACTTGAATAATAACATGAAACCAAAATCCACTGAGGATGGCTGAACCCTGCAAAGAACTCACAAAACCAAAGATTTGGTGCTTTCGATTTTTTTAAACGAGCCAACAAAGAAAAAACAAACCAAGCAAAGCAAAATCTTTTTGGATTTTTCTTTTAAGGAAATCGAAAGCAAAGAAACGAACAAAGAGAAACAACGAAAATATTTTTGGTATTTTTGTGTTTTTGAGAAAGCAGCAACAAAAACCAAAAAGAAAGCAAAACAATGGATATACGAAGAACTGACCGAACATGATATATATATATGAGTGTCATGTCGGTATAACTCCCCCCAAGCTTAGGATTTTGTCCTAAGTGGGGCTCAATCCCATGGTGCCCAAGTAGGTGCACATCCGTAGTACGACGAGGAGGCTCCCTCGTCCTGGTACGAGCTCGAGGACCCCCCTGTGTAGTGTACAGTGGGGTCGTATGAGGGCGCTTCCTCCTGATAGTGCCCATGGAAACCAAGAATGCGCAGCTTGCCATCCATCCCCTCCTTGGAGCGTGACAAAGGTCCCTAAGAAATACTGAACAAAGTGGTTTGGGGGAGAGGGATCTCTCTCTCTCTCTCTCTCTTCCCCATCAATAAACAGCATTCTATAAACCAAGTTCTCAAGGGTAGAGCTAGTGGTGACAAACTGATATGCCTTCATAGCAGCAAGATCAAGTCTCTGAGGTGCCAAAACTGTATCATTTGGATCAACAGCAAGGTCCAAGGTAGCAGCAACATGCGTAGCAATAATTCCCCATAAATGGGTCCCTTAGCAGTTAAGCGACGAGCAATGAGAGAAGCAAGATTGTACTTAGTATCATTGTTGAGCGCAGTAGCTAAGAAAGCCAAATGATAGCTGGAAATATTACTAGCATTCTCCCTACCAAGAACACTAGTGGCAAGATAGTAAGCAAAGTAACTGATGGCTGGAAGCTGAATATTTCTTATCTTTCCCCGTTGAGCTCTACGGTTATCATCATTGGTTATCCCGCGGTAGAGCTCCAACAAATCAGCGGGTTGAGCTGGAATCTTCTTTGCTGACCTAGTTTTACCAAGTCCCATAGCCTCACAAAATTTCTTCAATGTCATATTGTAAGACCTGCCATAAATTTTGAAAGAAACATCTGGATTGAACATGCTTATAGTAAAGGATAAGCTCTCCACAAATGTTTTAGTGAGCATAGCATATTGCATGCTCTCATCCTGCATAAGGCTTGTTAGTCCAGCCCTCCGAACCAAGGTTGTAAAATCATCAAGAATCCCAGTAGCCTGCCAAAAGGTTGGGCAAGGAAAGGTGGAAGCGTGAGCATCCCCCTCATCTCCCTCGTCGCCGAATCGCGGAGTGATGAGATCCTCATTGTATGAGGGCCTGTCTCAGGAGGATGATCTTGAAGTCCTTGCCCTCCTAGGTGCATCACCCTCAAATATATCTCCTAGGTACAATCTATCAAACACAAATCTAATTGGACAAGTGGAGGATGCACATACCAAGGAGCAATCCCTCCAAAAATCAATAGCAAAGCGGGGCTGAGCAAGGAGATAGAAAATCGCGACCAAGAACAGCAGGAACTCGAGCTTGAGCAAGTTTTTCAGTGTTTTTCGGGGGAGAAAGAAGATGGCTGGAAGGAGAGACTTTGGAGGGGCCCGGGTGGGCCACACCCCGCCCAGGCGCCACCTGTAGGGGGGTCGCGCCCACCATGGGTTTGGGTGCCTAGTATGGCCCCTTGGGTCACTCCAGGTGTCCCTCTGCCCCTTTTTTCGAGGAAAAATTTATTTTGAATTTTTTGGGATTTTTCGGGATACTTTATTTTTGGCCAATTTTCAGGGTATGAAAGTTGATTTTCTCGCAGAAACAGTTTTTTTAGAAGAAGAAAAAGCAAACCAAAAACCAAACTACAGAATCTCTAAGACACTCTAACAAGCAAACAACTAGCAACACCAAAGCTAGCAAAAGAAAGGGCAAAGACTAGGAAGGAGAAAGGTAAAAGAAAGCAAGAATAACCATAGTGAAAGCATTATTTTGTTCATTAAAATCCTTTTGTTAACAAGGTTGATTAAGTCTTGTTACCAAAACAATCTTATATGAAACAAAACTTTGCATTCCATAAGGTGATTATGTTACCTCATACTTGATAGCAATGGTCTCAATCATAATAGTTTCACAAATTTCCTGTGGAATGGGACAATATATTTCTCCAACCTTGATGCTCTCAATATTTTCAATGAAATTCAGGCAATAGCTCTTAGCAACCTTCTTGGGGAAATAGACAGTATGCTCTTTGTCATTAATATTGAATATGACTTTTCCTTGATTGCAATTAATAACAGCACCTGCAATATTAAGAAAAGGTCTCCCAAGAATAATAGACATATTATCATCTTTAGGCATCTCAAGAACAACAAAATTAGTCAAAACCAAGCAATTATGAGCTACTTGAATAGGAACATCCTCACATATACCAACAGGAATAGTGGTTGACTTGTCAGCCATTTGCAAAGATATATCAGTTGGTATCAACTTTTCTAGCTGGAGTCTCTTATAGAGAGAAAAAGGCATAACACTAGCTCCAGCTCCCAAATCACATAAAGCAGTCCTAACATAATTATTCTTAATAGAGCAAGGAATAGTTGGTATACCTGGATCACCGAGTTTCTTCAGAACCTTACCATTGAAGGAATAATTAGCAAGCAAAGTAGAAATCTCCTCATTAGGAATCTTCCTTTTATTAGAGACAATATCCTTCATATACTTTGAATAAGGAGGCAATTTAATAGCATTAGTCCAAGGGATTTGCAAAAATAAAGGTTTCATCCACTCACAAAACTTGTTGTAGTGTTCTTCCTCCTTTGACTTGTGTTTCTTACCTGGAAAAGGCATGGGTTTCTGCACCCAAGGTTCTCTCTCACTACCATGTTTCTTATCAATAAAATCTTCCTTAGTGTTCTTAGTGTTCTTCTCAGGTTCTTCCTCAACTTCCTCCTTATCAGGAGCATCATTATTACCATTACCACTCTTAGTTTCAGCATTAGAGACAGATATACCATTAGGATCTATAGCAAGTTCAAGTGGTTCCTCAACTGTCTTATGTTTCTTTTTCTTTCTCTTATGAGGACTACCACTACTTTCACCTTGTTGAGAATCCTGCTCAATTCTTTTAGGGTGTCCTTTAGGATATAAAGTATCTTGAGTAGATATACCACTCCTAGTTCTAATTCTGTAAGCATGTTTATCTCCTAAGGCATTTACTAGCATATACTTTTGTACCTTAGCAAGTTGATCAAGTTGGGTTTGAACCATTTGAAAGTGTTTACAAAGCATTTTAATATCATTAGAGGTTCTTTCCACAATATCTTTCAACTCTTTAATAGCTATAGAGTTTTCCAATAAATGATTCTAAACTTGTTTATTCAAATTACCTTGTTTAACAATAAATGTGTCAAGTTCCTCTAAGCATTGATCAAGAGGCTTACCATAGGGAATATCACCTTCATTAAAGTGGAGAGAGTGTACCTCAATAGTAGATGAGTGGGGGATTGGCTTACATAATTATTTTATAGGATGTAGATGCTTCACATCTTCAGCTCTAATACCTTTCTCCTTTAGACATTTCTTAGCTTCCTTCATCACTTCATCATTTAATGCAATAACTCCCTCTTCTTTTGTGTTGGTGTTGGAACTGGTTCAGGCACAACTGGTTCAGGAGTAATAGGCTCAGGTGTATTTAGCTCAGTTGAAGTCCAATCATTATAATTCTTGCTTATTTTAGCCATTAATTCTTCAGCAGCTGTAGGGGTCCTTTTCCTAAAAACACAATCAGCAAAGCTATCTAGGTATGTCCTAGAATCATCAGTTAGTCCATTATAATAAATATCAAGAAGCTCATTTTTAGGTAATGGACATCCAGGATGTGCATGAATCAAGGCACAAAACCTTGTCCATGACTCAGGCAATTTCTCTTCTTCTCCCTGTTTAAAATTAAAAAGTCTCTGCAAAGCAGCATGTCTAGCACTGGGAGGAAAATATTTCTGGAAGAAATAAGCAATCAGGGCTATCAATGGAACCAGGAGGTAATCTATTAAACCAAGCCCTAGCTTCTCCTTTTAGTGAAAAAGGTAAGATCTTAGTAACAAAGTACTTGCGCATCTTAAAATCATCAGAGAATAAAGCACTCATAGTGGAAAGCTCATTCATATGAGCCACAACACTCTCATTTTCAGTCCCACGGAAAGGTTATTTCTCAACAATGTCTGAATAGGATAAATCAAGAGAGAAATCATAATCTTTATCTTTGATATCTATGGGAGAGGTGGCAAACTTAGGCTTAGAGGATAGTTTAGGAATAATGGTACGCCTAGCAAGGAGACTCTTAATAGCACTAGTACCATGTGTGTTTCAGCACTCTTCAACAAATTCATCAGTGAACTCAATGTAACCATCATTAATATCATAACTCTCTCTAGACTCAGGTGAGCTAACAGGTGTAACAGTGTCTTCACTAGGAGTTTCAGTGTTTCCTAGACTAGCCATAGTAGCATCTAGGAAAGGACCTAATGAACCACTCGCATCAAGCATAGTAGAAGTAACATCATGAGCATCAGAAGCAGTTTTAGATTTAGCAGTAGTAGCAGTGTGTGTAGCATGAGTATGTGGTGGTGGTGTGACAAGCTTACTTATAACAGATGGTGAATCAAGAGCAACATAGGTGTTTAGGACTGTACCTCTTCTTGTAGTGGATGGTAAAATAGGGAACTTTCCATCACGAGACTTCCCCATGATGAAAGGAATAGCAGTGAACAATAATAGATCCAAGTAAACTTACAAATAAAGCTATGCTCCCCGGCAACGGCGCCAGAAAATAGTCTTGATGAACCACAAGTATAGGGGATCGCAACAGTCTTCGTGGGTAGTATTACCCAATTTATTGATTCGACACAAGGGGAGCCAAAGAATACTTGCAAGCCTTAACAACTGAGTTGTCAATTCAGCTGCACCTAGAAATAATTCTTGCTCACAGAATTTTTTTAGTAGCAATAGTTTGATAGTAGCAACAGCAAAGCAATAGCAAAACATGAGCAATAGTAACAGTAATAGTAAACAGTGGGATTCGAGTGTGGTAGGCTTTGGGATGAATGGACGGGCGTTGCATGGACGAGTCTAAACATGTAACTTCAAGATCTAGGACATTGCAGAGAAATAAGAACAAGCATCCAAGTACTAAACAATCCTAGGCATGTGCTCCATATATAGTCATACGTGCTCGCAATGAGAACTTGCACAACATCTTCTGTCCAGCCAGCCCGTGGCAGCGGGGCCTCTAGGGAACTACTGACAATTAAGGTGCTCCTTTTAATAGAGCACCAGAGCAAAGCATTAACACTCTGTGAACACATGTGATCCTCACACCACAGCCATCCCCTCCGTTTGTCCCAATTTCTGTCACTTCGGGGCCTTTGGATCCGGACAATAATATGTGTACACATCTTGCAGATAAGATCACAAACAATACTATCATAATGATTCCATAATAAGTTCAGATCTGAGATCATGGCACTCGGGCCCTAGTGACAAGCATTAAGCACAACAAGTTGCAACAAAGTCAAATAGCACTAATAGAGATACTAGCCACTATGCCCTAATAATCATATTCGA
Source organism: Avena insularis (assembly GCA_023614405.1). Classification (NCBI taxonomy): domain Eukaryota; kingdom Viridiplantae; phylum Streptophyta; class Magnoliopsida; order Poales; family Poaceae; genus Avena; species Avena insularis. The sequence goes on along the minus strand of CM042695.1, from coordinate 194,168,099 downwards.
TTACATGATAGAACTCATCCAATCCCTACCATCCCCATAGCCTAGAGCGGGGGATTACTCACTCATTGATGAGGGAAACATCGATGGTTAATGGAGAGGCGTTGGTGATGACGATGGCGATGATCCTCTCCAAATTCCCTGTCCCAACAGGGTGCCAGAACGGAGTTTCTGGATCCGAATCTTGGTTTCTAATGGTGGCAGTGGAGCGGAACTCTTTCTAGAAAAACATCGAACCCCCCTCGGTTTTTAGGTCAAGGGGTAACTTATAGGCAAAGAGGGAGCCCGAGGGGGTGCCTGGGTGGCACACACCCCTAGGCACGGGCAGGGCCCACCCTCGCCTGGCAGGGGTGCGGTCCCCCCAGGCTTCCACTCTGTTTTGTCTTCTGGCTCCGTGGATCTTCTGGCAAAATATAATTTTTGGCATATTTTCCGGGATTTTTCCTCATAGTTGATTTTCTGCACAAAAACTAGACACCAAGGTAATTTTGCTGAAAACAGCGTCATTCCGTGCTAGTTGTATCCAAATCACACAAGTTTAGAGGAGAAACAATAGCAAAAGTGTTCAAGAAAGTAGATACGTTTTGGACATATCAACTCCCCCCAAGCTTAGCTTATTGCTTGTCCTCAAGCAATTCAGTTGAAAACTGAGTGCGATAAAAGAACTTTCACGAACACATTTGCTTCATATGATGTATATATTCTCACACAGGAGTAGATGCTTAAACCATTCATAATAAGAAATATGCAACTAAGTCTACTCAATAGTCATTGCAAGCTATGAAGAGAAACAACCTCAATAATAATAAGTAGCATGGAACATAAGCAACATTGAAATGCTCATTGTAAGGTATGATAGAGTGGTATCTCCATTGCCTTTGTTTGTAGAGCACAATATGAATGCCAAGGCACCTCTGAAGTTCACATGAAGACTAAAAGTAAAGATATCATAGATACAAGCATCAAAGCCATGACATAATTAACCAAGTTTTGAGACAAACGCAAGAATGACAACTATGCTCTCAAGAAGGTGCTCATAGAATAGGTGGTGACTCAACAAGGAAGTGAAAACGGTTTTGAAAAGTTTGAAAGGCTTCCTAATGCTGAAAGGAAGGTACTCATTAGATTTGAGATCTCATTGCCCCTATCATAGGCATCTTCATATGGTTAAGGTGAAAGTGAGGTCCAATCTGAGTTATATGCTGACATACCATAAAATACCATGCCCCTTGAGTACGAGGGCCGCTCTACATGCTACTCAACTTTGGTTACCTGCAAGTTCTTGTCATTGTACATACATGCAGATCATAGAGAACCGCCAACGGGGTACCCCTTGCACATGATACAGGAGCTATCCCGTGATCAAAATGACAAGGCAAGCAGACAATGAGCATCTCAGCGATCTTTTTATTTACTATGTGCATAGCTTTTTATTGAGGATGCTTCATAGGATGCTCATTATGGTGATGCTGCAAGTTTCCACCATGATTAGGCATGGCTTAGGCTAGCGGTCCAGGCGTTTCTCTAACACATATATATACTCCATGAACTCACAAGCTGTAAGATCCCTCCTTTGTAAAGGAAAGGATCCCTGTGATTGCAATGCTAGTCCCTGGATCAATGCTAGCATCCACAGTTTAAGATGAAGTACACAGAAACAAAGGTTATTATTACATATCATTCCAGAGACAAACATAGTCTTTTACAAACTCCATGGCCACAGGCCTAATACAAGAGTTCAAAATATATAATAAGATAGTTAAGTCTTCATCTTCATGTGCCACGGGCAAGCATGTTGAGTGTAGACTCATGACTCCTAATCATCATCAGAATAACCTTCAACATCACAAGTTACAGCCACAGTGGGTCAATACATTGGAATAGTATTGGCAAGTGATACCTTAGTAGCATATTGGTGGACTAGATACTATATGCATTTTGGCTAAGTATAGCTTGGGCTTGCTTTGCTCAAAATAGGTTTTACCTATTAGTTGAAAACACTAAGTTTTTCTTTGATAAAATCTTTCCCAAGGAACCACCAATAGACATTGGTGAACCTTTACCCTTGTTCAACCACAAGTTTTTACTTAGAAATTGGGATGAGGAGATTCTTGATAGCTTCCATGTCTTGATGCTCAAGTTGTCCAATACCAGGGACATGGCTAAGTACTTAGATTCTTCCTTCTGCAGAGGTTGTGCACTTTCCCTACAAGACTTGATTTTCACCAAGACAGGACCTTTCAGAAGCCTTCCCTTAGACCAAATGGACGCGTTCCAACCTATCATCCCACTACCACCAACTGTCCAAATGGCTAAGTTCTTGCAACCTATGTGATCCAGGCAGAGCCCATATTGCCAAGTGGCTGCACTAGAAGCTTCTTAACATTTGGCCTCTCAAATCCCTTTGTTCCTGGGTGGCTTTCCACGAGTGAGATACACAAGGTAAACCATAGAAATGAGCCTTGTGTAACCACTCAACATAACCCATTCTTTCCATTCCACCCAGGTGTTTCATTCACTTAGTTGTTTTATTAAGCAAAACATAGTCCAAAGAGTTAGAAATATTTATTCATAGTATGAATATAACCACCCTTGGTTGCTACTAGCTAGTCTAAGCATGGCATTGATAAGACTTAGAAATATTTCTAGCAATGCTACAACTACTAGGATTTCCTAAGCATAGCATATAGATCAAAAAGTATCCATGCAAGACTAGCAAAATATTTCTAATGCATATTTGAAAATCATAGGAATAAAATCATGAAGCACCACTTGCCTTGGTAGTTTGGAGAGTAGCTACAATCCTCACAATCACAATCACTATTTGCACCAAAATCTACACATAAAATAATAGCACCAAAAATCACATACAAAATAAATACAAGCAAAAATATATGGATGCATGCATAATGCCATGTGATGATTTTCTACACCAAACAAGACAAGTTCATGGTACTGAATCATAAACAAGTACAAAACAAGCTAAATAAACTTTATTTGAATATTAAAACATTTTCCAAATAATTATTATACACAAAATAGGCCTACACATGTTTCTGTAAAAACAACCATTTTAACATAGGCAAAACATTAAACACATTGCATAGATGGAAAGGATTTTCTCTCCTGATTCCATTGATATAAAATTTGTCAAATTTGGACGTGGCATTCAAAAGTTATGAATTAAACAAATTCAAACATCTAATAGATCTAATTCAGAAATTTAAAACAAAGAACATGCCACGCGGCAGTCTCTGGTTGGCTGGTACCGCTTCGCACCGGATCGTGCTTGCGCACCGTTAGATGTAACTAAAACATGCGGCTCAGATCTCTACTTGCCCCTTCGGCTATGTTCTATCGCGTCCACTAGATCTAAATCGAACGGCTCTCAGCGACTGACCAACAAGTGGCGGCGCTGGCGGTGGCGACAGGCGGCGGCGTGCTCTGTCAGCGGCGGAGCCGGCGAACTAGGTCGCGCGGGGAGGTGTGAGTATGCTCACCAGAATCGCCGTGACGAGGAGATGCTCGACGTGTGCTCGGTTGGCGAAGGGGCGCTCGGGGTCGTCATGGATTGCTCGTCGGAGAAGTCCCTGGCGACGGATGCTTCTGTTCATCGATGTTGGCGAGGGTGCAGATAATGCCAAGGCAAAAGAAGCGGTGGGTCAGATGCGCAAGACGATGCTAGTCACGCGGGTGTCAACGAGAGGGAAAGGGGCGGTCGGAAATTACCACTGGAGGTCGTCGGAGTTGAAGCCGAAGACGGTGGCGCTCAGTGGTGGACGGTGACGACGTTCTAGGATGGTACAGAGAAAAAGAAAGGCATGAGAAGATGCGCAAGGACATGTAGAGCATGCTCGCATGAAGCAGAGACAAAGGGGTGGACGATGCTCACCGGAATTGGTCGCCGGAGGTTGTCGGTGCTGCAGCGGTGTGGGCACGATTACGGGTAGCCTGGTGGCATGGTGTCTGCGCTGAGTGAGGGGAAACGAGCAAAGAGAGGAGGGGATATTATAGCCGGAGCTGGGGCGGAGATCACGCACGTATTCATCACCAATTAATAGGTTTAAAATCATGGCACAGGCGGGGGAAGAAACGGGCGGCGACGTGTTCATCGCGCTGTTTCTGGGAGGACGATGACGACGTGGCGATGGGGCCACTGGTCAGTGAGCGCGGGGTCGAGTGGGTGCGCGTGAGAGAGCGAGGGGAAAACCCTGGGTGGGCTTAGTGGGCTGGTTTCGCTGATGGGCTAAAAGTCTGGAGCCGGCCTTTTCTTATTTCTTTAGTCTTTTTCTTTTTCTGTTTAAATTTCCAGGAAACATTTTCAAATGATTTCAAAAGCCATTTGAATTCAAATCTTTTCTGGGTTTTTGTAGAGTGTAACATTCATATTTCTGGGCATAAAAACATGTGGTCTCTCTGTACTAGCTTGGTCCTTTGATTAAACAAAATAAACAGTGCTATAGCACTTTATTTGAATAAGTTTTGGAAATGGTTTTTGAATCATATTTGTTTTGTAAATTTTTCACCAAACTCCAACAATCAAACAAAGTAACAATAGAGCAAGCAAGGCTTGGTTTAAAAGAAATAAACTTTTCAATTGAGAGTGGCATTAGTTTAATAGTTGCTCACATAAAATAATGAGCATCAGATGCTCCTGTGTTTGAAATGGTTTTGAAATGGAACCCTAAATGATCATGGATGCATGGATGATATGCATGAGTTTTGAAACATGATTTTAGGGATGTTACACAAGCTCCCCTTTTATTTCACACCGACGACATCCGCAAACAACAGAGCAAGGTATCAACTGGATATATATCCATAAGTGTTGAAAACTTTCCCCGTGATAGCACGGTTCTGCTAACTCCCAGCATAAAATTTGCAAGCATATAACTTTCATGGACAAGTCACAATGGTTCAGGATTATTAAGTGCAAGTAATAAAGTGTGCCATCAAGTTCGTGAGAGCTTTACTAACTAACTTTCTCAAAACAGACAAACATTTTATTTGGAAGAAAACAAGGCATATAGAATATGCACTGAAATAGCAAACGATGCTAATAGGTAGGTATGGTGTACACAGTTGGCAATATTGGTTTTGGGGAGTTGGATGCACAAATGGATCTCATACTCAGTGCAAGTGAAGGCTAGCAATAGAGAGGGAGCAACAAACGAGAGAGCAATAATTTTCATAATCATGCTTGCAACAAAACAGCCTAATTATGGCATGAAAGTGATACAAGAACTCTGAGGCAAAATAAATCATCGAGGCTTACTGACTATTGCTTTAGTTATAAGCATGTGTGAGCATGTGCCAAGTCGATTCACATGAAACTTTCAGAGGAGGATACCACAATATCATACCAAAATATGAATAGAACAATGCTAGCAAACATTCATATGACATGCTACAAACTATTAGCAAGCTGGAGCTAGTCATAGACAAGCAAGAACTATTAAGCATCCATCAGTAACACACTCCTTACAATGAACAGACTAAGCATGCTCACACTGATGAGTATATGTACAAAAATGAAAACAAATAGAGTTCGTTACCAGCCTCTTACCACACCTCAAGTTGTCTTAATCTTCATTATTGCCCTTCACTTGTGTGACTTGAATAATAACATGAAGCCAAAATCCACTGAGGATGGTTGAACCCTTCAAAGAACTCACAAAACCAAAGAAAAACAACAACTATTTTTGGTGTTTTCGATTTTTTTAAACAAGCCAACAAAGCAAAAACAAGCAAACAAAAAACAAACCAAGCAAAGCAAAATATTTTTGGATTTTTCTTTTAAGGCAATCCAAAGCAAAGAAACGAACAAAGAGAAACAACAAAAATATTTTTGGTATTTTTGTGTTTTTGAGAAAGAAGCAACAAAAACCAAAAAGAAAGCGAAACAATGGATATACAAAGAACCGGCCGAACATGATATATATATATATGAGTGTGATGTCGGTATACCTCCCCCCAAGCTTAGGCTTTTGTCCTAAGTGGGGCTCAATCCCATGGTGCCCAAGTAGTTGCACCTTCGTAGTACAACGAGGAGGCTCCCTTGTCCTGGTACGAGCTCGAGGACCCCCCTGTGTAGTGTACAGTGGGGTCGTATGAGGGCGCTTCCTCCTGATAGTGCCCATGGAAACCAAGAACGCGCAGCTTGTCATCCATCTCCTCCTTGGAGCGTGACAAGGGTCCCTGAGAAATACTGAACAAAGTGTTTTGGGGGAGAGGGATCTCTCTCTCTCTTCCCCGTTAAAAAACAGCATTCTATAAACCAAGTTCTCAAGGGTAGAGCTAGTGGCGACAAAGTGATGTGCCTTCATGGCAGCAAGATCAAGTCTCTGAGGTGTAGGGTTCGCAGCATAGAAAACAAAAAATCTCCTACGATGGGAACTATGTACCAAGATCTATATACTAGATACAAAGAACAGGCGGATGTATATCCGTAGAGAACATACGCTTGAAGACCGACAAAGCTTAATGAGTTCAACTCGTGGTTGATGTAGACGATCTCTTGTCGATCTCTAGATCGAGAGGAAGTCCTAGCGCCGCAAAGCAACAACGCATCCGTGCTCGCACACACGTACAAGACACCGATCAACCTTCGCCTCCTCGCTCCAGCGATGCAGCAGAAGCACAACCCTTTCTTGCCGAAGAGGCACCGGGAACATGTATCTCGCTAGTCCGAGACCATGGGGGATAAATTCTAGAGCGGGAGAGAGATCCTTCACGAGGAGGTTTGAGTGATAAGTGAGGAGAGGGTGCCTTTTATAGGAGGAGGGGGCACCCAAGGGGGTGTCCGCCGGCCATGGGGGCTGCCCCTCCCCTCCTTCATTCATGCGGGTGGACACTCCACTCACAAAAATCCATTCAAATCCCTCCACTCAAAATCCCACTCAAACTTGCTATTAAATTTCCACCAAATTTAATGCAAACTCTCATTAAATAAAACTCTTTTATTTATTCAGAATTTTGTCAATTACTTTAATGACAAACATTCACATATAACCCCTTGCTAGAATTCTATTTCACATGCATAACCTCTTTATGCAATTTCACCCGAAAACCTGTTTCGGTATCTAGTGAAATAAATTCCTACACTTGTTTATTCTTTCGGCATGAAACATTTGCTCCAACTGGATGTCAGTGTCCCTTAAGTGTGTCACCCTACAGTTTACGAATAATGCGGACATGATCGAGACCCTTCTCCGATCAATAATCGAAGGGACACGAGATCCATCGACTCCCACACATTCAACGATGACTTTCCTGTGATCGTCGGAACCTATTACGCTTGTATCTTAATCCCTTTGTTTCACGATATATTACATGTCCAAGATTCGATCATCGGTATCTCCAGACCTAGTTCGACCTCGTTACTCACATGCACTCTTTTCTCGTTCACGTGATATAACATTCTAGTGATCAAATCACTTGCTTGCAAGCTAACCAATGTGATATCACCGAGAGGGCCCAGAGTATATCTATCTGTCATAGGGATGAACAAATTCCACTCTTGATACATGATTCTCAACATAACACTTTAGTAGCTTTGAAGCCATCTTTATAATCACCCAGTTATGGTGTGACGTTTGATGTCAACAAGAAACTCTTCCGGTGTTAGTGATTGGCATGATCTCATGGTCTAAGGATTAGGATTACTTCGTAAGTTGTTTATAGCAATATAAACTCAATGACTTTGATCGTAATGCTATACTTCGGATGAATGTTCATCACACCATTACACTAATGTTGTGATCTCGTTATTAACAACATCCAATGTCTATGATCAGGAAACTGTGATCATCTTGTGAATCAACGAACTAGTTTATGAGAGAGGCATAACTAGGAACTTTCCGTTTGTTTATTAAACACACATGTATTAACGTTTCCGTATTAATACAATTATAGCACGCAAAATAAACATCTATCATATACTTGGAATACACATAATAAACACTTTATTATTATCTCTCAGGGCATATTCCCTTCAGTCTCCCACTTGCACTAGAGACAATAATCTAGTTACAAAGTGATGTATCTAACACCCATGGATTTCTGGTGTAGATCATGTTTTGCTCTAGGGAGAGTTTTAGTCAAAGGATCTGCTACATTGAGATCCGTATGTACTTTACAAATCTTTATATCTCCATCCTTGACATGCTCATGGATGGAGTGAAACCGGCGCTTAATATGCTTGGAATGCTTGTGAGACCTTGGCTCTTTGGCAATGGCAATGGCACCATTGTTGTCACAATAGATGGGTCCAATGCGTTTGCAACCACACCTAGTTCAGATATGAAATCCTTCATCCAAACTGCTTCCTGAGCCGCTTCCGACGCAGCAACATATTTGGCCTCCGTCGTTGATCCCGCCACCATAGGTTGTTTGGAGCTCCTCCAACTAACCGCTCCGCCATTCATGAGAAATTCGTATCCGGATTGAGACTTAGAGTCATCCGGATCGGTGTCAAAGCTAGCGTCGACATAACACTTAGCGACGAGCTCTTCTTCACCTCCGTATACAAGAAACATATCCTTAGTTCTTCGCAAGTACTTAAGGATATTCTTGACAGCTTTCCAGTGTTCTGAACCTAGATCCGATTGGTACCTACTAGTCAAACTAATAGCATGTGCCACATCCGGTCTTGTACATAGCATGGCGTACATTATAGAGCCTATGGCTAAAGCATAGGGGACTTTGTCCATTTTCTCTCTTTCTTCAGCCGTAGCCGGACTTGAGTCTTACTCAATGTCGTGCCTTGTGTCATAGGTAAGAACCCCTTCTTACTATCTTCCATTTTAAACTTCTTTAAAATCTTATCAAGGTATGTACTTTGCGATAGCCCTATTAGGAGCCTAGATCTATCTCTATAGATCTTTATGCATAATAAGTATGACGCTTCACCTAGGTCCTTCATTGAAAATTTGCTGTTTAGATAACTTTTAACACTGTTTAAAAGATCTATATCATTTCCGATCAATAATATGTCATCCACATATAGTATCAGAAATGCCACATTGCTCCCACTCACTTTCTTGTAAATACAGGCTTCTCCATAAGTTTGGACAAATCCAAACTCTTTGATCACCTCATCAAAGTGGAGATTCCAACTTCGTGATGCTTGCTTCAATCCATAGATGGATCGCTGAAGCTTTCACACCTTGTTAGCATCCTTGGGATCGACAAAACCCTTTGGTTGTATCATATACAACTCTTCTTCAATATTACCATTGAGAAACGCGGTTTTGACATAAATCTGCCATATCTCATAATCAAAATATGCAGCAATTGCTAACATAATCCTAACTGACTTTAGCATTGCTACGGGAGAGAATGTCTCATCGTAGTCAACTCCTTGAATTTGTCGAAACCCCTTTGCGACAAGTCGAGCTTTATAGACGGTTACATTACCATCAGCATCAGTTTTCCTTTTGAAAATCCATTTGTTCTCCACGGCCTTTCGGTCGTGAGGTAAGTCCACCAAGTTCCAAACTTGATTTTCATAAATGGATTCCATCTCGGATTTCATGGCTTCTAACCATTTGTTGGAATCCGGGCTCATCATTGCTTCTTCATATGCCGCAGGGTCATCATTTTCATCAACCATGAAATTCATGAGAGGATTTCCGTACAGCTCGGGAGCTGCACGCGTCCTGCTAGACCTGCGAGGTTCGGTAGTACTCTCTTTCGGAGTTTCATGATCATTATCATTAGTTCCTTCTTCAACTGGTGAAGCCAACTTTGGAACAACTTCTGGCGCTGCGCTACTCGCCATACTTTGAAGAGAAGGTTCAATAACCTCTTCGAGTTCTACTTTTTGACTACTCACGCCTTTCATGAGAAACTCTTTCTCTAGAAAGGATCCATTCTTGGCAACAAAAACCTTGCCCTCGGATCTGTGATAGAAGGAATACCCAATTGTTTCCTTAGGGTATCCTATGAAGACACATTTTTCCACTTTGGGTTCGAGTTTATCCGGTTGAAGTTTCTTCACATAAACATCGCATCCCCAAACTTTAAGAAATGACAGCTTAGGTTTGTTTCCAAACCATAATTCATACGGTGTCTTTTCAACGGATTTAGATGGTGCCCGATCTAAAGTGAATGCAGCAGTTTCTAGTGCATAACCCCAAAATGACAACGGCAAGTCCGTCAGAGACATCATAGATCAAACCATATCTAATAAAGTATGATTACAACGTTCCGACACACCATTTCGCTGTGGTGTTCCGGCAGGTGTGAGTTGTGAAACAATTACACACTCTTTCATGTGAGTGCTAAACTCGTAACTTAGATACTCACCTCCATGGTCGGACCGTAGAAATTTGATCTTTCTATTATGATGATTTTCCACTTCATTCTGAAATTCTTTGAACTTTTCAAATGTTTCAGACTTGTGTTTCATCAAGTAGATATAACCGTATCTACTCAAATCATCCGTGAAAGTAACAAAATAACGATATCCACCTCGCGTAGACACACTCATTGGACCACATACATCAGAATGTATGATTTCCAATAAATCTGTCGCCCGTTCCATTGAACCGGAAAATGGCGTTCTAGTCATCTTGCCCATAAGACATGGCTCACATGTATCAAATGATTCAAAATAAAGTGATTCCAAAAGTCCATCCGAATGGAGCTTCTTCATGCGTTTAACGCCAATATGACCTAGACGGCAGTGCCACATATATGCGGATATATCATCATTAATTTTAATCCTTTTAGCATCAACATTGTGAATATGTGTAACATTATTATCGAGATCCAAAATAAATAAACCATTCATCATCGGTGCATGACCATAAAATATTTCATTCATATAAATGGAACAACCATTGTTCTTGGATTTAAATGAATAACCACTTCGCATTAAACACGATCCAGATACAATTTTCATGCTAAGTGCTGGCACGAGATAACAATTCTTCAAGTTTATTACTAACCCTGACGGCAAGTGGAGAGGTAGCATTCTGATGGCGATCACATCAACGCTTGATCCATTGCCGACACGCATCTTGACCTCACCCCTTGCTAGCGGTCGCTTGTTCCGCAGCCCCTGATTCGAGTTACAAATATTAGCAACTGAACCGGTTCAAATACCCAGGTGCTACTGCGAGCACTAGTCAAGTACACATCAATAACATGTATATCATATATACCTTTGTTTGCCTTGCCGGCCTTCTTGTCTACCAAATAATTGGGGCGATTCTTTGATGTGGTCCCCTTACAATAGTAGCACTCGGTATCAGACTTAGGTCCAACTCGGGGTTTCTTTTCAGGCACGGCAATCGGCTTGCCGCCCTTACTTCCCTTCCGTTTTCCCTTCTTGTTTTTCTTGAAACCAGTGTTCCTATTGATCATCAACACTTGATGTTCCTTTTTTATCTCCACTTTTGCAGTTTTATGCATTGACAGAAGCTCGGGGAGAGACTTCTTTATGCCTTGCATATTATATTTCATCACGAAGCTCTTATAGCTAGGTGGCAGAGACTGCAGAACACGATGGATGCCTAAGTCAATGGGAATCGTTATTCCCAAGGACACAAGCTTATCGGCGTAACCCGACATCTTGAGTACATGCTCACTAACGGAGCTGTGCTCTTCCATCATGCAGCTAAAGAAATTTTCTAAAGCATTGTAGCTCTCTACAGCAGCCTGTGTGTTGAAAATCATTTTCAACTCACCCATTGTATCAAATGCATTGCCATTTTCGAAACGCTTTCGAAGTTCCGGCTCTAGCCCATACAATATGCCGCAATGAACTAAGTTGTGGTCCTCCTGACGAGTCTGATAGACATTCTTCTCCTCGTCAGGGGCATCCTCAAAAGGTGGGGGGCCTAGTGGCGCTTCTAGCACATATTGCTTTTGTGAAGCAGTGAGGAGAATCCTCAAATTCATGGCCCATTCGGTAAAGTTGCTACCGTTCGTTGCATGTTTCTCTTTCTCCATGAACACATTGAAATTAAAAGCAGGTGGTGCCATCTACAATAGAATTTGTAAAGTTTAGACTAAGTTTATGATAGATTGAGTTCAACTAATCCATATTACGAATGAACTCCCACTCAAAAATGACTTCCCTCGTGCCTTTTGGTGATTACATGAACCAAATCGACTACACCAAGTCCGATCATCACGTGAGTCGGTGTAGCTTCAAAGGCGAGCATCAAATGGGCATCATATCTACTATATGACTCATGCTTAACCTTTCGGTATGTGTTCCGAGGCCATGTCTGTACATGCTAGGCTCGCCAAGTTAGAACCTTAGTATTCGCGTGTGTAACTGTTTTGCACCCGATATATGGTCGTGGATCCAAGAACACCCGATCATCACGTGATGTATTGGAGCGACGAAAACATAATCGGTGCATACTAAAGGAAGAACACATTCTTATCTTGATATTTAAATGAGGGATCATCTTATTATGCTAACAAAGTGCTAAACAAGCAATATAAGATGCTATCAAAAATCACATGTTTATTAGTGAAATGATATGGTTCCCGCATATGATCTCTATCATGTGCATCGTGGTATGATCACTATCATACCTTTATGTGTAAGTCCAAGGTCTATGGAGTTTACATGCTATGTGTGTTGTAAGAGTATCATCTCATACTTCTACTTACAACATCACCATATCATGACACTAGCCCAGCAACAATCTAAACTAGACGCCTCTAATTTATCCATTGCAAGTTTTACGTGGCTTAGGGCTTTGGAAGATAGAACCGTTCTTACCTACGAACATGAACCACAACGAGGATAACCAAATTGTTGACAACTCATTGCAAAATAGATATTGACTATAGTAGGAGAGACAGACACCCGCTAGCCACTTATGCAAACTAGTTGCATGTCAAGCGTGGAACAAGTCTCATGTGCGAGGACATGTAAAGTTTGTCCAGACCGCTTCATCCCACTATGCCACCAATAACCAAAATTACAACTAAGGAGCAACAACATGATCATCATCGCCCACATAGATTCGGCTCTGATACCACTGTAGGGTTCGCAGCATAGAAAACAAAAAAATTCCTACAATGGGAACTATGTACCAAGATCTATTTACTAGATACAAACAACGGGCAGATGTATATCCGTAGAGAACATACCCTTGAAGACCGACAAAGCTTAACGAGTTCAACTCGTGGTTGATGTAGACGATCTCTTGCCGATCTCAAGATCGAGAGGAAGTCCTAGCGCCGCAAAGCAGCAGCGCATCCATGCTCGCACACACATACAAGACACCGAGCAACCTCCACCTCCTCGCTCCAGCGATGCAGCAGAAGCACAGCCCTTTCTTTCCGAATAGCCACCCGGAACATGTATCTCGCTAGTCCGAGACCATGGGGGATAAATTCTAGAGGGGGAGAGAGATCCTTCACGAGGAGTGTGAGTGAGAAGTGAGGAGAGGGGTGCATTTTATAGGAGGAGGGGGGCACCCAAGGGGGTGGCCGCCGGCCATGGGCGCTGCCCCTACCCTCCTTCATTCATGTGGGTGGACACTCCACTCACAAAAATCCATTCAAATCCCTCCACTCAAAATCCCACTCAAACTTGCTATTAAATTTCCACCAAATTTAATGCAAACTCTCATTAAATAAAACTCTTTTATTTATTCAGAATTTTGTCAATTACTTTAATGACAAACATTCACATATAACCCCTTGCTATAATTCTATTTCACATGCATAACCTCTTTATGCAATTTCACCCGAAAACCTGTTTCGGTATCTAGTGAAATAAATTCCTCCGCTTGTTTATTCTTTCGGCATGAAACATTTGCTCCAACTGGATGTCAGTGTCCCTTAAGTGTGTCACCCTATGGTTCGCGAATAATGCAGACATGATCGAGACCCTTCTCCGATCAATAATCAGTAGCGGGACCTGGAGATCCATACTGACTCCCACACATTCAACGATGACTTTCCTATGATCGTCGGAACCTTTTACGCTTATATCTTAATCCCTTTGTTTCACGATATATTACATGTCCGAGATTCGATCATCGGTATCTCCATACCTAGTTTGATCCCGTTACTGACATGCACTCTTTTCTCGTTCCCGTGATATAACATTCTAGTGATCAAATCACTTGCTTGCAAGCTAACCAATGTGATATCACCCAGAGGGCCCAGAGTATATCTATCTGTCATCGGGATGAACAAATGCCACTCTTGATCCATGATTCTCAACATAACACTTTAGTAGCTTTGAAGCCATCTTTATAATCACCCAGTTACGGTGTGACGTTTGATGTCAACAAGAAACTCTTCCGGTGTTAGTGATTGGCATGATCTCATGGTCTAAGGATTAGGATTACTTCGTAAGTTGTTTATAGCAATATAAACTGAATGACTTTGATCTTAATGCTATACTTCGGATGAATGTTCATCACACCATTACACTAATGTTGTGATATCGTTATTAACAACATCCAATGTCTATGATCAGTAAACTGTGATCATCTTGTTAATCAACGAACTAGTTTGTGAGAGAGGCATAACTAGGAACTTTCTGTTTGTTTATTAAACACACATGTATTAACGTTTTCGTATTAATACAATTATAGCATGCAAAATAAACATCTATCATATACTTGGAATACACATAATAAACACTTTATTATTGCCTCTCAGGGCATATTCCCTTCATGAGGGGCCAAAACTGTATCATTTGGATCAGGTGTTTTCATAGTCATCTCCGAATATTTTCGATTTCATTTTTCTATGATATGTCTTTCTATATGAAAATTGGTTATTTACGATGTACGATGATCCCTGTTAAGCATCCATGGCTGAATGGTTAAGCGTAACTCATAATTGGTAAATTTGCGGGTTCAATTCCTGCTGGATGCACGCGAATGGGAACGTTCCATAAGTCTATTGGAACTGGCTCTCTATCCATGGAATCTCATCCATCATCCATACATAACGAATTGGTATGGTATATTCATACCATAACATAAGAACAATAAGAACTCCGAAAGAATGACTCTCGCGTTTGGAACAGATAAGTTCGGTACGGATAACAAAGAATCGAAATTGGAGAGCAGGTGCCCTTCCCTGGTTGTTACCCTCCCAGCCCCAAAGGAAAAGCCCTGATCCCACCGGGCCAGAAGCTTCTCAAGCTCAAGCATTTACTTTTCTAGTTAGAGACCAGCGTCTTGGAGCTAATGTGGGATCCGCTCAAGGACCCACAGGTTTAGGTAAATATCTAATGCGTTCGCCAACTGGGGAGGTTATCTTTGGAGGGGAAACTATGTGTTTTTGGGACCTTCGCGCTCCATGGTTAGAACCTCTAAGGGCGTTTCCTCTCTATTTCATGGGTGGAAGAACAAAAAAAGAGGATTCTTAAAAAAAATGGATTTTCGAAATCTATTTTTATGTGTAGCGGAAAGGAGTTGCGGTTTCTTCTTATTCCTATAGAACATCTAGTAACAAGAATATGAAATCGTAAATAACAAAAAATTCTTGTCTTGCGCGGTCTAAGTCTAAGGAAATACCAAAGAGGTAGTGAAGTTCATGCCCGCCGACCAAAGGAATACTTGACCTTCCTTTCATTCGTTGCTTTGTCTCCACAAGTTGGTGTCACAGGATGAAACTAAGCAGAGGTCCGAACCGACTGATGTTGAAGAATCAGCGGATGAGTTGTGGTTAGGGGTGAAATGCCACTCGAACCCAGAGCTAGCTGGTTCTCCCCGAAATGCGTTGAGGCGCAGCAGTTGACTGGACATCTAGGGGTAAAGCACTGTTTCGGTGCGGGCTGCGCGAGCGGTACCAAATCGAGGCAAACTCTACTAGAACGGACCACACAAAAAGTGGTAATCTATGCATAGTCATTCCAGGTCCACGCATGTTGAAGATAGTTGTTATAAAATTGATAGAACCTAAAATTGATGCAAAAACTTTCAATCTTTTCATTGGAATACTTTTTTAGTTAATAGTTAATTTTTTTTGTTACGTAAAAAATATATTGCTAATCTAATTCTAATATAGTAATAAAATTAATTAGTAATTAATTTTATTAAACTTTTTTGGAGGTTGATAGTTTATTTATTGGGGAAGAGTTGATCCTTCTCTTCTACACTTTAAAATTGATGATCTCGAGCCATCCGTTGAGAATGGAAATTTCATAATAAATAAGTCTTAAACAAACCTGTTTAGTCAGCCAGAGGAAACGCATCTCAGGTACACCAATTAGTAGGTATGAGAGGATTAATGGCAGACCCTCAAGGACAAATGATCGATTTACCTATTCAAAGCAATTTACGCGAGGGGCTCAACATAGAGGAAGAATGAAAGGAAAATCCTGCCGAGGCAATCGTATTTGTTTTGGTAGATATGCACTTCAAGCACTTGAACCTGCTTGGATCACGGCGAGACAGATAGAAGCAGGACGAAGAGCAATAACACGATATGCACGTCGTGGTGGAAAAATATGGGTACGTATATTTCCCGACAAACCCGTTACACTAAGACCGACGGAAACACGTATGGGCTCAGGAAAGGGGTCCCCCGAATATTGGGGAGCGGTAGATCCGCTCATCCTGGCTTCGAATCCTAGTTCAGTTGCCACGGGAACCTTAGCGCCGCGTGTGTGTTGTCCTCCAAGAAAAATAAAGAGGCATAGAAAGAGTGACAAAGCTCAATCCAAAACATGAAAGCGGAATCACAACTGTCTCACGAAAGAAGGGTCTCAAGCAGTGTGTTCATGGTCACTCCAAACATAGGATTTTCGGCATATACTCTTCCAGAGTAGCTCAACAGCAAGGTCCCCATAAATGGGTCCCTTAGCAGTTAAGCGACGAGCAATGAGAGAACCAAGATTATACTTAGTATAATTGTTGAGCGCAGCAGCTAAGAAAGCCAAATGATAGTTGGAAATATTAATAGTATTCTCCCTACCAAGAACACTAGTGGCAAGATAGTAAGCAAAGTACATAATGGCTGGAAGCTGAATATTTCTTATCTTTCCTCATTGAGCTCTACGGTTATCATCATTGGTTATCCCGCGGTAGAGCTCTAACAAATCAGCGGGTTGAGCTAGAATCTTCTTTGTTGGCCTAGCTGTACCAAGTCCCAGAGCCTCACAAAATTTCTTCAATGTCATATTGTAAGACCTACCATAAATTTTGAAAGAAACATCTGGATTGAACATGTTGTTAGTAAATGAGAAGCTCTCCACAAATGTTTTAGTGAGTGTAGCATATTGCACGCTCTCATCCTGCATAAGGCTTGTTAGTCCAGCCCTCCGAACCAAGGTTATAAAATCATTAAGAATCCTAACAGCTTGCAAAAAGGTTGGGCAAGGAAAGGTGGAAGGGTGAGCATCCCCCTCATCTCCCTCGTCGCTGAATCGCGGAGTGATGAGATCCTCATTGTATGAGGGCCTGGCTCGGGAGGATGATCTTGAAGGCCTTGCCCTCCTAGGTGCATCACCCTCAAATATCTCTCCAAATGTGTGGTTGTCCATGACCACTCTTTTTTGAAATTTTTAGACAAACATCAAACCAAGTGATTTCCAAGTTGATAGATGATGAGAAACTACTATAGGAACTTGCTAGAGGGCTATACATGCATCAAAATGGAATCTCTAAGCATAGAACAAGCATGCAATCTCACACAACCTGTCACCTATAGCAGCAAAATACTCAAGATACAATCTATCAATCACAAATCTAATTGGACAAGTGGAGCAGGCACATACCAAGGAGCAATCCCTCCAAAAATCAACAGCAAAGAGGGGCTGAGCAAGGAGATAGAAAATCACGAGCAAGAACAACAGGAACTCGAGCTTGAGCAAGTTTTCTGGTGTTTTTTGGGAGAGAGAAAGAAGATGGTTGGGTGGAGACACTTTGGAAGGGCCCAGGTGGGCCACACCCCACCTAGGCGACACCTGTAGGAGGGTCGCGCCCACCATGGGTGTGGGTGCCTGGGGTGGCCCCCTGGGTCACTCCAGGTGCCCCTCTGCCCCTTTTTCAAGGAAAAATTTATTTTGAATTTTCTGGGATTTTTCAGGAAACTTTATTTTTGGCCAATTTTTAGGGTATGAAAATTGATTTTCTCATAGAAACAGTTTTTTTAGAAGAAGCAAAAGCAAACCAAAAACCAAACTACAGGAGCTCTAAGACACTCTAACAAGCAAACAACTAGCAACACCAAAGCTAGCAAAAGAAAGGGCAAAGACTAGGAAGGAGAAAAGTAAAAGAAAGCAAGAATAACCATAGTGAAAGCATTATTTTGTTCATTAAAATCCTTTAGTTAACAAGGTTGATCAAGTCTTGTTACCAAAACAATCTTATATGAAACAAAACTTTGCATTCCACAAGGTGATTATGTTACCTCATACTTGATAGCAATGGTCCCAATCATAATAGTTTCAAAATTTTCCTGTGGAATGGGACAATATATTTCTCCAACCTTGATGCTCTCAATATTTTCAATGAAATTCAGGCAATAGCTCTTAGCAACCTTCTTGGGGAAATAGACAGTATGCTCTTTGTCATTAATATTGAATGTTACTTTTCCTTGATTGCAATTAATAACAGCACCTGCAATATTAAGAATAGGTCTCCCAAGAATAATAGATATATTATCATCTTCAGGCATCTCAAGCACAACAAAATCAGTCAAAACCAAGAAATTATGAGCTACTTGAACAGGAACATCCTCACATATACCAACCATTTGCAAATATATATCAGTTCGTATCAACTTTTCTAGCTGGAGTCTCTTGTAGAGAGAAAAAGGCATAACACTAACTCCAGCAACCAAATCACATAAACCAGTCCTAACATAATTATTCTTAATAGAGCAAGGAATAGTTGGTATACCTGGATCACCGAGTTTCTTCGGAACCTTACCATTGAAGGAATATTTAGCAAGCAAAGTAGAAATCTCCTCATTAGGAATATTCCTTTTATTATAGACAATATCCTTCATATACTTTGAATAAGGAGGCAATTTAATAGCATCAGTCAAAGGGATTTGCAAAAATAAAGGTTTCATCCACTCACAAAACTTGTTGTAGACTTCTTCCTCCTTTGACTTGTGTTTCTTACCTAGAAAAGGCATAGGTTTCTGCACCCAAGGTTCTCTCTCACTACCATGTTTCTTAGCAATAAAATCTTCCTTAGTGTACCTAGTGTTCTTAGTGTGCTTCTCAGGTTCTTCCTCAACTTCCTCCTTATCAGGAGCATCATTATTACCATTACCACTCTCAGTTTCGGCATCAGAGACAGATATACCATTAGGATCTACAGCAGGTTCAAGTGGTTCCTCAACTATCTTATGTTTCTTTTTATTTCTCTTACGAGGACTACCACTACTTTCACCTTATTGAGAATCCTGCTCAAGTCTTTAGGGTGTCCTTCAGGATATAAAGGATCTTGAGTAGCTACACCACTCCTAGTTCTAATTCCATAAGCATGTTTATCTCCTGAGGCATTTACTAGCATATCCTTTTGTACCTTAGCAAGTTGATCAAGTTGGGTTTGAACCATTTGAAAGTGTTTACAAAGCATTTTAATATTATTAGAACTTCTTTCCACAATATCTTTCAACTCTTTAATAGCTTTAGAGTTTCCAATAAATGATTCTGAACTTGTTTATTAAAATTACCTTGTTTAACCACAAATGTGTCAAGTTCCTCTAAGCATTGATCAGGAGGCTTACCATAGGGAATATCACCTTCATCAAAGTGGAGAGAGTGTACCTCAATAGTAGATGAGTGGGGGATTGGCTTACATAATTCTTCTATAGGAGGTAGATTCTTCACATCTTCAGCTCTAATACCTTTCCCCTTTAGGTATTTCTTAGCTTCCTTCATCACTTCATCATTTAATGCAATAACTCCCTCTTCTTTTGTGTTGGTGTTGGAACTGGTTCAGGCACAACTGGTTCAGGAGTAATAGGCTTAGGTGTATTTAGCTCAGTTAAAGTCCAATCATCATAATTCTTGCTTATTTTAGCCATTAATTCTTCAGCATCTGTAGGAGTCCTTTTCCTGAAAACACAATCAGCAAAGCTATCTAGGTATGTCCTAGAATCATCAGTTAGTCCATTATAATAAATATCAAGAAGCTCATTTTTAGGTAATGGACATCTAGGATGTGCATGAATCAAGGCACAAAACCTTGTCCATGACTCAGGCAATTTCTCTTCTTGCTCCAAATGGTGTCAATATCACTTAAGTGTGTCACCCTACGGTTCGCGAATAATGCAAACATGATCGAGATCCCTCTTCGATCAATAATCAGCAGCGGGACCTGGAGATCCATACTGACTCCCACGCATTCAACGATGACTTCTGTGATCGTGTGAACCTTTTACGCTAGTATCTTAATCCCTTTGTTTCACGATATATTACATGTCCGAGATTAGATCATTGGTATCTCCATACCTAGTTTGATCTCGTTACCGACATGCATTCTTTTCTTGTTCCCGTGATATAACATTCTAGTGATCAAATCACTTGCTTCCAAGCTAATCAATGTGATATCATCGAGAGGGCCCGGAGCATATCTATCTGTCATCGGGATGAACAAATTCCACTCTCGATCCATGGGTCTCAACATAACACTTTAGTAGTTCTAAAGCCATCTTTATAATCACCCAGTTACGATGTGAAGTTTGATGTCATCGAGAAACTCTTCCGGTGTTAGTGATTGACATGATCTCATGGTCTAAGGATTAGGATCACTTCGTAAGTTGTTATAGCAATATAAACTCAATGACTTTGATCATAATGATATACTTTGGATGAATGTTCATCACATCATTACACTAATGTTGTGACCTCGTTATTAACAACATCCAATGTCCATGATCAGGAAACTTTGATCATCTTGTTAATCAACGAGCTAGTTTATAAGAGAGGCATAACTAGGAACTTCCTTTTTGTTTATTAAACACACATGTATTAACGTTTCTGTATTAATACAATTATAGCATGCGAAATAAAATCATAAATAAGGAATACGATAATAACCACTTTATTATTGCCTCTCGGGCATATTCCCTTCAGTCTCCCACTTGCACTAGAGACAATAATCTAGTTTGAAAACTTTGCGTATTGAACACCTATGGATTTCTGGTGTTCCATATACGCAACTGCAAGTGGTTAACATAATCTATGGATCTGACGCTTCAGGTCCGTGTGTATTTACATGTCTTTGCGTCTCCACGCATCACTCATTCTCCAATGAGATGGCATTGTATAAATTTGGTCTTTTGGTGAGACCTTTAGTTCCTTAGGGTTAAACCATGTCGATACTATTGTCGTACAATATATCTTTAGTGTTGGCCCATTGCGAACCACACCTTAGTTTGATAACAAACTACTTGACACAAATTCCCTCCTTTGCTGCTACTATAGCAGTCATATACTTAGCCTTTTGTTGTAGTATCCGTCACAATGTCTTAACTTTGGAATTCTTCCAAATCCATCATGGAAACTTTATTTCCATTACATTGTGCCACCCATAGTTTAAATTGAGATAAATTTAATTTGTATCTGGTGACAAAACTAGTATCAATGTAACGCTTTACAATGAACTATTTGTAATTGTGTGTCACCTCTACACAAATATATTCTTAGTTCTTCCAAAAGATCGTAAGAATATCCTCACTATCATCCAATGATCATTTTATTATTCATTCTGGTATATGCTCATAACACTTAGAGCATAGGACATATCTGGATGTGTACATATCATGGTATGATTGATCAAAACATTGTCGTGATTTCACTCATCAAGTGTCAAAGCACTTGAATCTTCTTTCACTTATCAAGTGTCGATACACTTGAATCTTGATTCCATTCTTTTCCATGCGATAAGAACTGCTTCTTGTCGTTTCTATATTGAACCCCTTCAATATCTCATATATGTATGTTTGGCATAACCATATTAGCATCACAGTCTATCCACTATAGACATTCATGCAAAATATTCGGGTTTTGCCTATGTCTTTCATCGAAATGAAATTCTTAACCTTTGTCAATAAAAATTACATCATTTCTAATCAACAAGATGTCCTCCACATAATATATTAGAAATATGTCTTAACGCTCCCACTTAATTTCTTGCAAATGCAAGCATCTTCATTGTCTCCAGATGAAAACTCCTTTTCATCACGGTGAAGATTCCAACTCCGCGATGCTTACTTCAACCATTGAAGTTTGCATGCCCTTTTATCATCCTTTGAATTAACAAAACATTTGGATCATGTCATGTACACTTCCTAGGTAACCATTCTATTAGAAGAACTTTGTTTTGTTTATTCATCTACCATATACCAAATTATATGTAGTGATTGCTACTTTAATCCGTCTAGACTAAATATCGCTATGAAAGATCCAATCTTGTCATAGTCAACTCCTTGAACATTGTCATAAAATACTTTACGATATGTGGACTATTTTATAGATGTGAGACATCCATGTCTATTTCTTTATAGATCCAAATACGACCGACAGGTTTTTACACGTTTTCGGAGGGTCTTCCAAGTTCAAAACTTGATTTCTCGTGTATGGAACGGATTTTATGGCTTCAAGCCATTTAACAGAGTCAGGGCCCATCATCGCTTCTTTGTATGTGGTCGGTTCATCATTGTCAAACAATAATGATTTACTCACAAATCTCTGCATTTGATTTGTTTATCCGACCGACTTGGTTCAATAAGAACTTAGATCTCCGTGCCACAACCTTTGAGGCACATAAGCTATGAGCATTATGGCAGCCTCCGGAACCATTTTCGGCGCTGTGCAACTCAGCACATTTAGCTAAGGTTTGTTAACCTTATCAAAGTTCTATTGTCCTCCCACTTAACTTTTGCGAAAAATTCCTTTTTCAAGAAACTTCACATTTCAAGCGACAAACCCTTTTGTCCTTCGTGTTATGGAGGAATACCCAATTGTTATTCGAAATAACCTACAAAGACATGCTCATCCGACTTCGGTTATAAACATCTTACTTATGTTTAGCATACCAAAATTTAAGAAATGACTACTTGGGTTTTACCCCAAACCATAACTCATATGGTGTCATTTCAATGGATCAAGATGAAGCTCTTTTCAGTGTAAAAGCGGTAGCCTCTAAAGCTTTAATCTTTTAAAACATAATGGCAGTTTTATAAATAACACTTTTGATCCAACCATGTCACACAAGGTTTCATTACAAATCTCAAACACTCCATACTCCTATGGTGTTTCGGGAGATGTAAATCTAGGTGTTTTGCTAAACTTGTAACTCAAATAAATCCCTTTATGATAAATCATAATTCATTTATTTTTCTTGTTACACTTGTAACTCAAAAAATTCCTTATGATAAAATGATAAACCATTTTATTTTCTTGTTACAATGATTTTTCACTTCATCTTGAAAGTCTTTGAAACATTTTCAAATATTTCATACTTCTTTCTCATTAAGTGAATATTCACTCAAATTTCTGGAGAAAGTATATGAAGTTGAAACCCATCGCTTACGACTACACATAATGGACTACATACATCGATATGTATAAATTCTAATATTTTAGTGGTTCATTCTTCTTTGGCCTTTGAACGAAGTTTCAATTATCCCGAGGAAAGTCTCACAACTGTCACTTGATAAAATCAAAGACTCCAAAAATCCATGAAAATGGATATTCTTCTTGTTTTCTTTCCAATATAATTTAAACGGCCATGTCACTTTGTAAGTATCTTCCAATCATTTGTCTTGCGACATTTTAGCATTAGTTTTTATGGATGTGATTTCTCCAACTAGATTTGTAAATCATCCATCTTATATGGAATACAGTAATTATTTCAACAACCTTTGTTCTCATAATACCTGATTTAAATAACAATTATTAAAACAAATCTTGAAGTCAAGCTTTGATGTCAACAAGAAATACAAACAACGGTTTGTTTGTTTTCGATGAACATCATCACATATTCTCATGCTAGTTACTTAGGCCATTGTGGTTAATGAATTGTGTCGTTACTATGAAATTTCATAACAACCAATTCGGTATTCAGTACCCAAGAACCACATTGTTTAACAAGCAAATAATACAACCATAACATGTATATCATCTATATACCTAAATTGGATATTTCCAATCTTTTCTTTTCTGCCAAATATATTTTATAGATTCTCTTTCAGCATTTCCTTTTCCTTTTAAAAGAATCTATCAACATCAAAAGTGGCGCCATATACATGACACATAGTCCAAAGCGTGTATATCCAAATAATAATACCTTTGGAGTTGCACTTTGAAGTAGATCACCATCATCAAAATGATCGGCATTCTTTCAAAATCCATTCTTTAGTAATCTTTTAGTGTAGTAAACACTTTACATACATCTTCTATTCATCCTTATCATGACGACTTTCATGATCAAGCCAATGTAGCTTATAAAGACGAATCGTGAGTATAACGTTACTTCCCAAAACCCTTTTGGATGATTAGGATGTCTAGCATCTCCAACCTTTGTAAATTCTCATCCAATATGAGAACATACATTATAATCTATCATATTGCAACCAAAACATTGTTCCAGATATCGTTATATCTGTCACACATGATGGTTTCTGAAACAATTCTTTCAGCTCCTAGATAAACATGATATTAAAACAGTCAAGAATCATGGAGGCAAACATGATACTTAAGATACTAACACTGGAATTGTTAGTCTCGATTTAATACCTTATTAAATTTCACGAAGTAAACAGAGTTTGCTGAAAGTTTGCAATAGGACTTTAAACTTTAGATTGACACTCAACACAATACGATACCAGTTCGTAAAGTAAATATCCAGAATTCTGTAGTTCTATTATCTCAATTACAACTAAGCATAAAGTGGTGAACGAATGCCAATGACTACAACAAATTATGCAAATTCACTTTGATTTAATTTATTATAAATTGAGTTCTACTAATCCAAATTAGAAATGAACTCCCACTCAGAAATGACATCCCTCGTGTCTTTTTGGTGATTACATGAACCAAATCCACTACACCAAGTCCGATCATCACATGAGTCGGTGTAGCTTCAAAGGCGAGCATCAAATGGGCATCATATCTAACATATGACTCATGCTTAACCGTTCGGTCTGTGTTCCGAGGCCATGTCTGTACATGATAGGCTTGCCAAGTAAGAACCTTAGTATTCGCGTGTGTAACTGTCTTACACCCGAGATATGCTCGTGGATTCAAGTACACCCGATCATCACGTGATGTCTTGAAGCGACAAAACATTGTCGGTGCATACTTAAGGAAGAACACATTTTTATCTTGATATCTAAATGAGGGATCATCTTATTATGCTAATAAAACGCCAAACAAGCAATATAATATGCAATCAAACATCACATGTTTGTAAGTGAAGTGATATGGTTCCCGCATATGATCTCCATCATGTGCACCGTGGTATGATCACTATCGTACCTCTATGTGTAAGGCCAAGGTCTATGGAACTTACACGGTATGTGTGTTGTAAGAGTATCATCTCATACTTATACTTACAACATCACCATATCATAACACTAGCCTAGCAACATGAACCATTTATCCATTGCAAGTTTTACGTGGCTTAGGGCTTTCGAAGATAGAACCGCTCTTACCTACGAACATGAACCACAACGAGGGTAACCAAATTGTTGACAACTCGTTGCAAATTAGATATTGACTATATTAGGAGAGACAGACACCCGCTAGCCACTTATGCAAAACTAGTTGCATGTCAAGCGTGGAACAGGTCTCATGTGCGAGGACATGTAAAGTTTGTTCGGGCCGCTTCATCCCACTATGCCACCAATATCCAAATTACAACTAGGAAGCAATAAAATGATCATCATAGCCCACATACTCATATGTGTACTACCCATGCAAAGCATCTACGTATAGATCTGGCTCTTATACCACTGTAGGGTTCACAGCATAGAAAACAAAAAAATTCCTACGATGGGAACATCTAAGTACCAAGATCTATCTACTAGATACAAGCAACGGGTGGATATACATCCATAGAATACATACTCTCGAAGACCGAATAGCGTTAACGAGGTTGTACTTGTGGATGATGTAGACGAACGCTTGCCGATCTCAAGATCGTGATGAAGTCCATCTGGTCCAGCCGGTCCATCACCATCAAGTCCAGCACCACAAAGCAGTGGTGCATCCATGATCGCACACACATACGGGTACCCCGACAACCTCCACGCCCTCGCTCCAGCGAAGCAGCGGAAGCAACAATCCTTCCAGAAAAATCCACCGGGAGCATGTATCTCGCTGATCCGAGACCATGGGGAAATTCTAAAGGGGGGAGAGAGATCCTTCGCGAGGAGGTGTAAGTGACAAGTGAGAGGAGGGGGTATTTTTATAGGGGAGCATGCGCAGTACAAGGGGGCATGGCCGCCGGCCAAGGAGGGTGCCCCCACCTCTCCCTCATTCATGTGGTGGAAGCTCCACTCACATAAAAACATCTCCACTCACAATTCCACTCACATGCATTAATTTCCCACCAAAATTAATGCAAGCTCTTATTTAAATAAAACTCTTTTATTTATTTATTCAGAATTTTGTTAATTACTTTGATTAACAAACATTCACATAAAACCCCTTGCTAGTATTCCATTTCACATGCAGAACCAGTTTTAGCAATTTCAACCAAAACAGTTCTGGTGTCTAGTGAAATAAATTCCTGCGCTTTCCTTTTCTTTTTCTGACATATCATTTGCTCCGAATGGTGTCGGTATCACTTAAGTGTGTCACCCTATGGTTCGCGAATAATGCAGACATGATCAAGACCCCTCTCTGATCAATAATCAACAGCGGGACCTGGAGATCCGTACTGACTCCCACGCATTCAACGATGACTTCTGTGATCGTGTGAACCTTTTACGCTAGTATCTTAATCCCTTTGTTTCACGATATATTACATGTCCGAGATTAGATCATCGGTATCTCCATACCTAGTTTGATCTCGTTACCGACATGCACTCTTTTCTTGTTCCCGTGATATAACATTCTAGTGATCAAATCACTTGCTTGCAAGCTAATCAATGTGATATCACCGAGAGGGCCCGGAGCATATCTATCCGTCATCGGGATGAACAAATTCCACTCTCGATCCATGGGTCTCAACATAACACTTTAGTAGTTCTGAAGCCATCTTTATAATCACCCAATTACGATGTGACGTTTGATGTCATCGAGAAACTCTTCCGGTGTTAGTGATTGACATGATCTCATGGTCTAAGGATTAGGATCACTTCGTAAGTTTGTTATAGCAATATAAACTCAATGACTTTGATCGTAATGCTATACTTTGGGTGAATGTTCATCACATCATTACACTAATGTTGTGACCTCGTTATTAACAACATCCAATGTCCATGAACAGTAAACGTTGATCATCTTGTTAAACAACGAGCTAGTTTATAAGAGAGGCATAACTAGGAACTTCCTTTTTGTTTATTAAACACACATGTATTAATCTTTCCGTATTAATACAATTATAGCATGCAAAATAAACATTTATCATAAATAAGGAATACGATAATAACCACTTTATTATTGCCTCTCGGGCATATTCCCTTCAGCAACAGTCTTCGCGGGTAGTATTACCCAATTTATTGATTCGACCCAAGGGGAGCCAAAGAATACTTGCAAGCCTTAACAAGTGAGTTGTCAATTCAGCTGCACCTATAAATAGTTCTTGCTCACAGATGTTTATCAGTAGCAACAGTTTTATAGTAGCAACAAAGAACAAAGAAAAACAGGATCAATAGTATGATATAAAGAATTGGGATTCGAAAAGTGGTAGGCATAGGGATGGATGGACGGGCATTGCATGGTCGAGTCTAAACATGTAACTACATGATCTAGGACATTGCAGAGAAATAAGAATAAGCATCCAAGTACTAAACAATCCTAGGCATGTGCTCCATATATAGTCATATGTGCTTGCAATGAGAACTTGCACAACATCTTCTGTCCAGCCAGCCCGTGGCAGCGGGGACTCTAGGGAACTACTGACAATTAAGGCGCTCCTTTTAATAGAGCACCGGAGCAAAGCATTAACACTCCGTGAACACATGTGATCCTTACACCACAGCCATCCCCTCCGGTTGTCCCAATTTCTATTACTTCGGGGCCTTTGGATCCGGGCAATGATATGTATACACAACTTGCAAATAAGATCACAAACAATACTATCATAATGATTCAATAATAATTTTAGATCTGAGATCATGGCACTCGGGACCTAGTGACAAGCATTAAGCACAACAAGTTGCAACAAAGTCAAATAGCACTAATAGAGATACTAGGCACTATGCCCTAATAATCTTATTCGATTACATGATAGAACTCATCCAATCCCTACCATCCCCATAGCCTACAGCGGGGGATTACTCACTCATGGATGAGGGAAACATCGATGGTTGATGGAGAGGCGTTGGTGATGACGATGGCGATGATCCTCTCCAAATTCCATGTCCCGGCCGGGTGCCAGAACGGAGTTTCTGGATCCGAATCTTGGTTTTTGATGGTGGCGGCGGAGCGGAATTATTTTTGGAAAAACATCAAACCCCCCTCGGTTTTTGGTCAACGGGTAACTTATAGGCGAAGAGGGAGCCCGAGGAGGTGCCTGGGGTGGCCGCACCCCCCTAGGTGTGGGCAGGGCCCACCCGCGCTTGGCAGGGGTGTGGGCCCCCCAGGCCTCTACTCCGTTTCATCTTCTGGCTCCGTGGATCTTCTGGCGAAATATAATTTTTGGCATATTTTCTGGGATTTTTTCTGATAGTTGATTTTCTGCACAAAAACTAGACACCAAGGTTATTCTGCTAAAAACGGCGTCAGTCCGTATTAGTTGTATCCAAATCACACAAGTTTAGAGGAGAAACAATAGCAAAAGTGTTCAGGAAAGTAGATACATTTTGGACGTATCAGTGCCTATAGGGCATACCTATGTCAATGTGATAAAAAATATGTTGTATGATATTTGTGTCATTTTCCCCACCGAAATCACCGGCTGGGGGCGGCATCGGGGCCGTGTCTGGGACCGGCTCCCCCACGCCAGAAGTTAGCCCCGACGCTCACCAAACGATGCTATTTAGCATAAAAATGGCCTGAGGGACGTCGACGACCGGAGATGCTCTAAGATTAGAGACTAGAGGCCCTTGGTATCGCCCGTAAGAGAGACAAGACATGAGATTTGAGATGAAAAGCAAGAAAGGGCACTGTTTTTAAGGTCATAAGGTATGGATTTAGAATAGTTTCGTTGTTATAAACCCACGAACATGTGTTATAAAAGTCAACTTATTACAATTTTATTTGAGATTAACACACTTTAACTTTTGCGTGATATACCTATAAACAGCTTTATGAGTTATCCGGTTTGCAACTCTGCCCCGTGGTTGTAGCTGCCATTTGGTGAAGTTTTCTTTTTCATTTGTTGTTTTTCTAGATATTGGTCGAGATAATAGCATTGTGGAAGCAGCAAAACAAAATGGTACTAAGTACTACCTTCATTTTATAACATAAGACTTTTTAACAAACTAAATAACTTATTAAAAAGATTTATATTATGGGAGGGAGTAGTACTAGTCCCTAAGGAGCTCTAAGCTCCCTGGAAACAAATGTCTGTGAGAGCTCCACCGTCTTATTTGCAAGATTGAACCCATCTCTCAATACATCCGCGCTCATATTGAATTGCGACGCGTCAATCCAATCAAGGTCGGTTTAACCATTTAAAACCAATTTGGGAGCACTACGTATATGAAAACCCACCACTGGTCCCACCCACCGCCGTATGGCTCCCCTTTTTGGAAGCCAAAACCGCCGTCTTGGGTCCATCCCGTCCTCACCGTATTGATACCCTCCCCATCCTCCTCTGCTCCTTGATGGAGAAGATTAGGTCGCCGGCAGCCTAGCGCCCCACCCAACAACGTCCTCTGCGGCCTCCTCCCCCTCTCTCTGCTCACGTCCCTTCCTAAATGGAAGCACGCTTCCCTGTCATGCTGTCTGTGTCGAGCGGCTAGCCGCAGATTGTCGGAATCAAGTGTCAGATAGCGTGGGAGGTCCATGACGATGCATTGAAGGCATCCAGTGATGGCCATATGCACGCTCAATCGTCGGGGCAGCGGGCGGTGAGGACCCGGGTGGAGCCTCCACGCCCTCCAATCGACGACGACAACGCCAGGATTTGAGGCGGTGGGGCCGGCGGGAGGCCGAGCTCTATGGTAGTTCTTTCTGCCTCCTCCAATGCTTCCTCATTGCTTTGTTGTTTTGGCGTGGCCGCCGTCATGGCTGGTGTAGGCGGAAGCTAGGGCCTCCGACACATGCCCTGACAAGGGATTCCTCTAGCCACTGATGTCGCAAGAAGACTGCACAATCTCCTGCAGGAGGTCATCATATCCCCTACAAAGATCGCTGGTACGCATCAACCCTTCCCCGCTGAACTTCCTCAATATTGTTATTACCTATGATGTAGGACAACAAATTGCTCTGGGTTTCTTCTCACCATGACGCCAAAAAAATACTTGCGCATATTGAATCTAGGTTATGTCCATGCTTTATGAGGAAAGGAGAATCGAGGTCTCAAGCCAGCTAGGTATGAACCATCCCTTCGATTTCTTTAAGTACTGAAGCAACACTCAGTCTTTTTTGAACCAATATATCTAATAACTACTTTGTGGACTTGCTTCGAAGACAAAGGAATTGAGTGGTTATTTTGGACGTCTGCCTGCTACTAACTGCACTTTGTTATGCTTAGTTTTGAACAAAAATACATATGAGATTGTGCTTAGGTATTCTGCCTCTTGCTTTCTGAAACTCCATCTATAGTACTTGTTCCATATGTTATAGCAGGATGTGGTTTCTCTTGAACAATGATTTCAAGGTAAATCATCATAATGATTTCTTATTTATAGGATGTTTACAGAAGTTCCAACACTCAACAGAATATTATATAGCAGAATCATGGCTGAGTTTCTAGATTAATGTATTGCCATAAAAGGGGTTTGGCATTGTTTCTAGATTAATGTATTGCTTATGTTTTGTCAGAATTTGCAAGCTTTACCTTATTGATTGATTTTCATATTTCACATATCAAGATCTTGGGTGAATATTCTGGGGTTCAAATGGTGATCCGTGAGGATGGACATCAAGTGGGTTCTTTTGTCTTCAAGCATACTATTTGTAGTGTACATTTCAGGTGGACAAAACCGGGTAGCCTAAGTATCCCCGTACCTTTACATTTCGAGTGACCAGACTTTGTATTTTGTGCTTCATCTATTTTGTCGGAGCCCTCCAAGTATATACGCGTACTTATTCAGCATGTTTTTTTCGTATTGTAATGAGTTTTATAGTTGCTATAGAAACTCACAACGCCCGGATTTTTAATCCCAGATGCCTGTTATGCCATACATTGCAATCGCAGGATTACCATTTTTGCGAGACATAACAGATTTGGATACCATAGTATATCATCCATTACAAACCATACATAAAGTCTTACACAAATAAGGATCTCATGATCCAGTTCTTAATACAACTCAAGTAGCGAAATAACGTAATAATAAAAGTAGCGTAGGCGAACCTCCATCTTCAGAGTCACAGGCAATGCTGACGATGGGAGATGATCCTAGTTGTCGTAACCTTCAAGGGGTCCTTCGTCCTGGTACTCCTCTTCATAGTCTGACCATGGTAATATCCAGGGACAAAGCCATGAGTACTCTTTAAGTACTCGCAAACTAATACTAACAAGTGAAGGGGGTTTTTGTAGTAGGACACTAAGCTCTAGGGTTGTTTTGCAAAAAGCCAGATTTACTTCTACTAAGTTCAGAAGCAAGCAAAGCTAGCTGAAATTTTATAACACCTAAGTGGGAACTTGTATTTCATATCACAACTTTGTTGTGGTCAAGTCAAAATCTCAATTCATTTCATAAGTCATTTTGAAAACATCTGACGGGGGAACAGTATGGCCACTCAAACTGTCCATAACCGCGGACGCGGCTATTCGAATAGTTTGACACTCTGCAGAGATTGTACACTTTCACCATAACATTCGATACATCCGTCAGGAACAAATCCTGAATTTACCATACTCAGTATGCGGATAATCAATCCTAACCTTTCAATTACACGCCCTAGTATAAGCACCTCTCCTGTGAGTTTGTCCTCCCAACCATGACCAACTGTCATCTTGGGTACTGCACAGGTGGACAATCTTCACAAGGTAGCCTCAGCTCAGACCTTGGCCGTGAGGGAACCCATACTAAAGTATATAAGTTTCCAGTCAAGCCCTACCCAATTTTCGGCTATTGTGGTTGTACGGTAAAATTGGAATGGTATCGCATCCATACAACCATCAGTTTTATAAAGGGCTAAGGATCATGCCTTAACATTTTCATCATCTAAACCATCTGGTGTTCGGAAACACATGTCAAAACATCTCAGTAGAATGACTCATCATTCTAAGGTTTTCATAACCATTTTCCACCAAGTATTCCCATCTAAAGTTGGTCAAGTTTTATGCTTAGCACTAGCATCTACAAGTGGGGGTGAGTACAAATGAGGGTGATAAACAAGTGGATTTTTAACTAATTTCAATCTCATGCCTTAGGATGACATCAAGATTATCTAGCTTAGGCCAAATTTAATGCTCTTTATGCAACCTTCATTTATCTTCCCAGAATTTACAAGTTACTTAAGTAGACTCTAAGTAATAGCTTTGATAAAGAAATAAAGTATAAAGCTTGCAAGTAAAACTAGGATGGGGTATCAAGTGGGTATGATCACATATGCTTAAGGCATCTAGTGGTCATGGTAACCAGCAAGTATTAGCTTGCATCAGTATCAGTATAGGCTTGCTAAAGTAGAGTATCTTGCAAGTGTTAGCTTGCCTTGTGCAGAGCAGTGGTTGAAGTATTCCTCGGCTTATTCTTCGTAGTATCCTCCTTCCTCCTCGTATCCTTGGTCGGTACTAGCGTCTATGAATAAATACGAGGTACACAATCACCAAACAATACTTAACTATTTTCAATCATCACACAAAGGGGTTCTATAGATGATATAGCATCATCACTAACATTCAAGATTAAAGCATTTGCATTATTTATTTATTTTTAGAAAAGTAATTTCTACTCATTGAAAAACTACTTAAGATTTAATATTCTCCAAACCAAACATGGGATCACGTTGACACATGTCATCACCACATATTTCAGTACATGAGAATGTGATTTAAAGTGGTGCCACAATTTAATAAGGTTTACCCTTTTGTTTTAAATAAAATAAAATGACTAGAAATGCCTATGTGGCATTATTTTATTACTTGAACATTATTTCTGTAAGTAAACCCATATGTTTTTATATATTATGAAAGGTATGGTTAAATGTGATTTTTGAGAGTTGGAATCAAATCAAAAGCTATTATGGTTGAAATTTGAAAAATGTTTGAATGCAGGAAAGATTCTGACTTGTTATTTTTACCAGGGTTGATCTACAGATCCAAATGATTTGAATCCAACGGGCTTGGATTAAGCATTTCAACACTTTTCTAGCAAAATTGGTTTCATGGAATTTGGTTCACTGAATCGAGCTGGGTTGATTTTTGAAACTAGGTACAGAACTGAGTTTGAATATAAATAGAAAAGCTAAATTCAAATGAGTGGGCTGCGCGGGAAGGGTTATTGGGCCGGCCTAGTGTCACTCCGCAGCGCGGGGCGCCTCGTCGACGATGAACAAGTCACCGGCGAGCTCGAACCCTAGCGGCTCGGTGGGGTGCATAGGGGGCATACCGGGCTCCAGTGACGACGGCGAGGCGGGCAAACAACAAAGTCGACGACGGCGAACTCAGGGGTGGTCGCGGCAGCTCTGGGGGTAGTTGAAATCAATGGCTCCTTTCTTCTCCAGAGGCGGCATGCTCCGGCAAACTGCTGCTCCTCGTGCTCCGGCTAAGGGATGGAATGATCAGTGAGGTGAGGGGAGTGAGATGGTGTGAAGAATTTGAGCGGAGGTTGTCTCCTTTTATAGGCTCAACGGCGAGACCGAGAGGGATGGGCAGGCAACGGTGGCGACACGGCTACGGGCGGCTAGATGCATGGCCGAGGTTGGCGATCGACGGGCGGTCTCCTGGCGATGCTCTAGAGCTTAAATGCGCGTGTAGGGGCGGTGGCAAATGGTCGGTGAAACGAGCATGTCTGGTGGTCTCCTGGGACAGTGGGGTACATGCTGGCGGGCGGCGAGGGCTCGAGGTGGTCGGGTGGCGTGGGAACGACGCGTGCTTTGTGGTGCGCGTCGGCATGGTCGACAGCAACACGGGCACGGCGTTCCTGGCGGTTCTGGTCGTTGTCTCTGAGCTAGGGCTGGCCGAGAGGGGGCGGTGAGGCATGGGCTGCATGCTAGACAAGGTTGGCACGGCTAGTTCTTCTCCTAGCTTGCTGTACACACTGGGGTGACATGGGTGCTCTTGGCCTTCTCACCATTGATGGCAATGGCCAGCTTACAGTGTGCTAGAGGTTAGTTAAGGTTTCTAGATGATCTACTAAGGCTAGTTGTAACCAGAGAGGGAACAAGGTTGGCCAAAACACTGCTCAACATAGTGTTTTTGATTTTGTGGATTTGAATCTGCAACCTGTTTGATGAAATGGTCGCATGAACTTAAGTTTTGAATTTTGAAAAGATTTTTGGTAGGTATGCTTGGCATGTGTTGAGGGTTCTATGGATGCTTGGGTTTTGAAAATTGAGCTTATTTGAGTGGTTTTTGAAATAGTGAGATCTTCCCATATGAAATAGATTCAATTTTAAACTGTCATTTAAACTAAGCATTTGAATGTTTTTGGATGATCACAAGTGGGCCTTGGTACCTTATTATGAGTAATAACAAGGGGTGCAAAGATCCATACATGTTTCTGTTGAGTTTTGAAAATTAGAGATAGCCAAAGTAGGCATGGGAGTTAATTTGGCCAAAGTGACCATTCACTTAATTTATTCATTTTGAGTTGTTTGTCTTTGGGAAAAGTTTGGGGATTGTTTAGATGATGTTTATTTCACCTAAGAATCATTTTACAAGCAAAGAAACACAGAACCATGGCAATTCAAAAGAATCCAAATTTCAATACACACACATATGGATGCTTTCATATTTTTAATTAGAAAAGTTTTTGTTAACCCTAAATTTGATGATTAGAGTTTGATGATCCAAGTTTAGTATTTTTGGGATGTTTCAAACCTTCCCCCCTTAAACAAAATCTCGTCCCGATATTTGAAAAAGGACGAAAAGATTACCTAGGATTTGAAGAGATCGGGAAACTTCGTCTTGATGTGATCTTCGCGCTCCCATGTAGCTTCTTCTTCTGTGTGGTTGCTCCACTGAATCTTGAGAAACTTGATGCTTTGGGTTCTGGTAGTTCGGAAGGCTTCTTCCAAAATACGGATGGGTACTTCGGGATAGGTCAGGTCATCGTTGATTTCTATGGTCCGGTGATCAATATTCTTGAACACTTCAGTCTTCTCCGGGACTTCGAGGCACTTGTGAAGTATTGAGATATGGAACACATTGTGCACGGCTGACATCTCTTCGGGTAGTTCCAATTGATACGACACTTCTCCTCGATGGTTCAGAATCTTGAAGGGGCCTATATATCTAGGGCTAACTTTCCTTTGAGTTGGAAACGCTGCATTCCCTTCAATGGCGACACTTTCAGATACACAAAATCTCCTATGTTGAAGGCGAGGTCTCGACGTCTCTTGTCGGTGTAACTCTTCTGCCTTGACTGGGCGGTCTTGAGGTGCTCACGGATCTTGTGAACCTTCTCTTCTGCTTCTCGTAGGATATCGGGTCCGAAAATCTGGCTCTCTCCTACTTCCGACCAATTCAAAGGGGTGCGACACTTCCTTCCATACATGAATTCAAATGGGGCCATTTGCAAACTGGCTTGATAACTGTTGTTGTATGAAAATTCTGCAAACGGCAGACAGTCTTCCCACTTAGATCCATATTCTAACGCATAGGCTCTCAGCATATCTTCGAGTATTTTATTTACTCGCTCCGTTTGTCCATCGGTCTGAGGGTGATACACGGTGCTGAAATCTAGTCGGGTTCCTAAACCTTCTTGGACTTTCTTCCAGAATCTCGAGGTAAACTGAGTTCCTCGATCCAATACGATTGGGGACTCCATGCAAACTGACGATTCTAGCGATGTATAACTCTGCTAGCTTCGAACTCTGATATGTGGTCTTGACTGGTAAGAAATAGGAGACTTTGGACAATCTATCCACTATGAACCAGATAGAGTCATTTCCCCTACTAGAAGTAGGCAATCCGGTGATAAGTCCATTCCAACGGAATCCCATTTCCATTCCGGAATTTGCAAGGGTTGCAACAATCCTGCGGGTCTTTGATGTCCCGCCTTGACTCGCTGACATATATCACACTTGGCGATATAGCTTCCAATTTCTCTCTTCATCTTGTGCCACCAAAATTGTTCTTTCAAATCTTGATACATCTTCGTTCCTCCGGGGTGGATAGAATAAAGAGTATCATGAGCTTCCTTGAGAATAACTTCTTTCAACTCAGAATCTACTGGTACACAAAGGCGTCCTTTGTACCACACTTCTTCGTCTTCGGTAAATCCGGGTACTTTTCCTGTACCGATACAACGCTTGATTCCGTCGATACTAGCATTTCCTTTCTACGCCTCTTTGATATGGCTGATCAAAGTGGGTTGAAGTTCTATGCTAGCCAAAAATCCTTCACTTACTAATTCCATTCAGAAATCTTCCATCTCTTTGTGCAAGCTTGGTTGCTCCTTCAAAATCATGGAGTTCAAGCGGCACGGCAATATGCTAAGGGCATCTGCTACCACGTTGGCTTTACCGGGGTGATAGTGAATGTCCAGATCGCAATCCTTGATTAGCTCAATCCATCTTCTCTGTCTCATATTCAGCTCCTTCTGAGTGAATATATACTTCAGGCTCTTGTGATCCGAATATATTTCACAACGATTTCCCATCAGGTAATGCCACCATGTCTTCAGGGCTAGAACTACGGCTGCGAGTTCGAGGTCATGGGTTGGGTAATTTTGCTCATGTTGTTTCAGTTGTCAAGATAGATAAGAAATAACTTTGCCTTCTTGCATTAGCACACATCCGATACCGATCTTGGATGCATCACAATACACGTCAAAGGGCTTCGTGATATCTGGCATGATTAAGATTGGGGCTGAAATCAATCTCCTCTTGAGTTCTTGAAAACTCGCTTCACATTTGTCCGTCCATTCAAACTTCTTGTCCTTCTTCAGCAATTGGGTCATGGGTCTGGCGATACTCGAGAATCCTTCTACAAACTTGCGGTAGTATCCCGCCAATCCGAGAAATGCACGAACTTGGGTTTGAGTGGTTGGGGCTTGCCAATCTTCGACATCTTTCACTTTTGCAGGGTCAACGGCAATTCCTCTGGCTGATACAATGTGACCAAGAAATCCTACTTCCTGTAACCAAAATTCACATTTGCTAAACTTGGCATACAACTGATGCTCTCTAAGGGTTCCAAGAATGGTCCTTAGGTGTAGCTCATGTTCTTATTCTGATTTGGAATAAATCAGAATGTCATCGATGAAAACAACGACAAACTTATCCAGGAAGTCCATAAAAATCTTATTCATGAGATTCATGAAATAAGCGGGGGCATTGGTTAATCCAAAAGACATGACAGTATACTCGTATAATCCATATCTGGTGGTAAAGGCAGTCTTGGGAATATCCTCT
This sequence comes from Avena insularis, assembly GCA_023614405.1. Lineage (NCBI taxonomy): Eukaryota > Viridiplantae > Streptophyta > Magnoliopsida > Poales > Poaceae > Avena > Avena insularis. The sequence goes on along the minus strand of CM042695.1, from coordinate 194,130,331 downwards.
GCGCGAATCTTGAGTTGATGATAACCTATTCTAAGATCAATCTTAGAAAACACTTTGGCACCGGTCAACTGATCAAACAGATCTTCTATCTTGGGCAAGGGGTACTTGTTCTTGATAGTGACATCATTCAACTTCCGATAATCCGTACACAAACGGTTACCTCCATCCTTCTTGTCTACGAACAAAACAGGTGATCTCCATGGTGACGCACTTGGTTGAATTAATCCAATTTCCAACATGGCATCTAGTTGCTTCTTTAGTTCTGCTAGTTCAGACGGGTTCATACTATATGGTCTCTAGGCTATGGGTCCGGTTCCGTGGATTAGTTCGATGATAAACTCGATATCCCGATCTAGGGGCATATTGGGCAAAACATCTGGAAATACATCGGGGTATTCACAGACTATCCGGACTTGGTCAATGGTAGGTTGGGCTATACTCTTGTTGCACTTGAATTGACGAGGTAAGGTTTCAGATATATGCTCGACTGATATTCCGGCTGTACTGGTCATGGTTATGGCTTTCTTGGCATAGTCAATCAATCCTTTATGTTTGGACATCCAATCCATTCCTAGTACTACTTCTAAACCTTTAGTTCCAAGTACTATCAGATTAGCATAAAAATATATGCCATGGATTCGGATAGGGATGGCTTTGCAAATTTGCCAAGCTTTGGTGGTTGAACCGGGGATTTGAACAATCATAACATGCTTCAGTTTGGTTGGTTGAATCTTACTAGTGCATGCAAATTCTTCGGTGACAAATGAGTGCGATGCACCAGAATCAAACAACACTCTAGCAAGTACTGAATTAACAGAAAACATACCCAGCACGACATCGGGCGCTTCCTGGGCTTCTTCAGCATGCATGAGAAAAAGATGGCCGTTGCGGTTGAGCGAGTTCCCTGGGGCAAACTTTCTTCGGGCTGAACACGACACTGTTGCTGAGCTGGGGCATTAGCATTGGGGGCTGCGGCATTCTTCTTGGGGCACTCATTGGAGTAGTGGCCTTTATTTCCACAGTCATAACAAGTCACTTGCGACTTGTCCTTTGCTACAACAGGCACAACATTGCTTCCAGTCCTCAGGGCAGTGTTGGTGTTGGCGGTAGCATTGTTGTTGTTGAACTTGGGTGCTGCACGGTTGAAATTGTTAGAGTTGCCGGGGTTGTTGTGATTTCCTCCGGGCCTTGGGTTTCCATGGTTGGGATAGGTCGGACGGTTCATCGGGGGTCTGTTGGTTCTCGGGGAAAATCCTGGAGATGGGTTAGGGCGATACTTTGGGGTCTGATGGGTTCCTGGCTGATGCATCATGCGAGGCTTGCGGTTCTCATTGGCCTGGTTGATCTTTTCTTCCATCTGGATGGCAGAGTCGACAAGAGCTTCAATATCAGCAAAGGGGACATTGACCAATACCGTCTGCATCTCATCGTGCAGACCATTCAAGAATCTCTCTTTCTTCTGGGCTTCGGTGTCGATCTCATCCGGGTCATACCTAGCTAATGACAAGAATTTGTCACGCTATTCCACTACGGTCATCCTTCCTTGCTTCAGTTCTCTGAACTCATCTCTCATCCTCTTGATCAAACCCGGGGGCACATGGGTTCGGCTGAACTTGACCTTGAATTCCTCCCAGGTCATCATCTGTCCTCCGGTCATTGCACGAACGCTGTTCCACCATGCTCTTGCATCTCCGGCTAGATAGTGGGTGGCGAACAGAACTTTCTCGTTGGCTTCCACTCCGGCGACATCCAGGTTGTTTTCCATGGTTTGCAGCCAATCATCGGCGTCTAAGGGCTCTTCTGACTTAGTGAAAACGGGTGGGTTGGTGTTCTGGAAATTCTTGAGCTTAGATCCATGGTTGTCCTGGTTTCCTTGGCCTTGATTGTTGTGGGATAGCAGGGCTATCTGCTGAAGGGTGGCTAGGTTGGCTTGACGTTCATCTCTTTCAGCTTCGCGGTCAGAAACTAACATTTGCAGGATCTGCAACATCGGGTCCGGGGATGAACCACTTCCTCCGCGTGGCATCTGAAGATTGAGATAGATCATGAGAAAAGAGGGAAATTTCTAAGGTTCAGGGACTTTGAAAAGTTTTTAAAGTTTGACTCGGATTTTCTAGCAACTTGCTTTTCATTCATTCATAGCACCCGATACAAACACACACCACAAAACAAGGGAAAAAATGGTTTTAAGAACCATTCTGGAAACTACGATATAGTGGGACCGAATACAACTCACTATGCTAGTGCTCAAGTGCTACTACTCCTCGGAGTCGGTGTAGTCGTCATCCTCATCATCCTCGTCGTCATCGATGAAGGCGAAATCATCCTCATCGGTGAAGAAGTCCATAGCCTGATCCTCCAGAAAATCATCGTCATCGTTGAGATAGGAGTAGGGGTCTCCACGAAGATCCTCTCTGGCATTCTCCCTTTCCTCCAACTGCATGTCTCTCTCGTGGATGGTCTCCTCCAAATCCGAGATACGGTGGCGAAGACGGGCAATGATGCGCTCCTTCTTCTCGTGGATTATCTAGCTTAGGACAAATTTAATGCTCTTTATGCAACCTTCAATTATCTTCCCAGAATTTACAAGTTACTTAAGTAGACTCTAAGTAATAGCTTTGATAAAGAAATAAAGTATAAAGCTTGCAAGTAAAACTAGGAGGGGGTATCAAGTGGGTATGATCACATATGCTTAAGGCATCTAGTGGTCATGGTAACCAGCAAGTATTAGCTTGCATCAGTATCAATATAGGCTTGCTAAAGTAGAGTATCTTGCAAGGGTTAGCTTGCCTTGAGCAGAGCAGTGGTTGAAGTTTTCCTCGGCTTCTTCTTCGTAGTATCCTCCTTCCTCCTCGTATCCTTGGTCGGTACTAGCGTCTATGAATAAATACGAGGTACACAATCACCAAACAATACTTAACTATTTTCAATCATCACACAAAGGGGTTCTATAGATGATCTAGCATCATCACTAACATTCAAGATTAAAGCATTTGCATTATTTATTTATTTTTAGAAAAGTAATTTCTACTCATTGAAAAACTACTTAAGATTTAATATTCTCCAAACCAAACATGGGATCATGTTGACACATGTCATCACCACATATTTCAGTACATGAGAATGTGATTTAAAGTGGTGTCACAATTTAATAAGGTTTACCCTTTTGTTTTAAATAAAATAAAATGACTAGAAATGCCTATGTGGCATTCTTTTATTACTTGAACATTATTTCCGTAAGTAAACCCATATGTTTTTATATATTCTGAAAGGTATGGTTAAATGTGATTTTTGAGAGTTGGAGTCAACTCAAAAGCTATTATGGTTGAAATTTGAAAAATGTTTGAATGCAGAAAAGCTTCTGAGTTGTTATTTTTACCAGGGTTGATCTACAGATCCAAATGATTTGAATCCAATGGGCTTGGATTAAGCATTTCAACACTTTCCTAACAAAATTGGTTTCATGCAATTTGGTTCACTGAATCGATCTGGGTTGATTTTTGAAACTAGGTACAGAACTGAGTTTGAATATAAATAGAAAAGACTAAATTCAAACGAGTGGGATGCGCGGGAAGGGTTATTGGGCCGGCCCAGTGTCACTCCGCAGCACGAGGCGCAACTGACAGGGGGTCTCATGGTCGTGGCTCCTAAAGCCTTGCAGCATGGGCGATGTGGTGTGTTGGATTAGAAGTGAGATTGACGGCTGAGGGTCGTCGTCGACAATGAACAAGTCACCGGCGAGCTCGAACCCTAGCAGCTCGGTGGGGGTGCATAGGGGGCATACCGAGGCTCCAGTTACGACGGCGAGGCGGGAAAACGACGAAGTCGACAACGGCGAACTCAGGGGTGGTCGCGGCAGCTCCGGGGGGTCAAAATCAACGGCTCCTTTCTTCTCCAGAGGCGGCCTGCTCCGGTGCAATTCCGGCGAACTGCTGCTCCTCGTGCTCCGGCTAAGGGATGGAATGATCAGTGAGGTGAGGGGAGTGAGATGGTGTGAAGAATTCGAGCGGGGGTCGTCTCCTTTTATAGGCTCGACGACGAGAACGAGAGGGATGGGCAGGCGACGGTGGCAACACAGCTACGGGCGGCTAGAGGCATGGCCGAGGTTGGCGATCGACGGGCGGTCTTCAGGCGATGCTCTAGAGCTTAAACGCACGTGTATGGGCGGTGGAAAATGGTCGGGAACGCGCGGTGCTCTGCGAGGCAGAGGCGGCGAACTCCGCGTCGAGCGGTGGCTACGGGGTACGGGCGGTGAAACGAGCATGTCTGGTGGTCTCCTGGGACGGTGGGGTACATGCTGGCAGGCGGCGAGGGCTCGAGGTGGTCGGGTGCCGTGGGAACGGCGCGTGCTCTGTGGTGCGCGTCGGCATGGTCGACAGTGGCACGGGCGCGGCGTTCCTGGCGGTTCTGGTTGCTGTCTCTGAGCTAGGGCTGGTCGAGAGGGGGCAGTGAGGCATGGGCTGCATTCTAGACAAGGTTGGCATGGCTAGTTCTTCTCCTAGCTTGTTGTCCACACTGGGGTGACATGGGTGCTCTCGGCCTGCTCACCATTGATGATAATGGCCATCTTACAGTGGTGCTAGAGGTTAGTTAAGGTTTCTAGATGATCTACTAAGGCTAGTTGTAACCAGAGAGGGAACAAGGGTGGCAAAACACTGCTCAACATAGTGTTTTTGATTTTGTGGATTTGAATCTGCAACCTGTTTGATGAAATGGCCGTCGCCTTCTTCCTCCCCCCGCCCGGCTCCTCCCCGAGAGCCGCGACCCCCCTGTCTCCCTGTCGGCCGCAGCCAGGCCCACCTCTGCCCTGGCCGAGCTCGCCGGCATGCTCCTCCTCGCCTCGCCTCGCTCTCGCCTCCCTCCTGTATGCGAGAAGAGCCCGACCCGCCGCCCTCTGCTTCATCCGCGACCAAGCTCCGTCGCGCCCTCCCGCATGCCTCCTCGCCGCCAGCGCCGGCCCCTCAACCGCCCCGCTGCTCCCGGCTGTCAGCGCTGCCACAGTCTGGCGCCTCTCCGTCTCGTCACCATCATGCCGGCCCTCCTTCCTCGTCTCTACCCCGCCCCGCTAGTAGTGCACCTGCGTCGGCCGCGGTACCTCACGCGTGCCTCACGTTGAGACACCGCCCGAGCCTGCCTAAGTCATGCCGAGGTTACATCGCTGCGTCGCCCTCTGTTCTCGACCGCCAACCCGACGCCGCTGCCTTAGACTCTCCCTCTAGCCACGCCACCGCCCTACTGCGGACGTCCTCGACGTCTTTGGTTCCTTCTCAAGCAGCACGTGGTGAAGCCCAAGGTCACCACATCTTGGTCTTTTCCCCTTGTCCTTCGTGTGTGAACCCGTATCCTTTGTGTTCGTGTGTATACCTGAATCCGTTCTAGGAATATCGGTGTCTCGGCTCCTGACATGGGAAGAGTTGGTGCAGTGCTTTGGAGCTATTGCAGCGATCACCGTGTGGAGATGATGGCAACTTCACGATGGTGGCATGTTATGTTTGTGTGGGATGGTCGATGACTTCGGATTACTCCCCGACATGAACTCAAAGGTCATCGACATCGAAAACCAAGATCTCCGTTATGGAGTACCGAGGACGCCTTCACGAACACCGAAGACATCTCTCCGCGGACCCGAAGACCGATCCCGGGGACCGAATCCAAACCCCTTCGAACCAAGATCGTCGATACTCCGTGTATGACCCCTTTTGTCCGAGCCCCTATTTTATAATGATATATAATTGTTGCATATAATTATTTATGCATATTTGTATGGGTTGGGAGAATCTTGCCAATTCACCTCATAATTAAATATGGAGACCATATCCGGGCGTTTCTAGTCTTATATTGGCCCCATTTAAATTTGTGTAGCGAACTAACGATATAATTTTGCCTTGTTAATACAACATTTAAATTGCGGGGTATCTAAACAACACAAACCACCTATCCATTTGTCGAAACCCCAGTTCCGTTTAATATTGCCTAATCACATCGCATTTTGCCATGTCATACATCATACATGCATCATGCCCGATCTTCTGTCGTAGTATTAAATAGTGCATCCGGTGTTTCTTCTACTGCTTTGCTTCTTCACGGATTAGGCCGATGAGTTGATGCGAGTATCGACCCGATCTTCTGATGAACCTTCGGCAATGTTTTCAGGCGAGCATTCTCCCTCTTTCTACCTATTTTATATTTCTAGTCTTTACTTCTTCCTGTTGATCTATTGCTACCTGTGTTGCGATGCTTTAGATTCCATACCCCTTTATATATCCCCGCAGCCTTTATATTGCCTTGGACACTGCCTAGTGCCTGTTGTTTGGGTAGACAGTTGGCCTTGCGTGTCGTAGTCGCTTGCTCAGGTGATGCTTCGCGTCGTCGATGTTCCACTGATGTTGGGGCGTTGGCATATTCATAAAGGTGGATATGATCGTGGGTTTAATTACAGTTTGTTACTTAAATATTAAAAATTGATATAACTAATGAAGAGGCATGGGTGGGTAATAGTTGAGATTTGGTTGTTAACCGCCCACTTGTGTCCACCTAGAACCCGAGTTCTTGACACCTGTTCCGAGACTGAGTGCGCTAACCACATGTGGGGTGTCTGGGCACCCCTATCGGCTTAGTACCTAATTTTAAAGTATTGTACTGGGGGCCACAAACTAGTTTGAAGTTTTCATGCCACGTTATGCCATGTATGCCATGTTTATTACCTGTTGCTCGATGAGCGTTTATTACTGTTGCGTAGGTGTGGCACTCTGTCATGGGAATACTTTGTCCATGACCTCTGCTCCCGTGCAAGTGTACGCAACCCTAGAGTCCATACGAGGAGGATTAGCTATACCTCGTACGGGTAGCTCTTTCGGGTGGCCCCCATGTGCTTGCTTTGGGTCAGGGAAAGTGTCGTGTCCTAGGCCCCGCCGACATACCTATGGAAGTATGTTAACTGATCTGGCAAAAAGGGTCGAAGTGCGTGTGGAAACTTTGGTGCACCCCTGCAGGGTTAAATCTTTTCAAAAAGCCGTATCCGCGGTTATGGACGACTTGGAGCACAGTTCTCGATCATAGACAACTATAACTAAAGTTTACTATTATAATATGACTTGCATCTGATATGACTAGTAAGTTGGACAACCACCATGGAATGAATGAATAAAACAGCCAACTGTGTGAGTTTCCTCCGTTTTACTTCCTTGTTTGGGCTCGAGCGGGAAATACCAGGATGGGTATGTTTGGTGGTAGTATCAGGTTGGTTCTGAATAGGTCTTTCTTATCCCTCTCTAATAGCCAACAGTTATATCGAGTCTCTATAGGTTGTTAGTGCATGCTGCGCTGCCGCTTCAGTCGACCATACCTATGTAGGTGAGGACCGCCGAATTCTAGTCTCGCCATGTACTGGCCTTAGTACTAACCGCTCTCTTTTTCCTTTGCCCTTTGTCGGCACCCCTTTTGTTTTTAGCAGGTTTTGAGATCGACGTCGTTAGCAGGGTTACCCTTCCGGCTTGGCCTAGGCAGGGTTATGGACGCCATTGGTTATTCTTCAGGGCTCTTAGCTCAATTTGCATCTTGTCCGTACTCGGACGCTGTATCGTTTTCAAGGTGATTTGAATCTTTGTACTGTATATCTGTATTCTTGACTCATTGAGTCGCTATTGTATATATGTTTTGTGGGTTCCATTGAGGATTGTGTAATGATATTACTTCGTTTTCCACCCGCACGCAAGTGCTTGGTGGGCACCTTTGAATCGTTTCTATGCGGGTTTGGCAGGAAGCGCTAAAACTTGCATAGGGCCGACCTGAGGATGTTACAGAGTGGTATTAGATCTCAGCAGTTACGATACCCCACTGGTCCAGCCAGTAGGATAACCTAGCTAACGGACGTCGTAGAGTGTCAAAACTATTTTGGAATATCGGTTGGATAGATCTAATTAGGTCTGCTTTTACTCTGACGAGGTTTAATCTCGTCAATGCCCATTGTTATGGACTTGGGTTTTGGAGAAGATGGGGATGCTGGAGATCGTGGCACGGTTAACAGACAAGCAACCAGGGGACACGAGATTTACCCAGGTTCAGGCCCGGAGAAAACCCTACTCCTGCTTATGCGCTCTTGATTACGGCGGAACCGAAGGTTCTGAGGTAGATTCGATCTGGCGTGGATGCGTGTGCGAAAGTATGAGTCGAGAGATCTAGGACGTGCCCTCCTGACCTTTATATAGACTTAGGCAGGTCCCGGGCATAGTCCTAGTCGGTTACAAGTTCTAGGGTTTTACCCCTTTGAATTTCCTATCTCCGCTAGTCTTGCTCTCCAAGGATTCGAAGGCGTCATGGGCCTAGGCCACCCGAAAATCTTCATGGGCCAGTGTATATCTGCTGTGGGCCTTCCTTGGGCTGGACCAGGTATGCTGAAGTTACGTACCCGTAGGGTATAACCATGTCAGTAGCCCCCGAGTGTTCAGTCGAATCGTAGATTCGGCTGAGTACTCTTCCATCCTTCGGGTGCAACTATATTTTAATAGTATATGTGTGTAGGGATTGTTGATGCGTGTGCCTGACTCACCCGACGGATCAGGGTCAATTAACTGTCTTAGGACGAAACGACACGATCTTCCTCAGGTTCGGGTCCCTCAACCCGGACCTGGAACATATGCTGGCGTAATTCGACTCGGGCCGCGGAGGACTTACAAGAGTGGAATTCCAGTGATTTTAATTGGTGTACCCAACGCGTCCGTCGGGATTTTCATCGTACCTGCTGGTACGGATTCATACTAGCAGAGCGCAGTCAGGTGCATTGCCAGGCCATCAGATGATATTTGTAGGTCTTATCTTTGCGTCGCAAACGCAGCATCCGAACATTTATCACCTCGGAGGTGCTTCGGGTGGCCTAGGAGATTGTCGCTCACTCGGCCGTCTTGTTGGGGCAAAGTTGCCAAAAAGTTTTTGCGTGCTGATCCGAAAGATCGCAGTCGAAGATTTCATAGGGTGCGCGACCAGCGCTCCCTATGGGAGTAGCCCCCAAGTGTTTGTTCGAGTCGTAGACTCGAACGGAGACTTTAGTTCAAGCATTGTTTCAGTCGCTAAGTCCGCAGGACTCGAAAATTTTCGGATGCTTAAATCCATCCTCCCTATGGGAGTAGCCCCCGAGTCCGTAGTGGAGTCGTAGACTCGATGTAGGACCCAGAGAAGTAATTTTATCCCCATCAAAAGCCCCCGAGTATTTAGTCGAATCGTAGATTCGAGTGAGTACTCTTAGCTGTGGAGCCGAAGTTGGTGCTAGTATAGCTTTTGATGACGTCAGTGCTGACGATCGATGACCTCAAGCGTCTGCTACGCCAGAGATGACTTGACTTGACGAAGCGTGGGTCCCACTTCCTGACTTTGAATTGACCGGTCACGCGCGGCGTGGAGATGATTACGGCGTCTCCTCGATTTCCGCCCGTAGTGGACGGCGTGGTAACGACGGTTCGTTGTGATGCTGACACGTGTACGGCCAGATCTACCGTTGGCGTTAGGTCTTCTCGATGGACGGCCAGTGTGCGTCGTCTTCGCTGTTATAATCCTTGGTGAAATCGTGGTTTGTTTTTCACCGCATCAGTTCATCTATTCACTGCCTTCGTGTTCTTGAGCTATTCTTGCTGCGCGCTGAGACTTTCTTCCACATTTCCTCTGTTCTTTCTGCTTTGGCATCGCCACCACCGCCGTAGCGCCATGGGGAAAACAAAGAAGTCCTCATCTGCGGTTGGGACCAGCGCCGCCGGAGGCAAGAAGGGCACCACCGCCGTTCGCGTCACCGATGGTGGCTGGCGGCGATCAGAGACACGAGAGAGCGATCTCCGCAAACTGCGAGAGGGGCTGACCTCAAGATACGACAGCCGTGAGACTCCCCGGCAATGAGGTAATCCCCCGTCCCCCATCTGGGTACCGGGTTATGTTTGTTGCCTTCGTGATTCGCGGGTTTTCTTTTCCGGTCCACGACTTCCTCCGTGGACTGCTCTTCTTCTATGGGGTTCAACTCCATCATCTGTCTCCCAACTCTCTTCTCCACATTGCGTGTTTTATCACACTTTGCGAGTGTTGGCTTGGCATTGAGCCGCACTTTGGCCTCTTCCTAAGCTTTATTCCGTGAAGAGGCAATCTGTTCGGATGGTGTGTATCCGTTGGGGTTTCATCATCTCCCTCAGTCCCAATGTGCAATTCTTTTCCTTTTCCATGTCCGAATCTGTCCGATCATGGCGGAGGCGATGGTTTTACATCCATGACTCCGTTTTGCACGGCAAGATTTTGGTCTTGTTCCCTTTGACCCCTCTCAAAAGATTGAGAAGAAAAGGTCTTGGAAGAACCAAATCTTAGACGGTGAGGTGGCGGAGATAGAGGCCCTTTACCGTCGGGTGGAGGATCTCCAACTGATTCCTGAGAAGGAGGTGAACGGCGTGGACATCATCCAGACGTTTCTTGAGCGTCGGGTGCAGCCTCTCCAAGCGAGGGCGCACCCGATGTTTCTTTATTCTGGGCGCCGTGATCCGACGAGGGTTTCGAGTGAGAAAGTCTCCGAGTCGAGCCTTGACAAGGATCTTCGCGTGCTGCTGAAGTTCAAGGCCGGAGAAGAACTCCCGGGGAAGTCGCTGACTCCTCCCTTTTCTTCGACGTTGGCCGTGCCGAAGGTGTAGATTTGTGCATGTAGTGCTCCCCCTTTTTGTTGGGTGTGTATTTGTTTCCTTTGTTTGCTAACGAAGTTCCTTCTCATCTTGTAGAGCTTCAAAGTGTCGGGCATGGTACCACCATTGCCCGAAAGGTATCCGAATGCCCCGGATAATGAAGTGGTAGATTCCGTGTCCGAGCTTCCTTCGGCGCGATCTCCGGCGGAGGATGCCGAGGAGTCGAGTGAGGACCATATGCGCAAGCGATCACGGAGCTCGAGCGAGTCTTTGGATGCCTCGACTCCTCCGACTCCCAGAAATCCTCTGGGCCTTGAGCGTCATAGTGATGGTCATGGAGGTTCTTCCTCTCCCTTCGCCATTCCGCCATGCGGGCTGTTGCGCCGCACCCGCCAGCAAAGCGGAAGAAGGAAGAAAAGAAGGAGGAGAAGAAGGAAGAGAAGAAAGAGGAGAAGAGGGCCCGAAGGGCTTCTCCTATCTTCCACCTGAGCGCATTGGGCTCGTAAGTTTTCTTGTTGTACTGTTGTCCTTTTCCCTTCATGATTTGTTTGCACTTGTGCTGATTGGTTTGTATGCAGGCAATCCTCCGACGGCTCGAGTGATGGTGCGCGGGAGATGATGGGGGAGTCGAACATTGCGTCGCCTCCTCCTCATACGGTGGCGACTTCGGGTGGCGCCGGTCCAGATCCTCCTGTGCGGGAGGGGCTGGTGGTTGCACCTCAGAATTTCGCAGGCGGGCCTTCGGGGTCGCCATCGGAGCATGTAAGTTTTTCTGCTTCATGTCACGGGGGGAGCCCCCGAGTGTCTTCATGTGCTGATGTTATTTTTGCTTCTTTGTGTTGGGCGTAGCCCCCAAGTCCTGTTGTTACTGCTATTGCCCTTTTCTGCATCCTTTTGTCCAAGAGGCCAAGCGGCTGGTGGAGGAACGCCTGATGCTGGAGGCAAAACTGCGGCAGCTTCAAGGTATTCGTCTGCCGTTTAGTACCTCTCTTGTTTATCCTGGTCCTGTTCTTTGACACTTGCTTGTCTTAAATGCAGAGGAGCATAACGACTCTCTCCGTGAGGTCGATGCTCTTAAAAAGAGCCTTGGCCAATGAGAAGCAGAAGTTGGCGCAAAAGAGCGCCTTGAGCTAGAGTCGAAGGCAGCGAGCGAAGGCGTCTGCAGCAGAGGCCGAGATCGTGAGGAGCACTGGCCACCGCTATGCTGCTCGTGAAAGAGGGGTGGCAGCGAAGCTCATGGCTGCTGCCAAGGCTATTTCGGGTGAGTGCATGTTCTGTATTTGTTTCTTTTTCCACGGGTCGTATGCTATGTTGCTTTTCTTCATGTTTTTCTTCATTTTTGTCTCAAATGCCGCAGGCATCGAGTTCGACCGCGGTGCTCTGGAGCACGGGAGTGCTCTGGATGATGCCACTGTGGCGGTCGAAGACCGCTGCGGCACCGTCGTCAACTCCCTTGCCAAGGCGAAAGAGGTCCTTGGTTGCTTCTACCAGGAGCTCTTCCCGAAGGGCGTAGCCCTGGATGATGTGGATGCTCTGGCGAGCTCTGTCGGCCAGCGCTGCGGCGACAAGCATAGCGAAGGGCATTGGCGCGTCCGTCGGGCTGGCGATGGCCTTGGCGGTTGGGGCGGAGCTGGACTTGCCCCAGATCACCTCTCGGATGCCAACGGCTGCGGATGGATCCGAGGTAGCCTTCGCCGCCTACTCCGCTCGCTGCAGACAATATGGGCCCAAGCTCATTGACTTGTCATGCACGAACGTGCGCATTGCGGCGAGGCCAAAGCTAGGCAGTCTGGCTCTGAGGCGACTCAATGTCCTGCACCTTAGGCATAGTAGACGTAGGGTAGTAGTCTACTTTTGTTGTAAATATCTTTTGTAGTACCATCCTTGTGCCACGTAGTGGCCTTATATATTTAATGAATTCCTCCGAGTTGTGCTCTATCTTTGGCTGAAATGTCTGTGTGCCTTCTTTTTTCTGCTGCTTATAGGTTCCTTCGGGTGCTGACCCAGTTGACCCCTCATCCGCAAAGCCCTTGCGACCATCGTTGGATGATTCCTCGCAGCTCGCTTTCCTTCGAGATCGCGTGCGCAGCTTGGAGAGGGAATTGCTCGGGTTGCGTGGTCGCGCCGACGTTTGGAAATCCAAGGCAGATCGTGGTGCAGCCAGAGAGGAGTACTTGATGGCGGAGCTGGGTCGCCTGTCCGAGCAGCTGCAATGTAAGTTGATCCTTGTTTCGGGCTGTAGCTCAGTTTTTCGGGTGAGCCTGCTACACTTATTCTTGTTTTGTGCGATTGTCGCAGGCGCCAATCTTGCTCCGACGGAAGAAAAGGAGCGTGTCGCTGTTCGGGTCAATTGCTTGACTCAACAGGACATGGAGGCTGGCGGCTTCTTCTGGATGGACCGCGATCGCGCCATGGTTCTGGCGACGGTGCAGGATCGTGTTTATCAAGTTTCGTGGGTGCTCCGTCAGGTGCAGACATCACTGTCCTCGGTGTTGCACGTCATGTTTCCTTTAGATGCCATGCCGACGACCCTTGCAAGTCTTCTGTCGAAGTTTCGGAGTGCCAGCAATGTCAAGGAGCTGGTGCGGCAGCAGCTCGTGGCAGGAGTGAAGGCTGCCTTGTCTCTTGTGAGGGTGCACCGCCCTGACGTAGATTTGGCTGCTGTGGCAGCTGGGCCACCTCTTCGACCGGATGGTGGCGAGTGGAACATGCGTCCGCATTACACGGCTGTAAGGCAGTATGCTAAACAGATTGTAGATTTTTTTGAGCAGCGTGCTCAGGGTATTCTTCAGAATAGGTAGGACCTGAAAATAAACAGATAGATGTAAAATTTGTATATTTCGGCTGGGCGTTTGTGTGCCCTTTGTTGTAAAGGATTGCTTGTTTATGAGCACGCAGTGCTTTGATTTAGTACGTGTCCTTTTCGTTTGCCTGACGTGGTCAGCTACTCAGGTGTACACGTTTGGTCCTCAGTCGATGAAATTGTGAGGTGGGGGGAGCCCCCGAGTGCGTATGTAGCATGTAGTAAAGTTGCAGAAAGATAGTCAACCGAAGGTTGGGGGTGAGACACTTAGCTTTATTTATATCGTAATGGAGGAGGTACATGGTTCGGCTGAGTAGCCTTGGCTGAAAGCCTTATTGAAAGTAAAAGGGGTAGGTTGCTACTGGTAGAATCGTCACAGGTGCGAGATGTTCCATTGGTTGGAGTATGCGACTCCAGACTCCACGTGCTTGAGGCGATAGGCGCCACCTGGGATGACTTCGGTGATGGCATAGGGTCCTTCCCATGGTGACTCGAATTTATTCGGTCGCTTTTGCTTGAGTCGTAAGACGAGGTCTCCTTCGACGAAGGACCTTGGGCGCAGCCGACGGCTGTGGTAGTTGCGGAGACTTTGCTGGTACATCGCTGATCTAGCTGCTGCTATATCCCGTGCTTCGTCGAGTGTGTCGACGGCATCTTCGAGTGCAGCCGTGGATTCGGCTTCACTGTAAGCGACGACTCGTGGAGCCTGGTGGCGTACTTCGGCTGGTAGCACGGCCTCAGCTCCGTGCACCATGAAGAACGGTGTGTAGCCGGTGGAGTTGTTTGGCGTAGTCCGTAAGCTCCATAGGACAGACGGAAGCTCTTTCGTCCAGTTTCCAGCTTTGTGCTCGAGTGAGCTCATGAGGCGCTTCTTGATGCCGGCGCCGATTAGGCCGTTGGCCTTTTCCACTTACCCGTTTGTTTGCGGGTGTGCCCTTTGAGCATACGTGATCCCGAGGCCTTCGCAGTCACGAATTCTTCGGAGATGAAGTTCGATCCGTTGTCGGTGATGATGTTGTCGCGATGCGCGAACACAGAGACAATGGATTCAAGAATTTGACGGCGGTTTGCCCTTACGGTTGGTGGCATGGCCTCGATCCACTTGGTGAATTTGTCATTGCGACCGGAGGAAGATGTCCCCCTTTAGAGGACTTTGGCGGTTGCCGATCATGTCGAGGCCCCATTGGGCAAAAGGCCAGCTATGGGTATGGGTGGTTCGGACCCAGTGCGCGGTTTGTCGGCGAACCGTTGGCACCGTTGCATCTTCGGACGATGTCCTTCGTCGCTCATGGCCGTTGGCGATAGAATCTGCCGTGAGCTTTGGCGACATGGGAGCGGCTGCCTGCATGGTGGCCGCAGATGCCCTCATGTATGTCTTGAAGTATGGCTTTGCCGTCGTCGATGGTGACGCACCGTTGTAGTACACCCGTAATGCTGCGTTTATGCTTCGCCGTTGATGATGGTGAAGGCTTTTGACCGACGAGATATCGTCGGGCATCCGTCATTGTCGGCAATTCTCCGTTTATCGAGAACTGGAGGTATGGACGTGTCCAAGTTTCTTCGACCGCCATGACCTGCATCAGGTTGACCATGGCAACCGGTATCCAACTTTTGGGTCCTTCATGACCTTGGTAGCGTAGCCCCAGTGTTCTGCTTCTTCGGGTGATCCCTTGGGGAATTTCCGCTTGATGGATGGCACGCAGATCTGTTCGAGGAACACACCTGGTGGTACCTTTGCACAAGTGGAGCCGATGTTGGCGAGTCTATCGGCTTCCTCGTTGCTTTCTCTTCCAACGTGCCGAAGTTCGCAGCCGTCGAATTCTCCTTCGAGTGCGTTGTAGAGCGCGCGGTACGCGATCATGTTTTCGGCGTGTGCGTCACACTCATTCATCGTCTGCTGGACGACGAGGTTGGAGTCACCGTAGATGACCAGGCGCGTTGCGCCGCATATTTTTGCCATCCTCATGCCATGGATGAGGGCTTCGTATTCGGCTTCGTTGTTGGAGGCTCTGAATTTCATCCGAAGAACGTACTTCATCTTGTCACCTTGCGGGGAGGTCAGTATGACTCCTGCCCCTGCTCCGGCTTCGCGCTTGGAGCCGTCGAAATGCATTGTCCAGGACTGCGACATGTCCGGGGTGTCTGGCAGCTGCAGCTCCATCCAGTGCACCAGGAAGTCCGGAAGGACTTGAGATTTGATTGCGTGTCGCTTCTCGTAGACGATGTCCAAGGGTGATAGTTCGATGCCCCACAAGGCAACCCGTCCTGTTGCTTCTGGATTGTTCAGGATGCTGTTCAGGGGTGCCTCGTTGACGACCATCACCTGATGCTCCTGGAAGTAGTGGCTCAGCCGTCGAGCCGTCATGAACACGCCGTAGGCTAGCTTCTGGTAGTGCGGGTACCGCTGTTTTGTTGGTGTCAGCACCTCGCTGAGGTAGTAAATTGGGCGCTGGACCCCGTGGGTCTTGCCTTCTTCGGGTCGTTCGACCACGATTACGGTGCTGACCACCTGGTGTGTGGCTGATATGTACAGTAGCAGGGGCTCGCGCTCCTTTGGCGTGACCAAACGGGCGAGGTGGAGAGGAGACGCTTGAGGCTTTCGAATGCGTCGTTGGCTTCTGGTGTCCACTCGAACTTGTCTGCTTTACGCAGCAGCTGGTAGAATGGTAGGGCCTTCTCGCCCATACGGTACGATGGACACCTTAGTGCCGCTACTCGTCCTGCGAGCTGCTGGACGCCCTTGAGGTTTTTCGGCTTCTCCATTGTCATGATGGCTCTGATTTTCTTTGGGTTCGCCTCAATCCCTCATTGAGAGATGAAGTATCCGAGCAGCTGACCCGAGGGGACGCCGAAGGCGCACTTTTCTGGGTTGAGCTTGATCCTATAACGATCAAGGTTGTCGAACGTCTCGTGGAGATCGTCGATAAGTGTCCTTGCCTCCTTGGTTTTTATTACTATGCCGTCGACATAGACTTGGACGTTGCGACCGATCTGGTCTTTGAGGCAGGCTTGCATGCATCGTTGGTACGTGGCACCCGCGTTCTTTAGCCCGAAGGGCATTGTGTTGTAGCAGTATACTCCGAACGGTGTGATGAACGCCGTTTTCTCTTGATCTTCGACCTTGAGTCGAATCTGGTTATAGCCTGAGTAGGCGTCGAGGAAGGAGAGTTTCTCACAACCTGCAGTCGAATCAATGATCTGGTCGATCCGAGGAAGAGGGAAGTGGTCCTTTGGGCAGTGTTTGTTTAGTGACGTGAAGTCTACGCACATCCGCAGGATGTCCGTGTCCTTCTTCGGGACCATCACCGTGTTGGCCAGCCACTCGCTTTCCTTGATTTCCCGGATGAAGTCTGCTGCGAGTAATCTGTTGATTTCCTTGCTGATAGCTTCGGCTCGTGGCTCCGACAGTCTTTGGATGGACTGCTTGACTGGCTTGGTGTCTGGAAAGACATTGAGTGCGTGCTCGGCGAATTCCCTGGGAACTCCTGGCATGTCCGCAGGACACCAGGCGAAGATTTCCCAGCGCTCACGGAGGAATTCAACGAGCGCGCCTTCCTATGCGGTGCTGAGGTCGTTGGCGATCAGCGCCGTCTTGGAGGCATCTGTCGGATGGACCTGCACTTTCTTGGTGTTGACGGTGGAGTCGAAGGACATGTCAGGTGCGTTCTGCTTTGTGACTGGGGGTAGCCCATTGTCCGTCACCTCGCGGAGCCTTACAAGCTCTTCTTGCATGCCGAAAGACTGGGAGATTTTGTTGAAATCCCTGTCGCATTGGTCCGATCGGGTGAAGCTCCGTGGACGTGATGACACCCCTTGGTCTGGCATCTTGAGTAGTAGGTATGCGTGGTGTGGGGACGGCGGGAACCTTGCGAATGCTACACGCCCCAAGATGGCGTGGTATTGCGACGGCCTGTCCACCACTTCGAATTCTAGGCGCTCCTGCCGAAAGTTGTCCGGCTTCCCGAAGATGACGTCGAGCCCTATTTTGCCCAGTGGTAATATGCCCTTTCCTGGGACAATGCCGTGGAACGTTGTGTCTGATTGTTCCAGGCTGCATTGCGGGATCCGCATAGCTGCTAGAGTGCTTGCGAACATTAGGTTGATGCCGCTGCCGCCGTCCATGAAGACGCGACTCATCTCGAAGCCTCCGATCTCGCCTCGGCACCAGTGGCAAGATGACCTGGGAGGATCTGGCAAGGGTGATCCGCGCAGTGAATGTGATGCAGGACTCCGATCCACCGAGGTACTCGTGGATTGCAGCGGAGAGTTGCGGCCAAGTTGATTTGTCGGGTGATTTTCTTCGCACCTGTTGGTGGGCGCCCTTCCGGATCATGTTTAGTGCTCCCTTTGGTGGGGGTATGCGACCGGCATTGTTTTGATACTGCGTTGGTTGGTTTGGGCCTCCAATGGGTGGCGGTGGAGGAGCTCCATGTGCTATTTCACCTGGCGCAGGTGCGTTTTCGAACGCAGGAATTGGAGCTTGTTGCCTCATCTGCACCATGCCTTCGCTGAGTTTCTGGAACTCGCGGCAGTCCTTGAGCATGTGGCTAGCTTTCTTTTTGCCATCCTGTTTGTCGATGTAGAAGTGGATGGTGCATGGACCCGAAAGTTTGTCGAATGCTGAGGGTCCGTTGTCTGATCGTGGCGTTGCCACGATTGCATTGGTCGCCCATTGTCGCGGAAGTTTCCTCCGCGGTATCCTCCGCTGTTGTCGTTGCGATGGTCGGCGTAGCCGGCCGCGACCATGTCGGGTCCGTCGCGGTCGTCGTAGACGCGATCTCCTCTTCTCTGCGGCGTTCGTCTTGGCCGTAGTCGTCCTCTTCGTCTCGATTGCGCCATTGGATGCAATCTTCGCCGTCCTTCAGCTGTTGGCGATTTCCATGAGGTGGTCGAGTGTCTTGGGCTTTACACGCCCAAGTTCCTCCTTGAAGTCTGGCGCTGACGCCGTCCTCAAGGCATCGATGGCCCTCTCTTCAAGATGTGTGCGGAGTTCTTGGTTGTAGACCAGCGTAGTATGTACTGGCGAATAGATTCACCCGTTCTCTGAGTGCGGGCTCGCAACTCTTCGATTGGCGGGCCTCTTGCTGGTGCCTTTGAAATTTCGGATGAAGCTATGGCGAGCTCCTCCAACCGGATGGATCCGATGATAGGCTGCTAAGCGGACCAGCCGCGCTGTCACCGCTTTGCAAGGCATTATGGCGGTTTCTTTGTTGCCTCCGTGAAGCTTGACGGATGACAGATGGTCACTGAGCCAGGACTTTGGATCTTGCGTGCCGTTGAACTTCGGAGTATCCGAAGGAAGCTTGAAGTTGCGTGGCATCTGTGTTCGCCGAACGGATCTGCTGAAGCATCGAGCCCCGCAGAGTTCTCCCTCGTCTTCATCCATCTCTGATTCAGACGAGCATGCGCGTTTAGCGCGTGCTTTGTCGATCTTGCGCTGTGTAAGCTTGTCTCTGGCGTCGTAGTCGCGTTTATGGCGGTGCGAGCTCTTCTTCCTTCGAGGAAGATCGTGCTCCTCTTCCTCTTCGGATGAGGGGGTGGGGCTCCGGTCGCGCCTGGCCGGAGCTTTCTTCTTCGGCTCCGCAGGAGCGTCTTCGTGGAACGCAGCTCCGATTAGTCCTAGTCCGGTGAGTGCGGACCTATGCATGGCCCTTTTCGGGTCTCCCTCTGGAGGTGGATGAGCCGCGAGATACGCAGTGGCTGCCATGATCGCAGCTTGTGGCGTCTTCGGGATGATGTTGTCGTCGGCATCCATATCCATGAACGATGTGTGGAGAGTTCAGGTCACGTCACGCCGCTCCTTGGGGTCCATGTTTTCCACCCGAGAGCGGTGCTTGTTTCCCTGGTTTCCGTTTGTGCTAGAGCCGGGTGCCATGGCGGAGGCCTTGCTTCGCGCGCTGGACTCGGAGGCTGCTTGCTTGCGTTTGTCGAGTGTCTCCTGCATCTTGACTTGTTTCTTGTGCTCCTCGATGAGGAGGTAGTGGTATGCCATCAGTAGGTCACGTGAGGCGTCTGCAGGTAAGATGATGTCGCCTGCGACGGCATGGCGAGCCTGGACCCATCCTTCTTTGCTAAGTTGGATGACGTGGCCGTTGCTTTCCCTGTTGGGTGGGGGGGACTGGCTTCTTCTGTTTTCACCGTTTTCGCCATTTCGGTTGGGCGGCGGGTTAGGCGTTTCCTCGTCGGTTTGGATGACTGCGGCGCACAGATAGCGCTTGCAGATTGGTCGGCTGCTGCCGCAGCTTTCGGATCTGGAACCGTAGGTCCCTTCATCCGAAGGTGGGTCGCACAGATCGGAGTTGCAGCTGCTGCTGCTGTAGAACTCATCTGTCGATGATGATGTGCGTAGCATGGGGTGTGGAGCCCACGAGGCGGGCCTGATTGACGGCACGGGCACCCGCTTCGAGGAGGCGGAGGTGCGCTTGTCCCACTGAAGTAGAAGCTCCGAACAAAATTTCGAGTCCGTCGCCACGGGCTCGAAATCCTTCATGGTGGCCGAGTGGGCGGTGAAGTTGAAAGCGCCAAGAGGAGGTGATTCTCCGTCGCCGCGGAGTTGTAGATCGATCGGGTCGAACCGTCACGACCAAGAATCAGCAGCCCCAATTCCTAACGGCGCCAATTGGCGAGGTTTAATCTCGCCAATGCCCATTGTTATGGACTTGGGTTTTGGAGAAGATGGGGATCTGGAGATCGTAGCACGGTTAACGGACAAGCAACTGGGGACACGAGATTTACCTGTGTTCAGGCCCGGAGAAAACCCTACTCCCGCTTGCGCTCTTGATTATGGCGGAACCGAAGGTTCTGAGGTGCGATTCGATCTGGCGTGGATGCGTGTGCGAAAGTATGAGTCGAGAGATCTAGGACGTGCCCTCCTGACCTTTATATAGACTTAGGCAGGTCCCGGGCATAGTCCTAGTCGGTTACAAGTTCTAGGGTTTTACCCCTTTGAATTTCCTATCTCCGCTAGTCTTGCTCTCCAAGGATTCGAAGGCGTCATGGGCCTAGGCCACCCGAAAATCTTCATGGGCCAGTGTATATCTGTTGTGGGCCTTCCTTGGGCTAGACCAGGTATGCTGAAGTTACGTACCCGTAGGGTATAACCATGTCATACTCCTTACCCCTCTGCTGCTCTCCTCTTACCTTTGTGTGTTTTGAATCTACCCTCTTATCTTTTCTTCAAGTCCAGGAATTCTCGTGGATGGGTTTCCATTGTACCTTTAGGGTTTCACTTTATCCTTTTGTAACAATGCTTCAACATCCGACCTTCATGCAATCTGAGAAATCTCTCGTCTGTTGTACCTTTCAGTGGACCAGAAATTCACTAAAAAAAATCTTTGTATCTTTCGGTGTTCTTCAACACGACGACGTCATCTACATCAGATATAATGATGAACCTTCATCATTCTCTTATGAAGATTTTCAGTCTAAATTCCGGGAATGGTTGCATGCTTTTCTACTGAATGTGCGGAGTAATAGTTTGGGTGCGTGATGGATTGGCCCCCATGCCGACTACTCATTCTATTTGCTCTTATACATTGAAGTGGGTGAGAATGTATCTTTTCTCTCCTATCGAAGTTAGAGGTGGCCTTATCTTTTGATACCTTTACCTTCATCCTTTGATATCCGGAGTGTTCCCTTGACGAATGGGAACAACGCCCCATGTTGGTGGTGTCGCCGATTTCAAGATGGAACAAGAATCCTTGTTAGTGGTGTCGCGAGAATCAACACGAAGCGAGAAGTTTCAGATCGTCGGCCTGCTTCCCCATACCATGAGGCGGATCTCGAGGGCGAGATCCATTGTTAGTGGTGTCGAATTATAGCATCCTGGATAAAACCCTAATTATATTATTGTCTGTTATTTTTCTTTTGGTGCATCATCATGGCATCGTGCATTTTTGCGTTTCAAATTATTTTTAACTACAAGATATTTTGTTTGCTACAACACCTCTTCTCTTATTTCAAAACTAAATCTTATATTTGTCTGCTAAACTCTTTGTCCTAAAATTATTTGCTAAAAGGATTTAAAATAAACAATAGAAAAGATAAATATTTTATAAAAATAAATAAAACACCTATACCTACCGGCCAGTCCTAAAAGGCCCAGCCGGCTAAAACCCAAACCCTACCCTCTTTGCTAGCCCTAAACCTAGACACACCCTGCCAACCCTCCCCGCCGCCGCAAGCCACACGCCGTGCCAACACACTCGCGCGCAGCAGCCGAACCACAACGCACATGCCGCCCGCACCCTGCCCTGTCATACCCACACACGCACTCACGCGCCCACTCCTGCAACCCCGGACTCTAACCCGGTCCCACTTGACCCCGCCACAATCGAACCCCAGGCCTCGCCTCTCTCCTTCTCTGTCGCTCGCATCCTTCCTTCCCGCTCGTCTTTTTTCCTCGCAAACCGCCACCGTCGCCTTCTTCCTTCCCCCGCCCGGCTCCTCCCCGAGAGCCAGGACCCCCCTGTCTCCCCTAACGGCCACAGCCAGGCCCACCTCCGCCCTGGCCGAGCTCGTCGGCATGCTCCTCCTTGCCTCGCTCTCGCCTCCCTCATGTCTGCGAGCAGAGCCCGACCCGCCGCCCTCTGCTTGATCCGCAACCAAGCTCCGTCGCGCCCTCCCACACGCCTCCTCGCCGCCAGCGCCGGCCGCTCAACTGCCCCTCTGCTCCCGGCTATCAGCGCCGCCACAGTCTGGCGCCTCTCCGTCTCGTCACCACCGCGCCGGACTTCCTTCCTCATCTCTGCGCCGCCTCACCAGCAGGGCACCTGCGTCGGCCACGGTACCTCATGCGTGCCTTACGTCGAGACACCGCCTGAGCCTGCCTAAGTCATGCCGAGGACACATCGCTGCATCGCCCTCTGTTCTCGACCCCAACCCGACGCCGCTGCCTCAGACTCTCCCTCTGGCCGCACCACCGCCCTACTGCGGACGTCCTCGATGTCTTCGGTTCCTTCTCAAGCAGCACGTGGCGGAGCCCAAGGTCACCGCGTCCTGGTCTTTCCCCTTGTCCTTCGTGTGTGAACCCGTATCCTTTGTGTTTGTGTGTATACCTGAATCCGTTCTAGGAATATCGGTGTCTCGGCTCTTGACATGGGAAGAGTTGGTGCAGTGCTTTGGAGCTATTGCAGCGATCACCATGTGGAGATGACGGCAACTTCACGATGGTGGCATGTTATGTTTGTGTGTGATGGTCGACGACTTCGGATTATTCCCCGACATGAACTCAAAGGTCATCGACATCGAAAACCAAGATCTCCGTTATGGAGTACCGAGGACGCCTTCATGGACACCGAAGACATCTCTCCGCGGACCCGAAGACCGATCCCGGGGACCGAATCCAAACCCCTTCGAACCAAGATCGCCAATGCTCCGTGTATGACCCCTTTTGTCCGAGCCCCTATTTTATAAATGATATATAATTGTTGCATATAATTATTTATGCATATTTGTATGGGTTGGGGGCATCATGCCAATTCACCTCATAATTAAAAATGGAGACCATATCCAGGCGTTTCTAGTCTTATATTGGCCCCATTTAAATTTGTGTAGCGAACTAACGATATAATTTTGCCTTGTTAATACAACATTTAAATTGCGGGGTATCTAAACAACATAAACCACCTATCCATTTGTCGAAACCCCAGTTCCGTTTAATATTGCCTAATCACATCGCATTTTGCCATGTCATACATCATACATGCATCATGCCCGATCTTCTGTCGTAGTATTAAATAGTGCATCCGGTGTTTCTTCTAGTGTTTTGCTTCTTCACGGATTAGGCCGATGAGTTGATGCGAGTATCGACCCGATCTTCTATGAACCTTCGGCAATGTTTTCAGGCGAGCATTCTCCCTCTTTCTACCTATTTTATATTTCTAGTCTTTACTTCTTTCTATTGATCTATTGATACCTGTGTTGCGATGCTTTAGATTCCGTACCCCTTTATATATCCATGCAGCCTTTATATTGCCTTGGACACCGCCTAGTGCCTGTTGTTTGGGTAGACAGTTGGCCTTGCGCGTCGTAGTCGCTTTCTCAGGTGCTGCTTCGCGTCGTCGATGTTCCACTGATGTTGGGGGGTTGGCATATTCATAAAGGTGGAGATGATCGTGGGTTTAATTACAGTTTGTTACTTAAATATTAAAAATTGATATAACTAATGAAGAGGCATCGGTGGGTAATAGTTGAGATTTGGTTGTTAACCGCCCACTTGTGTCCACCAAGAACCCGAGTTCTTGACACCTGTTCCGAGACTGAGTGCGCTAACCACATGTGGGGTGTTTGGGCACCCCTATCGGCTTAGTACCTAATTTTAAAGTATTGTACTAGGGACCACAAACTAGTTTGAAGTTTTCATGCCATGTATGCCATGTTATGTCATGTTTATTACCTGTTGCTCGATGAGCGTTTATTACTGTTGCCTAGGTGCGGCACTCTGTCACGGGAATATTTTGTCCATGACCTCTGCTCCCGTGCAAGTGTACGCAACCCTAGAGTCCGTACGAGGAGGATTAGCTATACCTCGTATAGGTAGCTCTTTCGGGTGGCCCCCATGTGCTTGCTTTGGGTCAGGGAAAGTGTCGTGTCCTAGGCCCCGCCGACATACCTATGGAAGTATGTTAACTGATCTGGCAAAAAGGATCGAAGTGCGTGTGGAAACTTTGGTGCACCCCTGCAGGGTTAAATCTTTTCGAAAAGCTGTGTCCGCGGTTATGGACGACTTGGAGCACAGTTCTCGATCATAGACAACTATAACTAATGTTTACTGTTATAATATGACTTGCATCTGATATGACTAGTAAGTTGGACAACCACCATGGAATGAATGAGTGAATAAAACTACCAAATGTGTGAGTTTCCTCGGTTTGACTTCCTCGTTTGGTCTCGAGGGGGAAATATCAGGATGGGTATGTTTGGTGGTAGTATCAGGTTGGTTCCTAATAGGTCTTTCTTATCCCTCTCTGATAGCCGACAGTTATATCGAGTCTCTATAGGTTGTTAGTGCATGATGCGCTGCCGCTTCAGTCCATCATACCTATGTAGGCGAGGACCGCCGAATTCTAGTCTCGCCGTATACTGGCCTCAGTACCGACCGCTCTCTTTTTCCTTTGCCTTTTGTCGGCATCCCTTTTGTTTTTAGCAGGTTTTGAGATCGACGTCGTTAGAAGGGTTACCCTTCCGGCTTGACCTGGGCAGGGTTATGGACGCCATTGGTTATTCTTCAGGGCTCTTAGCTCAATTTGCATATTGTCCGTACTCGGACGCTGTATTGTTTTCAAGGTGATTTGAATATTTGTACTGTATATCTGTATTCTTGACTCATTGAGTCGCTGTTGTATATATGTTTTGTGGGTTCCATCGAGGACTATTGTGTAATGATATTATTTCGTTTTCCACTCGCACGCAAGTGCCTGGTGGGCACTTTTGAATCGTTTCTATGCGGGTTTGGCGGGAAGCGCTAAAACTTGCATAGGGCCGACCTAAGGGTGTTACAGACGCGTCAATCCAATAAAGGTCGGTTTAAAACCGACTTGGGAGTAGTACCACATGCACCAGATGTATACAAAAGGCCACCACCGCTCCTACCCACCGTCGTATGGCTCAGCAAGAGCAAAATAGACGGGTTTGGATGAAAAGGTCGCTCCAACGGCCTCTCAAGACTAGCAAATCCATCCTCTGATGCTCGTGGTTTTTGTCGACCTGCAGGAGCCTCGGCAATGGCAAGCGTGCCCACTGCCGAGAGCTTCGAGTCAGGCTTTGATTGTGCCCCAACAAAGGTTATCTCTGGTGCATGTGCTGCATGTGCATCGCCTCACATGCTCGCTTGACTGCCTTGACCCTGCTGCTCTCGACTAGACTTGCATCCCTACTCCATTCCTATCCCGGCCTGATTTATATTGATCTTGCTCGCTCCAGGGATGAACTTTCGAGCTACCAGATGATTAGGCTGTGGCCGCTCCTTCCATCTCCTTCCACTCCTCACCGTATCACTGATGATTCGATTTTCCTAGATGTCCTGGTCACATGTACTATCGCCGGATGTAAAGCGGATCGTTTTCCCCATGTTGTTTACATGTTCTTGTTTTTCTCCGTTTCATTTGGTGATGTTGTGGTCTATTTGTTCTGATATGATCTACTGTTCCGATTAATAAGATAGGAACTCCTTAAAGTTTTGTGGAACTACCTGCAATCGGTTTGTCCCTTGGCCTCTGCTTTAAATTTGTTCCCATAAGCCATATAGTGTGCCACAAATATATGTAATGCTAGACACCAGTACTAATTCTGATATCATTTTTTGACACATCACACAATTGTATTACTCAGCTATAAGTCAGGACTTTCTGTAAATTGTAGGTAGTTCACACATAAATGAATTCTTTAGTCGTAGACGTGCTTCACAATAATACTTAAGTTCTATATGATTTTTTAGATAAGCATTGAAAACCAGAGTTTTGATGTGCTAAGCAATAGTTAATTAATTTGAATTCAGTATACCTCCCTAGCTGACTAGCTGAGATGCAGATTACCTGGCAAAAAACAATCTTTAATTCTATAATTAAGTTATTATGTAGGGGCATATATAATTGAATGTCTTTTGCTGCTATTGAAGGAATATTTTTGGTATCACGAGTTGCCTAACAACAAGCAAGAAGTAGAAGTTATGGAGGCAGCAATCTCAAAACAAGAGGTGAGATATCAAAAACTAATTGAGAGTAGGGAGGTATGCGCTCAATTGTTCTCGACATTTATTTCTTATTTGAAGTGTCAAAGAGATACATTTGTTCCCCCAAAAAGGATTTCGCCCTACTTTATATTAATAAAGCTAACCGGCCAAACGATATAAGGTATTGAGGAAATCCTCATAAGCTGATCAAACAAGAAAACATGGCAAACCTAGCAAAGAATGCTAAAAACGCACAAGTGTGCACCACCAAATGCCTCACGCGAGCCGTCGAGAAGAAGCACGGGAGTCACGTCATCACGGCAAAGGTACATAAACACTCATCGACGACGCCCCCAACAGGGACACGATGCAAAGCGTTGCCACCGTCATGTCAGCCAAAGGGTACAAGTGTTTTCACCTAGAGTGCCTGATGGTAGGGTGCAATGGAATTACAGTCAACCTTGCAAACTTCATGTAAGTTGTTTGGAATTTTTTATTACAAATAGGTACAATCATTCTTCAGTGTAGTCTCTTGGCATATTGATCCCATGTCTTCTTTGATAGGTCATAGTTGCACATTAAACTGGGGAATGGATGAACTGCTAGCATCTAGCATGTGAAAAGGGGATATTTGTTCCTCTATTATGTTGTTTCACAAAGTATCCATTAAACTATTGTCTATATCTATTCAGGCTTTCTCTTTTCATATACACATTTATTTTTTATGGTGATGAAACATGCTACCTTTTTTTGCAGGTGACAAATTTTATTTTTTTGTTCTTGACGGTTCTGTTCCTTGGACATTTAAGTATCTTTATACAGACTAGAATTATTTCATATTCTCGATGGTGCACGCAAAATCAAACAATTTGCTTGGTGTACCCAGTCTTGTTTACATGCTTCCGTGACGTAGGAGCAATTAAGCAATTGATTGATGCTAAAGGAAAGAAGCCTATTTGCCATATTTCAGAATCTGGGAAGAAACAAGTTAAGGAAGCTATAAGTGCATGGGTTAAACCGATGCCAGGCTGAGCAAAATTGAAGTTTGATGCTGGCTTGTTTGAGGAAGAAAAAAGAGGGTCCTTGGGTGCCATGCTTGGGGGATGAATTAAGTACTAATACTCTATCGTCTGTTTAAGATGCATAGATAACCGCCATCTGCTGAAACGACATCGATTGCCTTTCTGGAAAGTGTCTCAAACTATCTTACCAGTTTTACCAGAACAAGTCATCGCTGGAACACTTGCAGAGATTAAACTCTCCTCCAATCGTTTCTTATTTTATTATGTCTAAAGTGAACTGTTTTAGTAACATAGTTGGCCATGAGCTAGCTAGATTAGGAAGAAGTGAGCTGGCTGAGGATGATTGTGTTAGACATTGGTTGGAGAAAATGTACACAATTTTCAAGGATATTCCACAACAATGCAGAAAATGTTTAGTTTTTGTTTCCGGTATAAACTTTGCCATCTTATTCCAAGTGCAAGAAAAATTCATTTACCAAGATAAATGATTAAATACGAGCATACTAACCTTGGCGTCTAGCACTACATATTAGTGATAATTTTGTTTTGCAGCATATGTAATGAACATGTGATAGGTTCTAAGTAACCTATTGGTCGGGCAGCGATAACTATGATCTCTACTTCTACTCTCTGCATAATAGGGAACCAATAATACTTAGAACCAGCATATGTAAGTCTTATTGTGAATGAATAAAGAGATACTACTACGTTGCTGAACACAGTCATATTCTTGCATTTTATAGTAAAGAAAAAAACCCGCCTCCATCTAGCAATAAGCTGGCGACTATGCACAAATCTTCTCCACTGTCTAAAAAGAAAGTGGAGGTTCTGTTTTCTGCCTCTTCGTCCACTACGGGTCTGTTCGGTTCTAGAATTTGGTGGAACGGAACCAGTCCGTCCCACACCTAGTACCCATTCCTCTGTTCGGTTTGACCCAAGGAACGGAACCGAGTAGTTCCCCGGAACGGAATATTCGTACAATATGCGGAACGCACTGGTTCGATCGATTTGGCCGGATCGCAAGGAACGGGTCGCTAACCATCGATTAAAAAAACAAAATCGAATCGTCAACCTCGACCCCGAGCCCCTAATCCCGTTCCTATCGTCAACCTCGACCCGAGCCTGGCGGAGAACTCTGAAGAAGAGGGTTCTGGAGCGCATATCCGCCAACGGTGGCAATGAGTGACGGCGGTGTGGCCAGGCTAGGTGGCGCCGGAGGCTACTGCGGGGAGGCATGGCGGCCATGGCGAGGGCGGTCTGCAGATGGAAGCGAGGAGGCATGGCGGCTGCGAGAAGTGCTGAGCGGAGGCGGTCTGAAGCGAGGCATGGCGCGAGAAGCATCCAATATTGATGATTTTGTCCGATTTTGACCTACAATTTCTGATTTTGATCTCTATCCATTCTAATTGATCTCAGATTTTGCTTTTTATCTATTTCGGTTTGTCACCATTAATTATATTTGGATAGGAGATTAAGTTTAGGCTTAAATCAATAGAATATTTAGCAGTGTTTTAGTTCTTCGTTCTGCTCTTCGATTCTATCAACCGAACAAGAAACAGAACTATCCCGTTCCTCGATTTTATCTGAATCGAACGTGGGATCGGAACCGCGTCCCCCTCTGATTCTAGAACCGAACACACCGTACGTCGTTCTTTCATCCGACTTCTTGCGACTTCCCCAATCGCTTTGTCCTCCCGCAAACGTCGCTCGGCGAAAAATACGCCTACCCTCAGTCAATTCCCCATGCCTCTCCGCGTCGTCTACCTCACCTGCCTCCCCCGATCCACCGCGCCGCCTCCACCATCCGTATTCATGCTGTCTACCTCTCGCTCCCCTGATCCACCGCGTTGCCTCCACCATCTGTATCCGCGTGTTCTTGCCGACAACCGTCACCCATATGTTCCTCCTCCGACGACGACCCACACCCAAGAGAGCCCTCGCCAAGACCCCTCCCATCCGACGAGTGGGTTGCTCCTCCATGCACGACACCCACGATCGAGGACCACGACCGGGTCCACCATCCACCGTCAGATCCATCATCCACAAGGTATGCTTGTCGCCGCCTGCGTGGCCATGCGCCTCACGGCCGGGCCATCGCCTTCAGCCTCGCCCACACTCTAGGTGCTGCCCTCCATGTCTCCATGACTACGCCCTCCATGCCCATCGGGGTTTGTGCCCTCCCTTGAGACATCGCCGTGTATTTCTAGCTGATGCCCCCGGTCTCCGTCATGCAGTCGTCGCTGCTACTCTCCCATGCTGACTTCCTGGTAACAGAATGTGTAATTGTTAGCTTTCCATCTGATGTTTTTTGTTTTTCAATTGAATTCTTAGCACACGATGAGATTGTCGATTGCCTTACCAAATTAAAGCGAGTGCTACTTGTAGAATGTTTAGAATTTTGCTAGTGTTTTATTGTCCGATTGATGCCCATGATTCTTGTTATATTTTCACAATTAAAGCGAGTGCTGTCATCAAGCTTATCTGATGTACTCTTAGTTGAGAACATAGACGATGCGAGAGGGTGTGAACTTCGGAGCTGATATTGTTTGACACAAATGTTTTCACCAAATAAAAAAATGAGTTATATTATGCTTGACAAACGATTCCATGGCTTGATAGATGCCTAAGATATTTAAGAATGCAAGTGAAAGCTGTGTGAGTCATGTCTGAAATTTTTTCTTCTTCATGGTGGCGTTGTATGCAGATGCATATTTCTTGTACATTTCGAGCAAAGTATGACTTTAAATTGTGCCTCACACCAAGAAAATAATTAAACCAGAAGCATTACAACTCTTGATTATTATGATGGTCGGACATCCCTTTCAGGTTTAGATGGTCAGACATTCTTCCATTGAATCACCGTAGCAGTGTTGATGAGAATGATTCTGGACCTGAGGAACGGCTTTGAGCTTGGTGAGCCCGTAGTTGTCAAGAGCGGTGGAGGAGGCCTGAAGAGGATAGGCGGGAGGAGGTGATAAGAGGAGATACTG
This sequence comes from Avena insularis, assembly GCA_023614405.1. Lineage (NCBI taxonomy): Eukaryota > Viridiplantae > Streptophyta > Magnoliopsida > Poales > Poaceae > Avena > Avena insularis. Next base: position 194,100,203 of record CM042695.1, on the reverse strand, counting down.
CGGCTAACTGGTGTGGTGCGTCGAGACCGGTGCGTCAGCGGCACGCAGTGGTTTTTCTGGTACACAATAGAATTCCATTTGAAAAAGAGATTGTGCAAGGATGATAATGTGCACACCCTTGCATTGCAACATTGACTTGAAGCGGTGAGTGTCTCATCAGTTAGAAACATGCCGTAATAGTTTGTCGAGTAATTTTACATGTTTATAATACAATAGATGAATCTACTTAAATACCGTGAATGCATTATGTTTTGCCTGACCTTTGAATTTGAATGTGCGCATTCTAATCCTGGTTCCTAAGTTATATGAAAGGCTTGAACCAGTGTCCAGGGATGATGCCTTCTTCACATGGTTGTTGCCCTGTAGTTCTAATTACAGGTGGTGATATAAATCTAATGCTACGACACTAATTTGGTACAAATAACTGTTTCATAGTTAATTATAATCTCTTCGAGCTTTCAAGAAAAGTGGTACTATGCCACTAATCTCTATATGATATGATGAAATTTAATGCCAAAAGCTTGTGGGAGGTGACTGGTTAACAACAAGCTTCTAAATTGGCCCAAGACATGCGTGCCTCAGTAGACAGACGGTAAATATGGGACCTACTATTAGAATAAGTAGTAGTAGGAGCCTGTCTTACTAAAAGGAGAACAACTGAAAGTGATTTCACCAAGTTTAATTTTATGTTGTTTCAGTTTAAGTGCATATTTATTTTGTCTTTTTGTTTACTATGTCAGAAATAAATAATCTGTTCGGAAGATAATTTTGACAGCCTTGTAAGCTTGACTGATCTTATACCTAACATTTATATTTGAAATATATCAAAAATTTCCGTTGTTCATGTATTGCATTCTCACACCATCTGATCCCATGTACCACATGAACATAGAAGCTTTTTTTGCTGATTTTTTAATCTCGTGTTCCAATTTAAGTAGATCCATCTATCGTATTATAAGAATGTAAATTACTCGACAAACTATTCCGGCATGTTTCTAACTGATGAACACTCACCACTTCGAGTCAATGCGTGCCTCAGCGGAGAGACGAAAAATATGGGACCTACTATTAGAATTAGTAGTAGTAGGAACCTGTCTTATTAGAAAGAGAACAACTGAAAGTGATTTCACCAGATTCATTTTTTGTTGTTGTTTCAGTTTAATTGCACCACCTTATACATAAAGAACGGCATCTAGGTGAACTCCTTAGTTGTAGTTATAGTGGTAGTGGCATTCTGTAGCCTAAAACAGACTTGTTGTACATGGTGGAAGAACAGGGAGGCATTCGGCAGAACCGGGTTTTACGGGACCACGGGTTAACAAGATCCATTGAGCACGCCATCTATGTAGTTTTTGTTACGGAGGGTAAGAATGATATTTCACAATTACTGGTCCTTTTATCTTGAATGAAATTCCTTGCACATAACCTTTCTACATGTTTTTTAATGTAGCAAATGCTTTTCTTGATTTCTTTTCAACGGAGGGGACAAGATACAAGCCGCCATATTGTAAGTTTCTCAAAACATGGATCCGACTATTGTTTATTTCATCTCAATGCATTTTCTCCTTGCATAATTTGGATTGCTGTTAGGGTGTTGGGGCTAGATACAACCTGGCACAGACAAAGATGAATTCTGGATGAAAGGTAACACACAAAGGAGTAGATCATTACTAGGCCTAGGTCCATTCTTTTGTTTGCAGTTTTGCTCGTTGAATTAGATTTTTCAACGAGATCAAAATTATTTATTTACCAAGAAGTTGAGCGGCCTTAGATTATTTACCCAAAGTTGGTTGTCCATTGGTAAAATACCAGTTAGGGATTTAGATGCAAATAAAAATTAGTACTTCGGCCCTTCAATTCGTTCAGGACATGAGGAGATAAAAGTGTCCCTCATGTAAACAAACAGAGCTTCAGCCAGTGTTCAATCGAAGTACAAGCGCCTCCGCTGGTACGTCCCCGATATTTTTTGAATGATCTAAAATCGGACGCATGCTGGAACCACGTGGCGACCATGTATTGCGGGGACAGCGGCCACAACACCCACATTCCCATCTCATTACTGCTTCTAGCAAACTGCCGGCGAGTGACCGGTGGGCATACTTCAAGTAAGTTGCAGAAACCGGCAAACTAACTAGCTAGAATAATCCAACTATGAGTCAGCATGCTAGCGCGTGCTAAACCCCAATGTTGTATTACACTCGTGTCATATAGCCATATAGGCTCTAGCAGCATACCTGCATATGCATATGACACACATATGTTGTGGTTCGATCCATTTTTTATGCGCTTTGTATTTTTGTTTCATCTATCCATTTATACGAGGTAATACGAAAATAACAGATGAGAAGAGGGACGGGGCTACTATAAGTATAGCCTCCAAATTAGGTATTTCTAGTCTTTGCTTCCTGATTCCAGTCGTTCTGATGCTCCTTTCACAAACGAACAACCTCTTCGTTGAGGGTGACGATGGTTCAGAGGCATCATCTCCTCAACCCCCTATCTGATGCATGTGCAGAATGTGCGCTTGTTCCCACCTTATTTACTAAACTTCAGCTGCTGTTAGTTCTAAATAATCCTAATTAACTATGGCATTAGCATTATACTTGGAGACTAGCATGGCGTGAGAAGACATTGAAGTGACAAAATGAACATTATCTTTGGAGACTAGCATGGCGTAAGAAGACATTGAAGTGACAAAATAACTGGTATTCATATTGATTTATCCCTCTTAGTTTGAGAGGGCAGTGGCATGGCAAATGGCCATCATCTATAGACATTGTCTATCAGTCTCCCTCCTGCAGAAGAGCTCCCCTGAACTTAAGATGCTCACCTGAACTATATTATTTGGATGCTATGTTGCTGAATAGATCAATGTATATACTGCACCCTGTGTTGCAAGTTAATTTTTTATTTTCTTATAAGTAGAAAATCAGACAAGTCCTCTAATAGCGTGGCTTTAGTTGGATTCATGTGGATAGTTTGTGCATAGTTTATAGAGACGTAATCACTAATTCTTTTCTTCTATTTCCAGATTTTGAATTACTGATTTTGTCGACCGCCTCATCTGGTTTGCTTGAATTTTTGTCGACCGCTTAATTTATGCAAGCAGAAGAAAAACAGTGTGTATCTTGCTTACAGGATACTTCAAAAAAATATAGTATTGAGCGATTGAAACTTTCTTCTCTCAGTGCTCTTTGCCTTAGTGAATTACCATGATCAAGAATGCAGCAGGTTGCTTCAACATGATAGAATGTGTGCAGGGGCACATCTAGGTGGTCGAAGAACTTTAAAAGAAAAGGTGGAGGGAGCTAGCAGGTTGCACGTTTTGAGGAGAACCTCAATCCGTGGGACACCTGCTGTTATGGGATTTGTGGGACAAGCTTGGGGATGGTTAGGGGTGCCAAATTGTTTTTAAGTATAGCTAGGGCATAAGTTTCTTTTTTCCGATGTGTGTGATGCAATATATCATGAAGAACAGATGTCAACACATAGGTATTTATCACTATATAATAAGGAGGGGCCAAATCTGAACCGAAAATCAGATTACTTAGACAATTAGAGCTAATTCGGTGATTGTGTATCCTGGCTCCCCAACGACATATGTTTCCTAGTCATTAGAAAAATGCCAATAGCGCAGAACGCACGAGGCCTAGTATTTTTTGCCAAATCTGCCCAAACTGGACAATTTCAACCGCGTCTGCCCTCCGGGCGAAACTAATTTGGAATCTGACCCCTCACGTCGGCGCCACTTCAAACGACGCCGACCTAACACAGGTCGGCGATGGCGCCGAACTTGTCACTGGGGCGGGCGCCTGGCTGATGTGGCCGCTATGTCGGCGCCGACTCTAGGGTTATAGCGAATCGAGCAGTTTCCCTTTCTCCCCAATCCACTCTTACCACCACAGCCGCCTCCGACCGCCTTCGCCCTCCCTCGCGACGCCGGTCGGCCGCACCACCTCTCGCCGCTCCTCATCTGCTCTCTCCACCTCCGCCCATCTCTCCGTGAGAGGGAGCTCCAGACTGCCTGGCGTCAGCGACGCATGTAGGTCGACGATACTGCAAGACGCACGCAGCCGCCGGCTCCGTGGTGGGGTGCCTACTCCGGCGTGGAGGATCCTCTCCGACCATCTCCTCGTCCGCGCCTCTCCCTCCTACCGCAGTATCTCTCCCCTCTCCTCTCTCTCAAATCCCCTCCCCCTATTCTAAAATGTTATGAAAATGTTGTATGTAATTATATATGATTGTGTTAGTTAATTGTAATTGTTCAACTTAAATGAATCATACAATGTAATTATACAATGTTGTATGTAAACTAATGTTGTATGTATAAACTAATGTTGTATGTAAACTTAGTTAATTGTAATCATACAATGTAATTATGTTGTATGTGAAGCACATGTTCTAGTTAATTGTTACAAATTTGGCCAACATATGATATTGCTACAAGTTTAGCCAACAGATGATATTGCTACAAGTTTGGCCAACATATGATGTAATATTATTGCTAATGTAGATAGTAATGTCGATATTTCACTTAGTAATTATATATATGATGTAATTATTTCACCTGTAGGAGTTTTTTTTGTAGGAGTTGTTTGTAGGATACGGATACATGTGTGTAGATATTTCACTTAGATGATATTTTGTAGGAGTTGTTGGTAGTTGTCTATAGGAGTTTTTTTTAGGAGTTGCTAGATTGATTGGTATTGGCTATTTTGTGTGTGTGTTGTAAGCATGTGCAACATATATGAATGATATTGGCTAGTTTATGTAGGGTGATTGTAGCAAAATGAGTAGGTTAGAGCAATGGAGCAATGGTATTTTAGGGTGATCGTAGATGGCATGGTATTATTGGTTGAACATTATCGCATTTTGTTGGGTATTGCATTCTCTAATGGATGCTTTGGTATTTGTTTTGGCTATTAATATAGATGGCTTATGCAAAAGTCCTTTATGTGCATCACGGTGGGCGTGTTATGCAATCGGACTGTGGTGTTGAGTTTGTGGATATGGCAAAGACTGTGATATTTTTTCCGACTAGTCCTAGTCTTAGTGATGTTGTTGTCAAGGTTAGAGCTACCCTTGGATAGAGTGACAAAGGCGATAAAGTTGTTTTGGAAGGAAGATATGATGCGGGTGGCTCTAGATCTTATACTGAGATGATCCCGATCAACGGTAACAACGAGTGGGATCTATACAAAGAGTTAGTGGAGAACTCGCAAATAAAATCTTTGGTCGTGTTTGCCGTCAAGGTCACCGGGCATGCCCATCTTCTCATCGACTTGAACAAGCGGCCCTCGATTATCGAAAGAAGCAACGATGACCGTCCTGAGGATGTGTATGATGCGGGTCCAAGCCAACCGCCTGTGTGGGACACAAAAAATCAACAAGATGAAGATTACTTGGAGGAGATTGTGGAGGAACCCATTTATGTTGAAAGAGAACGAGTAGAGATCATCGAGGAGAAAATGAATGTTGAAACCTTAGAGCCGACCGAGGAAGAGTTTGTAGCTGTCTCGCTAATCAACATTCCATCATCGCCTTGTGTACCTTTGGTGGCATCCTCGATGCTTGAGGGAGATCCATATACCTATGGTTGAAGAGCTTCTAGGAGTAAGGCCACCGAAGAAAATTGCTGGGATGAAGGGGAGCAAGACAGGTGGGCTGAGATTGACTTGGATAGAACACCACTTTGGGCATCTTCCCCTCGATGCCAACGAGGAGACCGTATCACGATATGCTCGAGCGTATGTGATGTATGTGTTTGGGAAGGTGCTTTTTTCAGACTCCGGGGGTAGCGACGTCTCATGGATGTATTTGCCTCTACTACGTGACTAGACGATCTTTGGGAGATACAAATTGGGGTTCTACTGGGTTGGCTTACTTGTATCGCCAACTTGATGAGGCTTGTAGGAGGAGCAAGGGTACATCAAACATGGGTGGTTGTGTTCGATCTTGAGTTGGTTTACTTTGACCAACATAATTATTTGCATTACCATTTAGCTTTGCATAACCATCTAGCTTTGCATAACCTATTTGCTTATTTTCAAGTTTGGAGCTGGCTTAGATTTCCCATAGGCCGACCCACCACCTACGCACCCAGGGATTGGGAACACCCGGAAGAAGACCGCGCACCCAATGTGTACTTTTATGAGGATGTATCTACCAAGTGGGGGCCCTCCGATAATCTGTGTCGATCATACACGAGGATTTTGACTCCTTGCGTCGGTGAGTGTCATATCGATTTTGACTCCTTGTGTACTTTTATGAGGATGTATCTACCAAGTGGGGCCCTACGATATGTTGTCATTGTTGCTAACATCTTCTTTTTTCACTCATAGGTTACATGGCGACATTACCGTGAGTGAGCTAGGCGAGGACTTTAACTTAAACCCGATATGCACTCAAGACATGGATATGTGACGAAGAGGTGCCCGCTCATTTGCTTCTCTGGCGAAGTACCACCTTTCACACCGAGTCGGGATGCGCTTTGGTAAGCTTTCAGAATTGCCCCGAGCACTTCTCCACCTCGTCGATCTGCACACGTAAGATTCCTTGGCCTTGACCCATTTATCACCTGCATATATGTTTCTCCTTTGTTCTTCATTGTCTCCTCTATGTGCTTTTTGATAGGCTGATTGAAGGAAAACAAGTCAATTCTTGATTGGGAACATCATCACCGGAGTATATCCAGAATGGAATGACAAGGCATCTCATAAGGATATCCTCCAGCGAGTTGGACTTATAACAACGGTAGAGACTACGAGACATGGCTCTGAAGCTACTCGGGTTCATTTCAAGCCCAGCTGGACCAACATCCATTGCTTAGAAGAGGGATCCGATGAGCCAAATGAGTTTGATGAAGAGGTCCGGATGGACAAGCGTGTCGACCATGGCCCCGTGCGAAATCGTGTGGTAAGAACATAGTAATATCAAGCACTGAATTATTTGCTAGTTCTCGTTGATGATGTTCATATGTGTCATGCTTTGTAGGCCGGTGAGCTTGTACGAGGTATCAAAGAAGCTGAAGTGGCGTGAGGGTTACTCCAGAAGTCCAAATTGCCGAGTCTACCCTACGCAAGTGTCTCGAGGTAACGACTAGCAAAGTTCACAAGTTTGGCAAATGTACATATGTTTCCCGCTCATGTCTACAAGTCTAGCCAACACTTACATTGTTCTATTATGCAGAAATTGGTCAAACCTTCCCGCTCGTTGGTGTCTAGACTTGGATGCCGGGATCCTACCGCTGACATGACGAGTCTCTAGCCGAGCCCTCCAACTTCTGGTGGCAGCGGATCCATGTACAATTCAGGTGGCGAGACCTCCATCGACTCTGACACTCCGTTGTCCATGTTCCGTGGAGCTTGTCCTCCCCAACTGTCCATGATGGTCCGGAGCCAAGCCAATCACAAGGTATGCCCGTAGGGGTTCTCGTGCATGCCGCGCACCGGATATTACAACCCCCGACACTGATGCTCCCAAACCACGCCGTAAGAAGGGTGTCGTCAAGAAAAGGAAGGCGCAGAAGTGAGATTTGTTTGTGTTGATTGTGCAGACATGTTATGAAACTTGACTATGTATGACTTGAACTATGTATATGCGGATGAACTATGTTTGTCTCACCACCTGATGTGCTATATGTAATGTTGTGAATCTTGATGTGCTATATGTAATGTTATGAAATTGTCATCTGTGAGATATAATCTGTAGATTTTAATTGTCATATGTGAATTTGTTATATGTAAATCTGTGAATTTGAAGTGTGCAGAGACGTCGGCGCCATTTCAACTGGCGCTGAACTGTGCAACGTCGGCGCCGTTTCAAGTGGCGCCGAAGTTCGGCGCCTATATTCGTCTTCGGTGTTGGGGCTGCATCTTGCAGCCCCATCTTCTTCTACCTCTCAATCTCACATTCTTCTCTCAAGAGCACACACGCACGCACACATCACCAAGAAGAAAATAATCATGGCTTTGCCAAGAGCTATTCTCTTCCTGGTTTACCACAAGGGCTACATCTCTTCTCTGCCAACACGTCTTTTTCTTTCTCATTAACGGATGAAACATATATACAGGAGCTTACCCCTCGGGCCACTCATCCACTCACGCAGTAACCAGCCACTATCCCATGCACTAATCCACTAACTTACTTGACCTCTTCTCAAGGCCTCTACCAAGCTAATCCACTCATGCACTACCGGATAACTACATGCATGACCGATTCAATGAGGCCAGAAATATCCACATGCACATGCACTAATTAACTATTCTATTTGGTCATGCATTACTACTACTCAACACAATCGTGCACACTTGCACGTCTAAATACTAATGTCAAGATTAATTCCAATATCCCCCCCCCTAATCTTGACATGCAAACTCACTAAGTTGTCCTGCAATCACCTGCAACAACTTGCCATGGACAACGCCTTCGCAGCGTCGAGACCACACCATCTTCCCGTGGACATGCCCTCGCGGCGCCTTCAAATCATCATCTTGCCGCAGCTTCACACCGCATCTTTTGTTGGCTTCACACCAACTGTCCATGATGACGATGGTATCACACCACCGCGCTCCGCAGCCAACAGCATCGCAGTGCTGCCGCCTTGTGATAGCATCGCACCGCCTTCTCCTAGTGGCAGCATCTCACCGCCGTTTCCTAGTGGCAGCATCACACCGTCGACTCCTTCCGCAACGACATCACATCGTCGCCTTCTAGCGGCATCGCACCGCAAACAGCTGCTAGCGGCATCACACCGCCAACAACAACCTGCACCTCGCGTCGTCGTCCTCCACCGGTACCTCACATGGAGCTCGCCGCTACCGCCTCGGACCTTGAGGCTCTGATACCAAATGTTGGGGCTGCATCTTGCAGCCCCATCTTCTTCTACCTCTCAATCTCACATTCTTCTCTCAAGAGCACACACGCACACACACATCACCAAGAAGAAAATAATCATGGCTTTGCCAAGAGCTATTCTCTTCCTGGTTTACCACAAGGGCTACATCTCTTCTCTGCCAACACGTCTTTTTCTTTCTCATTAACGGGATGAAACATATATACAGGAGCTTACCCCTCGGGCCACTCATCCACTCACGCAGTAACCAGCCACTATCCCATGCACTAATCCACTAACTTACTTGACCTCTTCTCAAGGCCTCTACCAAGCTAATCCACTCATGCACTACCGGATAACTACATGCATGATCGATTCAATGAGGCCAGAAATATCCACATGCACATGCACTAATTAACTATTCTACTTGGTTATGCATTACTACTACTCAACACAATCGTGCACACTTGCACGTCTAAATACTAATGTCAAGATTAATTCCAACATTCGGCGCCAAACCAGACACAGAAGGTGTGTCTGGGGACGAACCCAGCCCCAGAATTCGGTGCCATTCCAACAGGTGTCGAATTGTGCAACTTCGGCGCCTTTTCAAGTGGCGCCAAAGTTCGGCGCCTATATTCGTCTTACCACACTGCATACGGAAGGTGTGCTGGGAACAAATCCAGCCAGTTGGCGCCATTTCACCGTGGCCGAACTGCAACTTTTCAGCGCTTTTGGCGCCTATATTCGTCTTCGCCACACCGCATACGAAGGTGTGTCGGGGGGAACAAATCCAGCCCAGTGTGCGGCGCCATTTCACCTGGCGCCGAAGGGTGCAACTTCGGCGCCATTTCAGGTGGCGCCGACCAAAGTGTTTATTTAATTTAGTAATTTTTCACTACAAGACATGGAGTTCTCTTACAGAATACTTAATTATTGGACAAATTGAGAATTACAAAACATACATGGTTCCCAACCTTGTTCTTTCAGGAACATATACATAAATCTATGGTTCGCCACCTAAATTGCGAAGTTGTGTCTTTAGCCTTTCAATCTCCATATGATTGTTGTAAATTAGTATCCTAGCTTCCGGAGAGAACTCCTCGTCTTCGTACTGATAGTGGCCGCATCGGTACCCCTACGAATGAAAGTTCATGATATAGATAGTGAATATTGAGGCCTAACAATTGGCTGTGTTCATTGCGCGTACCTCTGGTTTGGCACATATTGAGAATCTTCTTCCTGCATTCTCAAACGACCAATCATATTCGACCCTAACAATTGGTCGTGTTGGACAACGACAGCATATACCTGGAATACTTGGGTAACGATCAGGATCATATGGATTGACCGAGCTACCTGAAAGAGCACGGTTTCTGGACATGGTGCTAGTAATCGCTAGTTGAAAGAAAGAGTGAATGGACATTTATAGTTAAAGGGAAGCAATGAATCAGTGTTGTGATGAATTATTGCTCCTGCAACACTCACATGGCTACGAATCATTGAATCATTGATCACTGAGTGAATCATTGGACCATTGAAATACATGTGCACTGAGTCACTGAGTCACTGAGTCAGTGAATCATTGAATATTAAAATTATTATGACTGAGTGGCGGGAGTCAGCGATTCACTGAACCATTCCAATAATTGAGCACTGAAACACTGAGCAATGGAAATCATTGATCACTGAAACACTGAGCATTGAGCACTGAAACACTGAGCACATGTGATTTGGATAGCACACTACTGCTAGTAGTACTACACACTGTTGATGGTGACTACACACTGCTGCTAGTAGCACTGAAACACTGAAACACTGAGCACATGTAATTTGGATAGCACACTGCTACTAGTAGCACTACACACTGTTGGTGGTGACTACACACTGCTGCTAGTAGCACTGAAACACTGAGCATATGTGATTTGGATAGCACACTGCTGCTAGTAGTACTACACACTGTTGATGGTGACTACACACTGCTGCTAGTAGCACTGAAACACTGAAACACCAAGCACATGTAATTTAGATAACACACTGCTACTAGTAGCACTACACACTGTTGGTGGTGACTACACACTGCTGCTAGTAGCACTGAAACACTGAGCACATGTGATTTGGATAGCACACTGCTGCTAGTAGTACTACACACTGTTGATGGTGACTACACATTACTGCTATTAGTACTATACATTAGTGATAATGCAGTGTATAGTTGATGGTGACTACACACTGTTTACAGTGGCACTCAACGAAAAGCAAACATACCCCATACAATACTTTAGAAATGTCTAGCTATATATATCACTCGTACACAATGTTTTCCGTCTCACCTACAACAACACAACAATGGCAGACCTTCGACGATTTTGGTATGACTGCAACTTTGAAGCTAGGCTATGCTATGACTGGAGGTTCCGAAATGCTGGGCGAAGGTATTGGGATTGTCCTGGGGCAGACGGCTAGGTATGTACTTAAAACAATCATATTTATAAATATATAGCCTATGTGTGTTATATTTAATAATTATAGAACATTTTAATAGGGTAATGGCCAATGTGGATTCTTCCAATGGTGCGACGACCCGTTTCCTGTTGAAGCACGAGTCCTCATCATGGACCAACGTGTCGAGATAGAAAATTTGAAGGCACGTATTCGGGCACTCGATGGGGAGCCGTAGTATTGTTTTAATTTAGCCCGTGTGTAATATTTACTTATGTGCTGTACCGTTATGTTTCGCAGAATTATATTTCTCACTTTGTTTGCCGAAACACTTGTAACTTATTTATGAATTCTATGATCAATAAATTAGCGGACTAATCTTTCTCTATATATCCCTATATTACTTTTAACTCTCATTGGTGTGTCTTCGTCATTCCTCCATAAATAGCACCCGGGTGGTTGTGCATGCATCTTCGTATTCACTCAAATCAACCTCTCTCTATCTCTCTCAGCCAACTCCTCTCACTCTCTATCTCTCTCAGCCAACACCACTCATGGCCGGTGCAGGATCCTCTTCAAGGAAAGGGAAGGAGATAGCCTTTGAACTCGTAGGGCCTCGTAGTGGTACATTCCTCCCACCAGACATGCCACCGATGAATGAACTAGACGGCCATGTTCTGTGGATCATACAGTGTGATTGCATGGTGGGATGCTGCTACACAGCTGATGAAGCCAAGATGAAGAGCGGTGGGCTTGGCGGAAAATGGGGATTTGTGTGCGGGCACGCACGGGATCCTGCACCCTATTTCGTAAGAACTCTCTCCTTGCTCAATTTTTTTACTAGGGTAGAACTCTCTTCTCACTCAATGTTTAAGCTAAAAATCTATATTATTCAATAGGCGGGATCGCGATGCGACAAGGATTTCTGGTTTGAAGACCAAAGACAGTACAAAGTTTACTGGTATGGAGAAAAATATGTGCAGAAAAAAGAGGCCAAGGAACTAGAGGAGAAAAGAAAGAGAGAGCACAGACAACACAACCAGAAAGCGTTTGAGGAATGGTGTGCTAAAAAGATGGACAACAAACGAAACAATTAGGATGAGTACGAAAATTGCTAGACACTCGTATTTCCTTTTAATTTAGTTTCCATTTTAAAATGGTGCTCTTGTATCTTTGATTTAGAGGGGTCAATTGTTTCCATTCCCCGAGCACCAGCAGTAGCAACAAATAAGTTGTACCGTCTAGCAATTTATCATCATTTCGTGCTATGCAATGTAATTATCATCTAAGTAGAAAACAATTTGAGTTGCAAATATTTCATCTCAAGTACTCATTACAAACATAATGAAAACGGTGCCAAATTAGTTCCACAACTTACAACCAAGCCTGATACATGATGATATCAGAACGTGCCAAATTAGTTCCACAACTTCCACTTTGTGTTTTCCTTATTCAACTAAGCCTTGCTATCTTCCCACTCTTTCCTTCTCTTCTCTTCCCTTTGTTCTTCTTTAATCCTTGCCTCTTCTTCTTTCTTCCTTTTAGCTTCTAACTGGTACTTCCTTGAGCGCTCCTTTTGTGCTTTTTCAATCTCTTGCAACTCCAAGTTTATTTCATCCTCATGCTTCTTTTTCTCCTCATCGAAAACCTTCCAAGACTCATCTAAAGTGTCGGAGCCGTAAAGGGGACACCACCGTGTCATATCTTGACAGTGCTCACACCAAACAAGTGGAGGAGCCTTGGGTGTGGTCTCGTGTAATTTCCAATACTTAGGTGGAGATGGAGGAGGACGCATAATGCGTTTCCACCTCTCAGCTGGTTTTGGACCCAAAAGAATGCTAATATCCCATGAAAGAAGATAGTCATCATAACACTCGGGGCCATCGATCCACTGGAAGAAATAACACGTGCAATGTTCCTGTCAAATAAAATTTACCATATCAACAAACAACGATCAATCAAGTATGATAGATACCATGTCAGAAGACACCAAAACTCACGCGTGTATCGGGGCAACGGTACAATGCGCGACCAGCAGTAGTGTGGTATTTAGATTGTTGTATATGACAAGTTTTACCACAACAACAATTTGGTACCGGATATCTTGGTAGCACCGGAGCATCTTTCAATGACATATTGGGATACTTGCCTTTGGTACTTTCCGCAAACTTCATCTGACGTGCAATCTTCGTCCAGATTTCCGAAGAATCTACAAACATTGGGATAATTAACATAGCAAACACTATCACTTATAATGTCCTAAGCTATATTATCATACAACCGGCTAATTTTCCATTAAAGTGCTTACCAACTTAGTAAACACTATAGCAAACACTAAGACAAGCTCATATCCAATGCATACATACCCTAGCAAACTCTATGGAAATGAATCCCTACAAATATATTTCCACATGTGCATATTTTTGTTTTGTCATATGTAAACTAAATTAGCAAACACTAAGACAAAGCTCCTATCAAATGCATGCATACACTAGCTACAATCTATTCAAACAAATATTATTTACAAAGATATCTAAATAACATATCTATGATCTTCTAGGGTTTAAACAAAAAAGAGATAAATGAGATCAAATTAGACATTCTAATAGGTGGAATCAAAGGGGATTTGAGAGAGATTACCTCTAAGAAGACTTGTCATGGTCCCAGTCCAAGAAATCTTGAAGTTTCAACAAGATTTGAAGATAGGGAGAAAAACAAGAGAGAGAGAGAGAGCTTGTGGCGGCTGGGAGGAGGAAATGGGAGGGCTGGAAAAGGGAAACTGCTTGATTCGCTATAACCCTAGGGTCGGCGCCATTTGAAGCAGCTCAAACATAAGCGGCCACCGTGCACCCGCCTGATGTAAATTCGGCGCCATCGCCGACCTGTGTTAGGTCGACGTCGTTTGAAGTGGCGCCGACGTGAGGGGTCAGATTCCGAATTAGTTTCATCCGGAGGATAGACGCGGTTGAAGTTTTCCAGTTTGGCAAAAAGCTACCCGACAGTCCCACAAGGCTGCAAGCGAGAAACACTGTGCTGACTCTCGGGCGGGACACCTCAGGCTCGCTCAAAAAGTCTTCAACCTGCTCCAAAAATCGACGGATATTTCCCTACGCAACCCCCGCACCCGCACCCGCCTCTCCCCCCTCAACTCTTCCAGTTCTCTCCCCGCACGAAACCCCCACCTCCCCCTCCCTCTCTGTCCACGCCATGTCCGCCGCCGTCCGTTCGCGCGCGGCCGCAACCGCGGTGATCTCAGCCGCACGTCGCATCCACGCGGGCCGTGTCGCTTCGGAGCAGCAGAACCAGAGCCCCGGCTATCGTCGCCCATGGGCGTACTTCCGGCGGCGGCAGCAGCAGTCTTTGCCCCGCGTCGCCCCCGCTTTCCAGGACGCCCAAGCCGACAGCGGTACCGGCGCCTCCGACGGTGGAGGGGAACCTCCGGAGATCTGGCGCCAGCCTGGTGAGGCGCCTGGTGCACGCGCGGGCACCGTCGGGAGAATGGATGTGCTTAGGGTTGCGGGCAGCGGCGGTGGTGATGGGAACGATGGGGATGGCTCCGGTGGGGGCTGGGGCGGCTCCAACTTGGGCCAACAGTTCCCTACGCCCAAGGAGATTTGCCGTGGGCTTGACAAGTTCGTCATCGGTCAGGAGCGCACCAAGAAGGTGAAGTTTACCAAAGTTTGGTGCTTCCCACCTTTACTAGAGCTGTCTACTAGTATGACATAAGTATTCAGCGTTAATGCTAGTTTGGGTAATACGAGTTAATATTAGTAGTAACTTCACTAACATCTGCTAGTGTTGTACGTAGTAACTTTACACTCCTAGAGGCTGAATTACTGCTTATGTTGTTTATCCTTGCCCCCATGGTATTGTAAGATAATGGCTTGTTTGGTCTTTTGGCAGGTTCTGTCTGTAGCAGTTTATAATCACTATAAAAGGATATCTTGTGAGTCATTTTCAAGCAGGTAGGTATTCTATACACATAAATTCTGTGAAGTTGCTGCATCACATCGGATGGGAATTGAACTCAAGATGTGGACTGCAGGTCCGCGGGAGATTCCAGCGAAAGTGATACTGACATGGTAGAGCTCGAGAAAAGCAACATTCTTGTGATGGGTCCGACTGGCTCGGGTACATGCTCTAATCATTAAGTATGTTAGTGCTATATGTTCAATTATCTGAACTACACACAATTCATCGGCAGAGCATCCTCATGTGATTAAAACCTTATAACCATTTTTATTGTTAAACCTCTCCATTTTCCCCTGTACTAACATTGTTTAACTGAAAGTTCTTGTTGTACTGTGGGCCAAACATTTCCTGATCATATAATGATGGGGAAGGACAGGCCTGGCGCAGGGGTGAAGTACTCCCCATTTGTGCCAAGAGGACCTGGGTTTGACGTAGCCTCTCTGCATTGCACTTTGCAGGGGTTAGGCTTGCCTCTACAATCCTTCCCCAGACCCCACCCGGTGTGGGAGCTTCTAGCACCGTGTCTGTCCTTTTTTATCATATAATGATGGGTGGTTATGTACCGTGATGCTATATACTCATGTCGTAGAACTTTCAGTAACACCAAGTATTAACATGTGAAAATAGCTGTGCATTTGGAATTTTCTCACATTAGATTATCTGATGAATGATTCAACATTTGAATCTTCCCTTCATTTCTTTTCACATGATATTGCTACATTCTGGTTAGCAGGAACAAAACCTGCAATAATATATCCATGTAGCTGTTTATTCCGTGAATAAGATGTCTATAGATCTCCCTATATTACGAATATCTTACTTATATATTTCTAAAATCTTTTCCAAAGTCAGGGAAAACATTGCTGGCAAAAACACTTGCAAGATTTGTCAATGTGCCATTTGTTATAGCTGACGCAACAACCCTCACTCAGGTTAGTTGAATGATCTTTATCTATCAGTCCAATTTATTCCACATTGAGTTACTGCTTTTATCATTCCATTTGCTCCATTCCCGTGAAAAAGTATGTGCAAAATTTTCCATTGTGAAGTTAATGACCCACTCTTTACTCTAAGTGAGACTAATATCCTGAGGTTTCAGGCATTCATGCTGATAGATTGAGTGATGGATCCGTTGTTTGTGATATGTGCCCCCTTTTCTTCTTTTGTCACAACTTGTTTTGTAAAATTATTCATAGTTCCTGACACGAGTCACTAAAATGGAGCATGCCGCTATCATAGTTTTCTTGAGTAGGAATTTGCTGCATCTATGCTCTTCCATAAACTAAGTTGCACAAATATTAAAGCAGCATAATGGCACTATAATGGATTCCTCAGTAAGAGTTCACTGCATCTATGCTTTTCCATAAACGTAGTTGGTAAAATATTAAAGCAATACTATATGGTAGCCACACATTTATACACCACACAACCTCTAAGCTGAGGGTCTACTGGTGGCCTTGCACAATTTCTTGCATTTTTTATCACACCTAGGCACTATAATGGATTCCTCGAGTAAGAGTTCACTGCATCTATGCTTTTCCATAAATGTAGTTGGTCAAATATTAAAGCAATACTATAGGGTAGCCACACATTTATACACCACACAACCTCTAAGCTGAGGGTCCACGGGTGGCCTTGCATAATTTCTTGCATTTTTTATCACGCCTAGGCAGATAACATAAGTAATTCCGAAGGAAACCATTCATGTAGAGATGTTCTTCAGTTTTACTGTTTCGAATGGAGGAAAAATGAATAGTAAACCAAAGGGAAATCTCATGTATCAATGGATTCCATAGGAGCTGAAACGTGCACCCCAAGCTCAGTTTTCATGTAGGTCCAAGGGAATGGGCGAAAAATGAGAGGGATAGAGAGTAGTTTCTGTTTGCAACCCAGCACCATGGATGTGAACAGCCACATATCTACCTGGGACGTCCGGAAATAGCTGATCATAAGCTGGTGGCCACCCCCGGTGTGGGCCCATACGGAATGCACTGGATTGAGCGCTCGAAACCTGCAGCAAAATTCAATTTTGTTCACGACCACTCATAGCATGGCAATATGGGAATGTATAACACGATGGTAGATTTTCTTTCTGGAAAAAGAAATTGTGTCCACATCTTCCACAAAAAGAAACTATTTCCAGCCTGACGGAGATGTGGTTAGCTGGACCCAGTTGTCAATGGCAACCAATGTAACTTGTTAATCTCTTGCTTGATTAAGAATAACATATAGTATCATTCCCAAAAACACCATGTAAAAACATCCTTCTGTAGTGGATTCCTTGTATTTCTTTCCTATTTCCCCCTATTCCTGTGTTTTGCGTTCCAGCATTCCAAAGACCCTTAGTTGCCTCCGGGTTGGGACCCAAAAAATGCATTTGTTGAAAGCAAAATTATTTCTTCTGTCTCACCAAATATTTGGTGACAGGTTTGCCCATTGGCCCTGTAATGTTTGGCGGCAGCTTCGAAGGCAACCTATCTCCTCTTCTAGCCTGATTTTGTGCAACAGTCATTGGTTTATCATTTGCTATCGACATCTCTCAGTTTTCTTTACTCCCTTCCGTGTTGCATAAAAACCCTCAGTGATTGTCTGCCATAAATGTAAAGTTTTTGTTTGAGAGTGCTATGCTTGCTACAGCTTCACCTTTTCTGATAACTATTTCTTTGGACTGTAGGCAGGATATGTTGGTGAGGATGTTGAGTCTATTCTGTATAAACTCCTAGCGGTACCACTTGATTCCTGAGTTTGTACCTTTTTCATTTTTGCTATGTTCGCATATTCTACAGTTGTTATATTGAGATCCTTCTTAGTTTTTTTATCCTATGTTCCCATAAAACTTGTAAACGTAGTAATAGCTGATATGGAGTGAACTCAATGATTGATTAAAATATTTAAGAGAATGTATCCCTATAAAGGTAAAAGGGAACCTGACATCTATCTATTTTTTTACTGATAGCCAGCATAAATGGTAAGCAGTAATGCATATAAAATTATAAATTGCCTCTATACTGAGCACACATGCAGTATGGAGTGATGCACATCATTAAATCTACTATGACAATATATGTGACCTTCATACTTGCAAGGATTACGAGTCGCTCGACAAGTCGTGACTTGTCTACCAGTCGCAACTTCGATGTTGACAACCTGGAGCGACTCGACTAGTTGAGGTTGTCGGTCGACATGTTGACTAGTCGTTGACTATTCACGACAAGTCTGTGATTTTGAGTCGATCGACAAGTTAGTTGCCTTGGAACAAAAAGGCCCCCGTGTGAGTGAAAACCCTAACCCCCCACATATCGTTATTTCCCCCACCCAGCCGCCTCTCTCCTGGCCACCCTCCCCTTGCGCCGCCTCTCACCTAGCCGCCGCCAGGTCACCGCCGGTGCCGCCGCCTCCCTCACCTTGCTGGATGCTGCTGGGCTCCTCTCCTCGCCCTGATCTCTCTCCTTCACGGCTGTGCTCCCCAATGCCATCAAAATATATTGTCAACTTGTTAATATACTTCTATCAATAGACTAGTTGCTTAGTATTTTTTTAGTAGTTAAGCTCGACTACGTATCGACTAGTCTAGCACTAGTCGAGACTAGTCTCCTCGTCGCCACCCCAGCGACAAGTTGCGACTCGTCGACTCGTAATCCTTGCATACTTGCCTCCCAGTCATGAATTCTTCAGGATATGAAGAAAATTTGTTGACAAAATTTTAGGACATGAAGAGAACAGTCTCTATGTTACTGGAAGCAATTTGTTGCTCATATTCTTAACCTTGTGGGGTACAATGTACATGTTGAGAAATTCAGTTATGAACTCCAGCAGTCTTGATGAACGACTGTTTTCAAAAATGTAGGTTGTTGTAAAGCATATAATGGGATTTTAACAAATAAATTTGAGGGATGTAAATCTTGTTAGAGAAAGTAGGCAGGAGTTTGAAATTTCTTTCTGTGCATTAGAAGCACTTCCCTGAACCTTATCATTTGGACCCTAGGCTGCCGATTTTGACATAGCTGCTGCTCAGCAAGGAATTGTATACATTGACGAAGTTGATAAAATAACGAAGAAGGTAATTTTTAGTTTTATCAGAATGATCGAGACACTTGGGCTGTGCATTTATCATAAATTTTATCTGTCGGTTTATGAATTTTGAATGCCTTGCAGGCTGAAAGTATCAACCTTAGTAGGGATGTTTCAGGTGAAGGTGTTCAACAGGCACTGTTAAAAATGCTCGAGGGAACGGTAAGCTTGTAAAAGTTTGAAGCCATCCGTTAAATATTCATCATTCCTCTATTATACTGCACAAGAGTTAAGGTAGTTGGTTGTTTGCTGACATCAAGTGTTTATTTCAAATGGGTTGCCAACATAGATTATGGATGGCATCTATTAAATTGTGTGCAAATTTGTTTGCTAGCATGTCAATATGTGATATGGTGTAGGTTACATTGTAATGTGTATGTTCTATTCAGCTCTGGAATGGAGCAAAATACTATTGGTCACTTAATATTTTATATATTGTGATCTTTAAGACAAACTAGGTTCTACCTATTCTATTGACAACTCGTTACCTTCCCCTTATTTCTGTACATGAATTTCTGCAAGCTAATGTGTTGCTAGTAGTTTATTTGCTTCTGATTGGCATAAATTAAATGTGTGTGCTTAAATCAGTATACATTAGTTCATATGAAATCATCAGAGTTTCTGAAGTCAATTTCAGGATCCTCGTGCACAACCTTTTTATCATGGGTTGGTTGCCTTTGCCAGGTAATTGTACTAGGGATGCAAATGGTGGTCATATCATTTTATTTGCTCCTATTGATTAGTCCATGAAGTTGGGCATGAGCGATGGCGAAATAAGATTTTTTGGTGATTCCTGTTTTATGAAGTTCATCAGTTTTCCTGAAAATATGTGCTGATGGCATGAATAGACTATAAATTGATCTCCTCTAGACTTTAAGGGTTTTTCTTGTTAGGTGTTTGTATCTTAATACCCTTGAATATTAGAATGTGAAGTACTAAGATGCACAATAAGGTAACTGCTTACTGATCTTCCAATTGTTTTTATATACTGTCAAGATAGGTCGTTAGTGTTCCTGAGAAAGGGGCTAGAAGGCATCCAAGGGGTGATAATGTCCAGGTACTTTGTTCTTTTGCTGCTACTTGATATATGTTCTTTTAGCAGAAATTGTTAATCCACCCACAATGCGCCAGCTACAACATTTCCTAAATAGGATTAGGCAACAGTTTGGGTGAATTCACCCCTCCCACGAGTCTCTCTCTGCCAATCTTCTCTCTCTTCCTCTTTGCTGGTGGGGTATTGGCCAGTGACTGGAGGTGCGGAGTCGCGCAGGAGCACAAGCAGTAGACATGGCAACGGGGTGACATGGTTCTAGATCTGGTCGCAGGGCACACCGGATGCGGCTGCATGTGGCAAGAGAAAGGACAGTCTGTATTTGGACAAGCTCCTTGCCAGCATGTGTCCCGATTTGGCTGGGGACATGCCTATTGAGCACATGAGATGGTCGTCCTGGATCTGGGCTGGGGACATGCCTATCGAGCTCATGAGCTGGTCACTAAAGTCTGGGCTTTGGAAGAGCTGTTCTAGGGTGACACCATGGGGGTTGCCATCTCCATGCCGGAATACCCGAAACCTAATGGGAAACACTCCACCAAGCTCTGGTGGTGCATTGTGGGTGGATGTTTGGGAGGGTTGCATTGAGGGAGGCAACCTCCTGCCAGTAACGGTGGAGATTGGGAATAGGGGTTGGTGGTAAAAATGAGAGCCAATGAAGAGGGTGGAAGTCAGTTTAGAGATTCAAGCATTTTTTTTGAGCTAAAAACTGTAGGGGAGGCCCCAACAGTAATTTTTTTTATTAAGACAGAAAAATATATTCAAGATTGGGGTGAAAGAGGGAATGTACAGAGGGGCATAGCCCAAAGAGAATTACAAAGCGTCTAGCCAAGCTATAAGAAGGGATTTCAGATCATCCTTCATTCTGTAAGAAAGAAGGAAGATGTCTCTTTTAAAAGAAATGGACCAAGCTGTAATAGTAGGAGAAATATTGTCAAAGATAAGAGCATTCCTTTGCTTCCATATATTCCAGGCTGCAGTTGCAAAAACTTCAAAAAAGAACGGCCTTCTGAAGTTGGAACGAGCAGTGGCGTTCAGCTAAGGGAGTTCAAGGTGTCTTCGAGGGAGATGTTTATTGATTGCCAGCATTTTCTACTGAACTCTCTTGCACCTTGGGAGGCTGTCTTCGAGGGAGTTCAAGGATGTCTTAGAGATTCAAGCATCCTTCACATCTTTTAATTATTGCAACACTTGCACCGATCTCGAGGCACCTTGGGAGTGTTAAGGTAGCGCGTGTATCCACATTTATTTTCTTACGTCCCTCCTTAAGGCCCTGTTAATACCAGGCAACAATTTTGACCTACCGCTTGTAGCTCTGACACGAAAAGAGAAGGAATGAAGATTTTTTTCTATCATCATATTGTGTTGATCAAATCATTTATTTGTATCCGAAATGAGTTGGTCATAGGAGGAACTAGCGACCAAATTTAATTAGATAGAAGTGAGGATCGAACCTTGGCTGGCCAGCCCACCACCTCATGGTGCCCTCATGGTGCTAGCCAGTAAGACCCAAGTCCTTGCATTTATTTGTATACAAATGTACCTGTGAGCCAGCTGGGTTTTGCATAACTTGCACTTGTGTTCACTGTCTCTAAATAAGCCTGCCGAACTGCTCAATATGACTTCATGTTCTTTTGTATGCGTTTCAGATTGATACGAAGAATATTCTCTTCATTTGCGGTGGTGCTTTTGTGGACTTGGAGAAGACTATTTCTGAAAGGTTGAACATAAAACATTTATGTTTCACCTGAGGTGTACAGGTTTTTCTTACTTTAGCTTTTCCTGTATCTTTTCTAGGAGACACGATTCTTCCATTGGTTTCCGAGCGCCAGTTCGTTCTAATATGCGAACTGGTGTTATAAATGGTGAGATCACATCCACATTGCTGGAATCGGTGAGTCAAAACCAAGTGTCTATTTAGCTTCCTATGTCAGTGACCAACTAGTGGATTTTTTTCCTGTTTCATGCTTTGGAGTATTTGAAGTACTTATTTTTGAATTAATTTTTGCAGGTTGAAAGTGGTGATCTCATTGCATATGGATTAATTCCAGAGTTTGTTGGTAGATTTCCAGTTCTTGTTAGTCTATCTTCTCTCAGTGAAGATCAACTTGTTGAGGTAAGTTGTACCACACACATATGTTGCTCTTTGGGTTCTTTTGTTTATGAGACTTGTGATGATTCGTTTTAATATGGTTCCCTGTGATGATCAATTTATTTTGGTTCTTAGACAGGTCCTATATTTGCACATCTTACCCCAGTTGCACACTGTTTTGCATTCATGCATGAATAATTTTAGCAATACGCTGTGCATACAAAATTTGTTTTTTTCCCTTTTGTGTTAGTGACATGATTTTGCCCTAATTTTTGGATTGAACATGCTATCAGAAGAAACCAACCATAATTGGTTTATATGCTACTAGTGTTCAGTTACTATGCGGAGGCCTGGATCAGTTTACTCGTAATGGCTATTCCAAGTCTGGGTGGTAGTTAATTGCTTTTGGTAAGCATGTCTATTTGGTGACCATAAAAGGGCCTGCATAGCATTCCTACAGACTGATATTGAAAACATGGTTACCTGATTCACGGTTCATTTGGTTCGCAATTCTCAATTTGTGCTTTGCGATTCACTACCTCATAATCGGATTTTCTAGGGGTACACCACATCTTCGATTCACGGATCAGTGACCAGGTTCGCGAATTCGCTTTATCTGATTCACGGTATGTATAGTATAATCATAATAAAAGGATACATTTATTATCTGGCATACAAACAGCTAACAGCTGAGATCCTAAGTCTAAATTGTAAAAAATAACTGGCCCATGTATTATTGTGGCAGAACAGCGCACATTAATTATGACTAGCTCAACACTAGACCACATGCGCAATCACCACCACGGCCTGCTTGCACAGGTCTCCAGCACTGGCTCTCCTGCCGCCGCCATTGCTAAGGAGACTCATTCCGCTGACTTGCGTATTCCTCGTGAGCGTGCATCATTGCTCTGTGGGGGCAGAGAGGCAAGCGACGCGCGACAACCAACAACCACACCACGTTCAGGACTAGATGAGTTCTGTTTTGGATTTTGGATTTGCCTCGATTCGACGAACCAGGGAGCAAGCTTGCACTCATCGGGAGCGAATTTGAACCCTGATCTGCTTTCATCAGTCTTATTGGGGTTTGTCGCCTTCTGTAACAAATCCTGTAACTATCTTGAAAAACCCTACGTGAGACATGCCATTACATTCTACCTTTTTTTTCAGAGTATTGCCATTGATTGCAAAATTTGCCAAAATTTAAGTGATATTCATATGTTCTCCTAAGCACTTGGTTCCTAGATTGTCAATTTGTGTTCATCTTGCATGTGCACTCTCTGCAGGTTCTCACGAAACCAAAGAACTCTCTTGGCAGGCAGTACACAAAGTTATTTGGAATGAATGATGTAAGCGACAATGTTCTCATGAACTTTGAAGCATTGCCTATGGTTAAAATGCTATTGTAGTAGACCCTCTTAAGCGTGATTATTATATTATGTTGTTTGATTGTAGGTGAAGTTGCATTTTACCGAGAAAGCTTTACGACTTATTGCCAAAAGAGCAATATCAAAGAATACTGGTGCTCGAGGTCTAAGGTCAATTCTGGAGACTATATTGACTGAAGCAATGTATGAGGTATGTACTCTTCTCTTTCTGCCCTGCTGGAGTTTGTGAAATTTTTGTTATAAGAATTTAGGACACCTCAGTTTGGAGCACCATTATGGCGCCTAGTAAATTGTAATGCATCACAAGTACTAGTACCTTTTGATTCGAGACTTCCAGAATTACTTCAATAATTGGAGTAATCCTCTAACTTCAATCATCCTAAAGTCCTGTTACTTGAACCTTCTTAGTTAGCTAATTTCACGACTATTGACACCTTTGCATCATGACACTATCTAATACTCCTGTTCCTTTAACCATTCTAATGAACAAGTTTCTTACAGATTCCAGAAATACGGACTGGAAAAGACAAAATAGACGCTGTTGTTGTTGATGAAGAGTCGGTTGAATCTGTGAATCGGCATGGATTTGGAGCTAAAATTCTTTCTGGCGAAGGAGCATTGGACCTCTACCTGGACAAACATAACAAAGATTCCATGGTGCGTGCGACTATCATTTGTACAGTACTGCCTAAGGCCTACCTACCGTAGAGTCCTACATCTAAATGAAAGGAAACTAGTTTAGCGACCTGCTTTATGCATAGTTGACCATTTGGCTGTAGTTTAGGCTTGTTCGGGTATATTTTAGCGACTCTAAATATGTTCCACATCATCTAGAAACAAGAGACAACCCCCAAACAGCAAGTGTCTCTAACCTGTCTCTTGGCACCAGCCCCTATACATTCCTTGTAACTGCGTTTAAATTTGTACATTTCCAGTATTTACTTCCACACCCCTCATGGAGAACCCCTGGATTTATCTCATTTTCTTTTATCAATCTCTTTCTTAATTATCCATGTTTCTAATTGATAAGACACAACTAGGCATGCCATTGAATGATAATGATTGTCAGTTTTTTGTGTGGATGAAAAATTAATAAACTGAAGTTACTGGATTACTTAGCTTGTTAACATATATTTCATTACAAAGAGTCCACGACTGATTTGTGTGATGGTTGATCACCGCAGCTTCACCTGTTTGTATGCCCCTAAAGTTACTTGTGTTGCAGGTGCGGCAGTCAGATGGAGAGCCTGAGGTTGATGCCGAAACCCCTTCAAGAGTGGCCAACATGTAGGGTTCCTCATGACAGTAACTATGTATATAACTTGTTACCAGCCGCGTAACTATAGCCAATTCAAATGTAAATTCATGCCCATAAATTCATCTATGTACGAGGTCAGCCTGCCCATGTTGAGGTGTAATTTGTCATGACAAATTGGCTTTGGTTCTGCTGCATTCAAGATTACTTCTCTCGGTCATGCATTTCTGTGTCTTGAACGTGCCTCGCCTCAAAGGAAGCTGTCAAGCGTGGAAAATGCCATCAGCAGATGCTGCAGAACCTCGAATGGTGGCACCTGTAGTTGACGTAAACACCAGGCGGGATGTGGTAAACCGCTGGTTTAGGTACATGATGATCTTCCGTGAATATGTTCAAAGGGGTAACCATATTTGTATTTATTTGTGTACCCATAACTCCCGATCGTTTGAAGTTTCTTAGACGGAGCCTCCAATGTCTGTTTCCTGGACTCTCTTTGGATTTGGATTAGGCTGCTCATAGTGGGGGTAATATAAGTAGTAACATAGATGCCACATAGATTAAAATGATGATGTGCCAAACAATTAATAAAGAGACAAATGGAGTAACGTAATATGTCACTATTACATCACACTTTCAATACAAATACATCACACTTTTCAATACAAATGAGTCTACAAAATAATACTCTATATTACTACACTAAGTTACTTCCACTATAAAAATTACTTATCTAAATTACTATGCACTATAACCAGCCTTATAGGATTTTAAAAACACAGCAATAGGAGAAATAAATAAATGCAGAACCGTAAAATGTGTAATCAGCGTGTGCTACGATAATGGTGATTCATACTCTTGCCTTTCCGGCGACATTGAGTTATTTTTTTTCCTAAAATACTCGTGTTGGTACTCTTGTAGATGTTGGTTGAGTGCACACGTAGTCTAGGCATTGTGGTTCAAATTAGAACTATTAGATTTAGGAGTATGCCTCGGCGCACAGGCCCGTAGATATGATGTCAAGTGGGATCCCATCAAAATCCCACTTGCACTGAGGCATACTTAAAATTTAAACTAGATTTTGACAAGTGAATTAGAAGAGGGATTTTGGTGGGATCCCACTTGACATCCTATCTACGGGCCCGTGCGCCTAGGCATACTCCTAAATCTAGTAGTTCTATTTTGAATCATAATGCCTAGGCTATGTGTGCACTCAACCAACAAATTTTAAGCAAAATTTGAACTAGATTTTGACAAATAAATTAGAAGTGGGATTTTGGTGGGATCCCACTTGACATCCTACCCGTATTCACATCTATTTAACGTTACTTTATAAAGCTGTTAGACTTTGCTATCTATTTTTTATTAATGTGGCTAAAATGTTTTACCTCATATAGAAAGTTTTAATGAGATTTGTTGCAATGCTCCATATATCTATTTAAACCATTAGTACATATGTGGTTAGATATCAGATGTAACAATACATTATGTAAGAAGGAAACACTTGAAAAGACAAGTACACATATTGCTCGCATCATAATACTTACACGGATATAGAGTACCAAACCTAGAAGAATATTACACATAATCTAAGTAGTTTTTAACTAACAATAGATAAATGTCTCAAAAAATATCTTTATTAACAGCAGATAAGAGTCCCATGAAATTAGTTTTGAGTTACATTTTATTTAGCAATGACAAAATCTATCTTTAATCATGAACATGCAGAGTAACAACCATGTCAACACCTATAGAGGAGCACTATGTTTCAAGGCTTAAGCAAATATAGAGAAGTAAGGGAACCATCGGGACGTTGTTCTATTGCCTCATTTGAGAATCCAATTGGTGATATATAAGCCAAGGGACCCAAGCATTTTTTTGAGCTGGGGACCCAAGCATTTGGTGCATGGACAAAACACACTTCGCTAGTAATAAAAGAGCGGTCGCTGTTATTTTCTCAAGACCAATTTCCAAACCGAGTCCTTACAGTCTCTGCCTTGCGTAACTTCTTTATGTTGGAGATATGCCCAAGAGGCAATAATAAAGTAGTTATTATTATATCTTTATGTTTATGATAAATGTTTAAATCCCATGCTATAATTGTATTGACATGAAACATTAATACTTATGTGTTTTGTAAACATAAAAGAGTTCCTAGTAAGCCTCTTGTTAAGCTAGCTTGTTGATTAATAGATAAACATGGTTTCCTGATCATGGACATTGGATGTTATTAATAACAAGGTCATATCATTAGGAGAATGATACGATGGACACACACCCATAGTAAGCATAGCATTAGATCAAGTCATTAAATTTGTTTTGCTACAAGCTTTCAGATACATAGTAACCTAATCCTTCAACCATGAGATCATGTTAATCACCGTCACCAGATAAGTACTTTGATGACATCAAACGCCATTTTTGTAACTGGGTGGTTATAAAAGTGGCATTGGGTATTCTGAATATGTGTTGAAGCGCATGGATCAAGAGTGAGATTTGTCCATCCATATGACGAATAGATATACTCTGGACCCTCTTGGTGGAATGCCATCCAATTGGCTTGCAAGCATGTGACTAGGTCACAAGGGATGTCATATCACGGAACGAGTAAAGAGTACTTATCGATAACGAGGTTAAACTCAGTATAGAGATACCGACGATCAAACCTCAGATAAAGAAAGTATCACGTGACAAAGGGAATCGGTATCTGTGAATGGTTCATTCGATCACGAAGTTATTGATGAATATGTAGGAGCCATTATGGATCTCCAGATCCCGCTATTAGTTATTGACTAGAGAGGTGTCTCTGTTACGATAATTACCGCCATACAGGATCATAGATGACATCGAGGCACAATGTTTGGTAACGCAGTTCGGCATACGCGTACTCTGTAGGGCATGACTACGGGTGCTCCTCCCTAAGATACCGCAATGACTTCCCTAGGCACCGACATAAGTCGTCAGCTCCCCTTGCGAGCCTATTGCTATCAAGTCGTCATAGGTTACATCGTGTGGCACCCTCCACATTATATGGAAGGCCTAGGCTACAAAAGTCCCATTGTACTACTACTGGTAACCTATCCACACATAATACAACTCCAAATCCAAACGTAACCTAACTCGTACATAATATTTGACACAAACACAACAAACTCCACCTTGGCGAATATTCTCCGCCACCTTGAATTTATTCAAGCGTCGAAACTCCATGTACTCCGGACTTGAGTTGTATTATTCGTAGCTTAGAGTAAGCTACCCGACGTCTGAATAAGACCCGCCGCCTTCGTGGAACACCTGTGCTACTCCCACAAATTTAGTCTCCATGACTCCACCTGCAACTAAGAGAACTTCCCCGTCGCTGTCCAAGTCATCACCACGAGATGCTACAGCACATGACCCACCATTGAGTTCTGGACAGACCCTCTTCATATGTCCCCACTGCTTGCACTTGTAGCACTTCACCTTCTTCTTATTTTTCCCGTTCTTCCCTGCCTCCTGTCCTTTCCAGCCTTGCTCACCCCTGACTAGCAAACATTCACCATGAGAGACTTCCTTTGCGCCATTCTTCTTCCTGATATCATAGGACAATAACGCTGCAGTAATATCCTCAAGCTCGATGGTATCCTTGCCATATCTCAATGTAGTGACCAAATGCTCCTAGGATGGTGGCAACGAACATAGAAGAAGAATCGCCCTATCCTCGTCTAGAATCTGCACCGCAATACGTGCTAGATCCATAACAACCTGATTAAAGGCATTCATGTGCTCCACAAGATCTGACCCTCTTGCATCTTCAGCTTATAGAACTTCTGCTTCAAATACACCTTGGTCGTTGCAGTCTTGGACATAAACCGACTCTCCATCTTCTCCCAAATCTTCTTTGGCACACTCTCATCCATCACATGATACATGATCTGGTCTGACAGACACAATTGTATGGTCCTGACTGCTTGCATCTGCAACTCCAACCAGTCATCATCGTCCATCTTAGCTGGCTTGATATCCTGCAATGCCTTCAAGCATCCTTGTTGTGACAACAAATCCTTCACCCTTGTCTGCCATAACGCGAAGTTTCCAGTTCCATCAAACTTTTGCACTTCAAACCTGGAACCTGTCAGTGCCATGATACAACTAACTAGCAAAGAATAACTTCTGCTCAACTCTTGATGCCTTGCATCCGGATGTGTTCCCTAAGGAATTACCTGGTATGCCCCCAGAATGGGATATCGAGTTTATAATTGAACTAGTCCCAGGAACATCCCCCATAGTCCAGAGACCCTATCGTATGAACCCCGAAGAGTTGGTAGAATTAAAGAAACAACTAGATGCCATGGAGCACAAAGTTCATATTCAGCCTATCGCCTCTCCATGTGGACCCCCCGTCCTATTTGTGGACAAGAAGGATGGAACCACCCGGCTAGTCACTGACTACCGAAAACTCAGTGAGGTCACCATCAAAAACAAATATCCCCTGTGGAAGATTGAGTATTTGTTCGACCAGCTCACAGGTGCCCATGTCTTCTCGAAGATAGACCATCGCACCGATTACAATTAGTTAAAAATCCAAGAATCCGACATCCCCAAAACAGCATTCACCATCCGTTACGGGTTGTATGAATACACCGTCATGTCCTTTGGACTAACTAATGCACCCGCCTACTTCATGAACCTCATGAACAAGGTATTCATGCCATACCTCGGCAAATTCGTGGTGGTATTTATTGATGACATTCTAATCTATTCCAAAACTGAAATCGACCATGAGAAACATCTAAGGATAGTTCTGGGAACTCTCAGAGAGCATCATATGTACGCCAAGTTTAGCAAATGTAAGTTCTGTTTAAAGGAAGTTGGTTTCCTTGGCCATATCCTGTCATCAGGAGGAATATCCGTGGATCCCAGAAAAATCAAAACCGTTCTCGATTGGAAAGCACCCCAAAACCCGACAGAAATCAGAAGTTTCCTAGGTTTGGCAGGATACTATCGCAAGTTTGTAGAAGGGTTCTCGAGCATAGCAAAACCCATGACTCAACTTCTAAAGAAAGACAAGAAGTTTGAATGTACTGATAAATGTGAAGCAAGCTTTCAAGAACTCAAGAAGATATTAATAACAACCCCCATTCTAACCATGACCGACATCACTAAAGGATTTGAGGTATTTTGTGATGCTTCCAAATTAGGTCTGGGCAGTGTGCTAATGCAGGAAGGAAAGGCTATCGCCTACTTGTCCCGTCAACTAAAACCCAATGAAGTGAACTACCCTAACCATGATCTAGAGCTTACATCTATTGTGCATGCCCTAAAAACCTAGCGCCACTATCTCATGGGAAACTGCTGTGAAATCTATACTGATCACAAAAGGTTGAAGTATATCTTCACACAGAAAGAACTGAACATGAGACAAATAAGATGGATTGAGTTAATCAAAGATTATGATTTGGGCATACACTATCACCCTGGTAAAGCCAATGTGGTAGCGGATGCCCTTAGCCGGGAACCCTCTACCCTTAATGCTCTGATCACGAAGGGACAACCAGATCTAAGAAAGGAGCTAGAAAGGTTGGGACTAGAAATAGTCAGCCTAGGGTTTCTAGCCCATCTCGAGCTATAACCTACCCTTACGGTCCAAATCAAAGAATCCCAGAAGAACCACCAAAGCATTGAAGGGATCAAGAGCCGAATGGAAAGGGAAAACATCCCCAGATTCAAGGTGGACGACAAAAATATCTTGTGGTACAAGGGACGCCTTTGCGTGCCCAATAACCATGACCTGAAGCAAATAATTATGAGAGAAGCACATGAGACCCTCTATTCTATCCACCCGAGAAGCACCAAGATGTACCAGGACCTTAAGACTCAATTTTGTTGGCACCGGAATGAAGAGATATTGCTCTGTTTGTAGCCAAGTGATACATCGGAAACGTATCTATAATTTTTGATTCTCTATGCTTGTTTAGTATCTACTTTGCTTTGCTTTGTCTACACTTTGAGGTGTTTTTATATCTTTTCCGAAACTAACCTATTAACAAGTTGCCACAGTGCCAATTGCCTGTTTTCTTCTCTTTTTGGTTCCAAAAAAGGCAGAAAATCAATATTCTCGGAATTGGACGAGACAAAAGCCAAAGTCAATATTTTACTGTGGGCGACACGAAGTCCAGAGGAGAGACGGAGAGGCGCCACAGGGCGGCCAACCCCCCTAGGTGCGGGTGGGCCCAGCCTGTTCCTGGGCAGGGTGTGGCCCCCCTGATCGCCTCCCTACCTCGCCTCTTCGCCTATAAGAAGCCCCCGATACAGAAACCCTAAGAACCTAATCAAAACTCCCTGAAACCGTCTGTAGCCGCCGCCACCATCGTCCCTAGACCCTGGGTGATCTGTAGTTCTTCCCGGCACCCTGCCGGAGGGGAGATCATCCCGGAGGCCTTCTTCTTCATCATGCCAGCCTCCGGTATGAAGCATGAGTAGTTCCACCTTGGACTACGGATCCATGTAGTAGCTAGATGGTTGTATATCCTGCTTGTGCTTTCATGTATAGATCTTGTGATCTCTGTTCATGATCAAGATCTAATCTATTTGTAATCATGCATGTTGTGGTTGCGGGGATCCGATGGATATTGAGAGTACT
Organism: Avena insularis; assembly: GCA_023614405.1. NCBI lineage: Eukaryota > Viridiplantae > Streptophyta > Magnoliopsida > Poales > Poaceae > Avena > Avena insularis. The sequence goes on along the minus strand of CM042695.1, from coordinate 194,068,483 downwards.
ATGTCAGATTGATTAATGGTTTTGTCTATTTGATACTATCATGTCTGTGTTGTTTGTGATCTTGCATGATCTCCATTGTTAGTAGCTATCTTGGCCAAGTAGTTGCTAGTGACTCCAAGAGGGGGTATTTATGCTCGATAGTGGGTTCATGCCTCTAGTTTCCAAGGGAAGTGACAGAAATCTCTTCGGTTGTAGATTTGCTGTTGCCACTAGGGAGAAAACAACGGTCTCTTGTTCATGGAACAAGTGGATTGTTTACCTTACACACTTTGCTTAGCGGTTATGCATTGCTTGCAACTTAATACCGGAGGGGGTTCGGATGATAACTTGAAGGTGGACTTCTAGTCATAGATGTAGTTGGATGGCGGTCTATGTATATTGTTGTATTGCCCAATCGAATCTCATAGGATCTTTTTGTCTGGTATTGCATTGTTATGCCTTGCTCAGTTCCTATCAATTGCCCTGCTGTAATTTGTTTACCCTTCATGCCATGTTTTTTTATCTAAGGAGAGCACCTCTAGTGAACTATGGATCCCGGTCAAATCTTTACCATTGATACATCTTCCACTGTTACCTGTTACTTGCTACAAACCATCATCACCTTCCACACAATACGTTTAATCCTTTGTTACAGCAAACCGGTGAGCTTGACAGCCTCACTGATTCGTTGGGGCAAAGTTGTTGGAATTATGCCCTAGAGGCATTAATAAAGATGTTATTGTTATAATTCTTGTTCATGATAAAGTTTATATTCCATGCTAGAATTGTATTAAGTGGAAACTTTGATACTTGTGTGGTTTATGAACAACACCGTGTCCCTAGTACGCCTCTATGGACTAGCTCATTGATTAATGATGGTTAAGGTTTCCTAACCATAGACATGAGTTGTCGATTAATAATGAGATCATGTCATTAGGAGAATGATATGATGGACAGACCCAAATCAAGCAGAGAAATTAGATCGTGTCATCGTGTTCATCTTTGTGAAGCTTTTTTCTATGTCAAATATTGTATTCCTTAGACCATGAGATAATGCAACTCCCTGGTATCAGAAGAAAGCTTTGAGGTCATCAAACGTCATCCTATGTGAGGGTGATCATAAAGGTGTCTCTCCGATGATCAGAAAGTACTTGTTGGGTTGTATGTATCGAGATGGGATTTGTCCCTCCCAAGTCGGAGAGATATACTTCAGGCCCACTTGGTAATCGATATCAACACCGCTTGCAAGCACGTGGTTAAGGAGTTGATCACAAAGTTATATCGGATTACGGAACGAGTAAAGTACTTGCCGTGAACGAGATTGAACTAGGTATGCCGATACCAACGATCGAATCTCGGGCAAGTAAAATATCGCGTGACGAAGGGAATATATATGGGATTAATTGAATACTGGAATCGTGGTTCATCCGATATGATCATCGATGAATATGTGGGAGTCAATATGTTTCCAGATCCCGCTGTTGATTATTGATAGAAGATCATGTCTGCATATTCTCGAACCCGTAGGGTCACACACTTAACGTGTCTCGACGCTGGGATAGAATGGATAAATAGTTTATGAGTTTTTTTTCGGAGTCTCGGATGAGATCCTGGACATCACGAGAGGTTCCGGAATGGTCCGGAGAATAAGATTCATATAAAGGAAAGCAGTTTTTGGATTTCAAAATCGTTTCGGAATGTTCGGTATTGTACCGAAAGGTTCTAGAAGATTCTGGAGTGGGACCAATGTGGCCCCACTTATCGGAGGGGTGCGTGGGACTACGAGGGAGTGCCCTGGCCGCATTGGGCCAGGGGCACAAGGCCCCATAGGCCCAGCCGACCAAAACCCTAGGGGAAACCCTTGGAAACGTTCTAGAAGGGGGGGGGGGGATGACTTGCCCCCATTCCACCCTTGGGGCCGCCGCCCTAGGGCTTGGAGGGGGGAAAGGGGGCCAGCCATCCCCCTATACAAGGTGGGCAGGGGGCGCTCCCTCCCCTCACCCCAAAACCCTAGCCGCCAGCTGTTGCCCTACCTCTCTCTCTCCCGACTGCGTGTAGGCGAAGCCCTGCTGCAGAAACTCTCCACCATAGCACCACGCCGTCGTGCTGCAGATCCAATATATCTCTCCACCCCACTTGCTAGACCGAGGAAGGAGGAGACGTCACGGCACCGTACGTGTGCATCTCTCGGAGGCGCCGCCACTTGCGGCGTAGGATCGGATCGGATTGCGAGGAGGAGACGGCGAGTACGACTACACCAACCACATTCTGTTGAATGTTTTTGCTGTGCGATTTATTCAAGGGTATGAAGATTTCATCTATCCCTCTTGTTGATTGCATCTCCTAGATTAGATCTTGTCTTTCCCGTTCGCATCCGTAGATTTTTTGATTTACTATGCTGCGAAACCCTTCAAAAGTCTTGAGTTTGTGTTGTGCAGGTTTCCACGTTGCTTGCAACACCTGTGTGATGTTTCCTTCCTCCTACTAGTTCGATAACCTCGGTTTCTTACTGAGGGAAAACTTGCTGCTGTGCTGCTTCACACCTTGCTCTTGGGGTTCCCAACAAAGCACTCCTACATCAACTCAGTGGTGCATCAAGCTTTTCTGGCGTCGTTGCCGGGGAGGCTAAGGACGTCTTCACAAGGGGAGTCCTCCTTAGCCTTTCTCTTTACTTTGTTTTTAGTTTGCTTAGTTTCTTTTGCTTGGTTTTGTTTGCCTCTTATAAAAAACTCCAAATTTTTAGTTTAGTTTGGTTTGCTTTCTCTTATCAAAAAACACAAAAAATTAGTTCCTACTCTAGTTGCCGGTCTGTTATTGCCTTGCTTGGTCATGCTTTCTATCAATGGATGGTTTCTTTGAAACTAGTTCTTATTGGCAAGGTGGGTTCACGGAAGAACAAAAGTACTATTATAAGGAACAACGTTTGTCACAAAAAGGGAAACACTTATGGGAACAAATTAATAAGTTGAATACTATTGCTAGAGACATGTGCTCTACTTATAATGTTACTTATTGCTTTGATAAATCTTGTTGCTGTAGGAGGTATAAACACCTTCCTTTTCAGTGTGAGTATAATGATAATGTTACCATATCTTCTTTAAGGGAAATTATGACTTTTATTATGTGGAACAAATTGAAGAATTTATTGCTTTCAAGGGTGCATTTGAACTTGCTAGTTTGCTTGAAAATACTGATGATGCACCTTATGAATATGAGGTTTATGAGATACTTAAATTCTTATTTGATAATTATAAGGAAGCAAATGGCTATATTCTTAAATATTTTAATAGATGCTTTCCATAAATGGAAGAGACTAATGCCTTGTAGGGGCCTATGGAAGAAGAAATTGTTGAAACTAGAAGCTTATTAGATGAAAAAGAGGAGGAGAGTGATGAACAAAAGGAGAAAGAATGGATCTACCCATGCCTACCTTCTAATGAGAGTAACTCTTTATCCCTTACATTATTTGATTGTCCCCCATGCTTACCAAAGTTGGATGAATATTATGTTCCTGTGGATCCTTTTGAAATATCTACTTTGGGTAAAACCTATGAAGGTTTTAATCCCACTATTTTTGAGCTTGATAGAAATTATGTTGTAGCTAATGAAAAGCCTGCTTTATGTGAGAAATTATAGTTATATTGTTGAGTTTATTCATGAGGCTACTGAAAATTTTTATGAGAGAGGAAAATATGGTTATAGAAGTTTTCATGGTAATGAAACACCTCTCTATGTGCTGAAAGTTTTGAAGTTACTCTTGATTTACCTTCCTATGCATGTCACTTTGTTCTTTGTAAATTTATTTTCTTACAATATTCCTATGCATAGGAAGTGGGTTAGAGTTAAATGTGTTTTGAATTTGCTTCTTGATGCTCTCTTTTAATTCAATTCATATTTCTTATGTGAGCATCTTCTCAAGCTATTGTGCCTAACTTAAGGGCGTTAAAGAAACGTACTTGTTGGGAGATAACCCAAGAGTTTCCTTTAGTCTTGGAACTTATTACTTCAGTAATGACCTCTACTTATACTTTTTGTTTTCTTTTTGTGCCAAGAATAACCTCTAATGAGAGGCAAGTAAGATTTGGGGAGTCGCTGTCCTAAAACAGATTTCTGTCCTCCACCATAAAAATTCGTGAGAAATCTCTGTAAGTCGGTTTGAGCTGAAAATTTACAAATAAATCCCCCTGTATGTTAGCTAACTTCCGTTAGTTCAACACTTTTTGATTTGAGCAACATAAGATTTTCAAAAAATCGGTTTCTACTTGCTGGTCTGTTTTGATAGATTTCTGCCATTATTTGCATTTGCTTCTTATTGATTCCTTTTTCAGTTCTCTTTTGGGGAATTGAGCCTTTTGAAGGAGTTGCTACAATATCTTGTGTTTTTAGTGAAAAGTTTTGCTGTTCCAAAGCTAAACCCAAAGGTCTATTATCTTTTGAATACACTAATGTTGCTAATGAAGATTGTGTGAAGTTTTGTATGAAGGAAAAATTTCAGATGTAAAGAGATAATGATGTAATGAGATGAAGAATGGACAAAAGCCCAAGCTTGGGGATGCCACCCTGTGTCACCCCAAGAAATATCCAAGAGGTACAAGCGTCAAAGCTTGGGGATGCCCAAGGCATCCCCTTCTTCATCAATAAAAAGCTCAGGTCTGTCTAGACATTTCGTTTTTATTGTTTAATGCACTATTGTGTTGTTCTTGGAGCGTCTTAGTTTTTGTTTGGTTTGCTTAGCTGTTTAGTTTGCTTGAATAAAGTAGCCTGGACCCCCGTTCTCGCTGTGTTGATTCAAATAAGTTGCTTGGTGTTGGAAAGGAGTAAGAAGTTCCTGCTTGAAAGTGCAAGAGGAGCTTGCATTGACTGTGACTTAGACTTTAGCATGACATGCTAGGTGTTGTTTTGACCTTATGCTTATTGATTATTACTGTAGCATGTCTTGTTCCAAAAAAATGGGATTGCTTAGTGTGCCTTGAAGGAATCATGCGTTGTTTTAGCATACAAAAGCATAGTATTGTGGTATTCTCCTTTGATGCTTTGTTTGGATTGACTTGGCACATGCTTACACCATGTTGTGACTATGAACAAGTCACCATAGCCTCTTTTATCATTTAGTCCTTGACTTGTAGTACCACTCTATGCTTTGATTAGTAATGTTTTGTTGCTCTGCATGATTATGGCCATTATTGCTCTCTTAGTTGGTTGCTCCCAATCTTTGCTAGCCTCCACTTGTATGAGTAATCTCTACTCATGCTTCCAACTCCCAAGAAACCAAGTTATTCCAAATTGTCCACTATAAATTCCTATGCATGGTGTGTTACACCATTCCTAGTATATTCTTGTTTTCAGCTATCTTCCAATTAAAAAGTATTTTGTTATGTGAAAACTTAGTGATTAAAGCTCTCACGAACTTGATGGAACACTTTATATTCTTTGCCCCTAATAAACTTGAACCATTGTGTCATCTATGTTGTATATGCTTGCACTTATACGTTGGAATTAGCAGAACCATGCTGTCATGGGGAACATTTTCAACATTGCACTTGTACTTTGTACACCGTTGATATCATGATCTTTTGTCTATGGATGTCACCGATATGAAATAAAGAGGGAGATTGTAAGTCCATGGAGTTATGTATTTTTTGTTAGAGAAACGCCTGGGACGCTAGCCTAAGCAATGCCTAATCATGGTGGAAACTTGCAACATCACCATAATGAGCTATCTATAAAGCATTCTAAATAAAAATCTATGCACATAGTAAATAAAAAGATCGCTGAGATGCTGATTGTCTGGTTGCCTTGTCATTTTGGTTATGGGATAGCTCCTGTACCATGTGCAAGGGGTACCCCGTTGGCGGTTCTCTATGATACGCATATACTTACTATGACAAGAACTTACATGTGACTGAAGTTGAGTAGCATGAGGTGTGGCCCTCGTATTCACGGGACTTGAGATTGCCAACTTATACTTTGTCAAGCATATACTCCATAGTTTGTTCACTTTAACCTTAATCACTTCAAGATGCTTATGATAGGGACAATGAGGGCTGAAAGCTAACAAGTACCATAATTTTTGGAAGCTCCTTTTGAAACTTGAAATCCATGCTTCCCTTTGAGAAGGGCCTTTCTTCCATTATAATGAGTCTCCACCTTCTACCCTTTAGGCACTATTAAGAGAGCATAGTTGCCATTCTGTGTGCAGTGTCCCAAAACTTATTGATTGATGCATATTGTGATATTACTTGTTCTTGTGCTACTTGTATCTAGTCACTCTTATGAACTTTGAAGGTGTCCTATGCATCTATTTGCTACTCCATGAGGGACAAGCTGAAGGCCAATATGCCATGTTTTCTGTATGTGAAACAAACAAATGTTTTTCAATGCATGTTATTCATGATCTTTGTTTGTAGCCTTTAATGTTGCATGCATAGTTACTTTGTCTTATTGTTAGAACTCCATCTTTCATGTACATGTTTAGAGTTCTTTGATCCCAGCTTTCAATGCTTGCAAATGGTTTGATCTTGGTTTTGATGGTGCATGTCACCTCAAAAATTATTTTTTTATCACTTACCTACTCGAGGACGAGCAGGAGTTAGGCTTGGGGATGCTTGATACGTCGGAAACATATCTATAATTTTTGATGCTCCATGCTTGTTTAGTATCTACTTTGCTTTGCTTTGTCTACACTTTGAGGTGTTTTTATATCTTTTCTAGAACTAACCTATTAACAAGTTGCCATAGTGCTAGTTGCATGTTTTGTTCTGTTTTTGGTTCCAGAAAGGCAAAAAATCAATATTCTTGGAATTGGACGGGACAAAAGGCAAAGTCAATATTTTATCGTGGGCGACACGAAGTCCAGAGGAGATACGGAGAGGCGCCACAGGGTGGCCAAACCCCCCTAGGTGCGGGTGGGCCCAGCCTACGCCTGGACAGGGTGCGGCCCCCTGGTCGCCTCACCGCCTCGCCTCTTCGCCTATAAGAAGCCCCCGATACAGAAACCCTAGGAACACGATCAAAACTCCACGATACTGTCTGTAGCCGCTGCCACCATCGTCCTTAGATCGGGGGGGGGATCTCAAGTTCTTCCCGGCACCCTTACAGAGGGGAGATCATCCCGGAGGCCTTCTTCTTCATCATGCCAGCCTTCGGTATGAAGCGTGAGTAGTTCCACCTTGGACTACGGGTCCATGTAGTAGCTAGATGGTTGTATATCATCCTTGTGCTTTCATGTATAGATCTTGTGAGCTCCGTTCATGATCAAGATCTAAACTATTTGTAATCATGCATGTTGTGTTTGCGGGGATCCGATGGATATTGAGATTAATATGTCAGATTGATTAATGTTTTTGTCTATTTGATACTATCATGTCTGTGTTGTTTGTGATCTTGCATGCTCTCCGTTGTTAGTAGCTATCTTGGCCAAGTAGTTGCTAGTGACTCCAAGAGGGGGTATTTATGCTCGATAGTGGGTTCATGCCTCTAGTTTCCAAGGGAAGTGACAGAAATCTCTTCGGTTGTAGATGTGCTGTTGCCACTAGGGAGAAAACAACGGTGTCTTGTTCGTGGAACAAGTGGATTGTTTACCTTACACACTTTGCTTAAAGCAGTTGTCTGTTGCTTGCAACTTAATACTGGAGGGGGTTCAGATGATAACTTGAAGGTGGACTTCTAGTCATAGATGTAGTTGGATGGCAGTCTATGTATATTGTTGTATTGACCAATCGAATCTCATAGGATCTTTTTGTCTGGTATTGCATTGTTATGCCTTATTCAGTTCCTGTCAATTGCCCTGCTATAATTTGTTTACCCTTCATGCCATGTTGTTTATCTAAGGAGAGCACCTCTAGTGAATTATGGTCCCCGGTCCAATCTTTACCATTGATACATCTTCCACTGTTACCTGTTACTTGCTGCAAACCATCATCACCTTCCACACAATACGTTTAATCCTTTGTTACAGCAAACCGGTGAGCTTGACAACCTCACTGATTCGATGGGGCAAAGTCTTGAGTTTGTGTTGTGCAGGTTTCCACGTTGCTCGTAACACCTGTGTGACATTTCCTTCCTCCTACTGGTTCGATAACCTCGGTTTCTTACTGAGGGAAAACTTGCTGCTGTGCTGCTTCACACCTTGCTCTTGGGGTTCCCAATGAAGCGCTCCTACATCAACTCAGCGCTGCATCACCAAGTGTGACGTGTGCCAAAAATTTAAAGCTGAGCATCATCGCCAATCAGGGCTTCTGCAACCAGCTAAGATTTCAGAATGGAAATGGAAGAAAGTCGGTATCGACTTTATTACCGGATTACCCAAGTCAAATAGAGGGCATGATTCTATCTGGGTGATTGTGGATTATCTCTGCAAGGTCACCCATTTCCTTTCCGTGAAGACTGCATACAATGGTCAAAAACTGGCAGAACTCTACATATCAAGAATTGTCAGCATTCACGGAGTGCCTAAGGAAATTGTGTCGAATAGAGGCCCCCAATTCACCTCCTGCTTCTGGAACAAACTACATGAAGCCCGTGCCGCACACCCCTGAACTGGACCGAAACAGGGGAGACCCAAATCTTTGGCTCAGATATTATCAAAACCGCTGAAGAACAAGTTCATCTAGCCCATGAAATATTGAGAGCCGCTCAATCCCGCCAAAAGAGCTATAACGACACCAAACGCCGCGAAGTCAGCTTCAACAGGGGAGAGTTTGCATATCTCCGTGTTTCACCTCTCAAGGGAATGCAACGCTTCGATGAAAAGGGAAAAATTGCCCCAAGATACATTGGACCGTTAAAAATCATTGCTCCTAGAGGAAAGGTATCCTATCAGCTAGAGCTAACCTCAGAGATGTTAGAGTTCTATGGTATCTTCCACGTATCCCAACTCTGAAAATGTCTCCAAGTTCCTGACAAAGCCGAGGTCTTCAAACAAATAGATTATCGATCAATTGATCTCAACCGTGACCTAACTTATCGGGAAGTGCCCATCAGGGTCTTGGAGAAAGCAAATCGACTCACAAGGAAAAGAAATATAAACTTCTACAAGGTCTAATGGAGCAACCACTCTGAGGAGGAAGCTACCTGGGAACGGGAGGATTATCTCATGAAAGAATTTTCCCAACTACTTCTTTCGCAATCTTCGAATCTCGAGACAAGATTCATTTAAGGGGGGAAGGTCTGTAACATCCCAACTTTTGCAACCTTGCTAAATAGTTAAAAGACAATAATATAAAAGAAATCTAAAAACTTTTAGTATTTTAGAAACATGTGATCCCCAAATACTATCCTTGCTTGATTACTTATTCATGTTACATGTTTGCTTCCGTGTATTTTTGTGTGCACTCTAATTAACACTATAGGTGAAATAACTCATTTTATCTAGCAATATTCTTTTGGATAGCCTTAAACCATCAACCCTAGTATCCCTCCTAACTATGTTTGCACCCACGACCTTGACACCACCCATACCCATGTGCCACACCAGTACCAACACCACCCCTACCCTCAAACTTGATCTTGCATGCAAGACAAGCAAAGATCACCATGATCTTGCCACATCAATTCAACAACTGCCCTGGCCCCTCTCTCACGGCTGGGCCTAGCCAGGCTAGTAAAAACTTCCCAGACAGCTCCCCAATGCATCCCCCTGCCCACTCTCCCCTCCAAATGACCCCAACCCCTGGTGGCCATGTCGACGCCAACACGTCGCCCCCGTAGACCCACCCCTCCCACAGTGCAAAACGCACACAGCCAGCAGTGGAGAACCCCGCCACCCTCTCCCTAGCCCCGTCCTGTCCTGTCCTATCCCTCACCCTAGCTTCCCCGAGCCTTGCGCCGGCCAAAGACCGCGACCGAGCACATCGCGTGCATTTGACCACGCCACACCCCTTGAACTGCCCGCAGGACCCCAACCATTTATCGCTTACACCTCACGTCGCCACACCCACCGCCCAACTCATCCCCTCTCGAGCCTCCATGACATCATTCCGACCCCGTCGTGGACACGATGCACTAGGGGCATGCACCCTTAGGATAAAACCCTCCCGATCCCCACTCATATCTCCTACCGCCCCATTACACTCACTTCCCTCTCCCACTCACCCCTAAAGCGGAGGCGAGGCCTCCCGCTTCACCCAACTCGCCACCCTCACTACATCACCATGGCATTGAAGGAGAAGGGTAGAGGTTGCCGACGCCTCTCTCCCTCTTCTCCTCTGCATGCATGCACAACCGTGTTCATGGCCATCGAGCACACCTAACCCTCCTCTCTATTTTTGTCTAGGAGCACCAGGAGGATGTCGCGGAGGGAGACCTTGAGCACCACGTCTCCGCGAACATGCCGTGGCCACGTCTGGAGCCGGAGCCTCCTCTGCCGCCCCTCGTTCTGCTCGCCGTCATCAACCGCATCCAGCCAACACGCCGCCTACCCCTCATTGACCCTAGGTAAGCCTCCTCGACCACCTCCCGTAGCCCCTAGGGTTTCGTTGCCGGCGTCACGTCTGTTCGAAGACGACGAGCGCCAGCCGTCAGATCCACATTAGATCCAACAGCCCAGCCTCGCCGGTACCCCTTCGCCAGCCCCAACCACTGATCAGCGGGACCCCCACCGGGATTTGAATCCTCGGCTACTGTACAGCTCACACCGGACTTGGGCCAGCCCAGCATGCTCGGGCCGTGACCCTGGCCGTAGTCTCTCTGCCCCTTTCCTTTTATTTAATCTAATAAAATTTCTAGGAAAGTTGTAGCTAGCTTTAAATTCACCAAAATTTCCAGAATAATATTTTCGGCATGAATCCAATTTTGTCCGCTAGTTTAGGATCTTTCCTAACACATGGCTTTGGAAATTTGGCAAAAACTAGTCTATATGTTAGATGGGATTTTTCCTCCCAAAATAACCCTGATAACCATTTTAAATGCATAACATTTTTCTGCTTGTCTAAAAATAGTGATTCCAATTTGTAGGCCCTGCAAACAGGAGTACCTACCCATAAAAATTGGAATCACATGTTTTTGAACTGTTTGACGCCTGTGATAATTATCCTAAGTTTAATTCATAAACTTCTTCTAAGAATTTTAGAAACTTGCACACACCTTATTTTTGGGAGAGACCAACTCCCTGACATGTGTACTGGATAGATGAACCAATACCCACCATACCCCAACCAACCATTTGTACACCTTTTTAATTATTTAAAATCAACCCTAAGAGATAAAATTATGATTATAGTTGGATTAGTTTGGTATTTTCATTATCTTTACAGTAGCATAATTCCTAACCACTTGGGCATCCCACAGAAACAATTGGATGTAAAAAAGGTAATTACCTTGTGTTTACTAAATAAATCATAATAAAAGTTTGGCAATAGCTTTTTAAGTAATTCCAGTGGCTATGCCTTGGTATGTTCAGTACCTACATACGTGTGCTTGGTGTACTGTTTGTTTCCTCTGTACTATACTTGTTGTTATTGTTTGCCCTAGTTGCTGGATGGTGTTTGTTGGTTGTTTTGTTCTTTTGCGACGATAGACACCAATGAGGAAGTTTACGAGGAAGGTGATTGGGAGGAGCTTGGAGAGGAGGATCAGGGACAACTTGCTGACCAAGGCAAGCCATCTTCTTGATCATTGCCCTTGTCCGACCATTTTACGTTCATGCATGATGGTTTATATTATTACCCTAAGTGTATTATCAGTTTATGTTGCTATAAGCATCTATGAGGGTTTGGCTTCCCCAAACCTTACTAGTCGACGCCTATGGGTATACTTTCTTGGTATCTTATCTTATATCCATCCCACTTATATTCACTTTTCAACTCCCCTTGAAAACTAGAGGATGGGAATAAACCTGTGAGGTCTTTTTTATAATAAAACCCTGGTGAGGTTGGACCTACCAGGAGGGTTGATATAAGAAAAATGTTTTACCTTGTTTAAGCTTGACAAAAAGGGTTTGGAAAAGGTTTATGAAACACACCTGGTTCTATGTAGTTTTATCAGAACAATTATTCCTTACAGCCACACTACCCTGAAGTGGCACGGGGCATGGCTAGAAGTAGGTTTATCCCAATATGGAAACCTCACACTACTTATAGAGGATCATACCCCTTGAATTTCGGGCCTCCTTTACCTAAAGGGTCAGGCAAAATCACCCACATGAGTGACCGGGCAATACTATGGGCCTCCCATTCAAAGTGCCGTATCTGGAGGAGTCGGGAGCACTCCGGTTGGTCTAAGGATACAGATGTTCCGGTGTTGGGAGGAACAACCCATAGGGTAGGAATCCTATTGGAGTAGACCCATGGACGGTCTTGTCTGATTATCCGTATACCGCATACCCTGGTATTGCGATCCGGGGGATTCCCGGCGAATGTATCAGATCTTGTGGGTAAAGTGTACCACCTATGTAGAGGGTAAAAACTATTGGAATAGCCGTGTCAATGGTCATGGACGGTTGGAATGTCTACTGCGTAGAGGTGTTGGGTTTTCTTTAAATAGAACTTTTCTCAGCCATGATATGGTCAGCATAAATGGTGGAGCTTACCAGGTGCAGTAAGACTTGGTGAAAGTCTATGGGTGACCAGACTCTAGTATTTCCTTCACTCCTTTCAAGCTTATCCCTCGGTTGGTTTACAAAACTATCCTCCTTGTCCCGTAGCTTATACTCTCTATTCTCCGGAAAGCAACTTCCATTCAAATGACCTTTCCTAGTCACTTCAGTATTATGGTTATTGCATACATATATATATTACTGTATCAAGATGTGGGAGATTACGATGAAAACTATGCCAGCTAGGGCGTTCTCCGAGTCAGGCACCTATAGGGATATGGCATGACTTGGGTCTTCTGTGTTTAAGTATTCCGCTGCTGCTATGTGAATTGCCCATCATGGCCCTTCTATAAGACTATCTATGTAAGACTGTATGTACTTGGTACTATAATGGATGTGAACTTTGATATTAAGTCGGTTATGCGCCACGATGTGTTGAGCTTGGGAATCGTGGTTGTATGCATAACGGGTACACCCGGAGCACTTCTCGGGGGTGCCATAGTCATGTGCGATGGATTTCAACTTCATATGCTTTATCCAGAATTTTGAGTGAATACATGTGTATATGTACTTAATGAGGATGAAGTATGAAATATTTGATAATGTTCAAATACTTTCAAGATGAAGTGGAAAATCATTGGAACAAGTGAATAAAGAGTTTATGATTGGATCATAAAGGAAGATATTTGAGTTACAAGTTTAGCGTAACACCTAAGATTTGAGGAATCATTCCATGGATTTGCATTTCCCGAAACACCATATGAGCATGGAGTGTTCGAGATATGTAATGAAACCTTGTTTGACATGGTGAAATCAAAGGTGTCAGTTATAAAAATACCATTTTATTTTAAATATTAAAGCTTTAGTGACTATCGCTTTTACACTAAAAAGAGCTCCATCATGATCCGTTGAAATGACACCATATAAGTTATGGTCTGGGATAAAACCCAAGTTGTACTTTCGTATACTTTGGTATGCTAGGAATAAGTAAAATGTTTACAACCAAAGTAGGATGAGCATGTCTTTGTATGTTATTTTGAATAACCGTTGGGTGTTCCTCCATAATACCGAAGACAAAAGTGTTTGTCTCTTAGAATTTCAAGTTTCTTGAGAAGGAATTTTTTGTGAAAAGTTAAGTGGGAGGACAATAGAACTTTGATAAGGTTATTGAACTTTAGCTAATATGTGCTGAGTTGCACAACGCTGGAAAGTGTCCCGGATGCAGCAACAATGCTCATGGCTCACGTGCCTCAAAGGTTGTGGTCATAGAGGTCTAAGTTCCTATTGAACCAAGTAGGTTAGTTAAACAATCAAATACTAAGATTTGAGAGTAAATCATTATTGTTTGACAATGATGAACCAACTACATGCAAAGAAGCGATGATGGGCCCTGACTCCGTCAAATGGCTTGAAGCCATAAATAGTTCCATACACGAGAAATCAAGTTTTTGAACTTGGAAGACCCTCTAGAAAGTTGTAAAACCTTTCAATCGTATTTGGATCTATAAAGAAATAGACGACATGTCGGGAAAGAGTTTACGACAATGTTCAAGGAGTTGACTATGATAAGATTTGATCTTTCATAGCGATATTTAGTCTCAACGGATTAGTGTAGCAACCACTACATATTATTTTGGTATATAGTAGTTGAAGAAACAAAACAAAGTTCTTCTAATAGAATGGTTACCTAGGACATGTACATGACACGATCCAAAGGGTTTTGTTAATTCAAAGGATGATAAAAGTGTATGCAAACTTCAATGGTTGAAGTAAGCATAGCGGAGTTGGAATCTTCACCGTGATGAAACTATTAAAAGAGTTTAATTTCATCGGAGACGATGAAGATGCTTGCATTTGCGAGAAATTAAGTGGGAGTGCTAAGACATAGTTCTAATACATTATGTGAAAGACATATTGTTGATTGGAAATGTTGTATATTTTATTGACACAGGTTAATAATTTCATTTCGATGAAAGACTTAGGGAAAAACCGAATATTTGGCATCAATGTCTATATGGATAGATTGAGACGCTAATATTATTGTGACAAATGTACATAGATGAGAGACTGAATGAGTTCAATATGGAAACGACAAGAAATGTACTTGTCACACGGAAAGGATTGAATCAAGATTAAAGTGTATTGACACTTGGTAAGTGAGATGCGATCCAAGTGTTTTGACACTTGGTGAATGAAATTGCAAAGAGTATTTTGATCAATCATACTGTGATATGTACACATCCAGATATGTCCTATGCTCTAAATGTTATGAGCATATACCAGAATGAGTCATAAGATGATCATTGGATGATAGTAAGGATATTCTTATGATCCTTGGAAGAACTAAGAATATGTTATTTATGTAGAGGTGACAAATAAATAGATAGTTCATTGTAAAGTGTTACATTGATACTAGTTTTGTCACAAGATATAAATTAAGTTTATCTCAATTTAAACTATGGGTGGCACAATGTAATGGAAAGGAAGTTCCATAACAGATTTGGATGAGTTCCAAAGTTAAGACATTATGACAGATACTACAACAAAAGGCTAAGTATATGACTGATGTTGTAGCAGCAAAAGAGGGCATTTGTGTCAAGTAGTTTGTTATCTAACAAGGTGTGGTTCACAGCGGGCTAGTACTATGAAGATATATTGTACGATAATTGTATCGACATGTTTTAACCCCAAGGAACTAAAGGTCTCACCAAAGGACCAAATTTATACAATTCCATCTCATTGGAGAAATGAGTGATGCATAGAGACACAAAGACATGCAAATACACATGGACCTGGAAGTGTTAGATCCGAAGATTAAGTTTACCGCTAGCAATTGTGTATATACAACACTAGAAAGCCATAGGTGTTGAATGCACAAAGTTTTTAAAACTAGATTATTGACTATAGTGCAAGTGGGAGACTGTTCGAGATATGCCCAAGAGGCAAAAATAAAGTGGTTATTATTATATATTTGTGTTTATGATAAATGTTTACATCCCATTCTATAATTATATTAACAGGAAACATTAATACTTTTGTGTTTTGTAAACATAAAAGAGTCCCTAGTAAGCCTCTTATTAAGCTATCTTGTTGATTAGTAGATGATCATGGTTTCCTGATCATGGACATTGGATGTTATTAATAACAAGGTCATATCATTAGGAGAATGATGTGATGGACACACACCCATAGTAAGCATAGCATGAGATCAAGTCATTAAGTTTGTTTTGCTAAAAACTTTCAGATACATAGTAACCTAATCCTTCGACCATGAGATCATGTTAATCACCATCACCAGATGAATACTTTGATGACATCAAACGCCACTTTCGTAACTGGGTGGTTATAAAGGTGGCATTGGGTATTCTAAAAGTATGTGTTGAAGCGCATGGATCAAGAGTGGGATTTCTCCATCCATATGACATATAGATATACTATGGGACCTCTCGGTGGAATGTCATCCAATTGGCTTGCAAGCATGTGACTAGGTTACAAGGGATGTCATATCATGGAACGAGTAAAAAGTACTTATCAGGAACGAGATTGAACTAGGTATAGTAATATCGACGATCAAACCTCGGTTAAGTAAAGTATCACGCAGCAAAGGTAATTGATATCGTATGTGAATGTTTAATTCGATCACGAAGTGATCGTTGAATATGTGGGAGCCATTATGGATCTCAAGATACCGCTATTGGTTATTGACCAGAGAGGTGTCTCGATCATGTCTACATAGTTCACGAACCAAAGGGTGACACACTTAAGGTTCGATGTTGTTTAAGTAGATATGGAACATGAGTTGGTGACCAAATGTTGTTCGGAGTCTCGGATTGGATCCATGACATCACGAGGAGATCCAAAATGGTCCGTAGAATAAGATTCGTATAAGGAAAGTCATTTTCCGAGGTTCGGAAATGTTTTCAGTATTTTGACCGGAAGCTTCTAGAATGTTCTAGAGGGGCCACTGATAGCTATGAGATTTGACACATTTTTGATGGTTTCTATCGACGGGTTTTGTTTGGATTTGATGGTTTTCTAGCTTTACCTAACATTAATACTTCGTTAGCGAAGAAAATTTGGTTTTTAATGTGTGTATTAGGTTCTGAATATCAACAGAGGGTTTTAACAACAGAAACACAATATTGAGACGAAAACAAGCAAGTCTTGTTTTGGAAGAAATCAAGGGGAGAATACAGTAGCTTTAATGAACAACTATACGGCAGGAATATTTTTCCGTCCATATAGTTCCCGCCGTATAGTTGACATCTTCTTCGTTTTGTTAAAAGGGACAACTTTCGTGAAGAGGCCGGGTCGAAAACAGAACACATGGGCTGCCATCCCATCCAGAAGGAAGAAACAAGAGATCCGGACAAGAAGAGGAAGACGTTATTCATCTGCTCCATGATCTTCGATCTCCTAGCCACCACACCTCCATAGCCATTACTTGTACTTGAGAGAGAGAGAGATCTCCACCTTGCAAGATTATGGTTTGAGATTTTTCTTCCTATCTTTAATTGTGTTGGATTTATTTCTATTTCTTATTGTGGATCTCCACGGTAATATTGAGAAGAACTTCCTTTATTTAATTATATCGTTGATGTTTTCTTCTCTCATGAGTGAGTAAGTTCCCTTGGGCATGGGAGATGTAAGGGATTGGTGAGATGTGATATGCCCATATAATTTCTATTTTATGGTTGATTTTAATTACTATATTATGTGTGCTTGACTATCTGTGGGATGCTTAATGCCTGTTGTCCAATTAAGGTCCCAGACAACATGATGCTTTGTTCTACATAGATAGAATCTTGTTCGTTAGCAGACTGGCGACCGCCGAGTGACAAGGGATATCAATGGTAAACTAGTTTGACTCGAGGATCACGAGGAGCCAATGTGCTTATTGCATTAGTCCGATCCAAGGAGCTTAATTGCTAAGCAACCTGAAGGATCTTAATCGTCTAGTGACTGATCATGGTTGTGATAACAGGCTAGTAGGATTATTGAAGTTGGGATGAAATCTACTAAAAGGAATTCTGGCTAATTATGGGTTGCTCGCCTACACACATCCTATATAACTAAGAAGTTTACCTCCACTAACCTATTTCTCTTGACATACAGCTATGCCACATCAACAATCTCACAACATCATCCAACTCATGTCCATGTCATCACATTCCCATGCATGTAGACGTACGTGCGGCTGCCCAGTTCTTGTTGATGTCTTCCCAGCTTCCAGACTTGATTGCTTCAGATTCAATAGGTAATCAGAACCCAAACGATTGCTATCCCAAATTGATAATCTCCACCTCCATGTATTCTCGCATCCCAATCCCTTCCCCCTATTTCTGGATGCTCCGACTGATCTCCTTGCATTAGCTCCCTATTTACATAGTTTGTAACTCCCCTCAGGTTGTTATGATTGTCCTTCACCGGACGCAACTGCACAACGTCGTCTCTCTGTAGCACCGTTCAAGATCAAAGCTGCAGTCCACCCCGCGAGGAAGGCTGTTCTCACCATCCTCTCTGCCCGTCAGGATCAACGCCACCATGCAAGGTAGTCTCCACATCATCGGAATGGAAAAATACACGTAGCCTCTATTGTCTTCCAGAAGTGAGGCATGCACTTTTGTCTACTTGGTGTTCTTGGTCTGTAGCAACAGGTAACGATGTTTGGTTATTAACCCCCCTCTCTCTCACGGTTTGATCATGGAGTTCAGTTAATAGTGAACCTTTTTGTGTGCATTATCTTCTTCATGTACATGTTTATGTTCTGCAAATTATTGATGTGAATTCCATGGTCTCTGAAACTCATCATGTAGGAAAATAGTTCTTGGAGCCTCGATGGTTAACTACTCCATATCCATGGATTCAGTTATGAAATCACAAGGTATAGCTTTGTTTATACTCGCTCCTACCTTTTGTGTTCGACATTTTGAAGCCTCTCTATTATCTGTCATCTCTTGCAACCAGAAGCATCTCTATTATATCACCATTTACATCATCCTGCAATTGTTGGTTTAAATCACAATCGCTATGAGTGTGTGGATTACCAAGTTCTAAATGTCATCAATAGACTCTTGGTTGGTATGCAGGGAGGTGACAAAGTGGCTCAGGCTGCTGAGCGACCAAGCCACACCAACTATATCTGCATATGGGCACCTACAGCTATGGTGAGAGGTGCCGCTACAACCACCCCTCATTATCCAGCGCTGTGGTTAGCTACCAATTATCCTGAAGTTTCGCTCACCGTTCTTTGATCTCATTCATTATGGTAGATATGACGTTTAAATTGATACACTGTCCCAAAATAGATGTCTCAAATTTGTTAAAATTTGGATGAATCTAGACACTATTTAGTATATAGATTCATTTAAAATTTGAAAAACCTAAGACATCTATTCTGGTACGGAGAAAATAGTATTTTTTTGTAGTTTGTTCAATCTGGTAAAGAAAATTGTGCTTCAGCCCTACCATCCTGTGCTTGGTCCCGCTTGAGCAATTCCCGTGTGACCAAACATGCCACGTAGTTGCAGCTTCCTGCGAGAGATAAAGCAGAGGACATGTCTTTAAATCCTCATAGGCGTGGGTTATTTAGACTATCACTATTACACACTTCGTTCCACTGCCATACAGCTTCAGAGCCCAGACTCAATCTATCACGGTTGACCTGAGGGCGTGAGGAAACAATCGTAGGTGCTGCACTCTACCCCTATTGTCTGTTGTTAACATTTTTCTGGTATTTCCCTGCTCAGGTAGGGTATGTGTTCGAAGTAATAAAAACATTTTGGTTCAGGGACCAGCAAGATTGTCGTTGTTCCTTTGCTGAAATGATGGAGTTTCTACTAGACTACTACGGTCTTTGAATGAGAAGAATAAGCACATCTCAACTTGCTAATGGTAATAATGTCCAAATCAAGAACCTTACCCCTTCATTTATGTTGCCTTCCTCTATCTATTAATTTATGGTGTGTTCAGGGGTGAAAATATGTAGACCCCGCTGATATGCTTTGTACTTATTATGATTTCATATTACTATATACAATTAAGGAGTAGTTTTAGGAATAAAATCATTGATGCTAATGTAATCCAAACCCAATTGAAGGCCTCACATATTTGGCTTTAGCATGCATTTCACAATTAAACGGCTCTCTATATGTGTACACAGAGTATGATTTATTTAGCAGGTCAATGCACCCAATAAATTGCTACAAAAGTTTTGTACTTTTCAAAATAGTTTGTTGATTCACGTTCAATTTTTATGTTCTTAGTATGTCTTATCCATTATATTATCTTTTATGTTGGCAAAAATTTCCCGCTGCAAAGCGCGAGGTATCATCTAACACTTATAAGATTATAATTGTTACACTTATCACTCATCCACCTGGCACATTCACTATCATCATGAACTGAATCTCCTCGTGCCTACTTTTCATATGCAGAAAACAACAAACAAATCGTTCTTTACTTTTATGCCTTTTATTTTTAAAGTTTACATTTTAGTTTTATTTAAATAAATTCCTTTAATCCAAAATCTATTCTTATTTCAACGCTTGCAGTCAATTCACTCGAAGACCTGTGACAACTTCGGATGTGACAGATACTTCACCCATAATCACTTACCTTTGGGCTCCGAGTGGGATCGACATCTTAACTTCGAAACTAGCTACAAACGATCTGTGCACTTGCAGCCATCAAGCTATTTTGTGGCGCTGTTGCCAGGGAGCTAAGCGCTAAGTGTTTTTTCTCTTGACATTTCAGGTGTTACTATTACAAGATGGTCTCCCTAGAAGACAAAGGGTCTACACGCTCTGGTAGGGCTTATCTACCAGATTATCTTGATCGCGTACCTACTCAAAGGCGCGAGAAAATTATTGAAAAACTTTTGAGATCGAATAAGGTTGAAGTTGAAAACCTAAGTGATTTCATGAAAATCGTTTCCATGCATAGGACAACTCCCAAGAAACCTGATAAGACTCTCAGAGAATACAATGCTCCAAATTCTTCTTTTCTTAAACAACCAATAGAATTTCCTAATCCTGGAGTTAGGGAATATCGATTTGATGGTAAAATTATTAAAATTTTGCAGGAAAAAGCTTTCAGTGGAAGGGAATATGAAGACCTAGGAAGACACCTTAGAGATTTCGACGATGTGATAACATCACTTAGACCAAAAGGTTTGCCTAGAGAATTCTGTCGTATAAAATTATTTCATTGGTCTCTCAAAGGTAAGGCTCTAGACTGGTTATATTCTCTCCCTCGTCATTACATTAAATGTTGGGAAAATTATAACATCCCAAAAATCATAATTTGTAAAGCTTGCATTGCATTCATGCATTCATAAGCATTTGGATCATTTTTCAAATAAGATTTCAAAACAGAGGTAAATTGTTGCCTAATATTTTATGTAAGCAAGTCACTGGCTTTATTCCTCACTCTCTAATATGAGAATACTTTGTTTCAACCAATAAGGTTTGAATATAGGTTTGAATGTTGATTCCAAAGATTGTTCAGAATTTCAAAAAAAAATCTAAATTCAAAACCATTCTTATGTCTTTTATAAATAAATAACTAAGGGAAGGTTTATTTTAAATTTCAATGGGCCAATGTAATTTTGAGTGAACAGCAATGTTTTATATTCAAATATGTGCATGGTTCACTCTACAAAAATCCAGAGAAAAATTTGAATTCAAATTCATTTGAAAAGCATTTGAAAATGATTTCAGAAAATCAAAACAGAAATAGAAAAGGAAAAGGGCCAGCATTGCCAAACTGGCCCAGTACTGGATCCAGCCCAACAACCAGCCCACCCGGGGTTCCCCTCTCCCTCTGTTTCTCACCCACGCGAGCACACACCTCTCGCTTACGCCTCGGACCCACCTACCCCATCATCATCGTCCCTGAATCACCGCGCGACGACCCGCTCCGCCGTTTCCTCCTCGTAGTGACGCCATGTTGATTCCTCGCTTAATTCCCATTGATGCAGCACGTAATTTCCGCCCTTGCTCTAGCTACATAATCACCTCCCCACCCCTCTCCTTTCCCCACACTCACCAACCACAGGGCGCCGCTAGGCTGTCCACAATCGAGCTCGCGTCGCCGCGGTACTGAGCATCTCCAGCAGCAAATTCTGGTGAGTCCTGACCACCCCTGTTCCTCTGCTTCAAACGAGTGTGACCAGCATGTCCTAGTGCACCTTCTGATACCATTTGTTTGCCTGCTCGTGACCCAGGACGCCGTCCCCGTTCATTTCTGCAAACGACCGAGACACCGCTCAACTCCGGCGATCGATTACGGTAAATACTGAGCGCCTCTTGACCCCACTTGCATACGACTAGGTTCGCCTTGTCCTTGCACAGCTACTGATGCCACTGGCTTGTGCTAGGACAATCCAGAGCGTCGGCAACAACATCATCTGCAAGGACCCGACGCCGCCTGTAACTCCGACGAGCTCTAGCCCACGCTACAGCACGCCCCCGCCCCAACCACGACCATGTTGAGCTTCCTCGCAGCCGTGCGACGCTGGTAAGACCAACCACTGCCCCTAGCCCCCTCTGGAATCACCAGAACACCATCGCCAGTAGCGCCGCCGCCGCACCGCCATCGCTAGCGCCACCCATCCATGGTCCTGTGCTCAGCAGCATTGGATCTAGATCTAACGCGTAGAATTAGATCACTTAACGAAGGGGTACGAGTGAATCTGGCCCGTGCGATTTCATTTAGATCGTGCGGCTCACGTTGATCGATCCGGCCGAACCGGTACGGGCCAATCAGACACGCCCACGTGTCTGGGTTTTTGATTTAAATTTGATTTTTGAATCTATTAGTGATTCAAACTTGTAAATTCAATAACGTTTGATCTATTTATCCAAAAAATACAAATAATATACCATTGGAATTACAAAAATAAATCCTACACATATATGGGATTAGTTTTGTATTTTGTTTCTGTTAAGATGAAATTTTATGCAGAGACATTTGTAGGCATATTTTGTGTATAAAAATTATTTGGAAAATGTTTTAAAGTCATTAAGTTTATTTGGTGTATAATTGTTTTGTTTATTGTTCAGTACTGTTTTAATTGTCTTGTTTGGTTTAAAAAAATCATCACATGGCCTTTGCATGCATTCATATATTTTTGCTTGATTATTTGAAATGTGAATTTGGTGCTATCATTTTTTGTGTAGATTTTGGTGCTAGTGGTGATTGTGACTGTGAGGATTGTTGTTACTCCCCCAACTACCAAGGAAAGTGGTGATTCATACTTTTGTCCCAATATTTTGACTATGCATTATAAATATTTTGTATAGGGCTTGCATGATAATTTTTTTGCTAAGTATCTATATGCTATGCTTGGGAAATCCTAGAAGTTGTAGAATTGTTAGAATTTTCTCTAAGCTAAGATACTTGCTATTGCCATGATTATCCTAGCTAGTAGCAACCAAGGGTAGAATATATACATGCTATGGAAAAATATTGCTAAGTCTTTGACTTATGTTTTTGCTTAATAAAACAACTAAGTGAATGAAACACCTGGGTGGAATGGTAATTGATTGGTGGATTTTTGTTGAGTGGTTACCAGGGCCCATTTTCCAATGGTTTACCCTGTGTATCTCACTTGTGGAATGCCACCCAGAAACAAAGGGATTTGAGATGCCATATGTTAAGAAGCTTCTAGTGCAGCCACATGGCATTATGGGCTCTGCCTGGATCATATAGGTTGCAATAACTTAGCCAAATGGACAGTTGGTGGTAGAGGGTGATAGGTTTGGAACACGTCCATTTTGGTCTAAGGGAAGGCTTCTGAAAGGTCCTGTCTTGGTGAAAATCAAGTCTTGTGGGGAAAGTGCACCACCTCCGCAGAAGGAAGAATCTAAGTACTTAGCCGTGTCCCCGGAAATGGACAATTTGAGCATCAAGACATGGAAGCTATCAAGAATCTCCTCATCCCAATTTTCTAAGTTTAAAACTTGTGGTTGAACAAGGGTGAAGGTTCACCAATGTCTATTGGTGGTTCCTTGGGAGTTTTTGCCAAACAAAAACTTAGTGTTTTCAACTGATAGGTAAAACCTATTTTGAGCAAAGAAAGCCTAAGTTACACTTAGCCAATTTCATGTAGAAGATAGATACTATTATTCTACTAAGGTATCACTTGCCAATACTATTCCAATGTATTGACCCACTATGGCTGTAACTTGTGATGTTGCAGGTTACTCTGATGAGGATTAGGGTTATGAGTCTACACTCAACATGCTTTCCTGTGGCACATGAAGATGAAGACTTTTATTTATATTGTTAAGTTAAACTCTTGTACTAGCCTTTGGCTATGGAGTTGTAAAAGACTATGTTATCTCTGGAATGCCGATGTAATAATGACCTTTGTTTCTGTGTACTTCATCTTAAACTGTGGATCCTATCATTGATCCAGGGACTAGCATTGCAATCATAGGGACCTTTACCTTTATAAAGTTGGGGTCTTACAAAAACTGCATTGTTAAATTCATAAATAGATTTAATCCTTTTACAAAGGTAACAAAAATTAGAAAAATGTAGGCAACTTCAGTTAGAACGTGGGAGAAAACTACCCACAATCCTGGGATAGATTCTTTGGAATGATCAATAGTATTCCTAATCATGGCTATTCTGAGTCAACTATTTGTCACTTATTTTACCACGGTCTTAATACCCAATGAAGAGAGTTGCTATATTTATCAGCAGGAGGATAGATTAATACTTTAACTGTTAAAGCATGTTTGAAATTGATGTCTACTAGGGAAAAAAATGATTCTTTATATAATCCTGATTTTGGCACTAAGCTAGAAAAGGGAATACTTCGTATAAATCCTAATCTTATGTCTAAAGTACACAAAACTATGAAAGAAGAAGGTATACCTTGTGAAATTTTCAAGGAAAGCAAAGTAGATTTGTTACAAGCTTTTACTGAAGAAGATGAAACTAGAAAAGTTTTTCAAGAATTGAAACATTGACAGGCCAAACCTTACAATAACTTGCATAAGAAATTTCAAAAAAACAAGAAGATTTTGGCCAAACTTACAGAGAATTATGATGAAATTGGCCAAGAAATAAAATTATTTCACAAGTACCTTAGTATGATTGAAACCCAATGTGAACAAATAGCATCTAGTTATCAAATTTTTCTTCAAGATGATATAAATAATCCCGTCTCTACTAATGTTGTTACAAGAAGAGGTGCAGTTGTTAAAGGACCACTAGGACCACCAGAATATGAAGATAAAAAAGATCGAAGGGAAAATGCCTTGCTCAAAGGAAGCCAAGAAGATGATACATTGGTGGATCCTCAAGATGAGACTGCTCAAAAAATACAAGATCAAACCTTGGAGGAGCAGAATGATGCACATGATGGCAGTTATGACTCTAATGCAGAGACTGTCGATCCAAGAGAAGAAAAAGACGCAAGCAAAGAAGATGAAGTAGTTACAATAGAAAATAAGAAAAGTGATAAGCAACACCAAAAGAAAGTAACTAAAGAGCCTGGTCCTCCACAAAAGGTAAAAGATAAGAGTTAGAAACTTCCATATCCAGATCGCAAAAAGAAAGCACCAGATGAGGTAATCTATGACTCTTTAAAAAAATCATTAAGTGACCTTTGTATATAAATTCCATTTGCGGATGCAATAAAAGTGCATACCTATTCTAAATTTCTTCGTGACATTCTTAATAGAAAGAAAGAGATAACTGAAACTGTTGCCATGTGATACGCCCAATTTGCATCACCATTCTATATCATAATTTACCTCTATTCATTGATATTTTTCTTATTATGAGGTATTACTTATGGCTTTTCATCTGTTTATGCATGTTGGATGATTCTTGGAGGATGGACTGCCAGAGTCTTGATTCTGATGGAAAAGAAGGCATTTCGATGCAATTTCGTGAAGATCAGAAAAATACCAGAAAAATATGGAAACATATTATTTCACCAGAAGATGAAGGAAGCTAGAAGGAGGAGCGAAGGGGGGCCGTAGGGGGCCCATACCCCCTAGGCGTGGGCCTACCTGAGGCCGCCTAGGGCAGGTGTGGCCCACCTGCCCGGCCTCCGACTCTCCCCCTTCGCCTATATCTTCCCTACGGAACCCTAAGCCTCGGGGAGCGACCACCGATAGATTTCCACCGCCTCTGGGGGGCGGAAAACACCGAGAGAGAAAGATCTCTCCGGCAGACAGATTTTTGCCGAGGAAATTCCTTCCCGGAGAGGGGAGACCGTCGCCATCAACACCATCATCAAGCTAGGCTTCATCGGGATCATCATCATCATCATCCACACCATCATCTCCACCAACACCATCATCACCACTCCGTCTCGCTGTAACAATTGTGTTGGATATTGCTTTAGTTCTTAGGGGAAACTTTCTCGGTGTTGATTACTATTGTAGTTGATGCTTGTGAGTGGAACCATTGGATTATTGTTTATGTTCAGATTTTTATCCATTACCATATCATCTTTGGTCTTGATCCGTATGATGTCTTGTGAGAACTTCGTTTAGTTCTGGAGGACATGGGAGAAGTCATGTTGTTAGTAGTGAATCTGTGATGAGTTATTATTCAATGGTTTAGTATTTAAGTTGTGGTGCTATTCTTCTAGTGGTATCATGTGAACATCGACTACATGATACTTCAACATTTATGGGCCTAGGGGAATGCATTATGTATTTGGCTACTAATCGCGGGGTTGCCGGAGTGACAGAAACCTGAACCCCCATTAGGAAACCTTTGCACAAGGGAGCGTAGGATCTCAGAGTTTCAGGCCGTGGTTAGATTTATATCTTAATTACTTTGCTATAGTTACGGATGTTTGCAGGGGGTTTAATCACAAGTATGTATTAGTCCTAGGAAGGGCGGTATGTGAGCACAGGTTCACCCACACAACACTTACAAACACCAGAGAAGAGTACTCAGCTATTTGAAGCGAAAGCACTTGACAGAATTCCCATGTGTCCTCGAGAACGTTTGGTACTTATAAGTATTTCCACCAGCTTGTCCTTTTCTAAGAAATGATTGGGCCACTTGCTCCGTTTGTTCGTTACTTCTGTTACTTTCTCTTTGTTTCATTGCCTTGTCAGAAAACCACTAAAAATCCGTTTGCTAAGTATTCACAGGGATTTCCTGCTCCATACCAGTGTTCAACACCTTCTGCTCCTCGTTGGGATTGACACTCCTATTTATCAAAAGTACTACGATACACCCACTATACTTGTGGGTCATAAAGACTATTTTCTGGCGCCGTTGCCGGGGAGTGAAGCGCTATTGAAGAGTGGAACTGGTAAGGGAAACTTAGACTGTGAGTATTTCCTTTTGTTACTATTTGTTGCTTTGTTTCCAATATGGATAACCCACTTGGTTTTCTATTTGGGAGAACTACTACCACTGAAAGGGTAGTAGATGAACCACCACTTGTTGAGATGGATCCTTTTAAGATACCTACAAGTATTGTTAATCGTGTTATGGATACTTATTATTTTAGGGATGGAACTGTCCATCCTGGTGATCACTTGCTTTTTATCCATGAACCATGCAGGTTGTTTAAGTGTGCATGTATCACAACTGAACAAGTGAAAAAGAAATTGCTCTCCATATCCTTGAAAGGGAGATCTGAAGAATGGTATAAGCTGCTGAAGAATGGACAATCCATGGAATGAGAGGAGATCTCATCTCTCTTTGACTCTAAATTTTATCCTCCCAGTGAGATTCATAAGGATAGAAATCTTATATATAACTTTTGGCCTCTTGATGGAGAGAGTACAGTTCAAGCTTGGGGGATATTGAAGTTACTAATGCTTAAATGTCCTATTCATGAACTCCTTAACAATATTATTCTCGATACCTTTTATGCTAGGCTTTCTTTTCATGATAAAGATTTACTAGATGCTTCTTGTGCTGGATCATTCGCACATATGAAGGAAGAAGCTAAATGGGACCTACTAGACCGTATTCAAGAGAACACTGAAGCTTGGAAGAATGAAAAAGGAACAAAGTCAGGTATAAACTATGATTATGAATGCATTAAATATTTTATGGGAACTGATAGCTTCCGTGATATTAGCAATGAATTTGGTATTGATTCCCAAAGTATTGCCAGCTATTTTAAGGCCTTTGCCTCTTACATTGAAATTCCCAAGAAGAAGTGGAATAAGTACCATTCTCCTTATAAAGATGTTGTTAGTCATGCTCCTGTTAGAAGTACCCAAGTTTTTACTACTAATCATATTGTGCCTGAACCCCATGTTGAGAAAATGCCTTTCCCAACTAAGGTAAAGGAGTATTCTATGATTATTAGTGCAAATAGCAAAGGTACAATGAAAACTGTGGAGCCTGGTAAGCATTTGAGTGATGAACCTGTGGTAGCTATTGTGAAAGACACTGTCACTAGAAATATAGAGGATGAGCATATTGTCTTCTATGAAGACGCTTCTAATATTATTTCTCATCCTGGTAAGGCTAGAAAAGCTAGTGTTCCTGTGCCTTCTATGAAAATTGGTGATCATTGCTACTATGGTTTATGTGAAATTGGTGCTAGTTCTAGTGCTATTCCTTATGAGCTTTACAGGGAAATTATGCATGGGATTGGTTCTTGTGAGCTTGAGGACATTGATGTGGTTATTAACCTTGCTAACAAGGAGACTATTTACCCTATGGGCATTGTAATAGATGTGGAGGTTCTCTGTGGTAAGATTAAATATCCTGCTGATTTTCTGTGCTTAATTCAGCAGCTAGCAAAACTTGTCCTATCATTTTTGGTAGACCTTTCTTGAATACTTGTGGAGCTATTATTGATTGTAAGAAGGAAAAACTTTTAACTAATTTTGATGGAGATTCTTATGAGTTTAGAAGCTCCTTGTGAAAATAGCTTGCCTAATAAAGATTTCATGATGGAACAACTTGCTTCTATTGATCCAGTCTATGACCTTGGACCTCTTTTTGGTGACTGTAAGTATGCTTATTCTGATGATAAAGTTATTTCCAGTGATAGCTATATTGTCAACTTTATTCAAAGTGCTATCGAAAGTTATTATGAGAGAGGGAAACATGGTTTTATGTATCTCAATGATGTTAAGTTTCCCCATTTTATTTTGAAAGCTTTAAAGTTGCATATGTTTTGTCTTCCTATGCTGGTGGCTTTTTGATTCAACAATTCATTTTCTCATGATACCCCCATGCATAGGAAGTGGGTTAGACTCAAGTGTGTTGGTTATTTGCTTCTTGATGCTCTCTTTCACTCCAGATATATATATCCTATGTGAGCATCTTTGGAAGTTTCAAGCCCAACTTAAAGACATTAAAGAAAAGTACTTGTTGGGAGATAACCCAAGAGTTTTGTCGAGTCTTGAAAGTTATTACCTTTGTAATAACCTCTCCTTATCCCTTTTGTTTTGGTTTTTGTGTCAAGTTCAACTACTTTTGTGAAGTAGAGGAGTTGTGAAAAGTGGCTGTCCTGGGACAGATTTTTGTGCTGCATTGTAAACATTCATGAGGGAGCTCAGTACTTCGGATGAAGCTGCATACCCAACTTTCATCAGTTCTGCACTTTTTGATTTGAGCAACAAAAGGTCTTTAGAAAAATTAATCTTTACCTGCTGGTCTGTTTTGACAGATTTCTGCCTTCATTTGCATTTGCCTCTTATAGAAGCTTTTGTTTTGATGGGTTTTCAGTTGAAATGTTTAACAAAGGCTTATTGTTTTTTACTTACACTAATGTTGTCATTGAGTTTGTGCAAAGGTTTTGTATGAAGGAAATTCTCAAGAGAAAGAGGAAAGGATCTGCAGAGTTCGTCTTTGAATAGGTAAAAGTGGTGAAAACAGAAGGTTCGTGAAACCCCAATCTTTTTATATTTTTGATGTTTTTAATACATAAGGGAAGTTACGAGACGAAACTGAAGAGGAAACAGAGCCCAGGGTGGACAAATCCACCCTAGGCGCGGGCCCAGCCTAGCCGCGCATGAGGGGGGTGTTCCACCCTCGAACTTCATCTCCTCTTTGTTTCCATGTCAAAACTTTCCTTATGCATTGAAACTTCATAATATATAAACCCCCGGATCCCCGAGGTTTGTGCATCGTGTTCTCGTCGTGTTTTCGTTTTGATCTGTTTTTGTCAGGAAATTTTCTCAAGTTTAGAGCACCATGGCCTCCGCCGACGACAAAGGGAAGAAGCCTGAAGAAGAACCTGAAGTTCCAAAGGAGGAGGAGATTCCGGTAGGTTATGTAGGAGACATGGAGGAGGACAAGCAACTGGACACCCGCACTACCATTGCAAGCATTGGTTTGGTGGAACGAGCTACGAAGCTTAAGAAGACATCACGGATGTCTACATGAGGGAAACCTCCATGTCTCTTCTATAATCCACAGCCATCTCCTCCACGTAACAACAGACCCTTCCATACACTTATACATGAATATCAATATCAACATGTTCCCAAGGAAAGTTTGCCTTCGGTTTGGGATATGCGTCGTTCTAACAATGCAGAGAAGGATCATGCTAAGGATGAAGAGTGGGGAAAGAATAACAAGAATTGGGATTCTTGGACTGACATGATCATGAACCGTATAGAGCAAAACTCGGAGCTAATCCATACTCTTACTTTTGAGTTCGAGGAGTTGAAGAAACTTATTGAGGATCTTATCAAGAGGACACCACCACCACCACCAAAGGAGTAATTCGTCATCGGGTTTGGCACCCCCTTGGCTTGTTTCAAGATTGGGTGAGTGCCACAGTATCACCACCATTATCTTTAATCTTTTAGCTTTTTAGTGGATTCATATCTGTGGTAGAGGGGTTATCTTATAGTTTGGTTTGCATGTGGAAGTATCTCTCCTTTAGTTGATTATCTATGTATCCCTTGGTGTGAGTGCCTTTATTGGAATATTAATGAGAAGTCTCATCATTTACTTTTTGCACTTCTTATTTTTAGTTTGCAATCTCTATTATATGATGGATCTTGTTATCCAGTATTGGCACCACTTTGGGATCATCAAGTGGATCTAAATTGGTTTTGGCAAACCAAGTTCTGGTCAGTGGCATTAATTTGAAGGGAAAAGAAAGAAAGAAAAAGTTTACAGGTATTTGGTATCATTTGTTTTCTTTCTTGTTGGCTCATAAGCTTAGTATTCTTTATTTAAGATTCTTTTGTGTCTTCAAGGAAGATTGCATGTTTGGATTTATTACTTGTATGTTTGCTTGTTTTTTTCAACTCTCTTGCTTGCTACCTAGCCTTGCTAGCCAAAAACCTGTTTTGAGAAGGCATACTTCTCATGTTTCCAAAATCCCTTTGAACAAAAACCTGTTTAGTTGCCTTGTCAGAAAACCACTAAAAATCTGTTTGCTAAGTATTCACAGGGATTTCTTGCTCCATACCACTGTTCAGCACCTTCTTCTCCTCGTTGGGATCGACATTCATATTTATCGAAAGTACTACGATACACCCCCTATACTTGTGGGTCATCACCATGGTGACTAGTTACCCTGATAATGGGAAGCTATTATGTAAATCAGGAGATCCCAGAATACCAACTATTTCATGTTCAATAGGAAAAACTAATATTCACAATGACTTATGTGATTTAGGTGTAGGAGTTAGTGTAATGCCATATTCCCTCCACTAAACAACCTGTTGGTATGATAGAGGATGTTCTACTTAGAATAGATGAGCATGTTATTCCCACTGACTTTATTATTCTTGACATACCGGAGGATGAAAAATTATCTATAATACTTGGAAGACCTTTCTTTAGTATTGCAGGATCGTTAGTTGATTGTTCTGAAGGGACAATAATCTTAAAGGTTTATGATGCTGAAATCATCCGGTATTTTCCAAAGAAACTAGAAGCAGGAGAAAGGTATGTTCCACTGGCAAAACGAGTTCATGTGGTAAGTGCCTTTGATAAAGGGCAACCCAAGGTAAGAATTAGATAATATAGAAGAGGTTGAAATATTCAACCACTCTTAATATAATGCTTAATGGGAGTCAACCCATCATATTAATAAAATAAATTAAAGAAATAAGATGTTCATCGCATTCCTATAACTTTTTCACAGATATTCTTGCGAAAGCGCGCCCGTAAAGATGCAGTTGTCAAAAAATAGTAGAAATATTGACTGAATAAGCATAGATTTAGTGTAGAAAATAAAGTTTGAGTTTTATATGTATAAACTAGCTTAATCACATTGTTC
Source organism: Avena insularis (assembly GCA_023614405.1). NCBI lineage: Eukaryota > Viridiplantae > Streptophyta > Magnoliopsida > Poales > Poaceae > Avena > Avena insularis. Next base: position 194,036,774 of record CM042695.1, on the reverse strand, counting down.
AGATTAAAAAGTGCATCTCTGAAAATTTGGGCGAAAAAGCATGTTCTAGGAGTTGTAACGACCAACTATACGGCGGGAATATTTATTCCAGCCGTATAGTTGCGGCCGTATAGTTATCTACAAAATTCTCAAAATAAAGGTCTCAGATATAGAAGGTTTAACGACCAACTATATGGTGGGACAATTTTTGTCCAGCTGTATAGTTGCGTCCGTATAGTTCTGATCTGGCGTGTAAAACCCTAATCCTCGCCGCCGCTGCAACTATACGACGGGAGCTACCTAACCCAGCCGTATAGCACCCGCCGTATAGTTTTCCCTGACCACTTAATCGCCTCGGGGTAGGCTAGGGTTCCTCCTCTCCTCATTATTTATCTCAAACTCTCTCTCCAAACCTATCAAAACCACCCTAGAACTCTTGATTCTTTGTGGATTTCGTTCAAGTGAGTGGGGGAATCAACATATCGGTATGTTTCTCTCCCTATCCATGCTTTATTTTCAGAATTCCATGGTTGAAACCCTCTCATTGAATTAGTGGATGAACTCAAGCTTGAATGATTTTCTCTTTTAATTTGTCACATTAGGATTGAATTCCTCCATGTAGAATCGTTCATATATCATGTAGAAACAATATGCCTAAGGTTTTATGTTGAAATTTCTCAGTGCATCAAGATGAACAAGCTTGGTAGTATTTTTCACAAGAGCAAGCACCAACATGGTGAAGGCTCGGGGCTCTAGGCAGAGCTCGGTGACAAGTACGCCATGGTCTTAGCAAGGAAGGTGCTACCCACACGTTGGGCCGACGATGGTTTTCTCACCACATCAGGGTTGAGGGAGGACTTCGACCATATGTGTGCAAATGATGGGCTATCTAACCTCGCCTATGCAAGCCACTACACCTATGCCGATCTCACCCATGAGTTCCTCGCCTCCTTCTACGACGACTATAAGGAGAAAGGTAATGCATGCACAATGAGTTTCACCAGTAACCATCGGCCATATCAAATCACTTTTCAGCAATTTTGTGAGGCTTTTGGATTCCCTCAAGAAGGGGAATCGGCTGTTACAAACTTGTATAGCGTCACAAGTGGAGAAGATTGGGAGGTTATTTCTGTTAATGGCGTCAGGGACTTCTACCAGAAGAAAATGTCCACCATTCTGAACCCAACCATCCGCTACTTCGCTATGTTTCTTGCTAACACTTTGTTAGGAAGGGGAGACACAGGCTCTATGGCCAATGCAGACATGGCCATGATCACCAAGGCACTCTTCCATGATGCACCACAGAGTCCCACTCCTGCATCTCTATTCCTCCAGCACCTCCGCCACCAGAGCAACAAAAATAAAGGTGATATTCGCATCGGTGGATTGGTAACCCACCTATGCCAAGCCCGTGGAATTCAGATGCCTATTATGCAACCTGTTGATAGCTCCATACTTATGGATGTCAAGTATATAACTGCTTGTGGCTTCCTCTATGTTTACCGAGCTAACAAGAGGCGCAGAGCCTATCAATTTGGTTATCTTGATGTTGCACAGGATGATCAGGTGCCATTGCCTTGCCCGCAAGCCTTCGCGGTTCAGGGAAGGAACAACTGGATCATCACTAAGGATCAAGTGACTGAGATCATGGCAACACTCTATCCTGACTCCGAGGAAGAGGAAGAAGGAGAGCAGCAGGATGAGAAGGAGTACAATCCTGCTTGGGAGGGACATTAGTAGCAGCAACATGAGGGACCTTGGGACCTGTAACATCCCAAATTTAGCAACTCTGATTTATTGTCAAAAAAGGCAAAAACCAGGGGGAACAAAAACTTTTTCTTGCTACTACTTGCAATGTGAGTTTACTTGTCTCCTTGTTCTCATTTCAACTGATTGTGTATTAGGTGATATACTTCCTACCTCAACACTATTTGACAAAAGCTATTTTACAAAAGAGATGTCTTGGCTCATCTTTCATGTCCTCAAATGTTCTGGCATTTCAAACTTGATCCAAGATGAGTTTTCCACAGCAAGATATTTTACTAGGTCTATTAACAAAACAATCTCCCTATGTTTTGAAGACAACACTTCAACTACTCTTATCTCTAGGTTCTCCAAAACCTTTCATAAAACCTTTTCATTCCAATATTGGTAGAAATACCAAGAGCTCCTTATCTCACTTCAAAACACAACCCCTTCAAAGTACCCATGCCTACCTCAAGTTAGACTTGATGGTAACTTCAGTAGTATCTGATTGTTTAGTAAGATGAATTGCCTTGATCTGTTGATTGCCTTGTTTGTTTAGGATCTAGAGTGAGCTAATCTAGTAGCTCATCCCTTAGGACCCAATCTAAGTTTTTGATCCTCAATCTCAAACCAAGCATCCAAATCTGGATCTGCCCTAAGCTACTAAAGTGGCCATCTCATCTCCTAATCAGATCAATCCAGGGATAATCCCTTTTGATAGTTCCCAACTCAGTGAAGACCAAATCCAAGCATGGATCCCCTTTAACCAATCTATACTTCAAGATAAACTACTTGATGGGAAGGATAAACCATTGCCACTCTCTCAATTTGTTTCCCTCTTGTAATCTAATCTAATCTAAAACCCTAAATCTGCCAAAATGGCTAAGTCCGGAATTCTTATCTAGATTCAATCTTTGGAGCTCTACCTATTCCAACCTATGTGCATTATTGAGAATGTACTTGAACCATATTGTAGTAAATCATTAGTACTACCAAAGCCCACTCTTTCCCTTGGCTAATCCATTCTAGTTCCCACTCATCCATGATGGTTTTGTAGTCAAGATAATAATCTTTTCTACAAATCTTATCATCTTGCCTACTTTGGCAGAAGCTCACATCTATATGCTACCTCCCCTTGACCAACTATTTGCATGCTTATTATCTAATAACCATGGTCTATCAATCCACCTTTCACTTGTTTCTATTGGATCTTTGTGCTTCTTAAACCCACATGGTTTATGAGGCATCATGATGTATCTGCTATGGCAGCCTTAATTTCAACAAAGTTTGCCATCACTCATAAACCACCCCAAATCCAACCAAGACCAAATATTACTTCCATGATCATATATATAACTTGGTCTATCTATCCATATATCCCTTGTACCACGGTGAGTTCCGAGCTCCCTAATCCAACCATGTTTAGGTGGCATAAAAATATCAAAACCCTAGATTCTCGAAAATCTAGTTTCCTCAAATTTCACCCAAATCCTTAAAAACCCAAGTGGACAATGATGTATACTTCAAGTTTACATTATATAACTTGGATATGATAATTTTGTAAATAATTTCCATAATGATTTGGAACCTAAAACCATTTAAATTCATTATCTTGCAAAATTCTCAAAATCTCTCCTATAAAGGCAAGTTTGTTTTTCTCCAAATTACTTGGCAAACTCAATACACATATGAATTCTATATATCATACCCCATCTTATTTTTGAGATCTTTTATTATTTCTTTTTGCCCTTTTTCTTAAATGGTAGAAACAAGAAATAATTGCTTAAAAATACTTTTCTATCCAAATAAATTCCAATAAAATTATACAATGTGTGATATGGTTTTTAGAACCATATAACACCAAAAACTGAACTTGCCTAATGTAAAAATATCACATGAGTTTCTAGAAACTATTTCTGCACTTTTTGAATATATGATTCTAAGTGGAGTAGAACTCCTTTTAAAAATCTATAATAATTCTAGGAGAGATATCTTGACCATACATATCCAACAGTATCAATGCCCTATATGTACTCTCTCATAAATCAATAGTTTCTTAATGATCCAAAGTTTGGCCAATTTTGAAATCTTTCAATCCCACACTTCCAAACCCCATCAAAGCTTGTATAGCAATTCTCCACAGCACCCACACTCCCCCATGGTAGAGTTGTACTGTAGCTCCACTAATGTAGCTCCCCCTTGTCTCATGTGCTTTAGAGAAGAGAGTGTCAACACCCGGATTTTTAATCCCAGATGCCTGTTATGCCATACATCACAATCCCAGGATTACCATTTTTGCGAGACATAACAGAATTGAATACCACAGTACATCATCCATTACAAACCATACATAAGGTCTTACACAAATAAGGATCTCATGATCCAGTTCTTAATACAACTCAAGCAGCGGAAATACGTAATAATAACGGTAGCGTAGGCGAAGCTCCATCTTCGGGGTCACATGCAATGCTGATGATGGGAGATGATCCTAGTTGTCGTAACCTTCCTGGGGTCCATCCTCTAGGTACCCCTCGTCATAGTCTGGCCACAGGAATAGCCAGGTACAAAGCCATGAGTACTCTTTAAGTACTCGCAAACTAATACTAACAAGTGAAGGGGGTTTTTGTAGTAGGACACTAAGCTCTAGGGTTGTTTTGCAAAAATCCAGATTTACATCTACTAAGCTCAGAAGTAAGAAAAGCTAGTTGAAGTTTTATAACACCTAAGTGGGAACTTGTATTTCATATCACAACTCTGTTGTGGTCAAGTCAAAATCTCAATTCATTTCACAATTTATTTTGAAAACATCTGACAGGGGAACAGTACGGCCAGTCCAACTGTCCATAACCACGGACGCGGCTATTCGAATAGTTTGACACTCTGCAGAGATTGTACACTTTCACCACAAAATTCGATACATCCGTCAGGAAAAAATCCTGAATTCACCATACTCAGTATGTGGATAATCAATCCTAACCTTTCAATTACACGCCCTAGTATAAGCACCTCTCCTGTGAGTTTGGCCTCCCAACCATGACCAACTGTCATCTTGGGTACTGCATAGGTGGACAATCTTCACAAGGTAGCCTCATCTCAGACCTTGGCCGTGAGGGAACTAATACTAAGGTATATAAGTTTACAGTCAAGCCCTACCCAATTCTCGGGTATTGTGGTTGTACGGTAAAATTGGAATGGTATCACATCCAGACAACCATCAGTTTTATAAAGGTCTAAGGCTCATGCCTCAACATTTTCATCACCATAAACTATCTGGTGTTCAGAAACACATGTCCAAAACATCTCAATATAATGATCCATCATTCCAAGGTTTTCATAACCATTTTTCCACCAAGTATTCCCATCTAAGTTGATCAGGTTTTATGCTTAGCACTAGCATCTACAAGTGGGGGTAAGTACTAATGAGGGGTGGTAACCTAGTGGAGTTTAACTAAGTTCAATCTCATGCCTTAGGATGACATAAAGATTATCTAGTGTAGGCCAAATTTTTGTAAGGTTCCCAACCTTTAATAAGGTAGAGATCCCTGTGTTTACAATGCTAGTCCCTGGATCAATAGCTAGCATCCACAGTTAAGATGTAATATTAAGAAACAAAGGTCATAATACAACTTTATAACCAGGAATAAAATAATTTATTACATCTTACATAGCTCATTTGGTTATTACATTACATTGCAGCAGAATATCTATAAGCATGGGGTCCTTCATCTTCAAAGTGCCACCGGAAGACATGTTGGTTGTAGACTTGTAATCCTAATCATTAAACTTCACTAATATCAATCAAACCTGCAACATAACAAGTTACAGCCACAAGGGTCAATACATTTGAATTGTATTGGCAAGTGATACTATGGTAGTATAGTGGAGTCTATCATCTATATGCATTTGGCTAAGTGGAGCTTAGGCTTGCTTGCTCAAAATAGATTTTTCCTTATCATTTGAAAACAGTAAGTTTTTGTTTGACAAAAATCACCCAAGGAACCACCAATAGAAATTGGTGAACCTTAAACCCTTGTTCAACCACAAGTTTTTAACTTAGAAATTTGGATGATGAGATTCTTGATAGCTTCCATGTCTTGATGCTCAAATTGTCCTTTGCCAGGGACATGGCTAAGTACTTAGATTTTACACTCTGCAGAGGTGGTGCACTTTACCCACAAGACTTGGTTTCCCAAGACAAGATCTTTCAGAAGCCTTCCCTTAGACCAGAATGGACGCGTTCCAACCTATCATTCCCCTACCACCAACTGTCCATTTGGCTAAGTTCTTGCAACCTATATGATCCAGGCAGAGCCCATAATGCCATGTGGTTGCACTTGAAGCTTCTCAACATTTGACATCTCAAATCTCTTTGTTCCTGGGTGGCCATCCACAAGTGAGATACACAAGGTAAACCATAGAAATGGGACTTGTGAACCACTCAACACAAACCATTCCTTCCATTCCACCCAGGTGATTCATTCACTTAGTTGTTTTATCAACAAAACACAAGTCCTTGACTTGGAAATTTTCCATAGTATGAATATATATTCCACCCTTGTTTTCTATTAGCTAAGCTAAGCATGATAGTAGTAGGAATCTTAACTTAGGAAATTCTACTAAGGTTTCATCTACTAGGATTTCCCATAGCATAGTTTACACTTAGCAAAATTCCATGCAAGTCCTACTTAGAAATATCACTAATGCATAGTGAAAATAATAGGACAAAGTATGAAGCATCACTTTCCTTTTTGGTAGAGTATAGGTTCACTTCTTGATCTTTGCAATGTTCACACACTTCAAGTCACTACAATTCAATCAAGCAAATAATATTTCAATCTACCATTCAAGCAATTCATCACATAAAATAATAAAACAAAACAATGCATGCAAGCATGCAAAAGGGTTGTTTTATTTGTAAAAGTGGTTTCTAGTAAGTTATGAACATTTGGTAACACCATTTGGTCATTTTGTAAAGTGGCAAAACCATTTGCAAAAGATTCTACCTCTAAACCATTTTTAAACCAAATCATTATTTCATGTGATTGAAATTGCCTTTAGCAAAGTAATAATTTTTATAGGGTTTACCAAATACATTTTCAAGTCATAAAACTTGGTGTTTGGGGTCAGAGAGTTTATTCCAAAACATTTCTCAAAGGTTTTCTTCCAAAACCATTTTTAACAATTAAACCATATTTTTATTTGACTAGAAATGGTTTAAATCCAAAGTTTATTATTTTGATTCACAAAATACATTTTTGAAACCACCATTTGTTTCCTATGGTCAGTAGGTTCAAAACAAACCATTTGCCAAAGATTTTATCCTCAAAATCATTTTAGAACAATTTTTATATTCTAAACAAGCATACACAAGTTTCTACAAAAACAATCAATTTAACAGAAGCTTTTTACTAAACAAAGTGTATGGTTGGCTAGGGCTTGTTTTTCTGAATCCATTTATATAAAGTTTGCAAAATTTGGACGTGTAGATTAAAAGTTATAGATTTTACAAAATGGAACAACTAATAGATCAATTCTGTTTTAATTCAAACTAGCCGAGACACGTGGCGTGTTTTAATTCGCCGGTACCGCTTCGGTTGGATCAAGCACTGAGAGGCGTTGGATCTAAGTTAGATCATGCGGCACAGAGGCGCTACTTACCTCTTCGTCTAGTTTCTATCCTGTCCTTTGGATCTGCATCTAACGGCTGGCGATGATCTGACCAGACTCTGGCGGTGCTTAGCGGCAGCGTGCGGCGGCGACGCTCTGCTAGCGGCGGAGCTGGCGATAGAGGAAGCAAGGAAGAAGAAGAGATGGCTCACCGTGATCGCCGTGGTGTGGGGAAGCTCAAGGTACTCGCGGTTGGTCAAGGGGCGCACTGGGGTTGCAGGAATTCCTCGTCGGAGTTGCGTCTGACAACGGCCACGCTCTATCGTCATCGAGGGCGGCGCTACGAGTCACGAGGGAGCAAACAGAAAGCACGGTTAGATGCGCAAGGTCATGGCGATGATGCGTGCGTGAAGGAGAAGGAGAGGGGCGGTCAGGTTCTTACCAAAGGAGTCGCCGGAGTAGCAAACAGACGGTGGCGCTACTGTTCGTCGTAGTTGTCGACGCTACAGAGAACGCGCGGGTGAGCTAACGTTACGGGGAGATTTGCCAGGATGTGGGGATCCGGTGAGGGTGGCCGAGGGGTCAAGGGGTGGTGAGAGGTTGCCGGAATCGTCGCCGGAGAGTCGTCGGACAGAGGACGGTGCAGGGGAGGATTGGGCGGCCTGGGGGCATGCTTGGGTGAGGCGACAGAGGGGAAATGGAGAGGAGACGTGGGCGGTTAAGAGGGCGTCGTCAGGGGGAGGTTTAACTGTGCCATTAACGCGAATTAAGCCGAGCGTTATTCGCCTGCAATGGCCGGCGAGGTGAGGGGCGGGGTCTCCGCGGGGAGGAAGAAGATGACGTGGTCGTGTGGCCCATTTGTCAGTGAGTGGAAGAGAGGGGAAGGTGGGTCCTGGCGTTCAGTGGCCGTGCGGGTTCGAACGTGGGTGCGAATCGTTTTCTGCGGGAGAGGAGTAGTGGGCTGGCTGGGCTTAGTTGGGCCAGGCTAGTTGGGCTGGGTTCTTTACATATTTTTTTGTTCTGTTTGGTTTTTCTTTTTCTCTTTCTTAATATTCTGTTTTGATTTCAAATAAGCAATTCAATCACTCATTTGAATTCAAACCTTTGTCAGATTTTGTGTAGGTTTAAATATTGATTAGTAGCACATTCTGATGTCAAATTTGGAAAAAATTTATTCCTTTTTGGGTCTTTTTATTTATTCAAAAAAAAGGCTTTAGTTTTAAATCAAATAGATTTAATAATATTTTCAAACACCATTTAATTTCTTAAACCTTCCAAATCTTTTCAGTAGGTTTTATTTACTTAAAAGGGTGTCAAATAATTCATCTTGAATTATTTGGAAAAGTTTTTAATAAGATTTATTAATCATTTAAAATTTGGATTTGTCTTTATTTCAATGGGATTTGGTCTAAGCCATTTTATTTATTTTGGAAATTCTTTATCATTTTATTTTATTTGGATTGGGATTACAATTCATTCCATTTGCTTATGGATTTGGCCAAGATTTGATTTAGTCTTCAGATATTCTTTATTTTAATATTTCTTTCTTCATCTTATAAAATCCTTATCTTTTTTTATTTAGAGATCCAAACTTGGTGATTCCAATTTATAAAACCTTGTTTAATATTTGTTTATCCTTTTAAATACCTTTAGGATTATTTGCTCACCATTTGGTATGGATTTGCAGATAGGTTCTTTATTAGCTTTGGAAATTACTTTTCCTTATCTTATTAAATTCATAAGATTTTATCTATGGCTCCAAATTAAGTGAAACCAATTTATATGGCTTTATAATATTTCTATTTGTCTTTCTTGATTATTTGTAAATGTTTGTTGACAAATTTTATATGGATCAAATCCATAGGCTTGGAGATACTTGGAAATGATTTTTATTCCATTAGGGTTTTAGGATTTGGATTTATTTTCCAAGTGTTTAAATTTCCAGATACATTCATTGAGGAATGCATTTCCCTTGATTTGGATTTTGTTGAATTCAAACTTTAATTACATTTTGTTCAAGATGGGATTTTTGGTTTCCATTTAGAAACAAAAGTTTCTTTTCACCCTTATTTTCAACAATAATTTATTTTGTTTATTTTATTTTTCACATTACAAGATTTGGAAACTCTTGGGATGTGACAATTTTATGCTCTTTATGCAACCTTCAATTATGTTTCTAGTATCTACAATCCACTTAAATAAACTCTAAGTAAAAGCTTTGATAAAGAAATAAAGTATAAAGCTTGTAAGTAAAACTAGGATTGGTTTATCAAGGGGTTATGATCATATATGCTTAAGGCATATAGTTGGCATGGTAACAAGCAAGTATTTGCTTGCACATTCAACTAGTGGTATTAGGCTTGCATCAGTATCAGTATAAGCTTGCTAAGTTTCAAGTGTTAGCTTGCAAGTATTGGCTTGCATAGGTCAACTTGATTAGTAAGGCTTGCTAAAGTAGAGTATCTTGCAAGTGTTAGCTTGCCTTGTGCAGAGCAGTGGTTGAAGTTCTCCTCTGCTTCTTCTTCGTAGTATCCTCCTTCCTCCTCGTATCCTTGGTCGGTACTAGCGTCTATAAATAAATACGAGGTACACAATCACCAAACAATACTTAACTAATTTCAATCATCACACAAAAGGGTCGTATGGATGATCTAGCATCATCACTAACATTACAAGATTAAAGCTTGGTTTAAATTCTTTTATTTTTAGAAAAGTAATTTCTACTCATTGAAAAACTACTTAAGATTTAATATTCTCCAAACCAAACATGGGATCATGTTGACACATGTCATCACCACATATTTTAGCCCATAGGAATATGATTTAAAGTGGTGTCCCAATTTAATAAGGTTTAACCTTTTATTTTACTTAAATAAAGTGACTAGAAATGCCTATGTGGCATTCTTTTATTACTTGAACATTATTTATGCAAGTAAACCCAAATGTTTTTATATATTCTGAAAGGTATGATCAAATGTGATTTTTGAGAGTTGGAATCAACTCAAAAGCTTTTATGATTTAAATTTGAAAAATGTTTGAATGCAGAAAAGGTTCTGCCTTGTTATTTTTACCAAGGTTGATCTATAGATTCAAATGATTTGAATCTAACGGGCTTGGATTAAGCATTTCAAGACCTTTCTAACAAAATTGGTTTCATTCAATTTGGTGCACTGAATCGAGCTGGGTTGATTTTTGAAACTAGGTACAGAACTGTGTTTGAAATAAAATGGAAAAAGTTAAATTCAAACGACTGGGCTGCGCGGGAAACGATACTGGGCCGGCCTGCTAAGCACAACGCTTACGCGGGCTGGTTAAGTTGCTGTCCCCACGCGTCAGTGAGACATGGGGGTGCGAAACGGTACGGGGCAACGTGGTGCGTTGGATTAGAAGTAAGATCAACGGCTAAGGGTCGTCGTCGACGATGAACTAGTCACTGGCGAGCTCGAACCCTAGCGGCGCAGTGGGGGTCGTCGGGGGATCTCCGGGGCTCAGGCGAGGGTCGGCGATGCGGGCGAACGACGAAGTCGATGACGGCGAACCTCCTGGTACCGGCAGCTTCTCCTGGGGCGGCTCCAATCGCTGGCTCCCTTCTTCTCCAGCAGCGGCGGGCTCCGGCCAAATTCCGGTGATGCGCTGCTCGCCTTGCTTCGGGACTGAGGCGGGGTGGTTCTGGGTGAGAGGGGAGTGATATGGTGTGCTCAATTCGGCTGGGGGTGGCCTCTATTTATAGTGGCGAGAGGGGACCGACGGGCGCAAGCTGAGCTCGTCGTGGTCGATGGCACAGAGGGCTATCGGCATGGGCGATGGTAGGGGCGGTGCTGTGCTCCCTGGCAAAGCTCAACGACGTGGTGGCGAGGCGTGGGGCGGTGCTAATCGGTCGGAACGCGGCGGTGCTCTGCGCGTGCCCGACGGAAGTTTTTATGGCGCACGACGTGCGTGGTCCCTGCGGCGGCGAACGAGCGTGTCTGTGGGGTTGCTGGGACGGTGGTGATCGTGTATGCACGCGGCGAGGGCGGCGCGCGGTCTGTGGTTGTCTGTCGAGCGTGGCGCGCTCTCGACATGGTTGCAGAGAAGGTTGGCAAGGTCTGTGCGTGTGGTCCAGGGGCTGGCATCGCTCGCGGCTTGGATAGGGAGTGGCGGTGGGGTGCTAGCTTGCTCCCAGACAAGGTTGGCGAGGCTAGTGCTGCTGCTAGCTTGCTGTCCACACTGGGGTGACATGGTGAGGCTCGGCTGTTCAGCATTGATGACATTGCCAAGCTTACAGTGGGTCTAGTGCTTAGTTAAGTTTGCTAGATGATCTACTGAGGTTGTTGTGAGCTAGAGAGGGAATCAGTTAGGCACAAATCACTGCTCACAATAGTGTTTGGATTTTGTTTGATTTGAATCTGCAAGGTGTTTGATGAAATGGCCGCATTACTTCAAGTTTTAAATTTTGAAAAGATTTTTGGTGGGTGTGCTAGGTAGGTGCTGGTGAGTCTGTAGATGCTTGGGTTTTGAAAGTTGAGCTTGTTTGAGTGGTTTTTGAAAAAGTGGGATCTTTCCATATGATATAGATTCAATTTTAAACTGTCCTTTAAACTATGCATTCAAATGTTTTTGGATGATCACAAAGTGGGCCTTGATACTTTGTTATGAGTACTATCAAGGGGTGCAAAGATCCAAACAAGTTTCTATTAAGTTCTGAAAGTTAGAGACAGCCAAAGTAGGCATGGGAGTTAAATTGGTCAAAATGACCATTCACTCATTTTGTTTGTTTTGATTTATTTGTCTTTGGGAAAAGTGTGGAGATTGTTTAGATGATGTTTATTTCACCTAAGAATCCTTTTACAAGCAAATAAACACATAAACAAGGCAATTCAAAAGAATTCAAAATGGGATGCATACACACATGCATGCTTTCATATTTTTATTTAGAAAAGTTTTTGTTAACCATAATTTTGAAGATTAGAGTTTGATGATCCAAGTTTAGTATTTTTGGGATGTTTCAAACCTTCCCCCCTTAAACAAAATCTTATCCCGAGATTTGAAAAAGGATGAAAAGATTACCTAGGATTTGAAGAGATCGGGAAACTCCGTCTTGATGTGATCTTCGCGCTCCTAGGTAGCTTCCTCTTCTGTGTGGTTGCTCCACTGAATCTTGAGAAACTTGATGCTTCGGGTTCTGGTGGTTCAGAAAGCTTCTTCCAAAATATGGATGGGTACTTCAGGATATGTCAGGTCATCGTTGATCTCTATGGTCCGGTGATCAATATTCTTGAACACTTCCGTCTTCTCCGGAACTTCGAGGCACTTGCGAAGTAATGAGATATGGAACACATTGTGCATGGCTGACATCTCTTCGGGTAGTTCCAATTGATACGACACTTCTCCTCGACGGTTCAGAATTTTGAAAGGTCCGATATATCTGGGGGCTAACTTTCCTTTGAGTTGGAAACGCTGCATTCCCTTCAATGATGACACTTTTAGATATACAAAATCTCCTATGTTGAAGGCGAGGTATGGACGTCTCTTGTCGGCGTAACTCTTCTGTCTAGACTGGGCTGTCTTGAGGTGCTCACGAATCTTGTGAACCTTCTCTTCTGCTTCTCGTAGGATATCGGGTCCGGAAATCTGACTCTCTTCTACTTCTGACCAGTTCAAAGGGGTGCGACACTTCCTTCCGTACATGAATTCAAATGGGGCCATTTGCAAACTAGCTTGATAACTGTTGTTGTACAAAAATTCTGCAAACGGCAGACCGTCTTCCCACTTAGATCCATATTCTAACACACATGCTCTCAACATATCTTCGAGTATTTGATTTACTCGCTCCGTTTGTCCGTCGGTCTGAGGGTGATACGCGGTACTGAAATCTAGGCGGGTTCCTAAACCTTCCTGAACTTTCTTCCAGAATCTCGAGGTAAACTGAGTTCCTCGATCCGATACAATGTTCTTAGGGACTCCATGCAAACTGACGATTCTAGCGATGTATAACTCCGCTAGCTTCGAACTCTGATATGTGGTCTTGACGGGTAAGAAATGGGCGACTTTGGACAATCGGTCAACTATGACCTAGATAGAGTCATTTCCCCTACTAGAAGTAGGCAATCCGGTGATAAAGTCCATTCCAACGGAATCCCATTTCCATCCCGGAATCTGCAATGGTTGCAACAATCCAGCAGGTCTTTGATGTCCGGCCTTGACTCGCTGATATATATCACACTTGGCGATATAGCTTCCGATTTCTCTCTTCATCTTATGCCAACAAAATTGCTCTTTCAAATCTTGATACATCTTAGTTCCTCCGGGGTGGATAGAATAAAGAGTATCATGAGCTTCCTTGAGAATAACTTCTTTGCACTCAGAATCTGCTGGTACACAAAGGCGTCCTTTGTACCACAGAAATCCTCCTTCATCTTCGGTGAATCCGGGTACTTTGCCTGTACCGATACGACGCTTGATTCCGTCAATACTAGCATTTCCTTTCTGCGCCTCTTTGATCTGGCTGATCAAAGTGGGTTGAAGTTCTATGCTAGCCAAAAATCTTTCACTCATTAATTCCATTCAAAAATCTTCCATCTCTTTGTGCAAGCTTGGTTGCTCCTTCAAAATCACGGAGTTCAAGCGGCACGGCAATCTGCTAAGGGCATCTGCTAGCACGTTGGCTTTACCAGGGTGATAGTGAATGTCCAGATCGTAATCCTTGATTAACTCAATCCATCTTCTCTGCCTCATATTCAACTCCTTCTGAGTGAATATATACTTCAGGCTCTTGTGATCCGAATAAATCTCACAACGATTTCCCATCAGGTAATGCCTCCATGTCTTCAGGGCTAGAACTACGGCTGCGAGTTCGAGGTCATGGGTTGGGTAATTTTGCTCATGTTGTTTCAGTTGTCGGGATAGATAAGATATAACTTTGCCTTCTTGCATTAGCACACATCCGAGACCGATCTTGGATGTGTCACAATACACGTCGAAGGGCTTTGTGATATCCGGTATGATTAAGATTGGGGCTGAAATCAATATCCTTTTGAGTTCTTGAAAACTTGCTTCACATTTGTCTGTCCATTCAAACTTCTTGTCCTTCTTCAGCAATTGGGTCATGGGTCTGGCGATACTCGAGAATCCTTCTACAAACTTGCGGTAGTATCCCGCCAATCCGAGAAATACACGAACTTGGGTTTGAGTGATTGGGGCTTGCCAATCTTTGACATCTTTCACTTTTGCAGGATCAACGGCAATTCCTCCGGCTGATACAATGTGGCCGAGGAATCCTACCTCCTGTAACCAGAATTCACATTTGCTAAACTTGGCATACAGCTGATGCTCTCTAAGGGTTCCAAGAATGATCCTTAGGTGTAGCTCATGTTCTTCTTCTGATTTGGAATAAATCCGAATGTCTTCGATAAAAACAACGAAAAACTTATCCAGGAAGTCCATAAAAATCTTATTCATTAGATTCATGAAATAAGCGGGGGCATTGGTTAATCCAAAAGACATGACAATATACTCGTATAATCCATATCTAGTGGTAAAGGCAGTCTTTGGAATATCCTCTGCACGAATTTTGAGTTGATGATAGCCTGTTCTAAGATCAATCTTAGAAAACACTTGGGCACCGATCAACTGATCAAACAAATCTTCTATCTTGGGTAATGGGTACTTGTTCTTGATAGTGACATCATTCAACTTCCGATAATCCGTACACAAACGGTTACCTCCATCCTTCTTGTCCACGAATAAGACAGGTGATCTCCATGGTGACGCACTTGGTTGAATCAATCCAATTTCCAGCATGGAATCCAGTTGCTTCTTTAGTTCCGCTAGTTCCGACGGGTTCATACTATAGGGTCTCTGGGCTATGGGTCCTGTTCCGGGGATTAGTTCAATGATAAACTCGATATCCCGATCTGGGGGCATACCGGGCAAAACATCTGGAAATACATCGGGGTATTCACAGACTATCCGGACTTGGTCAATGGTAGGTTGGGCTATACTCTTGTTGCACTTGAATTTACGAGGTAAGGTTTCATATATATGCTCGACTGATATTCCGGCTGTACTGGTCATGGTGATGGATTTCTTGGCACAGTCAATCAATCCTTTATGTTTGGACATCCAATCCATTCCTAGTACCACTTCCAAACCTTTAGTTCCGAGTACTATCAGGTTAGCATAAAAATCTATGCCATGGATTCGGATAGGGACGGCTTTGCAAATTTTCCTAGCCTTGGTGGTTGAACCAGGAATTTGGACAATCATAACATGCTTCAGTTTTGTTGGTTGAATCTTACTAGTGCAGGCAAATTCTTCGGTGACAAATGAATGCGATGCACCAGAATCAAACAACACTCTTGCAAGTACTGAATTAACAGAAAACATACCCAGCACGACGTCTGGCGCTTCCTGAGCTTCTTTGGCATGCATGAGAAAAAGACGGCCGTTGCGGTTGAGCGAATTCCCTGGGGCAAACATTCTTCCTTGTTGAACACAATGCTGCTGCTGAGCTGGGGCATTTGCATTGGGGGCTGCAGCATTCTTCTTGTTGGGCACTCGTTGGAGTAGTGACCCTTATTTCCACAGTCATAACAAGTCACTTGCGACTTGTCCTTTGATGCAACAGGCAAACCATTGCTTCCAGTCCTCGGGGCAGTGTTGGTGTTGGTGGTAGCATTGTTGTTGTTGAACTTAGGTGGGGCACAGTTGAAATTGCTAGAGTTGCTGGGGTTGTTGTGATTTCCTCCGGGCCTAGGGTTTCCACAGTTGGGATAGGTCGGACGGTTCATCGGGGGTCTGTTGGTTCTCGGGGCAAATCCTGAAGATGGGTTAGGGCGATACTTTGGGGTCTGATGGGTTCCTGGTTGATGCATCATGCGACGCTTGCGGTTTTCATTGGCTTGGTTGATCTTTCCTTCCATTTGGATGGCAGAGTCGACAAGAGCTTCAATATCAGCAAAGGGGATATTGACTAACACCGTCTGCATCTCATCGTGTAGACCATTCAGGAATCTTTCTTTCTTCTTGGCTTCGGTGTCGATCTCATCCGGGGCATACCTAGCTAATGACAAGAATTTGTCACAGTATTCCACTACGGTCATCCTTCCTTGCTTCAGTTCTCTGAACTCGTCTCTCATTCTCTTGATCGAACCTGGTGGCACATGGGTTCTGCTGAACTTGACTTTGAATTCCTCCTAGGTCATCATCTGTCCTCCGGTCATTGCACGAACGCTGTTCCACCATGCTCTGGCATCTCCGGCTAGATAGTGGGTGGCGAACAGAACTTTCTCGTTAGCTTCCACTCCCGCGACTTCTAGGTTATTTTCCATGGTTTGCAGCCAATCGTCGGCTTCTGGGGGCTCTTCTAACTTAGTGAAAATAGGTGGGTTGGTGTTCTGGAAATTCTTGTTCTTAGATCCATGGTTGTCCTGATTTCCGTGGCCTTGATTGTTGTGGTATAGCTGAGCTATCTGTTGAAGGGTGGCTAGGTTGGCTTGACGTTCCGCTCTTTCAGCTTCGCGGTCAGAAACCAACATTTGCAGGATCTGCAACATCGGGTCCGGGGATGAACCACTTCCTCCGCGTGGTATCTGTAGATTGAGATAGATCATGAGAAAAGAGGGAAATTTCTAAGGTTTTGGGACTTTGAAAAGTTTTTAAAGTTTGACTCAGATTTTTCTAGCAACATGCTTTTCATTCATTCATTCATAGCACACGATACAAACACACACCACAACAAGGTAAACATATGGTTTTAGGAACCATTCTGGAAACTACGATACAGTGGGACCGAATACTACTCACTACGCTAGTGCTCAAGTGCTAGTACTCCTCGGAGTCGGTGTAGTCGTCATCCTCATCATCATCGTCTTCATTGATGAAGGCGAAATCCTCCTCATCAGTGAAGAAATCCATAGCCTGATCCTCCAGAAAATCGTCATCATTGCTGAGATAGGAGTAGGGGTCTCCACGAAGATCCTCTCCGGCATTCTCCCTTTCTTCCAACTGCATGTCTTTCTCGTGGATGGTCTCCTCCAAAGACGAGATACGGTGGCAAAGACGGGCAATGATGCACTCCTTCTTGTCGAGCTGACGGCGGCGAGACTTGCGATCCTTTGCTAACATGGCGATGGTCTGATCCTTTGTCTTGATAATGGCGGACTTGTGGTTGGAGTAGTCACGACAATTATCCAACTCCTGCTGACGATCGTACATCATGAAGCTAAGGTGGTCCAACTGATTCTTCAGCTCGTGGTGGTATGGGGCTTCCAGTGGCTGTCCATTAGCCTCACGCCTTGGGCAAAACTCTAAGCGGGTACCCTTGATCTGGTTGATACTCTGCCCACATAGACGGGTAAGAGCTTCCTGCATGGCCCTGGCAAGTCCATCGAGCCAGTTGTTCTCTCTTAAGGTAAACTGAATTCCCTCAGCAGTGGGGGGTTCAATCTTTCCTCTGAGACTTGCAACAATTAGGCACTACAGATCTTCTCCTCCTTGATCATTGAGCTGATCTCCGAAGAACTCGGGGTGCGGACGCTCCAGAAGTTCTGAAAGTTGGTCCAAATCCCTCTCAAAGATAAGGTCTCCTCCATTTCCCAACTGGTAAACTTGCTATACTTCATGTCCATCTAAAGGAATATAATATGAGTAAGTTAGTAGAGTGATCAAGTGTGTCAAATTTTATGTATTTTGCAAGAGTTTTTGAGGAACATGAATTTTCATGAAAGAATCAAAGTGATAAGAATGGGAATGAGTTTTTGTAAATATTTGCTTTCTTTGGTTTTGAAACGAAGTTTTTGATTCCAACGTCCAGTCTAACTAGGGTCTCCTATGGTCAGGATGGCTCTGATACCAACTTGTCAACACCCGAATTTTTAATCCCAGATGCCTGTTATGCCATACATCGCAATCCCAGGATTACCATTTTTGCGAGACATAACAGAATTGAATACCACAGTACATCATCCATTAAAAACCATACATAAGGTCTTACACAAATAAGGATCTCATGATCCAGTTCTTAATACAACTCAAGCAGCGGAAATACGTAATAATAACGGTAGCGTAGGCGAAGCTCCATCTTCGGGGTCATAGGCAATGCTGACGATGGGAGATGATCCTAGTTGTCGTAACCTTCCCGGGGTCCATACTCCAGGTACTCCTCGTCATAGTCTGGCCACGGGAATAGCCAGGGACAAAGCCATGAGTACTCTTTAAGTACTCGCAAACTAATACTAACAAGTGAAGGGTTTTTTTGTAGTAGGACACTAAGCTCTAGGGTTGTTTTGCAAAAAGCCAGATTTACATCCACTAAGCTTAGAAGTAAGAAAATCTAGTTGAAGTTCTATAACACCTAAGTGGGAACTTGTATTTCATATCACAACTCTGTTGTGGTCAAGTCAAAATCTCAATTAATTTCACAAGTTATTTTGAAAACATCTGACGGGGGAACAGTATGGCCACTCAATCGTCCATAATCATGACGCGGCTATTCGAATAGTTTGTCACTCTGCAGAGATTGTACACTTTCACCACAACATTCGATACATCCGTCAGGAACAAATCCTGAATTCACCATACTCAGTATGCCGATAATCAATCCTAACCTTTCAATTACACGCCCTAGTATAAGCACCTCTCTTGTGAGTTTGGCCTCCCAACCATGACCAACTGTCTTCTTGGGTACTGCATAGGTGGACAATCTTCACAAGGTAGCCTCAGCTCAGACCTTGGCCGTGAGGGAACTAATACTAAGGTATATAAGTTTCCAGTCAAGCCCTACCCAAGTCTCGGGTATTGTGGTTGTACGGTAAAATTGGAATGGTATCGCATCCAGACAACCATCAGTTTTATAAAGGGCTAAGGCTCATGCCTCAACATTTTCATCACCATAAACTATCTGGTGTTCGGAAACACATGTCCAAAACATCTCAATAGAATGATCCATCATTCCAAGGTTTTCATAACCATTTTTCCACCAAGTATTCCCATCTAAGTTGATCAGGTTTTATGCTTAGCACTAGCATCTACAAGTGGGGGTAAGTACTAATGAGGGGTGGTAACCTAGTGGAGTTTAACTAAGTTCAATCTCATGCCTTAGGATGACATAAAGATTATCTAGCTTATACCAAATTTTATGCTCTTTATGCAACCTTCAATTATCTTTCTAGTATCTACAATCCACTTAAATAAACTCTAAGTAAACGCTTTGATAAAGAAATAAAGTATAAAGCTTGTAAGTAAAACTAGGATTGGTTTATCAAGGGGTTATTATCATATATGCTTAAGGCATATAGTTGGCATGGTAACAAGCAAGTATTTGCTTGCACATTCAACTAGTGGTATTAGGCTTGCATCAGTATCAGTATAAGCTTGCTAAGTTGCAAGTATTAGCTTGCAAGTATTGGCTTGCATAGGTCAACTTGATTAGTAAGGCTTGCTAAAGTAGAGTATCTTGCAAGTGTTAGCTTGCCTTGTGAAGAGTAGTGGTTGAAGTTCTCCTCGGCTTCTTCTTCGTAGTATCCTCCTTCCTCCTCGTATCCTTGGTCGGTAGTAGCGTCTATAAATAAATATGAGGTACACAATCACCAAACAATACTTAACTAATTTCAATCATCACACAAAAGGGTCCTATGGATGATCTAGCATCATCACTAACATTACAAGATTAAAGCTTGGTTTAAATTCTTTTATTTTTAGAAAAGTAATTTCTACTCATTGAAAAACTACTTAATATTTAATATTCTCCAAACCAAACATGGGATCATGTTGACACATGTCATCACCACATATTTTAGCCCATGGGAATATGATTTAAAGTGGTGTCACAATTTAATAAGGTTTAACCTTTTATTTTACTTAAATAAAGTGACTAGAAATGCCTATGTGGCATTCTTTTATTACTTGAACATTATTTATGTAAGTAAACCCAAATATTTTTATATATTCTGAAAGGTATTATCAAATGTGATTTTTGAGAGTTGGAATCAACTCAAAAGCTTTTATGATTTAAATTTGAAAAATGTTTGAATGCAGAAAAGGTTCTTCCTTGTTATTTTTACCAAGGTTGATCTATAGATTCAAATGATTTGAATCCAACGGGCTTGGATTAAGCATTTCAAGACCTTTCTAACAAAATTGGTTTCATTCAATTTGGTCTGTGCGTGTGGTCCAGGGGCTGGCATCGCTCGCGGCTGGGACAGGGAGTGGCGGTGGGGTGCTAGCTTGCTCCCAGACAAGGTTGGTGAGGCTAGTGCTGCTGCTAGCTTGCTGTCCACACTGGGGTGACATGGTGAGGCTCGGCTGTTCACCATTGATGACATTGCCAAGCTTACAGTGGGGCTAGTGCTTAGTTAAGTTTGCTCGATGATCTACTGAGGTTGTTGTGAGCTAGAGAGGGAACCAGTTAGGCACAAATCACTGCTCACAATAGTGTTTGGATTTTGTTTGATTTGAATCTGCAAGGTGTTTGATGAAATGGCCTCATGAGTTCAAGTTTTGAATTTTGAAAAGATTTTTGGTGGGTGTGCGGTGCTGGTGAGTCTGTAGATGCTTGGGTTTTGAAAGTTGAGCTTGTTTGAGTGGTTTTTGAAAAAGTGGGATCTTCCCATATGATATAGATTCAATTTTAAACTGTCCTTTAAACAATGCATTCAAATGTTTTTGGATGATCACAAAGTGGGACTTGATACTTTGTTATGAGTACTATCAAGGGGTGCAAAGATCCAAACAAGTTTCTGTTAAGTTCTAAAAGTTAGAGACATCCAAAGTAGGCATGGGAGTTAAATTGGTCAAAATGACCATTCACTCATTTTGTTTGTTTTGATTTATTTGTCTTTGGGAAAAGTGTGGGGATTGTTTAGATGATGTTTATTTCACCTAAGAATCCTTTTACAAGAAAAGAAACACATAAACAAGGCAATTCAAAAGAATTCAAAATGGGATGCATACACACATGCATGCTTTCATATTTTTATTTAGAAAAGTTTTTGTTAACCCTAATTTTGAAGATTAGAGTTTGATGATCCAAGTTTAGTATTTTTGGGATGTTACAGAGAGAGACCCCATCTTAATAAAAGCATAGTAATAAGTGAGGCAGCAGCAACACCACCCTCCTCTCCACTCACTGCTCGACCCCAGTACCCCACACTCCCTATCCACTGCCCCTCTGCCCAACCAGTAGCTAGAACCCTGGCCTATGCCCCCTCTTGGACTTGGTCCACCATGCACATGGCCTCTTCGGGATATAAGGGATCAGGCCACCACAGAACGCCTCCTCTGGCTCATTTCACCCCCAAGCCTTCTCTGAGCCACCCCAAGTCCTCCTCCACCCTCTCCCCATCTCCCCTTCCCATGAACCCGAAGCTCCCTCTCATGAAGCCACGAGGAAGGAGATAGCCATGCAAGGGCTACAATGCCTCTTTTCCCTCCGTTCTTGCTCTAGATATTTCCTCTCGCCAAGCCCCAGCTAATATCGCTCTCCTTGGTGGCATGTAGGCGCCCAGGAGGCATCTTCGTCGAGCTCCGCAAGCAACCGTGCAGGCCCGCGCACGCCGCCATAGATCAGTTGCCAACCAGGCCTTCCCGCCCCTCTGTAGGATCGTCATCGACCACCGCGTCGCCTCCGCCGCTCCCCGTTGCCTCTCCATGCCTACAAGTGAGCCCCCGGGTCGCCTTTCCGCCGCCTAGGTTTACCCTCGACAGTGTTCTGTCAAAGGGAGGAAGACAAAGGGCAGTCATTGATCACGACTAGATCGTGCGGCCGATGCTGCCCCATACCCCTTCGGGGTCCTTCCCCCACTGACTAGCGGGCCCTAGCGTCAGATGTTTAAACGCACGTGGGCGCGCAGCTATGAGGCCGAATGGGCCGGCCCATCGCACCCCTGCCCGAACTGCAGCACCGCGGCCCGCTAGCACCCTTACCCTTTTTCATTTTTGAATTTTCTTTCCAGATCTGATATTTAGCAGGTTGGTTTAATTCAAAATAAAAATGGAAAACCACCCGAAATTCCCATATCTGAAATTCCCTAGATACCATCATGTTTTCCAAAACATGATGTACCCTTGGTTATCTCAGAATGTTTAGATATTAATCATATTAAATCAATTTCCAGAGAGTATCTAATACACTCTTTAAATCTTACCTATAGTTTTACAACTCCAAATGGCATGAGCCATTTTGGTACTTAAAGGTATGACAAGTACCTTGTATGACATCCTGGCCCAACCAAAATGACTTCTTAGTTTGCCCTTGGTGAAAATAACAAAATCAGGCCATTTCTGCATTTAGAAAATTCCCTAGGTAAAATCAAAGGTGGTTTTGACCTAATTCCATCTCCCAGCTTACTTAAGTGCTAATATCTATCAAACACCAGGATTTCATAATTTATTGAGCAATGGTACATTTATTAGGAATTAAATTGTTCTGTTCATGGTTTATTACCTAATAAATTGACTATTGTAGCTCTGAATTTCCAAATTGAGTGATTCCAATTTCTATAGAGAGGTATTACCAATACCTAACATGTTTACTTGGATTCACATCCAAATATCTCGTAGATTAAATATGGTTAAAAAGACAAAATTCTTCTAGTACTACGTTTGGGATTTTCCTGAGGGCATTCTAGTAAATATTTTGAAATTATTCCAACTCCTCTTGAATAAGTCCATGAAATATAACCTAATCACCCAAGGAAATATTTTTTGGATCTCCAAAACAAGTCTGGTGAATTATTTCCTGAAACTAGAGTTTTATTCACTATAAAAATCACTATAAATCAATGGTAATTGATAAAATAGTGAAACCGCTTTTTTTTGGTTTAATTTTATCAATATATATCTAAGGATATCATTTTTATATAATGGTGTCATACAGAACATGTCCTTGGTCAAAAACCCCTCTCTTAGGTAGTTCCTAGACTATAAATCCAAAAGGACCTTTTTCCAATGCCTCTAACTCTTCTACCAATCTAATCAAACCAATCATGCAACACCCTACTGATGTATATCATGTGTTTATATTTTTCTTTCTGTATGGTTTGATGCTTGTATGCATCGTATTGATGGTGGTGTTGTTTGTTTGCATGTATGTTCGATAACGGCGATAGTGGCGTTTGTGTGACGTTGAGAAGAAGGAAGCATTGGGTTATTCTTCTTATTATTATATTTGGTATTCTGGTTTTCAAAAGAAGTCACGGGACATCTCGCTGGTCACAGGCAAGCCACCTTCTTGCTTATACGCCTTGTCCTACTGTTTTACTATGCATGTTTTATATACTTTTATACAAGGTGCATTGGTTTACTATGAAATACTTTATACCTGGTAGTGGCTTGGCTCCTCAACTAATTTCCATTTGTACTATTAAGTACAACCCACTTGGATGACACCTACTTGCCCCTAGTATGGTAGATGGTGTATAGCACCATGCCCTTTGGAAACCCCGTTTTAGCCGAAGCAAAACCATGGGATGGGAAACCCCGAAAAAGTTTACAAGAATATTTTATGAGAAAACCTTGGCGTGGTTTGGCATGCCAAGTGAGTTTAAAAAGGAGAAATGTTTTGGTTTTACAAAAAGGTTGGTCGAAAGATGGAGGAAAAAGGTTTACGAAAACGCACCGGGCTGTGTAGTTTTGCTAGAACAATTAACCCGTGCAACCACATTACTCTGGAATGGGACAGGGCTGGGCTGGAAGATTGTATATTTTGGTATAGGTGCCTCACAAATACAACATGGGACGTCAATCTCTGGAGGTTGGGCCTTCACCTGTAAAGGCCCATGTGAGACATTGGCCTGGAGAAGGTACAAACTGTCTAAGGACGGCCAAACATTACTATGAGCCCCTCATTGAAAGCGCCCACTTTGTGCAGTGTAAAATGCACTCCGGTTTGTCCACGGTACCCGACGTCCTGGTATGAGGGGAACGACTCATAGGGTAAGCACTTATATTGGAGTGGGCATTCCGAAGGTCTTGACCGGTTACTCGACCCACAATCGGTGTAGATCAGGGTAGGGTACAAGGATGGCACGGGTAAAGTGTACAACCTCTGCAGAGTGTAAATATATTCGAATAGCCGAGTCCTCGGTCATGGACAGTTGGGAAGGTTGTTGTAGAGTGGTGCTGGTTTTGATTTCAAAAAGGATTTCAGAAAAGCACTGGCTTTGGAAATGTTTTGACCATGGGATAGTCGTAAAGGATATACGGTTTGACCATGGGATGGTCGGAAAAAGTAGGAAGGAGTTTAGTCATGGGATGACTGGAAGGAAAAACAAATGGGTGACCCAACCCTAGTGTTTTACAAAACTTTTCAAAAAGGTTTCCAAAATGTTCTACAAAAGTTTTTCAACAAAGATATAGAGACATGATATATCTACAAGATAAACTAATTTATAGAAGACCCTCTTATGGAGCCATCCTACCACAACCATATCGCATATCCTTTATTATTGTTCTCTTAAGGTGGTTTGCGAGTACATTCAAAGTACTCACCGACATTGTCCTTGGCTATTTACTTGGCCAGACTTATAGAAGAAAGAGGAACGATGGAGATTGCTAACGTCTATGCAATCTATGCCGTCTTCCCAGTCAGTCGCCTGTAGGATAAGGCATGACATGGGCTCTGCATTTAAAGACTTCCGCTATTTGTGATGTAATTGCCATATTGGCCATATTGTAAGTATATGTATTCGATACTTTATGGATAATGTAATGATACTAGTCGGTTATGCTCCGGCTCACTGATCATGGGAATGTGAAATGTATGCATAACGGGGATTCTCGGACCATAAATCCAGGGGTCTGACAGGACCCATGCCCTAATCAGCAGCAACAACAACAGGGGTTCAACAATGTCCCCTATCAAGATTTTTTGTAGCTCGACCAGCGCGTTGGGGAGATTGATCAGACTCTGCATGGAGTGAGTGAAGATGTGAGTGCCTTAACTCACAACTTTAGTCACTTCATGACCAAATTCCCCGACTACTATTAGCAGCATCCGTACCCGCCGCCAAACGACGACAATAACTAAGCATGGCAACAACCAAACTTTGCAATCATATTTTTATTTCTTATTTTTATTTATTTTAATTTCCAGACTAGCATGTTTACTTTAAGTTTGCATTCCTAAATCAAAAACACAAAAAAATTAGTTATAACTTTTATTGCAAATTTGTTTCTTTGGTTTTCTCAGAGATTGCTCAATTTCTGGTGACTTGGCAATAGGGAAATATAGTGGGGATTAGAATCAAGTACGAGAATGAAGCAAGCAAGAGGATGTATCACATTCCTTTCATCACCTCTTCTATAAATTTAAATTGATCCTACAATTATTTACTTGCTTGCACTTGAGTTACTCCCCACCTAGCTTGTTATCCTATACATTCTATTCCTTTGCCAGTGTCCAGTTTTAGCTTTGAAACAATGAGCAATGAACTTGGTTAAAATATTTCTGACATTTTTAAAACAACAAAAAGCATCCAAGAGATGACTTGAGTACATGTTTAGCCCAAAGGATTTGATTTTAGAGACTACTCAACCCCATAGAGCTTAATGTAAATAGACTCGATAGCACCTTTGAATGAAATTGTTTGACAAAATGGATGCTTCGAAGTAGTAGAGATTATGCCACTCCTTTTCTAATAATTATAGTAGGATATTGCTTTACGTGTGTCACTCCAACACTGTCTTACTCCATGGGGAACTATTAACTCTGATGGCCAACGAACGATCTAAATGTGGGAAACCACTTGATTTCAGCTTTTGAGTTATGTAAACGTTTGTAGTTGCAATGCTATGACGGGTAAAATTTTAGTCTCCTCGTGGTTTCATGTTCTAAGTGAATTTTTAGTACTCCTCTGACCCACTATTACTCAATAATTATCTATTGGCATGGTCACGAGTGCGCAACACAGTCCCAATTAACATGTTAAAAACAGTGGCATGATTTCTCTATGAAAGATCTGATGTTTTTGAAAAACAAGGAAAGGAAAAAGGTGCTTCGAGAGTCTTAAAATTTTGACGTGGGAGTAAATGAGTTGTTTTTAATTAAATGTTGTTGGTGCCAACTTGAGTACTGTTAATTGATTAAAGGAACAAGAGCAAAAAGTTTTCATTTCTCAATAAGAGAGAAACCAAAAGGATTTATTTCACTTTCCTAGCTAAACTTTTGACACTCGCTCAGGCATATGATTTATTTTCTAGCAAGATATACGTGGTTAGGAAGTGAACTCAGTGCAATCTTTTGAATACTCGTATGATCATATTTAAGATTGCAGGAATTATGACGAAAAGAATTTGAAACCAATTCGATCTTGTAAGTTCTTTTATTTTAAGTCTCAAATCTCCACTATCCTTTCTTATTTCCTTGTCACTCGAGGGCAAGCAACATCTAAGCTTGGGGGAGTTCATAACTATGAGATTCAACACATTTTTTATGGTTTCTATCCATGGTTTTCGTTTGGATTTGGTGGTTTTCTAGCTTTACCTAACGCTAATACTTCGGTAGCGAAGAAAACTTGGTTTTTAATGTGTGTTTCAGGTTCTGAATATCAACAGAGGTTTTTAACAGTAGAAACACAATATTCAGATGAAAACAAGCAAGTCTCATTTTGGAAGCAATCAAGGGGAGCATACAGTAGCATTAACGAGCAACTATACAGCAGGAATATAGTTCCCGCCGTATAGTTTCCATCTGCTTCGTCTTGTTAAAAGGGACAACTTTATTGAAGAGGTCAGGATCGAAAACAGAACACACGAGCCGCCTGTAACTACCTCGGTGAATTACGCTCCTAGTTTCAAGCCTGGATGAGCGGAAATGGTTAAAATAGTACGGTGGGGCCCAAATGCCACTCACAGGTAGACCTTTCGGCCGTCCTAACCATTTCCAAACATCGGGACAAGAACGGGCGGCGTAATCGGCAGGCGAAGGGATCAACTACATACACAAATGAGTATGCATGCAAGCCACCATACAACAGTACATCAGAGCCATTCCATCTAAAAAGAAAGGAAATATAGCAACGCCATACGGCAAGATCCAAATATCCTAGATAGATATAATAGTTTAGGATATCTCCTCATACATCCAACATCAGAGTATCAAGCGGAAGTGGAAAACAAGATCCGAGTACGGATAAGAAGCAAATCGGCATAAGATGCCCCATAAATAAACACATCCCGCCCACAGATCTCATGGATCCCCGTTCCCAGAATCTCTACACCGAATGATCGTTGCCCACATCGTCCATCTCCTCCACCCAGTATCCATCTTGTGAGTGTACCTGTTCATCTGAACCAATAATTTATCGTGTGAGACCCTAGGGGTACTCAGCAAGTCTTTATGCCTCTAAAGGGGACACAACCTGGGGTGACGCAATTGCAGCAAAAGATAAACCCTAACAATTCTATAGATACTCGCTAACCATCCGCCTAACCAGATTTAGACGGATGTCCGTGAATTAATAATCAACAG
Source organism: Avena insularis (assembly GCA_023614405.1). Classification (NCBI taxonomy): domain Eukaryota; kingdom Viridiplantae; phylum Streptophyta; class Magnoliopsida; order Poales; family Poaceae; genus Avena; species Avena insularis. The sequence goes on along the minus strand of CM042695.1, from coordinate 194,008,996 downwards.
TTATAACAGTAATATTAACAGATCCATCCTCCTCCTCGCTTACCGACGAGGAAGCGAACGAACAAACCCCCATCCGTTGGCAGTTTTATTATCCATTCCATGAGTGTTGCTCTATTTACTAGTCAGGTACTTAGTCAAATTAACAGCGGTATTTTAGTTATGCTTGTCTATGATCGAGAAACTGTGCTCCAAGTCGTCCATAACCGCGGACACGGCTTTCAGAAAGTTTTACCCTGCAGGGGTGCACAAATAGCAACACACACTCGATTAACCTCGGAAAAACCAAATCAAAACCAACAAGGCAGTCACGACAAAGCGATCACAGGATTCAGAAATATTTCAGGGGGCCACCCCATTAAGCTACCCGCAACGGCTGGCTACTGAGATGGACTCAAGGTTTGTGGGGTCAGAACGACTGGGAACCCGAAAATGTGACTGGGCTTGTCGATACAGCGAAAACGGGTCACGGTCCTAAACAGTACAGGTGCAGTACATCGCACAATTTAAATAAAGCAGTAAAGCATGGCATAAGTACAGGATAGTAAATAAAACCTCAAACTAGTTTGTGGCCCCAAGAAATAAGAATGAATCAAGCTCTGGCTCAGGGGGGTTCAAAAGCCTCCTGGATGTGGATAGCGTGAATATTCAAGGAACAGGAATCAAGTACTCGGGTTCCTACGTGACACAAGTGAGCCTGAAAAACCAAATAGCGAATATGGCTTACCGATGCCACTTTCATTAGTTATCCCATTACTACTCAGGTTAAGTTGTTTAGGTACCTTGTTATCCATCAAAAACTCACATACCCTACACATGCTGTTCTACGACTCGCATGGCTCAAACAACTCCTGTAGTAATGGCTCATGGGATGGAGGAACAAGCTTCGGTGGGGTTTAAAAGTAAAGGCTATGCAATACTTGGGGTTCAATTTAATGCAATCGCGACTCAATGATGCAAGAATAAGATAGAGGCAATAGGTACTATATGTATGCAAGCATGTGGTAGTGCTTGCCTAGCAGCTCAGTTGAAGCAAGGGATGGATCTGGGTAGTGCTCCTGGTTCTCTTGATATATCCCCTGCTCAGCGTCTATTCGAGGAAGAACCAAACAAACAAGGGCCAACATAAATAAAGTGCACAAGCATATGAGTAAAATGCAACAAGCAATCAATCATGCCATGATGAATGGTGCACAATTTGCATGGCAATAAAGTAGCATGGCATGGGTGAGGTGTGGAATACAAGAAGTAATCATTTTATTGAGTTTTGGCCACATTTTAACCCCATATTAGTTGCTGTACACTTTATATTTATATGATGCATGCTTCAAAACAAAACAAGGAATGCATAAACGGAAAGGTCTCGTCGAGCTAATCATTTTAGACATATTATTTGTTAAATTTGGACTTGTAAAACAAAAGTTATTAATTAATTAAGGCAAAAGGGCATTTTCTTGTAATTTTAATTAACTTGGAAATTAAGGTGTCCAAAATATATTTTGAATGGCATATTTGAATTCCTCACATTTTTCTGATTTCAAAACATATATTATTTGTATTATTTGGATTTATATTTTAAAAGATATTTAAAAACAGATTTAAATTTGAATTTGAATTAATTTGAAAAAGTTTAAATTCAAACAGACATGTAAATACTTTTTCTACTCGTTCAGTTAGCCACAGACAATGATGGGTAATGCTGGCTGATCGTCAACACGCTGCAGGAAAAGGCTTCCTCATCAGCCGCCCGACCAGAGGCCGGCAGTGGGTCCTGTGGTCAGGGCCACATTGGCCGTCAACGTGGTGCCGGACACGTGGGCGATCCCAGCGGGGTTGTCCATGATGGTCTGGATTCTCCGGGGGTCCTCTTGCAAAATGAACGCCGAGGCTGACATGTGGGGCACTAGGGAGCTCGGGTTGAGGCGGGAAAAACTACAGGGGGCAAACTGCGAAACGGCTCCGGCTGCTGCTGCGCTGCTAACGAATCCGTCCCTGACGGCGGCGGATCGGGCCGTCTTCCGGCGACGGTGGCGACGAATCTAGCGAGAAACTGGCCAAGCCACAAAAAGGAAAAACGCGACGAAGACATCGAGGCGGGAAAAGCTGCTGCAGTACTGCTGCTGAGCCTTGACAAGGCGGCGCAGCAGAAGCGTTCGACGGAAAGCGGCGGAGCTACGGCGAGCTAGAGAGGTGAAGGGGATGTCTAGGGGATCGAGAGGCTCACTAGGAACTCGTCGGTGACGCCGCTGGAGCGAGAGGTGGATCGGATCTGGCGGCGGGCTCGGGGACGTTGGGCTCGGAGCCTGGCGGCGACGCTAGGCTGCTCCGGCGAGGTCCTGGTACTACCCCGCAGCCTAGGCGTCGAAGAGGAAGCAGAGGACGCCCCTGGTGCTCCTGGATCGCCTTGGGGAGCAGCAGGCTGCGTCGATCTTGAACAGGCCGAAGAAGCTAGGGTTTTGGGCCATGGCCAAGGGGAGCTGCAAGGAGAGGAAGAAAAAGGGAGGGGGAGAGGGACCTGGGCGCCTCCTGGATAGGACCTGGGTGGGGTGAGGTGGTTAGGTGAGGGAGGAGGGTAGGGCACATGAGGGGTGGCTTTTGAAAAAGGTGAGGAGGGGGGATCGGGCTAGGTCTCTCCTCTCTCCTTGTTCTTTAGCTAGAGATGGTAAGAGAGAGGACCAGGGGAGGCAGGGGTAGCTCGGGTTAGGTAGGGCTAGGGTTAGGAGAGGCTCGGGTTAGCTAGGTCTAGAGAGAGAAGAGGTGGTCTCGGGTTAGGTTAAAGGGGCTAGGGTTAGGGTTTGGTTTGCTAGGGTTTAGAGGGTAGATAGGGTTTTCAATTGTATTTGAAATGACTCAAACAAACAAAACCCCATCTACACAAAAACAAGAGATAGGGAAGGTGGTGACAAAGCATGGGGTGTTGAGGTTTTGGAGGTGGGGTAAGAGAGAAAAGATTTTGGTTAAGAAGGAAAAGAGACATCTACACATGGAATATAAGCATACCATGATGCTTAACAAACCAAGTTTAGATGCCAAAGGATGGTGGAGAGGGAGATTGATGATTCACTCACAAATTCCAGTAAAACCCAAAAGACTAGAAGGTGGTGGTACTTGCATGGCCCATGCAAAATATTTAATGCCATGTGTATTCTTGTGAGAACAGTAATATTACATGGCATTATTATTATGCATTCCCAAAATTGGAATAAAAGCCAAGCAAAAAGAATTAAAAGGATGCCCCATGTGGAGTAGATGGAGATGACCATATTTGAATAGAAATGGGACTTGCTAGTGTGTATGTGCCACTAGGTATTTAGTAAGCCCAAAAATATCCCACATGATAATAACCCCAAAACAACCCATATGGAAGCTAGGAAAAAGGTTCCACTCACAAGGCTTGCAAAGGTGGCCATGTGGCTCTCATAAACCAATAATGTGGAAACAATATGGTGCATATATGAGAGCATGTGGAGAAAGAATTGGATCCATCCCAACCCACATGAGCTAGAGGTAAAACCAAATAAATTGCAATGCTCATACATGGTGGAATGGTGGAATTATAAGGTGGTGAAAGAAAAGGTGGTGGAGTTGAATAAAAGATATGCCCCCAACTCAACTTGGGCATTTAACAATATATCAAGAACCAAATACAATATCAAGAGGCAAATACAATTTACAATGCATATGAGAGAAGAACCAAAACAAAAGGGTTTTATATGATGCTCAAATGCAAGGTGGCATGATGACATGAGCATGATATAATTATGATGCAACAATTATATATATGAAGTAGCCATTATCTAGACTAGGCTAGTAGCATTGCAATTGTTAGACAATTGGGATGCTACAAGTCTCCCCCACTAAACAAGAATCTCGCCCCGAGATTCCTAGGAAAAAGAAGACAACACAAGGAGAGACGGGTGTTCGAACGAAGGTGACCCTCACATTCCCAAGTTGATGAACAACGGAATGGTGTGACCACTACACCTTGCAAAACTTGCTAGACTTGTTGCGAATCTTGCGTTTTGCTTGAGAAACAACGGGTTAGAAGAGTTGTAGGATTGTCGTGAGACAAGAAGGATAGGATGGACATAGCTCCGGTTTTCTCAAGAAACATGATAAAAGAATAAGATCCACTGGTGAAAGAAAGGACAAGATGATGCATCATGAATAAGAAAAGACACACCGTTAAGATTAAATATTTACTGATACGAGAGAGGATGAATCTTTGTCTCTCCGGAAGAAAAGAGCTAGGTTGGAGAGGTCTGAACCACTATGACAAGAGCATCGTATCTTCTCTCGGATTTGAGAAATGAAGTACGGAAACAATATTGCCTTCAAACAATAGAGTCCCTAGATATAAACAGAAAGATTTAGTTAGACATCGTCGGATTAGATCCTTCTTGCGCCGGTAAGAACCAAGGATCACGCAATTGAGGTGCGCGGATATAACTTCCAGAGACGGATGTGAAGCTAGATCATGGTGGAATCCCGAGAAGCAAAGAATATGGAAGATCTGGAGTTTATTGTAGAGATACTTATTGCTTTCTTTAGCCTTGAGGCTAACGCAATAGATTTGAGGCTGATGGCATCAACCATAATTGGCTTTACCACAGCAAAAGAATTGATGAAACAAAGAGAGATAGTTTCCTTTCATCTTGTTTGGTGATGTAGAGCACCGGTAGAATGACGAGGATAGAAAAGAGTTTGCGTTTGATTCCACCAGATAATTGAGGATTTTGCTCCGTGTAGAAAGGGTGAGATCACCAACAAGATATTATTGATTACTTTCTTCGAGAGAGCACTCCAGAAAAACAAAGACGGAAGTAAAAGTATCGAGGGATAAAGGCCACTTCTAACTTCCGTGGAATGAGTGAAATCGCATTAATTCACCAATTCAATGTACAAGAGCGAATGATAAGAGTAGTGGTATGGTAGCTACTCCATCCCGCACTCAAAGCATTACTCCGCACATGAATAAGAAAACCATGCAACTCAACTACAAAGCATGAAGGTATTGACAACAACTCATGGAACTTCGTTAGAAAACAAGGATAGATGCAAACGATTCGCCGGATTCATAGATAGATAAAGATGATGATGTTGTCGTCATGTCTGAAGTACCAAGCCACCGGAAAGATATGAAGGAAGATTACGGAGAACAACTGCAAGATTCAACATCTACAGAAAAGATAGCACCAACTTGAACAGAAGGAATACAAGATCTGGAAGGTCTTCATGGCCTCCGGTGGATTGAGCATAGACGATAGAACGAGAGGGTTTCAAAAGATCACTTGACGAGACTGGGGTGAAAGAACTCCATGTTCTTCTTGAAAAGATTGAGAGAGATTTAGCAGTCTTGAGGAAAACTTCGGCGGAACGACGATGATAACTTGCCAACAAGGAAACTCCGGGTTTGATTGAAGATGGAAGATGGAATTAACAATGAACTTGCTGATTCCAGAACTGAAGCGATCTATTTAGCAGAAGGACATGGTCGAGATAGGTGACTTCAAAAAGTCAGGAATCTCACTTTGAGACTTTGCACACAGGCAGTGCTCACGAAGCTTGAGAGAAGGAGACACAGATGATCTTCCATGTCCTTCCAAAGATATCGAATAGGCAAGCATATTATCAACATATACCACCATGGATTAACAAGATATTCCCGGAATACCAAGTTCAAAAGGCGAGAGAAACGAACAAATGCTCGAACACTTCCTGAGGTCAACGCTCTTAGAAAGATCAATATTAAGAGCACGGGTTCATGTTGACGAAGATGCACTGGAAGAATAGATTATCTGGTCCTTCGGAAGAGAACAGGAAATGCCACCTGGTTCACATTGTCGATCGGATCACCGGTTACAAAGATAAAGAGCTCTTGGATAAGAAACGATGATAGCTCATACCTCAAGCAAAGCTACCAGAGACGAAAAGATGCAATTCCCTCGTATCCGGAGAATCGTGCCGATATGGGGTTGAAAAAGATGTGCAGCATGATGGACAGATGATAGACCGCCGTAGTGCTTGGAGAAACTCCGGATTGCCAAAGATGCTTGACTATGCATAGATATGATCACGGTGTACTCAAAATCACAGGAGATAACCGTCACCATTTGGAGGATAGCGTTGATAGCATTTCCCATATTCCACTCATGATAAGTGTCATATAGCTATGCCGAGAGCCAAATTACAATCACCAGCATCGGATCGACACATGTTATGTAATTAGCCCAAGAGAAAGGAGATGAAATGAAACTCTAGGATTAAGCGCCGGTGACAACAGAATGAGTTAGCATGGACATGCTGATAAAAGGAAGATAGATAATGTTTCACACACAACTGGAAAGGAGTGTGGAAACACAGATATATCAAAGAAAAATTTTCCGCATTTTTCGGCATTAAAATACCAATAGATGCGCAAAATCACTTATCAGATAGAGATTAGCAACAGATGCTTACACAGAATGTGGAGTTGCTAGAAGGAAGGACACCCTTAAGAAGATGGCACCGGTTAACAAGGAGTCAGATAGATCGCGCCGGTTTTCAAAAGCCTGTCAGTATGGAATGTACCAACAGTTGATAACCAAAAGGCCGATAAAGATAACATGTTGGATGCAACAGATAGACAAGGAATTACACACACACACAACCTATGGTACTACGGAAACCCCGAACACGTGAATCCTAGTTTGAATTTTAAGAAGAGGATTGAAAACGTTACACTACCTTACCAGAAAAGGTTGGGTGGGTGGGTAAGAAGAAAAGTGGAAGCAGTCCTACTCTCGCGTTATGTTTTTCCCTAGTATACATAACTACCAAAAATATTTGCTAGACAGACAACGACCATTTGGCTGAGACCCTGAAGGGCGGGATGGCTCTGATACCAATTATAACTACCTCGGTGAATTACGCTCCTAGTTTCAAGCCTGGATGAGCGGAAATGGTTAAAATAGTACGGTGGGGCCCAAATGCCACTCACAGGTAGACATTTCGGCCGTCCTAACCATTTCCAAACATCGGGACAAGAACGGCGGCGAATCGGCAAGAAGGGATCAACTACATACACAAATGAGTATGTATGCAAGCCACCATACAACAGTACATCAGAGCCATTCCATCTAAAAAGAAAGGAAATATAGCAACGCCATATGGCAAGATCCAAATATCCTAGATAGATATAATAGTTTAGGATATCTCCTCATACATCAAACATCAGAGTATCAAGCGGAAGTGGAAAACAAGATCCGAGTACGGATAAGAAGCAAATCGGCATAAGATGCCCCATAAATAAACACATCCCGCCCACAGATCTCACGGATCCCCGTTCCCGGAATCTCTACACCGAATGATCGTTGCCCACATCGTCCGTCTCCTCCACCTAGTATCCATCTTGTGAGTGTACCTGTTCATCTGAACCAATAATTTATCGTGTGAGACCCTAGGGGTACTCAGCAAGTCTTTATGCCTCTAAAGGGGACACAACCTGGGGTGACGCAATTGCAGCAAAAGATAAACCCTAACAATTCTATAGATACTCGCTAACCATCCGCCTAACCAGAGATAGACGGATGTCCGTGAATTAATAATCAACAGTTATAACAGTAATATTAACAGATCCATCCTCCTCCTCGCTTACCGACGAGGAAGCGGACAAACAAATCCCCACCCGTTGGCAGTTTTATTATCCATTCCATGAGTGTTGCTCTATTTACTAGTCAGGTACTTAGTCAAATTAACAGCGGTACTTTAGTTATGCTTGTCTATGATCGAGAAACTGTGCTCCAAGTCGTCCATAACCGCGGACACGGCTTTCAGAAAGTTTTACCCTGCAGGGGTGCACAAATAGCAACACACACTCGATCAACCTCGGAAAAACCAAATCAAAACCAACGAGGCAGTCACGACAAAGCGATCACAGGATTCAGAAATATTTCAGGGGCCACCCCATTAAGCTACCCGCAATTTGGCCAAGCTCTGAGACGGACCCAAGGTTTGTGGGGCCGGCTGTAAATGACTGGGAACCCGAAAATGTGACTGGGCTTGTCGATACAGCGAAAACGGGTCACGGTCCTAAACAGTACAGTGTGCAGTACCTCACACAATTTAAATAAAGCAGTAAAGCATGGCATAAGTACAGGATAGTAAATAAAACCTCAAACTAGTTTGTGGCCCCAAGAAATAAGAATGAATCAAGCTCGCTCGGGGGTTCATAAGCCTCCGGATGTGGATAGCAAATATTCAAGGAACAGAATCAAGTACTGGGTCCCACAGGACACAAGTGAGCCTGAAAACCAAATAGCGAATATGGCTCACCGATGCCACTTTCATTAGTTATCCCATTACTACTCAAAGGTTGTTTAGGTACCTCGTTATCCATCAGAAACTCACATACCCTACACATGCTGTTCTACGACTCGCATGGCTCAAACAACTCCTGTAGTAATGGCTCATGGGATGGAGGAACAAGCTTCGGTGGGGTTTAAAAGTAAAGGCTATGCAATACTTGGGGTTCAATTTAATGCAATCGCGACTCAATGATGCAAGAATAAGATAGAGGCAATAGGTACTATATGTATGCAAGCATGTGGTAGTGCTTGCCTGGCAGCTCAGTTGAAGCAAGGGATGGATCTGGGTAGTGCTCCTGGTTCTCTTGATATATCCCCTGCTCAACGTCTATTCGAGGAAGAACCAAACAAACAAGGGCCAACATAAATAAAGTGCACAAGCATATGAGTAAAATGCAACAAGCAATCAATCATGCCATGATGAATGGTGCACAATTTGCATGGCAATAAAGTAGCATGGCATGGGTGAGGTGTGGAATACAAGAAGTAATCATTTTATTGAGTTTTGGCCACATTTTAACCCCATATTAGTTGCTGTACACTTTATATTTATATGATGCATGCTTCAAAACAAAACAAGGAATGCATAAACGGAAAGGTCTCGTCGAGCTAATCATTTTAGACATATTATTTGTTAAATTTGGACTTGTAAAACAAAAGTTATTAATTAATTAAGGCAAAAGGGCATTTTCTTGTAATTTTAATTAACTTGGAAATTAAGGTGTCCAAAATATATTTTGAATGGCATATTTGAATTCCTCACATTTTTCTGATTCCAAAACATATATTATTTGTATTATTTGGATTTATATTTTAAAAGATATTTAAAAACAGATTTAAATTTGAATTTGAATTAATTTGAAAAAGTTTAAATTCAAATGCATGTATGTAAATACTTTTTCTACTCAGGTTCAGCTAGCCACAGACAATGACAGGCGGGGCCGCTGGCTGACTGGTCAACACGCGCGCAGGAAAAGGCTTCCTCACCGCGGCTGCTGCCAGCCACAGAGGCCGGTGGTGGGTCCTGTGGTCAGGGACACAAGGCGCTGCCAACGTGTCCGGACACGTGGGTGATCCTGCACGGGGGGGTTGTCCGTGATGGTCTGGATTCTCCGGGGGTCCTCTTGCAAAATGAACGCCGAGGCTGACAGGTGGGGCACTAGGGAGCTCGGGTTGAGGCGGGAAAAACTACAGGGGCAAACTCCGAAACGGCTCCGGCTGCTGCTGTGCTGCTGACGAATCCGTCCCTGACGGCGGCGGATCGGGCCGTCTTCCGGCGACGGTGGCGACGAATCTAGCGAGAAACTGGCCAAGCCACAAAAAGGAAAAACGCAGAAGGGACATCGGGCTACAAGTTTTGTTTAGCAAGCTCGCACGGAGGCGGCCTACAGTGCGCGGGGCACGAAGAAGAACACAGGCGGGAAAAAGCTGCAGTATCGCTGCCAGAGCGCTGACGGCAAGCGCTTGGCAGAGCGTTCGACGGAAAGCGGCGGAGCTACGGCGAGCTAGAGAGGAGAAGGGGATGTCTAGGGGATCGAGAGGCTCACCAGGAACTCGTCGGTGACGCCGCTGGAGCGAGAGGTGGATCGGATCTGGCGGCGGGCTCGGGGACGTTGGGCTCGGGCTGCGGCGGAGCACGGCGGTGCTAGGCTGCTCCGGCGAGGTCCTGGTACTACCCCGCAGCCTAGGCGTCGAAGAGGAAGCAGAGGACGCCCCTGGTGCTCCTGGATCGCCTTGGGGAGCAGCAGGCTGCGTCGATCTTGAACAGGCCGAAGAAGCTAGGGTTTTGGGCCATGGCCAAGGGGAGCTGCAAGGAGAGGAAGAAAAAGGGAGGGGGAGAGGGACCTGGGCGCCTCCTGGATAGGACCTGGGTGGGGTGAGGTGTGGTTAGGTGAGGGAGGAGGGTAGGGCACATGAGGGGTGGCTTTTGAAAAAGGTGAGGAGGGGGGATCGGGCTAGGTCTCTCCTCTCTCCTTGTTCTTTAGCTAGAGATGGTAAGAGAGAGGACCAGGGGAGGCAGGGGTAGCTCGGGTTAGGTAGGGCTAGGGTTAGGAGAGGCTCGGGTTAGCTAGGTCTAGAGAGAGAAGAGGTGGTCTCGGGTTAGGTTAAAGGGGCTAGGGTTAGGGTTTGGTTTGCTAGGGTTTATAGGGTAGATAGGGTTTTCAATTGTATTTGAAATGACTCAAACAAACAAAACCCCATCTACACAAAAACAAGAGATAGGGAAGGTGGTGACAAAGCATGGGGTGTTGAGGTTTTGGAGGTGGGGTAAGAGAGAAAAGATTTTGGTTAAGAAGGAAAAGAGACATCTACACATGGAATATAAGCATACCATGATGCTTAACAAACCAAGTTTAGATGCCAAAGGATGGTGGAGAGGGAGATTGATGATTCACTCACAAATTCCAGTAAAACCCAAAAGACTAGAAGGTGGTGGTACTTGCATGGCCCATGCAAAATATTTAATGTCATGTGTATTCTTGTGAGAACAGTAATATTACATGGCATTATTATTATGCATTCCCAAAATTGGAATAAAAGCCAAGCAAAAAGAATTAAAAGGATGCCCCATGTGGAGTAGATGGAGATGACCATATTTGAATAGAAATGGGACTTGCTAGTGTGTATGTGCCACTAGGTATTTAGTAAGCCCAAAAATATCCCACATGATAATAACCCCAAAACAACCCATATGGAAGCTAGGAAAAAGGTTCCACTCACAAGGCTTGCAAAGGTGGCCATGTGGCTCTCATAAACCAATAATGTGGAAACAATATGGTGCATATATGAGAGCATGTGGAGAAAGAATTGGATCCATCCCAACCCACATGAGCTAGAGGTAAAACCAAATGAATTGCAATGCTCATACATGGTGGAATGGTGGAATTATAAGGTGGTGAAAGAAAAGGTGGTGGAGTTGAATAAAAGATATGCCCCCAACTCAACTTGGGCATTTAACAATATATCAAGAACCAAATACAATATCAAGAGGCAAATACAATTTACAATGCATATGAGAGAAGAACCAAAACAAAAGGGTTTTATATGATGCTCAAATGCAAGGTGGCATGATGACATGAGCATGATATAATTATGATGCAACAATTATATATATGAAGTAGCCATTATCTAGACTAGGCTAGTAGCATTGCAATTGTTAGACAATTGGGATGCTACACCGCCATCCCATCTAGAAGGAATAAAGAAGAGATCCGGAGAAGAAGGGGAAGACGTTCTTCATATCGCTCCACAATCTTCGATCTCCTAGCCACCACACCTCTGTAGCCATTACTTGTACTTGAGAGAGAGAGAGAGATCTCCACCTTGCAAGATTAGGGTTTGAGATTGTTCTTCCCATCTTGAATTGTGTTGGATTTATTTCTATTTCTTATTGTGGATCTCCATGGTAATATCGAGAAGAACTCTCTTTATTTAATTATATCGATGATGCTTTGTTCTCTCATGTGTGAGTAAGTTCCCTTGGGTGTGGGGGATGTAAGGGATTGGTGATATGTGATGTGCCCATATAATTTCCATTAAGTTTGGGGTTGATTTTAATTACTAAATTATGTGTGCTTGACTATCTGTGGGATGCTTAATGCCTGTTGTCCAATTAAGGGCCCAAACAACATGATGCTTTGTTCTACATAGATGGAATATTGTTCGCTAGCAGACATGCAACCCCCGAGTGACACGGGGATATCAATGGGAAACTAGTTTGTCTCGAGGATCACGAGGAGCCACTGTGCTTATTGCATTAGTACGATCCAAGGAGCTTAATTGCTAAGCAACCTGAAGGATCTGAATTGTCTAGTGACTGACCATGGTTGTGGTAACAGCCTAGTAGGATTATTGAAGTTGGGATGGAATCTACCAAAAGGAGTTCTGGCGAATTATGGGTTACTCACCTACACACATACTTATAAGGTTATAATTATTACACTTATCACTCATCCACCTGGCACATTCACTATCATCATGAACTAAATCTCCCCGCGCCTACATTTCATCTGTAGAAAACAACAAACAAATCGTTATTTACTTTTATGCTTTTTATTTCTAAAGTTTACATTATAGTTTTATTTAAATATATTCCTTTAATACAAACTGTATTCTTATTTCAACGCTTGAAGTCAATTCACTTGAATACCTGCGACAACTTTGGGTGTGACAGAGACTTCACCCATAAACACTTACGTTTGAGCTCCCTGTGGGATCGACATCTTAACTTCGAAACTAGCTACAAATGATCTGTGCACTTGTAGCCATCAGCCACCAGTGGGCCCACCACCCCGGGAGGGGGGAACTTGGGCTGAGGCATGCCGTGGCGGAGCACTAGGTCCTGCACCAAAGCCCAAGGGGGAAATTTGGCCACCAAAGGATCTGGGGACAAACCCTAAATAAGGAAAGGGGGAAGTTGCCCACCTCTTTCTTCGGCCGAGCTGGGGAAGGAGTGGGTCAAGGGATGTAAGGAGGGGTGGGGGCACACCAACCCTTGACCCTTTTCCTTGCGCCTCCTAACCCTAGGCGCCACAACCCCTCTCTCCTCCATCAACTGCTTTGGCTTAGGCGAAGCCCTGCAGAAATATCTCCTCCACCACCACACCGTCGTGCTGCTGGGATTCCGAGGGGATCTACTACCTCTTCCGCCTGCTAGAACGGGGAGAGGAAGGTCTTTGTCGACTCCCTATGTGTGACCGAGTGCAGAAGCGCTGCCGAAACGCAGCGCCGGAAGGATCATCTACGCATCTTGAGATCGACAAGTGATCGACTACATCAACCACGAGAATATGATCTCATTAAACGCTCTGGATCTATGAGGGTTAGTTCCCTTCAATCTCGTTGCATCAGTCTTGTGGATTAGATCTTGACTTTTCCATAGATTGGAACTTGGTTTTATGTGTTCTGGCGATAGATTTTTTTTGTTTTGCATGCAATGAACCCTACACTTTGATGTTCTAAAAAGTTGTATTTATGTTATCATGGATGATACCTTCTCCAGCACAAAAGATGAGAACTACCATGTTTTGAAATTGAGATGAAAAGGAACACATAATACTAACATCCAGTGGGCGAAATATCCAGTTAAAACCCCTTTATTATTGGTTAAAGTTATGAATTTTTTTTTCTGTCCCGTCAGATTATGAGCCGATGCTTCGGATCAGAGGTGGGATGGCATCCATCCACTTAAACACACTTCACAAAAACCTCTAGGATCTCTTAAAATATAGCTGTAATCTCCCCAAACCTCTTATTCATATCATCCAGGACGGGAGTACACGGGGACGCTGCTGCCACCGAGTTCTCGACACCGTTTTACTTGATGGTGAGCCAAGCTTTGATGCTCCGCCACATGCGATCTCCCTAGCCAATGTGCCATGTATCTGTCTCTATAATGCAATTTGAGAGACAACACACAATGGCGCTGCTTTCCAGGACAGCCGGCGAAAGGTAGCGTCAAACCTTGGCTAGCAGCGAACAGTGACGGTGACCCTTGTGATGAATCCAGTGTCCGCCGTTCTAGCTCCAGTATGCAGATCTCCTGCCATCGACCTTCCCTTGTCCTCCATCCCAACTGACGGACATGCACCCTATAACTGAATTTGTGTGAATTTGGTAATCCATGTATGGTTGATATTGTTCTTCATATTGCAAAGCCATAATTTAGGATACCGGAGTACATAAACCATTTTGGAGGAATAGTACATAAACCATTGTTCTTCGTAGTTTCAGGAAATAAATAACTTGGACATAACTCTCAAAAGGTAAAGCACTCGCCAAAGAACTAACAACCATGCACCATATTCATAACTTTGCCTCATAGACATGCATTGATTGAGACTACAACAACCGATTCACACCACCCAATCAAAATAACGATGCTTGGATCATATAAACATACTTGTATTGTATGACATCAGAAATTACACGGATTTGCACCAGATTCTATAGAATAGAGAGGCATTGCAGAACTCAGGTGTAACTTCAGAGAGAAGATGCAGCACAATAAATTTGGAAAGAGAAGCGGCTCATCCGGCGCTCCCTCCAAGTTTCCACAACATGGGGATAACCGGTGGCAGCTTTCTGTCGAGTTTACACCGAGTTCTATAGAACGGAGACGACATATGCATGGTGTTATCACATGGGCGTCCTCATCATATACCTACGACCGCGGCAGCGGTGGCGGCGGGGTGTCTTCCCACATCTGTTCTAAAGCCCCAACATAATCCGCCTTAAAAAATGTGCATCTAGAGAATATATGCAAGTCCCAAAGTCGGCAGCATCTGTTCATAGTGGCAGTATGGGCATTTTCTCAAATAACTTGCCGCTGATACGAGCACCAAATATGTGTATTTTTTACTATCATTTCATTCAACATATTATATAGGACACTAAATATATATAATTGGTTATACCAGAAGAAGGAGGCACCTTGTAACCTCAACTCCTTATTCTCTAGTTGGACCATCTAGGGTGAGAGGCGTGGCTGTAGAGCGAGTTCACAACAAGAGTGTGGAACTGATAAATAGATACCTCAAATAAATGTTCAACCAGAGAAATCACATAAGTGCAAATATGATTCACATGTTTAGTTCAGGTTTGGGCTCAATCATCACATCAATATCTTTCTCTGAGTACTCCTATATCAAGCACAAAAGTAAATAAAAAAGAAAATAAGTTTGACAGATAAATCAAAAGCTCACCTCAAGAACATCAAAATCGCATGGGATCAATCTCAACCAGATGAGCAAGGATGGTTGGCATCTGCAAGATGAGGCAAGACATCATAGTCAAGGCAGCAGAAAACACATCTGAACCTATATATCCATGACTTTGAGTTAGTGAGAAAATTGTTTTGCATAAATTACATCCAGATCAACTCTGTAGGAAACAACATCACCTTCACTCACTCAGTTATTTCGCTTGATACAAACAATATAAGTAAATATCAATTTTAAGAGCTCTGTTGCTACAGAAAAAGAGGCCAAAGGATCTCTCATCCACACCACCAAGTCATCGAAGCGATATAATTCACCCGTGTTATGATAAAAAAGATGTCAATAAAAACTATGAATGCAAAAATTAATAAACTTCTAACTTTCATGAGCCACCAGCAAAGATAAATACCCACCCTCATATGTAGGACTATCCATAATCTACCAAGCTCTCTATCAGCAACACAACAGACTAAATTGAAAAAATTTCAGTCGCATTGGCCTAACCTTAACGTGCCAATAAAAATCAATGGTAGCACACATGAAAAATGAGCCCATGAGCCCTACTCTACCTACGCAGCAAGATACATACCAATTTATAGCCAAAGCATGAACCTTTTCTAATACATAACGAAATCACGAATATTAAGTAGAGGCAACCACCGAGCAAAATAATGAAAGGGAAAACTCACCACAAACACAACCAGACAGTAAGCCGAGGAGAGCATAAACGACCACTGATACCTTCGATCCGGATTATGGATGTAGTATAATTCTTTTTCGCTAGTAGACCTAGGTTTGTTGAATCCTCGGGAAGCAGAAAGCAAAGTGAAGTTACTTTAATGAACCTTCGGGAGTTTTAGAATTCCTTTTGTGTTTTCACCGGACCAAGAGTTTGCGATCTTTTTGTTGTTGTTGTTGAAGATACAGCAAGAGAGAGGGCATAGGACTTTCGGTTTCACTAGTAGATGTGCAAAACATCTGATGGAAATAAAAGATAATAATAAACTATCCATGTAATTGTTAGATCAAGATAATTATATGTGTGCAGTGCATCCATAATTGCTATTGCCTCCGCAACCGCTTATACCAATAACCTAACTAATGATGGGGATATGCCGAGTGGGGTATACCCAGCAGGACGTTTCCTACTGGTTCATACTGCCAGCGAGTGGGCCTGCAGGACGGCGACCAGATCACGACCGAAGAAGAAGTTAGGCGACTGGAAGCTGGAGGCCCAGAAGCGTAGCTAGGCCCAGTCGAATTAGGTCAAGCACCCTCCGAGTCCTTATCCAACTCGATTATAGATGTGTAAACTCTAGCGAGGTGACTCTATATAAACCTCCCTAGGGCACGCATAGAACTTGCGTTCCATCATACACCCCCTCGACTCGCCGCCTAGCCGCCGAGCTCGCCCTTTGTACTCTCTCGTCAATACAATCTAGCAGGAGTAGGTCTTTACCCTCCAGGGGCTGAACCTGGGTAAAACCCTGTGTCTTTGCCCTCATCTCGCACCGCAGATGGCTAGCCACCCTTGCCCCTCGTTCTACTACTCGCTGCTGATTGCAGTATCTGCCGTGGCCATTCCCATGACAATGTTGCCCACCGTGGGGCCTGGCCGGTCAGGCCTGTGTTCTGTGGCGAGACCCTACTTGCCAATCAACCAGACGACCGCCACTGGCCGCATGATCGCCATCGGTGAGATCCTCCAGATCTTGCCGAGCAGCTACGTCCCAGCGGCGCGCCCGGTCATGCACAGCGTGATCATGCCAGTCGGCACGATCAGCCTCTTCGTCGGCTTCACCGACGTCATTGTCTTGGAGGACTCGGCTCGCATCCGCGAGTCTGCACCGCGTGATCGGCTCTCTAAGAGTCAGGTCCGCACCATCCATCGCCTCGCCTCCGAGTACGGCTCAGCCAACAACAACGTGGCCGAGAGCAGCGTGGCCGCGGACTACGACGACGCTGACTCGACGACCCCAACGTCTTTCGCCGGATCCATTATCGCCGCGTCACCTGCGGGCTCTATCACCCAAGTCTCCAACGTAGGGCACTTCAAGGATCCTTCCATCCTCCACGCGACCTCGGATCGGAGAACTCCGGTGACCTCCACGCCGGATCTGGTCACTTCGTTGCGACCTACATGGCGAGCGGCACGAGCGCCCCGCTAGACCCCTTCTCTATGCCGATCCTGCCGACCGCGACAGTGACGGAGGTCGAGGAACTCCGCCTGCGACTAGAGGAGGCGGTTCGCAAGGAACAAGCCGAGCGCGAAAATTTTTGCCTTGAGCAAGCGATGACGCAGGAGCTCTCGCTCTACCATCAGCGCCGCATCAGGTCGCGCCTTAACCCCACCGTTCAGGGCCGCGTCCTGAACTTCGACGATGAGAACGACCCGGCCCGCATGACCGACCGCGTTGTCTGAGAGAACACGCCACCAGGAGGAAGTGCCTGACCACCACCACTCGGTCGCACGCTCCCTCCATACCAGCCAAGGATCATGATCTCCCCGCAAGAGCGGGACGCGAATGGCCTCCTGCTGTTATCCAATCTAATGGACAATGTCATCGCGAGTCGAGCCGCGGTCGCCAACCTCAACGTGATGGGGGAAGGAGCGCTGCAGATCCAGTATGCCAAGGCCCTACTCGCCAAGGCCATCGAGCAGCAAACCGCGGGAGCTGACTCATGGGGGCGCATGTACTCCCGCTCTTCAGGAAGCAGGGCGGCCTCGAGCGGCGGCCCAATGATGGCAAACACTCTGAATTGCCCACCACCTGAGCCCCTGCAGCTCCAACCATGACCCGTGCACGCGGCACTCTCCACCAACGAACCACGACGGACGAATAACATGGTCGCTGCCAACAGGCAGCCAATCGACGCGTGGACCCACATTATCAACAACCAAAGCTTGCACGCACGCCAGCCTGACGACTTGAGGCACACCCTCACTAACCACCGCGACAGCGAGCCAAGGGGCTCGCTCAGCCGAGTCGGCCCATAGTGCTTCGGACCAATGATCCGAGGCGAAAAATATCCGGCGAACTTCAAAGCGCCAAAGGAGATCGCAAAGTACGACCCCTCGTATGACCCGTCTGTGTGGCTAGACACGTACCTCATGGCGATGGGAATCGCTGGCCACACCGACCTGCTCTCCGCTCGCTACCTCCCCCTGATGATGGAGGGAGCGGCTCGACAATGGATTAACACCCTCCCATAACATCAATTCCTGGGAGGACATGCGTGACACCTTTGTCAGGCACTTCGAGGGTTCCTACACCCACACCACCAACATCGAGGACCTGGATCGATGCGTCCAGGGGCTCCACGAGTCGACTCGCAACTGGCTCCAAACGTGGCAAGACATGTGGTTCAATGCGGCCGGTATCCACCCGGAGACGGCGATCCACTGCTTCAAAACATCATGCTGCTACGAACCACTAGTCGCCAAACCCAAGTGAGTGTACAAAACACTCGACAACATCCCAGACCTCCTCGAGATCGCTAAGCGGTATGCAAAGGAGAACCCGAACCAAGAAACCGACGACAAGTCGGTGTTGGGCCACGTGGAGATAAAACAAAACTTTTTCCCTCTAACATGGTGATCCCAAGATCTAGCTGAGGTAGAAGGCCACCAAGTTTGCCACTAGACGTGCAGTTGCGGATTACTGATGAAGCGCGTTAGTTGATGTAGTGCAGTCCTTTGCGATCCGATCATCCTGGTGCTGATCGTATATCACCACTGCTAGTATCCACACGTACAAGGAGGAGCACCGGCGGCGAACTGCTAGGTTCGTTACGACGGCATGACTGCTGTGGAACTAGGGTTTCCAACTCATGGAATGACCTAACCGATCAATGATTAACCCTTCTGGGTTACTCTGCTCCACTATATATAGGGAGTGAACGTGGGCTACACTCATGTGTCCCATTCACTAAAGCCCATATAATATTAGTCCCTGTGAGTCCAACTCACTGACTCAGTCCAAATCCGGCATGGGTCCAACCCAACCAGATTTCTGGTTCAGATCTAATCTGAACTTGCTCCCGCTCTTAAGTGTGTGACCCTGCAGGCTCATGGCTACTTGGACACGATTGGAGTCCGACTCTCAATCGATCAGTCGGTAGCGGCTCCTAGCAGAACTTGCCGACTCCCAAGCACCAAAGAGGCCTGACGACTTGCCTTTCCAATGCGACTTACGTTCGAGTCCCTTCTGCCTCACGATATACCTTGTCAGACTATAGGTGAATATTTCTCATCCCTTAAATAGTCCGACTCTCTTCTCGATCCGAGATAAATGATTCACCCGACTAACTCTTAGTCGATCGCCTCGGTTAAAACTTAACCGAGTCGTGCATGGCCATGCTTTACGAATCATATCATCCAAGAGGGCCTAGAGAATATATCTCCAAGTGGAGGGGCAAAATCCCACCTTGGTTATTCACATCACGTAGCTTGATTCTTAGTCGACTTGAAATCTACCTTTATAACTGCCTAGTTATGGATCAGCGTTTGATAGAACCTAAGCCGGTGATCCTCAACTCGGACTAAGCAACAACCTCAGGTCTAAGGATTACATTGATTGAGATATACAAATGACAACTTGTTCATTGTTCCTCAATATGGGTCAATGCGATTCGCTAAACTCTTTAGCCGAAGCTGTGTAAGTCGGAATGGCATCACCATGCCCATGACAAGTGGAACCGAGTCATCAAGCCGACTTTCACATTGTTCTAAGTTGTGTGTCCAACACAACCTCAATGATCAAGGATATTTAGTACAAACAACATGAATGTATAGTTCCACAACCGAATCACATATTCAATGATACACATCAGATGTTTATACAAGGACAACTTAATATCATTATGAATACAATGGGAAATATCATCATACATGATTGCCTCTAGGGCATATTCCCAACAGTCAGGTGGAAGTTGCCGCCCAAGCGGCCATGACAATGGGAGGCGACCCGAGCTACGCTACAGCAACACTCGCCTCACTGGAAAGCGCCACGGTGACGGGCGAGTCGACTTCGTCGCCAATGTTGGTTACGCGCCACACGACCCCAATAGCTTCCGCCGCGATGGAGGCCAACACCGCGACAGTGGAAACTACAAGGCGAGGCCGAAATTTGACCCCGCGTCTCTCCTTAACCAGCCATGTGTGTTCCCCAATAGGGAGGGGAAGCCCGCCACGCACACGACCGCCGACTGCTACTCTCTGAAGGAGATCGAGAAGGCACGACGCGCACGGGAGGACCCCAACAACCACCTGCCAAATGGCAGGGCATTCAACAACTGTAACATCCCAAAAATATTGAACAATGATTATCCAAATCCAATCATCAAAATTAGGGTTAACAAAAACTTTTGTTAATTCAAATCAATATGGATGCATGTGTGAATGTGAGGATTATATGAATGCATGAATGGACTTGTGAGATTGTTCTAAATAGCAAGGATTGGTTTAAAGATGAAAACAATCTCATCTAAAGCATTCCAAGCAGAAACAAATCAAATAAAGCAAATGGTCATTTTTGCCAATCTTGCTCACTAGACCACTTTGTGTGTTTCTAGTCCAAGATTTCAAACAGAAACTTTTCCATTTCTTTTCACCCCTTTCTAGAACAAGTAAAAGTGAATCAAATCCCACCTTTTAAACTTACAGAAACATTTGGCAACTTGATTCAAATGACAACTCAAAATTGAATCTAGTTCATATGTGAAGATCACCCATTTCTCAAAAACCAACCAAGCCAATTCCACTTGACAATTTCAACTAACCAGAGACTCCCTAGTATGTAAGTAATACACCCACCAAGTTTGAATCAAAAAATCAAATTTGAATCTCTTTCGGCCATTCCATCAAACACCTTGCAATCACCAAACAAACAAACATGAAACACTATTAGGAGCAATGATTTTGGCCTAACTTGTTCCCTCTCTAGTTCACAACAAGCTATTAGTAGATCATCTAGCCCATTTAACAAGCTTTAGCACCACTGTGAGCTTGCCATAGCCATCAATGGTGACCATGCCGAGAGCAGCTTGCCACCCCTCAGTCGATAGCAAGCTAGGAGAAGCACCAAGCTTAGCAACCATGTCTAGGACACTCTCCACCGTCCACCGCCACCCTCTTTCCAAGCCCCCTGACCACATAGCCTAGCTGGCCCAGCTTAGCCTTCGCGAGCATGCCGAGAGCACGCACGCCAGAAGGCGTCACCAGCGACCTGCATACAGACCGTGTGCCACCCTCGCCGCATGCAAGCAGGATCGCCACCGCCCCAGGAACACCCTAGACATGCACATTCGTCGCCCGCGACCAGTAGAACCAATGCGCCATTAAAACCACTGTCAGACCCACTCAGAGCGCCGTGCCATTCCGAACATCTCGCACCGCCCCACACCGCGTGAACATGGCGTTGAGCTTTGCCAGGGAGCACAACACCGCCCCTATCGTTGCCCATGTTAGTAGCTCACTGTGCAGACGACCACGACGAGCTCCACCCATGCCCGTCGGTCCCCATTCTGGCACTATAAATAGAGGGCACCCTAGCACGAATTCTTCACACCATCTCACTCCCCTCCCTCAGAACCACCCCCACTCATTCCCGAAGCAAGGCGAGCATCAGGAAGAAAGGAGCCAGCGATTGGAGCCGCCCCAAGAGGAGCTGCCGGTACCAGGAGGATCACCGTCGTCGACTTCGTTGTTTGCACCCGTCGCTGACCCTCGCCTGAACCCCGGTGAGCCCCCGTAGACCCCGACTGGCTGCGCTAGGGTTCTGTCTCGCCGGCGTTGCCCGACATGGACGATGAACCACAAGCGTTGGATTAGAGTTTGATCGCACGGCCTAGATCCCCCATACCACTTCGCACCCCTGTCTCGCTGACTGGTGGGGTCAGCCACTTAAACCCACCCGCGCGTGCGCTGTGCGTAGTGGGCCGGCCCAGTTAGCATCCTGCGCAACCCAGTTAGTTTGAATTTGTATTTTCCAATTTAGTTCAAACCCAGTTTTGTACCTAGATTCAGAAATCAACCCAGGTCGATTCACTAAACCAAATTGCATGAAACCAATTTTGTTAGAAAGATACTGGAATTATTAATCCAGCACATTTGATTCAATTCATTTGGGATTGTAGATCACCTATAGTAAAAATAACAAGGCAGAAGCTTTTCTACATTCAAACATTTATCAAAATTCAACCATGAAAGCTTTTGAGTTGATACCAACTCTCAAAAAGCACATTTAACAAGACCTTTTTGAATATATAAAAATATCTTGGTTTACTTGTAGAAATAATGGTCAAGCAATAAAATAATTCCTCATAGGCCATTCTAGTCACTTTAATTAATCAAAATAAAAAGGTTAAACCTTATTAAATTGTGACATCACTTTAAATCACATTCCCAAGTACTGAAATATGTGGTGATGACATGTGTCAACATGATCCCATGTTTAAGTTGGAGAATATTAAACCTTAAGTAGTTTTTCAATGAGTAGAAATAAATTTTCCAAAATTAAATAAATAAGACAAATACCTTAATGATTGTAATGTTTGTGATGATACTAGATCATCTAGTGAAAACCTCGTATTTATTTATAGACGCTAGTATCGACCAAGGATACAAGGAGGAAGGAGGATACTACGAGGAAGAAGCCGAGGAGAACTTCAACCACTGCTCTGTACAAGGCAAGCCTTACTATACAAGTTGACTTAGCAAGCTACTATCTAAGCAATCTAACACTTGCAACTATGAAAGTTAGATAACCTATGCAATGCACTAAGCATGCTTGGTTAGATACATTTGATGATACCCAATCCTAGTTTTAGTTGCAAGCTTAGTATTTTATTTCTTTATCAAAGCTTTCTATTAGAGTTACTTAGTAATTTGTAGAGTTTAGAGAGATTGGTTAAAGGTAGCATAAAACTTGACCTAAGTTAGATAATCTTGATGTCATCCAGAGGCATGATATTGAACTTAGATAAGATACACTTGTTTACCACCCCTCATTAGTGTTTACCCCCACTTGTAGATGCTAGTGCTAAGCATAAAACTTGATCCACTTTAGATGGGAATACTTGGTGAAAATGGTTGTGAAAACCTTAGAATGATGAGTCATTCTACTGAGATGTTTTGATATGTGTTCTTGAACATAGATGATTTTGATGATGAAAATGTTAAGGCATGAGCCTCAGACCTTTATAAAACTGATGGTTGTCTAGATGCGATACCATTCCAATTTTACCGTACAACCACAATACCCGAAATTTGGGTAGGTCTTGACTGGAAATTTATATACCTTAGTATGGGTTCCCTTGCGGCCAAGGTTTGAGCTGAGGCTACCTTGTGAAGATTTTTCACCTGTGCAGTTCCCAAGATGACAGTTGGTCATGGTTGGGAGGCCAAACTCACAGGAGAGGTGCCTATACTAGGGCGTGTAATTGAAAGGTTAGGATTGATTATCCGCATACTAAGTATGGTGAATTCAGGATTTGTTCCTGATGGATGTATCGAATGTTGTGGTGAAAGTGTACCACCTCTGTAGAGTGTCAAACTATTCGAATAGCCACGTACGTGGTTATGGACAGTTGGAGTGGCCATACTGTTCCGTCGTCAGATGTTTCCAAAAAATGACTTATGAAATGATTTATGACTTTGACTTGACCCCAACAGAGTTGTGACATGGAACTCAAGTTCCCACTTAGGTGTTATAAAACTTTAAACTAGTTTTCTTTTCTTCTGAACTTAGTAGAGGTAAATCTGGTTTTTGCAAAACAACCTAGATCCTAGTACTACCTATTCAAAAGCACTTCACTTGTTAGTATTAGTTTGCGAGTACTTAAAGAGTACTCATGGCTTTGTCCCTGGCTATTCCCGTGGCCAGACTATGAAGAGGACTATCAAGAGGACGGACAACAGGAAGGTTACGACAACTAGGATCATATCCCATCGCCAGCATTGTCTATGACCATGAAGATGGAGTGTTGCCTACACTATCATTACTATTACGTTATTCCGCTTCTTGATTTGTATTAAGACTGGATCATGAGGTCCTTTATTTGTTGTAAGACCTTATGTATGGTTTGTAATGGATGATTTACTGTGATATCCAATCCGTTATGTCTCGCAAAAATGGTAATCCTGGGATTGCGATGCATGGCATAACAGGCATCTGGGATTAAAAATCCGGGTGTTGACAAGTTGGGATCAGAGCCATCCTAACCATAGGAGACCCTAGTTTAGAATGGATGTTTGAATCAAAAATTTAGTTTCAAAAACCAAGGAAGGGAGTATTTATGAATTCTTATTCTTATTCTTACCACTTGGACTCTTTCATGAAAATTCATGTTCCTCAAAAATTCTTGCAAACTTACTTAAAATTTGACACACTTGATCACTCTACTAACTTACTCATCCTATATTCTTATAGATGGACGTGAAGTATAGCAAGTTCTATCAGTTGGGGAATGGAGGAGACCTCATCTTTAAGTGTGACTTGGACCAGCTTTCGGAGATGATGGAGGGTCCGCACCCCGAGTTCTTCGGAGCTCAGCTCAATGATCAGGAAGGAGAGGAATTGCAATGGCTAGTTGTTGCAAGTCTCCGCGGAAAGATCGAAGCCCCCGCCTCAGAGGGAATTCAGTTCACCTTGAGAGAGAACAACTGGTTAGATGGATTTTCCAGGGCCATGCAGGAAGCTCTTGCCCGTCTGTGTGGGCAGAGTATCAATCAGATCAAGGGTACCTAGTTTGAGTTCTATCCAAGGTGTGATGTTATGGGACAGCCACTAGAGGCCCCGTATCACCACGAGCTGAAGAGTCAATTGGACCACCTCAGCTTCATGATGTATGACCGGCAGAAGGAATTAGACAATGCCCGCTCCTACGCTAACCACAAGTATGTCATTGCTGCCAATAAGGATCAGACTATTGCCATGCTAGTGAAGGATCGCCAGTCTCGTCGCCGTCAGCTCGACAAGAAGGAGCGCATCATTGCCCTTCTTCGCCACAAGATCACGGGTTTGGAGGAGACCATCCACGAGAGAGACATGCAGCTAGAGGAGAGGGAGAATGCCAGAGAAGACCTTCGTGGAGACCCCTACTCCTATCTCAGTGACGATGATGGCTTTCTGGAGGATCAGGCCATGGACTTCTTCACCGATGAGGATGAATTTGCCTTCATTAATGATGATGATGAGGATGAAGCCACCGATTTCGAGGAGTAGTAGCACTTGAGCACTAGAGTTAGTGAATTGTATCTGGTCCCACCGTATCGTAGTTTCACAGAATGGTTCTTAAAACCATATGTTTTTCCTTGTTGTCATGTGTGTTTGTATCGTGTGCTATGAATGAATGAAAAGAAAGTTGCTAGAAAAATCTGAGTCAAGCTTCAAAAACTTTTCCAAATCAAAACCCTGAACCTTAGAAATTTCCCCCTTTTCTCATGATCTATCTCAATCTTCAGATGCCTCGCGGAGGAAGCACTTCATCCCCGGACCCGATGTTGCAAATCTTGCAAATGTTGGTTTCGAACCGCGAAGCTGAAAGGGAAGAACGTCAAACCAACTTAGCCACCCTTCAACAGATAGCTCAGATGGCCAACAACAACCAAGGCCATGGAAATCAGGACAACCATGGATCTAAGCTCAAGAATTTCTAGAACACCAATCCACCCATTTTCACTAAGTTTGAAGAGCCCCTAGATGCCGATGATTGGCTGCAAACCATGGAAAACAACCTAGAAGTGGCAGGAGTGGAAGCTAATGAGAAGGTACTGTTCGCCACCCACTATCTGGCCAGAGATGCAAGAGCATGGTGGAACAGCGTTCGTGCTATGAATGGAGGTCAAATGATGACTTGGGATGAATTCAAAGTCAAGTTTAGCAGAACCCATGTGCCACCAGGTTTGATCAAGAGGATGAGACATGAATTGAGAGAACTAAAGCAAGGCAGGATGACCGTAGTGGAGTACCGTGACAAATTTTTGTCATTGGCTAGGTATGCACCGGATGAGATAGATACCGAAGCTAAGAAGAAGGAGAGATTCCTGAATGGTCTGCATGATGAGATGCAAACAACATTGGTCAATATCCCATTTGCTGATATTGAAGCCTTAGTGGAATCTGCCATTCAAATGGAAGGCAAGATCAACCAAGCTAATGAGAACTGCAAGCGTCACATGATGCATCAACCAGGAACCCATCATACACCAAAGTATCGCCCCAACCCATCTCCAGGATTTTCCCCAAGAACCAACAGACACTCAATGAACCATCTGACCTTATCCCAACCGTGGAAACCCAAGGCCCAGAGAAACCACAACAACCCCGGCAACCCCAGAATTTCAACCGTGCCCCGCCAAAGTTCAGCAACAACAATGCAGCACCCAACACCAACACTGCCCCGAGAACTAGAAGAAATGTTGTGCCCTTTGTAGCAAAGGACAAGTCTGCGGTGACCTGTTAAGAGTGTGGAACCAAGGGTCACTATTCCAATGAGTGTCCCAAGAAGATTGCTGCAGCCCCCAATGCAAATGCCGCAGCTCAGCAGCAGCGTCGTGTTCAGCCTGGAAGAAGGTTTGCCCCAGGGAATTCGCTCAACCGCAACGGCCGTCTCTTTCTCATGCATGCTGAAGAAGCCCAAGAAGCGCCAGATGTCGTGTTGGGTATGTTTTCTGTTAACTCAGTACTTGCAAGAGTGTTGTTTGATTCTGGAGCATCGCACTCATTTGTTACTGAAGAATTTGCATGCACTAGTAAGATTCAACCAACCAAATTGAAGCGTGTTATGATAGTTCAAATACCTAGTTCAACCACGAAAGCTAGACAAATTTGCAAAGCCGTACCTATCTAAATCCATGGCATAGATTTTTATGCTAATCTAATAGTACTCGGAGTTAAAGGTTTGTAAGTAGTACTAGGAATGGATTGGATGTCCAAACATAAAGGATTAATCGACTGTGCCAAGAAAGCCATAACCATGACCAGTACAGCCGGAATATCAGTCGAGCATGTATCTGTAACCTTGCCCCGCCAATTCGAATGCAACAAGAGTATAGCCCAACCAACCATTGACCAAGTCCAGATCGTCTGCGACTACCCTGATGTATTTCCAGATGTTTTGCCCGGTATGCCCCCAGATCGGGATATCGAGTTTATCATTGAACTAATCCCTGGAACTGGACCCATATCCCAGAGACCATATAGTATGAACCAGTCTGAATTAGTGGAGCTGAAGAAGCAACTGGATGCTATGCTGGAGATAGGACTGATTCAACCAAGTGCGTCGCCCTGGAGATCACCTGTGTTGTTTGTGGACAAGAAGGATGGGGGTAACCGTTTGTGTACGGATTATCGGAAGTTGAATGATGTCACCATCAAGAACAAGTACCCATTGCCAAAGATAGAAGACCTGTTTGACCAGTTGACTAGTGCCAAAGTGTTTTCTAAGATTGATCTTAGAACTGGTTATCATCAACTCAAGATTCGCGTAGAGGATATCCCAAATACTTCCTTTACCACCAGATATGGATTATACGAGTATACTGTCATGTCTTTTGGATTAACCAATGCCCCAGCTTATTTCATGAACCTCATGAATAAGATTTTTATGGACTTCCTGTATAAGTTTGTCATTGTTTTCATCGATGACATTATGATCTATTCCAAATCAGAAGAAGAACATGAGCTACACCTAAGGACCATCCTTGGAACCCTTAGGGAGCATCAGTTGTATGCCAAGTTTAGCAAATGTGAATTCTGGTTACAGGAGGTAGGATTTCTCGGACATATTGTATTAGCCGGAGGAATTGCCGTTGACCCTGCAAAGGTGAAGGATGTTGAAGATTGGCAAGCCCCAACCACTCAAACCCAAGTTCGTGCATTTATCGGATTAGTGGGATATTACCACAAGTTCGTCGAAGGATTATCAAGTATTGCCAAACCCATGAACCAATTGCTGAAGAAGGATAAGAAGTTTGAATGGATGGACAAATGTGAAGCGAGTTTTCAGGAACTCAAGAGGAAATTTATTTCAGCCCCAATCTTGATCATGCCGGATATCACGAAGCCGTTTGATGTGTATTGTGACGCATCCAAGATTGGTCTCGAATGTGTGTTGATGCAAGAAGGCAAAGTATATCTTATATATCTTAACAATTGAAGCAACATGAACAGAATTATCCAACCCATGACCTTGAACTAGCAGCCGTAGTTCTAGCCCTGAAGACATGGAGGCATTACCTCATAGGAAACCGTTCATATATTTATTCGGATCACAAGAGCCTGAAGTATATATTCACTCAGAAGGAGATGAATATGAGGCAGAGAAGATGGATAGAGCTAATCAAGGACTAATATCTAGACATTCACTATCACCCCGGAAAATCCAATGTGGTAGCAGATGCCCTTAGCAGATTGCCTTGTCGCTTGAACTCCATGATTCTGAAGGAGCAGCCAAGTGAAGGAGCAGCCAAGTTTGCACAAAGATATGGAAGATTTTAGAATTGAATTAGTCAGTGAAGGATTTTTGGCTAGCATAGAACTTCAACCCACTTCGATCAGTCAGATCAAGGAGGCGCATAAAGGAAATGCTAGTATTGACGGAATCAAACGTCATATCGGTACATGCAAAGTACCCGGATTCACCGAGGACGAAGAAGGAGTTCTGTGGCACAAAGGATGTCTCTGTGTACCAGCAGACTCAGAATTGAAGCAGGATATTTTGAAAGAGGCCCATGATACTCTTTATTCTATCCATCCTAGAGGAACTAAGATGTATCAGGATCTGAAGAAACAATTTTGGTGGCATAAGATGAAGAGAGAAATCGGAAGCTACATCGCCAAGTGTGATATTTTTCAGAGAGTCAAGGCGGGACATCAAAGACCTGCATGACTATTGCAACCTTGCAGATTCCGGAATGGAAATGGGATTCAGCTGGAATGGACTTTATCTTCGGATTGCCTACATCTGGTAGGGGAAATGACTCTATTTGGGTCATAGTTGATAGATTGTCCAAGGTAGCCCATTTCTTACCAGTCAAGACCACCTACCAAAGTACAAAGCTAGCGGAGTTATACATCGCTAGAATCGTTAGTTTGCACGGAGTCCCCAAGAACATCGTGTCGGATCGAGGAACTCAATTTACCTCGAGATTCTGGAAGAAAGTCCAAGAAGGACTAGGAACAAGATTGGATTTTAGCACCACGTATCACCCTCAGACAGATGGACAAACGGAGCGAGTAAATCAAATACTAGAAGACATGTTGAGTGCCTGTGTGCTAGAGTATGGATCTAAATGGGAAGACTGTCTGCCTGTCATGGTATTGCCGACGAGTACGCCATGGAGGAGTCCTCACAGTGCATGTTTAGAGACGTGGGGGAAGGCGGATGATTGACGGGTATGAGGTAACACAACTTACCCAGGTTCAGATCCCACAACGGTGGCGGAATCCTACTCCTGCTATAAATCACTATAGTGGCAATACGCCGAGTTACAGGGATTGGTTCGCTGTGCGAGGTGTATGTTAATCGATACTAGGTTGTGCCCTAAAGGCTCCCATAGGCCCGACTTATATAGTCGCCAGGTCCTAGGGTTCCAGGCAAAGTCCTAGCCGGACAGCGACAGAGTCCTACACTGCTTACAACTAGTCTAGGGTGTCTTGCACTCCAAGGCTCCGGGTACGTCGGTGACTCCTCCGTAGACTTCCTGTATCTAGCATGGGCCTCCCTTCTGGATCGATCTAACTAGGCCGCCCAGCAGGCCATGGGACATGCTACCAACTGTGGGCCATATAGCATATCCCCAATAGTAGCCCCCGGAGAACTCTGAGATCTTGCGCCATTTTGCCTCTTCAGGTTGAATGCTCCGTCTAGATGGATGTCAGCAAATCATCAAGCAATATCTTGTAGTACTCCCAAGAACCCTGCAAGGTTTTCTCCGTCTTCAACTTGTAAGTCGGAGAATTGCTGAATATTCTATCGTACTCTTCCGTAGCAAGATTGGATCCATCCATGCCGGAATATTCCGATATGATGGTTCACCTGCCAGTGACAGCTAGGACAACGTAGACATAGATCAGCGACGCCTCATAACTCACACATGTAGAGAACACAATCATGTCCGTTTTTCCCGCGCGAGAGATACGAATCATTGGCGGTGACGGTTGGGAACGTGGCGAAATTTCCATGCACACGCCCGCACACGTCATCCACGCGTGACCATCTGATTGTCTTGCACGAATCTTGATGCTAGGGGTTATAAATTACGACTGTGGCAAA
This sequence comes from Avena insularis, assembly GCA_023614405.1. Lineage (NCBI taxonomy): Eukaryota > Viridiplantae > Streptophyta > Magnoliopsida > Poales > Poaceae > Avena > Avena insularis. Next base: position 193,978,656 of record CM042695.1, on the reverse strand, counting down.
TTTTACTTTTCACCTCATTCTCCTCCTGCATCATCTTCTTCCTCTAGTGAGCACTCCTCGAGCCTTCCGTGCAAATGCAAAACCCTAGGTTCCCAATCTTCCAGTCACCTCCCCTTTCTTCAACAATGGCGAGCAGTAGCACCAGCGCATACATGGCGGCGACAAGCGATGCCACGGCGAAGCCGGCGGGCTCCGTTCATGTGCCCCAGAGGGCTTGCTGCTTCCCAAATCCGCGGTGGTCGAATCCACTGGCGGCAACCAAATTCTAGCGGCGCTAGAGCTACCGGAGGAAGAAGGCAACTCCCATAAGGGAGATTGGCGCGACTCGGATATCACAGTTAGTGATATCAAGGAGCTCGTCATCAAAGGTTACCTTCCCTTGTCGGAGGGATTAGTCTGGCGGGCGGCGCCGGCCGGCGAGGTCACCCCTTCTCCCCAAGCCTGAGAGAGGGTGTACCTCAAAGCACAACTAGTACATGGCGTTTCCCTGCCCATCTCCAATTTCTTCCTAGTTGTCCTCAACCATTACCGAGTTCAGCCTCAAAACCTCTCCCCCAATAGCATCCTCGTGCTTAGCAATTACGCGGTGCTTTGTGAGGGTTACTTAGGGCTTAGGCCTAGGATAGATCTCTTTATTTATTTCTTCACCGTCAAGAGGGAAGCCAGTGCTGACAAAGACGAGCTTAGGAACTGTGGCATAATTAGTTTTAAGATTCGGCCTGGTCGACGGTTCCCCGACATAGTCGGCCATGAGTCGTGTAAAAACTAGCAACAGACGTACTTCTATGGCCTAGATATCCCTCTGGCCGGCCGAGAAGCGACGTATCTGGACTTCATTGATGGAGCTGCCACCGAAGCCTCGACATGGAGATCCCAAGCCTCCCTCCCCTCCGACATCGATGCTTCCCGTGCTATAAGGTGGATATAGTGGTTCGTAGAGACGGGTCTGACCGGATTGGACCTGGCCATGTGCTGGTTCGTCAGGTGGATCCAGCCTCTGCAACACCGCTCGAAGTTGATGCACCAGTACACCAAGGAGAGGAAGGATAGCCTCCGCATCTCTGAGGACAACTTCTCGAGTGACTCCATTAAGCTCCGCCTCAAGGACATCATCAAGGTGAAGGATAGGAAGCATGGCTTCGCCATCACCTACGACATGTTCGAGGAGGGAAAGTGCCCAGAGGTACCTGTTTATTTTCCGTGTATGACATTTGCTCCAGTTCTTCCGTCTTGCCTTTGTCATCTAACACCTTATGATTTCACTTAACAGCTTAAGAGTCTAAATGAGGACAACATGGCTGTCCAAATTTATGACCCAAAGATGAAGGAAGTCACTGTCGTGTCCGACGATGATGTCCCGTTGGCGCGAAAGCGGAAGAGCTCCACCTCTGACGCTGTCGACGGAGGAAAGAAGAAGAAGACGGAGGGTGGAGCTTCCAAGAAGTCCACTGCTGCCCTGGAGGCGGAGAAAAGAAAGATTACTAGGATCCCTTTTACCAAAGCACCCATGATTTTGTAAGCTTCTTTTCCTCCGACATTGTCCATTGTTTGTCCTTCTCCTATACTTATACTTTTGCACGTTTCAGGAAGAAAGCTGGCTTGATTTTGAAGAAGACCTCCAAAACATCGGGGGCTTCTAAAAACATAAAAGATATGTTGCAGCGTGATGTACCGCACCAAGCATCCCCTGCCATCGCCCCTGTCACTCCCAGCGTCCAGCCTACGCCTGCTCCGACAAGCTCTCCGGCTAAGGATGCATCTGGCCCTTGCGCCATGGAAGTGGACTCAGCTGCCTCTACGGATCTCATCGTAGCCGGCGAGCAGGCGACGCAAGAAAGCCCCACAACCAGAATGGCTGAAGCCCCGGCTAAGGATGCCATCGGTAGTGGCAAGGCGGTGGTGGTGGGTGGTACATCCATCAAAGGCGGCGCCTCTGCACCTAGGATAACCATAGAGCTTCCAAAGATAGTTTACTCGACGCTCACACCGAGTAGCTCCACTATGGTTCCTGGTGCAGTGCCGACATCTCCAACCTGCGGTCTTGAGGAGCTTCTCCGACAAGCAGATATCTTGCAAGGAAATAGCCTTTCCTTCAGCAAGTTGTTTGCTGAGAGCGCTACCAACCTCAAGATCATCGCACTTGTAAGTTTTATTTGCCTTTTGCATTTTATTTGAGTATCCCACTGTAGCCCCCGAGGATTTAGACGAAAAACCATAAGTCTTTGCATCTGAATGCTCTAAGAGTGACTAAGCTAGAAAACTTCTCACTTAGCCCCCAAGTATTTAGTTTGAATGAAACATTCCGACTAGATACTTTCAGAGTAGCATACACAGTGTTTGTAAATTTCAATACTGTAGCCCCCAAGCCTCTAGTTGTAACTAAATTAGTTTCAACTAGATGCTTAAAGAGAGACTAAGCATATGACTGAGTAAAAAACTTTATACTGTAGCCCCAAGCTTCTAGTTGAAAACTGAGTGAGTTCTGACTAGATGATTAAAGAAAGACTAAAGCATATTGCCAAGTTAAAAACTCTTACTGTAGCCCCCAAGCTTCTAGGTGGATAGTTATCCGGCTAGATGCTTCAAGTAGACTAAACAGCTTTGAAATCTTCTTTTCGCAGAATGAGAAAACTGCCTTCTTGAAGGATCAAATCACCAAGAGCAAGAGTCTATTTTTCCTTTCGTTTTCGTACTCCGACTTGGTCTTGTGCCAACATTCTCTGAGTACTCACCATGTACTCTTCTTTCTCCGACTTGCAGAAGCCATTGCCAAGGCCAAGGACATTGTTGTGCAATCCAAGCACATTGAGTTGCTGGATAGCAAAAATAAAATCCTTAAACAAGAGAGAAAGGATATGCTGAAGATGCACGAGGACTCCATGAAGGTACTGTAGGAATCCGCCAACACGGAGATGAACCACTTGAAGGAGGAGATTGTGATGCTGAAAGAGCAGAAGAAAGCTGCTGATGAGAAAAATCAACGCAATCTTGAAGCATACAAGATCCTCCGACAAGAACGGGACTCCATGGCGGATACTCCAGTAGGCTGAGACTAGCATCTTTGATAAGAGATTCTCTGTCTTGTACTTCTGTAAGTTAGATACTTTGGAATTTTGTGTTATTGAACTCATGCGTTCCCTTGTCGGAATTTGCAGCTCCTATTGGATTAACCCAATCGCCTCCTCCGCCTAAGGAATGCATGGTCCTCGCTGGCAAATTTATCAGCACCGCCATCAGGCAAGCCAAGGAGATAGGCAAGCCTCTCCAGATTAACATCAAAGCAGTGGATTCCGTGATGAAGTTCTCGGAGATCCTATGCCAAGGCCCCGAGCGTATTCTAAGCTAGAAAGCTTCATGTACACGGGCTGGTGCAAGGATGTCACTGTCGATGGTCAAGGCGCACTATGAAGATGCCGACATGAACGCGGTAACCTCTGGTCTTCCCGATGTAACGATGAAGGCCATAAGCTCAACCATAAGGCCATCTGGACATCGCTCGCAGGGCTTGGCAATAGAGTTGCCGAGTTGGTTGATCCCAATGTCTTCATGCCTTTAGAGACCATTGACGGCGACCAGCAAAGCTCCTCCGAGTCCCTCAAGACCGCTGACTTTGAAGATGAGGGCTCTCATGCTGCTGACGATGCTGCATCCAAGTCCCCTGCGCCAGAGGAATAAAAAACACTTTGTAATAGTTGTTTCCTCTAGATTAATTTATGCGGAAAAAACTACGTGTTAACTTAAGGCGGAAAAACAATAGGTGTAATTTCCTGCTACTCAAGCAGTGATTCCAGCATGTAATTATTTTTAAGCAAGTGCTGGCTTATCAATTACTCTGGTTTTTATGCTTGATCTTTCTTGAGTTGGAATACTCGTAGTCGGAACCATGCGCTCAGATGATGATTCCCAATGGCACCGTAAAAAACCTAAGCACAAAATCACCGACAACAAGTACCAAAAGTCACTACTCCAGAATCCACATAAAAACAACAAAGAACGTGTAGACCAGAAAACTTAAGCTAACGCCCGTAGGCGGAATTTTCACAAGTTCAAATACAAACTTGCGCATAAATGTTTTATATGATCCAAAAATGAACACTAAAGGAGGTAAAAGACTCAGAAATATGAGTGAACCAGAGAGCTTTATTTCATTGATCATATAAGAGGTACACAGTAGATAAAAAATATACTAAGTGTAAAAAGGACGTAGCTGTGCTATGTTCCATGGCCGATCAAGCTCCGGGTAGTCATCATCCGGGTCACGTCGCTTATGTTTATGATCTTCGCTGGGTCTATCCTCAAGTTCACGATTGTCAACGAGGTAGTAAGACCCATTGAGCAGCGCTTGCTTATGATGAACAGTCCTTCCCATGGCGGGGATAATTTGTGTGACTTCTTCTACTTAAGTCGGAGCACCAGATCCCCCTCTTTAAATGAGCGATGCCAACACGACGACTATGGTAGCTATGTAGCTTTTGCTGGTAGATGGTGGATCTTTGGCATGCCAAAACACGCTCTTCCTCGAGAAGGTCCACATCCAAGCATCGAGATTCTTCAGCGTCATCTTCGTCGTAGGCGGCAACTCTTGGTGAATCGTGAAGTATGTCGGAAGGCAGGATGGCTTCTTCTCCATATACCATTTAGTAAGGGGTGTAGCTGGTGGATCTGTTGGGTGTAGTTCGTAAACTCCACAACACAGATGGTAATTCCTCCGCCTAGGCTCCCGCTGCTCTATGTAGCGGTACCTCAAGACGTAGCTTGATTCCCTGCAGAATTAATCCATTGGCTCGCTCAACTTGTCCATTAGACTGTGGGTGCGCCATAGACGCTAGGTCAAGTCGGATGCCCTTGTCCCAACAATAATCTTCCACTTCTCTGAGTGACAAGTTGCTGCCGTTGTCTTTGATAATGCTACGTGGGAGACCAAATCTGACCTCTAGATCCTGGACAAACCTAAGGGCGGTTGCCCCATCAAGATTTCTAATGGGTTTAGCTTCTATCCATTTGGTGAATTTATCAACTGCTACTAGCAGATGCGTAAACCCACATGGTGCCGTCTGCAACGGACCAACCATGTCCAGCCCCATATTGCAAACGACCAAGTTATTGGTATTGTTTGCAATTCTTCAGCTGGAACATGTGGTTGTCGGGCATAATACTGGCAGCCCATGCATGTATCAACCAGGTTGTCGGCATCCGCCTTCACGGCAACCAGTAGAATCCTTGCCGAAAAGCTTTAGCGACCAACGATCAAGGAGCGACGTGATGCCCGCAATCTCCAAGATGGATTTCACAGAGGATTTCAATACCTTCCTGCTGGGAAACACACTTGAGGTATACACCAGTGGTGCTTCTTTTGTAGAGCTGTCCATTGATTATGGTATATCCATTTGATCGACATACTATTTGCCGTCTTTCGACTTCGTCATCGGGCAAAGTTCCGTGTACAAGATATTCCATGAACGGGTTTGTCCAAGCCAAAGGGACCTTTGTCACTGTGTGAACGAAAGAGTCAACTCTATCCGGGTTGTCGATGTCTGCTCCCTTCATGGATGGTGTCCATAGATGCTCCAGGAAAACGCCAGGCAGAATTCATTTGCGCTCTGGTCCAAGCTTAGACAGCAGATCGACCGCTTCATTTTGCTCCCTAGGTACATACTTGACCTCGTAGCCCAAGAAGATCTTGGCTATCTCGTCCACTTTGTCTCGATATGCCACCATCATAGGGTTCCGTGCGTTCCAGGTGCCTGCCACCTGCTGGGCAACCAAGTCGGAATCTCCACAGCAAACTATGTGCTTGATGCCAATATCCTTGGCTACGCGTAGTCCATGAATGGGTGCTTCATACTCCGCCATGTTGTTCATAGCCTCGAAGTGGATCTTCAGAATGTAGTGTAGCTTCTCCCCAGTTGGTGACTATTGCAGTACACCAGCCCCTGAGCCGTTGAGTAGCTTTGATCTGTCAAAGTGCATCACCCAGTATTCTCGCTCCAGCATTGGGGTAGCATCTGGCATCCCCGTCCAATCTGCGATAAAATCCGCCAAGGCTTGTGACTTGATAGCGTCGCGTCTCTTGTAGGTGATCTCGAAGGCGGCAAGTTCAATGCCCCACTTCGTGACCCTTCCTATAGCGTCGCTGTTGTTGATAATGTTGGACAGTGGAGCCTTGCTCACCACTATGATAGGGTGCTCCTGGAAGTAGTGCCTTAACTTCCGAGAAGCAAGGAACACTCCATAAGCTATCTTCTGGTAGTGTGGGTAACGCTGCTTGGACTCCGTCAAGACCTCGCTTACATAGTAAACTGGTCGTTGAACTCCGTACTTATAGCCTGGTTCTTTCCGCTCTACCATGAAGACGATGCTGATTACCTGGTTGGTGGCCGCCATGTAGATTAACATAGGCTCCCCAGGCTCCGGTGCTGCAAGGATATGCGACAAGGATAGTATCTCCTTTACCTGCTTCAGTGCTGCATCTGCCTCGTCCATCCATGTAAATTTATCCGCCTTCTTCAGCAACTTGTATAGCGGCAGGGCCTTCTCTCCAAGTCGGCTGACGAACCGACTAACTGCTGCAACGCAATCTGTTAGCCGTTGTATGTCCTTCAAGCATGTTAGACGGTTTATATTTAGGATTGCCTTGATCTTCTCCGGTTTTACCTCGATTCCACGCTGGGAAATGATGAAGCCCAACAATTTGCCGGCTGGAACCCCGAAGATGCACTTCTTAGGGTTAAGCATCATGTTGTATTTCTGGAGATTATCAAAGGTTTCTTTTAAGTCGGAGATTAAGTCGTTTGAAATTTTAGACATCACCTCTATATCATACACATAGGAGTGAATGTTCCGACCAATTTGATGGTGTAGGCAACGCTGCATTGTTCGCTGGTAGGTAGCACCTGTGTTTTTCAGCCCAAAGGGCATCGTGCATAGCAGAACATGCCGTAAGGTGTGGTGAACGAAGTGGCCAATTGGTCCGACTTTCTCATCTTGATTTGGTGGTATCCTGAGTATGCATCGAGAAAACACAAAAGCTTTGAGCCATCCATCGAGTCAATGACTTGGTCAATGCGAGGCAAAGCAAACAGATCTTTGGGACACGCTTTGTTCAAGCCGGTGTAATCAACGCACATTCTTAATTCTTTGGTTCCCTTTTTGGGGACAAGTACAGGATTGGCCACCCATCGGGTGTGAAGGACTTCTCGGATAAAACTAGCCTTAAGTAACCTAGCTATCTCTTTGCCTATGGCGCATATCTTCTCTTCTCCGAAGCGTCATAGAGGTTGTTTCACCGGTTTGCATTTTGGATCAATATTAAAGATGTGCTCGGCAAGTTCCATAGGTACACCTTTCATGTCGGCAGGTTGCCAGGCAAAGATGTTCCTATTCTCACGGAGGAACTCGACGAGCGCGCTTTCCTATTTGGGATCCAGGTTCATCCCAATGGCGGTGGTCTTGGAGGTATCGCCTACCACAAGTTCCACCAACTTGGTCTTGATGGCGGCCTTGAAAGCTGGGGCGGAGTCATAAATCTGCTTCTTCTATGCCGGCATCTCCGAGGCATCGACCTTGCTCTGGATCTCCTTGAATTCTTCGCTATAGAGGACAGCTTCCGCAAAGGCTGCTTCTCCAATATTGCAGTCCCTTGCCTTGGTAAAGCTTCCGGATACGGTGATAACACCATTTGGTCTGGGTATCTCGAGATTTAGTAGACAAAGCATGGCTTGGCCATGAAGGCATGGAAGATGTCGCGGCCGAATATGACGTGGTACACGCTCTTGAATGGGACCACCTCAAAGGTCATGCGTTCTTGCCGGTAATTATTTACATCGCCAAAAGCGACCTGAAGCGTGATGCACCCAAGGGACCGAGCCTCCCGACCAGGAACTTTGCCATGGAAGATGGTGCTGCTTCGCCTTAGGTTAGACTCTGTCAAGTTCATCCTATGCAGTGTATCCAGGTACATGATGTTGATGGTTCTTCCACTATCCACCATACATTTGGTGAACTCATTGCCGTCAATCAGGGGGTTGATGACCATGGCATACTGGTTCTCCGTAGGGATGAGGTCTGGGTGATCCTTCTTGTCCCAAGTAATTGGAATCTCCAACCAGCGCAGGTATTGGGCAACTGGGGGTAGAGTGGCCATCAGTATCCTCATGGAGGTCTTCTGTTGTCGGATGGTGGGGGTGCCAAGGATAGTGTGGAAAACTGGAGCCTTCTTCTCGAAGGGGTTCTTTTCCTTGCCATCGCTCTTCACGGCGTGCTTGGAGACAACATCCTCATCCATGTCACTTGAATCCTTGGACTCCTCCTCCTTCTTCTTCCCCTTGCCCTTGCCTCGCGGTCTGTTCTTCCGACTTTGCTTGTAGCCGGACTCCGGGTCCTCCTTGAGATCGTTTATGAACTTGCAATGGCGATTGGTGTGAGTGGCTTTGCTGTTGGTGTCGAGGTCTATGAGGCATGGCATATCACGGTACTCTTCGTAGGTTTGGGGAACGTGGAGCACTGCCGAGGTAGTTTCACTGCCTCACTGCTGTCCATGACCAGCTCCCCGTCCTCGGCCATGCTGTCCGCCATCACCTCGCCCTACAAAGGTCATAGCGACCATGTCGGAGGTTTGCTTTTCTTCTGGCGTGGTCTTATGCTTGGTGCTTCTGTTCCTCCGCGCTTGAGTTGGAATTGCCGTTGCCAGCAGGGAGCTGCGAGGGTCATCGTTAGCGGCCGTGAACTCATTGGCCAACTGAATCATCTGGTTGAGATCTAGCTGGTGATTGTCCTGCAGGCACTTCAACTTATGTCGGAGCAACGTGCCCCTTTCCAACCCATCAATGAAGGCGGCCATGACGGTCTGAGCATGCACTCCTGTGCAGGAATTCTTCATATCCAGCCAGCGAGAGAGGTAGGCATGAGATGTCTTGTCTTTCTCCTGCACGCACCCCTGTAGATCGCCAATAGTACATGGACGTTTGTACGTACCCTCGAAGTTCTTGGTGAACGCTTCTTGCATGTCCAACCAATTGCAGATGGACCTCTCTGGTAAGTCATCAATCCATTGCCGGGCCGTGCACACCAACATCAATGGGAGGTACTTGACGGCAACGTTGGGATTACCCCCGACAATCTCCACCGTGTTACCGTAATCCTGCAACCATGTAGCTGGCTTGGCGGTGCCATCATAGGGCTTGATGGTCTTATCAATCCGAAAACCTTTGGGGTAAGTTGCGGACCGTATCACAGGTCCAAAGCAACATGGTCCCAGGTATGGTCCTTCCCGGACCTCTTGGATCTTGTCCAGATGTGAACGTGCATCGTATGGCTCTGGGCTTCTTTTCTTCTTCTTACCATCAAGGGATGGGCTGCGTGAACGACACGGGGCTCCTCGGCCATGGTGTCTGCTAGGTGGAAACGGAGGCGGAGGTGGCGGTGGGTTAGCCTTCTTGCTGTTACCCTCCTACAACACCTCATGCTTGTCGCGGTTGCTTGTCGGACATGGAGGGTCATGGCGCGACATGCTCTTGTGTCCCTGGTTGCGCTCTCTGTCATGATGGGTCTGTTCCTTGTTGTCATGGATGACGATGCCGCTCTGCCTTGGCGGAGGCATATCCGTACGACGGTGAGCCTTGGTATCTTCGCGATGTCGGGGAGAGCGGGGCGATGGAGATGGGCGACGAGGTTGAGCCTTACCTCCATGGTCAGAGGATATGGGGATAGCATCCTTCCTATTGCGCGCATCCCTCCGTTTTCGTTCTGATGAACCCATCTGGGACCCGACATCATGAGGAGATCTGTCCCTTGGCGGATTATACTGGCTAGACTGGCAAAACGCTAGGTCAGACTCAAGCCTCTGAGAGGTGGCCTTTTCCTGCTGTTTTATCGCCTTGGCCACTAGGTCATAGACCTGATCCACAGCTGCGGGTGATCTATCCTTCTCCAGAAGGGTCTTGGCGACGACGAGGTTGAGGAGAGGAGTGGGCATCACCTGCCTGCCTTCACTGTCAATGTATGGCTTGGCCTGTGCCGGCTTCGAGGGAGCCCATCCTAGGTTTCGCCATACACCAGGATCATTGATGACGCGAGTTGGAGCTTTCTTAGCCTTCTGCTATTGTAGCGGAGTCTTGTACTCGGCTTCCATTTCTCTAGCTTTCTCTATTGACTTCTGCGCGTTGGCCAGATCTCGATCTAGTTTTGCGCCTTGCTCCGTGTTGGCCTGCGCTTCCTCCAGCAGCTGTTGGCGCTTCTCGTCAAGATGGACTACATTGCGAATATGAGCCACGGTCATAGGCTCGACAATGAGATTTCTGTACATCACTCTATCAGCTGGAGTGACTCTGGCAGCAGCAGACGTAGATGCCAGAGGTAGCAGGTTTGCGGTGTTGTTATTGCTCGGACCAGTGCCAAGTTCCTGCGGTTGCTGCACTAGGTTAGGCGGAGGGGGCATGACCTTTGCGCGATCATTGTCGGCAGCAACAGGTGGTCCCTTCCCCTTATCCAGCGCTGTGGGAGGAGCTCGTCTGGGTTGATCTTCATCCGTCGCTGTCCCAATGGCGACGAACACCTCTCAGGACGTGACGGTGTTGTTGGCCTGTTCGTCGCGCTTGTAATCCTCCTCCATCTCCTGCATGGCAGAGTCTAGCTCCTCCGAGATGAAGTCTATTTCCTCTGAATCTGCGCTTTCGAAGGTGAGGCGTCCTGAAGCCTGCTGCCGCCTTAGCGTATGCTGGAGAAGCGTACCTTGGTCCAGTCCTTCCACAAAGTTATACATAGCATCATCATTGGGGTAATGTGCCTGGTCGGCCTGTATACAGAGCCACCTAGCAAAGTAGTCGCGGGGGTTTTCACCCTCTCTCTGGACGCAACGCGCCAAATCGAAGATGGTCACTACTCCGACGAACTTGGATCTCTGCTATCTAGACGCACGGACGAAGCCGGCGGACTTGCAGCGATCTTCCACCGTTATATCCTACATAGGGGCGGTTTGGGTCGGCCTTGAATTTTTCCGATCTTTGTCGGCAAACTCCGAAGAGAGATCTGACATCTATCCTTCCGCGATCGTATCCTGCCCGTAGGCAGTCCGTGCAGGTCTTGATGCTCCTCCGACTCCTAGGGAACTAGTGCCCGAGTCGGTTTCGCCAATGAAGAGGTGGATATCTCCGATGGGGACGATTGAGCACCACGTAGGGTTCGTCTTCGCCGGTATCCAGAACTCGTCAGGGGGACGATCGGAACATTGCCGGAGAAGAGAACACGACCGATGGCTACGGTTTCACCGATTCTCACGAAGATCTTGGACCTCGCCCGTTGCAGAGCCTGAAGCGCCTCTTGCCCCATGGTGGGCGCCAACTGTCGTGGTATTGACGACGAGTACGCCATGGAGGGGTCCTAACAGTGCGTGTTTAGAGACGTGGGGGAAGGCGGACGGTTGACGGGTGCGAGGTAACACAACTTACCCAGGTTCAGATCCCACAACGGTGGCAGAATCCTACTCCTGCTATAAATCACTATAATGGCAATACGCTGAGTTACAGGGATTGATTCGCTATGCGAGGTGTATGTTAATCGATACTAGGTTTTGCCCTAAAGGCTCCCATAGGCCCGAATTATATAGCCGCCAGGTCCTAGGGTTACAGGCAAAGCCTAGCCGGACAACTATAGAGTCCTACACTGCTTACAACTAGTCTAGCGTGTCTTGCACTCCAAGGCTCCGGGTACATCGGTGACTCCTCTATAGCCTTCCTTTATCCGGCATGGGCCTTCCTTCTAGATCCATCGAACTGGGCCACCCAGCAGGCCATGGGCCATGCTACCAACTGTGGGCCACCCGGGTTATCCGGATAAGAGACATGCTATGCGGATACCCATATAGCATATCCCCAACTCTGCCTTTCGCAGAATTTTCATACAACAACAGTTATCAAGCTAGTTTGCTAATGTCCCCATTTGAATTCATGTATGGAAGAAACTGTCGTACCCCTTTGAATTGGTCGGAAGTAGGAGAGAGTCAGATCTTCAGACCTGACATCCTACGAGAAGAAGAAGAGAAGGTTCACAAGATCCGTGAGCACCTCAAGACCACCCAATCAAGACAGAAGAGTTATGCCGACAAGAGACATCGGGACCCCACTTTGAATATCGGAGATTTTGTGTATCTCAAAGTGTCGCCTTTGAAGGGAATGCAACGTTTCCAGCTCAAAGGAAAGTTATCCCCCAGATATATTGGACCTTTCAAAATTCTAAATCGTCGAGGAGAAGTACCGTACCAACTGGAAATGCCAGAGGAGATGTCAGCCATGCATAATGTGTTCCATATATCGTTACTTCGCAAATGCCTTGAATTCCCGGAGAAGACTGAAGTTTTCAAGAACATTGATCACCGGACCATAGAGATCAACGATGACCTGACGTATCCCAAAGTACCCATCCGTATTTTGGAGGAAGCTTTCAGAACCACCAGGACCAGAAGCATCAAGTTTCTCAAGATTCAGTGGAGTAACCACACTGAAGAAGAAGCTACCTGGGAGCGAGAAGATCACATCAAGATGGAGTTTCCCGACCTTTTTAAATCCTACTTTTCTTCTTTCTTCTTTCTCAAATCTCGGGACGAGATTTTGTTTAAGGAGGGAAGGTTTGTAACATCCCAAAAATATTGAACAATGATTATCCAATTCCAATCACCAAAATTAGGGTTAACAAAAACTTTTGTTAATTCAAATCAATATGGATGGATGTGTGAATGTGATGATTGTATGAATGCATGAATGGACTTGTGAGATAGTTCTAAATAACAAGGAATGGTTTAAAGATGAAAACAACCTCATCTAAAGCATTTCCAAGCAGAAACAAATCAAGAGAAAATCAAAAACAAACCAAATAAAGCAAATGGTCATTTTTGCCAATCTTGCTCACTAGACCACTTTGAGTGTTTCTCGTCCAAGATTTCAAACAAAAACTTTTCCATTTCTTTTCACCCCTTTCTAGACCAAGTAAAAGTGAATCAAAGCCCACCTTTCAAACTTACAGAAACATTTGGCAACTTGATTCAAATGACAACTCAAAATTGAATCTAGTTCATATGTGAAGATCACCCATTTCTTAAAAACCAACCAAACCAATTCCACTTGACAATTTCAACTAACCAGAGACTCCCTAGTATGTAACTAATACACCCACCAAGTTTGAATCAAAAATTCAAATTTGAATCTCTTTCGGCCATTTCATCAAACACCTTGCAATCACCAAACAAACAAACATGAAACACTATTAGGAGCAGTGATTTTGGCCTAACTTGTTCCCTCTCTTGGTTCACAGCAATCTATTAGTAGATCATCTAGCCCATTTAACAAGCTTTAGCACCACTGTGAGCTTGCCGTAGCCATCAATGGTCACCATGCCAAGAGCACCTTGCCACCCCTCAGTCGACAGCAAGCTAGGAGAAGCACCAAGCCTAGCAACCATGTATAGGACACTCTCCACCGTCCACAGACACCGCCTGTCCAAGCCTCGAGCACTGCCAGCACCTGGACCACATAGCCTGAGCGCGCCCAGCTTCTCTGCGAGCATGCCGAGAGTGCGCCAGAGCGTCACCCGCGACACACGCCCACATACCGTACGCCGCCCTCGCCGCATGCAAGTAGGATCGCCACCGCCCCAGGAACACCACAAACACGCCCGTTCATCACCGCACGACCAGTAGAACCCGTGCGCCATTAAATCCATCGTCGGACCTGCTCAGAGCGACGCGCCATTCCGACCATGTCGTATCACCCCACCCCGCGTGACCATGCCGTTGAGCTTCGTCAGGGAGCACAGCACCGCCCCTATCGTTGCCCATGTCAATAGCTCATTGTGCCGACGACCACGACGAGCTCCACCCGCGCCCGTCGGTCCCTTTCTGGCACTATAAATAGAGGCCACCCCAGCACGGATTCTTCACACCATCTCACTCCCCTCTCTCTCAAAACCACCCCACTCATTCCCTAAGCAAGGCGAGCAGCAGGTCGCCGAAATTTGGTCAGAGTATGTCGCGGAGGAGGAAGAAAGGAGCCAGCGATTGGAGCCGCCCCAGGAGGAGCTGCCGGTAGCAGGAGGATCACCATCGTCGACTTAGTCGTTCGCCCCCGTCGCCGATCCTCGCCTGAGCCCCGATGAGCCCCCATAGACCCCCACTGACCACGCTAGGGTTCTGTCTCGTCGGCGTTGCCCGACGTGGACGATGAACCATAGCCGTTGGATTAGAGTTTGATCGCACGGCCTAGATACCCCATACTGCTTCGCACCCCCTATCTTGCTGACTGGTGGGGTCAGCCACTTAAACCCACCCATGTGTGCGTTGTGCATAGTGGGCCGGACCAGTTAGCATCCCGCGCAATCCAGTTAGTTTGAATTTGTATTTTCCAATTTAGTTCAAACCCAGTTCTGTACCTAGATTCAAAAATCAACCCAGGTTGATTAATTGAAACAAATTGCATGAAACCAATTATGTTAGAAAGGTACTGGAATTCTTAATCCAAGTCCGTTTGATTCAATTAATTTGGAATTGTTATCACCTATAGTAAAAATAACAAGGCAGAAGCTTTTCTACATTCAAACATTTTTCAAAATTCAATCATGAAAGCTTTTGAGTTGATTCCAACTCTCAAAATCACATTTAACAAGACCTTTCTGAATATATAAAAATATCTAGGTTTACTTGCAGAAATAATAGCCAAGCAATAAAAGAATGCCTCATAGGCCATTCTAGTCACTTTAATTAATAAAAATAAAAAGGTTAAACCTTATTAAATTGTGACACCACTTTAAATCACATTCCCAAGTACTGAAATATGTGGTGATGACATGTTTCAACATGATCCCATGTTTTAGTTGGAGAATATTAAACCTTAAGTAGTTTTTCAATGAGTAGAAATTACTTTTCCAAAAATAAAATAAATAAGACAAATACCTTAATGATTGTAATGTTTGTGATGATACTAGATCATCTAGTGAAAACATTGGTGTGAGAAATATAAGTAATTAAGTATAGTTTGGTGATTGTGTACCTCGTATTTATTTCTAGACGCTAGTACCGACCAAGGATACGAGGAGGAAGGAGGATACTACGAGGAAGAAGCCGAGGAGAACTTCAATCACTTCTTTGCACAAGGAAAGCCTTACTATACAAGTTGACTTAGCAAGCTACTATCTATGCAAGCTAACACTTGCAACTATGAAAGTTAGATAACCTATGCAATGCATTAAGCATGCTTGGTTAGATATATTTGATGATACCCAATCCTAGTTTTACTTGTAAGCTTAGTATTTTATTTCTTTATCAAAGCTTTATATTAGAGTTACTTAGTAATTTGTAGAGTTTAGAGAGATTGTCTAAAGGTAGCATAAAACTTGACGTAAGTTAGATAATCTTGATGCCATCCTGAGGCATGAGATTAAACTTAGATAAGATACACTTGTTTACCACCCCTCATTAGTGTTTACCCCCACTTGTAGATGCTAGTGATAAGCATAAAACTTGATCCAATTTAGATGGGAATACTTGGTGAAAATGCTTGTGAAAACCTTAGAATGATGAGTCATTCTACTGAGATGGTTTGACATGTGTTCTTGAACACAGATGATTTTGATGATGAAAATGTTAAGGCATGAGCCTTAGCCCTTTATAAAACTGATGGTTGTCTGGATGCGATACCATTCCAATTTTACTATACAACCATAATACCCGAAATTTGGGTAGGTCTTGACTGGAAATTTATATACCTTAGTATGGGTTCCCTTGCGGCCAAGGTTTGAGCTGAGGCTACCTTGTGAAGATTGTCCACCTGTGCAGTTCCCAAGATAACAGTTGGTAATGGTTGGGAGGCCAAACTCACAGGCGAGGTGCCTATACTAGGGCGTGTAATTAAAAGGTTAGGATTGATTATCCGCATACTAAGTATGGTGAATTCAGGATTTGTTCCTGACGGATGCACTACTAGGAAAAACGCTACCAGTGGCGCACCAAATTGGAATTCTGTGGCGCATATGGGAGTCGCCACTAAATCCTCGCCACTAAAATTCAACATTCTGTGGCGCATATGCCATACGCGCCACAGAATTCTCAACATTCTGTGGCGCATATGCCATATGCGCCACAGAATTTTGTCTCAGGATTTAAAAAAACCAGAATACAGCAGAAATACACATAATACACATGAAATATACCAGAATACAACAATATATCACAAAAATGCACAAAACTCACAGGAATACCCAGAAACTCACTGAAATTCATACAAAGTGACAAAATACATCAATATAGAGATTCCAAGTGTTACACACACAAGTCATGGGAGAGTACAAGTTCGAAATCAC
The DNA here is from genome assembly GCA_023614405.1 of Avena insularis. Taxonomy (NCBI): domain Eukaryota; kingdom Viridiplantae; phylum Streptophyta; class Magnoliopsida; order Poales; family Poaceae; genus Avena; species Avena insularis. The sequence continues at coordinate 193,962,315 of CM042695.1, read as the reverse complement.
ACAATCGCACGAATTCACGATTGACGCAGATTCGACTGCTCCAGACGAGCCCCCCAGCCTCTATCTCCTAAATGAATTGCAGACGGAACTAGTCGAGCTCCATTCTGCTCAACCTCGGGGACGCTCGCTGGGCATTGGTGGAAGCCAGTAGGTGGACCACGCTCTGTTGCTCCACGGCCATCAAGCATTGCTCCGAGGTGCTGGTGTCCCTGACCATCAACACCACCGAGTGTTCCGCCGACGGCAAGTCGGCTAACGCAGCCTGACGCATCTCCGCCACGACATCCGATCTCACCGCTAGGGCATGCAGCAGTCGCCCACCAGAGTCCCTCTGAGTCAGAAGCGGCTAGCCCTGCACCTTGCATCTCTCCGAGATCTCCTCCAAGGCAGCTGCTCGCTGATGCAGAGGCCGCTGCATCGCGTGGACCACCTCGGAGGTCATATTCCGAAAAAATCGCCCTGCAGAACCTCTGTCCTCGCCCGGTATCACCTCCGCGAGCACCAGCAGGGTCTTCGCTCCTTCCCTCTCCGGCGCAGCCGGCTGATGCATCAAATCCCTTTGCCACCTATTAATTCACCATAAAAATAATGGATCCTAAGCACAAGTGTTAACTGTACAAACAAATAACCTAAACTACTAAGAGCTTCATTGAAAAGTGGTGGTAACCAACTTGATTGAAAAGTGAAACAACTTATGCTTGTATTGCTTGGATTTTTTATTGCTTGGATTTTGTAGTGCTGGTGGATTAAAAAATGTATAAGCTACTTCTCATTTATCTTGCATTGCTTGGATTTTGTGAAATTTGATAAAAAATGATAATACACTTTATCATTCAGTATTCTTATTTATGCAGCGGTGGTGAGGCGGGCTTGGTGCAGGGGCGAGCCCGGACACCACACACTGGATATTATCCATCCAAGGGTGCTAACTTGCTTGGATACTATCCATCCAAGGGTGCTAACCTTTCTCTTAAGATGACTAGATAATTAATTAATTAAGAAGATATGCATATACGGTACCACATTAGGGAACCTTCTTGTTAGTTAATAATTCCCTAGCGGCAATACCTGCATGCACATATGCATGTGCGCAATGCTGAAAGGGGGCTAGTAGTATCAAGTAGTGCTACACGTACTATATATCTCAGTGATCAAGTCATTTTCTACAATGCAATGCGTGAGAGGAATATGATGACTTTATTTTATTTTATAACCGACCTCCTTTGGACGCCTATCAACGACAGCCATCAATCAAAAGGCACTAAAGTGAAAGTGATGTCAATCATTAATATACTGATGGATCAATAGGGGATAATTCAATATGTAACTAGTGCAAAATATAATATCCAGTGTGTGCGTGTATGAGACCTGGGGGCAGGGCTTTGGGCGCTCGAGGCGGCGCGGGTCTGGCATAGCGGCACGGGCTCGGGAGGAGGACGGTAGGGGAACGCGAGGAGGCACGAGGCCGCAGACGAGCAGGAGGACCTGCAGGCGAGTAGGGAATGGCGGAGCTCGCGGCTCGAGCAGGCGATGTCGGCCGCTGGGCTTCCTAGAGGCGAGCGAGAGGAGGTGCGAGGGGAGGTGCCTGGTGGCGGCGGGGTGGTCTGGAGATAGGGTGTTCTTAAGATCGAGGGGTGGTAGGTGGTACCTTTTTTTAAATCTGTTTTCCACATTCTGTGGCGCATATGGCTATATGCGCCACAGAAAGTGAGAATTCTGCGGCGCATATAGCCATATGAGCCACATAATTCTAGCATGCCCATGTGCTGGGTCAGGCCCACATGGGCCCCACAGGAATCCTGTGGCGCATATGGCTATATGCGCCACATAATTCTCACTATATGCGCCACAGAATTGCAAGAATTCTGTGGAGCATTTGCTATATGCGCCATAGAATTAATTTTAGTGGAGCATTTTTTCTATATGCGCCACAGAATTAAAATCTATCTATAATCATTTTACTAGTAGTGATGTATCGAATGTTGTGGTTAAAGTGTACCACCTCTGCAGAGTGTCAAACTATTCGAATAGTCGCGTTTGCGTTTATGGACAGTTGGAGTGGCCATACTGTTCCGTCGTCAGATGTTTTCAAAATGACTTGTGAAATGATTCATGACTTTGACTTGACCACAACAGGGTTGTGATATGAAATTCAAGTTCCCACTTAGGTGTTATAAAACTTTCAACTAGCTTTCTTTGCTTCTGAACTCAGTAGAGATAAATCTGGCTTTTTGCAAAACAACCTAGAGCCTAGTACTGCCTATTCAAAACCACTTCACTTTTTAGTATTAGTTTGCGAGTACTTAAATAGTACTCATGGCTTTGTCCATGGCTATTCCCGTGGCTAGACTATGACGAGGACTATCAGGAGGACAGACATCAGGAAGGTTACGACAACTAGGATCATCTCCCATCGTCAGCATTGCCTTTGACTATGAAGATGGAGTCTCGCCTATGCTATCATTACTATTACATTATTCCGCTGCTTGATTTGTATTAATATTGGATCATGAGATCCTTTATTTGTTGCAAGACCTTATTTATGGTTTGTAATGGATGATGTACTGTGATATCCAATCTGTTATGTCTCGCAAAAATTGTAATCCTGGGATTGCGATGCATGGCATAACAGGCATCTGGGATTAAAAATCCAGTTGTTGACAGCAACGACGTCGGATTGCTCCACTCTTTCACCGGGTTCAGCACCAAGCGTGAGAAGAAGGTCATCGCCCACACCGTCGCTCTCAACGCGGTGTCCCAAGTCGACATCCCCCGCTTCCTCAACTAGTCCGAACAACGGATCACCTGGAGCCGCGAGGACCATTCGCCACAGATCGAATATCCGGGGCGACTCGCCCTGGTGGTGAATCCCAAAGTGGGCGACTACTGGCTCCCCAAGACGCTGATGTATGGAGGGAGCTCCATCAACATTCTCTACCCTGACACGTTCCACTGGCTGCGGCTCCCGCAGTCGATGATCGAGACGACCTACACCACCTTCCACGGCATCGTCCCCGGTCGGAAGGTGTACCTGATCGGCAAGGTGACACTTCCAGTCACCTTCGGCACACTAACGAATTTCTGCATCGAGCGGATCATCTTTGAGCTGGTGCCCTTCAAACCATTGCGTCTTGGGGTGGCAAGCGTTCGCCAAGTTCATGGCAGCGCCACACTACACGTATAACGCGATGAAGCTCCCAGGGCCGTGCGGCATCATCACCGTCCACGGTGACCCCGACATGGCCACGGAATGCGAGGCAAAGGGCGCCGAGCTCGCTGACGCCATCCTCGCCGTGGAGGACAACCACACGGAGGAGCTCGCCAGGTACACCAGCAGAGTCAACAATGACGACCCCACAATACTCAAGAAGCCCAACTCGGAGAACCGCGGCTCGACCGTGTTCGAGGCCACCATGCACACGCGCTCCGTCGAGCTGGTCCCAGGAGACTCTAGCCAGACGGTGACGATCGGGACAGGCATGAGCCCCGCATAGGAAAGCACGCTCATCGAGTTCCTATGTGAGAATCGTGACATCTTTGCATGTAAGCCGTCTGACATGCCAGGTGTCCCGAGGGAACTCGCTGATCACAAACTCAACACCGACCCCAAAGTGTGACATGTCAAGCAGTCGCTACGACCCTTCAATGAAGAGCGCCGCCGAGCAATCAACGAGGTGGTGCAACGTCTACTCGCTGCAGGCTTCATACGGCCCATTAAATACTCCAAATGGCTAGCAAACCTAGTCCTGGTCGAAAAGAAGAATGGGACCTGGAGAATGTGTATCGATTACACAAACCTCAACAGTGCCTGCCTAAAGGAGCAGTTCGTCCTCCCACGAATCGACCAAATCATCGACTTGACCGCGGGCTCGGAGTCGCTGTGTTTCCTTGACGCTTACTCTGGTTACAACCAGATCAAAATGGCATTCGAGGAAGAGGATAAGACGACGTTCATCACGCCATTCGGGGCCTTCTTCTACACCGCCATGACATTCAGCCTCAAGAACGCCGAAGTGACCTACCAGAGGTGCATGCAGGAGTTCCTGGCGAGCCAAATTGGCCGCAATATCCACGTATACATCGATGACATGGTGGTGAAGTCCACTCGCCAGGGCGATCTACTCGCTGACCTGGCCAAAACCTTCACAAATCTGCGGAGGTACAAGATCAAACTTAACCCAGGAAAGTACACCTTCGGTGTACCTACTAGACAGCACTTGGGGTATGTAGTCTCCAAGCGAGGCATCGAGGCGAACCCCACCAAGATCAACACAATAGCCCGACTCGGCAAACCCGAGTGCCTCCGCGACGTCTAGAAGTTGGTCGGGCGAGTCGCGGCTCTCACTCGCTTCAACCCCCGGCTTGGCGAGAAGGCAATGCCTCTCTACCGCCTAATGCGCAAGAACCCCCTGTTCCAGTGGGACAAGGAGGCGGACGACGCGCTCCACACGCTCAAAAAAGTGCTACTCGCGGCCCCGCTGCTCACCGCCCCCACCGACAAGGAGCATATGCTCGTCTATGTCGCGGCATCCGTGCGAGTCATCAACACCATCATGGTCGTCGAACGTCTAGAAGAGGGCAAGGAGCGCCCCATGCAACGACCTGTCTACTACATCAGCGAAGTCCTCACCGAGTCGCGAAAGCGCTACCCGCAGTACCAGAAGTTGGTATATGCGGTCTTCCGAGCCCAGCGGCGACTGCCGCACTACTTCCAGGAGCACCCAATCACAGTCTTCTCCTCAGCGTTGTTGCATGACATGATCCGCAACCACGAAGCGACTGGGCGAGTCGCCAAGTGGGCCATGGAGATCGGCGTCCATAACATCAAGTACGATCCGTGCAAGGAAATCAAGTCGCAGGCCCTAGCCGACTTCCTCACCGATTGGGAGGAGGCGTAGCAGCCGGAGAAGCTGCCGTACCTCCATTATTGGTCGCTCCACTTCGATGGGTCCAAGAACGCAGACGGCACGAGGGCAGGGATCATGCTCACATCCCCCAAGGGCGACAAGATGCGCTACATATTGTACCTCGACTTGACCCCCTGCACCAACAACATGGCCGAGTACGAGGCCCTCCTTCACGGCATGCGAGCCGCCAAGGAGATGAACATCAACCGCCTGTGGTTCTACGGCGACTCCAACCTCGTCGCCGCACAAGTCGTCGGCACTTGCGATGCCGTCTCCCCCACCATGGCGGCATACCACCAAGCAGTGGACCAGCTGGGGGGCCACTTCGCCGGCTACTCTATTGAGTGGATTGACCGGCGCAAGAACGAAGAGGCCAACGCCCTCTCCCGCATCGGGTCGGCTCGCCACGCGCCACCCGCTGATGTTTTCCTCGACACCATCACCAAGTCATCTGTCTCTCCCCGAGGGAGATCGACATCGAGATACCGCTGCAACCAGAACCAGCCCTGGTCGCCATGATCGCGGAGCCAAGCGATTGAACCGCGCCATACATCACCTACCTCGAGGGAGGGACCGTACCCGCAGACGAGACGGAAGCTCGCACGATCGTGCGACGCTGCGAGTCCTTCGTCATCATCAACGACGAGCTCCACAAGCACAGCGTGACCGACGTGTTCCAATGCTGCGTACAACCCGCGGAAGGTCGCAAAATCCTCCAAGACATCCACACCGGCGACTGCGGCCACCACGTTGGCGCCCGGTCCCTGGTCGCCAAGGCCATGCGACATGGCTTCTACTGGCTCACCGCACACACCGACGTGGTCGACATCATCCAACGCTGTGTCGGGTGTCAGAAGTACGCCAATCAAACGCACGTACCAAGCTCGGCACTCAAGACCATCCCCATCACCTGGCCATTCGCCGTGTGGGGTATGGACATGGTGGGCCCCTTCAAGAAGGCCCCCTCCGGGTACACCCATCTCCTGGTCGCAGTCGACAAATTCACCAAGTGGGTGGAGGCCAAGACAGTCCGCAAATGCGACGGGAAGACCGCCGCCAAATTCCCACACAGGCTCATCTACTGCTACGGAGTCCCTCACAACATCAACACGGACAACGGCACCAACTTTTCCAAAGGCGCCATGGCCGAGTACTGTGAGGAGCACAACATACGGCTTGACCTCGCCTCAGTCGCCCACCCGGAGTCTAACAGTCAGGTGGAACACGCCAACCAGAGCATCCTCCATGGCCTGAAGCCGCGACTGGAAGTTCCCCTCGAGCGAACTCCGGGGTGCTGGGTCGAGGAGCTCCCCTCCGTCAGCTGGGGCATCTGCACCTCTGTCAATAGGTCGACTGGGTTCACCCCCTTCTTCATGGTGTACAACGCCAAAGACATCATGTCGTCCGACCTCGAGCATGAATCACCTCATGTCGTCAACTACGCGGAGGCCGACAACGAGCTCGCACGACAAGACGGAGTCGACCAGCTCGATGAAGCACGCGACCTAGCTCGCTCCCGCACCGCAATCTACCAGCAAGGACTCTGCCACTACCATAGCCACCGAGTCCGAACTCGCACCTTCCAGGAAGGCGACCTGGTCCTGCGACTAATCCAGGACAAGAAGGGCATGCACAAGCTCTCTCCCCCGTGGGAGGGACCATTCGCCATAGGGCGAGTCCTGGGCAACGGCGCCTACCGCCTCATCGACGTCTGAGGTGACGGACAGGTCGATGTCAAGCGGCCGTGGAATGTAAACCTCCTAAGGAAGTTCTACACCTAGAACCCCGACATGTACTCCCCCCGCTATCAAATAAATATGATCGATTCGCACAAATTGTGCCTACTCTCTAGGTCTTGTGCCACTCGCACTCGTAAAACAGTGTTATGCTAATCGTGGAAGTCAACCCTTGGTTACGCGACCGGCATGTGCGGTACAAGGGCACCGATAAAATTGGGGCCTTGTGTCGTCCACGAAAATGTCAACCAGGAGTCCCATCGGAGTCGCCTCGCTCGACTGGCTTCCCAGGCCAATACGACCGCATTCGCTTCTCACAGTGACCCAGTCCTCCACATCCTTGGCGCAACGACTCGAACGGTCAAGTACCACGCTCGGGGACTGACGCCAGTCCAAACCCACACATCTAGGGAAAACATAAAGTATGAGAGCACGTCCTGGACTCGCCATGCGACTAATTCTCCGAGTCGGGAGGAGTGACACGCCAAATACAATGCGCTTCATCCTCACCTACCTTGGGCATGCGACTAGAAATGCTAAGTACCACGCTCGGGGACTCGCCCAACCGACCCCGTTCGCGTCCGAGAAAACAGCTAAGTATAAAGCACCCCTTGGGGTCGCCATTCGACTGGCTTTCCAAGCCACGGCAAGTCGACCTCAACTAACTAACAATACAACAACAAACATTTACACAAAGATACGAGGTAAACCCCATACAAGGGCGGACGCGCTTGGGGACTCGCACAACACAACAATTCAAAATCAAAACAAAACTGGCAAAAGCACGCATGCATTCCTTATGGCAACAAAATCTGTTCGCTTACAAGGGCAGGCATACACTTCTTTAGAAGTGACGCCAATCGACAAAGTGGTCTACTCCGCAGGTTTCGACAATGACATGCCACCGCCACTGCGGGCACGGATGAAGGTAACCCATGGGTTTGACGGATACGTTGTCAAGGCGCCCGCCATCACCGATCCGAATGGCTGCTCCACCTTGAAGTCACGATGCGTCGGCTCCGGGTCGTTCGGGGCGACGATCGTCTCCTGATACGACAGGAGATCGCCCATCGCCAACACTTGGTCGGAGTAGACCGTGGCCCGGTCGGTCAACTTCAGCATGTCGGAGATCTCGACCGAGCCAGTCGACGAGGGGTACCCTCTGGTGACGTTGTCGAGGTCGAAATTGTCGGGTAAGTGCGCAAGACGAAGGCTCAACGCAGTCGTAGCCCCATAGCGGAAGGCTGACCGTGACATGAACTCCACAACCGCCAGAGCCCTCTCCAGATAGCGACAGACTTCCGTGAGTTCACTGGGGATCACCTCCGTTGGCCAAATCGTCTGAAGATACGCGCGAATACAGGTTGCCGAAAGGGCAGCAGAGTCCACCAACATGGTGACACATTGCCATGCGTCGTACGACTGTGCCTCAAGATCATCATCAAGAATTTCCCCTACGAAGCACAAGAAGCCCACCGTCAGAAAGGTGCGCAATGATAACGGCGACCTGCATGCTCGGGGACTCGCCAAACCAATCAAGTGCAAAATGAAGCAACTCACCAATCAAGGGACGGCAGTGCCACGTAACGAAGTCTTGAAGACTTGACAGGTCAGTCTGCAGCCCAGCGACGAGAGCATCCGACACCTTCCGCTCTTCCGCTGTGGCGGCGACAGCCGCCTTAGCCCTCCCATCCGCCGAGTTCGCCTCTGCCTTCGCAGCTTTTAGCTCCCGCTCTAGCTCGGCTACTCGCCTCTTTGTGGCGATCAACAACGACTGAGCATCCATCAACTCGATAGCAAGGACCAAACCCTCGCGAGCCTTGTCCACCGCGGTCACATGCCCCTCTGCAACAACATGAGTGTGAGTACACAACCAGAAACAAGACATCCATGGATAAGGGCACCTCGAATACCTACCAGCAGTCGCTTGAAGCTGCTTGTTCACCTCTTGCACGGAGCGGAGGTCTTTCTCTAGATGCTCCTTGGCGGCCAATTGCTCCGCTGACTCGCGCTGGAGGCCCTGCACAGACATGGACAAACATCAGCAAACATTGAAAAATTCCTAAGTGCCTAGCCGCTGAAATTCAGTGACTAGCCACTCGGGGACTAGACATCGAAGAAAAACAACAAGAATCTACCGGCTGAAATTCAGCGACCAGATCCTCGGGGACTGGACATACCTGGATAGCCGCACCCAGCATGATGTGTAGCTCAACCGCATCCACCGATGGGAGCACAAGAGGTATGCGCCCGCGATGCTGCTCGACCTCCGGGCCCAAAACCTCAGGTGCCTGGGCCGTATGCGCCAACACAATTGTGGTGGAGGCCCTCGCCATAAAGCGAGGGAAGGTCACCACCGCTGCTCCCACTGCACTCGTCAACGGGCCCGCCGCCCCGACCAGTGTCGCAGGTTCTACCTGCTGCGACCCCGCGTCCATTACGGCCTTCACGGTCACGTCCGCTCCTGTCGGAGCCTTACTAGGGGCATACACTAGCTCGTCCGAGATCGTGACGACCTCGTCGCCCTTCACCCTCTTCGCACCCTCAGCAGGAGCCTCGGAGTCATCACCCTTCCTCTTTTTTGAGGGGTCAGTCTCCGCCCCCGGTGGCGTCTACTGGAACTTTGGCCACCGAGGGGTGACCGATCTTCTTCACACCAGTCCTACAAAAAGGAGTTGTTAAGCGAGCTTACCTGACAACTACAAAGCAATAGATCAAGATAATACATCAAGGTAGTTACCTGGCAACTGGGATGAAGCGTAGGCTGCTGCGGATATGCGCCGACTTCTCCAACTCTAGACCCAACTTCCAGCTGATGCCCCTCTCGAGCAGGGTCGGAGCCCATGACACGGAGGCCTTATTCGAGGATGAGGCCGCGGCAGGAGGATCCTCTCCGGTAGACGCTGGTGCCTCCCTACATGGCGACGCCCCTGCGGGCGGAGCGACCCGAAGCCTGGTGACTATGGAGAAGGGCGGCGGAAGCAATGCCAATGGCACCTCATCTTCCACCATGGCCGTAGTGGCTGCCGTAGTCGCCTGCGCTGATGCACTGGATCCTGGCCCCGTCGGCCATGCTAGTCGCTTCGGAGCTAGTCACGGATCGATGCGACGACACCGGTTTGGCCGCCTCCTTCTTCTTCGGCGACTTCTTCTTCGACGGTGTAGCCATGCGCCATGAAGTGTGTTCGAGGGTTCGTCTTCGCCCCTGTCGTGAGCCTCGAGGCTCTTGCTGGCCTCGAGCTCACGTTGCCATTGTCCGCGGGTCTTCCAAACCACGGGTGCGGCCACCTCTGCGGCCTCATCATCTTCGTCATCATCATCGTCTCCTCCGACATTCTCCTTGTCGAAGGAAGATCCGCTCTCGCCCTCGGCGGACTCGTTTGAACTATCATCATCATCGGGTGGAAGCCAACCTTCCACCACTTGGAACAGCTGCACAAACAAAACACGATCAGCAAAACTGGGCCTGCATCTTTGCGACTGTGAAATGAATAAGGGGGGGGGGCAGATTTATCGGCGGCGCCTTGCGCTTCATGGTGTACGGGGGAATCCCGACCTTCAGGTCGAGATATTCCGCATCAGTGATCTTCTTTAGCGTGAGGGCGTAGTCTTCAGCACTCCACTCAGTGGTGCAAGACTTGGTCGCGTCGTCCTTGCCCGTGTACTCATACATCCAGTGAGCACGGCTGGCCAGGGGCACCAGCCGTCGCTCGAGCCAGCAGTTGTACAAATTGCTAGTTTGGAGGCCATTCTTCTTCAGTTGATGAATCGTCGTCAACATCTCATCGACTACCATCCGCTGGTCGAGTGGAAGCTTGGCGACTTGAAGTTGGTGCGGCTTGGGTCGGTCGGCGGAGTACATCGGAAGCACCACCTTGCCGCCCGGAGTCGACTCGCTGACGTAGAACTAGTGCTTCTGCCACTCGTTCGCTGCCTTCTTCGGCAGCATGAGGTCGAGGAAGGAGGCCTTGGACTTCAACTGGAAGGTAAGGGCGCCCGCTGCTAGCATCGGGCCGCCTGCCCATTTGCGTCCGATCCGCCCGTGGAACAACTCCTGCCACAGGGGGAAATACGGGCGAAAGTGCAGATAGCACTCGCAAAACGCCACGAAAATGGCGAGTTTCTCGATGCGGTCCCAGATTCGACGGCTGAATGCCGTAATACGAGCAGAAGTGTTGGAAGAAGATCAAGGTGGGGAAGCCGAGTCCCCTCTCGAGATGGCTGGTGAAGTAGATGAACTTCCCAGCGGGAGGATTCGGCTCCACCTCTCCGGCCGAGGGGATTCGCCATCTCCCGGCACAAATAATTCCCGTGTCCTCGAAGGACTTCAGCAGCACCTTAGTGCACTTGGATCTCCCCCACAGATCTTTCGGTGGCGCCATTGATCGAAGGATCTGAGATCGCAGGATCGCTGCTGAGTCCCTAGATCGGTCCGACTCGCTCCAAAAGGGATGGAAGAATGGGAGACGTACAGAGTCGGAGGAAATGTGGGGAATGATCGCTTTTCACCCGTCGCTCTCCTTATATAGTGGTTGGTACCCTCCATTTTCTGGGAGCCGTTACCGCGCGGTGATTACACTAATATTACCGTTGGATTACCCAATGGCTAATTTGACCAGGCTGACGGTCCAACTTCATCCACTCGACTCGCCGACCCATTCGCCATAGCTGCAATTCAACTACTCGCCGACCCGCTCGCCATAGCTGCGATTCGACTACTCGCCGACCTATTCGCCATAACCGCGATTCGACTGCTCATTGACCTATTCGCCACAGCTATGACTTGTCTATTCGTCAGATTGTGATTCGACTGGTCGTCGTTGTTGCGACTAAGGAAACATGCTAAAGACTCTTCTTTCATTGAAGGAGTCCACCGCCGATTTGACTGGGCGCCCAAATTGGACCTGAATACTCCGACGACCAAAGAACACCTGCGACGAATCAACGACGGCCTCAGAGAATACTGATGGGGATATGCCGAGTGGGGTATACCCAGCAGGATGTTTCCTACTGGTTCATACTGCCACCAAGTGGGCCTGCAGGATGGCGACTAGATCACGACCCAAGAAGAAGTTAGGCGACTGGAAGCTGGAGGCCCATAAGCGTAGCTAGGCCCAGTCAGATTAGGTCAAGAACCCTCCGAGTCCTTATACCACTCGGTTATAGATCTGTAAACCCTAGCGAGGTGACTCTATATAAACCTCCCTAGGGAACGCATAGAACTTGTGTTCCATCAGACACCCCCTCGACTCGCCCGTAGCCGCCGAGCTCGCCCTTTGTACTCTCTCATCAATACAATCTAGTAGGAGTAGGTCTTTACCCTTCGGGGGCCGAACCTGGGTAAAAACCTGTGTATTTGCCCTCATATCGCACCGCAAATGGCTGGCCGCCTGTAACATCCCAAAAATGTTGAACAATGGTTATCAAATTCCAATCACAAAGATTAGGGTTAACAAAAACTTTTTTTAATCAAATCAATATGAATGCTTGTGTGTATGTGATGATTGTGTGAATGCATGAATGGACTTGTGAGATTGATCTAAATAGTAAGGAATGGTTTAAATATGAAAACAACATCATCTAAAACATTTCCAAGCAGAAAAAATTAAGAGAAAATAAAAAACAAAACAAATAAAGAAAATGGTCATTTTTGCCAATCTTGATCACTAGGCCACTTTGAGTGTTTCTAGTCCAAGATTTCAAACATAAACTTTTGCATTTATTTTCACCCCTTGCTACACCAAGTAAAAGTGAATTAAATCCCACCTCTCAAACTTGCATAAACTTTTGGCAACTTGAATCAAATGACATTTCAAAATTGAATCTATCTCATATGTGAAGATCACCCATTTTCAAAACCCAACCAAACCAGTGCACCTTGACCAATCCAATCAACCAGAGACTCCCCAGTATGTAACTATCACACCCACAAAGATTGAATCAAAAATTCAAATTTGAATCTCTTTCGACCAATTCATCAAACACCTTGCAATCACCAAACAAACAAACATTAAACACTATTGTGAGCAGTGATTAGTGCCTAACTTGTTCCCTATCTAGCTCACACTACACCCTCAGTAGATCATCTAACTTTTTTAACCCCTCTAGCTCACTGTAAATCAGACCATGCCATCAATGGCAAGCATGCCGAGAGCACCCTTGCCACCCCAATGTCGCCAGCTAGCTAGGATCCCCACTAGCTTCGCCAACCTTGTCTGGAACACTGTCCATCGTCCCACCACCCCTTGTACAAGCCTCGAGAACTGCCATCCCCTGGACCACACAGTCCGAGCGTGCCCAGCTTCTCTGCGAGCGAGCCAAGAGCGCGCTAGCATGCCACCCGCGATCCACGCCCATAGACCGTGCGCCGCCCTCGCTGCGTGCAAGCAGGATCGCCACCATCCCAGGAACACCCCAGACAGACCCGTTCACCGCCGCGCTCAGAGCACCGTGGTGTGCCATTAAAATTGCCGTCGGACCCGCTAAGAGCACCGTGACGTTCTGAACGTTCCGCACCGCCCCATGCCACATGACCATGCCGTTGAGCTTCGCCAGGGAACACAGCACCGTCCCCTACCTTTTCCCATGCCAGTAGCTCGCTATGACGACGACCACGATGAGCTCCACCCGTGCCCGTCGGTCCCCTTCTGGCACTATAAATAGAGGCCACCCCCGCTCAATTTGTTCACACCACCTCACTCCCCTCTCTCTCAGAAGCACCCCACCTCACTCCCGGAGCAAGGCAAGCAACACATCATCGGAATTTGGCCAGAGTCTACCGCGGAGGAGGAAGAAAGGAGCCATCGATTCAAGTCGCCCTAGGAGAAGCTGTCGGTACCAGGAGGATCATCATCGTCGACCTTGTCGTTCGCCCCCATCGCTGACCCTCGCCTGAGCCCCGGTGAGCCTCCCACGACCCCCACTGGCCGCGCTAGGGTTCTGTCTTGCCGGCGTTTCCCGACGTGGACGATGAACCACAGCCATTGGATTAGAGTTAGATCATGCGACCTAGATCACCCCGTACCGCTTCACACCCCCTGTCTCGCTGACTGGTGGGGTCATTCACTTAACCCACCCGCACATGAGCTTTGCACCGTGGGTCGGCCCAGTTAACATCCCGCGCGACCCAGTAATTAAAATTTAGATTTATTCTTTTAGTTTCAAACTCAGTTCTGTACCCAGATTCAAAAATCAACCAAGCTCGATTCACTGAACCAAAATGTATGAAACCAATTTTGTTAGAAAGGTACTAGAATTCTTAATCCAAGCCCGTTTGATTGAATTAAATTAGATTTGTAGATCACCTATGGTAAAAATAACAGGGCAGAAGCTTTTTTGCATTCAAACATTTTTCAAAATTCAACCATGAAAGCTTTTGAGTTGATTCCAACTCTGAAAAATCACATTTAACAAGACCTTTTTGAATATATAAAAATATATAGTTTTACTTGCAGAAATAATGGTCAAGCAATAAAAGAATGCCTCATAGGTCATTCTAGTCACTTTAATTAATTAAAATAAAAGGGTTAAACCTTATTAAATTGTGGCACCACTTTAAATCACATTCCCATGTACTGAAATATATGGTGATGACATGTGTCAACATGATCCCATGTTTTAGTTGGAGAATATTAAATCTTAAGTAGTTTTTCAAATGAGTAGAAATTACTTTTCTAAAATAAAGGAAATAAAACTATTTGATTTAATCTTTGTAATGTTTGTGATGATGCTAGATCATCTAGTGAAAACCTTGGTGTGATAGATAGGAGTAGTTAAGTATTTTGTGGTGATTGTGTACCTCGTATTTATTTATAAACGCTAGTACTGACCAAGGGTACGAGGAGGAAGGAGGATACTACGAGAAAGAAGCCGAGGAGAACTTCAAGCACTTCTCTGCACAAGGCAAGCTATTAACTAAGCAAGCCTATACTTGCAACCTTGCAAAGCCTCACTATACAAGTTAACATAGCAAGCTAATCCTTGCAAGCTTACACTACTTGATACCCAATCCTAGTTTTACTTGCAAGCTTAGTATTTTATTTCTTTATCAAAGCTTTTATTTGAGTTTACTTAGTGACTTGTAGATATTAGAAAGATATATGAAGGTAGCATAAAAGCATAAAACTTGGCCTAAGTTAGATAATCTTGATTTCATCCTAAGGCATGACACTGAACTTAGATCATTTACACTTGTTTACCACCCATCATTAGTGTTTACCCCCACCTATAGTTGCTAGTGCTAAACATAAAACTTGATCACTTTAGATGGGAATACTTGGTGAAAATGATTATGAAAACCTTAGAATGATGAGTCATTCTACTGAAATGTTTTGACATGTGTTCTTGAAACACCAGATGATTTTCATGAAGAAAATTTTAAGGCATGAGCCTTAACCCTTTATAAAACTGATGGTTGTCTGGATGCGATACCATTCCAATTTTACCATACAACCACAATACCCGAAATTTGGGTAGGGCTTGACTGGAAACTTATATACCTTAGTATGGGTTCCCTTGCGGCCAAGGTTTGAGCTGATGCTACGTTGTGAAGATTGTCCACCTGTGCAGTACCCAAGATGACAGTTGGTCATGGTTGGGAGACCAAACTCACAGGAGAGGTGCCTATACTAGGGCATGTAATTGAAAGGTTAGGATTGATTATCCGCATACTGAGTATGGTGAATTCAGGATTTGTTCCTGACGGATGTATCGAATGTTGTGGTGAAAGTGTACCACCTCTGGAGAGTGTCAAACTATTCGAATAGCTGTGTCCGCGGTTATGGATAGTTGGAGTGGCCATACTGTTCCGTCGTTAGATGTTTTCAAAATGACTGATGGAATGATTTATGACTTTGAGTTGACCACAACAGAGTTGTGTTATGAAATTCAAGTTCCCACTTAGGTGTTATAAAACTTTCAAATAGCTTTCTTAGCTTCTGAACTTAGTTAAGGTAAATCTGGATTTTTGGCAAAACAACCTAGAGCTTAGTACTTCCTATTGCAAAACCACTTCACTTGTTAGTATTAGTTTGCGAGTACTTAAAGAGTACTCATGGCTTTGTCCCTGGCTATTTGTACTTAAAGAGTACTCATGGCTTTGTCCCTGGCTATTCCTGAGATTGCGATGTATGGCCTAACATGCATCTGGGATTAAAAAACCGGGTGTTGACACCGCCCTTGCCCCTCATTCTACTACTCGCTGCCGATTGCAGCATCTGCTGTGGCCATAACCACGACAACTAATAATATGCGTAGTGATGTCGCTGTTAATCCCAAGTAAATCCCTCACATACAGCCGTACTACCCCTTCTGTCACTGGGTTCCCAACCCGCAGATCAGTCATCACTCACACTCCCTATACCTGGATCAATCCTCGGGGTCTTGGGTACCTGACAAGTCCGTATATTGAGGCAAGAGAGGATACAATAATCATCATGTCATACAAACTAATACATGATCCCATCTATGATAAATAGCATGCACAAAAATCTACATGGCTAGGCCGAAGCCCTTAGCCCAAGGAGAATTACTCACACATAGAGATGAAATCAACAATCATAAACACTGTAATAGATATCATAAGATTGATAGCAAATAGTCTTACAATGTTGCCAATTGAAGAAGAGATCTACTATTACAGTGGTGGAATATGGCTATGGTGGTGGAGAGTAGATCTAGATCTATTCCTCCGGCGTGGTGGCTTCTGGTGGGAGGGAGAGTTGTGGGTGAAAAGAGAGAGAGTTTTCTCGTCACCCAAAGCCTCTTTATATAGGGGTCCCTTCACGAAAGATGTTCTGTTTGACCTAACGGAGTCGATGGAAACTATACGGCTAGAATTTTATTTCTGCTATATAGTTGGTCGTTAAGCCTTCTGGATCCACTTCACGGCTCCTTGTTTCTTTGACGTGTTGTAAATCTTGTATCTTTGAATTTAATGTTGTGATTCCCATTATTATACGTCATTATCTGCGCAGGGAAAACTAGCAAGAAAGGATTGCATACCCCTTTGATCTTTAGGAATTAGTGGCAGGGCTTAGAGAGATATTTCATAAAATATATGAATAATATCCTGTTTAAATGTGAGTGTGGATGGCTATATTTCACAGCCATCAACCTCCCCAAGCTTAAACTTGATCGTCCTCGAGCAAGAAAACCAAAATCAAAAAGGAACTCAGCATTTAAACTAAAATAGCGAGATGATGATCTTACTCTTGATTGGTAGTCTCATGTTTCCTCCACTTTATTAATCTGAAAAACTTCAGGATAGATAGAGTAATGGCAAGCATTCATACGGGTTTCATGAGTCCTTATAGCGCAGCAAAATTATTGTAGGCATGGATGATTCAAATGAGTCAAATTTATTCCATGTCATGTAATCAAGTCATAAGCTTGCCTTTGAACAATAAAGTATAATTATGTAAAATTGAGAGTGTGAGAGTTCGTCATGAAAAGCATATACACTAAAGTATCTCAATTCTCCCACATCAATAAATCAAGACTTTTCAATCACTACTTTTCCATTCATTATCCTTCAAGAATTTAAGTTCTTAAGTAATTGAGAGCATGCCAAAAAATTCATTAGTTTATCGGGCTGTGATGGACACTCATGGTATCACTAAGGTTTTTGATCCTTTTGCATAATGATTACTCATATAAGCTAGAGGAGTGATACCATCATGTTTACAGCTACCTGATATTGCCAAGAATCTTGCCCATTATAGCATTGCTGCTACAAATGTTTAATCAACTCATAGCCGAAATCTAGGAGTTTCCTCCATGAAGATCATTCGTAGGCTAGAGGATTTGTTGGCATCCTATGAAGCTTGACACACATAAAGCTATATCATTCTTACGATTCATAAGTCAAACTTTGGCATGCTCACAAATACCGCTAAACATTAATTCAATTGAACAAATCCTTTCAAAGAGAGATATCAAGTCAATCATTATTTTCTGTGGTGTTGAGTGTCTCTAGGAATAAGATTTCAAGACTAAACACTATAACACCCAAGCCTTCAATTGTGGGACTTTTTCTTATTTTAATTGTTTAGCAAATTTTTAGGCAAGACTTGGTTAACTACAAGAGCTGGAACAAAACGTACTCAACTAAATACCAATGCAAACAAAATTTTACTACAATATAGAGACTAACTCCACCGATATAAGATCTTATCATTTACTACTAACTAGCAAGGGTTTCTCAAACTTCAAAAGTGAGGAGTCATAAGGCATAACTCTCATGTTTGGTTCCACTCCTCTCTTCCCTTCTTATTTGTTTCTTGGAAACTCGAAGTCGATCACTCTCCTACAAATATATGAGAGCCTCGAGGCAAAAATAAAAGAAAGAGGGAAAATAAAGATAAATGGATAAATCTTTTTTGTGGTTTTTGAGAAGGGGAATTAAAGAATAGAAAGTTGGCGAAAAAGCTCGGCTTGAAAATCTTGAAAACAAAATAAAATAACCAAATACAAAGTGTTGGGGAAACCAACACGAGTGCGTATAAACTCAAATAAAAAGCATAACCTCAAAAATAAAATAAAGAAAATGAAGGCTAAATAAAAATAGATAGAAAACCTTCCCAAGCTTAGGATTTTGCAAGCCCTTCAAGTCATTGAGGTGGCGGGAAAAGTTGTAACTCTAGTCCGCAAATTGAGTTGATAAGTTACTTATTGTTCCTTGAAGGTTCAAGGCGAGATTATGCATCCCCTCCACAGTCCCTCCAAGTTCTTGGAAGTCTTGATATGTAGCGAACAGGTTCGGTGGCTGCTCTACTTGATGAGGAACTTCTTGCTCCTCTTCTTGGTCCTCATCCTCATCCGGAATCTCCTCCTCGGGTTGATGTTGCTCAACCTGCACATCATATAGCAAATGTCCCTCCTCGATAGAGAAGAGACCATTAGGCAAAGGAGCGGGGTAGAGACGCCCAACTCCTACAATATGCAAGTAAAAACCACCACCTCTCCTAGTGAGCATTTGACAAGCTTTTAAAGTAGAGAAACCAACATGTCGCTCACCTAGGTTGATGCCTAGGGCAATGGCAAACACGGTAATGACGCCTCCACCTATGAGGGGTCCTTGACTTTGGGAGGACTGTGCTCCAACTAGCGCACAAGAATTGCACCCAAGTTGAGTGACAAGTTGTTGTTGAAAGAAGCTTTTGCGAGGACCAAGATTTCCTCTTCATTGAGTCTTGTAAACTCATTACTTGCCTGTAAGGTGTTAGAAATTACATAGAACAAATAGCGGATAGGAGGATGTTGAATATTATCCCCCCTGTTGACTCTAGAAGTAAAACTCATTCTATTGTAATAATGATCTGGGGAAGGGTTCATGTCGGTATAAGAAGCACACAGAGCATTAGCATCATTATTGGGTAAACCAAAACAATTGCACCATTCATCAAGTGTTAATGTATAGTTGTGGTTCATAAGGCGGGAAGAAATAGTGTCCTATCCTGGCCATGTTTTAACAGTTCTTTTCAAAAAACTTAAAAATTCAGTGGTTAACCAGTGATAGGTAGGTGCATCATGAAATACAAAGTTTTGTAGGCCAACTTTATTGCAAAGTAAATTAAAGTCATCAGAAATACCGAGTTGGTTCAATATGACGGGACAAGCCCACTTGGCTGCCTTCAATTCTCGGTTTTTGATCATGTTGAAACGATCAAGGTGGGATTCATTCCTGAATTGTATCCCCATGCGTTCCTGACCTGCAGCCTGAGAAGAACTAGCGGCGGAAAGAGCACGCGTTTGGCTCCTTGTGTTCATCTTCTAAAAAATAAATAAGAAAGACAAAAATAGAACTTTTTGATTCAACAAGAATAGTCATAGCATATTCCTCATCATTGCACACTAAAGAATCTCCTCAACATAATAATCTAGGCAAGAGAATCATGGCAACTAGTTCAAATTAAGTATCACCCTATATTGATAATGACAATAGATCAGAGATGAATTCGCGAAAAGTAATTGGAGGATCGGAGGAGAAACATACCATAGATCACTTGTGTGCGAGGAAATCGAACGAATTGAGTAGAGGTGAAGATCCCTTGTGATTTTGAGAGAGTATGGAAGTAGAAGAGAGAAAAAGGATTGAAGTTTTGGGTACCTTCCCATGCATTTAAGTTCTCGTACGCAACTATACGGTCGCAACTATACGCCGGAACAATTTTTTCCCGCCTTATAGTTGGTCTGATGGCAAAAATTAGGGTTTCTAGGATTTCTTTCCTAGCGGATGTAACTATACGTCCAGAACTATATGGCCGGACCAAAATGGTCCCACCGTATAGTTGGTCGTTTAACCTTCTGTATCTGGAGAAGAAAATTTGTCGATACCTCAAATAACTATACGACCGGACTATACGGCTAAATTTTTTATTTACGATGTATAGTTGGTCATTAAAGGTACTGTATACATTAAAAAATTTCTATTTCTTCAAGAATTACTTTTTAGACTGAAACTTAGCGAAACACCATGTTTTGATAGAAAAATGACAGACTAAATTGTCGACCAATATTAGCATGTATAAAACAGGAATTTTTAGTACCACTGAATCTCTCCTTCTCACTGGAGTTTTCTAGCACTCTTTATTCAACATAAAACTTAAACTAAAACTTAAAAACTTTGCTCAAACTTTTATTTCACATGGGTGGCCTTCCATGCAGTGCTCTTTTATGGTCAATTGCTTGACCTTGATGTTGCTCACTTAGGCCAGATGAGTGGAAAACCCACTCCAAAATAGTTGGCCTTCAAGGTGATGGCCTCCTTCTCATCTTGCTTGTCTTTCTTTTTCCTAGGAAAATTAATAACAAAAGGATCCCACGAAGGCAATTGGAGCTTCACGTTCCCTTCATGCAGATTAATCAAAGCCTTAATAGTTATTAATAAAGGACGGCCCAATATGATAGGAGCAGTAGCATCTTTAGGCATGTCAACAATAAAAAAAATAATAATAACAGGATAACCTTTAATGTATACTAAGGTATTCTCTTTAATTCCTAGTGCTTGTTTGTAGGTAGAATCTGCTAGATGCAACTTTAACTCAGTGATTTCAAAAGAGCCAAGGTTTAACTTATTAAAAAGACTCTTTAGAATTGTTGAAACACTTGCACCTAAATCACAAAGTGCAGCTATTTCATTAGTCCCAATTTTAATCTTAATAGTAGGCTCAAATATATCATCAAGCTTAACAAGTAATTTTTCAGCAATTTTCTTATATTCTTCCTCAAGCTCATGTTCCTTTATTGCTACCTGATTAACGAAGTATTGATACATGGCTTCCTCATTTCCTTCACTTACCGGAATATTGATATTGATCCTTTTTACAAGATATACAACTGTGTAATTTGGTGAAGGAGTATTGATATAATCAAGTTCTTTAGGCTCCTCCCTTTGGATTATTATCATCTTGAGGTCTTCTACTGGATTATGCTCAGCTTTACCTGCAAATTTAGCTAGAATGAGAGTTTGACTCTCGGTTATCTTACCTAGCTATGACTCAACAATCCTTATTCTTTCTTGGAGGGCCTGCAAATCATTCCTCAAAGTTACAGCTTGGTTAGACAATTTCCCAAGCATATAATCATGGTTTTACGTTATCTTTACAAGGATATTATTTTGCTCATTTTGCGAGTCCATAAAAGACTTAAGAGTTTCTTGGAGACTACCATTACTTGCTCCCATATTATTATTAGAGTTACCTGCAGGACTAGAATAATGTTTTTGGAAATTAGGATTATAGTTCTTCTTCCAAGCAGGGTTATAATCATTACGAGCTATGAAGTCTATTTCTTCAATATTTGATTTTGGGATAGCTCTTACCTAGGTTTCCTTGCTAATATGAGCTCATGCAACTTAGCATTGAGTTCTTAATTTTCTTGAGGTGTGACGGAGTTCACCTTCTTTGTGTTTGATCTATCCACATGCCATTGGGCATGGTTGTCTTGCATATTGTCTAGCAACTGCTTTACTTCGGTAATTTGTTTACCCATAAATGTTCCTCCAGCTATAGTAGAAAGCATAGACTTAGACACATGGTTAAGAGCATTATAAAATAAATTGAGAATTAACCAATCTTCTATCCCATGGTTGGGACAGTTTCTCATGCATTCTTTCATTATCTCCCATGCAAGCGCTAGTGGCTCACGCTATTCCTGTCCAAAACCAGTAATATTAGATCTTAGTTGCATAGTCTTTGCAGGTGGAAAAATTTAGTCATAAATAAAGAAGTACATTCCACCCATGATGCAATAGTATTTCTAGGCAAATATAGCAACCATTCTTTTGCTCTTCCTCTAATAGAGAAAGGAAATAAGCTCAAATTGACCGCGTCAGGGTCAAGATCTTTAATCTCATCATATCACATATTTCAGTAAAAGTATTTAAGTGCATACCTGCATCTTCAACACTAGAGCCTCCAAATTGATTATGTTGAACCAAACTTATATAGTGGGGCTTAATTTCATAATATTCAGCAGTAATTGCTGGCTGAGTAATAGGAGTACGCAAATAATCATTGTTGGGAGTTGAAAAGTCCCCCAAGCTTCTTTTCAGCCATATTTTCCTATGTTTTTGGATTTTCTTAAACAAATATTAATGATGGTAAAAACAATAATTGAAAGACTAACTAAGTTTTTTGTTTTTTTCAAATAAGTACTGAAAGCAAACTAACAAAATTAAAAACAAGAATTAGAACTAGCAAGGTTCCTAATAACCTCACCAGGGTAGCTATTGCTTCCCTGACAACGTCGCCAGAAAAAGGGTTGATACCTTTGATCTGGATTATGGATGTAGT
Organism: Avena insularis; assembly: GCA_023614405.1. NCBI lineage: Eukaryota > Viridiplantae > Streptophyta > Magnoliopsida > Poales > Poaceae > Avena > Avena insularis. Next base: position 193,939,878 of record CM042695.1, on the reverse strand, counting down.
ATAGTTCTTTTTCCCTAGTAGACCTAGGTTTATCGAATCCTCGGGAAGCAGAAAGCAAAGTGCAGTTACTTTAACGGACCTTCGAGAGTTTTAGAATTCCTTTTATGTTTTCACCAGACCAAGAGTTTGCAATATTTTTGTTGTTGTTGACGATAGAGAGAGAGAGGGCCTAGGGCTTTCGTGTAACATCCCAACTTTTCTATCCTGATTTCCTAAGTTGGAACTCCAAAGTTTAGGGGGAAATAAAACTTTTTAGGTTAATCTAGCCACTGTCTATTATTTACTTAGTTTGTATGATCTTTAGTTTTTACTAGTTTAAAACTTGTGCTTGCCATTCTAGTGTGTCCTAGTGGTTCTTGCCTCTAGAATTAGTTCTGGTTAAACCCTAGAATAACTCTAATGGGTGCTTTGGCAAAAATCATACAAGGATCACCTTGATTGATCAAGCCCCTAACCATTGGGCCATAAAAATCCCATGCCTCTCTACCTTGTCATGATCACAAGCAAACCTACAAGGCACCTGGTTAAACCCTAAACTTTCTCCATTTGCATGTTGGTATATGAGGACATTTGGCAACTATAGCAATTGGTCACCTTATTTCCTACCTACTTTAGAGGAACCTTGCAAGATTTTTGGAGTTGATCTAGGAGGCAACCAAGGCCTGGACTCACTCACCCCACCTTCCTATACTCCCCCATACCCTACCCCTGCCATGGGTGGTTTGTGCTCGACGTGAGCATCGACCAAAATCACCCCCAAGTGTGTGCCGCCCTAGATCACCCTACACCCTCCCCACTTTCTACACCTCGCTGCATCGCATGCATGTGCCCTGGCACGTCTCCAACATTGCAATGCCCCTCTCTCCACCACCCTGTCCACCATTGATCACCCTAGACGAGAGAGAAAGGGAGTGGCAGGCGGCAGACGGGCAAGATATTGCATTGCCACCCTCTAGCCCCACTAGCCACTGTGCTGTCGTGTCCTTGGGCCCGTGCAGCTGGCGTCTTCCCCATGCATCACCCACCCCTTCTCCCTCGCTCACCAGAGCCCCTCGCCTGCCACGCCACTGCGGTGGCCACGTCAGACACCCGTGTTCCCCAGCTCCCCGATGCAGAAACACGGCTCGCGCGCGTAGTGGACACCGCCCACTGCTATCTCCACCACCCCAACGTCTAGACCTAGCACCCCCTAGCCCACCACTAGGACGACCACGACATGACCTGGCGTCAAGCACCTAACGGGCAAGGGCGCCGTTGGGACAGCCTGCACCGTCCTGAGGTCGTGCGCTGGTCCACATGCCTCCTAAACCTCCCCTGGCCCCTAGTGACACACTCCCTCCCTCTCCTGGTCTACCCACACTCCCCGACCTCGCCATGGATGGCCCCTGCACGCGGTGCACCGTGAGCTGCTCCGCGTCGACATAAAACCCTCGAGCCACCTACCTCTCTCGCCATCAACCCCATTTCCACCCCAACCCACTCCCACTCCACCCCAGGGAGGACCTGAGCCCTTTCGGCTCCTACCTCCCTCTCCTTCCATATCACTGTCAAGGTGCCGACCGAGGAAAGGGGAAGGTTGACGTCGCCACCACCCCTCCCCTTCTCTTACCAACCATTCATGCATGCACGCAGGACTTGTACAGCCCCCTATGATCCCGTTCCCCCTCTTCCCCAGGATCTGTGGGAGCGGCGCCGGAGAGGAGCCGAGGACGCCGATGCCGCGAGACCATTCCTGACCGTCCCCGGAGCCCAAGCTGTTGCTGACGCCCCTCGTCCGAACCGGTGTCAGCACCCGCGTCGAACCAAGCCGTCCCCGACGCCGCTCTGCCCCTAGGTGAGCCTCCCCGAACCTCCCTAGTAGAATCTAGGGTTCGTCGCCGGCGACACCACCCTTGCGAGGAAGACAGGCCCTGGGCTGTTGGATCTGTTTAGATCTGACGACCCACGGCGCTAGATACCTCTTCACCAGCCCACATGCGCTAACGTGCATGGCCCCCGCCAGGGATTTTAAATCCTCAGCTCCCGCGCCTGCTGCCACGCAAACGGGTCGTCCCAGCTCATCACAGGCCCTGGTCAGGCCTCAGATCCACCCAACCCCTTTTCTTTTACATTTGTTTAAAGATCTAGAAAGTTGTGCTGCAGATTTAAATCTGCCAAAAATCTCTAAAACCTCGGTTTGACCTGATTCAAACTCTAGAGGTTAGCCCCTGTAAATCCCCACCACCTCACACTAGTAGCTTGCCAAAATAATGGCTGTAGTTTCCTTAATAATTTGTGGAGTAAGAGTAGGCAGTTTTCACTATTTTATTTTTAGTAATTGTTCTGCAAGTCAGAAAAATATGAAACCAATTCCCAGGCCTTCCTCTTTAACCTACCTATCCAGTAAAATTGGAATAACCCCTTTTGGATTTGTTTAGCACCTGTTGTAATTTTTGCAAGTCTGGGACAGAAGCCTCTTGCAGAAATTCTAGAAGCTTTTGCGAAACTCCTTTTTGAGTAATTCCAACTCCAGGAGTTGAGAACCATCTATACCTACCTAATCCCAGAAGGTCATATTTTTAGTGTGAATACTTCTATGCTGGGAATTATTTGAGTGATTCTAGTCTTTGATGCAGTGTTAACATTGCTATAAATCAACCATATTAGCTAAAATCATGAATCCAACCTACCCAGTAATATTATTTTTCGTCCATGTTTCCTTGCAGAATAGTGGTGAAGCACTTGTTTGCTAATTAGGCTAGGGTTCACTAATAAATTCACCATTATTTTTAGGAGTGCCCAATTTAGTTGATTCCAATGACTTTGACTTGCTTATTTTCAGTAGCTACAAATGTTCGTTTTGGATAGTCCAGTTGAGTACTTATTCTGTATTGTTTGACTTGTTTGCTCCATGTTTGATGTATGGTGTGTTGCTTGTTCGTTTATTTCCTTTTGCGACGATAGATACGAATGAGGTAGGGTACGAGGAAGGTGATTGGGAGTATCTTGATGAAGGAGATCAGGGACAAGTTGCCAACGAAGGCAAGCCACCTTCTTGCTCATACACCTTGTCCTATTAATTTACCTATGCATGTTTTATTTACCCATTTACGCAACTTGCATTGTTTTACTATTTTAAGTTATAGGGGGAATGTTTGGCTCCTCCAAGCCCTTACCCCTTAGTACCATTAGGTACAACCATCTTGAAGATACCTACATGTCCTTAGTATGGTAGATGGTGTAACACACCATGCCCCTTTGGAAACCTTGTTTTAGCCAAAGCAAAAACTATGGGATCGGAAGACCCCGGAAAAAGGTTACAAAAATGTTTTATGAGAAAACCTTGGTGAGGATTGGCCTACCAAGTGATGTTGAAAACGAGAAAGGTTTTTGGTTTACAAAATGGTCGGGCAAATGATGGAGGAAAAATGTTTATGAAAACACACCCGGTTCTTTGCAGTTTTGCTAGAACAATTAACCCGTGCAACCACATTACTCTGGAATGGGACGGGGCTGGGCTGGAAGTTTGACTAATCCGGTATAGGTGGCTCACACTACTAAAGGGGTAAACAATCCTAGAGGGTGGGCCTTCTCTGTCCAACGGTCCATGCGTATCATCGAACGGGAGATGGAATGAAGGGCCTATGGGCCTCCGCGCGGTACTATGAGCCCCTCATTGAAAGCGCACACCCGTCGAGGTGCAAAACACGCTCCGGTTGGATGGTTACTATATAGGGCGTCTCGGTCTTGAGGGGATTAGCCTCATAGGGTAGGCACTTGCACCGGAGAGGGCATTCGGAAGGTCTTAACCGATTATTCGACCCACGATCAGTATAGATCAGGGACGGGTAATCGGATGGTATGGGTAAAGTGTACAACCTCTGCAGAGTGTAAATCTATTCGAATAGCCGTGTCCATGGTCATGGACGGTTGGGAAGGTTGCTATAGAGCGGTGTTGTTTTTGTTTTTAAAAAGTACTTTGGAAAAGAAATGGTTTGAAAATGTTTTGGCCATGGGATGGCCGGGAAAATGGAGGAAGGAGTTTGGTCATGAGATGACCGGAAGAAGAGAAAAAGGGGTGACCCAATCCTAGTGAATCTCTTCAAACTTTTCCAAAAGGTTTCCAAATGTTTTACAAAAGATTTGTTTCAACAAGGATAGGGAGATAGGCTATATCTACGAGAGGAACCAATTTACAAAAGAACCCCTTACGGAGCCGTCCTACCACAGCCATATTGCATATCCCTTTTATTGTTGTTCTCTTAAGGTGGTTTGCAAGTACATTCGAAGTACTCACTGGCATTGTCCCTGGCTATTTACTTGGCCATATTATGAGCAGGAAGATGGGAATAACGAAGGTTACGATGGTGACTTCGCGAACTAGGGCGTTGCTCCGAGTCAGGCACCCTATGGGCTATGGAATGACTCGGGCCTTCTATGTTTAGTGTTTCCGCTGCTACTGTCTATTTGTGCCCAAGTGGCCCCTTTGTAAGACTACCTATGTAAGACTTATTGTTTCAGTACTGTAATGGATGTGTACTTTGATACTATGTAGATTATGCTCCACGAATCACTGATCATGGGATCGTGGTGGTTCGCATAATGGGTTATCCTGGACCCTAAATCTAGGGTGCCACATACTTGGTATCAGATCCATCCTGACTGTATGAGCCCCTAGATAGCTTGGATGTTAGTCGAGGACCTAAAACTATTTTCATCAACAAAATGATGAACATGAGTATTTGCAGAAATAATGCTTATGTCTTCCCTACTCTATTTTTAAAAAGCTACTTACATTAAACTTCCATTATAATTACTAAAATTTTGCACACCTTACACTAACCCCAACTCCTCTAAAATATTGTAGATGGTTGTTGTGTTCACCAAGTTCAGTCAGGTGGGACTAGCACTACCACTCCAGTTGTTTGAGGCCGAGCTGGGAGAGTTGGCTCGTTTGGTGGGAAGCCCTACACCAGAGATCAAGGGCGCCCACATCCCCACTCTTATTGATGGGGAGCTCTCTTGGCTCGTGGTGTGCACGGTGCAAGGAGGAGTAGTACCCCCGCTCTCCGAGGACTTTTAAGTCAATGTGATTGAGAAAGAATGGGGAGATGGCATCCTCCGGGTAGCCCAGGAAGCCCTGGCGCGTTTGGCCTATCACCATCGCCAGCAGCTAGAGGAGATGCGGTTTTGCTTTTTTGGGAGGCGTCATGAGGAGGGGTATGTGCTCTAGGCACCACCCCATCCTGACTTTGGGGCATACATCCAGACCATGGAGTACACCCTGAAGAAGACCCAGACGCACCTGGACAGGGTCTGAATGGATCTGGATCTCAAGGCTACCCAGTTACTCGCCACGGAGGAGAGCCTAGAGTAGGCAAAGGCTGGGCGTGCCCTAGCACTATTGGAGAAGAAAGACACGGTTGCTAGGAACAAGCGCCTCATTAATAAGATGAAGGATCAGAAGGAGCTGCTAGTGACCATGGAAGCCAAGATAGAGAAGCTGGAGGAGGAGTGCGCCGATCTTCGTAAGGACAACAATGACCTGCTAGATGAGACCGATAATGATGCTGCCCATAAGGAGGACTTCGACATGGAACCACAGAGCGACCCAGAGGATGACGACCATATGGAGGAGGAGGATCCGGAGGAGCTCATCTTCGATCTCGAGGAGAATGATGAGGTGATCATTGAGGAGGATACCACGGCACGTCACCCCGAGGAGTAGGTTATGCATCGACGATGAGAGCACGTGAGACTACCGCCGTATTCCCCTTTTGAGTGGCAATTTGATCGTCTCTATTTGCTCTGTAATGATTGGATCTCCAGTACATCTATTTAGTGTCGAGATGTGACACATGAACTGGTAGTTATGTTGTTGGAACATGTGTTTGTTTGTATTTCTATTAAAATGCTGGTTGTACTTATGTATGCATGACGCCTTGATGCTGCTTCTTGTTATTCGGATCTCCTTTGAGAACCACTATGTTCTCCACCTTACCTAACCTCCCACCTTCAAGATGGTGCGTCCCCGTGGTCCGCCACCCCCTCCGCCTGAGCCAACAATGGCTCAACTCCTACGCATGTTCATGGAAGATCGCCAAGCTGCCAATACCGAGCGCCAAGCCAACCTCACCGCCCTTCAGCAACTTATCCAAGCCGTAGCAGGAAATTCCCATGACAATGAAGGTGAAGGCGGGAATGGAGAACCACGATCCCGTCTCAAGGATTTCCAAGGCACCAATCCACTGGTGTTCACCAAGTGCACTAAACCTTTGGACGCCGATGATTAGCTCCGCACAATCGAGAACAATCTAGAGGTAGCCCGAGTGGGAAATGAACAGAAAGTACTTCTGGCCACCCATTTCCTTGCAGGACAAGCAAGGGAATGGTGGATAAGCATGAAGGAAATTCTGCCGGCTGGTCAGGAGATCACTTGGGAGAATTTCAAGGAAAGGTTTCGCAAGCGCCACATTCCCCCAGGTCTGATCAAGATGATGAGAGATCAGTTTCTAGCTCTGAAGCAAGGAGGAATGACCGTTGTCCAATATCTAGAGAAATACACTGACCTGGCAAGGGATGCCCCAAAAGACACCAACACTAAAGAGAAAAAGGTGGATACTTTCCTGAACGGACTTCATGATGAGTTGTAGTGTCACCTAGTAGCACAGGGGTTTTAGGAACTTGATGTCCTGGTGGATGCTGCTATCATGGTCGAGAGCAAGCGTAAGGGTATGATTGAGAATCGTAAGCGCCGGATGATGCATCAAGGAGGATCCAGTGGAATCAGGTCCCGTAGCATGCCCCCATCCAACCCTGCACCCCCACCTCCAAGAACTCTGACATATGCTCCGCGCCCCAACAACACCAATCGCAACTACAACAACCCCCGTCCCGGAGGTGGAAACCCAAGACTCGCTCCCAGAGGTCCCGTAAACCCCAATGCTCGCCCCAACGCCTCTGGATGTTACACTTGTGGAGAAGCGGGGCACTTCTCCCGTGAATACCCCCTAAAGAAAGGAGGAAATGGACCGCGTTCCAATGCGGCCCATATGAATGCCGGTGGAGCTCAGGCCAAGGGCGTAGTCCCCAAGAAGGCAGCTAATGCAGCTAGAGGACATCTGAACCACATTACCGCTGAGGAAGCTCAGGCATCCCCGGATATCAACTTGGGTATGTTTCTCATCAACTCAGTTCCCACTATAGTACTCTTTGACTCCGGAGCATCACACTCCTTTGTTACTAGGACCTTTGTTGAGAAAAGTGGGATGGAACCTAGTTAAATGGGTAGACTCATGCTAGTAAAATACTTGGTTCGACGGCCAAAACACAATCTGTCTGTCGAAATATCCCCATAGTTATCCATGGCATAAATTTTCAGGCTGATCTAATTGTCTTAGGAACCCAAGGTCTGGACGTAATATTAGGAATGGATTGGATGTCCCGATATCAGGGAGTAATAGATTGCACCAGAAAGATCATCTCCCTGAGGAGTGCTGAAGGAGAGCCTGTCAAGTACCAAGAGACAACACCCTCTTCCCGGTTTTATTGCCAAAAGGGTGTGGCAGGACCCACCCTAGAGCAAGTGTCGGTAGTTTGTGAGTATCCGGATGTATTCCCCGATGAGTTGCCCCCTAACAGGGATATCGAGTTCATCATCAAATTGATCCCCGAAACCGCCCCAATAGCCTAGAGGCCCTACCGTATGAACCCCAAGGAATTGGTAGAACTAAATAAGCAGCTGGATGCCATGGAACGCAAAGGCCATATCCAGCCGAGCGCCTCCCCGTGGGGATCACTGGTTCTGTTTGTGGACAAACGGGATGGGACCACCCGGTTGGTCACCGACAACCGCAAGCTTACTGAGGTCACCATCAAAAATAAATATCCCCTGCCCAAGATCAACGACCTGTTCGATCAGTTAAATGGAGCCCAAGTGCTCTACAAGATAGACCTCCGCACCGGATACCACAGGCTCAAAATCCGAGAATCAGATATTCCTAAAATAGCTTTTACCACCATATATGACTTGTATGAATACACAGTCATGTCGTTTGGACTAACCAACGGACATGATTATTTCATGAATATCATGAACAAGGTATTCATGCCCTACCTGGACAAGTTCGTGGTGGTATTCATCGATGATATCTTGGTCTAATCCAAATCTGAAGCCGATCTTGATGAACATCTGAGAGTAGTACTGGGAACCCTCAGGGAACACCAGCTCTATGCCAAGTTTAGTAAATGTGAATTTTGGTTGAAGGAAGTGGGATTCCTTGGCCATGTATTGTCAGCCGGAGGAGTCTCAATCGATCTCGCCAAGGTACAATCAGTACTAGAATGGAAGGCCCCCACCAACCCTTCGGAGATCCGAAGTTTTCTGGGTCTAGCAGGATATTACCGCAAATTTGTGGAGGGATTCTCCATCATTGCAAAGCCCATGACCTAGTTGCTTAAAAAGGACAAGAAATTTGAATGGACAGAAAAGTGCAAAGAGAGTTTTCAAGAACTCAAAAAGAGATTAGTCTCAGCCCCTATCCTGACCATGCCAGATATATCCAAAAGCTTTGAAGTCTACTGTGACGCCTCCAAGTTAGGACTTGGAAGCGTATTGATGGAGGAAGGAAAGGTCATTGCTTACCTATCTCGTCAGCTAAAGCCGCATGAGATGAATTATCCTACCCATGATCTGGAATTGGCTGCCATTGTGCACGCCCTTAAAACATGGCGCCATTACCTGATGGGAAATCACTGTGAAATCTATACAGACCATAAGATCCTGAAATATATTTTCACGCAGAAAGAGTTAAACATGAGGCAGCGAAAATGGATTGAACTGATCAAGGATTATGATTTAGGTATCCACTGCCACCCAGGAAAGGCCAATGCGGTGGAAAATGCCCTCAGTCGGGAACCCTGCTCCCTAAATGCCCTGATTAAATGAGACCAACCAGAATTAGTGCAAGAATTCGAAAGGTTTAGGCTAGAACTAGTCAGTCCCGGATTCCTAGCTCACCTCGGGTTAAAGCTAACACTACTGGACCAGATAAAGGACTCCCATAAAGGTCACCTGTAGCACCCCCCGGGGTTAGGGTTAAGGGTTAGGGTTAAACTAACCTCATATCACCATATGATTCGGTAACATTACAGAACACAGGGTTTCAACAACATAAGTTTAAACTCTTAGCAGAGTGAGATATTAGAGTTATTACAAACCAGAGGTCATAGACCCAACATTACATCACACAGCGAAAGCAAATTATGTTGTTCTACACAACAACTTAGCAAAAGGCCTAAGAGGCCATTAATAAAAGTAACGTCCATCCCATAGTCCTTAGGCTGCTACCTAGGACCCCCAACTACTCGTAGATGTCAACGTAGAAGCCACCTTCAGTTGCAACTAGATCCTCTGTAGAAAAACAACAATGGCGCAAGGCTGAGTACGAGAATGTACTCCACAAGACTTAGATAATCTAGTATCTACATGCTCTGGCTAGAAAGGCTTTCTCTGGATTTTCTTTTGTGGAAAGCAATCTTTATTTGTAAACAAGAGAGATAAGAGGATCGTCTATTCAGAATCTTTTAAAAGGGATAAGATAGTGACTTCTTCATCTTGTTCATCACATTCTTGATAACCACCAGCTTCATTAGAACCTCCTATCTAGGATCACCCCCTCAACCCAGAGGAAGCATCCTTAAGCACACATGGATAAGCAAGTTTTACTTAGGTTATAGTTCTCTATGATCATCACGTCCATTCCCAAGTCGTTCATAACCGTGAACACGGCTTTTCGAAAAGATTAATACCCTGCATGGGTATACAACTTTTCCCACATGTACCAACCGACTCTTAATGCCAAATTATTAGCCCTCTTCCTTGGAAGGCCGACAGAGGGTGGTTTACCACGACCTTTACCTTTCTTTCGCCGAGACCATGAGTCACGCAATAAGTATGGTTCCGCCATAACGGGTCAAATCCCGAAGCCGGTACTTAAAGATGTGAGGCGAGGTTGGTTTACCAGGGGCGCTATCTACCCCAAGCAACCGCAGACACGCTTCCCTACCTGTTATGATGCACCTCCTTCACCTCCTCATTTAGAAAAGGTTTTAAATGCATATGCCAAATGGAAAGCTTGAACTATGTGACTCATGGAATCTACTAGGCAAGTTAGTCAATCGAGGGGTTCCCATAGCCCCGTGTGGTTGTACGCTCATCTTGGTTCAAGAGGCAAGAACTCGGGTCCTAGTGGTGGCGAGCATGGGACTACAAAAACCACACCCAATGTGGCCTCCCATACAAGCCTTAGCATATTTAGTTAACTCCTCCGAGAATGTCACCAACTCCTACCTTTCTAGATTCTCCGGCATCTCTGATTCATAGTTCGGATAGATCATACATTGATACCATGCATGGCTAAGCTGTCGATCTTAGAAGCTCTAGCAACGCTCATATGCCAGACCTAGGTATGCTAGGAGCAGTGGATCAGGAGTGTAAGGCTACAACAGGGGAACTATGCAGCAAATAGGTAACACGAACTACTGACAAAAGACCACATTGGAATTGTGTGCATCATAGCGAGAAAGTAATATACTTTGTAAAAGTAGGTTCAGAATGAGAGGCTACGCTTGCCTTGTCCGTCAGTAGGCAGGTATGGATCTTCGGTGTTGTTGACTTCAGCCTCGGGCTCGGATCCTATCGCGAAGAACCAATACCAGAAAGGAAAGCGACAATCAAGACATGGCATAATGCAATGCGCAATCATTTTTGGATGATATGACAAGTTAATAGTGTTGAAATGAAACCCTAAGTCATGGTGGGTCACTTTAATTGGGGTCTGAGAGGTCCAAACCCTAGAACAGAGGGATCCTCGGAATCACCTATGGGGTTCAATTGGTTCTTCTAATTAAACTTGTCATAAAAGTTTCTTAACAATGCATGATTATAGTATAATTAGATAGTTCTCATTTTTCTCAGCATTTTGATATATTATTTGTATTTTTCTTATTTAAAATGAATTAGTTATGAATTTCTCAAATTTTAATTCAATTTAAATCATTTTTGGAATATTTAAACTATTTTCCAATTTGGGCCCACATGTCATAGTTTTATTCATTTCTGAAAAAATTTATGCAAATTGTTAAAATTCTAACATGGGTGGCCCACGGGGTTTTATTTATATTCCAGAAAATAATTAAAGAAACATTTAAGAAAACAAAATAACTTTATTGCATCACTGTGATGTCACGGTGACGTCATCAATGGCAGGCTCTCAGATCGGATGCGGGGCAGGCGACTAGGGGCTCGCGCGCGTGCGTGGTTGGCCTCGTTCGAAAGAGGAGGCCAAGGCGAACGTTATAGTGGCGGCCCCGCCTCGGTATGGTCACCGGAGCAACGGCGGCGACAACAAACAGCGGCAGCAGCGTCGGGTGCTCGTCGGGCCAGCAGCACAGCGCGAGAGGGGAGGAACAGAGAGGTGCACGAGGTCCGCTAGCTCACCACAATCACGACAGTAAGGTCGATGAAGCGAGGGGAGGCCGAACGGAGGAGAATCGATAACTTGACTGTGGTGGCCGGAGTTGAGGTCGAGCTTGATTCCGGCCAAGAGACGTCCTCCCAGCTTGCGTGGCTTGACAGTATCGATGACGGCGACACGACGCTTCTTCCAGATCGCTCCACGGGGCACGGGGCGGCCGGAGACGACGAGGGTCGCCAGAGACCAAACGGCTAGGGTTTGGCCGAGGAAGGAGAGGAAGCGCGCAAGGGGGAGAAAGAAGGGTAGGGTTCTCCACTGTGGCAGCATGGGGTCTTGTAGGCGTCGGCGTCGTCGGTGGCGTGAATCTTCGCGCGGCACGGCGGCGGACGACATCGCCGGCGACAGCGAAACAGGGTTTCGTCGTCGACGAAGACGACGTATCGCGAAGCGGTATAGGGCCGGCTCCTGGGCCCCGGGTGGGCTAGGTTGGGCTACAAATTGCATGGCCACAAGGAGAAAGAGGAGAGGCAGATGACACTGACCCCGACCACTCTTCTTTGTTTTATTTCTAGAAATTATTTTTCTTTTTCTATTTTTAGTTTTCTCTTTTGTAATTCATTTGGAATCTGTTTTGAACAATTAAAAATACAAGACTTTGTTAGAATTATTTGAAATATTGCAGGGGCCCTATTAATCCTTTTGGGCTCTAAACATTGTGTCATTTTCAAAATTCAAAACTATTTGAATGCTTTCAAATAGAGGGGGAGGGTTAGGGTTTAGGGTTTGTAGTTGTATTTAATTCAACATACTTGGTATTATGCATATATTTCATTAGGTTGAACACATGCATGCAATGCTTTAAGTAATAAGTACATATATTACAAACTTTTGGCTGTTATAGCTCTACCCCCTTACAAGAATCTCGACCCGAGATTCCTAAGTTTTAGAAAAGAAGGCAGGGTACTCAGATCTAAGACGATCTTCTCGTTCCTAGGTTGCTTCGTCCTCAGAGTGATGAGACCACTGAACTTTTAGGAACTTGATTTTTTACGACGAGTTTTGCACCCGGCTTCATCAAGGATACAAACAGGATACTCACGGTAAGTCAGATCCTTCTGGAGATCAATAGTTTGGTGTTCAACACCACAGACAGGATCTTTGAAGCAACACTTGAGTTGAGACACATGAAATATGTCATGCACCTCAGGGAAGTTTGCAGGCAACTCCAACTTGTATGCGAGGTTACCTTGCCTGGATAGAACACGGAAAGGACCAACATAGCGAGGACCCAGTTTGCCTTTGATACTGAAACGATGGACACCCTTCAAAGGAGTGACCCGGAGATAAGCTTGATCACCAACTTCATATTCAACATGTTGATGGTGACGATCATGATAGCTTTTCTGGCGAGACTGAGCAGTTTTCAAACGATCTCGAATGATACGAACTTGATCTTCTGCTTCCTGGATAATATCCGGTCCAAAGAACTTTCTTTCGCCAGTTTCTGACCAGTTCAAAGGAGTACGACAGATTATGCCATATAAGAATTGGAAAGGTGCCATACCAATACTGGACTGATAACTGTTGTTGTAGGAGAATTCAGCAAAAGGAAGATATTTCTCCCAGTTCTTGCCAAAAGATATGACACACGCTCTAAGCATGTCTTCAAGGATTTGATTCACTCTTTCGGTTTGACCACCGGTGCTAGGATGGTAAGCAGTACTGAAGGAGAGACGAGTTCCCATAGCAGTTTGGAAACTTTCCCAGAACTTGGAGGTGAACATACTTCCACGATCAGATGTTATCTTCTTAGGAATACCATGAAGAACAACAATCTGAGAGATGTAAAGATCAACCAGTTCACTGGCTCGAAGGCTTTCCTTGATGGGAAGAAAGCGAGCGACCTTAGACAAATAGTCAACGATCACCCAGATTGCATCATTTCCTTTTTGAGTTTTAGGAAGACCAGTGATGAAGTCCATACCGATTTCATCCCATTTCCACTCAGGGATGCGATGTGGTTGTAAGAGACCAGCGGGCCTTTAATGTTCAGCTTTGACGCGATGACAAACGTCACATTCAGCAACAAAATGACCGATATCTTTCTTCATACCAGACCACCAGAATCTTTGACGAAGATCCCGATACATCTTGGTACCTCTAGGGTGAATGGAAAGAGGTGATTCATGAGCTTCGGTAAGAATTATCTTCTTCAAGTCGTCTCCGTTCGGCACTACCAAACGGTTACCAAAATAGAGAATGCCTTCATCGTTAATAGAGAAACATTTAGCAACTCCGCTAGCAATGTTCTCTTTAATCATGTCAACCTCAGGGTCTTGCCTTTGAGCATCTTTGATCTGATCCTCTAGAGAAGACTTCACTTCAAGAGTAGAAAGGAATCCATGAGGAAATACTTCAAGATTCAATCGAGCAAATTCCTCATGAAGAGAAGGTTGAGATTGTTTGATCATCAAATTGTTGCAATAAGACTTACGACTTAACGCATCAGCAACGACGTTGGCTTTCCAAGGTTGATAGTTGAGACCCAAATCATAGTCCTTGATGAGTTCCAACCATCTTATTTGCTTGAGATTCAGATCAGGTTGTGTGAAAAGGTACTTCAGACTCTGATGATCCGAGTATAACTCGCAACGACTACCAAGAAGGTAATGTGGCCATTGCTTAAGAGCATGAACAACAGCTGCAAGCTCAAGATCATGAGTTGGGTAGTTGTTCTCATGTGGTTTTATCTAACGGGAGGCACAAGCCACCACATGCCCATCTTGCATCAACACACATCCGAGACCTTGGTGAGAATCATCGCAGAAGACAACAAATTCCTTACTAGTGTCTAGAAGAACCAGCACCGGAGCAGTTGTTAACTTGGTTTTCAGCATCTGGAAGCTTTCTTCAGCCTTATCAGACCATTCGAACTTCTTATCCTTCTTAAGAATATCAGTCATTGGCTTTGCAATCCTGGAGAAGTTCTCAATGAATCGAAAGTAATAACCAGCCATCCCGAGAAAACTTCGGACATCCTTTACGGATTTAGGAGACTCCCAGTCGAGGATAAGTTGAACCTTATCGGGGATAACAGGAACCCCTTTTTCGGAAACAACATGACCAAGGAATACGAGCTCTTGTAACCAAAACTCACATTTGGAAAACTTGGCATAAAGACGTTGTTCTCGAAGTTCTGTCAACACCAAATGAAGATGTTCAGCGTGCTCTTCTTCAGTCTTGGAATAGACCAGAATATCATCGATGTAAACCACGACGAACTTGTCAAGATACTCCATGAAGACATAGTTCATGAGCCGCATAAAAGTGGCTGGAGCATTGGTAAGACCAAAGGACATGACTGTATACTCGTAAAGACCGTAACGAGTGGTGAAAGCAGTCTTTGGAATATCTTCCTTACGGATCTTTATCTAGTGATACCCTGAAATTAAATCCATTTTGGAAAAGACAGTGGCACCACTTAACTGATCAAAGAGATCATTGATCCTAGGGAGGGGATACTTGTTCTTGATAGTCACAACATTGAGTGGGAGATAATCCAAAACCAGACGCGGTATATTGGTATCCCTCTTATTGACAAAGATGGTAGGACATCCCCAAGAAGATGTGCTGGGCTGAATTTATTCTTTTCCTTCTAACTCCTCTAATTGCTTCTTCAACTCCACAAGCTCATCAGGAGGCATACGATAGGGTCTTTTAGAAACAGGAGCAGTTCCAGGAACCAACTCTATGACAAACTCCACACTTCGATCAGGTGGCATGCTAGGCAACTCCTCAGAAAGACATCCGGAAACTCACAGACCACGGAAACATCTTGGATCTCTAACAGAGGTAGAACTTCAAGAGCATACAACTCTGCTTCAGGAATAGAAACAGCTGAAGGAGATAGTGACCCTACAGTCCAATACTTGACTGTTATGCCAGCAGGACTAGTCAGAGTCACAGACTTGGTTGTACAATTGAGGATGGCTTGATAACGGGTCAACCAGTCCATGCCCAGAATGATGTCAATGTCAGTTGACTTGAGGGCGATCAAAGAAGTGGGGAGAAGTTAAAATGCAACTTCGATTAGATTCCCATGACTAACCATGGTGGAACGCCAACTAGAACCAGGAGATTGAACTAGCATAGGAACAGACAACCCCTCAAAACTTATCCCATGCATTTGAGCAAAAGCTTGTGACAGGAATGAATGCGATGCTCTAGAATCAAACAAAACTTTAGCTGGAATTTGATTGATTCGAAGCATACCCATGATGACGCTTGGATCTTTCTGAGCCTCCTTAGCAGAGATATGGTTCAGGCGTCCTTTTCCAGCACCTGGATACTTATCATTCTTCTTTGGTGGTTGTGCCTTCTCAGCAGCACTCTTTTGAGGACAATCTCTTGTGTAGTGGCCAGGTTGGCGACAGTTGAAACATATAAAGCCCGATCCAGTGCCAGCAGCAGGATAATTTGATCCACCATCATTGTTTGGAGTAGCATTCGGACGAGGTGCATATCCAGATGTCCTTGGAGTATAAGGAGCACGTGGCACAACACTGTAAGGCATGAAGACACGACGCTTCTTATTACCAGAACCAGCCTTGTTGTACCCCTCCTGAGGACACTTACGAGTTTCTTGATACTCCACATTTTCACTCTTGGCTTTCATAGCCTTATTAATAAGACCTTGGAACTTAACAAAGTCCATGAGATGGATGTCACAGCGAACCTCAGGATCCAGTCCCTTGCGGAACAGAGCTTGCTTATTAACATCAGTGGAGACCTCTTTAGTAGCATAGCAGGCAAGACGACTGAAGTTGCGCTCGTAATCACACACAGAACCAGTTCCCTGCTTAAACTTGAGGAACTCCTCTCTCTTCTGATCCATCAGACCCTCCGGAATATGGTAAGCTCGGAAGGCTTCAGTGAACTCTTGCCATGTAACAACATGTTGAGCT
The DNA here is from genome assembly GCA_023614405.1 of Avena insularis. NCBI lineage: Eukaryota > Viridiplantae > Streptophyta > Magnoliopsida > Poales > Poaceae > Avena > Avena insularis. Next base: position 193,923,458 of record CM042695.1, on the reverse strand, counting down.
TCTTGCATAGCCAAGAAATTTTCCCACCAGGAGTTAGCTGCTCCCTCCAGATGATAGGCAGCAAAAGTCACCCAATCAGCTTGAGCAACATAACCAACCTGTAGTTTGTGTTCCATAGTGCGAAGCCAGTAGTCCACATCAAGTGGCTCAGTGGAATAGCTGAAAACTGGCGGAGTGAGACGTGTGAAGTCCTTGATACCAACTTGATTGTTCTGGCGTTGAGAAGTGTTGCGCTCAATCCTTTCAAGGAGCCTCATGTTGTCAGCACGGTTGGTTTCGTACATGGCCATGAGTTGAATCATGGATGGTGGTGGAGGAAGGTTGGAAGATTCACCCTTATTTGTGGCACCACGTGCATGAGCACGAGTACGGGCACGAGAGGTATCACCCATCCTGAAAGAACAAAGAAAAGTTTAGACAAGGGATTCAAAGAAACAAGACGGAAAGATGAACAAAGAGTACTTGATATAAATCTATCATCTTATCAAGCATGGTAGTATCAAAGCATACTAATGTATACACTAACTAGCTGACTTACAAACCATGACAATGGAATGCTAAGATGTTACACACCAAGCAAAACTGAGATATCTTGGAACTCTGAGAATAGCAACCAAGTACGGATTACTTTTAGAGAAACAACCCCAAAACCACGATCCTAAAAGTTTTGAGATATGGGGTAAGGAACGAAAACCTTTTCAAACCAAATAGGGTAAGAACAACTCCAACATCAGAAACACACCAGAGAAGGAATAAAAAGAATCCTAGTAAGAGTTTCTACAAATAATTTTTAATTTCCAAATAGTTTTGTCAACTTCTAGACTCAACATCGACCAATAAAATGGTTTCCTACAGGCAGTCCTGCTCTAATACCAAAACCTGTAGCACCCCCCCGGGGTTAGGGTTAAACTAACCTCAGATCACCATCTAAGATAAGTTCAACTCCCAAACACGGAAGATCACAGTATGATTCGGTAACATTACAGTACACATGGATTCAACAGCATAAGTTTAAACTCTTAGCAGAGTGAGATATTAGAGTTATTACAAACCAGAGGTCATAGACACAACATTACATCACACAGCGAAAACAAATTATGTTGTTCTACACAACAACTTAGCAAAAGGCCTAAGAGGCCATTAACAAAAGTGACGTCCATCCCATAGTCCTCAGGCTGCTACCTGGGACCCCCAACTACTCGTCGATGTCAACATAGAAGCCACCTTCAGTTGCAACCAGATCCTCTATAGAAAAACAACAATGGCGCAAGGCTGAGTACGAGACTATACTCCGCAATACTTAGATAATCTAGTATCTACATGCTCTGGCTAGAAAAGCTTTCTCTGGATTTTCTTTTGTGGAAAGCAATCTTTATTTGTAAACAAGAGAGAGAAGAGGCTCGTCTACTCAGAATCTTTTAAAAGGGATAAGATAGCGACTTCTTCATCTTGTTCATCACATTCTTGATAACCACCAGCTTCATTAGAACCTCCTCTCTAGGATCACCCCCTCAACCCAGAGGAAGCATCCTTAAGCACACATGGATCAGCAAGTTTTACTTAGGTTATAGTTCTCTATGATCATCACGTCCGTTTCCAACTCGTTCATAACCGTGAACAGGGCTTTTCGAAAAGATTAATACCCTGCATGGGTGTACAACTTTATCCACACGTACCAACCGACTCTTAATGCCAAAGTATTAGCCCTCTTCCTTGGAAGGCCGGCAGAGGGTGGTTGACCACGACCTTTACCTTGCTTTCGCCGAGACCATGAGTCATGCAATAAGTATGGTTCCACCGTAACGGGTCAAATCCCGAAGCCGGTACTTAAAGATGTGAGGCGAGGTTGGTTTACCCAGGGCGCTATCTACCCCAAGCAACCGCGACGACGCTTCCCTACCTGTTATGATGCACCTACTTCACCTCCTCATTTCGAAAAGGTTTTCAATGTGTATGCCAAATGGAAAGCCCGAACTATGTGAGTCATGGAATCTACTAGGCAAGTTAGTCAATCGAGGAGTTCCCATATCCCCGTGTGGTTGTACGCTCATCTTGGTTCAAGAGGCAAGAACTCGGGTCCTAGTGGTGGCGACCATGGGACTACAAAAATCACACCCAACATGGCCTCCCATACAAGCCTTAGCATATTTAGTTAACTCCTCCAAGAATGTCACCAACTCCTACCTTTCTAGATTCTCTAGCATCTCTGATTTGTAGTTTGGATAGATCAGACATTGATACTATGCATGGCTAAGCTATCGATCCCAGAAGCTCTAGCAACGCTCATATGCCAGACCTAGGTATGCTAGGAGCAGTGGATCAGGAGTGTAAGGCTACAACAGGGGAACTATGCAGCAGATAGGTAACACTAACTACTGACAAAAGACCACATTGGAATCGTGTGCATCATAGCGAGAAAGTAATATACTTTGTAAAAGTAGGTTCAGAATGAGAGGCTATGCTTGCCATGTCCGTCAGTAGGCAGGTATGGATCTTTGGTGTTGTTGACTTCAGCCTCGGGCTCGGATCCTATCGTGAAGAACCAATACCAGAAAGGAAAGAGACAATCAAGACATGGCATAGTGCAATGCACAATCATTATGGATGATATGACAAGTTAATAGTGTTGAAATGAAACCCTAAGGCATGGTGGGTCACTTTAATCGGGGTCCGATAGGTCCAAATCCTAGATCAGGGGGATCCTCGGAATCACCTGTGGGGTTCAATTGGTTCTTCTAATTCAACTTGTCATAAAAGTTGCTTAACAATGCATGATTATAGTATAATTATATAGTTCTCATTTTTCTGAACATTTTGATATAATATTTGTATTTTTTCTGATTTAAAATGAATTAGTTATGAATTTCTCAACTTTTAATTCATTTTAAATCATTTTTGGAATATTTAAACTATTTTCCAACTTGGGCCCACATGTCATAGTTTTATTCATATCTGAAAACATTTATGCAAATTGTTAAAATTCTGGCATGGGTGGCCCACAGGGTTTTATTTATATTCTAGAAAATAATTAAAGAAACATTTAAGAAAACAAAATAGCTTTATTGCATCACTGTGTCGTCACGGTGACGTCATCAATGGCGGGCTCTCAGATCGCATGCGGGGCAGGCGACTGGGGGCTCGCGCGCTTGCGTGGTTGGCCTCGTTCAAAAGAGGAGGCCGAGGTGAACGTTATAGTGGCGGCGCCGCCTCGGTATGGTCACCGGAGCGACGGCGGCGCCAACAAACCGCGGCAGCGGCGTCGGGTGCTCGTCGGGCCAGCAGCACAGCGTGAGAGGGGAGGAACGGAGAGGTGCAGGAGGTCCACTAGCTCACCACGAGCACGACAGTGAGGTCGATGAAGCAAGGGGAGGCCGGACGGAGGAGAATTGACGACTTGACTGCGGTGGCCACAGTTGAGGTCGAGCTTGATTCCGGCCAAGAGGCGTCCTCCCAGCTTGCGTGGCTTGACAGTATCGACGACGGCGACATGGTGCTTCTTCTAGACCGCTCCATGGGGCACGAGGCGGCCGGAGAAGACGAAGCTCGCCAGAGCCCAAACGACTAGGGTTTGGCCGAGGAAGGAGAGGAAGCGCGCGAGGGGGAGAAAGAAGGGTAGGGTTCTCCACTGTAGTGGCATGGGGTCTTGTAGGCGTCGGCGTCGTCGGTGGCGTGAATCTTGGCGCGGCACGGCAGCGGACGACAATAAAGCAGGTTTTCGCTAAATCGCAAGATGACGATCGGCAAGTGGTATGGGGCCGGCTCTTGGGCCCCGGGTGGGCTAGGTTGGGCTGCTGCGGGCTGCGCAGCACGACAAAGAAAGAGGAGAGGCAGATGGGCCACGGCCCAGCTACGGCTGCTGCTGTTTTTATTTCTAGAAATTATTTTTCTTTTTCTGTTTTTAGTTTTCTCTTTTGTAATTTCATTTGGAATCTGTTTTGAACATTTAAAAATACAAGACTTTGTTAGAATTATTTGAAATATGGCAGGGGCCCTATTAATCCTTTTGGGCTCCAAACATTTTGTCATTTTCAAAATTCAAAACTATTTGAATGCTTTCAAATAGAGGGGGAGGGTTAGGGTTTAGGGTTTATACTTGTATTTAATTCAACATACTTGGTATTATGCATATAGTTCATTAGGTTTAACACATGCATGCAATGCTTTAAGTAATAAGTACATATATTACAATCTTGGGCTGTTACATCACCCCAGCATAGAAGGAATCAAGCGGCGTATGGAGAGGGAAAATGTTCCCAGTTTCAAGATCGATGATAAAGACGTCCTATGGTACAAAGGACGCATCTGTGTACCCAGCAGACATGACCTAAAGCAGACCATCATGAAAGAAGCTCATGAGACCCTTTACTCCATCCACCCGAGGAGTACCAAGATGTAGCAAGATCTGAAGGAACAGTATTGGTAGCATGGAATGAAAAGAGAGATCTCTCTATTTGTATCCAAGTGCGATATCTGTCAGAGAATTAAAGCAGAGCACCAACACCCCGTAGGATTACTGCAACCAATGAATATTCCAGAATGGAAGTGGGAAAAATTAGGAATGGATTTCATCACCGGACTACCCACGTCCAGCAGAGGACACGACTCCATCTGGGTGATCGTCGACTACTTGTCAAAAGTAGCCCATTTCCTTCCTTTGAAGACCTCTTATAATGGAAAGCATTTGGTAGAACTTTATATCTCTAGAATTGTTAGCCTCCACGGCGTACCCAAGGAAATAGTGTCTGACCGCGGTCCCCAGTTCACCTCGCGTTTCTGGAAGAAGTTGCACGAAGCCCTAGGTACCCACCTATCCTTCAGCACCTCCTACCATCCCTCTACCGGAGGACAAATTGAAGGAGTCAATAAAGTCCTGGAAGATATGCTTCGTTCGTGTGTTCTAGCCTACGGAACCAAGTGGGAGGATTGTTTACCGTTCGTCGAACTCTCATATAATAATAGCTACCAAGATAGTCTAAAGATGGCCCCATTCCAGTTCCTTTATGGGAGAAAGTGCCGAACACCACTTAATTGGGCTGAAACCGGATAAACCCAAATCTTTGGTCCAGATGTAATCAAGGCCTCCGAAGAACAAGTACAACTAGCCCGTGACCGTTTGAAGGCCACTCAATCCCGCCAGAAGAGTTATGCCGATACCAAGCGTCGGGAGGTGACCTTCAACAAAGGAGATTTCGCATACCTTCGCGTCTCTCCCCTCAAGGGAATGCAGTGTTTCCATGAGAAGGGAAACTCGCTCCTCGTTACATTGGGCCCTTCAAAATCCTTGCCCAACGAGGTCGAGTATCATACCAACTCGAACTGCTAGCAGAACTATCTGACTTCCACGACGTCTTTCACGTGTCTCAACTTCGGAAGTGCCTTCAAGTGCCCGACAAGCCTGAAGTATTCGAGAAGGTCGACTTCAAAGAAATTGATCTCAATCAAGACCTGACCTACAGAGAAGTCCCTGTCAAAATCCTAGAGAAGGCTAATCGTTTGACCAGGCGCCGTAACATACCCCTCTACAAGGTTCAATGGAGCAACCACTCTGAAGACGAAGCCACCTGGGAACGCAAAGATTACCTTCGGAAAGAATACCCCAACCTCTTCACTCCTCAACTTGCAAATATCGGGACGATATTTCTTTAAGGGGGGAAGGTCTGTAACATCCCAACTTTTCAATCTTGATTGCCTAAGTTGGAACTCCAAAGTTTAGGGGCAAATAAAACTTTTTAGGTTAATCTAGCCACTGTCTGTTATTTACTTAGTTTGTATGATCTTTAGTTTTTACTAGTTTAAAACTTGTGCTTACCATTCTAGTGTGTCCTAGTGGTTCTTGCCTCTAGAATTAGTTCTGGTTAAACCCTAGTATAACTCTAATGGGTGCTTTGGGAAAAATCAGAGAAGGATCACCTTGATTGATCAAGCCCCTAACCCTTGGGCCATAAAAATCCCATGCCTCTCTACCTTGTCATGATCTCAAGCAAACCTACCAGGCACCTGGTTAAACCCCAACCTTGCTCCATTTGCATGTTGGTGTATGAGCACATTTGGCAACTATAGCAATTGGTCACCTTATTTCCTACCTACTATAGAGGATCCTTGCAAGCTTTTTGGAGTTGATCTAGGAGGAAACTAAGGCCTGGACTCACTCACCCAACCTTCCTCTACAACCCCATACCCCTACCCCTTTCATGGGTGGTTTGTGCTCGACGTGAGCATCAGCCAAAGTCACCCCCGAGCGTGTGCCGCCCTAGATCACCCTACACCCTCCAAACTTTCTACACTTAGCTGCATCGTATGCATGTTCCCCGGCACGTCTCCAAAGTTGCAATGCCCCTCTCTCCACCATCCTGGCCACCATTGATCACCCTAGACGAGAGAGAAAGGGAGTGGCAGGCGGCAGATCGGCAAGATCTTGCATTGCCACCCTCCAACCCCACTAGCCACTGTGATGTCGTGTCCTTGGGCCCGTGCAGCTCGCGTCTTCCCCAGGCACCGCCCACCCCTTCTCCCTCGCTCACCAGGAGCCCCCTCTACCCCCAACCCTCGTCGGCCACGTCGCACACCCCCGCGTTCCCCAGCTCCCTGGTGCAGAAACACGGCTCGCGCGTGTAGTGGACACCGCCCACTACTCTCTCCACCACCCTAACGTCTAGACCTAGCACCCCTAGCCCACCCCTAGGCCGACCACGACGTGACCTGGCATCGAGCACCTGATGGGCAAGGGCGTCGTTGGGACAGCCCGCACCGTCCTAAGGCCGTGCGTCGGTCCACACGCCTCCTAAACCTCCCCCTGGCCCCTAGTGACACACTCCCTCCCTCTCCTGGTCTACCCACATGCCCCAACCTCGCCATGGATGGCCCCTGCATGTGGTGCACTGTGAGCCACTCCGCCTCGGCATAATACCCCCGAGCCACCTACCGCTCTCACCATCCACCCCATTTCCACCCCAACCCACTCCCACTCCACCCCAAGGAGGACCCAAGCTCGCTCGGCTCCTACCTCCCTCTCTGTCCATCTCACCGCCGTGGTGTCGACCAAGGAAAGGGGAAGGTTGACGTCGCCACCTAACCTCCTCTTCTCTTCCCAACCATTCATGCATGCATGCAGGACTCATACAACCCCCTCTGACCCTGTTTCCCCTCTTCCCCAGGATCTGTGGGAGCGGCGCTAGAGAGGAGCTGAGGACGCCGATGTCGCGAGACCGTTCCTAACCGTCCCCGGAGCCCAAGATGCTGCTGACACCCTCGTTCGAACCGGTGTCGTCACCCGCATCGAACCAAGCCGTCCTCGACGCCGCTCCACCCCTAGGTGAGCCTCCCCGAACCTCCCTAGTAGCATCTAGGGTTCGTCGCTGGCGACACTACCCTCGTGAGGAAGACAGGCCCTGGGCCATTGGATCTGTTTAGATCTGACGACCCACGGCGCTAGATACCTCATCTCCAGACCACAGGCACTGACATGCGGGGCCCCCGCTAGGGATTTGAAATCCTCAGCTCACGCGCCCGCTGCCGCGCAAACGGGCCGGCCCAACTCATGCACAGGCCTTGGCCAGGCCTCATATCCACCCAACCCCTTTTCTTTTTTCCATTTGTTTAAAGATCCAGAAAGTTGTGCTACAGATTTAAATCTGCCAAAAATCACTAAAACCTCGGTTTGACCTGATTCAAACTCTGGAGGTTAGCCCCTATAAATATCCACCACATCACACTAGTAGCTTGCCAAAATAATGGTTGTAGTTTCCTTAATAATTTCTGGAGTAAGACTAGGCAGTTTTCACTGTTTTATTGTTAGTAATTTTTCTGCAAGTCAGAAAAATATGAAACCAATTCCCAGGCCTTCCACTTTAACCAACCTATCCAGTAAAATTGGAATCACCCCTTTTGGAGTTGTTTAGCACCTCTGGTAATTTTTGTAAGTCTGGGACAGAAGCCTCTTGCAGAAATTCTAGAAGCTTCTGTGAAACTCCTTTTTGAGTAATTCCAACTCCAGAAGTTGAGCACCATCTATACCGACCTATTCCCAGAAGGTCATATTTTTAGTGTGAATACTTCTGTGCTGGGAATTATTTGAGTGATTCTAGTCTTTGTTGCAGTGTTAAAATTGCTATAAATCAACCATATTAGCTAAAGTCATGAATCCAATTGGGTTGGCTTAGTATTTCTGTTACCTACCCACCAATATTATTTTTGATCCTTATTTCCTTGCAGAACATTGGTGAAGCACTTGTTTGCTATTTAGGCTAGGGTTCACTAGTAAATTCACCATTATTTTTAGGAGTGCCCAATTTAGTTGATTCCAATGACTTTGACTTGCTTATTCTCAGGAGCTACAAATGTGTGTTTTGGATAATCTAGTTGAGTATTTATTCTGTACTATTTGACTTGTTTGCTCCATGTTTGATGTATGGTGTGTTGCTTGTTCGTTTATTTCCTTTTGAAGAAGGAGATCAGGGACAAGTTGCCAACGAAGGCAAGCCACCTTCTTGCTCATACACCTTGTCCTATTAATTTACCTATGCATGTTTTATTTACCCGTTTACGCAACTTGCATTGTTTTACTATTTTAAGTTATAGGGGGGTATGTTTGGCTCCTCCAAGCCCTTACCCCTTAGTACCATTAGGTACAACCATCTTGATGATACCTACCTGTCCTCAGTATGGTAGATGGTGTAACACACCATGCCCCTTTGGAAACCCTGTTTTAGCCAAAGCAAAAACTATGGGATGGGAAGACCCCAGAAAAAGGTTACAAAAATGTTTTATGAGAAAACCTTGGTGAGGCTTGACCTACCAAGTGATGTTGAAAACAAGAAAGGTTTTTGGTTTACAAAATGTTTGGGCAAATGATGGAGGAAAAATGTTTATGAAAACACACCTGGTTCTTTGCAGTTTTGCTAGAACAATTAACCCGTGCAACCACATTACTCTGGAATGGGATGGGGCTGGGCTGGAAGTTTGACTAATCCGGTATAGGTGGCTCACACTACTATAGGGGTAAACAATCCCCAGAGGGTGGGCCTTCTCTGTCCAACGGTCCATGTGTATCATCGACCGGGAGAAGGAATGAAGGACCTACAGGCCTCTGCGCGGTATTATGAGCCCCTCATTGAAAGGGCACACCCATCAAGGTGCAAAACGCGCTCCGGTTGGCTGGTTACTATATAGGGCATCCTGGTCTTGAGGGGATTAATCTCATAGGATAGGCACTTGTACCGAAGAGGGCATTCAGAAGGTCTTGACCGATTATTTGACCCTCGCCGGCCACGTCACCGTGGCCACGTCGCACACCCCCGTGTTCCCTAGCTCCCCGATGCAGAAACACGGTTTGCGCGCGTAGTGGACACCGCCCACTGCTATCTCCACCACCCCAACGTCTAGACCTAGCACCCCCTAGCCCACCCCTAGGCCGACCATGACATGACCTGGCGTCAAGCACCTAACGGGCAAGGGCGCCGTTGGGACAGCCCGCACCGTCCTGAGGTCGTGCGCCGGTCCACATGCCTCCTAAACCTCCCCCTGGCCCCTAGTGACACACTCCCTCCCTCTCCTAGTCTACCCACACTCCCCGACCTCGCCATGGATGGCCCCTGCACGCGGTGCACCGTGAGCCGCTCCGCCTCGACATAAAACCCTCGAGCCACCTACCTCTCTCGCCATCCACCCCATTTCCACCCCAACCCACTCCCACTCCACCCCAGGGAGGACCCGAGCCCTTTCGGCTCCTACCTTCCTCTCCTTCCATCTCACCGTCAAGGTGCCGACCGAGGAAAGGGGAAGGTTGACGTCGCCACCACCCCTCCCCTTCTCTTACCAACCATTCATGCATGCACGCAGGACTCGTACAACCCCTATGATCCCATTCCCCCTCTTCCCCAAGATCTGTGGGAGCGGCGCCGGAGAGGAGCCGAGGACGCCGATGCCGCGAGACCGTTCCTGACCGTCCCCGGAGCCCAAGCTGTTGCTGACGCCCCTCGTCCGAACCAGTGTCGTCACCCGCGTCGAACCAAGCCATCCCCGACGCTGCTCCGCCCCTAGGCGAGCCTCCCCGAACCTCCCTAGTAGAATCTAGGGTTCATCGCCGGCGACACCACCCTTGCGAGGAAGACAGGCCCTGGGCCGTTGGATCTGTTTAGATCTGATGACCCACGACGCTAGATACCTCTTCACCAGCCCACATGCGCTAACGTGCGTGGCCCCCGCCAGGGATTTTAAATCCTCAGCTCCCGTTCCTGCTGCCACGCAAACGGGTCGTCCCAGCTCATCACAGGCCCTGGTCAGGCCTCAGATCCACCCAACCCCTTTTCTTTTACATTTGTTTAAAGATCCAGAAAGTTGTGCTGCAGATTTAAATCTGCCAAAAATCTCTAAAACCTCGGTTTGACCTGATTCAAACTCTAGAGGTTAGCCCCTGTAAATCCCCACCACCTCACACTAGTAGCTTGCCAAAATAATGGCTGTAGTTTCCTTAATAATTTGTGGAGTAAGAGTAGGCAGTTTTCACTATTTTATTTTTAGTAATTGTTCTGCAAGTCAGAAAAATATGAAACCAATTCCCAGGCCTTCCTCTTTAACCTACCTATCCAGTAAAATTGGAATAACTCCTTTTGGATTTGTTTAGCACCTGCTATAATTTTTGCAAGTCTGGGACAGAAGCCTCTTGCAGAAATTCTAGAAGCTTCTGCGAAACTCCTTTTTGAGTAATTCCAACTCCAGGAGTTGAGAACCATCTATACCTACCTAATCCCAGAAGGTCATATTTTTAGTGTGAATACTTCTATGCTGGGAATTATTTGAGTGATTCTAGTCTTTGATGCAGTGTTAACATTGCTATAAATCAACCATATTAGCTAAAATCATGAATCCAACCTACCCAGCAATATTATTTTTCGTCCATGTTTCCTTGCAGAACAGTGGTGAAGCACTTGTTTGCTAGTTAGGCTAGGGTTCACTAATAAATTCACCATTATTTTTAGGAGTGCCCAATTTAGTTGATTCCAATGACTTTGACTTGCTTATTTTCAGTAGCTACAAATGTGTGTTTTGGATAGTCCAGTTGAGTACTTATTCTGTACTGTTTGACTTGTTTGCTCCATGTTTGATGTATGGTATGTTGCTTGTTCGTTTATTTCCTTTTGCGACGATAGATACGAACGAGGAAGGGTATGAGGAAGGTGATTGGGAGTATCTTGAAGAAGGAGATCAGGGACAAGTTGCCAATGAAGGCAAGCCACCTTCTTGCTCATACACCTTGTCCTATTAATTTACCTATGAATGTTTTATTTACCCATTTACGCAACTTGCATTGTTTTACTATTTTAAGTTATAGGGGGAATGTTTGGCTCCTCCAAGCCCTTACCCCTTAGTATCATTAGGTACAACCATCTTGATGATACCTACATGTCCTTAGTATGGTAGATGGTGTAACACACCATGCCCCTTTGGAAACCTTGTTTTAGCCAAAGCAAAAACTATGGGATGGGAAGACCCCGGAAAAAGGTTACAAAAATGTTTTATGAGAAAACCTTGGTGAGGATTGGCCTACCAAGTGATGTTGAAAACGAGAAAGGTTTTTGGTTTACAAAATGGTCGGGCAAATGATGGAGGAATTTTTTTTATGAAAACGCACCCGGTTCTTTGCAGTTTTGCTAGAACAATTAACCCGTGCAACCACATTACTCTGGAATGGGACGGGGCTGGGCTGGAAGTTTGACTAATCCGGTATAGGTGGATCACACTACTAAAGGGGTAAACGATCCTAGAGGGTGGGCCTTCTCTGTCCAACGGTCCATGCGTATCATCGACCGGGAGAAGGAATGAAGGGCCTATGGGCCTCCGCGCGGTACTATGAGCCCCTCATTGAAAGCGCACACCCGTCGAGGTGCAAAACACGCTCCGGTTGGATGGTTACTATATAGGGCGTCTCGGTATTGAGGGGATTAACCTCATAGGGTAGGCACTTGCACCAGAGAGGGCATTCGGAAGGTCTTAACCGATTATTCGACCCACGATCAGTATAGATCAGGGACGGGTAATCGGATGGTATGGGTAAAGTGTACAGCCTCTGCAGAGTGTAAATCTATTCGAATAGCCGTGTCCACGGTCATGGACGGTTGGGAAGGTTGTTGTAGAGCGGTGCTGTTTCTGTTTTTAAAAAGTACTTTGGAAAAGAAATGGTTTGAAAATGTTTTGGCCATGGGATGGCCGGGAAAATGGAGGAAGGAGTTTGGTCATGAGATGACCGGAAGGAGAAAAAAAAGGGGTGACCCAATCCTAGTGCATCTCTTCAAACTTTTCCAAAAGGTTTCCAAATGTTTTACAAAATATTTGTTTCAACAAGGATAGGGAGATAGGCTATATCTACGAGAGAAACCAATTTTCAAAAGAACCCCTTACGGAGCCGTCCTACCACAGCCATATTGCATATCCCTTTTATTGTGGTTCTCTTAAGGTGGTTTGCGAGTACATTCGAAGTACTCACTGGCATTGTCCCTGGCTATTTACTTGGCAATATTATGAGCAGGAAGATTGGAATAATGAAGTTTACGATGGCGACTTCGCGAACTAGGGCGTTGCTCCAAGTCAGGCACCCTATGGGATATGGCATGACTCGGGCCTTCTACATTTAGTGTTTCCGCTGCTACTGTCTATTTGTGCCCAAGTGGCCCCTTTGTAAGACTACCTATGTAAGACTTATTGTTTCGGTACTGTAATGGATGTGTACTTTGATACTATGTCGATTATGATCCATGAGTCACTGATCATGGGATCGTGGTGGTTCGCATAATGGGTTATCCTGGACCCTAAATCTGGGGTGCCACATTTCGGTTTCACCAGTAGCTGTGTAAAACATCTAATAGGAATAAAAGATAATTATAAAGTATGCATGTAATTGTTAGAGCAAGATAATTATATGTGGGAAGTGCATCCATAATTGCTATTGGATCCGCAACCGCTTATAGTAATAACCTACTAGTCTCATCCATAGAAGAAATAGAACTAATGATATGCATAGTGATGTCACCATTAATCACAAGTAAATCTCTCACATACAGCCGTACTACCCCTTTCTGTCACTGGGGTTCCCAACCCGTAGATCAGTCATCACTCACACTCCCTATACCTAGATCAATCCTCGGGGTCTTGGGTACCTGACAAGTCCGTATATTGAGGAAAGAGAGGATACAATAATCATCATGTCATACAAACTAATACATGATCTCATCTATGATAAATAGCATGCACAAAAATCTACATGGCTAGGCCGAAGCCCTTAGCCCAAGGAGAATTACTCACACATAGAGATGAAATCAACAATCATAAACATTGTAATAGAGATCATAAGACTGATAGCAAATAGTCTTACATTGTCGCCAATTGGAGAAGAGATCTACTATTACAAGTCATGGAATATGGCTATTGTGGTGGAGAAAGGTTCGGAGATTAGATCTAGATCTATTCCTCCGGCGTGGTGGCTTCTGGTGGCAGGGAGAGTTGTGGGCAAAAAGAGAGAGAGTTTTCTCGTCGCCCGAAGCCTCTTTATATAGGGGTCCCTTCACGAAAGTTGTTCTGTTTGACCTAATGGAGTTGATGGAAACTATACGGCCGGAATTTTATTCCCGTCGTATAGTTGGTCATTAAGCCTTCTGGATCCACTTCACGGCTCCTGGTTTCTTTGACGTGTTGGAAATTTCGTATCTTTGACTTTAATGTTGTGATTCCCATTATTATACGCCACTATCTATGCAGGGAAAAATATAAAGAAAGGATTGCATACCCCTTTAATCATTAGGCATTAGAGACAGGGTTTAGAAAGATATTGCATCAAATATATGGATAATATCCAGTTTAAATGTGAGTGTGGATGGCTATATCACAACCATTGACCACCAGAGCAGGAAATCGTGGACATTTAAACGGAAGAGGGCAGAACAAATAAAGCTACAGAAAGAACAATTGGAGTATTGGACGTTAGTAAACATTTGATTCACTTAGAGTCTACAAACATCAGCACCAGAGGAGAAGTGTAAGCATATTAAAATTTCTATCCTTTTTAGCTAACACGGACATATGGATATAAACAAAGGACATGGCTTACGTCATACAATATCTTATTCACACCAAAAAAGACCATGAAGTTATTTTCAAATAACTGGTACAAAAAGTATGGCAATATTAAAAACCAACAGTATAGTCAGAAATTCAGAATAAGGCACCATAGGAAAGAAAACACATCAAATATTATATGGAATATACATGACTAAGCAAACTGTAGTTATTTCTATATGCATCAAAATTGGAAGGAAGAGCTTGAAAAGGACTACGATGCATCGTCCAGCTAGCAACAGTAACCATGGAAGAAGCTTTACTACATTATCTAATAGCTTTAGGCACATACATATACATTAACCATGATATAATCTAATCAACTTTTAATATGCATAATACTGAAAAATAAATTCCTCTGTTTATATAGCGATGCCATTGCCTATGAAATCTTTTGAAAGGTAGGCATCTTCTATTTATACTATTAGCAATGAACAATCTTGCAGCATTTTCAACAATGGCCATATTGCACATTGTCAACAATTGTACAAAAATAATTGCAAGAGGGATGAAACAATCTTCAGCCAACATAGAGATGCATCATGTAAAACAGAATAATTAATCAGAAGCAAGATTTTTATCATTTAGTGGAAGCAGACATACACTCGAATAGTTGGGAGAGGGTTGTGAGAGGCAGGGAGGTGGTGATGACCAGGTGCCGCTGCAGCCCTTTGTCATGGCGGTGTGTGCTATACTGCGCTTAGGGTGGCGGTACTACGACATCCATCTCAGGCAGCATACACTCCACTGTCACGTGGACAACGATGTTGTACCATTATCTCATTCTTAATCTATACAATAAATTGTTCTTAAGACAACTTCTTAATAGTATAGGTGATACCGTGATAATATCCTTCATCGCGACTACACAATATGGTATATATCCAAATCCTTCTTCTACACTATGATAGTAATAGTCAGTACATAAGATCGACGCACACACTGTCAATTTGATATTTTGACACGTGGATATGTCATATAGCTTGATAGAAAAAAAATTAAGTTTGATGGATTGTATACCAGATGAACAATGCCTTATTAGTGATCCTGGCCAATCCTCACGGTGAAATAGAGGTCACGTTGAAGACGACGCCATGGACGAGATCCCGAGCAACCCTCAGTCGCTCATGTGGCATCCCCAACAGCTTAGTCAACTACAAGAACTGCAGGAGAGAGATAGGGAAAATTTGATGAGATGCAGCAAGGAGTTAAACCTATCATAGTTCAGGTGATAGAAATAGTTTGATAAACTGACATGTCGAGGTAAGGGACATGTCGTCATTGTTGTGCTTCCCTATGAAGCATAGCCGCTCGAGCATCTCCGGCGAAGGGCCGATGGCGCAACACCACTACCAACTAACTCCCCTGGCCCTAGCGGCAACAGAAGTCACTAAAAATCTAATAACCGAGGGAGAGAAATATCAATTAGTAATAAGATACTAATGCATCATTGGTTTTAGGCACAAATAATTCCACATGTACTGTTTATGGATTTATAACAAATTGACCAATGTGACCAACAAAGAGATTGTAACTAATATAGCAACATTTTCTATAAGAATATTACAGTTTTAATGTAATGGTCAAATGTAATCCTATCTCCTAGGATGGTTTCTTATTATAATGGTTAGCTTAATGTTTAGATCTAACCAGATGCAATGGATCCATGAACAAATAAGATGATAATAACATAACATTTTATCAAGATGTCTATACTCCACTACCATTTCTTTTATATAGATAAGAATATGTGCTAATCAGATCCAAATTGCATCCAAACCTTGGGATTAGTTTGGCTAGACCAGGATTAAGAAATGGAAAATAATAGTTATCCTGCATAATAAAGGGAAGCTATTCAAATTAAAAGGTCCAGTAAAATATAAGATAGAGATATGAAACTGGAAGCTTTAGAGAAAACCAAAGACTAGCAGCCACCTTAAAGCTCGAAAGTGAAAAATCTTTCTATAAGAAAATTAACAAAGCTTATATATTCTTATATACAAATAAAGGAGATCTGCGGAGAGGAGATTAATAAATCTCACCTTTTAGCACAAACAAAGAGGCAAGCTTTCGCGTATGAGGTATATAGAGTAATAAACGTGCGATGGTGTAGCAGATAAAAGTTCTTTTCTGCACGGAGAAACATGGTAATATAAGAATCAAACACAATTATTTCTAGGACTAAAAATATTATCAGAAAATAGTAAATAATTTTTTGACCGTAAGCAAAAGATAAAATAATCTATCTATCTATAGTTGGTTGTATGAATTTTGGGTGATGTAAACATTCCTATTTATCCATAAGCGGTGAAATGCAGCCAATGGCACCCAAGTTAAGCTTTTGGATATTTATTTAATCTCACAATAACGAAGCGAGGGTCACATATGAATGCATAGTTTTAAAGCAAAAATGTGTTTCTTAGGATGGCATGCACGGGTGCTTTCCTCGTATAACAGATTTTGAATAAGATCCTATTTAGTGCTTCGTGTAAACCATGAAAATTATAATTTCCCCTCTTGTTTAGTCCTTTAGTATATAAAAATGTTCTTATTCCCTCCTCCCATTTTAATTTTTTAATGCGCCAATGTGTGTTAAGTTCTCCATGGAAATCTAATATTGCATGTTTTACAGTTTCCTTATTCAGTAAGTATGAAAGTAACTAAACATATAAAAGAAAGCTGATGTAGATGGTTGCAATATTACACATTATCATGGTCTGTTTGTTGGCAGCAAATTCATGCTTTCTATATGTCTTCCCTATCGGCTATTCTAGGAACAAAAGCACTTTACTTTGTAAGAGAAAGCAAAAAAAGAACTGTGATGTATCTCATTTACAAATCGAATGACCACGGGAGAAGGCGTGCGGGAGGGTGAGGTGCTGCAACACTCGTCGGCGTCCTCCATGACGAAGTTGTGCCCAACACATTGTGTGGGAGACCAGTGAGATAGAGCAGTGCAACCGGAGAAAATGAACAGCGATATCACCAATAAAACCTTACAAACAGCACAAGAGGCACATAAAACTGTCAACACAACAATCATACTTTTTGAAAGCCACAGCATGCCATGAGATCTTGGATCTAGCCTCCATCTATATCAAGAGAGAAAATGGAAGTAGAGATGTAAGTTTTGAACCTTTAGGGTACCCTCTATTTTAATCTAGTATAAATAAATGAACTAGTCTGCTTCAAAAGTTAAGATTTCAGAAAATTTAGTTCATTTTTTTACTAAGTAGGGTAGAGGATACCCTAAAGGTTCCCCATTTGCATCCTTAAATGGAAGAAATATCTGCAAGCACAAATGGATCTTCTTTGCCCAATTGTGGGCACATACCATGGACACCAACCAGAACCTTACAAACAGCACAAGATGCACATAAATCTATCAACATAACAATCATACTTTTTGAAAGCCACGGCATGTCATGAGATCTTGGATCTAGCCTCCATCTATATCAAGAGAGCAAATGGAAGAAAGATTTGCAAGCATAAATGGATCTTCTTTGCCCAATTGTGGGCACATACCATGGACACCAACCATAAAACAGAAGGAATGACTACTATACATTTATGAACGGAGTAGCAGCAAGCAAGCAAACCCTTGGACCAAATTAGAGAAATAATCATTACAACGAATCTAGGGCATGAAGAACATAAGATAGAGGAAACAATATACCTGATCAATGTCATGTGATGGTAGTCACATCTCTGTTGGAGCCTATTTGCTTTCATCCAATGTTAAAAAGGAGAAATAAATCATACCGAGAAATAGACCAAAATAAATTACTATAGGTAGTAATTACATGAGTAGATAATTAAATAAGGAATATGTAATTTAACTAAGCTCTATTTCTGGAGTGAACTTAAATAGAAGAGTGGGTAATTTTACTAACAGTATAAAAAATAGGATAAAATTTCTTTAAGCAGTACTCTCTCTAGAGAATATATTACAAACAAATCCCATCAAGTCCGAAATAATATAAGTGCATTATACGAGTATAACCATACGACTACATAGGAAAAATTAAATATGTATAAACATACAAAATTAGCAGCAGCAAGATGAAGTGGTATTGGAAGGCATACAAAACTGTACATCAAAATTAGCTTTAGATGATGCACCTTGATATGGTTAACCATAAGAACTTTTTTGTCCAAGAAACTTGTCTTGATATACACGCTCAAGTTCGATTCTAGGCATTCCTTTGAAAACTAAAAACACACCTTATACTTTTTCCTCCTTAGTAAGCAGATAGGTAGTCAATCACGCATGCTACCCTGCAGCAAGCAAGCACACACGTGCAGCAGCAAGCACGGCAGCAGAAAACAAGCAAGCAACTATGAAGAGCAGGTATTGAGCTCATGGAGATGGACACGGAGCTTGGCAGGCTGCCGTGCGCGACGAAGAACAGGCCAGAGATGGAGGTTGCGGAGCACCGACAGACGCCATCACACAAGGAGCACGCACACCGGAAGGAAAGAGATTGGGGAGGGGCAAGCTAAGGGAGGGACTAGGGAGGAGCGAGGGGATTGGGAAGGATGAATCGACGGGAGTAGATAGGGGCCGGCGGCTAGGGTTCCAAGGGCCACGTCTATTCCCTTTGTGCTTTATTTTATACGTCCGGCCACCACGCACGTCCAGGAACATGCTTCATGTTGGAGATAGACCCAAGAGGCGATAATAAAATGGTTATTATTATATATTTGTGTTAATGATAAATGTCTACATCTCATACTATAATTATATTAACCAGAAACATTAATACTTGTGTGTTTTGTAAACATAAAAATAGTCCCTAGTAAGCCTCTTGTAGAACTAGCTTGTTGATTAATAGATGATCAAGGTTTCCTGATCATGGACATTAGATGTTATTAATAACAAGATCATATCATTAGGAGAATGATATGAAGGACACACTCCTATAGTAAGCGTAGCGTAAGATCAAATCATTTAGAGTTCGTTTGCTGCAAGCATTCAAATACATAGTAACCTAATCCTTCGACCATGAGATCATGTTAATCACCATCACCGGATGAATGCTTTGATGACATCAAACACCACTTTCATAACTGGGTGGTTATAAAGGTGGCATTAGGTATTCTAAAAGTACGCGTTGAGGCACATGGATCAAGAGTGGGATTTGTCCATCTATATGACGGATAGATATACTATGGGCCCTCTCGATGGAATGTCATCCAATTGGCTTGCAAGCATGTGTCTAGGTCACGAGGGATGTCGTATCACGGAACTAGTAAAGAGTACTTATCGGTAACAAGGTTGAACTAGGTATAGAGATACCAACAATCAAACCTCGGATAAGTAAAGTATTGTGCACCAAAGGGAATCGGTATCAAATGTAAATGGTTCATTTGATCATGAAGTAATCGTAGAAATATGTGGGATCCATATGAATTTCCAGATTCCTCTATTGGTTATTGATCGGAGAATTGTCTCAGTCATGTCTACATAGTTCACGAACCGTAGGGAGACACACTTAAGGATTCGATGTTGTTTAGTAGATATGGAATGTGAGTTGGAGACTGAATGTTGTTCATAGTCTCAGATTGGATCCAGGACATCACAAGGAGATCTGAAATAGTCCGGAGAATAAGATTCATATAAGGAAAGTCCAATTCCGGGGTTCGGAAATGTTTTTGGTGTTTCCACCGGAATCTTCTAGAAAGTTCTGGAAGGTCCACCACCCCAGAGGGGGGTGCACATGGATGCACCATGCCCTAGTGGGGCATGTGGCATGGTGCCCTAGGTCAAGTCGACCAAGGCTAGGAAGTGGGAATCAAAGTCTAGTTTGAATAGTCAAAGTCTAGTTTTAAAAGTCAAATCCCAGATTTGGAAAGTCTAAATCCTAGTGGCGGACGGAGAGGAAACCTAGAGAGGTTTCCTTCTCCCTCTCCAAGCCGCCAGCCACTAAGATGGAATTGGGGGAGGACTCGACCTCCCCCTAGACGCCTCTCCCACCCATAAAAGGAGGGGGTGGGGCGCCCCTTGGCCCTCACCCCACAAACCCTAGGCCGACGCCCTTGCTCCCAAGTGGCCGGCGCCCTAGCTCCCTCCCAAGCCACCACCTCCTATCCCCCTAGCCGCCGGCGCCCTCCTCCCCTCGACGTCTAAACCCTAGCCACCGAGGACCTCTCTAAATCCACCATACCTGCTCCGACTTAGGCGAAGCCCTGCAGGATCTACTCCTCCACCTCCACCACCACACCGTCGTGTTGTTGGAATCGCGAGAGGATCTACAACCTCTATTGTCTGCTGAAACAAGGGAGAGGAAGTTCTTCATCAAGTATCGAACATGTGACAGACTGCAAAAGCCCTGCCGGAACATGGCGCCGGAAGGATCCTCTTCGTGATTTTGAGATCGACAAGTGAACGAATACATCAACCATGAGAATTCGATCTTGTTAAACGCTTTGGATCTTCAAGGGTTAGTACTCTATGAACTCGTTGCAGCGATATCGTAGATTAGATCTTGGATTTTGTGTGTTCATGCGATAGAAATTTTTTGTTTTCCATGCTACGAACCCCTATAGTGCTATTAGAGTCGTGTCTATGCGTACATATGTTGCACGATTAGAACACAATTTTTTTATGGGCATTGATGCTTTTGTTATCGCTTGCTTTTTGTGTACTTTGAATCTTGCGGGATGGTGGGATAAAGCATCCTAGGCTAACCTTACATTTCATCATACATGAGACTTGCTCCACGCTCAATGTGCAACTTGCATTGCACAAGTGGCTTTGCGGGTGCCTGTCTCTCCCACCATAGTGAAAATTCAATTTACAACGGGCACTTGACAATACTTGTATCGACGTTGTGGTTCATGTTCGTAAGTTAGAACAGTTCTTATAAGAAATCCCCAACCACGTAAAACATGCAAAGAAAATTAGAGGCGTCTAACTTGTTTTTTCAGGGCTTGTGTTGTGATGTATCAACACCCGGATTTTTAATCCCAGATGCCTGTTATGCCATACATCGCAATCCCAGGATTACCATTTTTGCGATACATAACATATTTGGATACCACAGTACATCATCCATTACAAACCATACATAAAGGTCTTACACAAATAAGGATCTCATGATCCAGTTCTTAATACAACTCAAGCAGTGGAAATACGTAATAATAACGGTAGCGTAGGCGAAGCTCCATCTTCGGGGTCACAGGCAATGCTGACGATGGGAGATGATCCTAGTTGTCATAACCTTCCTGGGGGTCCTTCGTCCTGGTACTCCTCTTCATTAGTCTGGCCATGGGAATAGCCAGGGACAAAGCCATGAGTACTCTTTAAGTACTCACAAACTAATACTAACAAGTGAAGGGGGTTTTTGTAGTGGGACACTAAGCTCTAGGGTTGTTTTGCAAAAAGCCAGATTTACCTCTACTAAGTTCAGAAGCAAGAAAAGCTAGTTGAAATTACATAACCCCTAAGTGGGAACTTGTATTTCATATCACAACTCTGTTGTGGTCAAGTCAAAATCTCAATTCATTTCATAAGTCATTTTGAAAACATCTGACGGGGGAACAGTATGGCCACTCCAACTGTCCATAACCACGGACGCGGCTATTCTAATAGTTTAACACTCTGCAGAGATTGTACACTTTCACCACAACATTCGATACATCCGTCAGGAACAAATCCTGAATTCACCATACTCAGTATGCGGATAATCAATCCTAACCTTTCAATTACACGCCCTAGTATAAGCACGTCTCCTGTGAGTTTGGCCTCCCAACCATGACCAACTGTCATCTTGGGTACTGCACAGGTGGACAATCTTCACAAGGTAGCCTCAGCTCAGACCTTGGTCGTGAGGGAACCCATACTAAAGTATATAAGTTTCCAGTCAAGCCCTACCCAATTTTCGGGTATTGTGGTTGTACGGTAAAATTGGAATGGTATCGCATCCAGACAACCATCAGTTTTATAAAGGGCTAAGGCTCATGCCTTAACATTTTCATCATCCAAATCATCTGGTGTTCGGAAACACATGTCAAAACATCTCAGTAGAATGACTCATCATTCTAAGGTTTTCATAACCATTTTCCACCAAGTATTCCCATCTAAAGTTGACCAGGTTTTATGCTTAGCACTAGCATCTACAAGTGGGGGTGAGTACTAATGAGGGGGGTAAACAAGTGGAGTTTAACTAAGTTCAATCTCATGCCTTAGGGTGACATCAAGATTATCTAGCTTAGGCCAAATTTAATGCTCTTTATGCAACCTTCAATTATCTTCCTAAAATCTACAAGTCACTTAAGTAGACTCTAAGTAATAGCTTTGATAAAGAAATAAAGTATAAAGCTTGCAAGTAAAACTAGGAGGGGGTATCAAGTGGGTATGATCACATATGCTTAAGGCATCTAGTGGTCATGGTAACAAGCAAGTATTAGCTTGCATCAGTATCAGTATAGGCTTCCTAAACTAGAGTATCTTGCAAGTGTTAGCTTGCCTTGTATAGAGCAGTGGTTGAACTTTTCCTCGGCTTCTTCTTCGTAGTATCCTCCTTCCTCCTCGTATCCTTGGTCGGTACTACCATCTATAAATAAATACGAGGTACACAATCACCAAACAATACTTAACTACTTTCAATCATCACACAAAAGGGTTCTATAGATGATTTAGCATCATCACTAACATTCAAGATTAAAGCCTTTGTCTTATTTATTTTATTTTTAGAAAAGTAATTTCTACTCATTGAAAAACTACTTAAGATTTAATATTCTCCAACTCAAACATGGGATCATGTTGACACATGTCATCACCACATATTTCAGTACATGGGAATGTGATTTAAAGTGGTGTCACAATTTAATAAGGTTTACCCTCTTATTTTAAATAAAATAAAGTGACTAGAAATGCCTATGTGGCATTCTTTTATTACTTGAACATTATTTCTGTAAGTAAAACCATATGTTTTTATATCTTCTGAAAGGTATGATCAAATGTGATTTTTGAGAGTTGGAATAAACTCAAAAGCTATTATGGTTGAAATTTTAAAAATGTTTGAATGAAGAAAAGCTTTTGACTTGTTGTTTTTACCAGGGTTGATCTACATATCCAAATGATTTGAATCCAACGGGCTTGGATTAAGAATTTCAACACCTTTCTAACAAAATTTGTTTCATGCAATTTGGTTCACCGAATCGAGCTGGGTTGATTTTTGAAACTAGGTACAGAACTGAGTTTGAATGAAAATAGAAAAAGCTAAATTCAAATGAGTGGGCTGCGCGGGAAGGGTTATTGGGCCGGCCCAGTGTCACTCCATGGCCTTGGCGCAGCTGACGGGGGTCTACTGGTCGTGGCTCATAAAGCCAAGCGATGCGGGCGATGTGGTGCGTTGGATTAGAAATGAGATCAACGGCTAAGGGTCATCGTCGACGATGAACAAGTCACTGGCGAGCTCGAACCCTAGCGGCTCGGTGGGGGTGCATAGGGGGCATACCGGAGCTCCAGTGACGACGGCGAGGTGGACAAATGACGAAGTCGACGATGTTACTCAGGGGTGGTCGCGGCAGCTCCGGGGGTGGTCGAAATCAACGGCTCCCTTCTTCTCCAGAGGCGGCCTACTCCGGCGCAATTCCTGCGAACTGCTGCTCCTCGTGCTCCGGCTAAGGGATGGAATGATCAGTGAGATGAGGGGAGTGAGATGGTGTGAAGAAATCGAGCGGGGGTCTTCTCCTTTTATAGGCTCGACGGCGAGACCGAGAGGAATGGGCAGGCGACGGTGGCGACACGGCTACGGGCGGCTAGAGGCATGGCCGAGGTTGGCGATCGACGGGAGGTCTCCTGGTGATGCTCTAGAGCTTAAATGCGCGTGTAGGGGCGGTGGCAAGTGGTCGGGAACGCGCGATGCTCTGCGAGGCAGAGGCGGCGAACTCCATGTCGAGCGGTGGCTACGGGGTACGGGCGGTGAAACGAGCATGTCTGGTGGTATCCTGGGACGGTGGGGTACATGCTGGTGGGCGGCAAGGGCTCGAGGTGGTCGGGTGGCGTGGGAACGACGCGTGCTCTGCGGTGCGCGTCGGCATGGTCGACAATGGCATGAGCATAGCGTTCCTGGCGGTTCTGGTCGCTGTCTCCGAGCTAGGGCTGGTCGAGAGGGGGCGGTGAGGCATGGGCTGCATGCTAGACAAGGTTGGCACGGCTAGTTCTTCTCCTAGCTTGCTATCCACTCTGGGGTGACATGGGTGCTCTCGGCCTGCTCACCATTGATGACAATGGCCAGCTTACAGTGGTGCTAGAGGTTAGTTAAGGTTGCTAGCTGATCTACTAAGGCTAGTTGTAACCAGAGAGGGAACAAGGTTGGCCAAAACACTGCTCAACATAGTGTTTTTGATTTTGTTGATTTGAGTCTGCAACCTGTTTGATGAAATGGCCGCATGAACTTAAGTTTTGAATTTTGAAAAGATTTTTGGTGGGTTTGCTAGGCATGTGTTGAGGGTTATGTGGATGCTTGGGTTTTGAAATTTGAGCTTGTTTGAGTGGTTTTTGAAATAGTGGGATCTTCCCATATGAAATAGATTCAATTTTAAACTATCATTTAAACTAATCATTTAAGTGTTTTTGGATGATCACAAAGTGGGCCTTGGTACCTTATTATGAGTAATATCAAGGGGTGCAAAGATCCATGCATGTTTCTGTTAAGTTCTGAAAGTTAGGGATAGCCAAAGTAGGCATGGGAGTTAATTTGGCCAAAGTGACCATTCACCTAATTTGTTTATTTTGACTTGTTTGTCTTTGGGAAAAGTTTGGGGATTGTTTAGATGATGTTTATTTCACCTAAGAATCATTTTACAAGCAAATAAACACAGAACCATGGCAATTCATAAGAATCCAAATTTTAATACACACTCATATGAATGCTTTCATACTTTTAATTGGAAAAGTTTTTGTTAACCCTAATTTTGATGATTAGAGTTTGATGATCCAAGTTTAGTATATTTGGGATGTTACAAACCTTCCTCCCTTAAACAAAATCTCGTCCTGAGATTTAAAAACGGACGAAAAGATTACCTAGGATTTGAAGAGATCGGGAAACTCCGTCCTGATGTGATCTTCGCGCTCCCAGGTAGCTTATTCTTCTGTGTGGTTTCTCCACTGAATCTTGAGAAACTTGATGCTTTGGGTTCTGGTAGTTCTGAAGGATTCTTCCAAAATACGGATGGGTACTTCGGGATAGGTCAGGTCATCGTTGATTTCTATGGTCTGGTGATCAATATTCTTGAACACTTCAGTCTTCTCCGGGACTTCGAGGCACTTGCGAAGTAATGAGATATGGAACACATTGTGCACGGCTAACATATCTTCGGTAGTTCCAATTGATACGACACTTCTCCTCGACGGTTCAGAATCTTGAAGGGGCCGATATATTTGGGGGCTAACTTTCCTTTGAGTTGGAAACGCTGCATTCCCTTCAATGGCGACACTTTCAGATACACAAATTCTCCTATGTTGAAGGCGAGGTCTCGACGTCTCTTGTCGGCGTAACTCTTCTTCCTTGACTGGGCTGTCTTGAGGTGCTCACGGATCTTGTCAACCTTCTCTTCTGCTTCTCGTAGGATGTCAGGTCCGAAAATCTGACTCTCTCCTACTTCCGACCAATTCAAAGGGGTGCGACACTTCCTTCCATACATGAATTCAAATGGGGCCATTTGCAAACTAGCTTGATAACTGTTGTTGTATGAAAATTCTGCAAACGGCAGACAGTCTTCCCACTTAGATCCATATTCTAACACACAGGCTCTCACCATATCTTCGAGTATTTGATTTACTCGCTCCGTTTGTCCATCGGTCTGAGGGTCATATGCGGTGCTGAAATCTAGTCGGGTTCCTAAACATTCTTGGACTTTCTTCTAGAATCTCGAGGTAAACTGAGTTCCTCGATCTGATATGATGTTCTTGGGGACTCCATGCAAACTGACGATTCTAGCGATGTATAACTCTGCTAGCTTCAAACTCTGATATGTTGTCTTGACTGGTAAGAAATGGGCGACTTTGGACAATCTGTCCACTATGACCCAGATAGAGTCATTTCCCCTACTAGAAGTAGGCAATCCGGTGA
Organism: Avena insularis; assembly: GCA_023614405.1. Lineage (NCBI taxonomy): Eukaryota > Viridiplantae > Streptophyta > Magnoliopsida > Poales > Poaceae > Avena > Avena insularis. The sequence goes on along the minus strand of CM042695.1, from coordinate 193,897,269 downwards.
TAAAGTCCATTCCAACAGAATCCCATTTCCATTCCGGAATCTGCAATGGTTGCAACAAGCTTGCGGGTCTTTGATGTCCCTCCTTGACTCTCTGACATATATCACACTTGGCGATATAGCTTCCGATTTCTCTCTTCATCTTATGCCACCAAAATTGTTCTTTCAAATCTTGATACATTTTCGTTCCTCCGGGGTGGATAGAATAAAGAGTATCATGAGCTTCCTTGAGAATAACTTCTTTCAACTCAGAATCTGCTGGTACACAAAGGCGTCCTTTGTACCACATAACTCCTTCTTTGTCTTCGGTAAATCCGGGTACTTTGCCTGTACCGATACAACGCTTGATTCCGTCAATACTAGAATTTCCTTTCTGCGCCTCTTTGATCTGGCTGATGAAAGTGGGTTGAAGTTCTATGCTAGCCAAAAATCCTTCACTCACTAATTCCATTCGGAAATCTTCCATCTCTTTGTGCAAACTTGGTTGCTCCTTCAAAATCATGGAGTTCAAGCGGCACGGCAATCTGCTAAGGGCATCTGCTACCACGTTGGCTTTACCAGGGTGATAGTGAATGTCTAGATCGTAATCCTTGATTAGCTCAATCCATCTTCTCTGTCTCATATGCAGCTCCTTTTGAGTGAATATATACTTTAGGCTCTTGTGATCCGAATATATCTCACAACGATTTCCCATCAGGTAATGCCTCCATGTCTTCAGGGCTAGAACTACGGCTGCGAGTTCGAGGTCATGGGTTGGGTAATTTTGCTCATGTTTTTTCAGTTGTCGAGATAGATAAGATATAACTTGCCTTCTTGCATTAGCACACATCTGAGACCGATCTTGGATGCGTCACAATACACGTCAAAGGGCTTCGTGATATCTGGCATGATTAAGATTGGGGCTGAAATCAATCTCCTCTTGAGTTCTTGAAAACTCTCTTCACATTTGTGCGTCCATTCAAACTTCTTGTCCTTCTTCAGTAATTGGGTCATGGGTCTAGCGATACTCGAGAATCCTTCTATGAACTTGCGGTAGTATCCCGCCAATCCGAGAAATGCACAAACTTGGGTTTGAGTGGTTGGGGCTTTCCAATCTCCGACATCTTTCACTTTTGTAGGGTCAACGGCAATTTCTCCGGCTGATACAATGTGACCGAGGAATCCTACCTCCTGTAACCAGAATTCACATTTGCTAAACTTAGGTGTAGCTCATGTTCTTCTTCTGATTTGGAATAAATCAGAATGTCATCAATGAAAACAACGACAAACTTATCCAGGAAGTCCATAAAAATCTTATTCATGAGATTCATGAAATAAGTGGGGGCATTGGTTAATCAAAAATACATGACAGTATACTCGTATAATCCATATATGATGGTAAAGGCGGTCTTGGGAATATCCTCTGCGCGAATCTTGAGTTGATGATAGCCTGTTCTAAGATCAATCTTAGAAAACACTTTGGCACCTATCAACTGATTAAACAAATCTTCTATCTTGGGAAATGGGTACTTGTTCTTGATAGTGACATCATTCAACTTCCGATAATCCGTACACAAACGGTTACCTCCATCCTTCTTGTCCACGAACAAAACAGGTGATCTCCATGGTGACGCACTTGGTTGAATCAATCCAATTTCCAACATGGCATCTAGTTGCTTCTTCAGTTCTGCTAGTTCAAACGGGATCATACTATATGGTCTCTGGGCTATGGGTCCTGTTACTGGGATTAGTTCGATGACAAAGTCGATATTCCAATCTGGGGGCATACCGGGCAAAACATATGGAAATACATCGGGGTATTCACAGACTATCCGGACTTGGTCAATGGTAGGTTGGGATATACTCTTGTTGCACTTGAATTGACGAGGTAAGGTTTTAGATATATGCTCGACTGATATTCCGGCTGTACTGGTTATGGCTTTCTTGGCACAGTCAATCAATCCTTTATGTTTGGACATCCAATCCATTCCTAGTACTACTTCCAAACCTTTAGTTCCAAGTACTATCAGATTAGCAAACAAATCTATGCCATGGATTCGGATAGGGACGGCTTTGCAAATTTGCCTAGCTTTGGTGGTTGAACGGGGGATTTGAACAATCATAACATGCTTCAGTTTGGTTGGTTGAATCTTACTAGTGCATGCAAATCCTTCGGTGACAAATGAGTGGCGATGCACCAGAATCAAACAACACTCTAGCAAGTACTGAATTAACAGAAAACATACCCAGAACGACATCTAGCGCTTCCTGGGATTCTTTAGCATGGATGTGAAAAAGACGGACGTTGCGGTTAAGCGAGTTCCCTGGGGCAAACCTTCTTCTGGGCTGAACACGACGATGTTGCTGAGCTGGGGCATTGGCATTGGGGGCTGCGGCATTCTTCTTGGGGCACTCATTGGAGTAGTGGCCTTTATTTCCATAGTCATAACAAGTCACCTGCGACTTGTCCTTTGCTGCAACAGGCACAACATTGCTTCCAGTCCTCGGGGCAGTGTTGGTGTTGGTGACAACATTGTTGTTGTTGAACTTGGGTGGTGCACGGTTGAAATTGTTAGAGTTGCCGGGCTTGTTGTGATTTCCTCCGGGCCTCGGGTTTCCACAGTTGGGATAGGTCGGACGGTTCATCGGGGGTCTGTTGGTTCTCGGGGCAAATCCTGGAGATGGGTTAGGGCGATACTTTGGGGTCTGATGGGTTCCTGGCTGAAGCATCATGCGACGCTTGCGGTTCTCATTGGCTTGGTTGATCTTTCCTTCCATCTGGATGGCAGAGTCGACAAGAGCTTCAATATCAGCAAAGGGGATATTGACCAATACCGTCTGCATCTCATCGTGCAGACCATTCAGGAATTGTTCTTTCTTCTTGGCTTCGGTGTCGATCTCATCCGGGGCATACCTAGCTAATGACAAGAATTTGTCACGGTATTCCACTACGGTCATCCTTCCTTGCTTCAGTTCTCTGAACGCATCTCTCATCCTCTTGATCAAACCCGGGGCCACATGGGTTCTGCTGAACTTGACCTTGAATTCCTCCCAGGTCATCATCTGTCCACCGGTCATTGCACGAACGCTGTTCCACCATGCTCTTGCATCTCCGGCTAGATAGTGGGTGGCCAACAGAACTTTCTTGTTAGCTTCCACTCCGGCGACTTCCAGGTTGTTTTCCATGTTTTGCAGCCAATCATCGGCGTCTAAGGGCTCTTCTGACTTAGTGAAAACAGGTGGGTTGGTGTTCTGGAAATTCTTCAGCTTAGATCCATGGTTGTCCTGATTTCCTTGGCCTTGCTTGTTGTGGGCTAGCTGGGCTATCTGCTGAAGGGTGGCTAAGTTGGCTTGACGTTCGGCTCTTTCCGCTTTGCGGTCAGAAACCAACATTTGCAGGATCTGCAACATTGGGTCCAGGGATGAACCACTTCCTCCGCGTGGCATCTGAAGATCAAGATAGATCATGAGAAAAGAGGGAAATTTCTAAGGTTCAGGGACTTTGAAAAGTTTTTAAAGTTTGACTCAGATTTTCTAGCAACTTGCTTTTCATTCATTCATTCATAGCACCTGATACAAAAACCACCACAAAACAAGAAAAAAAAACAGAGGTTTTAAGAACCATTCTGGAAACTACGATACGGTGGGACCGAATACAACTCACTACGCTAGTGGTGCTACTGCTCCTCGGAGTCAGTGTAGTCGTCATCCTCATCATCCTCATCATCATCGATGAAGGCGAAATCATCCTCATTGGTGAAGAAGTCCATAGCCTGATCCTCCAGAAAATCATCGTCATCGCTGAGATAGGAGTAGGGGTCTCCACGAAGATCCTCTCCGGCATTCTCTCTTTCCTCCAACTGCATGTCTCTCTCGTGGATGGTCTCCTCCAAATCCGAGATACAGTGGCAAAGACGGGAAATGATGCGCTCCTTCTTGTCGAGCTGACGGCGGCGAGACTTGCGATCCTTCGCTAGCATGGCGATGGTCTGATCCTTCGTCTTGATGATGGCGGACTTGTGGTTGGAGTAGTCACGGTTATTATCCAATTCCTGCTGATGATCATACATCATGAAGCTGAGGTGGTCCAACTGAGTCTTCAGCTCGTGGTGGTATGGGGCTTCCAGTGGATGTCCCATAGCATCACGCCTTGGACAAAACTCAAAGTGGGTACCCTTGATCTGGTTGATACTCTGCCCACACAGACGAGCAAGAGCTTCCTACATGGCCCTAGCAAGTCCATCGAGCCAGTTGTTCTCTCTTAAGGTGAACTGAATTCCCTCGGCAGTGGGAGGTTCAATATTTCCTCAGAGACTTGCAACAATTAGCCACTGCAGATCTTCTCCTCCTTGATCATTGAGCTGAGCTCCGAAGAACTCGGGGTGCGAACGCTCCAGAAGTTCCGAAAGCTGGTCCAAATCCCGCTCAAAAATAAGGTCTCCTCCATTTCCCAACTGATAAAACTTGATGTACTTCACGTCCATCTATAAGAATATAGGATTAGTAAGTTAGTAGAGTGATCAAGTGTGTCAAATTTTAGGTATTTTGCAAGAGTTTTTGAGGATCATGAATTTTTATGAAAGAAATAAGGTGATAAGCATGGGAATAAGTTTTTGTAAATATTTGCTTCCTTTGGTTTTGAAACTAAGTTTTTGATTCAAACGGCCAGTCTAACTAGGGTCTCCTATGGTCAGGATGGCTCTGATACCAACTTGTCAACACCCGGATTTTTAATCCCAGATGCCTGTTATGCCATACATCACAATCCTAGGATTACCATTTTTGCGAGACATAACAGATTTGGATACCACAATACATCATCCATTACAAACAATACATAAATTCTTACACAAATAAGGATATCATGATCCAGTTCTTAATACAACTCAAGCAGCGGAAATACGTAATAATAACGGTAGCATAGGCGAAGCTCCATCTTCGGGGTCACAGGCAATGCTGACGATGGGAGATGATCCTAGTTGTTGTAACCTTCCTGGGGTCCTTCGTCCTGGTACTCCTCTTCATAGTCTGGCCATGGGAATAGCCAGGGACAAAGCCATGAGTACTCTTTAAGTACTCGCAAACTAATACTAAAAAGTGAAGGGGGTTTTTGTAGTAGGACACTAAGCTCTAGGGTTGTTTTGCAAAAATCCAGATTTACCTCTACTAAGTTCAGAAGAAAAGATAACTAGTTGAAAGTTTTATAACACCTAAGTGGGAACTTGTGTTCCATGTCACAACTCAGTTGGGGTCAAGTCAAAGTCATAAATCATTTCATAAGTCATTTTGGAAACATCTGACGACGGAACAGTATGGCCACTCCAACTTTCCATAACCACGAACACGGCTATTCGAATAGTTTGACACTCTGCAGACGTGGTACACTTTCACCACAACATTCGATACATCCGTTAGAAACAATCTTGAATTCACCATACTCAGTATGCGGATAATCAATCCTAACCTTTCAATTACATGCCCTAGTATAGGCACCTCTCCTGTGAGTTTGGCCTCTCAACCATGACTAACTGTCATCTTGGGAACTACACAGGTGGACAATCTTCACAAGGTAGCCTCGGCTCAAACCTTAGCCGCAAGGGAACCCATACTAAGGTATATAAATTTCAGTCAAGCCCTACCCAAATTTCAGGTATTATGGTTGTACGGTATAATTGGAATGGTATCGCATTCAGACAACCATCAGTTTTATAAAGGGCTAAGGCTCATGCCTTAACATTTTCATCATCAAAATCATTTGGTGTTCAAGAACACATGGCAAAACATTTCAGTAGAATGACTCATCATTCTAAGGTTTTCATAACCATTTTCCACCAAGTATTCCCATATAAAGTTGATCAGGTTTTATGCTTAGCACTAGCATCTACAAGTGGGGGTGAGTACTAATGAGGGGGGTAAACAAGTGGAGTTTAACTAAGTTCAATCTCATGCCTTAGGGTGACATCAATATTATCTAGCTTAGGCCAAATTTAATGCTCTTTATGCAACCTTCAATTATCTTCCTAGAATCTACAATTCACTTAAGTAGACTCTAAGTAATAGGTTTGATAAAGAAATAAAGTATAAAGCTTGCAAGTAAAACTAGGAGGGGGTATCAAGTGGGTATGATCACATATGCTTAAGGCATCTAGTGGTCATGGTAACAAGCAAGTATTAGCTTGCATCAGTATCAGTATAGGCTTGCTAAAGTACAGTATCTTGCAAGTGTTAGCTTGCCTTGTGTAGAGCAGTGGTTGAAGTTTTCCTTGGCTTCTTCGTAGTATCCTCCTTCCTCGTCGTATCCTTGGTCGGTACTAGCATCTATAAATAAATACGAGGTACACAATCACCAAACAATACTTAACTACTTTCAATCATCACACAAAAGGGTTCTATAGATCATCTAGCATCATCACTAACATTCAAGGTTAAAGCCTTCGTCTTATTTATTTTATTTTTAGAAAAGTAATTTCTACTCATTGAAAAACTACTTAAGATTTAATATTCTCCAACTCAAACATGGGATCATGTTGACACATGTCATCACCACATATTTCAGTACATGGGAATGTGATTTAAAGTGGTGTCACAATTTAATAAGGTTGACCCTCTTATTTTAAATAAAATAAAGTGACTAGAAATGCATATGTGGCATTCTTTTATTACTTGAACATTATTTCTGTAATTAAACCCATATGTTTTTATATCTTCTGAAAGGTATGATCAAATGTGATTTTTGAGAGTTGGAATCAACTCAAAAGCTATTATGGTTGAAATTTGAAAAATGTTTGAATGCAGAAAAGCTGAATTGTTATTTTTTCCAGGGTTGATCTACAGATCCAAATGATTTGAATCCAATGGGCTTGGATTAAGCATTTCAACACCTTTCTAACAAAATTGGTTTCATGCAATTTGGTTCACTGAATCGAGCTGGGTTGATTTTTGAAACTAGGTACAGAACTGAGTTTGAATGAAAATAGAAAAAGCTAAATTCAAACGAGTGGGCTGCGCGGGAAGGGTTATTGGGCCGGCCCAGTGTCACTCCGCAGCGCGGGGCGCAACTGACAGGGGGGTCTACTGGTCAGTGGCTCATAAAACGCGAAGCGGTACGGGGCGATGTGGTGCGTTGGATTAGAAGTGAGATCAACGGCTGAGGGTCGTCGTCGACGATGAACAAGTCACCGGCGAGCTCGAACCCTAGCGGCTCGGTGGGGGTGCATAGGGGGCATACCGGAGCTCCAGTGACGACGGCGAGGCGGGCAAACAACAAAGTCGACGATGTTACTCAGGGGTGGTCACGGAAGCTCCGGGGGTGGTCGAAATCAACGACTCCCTTCCTCTCTAGAGGCGGCCTGCTCTGGCACAATTCCGGCGAACTGCTGCTCCTCGTGCTCCGGCTAAGGGATGGAATGATCAGTGAGATGAGGGGAGTGAGATGGTGTGAAGAAATCGAGCGGGGGTCTTCTCCTTTTATAGGCTCGACGGCGAGACCGAGAGGGATGGGCAGGCGACGGTGGCGACACGGCTACGGGCGGCTAGAGGCATGGACGAGGTTGGCGATCGACGGGCGGTATCCTGGCGATGCTCTAGAGCTTAAATGCGCGTGTAGGGGAGGTGGCAAGTGGTCGGGAACGCGCGATGCTCTGCGAGGCAGAGGCGGCGAACTCCACGGCGAGCGGTGTCTACGGGGTACGGACGGTGAAACGAGCATGTCTGGTCATCTCCTGGGAAGGTGGGGTACATGCTGGCGGGCGACGAGGGCTCGAGGTGGTCGGGTGGCGTGGGAACGGCGCGTGCTCTGCGGTGCGCGTCGGCATGGTCAACAGTGGCACGGGCGCGGTGTTCCTGGCAATTCTGGTCGCTGTCTCCGAGCCAGGGCTGGTCGAGAGGGGGTGGTGAGGCATGGGCTGCATGCTAGACAAGGTTGGCACGGCTAGTTCTTCTCCTAGCTTGCTGTCCACACTGGGTGACATGGGTGCTCTCGGCCTGCTCACCATTGATGACAATGGCCAGCTTACAGTGGTGCTAGAGGTTAGTTAAGGTTGCTAGCTGATCTACTAAGGCTAGTTGTAACCATAGAGGGAACAAGGTTGGCCAAAACACTGCTCAACATAGTGTTTTTGATTTTTTTGATTTGAGTCTGCAACCTGTTTGATGAAATGGCCGCATGAACTTAAGTTTTGAATTTTGAAAAGATTTTTGGTGGGTGTGCTAGGCATGTGTTGAGGGTTCTGTGGATGCTTGGGTTTTGAAATTTGAGCTTGTTTGAGTGGTTTTTGAAATAGTGGGATCTTCCCATATGAAATAGATTCAATTTTAAACTGTCATTTAAACTAAGCATTTAAATGTTTTTGGATGATCACAAAGTGGGCCTTGGTACCTTATTATGAGTACTATCAAGTGGTGCAAAGATCCATAAATGTTTCTGTTAAGTTCTGAAAGTTAGGGATATCCAAAGTAGGCATGGGAGTTAATTTGGCCAAAGTGACCATTCACCTAATTTGTTTATTTTGACTTTTTTGTCTTTGGGAAAAGTTTGGGAATTGTTTAGATGATGTTTATTTCACCTAAGAATCATTTTACAAGCAAAGAAACACAGAACCATGGCAATTCAAAAGAATCCAAATTTTAATACACACTCATATGAATGCTTTCATACTTTTAATTGGAAAAGTTTTTGTTAACCCTAATTTTGATGATTAGAGTTTGATGATCCAAGTTTAGTATTTTTGGGATGTTACATGATGTGATATGGCCATGATTGTGATTATATATGATGTATGCAATGATCCTTATTGTACATTGGCAACTGGTAGGAGCCTTATGGTTGTCTTTAAATTTCGTTTAATACCTGCGTGTCTATTCATCAAAGTAGTTGTAATAGTTGCTGTTGGTGGTGGACAACCATGAAGCGGCTCCATTGACCTTGATGCCATGCCGGTGATGATGGAGATCATGTTCCTGCTTGGAGATGGAGATCGAAGGCACAAGAAGAAAGTCCATGTCGTATCACATATTATGAATTTCATGTGATGTTAATCCTTTTATGCATCTTGTATTGCTTAGATTATGACGGTAGCATTATAAGATGATCCCTCTCACTAAATATCAAGTAATAAAGTGTTCGTCCTTAGTAGGAACCGTTGCTAAGACTCGTCATTTCGAAGCACCACGTGATGATCGGGTGTGATAGATTCTACGTGTGCATACAATGGGTGCAAGCCAGATTTGCACATGCGGATACTAAGGTGAACCTTGACGACCCTAGCATGTATAGACATGGTCTCGGAACACGGTATACTAAAGGGTAAAGCATGAGTCATACGATTGATATGATGAACATGTTGATTGTTCGCAATTGAAGCTACATCATCTCTAGTGATGATCGTACTTGGTGTAGTGGATTTGGTTCGTGTGATCACTAAAACAATGTGAGGGATGTTGTTTTGAGTGGGATTTCACCTAGTTAATTTAAGAATTAAATATGAACTCAATTTATCATAAACTTAGTATAAACTGTTTGCAAATATGTTGTAGATCATGGCGACCCCTACCACCATTTTTAATGCGTTCCTAGAGAAAGAAAAGTTGAAATACAATGGAAGAAACTTCATAGAATGGTTCTGTAACATGAGGATTATCCTTGATGCTGAAAATTTGACCTATGTTTTGGATGCTCCGCTAGGTGACCCACCTGCAAATAATTTGTCTCGTTATGAGAACAATGTGTATGACACAAAGCGTGATGACTACAATCTCGTGAAATATGCGATCCTTATGTCGATGGAGCATGCACTCCAAGAACACTTTGAACTTAGCAGTGCTGCTGCCATGGTGATGGAACTCAAAGACATGTTTGAGAGCCAAATCCGTGCTGAGAGATATATGATCTCTAGCGAGTTCTTTAGTGTTATGATGAAGGAACACAACTCTATGAACGATCACATCATGATGATGATGCACTATGTTCAATGTCTCAAGACACTAGGATATGCCATCCCAGTGGGTCTTGTGATGGATAGAGTTCTACAGTCGCTACCACCCAGTTATAAAGGTTTTGTGATAAATTACAAGATAAGTGGTTCGATTGGATTGTTCACTGAACTTGCTGCCACTTTGGTGGCTGCCGAAGTAGACATGAAGGAAAAGTGTGAGCTCAAGGGTAACTTTGAAAAGGGAAGCAAATCTGTTGCTACACTTGAGAAGAAGACCCGAGCAGGCCCTAGTCCTGATACAGAATGCCTTTGTTGCAATGAGTGTGGTCACTAGAAACGGAATTGCCCCATGTACCTAGCATATCTGAAGAATGGCAACATCAATAAGAAAGGTATATTCGATATACATGTTATTGATGTGTATCTTAATAGTAGTCATAGTAGTGCCTGGGTATTTGATACTGGTTCGGTTGCTCATATTTGTAACATGAAACAGGTGTTGTAGAATAAACAAAGACTAGCGAGAGACGAGGTGACGATGCGTGTTGGAAATGGCTCCAAGATTGATGTGATCGTTTTCGCCACGCTCCCTCTTCATCTACCATTGGGATTAGTTTTATACTTAAATAATTGTTATTGGGTGCTTGCGTTAAGCATGAACATTATATCAAGATCTTGTTTATTGCGAGACGTTTACTTGTTTAAGTCCGAGAATAATGGTTGTTCAATTTATATGAGTAATATATTTTATGGTCATGCGCCTATGATAGATGGTCTATTCTTATTGAATCTAGATAGTAGTGATACACATGTTCATAATATAGATGCTAAATGATTGAAATTAAATGATAATTCTACATACATGTGGTATTGTCATCTTGGTCACATTGGAGAGAAGCGTATGAAGAAACTCCATTCCGATGGACTTCTTGAATCACTTGATTTTGAATCAATTGAAAGATGCGAAGCATGTCTGATGGAAAAAATGACTAAGACTCCATTCTCTAGCATAATGGAGCGAGCTATGAACTTATCTGAAATCATACATACCGATGTGTGTGGCCAGATGAGTGTGGCATCGCGCGGTGGTTATCGTTATGTTCTTACTTTCACAGATGACTTGAGTAGATATGGGTATATCTATTTCATGAAACATAAGTCCGAAACTTTCGAGAAGTTTAAGGAATTTCAAAGTGAAGTAGAGAATCAACGTAACAAGAAGATTAAATTTATGCGATATGATCATGGAGGTGAGTATCTAAGATACGAGTTTAGCGGGCATTTGAAGAAATGTGGAATAATTTCACAATTGACACCGCCAGGAACACCACAACGTAATGGTGTGTCTGAATATCATAATCGAACTCTCTTAGATATGGTCTGTTCTATGATGTCTCTTACAGATTTACCATTATCATTTTGGGGTTATGCATTAGAAACATCCGCATTAACTTTAAATAGGGAACCATCTAAATCCGTTGAAATGACGCGTATGAATTATGGTTTGGGAAGAAACCTAAGTTATTGTTCCTTAGAGTTTGGGGATGCGAAGCTTATGTAAAGAAGTTACAACCCGACAAGCTTGAACCCAAAGCGGACAAATGCATCTTCATAGGATACCCTAAAGAAACAATTGGGTATACCTTCTATCATAGATCCAAAGGAAAAGTTTTCTTTGCCAAGAATGGATCCTTTCTAGAGAAGGAATTTCTCTCGAAAGAAGTGACTAGAAGGAAAGTAGAACTCGATGAGGTTATCGAAGCTTCTCTTGGATTTGAAAGTAGCACAGCGCTGGAATATGTTCCTGTGCCGCATGCACCAATAAGAGAGGAAGCTAATGATAATGATCATGAAACTTCGAACAAAGTTACTATGGAACTTTGTAGGTCAACAAGGACTCGTACCACTCCTGATTGGTATGATCATGTTATGAGTGTCATGTTGGTGGACAACACCGATGACCCGTCAATGTATGAGGAAGCAATGATGAGCCCAGATTCCAACAAATGGCATGAAGCCATGAAATCCGAGATTTGATCCATGTACGAAAACCAAGTGTGGACTTTGGTGGACGTACCGGATGGCCACAAGGCTGTCGAGAACAAATGGATTTTCAAGAAGAAAACATATGCTGATGGTAATGTAACTGTCTATAAAGCTCTACTTGTCGCGAAAGGGTTCCAAAAAATTCGAGGAGTAGACTACGATGAGACTTTCTCACCGGTAGCAAAGCTAAAGTATGTGAGGATTTTGTTAGCAATCGCTGCATATTATGATTATGAGATATGGCAGATGGATGTCAAAACGGCGTTCCTCAATGGTGACATTGATGAAGAGTTGTATATGGTACAACCCAAAGGTTTTGTCGATCCTAAAGATGCTAACAAGGTATGCAAACTTCAACGGTCCATTTATGGATTGAAGCAAGCATCCTGAAGCTGGAATCAACGTTTTGATAAGGTGATCAAAAGCTTTGGATTTATACAAACTTATGGAGAAGCTTGTATTTACAAGAAAGTGAGTGGGAGCTCTTTAGAATTCCTAGTACTATATGTGGATGACATATTGTTGATTGCGAAGATATAGAACTTCTTAAACATGTCAAACACTATTTGAATAATAGTTTTTCAATGAAGGATCTTGGCGAAGCTGCATACATTTTAGGCATCAAGATTTATAGAGATAGATCAGGATGCTTAATAGCTCTTTCACAAAGTACATATTTGGACAAGGTTCTAAAGAGGTTTGGAATGGAAGATAGCAAGAAAGGGTTCTTGCCCATGTTGCCAAATACGACCTTGAGTAAAACTCAAGTCCAGCTATGGCAGAAGATAGAGAGAGGATGAACAAAACTCCCTATGCCTCAGCCATAGGATCTATCATGTATTCCATGCTATGTACAAGACCAGATATTGCATATGCTGTTAGTTTGACTAGCAGATATCAAAGTGATCCAGGAGTATATCACTGGAAAGCGGTAAAAAAATATCCTAAAGTACATAAGAACGACTAAGGATATGGTTCTTTATTATGGAGGTGATGAATAACTCGTTGTAAACGGTTACACTGATGCTAGTTGTAACAACGATCCATATGACTCTAAGTCGCAATCTGGATATGTATTTACTTTGAATGGTGCAGCAGTGAGCTGGAGGAGTGCTAAGCAAAGCGTTATGGAGAGATCTTCAACTAGATCGGAATACATAGATTCTTTGGAGGATTCACAAGAGGCAATATAGACGAAGGAGTTCATTATGGATCTTGGTGTGGTTCCTAGTGCGTTGGACCCAATGGCTATCTACTGTGACAACATGGGTGCCATAGCCAATGCACAGGAGCCAAGGTCACACAAGAAGCTAAAGCATATCAAGCTACATTTTCATGCTATTCGCGAGCATGTCCAAGATGGTGACATAAAGATTTGCAAAGTACACACAGATCTGAATGTGGCAGATCTGTTGACTAAACCTATCCCTAGGGCAAAACATGGCCAACACCAGAACGCCATGGGTGTTAGGTACATCATAATGTAATCTAGCTTATTGACTTTAGTGCAAGTGGGAGACTGTTGGAGATATGACCAAGAGGCAATAATAAAATGGTTATTGTTATATATTTGTGTTTATGATAAATGTTTACATCCCATGCTGTAATTGTATTAACCGGAAACATTAATACTTGTGTGTTTTGTAAACATAAAAGTAGTCCCTAGTAAGCCTCTTGTAGAACTAGCTTGTTGATTAATAGATGATCATGGTTTCCTGATCATGGACATTAGATGTTATTAATAACAAGATCATGTCATTAGGAGAATGATATGATGGACACACTCCTATAGTAAGCGTAGCATAAGGTCAAGTCATTTAGAGTTTGTTTGCTACAAGCTTTCAAATACATAGTAACCTAATCCTTCGACCATGAGATACTGTTAATCACCATCACCAGATGAATGCTTTGATGACATCAAACACCACTTCCGTAACTGGGTGGTTATAAAGGTGGCATGAGATATTCTGAAAGTATGTGTTGAGGCACATGGATCAAGAGTGGGATTTTTCCATCCATATGCCAAATAGATATACTCTGGGACCTCTCGGTGGAATGTCATCCAATTGGCTTGCAAGCATGTGACTAGGTCATGAGGGATGTCATATCACGGAACGAGTAAAGAGTGCTTATCGGTAACAAGGTTGAACTAAGTATATAAATACCGACGATCAAAAACTACAAGAAATTTGCTCACTAGTGACCTTTTTTTAATGACTAATAGTTTTTCCATAGATCTATGACCATTCTAAACCAATTGGTCATAGGGAATTTGGAAGGGTCCAAACCTTGAAAATAACGACAAATTTAGTCAAGAAGGTCATGATATACTAACACGGAAAGGTCATAGATGGATAGAACTAGTTTAAAGCAAGTTATCTGGGAGACTACGACCAATTCAGATGGTCACATCATATAATAACAATATATTCTAAAGTATAAAGAGGGTGACTAGACTGCCACCTCAGCAATTTGTCTATGTGTCATGTGACATGTCCATTTATGTGGGGTCTACAAGTAAATCTGGTATTTTATTATAGTATCACTAACTAGTGGGGTCTACCCGTCATTCTGATATTAAAAAAGTGCGATGGAAATTATGGCAAAAAATTGAGCCCATGAGGACTCGAACACATAACACCTTAATCTTTCTCAAGGAACAAGACCACTGGAACAACACTACATTCACGTTAACAAACAACGACATTATCTTTTTTAATATGCTACGTTCACGTTAACAAACAACGACATGATCTTTTTTAATATGCCAAACCTGCCGAAATACTAGAATAATGAAGGAAAAAATAGGGAGCAATGGGATTCTAACCCAAGACCACTCGCCAATGCCCAGCGAACCTAACCACCGGACCATCTTCTACATCTTCCAAAGATTACAAAATACTTAGTTGTTGGTTTAGGCTAAGAAAGGTGTCCAAACTAATGAATATGTGCTTGTGCTGATGTGCTTCTGCCAATTGTATTGTTGTTTTTATGGAACTCAACCATTGCATTGCTATTTATATGGCATATTCGGTATTGTGATTTCTTAACCATTGCATTAAGCTAATATTAAGTAATATTCAAGCTAGAATAGGGTTATCAGCTGCTTGATGATGTCTACGCACTTCTATTCTTGTAGACAGTTGTTGGGCCTCCAAGTGCAGAGGTTTGTAGAACAGCAACAAGTTTCCCTTAAGTGGATCACCCAAGGTTTATCAAACTCAGGGAGGAAGTGGTCAAAGGTATCCCCTCTCAAGCAACCCTGCAATCAAGATACAAGAAATGCCTTGTGTCCCCAACACACCCAATATAGGTGCACTAGTTCGGCGAAGAGATAGTGAAATACAAGTGGTAACGGTGCCAGAAAAGAGCTTATGGCGTGGAGGAAAGGTAAAAGCCCAAAACCTCCCCGGCAAACGGAACAAACATGGAAGCAAGCAAACATGCAACAGATCTAGATGCAAACGGTGTTTCAATGTTTAGAAACAATGTAGAGTCCCAACCTTTAATAAGGTATAGATCCCTGTGTTTACAATGCTAGTCCCTGGATCAATAGTTAGCATCCACAGTTAAGATGTAATATCAAGAAAGAAAGGTCATAATACAACTTTATAACCAGGAATAAAATAATCCATTACATCTTACATAGCTCAATTGGCTATCTCATTACAATGCAGCAGAAATAACTATATAGCATAGAGTCCTTCATCTTCAAAGTGCCACAGGCAATCATGTCGGTTGTAGACTTGTAATCCTAATCAACACACTTCACTAACATCAAACAAACCTGCAACATAATAAGTTACAGCCACAAGGGTCAATACATTTGAATTGTATTGGCAAGCGATATTATGGTAGAATAGTGGTATCTATCATCTATATGCATTTGGCTAAGTGGATCTTAGGCTTGCTTTTCTAAAAATAGATTTTCCTTATCATTTGAAAACACTAAGTTTTTGTTTGTCAAAATCACCCAAGGAACAACCAATGAATATTGGTTAACCTTTACCCTTGTTCAACCACAAGTTTTTAACTTAGAAATTGGGATGAGGAGATCCTTGATAGCTTCCATGTCTTGATGCTCAAATTGTCCATTGTCGGGGACACGGCTAAGTACTTAGATTTTACTCTCTCGAGAGGTGATGCACTTTCCCCACAAGACTCGACATGCATCAAGACAAGATCTTTCAGAAGACTTCCCTTAGACCAAAATGGACGCGCTCCAAACCTATCACCCCCTACCACCAACTATCCATTTGGCTAAGTTATTGCAACGTATATGATCCAGGCAGAGCCCATAATGCCATGTGGCTGCACTTGAAGCTTCTCAACATTTGACATCTCAAATCTCTTTGTTCCTGGGTGGCTTTCCACAAGTGAGATACACTAGGGTAGGCCATAAATATGGGCCCTGTGTAACCACTCAACACAAACCATTCTTTCCATTCCACCCAGGTGATTCATTCAAATAGTTGTTTTATTAAACAAAACACAAGTCATAGACTTAGAAATATCTCATAGCATGAATATAATCCACCCTTGTTTTCTACTAGCTAAGCTAAGCATGATGGTAGTAGGAATCTTAACTTAGTAAAATTCTACTAAGGCATCAACTAATAGGATTTCCCAAGGTATAGCATACTTAGTAAAAATTAAATGCAAGTCCTACTTAGAAATATCACTAATACATAGTGAAAATAATGGGACAAAGTATGAAGCACCACTTGCCTTTTTAGTAGAGAATATAAGTTCACTCCTTGATCTTTCAATAGTCACACACTTCAAATTTCACTACAATTCAATCAAGGCACAAATTCAATCTAGCATTCAAACAATTCACCACAAAAAATAATAAAAACAAAGCAATGCATGCAAGCATGCAAAAGATTGTTTTATTTGTAAAAGTGGTTTCTATTAGGCTATAAACATTCTAAAACATCTATTGGTCATTTATAAAAGTGGCAAGGTCATTTGAAAACAAGTTAGTGAAAATGGCCACTTTAAGTCCCTTTTGTTTTGCTAGAATTGATTTTATTCAAAGAATAATCTTCTAGTGTTAGCCAAAATGTTTTTTTAACACCAATATTAATGTTTATGGTCATAATGTTTTAAAACAAATCCATTTGCAAAGGGTTTCATCCAAAATCCATTTTTAAATCAAAGCAACATTTTATTTTGTTGGAAATACCTTTAAACCAAAGTAATGATTCTCTAGGGATCATGAAATATATTTTTAAATCCCAAAACTTGGTGTTTAGGGTCAGAGAGTTTAAATCAAATCATTTTCCAAAGGTTTTACTCAAAAAGCATTTTTAAAACATAATCAATATTTTTATTTAACTAGAAATGATTTTATTCAAGGATTAATTCTTTAGTGTCACAAAATATACTTTTAAATCCACAAGTTGGTTTTTATGGTCAGTAGGTTCAAAACAATCCATTTACAAAAGATTTTACCCTAAAAAAATTATTAGAATAAATTTTATACTCAAAATATGCCTACACATGTTTATGCAAAAACAACCAATTTTACAACAGCAAATCACTAAAAAAAAGGGCATGTTTGCAAAGTATTCTTTTTGCTGATTCCAATGATATAAAGTTTGCAAAATTTGGACGTATAGATTTAAAGTTATGAATTTTACAAAATCAAACATCTAATAGATTCATTTCTGTTTTTAGAACAACAGACTGGCCACGTGGCTGCTTCTTACTGGCGCGTACCGGTTCGTGTGGATTGTGAAGCTACAGCCGTTAGATCTAAGTTGCATGGCACGGCACAGGATCAATCTTACCGCTTTGATTAGTGAATCTATTGTAGCCGACAGATTCGTATCCTATGGTTCCTAGCACTCTAACCATAATCTGGCGGCGCTCGATGGTGGCACGCGGCGGCGACGCTCTAGTAGTGGCATAACGGCGATACTAGCAAGCGTGGGAGAAGGATAAGATCATTACCGGACTCATTGTGGTGAGCTGAAGCTCGAGGTGGTTGCACTTGTCCAAGGGGCGCACGAGAACAAAGAGGATTGCTCGCCGGAGTTCACGAAGGCGTCGGGCTCGTCTGTTCATCATCGGAGGCGAGGATTGAAGGCACGCTAAGACAAGCGGAGGGCACCGTTAGATGCACACGAGTGTCACGTGCACAGGATCATCAAAGATAGGGGAAGGGGAGGTCAGGGCTCATCAGTAGAGCTCATCAGAGAAGTGGTAGACGGTGGAGATGTTCTGTCGTCGAGGTTGCCGACGATGTGGAGCGCACGCGGGCGAGCTGAGGATACTGGTAGGTGCGTAGGGAGATGGGGAACAGGCTTGTGGGAACTGGGAGACAAGGGGAGGTCGGACATCATCAGAATTCGCCGAGGAAGGTCGTCGGAGCAGCGTCGGTTGCAGGGAAAATTGGAGCAGCATGGTGGCTCATATGCAGAGAGGTTTGAGGGGAAAGGAAGGGAAGAGGGAGGAGGTTAAATGGGCGAGGTCTCAGGGAGGAATCAACGCAGTGTTATGGCAAATTTAATCGGCAGAATTATGGGCAGAAACAGCGAGGAGGGGGAGGAATTGGTCGCGTGAGGTTGATGACGATGTCCAGCTGGCGTTGGGGCTACGCTGTCAGCGAGTGAGAGAGGGTGCGCGTGGGGTCGGGGAATCAGTGATTGCGCGGGTGCGTTTCTGAGTGAAAGAAAAACGGTTCAGGGAGAGGAGAGAGGTGGGCTAGCTAGACTTAGTTGGACCAGGTTGGGCTGCGCTGGTTCTTTTTATTTTTTTCTTCTTCTGTTTTCTTTTTCTTTTTCCATTTTGATTTTCTGTTTTGAATTTAAACTACCATTTGAATTCATATTTCTTTTTCAAATCTTTTCCAAATATTCAGTATGTTTCTATACTGTTTTAACTATGTATTTAAAGTCCATTTTAGAATAATTATTTTATTCACACATGGTTTGTTATTTATTTTAAATAGACATTGTTTTTTTATTAAATAGAATTTTAAATATGGTTCTAATCCATATTATTTATTCAAATGATTTAACCTTCTCTTTAAATTCAAATGTTTATCAAACCCTTTTTCACTAGGTCTTATTTATTTAATAGGGTGTTAAATAATTCACTTTGAATTATTTGAAATATTTTTAATATGGTTTATTAATCATTTAAATTGGGCATTTGTCTTTATTTAAATAAAATCAAATATGGTTTTAATCCCATATAAATTTTATTCAAATAATTCTTTTAAGATAACTTTTTAATCCACTTTGGTAAATTCCCATTTATTATTTTCTCATGATTTAATTAATCATTTTCATTAGGTGTCGCAGGAATGGTCACGGCAGATGCTGCAATCGGCAGCGCGTAGTAGAACGAGGGGCAAGGGCGGCCAGCCATCTGCGGTGCGAGATGAGGGCGGAGACATAGGATTTTACCCAGGTTCGGCCCCCCGGAGGGTAAAGACCTACTCCTGCTAGATTGTATTATGATGGTGGTACAATGGGGCGAGCTCGGCGGCTAGGCGGCGAGTCACTTGGGTGGATGATGGAACATGTCTCTACACGCCCTGTAGGGAGGTTTATATAGACTCACCTCCCCTAGGGTTTACATATCTCAACCGAATCAGTTAAGGCTTCGGTACTCGTTTAACCTAATCCGACTGGGCCTATCTACTCGCCTGGGCCTTCAGCTTCCAGTCGCTTGAATCCACACCGGGCCTTGATCCAGTTGCCGTCTTGCAGGCCTACTTGCCGCCTGGGCGATCGAAACGTCTTCTTTGGGTATACCCGGTGCATATCCCCATCGTAGTCCCCGAGGCCGTCGCCGATTGACGGTGGTGGTCGAACATCTGAGTTCAACAGCAGACGCCCAAATAATCGGTGGCGGGATCCTGAACAAAGGAGTAAACTAGTCATTCTGGTCGCAGCTTTGGCGATCGGGTCGGCGAAATATTTAGTCACTGTTGTAGTGATCGGGTCGGCGAGCCGAGTGGCTGAAGTTGGAACGTCCAACGCAGTCAAACTAGCCGTTGGGGTAACCCAACGGTAACTTTTGGCGTAATCACCGCGTAGTAACGGCTTCCTGATTTGGCGGGTAATAACCTCTATATAAAGGGAATGGTAGGCGATCGGAAAACCACCCCCTCGTCATCTCCTCCGATTGCGCGCATCTCGATCCAGCCGATCCCCAATCCTCCGACCTCCACAAACCTTGTCGCCAATGGCTCCCTCCACTGAACCATGGGGCAGGTCCAAGTGCACGAGAGCGCAACTAGCGTCCTTCGAGGAGGCCGGGATCCTGCGCGCCGACAGGTGGCGCATCCCTGCGGCCGGAGAGGTGACTCCGGACCCGCGCGAGGGAGAGTTCGTATGCTTCACCAGCCACCTAGAGCGGGGGCTGGGATTCCCCACATCTCTTTTCTTCCGGCGCTTTTGCGCCTTCTACGGGATCCAGCCGTCGGACCTGGGCCCAAGACATCGAAAGCTCGCCATTTTCGTGGCGTTCTGCGAGTGCTACCTGGGTTGCAGGCCCTACTTCCTCCTGTGGCAAGATCTGTTCCACGGGAGGATCAGTCGCGAAGAAGCGGGTGACCCAATGCTTGCTGCGGGCGGCCTGACGTTTCAATTGAAGTCAAAGGCTTCCTTTTTAGATCTGATGCTGCCTGCCAAGGCGGCGAGTGAATGGAAGAAGTCTTGGTTTTACGTCACCGAGGCGACTCCAGACGGCGGGGTGGCGATCCCAAGATACTCCGCCGACCGGCCCGAAACGCGCCGACTCCAAGTCGGCAAGCTTCCAACAGACCAGCGGATGGTTGTGGATGAAATGCTTCAGACCATCCGCGGCCTGAAGAAGAAAGGTCTCCATCCCATCAACTTGTATAACTGCTGGCTCGGGCGGCGACTCGTCCCCCTGGCCCGCCGTGACCACTACATGTACGAGTACACGGGCCGGGAGGACTCAACGAAATCCTGCCTGGCCGAGTGGCAACTCGAGGATTACCTCCTGGCGTTGAAGAAGATCACCCAGGTGGCGTACCTCGACGCGAAAGCTGGAGTCGCCCCCTACACCACGAAGCATCCAGCCTCGACGGTAAGTCATCTTTCTATCATTCGCAGTCGCAGTTAATGCTGTCGCGGTTATACTGATATTGTCTTATGCCTATTGCAGTTATTTCAAGTGGTGGAAGGGTGGCTTCCGCCCGCGGACGACGAGAATTCGAGCTCGTCCGTCCAGGAGGGGGGCGAATTGCCTCCAACAAGGGGCGGCGTCGAGAGTGACAGGAGCGGCGACGACAACGAATCCGAAGAAGAGGTCGCCCCGCTGGTCCGGAAAACTCGCGGACAGCAGCAGCGTGAGCTCGAAGTGAGCAAAATCCTCGAACGTCATGACGATGAAGATGACGAGCTCCCCGAGAACACCTCGCGTCGCGAGGCCACTCCATCGAAGAAGAAGAAGAAGGAGGTGAAGGCCCTTCCGAAGAGGAAGACGAAGCCAGCGAGACAGGCCTCTCTGCCTCATTCGCCAAGAAGCTCCGACGCCACCAGTCTGGCCAGGGGTGAAGCGCCACAGACGATGGTGGCGCCAGATATCACCGCCGTCCTGAGCGAGGTGCCTCTGGCCTCGATGCCTCCGCCGTTCGCCCGATCTCTCTAGGTCGAGCTGCTCCGATCCACGGCCGAAGCTCCGCCAAAAAGCCCGAAGCTCCTGCCGCGGCCTCGACGATGAAGAAGCCGTCCGTGTCTTGGGCGCACGATGTCCTGGAGATTGGCCTCAGTCGATGACTGGGCCCCGAACTGGAGAAGCCGGCCGGCATCCGCACGGGGCTACGGTTCATTCCAGTCGCCAAGTGTGTTTTATTCACCTGCTTTATTTTTCCTCGTAGTCGAACGACTTTGCTCATATTCTCTTTGTAGGACTGGGGTTAAAAAGATAGGCCATCTGTCCGTGGCCAAGGTGCCGCCAGTCGTTGCCGAGGAGGACCCCTCTCATAGGAGGAAGGCTGATGAGGTCGCTGCCCCCACAGACAGTGCCAAGAAGGCCAAGGGCGACGAGGTCGTCACGGTGTCTGACGACACGACGGTGGCCCCGAGTGATCCTGCGGCGGTGGCGGCCTCAGCAATCAAGGAGGGTGCTCCCTCGCCAGGGGTGACCGAGCCGGCCTCTTTTGGTGCTGGCGCACCCATCGCGACCTTCCCGCGCTTCATGGCCAGAGCGGCCATGGCGAGTGGTACCACGCCATCAAGCCGCGCACCTGGGGTCGCCGAGATGGAGGTCGAGCAACGTCGCGGGCATACTCCGGCTCTTCTCACCTCCGTGGACGCACTACAACTTCATGGCATGCTGGGCGCGGCCATCCAGGTATGTCCAGTCCCCGAGGATCGGGCCACTGAATTGCAGTAGTCAGATTCTTTTAGTGTTGTACTTTTATTTCTTGCGCCCAGTCCCCGAGTGCGCATTCGCTGAGTTTCAGCGGGTGGGCACTCAGTATTTTTGATCGCCAGTCCCCGAGTGTCTAGTCGCTGAAGTTCAGCGGGTAGGCACTTAGATTTTGATCGCCAGCCCCTGAGTGTCTAGTCGCTGAATTTCAGCGGGTAGGCACTTAGGTTTTCGTTTTTGCTAACTGTTTCACTTTTGCACCGGGTTTGCAGCGTGAATCAGCCGACCGGCTGGCTGCGAAGTGTCGCGCGGAGAAGGAACTTGTCGCCGTTCAAGAGGCGAACAAGGGAATCCAAGCGATTGCTGCGAAGGCAGAAGAGGTTCGCCAGGGCCTTGTCCCGGCGAGTGAGCTGACGGCGGCGCAATCGGTGTTGAGTTTGGCGGAAAAGCGGATCGCCGACCTTGAGCACGAGCTGAAGGAAGCGAAGGAGGAAGCGACCTCGGCGGATGGGCGAGCCAAGGCTACTGTTACGGCCGCCGCTGAAGAGCGTAAGGTTTCCGACGCCCTTGTTGCTGGGCTTCAAGATGATTACTCCGCTCTTCAAAACTTCATCACGGAGCTCTCCCGCCCTTTGATTGGTGAGTGTGCCTGCCTCTGCCTGTAACATATGCATTGTGTAATTTTTAATGTATTCACTGTCACCTTCTGTCCGCAGGTCGGATCATTGATAGCGCGGAAGAGGCGAATTCGTTCGACGCACGGCAATGTGTAGCCACGCTGGTCGACTCGGCCACGTTGTCGGCGACATGCATACGGGAGTATCTTCAGGAGATGTCGCCCACGGAAGTGATTCCCAGCGACCTCGTCGAGGTGTGGCGATACTTGGAGAAGCCGCCGTCGGTCGTCGATTTCATGACGCGATCGGTGTTCCGACGCGGAGCGGCGACGGCTCTTAGCCTTGGGCTTGCTCACTTCCCGGAGGACTTCGATCTGGACGACGTGACGAGTGGCTACCCGTCGTCGACTGGCTCGGTGGAGATCTCCGAGGTGCTGAAGCTGACGGACCGCGCCGCGGTATACTCCGAGCGCTTCTGGGCGATGGGCGACCTCCTTCCTTATCAGGAGACGGTCGTCGCACCCAAAGACCTCGAGCTGCAGCACCGGGACTTCAAGATCGAGCAACCCTTCCGTGCGGCGATGGCGGGTGAGCTGACGACGTACCCGTCAAACCCGTACACTCCCTTTATTCGCATCGCAAGGGTAGCGGTGAGTCGTCATCGAAGCCTCGTTTGTTATGTGTTGGCGGTTTTTGATGTTTTGTTATTGAGGTCGACTCGCCCGAACTCGGAGAGCCAGTCGCAAGGCGACTCCCATGAGTGCTCTGTACTTCACCGTTTTCCCTTGCGCGAACGAGGTCGGGTAGCCGAGTCCCCGAGCGTGGTACTTGGTTCTTCTAGGCGCGACTCGAGGGTGGGTGAGGACTTGGCGCGTTAGGGTGAGCGCATCACTCCTGCCTAGCCCGTCGGGTCAGTCGCATGGCGAGTCCTGGGCATGCTCTCATACTTGGCATTTTCCCTAGCCGCTCGCGCTGAACTGGTCATCAGTCCCCGAGCGTGGTACTTGGCCGTTCGAGTCGCTGTGTCGAGGATGCAGAGGATCATGGTCGCTGTGAGAAGCAAAGGCAGTTGTCTTGGCTCATTGAGCCAGTCGAGCTAGGCGACTCCAATGGGGCTCCGGGTAGGCGTTTTTCGTGGACGTTACAAGACCTGGGGTAACCCAGTGCCCTTGTAGCGCACTACTTGGCCGTGCCGATCGCTGTACCAGAGGTTGACTTCTGCAGTTAGCTTGACGCTGTTATTACGAGTGCGAGTGGCACAAGACACGGAGAGTAGACGCAATTTGCGGTAACCAATTCTTTTTATTTCATAGCGACTGGAGGATACATGTGTGGGGTTCTAGGAGTAGAACTTCCGTAGGAGGTTTACATTCCATAGTCGCTTGACGTCGAGTTTGCCGTCCCCGTGGACATCGATGAGGTAGTAGGCATCGTTGCCGAGTACTCGCCCGATGGCGAATGGTCCCTCCCACGGGGGGGAAAGGTTGTGCATGCCTTTCTTGTCCTGGATGAGGCGCAGCACCAGGTCGCCTTCTTGGAAGGTGCGAGTTTTCACCCGCCAGCTGTGGTAGCGGCAGAGTCCTTGCTGGTAGATGGCGGTGCGTGAGCGAGCTAGGTCGCGTGCCTCGTCGAGTTGATCGACTCCATCCTGCCGTGCGAGTTCGTTTGCAGCCTCCGTGTAGTGGACGACCCTTGGCGAGTCGTGCTCGAGGTCGGTGGGCATGACTGTCTCGGCGCCGTACACCATGAAGAAGGGGGTGAACCCTGTCGACCTGTTGACCGAGGTGTGGATGCCCCAGATGACGGAGGGTAGCTCCTCGACCCAGCACCCGGCGGTGCGCTCGAGTGGTACTTGGAGCCGCGGCTTTAGGCCGTGGAGGATGCTCTGGTTGGCCCGTTCCGCCTGGCCGTTGGACTCCGGGTGGGCGACTGACGTGAGGTCGAGCCGGATGTGGTGTTCCTCGCAGAACTCGGCCATGGCTCCTTTGGCGAAGTTGGGGCCGTTGTCCGTGATGATGCTGTTTGGGAACCCATAGCGATATATGAGCTCGCGTAGGAATTTGGTGGCGGTCTTCCCGTCGCATTTCTGGACTGGCTTGGCCTCCACCCACTTTGTGAATTTGTCGACCGCGACCAGGAGGTGGGTGAAGCCGGAGGAGGCCTTTTTGAAGGGGCCTACCATGTCCACGCCCCACACGGCGAATGGCCAGGTGATGGGGATTGTCTTGAGCGCTGAGCTCGGCACGTGTGTCAGGTTGGCGTACTTCTGGCACCCGGCGCACCGCTGGACAATGTCGATGGCATCGGCATGTGCGGTGGGCCAGTAGAAGCCATGCAGCATAGCCTTGGCGACCAGAGAGCGGGCGCCGGCATGGTGGCCGCAGTCGCCGGAATGAATGTCGTGGAGGATCTTGCGTCCTTCAGCGGGTTGGACGCAGCGTTGGAACACGCCGGTCACGCTGCGCTTGTGGAGCTCGCCGTCGATGATGGTGAAGGATTTGCATCGGCGTGCAACCATCCGGGCTTCTGTCTCGTCTGCCAGCAAGGTGCCATCCTCCAGGTAGGCGATGTACGGCTTGGTCCAGTCGTCTGGCTCGGCGATGAGTGCGACCAGGGCTGCCTCTGTTTGCAGCGGGACTCCGATGTCGATCTCCCTTGGGGGATAGACTGATGGTTTGGTGATCGTGTCGAGGAAGACGCCGGCGGGTGGTGCGAGTCGAGCCGACCCGATGCGAGAGAGTGCGTCAGCCTCCTCGTTCTTACGCCTGTCGATCCACTCGACGGAGTAGCCTGCAAAGTGTCCCCCCAGCTTGTCTACTGCTTGGCGGTATGCCGCCATGGTGGGAGAGACGGCGTCGCAAGTGCCAGCGACTTGCCCAGCGACGAGGTCGGAGTCTCCGTAGCAGCGTAGGCGGTTGACGTTCATCTCCTTGGCAGCTCCCATGCCGTGGAGTAGTGCCTCGTACTTGGCCATGTTGTTGGTGCAGGGGGTGAAGTCGAGGCAGAGGACATAGTGGAGCTTGTCGCCTTTCGGTGAAGTCAGCACGATCCCTTCTCCTGCGCCGTTCGTGTTCTTGGAGCCGTCGAAGTGCAGGCTCCAGTAGTGGAGGTATGGCAGCTTTTCTGGCTGCTGGGCCTCTTCCCAGTCGGCGATGAAGTCCGCTAGAGCCTGCGACTTGATCGCTTTTCGTGGCTCATACTTGATGTTGTGGATGCCGATTTCGACGGCCCACTTGGCGACTCGTTCGCTCGCCTCGCGGTTGCGGATGATGTCCTGCAACGGTTCTGAGGAGACGACCGTGATCGGATGCTCCTAGAAGTAGTGCGGCAGGCGCCGTTGTGCTCTAAAGACCGCGTATACCAGTTTCTGGTACTGCGGGTATCGCTGGCGCGACTCGGTGAGGACCTCGCTGATGTAGTACACTGGTCGTTGTACCGGGCGCTCCTTTCCTTCCTTCGGCCGCTCGACGACCATGACGGCGCTGACGACACGCTCGGAAGCCGCGACGCAGACCAGCATGGGTTCTTTGTCGACGGGGCAGCGAGTAGTGGTGCTGCGAGTAGCACCTTCTTGAGGTCGCGGAGTGCGTCGTCCGCCTCCTTATCCCACTGGAAGGTGGGGTTCTTTCGCATCAGGCGGTATAGGGGCATCGCCGCCAGTCGAGGATGAAGCGCTGAGAGCCGCGATCGCCGCCAGCTTCTGGACGTCGCGTAGGCACTCGGGTTTGCCGAGTCGGGCGACCGTGTCGATTTTGGTGGGGTTAGCCTCGATCCCGCGCTTGGAGACGACGTACCCCAGTAGTTGCCCTGCTGGTACACCGAAGGTGCATTTGCCTGGGTTGAGCTTTATCTTGTATTTCCGCAGGTTGGCGAATGTTTCCGCCAGGTCGGCGAGTAGATCGCCCTGGCGAGCGGACTTCACGACCACGTCATCGATGTAGACGTGGATATTGCGGCCAATTTGGCTCGCGAGGCACTCCTGCATGCATCGCTGGTAGGTCGCCCCGGCGTTCTTGAGGCCGAAGGTCATGGCGGTGTAGTAGAAGGCTCCGAATGGTGTGATGAATGCCGTCTTCTCCTCGTCCTCAACAGCCATTTTGATCTGGTTGTACCCAGAGTAGGCGTCGAGGAAACACAGCGACTCCAAGCCCGTGGTGGAGTCGATTATTTGGTCGATCCGCGGGAGGACGAACTGCTCCTTCGGGCAGGCGCTGTTTAAGTTTGTGTAGTCGATACACATCCTCCAGGTCCCATTCTTCTTCTCGACCAGGACTGGGTTTGCCAGCCACTTGGAGTATTTGATTGGCCGGATGAAGCCTGCAGCGAGTAGACGCTGCACCTCCTCGGCGATAGCTCGGCGACGCTCTTCATTGAATGGCCGCAGCGACTGCTTGACGGGTCGCACTTTGGGGTCGGCGTTTAGTTTGTGCTCAGCGAGTTCCCTAGGGACACCAGGCATGTCAGAGGTCTTCCATGCGAAGATGTACCTGTTCTCACGGAGGAACTCGATGAGAGCGCCTTCCTAGGCTGGGCTCATGCCACCGTTCGGGCCGCTGGAGTCGCTGGGACCAGCTCGACGGTGCGTGTGCGTTGTTGCCTCAAGGCTGAGGTGTTGGCGCCCGAATTGGGCTTCTGAGTATGGTGGGATCGTTGTTGACCCCACTCGCTGCATTGGCGAGCTCGGCGTGGTTGGTCTCTGCCGCGATGATGACGTCGGCGAGTTCGGCTCCTTTGGCTTCGCACTCGGCGGCCATGTCGGGGTCGCCGTTGATGGTGATGACGCCGCACAGCCCGGGGAGCTTCATCGTGTTGTACGCGTAGTAGGGCGCTGCCATAAACTTGGAGAACGCCTGGCGCCCCAGGACGCAGTGGTAGGGGCTGTCGAAGGGTACCAGCTCGAAGACGATCCGCTCGGTGCGGAAGTTTGCTGGTGTGCCGAAGGTGACTGGCAGCGTGACTTGGCCGATCGGGTACGCCTTCCGATCGGGGACGATGCCGTGGAACATGGTGTAGGTCGTCTCGACCATCGACTGCGGGAGCCGTAGTCGCCTGAAGGTGTCCAGGTACAGGATGTTGATGGAGCTGCCGCCGTCCATCAATGTCTTGGGGAGCCATTAGTCGCCCACCTTAGGCTTGACCACCAGGGCGACTCAGCCTGGGTACTCGATGCGTGGCGAGTGGTCCTGGCGGCTCCAGGTTATGGGCTGCTCCGACCAGTTGAGGAACTGGGGAACGTCCACCTGCGCCACCGCGTTGACGGCGACGGCGCGGGCGATGACCTTCTTCTCGCGCTTCGTGTTGAAGCCTGTGAAGGTATGGAGCGAGCCGGCCATATTGCCGAATTTTCCGCCATTTGGCGGGTTGTTGTCGGGGTCCTCCCGCGCTCGCCGTGCCTTCTCAATCTCCCTGAGAGTGTGGTAGTCGGCGGTCGTGTGCGTGGAGGGCTTCCCTTCCCTGCTGTGAAACGCACAAGGTTGGTTAAGGAGGGCCGCGGGGTCGAACCTTGGTTTCGCCTTGTAGTTGCCACCGTCGCGGCGTTGTCCTCCGTCGCAGCGGAAGCTCTTGGGCTCATGCTGCGCGTGCCCGGCGTTAGCGACGAAGTCGACTCGCCCGTCACTGCGGCACTTGCCAGTGAGGCGAGTGTTGCTGTAGCGTAGGTCGGACCGTCGTCCGTTGTCGTTGCCGCTCGTGCGGCGTTGGCCTCCCGACTCGTCGTCGGTTTCCTAGTTTGGATCTTCCTCCGCGTACCGTTTGGCGATCTCGAGGAGGTTCGGTATGTTGTCGAGCGTGCGAGAATGTCGCTTGAGCTTGGTGACCAAGGGCTCGTAGCGGCACGAGGTCTTGAAGCAATGGATCGCGGTGTCCGGGTGGATGACGACCGCGTTGTACCATAGTTCTTGCCACCGCTGGACCCAGCTATGGTCGACTCATGGGTCCCTAGACGCATCGCTCCAGGTCCTCGATGGTGGTGGTGTGGGTGTAGGAGAACTCGAAGTGCCTGACGAAGGCGTCGCGCATCTCCTCCCAGGAGTCGATGCTATCCTGGGGGAGGGTGTTGATCCACTGCCTGCACGTCCCCTCCATCATCAAGGGGAGGTAACGGGCGGCTAGAAGGTCGGTGTGGCCGGCGATCCCCATCGCCATGAGGTATGTATCCAGCCACACGGAGGGGTCGTACGAAGGGTCGTACTTCTCTATTTCCTTCGGCGCCTTGAAGTTCGCCGGGTATTTTTCGCCTCGAATCATCGGTCTGAAGCACCTGGGCCCGAGTCGGCTTAGCGACCCCATCGGCTCGCCGTCGCGGCGATTGGTTAGGGTGTGTCGCATGTCGTCGGGATGGCGTGCGTGCCAGCTTTGGTTGTTGATGATGTGGGTGCGGGCGTCGATGGGCTGACCGTTGGTAGCGACGAAGTTGGTCGCTGGCCTGGGGTCGTTGGTGGAGAGTGCCGCGTTCACGGGTCGATGTTGGAGCTGCAGTGACTCTGGTGGCGGGTAGTTGAGGGTGTTTGCCGCCAATGGGCGGCCGCTTGAGGTCGCTCTGCTGCCCGAAGAACGCGAGTACACCCGACCCTGCGAGTCGGCGCCTGCGTTTTGCTGCTCGCCGCGAGCAGGGCCTGACGTCTTTGGATCTGTAGGGCGCCGTCACCAGTGGCTATGATGTTGTCGGCCGCTGCTCGGCCCGCCACGAGGTTGTCCATCGGGGTGGAGAACAGTGGTAGGCCATTCGCGTCTCGCTCCCGTGAGGAGACCACTATCCGCGGCTGATCCCTGGGGGGTGTGCGGTTGGTGGAGGTGGGGCGCCCATCGCCGTCGACCCTGGTGGGGGCCGGGCGCTTCCTCCTGGTGGCGCGTTCTCGCAGATCACGCGCTCGCCGGGCCGGGTCGTTTCGCTGCCAAAGTTCAGGGCGCGCCCCTGGACGGTGGGGTTCAGGCGCGACCTGATTCGCTACTGGTGGTAGCGTGACAGCTCTTGTGCCGTCACCTGCTCGAGGCAAAAAAAATCGCGCTCGGCTTGTTCTTTGCGGACTGCCTCCGCCAGCTTTAGGCGGAGTTCCTCGACCTCCGTTGTCGTGGTGTTAGGAGGGATCGGGGTGGAGAAGGGATCCTCCGGCGGATCGGTGCCAGTCGCCATGTAGGTCGCGGCGTGGCGACCGGTCCTGTCGCGGAGATCGGCGGAGTTTTCCGACCCGGAGTTGAAGTCGAAGATCCCAAGGATGGAGGGATCCTCAAAGTCTCCCATGTTGGAGACCTGGGTGATGGAGCCCGCGGGTGAAGCCGTGGTGATGGATCCGGCGAGTGACGCCGGGGTCGCCGAGTCGGCGTCGTCGTTGAGGGCCGCGTCTTCCGCGGCCGCGGAGTTTTTGGCCACGTTGCTGTGGGTTGAGTTGTACTCGGAGGCGAGGCGATGGATCGTGCGTACCTGGCTCTCGGAGAGCCGGTCGCGTGGCGGCGACTCGCGGATGCGAGCCGAGTCCTCCAAGACGATGACGTCGGTGAGGCCGACGAAGAGGCTGATCGTGCCTACTGGCAAGATCATGTCAGGCGTGATGGGTCGCGCCGGCCGACGTAGCTGCTCGGCAAGATCTGGAGCATCT
Source organism: Avena insularis (assembly GCA_023614405.1). Taxonomy (NCBI): domain Eukaryota; kingdom Viridiplantae; phylum Streptophyta; class Magnoliopsida; order Poales; family Poaceae; genus Avena; species Avena insularis. Next base: position 193,866,744 of record CM042695.1, on the reverse strand, counting down.
CGCCGATCGCTATCATGCCGGTGGCGACCGACTCGCTGATGGGCAGATTGGATCTCGCCGCAGAACACCGCCAGGCCCCACGGGCGCCATCGCCGGGAATGGTCACGGCAGATGCTGCAATCGGCAGCGAGTAGTAGAACGAGGGGCAAGGGCGGCCAGCCATCTGCGGTGCGAGATGAGGGCGGAGACACAGGGTTTTACCCAGGTTTGGCCCCCGGAGGGTAAAGACCTACTCCTGCTAGATTGTATTATGATGGTGGTACAATGGGGCGAGCTCGGCGGCTAGGCGGCGAGTCGCTTGGGTGTATGATGGAACGTGTCTCTACACGCCCTGTAGGGAGGTTTATATAGACTCACCTCCCCTAGGGTTTACATATCTCAACCGAATCAGTTAAGGCTTCGGTACTCGTTTAACCTAATCCGACTGGGCCTATTTACTCGCCTGGGCCTTCAGCTTCCAGTCGCTTGAATCCGCACCAGGCCTTGATCCAGTCGCCGTCTTGCAGGCCCACTCGCCAGTTCCTGGGCCAGTCGAAAACGTCCTGCTAGGTATACCCCGGTAGGCATATCCCCATCATTAGGGATTTGTCTCCATTTAAATATAATTAGAATATGGTTTTATCCATATAATTTTATTGGAATAATCTTTATCCCTTTATTTGGATTATCTTTATTTCATTTGTTTATGGATTTGACCAAGATTTAATTTGGCTTTTTAATATTCCTTATTTATTAATTTATTTCTTTGCCTTATAAAATCCATATCTTTTTATTTATAGATCCAGGTGATTCCAATTTGTATATCTTTATTTAATATTTGTTTATCCTTTTCAATCTCTTTAGGATTATTTGCTCACAGTTTAGTATGGATTTTAGTTAGGAGCTTTATTAGCTTTGGAAATTATTTCCTTTTATCATATTAAATTCATAAGTTTTTATGTATGGCTCCAAATTAAATGAAACCAATTTCTATGGTTTTATAGTATTTTTATTTATCATTTTTGATCATTTATAAATGTCTGTTGACAAATTTTTATATGGATCAAATCCATAGTCTTAGAGATATCTTGGAGATGACTTTCTTCCATTAGGGTTTTAGGGTTTTGGTTTAACTTTTCCAAGTGTTTAAATTTCAAGATTCATTTATTGATGAATGGATTTCACTTGATTGAAATTTGTTGGATTCCCTTTTATTCAAATTTGTTCAAGAAGGGTTTTGATGTTTCCATTTGGAATCAAAAAGTTTCTTTTCACCCTAAATTTCAACAATTGTTTATTTTGTTTATTTATTTTTCACATTAAAAAAATTGGAAAATTTTGGGATGTGACAGGCTACCACCCTTAAAACAAATCTCGTCCCGAGATTTGGGAAGGTTAGAGGTTACAAATTGGCTTCAAGGCAACTAGGGTACTACCACCCTTAAAAAGGTTTCAACTAGATTACATCTTGGCTTACTTAGAATCTTGATGTAGCTTCTCTGGGCACTTGTTTGCATACTGGCCTAGCCCTTTGCATTTGAAACACATCACTTGGCTAATATCATTCTTTTCCTTTGGTATCATTGCGTCTTGTTTGTTTCCTTGGTTCTTCTTCTTTTTTGGGCAATCACTGGCATAGTGTCCCATCTCTTTGAAATTGTAACATTGCACTTGGCTTTTGTCCTTCTTGCTAGGGTTGGGGCATTTCTTCTTCTTTTTGGGTTTCTCCAAAGCTAGGAGTTCTTCTAGTTCATGCTCTTCATATCTCACCTCAAAAGGTGGGAAATATTTCTCTCTTCTTGGGGCAGTTACTAGAGATATGACCTTCTTCTTCACAAGAGTAACAACACTGTGTGGTCACTTTAGGTATGGCTCTATGAGGCATGGTTCTGACTTTGCCTTCATCCTTCTTGGTCGAAGTTGTTCCCTTATGGAGGTTTCCAAACATTTGATACATTCCATCTTGTTTTATTTGTTAAACTATAGATTAGATGGGACATTGGATAGGTACATGATCATTTCCTTCACATAGGAAACAAGTCACTTGAGATGTGGGGAATTGTTTAGTTGGATGCTTCTCTTCACAATTAGGGCATTGATCCTCATGATCTTTATAAGTGTGTCCTATGTCTCCACAAATATTGCAAGCTTGAGTTCCTTCTATAATATCATCCTTGATACCATTGTTGTCACAATCCCCTTGGGAAAGGTTGTCTATCATGTTGATCATTTGATTGGTCATCCTTTGCATCAATTGGGATTGGATTTCCAAAAAAAATTGCATCGTTGGGTCTAACTCATTGTTGTTGGCTAAAAACTGAGTTGCCACTTGATTCAACTGGTCTTGAGTTGCTAGAAGCATCTCTTGGTTGTTGTTGTTGTGACCATTCTTGATGTTGGAGTTTCTTGGAGAAGTCATATGTTTGGGTTGGATTGGGATTAGAATAGGCAAAAGATTTCTAAGGAAAAAGTCTAATCACACATATCACAATTCACACAAGCAATGTGCAAGCAATCACAAACAAACATTCCACTCAAGCAACAAGGTTCACGCACATTTTTAGGCAACAAAATATTTTTTCTACACCACATAAGTTGGTGTGTTTAAACTAATCACTAGTATGGTGGTCCAACTATATGGTTCACTTGAGATCATTCCATTCTTCTTAGTTGTTGCTTCATGAATGAGATCTTGGTATCCTTGGAAAAATTATTACATCTTGGTCACAAACTTCAAAGGTGATGATGATTCCTTCTAAGTTGTGTTTCCTTAGTCTTCAAGCCTTGAGTAATATTTCTTGTCTAACTTGTAGTCCTTAGTGATGTTCAAATTGAAGTCCTTGGTGAAACTAAAGTTGAAGTCATTGGTGTTGGTGAAGTCCTTTATCATATTGAAGTCTTTGTCCTTGTTGAAGTCTTTGCTCAAGTTGAGGCTTTGTCCGTCAAGTTGAAAAGGGAAAGATGTAGAATCAAAACCAAAAAGATTGAGGAAAGAGTTTACTAGATTGTGTAAATAATTTTGAACAAATACAACTCCTATTTTTCTAAGGGGTTTTGTCAAATCCTAGGGTTACAATCCTACAGGCAACACAGTGCTCTGATACCATCTGTAGAGGTCCCAACCTTTAATAAGGTATAGATCCCTGTGTTTACAATGCTAGTCCCTGGATCAATAGCTAGCATCCACAGTTAAGATGTAATATCAAGAAACAAAGGTCATAATACAACTTTATAACCAGGAATAAAATAATTCATTACATCTTACATAACTCATTTGGCTATCTCATTACAATGCAGTAGAAATAACTATATAGCATGGAGTCCTTCATCTTCAAAGTGCCCCAGGCAATCATGTTGGTTGTAGACTTGTAATCCTAATCAACACACTTCACTAACATCAAACAAGCCTTCAACATAATAAGTTACAGCCACAAGGGTAAATACATTTTAATTGTATTGGCAAGTGATACTATGGTAGAATAGTGGTATCTATCATCTATATGCATTTGGCTAAGTGGAGCTTAGGCTTGCTTTGCTCAAAATTGATTTTCCTTAACATTTGAAAACACTAAGTTTTTGTTTGTCAAAATCACCCAAGGAACAACCAATGAATATTGGTTAACCTTTACCCTTGTTCAACCACAAGTTTTTAACTTAGAAATTGGGATTAGGAGATCCTTGATAGCTTCCATGTCTTGATGCTCAAATTGTCCATTTCCGGGGACACGGCTAAGTACTTAGATTTTACTCTCTCGAGAGGTGATGCACTTTCCCCACAAGACTCGACATGCATCGAGACAAGATCTTTCAGAAGCCTTCCCTTAGACCAAAATGGACGCGCTCCAAACCTATCACCCCCTACCACCAACTATCCATTTGGCTAAGTTATTGCAACGTATATGATCCAGGCAGAGCCCATAATGCCATGTGGCTGCACTTAAAGCTTCTCAACATTTGACATCTCAAATCTCTTTGTTCCTAGGTGGCTTTCCACAAGTGAGATACACTAGGGTAGGCCATAAATATGGGCCCTGTGTAACCACTCAACACAAACCATTCTTTCCATTCCACCAAGGTGATTCATTCACATAGTTGTTTTATTAAACAAAACACAAGTCATAGACTTAGAAATATCTCATAGCATGAATATAATCCACCCTTGTTTTCTACTAGCTAAGCTAAGCATGATGGTAGTAGGAATCTTAACTTAGGAAAATTCTACTAAGGTATCAACTACTAGGAGTTCGCAAGGTAGCATACTTAGTAAAAATTCCATGCAAGTCCTACTTAGAAATATCACTAATACATAGTGAAAATAATGGGACAAAGTATGAAGCACCACTTGCCTTTTTAGTAGAGAATATAAGTTCACTCCTTGATCTTGCAATAGTCACACTCTTCAAATTTCACTACAATTCAATCAAGGCACAAATTCAATCTAGCATTCAAACAATTCACCACATAAAATAATAAAAACAAAGCAATGCATGCAAGCATGCAAAAGATTGTTTTATTTGTAAAAGTGGTTTCTATTAGGCTATAAACATTCTAAAACATCTATTGGTCATTTATAAAAGTGGCAAGGTCATTTGAAAACAAGTTAGTGAAAATGGCCACTTTAAGTCCCTTTTGTTTTGCTAGAATTGATTTTATTCAAAGAATAATTTTCTAGTATTAGCCAAAATGTTTTTTAACACCAATATTAATGTTTATGGTCATAATGTTTTAAAACAAATCCATTTGCATAGGGTTTCATCCAAAATCCATTTTTAAATCAAATCAACATTTTATTTTGTTGGAAATGCCTTTAAACCAAAGTAATGATTCTCTAGGGTTCATGAAATATATTTTTAAATCCCAAAACTTGGTGTTTAGGGTCAGAGAGTTTAAATCAAATCATTTTCCAAAGGTCTTACTCAAAAAGCATTTTTAAAACATAATCAATATTTTTATTTAACTAGAAATGCTTTTATTCAAGGATTAATTCTTTAGTGTCACAAAATACACTTTTAAATCCACAAGTTGGTTTTTATGGTCAGTAGGTTCAAAACAATCCATTTACAAAAGATTTTACCCTAAAAACATTATTAGAATAAATTTTATACTCAAAATATGCCTACACATGTTTCTGCAAAAACAACCAATTTTATATAAGCAAATCACTAAAAAAGGGCATGTTTGCAAAGTATTCTTTTTGCTGATTCCAATGATATAAAGTTTGCAAAATTTCGAAGTGTAGATTTAAAGTTATGAATTTTACAAAATCAAACATCTAATACATTCATTTCTGTTTTTAGAAGAACACACTGACCACGTGGCTACTTCTTACTGGCGCGTACCGGTTCGTGTGGATTGCGAAGCTACAGCCGTTAGATCTAAGTTGCATCGCACGGCACAGGTTCAATCTTACCGCTTCGATTAGTGAACTATTGTAGCCGACGGATCTGTATCCTACGGTTCCTAGCACTCTAACCATAATCTGGCGGCGCTCGATGGTGGCACGCGGCTGCGACACTCTAGCAGTGGCGTAACGGCGATACTACCAAGCGCGGGAGAGGGAGAAGATCATTACCGGGCTCGTTGTGGCGAGCTGAAGCTCGAGGTGGTCGCAGTTGTCCAAGGGGCGCACGAGAACAAAGAGGATTGCTCGCCGGAGTTCACGAAGGCGTCGGGCTCGTCTATTCATCGTCGGAGGCGAGGATTGAAGGCACGCTAAGACAAGCAGAGGGCACCATTAGATGTGCACGAGTGTCACGTGCATAGGATCATCAAAGATAGGGGAAGGGAAGGTCAGGGCTCACCAGTAGAGCTCACCAGAGAAGTGGCAGACGGTGGCGATGTTTTGTCGTCGAGGTTGCCAACGATGTGGAGCGCACGCGGGCGAGCTGAGGATACCGGTAGGTGTGTAGGGAGGTGGGGAACAGGCTCGTGGGAACTGGGAGGCAAGGGGAGGTCAGACGTCATCGGAATTCGCCGAGGAAGGTCATCGGAGCAGCATCGGTTGCAGGGAAAATTGGAGCAGCCTGGTGGCTCATAGGCAGAGAGGTTTGAGGGGAAAGGAAGGGAAGAGGGAGGAGGTTAAATGGGCGAGGTCTCAGGGAGTAATTAGGGGCAGAAATGGCGAGGAGGGGGAGGAATTGGTCGCGTGAGGTTGATGACGATGTCCAGCTAGCGGTGGGGTGTAACATCCCAAAATTATCCTAATTTTGGAATGTTAAAATAAAAATTAATAAGTTGATTGAATGGTTGAACTTGTTGAAATTTGTTTTAAAATAAACTTTTAGGGATTGTTCAAACTTTCAGATTCCACATTCAAAGTAAATTGATTGGTAAAACAATAAAAGAAAAACATTGCATTGCATTGCATCATGGCATCAAATGCAAACCCTCATTCAAAAAGAAATCTCATGTCAAAATCCCACATTAAATTCCCAGAATCACTCATGAAGGTTCCTATAAGAGAAATACATTTTGAATATCTGAAGGAAATGAATATTGTTCTTGAGATGCCCTAAAAATATTTTGGAAATTATCAAACCCCAAACCCTATTTAAAATACTCCAAAGTTTCCAAACAATATAATATATGCAAATGGCATTTTTGACATTTTAAAAACTTGAACACAAAAATTCCCTATACACACTAAAAGGTGTATTTTGAATATTACAAAATTTTAGAAACAAAATTGAGCTCATTTGGAGCTATTATGAAAAAGTTATGGAATAAATACAAACAAATAAAGATATAGAAAAAATGAAATATACAGGATTTATAAATCCACTACTTGCAAACTAGTAAAAATATTACAAATATGATAATACAATGATCTATTCAATTTTATAAAATTTTAGAAACAAGAATCATGTTATTTGAAGTTCGTATGCAAAAGATATGAGGAAACAAGTAAATAGAAAAAAAACTAACGGGCCGACCCAGCTAACCAGCCGACCGGACCGAACAAGCCACGCGCGTACAGGATCGATCCTAGGTGCTTTAAAAAGCGTGCAAATCAGTTTTCTCAAACCTATCTCTATTCAAATACTTATATCTTTTTATCTATAACTCCGAATCGACTTCCGTTTATTTCTACTTGTTCCCTACTCCAAGACCTATCTATACACTGTCCTAAACCTCCATATAAATCCATGGAGCCAGAGCTATATGAGTTTACCTTCTCGAAATCCTGAATCTACACATGCCCGAATCTTATTTTGTTTATTCACCCATCTAGACTTCATCGTTTTCCTTTGGCCAAAAAACGGAAGTTGTAGATCTCGTCGAAATCTTTTAATCCCGACAAATCTCACCTCTTTTCATCCACCATAGCCGGAGAATTTTGCATCGCAATATTTCAGATATGATGGTGTAAATCCAAGATCTACTCGCGCTCGATTCTTCAAATCCAAATTCCTTTGGTGAGAAGGTAGGACTAATGATTCCTCACAACTTTCATGTTGTAAGTTTTTTAATTTGACCTACGGATTTGTCTCTCTAATACAGATCTATTTCTTGTCTATTCTAAGCCAAAATCGGGTCAATCTCCTCTCCTAGCCACGGGATCTCATCCCGACGGTCAAGATTAGAGCTTATCAACGAAGGAGTACGAGACAACCAGATCTCGCCACGTGTCAATGGCAGGTCAGCTCCGTGTCCCAGACAGCATAGAATATTTCCAAGAAATATTCCCTGTAGATTTGAAATTGAATTTAATTTGCAGAAAATTGTGTAAAGTTGCAAAAATCATATAAAAAGATCCGTAGATCCAAAAATAGCAAATAATATATCAATGGATTCAGAAAAACGTGTAGAATATTAATATGGAATTAGATTCAACCTTTACAGTATGCGTTTACTGCAGTAACTTAATTAGTTTTAATGGTCTTTTAGGTTAATAAATTCATAGGAAATTATCTGTAACTCCGAAAAATATGAACAATATATCAAATTGAAGCTACTATAACGTAGATTAATAATATCTGGTTGGATCCAGCCTTTGCGGATTATTTACCCCATAGTGATTTAATTAGTTTTAATGGCTTTAGAAATCATTAAATTCATAGTAAATTATTTGCATATCACAAAAATATAAATAATATACCGATTGAAATATGGTTCCATGTAGATCATCAATATGCAAATGGTTCAGGCAAATACTGTAAGTTTCTGCAGAAATTAAATAAATAGATAAAATGGCTTATTTAGAGTATTAAAATCATAGTAATTCGAGTACTGCTCAGAAAATTACAAATAATATGTCCCTCGAATCACAATTTCGTGGAGATTACAGATATAATTTTAGTTTGATTTTTAGGCAACAGAAACTATAAAATGATTTAAAATCCATTATACACTCTTTAAATTATAAGAAAAGATTTATAACTCTGATTATGGTGAATCCAATTCCTACTGGTTCGTATTAATGTCCTCTATACAATATAACTTAGAACCAAATTTTACAGCACAATTAGGACAAAAGTTGCAACAAAACTATAGAAACCCCTTTATCAATATTTATTGATAAATACCCTAGTGCTTTAATTGATCTCATACATGCATCATATGATCTATTAATGCTCAGAGAACTAAATATAAGCATTGTAACATATTAAACCATCATGCATGTTTGTGATCATCCTTGTTGTGTTTGCTATGTTTGCAATTGTTTTGATTGGAACTACGTTGTCCTCGTATTAGATTGTTCGGAGAGTGCGACTGCTGCGGAGAAATACAATCATCACCCATATTATCAACATAAGGCAAGTTACACCACTTGTTCATAACTTTTGTCCCAGTTTTGACTCTATGCATGTGATCTTCCAAATTCTGTAGTATGCATGTGTAGGATGTTCTAGTAGAATTTTTCCTTAGTATTATTTTGCAAGTGCGATGATTTTGTAGTATGCCATGAGTAGATCTATACTTAGGATTTCCCCTCCTAATAGGTTCCCTTGTTTTGCTAAGTATTGCTTGCTATGCTATATATAAGTAAAGTACCGTTGGGGGGTTCGAAAGACAATGAATTTCTTCTAAGTATAAAGGCTCTCTTGAGCAAACTTTTCTTCTCAAATCCACTTCAAAATAAAACTAAGTTTTCTTCTGGGCGGAATGGTTGTCGGGTCAACGAGTGAGATTTTGGTGGAGGACGGCCGCCCAGGAATCAAAGAAGTCTCCTAGGTTTCAGAATTCAGAAGCTTCCAGTGCAACCACAATACATATGGGCTCTGTCTTGGCCTAGTACTTAGTGGGAAACCTCACCTGGGTACCAACATTTGGAGGTTCTTGGCACGGTTGGATCAAGAAGGTAGAGGGGCTACTAAGGGAAAGCCTCGCCATGGTCTTGTCTGTAAAAGGACTTGATCGTGGATTGTTGGTAAAGTGCACAAACTCTCGAGAGTATTGCAATATGATCGATCAGCCGAGTTCACGGAAAAGAACCCTTGGGCATCTGAACGATGGAGCCTCTGAAGGATCTTCCTCTCTCCTTTCTAAACAAAGTTTCGAAACCCCATGGCGTGAGTAATATCGCCAATGGGTGGGATTTGGGAACTTGGTGCGTAATATCCAAGTGTCACTTGGTGAGTAATATCCAAGTGTTTGGTTGTTTGGACACTTGGTGAGTAATATCCTCGTGTGCCATTCGACCCTTTTTTATCTAAGCAAATGTTTACAAAGTAGGGTAAAACTCTCTCTCTCTTTTCTCCATACTTAGAGAAAATTAGCTTTATGCAAATGAACTCCAAAGCCTAAACTAGCCTTGCATGTAGAGTTAGTCTTTCCTTCCTTGGTGTAATTTGCCAATATATTCAAAGTATTGAACCAACTTGTTGGCTGCACGTTTCATGTGCAGAATTTAGGAGATCATTGAAAGGTGCACTAGGATCGCGGGTCTTCACTCAACCTGCTTGTGGCATTGATGGGACTCAGGTTGTATATTTTTTGCTTCTGTTGTAATAATGTAAACTCTGGATTATTCGACTCATGTAATAAAGACTTGTGTTTTACATGATATTTCATTGACTGTGAGTGCTAGCTATTGATCCGGGGACTAGCATGTTAATCACAGGGACTTAGGATCTTTATCGATCTGAGGTCACTACATGAGGCTACGCTGTCATCGAGTGAGAGAGGGTGCGCGTGGGGTCGAGGAATCAGTGACTGCGCGGGTGCGTTGCTGAGTGAAAGAAAAACGGTTCGGGGAGAGGAGAGAGGTGGGCTAGCTGGGCTTAGTTGGGCCAGGTTGGGCTGGGCTGGTTCTTTTTATTTTTCCATTTTGATTTTCTGTTTTGAATTCAAACTACCATTTGAATTCATATTTTTTTTTCAAGTATTTTCCAAATATTCAGTATGTTTCTATACTGTTTTAAATATGTACTTAAAGTCCATTTTAGAATAATTATTTTATTCACACATGGTTTGTTATTTATTTTAAATAGACATTGTGTTCTTTTATTAAATAGAATTTAAATATGGTTCTAATCCATATTATTTATTCAAATGATTTAACCTTCTATTTTAAATTCAAATGTTTATCCAACCCTTTTTCATTAGGTCTTATTTATTTAATAGTGTGTTAAATAATTCACTTTGAATTATTTGAAATATTTTTAGTATGATTTATTAATCATTTAAATTGGGTATTTGTCTTTATTTAAATAAAATCAAATATGGTTTTAATCCCATATAAATTTTATTCAAATAATTCTTTTAAGATAACTTTTTAATCCACTTTGGTAAATTCCCATTTATTATTTTCTCATGATTTAATTAATCATTTTCATTAGGGATTTGTCTCCACTTAAATATAATTAGAATATGGTTTTATCCATATAATTTTATTGGAATAATCTTTATCCCTTTATTTGGATTATATTTATTTCATTTGTTTATGGATTAGACCAAGATTTAATTTGGCTTTTAAATATTCCTTATTTATTTACTTCTTTCTTTGCCTTATAAAATCCATGTCTTTTTATTTATAGATCCAAATTTGGTGATTCCAATTTGTATAATTTTATTTAATATTTGTTTATCCTTTTAAATCTCTTTATGATTATTTGCTCACAGTTTAGTATGGATTTTAGTTAGGAGCTTTATTAGCTTTGGAAATTATTTCCTTTTATCATATTAAATTCATAAATTTTTATCTATGGCTCCAAATTAAATGAAACCAATTTCTATGGTTTTATAGTATTTTTAATTATAATTTTTTATCATTTATAAATGTTTGTTGACAAATTTTTATATGGATCAAATCCATAGTCTTAGAGATATCTTGGAAATGATTTTATTCCATTAGGGTTTTAGGGTTTTGGTTTAACTTTTCCAAGTGTTTAAATTTCAAGATTCAGTTATTGATGAATGGATTTCACTTGATTGAAATTTGTTGGATTCCCTTTTATTCAAATTTGTTCAAGAAGGGTTTTGATGTCTCCATTTGGAATCAAAAAGTTTCTTTTCACCCTAAATTTCAACAATTGTTTTTATTTTTATTTTTTTTCACATTACAAAATTTGGAAAATTTTGGGATGTGACAAACAAGGCCTAGGGATCATACTTTCACTAGTGAACACTCTCTCATATAAATATCCTCTCTTCATGATACTACTCTTAACTACTCTCCGATTGGACACTCTAATCATCGGTAGGGCTATAACAGCACTCCTCAAAGTCCGCCTTCCCTAATCTAGATAACCACACGATGTCACCTTGAGCACTAGATGGTTCCAACAAACACCACAATTCCATAGAGACATTCAACTCCAAATATAACTCATAATAAATATTCAATCTAGCCAAAGTGCCACACACGGTATGCACGCTGTCACTTTCACACACATGGGGAAAAGCATAGATCTATTAAAGCGCAAAGAGTATTTATGTAGACTCAAGCCTAAGTGCCACCATGGCATGCACGCTGTCACTTTCACACACATGGGGAGAGCAGAGATCTAATGAAGAACTTGAGTAGCAAGGTAGATCTACTTGATTACAAAGCTCATGACCACAAGATCATGCATAGAGAGAGATGAACACATAGCTACCGGTAGAGCCCTTAGCCTCGAGGAAGAACTACTCCCCCGAATCTCCCCTTCGGTGGCGGCGGTTCTATAGAGGTTTTCGTGGATTTCTTCTGGATCTTTTAGGGTTTTCTCATCGGAGGCTTCTTATAGGCGTAGGAATCAAGGTCGGTGGGGGTCCAGGGGGCCCACATCTCCTGTGGGCGCCCCTAGGGCTTACCCGCGCCTAGGGGGTGCGGCCACCCTGTGGCCCCCCTCTGGCTCTACTTTGTGGTTTCGTGTTGCTCCGGGAAAATATTAACTTTGGCTTTTGTCCCGTCCAATTCCGAGAATATTGATTTTCTGCCTTTCTGGAACCAAAAACAGAAGAAACAGGCAACTGGCACTGTGGCATCTTGTCAATAGGTTAGTTCCAGAAAAGATATAAAACACCTCAAAGTGTAGATAAAACATAAGACAAATGATATAAAACAAGCATGGAGCATCAAAAATTATAGATACGTTTCCAACGTATCACTTGAGTATACATTATATCCTAACTACACCCTGTCACTTGGTTTTTGGGGTTTCAGAAGTATAGCAATGGGAAGCAAGAAGGTGAAATCAGGGAGCTGCACATCCTTGCAGAAGGGGATGAGGTGGATGATTTAGACATGTTCGACATGGAGATCGTCGAGGAGCTCGTCAAACCCCTACCTTAGGGATACACCCTTCACCCTGACTTATTACTCCTGTTCTTGTATGCCCTTTTTTGTTTGTTTCCTGGAGAAATGCGTACTATTGTTCCTGCAAAAATAATTGAGTGTTGTAAGTACTGCTGTACTTGTAGACTTGTAGTGGTCAAGGACCTATTAAGTATTGGCCAGCATATAGATTGGTTCAGGTTTCTAGTAAGTTTCTAATAGGTTGGCCAGCATATAGCAATCATCTGATTGGTTCTCCATGAATTAGCTACAGGTTGATGGAATCTTGGACGAGCTAGATTGGTTCAGTCATGTTGCTACAGTTTTTATGAAGACCCAGGTTCTCTATTATTGATATATGAGATGTTGCAACTCTTGGTGCTGATGTTTAGTATTCTTAATTGCTGGTTAATTAATTCTTCCCTCAAAGCACATAGTCAAATTGCTGATAGTTGCTGCTTGGAGGACCGTATTTTCTTGCTTTTAACTATTCTCGGCCTCCTCCTTTCCAGATCATGAACCGCACCAGCCGGAGCGCTAATGCCGATATCAGAGGAGTAAATTGACTAGCGTGAAGTAGTCTTCTTAGCAGACAAATACCACCAGCAGAATCGACGTAGCACACTGCCATAGTGCGTCCTATGACCTCTCTCTGTTCCACCATATTCCCAACTTCTCATATTCTACATGTTTTTGTTAGCACCTAAACTTTTAGCAAAATATAAGAGCATCTTAGTAGCTTCACTACTAGTGCATGCGCCTTATATTGTTTGTGCGTGTTGCAGGACGAGCCGTAGTGGAACAACCTGGAGCTGGAGAATGTCAAGGACAAGACAAGGGAGGACTTGGAGAAGATCAAACTCAACAAGCAACTCCTTATCTATATCAGGGTAAACTAGGGGAACATTAGTTACATGTTTATTAGATGAGATCAAGATTCCCTTTGTGAAGTCGTGTTATTTTACTTAGCGATGATCGATCACCGACATCTAAGTTTTTATACCTATTAATCTATGCTAGTATGCGAGCTTCATCATATCACTAAGGGTCCCCTATCAGTAATGTTTGTTATGCCTGGTTGTGGTAGCAGGTTGCAAATGTTCATGATCACGCCTAACTAATCTTGTGGACATTTATTTATCAGCATCTTCTTCTGCTTATACTGTATAAATTAGTAAAAGAAATGTCCTTTTTAATCCTGACCAAGAGCCTTCTTAATCCTGAAAAAAAATCTGTAAGCTGTTCATCCTATTCTTTATATAGCAACCACTATGCCTAGCCACTCTTAATTGTCTTAAATCTGTATGCATTTTGGTTTAATGATCTTACGGTTATTCGATTTTGCAAAAAGTTCATGCTGGTGCTGTTCTTCGTGATGAAGAATCTTTAGTACAGTAGGTCTATGGAACACGATTTCATGGACTATGTTGATTCCAATATTTTGTAAATTGTTTGTAGGCACAGACAACAAAATTCTTAGGTGGATGGATCAACCAAAAAGAAGAACATACCATGGGATGTGAGGTTTGGTTCCTCCCTTTTGTCGTTATCGTTGACATATGGATCAACTGCTGATGTAATAGTTCTCTTGTGCATCTTCTCTCGACACTTGTTGTACGTGATTGCTTTGTTTCATGCTAGTATTATTTGCTTGGTTATTTAGCTTTTCATCCTACAATGGGCTTCCTCAGGGAAAAAAACTTGTTTATATTACTGGAACGTCGTGTCCTTCTGTTTGGTGGATACATCATCATTGTTATTATTGTTTATGTGTGAGATGAATCTTGGTTGTTTTAGTATCTTGAAGTAAATTACTATGTTATTTGGATCTGCGGCTTCTCGCTGTAATTAAACTTTACACTTCATCCTTTAACATGATCATACTGAGGGATCTGATGTTGGTGTACATAGTTGTGATCACACCTGAATTGAAAAGCTGGTGTATGGAATGTTCAATGAATATGTAAATCAATGTGTTAATGCTACAGGGAATGTCTCCTCGCAAGATGATTTTCCCTTTTTTGATAGTTGCTGCCTGGATGTTACGAGTTAGCCACCTGAATGTTGTTGGATGTTTAGTGTTCTCCGGACGAGTTATGAACTATGTCCTGATTGTATTGTGAACCATATCCTGATTCATAAACCAAGAATTGTCGTTGGATTGTCGACAAGTACGCCATAGGGGGTCCTAGTGGCGTTGGAAGGATGGGGTGTGAGACGTCGGATGTTCCAGGAGCGGTGAGCACAAGTTTACCTAGGTTCAGATCCGACTGCGGTGATCGGATCCTACTCTTGCTAGCAACCCAGAAATATATCGGCGTAAGCCAGATGTTACAATGGATTACAAGAGAGGTTCGCCTGTGCGAGTTGGTTGTGGTTGTGTATTGAGTTGTGCCCTAAAGTCTCCCATAGGGCCGGTTTATATAGTCACCGGGGCCTAGGGTTACAGGGAGAGACCTATCCGGCTACGTTACAAAGTCGGTAACTATCAACAGCTTGGACTACAAGTAATACTACAGGCCTAAGTCGGTCTTCTGGGCCTTGTCGTAGCCGGAATTGGCTCCTCCTCTTTCTCTGACTAGGCCGCCCGTGAAGCAAAGCTCTAACCCGTTGGTGGGCCACCCTGGTCAGTGAGTCCTGTGGGTATACCCGGAAAGTATATCCCCAACAGTATCCCCCGGAAGTCTCCAAGATCTGAAGTCGGATAAATCGTCTAGCTTGATGGTTTCTTCGTCTTGAGAAACTTGAAGGGTTCCCAAAAACTTCTTTCATTGATGTAGGATTCCAAGTCAATCGAGTCGGATATATTTTTCTCTAATGTTAGTCTTTTCCTTGCTTGATTTAAAACATCAGCTGGATTTTACAGCGGCGTGCTGACTGACAACTTTATAGGCCAGGTCATGTCACTGACAGGATTTCCATCAGCACGACCATTGGTGGGTCCGTTCTTTACGGAACAGAACGCCATTTCAATGCCTGCGCGAAAATTGAGGGGGCGGAAGAGTCACAAGGAAGCTAACTCCCCCTTTCCTATACGCTTGGCGATAATCGCACGTCTCACCGCACGAATCTTGACGCAAAGACAAATAAAGAGGAGAGAAAACCCTTCTTCTCAGATTCTTCTCTCCCTTCGATTCATTCATTGATTCCTCATACTCCTCGAGCTCTCTGCACCAGTTCCCATCTGCACACCGAGGGGAACAAATCTCTCCTTCCCCCACCAGCCCTTCTTCCTTCAAGATCTATGGCATCTGCCTCAACCTCTAGAGCGGGAGCGGCAGGTTTGTCGGCGGCGGAAGAGAAGAAGATGTGGGGTCTTTGGATCCCCAGTGCCATGGATACTGCAGAGCTCCAAGTCATGGATGATGAGGGGTTCATCGTCGCTGGTGCGTGGCGGAGCACCTCAGGACACGCCATCCCCGTGCCGCTTGACAGCGAGAGGGTGCTGTTTGGCACTCACGTCGACCGCGGCCTCATCTTGCCACTTTCGGACTTCTTTGTCGAGGTCCTCAACCATTACGGTGTGCAACTCCATAACCTTCCTCCCAACTCTCTTCTCGAGCTTAGTGCTCATGCATCTCTGTGCGAGGGGTTTCTTGGCATTAGGCCAAGTCTCACTCTTTTCCGGTACTATTATGGTACTCGGAAGAATTCTACCAGTGTTGGCATGCCTTATGTCACCAGCACTCTTAGCTTAGTCCTTAGGAGGAATCGAATCTATCCTAGGATTAAAGCTAGCGAGTCCTCAAACGCTGGGCCGGAACTTTCTTCTACCATAAGCATATTCTGGCTCCAGGAAAGGCGGAAGGTCTTCCGG
Organism: Avena insularis; assembly: GCA_023614405.1. NCBI lineage: Eukaryota > Viridiplantae > Streptophyta > Magnoliopsida > Poales > Poaceae > Avena > Avena insularis. Next base: position 193,850,248 of record CM042695.1, on the reverse strand, counting down.
CGTTCGTCAACGGCACTGCTCCCCACCAAGATTCATGGGATGCGGAAGCGCTGGAGCTGTCGGATATTTTGATCCTTGCTAAGAGGCAGATCGAGTTTTTGATGAAGCATGAGGGACTTCGTGGATTCGAGTTGATCCATTGTTGGCTGGAGCGTCGGATTCAGCCTCTCCATCATCACGGAGACCGCCTCATGCACGAGATCACGAGCGACAAGAAGGACAAGATGAGGGTCAGTTCTAGCCGGCTCGCGCCGAAGGATTACAAGACCCTCATGCAATATTTGATCAAGGAAAGAGTGGAACAGAAAGTTCCGGAAGTTTCCCTAAAGATGTATGCGACCAACCGTCCGCTGACTCCGGTAAATATTTCGACTCTGCTTTTGCGTTTCGTCGTTCTTTTCGGTTCTTTCTCCGACTCTATTTTCATCGATGCTTTTCAATTTTGTCAGCTCGAGAAACTCTCTGAGTCCGAGCTAGCTCCACTAGAGGGCTATGCTTCAGACGACGTGGAGGCGACAGAGGATGATGAGGTGACAGAAGTTGCCTCCCCTGCCACCAAGAAGCGCAAGGCGAAGGAAGTTGTTGCTGCTGGTAGCCAAGTGATGCCAGTAGTTAAAAAGTAAGTACCTCACCTTTCATTTTTAGTACTCCTGTACCATTATTTCTTTCCAAAGCACACCTGATTTTTAGGATGTTCATCTTCTAGAGATAAACCAGTGTTGAAGAGCAAGATAAAGCCGGACAGCAAGTCGGGCAAGCATATGCGTCAGCATAAGCTTGTTATCTCCCCTTATGTGCCGCCGTCGACCCCATCCACTACTCTGTCAGTACAGGGAGCTTCTGTTTCCCCTGATGCTGGCAAGATCTCGAAAGCCCTGGTCACCGTTGATGACTAGGCAACTAACAAGGGTGAACCCGTAAAGGGTAATGATCCCATGGTAATGACCACGTGAACGGTGGATAAGGTGGTTGAAGCAGCTGTCCCTGGCCTGAAGAGGAAAGAAAAGGAAGAGATTCTCAAGATGGCCCAATCCAGTCTTGAGAAGCAAACCTTGACTCCAGAGGCAGCGAGCCAAGAGGAGGAAGACGTCAAGCTGGTTAGCCTCCTGGACCAAATTTTGGTCCGGGATGCTAAAGTCGCATCCGGAAAACTTCCAGCGACGGATGTTCCGTCCCTCGCCCTTACCGAGAAGGTTTTTCATAGCACCAAACTCGGATTTTAAAATTTGCACCTGGAACACATTGTAAGTTTCCGATTCTTATTTGCATTTATTATCATATCCTCTAGACCCCAAGCATAGAGTCGGATAAACATCACTGGATCCGAGTTGATGCTTTTAGGTTGCAAAAGAACGATGTAGTGTAGCCCCCAAGGCTCATGCTGTAACTTTACTTAGTTAAATTTGCAGCCCGAGTCTTAGTAGCCGTCTGACGGTATTCAGTCTATAAACTTATAGAAAATTGCATCTTCCAACCAGGAATTGCTCAAGAATATTTCCAATAAGCGCAAAGAAATCAAAGCTTTGCGCCTTGAGAATTCAAAGTTGAAAGTTTAAAAAGATGAAGCAGAAGGTAAACTTTTCTGACTTCTTCTTTACTGTGACACCCCCGGGATCAGGGCTAAACAAATCCCAGACCTCCGACTGACATAAGCTTAACCTTGAGCTCGAGGATATCCAGTGAAGAATCGGTAAACACAAAAGTGACCCTATGACACAAAAACTATTACACCAAGCTCATAACTGAGCAGAGAACCAAAATCTTACAAGCAGAGGTCACTGACCACAAACATCAATCAATGGAAGGCAAATTATGCTATTAAGTATAGCAAACTTAACAAATGGCCTAAGAGGCCTGAAGCATAATGATGACGTCCCAGCCCATAGATTCGAGGCTGCCGGCTGGGAACCCCAAGCTACTCGTCGGTGTCGATGTAGTACGGAACTCATCTTCAGGGAACACTTACTCTGCCAAAAGTATCAACAAAGCAAGGGTGAGTATAGGGGTGTACTCCGCAAGACTTATGGCTGGTGGAGTTGTTTTGCATAAAGTCATCTTTATTTATAAAACAAGAGATGGAGAGGAATCTCGTCTAATCAGAGTGTTTTAAAAGGGGATAAGAGAGAGACATCTCCGAAATATTGATCATCATCTTTTGATATCCACCAAATCATCATCATCTGAACCCTATCTAGGATCACGCCCTCATACCCATGAGGAAGCATCCTTAAACACACATTGATCTGTCAAGTTATACGATTAGGTTATAGTTCTCTATGATCTTGAGTCCGGTCGCCAAGTCATTCATAACCGTGAACACGGCATTTTGAAAATATTATTACCCTGTAGGGGTGTACAACTTTACCCACACGTACTAACCTTCTCTTAATGCCACTAGATAATCCCTCTTCCTTGGAAGGCCGGCAGAGGGTGCTTAGGCACAACCTTTACCTTGCTTTCGCTAAGACCATGACTCACGCAATAAGTATGGTTCCGTCGTAACGGGTCAAATCCAGAAGCCGGTACTTAAAGATGTGAGGCGAGGTTGGTTTACCAGGGGCACTATCAACCCCAAGCAACACGGTCCATTCTTCCCTACCTGTTATGAATGCACCTTCACCCAGCAAATCTTTCAAAAGGTTTTCTATGCATATGTCGAATGGAACACCCAAACTATGTGACTCATGGAATCTACTAGGCAAGTTAGTTGCTCGTGATGTTGTCTAGGCCCCGTGTGGTTGTACGCTCGTCTTGGTTCCAAAGGCAAGAACTCAGGTCCTAGTAGTGGCGAGCATGGGACTAGAAAAACCACATCCCACCGTGGCCTCCCATACAAGCCTTAGCATGTTTAATCTCATATCACCTCTGATATCATCTCATCACGTTCTCCTGTCATACTAGATTCTCTGCATCTGATACATCATCTGGATGAACCAGTACTAATAGCTATGCATGGCTAAGCAAGACACAGATAAAAGCTCTAGCAGTGCACACAAGCAAAACCTAGTTATGCTAGGAGCAGTGGATCGGGTAATATAAGCTCAAAGGGAGTATGCAACAGATAGGATACTCTATCTATCATTAAAATACCATAGTAGAATCGTATGCATTATGACAGGAATTGAAATGCTTTCGAAATCATAGGATTATATCATGGTGGGGCTATGCTTGCCTTTGCCTATTAAGAACAGATAAGCAGATCTTCGGGATCCTTGTACTTGACTTGATTATAGTTGGTCAAGTATTGTTCTTTGATCTTCGACGGTCTTGATCTCGGTCTTCGATCTCGATCTTGATATCGTATTCTATAGGGAAGAACCAAACACCGGAAATAAAGGGGAAACAATCAACACATGGCATCGATCCAATTCTCAAGCAAATATGATGATATGACAAGTTGATTAGTACTGAAATGTAACCCTAGTACATGCTCGGCAATTTAATCGGGGTTCCGAGGGGGCAAACCCTAACTCGGGGAAACTCCGGAATCACCTGTGAGGGGTTACTATGTTCTTCTAATTAAACTTGTCATGAAAGTTGATTAACAATGCATGAGTATAGCTCTATTAGATAGTTCTCATTTTTCTGAACATTTTGATATATTATTTTTATTTTTCTGACTTATAAATCATTAGATATTTATTTTACAAGTTTTATTCAATTTTTGGATTTATTAAACCATATTAAATAGGTTTATTGCATCATCATGATGCAAGGCTGACATCAGCACACGCCTTAAGTTGTTTTATACAGAGGGCTGGGCTAGCCACAGTGGCTGACCGGTGGGCCTCAGAGCCATATTGGCCTCCACGTGGATAGGTGGGCCCCAAGGGGGTTTGACCGTTCTGACCGTGTGCGTGGCTGACGCACAGGTGACGTGAGCACGACGTCACACCGGCGATGGCCTGCAGACAGCGGCGGATGGCGACGCGAGAGGGCGAGCGGGGACACGCGGGTAGGCGGGTTAGACGCAGCGTAACGCGGCCTTCCTATTGGTGGCGGCGTTGCTCAAAAGGGGTCGCCAGAGTAGTGAATTCGATGATGCTCTGCGGAGGCGCACGGCGGTGATCATCGAGAACACGAACCAGAGAGGGAGGGAGTCGATGGGGAGGTCCATGACGACCAAAATCTCACCATGAAGCGAATGGAGGCGACGGCGATGCGCGAGGGGGCCGGAAGAAGCGGCTACGATGGTGAACAGCGTCGGAGAAGATGAAGACCGTGGCTTCGATTCACGGCGCTTGGGGTCAATTCCTTCGAGGAAGCTGGATTAAGTGACGATATGGAGCTCCTGGGCTTCTCAGAGCGCCTCGGGGTGGCCAGAAACGGCGGAGACCGGTGAGGTCTGAGGCGCTAGGGTTTCGGCTCGGGGTGGGGAACGAGAGAAAGAGAGGTCAGGGGAGGAAGATAGGATAAGGTCAAAGGGGATCACGGCTCGTCGGGTCCTTATCCCTATCCAGAGGGAGGCGCGGCGAAGATCTTGGCGCAGCGACGGCGAATGGCATCGGTGATGACACGGAGCAGCTTCGGCTCGCGCGAGGAAGAAGAAAGGCAAAAGACGGCAGAGGGGTACCGGGCTGACTTGGGCCATGGTTGGGCTGCGGCGAGGCTTGAAGTGAGGAGAGAGGGAGTGGGCCACGGCCTAGAAGAGTTCTGGCTCTATTTTTTAACAAAACCTTTTCCTTTTTCTGTTTTCCAAATTTGTTTTGTATTTCCATTTTGAATCTGTTTTATATATATCAAAAATACCAGAAGGTTTTTATAAAATATACAAAATACCGAGGGACCCCTTTAATTTTGTGATTTCAAAATACAAAACCATTTTAGAAGGTTTTAAAGAGAGAGGGGAAACTAGGGTTTTAGGGTTTGCACTTTATGTTCTTTGCATGCATTTTTAAGAGATGATGCTAATGAATGCACAATCAAACCCTAAATAATGTTTATCTAAAACTGTGGTGTTACAGCTCTATCCCCCTTATGAGAATCTCGACCCGAGATTACAAATGTATGAAGAGAGACAGAGAGAAAAAGAAACATGGCCACTCTAAAGATAAGAGGGAAACACACTAAACAACACACAGAGTATCGCATGGTCAACTCATGAATGGAGTGTTTAAAAACAACTCTGAGATGACGAACATGAAACACGTCAAGGTAACAGAGGAAACAAGAGGAGTTGGTTCCAAGTTGTTAGATAGATGGTATTCATAAGGATTGAGACCATGGAGCTTCAAAAGTGTTTAAGCTTCCGAAAAAGAAAGCTTCCAACAGAAGGAACATGACCGTAGACTTCGATATGCGACCTCTACTAAACAACTTGAGTAGAGATTTTAGGTTGCATAGATATGGATCAACAAAACCAAGCTGTTGAACTACTTTTGAAACAGAAGGGTCAGTCTTTCATTCAATAGAAGGCCAGGACATAAAGGTTGTTTTGGGTGGAGAGTACTCATAAGAGCCACAAGAAACATGTAGGAAGAGAAACTGTTGATTGCCAAAATCATAGTCGCTCTTAAAACATGGTTGAGAAAACAAAGGAAACTCTTTATTCATCCAGGTATATGAAAATCTTTACCAAATATCATGATATCACTTTACACCACCAAATGATTAAGTAAGAAGATCCCTGATGACACAATAAGAAAGAAACTTCATTCTCAGACTTCAATTATTTGGCACAACCATACGCTTGCCAACATAAAGGGTCTGGAGGATCGACTGAGAGACATTTAGCAATACTACTTTAAATGTTCTCCTCGATGTTAAAGAAATCAAACATCAAGTAAATGTCGGACTTTGGATACAAAGGAAACCATAAGCACAACTCCTATAATAAATCACAGAAGAAGCCTCATGAAGAGTGGTTGTTATTGCTGATTCAAGGAATATGGCAAAAGATCTTTCCGGCTAGGTGTGTCAACCATTACATCAATCTTGCCATAATTACAAAGAGACCTATGTATAAACTTTGAGGAACACCAACCATCATTGTTGCTTGAGATTCATCTTTGGTTAGGTGGGATGATACTTCAGACTCAGCATATTCGAATAGATAGTTTGCAACATTTACCGCAAAGGTAAAGTTACTAGATTCTGAAGATATGGACTACAGTATAAAGCTCCAAAAGATGGGCTAGATTGCTAAACCCATGTATTAGCAACTTGTCGAAAGACAACTGCATACATATAAAGTACTAACAATAAAACACACATGTGTCCTTAAGAAAAGAGAGATAACTCTAGTCGAATCCATAGCGACATATTTCAACATTTGCATGTGAATTGGAGGAGGTTACTTCTAACATCCAGAACACATACTTCAAGATGACTCGAAGATGGTTCTCAAAAGTTTCCAACATTAATGCCCAATGTTCCATATGTATTCAATCTAACATGGAGAAGATAAGGATGTCATTCATGGGCTCAATAACAAACTAATCGAGACACTCCAAGAAGATGAACTCGTATGTTGTATGAACAAGGCAGAAGTATTGGTCAGACCAAAGGACATGAAGATGTACTCCAGTGAAACATCACAAGTAGGAACATCATCAAGATAATCCTTGGAACCGAGTTTGATTTGATGATAACCCAAATCAAATCAAAGGTGGGGGAAAATAATATATCCAGAAAGGAGATAATATCATACTTCAGCATGAACAGAACTAGACAACCCTTTAAGAAGGAACAAAGTTGGATAAAACTTTTGTCTTACAACTCTCCAAGTTGTTGTTTAAGCTCAACCAACTAGTTTAGGGGTATCCAGTACAGATTCTTGGAGAAAAGAGCATTTCAGAGAACTTGCTTGGTCAATAACTTGACAACACGGTCATGTGGCAACATGGCGATACTTCTACAAGACATCTAGAATAACACGAACCACTGATATGTTACTTAGTTCGAGAGTAAACTTGCTAGGTAAGGCAAGAAGACACAATCTCAGAGCTTCAACATGAGCCTAACTCTTTGACCGAAGAGAGCATACTAGAATATTAGACTTGGTAGCACAATCATCCTTTGCTTAGTGACAGGGTTAACCAATCATGCTAAGAATGACACAAATGTCCTTACAGTTCAAAACAATAATAATTGCTAAGAATCTCAGATGGCCACATTATTATGCACACGCATCACTCACGAGCATGAAAGCTCGGGGAAGGGTGGATAAAGATGTGTGAAAGTATCACTTCATTAAGGGGTCATGAAAATCAGCATGACCTCCTAGTATAAAAGAGTGTGATGCTTTAAGGTAGAACAGATGGAAGACAATCAATGCATCTTAATCTGCGGATTACAACACTTTGACCTGGTCCTAGATATGACGAGGTACTAGAGTTTGTTTCTCCTGACATCCCGAAATGGTTTGTCTTGACGGACCTCAAGAGTATCTTGCATCAGAAGTCACCGATGCACATTTACTACTTGGCTACCAATTGGTAGACAAAGGTCAGAAAACAACAAGTGGAAAGGAACATGCTCAGGATAGAATCCCGAGATGTGGATGCATAAGTCAACAATCTTCGAAAACCAAAGCAAGAAGGGGAAAGGTGTGGCAGAGTCACGGGTATAGATGCGAGACTCTCGATGAGTACTCTTATCGTGATCTATTTGGTTCCATTAAAGAACATCTGTCGTAGCATGTGGTAGGGGCAGTCCTTCATTTTCACAACTCAATTGTGACAAATACAATAAGCTTGAAGACTGGAATTGTACTACCAGCCATCCTGAGGTAATGTATAAGCATTAACGTCAGGGGTCAAAGGAATGGATCTCGGATTAAAGATCAGCTTCATGTACAAGATTCAGAGCACCAGAATCCAGCACAATCGGGAATCTTAGATTCAAGTCCAAGGGTTAAACCCGGGAAAGGAGTAACTACTACTTGAGTGACATGGCGTACACTACAATATAGTAATCACAAGGTAGCTTCCAAAAGAAGGAACACCTTCTGAAGTACCCAAGCAAACAAAAAGGAGTCACACGAGGCGAAAGGAAACCTCAAAGCCTAGAACAAAACACCGTGGATCCAATAATATAATTTTGTGGGTCCAAAAGATAGAGAGATCATGATGGAAAGGAATCTCTTAGATGAACAAGAGCAAAAGGGGAACAAGGAATTCACAACACACACAACTCTAGAGAACTAAACACAAGGTCAACTGGTTGAGAAACGGCATGCCAAGAAGGTACCTAAGTTTTGAAAGACTAGAAGAGATATCAAAACTTTTCACAAATCAACACCAGATAAGATAACCCAGAGTTAGAGCGAAACTGGATAAGGAGCAAAAGAAGCATACTAGAGTTTTTGCAAATACTTTTCAGCTTTTAAAATAGTTTTCTCAAACATTAGACTCAACATCGACCAATAGCAAGGTTTTCCTACGATTGGTACTACTCTGATACCAAGACCTGTGACACCCCCGGGATCAGGGCTAAACAAATCTCAGACCTCCGTCTGACATAAGCTTAACCTTGAGCTCGAGGATATCCAGTGAAGAATCGGTAAACACAACAGTGACCCTATGCCACAAAAACTATTACAGCAAGCTCATAACTGAGCAGAGAACCAAAATATTACAAGCAGAGGTCACTGACCACAAACATCAATCAACGAAAGGAAAATTATGCTATTAAGTATAGCAAACTTAACAAATGGCCTAAGAGGCCTGAAGCATAATGATGACGTCCCACCCATAGATTCGAGGCTGCCGGCTGGGAACCCCAAGCTACTTGTCAGTGTCGATGTAGTACGGAACTCGTCTTCAGGGAACACTTACTCTGCCCAAAGTATCAACAAAGCAAGGGTGAGTACAGGGGTGTACTCCGCAAGACTTATGGCTGGTGGTGTTGTTTTGCATAAAGCCATCTTTATTTATAAAACAAGAGATGGAGAGGAATCTCGTCTAATCAGAGTAAAAGGGGATAAGAGAGAGACATCTCCGAAATATTAATCATCATATTTTGATATCCACCAAATCATCATCATCTGAACCCTATCTAGGATCACCCCCTCATACCCATGAGGAAGCATCCTTAAACACACATTGATCTGTCAAGTTATACGATTAGGTTATAGTTCTCTATGGTCTTGAGTCCGGTCACCAAGTCGTTCATAACCGTGAACACGGCTTTTTGAAAAGATTATTACCCTGCAGGGGTGTACAACTTTACCCACACGTACTAACCTTCTCTTAATGCCACTACATAAGCCCTCTTCCTTGGAAGGCCGGCAGAGGGTGGTTAGGCATGACCTTTACCTTGCTTTCGCTGAAACCATGAGTCACGCAATAAGTATTGTTCCGTCATAACGGGTCAAATCCAGAAGCCGGTACTTAAATATGTGAGGCGAGGTTGGTTTACCAGGGGCACTATCAACCCCAAGCAACACGGTCCATTCTTCCCTACCTGTTATGAATGCACCTTCACCCAGCAAATCTTTCAAAAGGTTTTCTATGCATATGTCGAATGGAATGCCCAAACTATGTGACTCATGGAATCTACTAGGCAAGTTAGTTGCTCGTGATGTTGTCTAGGCCCCATGTGGTTGTACGCTCGTCTTGGTTCCAAAGGCAAGAACTCAGGTCCTAGTAGTGGCGAGCATGGGACTAGAAAAACCACATCCCACCGTGGCCTCCCATACAAGCCTTAGCATGTTTAATCTCATATCACCTCTGATATCATCTCATCACATTCTCCTATCATACTAGATTCTCTGCATCTGATACATCATCTGGATGAACCAGTACTAACAGCTATGCATGGCTAAGCAAGACACGGATAAAAGCTCTAGCAGGGCACACAACAAAACCTAGTTATGCTAGGAGCAGTGGATCGGGTAATATAAGCTCAAAGGGAGTATGCAATAGATAGGATAATCTATCTATCGATAAAAGACCACAGTAGAATTGTATGCATTATGCCAGGAATTGAAATGCTTTTGAAATCATATGATTATATCATGGTGGGGCTATGCTTGCCTTTGCCTATTGAGAACAGATAAGAAGATCTTCGGGAGCCTTGTACTTGACTTGATTATAGTTGGTCAAGTATTGTTCTTCGATCTTCGACGGTCTTGATCTCGGTCTTTGATCTCGATCTCGATATCGTATTCTACCAGGAAGAACCAACCACCAGAAATAAAGGGGAAACAATCAACACATGGCATCGATGCAATTCTCAAGCAAATATGATGATATGACAAGTTGATTAGTACTGAAATGTGACCCTAATACATGCTCGGCAATTTAATCGGGGTTCCGAGGGGCGCAAACCCTAACTCGGGGAAACTCTGGAATCACCTGTGAGGGGTTACTATGTTCTTCTAATTAAACTTGTCATGAAAGTTGATTAACAATGCATGAGTATAGCTCTATTAGATAGTTCTCATTTTTCTGAACATTTTGATATATTATTTGTATTTTTCTGACTTATATATCATTAGATATTGATTTTATAAGTTTTATTTAATTTTTGGATTTATTAAACCATATTAAATAGGTTTATTGCATCAGCATGATGCAAGGCTGATATCAGCACACACCTTAAGTCATTTTATACAGAGGGCTGGGCTAGCCACAATGGCTGACCGGTGGGCCTCAGAGCCACATCGGCCTGCACGTGGATAGGTGGGACCCGAGGGGTTTCGACCGTCAACGTGAGTGTGGATGACGATGGGTGACGCCAAGACGACATCACACCGGGCGGTGGCTGACGGGCGGTGGCTGGCACACGAGAGGGTGAGCGGGACACGCGGTAGGCTGGTTAGGCAGCAACGCTTCCCCTATTGGTGGCGCAGCTCAAAAGGGTCATCGGAGTAGTGAATTGACGGTGCTGCATGATGGCGCAGCGGTGATCATCGAGAACACGAACCAGAGAGGGAGGGAGTCGATGGGGAGGTCCATGACGACCAAAATCTCACCACGAAGGGCATGGAGGTGTGGCGTGCGGCTGGGCGGAAGAAGCGGCGTCGAGAAGACAAAGACCGTGGCTTGATTCACGGCGCCGGTCAATTCCTTTGAGGAAGCTGGCCGAGTGACGATCACGGAGCTCCTAGGCTTCTCGAGCTCCTCGGGTGGCGAAGCGGCGGCGACCGGTGAGGTCTGAGGCGCTAGGGTTTCTCGGGGTAGGGAACGAGAAAGAGGTCGGGGAGGAAGAAAGGATAAGGTCGAAGGAATCACGGCTTGACGGGTCCTTATCCCTATCTGAGGGCGGCGGAGAAGATCTTTGGCACAAATGACGGCAAACGGCATCGGTGATGACACGGAGCTTCAGCTCGTGCGAGGAAGAAGAAAGGCAAAAGGCGGAGAGGGGTACGGGCGCAAGACTTGGTCATGGTTGGGCGTCGAGGCTTGGCCGAGGAGAGAGGGAGTGGACCATGGCCTGGAAGAGTTCTGGCTCTATTTTTTATCAAAACCTTTTCCTTTTTATGTTTTCCAAATCTGTTTTGTATTTCCATTTTGAATGTGTTTTATATATTTCGAAAATACCAGAAGGTTTTTATAAAATATACAAAATACTGAGGGACTCCTTTAATTTTGTGATTTCAAAATACAAAACCATTTTAGAAGGTTTTAAAGAGAGAGGGGAAACTAGGGTTCTAGGGTTTGCACTTTATTTTCTTTGCATACATTTTTAAGAGATGATGCTAATGAATGCACAATCAAACCCTAAATAATGTTTATCTAAAACTGGGGTGTTACATTTACCAATTATCTTTTTTTGTCATAGTCGAATTTTCTTTATCCGACTGATATTTTCATCTTTGCAAAATTGTTATGCCAATCCAGCAAGATGGTGGAGCAAGCCGAAAACTTCAAGGTCTTGGAGGCAGAGAATGCTGAACTCCGGGAAAAGCTTGAGATGCTAACTGTGGAATCGGAGAAATCCGTAGCCGCTGTCCTGGAGTCAAGCAATCACAAAACCGTGAGGCTCGAGAAGCTCCTAGCCCTTCGTGACAAGGAACTTGCTGATCTCAAGAAGGACTTTGATATTCAGAGGGATCTTGCCTAGGCCTCAGCAAGTGAACTAGACAGCCTCCGCAAGGAGCATGCTAAATGGAATCACTCTGTTCTTCGTAAGATTTCTGAATCTTTTTATTTTGTGTTGTTCATTTTTTTGACTTTTATTTTAGCCTACTTTTGACTTTTTGGTTCTTTCCTAGCCCCGCTAAATCTTTCCGACTCCTCCACTTCTGAACCTTGCCTCGAGCGCATTAAACTCATTGGAGATGTCTTGTTTGACTTCCGCCAAACTCTAGAAGAGGTTTGGTCATTCAAGCTTTCCGGCAATGTCAGTGCATGAGGTGAGGGACAAAGTTAAGGAGATTCCGAAGTTGATTGAGGACTGGAAGATCTCCTACACTCGTACTGCTGCGCAAACATCTCTGACCATGGTGATGAGCCACCATAGCGAGATGGAAATCTGTCACGTCACCAAGGGCATTGCCGAGGAGGAGGATGATGGTAACCCGCAAGACATCAAGGCCATCCAAGAATCTTGTGCAGGTTACGCTTGTCGGGTGGCGGAGATGACCAATTACACAACGCCATTCTTTGAATCTGTCGCCACGCCTCCTTCGCCTTAAGAGCCGGAGGTCAGTAATGCTCCCGAGTCTGAGATCGAGGGCAACACTAATGTTGATTCCAGTGCTCCACCTGCTTCATCACCACCGCCTGCAGCATAAAATATTTCTATGCATTATCTTAAACTTATGGCAATGTAATGATGGCTACCATATTTATTTTGTGCTGGTCTGTAAAAACTGATGCTTTTACTATCTTAGCACTTTTGTTTATATATTTTTATGCTTTGTGCTTGAAAGTTTCTGAAAAACTCTTTTTTATTATATATTTATGCTTATACTTATCAGTTTATATAGCTCTTTGCCTCGTCCCTTTCATGGGTCGTCCAACATTTAGCACGAAAACTTTGCCGAGCAATAGAGCGCAATTGCTAAACCAGTTTAAACTCGGAAACAAAGTCGGCTTCCAGTACCAACAACTCATTACTCGGAAAATGCCCGCATCTAAGCAATCAGATAAAGAATCAAAGTATAGACAATAATTTAAACTTTGTACCCTAAGGCAAAAAATTTAGATTGTTCAAAAATCATAACCAGAATGGATCATAAAGTACTTTCAAGCATTCTGGGATTTTCAAAAAAAATTACATGCTCTTTTGGAAATAAGATGGCAAAAATGCCTCAAAGATAACAATATGAGAAAACCAATACTTTATTTCACTTTGAACATGTACATATATGATTACAAGGAAATATAACTAAGAATAGAACGGATGTAGTTGTGCAATATTCCATGGACGGTCTATTTCATCTGGGTCTGTGCTTCCACCAGCTCTCTTCCTTTTCCAAGTATCTGGTCTTTCCTTGACTGGTCTCATGTCGGTTAAATAATATGACCCATTATGCAGAACTCTGCTAACCATAAAAGGTCCTTCCCAAATTGGGGAAAGTTAGTGCTTTCTCTTTTGCACAAGTCGGAGAACCAAATCGCCTTTTCTAAAAGAACGGTCTTGCACTCTCTGACTATGATACTTACGCAACTTCTGCTGATAGGCTGTAGATCTCTGCTCAGCAATGACGCGTACTTCTTTGATTATATCAAGATCATCTTGCCGAGAAACTTCTGCATCTTCTTCGATATACGCCTTTACTCGTGGAGCCTAATGAATCAGATCACTTGGAAGAACTGCTTCTGCACCATAGACCAAGAAGAAAGGAGTATAGCCGGTTGACCTATTAGGAGTTGTACGTAAGCTCCATATCACAGACGATAATTCTTCCGCCAAATCCCCCGTGGCCCGACGAAGCGGTGCCTCGAGGCAAGGTTGGATTCCTTGTAGAATAAGGCCATTAGTTCTTTCGACTTGTCCATTGGCTTGTGCATGTGAGACTGATGCAATATCAAGTTGGATCCCTTGTTCATCGCAGAATTCAGCTAGTTCACCCATGGAAAAGTTCCTCCCGTTGTCAGTAATTATACTGTGTGGATATCCGAATCTGATGATTACGTCCTCGACGAATCTTCTGGTTGTGGCTCCATCGCAACTTGTTATGGGTTTAGCCTCAATCCGTTTTGTAAATTTATCCACCATCACTAGTAGGTGAGTAAATCCACATTTTGCCGTGCGAAACGGTCATACCATATCAAGCCCCCAGACCGCGAACGGCCATGTAATAGGGATTGTTCACAATTGTTCATCCGGAACATGTGCCTGATGAGAGTACTTTTGGCAGCCCTTGCACCTTTTGACCAGTTTGTCGGCATCTGCCTTAGCTGTAAGCCAAAAGAATCCGTGTTGAAAAGCTTTTGCCACTAAGGATCTGGCTGCAGCGTGGTGACCACACTCGCCTTCGTGGATTTCTCTTAAGATTTCCACTCCTTCTTCCGAAGAAATACATCTCTGATACACGCCAGAAACACTCCGCTTATAGAGCTCACCGTTTATTATAGTGTAGGCTTTTGCTCGTCGAACAATTTGCCGGCTCAAGACTTCGTCTTCGGGTAATTTTCCGTCTATCAGGAAATCCAGATAGGGTTTTGTCTAGCTAGGAATTATATCCAGAACTGCTATTAAAGGTGAGTCGGATTTCTTAGGATAGTCCTCATCAACTCCGACTATGGAGGGGACCCTTAGATGCTCTAAAAAAAGCTCCATCCGGTACTTGTTTCCGCGCAGAGCCTATTCTTGATAGTGCATCTGCTTCCTCATTTTCTACTCGAGGGATGTGTTGAAGCTCAAAGCCCTCGAACGATTTAGATAGTTCATCCATAACAGCTTTGTATGTTGCCATGTGCTTGTTTGCGTTGCAGATATCGGATACTTGCTGAGCAACTAAATCTGAGTCTCCAAAACACATGAGTCTTGATATGCCAATGTTCTTGGCCATGTGTATTCCATGTAGCAGTGCTTCGTTGTAACACCACGGTTCTGAAAAGACCGTGGCTTCTATGTGACATGCCAATCCCTGGATCGGTTCATTGGCCCACAATAGAATAAGATGAATAACATAGCAAAATATCCGTGTATCATAAATAACGAAGATCCAGAGTACCATTATTACAATAAAAGCTTAGCCCAAGGCTATCTCAAATCATTCAGGTAGCAACATAAATAAAGTAAATCCTCCATTCTTCAAATTGCCCACAAGTGAACAAGTGCCGAGTGGAGTACCGTGGCCTATATCGATTACTCAGAATCGGAATATCCTGCAACATGAAACGTAGCAGCCTCGAATGTCAATACATGGAATGTATGGCAAGTAGAGCTAGTAAAGGAGACAATAGTGCTAACATCTACATGCATATTTGGCAATTGGAGTTGTGTCTGGCTTGCATTTGCAAATACATTTGCCCTACTTTCATAAACAGTTTTTGATTTTCCTTGAAAAGATCCCAATTAAGTTAACCCAACAATATTAAAGCAATTATGAAATTAGAATGAGTGAGAAACGTGTCATGGAATCAATATCAAGCAACTCAGTTGTCCATAACCGGGGACACGGCTAATCGATTAGATTATACACCCTGCAGGGGTTAGTACACTTTACCCATGTGACTTGGCCAGCCCAGCTCGTACCATCACTCTCATTTTGGGTGATGATAGGGAGAAGTCCAAGAAGAGACAGTTCGGGAAGTAGCTCCCCAATCTCGACGCGCACCGGTCCAACCTACCAAAATTCTACATCTCTGGATACGCGGGTTCGAGTTACCACAACCTACTAAGTCCAACCAACCGCCCATTTCATTATTGGCACACGGTTGTACACGTAAGCTACAAAATAAAGAATCCAATCATTTTCTCTTGATACCTGGGTGCCTTTCCGCAATGAAACCACCAAAATTTATCAATCCCATCACACCCAGGAGATTCATTGATTAAGTTGTTTTAGTTTTCGCAAACCAAAACTTTTAGAAACAAATTTCAGCGATGTAACCCAGCCCTCGTCCATCATAGCATGGCTAATCACATCTACCAACGGTGGTTCATCTACAAGGAAAGCCCTACCACATAATAGGACATAGCATAGTGATTGTATCATCCTACACATGCGTCTACAAAATACACGACAATGCATAGAAAATAGTAGGACAATATCATGAACGAAGTAGCATCTACTTGCCTTGGTTGTAGCGGTCGGAAGAACAATCCACACACGAGCAAGCGTTGCACTCGTCACAATCTACACGATACAATTTCAATCATAAACAAACCATTCACAAGCATATGCAACAAAGATGATATATGAATGCATGCATGACAAGTGGGTTGATGCTACAGCAGCACCACATAATCCTATTCAGTAAAGCTACTGATTGCATGCATGGAAAGTAGTTTTGGCGCAAGGAAAACTATTATGCAAAATATAATGCTCAAAACTAGAGCTAGAACACAAATAATTCACTACCGGTAGTATACTGTTTTTAAAATCTTGGGAAAATTCTACCGTATAGGCATTGCTATTTAGGAACAGTACCAATTGGAATTACTCAAAAAGGAATTATAAAACTCCCTGAGTAATTAAAATACTGCAGAAAGCCATTAAATAGTTTCTGCAAAAGTTTTTACTGTAAGCCTAACCTTTTAATTCACTTTGAGATTCCCCTTGTTCTACTGAATCCAGGGACATGTCATTTGCAATTTTTGGAGTTACAGATCTTTTTCTACGAATTAATTACTCCAAAAAGGCCATTCACTCATTTAATTAATCTGGACAAAATCTTGCTGCAAAAGTGTAAAACAAAGGTATCGCAAGATTCTACACGACTTACTGAATCTACACATATTTTATTTGCAATTTTTGGCCCAGTAGATTAATTTCTATGAATTTTACAAGTTTATGCAATTTTCTGAATTTTAATTCAATTTTAAATTCACAGGGAATATTCCCTGGGAATATCCTTCGCTGACTGGGCGCAGGAGCTGACCTGGCGCTGACGTGGTGCTGGCGCGGCAGGCTGACGAGGACGACACGTGGCGCAAGCTGGTTCGTCGGTACCCCTTCGCGGACAAGATCTAATCTGGGCCGTTGGAGGGAAATCCAGCGGCTCGGAACAAATCCTTCCGCGTGGGCCGGCCTGGGCGACGGCGAGCGGCGGCGGACGGCTCGGTGGTGATCTTGGGCGGCGCTCCGATGAGTTCTAGGCGAGGGGAGGTGGCGGACGAGGACCGAGCAAGGACGACGAGTTAATTGGTGAGAACGGCGTCGTCGATTGCTTCCCGAAGCGGCGTCGGCATGCGGATGGAGACGTGCGGCAGAGATAGTGCTCTAGTGAGCAATGGCGGCCTCTCCGGTGGTCCTGCGATGGGGAAAACGGCGTGAGGCGACGGAGTCGAGTACTGGCGATAGGATAAGGGAAGAAAGAGGCGAGGTGCCAGAACCTCCTGTCGAAGCTCGTCGGCCGAAACTCGCGGCGGATCGAGAAGCTTCGGGCGGCGCTAGGGTTTGCTGTTTTTTGAAAAAACATGAGACGAGGAGGGTGCGGTATTATATAGGAGGGGCGGCGTATAGAGGGGAAAGAGATCGGCACCGAAATCGTCGGGATTTCGTTCGGTTGTTGAGGCCGTGACGAACACGGGTCCAGCCGGAGGAAGAGGAAGGCCGGTGGGTCACTTTGGCGGCAGCACAGGAGGAGGGCGGAGTGGGCTGCTGCGGGCCCTCTCTTTGGGCAGCTGGCCTCTAGCTGCCTGTGCTGACATTGCTATGCTGGGGAAAGGAAGGCGCCACAAGCGTAGGCGAGGCCGGTGGGCTGGACCGGGTAGTTTAGGTTAGCTAGTTTTTTTGTTCTTTCTTTTACTCCTTTTTCTTTTCTTATTTCTTTCATAACTTTTTATTAGATAAACCAAATGAAATGATTTTTGTTTTCAAATTTTTCTAAAATACTAGGGATCATCCTAGGATCATTTTTTTGCAACAAAATGTCTATTACAAACTAGTGACTCCAAGGGTCCAACTATTCTTCTTGGTAAGAACACTTGAGGCGCTTCGTCTAGGAGTTGAATGCAGGGTTTTGAAATTGACGAAGGGTTCATGAATGCAGAATGACATGAGTGATATGCAGAACCGAATCTAAAACTTGGGATGTGACAAGACTAACCCCCTTAAGATGAATCTCGTCCCCGAGATTCTGCGCGGCTAGCAAATAGGTGTGGGTAGTCCTCTCGGATGTCCTCCTCACGCTCCCAAGTGGCTTCCTCTTCGGTGTGGTGGCTCCATTGCACCTTGCAGAACCTGATCGTCTTGGTACGGGTAATCCTCTCCGCTGTCTCCAGAATCTTGACCGGCTTCTCCTCATAGGTCAAGTCATTCTCAAGTTGAACCTCCTCTAGTGGCATAGTGTCTCTCAATGGTGTATCCACCATTTCCGGATGGCACTTCTTCAGCTGGGACACGTGGAACACATTGTGAATAGCGGACAGAGCCTCTGGCAACTCCAATTGGTAGGCAACTTCTCCTTTACGTGCTAAGACCCGATAAGGTCCAATAAAACGTGGTGCCATCTTACCCTTAATTCCAAATCTCTTGATCCCACGAAGTGGCGACACTCTGAGGTATGCTCTATCACCTATCTCATACACCACTTCCTTGCGCTTGGCGTCAGCATAGCTCTTCTGCCTTGATTGTGCTACCTTCAGCCTGTCCCTAATCAAGGCGACCTTCTCCTCAGCATCCTTGATCAAATCAGGTCCAAACAACTGGCGTTCTCCTACTCCATCCCATAGCAATGGTGTCCGGCACCGTTTCCCATACAGTACATCAAAAGGTGACGTCTTGATGCTGGTTTGATAGCTTTTGTTGTAGGAAAACTCAGCATACGGCAAATTCTCATCCCAACTAGAGCCATGAGCCAAGGCGCAAGCTCTCAGCATATCTTCCAAAATCTGATTCACCCTCTCGGTCTGACCATCAGTCTGTGGGTGAAACGCTGTGGTAAACTCCAATCTAGTACCAAGTGACTCGTGCAGCTGGCGCCAGAAGTGTGAGGTAAATTGGGTGCCTCTGTCAGATACAATACTCTTGGGAAGTCCATGTAGGCACACAATTCTGTCCATATAAATCTTGGCCAACTTTGCACTTGTATAGGTCGTCTTTACCGGTATAAAGTGGGCTACCTTGGTCAAATGGTCGACCACTACCCAAATGGAGTCATATCCTGACCGGGTCCTGGGCAATCCTGTGATAAAATCCATTCCCACTCTATCCCACTTCCAATCCGGCACGGGCAATGGCTGTAGCAATCCTGCTGGCTTCTGGTGTTTCGCCTTCACTCGGCTACATACATCACATAGGACAATATGCTCCGCGATGTCTCCCTTCATGTTGTTCCACCAGAATCTGTCCTTTAGGTCCATATACATCTTCGTATTGCCCGGATGTATGGAGTACGGCGAGTCATGAGCTTTCTGCAGAATCAACTTCCTTATCTCGGGATCGTTGGGGACGCACAAACGATCTCCATACCACAAGGTTCCTTGCTCATCCTCGCGGAATTCCCTTGCTCGATCCTCTTTCATCTTTTCCTTTACTTCATCTATCTCTTTGTCTCCCACTTGAGCCTTCCTGATTCTGTCCTGTAGCGTTGGTTGGACTTCCATTGCTGCCAAGTACCCTTCTGATACTACCTCCAGGCTAAGTTCCTTGAACTGCTTGCACAAATCCTCAGGCAATTCCCCAATTGTCAATCTGTTGGCATAGACCTTCCGGCTCAGAGCATCTGCTACTACATTGGCCTTTCCTGGGTGGTATTGCAGATTCATATCATAGTCCTTGATAAGTTCCAACCATCTCCTTTGCCTCATGTTCAGTTCCTTCGTAAATATGTACTTGGGCTCTTGTGGTCGGTGTACACAACACAGTGTTTTCCCATTAAGTAATACCTCCATACCTTGAGCGCATGAACCAATGAAGCTAACTCCAAGTCGTGTGTGGGGTAATACCGCTCATGGTGATTGATTTGTCGCGAGCCAAATGACACTACTCTCCCATCTTGCATCAAGACACTCCCAAGTCCTGTCGTGAAGCATCACAAGACACTTGAAATCCTTGAAGGTCTCAGTAAACCTGAGCAGGCGCGGTCACTAGTCGACGCTTGGGCCTCGAAGCTGGCTTCACACACGTCCGTCCATTCAAACTTCCTCTCCTTCTTCAGAAGTTCAGTCATCGGCTTAGCAATCTTGGAGAAGTTTTCAATGAATCTCCTGTAATATCCAGCCAGTCCCAAAAAGCTTCGTATCTCTCCTGCATTCTTGGGTGCTTCCCACTCAGTTACTGCAGTCACTTTGCTTGGATCAACAGCGACTCCTTCTCCTGACACTACGTGTCCAAGAAATCCAACAGTGTTAAGACAGAATTCACACTTGCTGAATTTGGCATACAGCTTGTGTTCCCTCAGCTTCTCCATAATTAGTCGCAGATGTTTCTCATGCTCGGCATCATCCTTGGAATATATCAGTATGTCATCAATAAACACCACCACGAACTTGTCCAAGTATTCCATAAATACCTTGTTCATCATGGTCATGAAATATGCCGGGGCATTCGTTAGTCCAAAAGACAATACTGTATACTCATATAAACCATACCTAGTGGTGAAAGCGGTTTTTGGTATGTCCTCCTCCCGGATCTTCAATTGGAAGTAGCCCGATCGCAGATCAATCTTGCTAAACACCTTTGCTCCTTCCAGTTGATCAAACAAATCATTTATGTTCGGCAGGGGGTGTTTGTTCTTGATAGTCACCTCGTTCAGCGAGCGATAGTCCACCACTAATCTCTTGCTGCTGTCTTTCTTCTCCACAAACAGAACAGGTGCACCCCATGACGACGAACTAGGCTGAATGAATCCCTTGTCCAACTGCTCTTTCAGCTGCTTCTTCAATTCCTTCAGCTCATTCACATCCATCTTATATGGTCTCTTTGCTATAGGTCCTGTTCCCGGCATCAGGTCGATGAGAAACTCCACTTCCCTGTCAGGTGGCATTCCTGGCAGCTCCTCCAGAAACACGTCGGGGTAATCCCTAATCACAGTACGATAAGATCCATGCTAACCCCCTTAAGAGAATTCAGCTTACACCTTCCCGGTCGCACTGCCGACTTGAATCTAATTCTCTTACCATCCGGGGTTTTGAGTGAAACGGCTCGCTGTGCACAATCTATGTGACCTCCATGCATAGACATCCAATCCATACCCAGAATAACATCTAACCCTTGTGATTCCAACACTACCAGATGTGCAATGAAGTTGTGTGTTCAAATCCTCACAGTTAAGCCGCGGCATCCCGCACTAGCTATCATATCCCCTCCAGGTGAACTCACTCTAATAGACTCTTTCATAGACTCGGTAGGTAACTTATACTTATCCACAAATGCCCTTGATATGAATGAATGCGATGCACCATTATCGAAAAGTATAAATGCAGGGTGAGTGTTGATTGGGAACTTACCAATCACAAGATCAGGCTCATCTGGGATCTCCTCCACATTCATGTGGTTCACTGTGGCCTTCTGGTTGTTGGTTGGCTTCAGTCCCTTCCTCTCCGGACAGTTGTCAGCATAATGTCCCTTCTGACCACACTTGAAGCATGTCACCTCACTCAGATCCTTTTTCACAAAGCTGCGATCATGGTTGCGGTCATGTCCATCGTGTCCTCCAGAGTGGTGAGAGTGTCCTCCTTTGTGGCTATGGTGGTTGCTCTTGTGGTTGTCATGGCGATGTCCATCGCCTCCATGATGGTGGCGATCATGGCTCCCATGGTCACTCCCTCCATGCTTGGAGTACCTATCATATGAAGTGCGGGACTTGTGGTGAGAACCAGAGTGGTGATTGTTGCTCTTCCTCTTGCGGCTTTCCACCTGCTTGTGCTTCCCTTCCAAGATCCTGGCCTTGTCCATAAGCTCCTGGAAAGTGGGGCAATAAACCACCACGATGGCTGCGAAAGCTCATCACTAAGGCCATCCAGGAATCTCTCCCTCCTTTTTACATCAGTGTCAACATCCTCAGGTGCATAACGGGACAGGTTGTTGAACTCCTCAATGTACTCAGCCACAGTGCGGTTGGTTTGGCGCAAGTTGCGGAACTCCTTCCTCTTCAGGCTCAGAACTCCTGAAGACACGTGGTTGGTCCTGAAACCTTCCTCAAACATTGCCCAAGTCACAGTGTCCAGCGGGTGGGTGATCTGAAAAGTGTCCCACCAAGAAGCGGCTGGTCCCTCCAGTAGGTGAGCGGCAAACCTCACCTTCTCAGCATCAGTGCATCCAACAGTTACCAGATCCTTGTTGACCGAACGCAACCAGTCGAGAGCAACCATTGGTTCCATTGCAGAGAACTTAGTGGCCTTAGCCTCGAAATCTGGTGAGAGCATCTCCCTGGGGCTGGTTGTTTCCATTGTTGTTGTTCTGAGCTTCCATGAACTGAGTCATAACTTGGGTCAGCTGTGCCTGAGCTGCCATGAGCTGCTCCAACTCAGTGGGTTGACGGCGGGGAGGCATCTGCGGTTCAGCACAGGTAAGTTTAGAAAGAATCAACTACGATAATAGGATTCAAGCCATGCATTATGATCAAACAACAACAAACAATAGCAGACAATCATAAGCAAGCAACACATCAACAAACAAGTGATCCAGCAACATCCCAGGGTTTATCCTAGCAGTATATACCTACTGAAATAGTTTTACATGAGTTGGCAATGGTTAACTAAACAGTTGATCAACAAAGCAGCAAAAACAGCAATCTGCCAGAACAGTCCAGCAGTGTTCACGAATTTTTCTACCTGACTTAGACTCGTCAGGAATTTTAGCTGATTTTTGCACATACTGATGCAGAGATTTTCACCAGCCCTATTTTTCAGATTTTTACCAGTTACCAGAAAATATGAAAATCAGACAAGATCTTCTGTATCAGCAGAAAACTACAGCGAAAATAACACAGATATTAACCAAACTTGCCATAACTCTTTCATAAAATTCGCACAAATAATTCCTGGGATATTGGAGTACACAAATAAGCAACTAAACACTCTTAAACTAACAGCAACTAAGTTTCACATCGATCGAGACTAATCCTAACGATTTTACCTAACGAGGACTAATTGGTGGACTTCTATCTACTTCTTGAAGAGGTTGCGGTAGGTCCTTGCACTCATGTGTTGGCGCTTCTGTCCACGGTTCAACCATGGCGGCGGAGTATACACCTCTCCTGAGTCATCACTTGAAATTTCAAACTCCACCTCTTCTGGATCCTCCTCTTCTTCTTCACTCTCTGCTGCAACTGCAACAGCCTCATCTCCTCCACCATCATCGTCTCCATCATTATCATCCTCGTCCTCATAATCATCATCATCGTTACCACTGTCATCATCATCATCATTTTTGCCGCCATCTCCATTGTCATCATCAGAGGGTGGATTCAGCTGTGCTTGGAGAACGGCAATCTGGGCTGTCATAGCTTCAATAGTCTGATCCCTTTCCTGGACGGTCCCTTGCAACTGTTGTATGTTCTGGGTGTTCCCCTGCACAGTACCATGAAGATGAGCTATGGTTGCATCTCTGGCTATCAGGGCATTCTCCAGAACTCCCACAGCTTCATGCAAGGTGTCAATCTCCTGTCCTTGGACCACCATACCATTGCTAGCAAAATCTGCGATCTCCTTTATCATCATCACTTTCTCAGCTAGAGCTCCATTCTCCCTTTCCATGTCCTCTATGTGCCTCCGATGGGGCGGCATGTTGTTCCTGTCACCCGGGGTAACCACAATGTGCCCATCTTCATCACACCTCCCATAATCACGGTAGGGTGATTCTGCTGGCAGTAGGTGCCGGACATGATGGCACTAGCGAGACAGGGCTTCATGTATGGCCAAGTTTATTCCAAGTCCCCAGTTGCAGTATGTCTTGGTGTAGATCAGATGCACAGGGTTTGGCAAGGTGGCATCCCTGAAGATGAAGGTGGTGATCTCCCATGCATCCTCACCATATCCATAGGTGTACAGTCTTCTTCCCTTGAACATGGGCAGTGGCAATCCCAATGACTGCGAGAGCTGCCTTTGCAAAGGGCCTTGGTGACTCCATGGTTGCATACTCAGTCCTGACTTCTCCCATCTATCAATTAAAAGAGGAAAGTGTGAGAATAGCATATGGTAAGAATTTACGAGAGTGAAAGGCATAAGATGAAAGACAGAGTTAACATAAGCTTTAATAATTCTATGGCTTCCTAATCCAATCCTAGGTCACGATCCTACAGTCGACACACGGGCTCTGATACCATCTTGTAACACCACGGTTCTGAAAAGATCGTGGCTTCTATGTGACATGCCAATCCCTGGATCGGTTCATTGGCCCACAATAGAATAAGATGAATAACATAGCAAAATATCTGTGTATCATAAATAACGAAGATCCAGAGTACCATTATTACAATAAAAGCTTAGCCCAAGGCTAGCTCAAATCATTCAGGTAGCAACATAAATAAAGTTAATCCTCCATTCTTCAAATTGCCCACAAGTGAACAAGTGCCGAGTGGAGTACCGTGGCCTATATCGATTACTCAGAATCGGAATATCCTGCAACATGAAACGTAGCAGCCCCGAATGGGTCAATACATGGAATGTATGGCAAGTAGAGCTAGTAAAGGAGACAATAGTGCTAACATCTACATGCATATTTGGCAATTGGAGCTGTGTCTGGCTTGCATTTGCAAATACATTTGCCCTACTTTCATAAACAGTTTTTAATTTTCTTTGAAAAGATCCCAATTAAGTTAACCCAACAATATTAAAGCAATTATGAAATTAGAATGAGCGAGAAACCTGTCATGGAATCAATATCAAGCAACTCAGTTGTCCATAACCGGGGACACGGCTAATCGATTAGATTATACACCCTGTAGGGGTTAGTACACTTTACCCATGTGACTTGTCCAGCCCAGCTCGTACCATCACTCTCATTTTGGGTGATGATAGGGAGAAGTCCAAGAAGAGACAGTTCGGGAAGTAGCTCCCCAATCTCGACGCGCACCGGTCCAACCTACCAAAATTCTACATCTCTGGATACGCGGGTTCGAGTTACCACAACCTACTAAGTCCAACCAACCGCCCATTTCATTATTGGCACACGGTTGTACACGTAAGCTACAAAATAAAGAATCCAATCATTTTCTCTTGATACCGGTGCCTTTCATAATGAAACCACCAAAATTTATCAATCCCATCACACCCAGGAGATTCATTGATTAAGTTGTTTTAGTTTTCGCAAACCAACACTTTTAGAAACAAATTTCAGCGATGTAACCCAGCCCTCGTCCATCATAGCATGGCTAAGCACATCTACCAACGGTGGTTCATCTACAAGGAAAGCCCTACCACATAATAGGACATAGCATAGCGATAGTATCATCCTACACATGCGTCTACAAAATACATGACAATGCATAGAAAATAGTAGGACAATATCATGAACGAAGTAGCATCTACTTGCCTTGGTTGTAGCGGTCGGAAGAACAATCCACACACGAGCAAGCGTTGCACTCGTCACAATCTACACGATACAATTTCAATCATAAACAAACCATTCACAAGCATATGCAACAAAGATGATATATGAATGCATGCATGACAAGTGGGTTGATGCTACAGCAGCACCACATAATCCTATTCAGTAAAGCTACTGATTGCATGCATGGAAAGTAGTTTTGGCGCAAGGAAAACTATTATGCAAAATATAATGCTCAAAACTAGAGCTAGAACACAAATAATTCACTACCGGTAGTATACTGTTTTTAAAATCTTGGGAAAATTCTACCGTATAGGCATTGCTATTTAGGAACAGTACCAATTGGAATTACTCAAAAAGGAATTATAAAACTCCCTGAGTAATTAAAATACTGCAGAAAGCCATTAAATAGTTTCTGCAAAAGTTTTTACTGTAAGCCTAACCTTTTAATTCACTTTGAGATTCCCCTTGTTCTACTGAATCCAGGGACATGTCATTTGCAATTTTTGGAGTTACAGATCTTTTTCTACGAATTAATTACTCCAAAAAGGCCATTCACTCATTTAATTAATCTGGACAAAATCTTGCTGCAAAAGTGTAAAACAAAGGTATCGCAAGATTCTACACGACTTAGTGAATCTACACATATTTTATTTGCAATTTTTTGCCCAGTATATTAATTTCTATGAATTTTACAAGTTTATGCAATTTTCTGAATTTTAATTCAATTTTAAATTCACAGGGAATATTCCCTGGGAATATCCTTCGCTGACTGGGCGCAGGAGCTGACCTGGCGCTGTCGTGGCGCTGGCGCGGCAGGCTGACGAGGATGACACATGGCGCAAGCTGGTTCGTCGGTACCCCTTCGCGGACAAGATCTAATCTGGGTCGTTGGAGGGAAATCCAGCGGCTCGGAACAAATCCTTCCGCGTGGGCCGGCCTGGGCGACGGCTCGGTGGTGATCTTGGGCGGCGCTCCGACAAGTTCTAGGCGAGGGGAGGTGGCGGACAAGGACCGAGCGAGGACGACGAGTTAATTGGTGAGAACGGCATCGTGGATTGCTTCCCGAAGCGGCGTCGGCGTGCGGATGGAGACATGCGGCAGAGATAGTGCTCCGGTGAGCAATCGCGGCCTCTCCCGTGGTACTGCGATGGGGAAAACGGCGTGAGGCGACGGAGTCGAGTACTGGCGATAGGATAAGGGAAGAAAGAGGCGGCAGGGTGCTTCGTAACCTCCTGTGTCGAGCTCGTCAGCGAGCTCCGACGGCGGCGGATCGAGAAGCTTCAGGCGGCGCTAGGGTTTGCCGTTTTTTGAAAAAACACGAGACGAGGAGGGTGCGGTCTTATATAGGAGGGGCGGCATATAGAGGGGAAAGAGATCGGCACCGAAATCGTCGGGATTTCGTTTGGTTGTTGAGGCCGTGATGAACACGGGTCCAGCCGGAGGAAGAGGAAGGCCGGTGGGGTCTCACTTTGGCGCGCACAGGAGGAGGCGGAGTGGGATCTTTGGGGCCCTCTCTTGGCCGGGCGCTGGGCCTCTGGCTGCTGCTTGGCAGCCATTGCAAGGCTTTCAGAGGAAGGCGCGGAATAAGCGAGGCCGATGGGCTGGACCGGGTAGTTTAGGTTAGCTAGTTTTTTTTGTTCTTTCTTTTACTCCTTTTTCTTTTCTTATTTCTTTCATAACTTTTTATTAGATAAACCAAATGAAATGATTTTTGTTTTCAAATTTTTCTAAAATACTAGGGATCATCCTAGGATCATTTTTTTGCAACAAAATGTCTATTACAAACTAGTGACTCCAAGGGTCCAACTATTCTTCTTGGTAAGAACACTTGAGGCGCTTCGTCTAGGAGTTGAATGCAGGGTTTTGAAATTGACGAAGGGTTCATGAATGCAGAATGACATGAGTGATATGCAGAACCGAATCTAAAACTTGGGATGTGACATTCGTACTCGGCAATATTATTGGTTGCCGTGAAGTGTATTTGCAACACATAGAACAACTTATCTCCTTGGGGTGATTTGAGCACCACGCCAGCCCCCGAGCCTCCTCGTGCTTTTGCTCCGTCAAAGTGAAGGGTCCAAAATTCCGAGACTGGAGGGCCTGAGTTTTCTCCCGTTTCTGTCCAATCAACAACAAAGTCGGCGAGAATTTGGGACTTGATTGTTATACGTGGTTTGTACTCAATGTCGAAAGTTGCAAGCTCTATTCCCCACTTTGTGATACGTCATGTGGCGTTGCAGTTATTGATTATATCTCGCAAAGGAGCTATGCTCACTAGTGTGATATTGTGCTCTTGAAAATAATGACATAGCTTTCTGGATGCAAAGAACACTCCATAGGCTAGCTTTTGGTGATGTGGATACCGTTGCTTTGATTCTGTGAGGAACTCACTTCGATAATAAGTTGGCCGTTGCACCTTATGCTCGTGGCCTACTTCCTCGTGCTCAACTACTATTACCACGCTTATGACCTTGTTGGTCGCTGCAATGTAGAGTAACATAGGTTCCTGAGGTTCTGGCACTGCGAGAACTAGTGGGTTTGAAAGCAGATCTTTCAAACTTTGCAGGGCATCTTCGGCTTCTGGTGTCGAGACAAATTTGTCGTTTTTCTTCAAGAGTTTGTACAAAGGTGTGGCTCTTTCACCGAGCCGGCTGACGAACCGACTCACTGCTGCAATGCAACCAGTGAGGCGATGTACGTCCTTCAGGCGAGTCGGCCTAGTAATGTTTAAGATAGCCTTTATTTTGTCCCGGTTCACCTCTATGCCTCGCTCAGAGACGATGAAACCTAACAATTTTCCGGCTGGAATTCCAAAGAAACACTTCTTCGAATTTAGCATCATATTAAATTTTCGTAGACTATCAAACGTTTCATCCAAGTCAGAAATCAAAGTTTCCTTCTTTTTGGACATAACTGCTATGTCGTCTACGTATACATGCACGTTGCGTCCGATTTGGTAGTTGAGACAACGTTGCATGGTACGTTGATATGTTTCTCCTGCGTTCTTTAAGCCAAAAGGCATAGTTTTATAGCAGAAGGTTCCGAAAGGAGTGAAGAAAGACGTCTTAATTTGATCAGACTTTTTTCATCGGTATTTGGTGATATCCGGATATGCGTCGAGAAAACAGAGTAATTCCGACCCTGGCATTGAGTCAATAACTTGATCGATTCTTGGCAAAGGAAACGGATCTTTTGGGCATTCCTTGTTCAAAGCGGTATAATCAACACACATCCTTAAATCAATGGTGTCCTTTTTAGGGACAAGTATATGATTTGCCACCCAATCTGTATGGATGACCTCTGTTATGAAATCCGCTAACTCTAGGCAGGCTATTTCTTTGCGCTTTTCATCACCAAAACGTCGTAAGGACTGTTTCACGGGTTTAGCGTCAGGTACACATTAAGAGAGTGCTCGGCAAGTTCCCTAGGTACTCCAGTCATGTCAGATGGCTTCCATGCGAAGATATCACTATTAGCTTTGAGGAACTCGACGAGCGCGCTTTCCTATGCGTGGCCTAAGCCTACCCCTATGTTCGTCGTCTTGGAGGGATCATCTTCCTTCAGCAACGTCTTCTTCGTCTCTTCCAAC
The DNA here is from genome assembly GCA_023614405.1 of Avena insularis. Lineage (NCBI taxonomy): Eukaryota > Viridiplantae > Streptophyta > Magnoliopsida > Poales > Poaceae > Avena > Avena insularis. The sequence goes on along the minus strand of CM042695.1, from coordinate 193,821,155 downwards.
GCCTTGACCTGCAAACTTGGCTTCAGCACCTCGTTCTTTGAATTGGAGGAGGTTACTTCTAACATCCAGAACACATACTTCAAGATGACTCGAAGATGGTTCTCAAAAGTTTCCAACATTAATGCCCAATGTTCCATATGTATTCAATCTAACATGGAGAAGATAAGGATGTCATTCATGGGCTCAACAACAAACTTATCGAGACACTCCAAGAAGATGAACTTGTATGTTGTATGAACAAGGCAGAAGTATTGGTCAGACCAAAGGACATGAAGATGTACTCCAGTGAAACATCACAAGTAGGAACATCATCAAGGTAATCCTTGGAACCGAGTTTGATTTGATGATAACCTAAATCAAATCAAAGGTGGGGGAAAATAATATATCCAGAAAGGAGATAATATCATACTTCAGCATGAACAGAACTAGACAACCCTTTAAGAAGGAACAAAGTTGGATAAAACTTTTGTCTTACAACTCTCCAAGTTGTTGTTTAAGCTCAACCAACTAGTTTAGGGGTATCCAGTACTGATTCTTGGAGAAAAGAGCATTTCAGAGAACTTGCTTGGTCAAGAACTTGACAACACGGTCATGTCGCAACATGGCGATACTTCTACAAGACATCTAGAATAACACGAAGCACCGATATGTTACTTAGTTCGAGAGTAAACTTGCTTGGTAAGGCAAGAAGACACAATCTTAGAGCTTCGGCATGAGCCTAACTCTTTGACCGAAGAGAGCATACCAGAATATCAGGCTTGGTAGCACAATCATCCTTTGCTTAGTGACAGGGTTAACCAATCATGCTAAGAATGACACAAATGTCCTTAGAGTTCAAAACAATAATAATTGCTAAGAATCTCAGATGGCCACATTATTATGCACACGCATCACTCACGAGCACGAAAGCTCGGGGAAGGGTGGATAAAGATGTGTGAAAGTATCACTTCATTAAGGGGTCATGAAAATAAGCACGACCTCCTAGTATAAAAGAGTGTGATGATTTAAGGTAGAACAGATAGAAGACAATCAATGCATCTTAATCTACGGATTACAACACTTTGACCTGGTCCTAGATATGACGAGGTACTGGAGTTTATTTCTCCTGACAGCCCGAAATGGTTTGTCTTGACGGACCTCAAGAGTATCTTGCATCAGAAGTCACCGATGCACATTTACTACTTGGCTACCAACTGGTAGACAAAGGTCAGAAAACAACAAGTGGAAAGGAACATGCTCAGGATAGAATCCCGAGATGTGGATGCATAAGTCAACAATCTTCGAAAACCAAAGCAAGAAGGGGAAAGGTGTGGCAGAGTCACGGGTATAGATGCGAGACTCTCGATGAGTACTCTTGTCGTGATCTATTTGGTTCCATTAAAGAACATCTGTCGTAGCATGTGGTAGGGGCAGTCCTTCATTTTCACAACTCAATTGTGACAAATACAATAAGCTTGAAGACTGGAATTGTACTACCAGCCATCCTAAGGTAATGTATAAGCATTAAAGTCAGGGGTCAAAGGAATGGATCTTGGATTAAAGATCAGCTTCATGTACAAGATTCAGAGCACCAGAATCCAGCACAATCAGGAATCTTAGATTCAAGTCCAAGGGTTAAAACCCGGGAAAGGAGTAACTACTACTTGAGTGACATGGCGTACACTACAATATAGTAATCACAAGGTAGCTTCCAAAAGAAGGAACACCTTCTGAAGTACCCAAGCAAACAAAAAGGAGTCACACGAGGCGAAAGGAAACCTCAAAGCCTAGAACAAAACACCGTGGATCCAATAATATAATTTTGTGGGTCCAAAAGATAGAGAGATCATGATGGAAAGGAATCTCTTAGATGAACAAGAGCAAAAGGGGAACAAGGAATTCACAACACACACAACTCTAGAGAACTAAACACAAGGTCAACTGGTTGAGAAACGGCATGCCAAGAAGGCACCTAAGTTTTGAAAGACTAGAAGAGATATCAAAACTTTTCACAAATCAACACCAGATAAGATAACCCAGAGTTAGAGCGAAACTGGATAAGGAGTAAAAGAAGCATACTAGAGTTTTCGCAAATACTTTTCAGCTTTTAAAATAGTTTTCACAAACACTAGACTCAACATCGACCAATAGCAAGGTTTTCCTACGATCGGTACTACTCTGATACCAAGACCTGTGACACCCCCGGGATCAGGGCTAAACAAATCTCAGACCTCCATCTGACATAAGCTTAACCTTGAGCTCGAGGATATCCAGTGAAGAATCGGTAAACACAACAGTGACCCAACGACACAAAAAATATTACAGCAAGCTCATAACTGAGCAGAGAACCAAAATATTACAAGCTGAGGTCACTGACCACAAACATCAATCAACGAAAGGAAAATTATGCTATTAAGTATAGCAAACTTAACAAATGGCCTAAGAGGCCTGAAGCATAATGATGACGTCCCACCCATAGATTCGAGGCTGCCGGCTGGGAACCCCAAGCTACTTGTCAGTGTCGATGTAGTACGGAACTCGTCTTCAGGGAACACTTACTCTGCCCAAAGTATCAACAAAGCAAGGGTGAGTACAGGGGTGTACTCTGCAAGACTTATGGCTGGTGGAGTTGTTTTGCATAAAGCCATCTTTATTTATAAAACAAGAGATGGAGAGGAATCTCGTCTAATCAGAGTAAAAGGGGATAAGAGAGAGACATCTCCGAAATATTAATCATCATCTTTTGATATCCACCAAATCATCATCATCTGAACCCTATCTAGGATCACCCCCTCATACCCATGAGGAAGCATCCTTAAACACACATTGATCTATCAAGTTATACGATTAGGTTATAGTTCTCTATGGTCTTGAGTCCGGTCACCAAGTCGTTCATAACCATGAACACGGCTTTTTGAAAAGATTATTACCCTGCAGGGGTGTACAACTTTACCCACACGTACTAACCTTCTCTTAATGCCACTAGATAAGCCCTCTTCCTTGGAAGGCCGGCAGAGGGTAGTTAGGCATGACCTTTACCTTGCTTCCGCTGAAACCATGAGTCACGCAATAAGTATGGTTCCATCATAACGGGTCAAATCCAGAAGCCGGTACTTAAAGATGTGAGGCGAGGTTGGTTTACCCGGGGCACTATCAACCCCAAGCAACACGGTCCATTCTTTCCTACCTATTATGAATGCACCTTCACCCAGCAAATATTTCAAAAGGTTTTCTATGCATATGTCGAATGGAATGCCCAAACTATGTGACTCATGGAATCTACTAGGCAAGTTAGTTGCTCGTGATGTTGTCTAGGCCCCGTGTGGTTGTACGCTCGTCTTGGTTCCAAAGGCAAGAACTCAGGTCCTAGTAGTGGCGAGCATGGGACTAGAAAAACCACATCCCACCGTGGCCTACCATACAAGCCTTAGCATGTTTAATCTCATATCACCTCTGATATCATCTCATCACGTTCTCCTGTCATACTAGATTCTCTGCATCTGATACATCATCTGGATGAACCAGTACTGACAGCTATGCATGGCTAAGCAAGACACAGATAAAAGCTCTAGCAGGGCACACAACAAAACCTAGTTATGCTAGGAGCAGTGGATCAGGTAATATAAGCTCAAAGGGAGTATGCAATAGATAGGATACTCTATCTATCGATAAAAGACCACAGTAGAATTGTATACATTATGCCAGGAATTGAAATGCTTTTGAAATCATATGATTATATCATGGTGGGGCTATGCTTGCCTTTGCCTATTGAGAACAGATAAGCAGATCTTTGGGAGCCTTGTACTTGACTTGATTATAGTTGGTCAAGTATTGTTCTTCGATCTTCGACGGTCTTGATCTCGGTCTTTGATCTCGATCTCGATCTCGATATCGTATTCTACCGGGAAGAACCAACCACCAGAAATAAAGGGGAAACAATCAACACATGGCATCGATGCAATGCTCAAGCAAATATGATGATATGACAAGTTGATTAGTACTGAAATGTGACCCTAATACATGCTCGGCAATTTAATCGGGGTTCCGAGGGGCGCAAACCCTAACTCGGGGAAACTCCGGAATCACCTGTGAGGGGTTACTATGTTCTTCTAATTAAACTTGTCATGAAAGTTGATTAACAATGCATGAGTATAGCTCTATTAGATAGTTCTCATTTTTCTGAACATTTTGATATATTATTTGTATTTTTCTGACTTATATATCATTAGATATTGATTTTACAAGTTTTATTTAATTTTTGGATTTATTAAACCATATTAAATAGGTTTATTGCATCAGCATGATGCAAGGCTGACATCAGCACACACCTTAAGTCGTTTTATACAGAGGGCTGGGCTAGCCACAGTGGCTGACCGGTGGGCCTCAGAGCCACATCGGCCTGCACGTGGATAGGTGGGACCCGAGGGGGTTTGACCGTGCTGAACGTGAGTGTGGATGACGCATGGGTGACGTCAGCACGACATCACACTGGCGGTGGCCTGCAGACGGCGGTGGCTGGCGACACGAGAGGGTGAGCGGGGACACGCGGGTAGGCTGGTTAGACGCTGCGCAACGCGGCCTTCCTATTGGTGGCGGCGCAGCTCAAAAAGGGTCATCGGAGTAGTGAATTCGACGGTGCTCTGCGGTAGCGCACGGCGGTGATCATCGAGAACACGAACCAGAGAGGGAGGGAGTCGATGGGGAGGTCCATGACGACCAAAATCTCACCACAAAGGGAATGGAGGCGACGGCGATGCGCGAGGGGACGGAAGAAGCGGCTACGGTGGTGAACGGCGTCAGAGAAGACAAAGACCGTGGCTTCGATTCACGGCGCCCGGGGTCAATTCCTTTGAGGAAGCTGGCCTGAGTGACGATACGGAGCTCCTAGGCTTCTCAGAGCTCCTCGGGGTGGCCAGAAACGGCGGCGACCGGTGAGGTCTGAGGCGCTAGGGTTTCGTCTCGGGGTAGGGAACGAGAGAAAGAGAGGTCAGGGGAGGAAGAAAGGATAAGGTCGAAGGGAATCACGGCTCGGCGGGTCCTTATCCCTGTACAGAGGGCGGCGTGGAGAAGATCTTGGGGCAGCGACGGCGAACGGCATCGGTGATGACACGGAGCAGCTTCGGCTCGTGCGAGGAAGAAGAAAGGCAAAAGACGGCAGAGGGGTACCGGGCCGCATCGGGCTGACTTGGGCCGCGGTTGGGCCGCGTCGAGGCTTGCAGCGAGGAGAGAGGGAGTGGACCATGGCCTGGAAGAGTTCTGGCTCTATTTTTTATCAAAACTTTTTCCTTTTTATGTTTTCCAAATCTGTTTTGTATTTCCATTTTGAATCTGTTTTATATATTTCAAAAATACCAGAAGGTTTTTATAAAATATACAAAATACTGAGGGACTCCTTTAATTTTGTGATTTCAAAATACAAAACCATTTTAGAAGGTTTTAAAGAGAGAGGGGAAACTAGGGTTCTAGGGTTTGCACTTTATTTTCTTTGCATGCATTTTTAAGAGATGATGCTAATGAATGCACAATCAAACCCTAAATAATGTTTATCTAAAACTGGGGTGTTACATTTACCAATTATCTTTTTTTGTCATAGTCGAATTTGCTTTATCCGACTGATATTTTCATCTTTGCAAAATTGTTATGCCAATCCAGCAAGATGGTGGAGCAAGCCGAAAACTTCAAGGTCTTGGAGGCAGAGAATGCTGAACTCCGGGAAAAGCTTGAGATGCTAACTGTGGAATAGGAGAAATCCGTAGCCGCTGTCCTGGAGTCAAGCAATCACAAAACTGTGAGGCTCGAGAAGCTCCTAGCCCTTCGTGACAAGGAACTTGCTGATCTCAAGAAGGACTTTGATATTCAGAGGGATCTTGCCCAGGCCTCAGCAAGTGAACTAGACAGCCTCCGCAAGGAGCATGCTAAATGGAATCACTCTGTTCTTCGTAAGATTTCTGAATCTTTTTACTTTGTGTTGTTCATTTTTTCGACTTTCATTTTAGCCTACTTTTGACTTTTTGGTTCTTTCCTAGCCCCCCTAAATCTTTCCGACTCCTCCACTTCTGAACCTTGCCTTGAGCGCATTAAACTCATTGGAGATGTCTTGTTTGACTTTCGCCAAACTCTAGAAGAGGCTGGTGAAGCCGTCAAGCTTTCCGGCTTGCACACAATGTCAGTGCATGAGGTGAGGGACAAAGTTAAGGAGATCCCGAAGTTGATTGAGGACTGGAAGATCTCCTACACTCGTACTGCTGCGCAAACATCTCTGACCATGGTGATGAGCCACCATAGCGAGATGGAAATCTGTCACGTCACCAAGGGCATTACCGAGGAGGAGGATGATGGTAACCCGCTAGACATCAAGGCCATCCAAGAATCTTGTGCAGGTTACGCTTGTCGGGTGGCGGAGATGACCAATTACACAACGCCATTCTTTGAATCTGTCGCCACGCCTCCTTCGCCTCAAGAGACGGAGATCAGTAATGCTCCCGAGTCTGAGATCGAGGGCGACACTAATGTTGATTCCAGTGCTCCACCTGCTTCATCACCACCGCCTGCGGCATAAAATATTTCTATGCATTATCTTAAACTTATGGCAATGTAATGATGGCTACCATATTTATTTTGTGCTGGTCTGTAAAAACTGATGCTTTTACTATCTTAGCACTTTTGTTTATATATTTTTATGCTTTGTGCTTGAAAGTTTCTGAAGAACTCTTTTTTATTATTTATTTATGCGTATACTTATCGGTTTATATAGCTGTTTGCCTTGTCCATTTCATGGGTCATCCAACCTTTAGCACGAAAACTTTGCCGAGCAACAGAGCGCAATTGCTAAACCAGTTTAAACTCGGAAACAAAGTCGGCTTCCAGTACCAACAACTCATTACTCGAAAAATGCCCGCATCTAAGCAATCAGATAAAGAATCAAAGTATAGACAATAATTTAAACTTTGTACCCTAAGGCAAAAAAATTAGATTGTTCAAAAATCATAACCAGAACGGAGCATAAAGTACTTTCAAGCATTCTGGGATTTTCAAAAAAAAATTACATGCTCTTTTGGAAATAAGATGGCAAAAACGCCTCAAAGATAACAATATGAGAAAACCAATACTTTATTTCACTTTGAACATGTACATATATGATTACAAGGAAATATAACTAAGAATAGAACGGATGTAGTTGTGCAATATTCCATGGACGGTCTATTTGATCTGGGTCTGTGCTTCCGCCAGCTCTCTTCCTTTTCCAAGTATCTGGTCTTTCCTTGACTGGTCTCATGTCGGTTAAATAATATGACCCATTATGCAGAACTCTGCTAACCATAAAAGGTCCTTCCCAAATTGGGTAAAGTTAGTGCTTTCTATTTTGCACAAGTCGGAGAACCAAATCGCCTTTTCTAAAAGAACGGTTTTGCACTCACTACTAGGAAACAGGCTGTTAGTGGCGCACCGAATGTTTTCGTGGCGCACTAGCAAAGGCGCCATGCCTTGGCAGACGGCTATCTCAACCGTGGCGCATCGCCTAGTGCGCCACGGTTATGTATGTGACAGCGAGTGCACCGCCAAAGGCGCCACGTGGTTTGGGCTGGTGCGCTACTCGATCTCGTGGCGCACTACCTAGTGCGCCACTAAGCTTCCATAGTGCGCTTTAGGTGTAGTTCGCCACAGAAGGTAGACCATGTGCGCCACAGATGTATTTTTTGTTTTTTTTTAATTTCCAAGCCAGATTATATGCAAAATAGATTATATACAATATTACAGCAGATATACACACACAGATACAAGATATACAATTGTATATATAAATACTCAATATGAAAAACAAGATTGAAACAAATACATATAGATAAGTCTCATACATGAATACATAGTCTAAGTTACATTGTTTCGATCATGTTACAAAGTAGTAGTTGGTGACATGCGAATACATGTGTCGATCGAACAAGTTAGAGCTCGGAAGCTCGCCTAGACATCTAAACTAGCTAGCTAGACACAAACGCGGGATAAATAACCAAAGAAGATAAGCATGATCACCGCCGCGACGAAGGTGTAGGTCTTCATCCGGTTCCTTGTCCTAACTCCCGCTAGATAGCGCGTGTATCTAGCTTCCGCCTCCGCCATAGTGTTGTACCCTTTGTAGCTATTGCCGCTGAACGGTGCACTGTCTCCGCAGTCTTCCCAATCATCGTAGACTCGGAACCCTTCCTTGTACACGACGCACCACGCCATCTATAAGTTGACTATAATAATTAACCGATTATTGAAAAAAAACATATATAATTAATGTCACTTATGAAGATACACTTATAGAAAGTACTCCTAAATCAAAAGATCAAACTCGAAGCATGCCTCATATATAACTAGGTTGTTCGACACAGGAATATGCTACGATGGAACTGTTCGTCAAGTAGGATGCACAACACCTGGACCTGTGCATAGCACAAGGCGAACAATCCCATCGCAACACATTCACATATAGTGTGCCACGACATTTCAATCATCGGCATTATTCTCGAAAAAGACCAAAGTAACTCAAAAAGCATGCCTCATATATATACATAGGTCGTTGGACATTAGAATATGCTACGATGGGAACCGTTCGCCAAGTAGGATGCACAACACCTGGACCTGTGCATAGCACAAGGCGAACAATCCCATCGTAGCACATTCACATATATAGTGTGCCACGACATTTCAATCATCGGCACTATTCTCGAAGAAGACCAAAGTAGCTCGAAAAGAATGCCTCATATATAACTAGCTAGGTCGTTGGACAGAATATGCTACGATGGAACGCACGCCAAGTAGGATGCACAACACTGGACTTGTGCATAGCACAAGCGCATAATCCCATCGTAGCACATTCACATATATAGTGTGCCATGACATTTCAATCATCGGCATTATTCTCGAAAAAGACCAAAGTAGCTCGAAAAGAATGCCTCATATATAACTAGCTAGGTCGTTGGACACAGGAATATGCTATGATGGAACTGTGAGCCAAGTAGGATGCATAAGACCTGGACTTGTGCATATCACAAGGCTCACAATCCCATCATAGCACATTCACATATACATTGTGCCACGACATTTCAATCATCGACATTATTCTCGAAAAAGACAAAAATAACTCGAAAAGAATGCCTCATATATATACATAGGTCGTTGGACACAGGAATATGCTACAATGGAACGGTGAGCCAAGTAGGATGCACAAGACCTGGACTTGTGCATATCACAAGGCTCACAGTCCCATCGTAGCACATTCACATATATAGTGTGCCACGACATTTCAATCATCGGCATTATTCTCGAAAAAAGAGTAAGGAAAAAAAGAAGGACCAAATTGAGAAAAGGACCAAAGAGTAAGCAAAAAAACCAAGCATTGATTGATATATAATAATAAGCAAAATAAGTAAGCGATGATTCATAAACCTAATAAGATAAGTACACTTGTCCACACACACACACACACACAAAGGTCATCTATAGTTTGTAACTACAACTAGGCCAACATCAAGCCTTCTGGCTCGGCTTATGGAACGGGAGGACGCCCTGTCTCATCATGAACTTCCTATAGTCACCCTGCATCTCTAGGCGATCTTCTATGTCACGGTTATTCGGGATATTTCCTCCGTAGAAGATCCCCCCAAAGTCATGACATCACGAAAGATGATTGCCCCAAACTGCTGCTGGATGCGATACATCTCTTGTCTAATATCCGAATCATTGATCTTGGCCTTTGCTTCGGCCCACTGTTTGAGATGATCTGGCAGCGTAGAATTTTGCTGGTCAAGTAGGAACGCCCTCATGTGATGGAGTGCGTAGTAGGCTTCCTTCATCGCTTTTCCTGCTTCACGCAGGGAACTCCGTTACGTGGTTGAAGACGTGCCTGCCGAACTTGACCTTCGTACGCACGAAGGTGGTGCCTTCCGTCGAGGCAAAGCCAGTGAGAGCATCATCCAGAACTTCCTTGATCTTGTCGTAGTTTTTCTTCTTTTCTAGACTCCCCGAGTCGAAATACGTGGCGTGGGAATGCTTCGGCGATAAGGAGATGAGCGTGCAGTGTTCATCTCTGCACAAAAAATTCAAATGGATTGTGTTGGAAAAAGAATGATGATGATCTAATAAAGCCAATCGACGGTGGCGAGTGAATAACGACTTACTCGGGAAAGTAAGGCACGAGAATGTATTCCTTTGTCTTGTTCGCCACGAGGATTCTTTTTAGGTACGAGGCCATGATACGTCGTTCAATGGGGAACCCAAGCAGCCGTCACGCATGTAGTAGGGGTCCACTATAGCGATGTCCGGTGTGTTCTCTCTAATGATCTGCATGGCTAGGCTGAGAGAAAACAGACGGACCATGGTATAGTGCAGCGGGTATAGGTGGAACATATTGAAGATGTCGTTGAACCGCAGGAAGAACAGATCCGCAGGGGCATTGTCGACGAAGCCCAAGCCTGGTGGCACCTTAACCACGAATACCGAACGGATTGAGTCCATCGGTGCTCGCACCAAGCCTGATGTTCCTCGAATCTCCACCAAATTCTGGGAATTCGAGGTCCAATGCTTTCACCGCTAGCATCCGAAGGGTGCGTCCGACTCATCCTTTTCGGGTCATCATCATCTCCGGCTTCTTCCTTTCCGCATGCCATCGCATGAGCTTTCCTTAGGGTCCGCGAAATAGCAGCAGACGAGGAGTGATAGGAAAGTACCATACCACTTTTCGAGGTGCTTTCTTCCCTTTCTTGTATCGACTCACACCGCACACCGGACATGTGGTTTTCTCCGCGTCCTCGCCCCGATAAATGATGCAATCGTTGATGCATACGTGATATCTAACGTGCGGTAGATCGAGAGGACAGACGATTTTCTTGGCATCCTCGATACTAGTTGGACATGTGTTCTCCGGAGACGATCGTGCTGTAATGCCATCATATCGTCGAAGCTTGCGTCGCTCAATTTGTGCTTTGCCTTCATCGCCATAGCCTTGAGCGTTACATTCAACCGGTATCATCGGGCTGCATCCTTCATACAATGGAGTAACCGCGTCTTTCTCAAGTTGCAAGCTTGGCTTTCTCTCTAGCGGCAGCCCTGGCGTTACATCGCGCTTGAGAAGCAGCTCTTGCACATAAGGGTCCCGCACCCACCGACGTTGTTCCATCGTCGTTCGCTTCCTCCGGCATCTAGATCATCATCATCCCGGTCTGCTTCCGCACCTTCACCATCTCCAGGAGACTCTTCATCATCTCGCCCGTTCTTGCCGTGATGATGATCATCGTCATGTTGGCCACCTTCACCGTCTCCATCATCTACGTCATCGCTTATCCAACGAGTGTATCCATCCATGAAACCATGGCGGAGCAGGTGCGCCTGCAGATTCCCGGAATCTGGGTCGATCACCCAGTTGAGTTTGCATCTTCTGCACGGACATCTTATATCTGTCTTGTTATTTCGTATCATGTCGGTCGTCGCACATTTCAAAAATCTAGCCACAATGCCTTCGCTCATTATACGGACCATTTTTGCCTGCACGGTGTACACGGTACAATTTTGAAGTCTATTAGAACCACATAATGAATGCATGCATGCAATGGTCGATAGAAAATTTCGGCATGACCTATCCTAAAATTAGGACCTTTGCGAAATGCCAAAGTCTTGCCAAAATGGAAATGAATCAACATTTTGGCAAAACAAATGGCAACTTGTTCACATACAAACACAAGAGAGAGAGAGAGAGAGAGAGACCGATCCATACACACATGAACATATCATTATCCTCTCCATACGCACATGCATGAGCATCATCGATACTATCCATATACACACACACATATGACCATCCTCTCCACATACACACATCATGAGCATCGATCATCTACATACATATGAGCACATCATCCATATACACATGAACACATCCTTACATGGACAACTTACGAGATGAGAGACCGATCATGAAAGATGGAAAGGAGAGGTCTGTGGCGTCGACCGGAGAAGGAGATGAGAGACCGGAGACCTCCTCTATTACTTATGTAACATCCAAAGCAAGTTTTAAATGCTAAAAATGGTGAATGGGTGGAGAAATTGAGGTGGAAAGGAGAAGATCCCGACTAGATCTAAGGAGGAAGAAGAAGGGGAAAGTGAAGTGTGGGGTGGTGGATGTGTGGTCACACATGTGCACATAAAGTGTTGTCCTAAAATGACACATTCATGGCGCGCACGCCCTAGTGTGCTGTGAGTAGAAACACCCGTGGCGCACTAGGCCATGTGCGCCACAAATGTTCCTACTCCCAGTGGCGCACTAGGCCGAGTGCGCCACAGAAGTTTGTGGCCGTTTCACAGCAGAGGGGGGCATGCGCTTAGGCGTAGCGCATCCCCCCCATGTGCGCCACATATGGCACTAACAACTGTGGCGCACATGACTGTAGTGCGCCATGATGTTTGGCGTATGCCAACGTGCCCTCGCCCACACATCTGTGGCGCACTATAGTCATGTGCGACACGGTTGTTCTAGTTACTAGTAGGGCACTGCCCACAGGTGAGCCACGCTTGTTTTAGCCGTGGGGCACTTCAACCATGTGAGCCACGGATATGCTGATTACCTATAGCCGTTTTCCTAGTAGTGACTCTCTGACTATGATACTTGCGCAACTTCTGTTGATAGGCTGTAGATCTCTGCTCAGCAACGACGCGTACTTCTTTGATTATATCAATATCATCTTGCCGAGAAACTTCTGCATATTCTTCGATATACGCCTTTACTCGTGGAGCCTAATGAATCAGATCACTTGGAAGAACTGCTTCTGCATCATAGACCAAGAAGAAAGGAGTATAGCCGGTTGACCTATTAGTAGTTGTACGTAAGCTCCATATTACAGACGGTAATTCTTCCGCCAAATCCCCCGTGGCCCGACGAAGCGGTGCCTCGAGGCGAGGTCGGATTCCTTGTAGAATAAGGCCATTAGTTCTTTCGACTTGTACATTGGCTTGTGCATGTGCGACTGATGCAATATCAAGTTGGATCCCTTGTTCATCGCAGAATTCGGCTAGTTCACCCATGGAAAAGTTCCTCCCGTTGTCAGTAATTATACTGTGTGGATATCCGAATCTGATGATTACGTCCTCGACGAATCTTCTGGATGTGGCTCCATCGCAACTTGTTATGGGTTTAGCCTCAATCCATTTTGTAAATTTATCCACCATCACTAGTAGGTGAGTAAATCCACATTTTGCCGTGCGAAACGGTCATACCATATCAAGCCCCCAGACCGCGAACGGCCATGTAATAGGGATTTTTCACAGTTGTTCATCCGGAACATGTGCCTGATGAGAGTACTTTTGGCAGCCCTTGCACCTTTTGACCAGTTTGTCGGCATCTGCCTTAGCTGTAAGCCAAAAGAATCCGTGTTGAAAAAGCTTTTTCCACTAAGGATCTGGCTGCAGCGTGGTGACCACACTCGCCTTCGTGGATTTCTCTTAAGATTTCCACTCCTTCTTCTGAAGAAATACATCTCTGATACACGCCAGAAACACTCCGCTTATAGAGCTCACCGTTTATTATAGTGTAGGCTTTTGCTCGTCGAACAATTTGCCGGCTCAAGACTTCATCTTCGGGTAATTTTCCGTCTATCAGGAAATCCAGATAGGGTTTTGTCTAGCTAGGAATTATATCCAGAACTGCTATTAAAGGTGAGTCGGATTTCGTAGGATAGTCCTCATCAACTCCGACTATGGAGGGGACCCTTAGATGCTCTAAAAAAAGCTCCATCCGGTACTTGTTTCCGCGCAGAGCCTATTCTTGATAGTGCATCTGCTTCCTCATTTTCTGCTCGAGGGATGTGTTGAAGCTCAAAGCCCTCGAACGATTTAGATAGTTCATCCATAACAGCTTTGTATGTTGCCATGTGCTTGTTTGCGTTGCAGATATCGGATACTTGCTGAGCAACTAAATCTGAGTCTCCAAAACACATGAGTCTTGATATGCCAATGTTCTTGGCCATGCGTATTCCATGTAGCAGTGCTTCGTACTCGGCAATATTATTGGTTGCCGTGAAGTGTATTTGCAACACATAGAACAACTTATCTCCTTGGAGTGATTTGAGCACCACGCCAGCCCCCGAGCCTCCTCGTGCTTTTGCTCCGTCAAAGTGAAGGGTCCAAAATTCCGAGTCTGGAGGGCCTGAGTTTTCTCCCGTTTCTGTCCAATCAACAACAAAGTCGGCGAGAATTTGGGACTTGATTGTTATACGTGGTTTGTACTCAATGTCGAAAGTTGCAAGCTCTATTCCCCACTTTGTGATACGTCATGTGGCGTTGCAGTTATTGATTATATCTCGCAAAGGAGCTATGCTCACTAGTGTGATATTGTGCTCTTGAAAATAATGGCATAGCTTTCTGGATGCAAAGAACACTCCATAGGCTAGCTTTTGGTGATGTGGATACCGTTGCTTTGATTCTGTGAGGAACTCACTTAGATAATAAGTTGGCCGTTGCACCTTATGCTCGTGGCCTACTTCCTCACGCTAAACTACTATTACCACGCTTATGACCTTGTTGGTCGCTGCAATGTAGAGTAACATAGGTTCCTGAGGTTCTGGCACTGCGAGAACTAGTGGGTTTGAAAGCAGATCTTTCAAACTTTGCAGGGCATCTTCGGCTTCTGGTGTCGAGACAAATTTGTCATTTTTCTTCAAGAGTTTGTACAAAGGTGTGGCTCTTTCACAGAGCCGGCTGACGAACCGACTCACTTCTGCAATGCAACCAGTGAGGCGATGTACGTCCTTCAGGCGAGTCAGCCTAGTAATGTTTAAGATAGCCTTTATTTTGTCCCGGTTCACCTCTATGCCTCGCTCAGAGACGATGAAACCTAACAATTTTCCGGCTGGAATTCCAAAGAACACTTCTTCGAATTTAGCATCATATTAAATTTTCGTAGACTATCAAACGTTTCATCCAAGTCAGAAATCAAAGTTTCCTTCTTTTTGGACATAACTGCTATGTCGTCTACGTATACATGCACGTTGCGTCCGATTTGGTAGTTGAGACAATGTTGCATGGTACGTTGATATGTTTCTCCTGCGTTCTCTAAGCCAAAAGGCATAGTTTTATAGCAGAAGGTTCCGAAAGGAGTGAAGAAAGACGTCTTAATTTGATCAGACTTTTTCATCGGTATTTGGTGATATCCGGATATGCGTCGAGAAAACAGAGTAATTCCGACCCTGGCGTTGAGTCAATAACTTGATCGATTCTTGGCAAAGGAAACGGATCTTTTGGGCATTCCTTATTCAAAGCGGTATAATCAACACACATCCTTAAATCAATGGTGTCCTTTTTAGGGACAAGTACAGGATTTGCCACCCAATCTGTATGGATGACCTCTGTTATGAGTAACTCTAGGCAGGCTATTTCTTTGCGCTTTTCATCACCAAAACGTCGTAAGGACTGTTTGACGGGTTTAGCGTCAGGTACACATTAAGAGAGTGCTCGGCAAGTTCCCTAGGTACTCCGGTCATGTCAGATGGCTTCCATGCGAAGATATCACTATTAGCTTTGAGGAACTCGACGAGCGCGCTTTCCTATGCGTGGCCTAAGCCTACCCCTATGTTCGTCGTCTTGGAGGGATCATCTTCCTTCAGCAACGTCTTCTTCGTCTCTTCCAACGCCTTGAACTGCAAACTTGGCTTCAGCACCTCGTTCTTCGTAGGGGCATCTCGGACGGATTGATGGTCTTCTTGATCTCCTGGTACTCCTGGGCGTGCAGCACGGCTTCGGCGAAGGAAGCAGATCCTTCGTCGCACTCTCGTGCCTTCCTCGGATTTCCTCGTACAGTTATTACGCCATTTGGCCCTGGAAGTTTAATCTTGTTGTAGATGTAACAGGGACGGGCCATGAACGCCCAGTAAGCCGGACGTCCGAAGATGGCATGGTAAGAACTTTTGAATGGTACCACCTCAAAAGAGAGTGGCTCGGTCCGATAATTGTCTCGGGTTCCGAATGTCATGTGCAGAGTAATCTGACCCAGAGAATCCGCATGTCTTCCTGGTACAATGCCATGGAAAGTTAAACTGCTATAACTCAACTGGCTCTCGTGTAGCTTCATGCGGTGGAGCGTCTCAATGTAGAGGATGTTGATGCTGCTCCCACCATCCATGAGTGTCTTTGAGAACTCATAGCCATCAATAAGAGGATTGACAACTAGAGAGTACTTTCCCCGACGATGTGTTTTCCTCGGGTGATCTGAACGATCAAAGGTGATGGTTACCTCTGACCAGTCTAGGAACTGTGGGACAACCAGAACCGAGGCGTTGAGCTCACGAAGAACCGCCTTTTGTCCTTAGCTGGTTGGGATCCAAGGAAGCAGACGTATGCGTCTCAGAAAAGTTTTCTTTCCATCCGGCTTGGGTTCTGCGGCGGCTTCCGCCTCTTCCATGTCAAAATCTTCCTTGGGCTCCTTTCCTTACTCGGAATTTTTCTTTCCTTTTCATCGCTTGGCTCTATAGCCAGCGGATTCGTCTTTCTTGATGTCGTTGTTGAAACGACACTCGGCATTTGTGTGGGTAGATCCTCCATTACTATCCAAGTGGTGGACACAGGGATTATTGGCAATGTTGGCCCAGGTATAGGTTCTTCCGGGTTGCTGGTCTACTCTGCTGTAACATTCCAATTTCAGCAACCCTGATTAAATGTCCAAAAGGCAAAATTTAGGGGGGAAAAAAACTTTTTCTTGCAATGTATGCTTGCTTGTTTGCTTGTGCTCAAGCAACTTCTTGTGTATTAGTTGTGTACCCCTCATCTCAACACTAGTTTACAAAAACTATTTTACAAAAGAGATGTCTTGGCTCATCTTTCATATTCTCAAATGTTCTGGCATTTCAAAAACCTGAGCCAAGATGACTTTGACACAACCAAATACTTTACTAGCTTCTATTTACAAAACTATGGAGACCTATATATTATCTCCTTATGTTTTCAAGACAGAACCTTCAACTACCCTTATCTCTAGGTTTTCCAAAACCTTTATTAAAACCTTTTATTCCAATCTTGGTAGTGATACCAAGATGATCCTTATCTTACTTCAAAGCAAAACCCCTTTTCAACATACCCATCCTTACCTCAAGCTAGTCTTGATGGTAACCCTAGTAGTAGTTAGGTAAGTGTTAAGATGAATTGCCTTGATCTGCTGTCTGATGAATTGCCTTGATCTGCTGATGGCCTTGTTTGCTTAGGAACTAGAGTGAGCTAATCTAGCAGCCCCTTAGGACCCAATCCTTGCTTGTTATCATCAATCTCAAGCAAGCATCCAAGTCTAGATCTATCCTAAGCCACTAAGGTAACCATCTCCTCTCATGCTCAGATCAATCCAGGGATAATCCCTCTTGATGGTTTCCAACCTAGTGGAGACCCAATCCAAGTTTGGATCCCCTCTTTTCAATATATACCTCAATATCAACCACTTTATGGATAGGATAAACCCTTGCCACCCTCTCAAATGATTCCCTCTTACATACTAGTCAAAATCACCAAATCTGCCAAAATGGCTAAGTCTGGATTTCTTATCTGGATACCATCGTTGGAGCTCTACCTTTTCCAACCTATGTGCATTCTTGAGAATGCATTTGAACCATCTTGTAGTACATATTTAGTACTAACAAGGCCCACTCTTGCCCTTGGCTAATCCCTTCTTTTCCCAACTCATCCTTGATGGTTTTGTAGCCAAGATAATAATCTTTTATGCAAATCTTTTCATCTTGCCTACTTTGGCACAAGCTCACTTCTATATGCCACCTCCCCTTGACCAACTATTTTCATGGTTAGGATCTACTAACCATGGCCTATCAGACCCCACTTAACTTGTTTCCATTGGAGCCTTGTGCTTCTTAAACCCACATGGTTTAGGAGGCTACTTGATGTATCTGCTATGGCAGCCTTATTTTTCAACAAAGGTTGCCATCTCTTCTAGACCACCTCAAATGCAACCAAGCCCAACTATTTCTCCCATGATCATCTATATGACATGGTATATCTATCCATATACCCCTTGTACCAAGGTGAGCTCTAAGCTCCCTAATCCAACCTTGCTTAGGTGGCATCAGAATAACCAAACCCTAGATCCTCCAAGAATCTAGTTTCCACCCTTTTCACCACTTTCCTTCAAAACCAAGGTTGAACTTGATACCCACATCAAGTTTATATCATCTACCTTTGATATAAGCATCCCCATATAATTCCCACAATTATTTGGAATATTAAACTATTTTATTTCCTTCACTTACCATTCTCTCGACAACCTTGTCTTTAAAGGCAAGTTTGTTTTGGTACAAATAGATTTGCCAACTCAATGCATAATTGAGTTCTCCTCATCATACCCCATATTTCAAAATCAAAAATAAATATTTTTGAGACTCTTTATTATTTCTTTTTGCCCTTTTTCTTAAATGGCAGAAACAAGAAATAATTCCCCAAAAATACTTTTCCACCTCAATAAATCCCAATAAAATTCTCTAATGAGTGTTATGGTATTTAGGACAATCTCACATAAAAAACCAAGATTGTCCAATGTAAAACTATCATCTTAGCTTCCATAATCTACTTCAGAACTTTTTTTTTAGGGTAAAACAGTAGGGTAAAGCACCCCACTGCAATTTTTATATATCATAGAGAGTTATAGAAAAAGTATTTACAAGTTCAGGCCACCTCAAAAGGGGGATAACATTCTAAGCAGCTATATCCTATCTAAATTATTCTCAATCCAATCTTTGAGGCCCTGATAATTCTTTTTCTTAATTCTATACAGGACCCATCTTAATTCCTGGGCAACAATAGCCCTCCATTCCTGAAGCGAAGCATGCTTGTTGTTGAAGATTTCATTGTTTCTGCACATCCATATTCCCCAAGCTCCTAATATAACAATTTCCATTGCAAAAGGAACTTTAAGATCTTCTTTAATACTGGTTAAAGCTTCAAAGAGATTTTGATCAGTCACTTGGACATGTGAGATTTCATTCCAGCAGGCTCTTGCAAAAGGACAGTCCCAAAATAAGTGTAATATGGTTTCTTCACTAATGCAGCCATGAAACACACATTCATAAGAAGCTAGAGTAAAACATTTCCTTTTCAGAAGGTTTCTTGTGTTTAGTCTATCAAGAAGCAAGAGCCAGAAGAAGAATTTGTGCTTTTGTTGACAAGAGGATTTCCACAACCAGGAGAAATGTGGTTGTACAGGTTGGTAACCAGATAAAGAATAATAAGCCTTTTGGACTAAAAAATTACTGCCCCAAATGTAGCTCCAGTTGTCAGCTTCCCCCTGTATGCCAATACCAAGGATTTGCTCAAGGTTTTGATATTCCTGGTAAGCTTGCTGTGACAGAGGTAGAAAAAATGATCTTGAATATTATCTGTCTGCAAAAAATCATTGATAGAAATGTGTGGGTTTTTTGCATAGGAAAGTAGATGAGGAAGCTTATGCTGGAGACATCCATCATTCCACATATTAGACCAGAGAAGGGTTGATTTTCCATCGCCCACCGATCACTTTGCAATTCCTTTAAATATGTCAACCAATTTCAGATGAGCTTTCCACCAAAAGGATCCCTCCAGACTTCTTCCAGGAAGTTTACCATTACAATAATAAGTGTTCCAGATAAGGTGAACCCATGGGATGTCCTTGTGATTGTAAAATTTATCCAAATTCTTCAAAAGAAGTGCAGAGTTTTGAACATTAAGGTCAAGCACCCCCAATCCCCCATGGTTCTTGGGTCGACAGACTTTCTTCCATGCTACAAGAGCTTGACCCTTAGCTTGAACATCATATGTTTTCTTTCTCCACAGGCATTGCCTCATATACTTAATCAACTGATCTTTAATAGTGACAGGAAGCTCAAAACAACTCATGTAATATATGGGAATGGAGGATAAAATAGATTTAACTAACTGTAGTTTCCCCCATAATTAAGAAAATCAGCAATCCCACACAACCTTCTCTCAACTCTCTGAACAATAGGCAGGAAATGTTCCACTTCAGGCTTATTAATTCTTAAAGGCAGACCAAGATAGGTGAATGGCAATGAGCCAGGGAGGCAAGATAGAGTATTGGCAAAGTGCTCAACCCTCACAGAGTCCATGTTAATTGGCATCATACTAGATTTAGCATAATTAACTTTGAGTCCAGTGGAGAGTGCAAAAGTATGAAGAAGAGCCTTGAGGCACAAGAGTTATTCAGAGTCAGCCTTAAGGATTAATAAAGTGTCATCAGCATACTGCACCATAGGGAAATCAGGACAAAACACTCCTTCAATGGGAAGGGAGAGAAGTCCAAAATTCATTGCTTTATTGAGGATGCTTTGGAGAAGATCAGCAGCCAAAACAAACAGGAGAGGAGATACAGGATCACCTTGTCTTACACCTCTTCTACAATAAAAAAATTCCCAGGCACTCCATTTAAAAGTACAGAGGAGGAAGCTGAACCAAAAATTAACTGAATCCAAGAAATCCATTTATCACCAAAACCTTTGGCTTTGAGGATATTGATAATTGTAGAGTGCTCAATTCTATCAAAAGCCTTTTCAAAGTCAAGCTTGAGAATTAAAATTTCTTCTTTGGATTTGTGGCATTGGTCAAGGAACTCAAATGCCCAACCTAAACAATCTTGAATAGATCTTTGTTTGAGAAAACCATATTGATTCTTGTGGACAAGCTTGAGGATGCACTTCTGCAGTCTATTAGCCAAAATTTTGGTTATAATCTTGAAGACACTGTTGAGCAGAGAAATAGGCCTAAAATTAGCAGGTGTCAGAGGAGTTTCAGTTTTTGGAATGAGGGTGATAAAAGAGGCATTTATGCTTTCCAAGGAAGTTTGCCCCTCATAAAAATCCACAAGGAGTTGTTTCACATCATCCTTAATAATAGGCCAACAATGTTTCATGAATTCATTGTTAAAACCATCAGGGCCAGGGGATTTATCATTTGGAAGTTCTTTAATTACATCTTCAATCTCCTCATCAGAGAAAGGTTTTTCCAAAGCCTCCTTTTCCTCTTGCCTTAAGCATTCCCCAGCCAAGTCATTAAGATTGAAATGCATTTCAAGCTTATCAGAAGTACCCAATCTGTCTTTAAAGGCTTTCCATAGGAGATCTGCTTTGCCATCATGATCATGTATCTCATCATTAGAAACATCTTTGAGCATGGAAATGTAGTTGTGCCTGAAACTTATGGTAGCTTTGGAATGAAAGAATTTTGTGTTTTCATCACCCAGCTTAACCCATTTAATTTTACCCCTCTGCTTCCAGTAGGTGTTTTGGTCTTGTGACAGAGAAATTATAAGATTCTTTAGGAGATCTCTGAGATTCCATTCAAGGACAGTAAGAGTTCTCATTTCCTCCATGGTATCCAGAAGATCAATGGTTGCATTAATATTGCAGATTTGTGATTTCAGGCAGGGCAGATTCTTTGCCCAGAGCTTCAGCCCCCTTCTCACATTTTTGAATTTAGCATTGATTTTCTTTGCAGAATCCTGAAAGTCAACTGGAATATTCCAGGCATTTTGAACAATAGCTTTAAATTCCTTATGGTGCATCCAATGATTTTCAAATATGAACACCTGGGCTTTGGGAATCATTGTGCCAATGGAGATGACACAAGGAAAATGATCAGAGGTAGGTTTTGTAAGAGGAGCAACAAAAGTTGAAGGAAAGCTTTGAGTCCAGGAAGCAGAAGTAAAGAACCAGTCCAACCTTTCCAAAAGTGGTTCTTTTTGCATGTTACTCCAAGTAAATTTTCTGCCTTTAAGGGGTAATTATATGAGACCCAAATTATTAATGGCTTCATTGAAGAGAAGCATACCATTCACATCCCCAGCCAATCTGTTTCTATCAGAAGGCTGTCTACAGAAGTTGAAGTCACCTACAATGAGCCAGTTCATATCATCAGGCATATCTATATTTCCAAACCAGTCCAAAAATTCTGCCTTTTTTTCAGGTAAGCATGGCCCATAAATATTGGTGAGGATCCAGGATTCATTGGACAAGAGAGATGTCAAGGTGATAGAGATGGAGAACTCATTGTGAAAGGAAAGATGCCCAGAGAACAGAGTACCATTCCAAATGGTGATCAAGCCTCCAGAGGCTCCTCTGGAGGGAAGAAATTCAAAATTGGTAAATTTTGGGGGGCAAAATTTTTTAATGTAAGAGATGTCGAAATCTTCTCTCTTAGTTTCTTGAAGGCAGATAATGTCACAGCCAAACTCATCAATTTTATTTCTGAGAGCAACCCATTTTTTTAGAGTTAATACCCCTGATATTCCAGTTCAAGATCTTCCAAATTCTTTTGTTATCCATTAAGAAACTAGTTGTATGTAGAGTGAAGGGGTGATATAAGTAATGTAATCACCCAATTGAGGAAACAACAGCCACATATGCAAAAGGCAAACCAAATTATAACTCCACTGACAGATTCCACAACAAGTACCAAACATATAAAAAGACCACAAGAGCAGGTCACGGGACAGGGAGTCAACAAGACTCCAGCAAAAGATTTAGTTTGATACATTAAATCAATTAAGAGGGGGGCTTCTTCTTGGCTTGCTGTCCACAGGTACCAGCAGCCCCAGCTTTCTTCTTGCCTCCAATGCTCAAGCTTGAAGAGCCAGTTCCTTTGATGCTGCCTTTTTGGGGAGCTTTTACAGCTATTTCAGTGGCTTTCCCTTTCTTTAGCAACCTCTTCTCCAGGTCACCATCCTTAACCTTGCAGAAAGAGGCAGCAAGATTTTTAACCACTTTAGGATTCAAACATGGAGGAACAGCATTGCAAACTAGACAATCAGCAATTAAGCAATTGAGGTGGCTTTTAAAGCCCCCATTCAGTTCAACAATTCTAGGACTCCTTCTCACCTCAGATTCAACAAGAGGCTCCTTGCCCTTTCTCTTTCTGGAAGGGGTGGAGCGAGAGCAGAAAGATTTTTGAGCTTCAATGCCCAGGCAAGGAGGAGCCATCTAGGAAAATATCTCATTAGGAATGATGAAAGAAATGGAATTCTCCTCAGCAATAGGCCCTTTAATAATTTCCCATAAAGGAGAAGTAAGGAAGCTCTTGACCCAATTAAACTTCTCAGGTGTAGCAAGCATGAGAGTAATAAAGTTAAACCAACTTACAGGGATATCACACTTGAGAGATCCATTGGAGGCAGTGTCCTTCTGAATATGAGGAGCAAAATAACTTTCCCAAAGCTCCAAGCCTTGTTGGGAAAAGCCCTGCTTTGCAATATGCACATCAGGAATGGACACAAAAGTTCTCACCATTCCCACCTAGAGGTGTGCCTCATTTGGGGAAAGAAGATGTTGATCCTCTAACATCCAATCTTCATTTTCAGCAGCCACATTACTTGAATCCATGGGGCTCCCCACCGTGTCCTCAGCATCTGAGTTTTCCTCATCATCATCACCCAAATAGTTCTATAAAATGTTCTGAAGACCTTCACCAATGCCAACCCCTTGGGGTCCAGCAGCCACACCCTGATCCTCAGCAACCACAGGCTCAGCATTGACAGACTCATCATCATTAGACTCCCAGTCTTGGACAATGACAGCACCTGTAAATCCACTTTTAACATCCTGTGGTGGGAGATTTTGATTGTCTACAGGCATGTCTTCACCAGGGGCAATGACAGGGCCTTGAACAGGAGCAGCAGCAGCTTCCCAGGGGCCCCAACCTTCATTATTGTCACCTTCAGGAGCAGGATCCTGCACAGGGGCCAACCACTGACCCCAACCACCCCAGGAGTAGGGGGAGGGGGAGGAGGGGGAATCTGGGGCCCGAAGACAGGTGCAGGATGTGGGTCCACATTGTCATCTGGAAGTGGGTCCTCATCAGGTGCCCCCCCCCAAGCAGGTCACTTTGCAGCACTTCAACAGAAAAAGTCCAGGACTCAGACTCCACCAAGTCGCCAATGGTAAACCTTACACTCTTGGGGATTTCAACCAGGTCAGTAACACGAATCTTTGCAAGAATCCTACCTTTCTGGTCCGGGTCCCTCTCCCACAAAAGAACTTTCCCAATATCAGCAAAAACTACATTTAGATCCTCAGTATGCCAGTGGTCTAATGGCGGACCAACTAGCATCACCCAACATTCATTATTGAATTGAGCCCTCCTCCAGTTTTCCCCCTCATTGTGCTTAACGAAATAAACATGCACATCTTGAAACGGAATGGGGCTAGCCACAATGAGCCTATCCCGATCATTGACATGGTGAAACTGCACATAAGCAGACCCAAAGGGACAAGCCTGGACATCTCGAAAGTGAACACGAACCTCATTGTTGAGGAAATCAACCAGGACATCACGAATATTCAAGAACGGGACTGGACCAAGGGGAGGGGATTAATGGTAGCAATAGCATAACGTTCATGCGACCTCGACCTTCGCGGCACCACCACCCTTTTGACACGATTCCGCCCAGCCACCTGCATAACTTGGAAGCCATTTGGCAAGAAAGGAGCAGGATCAATCGGGATGTTCGCCATTTCAACACTCTTCGCCGGCGACGAGCAAGAGGGGAATGGGGTTTCTGTAGATGGGGGAGTTGAGGAGATAGGGGAAATGGCAGTTGTTTTTTGCAAAGAAATGGTGAATTCGTGAAAACTGTTGTGAACGATGGGCCGAGAATGGGTACTTTCCTGGGCCTTGAACCACCCCTTGTAAGAATTGTCGGGCCAAATGCATTCTGGGAAGGAAGGAAATTTTAGAAAGGGAATGAGACCAGGTAGTTTAAATGTCGCGCGATTGGCGCCTCCTGATGACCCAACCGGCGTTACAACTGGTTTAAAACCGCCATCAGTGAGCACCTGTGCATAGGATCTGTCATGAATGCTTGATTTGAAATCACACTTATTATGTTCAGCTGACACAGGCGAAGAAACCGCAACAGGATTTGGAAATTTGAGCCGATGGAAAACCGAAACACCAATATTGCTAGGCTTCATCGAAGGAGATTTTTTGGAATTTTCCTTCTTGTACGTGACAACTTTCCATTCGCCAGCAGATTCTTTATAAAACTCCTTTTCTTCATAAATCCAATTTGGCCCCCCATTACCCCAAAGGTTGACGTGAATCACAAACGATTTACATGAAAACTTTGAAATATTGTAGATTTCAAAACCCACCGCCCGTGACGCAACTGAGAAACAAAAAGTTCTATCTTGCAGAAGCTTCACTTGGAATTTAGAAGCCTGACCACCAAAGCACGCTTGGAGTGCAAGACTAACCGTATGGAAATCCAATTTAAAATTTGCTCTTCCAAAAGAACAAACCAGATAAAAAGGTCTCTTCCTGAAACCACCAAGGAAATTAACTTGATGCCTGAATTTATCAAAAATCTTCCTCTCAAAATCCAGCCCTAATGAAAAATCCAGGGCAGGTCGACTCAAAGATTCATCCTTGATAGCACACACCGAAGGGAGGTTCTCGGTGAAATTCAGCGCTTTTGGCACTATCTTCTCAAAATTGGTGGAAAACTTCTTAACCAAAGGGCTGGGTAAAATTTGAGCGCCGACGACAACCCTCTTCACCTGAAGATCAATAATACCCGAGGCCACAACCTCACCTTGAATCAAGTATCTAGCATCAATCACTACCTCATTGTGGTTGAGAAGCACCAGCCTTTTAGAACTCGGAAAAAGCATCAAAAAACCTTTAGAAGGCTCAAGATCATCGGTCGGCAAAGAGGAGCAAAGGGCATGCCATTTAAAACCAGTATCCTCATCTGTTCCAGAGATGGTAGGAGATCTACCAAGAAAACCAGATGAAGGATCCAGAGAATCATTAACACGAGAGAGATGAGAGGGGAACCTCGAAACAGATCCAATAGAGATCTTCTCCCCATTTTCCAAACATCTACCCTCAAGGGGAGCCTTTGGCGTTGAGAAGAACAAGCCAAGAATCAGCCGAGAGAGCGAGAGAGCCTTCGAGAAACTTACCACCCGTGGTCACACCAGAGTAGGTGATCTTCCAACAACCCCCTGAGGAATCCATGCAGAGCTTTGCCGGTGAGACGCCGGCGAAAGCCGGAGGCCGACCAACGGTCACCCCAGAGGAGCCTCATGCCTCGGGAATCGTATCTACTTCAGAACTTTTTGAAGAAGTGCATTTAAATGGGATTATAATCATCAGAAAAATCCCATTTAAATCATGGAGAGATTATTTGACCTACTCCACCTACCAGTACCAGTTCCACACTTTGTCCAATACAAATTTATCAACTTCCTTCACAAGCCTTCATTTGATCAATTTTCTCCAAACCAAAGCAATCTTGATTCAAACCAACTCCAAACACCACCAAACCTTGTCAAGTACTACTCCACAGCAACATCACCCCTCCTGGTCATGTGCACTATAGCACTACAGTACCTAGCCCCTCCCTTGTCCCATGCTCTTGAAAGAGAGAGAGAGAGAGAGAGAGAGAGAGAAGCAATCTTGCCAAAATCTTTGTAATAAAAGGTACAGCAGCTACACCACTCCCCATCTCCCTCTCTGGTCGAGCTACAGGCCCCACACCACCCCCAGCACCTCCCCTCTCGCCCAATGGACAGCCCCACCTGGCCCTTGTCCTAATGGACCTTGCCCACACCCTCTCTTGTTTATAAGGTCACAAGCCACCCCAGCTCACCCCTCTGCCCTCATTTCCCCCTCTCCCCTCCACTTACCTCCCTAGAACTCCATCTCCCTCTCCCTTGCTCTTCCTTGCTTGAGAGAAGGAGAGAAAGAATCTTCGGCCTCCTCCATGAAATTGAGCATAGCTCCACCTCTTGTGCTCCTCTGGCCCTGCATGTCATCTTACAGCACTCGCCTCCTCCTCCTCTGTCTAATCCTGGCCTTTTCTTCGACATGCAAACACCCCTGTGGCCACACCGACGAGCTCCGTCGAGCTCCCTCTCGGTCGTTGTCGTGCGAGGACCTCCCCGTCTCCAGGACCGCTCGAGCCGACCCTCCCCGAAGTCGCCGTCATCGACCGTGTCGCCCCCTCGCCTCCCCGGCAGTCCCCGAGCCCTCAATGAGCCTTCCTGCGTCTCCCTCTCCACCAGCTAGGGTTTCTTCGCCGGCGAGCTAGCCTCGCGAAGATGACGCCCCGCGTCCATCAGATCTAGCCAGATCCGACGGTCGGGAACACTCGGTACCCCTATTGGGGATATGCTATATGGGTATCCTCATAGCATGTCTCCTATCCGGATAAACCGGGTGGCCCACAGTTGGTAGCATGGCCCATGGCCTGCTGGGCGGCCCAGTTAGATGGATCTAGAAGGGAGGCCCATGCCGGATAAAGGAAGGCTACGGTGGAGTCACCAGCATACCCGGAGCCTTGGAGTGCAAGATACACAAGACTAGTAATAGACGGTGTAGGACTCTGTAACCTGTCCGGCTAGGACTTTTCCCTGTAACCCTAGGACCTAGCGACTATATAAGTCGGGCCTATGGGAGCCTTTAGGGCACAACCTAGTATCGATTCATACAACCTCACACAACGAACCTATCTATGTAACTCGGCGTATTGCCCTTATAGTGATTTATAGCAGGAGTAGGATTCCGCCACCATCGTGGGATCTGAACCTGGGTAAGCTGTGTTACCTGCATCACAACCGTCCTCCTTCCCCCACGTCTCTAAACACGCACTATGAGGACCCCTCCATGGCATACTCGTCGGCAATACCACGACAGTTGGTGCCCGCCGTGGGGCAAGAGGCGCTTTAGGCTCTTCAGCGGGCGAGGACCAAGGTCTTCGCGGGAATCGGCGAAACCGTGGCCATCGGTCGTGTTCTCTTCACCGGCAACATTCCGATCGTCCCTCCTGACGAGTTCTGGATCCCGGCGAAGACGAACCCTATGCGGTGTTCGATCGTTCCTATCGGAGACATCCACCTCTTCATCGGCGAAACCGACTCGAACACTAGTTCCCTGGGAGTCGGAGGAGCATCAAGGCCCGCACGGACCGCCTATGGGAAGGATACGTTCGCGGAAGGATCGATGAAGGATCTCTCTTCGGATTTTGCCGGCAAAGATCGGAAAAATTCAAGGCCCACCCAAACCGCCCCTTGCAGGATATAAAGGTGGAAGATCACTGCAAGTCCGCCGGCTTTGCCCGTGCATCTGGACAGCAGAGATCCAAGTTCATCGGCATGGTTACCATCTTTGATCTGGCGCGCTGCATTCAGAGAGAAGGCGAAAACCCCCGCGATTACCTGGCCAGGTGGCTCCGTATACGAGCCGATCTGGCCCACTACCCCGATGATAACGCTTTGAATCACTTCGTGGAAGGACTGGACCGTGCCACGCTTCTCCGACATTCTTTAAGACGGCAGCAGGCAACAAGACGCCTTACCCTCAAAGAGATGGTGAGCACCGTCAACAACTACGCGGAAGCTGATGCAGCAGCCCAGATGGCGCTTGCGCTCAGGGACGGAGAACCAACGATTCAGCCACCGCCGCCTCTGGCCGCCATCGTCGCAGCGGCACCACCACCTCCAGTCATCGTCACCGCCGTTGCACCTCCACCACCCGTCATCGAGGAAGTCCTGGCACCCTCTGACTCTGTCATTAACGCACTTTATGCCGATTTTAGTACAGATTCAGACGAGATAGATTTTAGTCCAGAAGAGCTAGACTCCGCTATGCAGGAGATGGAGGAGGAGTACTCGCGCAACAAGCAAGCCAACAACACCGTCGCGTCTCGAGGGGTGTTCGTCACCATTGGGACGGCGATGGATGAAGATCAACCCGGACGAGCTCGACCTACAGCGCTGGAAAAGGGGAAGGGGCCACTTATTGCTGCTGACGATGATCGCGCAAAAGTCATGCCTCCTCCGCCTAACCCAGTATAGCAGCCGCGGGAACTTGGCACCTGCCCGAGCAACAACAACACCGCAAACTTGACGCCTCCAGCATCTACGTCTGCAGCAGCCCAAGTTACTCCAGCTGATAGAGTGATGTACGGCAATCTCCTCGTCGAGCCAATGAACATTGATCATATCCGGAACGTGACCCAGCTTGACGACAAGCGCCAGCAGCTGCTGGAGGAAGCGCAGGCCATCGCGGAGCAAGGCGCTAAGCTAGATCGAGATCTGGTCAACACGCAGAAATCCATAGAAAAAGCTAGAGCAATGGAGGCCGAGTACAAGACTTTGCTGCAGCAGCAGAAGGCTAAGAAAGCTCCGGCTTGCGTCATCAACGATCCTGGTGTACAGCGCAACCTAGGATGGGCTCCCTCGAAGCCGGCACAAGCCAAGCCATACATTGACAGTGAAGCCAAGCAGGTGATGCCCACCCCACTCCTTAACCTCGTCGTCGCCAAGACCCTTCTGGAGTAGGATAGATCGCCCGAGGCAGTGGAACAGGTCTATGACCTAGTGGCCAAGGTGGTGAAGCAGCAGGAAAATGCCACCTCTTAGAGGCTTGAGTCTAACCCAGCGCTCTGCTAATCTAGCCAGTACAAGCCACCAAGGGACAGATCTCCTCTTGATGTCGGGTCCTAGACGGGTTCATCAGAACAAAGACGGAGGGATGTGCGCAATAGGAAGGATGCTATCCCCATATCCTCCGACCATAGAGAAAAGGCCCGACCTCTTCGCCCATCGCCACCACCCCGATCCCCCCGACATCGCGAAGACTACAAGGCTCACCATCGTACAGATATGCCCCCACCAAAGCAGTGCGGCATCGTCATCCGCGACAACGTGGAGCAGACCCGTCATGACGGAGAGCGCAACCAAGGACACAAGAGCAGGTCACGCCATGACCCTCCGCGTCCTACAAGCAACCGTGGCAGGCGTGAGGCGTCGCAGGAGGGTAACAGCAAGAAGGCTAATCCACCGCCACCTCCGCCTCCGTCACCACCAAGCAGTCACCATGGCGGAGGAGTCCCGCGTTGTTCACGCAGCCCATCCCCTGTTGACAAGAAGAAGAACCCGGAGCCATACGATGCATGTTCGCGGATCGATAAGATCCACGAGACCTGGGAAGGACCATACCTGGGACCACGTTGCTTTGGACCTGCAATATAGTCCACAACTTACCCTAAAGGTTTCCGGATTGGCAAGACCATCAAGCCCTATGATGGCACCGCCAAGCCAGCCACATGGTTGCAGGACTCTGGCAACACGGTGGAGATTGCCAGAGGCAACCCCCAATGTCGCCATCAAGTACCTCCCATTAATGTTGGCAAGCACCGCCCGTCAATGGATCGCCGACTTGCCGGAGAAATCTATCTACAACTGGTTGGACATGCAAGAAGCATTCACCAAGAACTTCGAGGGTACATACAAGCGTCCCTGCACTGTGGGCGATCTACAGCGGTGCGTGCAAGAGAAAGACGAGACATCTCGCGCCTACCTCTCTAGCTGGCTGGACATGAAGAATTCCTGCGCAGGAGTGCACGCTCAGACCGCCATGGCCGCCTTCATCGATGGGTTGGAAAGGGGCACGTTGCTCCGGAATAAGCTGAAGCGCTTACAGGACAATCACCAGCTTGAATTGAATCAGATGATTCAGTTGGCTAGTGAGTTCGCAGCTGCCGACGACGATGCTCGCGGCTCCTTGCCGGCAACAGCCATTCCAACTCAAGCTCGGAGGAACAGAATACAAAGCGGAAAACCGCTCCAGAAGAAAAGCAATCTACCGACATGGTCGCTATGACTTTTGTAGGACGAGGTGAAGGCGGACAACGTGGCCGAGGAAGGGGAGCTCGTCATGGGCAACAACGAGGAAATGAAACCACCTCGGCACCGCTCCGCGTTCCCCAAACCTACAAGGAGTACCGTGATATGCCGTGCCTCGTACACCTCGATGCCAACAGAAAGGCCACCCATACCAATCGACAATGCAAGTTCGTCAACGACCTCAAGGAAGACCCGGAGTCCGGCTACAAGCAAAGACGGAAGAACAGACCGCGAGGCAAGGGCAAGGGGAAGAAGAAGGAGGAGGAGTCCAAGGAGTCAAGTGACATGGACGAGGATGTTGATCCCAAGCACGACGACAAGGGCAAGAACCCCTTCGCAAAGAAGGCACCAGTCTACCACACTTTCCTTGGCACCCCCACCGTCCGACAACAGAAGACCTCTCTGAGGATCCTGATGGCCACTCTCCCCCCCCCCCCAGTTCCCCAGTACCTGCGCTGGTTGGAGGTTTCAATAACTTGGGACAGGACGGACCACCCAGATCTCATACCTACGGAGAATCAGTACGCCATGGTCATCAACCCCTTGATTGACGGCGTGGAGTTCACCAAGTGTATGGTGGATAATGGAGCAGCATCAACATCATGTACCTGGATACACTGCAAAAGATGAACTTGACGGAGGCTAACCTAAGGCGGACCAACACCATCTTCCACGGCGTAGTTCCTGGTCGGGAGGCTCGGTCCCTTGGGTGCATTACACTTCAGGTTGCCTTTGGCGATGTTAACAATTACCACCAAGAGCGCATGACCTTCGAGGTAGTCCCCTTCAAGAGCGTGTACCATGTCATATTCGGCCGCGACATATTCCACACGTTCATGGCCAAGCCATGCTTCGTCTACAAGAAGCTCAAGATACCCGGACCAAACGGTGTCATCATCGTATCCGGAAGCTTTACCAAGGCAAGGGACTGCGAGATCAATGAAGCAGCCGTTGCAGAAGCTGTCCTCTACATCGAAGAATTCAAAGAGATCCAGAGCAAGGTCGATGACTCAAAGATGCCTGCGTCAAAGAAGCAGATCGCCCAAGACGCTGGCAATTTGTCGTCAGCTGGTGCAAGCCTGTGTCTCCTCGTGTGCTCGTACCCGGGTTGATTCCCCCTGGACAGCCCACTCCCCTTGCAGATCTGGCCCGATGACCCCACTCTCCCTTCTCCTTTTTGTTTTCCACCAGATCTGTTTTTATCCATTTGGTTTAAATCATTTTGAAAATGCAAAATGAAAGAAAATGGCTAGATCTAAAATTCCTAAGGTACCTGGGTGTCTTATCTAACATAAAGATCCAGTTTTGTACCAAAGCAGTGTCTAAATTAATTCTGATAAATTCCCTACTAAGACCTGTCCAGAACACTAAACAAATTCTCCAGAAAATTGTACAAAACCAATTAACCCAAAACCAATTGGGGATGAAAGGTACTGACCATACCTTTCATATCCCACTAGGCCCACCTTAGTTTGCTTCTTAGATTATTGGTGACAAAAATAACAAAATAAAGCCATTTCTGACTTTAGTAATTTCTCTAGGTCAAACCAAATGAGGTTTTGACCTAATTCAAACTCCCCCTAGACACACATAAACCTATCCTTCCTAATCCAGTATCTCATATTTTTATGAGCATTTGTTGGATTTTAATGAATTAAACTCTTCTATGCAAGGTTTATTCACTAATAAAATCACCCCAGTAGCTTTGCAACTCCAAAAAGGTTGATTCCAATTTCTACAGAAAGGTATTCGTAGTACCTAACATGTGTCCTTCGAATCATCTAAAAAGCTTCTATAAAATAAATCTGATGAAAACAAGAAATCCCAGCCTGTATTGCCTTTGGAAATTTCTCAAGGGCATTCTGGTAACTGTTTTGAGGTAAATCCAACTTCTCTTGATTTAGTCCATCAAATATTACCTTTTCACCCAAGGAAATAATTTTTGTAACTCTAGAGAAGTTCTGGTGAATTATTTCCTTAAACTAGAGCTTTAACCACTATAAACTTCATTATAAATCCTAGGAAATTGATAAAATAGTGAAACCACTTTTGTTGGCTTCATATTATCAATACCTATCTGGTGGTATCATTTTTATACAATGGTATCATACAGATCAAGTCCTTGGTCAAAACCCTCTCTTAGGTAGTTCCTAGATTTCAAATCCAAAGGGATTCTTTCCCTAATGCCTCCAAAGCTTCTTCCAATCCAAACAATCAAACCACCAACATCCTACAGATCCATATCTTGTAGTTATCCTTTACTTGTTGTATGGTTTGATGCTTGTATGCCTTGTATTGATTGGTGTATTGTTTGTTTGCATGTGTACTCGATAACGGCGATAGTTGTGATTGTGTGACGCCGGGAAGAAGGAAGCATCGGGGTTATCTTCTTATTAATTGTATTGGTATTCTGGTTATCTAATGAAGTCAAGGAAATCTCGCCGGTCACAGGCAAGCCACCATTCTGAAACTCCTATATTAACCTACTTCTATTTATCAACTGTTTTATATCTCGTTTATAAATTGCATGATCACACGCATGGTTTGTTTCAAATAAAAGTGCGTGAGTAACTTGGCTCCTCCAAGTTATGGATGAGTGTCCATTAGGATACCTACTCTTTTTCACCTATGTTTACCCCTTTAGACTGAGGCAAAGATGATTAGCATCTTCCCTCTTGGAACCCGCGGATTTTCCAAGATAAAACTATTTTGGGTTTTTACCCTATCACAAAGTTTTCAAAATAAAACCCTTGGGAAAAAGGCATCGTTCTCGAGTGGAAGTTTTACTAAAAGAATATATGAGGAGGATGAAGACAAAAGATAATGAAGATAAATATACGTAACGGAATGTTAAGTAAGAGAAAGAGAAGGGATGTTCTAAGCCAATGTCCGGAACAATTTATCCGTGCAACCACATTACTCCAGGCGCTGGGGCTTAGCTCATAGTTGTAATCCTTAGCCAGGGCTGCTTGTACTTGCTTAACGGGAGCAATCCCTGGAAGCCCGAGTGGACTCTACCTCAGGTCTGCAGATCTGAGGCCTCCATCGCCCGCTACGGTGGAAGTGTCGGTGCAACAATTGGGTCTCCCGCGGACGGTATGTTTTAGGCATAGGGAAGGAAGTGGAGTCATATAATGCCAAGCCGAGGGTTTGGGTATATGGAAGTGCTGTAGGGAGGACTAAAGCCATAGTACCGCATACTCATTCCGGGGAGAACAAACCCAAAAGGAAGAGCCGCCTTTGCTAGGGATGGACAAATGAAAAGCTAGGTTTTATTATCCGAACCCTCGTCTACAGTGTGTAGCGGGCCGTGGTTAAATCCCGGTGGATGTATTGATTCTTGTGGGTAAAGTGCACAAGCTCTGTAGAGTCTAATCTATTCGAATAGCCGTGTCCATGACAAGGACGGTTGGAATGGCAAGTTCTAGGAGGATCCTTCGGTTAAGTCATGATGAAATAAAGTTTGGTTTTGACCAGAAATGGTCGAAGACATTTAAAAAGGGGTTTTCAACAAAACTGTTTTAAATCTTTTTAACAAGGACGTGGAGATGTCCGGATTTTCTAAAAGGAGGCATATTTCATAAAAACTCTTTTTCAACAAAGATATAGAGATGCCAATGTTAGGTCTTTCAAAAGCAACTATAGTGTAGAGGTATCTCGCCACAGCCAAATATGCATTATCCTTGTTACCCTTGTCTCGGTGGTTTGCGAGAATATTCAAAGTACTCATCAGCATTGTCCCTGGCTATTTACCTGGCCAGATTGCAGATTTTAAGAAGGAACGAAGGTGTTGACATCTATGCGACCTAGGCCGTCTTCCCAGTCAGTTGCATGTAGATTAAGACACGGGCTCTACGCTGAAGACTTCCGCTATCTGTGTTGTAATCGCCATAATGGCCCTTATGTAAGTTTTGTACTCATTACTGTATGGATGTTGTAATGATACTAGTCGGTTATGCTCACGGCTCACTGATCATGGGAACATGAATTGTATGCATAACAGGTATTCTCGGACCGTAAATCCGGGGTGCCACATCTGCCCTAGATTCGGGAAGTTCCTCATCCTCTACCACGACCGCCTCCGCGCCTTCCTCGTCCTCCAGATCTGAATGTTACATTGACAGAAGCGTTGTCTGGAGCCGGCTTTTCGTCCGAGGTGTTTTTGCGCTTCTGAGTTTGTTTTGGTTGTTTGGCCGCATTGGGATTGGCCAGAATATTTAGCAGCCCTTCTGAATCATCATCGGCGTCAGCGTACTTTCTTGACGTCTCTATCATTTCTCCCAAATCTGTGACGTGGTCACGCTTTATCCTATGATGTAAAAGTCCGACTGGAAGTCCTGCAATAAAAGCTTCTATCGCAGTTTGCTCGTTTACTCCTTCGCAGGAGTTCTTCGTATCAATCCAGCGTCCGAGGTAATCCCGGCAGGTTTCTCCGGGTCTTTGGGTGCAATGCTGCAAGTCTCCGACTATGCAGGGCTTCCTGTATGTTCCCTCGAAGTTTGAAAACAACGCACTCTACATATCATACCAGTTATGAATTCAATTCTCTTGCAATTCATTAATCCATGATCGAGTCGTTTTCCTCAACATCAGTGGGAGATATCGAACTACAACCAGGTTGTTTCCTCCTTTAGCGATGCAGCAAGCCTGGAAAAAATCCTGGAGCCAAGTATCTGGCCGAGCTGCGCCGTCATAGGGCTGAATATGTTTAGCAATGCCAAAGTCAACCGGAAATTTGGTCTGACATATACGTGAACCAAAGCATTTGGGTCCCACGTACACATATTCTTCCTCGTACCGCCACGCTTCTATGTTTGATTCGATGCGATGGCGAGCGTCGTTTGGCGGGAGAGATCTGCGCCTTGGAGGCTCGCGGTTTCTGCGCGGTGGAGTCGGATTTCTGCTTCTTCTCTCACCATTGCCGCCTCCACACCTGCAGCTTCCATGGCTACGACGTGATCCTTCATGGTCGTTGCTGGGAGGCGATGGTGGCCCTGGTGGATTATTTCTGGCTGGGTTTCTTGGTGGTGGCGGTGGAGCTTCATTATGCTAACTCTGATGCCTGTTCCTTCGGGCATCGCCCCTACTAGATTCAGGACGATCCGGATCATCTCTTCGTCCGGCGTTACCATCCGGACGGCTCGATGGTGGCATCCTTAGCCGATCTTGATCCTCTTGCTAGCGGCGTGTTTTCGGGTCTTCTCTATAGAGATTGTTTTGCCAACGATGGTCCTGATGAGGAACCATTGCCCTGATGGCATCTTCGGATGCAGCCGGAATAACCTTTGCCCAGTCATGTGTCGGCCTGCGAGAGTGGCCGTTTGAGCCGGTTCTTGAATTTTATTCTTCTCCACAGGGACGATAACGCTGAGTCGTATCCCTGCGAAGCCTTATGTCAGCGCTTTGGTCAGCGTCAGTGTGGCAAAACTCGGATTTTAAGGCCAGTTTGCCACTAAATGACGATGTTGTCTTCTGCTGCTTTAATCCTTTGGCCAGCAATGCGACACACTGCTGGACCTGCTAGGGAGACAGATTGTTGGTGAGGATGGCTCGAGCAGCGGCAGCGTTTTCTACCGGCGTGCTATATACTCGGAACTACTCTCCATCTTTTCCGTCGAATAAATCTCTGTGGATATCCGGATTCTTGTTATCAAGAAACGGACCTCCCCTTGTTTTCTTTGGATGTCGCTTGAAACCTGACTGATATCTGGTAGGATCACTGTCTAACTGTTGTCTCATCTTGACGAGGCGTGTGGCCTCTTCAAGTAGAAACAAGCGGTGCTTTTCTAGGTCCTCAGCCCTTTTCTCCAGCGCCTCCGGCATAAGATCCGAAGCCGTTGGGATTGGAATTGTGAGAGCATCTCCGTAAATTTCACGTGCACCTTTGGTGACAATGTTTCCATCCATAGGAGGATCGATCGGGGTGGGATTAATCGGATCTCCGTCCTGATTCTCCATCTCGATCTCTTCATCAACTTTTTCTTCGTTGATTTCCTCGACGTCCGGCTCTGCCGGTGTCGGATTCTTGTTCTTCTTCTTCTTCTTCTTCTTTGACCGCCCAGTAGCCTTAACGTGCATACCAGTGGCAAAGACGGCTTTTGGTCCGGTACCAGGGGATAAACTTTCGTTGGTACTTTCCGTCATGGTAGGTTTGTGGACCTCGGAGGAATCTCTGGTATCCATGTCATCCTATGAGGTGTAGCTTTTATCCATGCTATCATATGGACTAGGAGGAGTTTTCGGCTCACCTTGCGCTTGTCTGGAGACGTGCTCTTGCTCGTACTCCTCTATCTCTTTATCGATATCTCTAAGTTCCTGCGACGTGATTGACTCTGCTGGGGAGACCGGTAAGTCGGTGTTTTCTTCGGTTGCGTCTAGGACCAAGTCGCTACCAGCTCCATCATCGACAAAGTCGGATCCAGTGCTTATCTGGTATACGAAACAATGCTTCTTCTTGTTCATGTTCTTGAGGTACTTGTATAACTTGGTTTCCGCTTCGACGTCAGCAAAGCTGGATCCGTGGTGGATGTATTCTTCGTCTGTGTATCCGATTTCGCTAGAGAGAGAGGATCTGGATTCTTCTTCCACATGTTCTTCCACTTCAGGAGTGGTAGGGTGGGTTTGATTTTCTTCGGGATCCTGAACTCTTCCGCCTCTGCGGACAAAGTAGATCCGGATTTTTCTTCCGCCATGGTCATCACCTCAAGGGTGGGTTGGGCGGGTTCAGCGAACCCGAGATTAATATCGATCTCACTGATTGACATGATCGTGTAGGTCGTCACGGGCTCCGAAGCCAGAATCCAAGTCTCATCAAGAAGGATGAGAGGGACATCACTGGCGTATACCACGCGACCCATGGCGATTGTTTTGCCAATTCCTGCACGCGCAGATTCCGTCTAGAACGATGCTCCAAAGGTCACCTGCCCCACGGTGGGCGCCAACTATCGTCGGATTGTCGACAAGTACGCCATAGGGGTCCTAGTGGAGTTGGAAGGATGGGGTGTGAGACGTCAGATGTTCCAGGAGCGGTGAGCACAAGTTTACCCAGGTTCAGATCCGACTGTGGTGATCGGATCCTACTCCTGCTATCAACCCAGTAATATATCGGCGTAAGCCAAATGTTACAATGGATTACAAGAGAGGTTTCTTCTATGCGAGTTGGTTGTGGTTGTGTATTGAGTTGTGCCCTAAAGGCTCCCATAGGGCCAGTTTATATAGTCACCGGGGCGTAGGGTTACAGGGAGAGACCTATCCGGCTACGTTACAGAGTCGGTAACTATGAACAGCTTGGACTACAAGTAATACTACAGGCATAAGTCGGTAACTCTTCTGGGCCTTATCGTAGCCGGAATTGGCTCCTCCTCTTTCTCTGACTGGGACACCCATGAAGCAAAGCTCTAACCCGTTGGTGGACCACCCTGGTCAGTGATTCCTGTGGGTATACCCGAAAAGTATATCCCCAACAAGAATATTGTAGGTTTTACTTTTGTAGCTGTTTATATTACTGGGTATTGTAAACAATGTTCTGATTGTAAGAGATGTTCTAATCTTGGTTGCCAATGTGAATTCAAATGTGATTTGGGCTCATTTTATGAATTATTGATTATTTACTGCCTGGAACACCTGACTGGTGGGACCAGATTTTAAAAATAAAAAAATGGACAAAAATGTTGGGCCAAAAAATGCCATAGCCGAAAATGGGCTGAATTTTTGGGTTTGGCCTACAAAATAACTACACCGTAAATGCCAAATTTATAAAATAAAAAGTTTGGAATTGTTGGGCTTGGCCCATGCAGAGCACCTTGTTGGATTGGCCTGAATTTGATCTACAAGAATTTCCACGTAGGATTAGCTTGCGTGGACGCTTACGTGGACATGCTAGATAGACGGTGACCAAACCATCTATATTGGTCATAGTAGTCGATGATCAATGCACATGAAAGGTCTTTATTGTTTGTTAGTGACTCTCAGCTTTTGACCATCTGCTTTTGGTCACAACAAGGTCACAAGTGGAGAACAGTGACCATTTAGTGACCAATCTGGAGGGTAAAAAATTACCATATTTCTTGTAGTGAAACCTTGGATAAGTAAAGTATCGCGCGACAAAGGGAATCAGTATCGTATGTAAATGGTTCATTTGATCACTAAGTAATCATAGAAATATGTGGGAGCCATATTAATTTCTAGATTCCTCTATTGGTTATTGATTGGAGAAGTGTTTCGATCATGTCTGCATAGTTCACGAACCATGGGGAGACACACTTACAGATTCGATGTTGTTTAGTAGATATGGAATGTGAGTTGCAGACCGTATGTTGTTTGGAGTCTCGTATTGGATCCAGGACATCATGAGGAGATCTGGAATGATCCGGAGAATATGATTCATATAAGAAAAGTCCACTTTTAGGGTTCAAAAATGTTTTCGGTGTTTTCACCAGAATCTTCTAGAAGGTTCTAGAAGGTCCACCACCCTAGAAGGGGGGCACATGGATGCACCATGCCCTAGTGGGGCATGTGGCATGGTGCCCTAGGTCAAGTTGGCCAAGGCTAGGAAGTGGGAATCAAACTCTAGTTTGAATAGTCAAAGTCTAGTTTGAAAAGTCAAATCCCAAATTTTCAAAGTATAAATCCTAGTGGAGGAAGGAGAGGAAATCTAGAGAGGTTTCCCTCTCCCTCCCTAAGCCGTTGGCCAACAAGAGGGAATTGGGAGAGGAGTCGGCCAATAGCTTAAAACAATTAATCAGCTACGATAGGCTAGCTGATAGGCGGATTCCTATGTTGAATTCTAGGTAGGAAGTAACTAAAAAATCCTAGATTATTTTTGATTTAGTACATGATAGAGGATATGGAAACCAAGTCCTTGGTCAGGGCAGAGCCACCATTAACCCTCTTGACGCACTTGATCAGCCTGGTGTAGCACAAAAGCAGCTGCTTGAGGGCCGCTTCCAAGATATCCATAGAAAGTGACATCTTTGTGCACTAGCTCGATCGCAAGCTTCCATCGGCTAGCGAAATCCTTCACCAGAGGCTCCATGTCGCCAATGTTAACCTTTTCCAAACTTGAAGCAACATCTTCCTGAAGGGAATATGCCCGAGAGGCAATAATAAAGTGGTTATTATTGTATTCCTTGTTTATGATAAATGTTTATTTTGCATGCTATAATTGTATTAATATGGAAAAGTTAATACATGTGTGTTCAATAAACAAAAGGAAGTTCCTAGTTATGCCTCTCTAATAAACTAGCTCGTTGATTAACAAGATGATCAAACATTTCCTGATCATGGACATTGGATGTTGTTAATAACGAGGTCACAACATTAGTGTAATGGTGTGATGAACATTCATCCGAAGTATAGCATTACGATCAAAGTCATTGGGTTTATATTGCTATAACATCATACGAAGTTATCCTAGTCCTTAGACCATGATATCATGTCAATCACTAACACCGAAAGAGTATCTTGATAACATCAAACGTCACACCGCAACAGGGTGACTATAAAGATGGGTTTAGTGCTACAAAGGTGTGTTATGTTGAGGCTCATGGATCAAGAGTGGAATTTTTCCATCCCGATGACGGAGAGATATACTCTGGGCCCTCTCGGTGATATCACATTAATTAGCTTGCAAGCAAGTGATTTGATCACTAGAATGTTATATCACGGGAACGAGAAAAGAGTACATGTCGGTAACGAGTTCAAACTAGGTATGGAGATACCGATGATCGAATCCCAGACATGTAATATATCGCGAGACAAAAGGATTGAGTTACATGCATATAAGGTTCGCACGATCACAGAAGTCATCGTTGAATATGTGGGAGTTAGTACGGATCTCCAGGTCCCACTGCTGATTATTGATCGGAGAGGGGTCTCGATCATGTCTAAATTATTCGCGAACCGTAGGGTGACACATTTAAGGGATACCGACACCATTCGGAGCAAATAATATGCCAGAGAAATAAAAAGGAAAGCGCATGAATTTATTTCACTAGACACCGAAACTGTTTCGGTTGAAATTGCTGAAACTGGTTCTGTATGTGAAATTGAAATGTTGTAAGGGGTTTTCTGTGAATGTTTGTTAATTAAAGTAATTAAAAAAATTCTGAATAAATAAATAAAAGAGTTTTATTTAAATGAGAGCTTGCATTAAATTTGGTGGAAATTTAATGCATGTGAGTGGATTTTTGAGTAGAGGCTTTTTAATGGGAGTGGAGTCTTTTCATTTTGAGTCGGAGCTCCACCCACATGAATGTGGAAGAGGTGGGGGAAGCCACCATGGCTGGCGCCATGCCTCTTGGGGTGCCCCCCTCTCCTCCTCTCAAAGCAAACCTCCTCGCGAAGGATCTCTCTCCCACCTTTAGATTTTCCCCATGGTCTCGGATCAGTAAGATACATGTTCCCGGTGGCTTTTTTCTGGAAGGATTTGTTGCTTCCGCTGCTTCGCTGGAGCGAGGGCGCGGAGGTTTTCGAGGTACCCGAACGTGTGTGCGATCACGGATGCACCACTGCTTTGCGGTGCTAGACTTGATGGTGCTGGACCAGATGGACTTCATCACGATCATGAGATCGGCAAGCGTTCGTCTACATCATCCACGAGTACAAACTTGTTAACACTATTCGGTCTTCGAGGGTATGTATTCTATGGATGTATATCCACCTGTTGCTTGTATCTAGTAGATAGATCTTGGTACATAGTTGTTCCCATCATAGGAAAAATTTTGTTTTCTATGTTGCGAACCCTTCAGTGGTATCAGAGCCAGGTTTATGCGTAGATGCTTTGCACGCGTAGTACACATATGAGTATGTGGGCGATGATGATCATTTTATTGCTTCTTAGTTGTACTTTGGATATTGGTGGCATAGTGGGATGAAGCGGCCCGGACAAACTTTACATGTCCTCGCACATGAGACATGTTCCACGCTTGACATGCAACTAGTTTTGCATAAGTGGCTAGCGGGTGTCTGTCTCTCCTACTATAGTCAATATCTAATTTGCAACGAGTTGTCAACAATTAGGTTATCCTCGTTGTGGTTCATGTTCATAGGTAAGAACGGTTCTATCTTCGAAAGCCCTAAGCCACGTAAAACTTGCAATGGATAAATTAGAAGCGTCTAGTTTAGATTGTTGCTGGGCTAGTGTCATTATATGGTGATGTTGTAAGTAGAAGTATAAGTCGATACTCTTACATCACACATAACGTGTAAGTTCCATAGACCTTGGCCTTACACATAGAGGTATGATGGAGATCATACCATGACGCACATGATGGAGATCAAGTGCAAGAACCATATCATTTCACTTATTAACATGTGATGTTTGTCGCATCTTATTGTAACACCCTCGGATCGTCCCTATGCAAGTTTTAGCGCTTCCTGCCAAACCCGCATAGAAACGATTCAAAGGTGCCCACCAGGCACTTGCGTGCGGGTGGAAAACGAAGTAATATCATTACACAATAGTCCTCGATGGAACCCACAAAACATATATACAACAGCGACTCGATGAGTCAAGAATACAGATATACAGTACAAAGATTCAAATCACCTTGAAAACGATACAGCGTCCGATTACGAACAAGATGCAAATTGAGCTAAGAGCCCTGAAGAATAACCAATGGCGTCCATAACCGCCCAAAGCCAAGGAAGGGTAACCACGCTAACGACGCCGATCTCAAAACCTGCTAAAACAAAAGGGTGCCGACAAAGGGCAAAGGAAAAAGAGAGCGGTCAAGATCGAGGCTAGTACACTGAGACTAGAATTCGTGGTCCTCGCCACATAAGTATGGTGGATCAAGCGCAGCGCAACATGCACTAAACAACCTATAGAGACTCGATATAACCCCGGCTGGCCATCGAGAGGATAAGAAAGACCTATTCGGAACCAACCTGATACTACCACCAAACATACCCATCCTGGTATTTCCCCCTCGAGACCAAACGAGGAAGTCAACCGAGGAACTCACACGGTTGGCAGTTTTATTTATTCAGTTATCGTTGCAGCAATTACTAGTCAGGTATAGATAGTCATCCTGATATAATAAGCAGTGGGCACTTTTAGTTAACCATTCCGTTGTAGTTGCAACACTTACTAGTCAGATACAATTAGCATGAGATATCCCAAACCCAGCAGTTGTTGGTACTTTTATTTAGTCATTTCGTTGTAGTGAAGCTGATTACTAGTCATATCGGATACAAGTCAAATTATAACAGTAAACTTTAGTTATAGTTGTCTATGATCGAAAACTGTGCTCCAAGTCGTCCATAACCGCGGACATGGCTTCTCAAAAAGATTTAACTCTGCAGGGGTGCACCAAAGTTTCCACACACACCTACACCCTTGTTGTCAGATCAGGTAGGTACAAGATCACAAAACATACACCCAACGGTATGTCGACGGGTTTCGGACACGACGTTTCCCAGACCCAAAGCAAGCACATGGGGGCCACCCCACTAAGCTACCCGTAACAAAGTCGGCCGGTCTCCGAGACGTACCCAGAGGTTTGTGACAATGGCTATAAATGACTGGGAACCCGAAAGTGTGACTGGGCTTGTCGATACTGCGAAAACATTCCACGTTGGTTCCAAAACAATACAGACGCTCCACGCACAATCGTAAATAAAGCAGTAAAGCATCGCATAAGTACAGGATAGTAATAAAGCCCCAAACTACTTTGTGGCCCCCGGTACAGTACTTTGAAATCAGGTACTAATCGATGGGGGTGCCC
Source organism: Avena insularis (assembly GCA_023614405.1). Classification (NCBI taxonomy): domain Eukaryota; kingdom Viridiplantae; phylum Streptophyta; class Magnoliopsida; order Poales; family Poaceae; genus Avena; species Avena insularis. The sequence continues at coordinate 193,777,753 of CM042695.1, read as the reverse complement.
ACACACCCCACCTGTGGTTAGCGCGCTTGATCTCGAAACAGGTGTCAAGAACTCGGGGTCCTATGGTACACCAGTGAGTGGTTAAAAACCAAATATTGTTTATTACCCACCGGTGCCTCTGCATTATTTACCTACTTTCAATTTTAGTGATTAAAGAGTAATTAAATCCATGATCATCTCCACCATTAAGCATGTGCCAACCACCCAAGAACAGTGGAACATCAACAACGCGAAGCAGCACCTGAGCAAGCAACTACGACTCGCAAGGCTGACTATCTACCAAAAAACAGGTAATAGGAGGTGTCCAAGGCAATATAATGGCTGCAAGGGATATCTCGGATACAAAAACTAGAGCATCGCAACACAGATAGCAATAGATCAATAGGAGGAAATAAAGACTAGAAATATAAAATAGGTAGAAAGAGGGAGAATGCTCGCCTGGAAAACATTGCCGAAGTTTCATCCGAAGATCGGGTTGACACTAGCATCAAATCATCGGCATAGTCCGTGAAGAAGCAAAACACTAGAAGAAACACCGGATGCACTATTTAATACCAAAAGATCGGGCATGATGCATGTATGATGTATGGCATGGCAAAGATGCGATGCAATTAGGCCATATTAAGCGGAACCAGGGTCCGACAATTAATTAGGTGGTTCATGTTGTTTATATACCCTGCAATTTAAATGTTGTCCTATCAAGGCAAAAGATTTCACCGGTTCGATGCACAAATTTAAATGGGACCAATATTAGACTAGATTTGCCCTCATATGGTCTCCGTATTTAATTATAAGGTGAATCGACTATGCAACCCGGACCCATGAAATATGTATGCGAGCATGTACAATTTGATATGCAACAATTTATATAATTTCAATTATTATAAAAATAGGGGGTCTTAGAAAGGGTCACACATGGGGTATCGGCGATCTTGGGGTTCGCCGAGGGATCGGTCTTGAACTCCAGGATCGGGTCTTCGGAAGAAGGACTTGGTGTTCGGCATCATCAGATCCATGAAGAAGGACTCGCGGCCTTCGGGTCTGGATCTGGTAGAAGTTCTTGTCGACAAAACATTACCACAACAGCCTTGGGTCACACGGAAGAATCACTTAATGCATACATCACATCCACAAGGATCTGTAGCTGCCTGTACCAACAACTCAACCGAAATTTGCCAAACCCCAGGAGCACACGCGAGGTAAGCACTTGGACAGGGCCAAAGCAAGCAAGGAGCCTCCCGAATGACGAGCTTGATAGGAGTGACGGGATTGGCGGATGCGGCCGCGAGGTACAGGACATAGGAGAGGGGCGACACAGTCGGTGACGCGCTCGAGGACGGGGGAGGCAAAGTCATCGCTGGCGGGGCAGCCTCGACGGTGACGCGGTCAGAGAGGGGTCAACGACGGAGGCTCGAGCTTGAACGTCAGCAGGATGAGGCGGAGCTAGGCGAGGCGCGCATGATGGCAGGGCTCGCGGAGCTCCACGACAGAGGAGAGGGTAGGGCGGCCGTCCTTGGTGCCGAAGCCGACGGACCCGACGACGCTCGCCGCGAAGGCCGGGGCGCCACAGAGAGGCCGAGTGGTGGCGGGGGCGGCCGCTGGAAGAGCTTGGTGACAGGAACGGAGCGGCGGCGCCCGATGCTTGCAGGGACGGCGAGGTCGAGGGCCTGCAGGCGGCGGAATAGGGGTCGGCAACGACGCGGGTTCTGTGGGAGGAGCTCGCGGGGAGAGGGTGACGAGCCGGAGGCGCACGGCCGAGGAGAGGGACGCTGGGGAGGCGAGAGCTTGCTGCAGGGGAGGGAGGTCGCGGCGGCCAGAGGGAGAGCGGGACCGCGGCCAGAGGAGAGGAGGGCTAGAGGCGGCGCTGCGGCTTAGGCTCGCAGGTCACGGACGCGTCCTGTAGGCGCACAGGGTGGGTTGCGTGGGTTGGTGTGCGTCGGGTAGTGGGGGTGGGGCCAGGAGCGGGGCTAGGGTCGCGTGTGACGGGAGAGAGGGAGCGGGGCTGGACGTGGTCACGAGGGGATCGAGCCCACGGGGTGGGGCCAGGGTTCCATGGAGTGGGTGTGGTTTTCGGTGGTTCGACGTGAAAGGGTTAGAGGGTGGAGGCGGCTGTGGGGAGGGATGTTGCGGGTGTGCTGGGTGGGATTAGGGTTAGGTTTAGAGGGTCTAGGTTTAGGGTTAGGGTTTGTGGGGTGGTAGGTGGCTGCCGGTTGGGCCTTTTGGGCCTGCCGATGGCTGCCTCCCCCACTAAAACTATTTAGGGTTTTATTTTATATATTTATTTTAAAAGACTTTTGTAAATCATTTAGTCAAAACAAAATATCGGGACAATCGGGGTTTGATTTGAAATAAAAGACGGGATATTTAGAAAAGAAATATAGGATTTTAGAAAATAGTTTTAGATAAACGATGCATGATGTCATGATGATGCACAAAGTAGTAATTAGCAAGCGATTTTCTAGTAGTGGTTTTACCCGGGGTGCTACAATTCGACACCACTAACAATGGATCTCGCCCTCGAGATCCGCCTCATGGTTCGAGGAAGAAGGCCAATGATCTGGATCTTCCTGCTTCGTGTAGACCTTCGTGACACCACTAACAATGATTCTTCTCCATCTTGAAGTCGGCGACACCACCAACAAGAGGTCGTTGTCCATGATCGTCGAGAGAACGCTCCGGAGAAACAAAGAAGAAGGTCAAGGTCTCAAAAGTTAAGGCCACCCCAACTTTTGTGGAAGGAGTAAAATTGCATTGATCCACCGATTCAATGTACAAGAGTGAATGATAAGAGTAGTCGGATGGTGATCAGTCCATCGCGCACCCAAAGCATTACTCTACACATGAATAGGAGTATTATGCAACCAAATCTTGGAATTCAGACTGAAGATCTCGACAAATGAGGTTTGGAAGAAAGAAGTGATGCAAAGACTTTATCGGATCTGATGGAGATGAGGTCATCGCGTTGAAAACACCGGAAGATACAAAGAAAATTTTTAGTGAATTTTCGATCCACTAAAAGCTACAACAAAGGAAAGGTCCCTCCGATAGCATGAAGACCAAATGTTGAAGCACCGTTAACAGAGGATGGAAGCGCAACCCTGAAGGTACGACGGAAACCCAACCACGAGAAATCCTGGACTCGAACAAAAGATAAGAGGACAGATTCAAAACACGCAAAGTTAAGGAGAGAATAGCAGAGGAGTAAGAAGTAAAAGCAGACCTAAGCAGATCTATCCAACCGATTTTCCAAAATAGTTTTGACACTCTACGATGTTCGTTAGCTAGGTTAACCTACAGGCTAGACCAGTGGGGTATCGTAACTGCTGAGCTCCGATACCACTCTGTAACACCCTCGGATAGGCCCTATGCAAGTTTTCGCACTTCCCGCCAAACCTGCATAGAAAAGATTCAAAGGTGCCCACCAGGCACTTGCGCGCGGGTGGAAAACGAAGTAATATCAGTACACAATAGTCCTCGATGGAACCCACAAAACATATATACAATAGCGACTCAATGAGTCAAGAATACAGATATACAGTACAAAGATTCAAATCACCTTGAAAACGATACAGCATCCGAGTACGGACAAGATGCAAATTGAGCTAAGAGCCCTGAAGAATAACAAATGGCGTTCATAACCCTGCCCAGGCCAAGCCGAAAGGGTAACCCTGCTAATGACATCGATCTCAAAACCTGCTAAAAACAAAAGGGGTGCCGACAAAGGGCAAAGGAAAAAAGAGAGCGGTCAGTACTGAGGCCAGTACATGGCGAGACTAGAATTCGGCGGTCCTCGCCTACATAGGTATGGTGAACTGAAGCGGCAGCGCAACATGCACTAAACAACCTATAGAGACTCGATATAACTGTAGGCTATCAGAGAGGGATAAGAAAGACCTATTCGGAACCAACCTGATACTACCACCAAACATACCCATCCTGGTATTTCCCCCTCGAGACCAAACGAGGAAGTCAATCGAGGAACTCACACGGTTGACAGTTTTATTTATTCACTTATCATTGCAGCAATTACTAGTCAGGTATAGATAGTCATCCTGATATAATAAGCAGTGGGCACTTTTAGTTAACCATTCCGTTGTAGTTGCAACACTTACTATCCAAATACAATTAGCATGAGATATCCCAAACCCAGCAGTTGTTTGTACTTTTATTTAGTCATTCCGTTGTAGTGAAGCTGGTTGCTAGTCATATTGGATACAAGTCAAATTATAATAGTAAACTTTAGTTATAGTTGTCTATGATCGAGAATTGTGCTCCAAGTCATCCATAACCGCGGACACGGCTTCTCGAAAAGATTTAACCCTGCAGGGGTGCACCAAAGTTTCCACACGCACCTACACCCTTGTTGTCAGATCAGGTAGGTACATGTAACATCCCAAAAATATGAAACTTGGATCATCAAACTCTAATCATCAAAATTTAGTATTAACAAAAACTTTTCTAAATAAAAATATGAAAGCATGCATATGTGTAAGCATGACAATTTGGATTCTTTTGAATTGCCATGATTGTGTGTTTCCTTGATTGTAAAAGGATGCTTAGGTGAAATAAACATCATCTAAACAATCCCCACACTTTTCCCAAAAACAAATAAATCAAAACAAACAAAATAAGGGAATGGTCACTTTGGCCAATTTAACTCCCATGCCTACTTTGGCTATCTCTAACTTTCAGAACTTAACAGAAACTTGTTTGGATCTTTGCACCCCTTTATAGTACTCATAACAAAGTATCAAGGCCCACCTTGTGATCATCCAGAAACATTCAAATGCATAGTTTAAATGACAGTTTAAAATTGAGTCTATATCATATGGGAAGATCCCACTTTTGCAAAAACCACTCAAACAAGCTCAACTTTCAAAACCCAAGCATCCACAGACTCACCAGCACATGCCTAGCACACCCACCAAAATCTTTTCAAAATTCAAAACTTGAATTCATGCGGCCATTTCATCAAACACCTTGCAGATTCAAATCAAACAAAATCAAAACACTATAGTGTGCAGTGTTTTGGGCCTAACTTGTTCCCTCTCTGGACACCACTAGCCTTAGTAGATCATCTAACAACCTAAACTAATCTCTAGCCCCACTGTAAGCTATCCATTGTCATCAATGGTGAGCAGGCCGAGCCTCACCTTGCCACCCACATGTCGACAGGGAGCTAGGAGAAGCACCAAGCCTAGCCAACATGTCTGGGAGCAAGCCAGCACCCCACTACCACTCCCTGTCCCAGCCGCGAGCGATGCCAGCCCCTGGACCACACGCACAGACCATGCCAAGCTACTCTGCAACCATGCCGAGAGCGCGCCCCGTGCGCCACGCTCGACAGACGCCCACAGACCGAGCGCCGCCCTCGCCGCGTGAATACGTGATCACCACCGTCCCAGCAACCCCGTAGACACGCCCATTCGCCGCCGTGCGGACCACGCGAGTTGTGTGTCATTAAAATTTCCGTCGGGCACGCGCAGAGCACCGTAGTGTTTCGACCAATCCACACCGCCCCACGCCTCCCCACCACGCCATTGGGCTTCGCCAGGGAGCACAGCACCACCCCCTACCGTCGCCCACGCCAATAGCCCGCTGTGCCATCGACCACGACGAGCTTAGCTTGCGCCCGTCAGTCCCCTCTCGCCACTATAAATAGAGGCCTCCCCCGCTCGAATTCTTCACACCATTACACTCCCCTCTCACCCAGAACCACCCTGCCTAAGTCCCGGAGCAATGCGAGCAGCGAATCGCCGGAATTTGGCCGGAGCTCGCCGCTGCTGGAGAAGAAGGAAGCCAGCGATTGGATTCGCCCCAGGAGAAGCCGCCGGTACCAGGAGGTTCGCCGTCGTCAACTTTGCCGTTCGCCCGCATCGCCGACCCTCGCCTGAGCCCCGGTGAGCCTCCCACGACCCCCACCTGCCGCGTTAGGGTTCTGCCTCGTCGGCGCTGCCCGACGTGGACGATGAACCAGAGCCGTTGGATTAGAACTAGATCCAACGCACCACGTTGCCCCGTACCGCTTTGCACCCACCGTCTCACTGACGCATGGGGATAGCAACTTAACCAGCCCGCGTAAGCGCTGTGCATAGCAGGCCGGCCCATTAGCAGTTCCCGCGCAGCCCAGTCGTTTGAATTTGGATTTTTCCATTTTCATTCAAACACAGTTCTGTACCTAGTTTCAAAAATCAACCCAGCTCGATTCAGTGAACGAAATTGAATGAAACCAATTTTGTTAGAAAGGCCTGGAAATGCTGAATCCAAGCCTGTTGGATTCAAATCATTTGAATCTATAGATCAACCTTAGTAAAAATAACAAGGCGGAACCTTTTCTGCATTCAAACATTTTTCAAATTTAAACCATAATAGCTTTTGAGTTGATTCCAACTCTCAAAAATCACATTTGATCATACCTTTCAGAATATATAAAAACATATGGGTTTACTTACAGAAATAATGTCCAAGTAATAAAAGGATGCCACTTAGGCATTTCTAGTCACTTTATTTTAATTAAAATAAAAGGTTAAACCTTATTAAATTGTGACACCACTTTAAATCACATTCCCATGTACTGAAATGTGTGGTGATGACATGTGTCAACATGATCCCATGTTTGGTTTGGAGAATATTAAATCTTAAGTAGTTTTTCAATGAGTAGAAATTACTTTTCTAAAAATAAAAGAAATTAAACCAAGCTTTAATCTTGTAATGTTAGTCATGATGCTAGATCATCTATAGGACCCTTTTGTGTGATGATTGAAAATAGTTAAGTATTGTTTGGTGATTGTGTACCTCGTATTTATTTATAGACGCTAGTACCGACAAAGGATACGAGGAAGAAGGAGGATACTACGAAGAAGAAGCCGAGGAGAACTTCAACCACTGCTCTGCACAAGGCAAGCTAACACTTGCAATTATGAGAGTTAAATAACCTATGCAATGCACTAAGCATGCTTGGTTAGACACATTTGATGATACCCAATCCTAGTTTTACTTGCAAGCTTTATACTTTATTTCTTTATCAAAGCTAGTACTTGGAGCTTACTTCAATGAATTTTAGATACTAGAAAGATAATGGAAGGTTGCATAAAGAGCATAAAACTTGGCCTAAGCTAGACAATCTTTATGTCATCCTAAGGCATGAGATTGAACTTAGTTAAACTCCACTAGTTTATCACCCCTCATTAGTACTTACCCCCACTTGTAGATGCTAGTGCTAAGCATAAAACTTGATCAACTTTAGATGGGAATACTTGGTGGAAAAATGGTTATGAAAACCTTGGAATGATGGATCATTCTATTGAGATGTTTTGGACATGTGTTTTTGAACACCAGATGATTTTGGTGATGAAAATGTTGAGGCATGAGCCTTGCCCTTTGTAAAACTGATGGTTGTCTGGATGCGATACCATTCCAATTTTACCGTACAACCACAATACCCGAAAATTGGGTAGGGCTTGACTGGAAACTTATATACCTTAGTATTAGTTCCCTCACGGCCAAGGTCTGAGCTGAGGCTACCTTGTGAAGATTGTCCACCTGTGCAGTACCCAAGATGACAGTTGGTAATGGTTGGGACGCCAAACTCACAGGAGAGGTGCTTATACAAGGGCGTGTAATTGAAAGGTTAGGATTGATTATCCGCATACTGAGTATGGTGAATTCAGGATTTGTTCCTGGCGGATGTATCAAATGTTGTGGTGAAAGTGTACAATCTCTGCAGAGTGTCAAACTATTCGAATAGCCGTGTCCGCGGTTATGGACAGTTGGAGTGGCCATATTGTTCCCCCGTCAGATGTTTTCAAAATGACTTGTGAAATGAATTGAGACTTTGACTTGACCACAACAGAGTTGTGATATGAATTTCAAGTTCCCATTTAGGTGTTATAAAACTTCAACTAGCTTTCTTCGTTTCTAAACTTAGTAGAGGTAAATCTGGCTTTTTGCAAAACAACCCTAGAGCCTAGTGTCCTACTACAAAAAACCCCTTCACTTGTTAGTATTAGTTTGCGAGTACTTAAAGAGTACTCATGGCTTTGTCCCTGGCTATTCTCGTGGCCAGACTATGAAGAGGAGTACCAGGAGGATGGACCCCAGGAAGGTTACGACAACTAGGATCATCTCCCATCGTCAGCATTGCCTGTGACCCTGAAGATGGAGCTTTGCCTACGCTACCATTATTTTATGTTATTCCGCTGCTTGAGTTGTATTAAGAACTGGATCATGAGATCCTTATTTGTGTAAGACCTTATGTATGGTTTGTAATGGATGATGTACTGTGGTATCCAAATCTGTTATGTCTCACAAAAATGGTAATCCTGGGATTGCGATGTATGGCATAACAGGCATCTGGGATTAAAAATCCGGGTGTTGACAAGTTGGTATCAGAGCCATCCTGACCATAGGAGACCCTAGTTAGACTGGACGTTTGAATCAAAAACTTAGTTTCAAAACCAAAGGAAGCAAATATTTACAAAAACTTATTCCCATTCTTATCACCTTGATTCTTTCATGAAAATTCATGTTCCTCAAAAACTCTTGCAAAATACATAAAATTTGACACACTTGATCACTCTACTAACTTACTCATCCTATATTATTATAGATGGACATGAAGTACAGCAAGTTTTATCAGTTGGGGAATGGAGGAGACCTTATCTTTGAGAGGGATTTGGACCAGCTTTCGGAACTTCTGGAGCGTCCGCACCCCGAGTTCTTTGGAGCTCAACTCAATGATCAAGGAGGAGAAGATCTGCAGTGGCTAATTGTTGCAAGTCTCCGAGGAAAGATTGAACCTCCCACTGCCGAGGGAATTCAATTCACCTTAAGAGAGAACAACTGGCTCAATGGACTTGCCAGGGCCATGTAGGAAGCTCTTGCCCGTCTGTGTGGGCAGAGTATCAACCAGATCAAGGGTACCCTCTTTGAGTTTTGCCCAAGGCGTGATGCTAATGTACAGCCACTGGAAGCCCCATACCACCACAAGCTGAAGACTCAATTGGACCACCTTAGCTTCATGATGTATCATCGTCAGCAGGAATTGGATAATTGTCGTGACTACTCCAACCACAAGTCCGCCATCATCAAGACAAAGGATCAGACCATCGCCATGCTAGCGAAGGATCGCAAGTCCCGCCGCCGTCAGCTCGATAAGAAGGAGCACATCATTGCCCGTCTTCGCCACCGTATCTCGGATTTGGAGGAGACCATCCATGAGAGAGACATGTAGTTGGAGGAAAGGGAGAATGCTGGAGAGGATCTTCGTGGAGACCCCTACTCTTATCTCAGCGATGATGATGATTTTCTGGAGGATCAGGCTATGGACTTCATCAATGACGATAAGGATGATGAGGATGACGACTACACCGACTCCGAGGAGTAGTAGCACTTGAACACTAGTGTAGTGAGTAGTATTCGGTCCCACTGTATCGTAGTTTCCAGAATGGTTCTTAAAACCATCTATTTTTCTTGTTTTGTGGCGTGTGCTGTATCGTGTGAATGAATGAATGAATGAAAGGCAAGTTGCTAGAAAATTTGAGTCAAACTTTAAAAACTTTTCAAAGTCCCAGAACCTTAGAAATTTCCCTCTTTTCTCATGATCTATCTCAATCTCCAGATGCCACACGGAGGAAGTGGTTCATCCCCGGACCCGATGTTGCAGATCCTGCAAATGTTGGTTTCTGACCGCGAAGCTGAAAGAGCAGAACGTCAAGCCAACCTATCCACCCTTCAACAGATAGCCCAGCTAGCCCACAACAATCAAGGCCAAGGAAATCAGGACAACCATGGATCTAAGCTCAAGAATTTCCAGAACACCAACCCACATGTTTTCACTAAGTCAGAAGAGCCCTTAGACGCTGATGATTGGATGCAAACCATGGAAAATAACCTATAAGTCTCCAGAGTGGAAGCTAACAAGAAAGTTCTGTTCGCCACCCACTATCTAGCCGGAGACGCCAGAGCATGGTGGAACAGCATTCGTGCAATGACTGGAGGACAGATGATGACCTGGGAGGAATTCAAGGTCAAGTTCAGCAGAACCCATGTGCCACCGGGTTTGTAATGGATGATGTATTGTGGTATCCAAATCTGTTATGTCTCGCAAAAATGGTAATCCTGGGATTGCGATGTATGGCATAACAGGCATCTGGGATTAAAAATCCGGGTGTTGACAGTACAAGATCACAAAACATACACCCAACGGTATGTCGACGGGGTTTCGGACACGACGTTTCCCAGACCCAAAGCAAGCACATGGGGGATACCCCACTAAGCTACCCGTAACAAAGTCGGCCGGTCTCCGAGATGGACCCAAAGGTTTGTGACAATGGTTGTAAACGACTGGGAACCCGAAAGTGTGACTGGGCTAGTCGATACCGTGAAAACATTCCACGTTGGTTCCAAAACAGTACAGGCGCTCCACGTGCAATCGTAAATAAAGTAGTAAAGCATGGCATAAGTACAGGATAGTAATAAAGCCCCAAACTACTTTGTGGCCCCCAGTACAGTACTTTGAAATCAGGTACTAATCGATGGGAGTGCCCACACACCCCACATGTGGTTAGCGCGCTCGATCTCGGAACAGGTGTCAACAACTCGGGGTCCTACGGGACACCAGTGAGCAGTTAAAAACCAAATATTGTCTATTATCCACCGGTGCCTCTGCATTTAACTACTTTCAATTTTAGTTATTAAACAATAATTAAAGCCATGATCATCTCCACCATTAATCATGTACCAACCACCCAACAACGATGGAACATCGACGGTGCGAAGCAACACCTGAGCAAGCAACTACGACTCGCAAGGCCGGCTAGCTACCAAATAACAGGTAATAGGGGGTGTCCGAGGCAATATAGGATTGCAAGGGATATCGCGGGTACGAAAACTAAAGCATCACAACACAGGTAGCAATAGATCAACAGGAGAAAATAAAGACTAGAAATGTAAAATAGGCAGAAAGGGGAAGAATGCTCGCCTGAAAAACATTGCCGAAGGTTCATCCGAAGATCGGGTCGACTCTCGCATCAACTCATCGGCCTAATCCGCGAAGAAGCAAAGCACTAGAAGAAACACCGGATGCACTATTTAATACTACGGCAAAAGATCGGACATGATGCATGTATGACATGGCAAAGGTGCGATGCGATTAGGCAATATTAAGCGAAACCGGGGTTACAACATTTAATTAGATGGTTCATGTTATTTAGATACCCCGCAATTTAAATGTTGTCTTAACATGGCAAAATATTTCACCGGTTCGATGCACAAATTTAAGTGGGACCAATATTAGACTAGATTCGCCCGCATATGTGATCTATATTTAATTATGAGAAGAATCCGCATAAGGCCCCCAAACCATACAATATGTATGCAAGCATCAATAATGTAAGATGCACAAGTTTATATTACATTTTATAAAATAGGGCTCGGGAAGGGGATCACACATGGGGTCGACGATCTTGGGGTTCCGAGGGTTCGATGGGTTTGGTCTCGCCGGGATCGATCTTGGTCTTCATGTGGGCGAACTTGGTGTCCTCCTGGAAGGAGATCTTTGCGATCCTTGTCGAAGGCCTTCGGGTATAGGGTCTTCGAGTCGTCTTCGCTGTTTTTCGGTTCGTCTTACTATCGAAGGCGGGCTTGGAACCCATCGGTAGGACTCGACGCCATCTCCGAGACACTCGGTCTTTGGGAGATCTTGGTGACGAACTTATCGGCTGAGAGACTTGAAGTAATCTTATTCCGAGTACTCAACGCAAGCGCACGTAGCAGACAAACACCAAAAAAGCAGCAAACGTGAAAGAAAGCATGCGACGACGGCCCCCGGTGTACAGTAGCACGGGCAGAGGAGGCGCGCGATAAGCGGACGAGGGTACTGGCGGTGCGCTTGATCGGGAAGGGAGGAGGCCGACGAGGACAGGCGACGCAGGCGCGGCAGCGACCATAGGTGGTGTCACAGCGACCTTGCAGAGGGCGGCGCGAGGAGGGGCCTAGCGGCGGCGTGAGGAGTAGAGCTTGGTGGCGGCAGCGGCACCCGCTACTAGCGATGGAGGGCGGAGCCGGGCTCGGCGCTAGAGGCGAGGAGGCGGAGCCAGCAGGCAGGTGTCGTGAGGCTCAATGCGGGCGGTGGCTCTGCTGGCAGGAAAAAGGCGATGGGGTGCGGGCGCTTGATGAGGAGGGGATGTAGACGATGCACAGACGAAGGTAGATGGGGAGGAGCAGAGGGGCACCATCGAGGGGAGGAAAGGGATGTGGCGGCGAGATCTACGGGATCGATGGAGGCGAGGGAGGAGCAGGGTCAGGGAGGGCTGGTTGCTTCGCGTCAAGGAAGGACGAGGTCCGCATGGTGGGCTAGGGAGACACGAGAAGAGGGGAGCGGGGTGGGATTGCGAGGGAAGGATCGGGCAGGGGCGATGCAGGTCGTGTTGGCACTGTGTGCGTGCTGGGTGGTGTGTGCGCCGCTGCACGCTGGGTGGGGTGGGTGCAACGATGTGTGACGTGGTAGGACGGGGTGTGGTAGGGTTAGGTGGTATGATCAGTTGGAGTGTGGCAGCGGGTAGAGGGATGTGGGTGGAGGGTTAGGATTAGGGTTTGTTTTTCCCGGGGTTGTAGGTTGCTGCTAGCCGGGCCTTTTGGGCCTGGCCGGTGGCGGCCTCCCCCGGACAAATATTTATATTTTATTATTATTTTTTATTTAAAACAAAACATTTATAAATATGTTTTAGTCAAAATAAGGATCTGAGAGGAATATGGTTTTCCATTTGAAATAGAGAAAGGTATTTGTAGAAAACAAAAAATAGGGCTTTTAACAAAATAGTTTTAGGCAAATATATGCATGTTGATGTCATGATGATGCACAAAGTAGGAATAACAGGCGATTTCTAGTAGTGGTTTTACCTAGGGTGCTACAATTTGACACCACTAACAATGGATGTCGCCCTTCAGATCCGCCTCATGATACGGGGAAGAAGGCCGACGATATGAATCTTCTCACTTTGTGTAGATCCTCGCGACACCACTAACAAGGATTCTTGTTCCATCTTGAAATCAGCAACACCACCAACAAGGATAGGTGCTCACGTTCGTCGAGAGAGCACTCCAGATAAACAAAAGATGAAGATAGAGGCATCAAAAGATAAGGCCACCTCTAACTTCCGTAGAACGAGTTGATTTGCATCGATCCTCCATTCAATGTACAAAAACGAATGATAAGAGTAGTGGTATGGTCGCGACTCCATCCCGCACTCAAAGCATTACTCTGTACACGAATAGCAGACTATGCAACCATCTCTCAGAATTCAGACTGAAGATCTCGTCAATCGAGATTCGGAAACAAAAGGTTGAAGTAGGCTCTTCATCAAATCTGATGCACAAGAGATCATCGCGTTGGAAAACACCGGAAGATACAAAGAAAAAAATTAGTGGATTTTTGGGTCCACTGAAAGATACAACAGATGAAAGACTCATCAGATGGCATGAAGACTGGATGTAGAAGCACCATTACAAGAGGAGGAAGCGAAACCCTGAAGGTACGACAGAAACCCAACCACGAGAATTCCTAGACTCGAAGAAAATAAAAGGGGGTAGATTCAAACACGTTGAGGTAAGAGGAAAATAGCAGAGGGGTAAGGAGTAAAAGCAGACCTAATCAGATCTATCCAACCGATTTGGCAAAATAGTTTTGACACTCTACATCGGCCATTAGCTAGGTTATCCTACAGGCTGGACCAGAGTGGTATCAGAGCGTACTGGCCTCAGTACTGATCGCTCTCTTTTTCCTTTGCCCTTTGTCGGCACCCCTTATGTTTTTAGCAGGTTTTGAGATTGACATCGTTAGCAGGGTTACCCTTCCGTCTTGGCCTGGGCAGGGTTATGGACGCCATTGGTTATTCTTCAGGGCTCTTAGCTCAATTTGCATCTTGTCCGTACTCGGACGCTGTATCGTTTTCAAGGTGATTTGAATCTTTGTACTGTATATCTGTATTCTTGACTCATTGAGTCGCTGTTGTATATATGTTTTGTGTGTTCCATCGAGGACTATTGTGTAATGATATTACTTCGTTTTCCACCCGAACGCAAGTGCCTGGTGGGCACCTTTGAATAGTTTCTATGCGGGTTTAGCGGGAAGAACTAAAACTTGCATAGGGCCGATCCGAGGGTGTTACAGAGGAATGTCAGCAGGGTGAGGCGGAGCTGGGCGAGGCGCGCATGACGGTAGAGCTCGCGGAGCTCCGTGACAGAGGAGAGGGTAGGGTGGCCGTCCTTGGTGCCGAAGCCGACGGACCCGACGACGCTCGCCGTGAAGGCCGGGGCGGCGCAGAGAGGCCGAGTGGTGGCGGGGCCAGCCGCTGGAAGAGCTTGGAGACAGGGACGGAGCAGCGGCGCCCGATGCTTGCAGGGACGGCGAGGTCGAGGGCTTGCAGGCGGTGGAACAGGGGTCAGCAACGACGCGGGTTCTGTGGGAGGAGCTCGCGGGGAGAGGGTGATGAGCCGGAGGCGCATGACTGGGGAGAGGGACGCTGGGGAGGCAAGAGCTTGCTGCCGGGGAGGGAGGTCGCGGTGGCCAGAGGGAGAGCGGGACCACGGCCAGAGGAGAGGAGGGCCAGAGGTGGCGCTGCGGCTCAAGCTCGCAGGTCGCGGACGCGTCCTATAGGCGGCGCAGGGTGGGTTGCGTGGGTTGGTGTGCATCGGGTAGTGGGGGTGGGGCCAGGAGCGGGGCTGGGGTTGCGTGTGACGGGAGAGAGGGAGCGGGGCTGGACGCGGTCGCGAGGGGATCGAACCCACGGGGTGGGGCCAGGGTTCCATGGAGTGGGGGTGGTTTTCGGTGGTTCGACGTGAAAGGGTTGGAGCGTGGTGACGGCTATGGGGAGGGATGTTGCGGGTGTGCTGGGTGGGATTAGGGTTAGGTTTAGAGGGTCTGGGTTTAGGGTTAGGGTTTGTGAGGTGGTAGGTGGCTGCCGGTTGGGCCTTTTGGGCCTGGCCGGTGGCTGCCTCCCCCACTAAAAATATTTAGGGTTTTATTTTATATATTTATGTGAAAAGACTTTTGTAAATCATTTAGTCAAAACAAAATATCCGGACAATCGAGGTTTGATTTGAAATAAAAGACGGGATATTTAGAAAATAAATATAGGATTTTAGAAAATAGTTTTAGACAAACGATGCATGATGTCATGATGATGCACAAAGTAGTAATTAGCAAGCGATTTTCTAGTAGTGGTTTTACCCGGGGTGCTACACTTATATTGCTTGTTTGGCGTTTTATTAGCATAATAAGATGATCCCTCATTTAGATATCAAGATAAAAATATGTTCTCCCTTAAGTAGCATCGATTATGTTTCATTGCTCCAAGATATCACGTGATGATAGGGTGTTCTTGGATCCATGATCATATTTCGGGTGTAAGACAGTTACACACGTGAATACTAAGGTTCTTACTTGGCGAGCCTAGCATGTACAGACATGGCCTCGAAACACGGACCGAAAGGTTAAGCATGAGTCATATGAAAGATATGATGCCCATTTGATGCTCGCCTTTGAAGCTACACCGACTCACGTGATGATCGGACTTGGTGTAGTGGATTTGGTTCATGTAATCACCAAAAGGACACGAGGGATGTCGTTTTTGAGTGGGAGTTCATTTCTAATTTGGATTAGAAGAACTCAATTTATCATAAATTAAATCAAAATGAATTTGCATAATTTGTTGTAGTCATTGGCATTCGTTCCCACCATATGCATAGTTGTAATTGAGATAATAGAACTATAAAATTCTGGATATTTACTTTACGAACTGGTATCGTATTGTGTTGAGTGTCAATCTAAAGTTTAAAGTCTTATTGCAAACTTTTAGCAAACTCTGTTTACTCTGTTTACTCTGTGAAATTTAATAATTAGTATTAAATCGAGAGTAGCAATTCCAGTGTTAGTTTCTTAAGTATCATGTTTGCCTCCATGATTCTTGATTGTTTTTAAAATATCAAGGTTATCTAGGAGCTGAAAGAATTATTTTAGAAACCATCATGTGTGGCAGATATAACGATATCTGAAACAATGTTTTGGTTGCAATATAATAGAGTATAATATATGTTCTCATATTGGATGAGAATTTGCAAAGGTTGGAGATACTAGACATCCCAATCACCCAAAAGGGTTTTGGAAAGTAACGTTATACTCACGATTCATCTTTATAAGCTACATTAGCTTGATCATGAAAGTCGTCATGATAAGGATGAATGGAAGATGTATGTAAAGTGTTTACTTCACTAAAAGATTACTAAAAATGGATTTTGAAAGAATGTCGATCATTTTGATGATGGTGATCTACTTCAAAGTGCAAGTCCAAAGGTATTATTATTTGAATATACACGCTTTGGACTATGTGTCATGTATATGGCGCCACTTTTGATGTTGATAGATTATTTTAAAAGGAAAAGGAAATGCTGAAAGAGAATCTATAAAATATATTTGGCAGAAAAGAAAAGATTGGAAAAATCCAATTTAGGTATATGGATGATATACATGTTATGGTTGTATTCTTTGCTTGTTAGACAATGTGGTTCTTGGGTATTGGATACCGAACTGGTTGGTATGAAATTTCATACGGAACGACCCAATTCATAAACCATAATGGCCTAAGTAACTAGCAAGAGAATATGTGATGATGTTCATCGAAAACAAACAAACCGTTGTTTGTATTTCTCGTTGACATCAAAGCTTGACTTCAAGATTTGTTTTAATAATTGTTATTTAAATCAGGTATTATGAGAACAAAGGTTGTTCAACTAATTACCATATTCCATATAAGATGGATGGTTTACAAATCTAGTTGGAGAAATCACATCCATAGAGCTAATGCTAAAATGTCGCAAGACAAATGATTGAAAGATCACTTACGAAGTGACATCGACATTTAAATTATATTGGAAAGAAAACATAAATAAACTCCATTTTCATGAATTTTTAGAGTCTTTGATTTGATCAAATGACGCTTGTGAGACTTTCTTCGGGATAATTAAAACTTCGTTCAAAGGCCAAAGAAGAACGAACGACTAAAATATTGGAATTTATACATATCGATGTATGTAGTCCACTATGTATAGTCGTAAGCGATGGATTTCAACTTCAAATGCTTTCTCCGGAAATTTGAGTGAATGTTCACTTAATGAGAAAGAAGTGTGAAATATTTGAAAATGTTCAAAGACTTTCAAGATGAAGTGGAAAATCATTGTAATAAGAAAATAAATGGTTTATGATTTTATCATAAGGTATTTATTTGAGTTACAAGTGTGACAAGAAATATAAATAAATTATGATTTATCATAAAGGGATTTATTTGAGTTGCAAGTTTAGCAAAACACCTACATTTACATCTCCCGAAACACCATAGGAGTATGGAGTGTTTGAGATTTGTAATGAAACCTTGTTTGACATGGTTGGATCAAAGGTGTTATTTATAAAACTGCCATTATGTTTTAAAAGATTAATGCTTTAGAGACTACCGCTTTTACACTGAGAAGAGCTCCATATTTATCCGTTGAAATGACACCATATGAGTTATGGTTTGGGGTAAAACCCAAGTTGTCCTTTCTTAAATTTTGGTATGCTAAGCATAAGTAAGATGTTTACAACCAAAGTCGAATGAGCATGTCTTTGTAGGTTATTTTGAATAAAAATTGGTTATTTCTCCATAACACCGAGGACAAAAGGGTTTGTCGTTTGAAATGTGAAATTTCTTGAAAAAGAAATTTTCACAAAAGGTTAAGTGGGAGGACAATAGAACTTTGATAAGGTTAACGAACCTTAGCTAAATGTGCTGAGTTGCGCAGCACCGGAAATCGTTCCGGAGGCTGCCATAATGCTCATAGCCTATGTGCCTCAAAGGTTGTGGTCACGGAGATCTAAGTTCTTATTGAACCAAGTCGGTCGGATAAGCAATCAAATACTAAGATTTGAGAGTAAATCATTATTGTTTGACAATGATGAACCGACTACATGCAAAGAAGCGCTGATGGGCCCTAACTCCATCAAATGGCTTGAAGCCATAAAGTCCATGATAATTCCATATACGAGAAATCAAGTTTTGAACTTGGAAGACCCTCCGGAAAGGTGTAAAAACCTATCGGTCGCATTTGGATCTATAAAGAAACAGACATGGATGTTTCACATCTATGAAATAGTCGACATGTCGGTAAAGTATTTTACGACAATGTTCAAGGAGTTGACTATGAAAAGATTTGATCTTTCATAGCGATATTTAGTCTAGAAGGATTGAAGTAGCAACCACTACATATAATTTAGTATATGGTAGATAAATAAAACACAAAGTTCTTCTAATAGAATGGTTACCTAGGACGTGTACATGACACGGTCCAAAGGGTTTTGTTAATACAAAGGATGCTAAAAGGGCATGCAAACTTCAATGGTTGAAGTAAGCATTACGGAGTTGGAATCTTCACCATGATGAAAAAGGAGTTTTTCATCAGGAGATGATGAAGATGCTTGCATTTGCAAGAAATTAAGTGGGAGCGCTAAGACATATTTCTAATACATTATGTGGAGGACCTCTTGTTGATTGGAAATGATGTATCTTTTATTGACAAAGGTTAAGAATTTCATTTCGATGAAAGACTTAGGCAAAACCCGAATATTTAGCATGAATGTCTATAGTGGATAGACTATGACGCTAATATGGTTGTGCCAAACGTACATATATGAGATATTGAGGGAGTTCAATATAAAAACGACAAGAAACGGTTCTTGTCACATGGAAAGGAATTGAATCAAGATTCAAGTGCATCGACACTTGATAAGTGAAACAAGATTCAAGTGCTTTGACACTTGATGAGTGAAATCACAAGGATGTTTTGATCAATCATACCATAATATGTACACATCCAGATATGTCCTATGCTCTAAGTGTTATGAGCATATACCAGAATGAATCATAAAATGATCATTGAACGAAAGTAAGGATATTCTTATGATCTTTTGGAAGAACTAAGAATATATTTGTGTAGAGGTGACAAACAATTACAAATAGTTCATTGTAAAGCGTTACATTGATACTAGTTTTGTCACAAGATACAAATTAAGTTTATCTCAATTTAAACTATGGGTGGCACAATGTAATGGAAAGGAGATTCCATGATGGATTTGGATGAATTCCAAAGTTAAGACATTGTGATCGATACTACAACAAAAGGCTAAGTATATGACTGCTATGGTAGCACCATAGGAGGGAATTTGTGTCAAGTAGTTTGTTATCAAACTAAGGTGTGGTTCGCAATAGGCTAACACTAAAGATATATTGTACGACAATAGTATCGACATGATTCAACCCCAAGGAACTAAAGGTCTCACCAAAAGACCAAATTTATACAATACCATCTCATTGGAGAATGGGTGATGCGTGAAGACGCAAAGACATGCAAATACACAAGGACCTGAAGTGTTAGATCCGTAGATTATGTTAACCACTTGCAGTTGCGTATATGGAACACCAGAAAGCCATATGTGTTCAATACGCAAAGTTTTCAAACTAGATTATTGTCTCTAGTGCAAGTGGGAGACTGAAGGGAATATGCCCGAGAGGCAATAATAAAGTGGTTATTATCGTATTCCTTGTTTATGATAAATGTTTATTTTACATGCTATAATTGTATTAATATGGAAACATTAATACATGTGTGTTTATGTCACATACCAAATTTTAGATTTGGTACTGCATAACATTCATGGCATTGCATCATGATCACCCTTGCAAAATTTCAGTTTGAAAAGATTTTGGCAAAGCAAACCACTTGCATTTGCATTTTGACACCTACACTTGAACGCTTGGTTTTACCATGCCTTTGTCAAAAAATATATATTTTGGGTGTATGGATGGCTCAGGTGCATAGAGGGTTCCTCCACGAACCCGTAGCACTTTCATTCACTCAATTCGGAGCTCCGTAGCAAAAGTTACACAAATCTGAATTTTGACTAAAAATCTAGACAGTTTCTGTCAAAAATTCAGCTAAGGAAAATCATCTGAGAAAAAGAAAAGTAAAGGAATAAAAAAAGAGCGCGCAGCAACCTGCCTGCCTGCTGGCCAGGCCAGGCCAGCCAGCCAGAGCAGAGCAGCAAGAAGACGCCGCGCCATGCAGCAAGCGCCAGCGCCGCCGCTACCGCCCGATCAGCAGTGGGCCCCACCTGTCAGCACGCCGCCGCCGCCGTGTCCGACGCAGACAGCGTCCGCCGCCGCCGCGATTTCCACAACCAACTCGCCAGAGCCGCCCCCTAAAACCCCCTTGGCCTCGACCCTACCCCCTCTCGAACCCTAGCTCGTCTCGCGCCGCCAGCGACGAGCAATTGCTCGCCGGAGCTAACCGCCGCCGCCGCCACCGTCCGCTCTCGGTGAGATCGCCGCCTCCGCGCCTTGCCCCTCCCTCGCCCCACGAGCTTGCCGCACCACACCGACTGCTTCTCTCTCGCAGCCGACACCGCCGCGACGCTACCAGGCGCCGCCGACGCTGAGCCGCCCGCCGCCATTGCCGACCTCACGACGCCACCGCCGCCTCCACGCCGACGACCTCGACCCCGATGACCCTGACGCCGTCCCACCATCCATCGCCGCCGGAGACCCCCACCGCCGCCGCACCGCCATTGCCGTCGCTCGCCAGTGAGCACCTCGCCGCCTGCCTCCCCCTGCCCTCCGATCTGGAACGGACGACCCAGATGGGCCGTTGACCGACCACGCTGACCGCTGACTGGTCAGCGTGCCTCGTCAGCGTGGTCAGACCAGTCAAACGCTGACTGTGTATTTCTAAATTGATTTAAATTGGCAGAAGATAGCTAAAACTTGTAAAAATCATAGAAGTTAATCTACTGGGCCAAAAATTAGAAATAAAATATGCGTAGATTCAGTGACTAACGTAGAATCTTGCTGTATAATTGTTTTACACTTTTACAGCAAGGTTTTGTCCTGAATAATTAAATGAGTTAATGCCCTTTTTAGAGTAATTAATTCATAGAATAAGTTCTGTAACTCCAAAAATTGCAAATAAGATGTATCTGGAATCAGTAGAACAAGGGGAATCTTATAGTGAATTAAAAAGTTAGGCTTACAGTAGTGGATTTTGCAGAATCTATTTAAAGGCTTACTGCAGTATTTTAATTACTCAGGGAGTTATATAAATCCTTTTTGAGAAATTCTAATTGGTACTGTTTCTTTTATGAGTTGCCTATGCAGTGGAAATTTTCTAAGATTTTACAAACAGTATGTTAGCAGTGGCTAATTATTTAGTTTCTAGCTCTATTATTTGAGCATTATAAATTGCATACTTCGTTTTCTTTGCACTCAAAATAATTTCCATGCATGCATACAGTAGTTATACTTAATAAGATTATGTGATGCTGCTGTAGCATTATTCCACTTGTCATGCATGCATCTTGCATCATCTTGGTTTGCATATGATTGTGGATAGTTGGTTTATGATTGCAATTGTATCGTGTAGATTGTGACGAGTGCAACGCTTGCTCGTGTGTGGATTGTTCTTCCGACCGCTACAGCCAAGACAATTAGATGCTACCTTGTTAATGATGTTGTCCTACTATTTTCAATGCATTGTTGTGTATTTTGTAGATGCATGTGTAGGATATTACTATCGCTATGCTATGTCCCATTATGTGGTAGGGCTTTCCTGTAGTTGAGCCATCGTTGGTAGATGTGCTTAGTCATGCTATGATGAACGCGGGCTGGGTTATATCATTGATAGTTGTGTTTAAATGTGTTGGTTTGCGAAAACTAAAAACAACTTAATCAATGAACCTCATGGGTGTGATGGGATTGATAATTTTTGGTGGTATCATTGAGGAAAGGCACCCAGGTATCAAGAGAGAATGATTGGCTTGTTTTTTTGTAGCTTACGTGTACAACCATGTGCCAATAATGGAATTGGCAGTTGGTTGGACTCAGTAGGTTATGGTAACTCGAACCCACGTATCCAGAGATGTAGAATTTTGCTAGGTTGGACCGGTGCGTGTCGGGTTTGGGGAGCTACTTCCCGAACGGTCCCTTCTTGGACTTCTCCCTATCATCACCCAAAATGAGAGTGATGGTACGAGCTGGGCTGGCCAAGTCACATGGGTAAAGTGTACTAACCCCTGCAGGGTGTATAATCTAATCGATTAGCCGTGTCCCCGGTTATGGACATCTGAGTTGCTTGATATTGATTCCATGACATGTTTCTCGCTCATTCCAATTTCATAATTGCTTTAATGTTGTTGGGATAACTTAATTGGGATCTTTTCAAAGAAAATCAAAAACTGTTTATGAAAGTAGGACAAAGGTATTTGCAAATGCAAGCTAGCCACAGCTCCACTTGTCAAATATGCATGTAGATGTTAGCACTATTGTCTCCTTTAATAGCTCTACTTGCCATACATTCCATGTATTGACCCTTCGGGGCTGCTATGTTTCATGTTGTAGGATATTCCGATTCTGAGTAATCGATTTAGGCTACGGTACTCCACTCGGCACTTGTTCGCTTGTGGGCAATTTGAAGAATGGAGGATTTACTATATTTATGTTGCTACTTGAAAAACATTGAGCTAGCCTTGAGCTAAGCTTTTATTGTAATAATGATACTCTGGATCTTCGTTATTTATGATACACGGATATTTTGCTATGTTATTCATCTTGTTCTATTGTGAGCCAATGAACCGCAGGGATTGGCATGTCACATAGAAGCTACGGTCTTTTCAGAACCGTGGTGTTACAAGATGGTATCAGAGCCCGTGTGTCGACTGTAGGATCGTGATCTAGGTTTGGATTAGGAAGCCATAGAATTATTAAAGCTTATATTAACTCTGTCTTTCATCTTATGCCTTTCACTCTCGTAAGTTCTTACCATATGCTATTCTCACACTTTCCTCTTTTAATTGATAGATGGGAGAAGTCAGGACTGAGTATGCAACCATGGAGTCACCAAGTCCCTTTGCTAGACAGTTAGCACAGCTCTCGCAGTCATTGGGATTGCCACTGCCCATGTTCAAGGGAAGAAGGTTGTACACCTATGGATATGGCGAGGATGCATGGGAGATCACCACCTTCATCTTCAGGGATGCCGCCTTGACAAACCCTGTGCATCTGATCTACACCAAGACATACTGCAACTAGGGACTTGGAATAAACTTGGCCCTGCATGAAGCCCTGTCACGCCAGTGCCATCTTGTCCGACACCTGCTGCCAGCAGACTCACCCTACCGTGACTATGGGAGGCGTGATGAGGATGGGAACATTGTGGTTACCCCGGGCGACAGGAACAACATGCCGCCCCGTCGGAGGCACATAGAGGACATGGAAAGGGAGAATCGATCTCTAGCTGAGAAAGTAATGATGGTAAAGCAAATTGCAGATTTTGCCAGCAATGGTATGGTGGTCCAGGGACAGGAGATAGACACCTTGCATGAAGCTGTGGATGTTCTGAAGAATGCCCTGATAGACAGGGATGCAACCATAGCACAGCTTAATGGGACCGTGCAGGAAAACAATCAGACCATACAACAGCTGCAAGGTACCGTCCAGGAAAGGGACCAGACTATTGAAGATATGGCAGCCCAGATTGCCGCTCTCCAAGCACAGCTGAATCCACCCTCTGATGATGACAATGGAGATGATGGCAACAATGATGATGATGACAGTGGGAATGATGATGATGATGAGGACGAGGATGATGATGGAGACGATGATGGTGGAGGAGATGAAGTTGTTGCAGCCGCAGTAGAGATTGAAGGAGAAGAGGAGGATCCAGAAGAGGTGGAGTTTGAGATTTCAAGTGATGACTCAGGAGAGGTGTATACTCCGCCGCCATGGTTGGTTCGTGGACAGAAGCGCCAACGCATGCGTGCAAGGACCTACCGCAACCTCTTCAAGAAGTAGATAGAAGTCCACCAAATAGTCTTCGTTAGGTAAGATCATTAGGATTAGTCTCGATCGATGTAAAACTTAATTATTGTTAGTTTAAGAGTGTTTAGTTGCTCCTATGTGTACCCCAATATCCCAGGATTATTTGTGTGAATTTTATGGAAGAGTTATGGCGAGTTTGGTTAATATCTGAGTTATTCCTGTTGCAGTTTTCTGCTGACACAACAGTACTGCACGATTTTTCATATTTTACTGGTATCTGGGAAAAATCTGAAAAAATAGGGCTGGTTCGAAACTCTCTGTACTGTATACACAAAAATCAGCAAAAATTTCTGACGAGTTTAAGTCAGGTAGAAAAATTCGTGAACACTGCTGGACTGTTTTGGCAGATTCCTGTTTTTAATGCTTTGTTGACCTTTTGTGTAGTTAACTATTTCCAACTCTTCTAAAAACTATTTCAGTAGGTATATACTGCTAGGATAACCCCTGGGATGTTGCTGGATCATTTGTTTGCTGATGTGTTGCTTGCTTGAGATTGTCTGTGATTGTTTTGTTGTTGTTTGGTCATAATGCATGGGTAGAATCCTGTTTTCGTAATCGATTCTTCTAAGCTTACCTGTGCTGAACCGCAAATGCCTCCCCGCCGTCAACCCACTGAGTTGGAGCAGCTCATGGCAGCTCAGGCATAGCTGACCCAAGTTATGACCCAGTTCATGTAAGCTCAGAACAACAACAACAATGGGAACAACCAGCCTCAGGGATATGCACTTACCAGGTTCCTGAGGCTAAGGCCAGCGAAGTTCTCTACTGCAACGGAGCCGATGGTTGCTCTCGACTGGTTGCGTTCAGTGAACAAGGATCTGGTAACTGTTGGATGCACAGATGCTGAGAAGGTGAGATTTGTCGCTCACCTGCTGGAGGGACCAGCCGCTTCGTGGTGGGACACTTTTCAGATCACCCACCCTCTGGACACCGTGACTTGGGCAATGTTTAAGGAAGGTTTCAAGACCAACCACGTATCTTCAGGAGTTCTGAGCCTGAAGAGGAAGGAATTTCGCAACTTGCGCCAAACCAACTGCACCGTGGCTGAGTATATTGAGGAGTTCAACAACCTGTCTCGTTATGCACCTGAGGATGTTGACACTGATGCCAAAAGGAGGGAGAGGTTCCTGGATGGCCTCAGTGATGAGCTTTCAGTGCAGTTGCTGGTGGTTTATTGTCCCACTTTCCAGGAGCTTATGGACAAGGCCAGGATCTTGGAAGGGAAGCACAAGCAGGTGGAAAGCCGCAAGAGGAAGAGAAACAATCACCACTCTGGTTCTCACCACAAGTCTCGCACTTCTTATGATGGATATTCCAAGCATGGGGGAAGTGACCATGGACACCATGGGAGCCATGACCGCCACAACCATGGAGGCGATGGACATCGTCATGATAGCCACAAGAGCAACCGCCACAGCCACAAGGGAGGACACACTCACCATTCTGGAGGACACAGTGGACAGGACCGCAACCATGATCGCAGCTTCGTGAAGAAGGATCTGAGTGAGGTGACATGCTTCAAGTGTGGACAGAAGGGACATTATGCAGACAACTGTCCGGAGAAAAAAGGACTGAAGCCAAACAACAACCAGAAGGCCACAGTGAACCACATGAATGTGGAGGAGATCCCAGATGAGCCTGACCTTGTGATTGGTAAGTTTCCAATCAACACTCACCCTGCACTTATACTTTTCGATACTGGTGCATCGCATTCATTCATATCAAGGGCATTTGTGGATAACTATAAGATACCTATGGAGTCTCTAAAAGGGTCTATTAGAGTGAGTTCACCTGGAGGGGATATGATAGCTAGCGCGGGGTGCCGCGACTTAACTCTGAGGATTGGAGCACACAATTTCATTGCACATCTGGTAGTATTGGAATCACAAGGTTTAGATGTAATTCTGGGTATGGATTGGATGTCTATGCATGGGGGACACATAGATTATGCACAGCGAGTAGTTTCTCTCAAAGCCCCGGATGGTAAGAGGATTAGGTTCAAGTCGGCTGTGCTACCGGGAAGGTGTAAGCTGAATTCTCTTAAGGGGGTTAGCATGGATACGTGCCTGTGATCAAGGATTACCCCGACGTGTTTCCGGAAGAGCTGCCAGGGATGCCACCTGACAGGGATGTGGAGTTTCTCATCAACCTGATGCCGGGAACAGGACCTATAGCAAAGAGACCATACAAGATGGATGTGGATGAGCTGAAGGAGTTGAAGAAACAGCTAAAGGAACAGTTGGACAAGGGATTTATTCAGCCCAGTTCGTCGTCATGGGGTGCACCTGTTCTGTTTATGGAGAAGAAAGACATCAGCAAGAGGTTAGTGGTGGACTATCGCTTGCTGAATGAAGTGACCATCAAGAACAAATATCCCCTGCCGAACATAAATGATTTGTTTGATCAACTGGAGGGAGCAAAGGTGTTTAGCAAAATTGATCTGCGATCAGGCTACTTCCAATTGAAGATCCGAGAGGAGGACATACCAAAAACCGCTTTCACTACTAGGTATGGTTTATATGAGTATACAGTTATGTCTTTTGGTCTAACGAATGCTCCGGCATATTTCATGACCATGATGAACAAGGTATTCATGGAGTACTTGGACAAGTTCGTGGTGGTGTTTATTGATGACATACTGATATATTCGAAGGATGATGCTGAACATGAGAAACATCTGCGACTGATTATGGAGAAGCTCAGGGAACACAAGTTGTATGCAAAATTCAGTAAGTGTGAATTCTGGCTTAACACAATTGGATTTCTTGGACACGTGGTGTCAGGAGAAGGAGTCGCTGTTGATCCAAGCAAGGTGACTACAGTAACTGAGTGGGAAGCACCCAAGAATGTGGGAGATATTCGGAGATTTTTGGGACTTGCTGGATATTACAGGAGGTTCATTGAAAATTTCTCCAAGATTGCTAAGCCAATGATAGAACTTCTGAAGAAGGAGAGGAAGTTTGAATGGACGGATGCGTGTGAAGCCAGCTTTCAGGAACTGAAGCGTCGACTAGTGACCGCACCTGTTCTGTGTTTACCAGATCTTCAGAAGGATTTCCAAGTGTACTGTGATGCTTCTCGGCAGGGACTTGGAAGTGTGCTGATGCAAGATGGGAGAGTGGTGTCATATGCCTCGCGGAAGCTTAAACACCATGAGAGGAATTATCCCACACATGACTTGGAATTAGCATCAGTTGTTCATGCGCTCAAAGTATGGAGGCACTACCTAATGGGAAAACACTGTGATGTGTACACCGACCACAAGAGCCTGAAATACATATTTACACAGAAGGAACTGAACATGAGGCAAATGAGATGGTTGGAACTTATCAAGGATTACGATATGAATCTGCAATACCACCCAGGGAAGGCAAACGTAGTAGCAGATGCTCTGAGCCGGAAGGTCTATGCCAATGGATTGACTGTTGGGGAATTGCCAGAGGACTTGTGCAAGCAATTCAAGGACCTTAGACTGGAGGTAGTGTCAGAAGGATATTTAGCAGCAATGGAAGTCCAACCAACGCTACAGGACATGATCAGGAAGGCTCAGGTAGGAGACAAGGAAATAGAAGAGATAAAGGAAAATATGAAGGAAAATAGAGAAAAGGATATTCGCGAGGATGAGCATGGTACCCTGTGGTATGGCGATCGTTTGTGCGTTCCCAGCGACCCGGAGATAAGGAAGCTGATTCTGCAGGAAGCTCATGACTCGCCATACTCCATACATCCGGGCAATACAAAGATGTATATGGATTTGAAGGGCGGGTTTTGGTGGAAAAACATGATGGGGGACATTGCCAAGCATATTGCCCTATGTGATGTCTGTAGCCGAGTGAAGGCGGAGCACCAGAAGCCAGCAGGACTACTACAGCCACTGCCCGTGCCGGATTGAAAGTGGGATAGAGTGGGAATGGACTTTATCACAGGATTTCCCAGGACCAGGTCGAGATATGACTCCATTTGGGTAGTGGTCGACCATTTGACCAAGGTAGCCCACTTTATACCAGTGAAGACGACCTACACGAGTGCAAAGTTGGCCAAGATCTATAAGGACAGAATTGTGTGCCTACATGGAGTTCCCAAGAGCATTGTATCGGATAGAGGCACCCAATTTACCTCACACTTTTGGAACCAGCTGCACGGGTCACTGGGGACCAGGTTGGAGTTTACCACAACATTCCACCCCCAGACTGATGGACAGACTGAGAGGGTAAATCAGATTTTGGAAGATATGCTGAGAGCTTGCGCTTTGGCTCATGGTTCTAGTTGGGATGAGAATTTGCCGTATGCTGAGTTTTCCTACAACAACGGCTATCAAACCAGCATCAAAACGTCACCGTTCGATGTGCTATACGGGAAACGTGCCGGCCACCGTTGCTATGGGATGGAGTAGGAGAACGTCATCTGTTTGGACCTGATTTGATCAAGGACGCTGAGGAGAAGGTCGCCTTGATCAGGGACAGACTGAAGGTAGCACAATCAAGGCAGAAGAGCTACGCTGACGCCAAGCGCAAGGAAGTGGTGTATGAGATAGGTGATAGAGCATACCTCAGAGTGTCACCGCTGCGTGGAATTAAGAGATTTGGAATCAAGGGTAAGTTGGCACCTTGGTTTATTGGACCATATCGTGTATTAGCGCGCAAAGGAGAAGTTGCTTATCAGTTGGAGTTGCCAGGGGCTCTGTTCGCTGTCCACAATGTGTTCCACGTGTCACAGCTGAAGAAGTGCCATCCGGAGATGGTGGATACACCATTGAGAGACACTGTGCCACTAGAGGAGGTTCAGCTTGAGAATGACTTGACCTATAAGGAGAAGCCGGTCAAGATACTGGAAACAGCGGAGAGGATTACCCGTACCAAGACAATCAGGTTTTACAATGTGCAATGGAGCCACCACACCGAAGAGGAAGCCACTTGGGAGCGTGAGGATGACATCCGAGAGGACCACCCACACCTATTTGCTAGCCACGTCGAATCTCGGGGACGAGATTCATCTTAAGGGGGTTAGTCTTGTCACATCCCAAATTTTAGATTTGGTACTGCATAACATTCATGGCATTGCATCATGATCACCCTTGCAAAATTTCAGTTTGAAAAGATTTTGGCAAAGCAAACCACTTGCATTTGCATTTTGACACCTACACTTGAACGCTTGGTTTTACCATGCCTTTGTCAAAAACTATATATTTTGGGTATATGGATGGCTCAGGTGCATAGAGGGTTCCGCCACGAACCCGTAGCACTTTGATTCACTCAATTCGGAGCTCCGTAGCAAAAGTTACGCAAATCTGAATTTTGACTAAAAATCTAGACAGTTTCTGTCAAAAATTCAGTTAAGGAAAATCATCTGAGAAAAAGAAAAGGAAAGGAATAAAAAAAAGAGAGCGCGCAGCCAGCTGGCCGCATGGCCAGCCCCAGGCCTACAGCAGCAGCGACGCATGACAGCGGCTGGCCACGCAACCTTAAGCGCCAGCCGGCCGCGCCGGCCACCAAGCGGGCCCTTTGTCGGTAGCCGCCATGCCGCCCGCCAAACCAGACGGACGCCGCCGCTGCGATTTCCGCAACCAACTCGCCCGAGCCGCCCCCTAAAACCCCCTGGCCTCGACCCTACCCCCCCTCTCGAACCCTAGCTCGTCACGCGCCGCCACCGATGAGAAATTGCTCGCCGGCGCTAACCGCCGCCGCCGCCGTCCGCTCTCGGTGAGCTCGCCGCCGCCGCGCCTCGCCCCTCCCTCGCCCCGCGAGCTTGTCGTCGCCTCCCTCTGACCGTTTCCCCCTCTCTCCCCCGCAGGCCGACACCGCCCGACGCCGCCCGTGCTCGCCGACGCCGCCGTCGAGCTCCAGCCGCCCGCCGCCGTCGCCCCCGCGCACGCCAGACACCGCCTCCACGGCGACGACCTCGACCCCGATGCCCCCGATGCTGTCCCACCATCCATCGCCACCGGAGGCCCCCACCACCGCCGCACCGACCTCGCCGTCGTCGTCGTCGTCCGCTCAGGTGAGCACCTCGCCGCCTGCCTCCCCCTGCCCTCCGATCTAGAACGGACGGCCCAGATGGGCCGTTGACCGACCACGCTGACCGCTGACTGGTCAGCGTGCCACATCAGCGCGGTCAGACCAGTCAAACGTTGACTGTGTATTTCTAAATTGATTTAAATTGGCAGAAGATAGCTGAAACTTGTAAAAATCATAGAAGTTAATCTACTGGGCCAAAAATTGCAAATAAAATATGCGTAGATTCAGTGACTCACGTAGAATCTTGCTGTACAATTGTTTTACACTTTTACAGTAAGGTTTTGTCCTGAATAATTAAATGATTTAATGCCCTTTTTAGAGTAATTAATTCATAGAATAAGTTTTGTAACTCCAAAAATTGCAAATAAGATGTCCCTGGAATCAGTAGAACAAGGGGAATCTTATAGTGAATTAAAAAGTTAGGCTTACAGTAGTGGATTTTGCAGAATCTATTTAAAGGCTTACTGCAGTATTTTAATTACTCAGGGAGTTATATAAATCCTTTTTGAGAAATTCCAATTGGTACTGTTTCTATTATGAGTTTCCTATGCAGTGGAAATTTTCCAAGATTTTACAAACAGTATGTTAGCAGTGGCTAATTATTTAGTTTCTAGCTCTATTATTTGAGCATTATAAATTGCATACTTCGTTTTCTTTGCACTCAAAATAATTTTCATGCATGCATACAATAGTTATACTAAATAAGATTATGTGATGCTGCTGTAGCGTTATTCCACTTGTCATGCATGCATCTTGCATCATCTTGGTTTGCATATGATTGTGGATGGTTGGTTTATGATTGCAATTGTATCGTGTAGATTGTGACGAGTACAACGCTTGCTCGTGTGTGAATTGTTCTTCCGACCGCTACAGCCAAGGCAAGTAGATGCTACCTTGTTCATGATGTTGTCCTACTATTTTCAATGCATTGTTGTGTATTTTGTAGATGCATGTGTAGGATATTACTATCGCTATGCTATGTCCCATTATGTGGTAGGGCTTTTCTGTAGTTGATCCACCGTTGGTAGATGTGCTTAGTCATGCTATGATGAACGCGGGCTGGGTTATATCATTGATAGTTGTGTTTAAATGTGTTGGTTTGCGAAAACTAAAAACAACTTAATCAATGAACCTCATGGGTGTGATGGGATTGATAATTTTTGGTGGTATCATTACGGAAAGGCACCCAGGTATCAAGAGAGAATGATTGGCTTCTTTATTTTGTAGCTTACGTGTATAACCATGTGCCAATAATGGAATGGGCGGTTGGTTGGACTCAGTAGGTTATGGTAACTCGAACCCACGTATCCAGAGATGTAGAATTTTGGTAGGTTGGATCGGTGCGTGTCGGGTTTGGGGAGCTACTTCCCGAACGGTCCCTTCTTGGACTTCTCCCTATCATCACCCAAAATGAGAGTGATGGTACGAGCTGGGCTGGCCAAGTCACATGGGTAAAGTGTACTAATCCCTGCAGGGTGTATAATCTAATCGATTAGCCGTGTCCCCGGTTATGGACATCTGAGTTGCTTGATATTGATTCCATGATATGTTTCTCGCTCATTCCAATTTCATAATTGCTTTAGTGTTGTTGGAATAACTTAATTGGGATCTTTTCAAAGAAAATCAAAAACTGTTTATGAAAGTAGGACAAAGGTATTTACAAATGCAAGCTAGTCACAGCTCCACTTGCCAAATATGCATGTAGATGTTAGCACTATTGTCTCCTTTAATAGCTCTACTTGCCATACATTCCATGTATTGACCCTTAGGGGCCACTATGTTTCATGTTGCAGGATATTTTGATTCTGAGTAATCGATTTAAGCCACGATACTCCACTCGGCACTTGTTCACTTGTGGGCAATTTGAAGAATGGAGGATTTACTATATTTATGTTGCTACTTGAATAACATTGAGCTAGCCTTGAGCTAAGCTTTTATTGTAATAATGATATTCTGGATCTTCGTTATTTATGATACACGGATATTTTGCTATGTTATTCATCTTATTCTATTGTGAGCCAATGAACCAATCCAGGGATTGGCATGTCACATAGAAGCTAAGGTCTTTTCAGAACCGTGGTGTTATAGTTTAATAAACAAAAGGAAGTTCCTAGTTATGCCTCTTATAAACTAGCTCGTTGATTAACAAGATGATCAAAGGTTTCCTGATCATGGACATTGGATGTTGTTAATAACGAGGTCACAATATTAGTGTAATAGCATGATGAACATTCATCCGAAGTATAGAATTACGATCAAAGTCATTGGGTTTATATTTCTATAACATCATAAAAAGTTATCTTAGTACTTAGACCATGAGATCATGTCAATCACTAACACCGGAAGAGTATCTTGATAACATCGAACGTCACAGCGTAACATGGTGACTATAAAGATGGGTTCAGTTCTACGAAGGTGTTCTGTTGAGGCTCATGGATCAAGAGTGGAATTTGTCCATCCCGATGACGGAGAGATATACTCTGGGCCCTCTCGGTGATATCACATTAATTAGCTTGCAAGCAAGTGATTTGATCACTAGAATGTTATATCACGGGAACGAGAAAAGAGTACATGTCGGTAACGAGATCAAACTAGGTATGGAGATACTAATGCTCGAATCTCGTACATGTAATATATCGCGAGACAAAAGGATTAAGTTACATGCGTATAAGGTTCACACGATCACAAAAGTCATCGTTGAATATGTGGGAGTCAGTACGGATCTCCAGGCCCCACTGCTGATTATTGATCGAAGAGGGGTCTCGATCATGTCTACATTATTCGCGAACCATAGGGTGACACACTTAAGGGATACCGACACCATTCAGAGCAAATAATATGCCAGAGAAAGAAAAAGGAAAGCGCATGAATTTATTTCACTAGACACCGAAACCGTTTCGATTGAAATTGTTGAAACTGGTTCTGCATGTGAAATTGAAATGTTGTAAGGGATTTTATGTGAATGTTTGTTAATTGAAGTAATTAAAAAAATTCTGAATAAATAAATAAAAGAGTTTTATTTAAATGAGAGCTTTCATTAAATTTGGTGGAAATTTAATGCATGTGAGTGGATTTTTGAGTGGAGGCTTTTTAATGGGAGTGGAGGCTTTTCATTTTGAGTGGGAGCTCCACCCACATGAATGTGGAAGAGGTGGGTGCATCCACCATGGCTGGCGCCATGCCCCTTGGGGTGCCCCCCTCTCCCTATAAAAGGCCCCCTCTCCTCCTCTCAAAGCACACCTTCTCGCGAAGGATCTCTCTCTCCCCCCTTTAGATTTTCCCATGGTCTCGGATCAGCGAGATACATGTTCCCGGTGGCTTTTTCTGGAAGGATTTGTTGCTTCCACTGCTTCGCTGGAGCGAGGGCGCGGAGGTTGTCGGGGTACCCAGACGTGTGTGCGGTCACGGATGCACCACTGCTTTGCGGTGCTGGACTTGATGGTGCTGGACCGGCTGGACCAGATGGACTTCATCACGATCATGAGATCGGCAAGTGTTCGTCTACATTATCCACGAGTACAACCTCGTTAACACTATTCGGTCTTCGAGGGTATGTATTCTATAGATGTATATCCACCCGTTGCTTGTATCTAGTAGATAGATCTTGGTACATAGTTGTTCTCATCATAGAAAATTTTTGTTTTCTATACCGCGAACCCTACACTTCCGCTAATAAAATTTAGGAAGAGAAGATATACCATTGTAAAGAAAGGAAGAGAAAAGCATAATGATGTTATAGAATTCTACTTACATGTGCATGACTTAACAAACTTGACCAGATCATTAAAATGCTCCAGAAAAAACTTCAGAGATATTTATGTATATAAGTAGCCTACTCCAAGAGAACTTTCTAATTACCAGTCTAGAAATGTGTAGAAATGTGGTAACATTCTTTTAGACATGACATGGACATGTTAAGCGGTTCGATAAATCATAAACTATAGTGCGACAATATTTAAAATGAAGTTGCAAGTTCTCCTCGGTCTGTATTAGCAAGATCCAAGTTAATTCGGACAAATCAATGCATGTAGTATATTTGTACACTAAAAAAATTTCCATCGAAGACAGCTGACAATTATGAGACCTGACCAAAAGTATCAACCTTCGATATGACAATCGTCAAATCAGTTGTTTATCAGGAAAACGCTTTCCATGTTTGGTTTTGGGAACATCTTGGCCAACTTAATAACCAATTCTTCAGTAGCCATCCATAACCGCTGAAGATTAAGATCAAGCCACAAATGTACAAACACCTTTTTTTAAATCCTACAAGTTACAGTAACGGTCTTTCTATCCATGGCACAATGGAGATGAATTATGGCCAACATGACATGCTTCGCACCAAAATATCGAGCCATTGACAAAAAGGAAATAAATGTATCCGGCGTATATCTTGTAGATAGTGATCCTAATTCCTAACAAAACCATAAGTGAATAATTTAAATTTTAGCTCATTCAATTATATATATAGAAAAACCTTTGATGAAATTAAAAAATCAATTCAGACGCCTAAGAACCAAGATATGGTAATTTCTCCATCCTAGCAAATAAGAGACGATAAGCAGTACAAGCAGAGTCCTGTCGATTCATAATCTACTTGGAGATCAAAGTATGATATTTCCCTAGCAATGAATCGCATTGTTGCATGGTAGAAACTACCATAAATTTATTGACAAAGAGAAGGGATGGTGAGATTACCTGTTATAACCGGCAACACATTCTGTGGCAAGGTGCCCTGGACAAAGTGTGATTCCACCTCCTCATATATGATCCGATAATTGCAAACACCACTGGAAAACATGAAGTCTATAGGCTGGACATATATACAAACCATACTTCATAATTAGTACATTACATGTATATGATCATAAGATTTTTCAAAGTATAAGCCATCCTGTAGTAGAGAGCTTCTTGACTGGATATTTGCAAACCTTAAATAATTCTTAAGTAGATATTTGCAAACCATAGATAATTCAGAATGGATAAGTATTGTTTGTTGGAAAAAAGAAGGAATACGTATTGTTGTCTTGGCATGAACACATGTATGAAGAATGTACATCCGCTCATGGACTCTGCAGATAAGTTTTTGCATTACTCTGAAGAGGCTGATATAATGATAATTCCAGGGATGCAGGATCTCAGGCTTCGCCTAGACCATAGAGAACTGCTTATCTAGAGAGCTTATCATGTTAAGTATCTTCTACTATAGTATATTTCATTTTATGTTTGTAAAAGCTGAGATCTCAAGGTAATGAAAGCCCGTCTATCTAAGGGCTTGGGGATACCCTTGAGTCTGCTCTTTCTCTCATTGCATGAAGCAGATTACACTTGGTCTCTTCTTTTAAATCTGTGTAGATTCTTCTTGCTATGTTAAATAAATCCATGTAAAGTTTCTTAATCACGGGCAAATCAAGGAGGTTGAATTATTAGTGGGATTTCTATTTGTTTGACTTAGGTCACCTCTTAGTGATAGCTTCATATCGGATTTCTTGGTTGACTTATTTGTGTTGATCAGAACAAGTGAAATCTTGCTGTGCGGTCAATGCCGCGCTCCCGGTCAGTGGTGAGGGAAAGTTGTAACTGCACCTGCATCTCACTCCTGCGTTGGTTATCTGATTTCTAACGAGTCAATGCCGACCATGCAAGAAAATATGGGGGAGAGGGTTTAGCCTTGTGATCTTCAAGCAGTTGGTATGAATTTGTTCATATCGAATCATTAATCCATAAAAAAGCAACACTAAGATATTAAGATGTTTTCTTCTTCGTATGTGTGGTAAAATTGTGTAACATTATTTGATTTTCAGAATGATTTAGATGGTCTTCAAAGGCAGTACCCTCATTGCGGTTAGCCAAGAGAATGACGGTTCAATACTTATAGTCATGCTGGCTTGCACAATATCAACAAGAGATGTATATTGATGAT
Organism: Avena insularis; assembly: GCA_023614405.1. Classification (NCBI taxonomy): domain Eukaryota; kingdom Viridiplantae; phylum Streptophyta; class Magnoliopsida; order Poales; family Poaceae; genus Avena; species Avena insularis. The sequence continues at coordinate 193,741,862 of CM042695.1, read as the reverse complement.
CCTAGGCTTGCAGGTTCCAACAACATATCAACGATCTCACCAATGAAAGTGTTGTACTCTAGCTCCATATAGTGAACAACCTAATCACATCAAAGAGTAATGGAAAAATGTAGAATTTGATATCTAAGATCTAAACTACAACAATTTTTTTACAGAAGATGTAAGTGATCGGCAGGAAATGCCTCACCTCCGGGTTCCATCTCCTAGCAGCAGGCTCCAGGCGACTGAGCCTTCTCCCACGAGGAGCGTGTTCTCGGCAGTGCTTGCACTCGCACTCCATGTCAACACCCGGATTTTTAATCCCAGATGCCTGTTATGCCATACATCGCAATCCCAGGATTACCATTTTTGCGAGACATAACAGAATTGGATACCATAGTACATCATCCATTACAAACCATACATAAGGTCATACATAAATAGGGATCTCATGATCTAGTTCTTAATACAACTTCAAGCAACAGAATACGTAAAAATAACGGTAGCATAGGCGAAGCTCCATCTTCGGGGTCACAGGCAATGCTGACGATGGGAGATGATCCTAGTTGTTGTAACCTTCCTGGGGTCCATCCTCCAGGTACTCCTCTTTATAGTCTGGCCACGGGAATAGCCAGAGACAAAGCCATGAGTACTCTTTAAGTACTAGCAAACTAATACTAACAAGTGAAAGGGGTTTTTGATAACATGACACTAGGATCTATGGTTGTTTTGCAAAAGCCAGATTATCTCTACTAAGCTGAGAAGCAAGAGAAGCTAGTCAAATTTTTATAACTCCTAAATAGAAAACTTGTATTTCATATCACAACCCTGTTGTAGTCAAGTCAAAGTCTCAATTCATTTCACAAGTCTTTTGAAAACATCTGGCGGGGGAAACAGTATGGCCACTCCAACTGTCCATAACCGCGGACGTGGCTATTTGAATAGTTTGACACTCTGCAGAGATTATACACTTTCACCACAACATTCGATACATCCGTCAGGAACAAATCCTGAATTCACCATACTCAGTATGCGGATAATCAATCCTAACCTTTCAATTACACGCCCTAGTATAAGCACCTCTCCTGTGAGTTTGGCCTCCCAACCATGACCAACTGTCATCTTGGGTACTGCACATGTGGACAATCTTCACAAGGTAGCCTCAGCTTAGACCTTGGCCGTGAGGGAACTAATACTAAGGTATATAAGTTTCCAGTCAAGCCCTACCCAATCTTCGGGTATTGTGGTTGTACGATAAAATTGGAATGGTATCGCATCCAGACAACCATCAGTTTTATAAAGGGCTAAGGCTCATGCCTCAACATTTTGATCACCAAAATCATCTGGTGTTCGGAAACACATGTCAAAACATCTCAGTAGAATGATCCATCATTCTAAGGTTTTCATAACCATTGTCACCAAGTATTCCCATCTAAATTTGATCAAGTTTTATGCTTAGCACTAGCATCTACAAGTGGAAGTGAGTACTAATGAGGGGTGGTAAACTAGTGGAGTTTCAACTAAGTTCAATCTCATGCCTTAGGATGACATAAAGATTATCTAGCTTAGCCCAAATTTTATGCTCTTTATGCAACTTTCAATTATCTTTCTAGTATCTACAAATCACTTAAGTAAACTCTAAGTAATAGCTTTGATAAAGAAATAAAGTAGAAAGCTTGCAAGTAAAACTAGGATTGGGTATCATCAAATATGTCTAACCAAGCATGCTTAGTGCATTGCATAGGTTATCTAACTTTCATAATTGCAAGTGTTAGCTTGCCTTGAGCAGAGCAGTGGTTGAAGTTCTCCTCGGCTTCTTCTTCGTAGTATCCTCCTTCCTCCTCGTATCCTTGGTCGGTACTAGCGTCTATGAATAAATACGAGGTACACAATCACCAAACAATACTTAACTACTTGCAATCATCACACAAAAGGGTCCTATAGATGATCTAGCATCATCACTAACATTACAAGATTAAAGCTTGGTTTAATTCCTTTTATTTTTAGAAAAGTAATTTCTACTCATTGAAAAACTACTTAAGATTTAATATTCTCCAAACCAAACATGGGATCATGTTGACACATGTCATCACCACATATTTTAGTCCATGGGAATGTGATTTAAAGTGGTGTCACAATTTAATAAGGTTTTACCCTTTTATTTTAATTAACTAAAGTGGCTAGAAATGCCTATGTGGCATTCTTTTATTACTTTGTCATTATTTCTGTAAGTAAACCTATATATTTTTATATATTCTGAAAGGTATGGTTAAATGTGATTTTTGAGAGTTGGAATCAACTCAAAAGCTATTATGGTTTAAATTTGAAAATGTTTGAATGCGTAAAAGCTTACGCCTTATTATTTTATCATGGATGATCTACAAATACAAATGACTTGAATCCAACGGGCTTGGATTCAACATTCTGAACCTTTCTAACAAAATTGGTTTCATTCAATTTGGTTCTCGAATCGACTGGGTTGATTTTTGAACGGTACGAAGTGTGTTTGAAATAAAATGAAAAGGTTAAATTCAAATAACTGGGCTGCGGGAAGCGATCGGGCGGCTGCTAAGCACAAGCGCTTCTGGCTGGTTAAGTCGCTGTCCCACGCTTCATGAGACAGGGGTGCGCGGTATGGGGCGATGTGTGCGTTCGATCCGGTTCTAATCCAGCGGTAGAGGGTCATCATCGACGTTGGGCAACGCCTTGAGATGTAAACCTAGCGCGACGGTGGGGTCGTTGGAGGCTCACCGGGGCTCAGCGAGGTCGGAGGCGAGCGAACAACAAAGTCGACGACGGCGAACCTCCTGTATGGCAGCTTCTCTGGGCGGCTCAATCGTTGGCTCCTTCTTCTCCAGGCGGCGAGCTCGGCGAAAGTGCTGGTCGCCGCCTTTCGGAAAGGGGTGGCACGATCAGTGAGGAGAGGGGAGTGAGATGGTGTGCTCAATTCGGCTGGGGGTGGCTTCTATTTATAGTCGTGACGGCGAGACCGAATGGCATGGGCAGGCGACGGTGGCGACATGGCTACGGGTGGCTAGAGGCATGGCCGGCGGTGGCGATCGCTTGGTGGTCTCCTAGCGATGCTCTACGACTTTAATGCGCGCGTAGGGGCGGTGCGGTTTGGTCTGGAACGCGTGATGCTCTGCGCGGAAGAGGCGGCGTCTTCGACGGCGAGCGGTGGCTGTGCGGCATGGGGCGGCGAACGGGGATGTCTGGCGGTCTCCTGGGTTGGTGCGATCATATATGCACGCGGCGAGGGCGACGCATGGTCTGTGGGCGTCGATCGAGCGTGGCGCTCTGGCACATGCTCGGCATGGTTGCCGGGCGGTGGCCTTGGTCCGCGTGTGGTCGAGGGTTTGGCAACGCCTTCATGTGGACAGGAGTGGCGGTGGGCGGTATTGCCTCCCGGACAAGGTTGGCACGGCTAAATCTCCTTCTAGCCTTTGTCTCCTTTGGGTGGCATGGTGAGCCGATCGTTCACCATTGATGTCATCCCGACTTACGTGAAGCTAGTGCTTGGTTTAACTTGCTGGATGATCTACTGAGATGATTGTGAGCTAGAGAGGGGACAAGTTAGGCTTCAATCACTGCTCACAATAGTGTTTAAGATTTTGATGATTTGTGTCTGCAAAGTGTTTGATGAAATGGCCGCAAGAATTCAAGTTTTGAATTTTGAAAAGATTTTTGGTGGGTGTGCTAGGTTGGTGCTGGTGAGTCTGCAAATGCTTGGGTTTTGAAAGTTGAGCTTGTTTGAGTGGTTTTTGAAAAAGTGTGATCTTCTCATATGATAAAGATTTAATTTTGAACTGTCAGTTAAACTATGCATTTGAAAGTTTCTGGATGATCACAAAGTGGGTCTTGATACTTTGTTATGAGTACAATCAAGGGGTGCAAAGATCCAAACAAGTTTCTGTTAAGTTCTGAAAGTTTGGGACAACCAAAGTAGGCATGGGAGTTAAATTGGTCAAAATGACCATTCCCTTATTTTATTTGTTTTGATTTATTTGTCTTTGGGAAAAGTTTGGGAAATATTTAGATGATGTTTATTTCACCTAAGAATCAATTTATAAGCAAAGAAACACACAAACAAGGTGGTTCAAAAGAAATCAAAATTGGAATGCATACACACATGCATGCTTTCATATTTTTATTTAGAAAAGTTTTTGTTAACCCTAAATTTGATGCTTAGAGTTTGATGATCCAAGTTTAGTATTTTTGGGATGTTATACTCCAGCAGCAGGTTCCAGGAGACCGAGGGCCGGTAGCAGGGCGCGTCGACGAAGCGGGTGCAATTGTCCCAGATCGTCTCGAGCCGTCAGATCTGGCGGAGCAATGCAACCTTGATAAGGAGATGGGGATCGAGGTGCAGAAGCTGCCGCACTATGTGGTAGCGGCCGTCAGCCGAGACCCAGTCTATGAGGGAGGAGAAAATGCATCGACCGCGGCTTGAGGGCTTAGGCTACACTGGTCGTCTGTATATGCTGAATCACCAAGACTCAGGACCTTGACTACAACACTATGGCGGTCGCCGCTCCACGCTAGAGCAGGAGGTGCTGGTTGCCGTCCGCCGGACGATGCATTCAAGCATGGTGCTTGGCGGTTGCCATGGCAGGCGGTGTGGTGATGGAGAAGGGAGAAGGGGCCGATGCGTTGTGTGGGCGTGGGTCGATAGGTGGGTTGACTGAGGACCCGTTTTCTGAGGATGCGTTTTTTTTCAAGTAGCGCGGTTATTGTGGGCTAGACGATGGTAAAAGCGTGTGCGGGGAGTCGAACGAAGGATGACGGAGTGGCACAAAACGGAACACTGACTTTCTTTTTAGATAGTTGAGAAAGTAGAGATATAGATAGAGATTGATTGTAAAAAAAAACCATGTTCTATTTAGTGTCTTAGTAAAAAGTTGGGCTGCGCGAGGCGAGGATGCACAAGTTTGCTTTCTTCACAGCACTCCCACCCAGCCCAGCCCATGAACCCTACCCTCCAGAAACAAATCGAGCAGAAACAGGTCGAGCGCTCCAATCCAACCCAGCCGCCTCTCCCCTGGCCGCCGCCTCTCAGCTCGTTGCTGCCTTGCCGGCTCGTTTGTACCTGGGTTTTGAGCTCCCCCCAAGCCAGCAGACTCCACCGCTGGTTGCTGTGCTCGTCCCCCTGCTCTCCTTCGCGGCTGTTGCTTGCCTGCTGTACCTGGGTTTTGAGCTCCTCCCAAGACAGCAGACTCCACCGCCGGCAGACATATCGACTAGTCTTTGAGTCGGTACCCAGCGACTAGTTTCGACTCGTAATCCTTGGAGAGGGCAACGAAAGAAGGGTGCCAAATCTGCTAAGGACATGGATGATGCGCCCACGCAATCGCGAAACAAGCTTCCGGACCACCTTGAGCTCCAGCGGACCCGTGTTGTCTGCAAGGCCGATGCCCCCACTCATGTACCAATCTATATGCCGCCCCTGTATTTTGCTTCCTTATGTCTTATGCCATCCGTTCCATAATTCTTGTCGTGGTTTTGAAATGGAGGGAGTGGTGATTTTTCATACACCGTTATGCATGCGTTCATTTCTCCGCGGTTAAATTATTTGTGTGATGAATATGTGAGGTGTTTACTTTGAATTTGGTTGCTAGCCAAAAAAAACATTTTTAGCTTTGCAGTATTTGGTTATATTAATTCTCCAGTTATGCTGGCAAAATGGTGCTACTTTACATACAGTTTGGCATCTCATGTTTGAAGCAGAATTTTCTGTTTATTACTGTTGGATGGTGATATAATCAGATCCATAGCTCATATCTTTAATTTTCTATGCTTTGTCATTTTTGTTTCAAAAGACAGAAGGGTTTCAATACTCGGGCGCTTTTGCTGCTATGGGAGTTGATAATAGTGTGTCAGTGGAGAAGTTCTGCAATGACTTCAAAATCAAGATAAATCGACTTACAGAGGATGATATGGAGTTTGATATGATTGGCGTTGATGCATCGATGGCTAATGCTTTTCGTAGAATCCTCATTGCAGAGGTATGCGCATTGCTCTCATCTGTACCATCTTGAAAATTATTCTGCGTGTTCTAGCTAGTCATATATGTTTTGGTTCCGGTTCAGTATCTAAGTGTTAGATGTGTATTTTGTAATATTAATTCGTAGGTTCCTACAATGGCCATTGAGAAGGTCCTCATGGTTGACAACACATCGGTTATAGCAGATGAGGTCCTTTCGCATCGACTAGGCCTTATTCCACTTGATGCAGATCCAAGGATTTTTGATTATCTCTCCGGTTAGTGACATAAATTTCTGTTGTTTCACATTCATTAACATTGTTGCATTTTTACAATAAAGGCCATCTTATGCTTTTATTTTGTTTTGTAGATGATGTCCAAAATGAAAGGAATACTATTGTATACAAACTGCATGTTTCATGTGAAAAGGGTTCTCAACGTCTTACAGGTTATATCTCATTCACCTGCAACCTGGACCTAGTATAGTTTATTCTCTTCGTTAGGAATTTTCCCTTAATGTATATCGTTCAACAAACTATTTCTTCCCCAATAATCAGCTCCAGCTTATTCTGCCCTATTTGGAAGGCTAGAAATACTAATTTTTTTACATTATAATACCTAATAGAAATTGTTGGTCTTTCGCTTTCAAGAGGGACTTTTTCCTTCTTTCTTACAGAATGAAGGACCATCTTAGACCTCCCCTTATTAGCTGGATAAATAGATAGCTCATAGCTATCCCATGGTCTACGCCCCTTGTATATTCCCTCTCTCTCTTGTAAATATTTTCCTTTATATATATAAACTTTTTATTGTCGGGCCCCCCTCCCCTGCAGTTTTCCGCTTAAAAAAAGCTCCAGCTTATGGAGCAAGGGGTTTTACCTGTAGCTAGGTTACCCCTGGCTGCTGTGGCTGGGAGCTGCTTGTGCTCTCTGCCTCACATTTTTACTTTTAGGTCACAGAGACCAGCCTTATATACATGGCTTATATGGGCCTGGGCCACATGGGCCTCACATACAACACTCCCCCTCCAGAGGGGTGATAGATATCTATCATTCCCATCTTGACACACGCAAGGCTACATTCCTTAGTTCCCAATCCTTTAGTTAAGCAGACCGCAATTTGTTGCCCTGAACTCACATGCTCTATCTTGATAATCCCAGCATCCAGTTTTTCTTTGATGAAAAATCTGTCTATCTCCACATGCTTGGTTCTATCATGCTGCACTGGATTGTTTGCTATGCTGATTGCTGATTTGTTATCACACCACACATTCACACAATTAGTCTTTAATATCTTCAATTCTTTAAGTAAATTCCTTGTCCACAACATCTCACTTAGCCCTTGAGCCATAGCTCTATATTCCGCCTCAGCGGTCGACCTGGACACAACAACCTGCTTCTTACTCCTCCACGATACCAAGTTCCCATCCACAAAGACACAAAAACCTGAGGTGGATCTACGATCATCTAGGCAACTTGCCCAATCTGCATCACAGTACCCATCTATCATGAGATGCTTGTTACTTTCAAATAACAGCCCCCTTCCTGGAGTCCCTTTCAAGTATCTCAAAATTCTATACACTGCTTCAAGATGATCACTCCTAGGTTCATGCATGTATCTGCTTACCACACTAACTGCAAAAGAAATGTCCGGGCGAGTATGACATAAGTACAACAACTTCCCAACTAATCTTTGATATCTCTCTTACAGTTCTCTGTTGAGCTATTACTTTGTGGTTTTGATCAATTGGGGTTGAGGTTGCGACACCCTAGCATTCCTACATCACTTAAAAGATCTAAAGTATACTTCCTCCGGATAGCATAATCCCTTTGGCGACACTGCCACTTCTATGCCAGGAAGTATTTGAGTCGGCCAAGATCTTTGACTTCAAATGCTTTTCGCAAGCACTCTTTCGTCTTGCTATTTCTTCTTTATCATCTCTGTGATAATAATATCATCCACATATCTGACAAGTATAGTGATTTTCCCTTTCTATGCATGTAGAACAGTGTATGATCACCATTACACCGCCCATACCCCATCTTGCATACAAAGACGTCTGAACTTGTCGAACCATGCTCTCGGAGATTGTTTCAGACCATAAAGAGCTTTCTTTAACCTGCATACTTTGCCAGTGGTCTCAGAAGTGGAGAACCCAGATGGGATCTCCATGTAGACCTCCTCCTGTAAGTCCCCATGCAAGAAAGCATTCTTCACATCAAGTTGATAAAAAGACCACCCAAAAATTGCTGCACAAGAGATGAGAATCCTCACTGTGCTCATCTTTGCTACTGGGGCAAAGGTCTCATCATAGTCAATACCGTAGGTCTGGCTGTACCCCCTCGCCACAAGCCTTGCTTTGTACCTTTCAATCTTCCCTTCTGCATTCTGCTTCATAGTATATATGATGGAGGGTTTAACCTCTTGGGTGGCCCGATCTTCACGGATCTCGTGGTCAAAACGATGGGAAAGCAAGGGGAAAGGGAGAAGGTAGCGGAAGCGAACACACACCTCGCGAAGAACACGATGAACACACGCAAAACTCACACGATACAAGGCCGATTGCTCCCGAACGGTGGCCATCGGTCCGATAGAATCCTCGCAAGGAAAGATCGGTCAACGTGCTCCCTCAAATCCACATCGGAGAGGGAAGAACACCTTGGGGAGGGTCTTGACAACTTGGAGACGAGACAATGAACTCCAAGGCCTTGTTCAACGATGGATGCGTGATGCAAAGTCCAATCGAGGTTGGTGACGATAGTCGGTCCCCTTGGTAAAGGGGATGAGGCAAAATTAGAGATTCCATAATGGGGGTTGTCTTTAGTCTATCATCTATGCCTAAGGGATACATGAGGGGTGGGGGCTCTATTTATAGGCCAGCCACTAAACAAGGGTGGTTTGGGGATAAACTAGGCGAATAGGTAAGTAAAGGGGAATACATGGGCTGTGGCCCAACAGTCTTGTGACACATGACATGGTAATCTGGGACTTAGGACCGTAGTACCGTTCATCACTGATAATACCGCCTGGGACCGGTAGTACCGCTTGCGATCTGGAGCGACGGTTGGAGCCGTCGATGAGCGGTAGTAGGGGCGGTAATCCGTGACCGGTAGTACCGGTTCCTGACCTAGTACCGCTTGGACTGGCATTGCCTTGTCTTCTTCCATCTCCTCTTCCAAGCCTCCGTCTTGTCGGGCTTGATGTTCCGGGCTTCCTCCCTTGCCTCCATACTGGTCGGTGTGAACCTATCATGCATATGTGACGGAGTATGAAGTAGCATACCATTCAATAGGGTAGGAAGTGAGCTTGCATAGAGGAACGGATTCACCTTTGGAGTCCATGGCGACTTGCGTAAGTTGGAGACCTTGATGTAGTAATGACCGAAGGTCGGGCTGCATCATCTCCCCCCCCCTTCAAAAAGAGTCGTCCTCGACTCTCCATGTCCATCACGAAGTAGAAGAGGTTGAAGGACATCCTTGATCCTAGGGTTCACCATATAGTCGTCCTCGGGAAGATTGACTTGACAACACTTCAATGTTCCTTCATCTTCCATGAAGCCTACAAAGCTCACGACAAAAGCGAAGCAACACTCAAAGCGTAGCCAATTCATGAAGATTATAGCATGAGTCCTCAAGTAGAAGGAAGTCACCTTAGCTTGTAGAGATAGCTCGATGAAGGGTAGCCATAGGTAACTCTCTTCGGTTCTTCTTGTCAACACATGGTTGGTAGAGGTTGACGTGTATGCACTTGTACCTTCACACAACAAAGACCAAGCAAAATATTTTCGTGCGTGATAGAGGAGCATGTCAAATGTGGCATGTCCATTCTTCTTCACAACACTATTAGCATAATGCATGTATAGCAAATGGGATGCATATGCAAGGTCAAAGTGCATGGAAATTGTTTGAACATCATCCAAATGTGAAAACTCAAAAACTCCATATAACGTAGTAGTGGGGCACTCAAGGCAATTGACTAGAATTTTGATCAACGTCCTTGATGCGAGAATAGGAGAATTCGGCAAAAACACGCAAGGAAGAATGTCCAAAGCAACATCATTATGTGTGCAAACCAACCATTGGAAAGAGAAATTGTTCGACATGTTGGATGTCACACACAAATCATCAAAAGCAAATATCATGGGAATATGAGTATCCCAAGCGGAAGCAAAAACAACACGTTTGCAAACAAACCAAATGAAAGAGCTAGTGGTCCTTATGTTTGTTGCAACAACAAGACGAGATTCTTGGAAGCTCTCATGACAATACATGCTCTTAATGGAATTGTGGTTGCACACAAAACATCGGAGAGAGAAATTGTTCAACAATTTTGTTACAACACACAAAACATCATTATCTAAAAGCGAAGAAACATGAATGTCACAAGGGGAGATAATACCATTAACATGCTTGCAATCAAACCATAGGAAAGAGCAATTTGCCAACATGAAAGATGCAAAGCATGCAAAAGGTATCAGAGCTGGGTTCGATCTTGAACTCACTTGTGGGATGCTCTCTAGAGCTCTTTTTGTCAACTCGTGCTCAACCGAGGTTGACATTCTCATGCGGGCACCTACACACGTCATATGTAAAAGGAAGAACATGTGTGCATGATAGAGATACACATCATCCATCATGACGTATCTCTTCTTGTGCACATCACCATTAATGTCATTCAAGTATGAAATAGATGCATGGTGAGTATGCAAGTGGGGAACATGCTTATCATGGCAATCATCAAAATCTCCAAAAATTGAGAAAGCTATGGGGCCATCTCATTATAACGCATATGATCAATATTGTTGCAAGCAAAACAAGTGAAATAGCAAGCATTCATCTTATCGCAAGCAACGGGAGAAATTGAATGACTAGCATGACAAGGCAAGTCCAAAGCAATTGGAGGATACACACAAGATGCATAGCATGTCATGTTTATGGCAATGATATCGCAATCAAACAATTCCACATGATCAATATTATGCAAAGGCAAATCATCACATGGGAAAGTGGATGAAGCATATGTAATGTCACAAGTATCATCCATAACATGCATATCCTCACAATTCATCATGTCCACTAGTGGGATCATGGCATCATCAACACCCTTATTGTTACCTTGTTCATACCTCTCATATGAAGTGGGTGTTGTGGAAGTAGTGGTCTCCTTGTGGACGACTTCGTTTTCTTGATGTAGCCATGGCATAACATCATCTTCATGCACCATGTACATATTCTCCAATTGAGGCATCATTGCTTCATGGTTTGGCGTGTCTTCCTCCATGGAACCTAGCACAACACAAGAGAACACACTAGAGGTAGAGGGTAAGTTGTTAGAATTCGAAATGGTCTCACTTGACCTATCAACTACCACTCTCAACTCACTAGGAGTATCGCTCATGCCCTCCAAGTGGAAGCACTCAATCTCACATAAGGTGGAGTCACTCATGTCACTCTTGTTCTCACTCAAGTGGGCTAAGTGGCTCTCATACTCACATGGGATTGGTACCACATCATCACTCAAGCATATGGGGATAGGCTCGGTTTCCTCAACTCCATGCGCCTCCTTTGGTGAAGGGAAAATCCCATGCTCACCATTCTTGACCTTGTCGCCTTCAAGGTTGGATGCCCTAAGATGGGCATCATTGCTCGCCTCCATGGTCGAAGGGAAAATCCCATGCTCGACCGTCTTGTGGACATCTTGTAGTAGTGGTGGAGGTAGGCTCATGCTATCCAACTTGGCGAAGTAGCTGTCTTCATTTTCCTCGTTCATGAGGTCTTCAAATGCAAGCGTAGTCGTTGAAGCTTGATGGCGTGTACGAAGGCTTGCTCTTGGTGCCATTTTGGTGGTGGCACAAGAAGTTGAAGGTGCCTTGTGATGGTGTCGACGGAGGTCATTGGCTTGCCTTGCCGATGGTTGATGTAGGTGGCGCACTTGGTCATCCATATGACGCTCACGACGATGGCCCTTGACCTTGGCACTCTTCCTTGTAAGTTTTTGTAATGAGTGCAAAGCATCGTTAATCTTGGCGACCCTGCTCATTGTTTTGTCGAAGTCGTTGTCCATGTCCTTCTTGAAGTTGTGGAGGTCGCTCTCGAACTTGTCCATTTCATGGTGGACCTTGGCGCACTTGAGGTGTAGGTTTCGTCTTGGCCGGTGCGACTTGAGGAGCTCGTCGTTGTCGTTCTTGAAGTCGCCCATGCTTGGGGAGTCGTTGTTGTTGTAGCACTCCATGTCACCCAAGCATGTGGAGCCATTGTTGGTGTAGTGCTCCATCATGTTATCCATGCTTGTGGAGACATAGGCATGGTGGCTCATCGTGGATTCTTCATAGAAATCATCCTCGGTCCCGGAGTCCCTAGACATGCTTCACAAGACCAAGTGTTGTATATAGAAGTGGTAGAGGGTGTTAGGGATACAACGTCGAACCTTACTTTACCTTGGAAGATCGTATCGTGCAAGTGGCCACACTTGAGAGCAATAAACCAAGCAAAGTGAAGTTCACGTGGAACACCAAAACCAACTACCAACAAAAAAACAAACACACAAGGCCTATGGTGGATAGGTATGGAAAGTGGCATGTCAAGAACCAATCCGAAATCAAGATGTTGTAATGACAAGTAAAGAACCACAATGATCACAAAGCAAAACAAGTCAATCCACAAGATAGGAAATATATACAAGGAAACACACACGGTGGGATAAATGGGACTTGTGCGACGGAGAAAGTGAGCTAAGAACCAAATGATTACCTAGCGAAGACTAAAATCTCATGTCACACAAGTACAAGGAGAGACGCTAGTTCGATTGCACAAAATTGGTGGGCTACAAGATATGCACAATAAGTACCACCTATATGATGTTCATCGAGCTTGCGCTTCCTATTCTATGAGGCACATGTATATTTCTTTCTTTTCTTTTTTTTCTATTTTTTTTCTCTTTTTTTTTTTTCTATTTTTCACTTGCCTCTTCCTTGTGCCAACAACTATACAAGATAACTATATGAGATAGCGCTCACAATGTTTGCTCGGAATCTACAAGGTATCAAATGTGCATAGCCCAAGCAATCATAAGAGGAACTAGTCTCAATAGGTGTTTGTTGCTTTCATAAAGATAGTGGGGTTCACAAAGGAATGCAAGTGGGAGAAGTCATGAATGTTTATACCTTTCGTCGACGATCTTCACCCTTTATTGTTGGATTCCGCCTTGCTCACGGAATTTGGATGGAGTAGATAGCATGAACAACGTGGATAATGATGTAGAGCTCCTTCTCCTCTTCGAAACGAGCTAAAGAACACCAAAATCCGAGTTCGAATGCAAAAGTTATGCTCAAAACGGTGAGCGGCTGAAATCTGGGAACCTGCTGTTTTTGTTCTGTACTAGGCGGTAGTACCGGGTTTTGGAGCGGTAGTACCGGGTTTCCGGAGGCCCGGTAGTACCGTTTAGGTACCGGGGAGGTGCGGTAGTACCGGGTTTTGAGCCCGGTAGTATCGGTTGGTCCAGGGACGCCCAGATTTGACGCGTTTTCGCGATTTTGGGGCGATTTGGGCGGAAAATCTTCAAGAAAAACACCAAATCGAAGGGGAAAATCAAGGAATTAGGCTATGGGAACGCAAAGGAAGGTAGATCAACAAGTTTAGCAAGTAATCCACGGATCAAAACCTACCAAAACGCACTCAAATCACAGATCGATCCAAAACACGAATTGGGGCTATTTTTGGTGGAATTTCCGAATTTATGGGGAAAAGACCAAATCGATGAGAAATCCGTGGCAACCAAAAGCTGCTGATACCAGATGATGGAGGGGTTAACCTCTTGGGTGGCCCGATCTTCACGGATCTCGTGGTCAAATCGATGGGAAAGCAAGGGGAAAGGGAGAAGGTAGCGGAAGCGAACACACACCTCGCGAAGAACACGATGAACACACGCAAAACTCACACGATACAAGGCCGATTGCTCCCGAACGGTGGCCACCGGTCCGATAGAATCCTCGCAAGGAAAGATCGGTCAACGTGTTCCCTCAAATCCACATCGGAGAGGGAAGAACACCTTGGGGAGGGTCTTGACAACTTGGAGACGAGACAATGAACTCCAAGGCCTTGTTCAACGATGGATGCGTGATGCACAGTCTAATCGAGGTTGGTGACGATAGTCGGTCCCCTTGGTAAAGGGGATGAGGCAAAACTAGAGATTCCACAATGGGGGTTGTCTTTAGTCTATCATCTATGCCTAAGGGATACATGAGGGGTGGGGGCTCTATTTATAGGCCAGCCACTAAACAAGGGTAGTTTGGGGATAAACTAGGCGAATAGGTAAGTAAAGGGGAATACATGGGCTGTGGCCCAACAGGTGCGCGCAGGCACACATGACCGGTAGTACCGGACTTAGGACCGGTAGTACCGTTCATCACCGGTAGTACCGCTCTGGGACCAGTAGTACCTCTTGCGGTCCTGGAGCGACGGTTGGAGCCGTCGATGTGAAGTGTAGTAGTAGTAATCACCGTGACCGGTAGTAACGGTTCCGCCGACCGGTAGTACCGCTTGGACTGCCGATTGCCTTCTTCCATCTCCTCTTTCAAGCCTCCGTCTTGTCGGGCTTGATGTTCCGGGCTTCCTCCCTTGCCTCCATACTGGTCGGTGTGAACCTATCATGCATATGTGACGGAGTATGAAGTAGCATACCATTCAATAGGGTAGGAAGTGAGCTTGCATAGAGGAACAGATTCACCTTTGGAGTCCATGGCGACTTGGCGTAAGTTGGAGACCTTGATGTAGTAATGACCGAAGGTCGGGCTGCATCAATATACCCACTTGCAGCTGACTGCCTTCTTTCCTGTTGGAAGAGGAGTTAGTACCTATGTCTTGTTCTTACACAGAGCTTCCAGCTCTTCCACCATGGCCATGCGCCATTTTGAGTCCTCCTTTGCCTTCTCCCAGTCAGTCGGAATTACCACGGACTGAAGAGAAGCAACAAAAGCTTTGTAGGATGGAGAAATTTCCAATATCATTCACATTGAATCCGTAACGGTCAACTGGTCTTGTTGTTGCTGCTCGAGAGCCTTTTCTCAAAGCAATTGGCAAATCAATTGACCCTTCTGTAGCCATCGACTCACGTTCAGCCCGATCCCCATCTGAGGAAACTTATATCACATCAGTACTACCCTGTTGTTCTGTATGTGGCTGTTACGGTTGCTCCCCCTGATGTGCAACACCAACACCCCGCTTCCGTGTATACACCTTTAACTGTTCTTCTTGAGCTGCTGTCCATCTCGGGACGCTACCGATTTTAGCTGGTGCATCAATTTGAGTGGGGGCACCAACCTGCACTTCAATGCGAGAGCCACACGAGTTCTGAAGTAGTGTCTTCTCCCCCTCTTGACCAATTTCATCAGCAGGAGATTGGTCAAGTACCTCAAACATGGCATTGAGATCAGTTTTTTCACCATAAAATGGTTCCGATTCACGAAATGTAACATCCATGCTCACAAATGTCCTCTCAGACGGACTCCAACATTTGTACCCTCTTTGTCCTGAAGAGTACCCAATAAAGATACACTTGACTGCCCGAGGATCCAGTTTATTGACCGATGGCCTATGATCGCGAACAAAACAAACACAACCGAACACCTTGGGAGGGACTGGAAATTTATTTTCTCTGAAAATCAACTCACACGGTGATTTCATACCTGTCACCCGAGAAGGCGTGCGATTGATCAAGAAAGTGGCCATCATGACAGCTTCACTCCACATGAACTTGGGCACGTTCATGCCTCTAGTAGGTGGCGATTTTTCCTCTCCGCCACCCCATTTTGAGGAGGTGTGTCCGGACAAGATGTTTGATGCAGGATGCCCTTGTCAGATATGAAAGAACCCATGTCCTTGTTAACATACTCAGTGCCATTGTCTGATCTGAGTGCTTGAATTTTCACGCAAAATTGAGTTTCAGCAAGGGCATAAAAATTTTTGAAACACCGAAACACTTTATCTTTATGTCTCATAAGATAGACCCAGGTCATTCGAGAATGGCAGTCAATGAATGTAACGAAGTACTTCATACCACTGATACATACGACTGGACATGCCCATACATCAGAATGAATTAAAACAAAGGGAGATATACTCCTGATCCCCTTGGCCACATATGAGCTTCTGGTATGTTTAGCATACTCATACGCATCACAACACAACTTGCTCTTGTCCACACCACTCATTACATCAGGAAATACTTGATACATTTTGTCAAAAGACACATGTCCCATCCTACAATGATGGATTAGGGCTCTAGTCTCCTTATCCTCAGCAACTGCAGCTAGCATGTGCATTCCCTCCTGGCCTGTCATGCTGCGGTCCATGTACCACAACCCCCTACGCCTTATTCCAGTCCCAAGACTCCTGCCCGTCGACCTCTCCTGGATCACGAACACAAACCGGTCAATAATGAGTCTACAATCAATTTGATCAACCAAAGCACTCAAGGGAAGTAAGTTGACGGGAAAAGATGGCACATGCAACACTGAGGATAATTTTATACTTGGTGTGCAGCTGACAGTCCCAACACCTGTGATGGGCTGGGCTGTGCCATCTGCTGTCTGAATGGTTTTCAGATGGGTAAAAGAGTGGAGTATATGATGTGAACTCACAAAAGTCTCCAGCAACATGTTGAGATGCTCCAGAGTCTAGCACCCATTTAGAATTAATTTTATGGGCTGCTATTGATGCGTGTTCAGTATTACCTTCATTTGTGTCGACAAAGTTGGCATAGCTAGTAGCAGCTTCCTGCCCTCTTGCTGTCTGCTTCCCTTCAATTGCAGCAGCTGTATTAGCCTTGGGAACATGCCAGGAACCACCACCTCCCTGCCAAGAACCACCACTTCCCTGCCAAGGACCACCACTGCCATTCCAAGAACCACCACTGCCATTCCGACCACCTCTATTGCTGCTGCCAGCACCATACCCTCTGCCTCTGCCTCTGCCTTTTCTGGGTGCTGTGCAAAAACGGCTAAGATGCCCTTGTTGGCCACAATTAAAAGAGTCTAGAATCTTGCTGCTCAGCCACTCTGTAGGCAGATTCATTTCCATTTCCCCTTTTAAGTTGCAGGCGAACCTCTTCTTGGGACATCGCATCAATTGCTTCATCTAGAGATGCAAGCTTTGGCAGATGTAGCAGGTTAGCATGCCTGCTCTCAAAACATGCACTGAGACCTTTTAGAAACTGCATTACACGCCTGCGCTCAATCCAATTGGTGGCAAGCTCCATGGATTCAGCATGTGGTAGCTCAAGGGGATCACACTCATCCAGCTCAGCCCAAAGGCGTTGCAACTCATTCGCATATACCGTCACGCTTTTGTCACCTTGACGAACAGTGTATATCTTGTCTTCAATTTGAGACATGAGCATCAGGTTTCCCTTGCCTGAATACCTTCTAGACAGTAAGCTCCACACCGCAGAAGCACTTGGCAATGCTTCAGCGGACGCTGCAATTGCTGGTGCGAGGGAGTTCAACATCCAGGCCAATATGAGGGAGTCGGTAACACTCCACTTCTTCCATTCTGAGCTCCCCTTGTCATCCGGTTCTTCAACTATCCCAAGAACATATTCCGTCAGACCCTTTGTCTTCAAGATCAACAGGGCCCTCCTGGACCAGCTCAGGTAGTTGCTCACGCCATTCAACTTGACATCATTAGGCATGAGCTCAAGCTTCAGAACCTGATCTGCTTGGGACACTACAAGTGCACCATCTGCTGAAGATGACCTCTCAGTGGTTTTCGTGGTCAAGAGCTGCGCCAATTTCTCCAGAGCAGATGCAAGTTCAGTTTCCATGGCAGCCTCCTTCCTGTTTATCCTCTCTCCTCCTCAAGCAGCTGCAGCGAAACATTATCTGCAATCAGCAGACACACAACAGCTTCCTCTTCACCTCCCTTCTTCTTCCTAAATCAGCTCGAGCTTCACCAGCTTCTCCTCTCCCCGGCAAGCAGCAACAGCAGCCCAACTCGAGCTTCTTCTCCCCTAACGCGCAGCCGCTGACGCGCTGCCACCTCTTCTCCGTCGCCCTGCCGCCGGTAGCTAGGCCAGCACCTCCACCGCCGCCGCCGCCATGGAACCTGGCTCTGATACCATGTGGAGTATTGTGGAGCAAGGGGTTTTACCTGTAGCTAGGTTACCCCTGGCGGCTGTGGCTGGGAGCTGCTTGTGCTCTCTGCCTCACATTTTTACTTTTAGGTCACAGAGACCAGCCTTATATACATGGCTTATATGGGCCTGGGCCACATGGGCCTCACGTACAACAGTTTTAGTTGATTGCTTTTGAAAAGAAATGTGCGTGTCCTTGCTTATCCTTGTAATTATAAACTAGTTGATTCCCCGCGCGTTGCGGCGGCCATTAGAGATGATTTACATCATTACAAAAACACATGAACACTTATGAAAATAATGCTCATTTGCGAATAAAATTAAATCATAAATGTTAAACGATATAAACACTTATCTAGGTTTATAGTCCTAATATCGTAACAATTAACTCTTATAATATTGGACTGATCACCTGTGCATCATTATGGAAAAGAGACTCAAAAGTAAAGTTAAAATAGTTTTTAGCTAGAAAACATCTAGATACAGATGTAGAAATAATAAGCATATATCATTGAATATATATCCAGAGTCATACAAAGTGTAACAGAAAAATCTGTTTTGCCTCTGTTTGTCAGATGTGCTTACGCAGCCATGATGCATCCATCCTGATTCATGAATCGATACTGATTTTTTTTTTTAGAAATGGGGTATTACCCTGGCCTCTGCATCAATTGATGCACACAACACTTTTATTGCATAGTTCCAAAATCTTTGAAAGCAAAGAGTATAATGTTATTGAATCAATACTGAATGTAAAGAAGTAAAAGAAATGAGGAATTGCATCTCACATATGGTGAATAGATCTCTATGTACTGACCTTATGTAGATTAATTATTACCATATTCGTTGTACGCTGTAGGAGGGAAGAATTGGAATTATTAACACAACGTAAGGTGCAATGCATCACCTAGAACCGAAGACAAAAAAGTGCCTAAAACAAATAGATATGTGGACCGGAAGTGCACTATGTTAACACATAAAAGTGGGAAATAATGAAAGAGGGATTGCTGCAGGAGAAAAGGGTAATATGGTAGAGAGAAGAGGAACCTAATAACTCACCAAATACGTAGATTTTCACGCCATGGATCGATCTCACATTGGTTAGCTCACCAGCCATCTAATTCTCTCACGTATCATCACTGTTTGCTCTTCTCATTAGATCAGGAAAGAAGAAATCAAAATACTCCAGATGGAAGAGGGCGACCATGACTATGAGAAGGCGATGGGATGGATCCTCAGTTCCTCACCAATGTCTAGCCCCTGATAAAAACACTCTTGCCCAGATTAATGGAAGCCTCAGCTCATGAAAGATCTCCGGTAAATTGCAAGAAAGACCAAGAAAGGAGCAACCATACATAAGCTTACATCATTGCTGGAGGCCATGGTCTTCCCAAAAGAAAGAGGGGAGAGGGTCTGAGTTGTGGGGATTAAAATCTACAGGAACTTCTAGACACATGCATCAGTTTCACGTGCTGTTATTTCTAGTGGAGTTTGTGTAGAAGAAGTGCGTCATTAAGGAGATTAATTGACAGAGAAGAGGAAGAAAATGGCCGGTGGCTTTTCTACTACTCATGTGTTGACGACAGAGTGCTATGGACTGAATGTGTGATCTGGATGGATAACTAACGACCTTAGATTTTATATCACACGGCTAGAAAAAATTGGAATGATGTGGCTGCACCAAATTGCAGCTTGCAAACATTAAATGCATCTTAGTGGGGATGAACTTTATAGATATTATAGATATATTGTAACAATGCCACATAAGTGAATGGTGGATATTTAGTTCTCGGTACTGTATTTCTGCTTATTCATCTTATTTGGAGAACATGCAGTTCCCTATCTTGTAATGTCATATGTTAAATCGCCATCAAGAAGTTACTTTGCTAAATACCTTTATGTCAAGTCAATGATAAATTAAACATTTTAGTTTTAGTTCTCCTGTTGTACTTCTTTATCATTTTTAGCATTATCCAGTTTTATTTATGGGATATGGTTAGGATTTTGTGGTATATCAAGTGCTTACAGCTTTGTTAACTTGCAGTAAAGTCTGGTCAATTGGAATGGTTGCCAGAAGGTAGCCAATTGACTATTGCAGCTACTGCGCAATCTGGGGACAAACAAAAGACCTACACATCCTTTGGTCAAAGCCAACAGAAGACGTCTGAAAGTCCTCTTGGTGTGAAGTATGAAGATATAACAATTGCAAGGCTTGGGCCAGGACAGGTAATTTGTTGTTATAGTTATATTGCTTCGTACAATTAGCTGATAGCTCTAGCTGATGTCTTTTCAACAAAAGATTTCAATTGAAGTGTTCTGTTCAGGCCACATGGTACAGGAAAGCCTTTAACGTAGTCAATTCAGAGGTGTATTGTATGCAGCTTTGCCTTAATTTATGTGAATAACCTTTTGTCGTGATTTAGATACTCAAGCCTTAATTCGTGGGCATCAGTGTACCCATAGAAAATGTTGCTAAGAATCTAAGAAATGTTCTTGTAGCCGGTCTGCTCCTTGAAAATTCTTCTACATAGGTTCAGTGGGTGTTGTTTGTGTTAAATGAACCATAATGTGTTTTTTTTTTCCATTTAGGCTATTGAGCTTGAGGCACATGCTGTTAAGGGAATGGGGAAAGTTCATGCGAAGTGGTCTCCAGTTGCTACAGCCTGGTACAGGATGCTTCCTGAGGTAAATTTCTTGTTTTGCCATTTCCAATAATAAATGGCGAGTAGCGCACATTGTTTCTGCCTCACCTGTTGATTATGTTATCATATAGGTTACTCTTCTCAAAGAATTTACAGATGGTGATGCGGAGCAGCTAGTGAAAAAATGCCCAGTTAATGTTTTTGACATTGAAGAACTGGGAAATGGTAACTTGCCTTCCACTTTCTTTTTTGAGAGTCTGAGAAGTTTCAGTTAGCTGTTGGTATACTTTTTTTTTTAGTTTTTGACTGTTATATTTGGGTAGCAAGGGAGGGGTTTGCCAATCTTAGTAACACTAACTCTACCAGGTCGTCTCCAGCTCTTGATACAGTATTTGGTGATGTTGCCTATAAGTTTAGAAATAAAAAGTCCTACCCAGTTTCATTTCAATTAAAAACGAACCATTCAACCAACCACAGTTGATTGAAGAAGCTGTTTTATATCACCACTCCCCGGAAAAAGGGCACAACCTCCAAGACTACTAGATCACTACAACCTCGACAGCAACAAAAAAACACACTACACAAACGTTCTGTTTTACTGTAAAGAATTTATAATTATCACAGCATTTGCAGGGTCTCTTAGCTCTTCCAGAGTTGAGGCATCTCACTTGAGCATCTTCTTTTCGTGAGAGCCAGCGAAATTTCCGCAACCCCATTGCTTTTCTGCACAATTCCTATAACTTATAAGATGGTAGACCCCTGCAAGGCAGTCTCCTAGCACTTGGCCCTGTCTCTGTCATGGTACCTGCATCTGTAAGCAGCAAACCTTCGGTAATAGTAAATCTCATTTCTCAGGTTTCATGAGAAATCATATTGATAGTTTTAAGTCTAGAATCAAGCAGACAAGCAATTCACTCATAGTTCACACCACTATCTTTCTTATCCAATTTAGAAATCCCATTCCACTAAAATTTTGTAATAGCACTTTCTAGAAATAGGTGATTTCTAGAAAAAAATATAAAATGAAGGAAAGCTTCCGAAGTGTAGGTATGACTGCAGGAGTACTATAACGGCAGAGAAAATTTGCCTTGACACCAGATTGTCATGGACCTTTGTCCATAGCGGGTAAATTGAGGTGGATAATGGTCAGAAAAGACTTGGGTAGGGCACTCACCCTCTTCAGTCCGGTGAGAGGGCTCGTCCCTGAGTTGAGAGAGGCTGTGAGGCTGTGAGGCGTAAATGGAACTTCTGTTTATTAATTTCTTGATTGACTAAAATGGTTACGCACTAGTCTTTATATAGGACACCTAAGTTGATCCATAAGTCGGATCTCAATTCATACTCAAGACATATCAAAGATAGTTATGACCTAAGACTACCAGGATATTTAGGGGGTGACGAGGGAGCTACTTTTTAATAAGTAATAGGCGCCTACCACAGTGGTTGTATGACGACTGTTTGCTCATCAGCACTTCACTCCATTATTTTGTCATCTGACTTGGACCCGAGCACCCCACTTGACCCTAATTCCTAAAGTTTGGGTCACCAAGATGGCTGTTTTTGAATATTTTCTAACTGACCAAATGACCTTGGCATTCATTTTCATAGATGTCAATATGGGAGATAGTTAAATTGGTTCAGCTTCAAGCAAGTAACTCATAAGGGCTAAGAGATGGCTAAGAGATCAAAAACAATTAAATAATCCTAGTGTAGATATAGGTAACCGTATATTGTGTCTTTACTCTTTTCGAAGATGCGTTCTTGCGAGAAGCTTATGTTGAACCCTTTTATTTCGATATGCAGGGAGGAAGAGAGCAGTTGTTGCAAAGCCAAGAGCATGCACCCTTTGTAGGGAATGTGTTAAAGTGGCCGACGATAAAGCAACAAAAGATAACGCAAAAGTGGCCGATGATAAAGTAGATGATGAAGTAGAACCTCAAGTAGAGCTACGGCGTGTTAGAGACCACTTCATCTGTAAGTACCACAGAACCTGATTATGATGTTTCCAATTCGTTTAGCTTGTTATGAATCACCATGTCTTTTTTTATTTTGTGCTGGTTTAGTTACGATCGAGTCTACTGGAGCTCTTCCCCCAGAAGTGCTCTTCACTGAAGCCGTGAAGATCCTCGAGGAGAAGTGCGAGCGAGTGATATCTGAGCTTTCCTGATTCTGATACAAAGTTTTGAGTACAAGTTACTCTATTCTGGTGTGCGCGGAATCTTCAATATTATGGTTACTGTAAAACTTGCCTATTCCCTACTCTGGAGTCACATTCAGCAATCATGTAACTAGAAGTAAAACACAGAAGCTAATTGCTGAGCTGGAAGGTGGTGTTTGGATGGGTGTGTGTGGTTTGAGAAAATATATTTTGAAATATTGAAAAATTCAATAAAAATATCTACATATACATTTGAACATTTTATGTCTGTTTACAAGTTTTCGGGATGAAATAACATTATATGTGCCCCATGCAAAAAGACAAAAATTGTATCGTAAGTGACATTTTTTATCTTTTTATACATGACACATAAAATGTTTTTTCATCCAAAAAACTTATAAACAAACATAAAATATTCAAACGTACATGTATACATTTTTTGTCGAATTTTTGAACATTTTGAAATATGTATTCTCATCATAGGTGCAAATGCATGTGTGAGCCAAAGGGAATTTCCAACCTAAGGTACATGAAAAAAATTACCATGACAAGCGGGGCCAAGTTTTTGGGATGAAATAACATTCTATGTGCCCCGTGTAAAAATGACAAAAAATGTCTTGCGAGTGACTTTTTTGTCTTTTTATACATGACAAAATGTTTTTTCATCCCAAAAACTTGTTAACAAACATAAAATATTCGAATGTATATATAGATATTTTTTGTCGAATTTTTGAACATTTTAAAAGATGTATTTTCATAATAGGTGCAAATGCATCCGTGAGCTAAAAAAGATTTCCAACCTAAGGTACATGAAATTTTTTACCATGACACATAGGGCCAAGCTGCCATGTCGGCAATGGGTGCTAGAAATAATAGGCTAAACCAAATAAGTTTATGTATATTTTAGATTTTTCCTAAATCTTAAAGTTCAAGTTTGTGGTAATTTATATGTGTTTGGGCCCATGTTTATGACACTCATATAGAAGTAGAGTGGGAGCTAAAATTTAGTCACACATGGGAAGTTGAAGGAGAGTTACACCACCTTATAAGGTGGAGTGTTGCATCACTTTAAGTGAGTGACAATAAGAGAGCTACACGTGTGGTCCTCTGATGTCGCCGCACGCTTAGGTTACAGCGGCCTTGTGGTGAGTTGGCGGCAATGAGCTTTATTGTGCTCAGGAAATTTGTGAGGTTTTGATAGACGTGTCACACAGTAAGCCTATTCGGATCGTTTCTGGATCGTGGGCTACTGTAACCGACCCGAGCATGCGCAACGTGGACTCGGCTCATATTCGCGCTTAAACCAATCTAGGGTTTTTGCCTCCTCTATGCTTATGTCGTCTCTGTAGTCTACTCTATCCCGATTGCCGGCGTGCACCGGCGGATGGGAGAGCAGGTCTCAGAAACCGCTCGCCTTTGCGATCCTATACAGGAGAGGGCGAATAAAGTTCGTCATCATGGCATGTCTTCCTGAGCGATCTCTTGGTCCGCGGACGACTCGTCTTCAGCGTCGTCTTCTTTGACAGGCTATGGCAACTGTTGCAACAGATCTTGCTATACTATGACTGTTAATGCGTATGCTCTGCTACTGTTCATGTTGATGAATACATCTAGTATGTTAGAGGTTCACATGATTATAGCTGTTACTGTCATAATTTATATTTTAGAAATAATTGTGAAAATTATGCCTAATAATCCAACAATACAAAAACCTTATGATAGGCAATTTTCTGAGTTAAACATGAGACACTTGGTCAATGCAATGAAGCCGGAAAAGTTTACCGGTGTTCATTTTAAGAGGTGGTAGTATAAGACCATTATGTGGCTAAAGTCTAAAAGTATTCGAGGCTAGTGAGGGTTTACCTGAAGGAACTATATCTGACGAGATTCAGAACAAGTTTAAGGAAACCAATCTTGCCTTCGTGAGATGCGTTCTGAGTGTTCTTGATAACAAACTGTTTCATGTGTACATGCATATTAAAGATGGAAAAGAGCTCTAGGAGGCACTGAACGCTAAGTTCGGTGTAGCAGATGCTGAAAGTGAGCAGTACATCATGGAAAACTTTCATGATTACAGGATGGTTAACAACCGTTCTGTAGTCGAACAATCTTATAAGATACAGTGTTTTGCCAAGGATCTTGAAATCCTTAAGTGTATCTTACCCAACAAATTTGTGGCTGGGTGCATTATTGCAAAGTTGCCTTCTACATGGAGGAACTTTACCAAAACTCTCAAACACAAGAGACATGAGATATCGGTTGAAAACCTGATAGCGTCTCTTGATGTTGAGGAGAAGGCTCGGGCTAAGGACAGTGCTGAGAAAGGAGGCGAGGGTCAGTCTAGCGCCAACATGGTGCAAAAGAGGACCTTTGGCAAGAACAAGGGGAACTGTAAGCCCTCCTTCCACAATCCTGAAAATACTACAACCTTCAAGAAGAAAAAGAAGTCGAACAAGGCTGAGCTAGGTTGCTATACCTGTGGAGAGCTTGGACACTTTTCCAAGGACTGCTCAGAACATGCAGATCGTAAAGGGAAAAGAGGGAAGACTGTCAACGTCGTGAATTCTAGAAACACTAATGGGTATGGTAATTTATTTACTATTCTTTCATTATTTCAATCACCATGTTGGTGGATTGATACGGGTGCTAATGTTTATGTGTGTGCTGACATCTATATGTTCACTTCTTATCAGCTAGTTTAGGATTCTTCCGTCCTAATGGGGAATGGATCGCATGCTTCTGTTCGTGGTGTTGGCACAACGGATATGAAATTTACTTCCGAAAAGATCGTGCAGCCGAGGAACATGCAGCATGTCCCTACTATGAACAAGAATCTCGTTAGTGGCTCCCTTCTATGCAGAGATGGGTTTAAAGTTGTTTTAGAGTCTAATAAAGTCTGTTGTTTCGAACATAGACAATTTATTGGTAAGGGTTATGAGTTCGTAGGCTTGTTCTGATTTTCACTTTCAGAGTTTTGTAATAAATTTGTGAATCATATTTGTGGTGGTGTTAATGATGATACCAGTGTTTAGCATTCTCGTTTATGTCACATTAATTTTGGTTTGATGTCTCGGATGTCCAGTATGAGTTTAATTCTGAATTTCACTATTGCCAAAGGTTCTAAGTCCCACAGTTGTGCGCAATCAAAGCAACCTTGAAAGCCTCGCAAGGCCGTCGAGGAGAGAAACTTGGCACCTCTAAAACTCATACATTCTGATCTATGCGAGATGAATGGTGTGTTGACAAAAGGTGAAAAGAGATATTTCATGACGTTGATAGATGATGCTACTAAATTCTGCTATGTTTACTTGTTGCAAAATAAAGATGAGGCTTTAGACCACTTAAAACTTATAAGGCCAAAGTTGAAAATCAACTAGAGAGAAAGATCAAGCGTCTTAGGTCAGATCGTCGTGGTGAGTATTTTCCCAAAATATTTGACGAATTCTGTGAGGAACACGACATTATTCATGAGAGGATGCCTCCCTACTCGCCCCAATCAAATGGGGTTGCCGAGAGGAAAAACCGCATGCTGACTGACTTGGTGAATTTCATGTTAGCCACTTCTGGTTTATCGAAGGCATGGTAGGGGAAGGCTTTGCTGACTTCATGTCATGTCCTGAATAGAGTTCCCAATAAGAATAAAGAAAAGACCCCTTATGAGGAGTGGGCTGGGAGAAAACCATCACTTTCGTATTTGCGCACTTGGGGGGGTGTTTGGCGAAGGTTAACATACCGATCCCCTAGAAACGCAAGATCGAACCTAAGACAATGGATTGTATCTTTCTAGGATATGCTCCACAGAGTGTAGGCTATATATTTCTAGTGGTTAAATCTGAGGTACCTAATATGCATGTTGATACTATAATGGAATCTCGTGATGCAACCTTCTTTGAGAATATGTTTCCTATGAAAGATATGCATAGCATTGGTAGAATTTCTTCCGAAATAGTTCCTGAATCTAGTGCATCTATTGATAATTCTGAACAACCACATGAGGAAGTCCTTGAGAAGGATGACGATGGACCTCCCACGAGGAGTAAGAGACAGAGGATTGCAAAATCCTTTGGTAATGATTTTATCATGTACCTTGTGGATAATAATCCTAGATCCATTGCTGAGGCATATGCATATCCTGATATATATGATTGGAAAGAAGCAGTCCAAAATGAGATGGGCTCGATTCTTTCTAATGAAACTTGAGAATTATCAGAACGACCCTATGGTTTTAAACCTGTGGGTTGTAAGTGGGTGTTTAAGAAGAAGCTAAGGCCCGATGGTACTATTAAGAAGTACAAGGCACGGTGATGAGTGCATATTTGTATCATGTTTTATATTATTATTTTGCATTGTAGTGGTAGGATCTTGGTATTTTACGACATTCGCACGCACCTTTTATGTTTATTTTCACCAGGATCAGGATAGATGATGGATCCGATGGACACAATTCTTGGATCAGTTATATTGTAGTAAAAAGGAGCCAAAAAACAACGTAAATCGCTTATTTGGGAAATATCAATAATACCAGAAGAAACCCCGAAGTGATTAGAGGGTATAGAAGGGTTAACGACCAACTATACGACGGGAAAACTTTTTCCAGCCATATAGTTGGCGCCGACACCGCCTCCTATAAAAGTTTCACCCCGTGCAACTGTATCAGGGAGACGACATACATAACACCCAGAAATCACCGAAAACCTCACATCTGGAAGGGATCTGGAGGGGGAACTTGCCCTAGGGATCCATCTTTACCCTAAGAAGATCTGGGAGGCCAAGACATCAATCTCCATCTTCATCAACCGTTGCATCACCATAATCAACATCATCTCCATCCATCCCATCTAGATCTTGTTGTAATTATAGCACTAGTGGATTTATACAAGAACTATTCATCTATAATTGTTTCCATTGCCATGATGTTGTTTGCCTCCATGTCTGAGTAGATCATTAGTTCTTGGGGAGATGGAGAAACCCTAGTATATGATTGAGATGAGATAGAGATTATTATGTTATACATCATTATGTATATGTGTTAATTGTCTTCATATTGATGTTGGGAGTTGTGCACCTCCTTAATATTTGCCTCTTACGGGGAATTGATGAAGGGGATTACTTGTTGGTAGATAGAGGGATGATAGCAGTTATTGTGACTATAAAGTAGTTGTCATCAAGATTAATTGTCTTCATCTTGATGTTCTTTATTAAAAACCTATCTTTCAGTCGCCACATCTAAAAGATCCAACTGTCGAGGCAACCATCGAGGAAGGCACGACTCTCACTCTCACCGCTGAAGAGCTGAATATCCCCCATACCCCCAAAGAACTGCAGTAGCCGAAGTCAGTGCACAACCCAAGAAGGGCGACAAGATTCAAGCAGTACCCATGGAGTAGTTTTTCTCACCCCTCGACTCACCCTTATGGCATAGGGTAGAGTATGTATCGTTCCAGAACCTGTTTTGTAAAACTCTTAGTGCTCCGACTACATGGCATTCCAGACCTATTCGGTAATATCAAGTACCCTCGCCGTTGACCGACACAAATCTACAGAACTCTGAATGAACCCTGTTAGATGATATGCAAGTACGATGCCCTTCTTTACATGTTCTACCCACAACATTGCATCAGACTCAACCCGGAATGAACTCATCCTATAAGACCGCCTCTCTAGCCCGTCAACGGCAAACAGTATCCTCCCACATATCGGACCCCTAACTAGCCCAGAACTAACTACCAGGAGCTAGTTACATGCCTTTCACGATACAATTACTACCCCAAGAAGTGGTGTCGGTGTCCCTCATGAAGCGGATTGTGCAAGGTCGACAGAAGATAACCACCTCCGGACGAAAGGTGCAGCGCCCTTCCCAGCATTATCATACGACTCCAACCAAGAACATCTGAGATTTCACCAAGCACCCCTAGTGTCGCTCCAAGGGGGAAAGACTACGTCTCTCCCGCCCAAAACCTAACAAAATCCTGGAGTCAAACCCTAGCCACCGTTAGGAGACGAACTCCCTAAATATCCCGAATCAAAGACAATGGATGAAGGACAACAATCGGCACCCCCCAAAATCAGAAGATATTTCGGGAAAGTTCTCTACCTCAAGGTAGACATCCAGCCAACACCCCGGTGTATCCAGGCCATGAAGACAGAAAAGCTAACTCCCGCTATAAAGGTTTTATGGAGGCTCAACTCGCCATCTCGCCTCAAGAAGGAAGGACCCCGTCGATGCTAAACCTACCTGGAATCGTCCTAAGGGGAAAATAATGCGTCTTTTCCATTTGTTCAAATCTAAACAGCTCAATCAGAATCCACTCAGCTCTAACCTATAACTGACCACGCCTGTTTATCGTAAAACTTTTAGCATCTAATAATTCCACCACTGAAATTGTTAAGAGGATGTTCTCACCCAACCCTACTCCTCCCTAATATCAGGACGAGATTATTTTAAGGGGAAAAGGTCTGTAACATCCCAATTTCAGCAACCCTGATTTGTTATCCAAAAGGCAAAACTCAGGGGGAACAAAAACTTTTTCTTATTAAATGCTGCAACATTTGTTTACTTGTTTGATTGTGTTCATGCAACTGATTGTGTATTAGGTGATATACTCCTTACCTCAACCTCAGTTGACAAAAACTATTTTTGCAAAAGAGATGTCTTGGATCCTCTTTCATATTCTCAAATGTTCTAACAATTCAAACCTGAGCCAAGATAACTTCGACTCAACAAAATGTTCTGCTAGCTATATTAGCAAAACTATGGAGACCTAGATATAATCTCCTTATGTTTCCAAGATAGAACTTCAGCTACTCTTACCTCTAGGTTTTTCCAAAACCTTTCCTAAAACCTTTTCACTCCAACCTTGGTAGAAATACCAAGAGGTCATTATCTTAATTCAAAATCACAATCCCTTAAAGACACCCATGTTTACCTCAAGCTAGGCTTGATGGTAACCTTATTAAGAGTTGGATAAGTTGATGTGATGAGTTGCCTTGATTTGCTGTCTGATGAATTGCCTTGATCTGCTGATTGACTTGTCTGCTTAGGAAAGAGAGTGAGATAATCTAGTAGCTCATCCTTAGGGATCAAACCAATAGTTGAGATCATCAATATCAAACTAAGCAACCCAAAATCAATCTATCTTGAGTCACTCAAGTGAATGTCAGATCTACTTAACCAGATCAATCCTGAGCTAATCCTTTGTACTAGCATCCAACTTGTCAAAGACCAAATACAAGCATGGATCTCTTCTGTCCAATACATACCTCAATACCAACCACCTGGTGAAGAGGATAAACCCTTGCCACTCTCTCTAATGTTTCCCTCTTGCATACTAGTCAAAATCCTCAAATCTGCCAAATTGGCTAAGTCTGAAATCTTTAACTAAATTCAATCTTTGGAACTTCCTCTAATCCAATCTGTGTGCATTTTTGGAAATGTACTTGAACCATCTTGTGGTACATCATTAGTAATACCAAATCCCACTCTTTCCTTGGTTAAACCATTCTGGTTCCCACTCATCCATGATGGTTTTGTAGTCAAGATAATAATCTTTTCTGCAAATCTTATCATCTTGTCTACTTTGGCAGAAGCTCACACCCATATGCCATATCCCCTTGACCAACTATTTTTATGGTTATGATCTACTAACCATGGTATAACAAACCCTACTTCACTTGTTTCCATTGGAACCTTGTGCATCTTAAACCCACCTGGTTTATAAAGCATCATGACAACCCTGCTATGGTAGCCTTATTTTTCAACAAAGTTTGCCCTCTCTTCTAGACCACCTCAAATACATCCAAACCCAAACCTTTCTTCCATGATCATCTATATAACTTGGTATAGCTATACACCTATCCCTTGTACCAAGGTGAGCTCTGAGCTCCCTAATCCAACCATGTTTAGGTGGCATAAAAATATCAAAACCCTAGATTCTCCAAAGAATCTAGTCTCCTCCAAGTACACCATATTTCTTAAAAACTCAAGTTGACAATGATGTATAAATCAAGCTTACATCATCTACCTTGGATATAATCATCCCCCAAATAATTCCCATAATTATTTGGATTTTAAAGCTATTTAATTTCCCTAGTTGGCAAAATCCTAGAAACCTAGTCTATAAAGGCAAGTTTGTTCTTCTCCAAATCACTTTGCCAACTCAATGCCCATTTGGGTTGTCTACATCATACCCCACCTTACCATCTCAAAAATAAATATTTTTGAGATTCTTTCTTAATTCTTTTTGCCCTTTTTCTTAAATGGAAGAAACAAGACATAATTCCTTAAAAATACTTTTCCATCTAAATAAATTCCAAGAAAATTCTCCAATGTGTGATATGGTATTTAGGACCATATAAGATAAAAAACCAACCTTTTACAATGTAATTATATCAAATGAGCTTCTAGAAATTATGTCTGCACTTTTTGAATAAATGCTTCTAAGTGAACTAGAACTCCTTTGAAAAATCTCAAATAATTCTAGGAGAGATATATTGACCCTACCTATATACCAGTACCATCTCCCCACCTTGCCTAATGGATATTTTCAACTTACTTCATCAACATCATTTTGATCAATTCTTGCAACCCAAATCAAACTTGAGGCAAACCAACTCAAATCCCCCCTCAAAGCTTGTATAGCAATTCTCCACAGCACCCACACTCTCCTCTGGTCGGGCTGTACTATAGCTCCACTACTTTAGCACACGCCTATCTTTTCATTAGTGCTTGGAAGCTTAGAGAGAGATAGGGACCAAATATCCCAAATCTTGCAACTTAATTACAGTAGCCACTGATACGTCGGAAACGTATCTATAATTTTTTATGCTCCATCCTTGTTTAGTATCTACTTTGATTTGCTTTGTCTACACTTTGAGGTGTTTTTATATATTTTCTGGAACTAACCTATTAACAAGTTGCCACAGTGCCAGTTGCATGTTTTCTTCTGTTTTTGGTTCCAGAAAGGCAGAAAATCAATATTCTCGGAATTGGATGGGACAAACGCCAAAGTCAATATTTTACTATGGGCAACACGAAGCCAGAAGACAAGACAGAGAAGACTCACCAGGGGGCCACACCCCCTGGCCCCGCGGGTGGGCCCACCCCGCGCGTAGGGGGGTGCAACCGCCTTGGTGGCCCCTGGCTTGCCCCTTTGCCTATAAGAAGCCCCCAATGCAGAAACCCTAGGACCCGATCAAAACTCCACGAAACCTTCTGTAGCCACCGCCACCATCGTCCCTAGATCGGGGGATTTGAAGTTCTTCCCGGCACCCTGCCGGAGGGCAGATCAACCTGGAGGCCTTCTTGTTTATCATGCCAGCCTCCGGTATGAAGCGTGAGTAGTTACACCTTGGACTACAGGTCCATGTAGTATCTAGATGGTCGTATATCCTCCTTGTGCTTTCATGTATAGATCTTGTGAGCTTCGCTCATGATCAAGATATAATCTATTTGTATCCATGCATGTTGTGTTTGCAGGGATCCGATGGATACTGAGATTACTATGTCAGATTGATTAATGGTTTTGTCTATTTGATTCTATCATGTTTGTGTTGTTTGTGATCTTGCATGCTCTCCGTTGTTAGTAGCTATCTTGGCCAAGTAGTTGCTAGTGACTCCAAGAGGGGATATTTATGCTCGATAGTGGGTTCATGCCTCTAGTTTCCAAGGGAAGTGACATAAATCTCTTCGGTTGTAGATGTGTTGTTGTCACTAGGGAGAAAACAACGGTCTCTTGTTCATGGAACAAGTGGATTGTTTACCTTACACACTTTGCTTAAAGCAGTTGTCTGTTGCTTGCAACTTAATACTGGAGGGTGTTCGGATGATAACCTAAAGGTGGACTTCTAGTCATAGATGTAGTTGGATGGCGGTCTATGTATATTGTTGTATTGTCCAATCGAATCTCATATGATCTTTTTGTCTAGTATTGCATTGTTATGCCTTGCTCAGTTCCTGTCAATTGCCTTGCTGTAATTTGTTTACCCTTCATGCCATGTTGTTTATCTAAGGAGAGCACCTCTAGTGAACTATGGACCCCGGTCCAATCTTTACCATTGATACATCTTCAACTGTTTACTTGCTGCAAACCATCATCATGTTCCACACCGTACAGTTAATCCTTTGTTATAGCAACCTATGAGATTGACAACCTCACTGATCATTGGGGCAAAGTCTTGAGTTTGTGTTGTGCAGGCTTCCACGTTGCTTGCAACACTTGTTTGATGTTTCCTTCCTCCTACTGGTTCGATAACCTTGGTTTCTTACTTGGGAAAGACTTGCTGCTGTGCTGCATCACACCTTGCTCTTGGGGTTTCCCGAGGAAGCGCACCTACATCAACTAGGCGCATCAACAAGTTTTTTGGCGCCGTTGCCGGGAGGCCAAGGACGTCTTCACAAGGGGAGTCCTCTTCAACCTTTCTTTTTACTTTGTTTTTAGTTTGCTTAGTTTATTTTGCTTGGTTTTGTTTGCCACTTTATATCAAAAACTCCAAAAAAATAGTTTAGTTTGGTTTGCTTTCCCTTATTGAAAACACAAAAAAAATAGTTCCCGCTCTAGTTGGTAGTCTGTTATTGCCTTGCTTGGTCATGCTTTTTATCAATGGATGGCTTCTTTGAAACTAGTTCTTATTGGCAAGGTGGGTTCACGGAAGAACAAAATAATTATTATAAGGAACACGGTTTGTCACGAAAAGGGAAACACCTATGGGAACAAATTGATAAATTTAATACTATTGCTAGAGATGTGTGCTCTACTTATAATGTTACTTATTTCTTTGATAAAGCTTGTTGCTGTAGGAGGTATAAAAACCTCCCTTTTCAATGTGAGTATAATGATAATATTTACCATATCCTCTGATGTTAAAGGAAATTATGACTTTTATGATGTGGAACAAATTGAAGAATTTATTGCCTTCAAGGGTGCATTTGAACTTGCTAGTTTTCTTGAAAATACTGATGATGCACCTTATGAATATGAGGTTTATGAGATACTTAAATTTTTCTTTGATAATTACAAGGAAAAATGGTTATATTCTTGAATATTTTAATAGATGATTTCCACAAATGGAAAAGACTAATGCCTTGCAGGAGCCTACGAAAGAAGAAATTTTTGAAACTGGAAGCTCATTAGATGAAAAAGAGGAGGAGAGTGATGAACAAAAGGAGGAAGAATGGATTATCTACCCATGCCTACCTTCTAATGAGAGTAACTCTTTATCCCTTACATTATTTTATTATCGCCCATGCTTACCAAAGGAGGATGAATGTTATGTTTCTGTGGATCCTTTTGAAATATCTACTTTGGGTAAAACTTGTGAAGGTTTTAATCCCACTATTTTTGAGCTTGATAGAAATTATGTGTTTGTAGATCATGAAAAGCATTCTTTATGTGATAGCTATATTGTTGAGTTTATTCATGAGTCTATTGAAAATTATTATGAGAGAGGAAAATATGTTTATAGAAGTTTTCATGGTACTGAAACACCTCTCTATGTGCTTAAAGTTTTGAAGTTACTCTTTTTTCATCTTCCTATGCCTGTCACTTTGTTATTTGTGAATTTATTTGCATACAAGATTCCCATGCATAGGAAGTGGGTTAGACTCAAATGTGTTTTGAATTTGCTTCTTGATGCTCTCTTTTTACTTCAATTCATATTTCTTATGTGGGCATCTTCTCAAACTTTCCGTGCCTAACTTAAAGGCGTTAAAGAAAAGTACTTGTTGGGAGATAACCCAAGAGTTGTCTTGAGTCTTGGAAGTTATTACTTCAGTAATGACCTATCCTTATCCTTTTTGTTTGCTTTTTGTGCCAAAAATGACCTCTAATGAGAGGGAAGTAAGATTTGGGGAGTTGCTGTCCCGAAACAGATTTCTGTCCTCCACCATAAAAATTGGTGAGGAGTCTCTGTAAGTCGGATTGAGCTGAAAGTTTACGAATAAATATACTAGTATGTTATCTAACTTTCTTTAGTTAAACACTTTTTGATTTGAGCAACATAATATTTTCTAAAAAATCGGTTTCTACCTGCTGGTCTGTTTTAACAGATTTCTGCCATTATTTGCATGTGCTTCTTATTGATTCCTTTTTGAGTTCTCTTTTGGGGAATTGAGATTTTTGAAGGAGTTGCTACAGTAGCTTGTGTTTTTAGTGAAAAGTTTTGCTTTTCCAAAGCTAAACCCAAAGGTATTTTATCTTTTGAATGCACTAATGTTGCTAATGAATATTGTGTGAAGTTTTGTATGAAGAAAATTTTTCAGGTGTAGAGAGAGAATGATGTAATGATATGAAGAATGAAAAAAGCTCAAGCTTGGGGATGCCACCCCGGTGTCACCCCAAGAAATATCCAAGAGGTACAAGCGTCAAAGCTTGGGGATGCCCAAGGCATCCCCTTCTTCATCAATAAAAAGCTTAGGTCTTTCTAGACACTTCGTTTTTATTGTTTCATGCACTGTTGTGTTGTTCTTGGAGCGTCTTAGTTTTCGTTTGCTTTGCTTAGTTTGTTTAGTTTGCTTGAATAAAGTAGTTTGGACCCCCGTTCTCGCTGTGTTGTTTCAAATAAGTTGATTTGTGTTGGAAAGGAGTAGAATGTTCTTGCTTCAAAGTGCAAGAGGAGCTTGCATTGACTGTGACTTAGACTTTAGCATGACATGCTAGGTGTTGTTTTGACCTTATGCTTAGTGATTATTGCTTTAGCATGTTTTGTTCCAAACAATTGGGATTGCTTAGTGTGCCTTGAAAGAATCATGCGTTGTTTTAGCATACAAAAGCATAGTATTGCGGTATTCTCCTTTGATGCTTTGTTTGGGTTAACTTGGCACATGCTCACACCATGTTATGACTATGACAAGTCACCATAGCCTCTATGATCATTTAGCACTTGACTTGTAGTACCACTCTATGCTTTGATTAGTAATGTTTTGTCGCTCTGCATGATTATGGCCATTATTGCTCTCTTAGTTGGTTGCTCCCAGTCTTTTTCTAGCCTCCACTGGTATGAGTAAGTTCTACTCATGCTTCCAACTCCAAGAAACCAAGTTATTCCAAAGTGTCCACTATAAATTCCTATGCATGGTGTGTTATACCATTCCAAGTATATTCTTGTTTTCAGCTATCTTCCAATTAAAAAATATTTTGTTATGTGAAAACTTAGTGATTAAAGCCCTCACGAACTTGATGGCACACTTTATATTCTTTGACCCTAATAAACTTGAACCATTGTGTCATCTCTGTTGTATATGCTTGCATTTATACGTTGGAATTAACAGAACCATGCTGTCATGGGGAATGTTTTCAACATTGCACTTATACTTTGTACACAGTTAATATCATGCTCTTTTGTCTATGGATGTCACCAGTGTGAAATAAAGAGGGAGCTTGTAAGTCCATGGAGTTATGTATTTTGTGTTATAGAAACGCCTGTGCCGCTATCCTAAGCCATGCCTAATCATGGTGGAAACTTGCAACATCACCATAATGAGCATTCTATGAAGCATCCGCAATAAAAAGATCACTGAGATGCTCATTGTCTGCTTGCCTTGTCATTTTGGTTATGGGATAGCTCCTGTACCATGTGCAAGGGGTACCCTGTTGGCGGTTCTCTATGATACGCATGTACTTACTATGACAAGAACTTACAGGTGACTGAAGTTGAGTAGCATGAGGTGTGGCCCTCGTATTCAAGGGACATGAGATTACCAACTTATAATTTGACAATCATATACTCCATAGTTTGTTCACTTTAACCTTAATCATTTCAAGATGCTTTTGATAGGGGAAATGAGGGATGAAAGCTAACCAGTACCATAATTTTTGGAAGCTCTTTTTGAAACTTGAAATCCCTGCTTCCCTTTATGAAGGGCCTTTCTTCCACTATTATGTTGAGTCTCCACCTTCTAACTTTAGGCACCATTAAGAGAGCATAGTTACCATTCTGTGTGCAGTATCCCAAAACTTATTAATTGATGCATACTATTGATATTACTTGTTCTTGTGCTATCTCTATCTAGTCACTCTTATGAACTTTGAAGGTGTCCTATGCATCTATTTGCTACTCTATGAGGGACAAGATGAATGCCACTATGCCATGTTTTTCTGTATGTGAAACAAACAAACGTTTTTCAATGCATGTTATTCATTATCTTTGTTTGTAGCCTTTCATGTTGCATGCATAGTTACTTTATCTTATTGTTAGAACTCCATCTTTCATGCACATGTTTAGAGTTCTTTGATCCCAGCTTTCAATGCTTGCAAATAGTTTGATCTTCGTTTTGATGGTGCATGTCACCTAAAAAAATATTATTTTATCACTTACCTACTCGAGGACGAGCAGGAGTTAAGCTTGGGGATGCTTGATACGTCAGAAATGTATCTATAATTTTTTATGCACCATGCTTGTTTAGTATCTACTTTGCTTTGCTTTGTCTACACTTTGAGGTGTTTTTATATGTTTTTTGGAACTAACCTATTAACAAGTTGAGTGCCAGTTGCCCGTTTTCTTCTGTTTTTGGTTCTAGAAAGACAGAAAATCAATATTCTCGGAATTGGACGGGACAAAAGCCAAAGTCAATATTTTATCGTGGGCAACAGGAAGCCAGAATACGAGATGGAGAAGACTCACTAGGGGGCCACACCCCCTGGCCACACGAGTGGGCCCACCCCATGCCTGGGGGGGTGCAGCCGCCCAGGTGCCCCCCTGGCTCGCCCCTTCGCCTATAAGAAGCCCCCGATGTAGAAACCCTTGGACCTGATCAAAACTCCATGAAACCTTCTATAGCCGCTGCCACCATCGTCCCTAGATCGGGGATCTAAAGTTCTTCCCGGCACCCTGCCGGAGGGGAGATCATCCCGAAGGCCTTCTTCTTCATCATTCCAGCCTACGGTATGAAGCGTGAGTAGTTCCACCTTGGACTACGGGTCCATGTAATAGCTAGATGGTTGTATCTCCTCCTTGTGCTTTCATGTATAGATCTTGTGAGCTCCGTTCATGATCAAGATCTAACCTATTTGTATTCATGCATGTTATGTTTGTGGGGATCCGATGGATATTGAGATTACTATGTCAGATTGATTAATGGTTTGGTCTATTTGATTCTATCATGTATGTGTTTTTTGTGATCCTGCATGCTCTCTGTTGTTAGTAGCTATCTTGGCCAAGTAGTTGCTAGTGACTCCGAGAGGGGGTATTTATGCTCGATAGTGGGCTCATGCCTCTAGTTTCCAAGGGAAGTGACAGGAATCTCTTCGGTTGTAGATGTGTTGTTGCCACTAGGGAGAAAACAACGGTCTCTTGTTCATGGAACAAGTGGATTATTTACCTTACACACTTTGCTTAAAGCAGTTGTCTGTTACTTGCAACTTAATACTGGAGGGGGTTCAGATGATAACCTAAAGGTGGACTTCTAGTCATAGATGCAGTTGGATGGTGGTCTATGTGTATTATTGTATTGCCTAATCGAATCTCATAGGATCTTTTTGTCTAGTATTGCATTGTTATGCCTTGCTTAGTTCCTATCAATTTCCCTGCTGTAATTTGTTTACCCTTCATGCCATGTTGTTTATCTAAGGAGAGCACCTCTAGTGAACTATGGACCTCGGTCCAATATTTACCATTGATACATCTTTCCACTGTTTACTTGCTGCAAACCATCATCACCTTCCACACCGTACAGTTAATCCTTTGTTATAGCAACCGGTGAGATTGAAAACCTCACTGATCATTGGGGCAAAGTCTTGAGTTTGTGTTGTGCAGGCTTCCACGTTGCCTGCAACACTTGTGTGACGTTTCCTTCCTCCTACTGGTTCGATAACCTCGGTTTCTTACTGAGGGAAGACTTGCTGATGTGCTGCATCACACCTTGCTCTTGGGGTTTCCAGACGAAGCACACCTACATCAACTAGGCGCATCAGCCACCCCCTTGCCTCTCTTTGTTCATGTACTGGACCCCTCACCCCACCTCTCCACCACCCCTGCTGCCCAATCAACGAGCACCTCCCTCTCCCAAAGCTCTCCTACACCTTGTTCACCATAGACCACTCGCTCTCGTGTTAAATAGGCCAGAGGCTATTGCAGCCCCTCCCCCGGCCCCCATTTGCCCCCCAACTACCCCCACTCACACCCGAGAGATCCCTCTCCCTCCCCCTTGCCCTGCCTTGCTCGTGAGAAGAAGAACAAGGAAGATTCGGCCTCCTCTCTCCTTGCAAGCACAACTCCTCTCCCCCGAGCTCCTCTCCTTCTGCATGTCGCTCTCGTGCCCTCCTCTACTTCCTCTGACCCTCCCCTATTGTTTCCCTTGCGCAGGAACGGGCCCAACAACAGCTTCAGTGAGCCCCGAAGCCTCCTCCCGGCCTCCATCGTGTGAGCTTCCTCCTGGCGCCTAAACCACTGCTGTCGTCCCTCGTTCGGCTCGTCGTCGACCCCCACATCTCCTACGCCCGTCCTCGATGTCTCCCCGCGCCCCTGGTGAGCTCCTCGCCGCCGCCCAAACCCATCTAGGGTTTCCCCTCTGTTGAGCTGAGATAGAGGTGGAAGATGAACCTCCACCGTCTGTCTTGCCTTAGATCTGTGGCTAGGATCCGCTGGTACCCCTTTGCCGTCCTGTGAGAATGACCAGCGGGCCCCGCCTTGGACTTTTCAAACTGAATCCCGCCATGAGCAAGGGTGCCCCTCATGGTCCTAAGACCTCTCTCGGACCACGACCGCCAGATCCAGCCCGGGCCCTCCCTGCTCATTTTCTTTTCTTTTAAACCATTTTCAGATCTGGAATCTAGCAACTCAGTTTAAATTTAAATAAAAATGAAAAATATTTAGTTTCATAATTAGATAAATTTTTATAGAAATCCTGTTGTGTCCTTAAACATTCAGTACAAGAAGTAGACCAAAATACTATTTGGTTTATTCATAATAAATCATCTACCAAAATGGGTACTTTTCACTAATTTATTTCTCCAGAGAGTTTTAATTAGCCAAATAGCCTGAAACCTTTTTGCACTGGAAGGTATAAATTATACCTTGCATTTCCCACTGGCCCCACCTATTTTGGCTTCCTAGTTTGCCCCTGATGAAATTAACAAAAGTAGTCCATTTCTGCCTTTAGAAAATTCTCTAGGTCAAACCAAATGAGGTATTGACCTAATTCCAACTCTCTGTACATCTAAATACCCATATATATCAAACCCTAGGAGCCCAAAATTTATTAAGCATCTACTGGATTTTGGTGAATTAAACTATTATGTGAATGGTTTATTTACTAGAAAAAATCACTACAGTAGTTCTGTTCCTCCAAAAATGGTGAATCCAATTTGTACAGAAAGGTATTAAAAATACCTAACATGTGTCCTTGGAATCAGATAAAAACTCATGTAGTTTAAATATGGTGAAAAAGACAAAATGCTTCCAATACTACCTTTGGGAATTTCCTGAGGGCATTCTGGTAAATAATTTGATATGATTACGACTCCTATTGAATCAGTCCATCAAATCCTACCTAATCACCCAAGTAAATAATTTTTGGAACTCCATAACAATTTTGGTGAATTATTTCCTAAAACTAGAGTTACATTCACTATAAATCAATGGTAATTGATAAAATAGTGAAACCACTTTTGTTGGTTTCAGTTTATCAATACCTATCTGATGGTATCATTTTTATACAATGATATCCTACTGAATATGCCCTTGGTCCAAAACCCCTCTTCTATCTAGTTTCTAGACTATAA
Source organism: Avena insularis (assembly GCA_023614405.1). Classification (NCBI taxonomy): domain Eukaryota; kingdom Viridiplantae; phylum Streptophyta; class Magnoliopsida; order Poales; family Poaceae; genus Avena; species Avena insularis. The sequence goes on along the minus strand of CM042695.1, from coordinate 193,701,263 downwards.
AACCCATATAGATTTCCTTCAAATGTTCCAAGACACTTTCCAATCTCTCTAAATCCAGTACTCCCAAACCCTACTGAATGGTAACTTGTATACCCTGTTTGTTTACTGTATGCTATGATGCTTGTAAGCCTTGTATTGATTGTGATGTTGTTTGCTTGCTTGTTTGCTCGATGACGACGATAGTTGCGATTGTGTGACGCCGAGAAGACAGAAGCATCGGGGTACTCTTATTATTTATATTGGTATTCTTGTTTTCTAACAAAGTTAAGGGACATCTCGCTGGTCACAGACAAGCCACCTTCTTGGTCATAAGCCTTTGACCTACCGTTTTACTTATGCATGTTTTATCTACTGCTTTTGAAATTGCATTGTTTTACTTATGATGAGTTTATATATGGTAGTGGCTTGGATCCTCTAGCGAACACCGTTTGTACTACTAAGTACAACCCCTTTGATGACCCTTATTTGCCCCTAGTATGGTAGATGGTGTTTTAACACCATAACCCCTTGGAGACCCTGTTTTAGCCTAAGCAAAAAGTATAGGATGGGAAGACCTTGGTGAGATTTGACCTACCAGGAGATGTTGAGAAATTTAAAAAGGTTTTTGTTTTATAAAAAGGTTGGGAGAAATATGGAGGAAAAATGTTCATGAAAACACACGCGATGCTTTGTAGTTTTGCTAGAATAATTAATCCGTGCAACCACATTACTCAGGAATGGGGCAGGGCTGGGCTAGAAGTTTGTCGATTCTAGTATAGGGGCCTCACAACTACTACAGGGGATGTTAATCTCCGAAGGCTGGGTCTTCTCCTGTAAAGGTCCATGTGAGACATTGACCTGGAGAAGGAACGAACTATCTGTGGGAAGCCAGGCGTTACTATGAGCCCCTCATTGAAAGCACACACTTGGTGTAGTGGAAATGGTGCTCCGATTGGTCCTAGGTACCCGACGTCCCGGTCTTGAGGGGGTAGCAACTCATAGGGTAGGCACTTATACTAGAATGGGTATCCGGAAGGTCTTGATCGGTTACTCGACCCACGATCGGTGTAGATCAGGGTAGTGTAATCGGATGATGTGGGTAAAGTGTACAACCTCTGCAGAGTGTAAATCTATTCGAATAGCCGAGTCCTCAGTCATGGACGGTTGGGAAGGTTGCTGTAGATCGGTGCTGGTTTAGTTTTCAGAAAGGATTTCAGAAAAGTAATGGCTTTGAAAATGTTTTGACCATAGGATGGTCGGAAAACAAGGAGGAAGGATTTTGGTCATGGGATGACCAGAAGGAAGAAACAAACAAATGAGTGACCCAATCCTAGTGTTTTACAAAACTTTTCAAAAATAAAGGTTTCCAAGTGTTTTACAAAAGTTTTTCAACAAAGATATGGAGATATGCTATATCTACAAGCGAAACTAATTTACAAAGGAACCTCTTATGGAGCCATCCTACCACAACCATATTGCATATCTATTATTATTATTATTATTATTCTCTTAAGGTGGTTTACGAGTACATTCAAAGTACTCACCGACATTGTCCCTGGCTATTTACTTGGCCAGAATTTCAGAGCTTCAAGAGAAACGGATGGAGATGCTGATGTCTACGCGAGCTAGGCCATCTTTCCAGTCAGCTGCCTATAGGTTAAGGCATGACATGGGCTCTGCGACTGAAGACTTCCGCTGCTTATGATGTAATAGCCATATTGGCCATATTGTAAGTATATGTAATCGATACCTTATGGATGATGTAACGATACTAGTCGGTTATGTTCACGGCTCACTGATCATGGGAACGTGAATTGTATGCATAACGGGTATTCTCGGACCATAAATCCGGGGGTGCCACACCTTACGTATCAACTTGGGAACCGAGGAAACTCACGGAACACTATCCATGCCATGGGATACATCCTATGGGGTAAAGTCCCTTAATAGCGTAGTAATTCGATTGATGCCGATTGCTTGTCTGCTATGGTTAAGAGGATCATGTGAGCAGTGGTTGCTTCCTATTCGTCTAAATATGGAGTTCCTCCCACACATACATACTTGAGAATGTTCATGATAATAATCTTTACTTTAGACCCTTTATAAATGCTAGAGGTGTATCCGCTACTCTCTGAGAACGCTTTTCCCCATTATAGTTTCACATCTCTTTTACATACGCGATACTTATTTTCTGTATTCAGTTTGTTTACTTTAATTATTGTTCTCTTATACCGAAAACCCAAAAAACACCTTTTTACACAACACTCGCATTTTATCTTGTTACTTATAACTTCATTTACCATTTCTATTTAGTATTTAATTCAAGAGTTATTAGACTTCAGACTCCTTCTCTCCGTGGGATCGATATCTTTATTTTGAAACTAGCTACAAATGATCTGTGCACTTTTAGTCATCAGCTCACATGGGAGTGGAGTGGGATCTAAAATTTAGACCCATATGGGAAGTTGAAGGAGTGTTATACTACCTTATAAGATGGAGTGTTGCACCACTTTGTAAGTGAGTGACAATAAGAGAGCTATACGCATGCTCCTATGATGATGACTCCGCCCCTTGCATGCAGGCACACACGCACCACCCGCCTGTCCGCCGGTCTGTCCGTCTCGTCACGACGCGTGGCACCGCATGCTACAGAAATCTTGCCGAGACGGGCTTTATTTTGGAAAATTATAATGTTTTGACAGACGTGTCAAACAGTCAGCCTATTCTAGTCGCTCCTGGATCGTGGGCTACTATAACCGACCCGAGCGTGCGCAACATGAACTCGGACCATGTTTGCGCCGAAACCAATCTAGCGTTTTTGCCTCCTCTCTGCTTGCACTGCCTCCATAGTCTACTCCATTCCGCTTGCCGGCGTGCACTCACGGACGGGAGAGCAGGTCTTTGGAACCACTCGCCTTTGTGGTTCTGTACAGAGAGTGCGAATAAGGTTTTTGGAAAGTGCTCCACGCGACTGCTCAAGTTCGTCATCATGACACGTCTTCCAGGGCGATCTCCTGGTCTATGGGCGACTCGTCTTCAGCACCGTCTTCTTCGACAGGCTACGACAACCGCTGCACCAATGGCGACTTTATCAGCAACCGATCATTATGTATACCGTGATCCAATCTGTTGCTATACTATGGCTGTTAATACATATGCTCTTCTACTGTTCATGTTGATCAATACATCTAGTATATTAGAGGTTCACGTGATTGTAGCTGTTATTGTAATGATTTATATTCTGGAAATAATTATATAAATTATGCCTAATAATTCAACAATAGGGAACTTTGGCTCTTGTCTTCACCCAAAATAGTGCTCGGGGATCACTAGATATCATGGTGCTCCCGGGCTCCTTGATCCTAGCATTTCTAAAATATGAAAAAACTACTATGTTTGTCTACATGTTTATCCCTTTTGTGGAACATAGCTAAAAGTATGAATTGATGGTTTTTACACTAACATATTTGCATTTGTATATATTTATGTTCCTGTAGTTGTTTTCAGTTTTTTTGAGCTTTCAAAATGTCTTTTTTTAATTGGTGTTTAGGAGTTACTTTGACTTTTCACATATGCAATACTCAAGATTGTAACTTAATAATTGTATGTGCAACTTTTTGTTAAGGAAGAGCAAATGGTATTATTGGTGATTTCGAGTTAGGCAAGTTTACTCTGTATACACGAAAACCATTGAGGACTTATTCCACATAATATGTTAGATAACACTATTTCAGTTTGCTTTTTCTTACATCACCGTGTATTTCTTTCTTTTTAAATAACTAGTGGGATTTTCAGTGAGCCAATGATATGGTATGTATGGCAGTGATACGGCCTACCCATTGGGGCCAAGGTAAAAAGTCAAACTGAAGAAACTAATAAAAAGTACAATGTATTAATCAGTTTGTTTTAGACATCGATTATGTCCTAATCGAATATGTTTATGGGGGCCCGTGGATATGCTAGAGGAACCATGTCCTCGCTATGTCCGTTTGGGTTGGCCACTGCACCTAGCGGTGTCCTAGTTTGGTCCATCCATGGCCTTTTTAATGTTTCTTAGCCAATTTTGCATGCACAGAATATTGACAATATAATTTAAACACCATAGTTCATTAAAATAAACAAAGTTGAGGTTCATGAATAGTTTATTACAATCATTTGAATTCAAATAGAAATAAGAGGAATGGACTAGTGGCTTTCAACATGATTCCACATACGGTGAACCAATTTTTTTTGGAGTTGGTTGTGAGTTGCACGGTCTCGAATTTTGTGATGCACTGTAGGAAAAATATGAAGTTATTTGATGGTCTGGGCTAGGGCGTAATCAACCATGAAATTACTACCCTTCATATATACTTTCATTGTGCTCCTCATTAACGATCATGTTGTGCAGATCACACAAGCAATCATGATATCCCACATCTGCTACATGCTCCATGTCTTAGTAGGGTGCCGAATAATAGTCTGACGAGATTGGAGCACACCAAATGCCTTCTCCACATACTTCCTAGCAGCCTCTTTCTCTTTAGCAAACCAACTCTCTTTCTCGTCTTGACGTGAGCGGATTGTCTTCACAAATGTGGTCCTGGGAGGACATATACCATCGACGATATAATACCCTTTGTCATAAGGGTGGCCATTAATCTCATAGTTGACTATGGGAGCATGGATTTTTGCATGCCTAGAAAACACAAGAGAGCATTGAAGCACATTGATATCATTGTGAGAGATGGCCATGCCAAAAATAGAGTGCCAAATCAAGAGATCTTGTGATGCAACCACCTCATGTATGACCGTGCACCCTTCCACATGGCCTTTGTATTTCCCCTGCCAAGCAAATGGACAACTTCCAAGTTTCCCTTCCTAGACTTTCTATTATGCGCTAGGCGTGGCATTACACATCGCTTAGTGCCTAAGTGTGCTAAAGCGTCGCCTAGCGTCAACTTTTCCAACACTAGATGCACTTGAAGTTGAGGACACAACTATAACATCCCGAGGTTTATTAGCACAACTAAATGGTTTTAGGGAAGTTGTGCACATTTTCATCTTAAGCATCTATAAAAAGGGAAATTTCAAACTTTTCGCTAACAAGTAGAAGTGGATGATGTTTCATTAAAAAACAAATGTTTGTTTGACACATTGCTTGATTGTGTGATTAAGTGTGATTGTTTGAGTAATTGCTTGAATGGTAGAGAATTTGACATGGCATTTGCTATATTTTGGACATTTTGAGCACAATTCATATCATAAAAACAATATATATAAATTCTGATGCATAAAATTCAGTACATGATCACAAGAAATAAAATTCAAATTAGCTTCCAAAGCAACAATACTATATACACTAATATCACAATTTTGAAACTTAAGTTTCAAAGAATCATATCATATACATCAGTACAACTCATATGATCTTGAACAAATAAACAAGTCCCAAAAGTAAATTACAAATTCTACAAGACATAAACAATATTGCAACTTCACAAATGAATAAACAAAGGTTACAATATATAAAATTATAATCTATGTTGATCTAGGAAGAATCTAAATCTTCTTCTTAGCATCATCTTCTTATTCTCTTCTCTTCTCATCTTCATCTTATTCTTATCCTATTTCTTTCTTCACCTATACAAAAAACCTTCAAATGGTTAGGAAAGGAATGCATACAAATATTTAGGCTACAATATGAATCAACACAAATCTATCTAAAATTTTAAAGGAAAGGCTACCATAACCAGCTACATTTGCACTCTGAATTTTCACTTAATTAGAAAATGCTTCACATTTAAAATATTATTCAACTAAGAGACAACAATATAAAACGAATTGTACACTTGGGACTATCCAAGTTAAACAATAGGACAAATTATCTACTTATCATTTCGAAGTTAAGTAATAGGACAAGAATCCATTTGTTATTTTCCAAACTAAGCTAAATACCAATCAAATCGTCAAGCCAGATTTGGAATATGCTATCTATAAATCCACAAATAGGACAAGATACTAAGATGGTTTCACACAAACCCAAGCAGCTCACACATCACTACATGGCAGTGAGGTGTCAATGCCACAACTACCAGGTGACACAATGAATAGCTGGGATGTTTGACCCCAAGCCTCACAACTCACCATCCTAGCCTAGACCAAAAACACATATACTCACTAAATAGAGAAAGATATGAGAGAGAGCAAGAAGAAGATAAGAGCAAGAACAACGTAAGATAGAGGAAGAACAAGGAAGAATAATAAGCAATCAACAACTGTAGATCTTCATCAAGCATACCTAGCTGTCTACAAAGGTTTGTAACTAAACTAGTAGTATAAGTAGTAGTGGGTAGAGGGAAAGATTAGTGAGAGGGTTAGGGATGTGGATTTGCAAATTCTATCAAGAAAAACTGTATAGAAACAACATTGTGTCCATAAATGCTACTTTATATCTTCTACACATAGTACAACGAGATAAAATCATATCCTAGATTATCTATTTGACCTCGATAATCTCCCGCACAACCAGATGATCTTGTGATCATCAAGATCATCAAGAACACTAAGAACATATATAAGAACATCAATAATGCAATTAGTAATTAAATCACAACAAGAAAATCACTTAAATAAAAATAAATGATAGTAAGAACAGTAGGGATAAATCTACTTGCTTGCTATTGAAATGATCTAGCAAACAATTAGGAAGCTAACAAACTCTTCCAACAAGCATTTCATGAGTGTGTACACATCAGCACAACACATACACATTGGTTTACTAATAATTGAGTGGACCATATGCATCTTAGGATCGATATGATCATATTACCTGCAACCAAATTTGTTCTATTTAATCCAAACCATAACTACTAGTACATCTGGGAACTGTTTAACCAGATATATAGATCAAGAAAAGCACGTGTTCCATTTAAATAAACCCTACTGATGTATAAGAATTAACTGGAATATGTGAAATGGATAAGAACAAATGCCTACCCATCAGTTAGACTAAGGAACATCTAGGAATTGTTTTTACTAGATGGATAACTTACAAAAAACATTTTTCATGCAACAATTACTCATAGTCAGTAATAGGACTAATCTAAACCACCAGGAACATCAATAAGAAACTATCTATGCATTGTAAACCAAAACAAGAACCAAATTACATACTAGCATAGAAAATTGTGCACCATAGTACCATCCTATGATTATTAAACTAATATAGCCATCAATAGATCATCACCACTAGGACCAATACACCAACATCTAGCTACATACATGATCATCATAACCACACAACCACAACAAGTAATTAACTAGCCCTATACATAAGCTTGAATCAACCACCTTTGCCTTATAACACCTAGCCCACATTTAGGAAATCACTAGATAGTACGACTATCAATAGGTGAATTATAACTTGGTTCTGTGGATACACCTCCAATACATAACATCACCATATTAAGAACTAAGTGAAACCATCTACATCTATTAGAGAATCCACTTATCAACAAACATCAAACATACATTAGGATTTCATTCTGATGATCAAGAGAACATAAAAAACAGTACCTACCATACTTTTAATAGTGGTACTCCTCTGTAAAAAATAGATCATTTAATTGCCAATAAACCTGACTCAAACTAGAATCAAACAATCACCTAGTCCTGAACCTTGAGCAGTTCATCGGCTCGAAGGCCGGTCACATTAGAATCATACCTGAACCGCAACATAGTGAAGCCATAGTCGCGTAGATGTAGGAGAGGAGCTAGGGAGACCCACAACCTACCACCACACCATAGTAGAGGAGGCCACAACCAGAGATATTAGGCATTAGAAGCAACCACCAGGATTTGGGCTAGGGCTCGAGGTCGACAAATTGGAGGGTGTGGCCATCATCTAGGGGCTCCCAGAGGCGTTGGTGCTCAATAGAAGTACTAGCAGTCAAGTCGTTGTTCTAGGGTTTTCCGTAGGGGAGCATGTTGGCATCGAGTATCTATCAGGGATATGATCCCGGGTACCAAAAGTTGGAGACTAGATGATTTAGTAGAAGACATAAAGCAATGTAGAAGAAACAAACCCAAACTAGGCCGACAGATATGAAACTGGACCGACATATATGAAACTCGGCCTGGTTGAATCCCTCCCAAACTATATGTTGGATTTTGGACATATATGTCGTATTTTGACATATATTTTGGATTTGGACATGTGTATCGAATTTGGGACATGTATGCCGTATTTGGACATGTATGTCATATTTGGACATGTATGTCGGATTTGAACATATATGCTGGATTTGGACATATATATCGGATTTGGACATGTATGTCAGAATTGGGACATGTATGTCGAATTTAGACATGTATGTAGGATTTGCACATGTATGTTAGGTTTGCCTAACTGCTACTTCTACCTCGACCTCTAGCGACCCCAAGTGCTACCTCTACCTCCTCAACCCCGGTCTATGCCAAGCCTCCACAAGCCCCTCCATCATATGCTTGTCTTGGGACGCCTATGGCTCAGACTAGCATATGCAACATCATCATGTAGAAGATGCTCCCTTGTTCTTAGGAGAGGATAAGACATATGACTACGGAGATGCCTAGGACAGGCACTAGAAGACAAGGCAAAGGACAAACAAGACCTTACAAGCCCATGCTTTGTCAGTTGACAATACCCCAGTAGTAACATCATGAATAGTTGATGAAACCCTAGTAGTCAACTCAGGAATAGTGCCTGCGGGCCATCCCTTGTCCCCTAGTCTCTGTTTATAAGTGGCATGAGGCGGATTGTTCTAGAGCACACCTTGGGGGCTCATATCTCCCCTTCTTGCTCAGGAGCTCACTTATTCTTCTTCCTCTAGCTCTCAAGCATATAGAGAATACCTCTAGGAGGCAAGATATAGATCAACGAGCCCTTGTAATCTACAGTAATGAGAAGAGATATGAGATCTAGCATATAGGAGTAGGGGTTTTATCTCAATAGGAGATCCCTGAACCTGGGTATATCATGTGTTCATCTGAGTGTGTTCTTAAATGCATCATCCCTCCCTGGATCCTCTGGTCTCCATCGGCCCCAACTTAAGGCATCTCATGGCATCTATTGTTATCAAACCATGACAGTATTCTTTGCAGCGGTGAAGGGCAGGTGGAGGTAACCGGGGAGACATCCCACCTATGGGCGGCGATGCTGGTAGTGAGGTCAAGGGGGGACCATCCAAGAAAAATCTAGGGTTTCATGGGGACAGGCTCATGAACCTGAGTAGGGTCAAGTCGGCAGGGAGAAAGGAAGAAGAGGAGGTGGTGGAGCCCCGACGGCATGCGACGATGTTGGGCATGGCTAATGGTGGCCAAAGAGGCAACACAATGGTGGCACAACATGGGCAGTGCAAGTGCGTGCATGCATGGTGGTGAGCGATATGCGTGTGCGTGCGCGCGCATGCAAGAGAGAGAGAGATGTGGTCAGGCTGGGTAACCACATGTCCATGCGTTCTGGCTGGACTGTGGGCTAGCCAATGCGTTTTTCCCTTTTAGGTCAATTAGGTACACCCCATGTCCATGCGTTAGGCCAATTAGGTCCACATGTCCATGTGTTAAGCCAATTAGGTCCACCCCAAATAACCCATTTTCCCTTTTTCTAGTGAAAAAATTAAATGAATTTACTTCAAATATGAAACACTCTTAAAATATTATAAAAATAACTTAAAACAACTATAAGTAATATTAAATTATAGTAGTATAATTAACAATAATAAGTCATACTTTAAATTTTAACTTTAGGAATAAAATTAGAATCTTAAGAAAAATGAATCCAATTCTAATTACATAAAAATTCATAAAAATTGTTTTTAGCAATCATTTAAATCCTAGTTGAATTTCTATAATGTTTGATACAAAATTTCAAACTCACTTGTGTCATCTTATAAAAACTAAAGTTTTACTTAAAACATAATAAAAACAAAATTTATAAATAGTAAATAAAATTTAGGACTTGGTTGAATTTTTTTATTGTGAAGTGAAGTCCTAAAATAAACATACAATCTAACAAACCATTTATACTGAGATGTTTAATAAGTACTTCAAAGAAATCCTTAGTATTTTTTCAATAAAATATCCTTAAAACAAATTGTATAAAAATTGCTCAATCATATTTTCCTTGAATACAGCTATGATTTCTCACTCATATTTAAAATATCTAAAAACTCAACAACATATTAAGTCCTATACTTTCTTAAACACAAATAAAATTGTTCAAATTCATACACGTGCCCATGTTTGATTTTTTGTAAAGATATTTATGAGTGGAACTTAAATAAAAGATCTCAAATAGAACTCTGTGTTGATTGGAAAATTTTATATTTTTGACTTGATTGTGTGTGAGTTCCACTTAAGTGGACTTGTTACTCAAATACAAATTACCCAAACAAAACAAAGTATACCCTAAGGTATGTAAATCCAAACAACCAATACACTTCACTTCCTCATTGTTACCCAAGTGTACTGATGATTGTGAAATACCACCTTTTTTAGCCATATAAAATGTGTCATTTATCTCTCATATCATGTTTCTTCTAGCTATAGCTATGACTTATATGCATGACTTCTAGTTTTCATTTTACTTTCATATGAGCTTTGCACATTTACTAGTTCAGGTAGAATTTTATCACTTTCATTGTCTATGACATGTGTGTAGGTGTTGATGATGATTATGGATGAAACAAAGGCAAAAGGAACAAAGAGAGAATAGTATGGAGGAGCTGCAGGGACCAGACTTAGCCATTTGAGAGGTTGGAAAAGTGATTTTTTCCAAACTTATCAAAATGAAGATGCAAGGCAATGGGGTTGTATCCCTCAAAAATACGAATCCAACAAGCCGAAGAACACCCAAAATGGAGTTTGTATGAAGAAATGGCAACCGAAATACGAAAGGGTGCTGAAGATACGACAACCAACTATACGATCGGAGGCCATATAGCTCCGGCCGTATAGTTGCCAAAAAGGTCGGGAACGACGGGATTTGGCCCTAGAAAAGCTCCAGAAGCTTCCCAAAGTTATATGACAGTATTAGGGGTACCCTAGGGCACCCCAAGGCCTATATAAGGAGGAGAGGAGCCAAGAGAGAGCCATCAAGTCATACTCTCCACCCACGGCGGTGCCCTGCCGCCGTGCTACCGCCATAGACGCCTCCAATCAGATCTACACCATCACCACCACATAAGAAGAGAAGGGACTAGGATCTTGAAGGCCTCCATATTGATCAACATCATCATCTTCATCAACAACGTCTCCATCACCGATTCCCTTTGGTTACTTGTTGTAATTCTAGATTAGATCTTGGATTTGCACTTGTTCTCAATTGTATCATCATACTTCATCCATATTTAATCCATGGTGTTGATTGCCTTCATGTGTGAGTAGTTTCCTTTGTTCTTGGGGAGATGGAGAAACCCTACTATGTGATTGAATTGATATAAATATTATTATATGATATTGTTCATTATGTGTCTGTGTTAATTATATTCATCTTGATGTTGAGAGTTGTGCACCTTCTTCATATTTGCCTCTTGCGGGGACTTGATGAAGGGGATTAATAGTTGGTAGACGGAAAGATGATAACACTTATTGTGACTATAAAGTAGTTATCATTCATCAAGGAGACTCATCAAGCCATGTCCATGCCGTGGGAGAAATCCCTTAATAGCGCAGTAACACGACGGTTGTCGGTTATTGTCTGCTGTGGTTATGACGGATGATGTGAGCAGTGGTTGCTGCCTGTTCATCCATGTATGGAGATCCTCTCACACATATAATAAATGGTCTTATCCATTATAGTAATTTTGATCACTCTTTCTAATTACTAGCGTTGGTTCCACTACTCCCTGAGAACTCTTTCCATCATCTACAAACCTTCATAATCATAATCGCATGCTCTTATTTACTTATAGCTTTAGTTTACGTATTGTTCCCCTATTTGAAAACCCAAAAATATATTTTACACAAAACTCGTATTTTATCTTGTTACTTAGAATGTTATTTAGCATTACTATTTTGGTATTTAGTTCAAGAGTTATTTAGACTCCAGACTCCTGCTCCCCGTGGGATCGATATCATTATTTCGAAACTAGCTACAAACGATCTGTGCACTAACATGTATCATGTACTATCTGAGTTGTATACTTCCTCTTAAACATTAAATATTTTTTAAAACCATAATACCAAATCTTATATCACTAAGTGATATCAATCAACGTCTATCACTTTAAATTACCATACCTTATGTTTTTAAGTGTGTTATCCGAGTAGCTACATTCCTAAGATTCTACTCTGGTAGATATCGCATTTTTCAAAATACCAAAATAGGGAGGGAAATGATAGTTTACTTAATATCCATACATTTTTGCCATTCTTTTAAAAACTAGTCCTTATCAGACCAATTATGTTATTCTCACAATTTGGAGTTTATAACGACTAGAAACATTTGACTCCATAATGTTGCAGTCAAGAGGCAATTTCATGCTTGCATGTCCTTTGGATTACTTTATAAAACCAGTTTTCAAAAGTATTACATTATCAACTACATTCAAAAACAAAATACTATTTTGTAATAAATATGGAGTATAGGTTACTTGCCTAGGGTGGCTGGATAATCTATTGTGGTGGATGATGAAATCATGGTTGGAATATATGGTTGGGAAGCCGTGTGGTGGAGATTCCATTGTAAAGGGAAAGTACATCTAGGATTAAACAACAAATATAGATAGTGATTCTTGTGCCGTATAGAAAGTACTAGCCACAGATACTGGAATTGGACGGGAAAGACAGTTGTACCTTCTTCCTTTCGTATGTCCTCGTACTCTAGGACGGGTTGTGATCCAAAGTGGAGATCAACGGGTGGAAGACCGTAACGTCCCCATCCTGTGATGCATGATGATGACTCAAGTGTATCAGAAGGAATGGTAATTGAGCTTATGTCCCATGAACAAAACTCATTATAAAGGGTGGACTGCGGGGTCATGGCGAAGGATAGTGATTGGCTAGTCTTTAGTCTAAGCCTCATATATATGGAAGTGTGAATGGAATTCGTGGCCCGGATGTGCAACAAAGCTAAAGACGTTTGTTGGTAAAGTAGTACTCTCGAGAGTGTATAAAATGTGACATGTTACTCTCTATCCTGGAAAATGATTGTGAACACAGTGAGAAAGGGATTACCTGAATCCTATACAACCTGTGGAGAATGGCAGACATAGTGACATGGGTATGCCCCGCGGGTACCAAGATTGGCCTATCTGGTTTGGCCCAGAGGGAGCCCATGTGAAAATCTGCACCTCATAACAAAGCCTTGGAGGAGTCGGGTGGCCCAGGCCCATGAAGGATGCAAGTCCTTGGTGGATACGACTAGCTTAAGATACAAACTTTGAAAGAAGAAACCCTAACCCGTAATCGACTCGGCCTTATCCTGAGACATGGCATCCACATATAAAGTCCAGGAGGGAATGGTGAGAAGGTTCATCAAAAAACTTAGCATACACACCGGCCAGATTACATCTGCGCTCTATCACCATCAAGGCAACCCTTGTACTTTTTGACTCCTCGGTAATCAAAGAGCATACAAGGATGAGTAGGGTTTTCCCTCCAGGGGCCTGAACCTGGGTAAACTTCATGTCCCCTAGTTGCTTGTCTGTTAGCCAAACATGATCTCTAGAGAACCCTTCTTCCTCAAAACCCAAGTCCATCAAGAATGGGCATTGACGAGTTAAACCCCTCGTCAATTTGCGCCGCCTGTGGGAACTGGGAGCGCTGATGTTATGATCATGATGGCTCCATCACCAGAAATCTAGGACTCGTCCGCATCGGAGAACCGCCTTCTCTTTGGCGCCATCGACTTAACCATCCACTCGCCGGAAACACTCCCGGACTTCGACTCTGTAGGAGACGGAGTCGACATGATGATTGGGAGCTTATGCTTCCAAGTTGGCAAGATTGACACACTTCGCCTCCCGAGTAGGTGATGCCACATGCGGTCACACCTGCCTCATGGATCCCACCACTAATCGGCACACTAAGCGAGATACAATGCTCTGATGCTGATCTATGACACTGACAACAACAATAGTTGAGACTCCAATCTGTATGATCCGTCCTCAGAAGAGGAGGCCTATGACTCTAGATCGGAAAGCTACGGGAGCAATGATTCCCCACCGCTACATGTGTGATGTCATCATATACAACGACATGACACTCGTGGAAACACCTGGAATAGGCATGACCCTCCCGATCCCAACGCCAATAATGGCGCCCCTCCAAACCCCAACACTAACAATGGCAGCGGATTGGGTCGTCCTGCGATTCAACTCACTGATCCTGAATGGAAAAGTGTAAGGGAGGCCTTACAAGGCAATCCCCTACCTGAAGACGCATCTCGTGACATGTTGATGGGCTACCATTGGGTCCTCGTGAAGGAATACAACCGCCAACAGGCGATGAATGCTCAACTTGAGTAGCGCAAGAAGGCAACTGATGAATAGAGTGCTAGACGTGCCACACTCTCCTCCATCGCCGGGTACTCCCCAAAGGGCAACGATGCCGACGCCCACAATAGGCGCTCTCGGCTGGACCATCTAGGCACAGATGCAAGGCGTGAGGCAACCAAAACCCTCGACTTCTCTTTCATGTCAGTGGACTCGCAGGGTAACATGATACCCAAAATGTCGTAAGACACAGTGATAGCAGCTATTATGTACCTGCTAACCAACCAGCCTTCGGCTGGGGATCCACGATCCACCGTCCATTGATCCACCTTCATGGGACTCAGATTGGTAGAGGCCACAATGGATGGAGATCCACTCCGGAACCAAAGAAAATAGCAGTGACATTCGCAAGGCACTGCTCATTATCATCCGACGAGGACAAGGATGACCACGACCTATCACGGCGATGCCGTAGCCCGTGACGAAGGAACCACAACTATGAATCTCTCGACGAGATCACACAGCACAAGGTAGAAAAGATTCGCGCCAAGTGCGCCTACTCCACCGAGTCAGAAGATGAAGACATGAAGTTATGCAGTACACGCGGCTGCGCCAGCACAACACGCGCAACACGCGGCTGCGCCGGCACAAAAAAAACGGAGCTGAGCAGTACCCACACCCACTGGGGAACATGGGCATGATCCAGAAAGGACGCCCCTCCAACAGGAACCATAAGACCATCACTTGCCAGGTGAACCTGGCAGTCATCGCTCCACCAGCCGTACCTGAGTACCTCAGCGGCTCCAAGTCCTGCATCACCTTCGACAGATCTGACCACCCATGTCAGATCCCTTGCCTAGGCCACGCGTCCCTGCTACTCGAGACACAAATCGGAGGCTTCGAGATGAGTATAGTCTTCATGGACGAAGGTAGTGGCATCAACCTCATGTTCGCCAGCACCCTATGCTCCATGCCAATCCCTTTATCCAGCCTTGAGGCATCTGAAATGACCTTCCACGACATCATCCCAGGAAAGGGGATATACTCCCTAGGCAAAATCTACGTTGATGTCATCTTCAGCATGCCCAAAAACTTCAGGCGTGAGCATCTCTAATTCGAGGTGGTTGATTGTCCGTCTCAGTACCATGCCATCCTCGATCGCGTGGAATTAGCACGGTTCCTGGAGGAACCACATTACACGTACCTAATGCTAAAGATGCACGGACCAAATGACATCACTGATGGATATACGCGTGGTTGACGTGGAGCCTGTTGGGAACCCCAAGAGCAAGGTATAAAGCAGCATAGCAGCAAGTTTCTACTTATTTCTCGAAAAGATATAAAAACACCTCAAAGTGTATAGAAAGCAGAGCAAACTAGATACTAAACAAGCATGGAACATCAAAAATTATAGATACGTTTCCGACGTATCAAGCATCCCCAAGCTTAACTCCTGCTCGTCCTCGAGTAGGTAAGTGATAAAAGAATAATTTTTGAGGTGACATGCACCATCAAAACCAAGATCAAACCATTTGCAAGCATTGAAAGCTGGAATCAAAGAACTCTAAACATGTGCATGAAAGATGGAGTTCTAACAATAGGACATAGTAACTATGCATGTAACATGAAAGGCTGCACACAAAGATCATGAATAACATGCATTGAAAACCGGTTGTTTGTTTCACATACAGAAAACATGGCATAGTGGCAATCAGCTTGTCCATCATAGAGTAGTAAATCGATGCAGATGACACCTTCAAAGTTCACAAGGGTGACTAGAAACAAGTAGCACAAGAACAATTAATATCACAATATACATCAATCAATAAGTTTTGGGACACTGCACATAGAATGGCAACTATGCTCTCTTAATGGTGCCTAAAAGTAGAAGGTGGAGGCTCAAATAATAGTGGAAGAAAGGCCCTTTATAGGGAAGCAGGGATTTCAATTTTCAAAAAGAGCTTCCAAAAATTATGGTACTTTGTTAGATTTCAGCCCTCATTGCCCCTATCATAAGAATCTTGAAGTGGTTAAGGTTAAAGTGAACAAACTATGGAGTATATGCTTGACAGAGTATAAGTTGGCAATCTCAAGTCCCTTGAATACGAGGGCCACACATCATGCTACTCAACTTCAGTCACCTGTAAGTTCTTATCATTGTAAGTACATGCGTATCATAGAGAACCGCCAACGGGGTAACCCTTGCACATTGTACAAGAGCTATCCCATAACCAAAATGACAAGGCAAGCAGACAATGAGCATCTCAGCAATCTTTTTATTTACTATATGCATAGCTTTTTTATTAAGGATGCTTCATAGATAGCTCACAATGGTGATGCTGCAAGTTTCCACCATGATTAGGCATGACTTAGGCTAACGTCCCAGACGTTTATCTAACACAAAATACATACTCCATGGACTTACAAGTTCCCTCTTTATTTCACACTGATGACATCCATAGACAAAAGAGCATGATATCAAATGAGTACAAAGTACAAGTGCAATGTTGAAAACGTTCCCCATGACAGCATGGTTCTGCTAATTCCAACGTATAAGTGCAAGCATATACAACATAGATGACAAAATGGTTCAAGTTTATTAGGGGCAAAGAATAAAAAGTGTGCCATCAAGTTCGTGAGAGCTTTAATCACTAAGTTTTCACATAACAAAATACTTTTTAATTGGAAGATAGCTGAAAACAAGAATATTCTTGGAAGAGTGTAACACACCATGCATAGGAATTTATAGTGGACACTTTGTAATTACTTGGTTTCTTGGGAGTTGGAAGCATGAGTAGAACTTACTCATACAAGTGGAGGCTAGCAATAGACTGGGAGTAACCAACTAAGAGAACAATAATGGCCATAATCATGCAGAGCAACAAAACATTATTAATCAAAGCATAGAGTGGTACTACATGTCAAGGACTAAATTATCTTAGAGGCTATGGTGACATATTCATAGTCACAACATGGTGTAAGCATGTGCCAGGTCAACCCAAACAAAGCATCAAAGGAGAATACCACAATACTATGCTTTTGTATGCTAAAACAACGCATAATTCTCTTAAGGCACACTAAGAAATCCCAATTGTATGGAACAAGAGATGCTACAACAATAATCACTAAGCATAAGGTTAAAACAACACCTAGCATTTCATGCTAAAGTCTAAGTCACAGTCAATGCAAGCCCCTCTTGCACTTTCAAGCAGGAACTTCCTACTCCTTTCCAACACCAAGCAACTTATTTGAAACAACACATCGAGAACGGGGGTCCAAACTACTTTATTCAAGCAAACTAAACAAACTAAGCAAAACTAACGAAAACTAATACGCTCCAAGAACAACACAACTTGTGCATGAAACAATAAAAACGAAGTGTCAAGACAGACCTGAGCTTTTTATTGATGAAGAAGGGGATGCCTTGGGCATCCCCAAGCTTTGACGCTTGTACCTCTTGGATATTTCTTGGGGTAACACCGGGGTGGCATCCCCGGGCTTGATATTTTGTCCATTCTTCATCTCATTACATCATTCTATCTCTACACCTGAATCTTTTTCCTTCATACAAAACTTCACACATTCTTCATTAGCAACATTAGTGTAATGAAAAGATAATAGACCTTTAGGCAAAGCTTTGGAACAACAATACTTTTCACTAAAAAGACAAGATACTGTACCAAATCCTTCAAAAAGCTCAATTCCCCAAAAGAGAACTCAAAAAGGAATCAATAAGAAGCAAATGCAAATAATGGCAGAAATTTGTCAAAACAGACCAGCAGGTATAAACCGATTTTTTCGAAAATCTTCTGTTTATCAAATCAAAAAGCGTTGAACTAACGAAAATGAGCTAACATACTGGGGGATTTATTTGTAAATGTTTCGCTCAATCCGAGTTATAGAGACTCCTCACGAATTTTTATGGCGGAGGACAGAAATCTGTTTTGGGACAGTAACTCCCAAAATCTTACTTCCCTCTCATTAGAGGTCATTCTTGGCACAAAAATCAAACAAAAAGGATAAGGAGAGGTCATTACTGAATTAATAACTTCCAAGACTCAAGGAAACTCTTGGGTTATCTCCCAACAAGTACTTTTATTTAACGCCTTTAAGTTAGGCACGATAGTTTGAGAAGATGCTCACATAAGAACTATGAGTTGAAGCAAAAGAGAGCATAAAGAAGAAAATTCAAAACACATTTGAGTCTAACCCACTTCCTATGCATAGGAATCTTGTAAGAAAATAAATCAAAGAAGCACAAAGTAACAAGAATAAGTAGATAAAACAAGAGCAACTTGAAAACTTTCAGCACATAGAGAGTTGTTTCAGTACCAAGAAAACTTCTACAACCATATTTTCCTCTCTCATAATAATTTTTAGTAGCCTCATTAATTAAATCAACAATATAGCTATCACATAAAGCGTGCTTTTCATGATCTACAAACACATAAATTCTATCAAGCTCAAAAATAGTGGGATTAAAACCTTCACAGGTTTTACCCAATGTAGATATTTCAAAAGGATCCACAGGAGCATAACATTCATCCTCCTTTGGTAAGCATGGGGGAAAATCAAATAATGTAAGGGATAAAGATTTACTCTCATTAGAAGGTAGACATGGGTAGATCCATTGTTCCTCCTCTTGATCATCACTCTCCTCCTCTTTTTCATCTAATGAGCTTTCAGTTTCAGAAATTTATTCTTCCATAGGCTCCTGCAAGGCATTAGTCTCTTCCAAATGTGGAAAAAACCTTTAAAATATTCAATAATATAGCCATTTTCTTCCTTGTAATTTTCAAAGCAAAATTTAAGTATCTCATAAACCTCACATTCATAAGGTGCATCATCAGTATTTTCAAACAAACTAGCAAGTTCAAATGCACCTTTGAAGGCAATGAATTCTTCAGTTGTTCCACATCATAAAAGTCATAATTTCCTTTAACATAAGAAGATATGGTAACATTATCATTATACTCACATTGAAAAGGGAGGTGTTTATACCTCCTACAACAACAAGCTTTATCAAAGCAATAGGTAACATTATAAGTAGAGCATACGTATCTAGCAATAGTATTCAACTTATCAATTTGTTCACATAAGTGTTTACCTTATTGTGACAAACGATGTTCCTTATAATAATACTTTTGTTCTTCCGTGAACCCACCTTGCCAATAAGAACTAGTTTCAAAGAAACCATCCATTGATAGAAAGCATGACCAAGCAAGGCAATAACAGACCGGCAACTAGAGAAGGAACTAATGTTTTTGTGTTTTTGATAAGGGAAAGCAAACCAAACTAGACTAATTTTTTTTTGAAAAGGGGCAAACAAAACCAAGCGAAAGAAACTAAGCAAACTAAAAACAAAGTAAAGAGAAAGAAATTGGAGGACTCCCCTTGTGAAGACGTCCTTAGCCTCCCCGGCAACGGCGCCAGAAAGAATTGATGGCTATATGCGTGGTTGACGTGGAGCCTGTTGGGAACCCCAAGAGCAAGGTATGAAGCAGCACAACAACAAGGTTTCCCTCAGTAAGAAACCGAGGTTATCGAACCCGTAGGAGGAAGGAAACGTCACACAGGTGTTGTAAGAAACGCGGAGACCTGCACAACACAAACTCAAAACTTCGCCCCAATGAATCAGTGAGGTTGTCAAGCTCACCAGTTTGTTGTAACAAAGGATTAAACGTATGGTGTGGAAGGTAATGGTTTGTAGCAAGTAAACATGTAACAGTGGAAGACGTATCAATGGTAAAGATTGGACCGGGGTCCATAGTTCACTAGAGGTGCTCTCCTTATATAAACAACATGGCATGAAGGGTAAAAAAATTACAGCAGGGCAATTGACAGGAACTGAGCAAGGCACAATAATGCAATACCAGACAAAAAGATCCTATGAGATTTGATTGGGCAATACAATAATATACATAGACTGCCATCCAACTGCATGTATGACCAGAAGTCCACCTTCAGTTTATCATCCGACCCCCCTCCAGTATTAAGTTGCAAGCAATAGACAACTCCTTTAAGCAAAGTGTGTAATGTAAACAATCCACTTGCTCCATGAACAAGAGACCGTTGTTTTATCCCCAGTGGCAATAGCACATCTACAACCGAAGAGATTTCTGTCACTTCCCTTGGAAACTAGAGGCATGAACCCACTATTGAGCATAAATACCCCCTCTTGGAGTCACTAGCAACTACTTGGCCAAGATAGCTACTAACAACAGAGAGCATGCAGGATCACAAAAAACACATACATGATAGAATCAAATAGACCAAACCAGTAATCAATATGACATAGTAATCTCAATATCCATCGGATCCCCGCAAACACAACATGCATGATTACAAATGGATTAGATCTTGATCATGAACAGAGCTCACAAGATCTATACATGAAAGCACAAGGAGGAGATACAACCATCTAGTTACTACATGGACCCATAGTCCAAGGTGGAACTACTCATGCATCATACCGGAGAAGAAGGCCTCCGGGATGATCTCCCCTCTGGCAGGGTGCTAGGAAGAACTTTAGATCCCCCTGATCTAGGGACGATGGTGGCGGCGGCTATAGAAGGTTTCGTGGAGTTTTGATCGGGTGCCTAGGGTTTCTGCATTGGGGGCTTCTTATAGACAAAGAGGCAAGGCTGGGAGGTGGCCTGGGGGCCCACACCCATCCCAGGCGCGGGGTGGGCCCACCCGCGCCTAGGGGGGTGTGGCGGCTTTGGTTCGCCTCTCCGTCTCCCCTGTGGACTTCGTGTCGCCCATGATAAAATATTGACTTTGGATTTTTTCCCGTCCAATTCTGAGAATATTGATTTTTTGCCTTTCTGGAACCAAAAACAGAAGAAAACAGGCAACTGGCACTATGGCAACTTGTTAATAGGTTAGTTCCAGAAAAGATATAAAAACACCTCAAAGCGTAGATAAAGCAAAGCAAAGTAGATACTAAACAAGCATGGAGCATCAAAAATTATAGATATGTTTCCGACGTATCAAGAATCCCCAAGCTTAACTCTTGTTCGTCCTCGAGTAGGTAAGTGATAAAAGAATAATTTTTGAGGTAACGTGCACCATCAAAACCAAGATCAAACCATTTGCAAGCATTGAAAGCTGGAATCAAAGAACTCTAAACATGTGCATGAAAGATGGAGTTCTAACAATAGGACATAGTAACTATGCATGCAACATGAAAGGATACACACAAAGATCATGAATAACATGCATTGAAAACCGTTTGTTTGTTTCACATATAGAAAACATGTCATAGTTGCAATCAACTTGTCCCTCATAGAGTAGTAAATAGATACATAGGACACCTTCAAAGTTCACAAGGGTGATTAGAAACAAGTAGCACAAGAACAATTAATATCACAATAAACATCAATCAATAAGTTTTGGGACACTGCACATAGAATAGCAACTATGCTCTCTTAATGGTGCCTAAAAGTAGAAGGTGGAGACTCAAATAATAGTGGAAGACAGGCCCTTCATAGGGAAGCAGGGATTTCAAGTTTCGAAAAGAGGTTCCAAAAATTATGGTACTTTGTTACCCTTCAGCCCTCATTGCCCCTATCATAAGCATCTTGAAGTGGTTAAGGTTAAAGTGAACAAACTATGGAGTATATGCTTGACAAAGTATAAGTTGGCAATCTCAAGTCCCTTGAATACGAGGGCCACACCTCATGCTACTCAACTTCAGTCACCTGTAAGTTCTTTTCATTGTAAGTACATGCGTATCATAGAGAACCGCCAACGGGGTACCCCTTGCACATGGTACAGGAGCTATCCCATAACCAAAACGACAAGGCAATCAGACAATGAGCATCTCATCGATATTTTTATTTACTATATGCATAGCTTTTTATTGAGGATGCTTCATAGATATCTCACAATGGTGATGCTGCAAGTTTCCACCATGATTAGGCATGACTTAGGCTAACACCCAGACGTTTCTCTAACACAAAATACATACTCCATGGACTTACAAGTTCCCTATTTATTTCACACTGATGACATCCATAGACAAAAGAGGATGATATCAAATGAGTATAAAGTACAAGTGCAATGTTGAAAACGTTCCCCATGACAGCATGGTTCTGCTAATTCCAACGTATAAGTGCAAGCATATACAACATAGACGACAAATGGTTCAAGTTTATTAGGGGCAAAGAATAAAAGGTGTGCCATCAAGTTCGTGAGAGCTTTAATCACTAAGTTTTCACATAACAAAATACTTTTTAATTGGAAGATAGCTGAAACCAAGAATATACTTGGAAGGGTATAACACACCATGCATAGGAATTTATAGTGGACACTTTGGAATAACTTGGTTTCTTGGGAGTTGGAAGCATGAGTAGAACTTACTCATACAAGTGGAGGCTAGCAATAGACTGGGAGCAACCAACTAAGAGAGCAATAATGTCCATAATCATGCAGAGCAACAAAACATTACTAATCAAAGCATAGAGTGGTACTACATGTCAAGGACTAAATGATCATAGAGGCTATGGTTACTTATTCATAGTCACAACATGGTGTAAGCATGTGCCAAGTCAACCCAATGTAACATCCCTAAAATCATATTTCCAAAATTTGCATACCATTCATGCATTCATACTCATCTTAGGATCATTTCTTCTAAAATAGAAACTTTGTGATCTATAATTTTATGTAAAGCAAGGCATTAGCCTTATTGCTACCTTATAATAAGGAAATGCTTGTTTTGATCAGTAGAGTATTGACCCTAAGATTGATTGATATTTTCTAAAGCTTGGACAAAATTTTCAAAACAAAATATGAATTTAAAACCATTCATATGTCTTTATTAAATAAATGATAAAGGCATTGTTTATTTTAAATTCCAATGTGCCAATGTATTTCTAAGTGTACAACATTGTTCTGTAGCCAAATGTGTACATGTTTCACCTTACAAAAATCCAGGAAATGTTTGAATTCAAACCATTTTAAATTCATTTGAAAAGGATTCCTAGAAAATCAAACAGAAAAAGAAAAAGATAAAAGAAATGGAAAAAGGCTGGCGCCAGCATTTGAGTCCAATAGCAGAAACAGCCCACTAGCCAGCCCACCCGGGTTTTCCCTCTCTCTCTGTTTTTCTCACCGCACCCGCCCTACCCAAACGGTCACTGACTGGTGGACCCTCGCCAGCTTAGCTCTGTCTTCCCCAAATCACGCCTGCGACCACGTTGTCGCCGGCTGTTTCTCCCCTTCACTGCCACGCCTTAAAATCGAGTAATTGCCGGTGTTTCCGTGCGTGATCCTCGCCCAGGCTCCAGCTACAAAACCCCCTCCCCAACCCGCTCCTTTCCCCTCACACATCACCACCAGAGCGCCGCCAGGCTCCCCAAATTTCACCCAACACCACCGCAGTACCGAGGAACTCCGGTGAGCCATCACGGTGAGTCTCGAGCGTGCCTTGCCCTCTGGTTCATGCAAGCTGCTTCGCCTTCATCGTGTGCACCTTCTCATGCTTTCATTTCATCCTGAATCGCCCTAGGTCGTCGCCCTCATCAACATCTGGAAACGGCCGAAGCGTGACTCGACTCCGACAAGCCATTCCGGTGAGCCCCGTGTTCCCCTCTGTCTCTGGTTCATGCAATCGTGTTCGCCAGTGCCTCGCGCATCCGTTAATGTTTTCCGTTTGAATCCTTGCGCCCCAGGACGTCGTCTTCGACTCCGACAGTGAGCACCCGACGCTCAGACGAACTCCGATGAGCTCCTGCTGCTGTGTCCGTGCGCCCCGATCCTGTCCGTCTGCATGTTGAGCATCTCCACGTTCTCGCGATATCGGTAAGCACTAGCCCGACCCCCTGGCTCGTGGCGTGTCACCGCTGTAACCGCCGCTGCAGGCACCATTTGCGCCGCAGGTTCTTGGTCAGATGGATCTGATCCATCGGATCTAAATCCTAAGGCCACGATTAGATCTTAGGTGAAGCGGTACAGGCAGATCTGAACCGTGCGTAGCTAGTTAGATCCAACGGCCCGCGAGCGTGATCCACGCGAAACGGCATCGACCAATCAGATAGCGCCGCGTGGCCTGTGTTTTGATTTAAAATCTGAAATTAGATCTATTAGTTGTTCAAACTTGCAAAATTCATAACTTTTGATCCACACGTTCAAATTTTGTAAATTTTTTATCATTGGAATCAGGAGAGAGAACTCTATCCAACCATACACTTTGTTTAATGAATTTCTTATGTAAACTTAATTGTTTTTGCAGAGGCATTTGTAAGCTTATTTTGTGTATAAAAATTATATAGAAAATTTTTTAAGGGCAAAATTAATTTTATTTAGTGGATAATTGTTTTGTTTATGATTCAGTACTGTTTACTTTTCTTGTTGGGTTTATAAAAATCATCACATGGCATTTGCATGCATTCATATATTTCTGCTTGTTTATTTTGATATGTGAATTTGGTGCTATCATTTTATGTGTAGATTTTGGTGCTAGTGGTGATTGTGATTGTGAGGATTGTTGCTACTCCCCCAACTACAAAGGAAAGTGGTGCTTCATATTTTTGTCCCAATATTTTTACTATGCATTAGAAATATTTTGTATAGGGCTTGCATGAATATTTTGCTAAGAATCTATATGCTATGCTTGGGAAATCCTAGTAGTTGTAGAATTGTTAGAATTATCTCTAAGTTAAGATACTTACTATTGCCATGCTTAGCCTAGCTAGTAGCAACCACGGGTGGAATATATACATGCTATGGAAAAATATTTCTAAGTCTTTGACTTATGTTTTTGCTTAATAAAACAACTAAGTGAATGAAACACCTGGGTGGAATGGTAATTGCTTGGTGGTTTTTGGTTGAGTGGTTACACAAGGCCCATTTCTATGGTTTACCTTGTGTATCTCACTTGTGGATTGCCACCCAGGAACAAAGGGATTTGAGATGCCAAATGTTAAGAAGCTTCTAGTGTAACCACGTGGCATTATGGGCTCTGCCTGGATCATATAGGTTGCAATAACTTAGCCAAATGGACTTTTGGTGGTAGGGGATGATAGGTTTGGAGCGCGTCCATTCTGGTCTAATGGAAGGCTTCTGAAAGGTCCTGTCTTGGTGAAACCAAGTCTTGTGGGGAAAGTGCACCACCTCTGCAGATGGAAGAAACTAAGTACTTAGCCGTGTCCCCGGTAATGGACAATTTGAGCATCAAGACATGGAAGCTATCAAGAATCTCCTCATCCCAATTTTCTAAGTTAAAACTTGTGGTTGAACAAGGGTGAAGGTTCACCAATTTCTATTGGTGGTTCCTTGGGAGTTTTGACAAACAAAAACTTAGTGTTTTCAACTGAGAGGAAAAACCTATTTTGAGCAAAGCAAGCCTAAGCTACACTTAGCCAAATTCATGTAGAAACTAGATGCTAATATTCTACTAAGGTATCACTTGCCAATACTATTCCAATGTATTGACCCACTGTGGATGTAACTTGTGATGTTGTAGGTTACTCTGATGATGATTAGGGGTTATGAGTCTACACTCAACATTCTTGCCTGAGGCACATGACGATGAAGACTTCTATTTTATATTGTTAAGTTAAACTCTTGTACTAGCCTATGGCTATGGAGTTGTAAAAGACTATGTTATCTCTGGAATAATGATGTAATAATGACCTTTGTTTCTGTGTACTTCATCTTAAACTGTGGATTCTAAAAATTGATCCAGGGACTAGCATTGCAATCACAGGGATCTTTACCTTTATAAATGTGGGATCTTAAACCCAAACAAAGCATCAAAGGATAATACCACAATACTATGCTTTTGTATGCTAAAACAACGCATAATTATTTCAAGGCACACTAAGAAATCCCAATTGTTTGGAACAAGACATGCTACAACAATAATCACTAAGCATAAGGTTAAAACAACACCTAGCATTTCATGCTAAAGTCTAAGTCACAGTCAGTGCAAGCTCCTCTTGCACTTTCAAGCAGGAACTTCCTACTCCTTTCCAACACCAAGCAACTTATTTGAAACAACACAGCGAGAACGGGGGTCCAAACTACTTTATTCAAGCAAACTAAACAAACTAAGCAAAACTAACGAAAACTAATACGCTCCAAGAACAACACAACTTGTGCATGAAACAATAAAAACGAAGTGTCAAGACAGACCTGAGCTTTTTATTGATGAAGAAGGGGATGCCTTGGGCATCCCCAAGCTTTGACGCTTGTACCTCTTGGATATTTCTTGGGGTAACACCGGGGTGGCATCCCCGGGCTTGATATTTTGTCCATTCTTCATCTCATTACATCATTCTATCTCTACACCTGAATCTTTTTCCTTCATACAAAACTTCACACATTCTTCATTAGCAACATTAGTGTAATGAAAAGATAATAGACCTTTAGGAAAATCTTTGTAACAACAATACTTTTCACTAAAAAGACAAGATACTGTACCAAATCCTTCAAAAAGCTCAATTCCCCAAAAGAGAACTCAAAGAGGAATCAATAAGAAGCAAATGCAAATAATGGCAGAAATCTTTCAAAACAGACCAGCAGGTATAAACCGATTTTTTTCGAAAATCTTCTGTTTCTCAAATCAAAAAGTGTTGAACTAACGAAAGTGAGCTAACATACTGGGGGATTTATTCCTAAATTTTCTGCTCAATCCGAGTTACAGAGACTCCTCACGAATTTTTATGGCGGAGGATAGAAATCTGTTTCGGGACAACAACTCCCCAAATCTTACTTCCCTCTCATTAGAGGTCATTCTTGGCACAAAAAGCAAACAAAAAGGATAAGGAGAGGTCATTACTGAAGTAATAACTTCCAAGACTGAAAGAAACTCTTGGGTTATCTCCCAACAAGTACTTTTCTTTAATGCCTTTAAGTTAGGCACGATAGTTTGAGAAGATGCTCACATAATAACTATGAGTTGAAGTAAAAGAGAGCATCAAGAACCAAATTCAAAACACATTTGAGTATAAACCACTTCCTATGCACGTGAATCTTGTAAGAAAATAAATCAAATAAGCACAAAGTAATAAGAATAGGTAGATAAAACAAGAGCAACTTCAAAACTTTCAGCACATAGAGAGTTGTTTCAGTACCAAGAAAACTTCTACAACCATATTTTCCTCTCTCATAATAATTTTCAGTAGCCTCATTAATAAACTCAACAATATAGATATCACATAAAGAGTGCTTTTCATGATCTACAAACACATAAATTCTATCAAGCTCAAAAATAGTGGGATTAAAACCTTCACAGGTTTTACCCAAAGTAGATATTTCAAAAGGATCCACAGGAGCATAACATTCATCCTCCTTTGGTAAGCATGGGGGACAACCAAATAATGTAAGGGATAAAGAGTTACTCTCATTAGAAGGTAGACATGGGTAGATCCATTCTTCCTCCTCTTGACCATCACTCTCCTCCTCTTTTTCATCTAATCAGCTTTCAGTTTCAGCAATTTCTTCTTCCATAGGCTCCTGCAAGGCATTAGTCTCTTCCAAATGTGGAAAAAACCTATTAAAATATTCAAGAATATAGCCATTTTCTTCCTTGTAATTGTCAAAGAAAAATTTAAGTATCTCATAAACCTCACATTCATAAGGTGCATCATTAGTATTTTCAAACAAACTAGCAAGTTCAAATGCACCCTTGAAGGCAATGGATTCTTCAATTTGTTCCACATTATAAAAGTCATAATTTCCTTTAACATAAGGAGATATGGTAACATTATCATTATACTCACATTGACAAGGGAGGTGTTTATACCTCCTATAGCAACAAGCTTTATCAAAGCAATAGGTAACATTATAAGTAGAGCACCTGTCTAGCAATAGTATTCAACTTATCAATTTGTTCCCATAAGTGTTTCCCTTTTTGTGGCAAACGGTGTTCCTTATAATAATACTTTTGTTTTCTTCCGTGAACCCACCTTGCCAATAAGAACTAGTTTCAAAGAAACCATCCATTGATAGAAAGCATGACCAAGCATGGCAATAACAGACCGGGAACTAGAGCAGGAACTATTTTTTTGTGTTTTTGATAAGGGAAAGCAAACCAAACTAGACTAATTATTTTTGAAAAGGGGCAAACAAAACCAAGAAAAAGAAACTAAGCAAACTAAAAACAAAGTAAAGAGAAAGTAATTGGAGGACTCCCCTTGTGAAGACGTCCTTAGCCTCCCCGGCAATGGCGCCAGAAAGACTTGATGGCTATATGCGTGGTTGACGTGGAGCCTGTTGGGAACCCCAAGAGCAAGGTATGAAGCAGCACAACAACAAGTTTTCCCTGAGTAAGAAACCGAGGTTATCGAACCCATAGTAGGAAGGAAACATCACACAGGTATTGTAAGCAACGCGGAGACCTGCACAACACAAACTCAAGACTTTGCCCCAACGAATCAGTGAGGTTGTCAAGCTCACCGGTTTGCTGTAACAAAGGATTAAACGTATGGTGTGGAAGGTAATGGTTTGCAGCAAGTAAACATGTAACAATGGAAGATGTATCAATGGTAAAGATTGGATCGGGGTCCATAGTTCACTAGAGGTGCTCTCCTTATAGAAACAACATGGAATGAAGGGTAAAAAAATTACAGCAGGGCAATTGACAGGAACTAAGCAAGGCACAATAATGCAATACTAGACAAAAAGATCCTATGAGATTCGATTGGGAAATACAACAATATACATAGACCGCCATCCAACTGCATCTATGACTAGAAGTCCACCTTCAGTTTATCATCCGAACCCCCTACAGTATTAAGTTGCAAGCAACAGACAACTGCTTTAAGAAAAGTGTGTAAGGTAAACAATCCACTTGCTCCATGAACAAGAGACCGTTGTTTTATCCCTAGTGGCAACAACACATCTACAACCGAAGAGATTTCTGTCACTTCCCTTGGACACTAGAGGCATGAACCCACTATCGAGCATAAATACCCCCTCTTGGAGTCACTAGCAACTACTTGGCCAAGCTAGCTACTAACAACGGAGAGCATGCAAGATCACAAACAACACAAACATGATAATATCAAATAGACAAAACCATTAATCAATCTGACATAGTAATCTCAATATCCATCGGATCCCCGCAAACACAACATGCATGATTACAAATAGAGTAGATCTTGATCATGAACGGAGCTCATAAGATCTATACATGAAAGCACAAGGAGGATATACAACCATCTAGCTACTACATGGACCCATAGTCCAAGGTGGAACTACTCACGCATTATACCGGAGAAGAAGGCCTCCGGGATGATCTCCCCTCCGGTAGGGTGCAGGGAAGAACTTCAGATCCACCCCGATCTAGGGACGACAGTGGCGGAAGCTACAGAAGGTTTTGTGGAGTTTTGATCGGGTGCCTAGGGTTTCTGCATCTAGGGCTTCTTATAGGCGAAAAGGCGAGGCTGGGAGGTGGCCAGGGGGACCACACCCTACCTAGGCGCGGTGTGGGCCCACCCATGCATAGGGGGGTCTGGCGGCCCTGGTTCGCCTCTCCGTCTCCCCTCTAGACTTCATGTCGCCCACGGTAAAATATTGACTTTGGCTTTTGTCCCGTCCAATTCTGAGAATATTGATTTTCTGCCTTTCTAGAAGCAAAAACAGAAGAAAACAGGCATCTGGCACTATGCCAACTTGTTAATAGGTTAGTTCCAAAAAAGATATAAAAACACCTCAAAGTGTAGACAAAGCAAAGCAAAGTAGATACTAAACAAGCATGGAGCGTCAAAAATTGTAGATACGTTTCCGACGTATCAATCATCACCATCCAAGGGAACTTCACCATATCGTACAACTGTGATAGATAATTCAACAGAATCTCCCAGTACTTCATCATGCAGGAAGATATCGCAAGGATTAAAAGAGTCAACAGACACTAGCCTCCCCCGGTGAGCAAGACAAATACACCAGAACAATCCTTTGACTCCACGATTAAGACCAAGGAGATCCAGGTCCACCTGACAGACCCTACTAAGAAGGCCCCCATCGCCAACAACCTGAGCCTCACATAGGAACTCATGCTCGTCGAATTCCTCAATGAGCACTAGGAAATCTTCACCCGGTGTCCTGCGGACATGCCAGGAGTTCCTAGGGAATTCTCCGAGCATGCACTCAATGTGTTTCCTGATGCACAGCAGTCAAGCAGTCAATGCATCGACTGTCAGAAGAAAGGGCAAAAGTGGTCTCTATGGAATTCAACAGACTCCTCGATGTTGATTTCATCCATGAAATCAAAGAAAGCACCTGGGTAGCTAACCCCGTGCTGGTGCCAAAGAAGGACACATACATATTGTAGATGTGTGTGGACTTCATGGCCCTCAACAAACACTACCCAAAGGACCACTTCCCATTACCATAGATCAATCAAATCATCAATTCTACCGCGAGGTGTGAGCACCTCTCCTTCCTTGATGCCTACTCAGGCTACCACCAGATCCGTAAGAAGGTGGAAGGCCAAGAAAAAATGTCCTTCATCACACCATTCGGAGTCTACTTCTACAACAATGCTCTTTGGGATGAAGAACGCAGGCGCAACCTATCAAAGGTGCATGTAGACTGAAGAGTCAGCTTGGCCGCAACATCCAAGTCTATGTCGACAACATAGTGGTCAAGACAAAAGAATGCACGGCGCTGATCGACGATCTCCATGAGAAGTTCGACAACCTCGATTGCTATAAGATCAAGCTGGACCTAGAAAAGTGCGCCTTCGGCATCCCTTCCGGCCAACCACCAAGGTACCTCATCTCTGCAAGGGTAATTTGTTGCAAAGAAGAAGAATATCAAGGCCGTACTGGCCATGGAAAATCCGAAGAACATCAAGGCCGTTCAACAACTAGCTGGGTGCATCGCCGCACTCAGTCGATTCATTAGTCGGATGGGCAAAAAGGCCCTACCCTTCTATCAACTCCTCTGCAAGATGGAGCAGTTCGAGTGGACAACTAAAAAACATGAGGCATTTGAAGACCTCAAGCGTCTGTTGTCAACCTCGCAGTCTTGGTGACCCCTATGGAGAAGGATCCTTTGTTTCTATACATAGCCGTGACACACAAGGTGGTTAGCACCATGCTCATGGTTGAACGAGCAGAGGAAGACAAGATCCACGGAGTACAACACCCATTGAAAATTGTTTTCTAAAAACTATTTTTGAAAACTTGCACAAGCTCAGGATCTATAATCCACGTCTATAGTTAGTTCATCAGACAACCTCATATTTAGAACTTGTCGAGTACGCTTTACTCAAACTATCTTATTATCTCTTGCTAGATTACGGTAAGTTAAAAACAATATCTAGACCCAATAAGATGATAAAGGAGGACCACTACGAGAGGACAAGAACAATCTATAGGATCAACAAAGTCAACAACAAGATCAAAGATAGCGGAACCAATGTTAAACATAGATGGGAACTAATTACCAGTAGAAGCCATACATATAGATGCTAGACAAGGAAGTAATAGACATCCATTAGTTATCAAGGTATCCCAAGAGGTTGATCTAGGACTGGACTAGTCTACAAGTTGTTCTTTCTGGATTTTCGATTAGAAGGAACTTACTTGGCAAATCTCCTCGTGCCAAGGAGGTTCCGCAGATCTTTTATATGGATCTGAATATGAATAAAATAGTCATAACTTGGATTAGCGATGTTTCTGTTGTACTACTATGTTGGGTGTAATGTTCGTGGAACGGTGCTCCATGAGTATTATCCTAAATACTTGCACACTACAATATGTAGTGGTGTGTTGGGTCACTACAACAACTGGCTACACCTAGTTTCCAGAAACGCTGGAACTAATCTAGGAATTATAAACACTACACATTAACTGTAATGTCGGATAAATAGGAGTCAATATCATCTTGTACTTTCTGATCTTATACTTGTTTCTAGTTCACCTTTTACTTGTTATAATCCTCAACTTGTACTTATTGGTACTTGCATGTCCTTATGAATGATGTCAGACATGTATTCCCCGATTTAGAACATAGGTTTTGTATCAGACACATGTGATGGATTTTCCAACAACAATCCATGGGAGATATTCTAAAGAACCAACTATGTACTCCCTCCTTGCCAAAATGTAGTGCATATAAGATTTTTGAAAAGTCAAATGATATCAAGTTTTAAGAAAGAAATAATAATAAAATCTGAACTATAAGACCAGTGCCATTAGATTCATTATGATGTATATTTTCATATGGTATATATTTGGTAGTGTAGATATAGGTGATTTTATCAATAAACTTAATCAAAGTTGATGTTGTTTGGATTTTTAAAAATCTTATATGCACTATATTATGGAAAGGAGGGAGTAAGATAGAAAGAAGGGGGCACAATCACTAGATTCAAGGCCAACACTCTTTCTCCTGTTCATTCCCTTTTGGCCTGCCTTAGTGATGCAACACAAGGTTGTCGATGGACAACTCCACCTTGCTGCTATAATATGAACAACACAAATGTTGAAGGAACCACTTCAACATGATGCTCTAGATATTGCTCTAGGGGTGTGAGCTAGATATCACTCTAGAGACGGGGTTGTCAAGAGTGCAATCCAAAACTCTTAACACACTTAATAACAAAGAACTTTCTTAGTGGTGCACACTTAAGGAAGAACACACATATTGGAATTAAATTTGAGAGAGCATCTTATAATGCTACTGTCATAATTCTAATACAAAAGAAAAATAATATGCATAGATAATTTAACACCATATGTAAATGCGATATGATATGGTCCTCGTGCCTTGATCTCCATTGAGCGCTCCGAAACAACACTAGTCCCATGGTGCCTCCATGCCGTCGATACAACATTTCATAAATCACTTACCTAGTGCATAACCTATCACACTCCCACTATAAAATAAAGTTAGACACCTCTACTTTGTCTTTGCATGTTTTACGTGGTTGATTGGGTGTTCGCACAAGGACTGTTTCTCACCTATAAACTTTCAACCATAGATTGGATTGAATAATTGCCGCTTTAAGTAATTGCCGCTTTAAGTCCCTTTTCAAGGCTGTACTTTGTAAATTCCATATCAACTAATGTAGGAGAGATACACACCCGCACTAGTAGAGAAAACCCTATCGTCGGCTAACCAAAATGGCCTACCGTTGTCGAGTTCAGGCTCGTTGGCGACCATCTCGCCGGCGGTAAGGACACATCGCCGTTGTACTCCAAATTCACTAGGGTATTCTCTGTTATCACTGGCGAATAATCTTATTTGCCGGGGGTAGTGCTCCTACCACCAGCCCCATCCCTTTTTGCCGGGGATATTATGTACTAGAGAAAAAAAGAAATAGACATAATACATAGATAAATACAGGAATACACAGTATACAGAATAATGACAACAAAATACATATTAACACAGGAAACAGTAGCAGTATCCACCAAATGTTCAATATAGCTAGGACATTGGTTCATAGAATTATCGAGAGTTCACTCATCTTCACCCTCGTCAGAAGAGTCGGGAGGAAAGCTAGTGAAATAGATGATGCCATAATTATGACTGAGCAAAAACTTGAACTCCCGGCCCTCTTGCATTTCACTGTACAAAATTAGGAGTCTTCTCCATCTAGGACAACTAAAATAAGTTCGGACCTCCTCTTTGGTGACCCTAACCTGGTATGTCCCTATCGGGATGATGACGATTCGTCAAAGTGACACTAAACACAACAACCTCATCCATGCTGCTACGGAGATGGTCCATGAAGCCATGTTGTGCACCGCAAGGGATTGAATGAGTAAAATTATAGGACATAAAAATTAGTCGTGATTTTCATTGAAAATATATATATATATTTAGATTCTCCACATGAGTTTCAGAGAACATATCGTCTTAACACCAAAGTTCATAGGGAGAGGTATGGTAATTGTCGTGTCTTGCCAATGCGGACATAGAGGATGCTGGACACCCCCTATTTGTTCGGTAGTGGGCACGAAGGAGTTTCGACCTCAACATCAATGTAAGAACCTCCTAATACAAGCACACAACACACAGTCATTTTTTCCCAGGTTCGGGCAACCCTTTGGCTAACAACCCTACGCCCTGCTTTGGTGAATAATCTGGGGTGGATCAAGGTACAAGATGATGATCTCTCCGGTGCCAGGGAGCCGCTTTCTATCTAGCTTCTACACTTCCCAGGATTCCTCTTTCTTTCTTATCTTACTCTCTCTATCTCCTCTCTTCCTTCTCTCTGGCGTGGAGAAGGATGTCTCCTCTCTCTTTTTCTCACTATCTGTTCTTCTCAGGCTCTCTTTTCCAACTCTCGAACCCTATGATCTCTGAATACTCCAACCCCCATTCCCATGGACAAGTGCCTCCTTTTATACTCCAAGGGGCAACCCAAGGGCCAGCGTGGAGCACTTCCAAGGGCATTCCCGGCGCAATCGCAGTGTGCCACGCGGTCTTCAGGCAGATGGGCGGTGCCTGTGGCCAATGGATGGCCAAGGGCAGTGCATAGGTGCACTTGATGGTTGAGTGACAGCTCAGGCTCCGAGCTGTCACTCCTGTCAATGGTGCGTTGCAGCAGACTGCAGCTCCATAATGATGTCCAGTGGTGCTGGGGCGTGTCGCTAGTTCCCAAGGCAGGGCCTGACAGGTCTTGTCATGCTCAGTTCACTCTGGTTCCCGGGTTGCGCCTGGCCTAGGGGAAGTGTTCCCATGGTCCTTCCGGGGCTTAGTCGAGGCTGCTCCTTGGCTTCACTGTACCTATCGTGACCTGATGGCTGTGAAATATAGCCATCCACGTCCACATTTATACTAGATATTATTCATATTTTTGAGGAAATATCTCTCTAAATCCTGCCACCCATGCCTAATGATAAAAGGGGTATGAAATCCTATCTTTCTATTTTTCCCTGCGTAGATAATGATGTTTGATGATGGGAACCACAACATTAAAGTCAAAGATACGAGATTTCCAACAACCCAAAGAAACCAGGAGTCATGAAGTGGAGGCAGAAGCTTCAACAGCCAACTATACGGCGGGAATAAAATTCCGGCCAGATAGTTTCCACCGACACCGCTAGGTCAAATAGAACAACTTTCGTGAAGGGAACCCTATATAAAGAGGCCTCAGGCAACGAGAAAAATCTCTCTCTTCCGTCCCTACTTCCTCGATTACATAAGGCCATAAGAAACCACAACACCGGAGGGATAGATCTAGATCTAATCTCCAAACTCTTATCCATCACCATAGCCATATTCCTCCACTTGTAATAGTAGATCTCATCTCCAATTGGCGACATTGTAATACTATTATTATCAATCTCATGATTTCCATTACAATGTTTTTGGTTGTTTATTTCATCTCTATGTGTGAGTAATTCTCCTTGGGCTAAGGGTTTCAGCCTAGCCATGTAGCTTTTGTGCATGTTATTTATCATAGATGGGATCATGTATTAGTTTGTATAACATGATGATTATTGTACCCTCACTTGCCTCAATCTAAGGACTTGTTAGGTACCCAAGACCCCAAGGATTGATCCAGGTATAGGGAGTGTGAGTAATGACTGATCTGTAGGATGGAAACCCTAGTGATAGAAAGGTTAGTACGGTTGTATGTGAGGGATTTACTTGGGATTAACTGTGATATCACTATGCATATCATTAGTTCGCTTTCTTCTATGGACGAGACTAGTAGGTTATTTCTATAAGTAGTTGTGGATGCAATAGAAATTATGGATGCACTGCCCACATATATTTATCTTGCTCTAACAATTACATGCATACTTTATTATTATCTTTTATTCCCATGAGATGTTTTGCACAGGTACAGGTGAAACCAAAAGCCCCGGGCCCTCTCTCTCCATCATCGACAACAACAAAAGATCGCAAACTCTTGGTCCGGTAAAACACAAAAAGAATTCTAAAACTCCCGAAGGTTTGTTAAAGTAACCTTACTATGCTTTCTGCTTCCCAAGGATTCAGTAACCTAGGTCTACTAGGGAAAAAGAGCTATACTACATCCATAATCAGGATTGAAGGTATCAACCCTTTTTCTGGTGCCATTGGCGGGGAAGCAATAGATACCCTTGTGAGGTTAGTAGGAACCTTGCTAGTTTTAATTCTTGTTTTTAATTTTTTTAATTTTCTTTCGGTCTTTATTTGAAAAAACAAAAAAATTAGTTAGTCTTTAAATTCTTGTTTTTATTTAAGAAAACCCAAAAACATAGGAAATATGGCTGAAAAGAAACTTGGGGAGTTTGCAACTCCGAACAATGATTATTTGCGTACTCCTATTACCTAGCGAGAAATTACCATAGCCATATTCCTCCACTTGTAATAGTAGATCTCATCTCCAATTGGCGACATTGTAATACTATTATTATTATCAATCTCATGATTTCCATTACAACGTTTTTGGTTGTTGATTTCATCTCTATGTGTGAGTAATTCTCCTTGGGCTAAGGGCTTCAGCCTAGCCATGTAGCTTTTGTGCATGTTATTTATCATAGATGGGATCATGTATTAGTTTGTATAACATGATGATTATCGTACCCTCTCTTGCGTCAATCTAAGGACTTGTCAGGTACCCAAGACCCCAAGGATTGATCCAGGTATAGAGAGTGTGAGTAATGACTGATCTGTAGGATGGGAACCCTAGTGACAGAAAGGGTAGTACGTTCGTATGTGAGGGATTTACTTGGGATTAACTGTGACATCACTATGCATATCATTATTTCTCTTTCTTCTATGGATGAGACTAGTAGGTTATTGCTCTAAGTACTTGCGGAGGCAATAGAAATTATGCATGCACTACCCACATATATTTATCTTGATCTAACAATTACATGCATACTTTATTATTATCTTTTATTCCCATCAGATGTTTTGCACAGGTACAGGTGAAACCAAAAGCCCCAGGCCCTCTCTCCATCATTGACAACAACAAAAGATCGCAAACTCTTGGTCCGATAAAACACAAAAAGAATTCTAAAAATCCCGAAGGTCCATTAAAGTAACCTTACTATGCTTTCTGCTTCCCAAGGATTCGATAACCTAGGTCTACTAGGGAAAAAAAGCTATACTACATCCATAATCAGGATCGAAGGTATCATCCCTTTTTCTGGTGCCGTTGGCGGGGAAGCAATAGATACCCTTGCGAGGTTAGTAGGAACCTTGCTATTTTTAATTCTTGTTTTTAATTTTGTTAATTTTCTTTCGGTATTTATTTTAAAAAACAAAAAAATTAGTTAGTCTTTAAATTCTTGTTTTTATTTAAGAAAACCCCAAAACATAGGAAATATGGCTGAAAAGAAACCTGGGGAGTTTGCAACTCCGAACAATGATTATTTGCGTACTCCTATTACCTAGCGAGCAATTACCATAGACATATTCCTCCACTTGTAATAGTAGATCTCATCTCCAATTGGCGACATTGTAATACTATTATTATCAATCTCATGATTTCCATTACAACGTTTTTGGTTGATGATTTCATCTCTATGTGTGAGTAATTCTCCTTGGGCTAAGGGTTTCAGCCTAGCCATGTAGCTTTTGTGCATGTTATTTATCATAGAAGGGATCGTGTATTAGTTTGTATAACATGATGATTATCGTACCCTCTCTTGCCTCAATCTAAGGACTTGTCAGGTACCCAAGACCCCAAGGATTGATCCAGGTATAGGGAGTGTGAGTAATGACTGATCTGTAGGATGGGAACCCTAGTGACAGAAAGGGTAGTACGTTTGTATGTGAGGTATTTACTTGGGATTAACTGTGACATCACTATGCATATCATTAGTTCTCTTTCTTCTATGGATGAGACTAGTAGGTTATTGCTCTAAGTACTTGCGGAGGCAATAGAAATTATGCATGCACTACCCACATATATTTATCTTGATCTAACAATTACATGCATACTTTATTATTATCTTTTATTCCCATCAGATGTTTTGCAGTGTGTGAAACCAAAAGCCCCAGGCCCTCTCTCCATCATTGACAACAACAAAAGATCGCAAACTCTTGGTCCGGTAAAACACAAAAAGAATTCTAAAAATCCCGAAGGTCCATTAAAGTAACCTTACTATGCTTTCTGCTTCCCAAGGATTCGATAACCTAGGTCTACTAGGGAAAAAGCTATACTACATCAATAATCAGGATCGAAGGTATCATCCCTTTTTCTGGTGCCGTTGGCGGGGAAGCAATAGATACCCTTGCGAGGTTAGTAGGAACCTTGCTATTTTTAATTCTTGTTTTTAATTTTGTTAATTTTCTTTCGGTATTTATTTGAAAAAATAAAAAAATTAGTTAGTCTTTAAATTCTTGTTTTTATTTAAGAAAACCCCAAAACATAGGAAATATGGCTGAAAATAAACTTGGGGAGTTTGTGTAAGATCCCTCCTTATTAAAGGAAAAGATCCCTGTGATTGCAATGCTAGTCCCTGGATCAATGCTAGCATCCACAGTTTAAGATGAAGTACACAGATACAAAGGTCGTTTATTACAGTCATTCCAGAGATAAAACATAGTCTTTTATAACTCAGGGCCAAAGGCCTAATACAAGAGTTCATGGAATAAGTAAATAAACATAAGTCTTCATCTTCATGTGCCATAGGCAAGCATGTTGAGTGTAGACTCATGACTCCTATTCATCATCGGAGTAACCTGAAACATTACAAGTTACAGCCACAGAGGGTCAATACTTTGGAATAGTATTGGCAAGTGATACCTATATATATATTTTAAGTGGGCTAAATACTATATGCATTTGGCTAGGTGGAGCTTAGGCTTGCATTGATCAAAATAGATTTTTCCCTAACATTTGAAAACACTAAGTTTTTGCTTGACAAAAACCTTCCCAAGGCATCTACCAATCAAAGACTGAAGATCCTTCTCGAGGCATCTACCAATCAAAGACTGAAGATCCTTTAACCCTTGTTCACCCACAAGTTTTATTTAGAAATTGGAGTGATGAGATTCTTGAAGCTTCCATGTCTTGATGCTCAAATTGTCCTTTACCAGGGACATGGCTAAGTACTTAGGTTTTACACTCTGCAGAGGTGGTGCACTTTCCCCACAAGACTTGGTTTCCCAAGACAAGATCCTTCAGAAGCCTTTCCTTAGCCAAATGGACGCGTTCCAACCTATCATTCCCTCTACCACCAACTGTCCAAGAGACTAAGTTCTAGCAACCTAAGATCATGGCAGAGCCCATATTGCCAAGTGGTTGCACTTGAAGCTTCTGAACATTTGACATCTCAAATCTCTTTGTTTCCTGGGTGGCCATCCACAAGTGAGATACACTAAGGTAAACCATAAACATGGGCCTTGTGAACCACTCAACCAAAAACCACCAAGCAAGTCCCATTCCACCCAGGAGATTCATTAACTTAGTTGTTATGTTAAATAAAACACAAGTCCTCAGACTTAGAATATTTTTCCATAGTGTGAATATATAAACCACCCTTGTTTTCTAGTAGCTAGGCTAAGCATGGCATGGCAACTTATCCTTAGGGAATTTTCCTAGCAACTCTACCATTCTAATCTACATAGGATTTCCCAACATCATTTGACAAAAGTAGCATGCAAGTCTTAGCAAAATATCTAATGAAAGTATAAAATATAGGAATGGAATATTCATGAAGATATCACTTGCCTTGGTAATGTGGAGAGTAGCACTCGTCACAATCACAATCACTAGCAAAATCTACACACAAAGTTGTAGCACACAATTACACACAAATATATACAAACAAAAATAATATGAATGCATGCATGCATGAATCTACTAAGTGGTGATTTTTGAAAACTCTACCAAGCAAGTGCAAGTTTACAGAAACTTAACAAGTCACAAGTTTGCCCACTAAACATATTTAACCCTAAAACAAATTACTAAACTAAAACCAATCTCAAATTAGCCTTAAAAAAGTTTCTACAAATAAAGTCATTCTATTGGTTACTATTTGCTAAAAACATTGGATAATCAGAAAGTTCTTGTCTCACTGAATCCAACGGTATAAAGTTTGCAAAATTCTAACGTGGCATTCAAAAGTTACAAGCATTTGAAAATTGGATCAAAATCTGTTTTAAATTCTGTTTTCAGATCAGCTCCTAGCCACGCGTCATGTCGTGATTGGCGTACCGTTTCAAGATGGATCGAGCTCCGCAGCCGCAGGATCTAAACAGATTGTATGCTCCAGATCGCGTACCGCTTCGGGGTTAAGTGAATCTATCCTAGCGCTCGGATCTGGATCTAACGGTGCTTGTTCAAACGACCATGTCCTGGCGGCGCGCGGTGTCAGCGAGCGGCGGAGCGCTCGATCTACGGCGGCGCTTGCGTCCCAGGTCGTCCGCGAGAGGGAGAAGGGTCATACCAGGTTCGCAAGAGGCTGCTGAAGCTCAAGGTGGCTTTGGTTTGTCAAGGGGCGCACAGAGTTGTGGTAGATTTTCGTCGGAGTTGGATCTGGCAACGGTGGTTCTGTTCGAGGTCGGAGGCGATGTTGTAGATCACTAGGATGCAAACGGGAGGTGTGGTTAGATGCAGAAGATCACGGAGAACATGCGTGCGTGAATGACAAGGTTCGGGGCGGTCTGGACTTACCACTAGAGCTCGCCGGAGTTCGTGCAGAAGACGATGGCGGCCAGTCGTCGACGTTGCCGAAGCTACGGGTCATGCGAAGGTAAACGGAATGTGTTAGAAGAAGCGCAGAGACTCACTGAATCAGATAGCAAGAACGAGAGGCAGAGGAGAGCTCGGAACTCACCGGAATTTGCCGGCGCAGTCGTCGGAGACGGCGGGGCTACAGAGAGCAATACACGCAGCCTGGTGGCGCTCTGGGTTCGGGGTTTGAGGGAGAAGGGAGAGGGGGCAGAGGGGGTTTATGTAGCCTGGTCACGAGCGAGAATCACTCGGGCATTGATTCGAATTGACGCCGCGAATTAAACACAGAAAACGGCCGCGTTGATTTGGGGATGAACTGGTCGTGCGGGTGGAGACGACGCTGACGTGGAGAAGGCCCGCTCGTCAGCGAAGTGCGCGAGGTGGAAGTGGGGTCTGTCTCACCGATCAACGTAAGGCTTCAGCGTGAGAGAAGTAAAGAAAGGTTCCCGGGTGGGCTTGCTGGGCCCGATTCGCTTGGGCGTAAACTTTGGCTCGGCCTTTTTCCTTTGTTTAAGTCTTTTCTTTTTCCAATTCTATTTTCTGGAATGATTTTGATATGAATTCAAATCCTTTTGAATTCAAACAAATCTGGGGATCTTTGCAGGGTTCTGTGGTTTCAAAAAATAGTTATTTAACCATGTGGTTACCTTGCAAGGGCTTGGTCAAGCTTGGGCTTAATACAAACAGAGACTATGCCTCTAGTTTGCAAATGTTTGAAATAGGGTTTGGAAACTATTTCTAAAATGAAAACTTTGGGTCAAACCATTACACTTAAATCTTTCAACAATGGAGGCAAGCAAACAAGTTCCTAAACAATCCAATCTCAAAGGGTGATGGCCAATTGAGTTGAATTTGCACACATGAAATCATAGCTCAATCTTCTGTCTCTAAATGATTTTGAGAAAAACCCTAAATGAATGAAGGATGCAAGGATGATATGAATGAGTTTTGAAATATGATTTTAGGGATGTTACAAATCTAACCCCCTTAAGATGAATCTCGCCCTCGAGATTCAGATTGGCTAGCAAATATGTGAGGGTGGTCTTTCCGAAGATCATCTTCTCTTTCCCATGTTGCTTCCTCTTCGGAGTGATGACTCCATTGCACTTTGCAAAACTTGATAGTCTTTGTCCTTGTGACTCTTTCTGCGGTCTCAAGAATCTTGACAGGATTTTCTTCATAGGTGAGATCACTTTCTAGTTGAACTTCTTCCAAAGATATGGTATCCTTCAAAGAAGATCCTTCCATCTCCGGGTGACATTTCTTAAGCTGACTCACATGAAAAACATTATGGACTGCTAATAAAGATGCTGGCAGTTCAATTTCATATGCAGCTTCTCCCTTGCGACTTAGAATGTTGAATGGTCCAACATATCTTGGTGCCAACTTTCCTTTGACTCCAAATCTTTTTACTCCACGAAGTGGTGATACTCTAAGATATGCTCTATCCCCAACTTCGTAAGTGACTTCTCTACGCTTAGCATCTGCGTAGCTTTTCTGTCGAGACTGTGCTATCTTTAACCTGTCCCTAACCAATTTGACTTTTTCTTCGGCGTCTTTGATAAGATCTGGTCCAAACAAACTTCTTTCTCCCACACCATTCCATAACAATGGGGTGGTACACTTTCTTCCGTAGAGAAACTCAAATGGTCCCATCCCAATACTAGATTGGTGACTGTTGTTGTAAGAGAACTCTGCGTAAGGCAGACTTTCATCCCAACTTGCTCCATAGTCTAGGGCACATGCCCTCAACATGTCTTCAAGAATTTGATTAGTCCTTTCTGTTTGTCCATCAGTTTAGGGATGAAAGCAGTGCTGAATTCCAATCTCGTTCCTAAAGATTCATGAAGCTGTCTCCAAAAGTGAGAAGTGAACTGAGTTCCTCTATCAGACACAATACTCTTAGGTACACCGTGAAGGCATACAATTCTGCTCATGTAGATTTTGGCTAACTTGGCACTGGTATAAGTTGTCTTTACGGGTATAAAATGAGCCACTTTAGTTAGGCGATCCACTACTACCCATATGGAATCATACCCTGACCTGGTCCTTGGTAATCCGGTAATGAAATCCATACCAATATTTTCCCACTTCCATTCAGGAATAGGCATTGGTTGAAGCAAACCTGCTGGTTTCTGATGCTCCGCTTTCACTCTACTACACACATCACATAAAGCAATGTGTTCGGCGATGTCCCTTTTGAGATTGTTCCACCAAAATCTTTCTTTCATATCCATGTACATTTTGGTGTTTCCCGGGTGAATAGAATACGGAGAGTTATGGGCTTCTTGTAAAATCAGTTTCCGCATTTTCGGATCTTGTGGAACACAAATACGTTTCCCGTGCCATAAAGTACCTTGTTCGTCCATATGGAAACTTTTAGCCTTCCCTTGGCTAATCCTTTCCTTAATCTCTTCGATTTCTTTATCCGTCTCTTGGGATTCTTTAATCTTATCCAACAGAGTGGG
This sequence comes from Avena insularis, assembly GCA_023614405.1. NCBI lineage: Eukaryota > Viridiplantae > Streptophyta > Magnoliopsida > Poales > Poaceae > Avena > Avena insularis. The sequence continues at coordinate 193,657,767 of CM042695.1, read as the reverse complement.
TTGAACATCCAAAGACATAAGATGTCCTTCTGGCACAATCTCCAACCTGAGTTCCTTGAATTGCTTACACAAGTCATCTGGCAATTCACCTTTGGTAAGGCCATTTACAAATGCCTTACGACTTAGGGCATCTGCTACTACATTTGCTTTACCGGGATGGTATTGCAAACTCAAGTCTTAATCCTTTATAAGTTCTAGCCATCTCCTTTGTCTCATATTGATTTCCTTCTGGGTGAAGATATACTTCAAACTCTTATGATCGGTGAATACTTCACAACATTTTACCAAAAGGTAATGTCTCCATGTTTTGAGTGCATGGACAACAGCGGCTAACTCTAAATCATGGGTAGGATAATTTATTTCATGTGTTTTGAGTTGTCTCGAGGCATAAGCCACAACTTTTCCGCCTTGCATAAGTACGACACCTAATCCTTGATGAGAAGCATCACAATACACTTGGAAATCCTTTTCCAAGTCTGGTAGGCAGTAATCGGTGTGACACAAGCCTCTTCTTTAATTCTTGAAAGCTGAGTTCACAACCTTCAGACCAAGCAAATTTCTTATCTTTCTTTAACAATTCTGTCATTGGTTTAGCCACTTTTGAAATTTTTTCAATGAATCTTCTGTAGTAACCTGCTAAACCAAGGAAACTATGAACCTCTTTTACGTTCTTAGGTGACTCCCATTCTGTCACAGCTGAAACTTTAGCAGGATCAACTGCTACACCATCCTTTGTCATAATGTGACCAAGAAATCCAACTTCTTCCAACCAAAACTCACACTTGCTGAATTTGGCATAAAGCTTATGTTCCCTTAGTTTCTCAAGTATCAAGCGTAGATGTCTTTCATGCTCTTCCTTGCTCTTGGAGTAGACTAAGATGTCATCGATGAAAACGACAACGAACTTGTCGAGAAATTCCATGAACACTTTGTTCATCATATTCATGAAGTATGCTGGAGCGTTGGTTAAACCAAAAGGCATCACCGTGTACTCATACAATCCATACCTTGTGGTGAATGTTGTTTTAGGTATGTCTTGCTCTCTTATCTTGAGTTGAAAATAGCCTGACCGAAGATCAATCTTCGAGAATACACATGCTCCTTCTAGCTGATCAAACAAGTCATTGATTCTTGGTAAAGGATATTTGTTCTTGATGGTTACCTCGTTGAGGGAACGGTAATCTATGCATAATCTTTGAGTTCTGTCTCTCTTTTCTACGAACAAAACTGGAGCTCCCCAAGATGAAGAACTTGGCTGGATGAATCCTTTCTGTAACTGTTCTCCAAGCTGTTTCTTGAGTTCCTTAAGTTCGTCAACTGACATTTTATAAGGCCTCTTTGCTCTTGGTCCAGAACCTGGTACCAAATCTATTATAAACTCTACATCTCTATCTGGTGGCATTCCCGGTAACTCTTCCGGAAACACATCCGGATATTCACACACAATTGGCACACTGTCCATGCTAACCCCCTTAAGAGAATTCAGCTTACTTCCTTTAGATTTAAAATTGGACTTGAATTTTATCCTCTTACCTTCAGGGGTTGTGAGTGAAACTGTACGATTGGCACAATCTAGTACTCCCTCATACTTAGCCATCCAATCCATTCCCAAAATCACATCTAATCCTTGGGAATTCAGGATTATTAGGTTTACTGGAAACTTATGTTTTCCGATCTCTATGACTAGATCATGACATCCTGAATTTACTATCATTTCTCCACCAGGAGAACTTACTCTTATAGGACACCCAATGGTTTCTACCGGTAGTTCATTTCTTTCGACAAATGCTTTTGATATGAATGAATGAGATGCACCAGTGTCAAAGAGTACAAATGCTGAGATGGAATTGAGTCTGAACTTACCAGCAACAGCATCAGGCTCTTCATAGACATCTTCCACATTGATGTGGTTGACCTGTCCTTTCTGAAAAGGATTGGGCTTGTTAGGTCCTTCAACCTTCTTTTCAGGGCACTCATTAGCATAATGCCCCAGCTTCTTGCATTTGAAGCATTCAACCTGACTGATGTCCCTTTTAGGCTGACTTCCACTTCCACTTCCACTGTGGTGGCTCTTATGTCCACTCTTGTGACTCTTGTACTTATCATTGTCATGACTGCGATGATGCTTGTTGTCATGACGGTTGTGGTTGTGGTGCTTGTTAAATTTCCCATGCTTGTGGAATCCTGAGCTGACATTTTCATCATAGTGAGATCGTTTATGAGACGATCCCGAGCTGTGCTTGTCGGAGTGTTTCCTCTTTCTACTCTCGACTTGCTTCATTTTATTCTCCACAATAACAGCCTTGTCACACAGCGACTGATAAGTTGGAACATATGCCACAGACAGTTGCAGATTCAGCTCATCATTCAAGCCTTCCAGAAACTTTTCCTTCCTTTTGGCATCTGTGTCAACCTCATCCGGTGCATAGCGCGCCAGATTGTTGAACTCTTCAATATATTCAGCCACGCTGTGGTGGCGCTGTTTCAGGTTGTGAAACTCCTTCTTTTTCAGGCTCATCATCCCTGGTGAGATATGAGTAGTGCGAAAGCCATCTTCAAAGATAGCCCAAGTCACCTCATCGATAGGAGTGGTGATCTGGAAGTTGTCCCACCATGCGGCGGCTGGCCCTTCTAACAGATGTGCCGCGAACCTGACTTTTTCAGCATCCGTGCAGCCCACGGTCACTAAATCTTTGTTCACAGAACGTAGCCAATCATTGGCCACCATGGGATCAGTCGTTCCTGAGAACTTAGCTGGCCTCAGACGCAGAAATCTGGTGAGCATATCAAAACCTGGAGGGTTGTTGTTGTTGTTGTTGTTGTTGGGGTTGTTGTTGTTGTTGGGGTTGTTGTTGTTCTGGTTTTGGATGAATGTCGTCATCATTTGCATAAGCTGTGTCTGCGCATTCATCATCTGTTGCATTTCTGGGGTAATGTTGGGGTTGGGGTTGGGGTTTGCGCGACGGGGAGGCATCTGTGGTTTATATAGAGATAAGAATGAGATACCCTTACATGATTCATGCACAATACATCATACAAGCAAACACATAGCATGCAACACAAGGATAAAAGCTCAACAACAAGATAACAAAAGTCTCAAAGTAAAAACACACAAGTGGCAAGCCATCCACATGTCGGATGGTCCAATAATAAGTTCACAAATAACGAGTACAATAAATAAAGATAACTGAGTAGTCAAGTCTACTCGTCAGCATCAATCTCCTCCTCGACAAAGGTAAGACCTGCGTTCTCCATTGCGGTCTTGTTCTCCTCGATAGTAGTGGTCAAGGAGTCGATCTTGGTCTTGAGGGCCCTATTCTGGGAACGAAGTCTCTCAATCACTGTCTGCTGCTGCTCTAACTCGAAGTCCTTGGACTGCAGTTCCTCGGTCATGTCCCGAATCCTCTTGTTCCTATCCTGGACACGCTTCTCTTGACTCTTGAACTTACGGTCTTGGGTCTCGAACTTCGCCTCCATCTCCTTGACTATCTCGTCCTGCTGCGCGAAGAGCTTGTCCTTCTCGCGAAGCTGCACCTGGAGCTCGTCATTGCTAAGCATGACGGTGGTCCTGTCAGTATCCACGTGCCTAATAAGAGTCTCTAAGTCCTGGAGGTACAGGCGTATCGGCTCTGCTGTGGCCCTCGAGTCGTCCTCAAAGTCGATGGACTCTCCGTCATCATCACGCCTTCCGAAGGCGTGGAAGTGAGTGCCTCTAACCTGTCGGGAGTGACGGCCTATCAGTCGTCCTATCAGGTCCTGCATGACAACCTCCATGCCTCTCTCCCTGTCATCGTGCATAAGCTTGAAGACGATGGCCTCCGTAGTAGGCTCTGTCTGGCGTCCTGGCTGGTTCACCTTGAAGCCCCAGAGGTCCTTCCTCTCAAACTTGGTGAGTGGGTGCACCGTAATGATGGGAAGAGGGAGATCGAGCAAAGTAGTAAGCTCTACGATACGAGGACCAAAACGGGTAACCTGGAACTCCTCAACAGTGCTGATGGCAATAGGCATCTATTTATAAGATTGAAAAAGTTAGAACAACACAATTAAAATAAACAAGACAAACATTCATACATATCCATGGAACACAAAAATCACACAAGTCATGCATACATGAATCCATTACATCAACCAAGGTTCAAACTCATTTAAGGTATCATTTGGAAAATAGGGTGATAGGTGGTGGTCCAACTAGCGAAGTGCGCTTACAAACCTATCTCACTGGATCTGGTGGCTAACACAATGTTCCTAGAGGCAATCAGCCTATCTTGTTCACATGCTTCTATCACTAAGTCTATAATATCTCCCCTTAAGGTTTGGTTGGTGACTTCCAACTCTTGGGTATGTTCCTTCTCCTTCTCTAAGTCTTTTTGGAGGTTGAGCATCCTGCATTTGACTCTAGCACTTAGTTCATTGATAGTCTTCCAAGCTGCTTCTTTTGCTGACTCAAAGAATGTGGTGTGCATAAAAGTGTTGGTGTACATGCAGAAGCCTTTTTCTTTGTGGTTGTCTTCCTTGTTTTTGTACAAGTGAAGCTGTACCCACCAATACTCCACTCCTTCCTCCATCACTGGAAAGTCCTTGTACACAGCTGCACCATGTACTTCCATTGTCTCCATGAGGTCTTTGAGAATCTTGGGAAACTCAGTCTCACACTCCAAGGTCATGGTCATGAGTGGTCCTCTCTTCACGGCTTCGTTGATGGAGTTCATCTACAAATAGAGATAAGAATGAGAAGATTAGAAAAGTTTACGAGAAGAATAGACAAGTGTAGAAGTAGTTTAATTTTTTTTTCCTTAGTGGTTTCCAATCCTAGGGTCATAATCCTACAGGCAACACAGTGCACTGATACCATCTATAAGATCCCTCCTTATTAAAGGAAAAGATCCCTGTGATTTCAATGCTAGTCTCTGGATCAATGCTAGCATCCACAGTTTAAGATGAAGTACACAGATACAAAGGTCGTTTATTACAGTCATTCCAGAGATAAAACATAGTCTTTTACAACTCAGGGCCAAAGGCCTAATACAAGAGTTCATGGAATAAGTAAATAAACATAAGTCTTCATCTTCATGTGCCACAGGCAAGCATGTTGAGTGTAGACTCATGACTCCTATTCATCATCGGAGTAACCTGCAACATTACAAGTTGCAGCCACAGAGGGTCAATACTTTGGAATAGTATTGGCAAGTGATACCTATATATATATTTTAAGCGGGCTAAATACTATATGCATTTGGCTAGGTGGAGCTTAGGCTTGCATTGCTCAAAATAGATTTTTCCCTAACATTTGAAAACACTAAGTTTTTGCTTGACAAAAACCTTCCCAAGGCATCTACCAATCAAAGACTGAAGATCCTTCTCGAGGCATCTACCAATCAAAGACTGAAGATCCTTTAACCCTTGTTCACCCACAAGTTTTATTTAGAAATTGGAGTGATGAGATTCTTGAAGCTTCCATGTCTTGATGCTCAAATTGTCCTTTACCAGGGACATGGCTAAGTACTTAGGTTTTACACTCTACAGAGGTGGTGCACTTTCCCCACAAGACTTGGTTTCCCAAGACAAGATCCTTCAGAAGCCTTTCCTTAGCCAAATGGACGCGTTCCAACCTATCATTCCCTCTACCACCAACTGTCCAAGAGACTAAGTTCTAGCAACCTAAGATCATGGCAGAGCCCATATTGCCAAGTGGTTGCACTTGAAGCTTCTCAACATTTGACATCTCAAATCTCTTTGTTTCCTGGGTGGCCATCCACAAGTGAGATACACTAAGGTAAACCATAAACATGGGCCTTGTGAACCACTCAACCAAAAACCACCAAGCAAGTCCCATTCCACCCAGGAGATTCATTAACTTAGTTGTTTTGTTAAATAAAACACAAGTCCTCAGACTTAGAATATTTTTCCATAGTGTGAATATATAAACCACCCTTGTTTTCTAGTAGCTAGGCTAAGCATGGCATGGCAACTTATCCTTAGGGAATTTTCCTAGCAACTCTACCATTCTAATCTACATAGGATTTCCCAACATCATTTGACAAAAGTAGCATGCAAGTCTTAGCAAAATATCTAATGCAAGTATAAAATATAGGAATGGAATATTCATGAAGATATCACTTGCCTTGGTAATGTGGAGAGTAGCACTCGTCACAATCACAATCACTAGCAAAATCTACACACAAAGTTGTAGCACACAATTACACACAAATATATACAAACAAAAATAATATGAATGCATGCATGCATGAATCTACTAAGTGGTGATTTTTGAAAACTCTACCAAGCAAGTGCAAGTTTACAGAAACTTAACAAGTCACAAGTTTGCCCACTAAACATATTTAACCCTAAAACAAATTACTAAACTAAAACCAATCTCAAATTAGCCTTAAACAAGTTTCTACAAATAAAGTCATTCTATTGGTTACTATTTGCTAAACACATTGGATAATCAGAAAGGTCTTGTCTCACTGAATCCAACGGTATAAAGTTTGCAAAATTCTAACGTGGCATTCAAAAGTTACAAGCATTTGAAAATTGGATCAAAATCTGTTTTAAATTCTGTTTTCAGATCAGCTCCTAGCCACGCGTCATGTCGTGATTGGCGCGTACCGTTTCGCACTGGATCGAGCTCCGCAGCCGCAGGATCTAAACAGATTGTACGCTCCAGATCGCGTACCGCTTCGGGGTTAAGTGAATCTATCCTAGCACTCGGATCTGGATCTAACGGTGCTTGTTCAAACGACCATGTCTTGGCGGCGCGCGGTGTCAGCGAGCGGGGGAGCGCTCGATCTACGGCGGCGCTTGCGTCCCAGGTCGTCCGCGAGAGGGAGAAGGGTCATACCAGGTTCGCAAGAGGCTGCTAAAGCTCAAGGTGGCTTTGGTTTGTCAAGGGGCGCACAGAGTTGTGGTAGATTTTCGTCGGAGTTGGATCTGGCAACGGTGGTTCTGTTCGAGGTCGGAGGCGATGTTGTAGATCACTAGGATGCAAACGGGAGGTGTGGTTAGATGCAGAAGATCACGGAGAACTTGTGTGCGTGAATGACAAGGTTCGGGGCGGTCTGGACTTACCACTAGAGCTCGCCGGAGTTCGTGCAGAAGATGATGGCGGCCAGTCGTCGACGTTGCCGGAGCTACGGGTCATGCGAAGGTAAACGGAATGTGTTAGAAGAAGCGCAGAGACTCACTGAATCAGATAGCAAGAACGAGAGGCAGAGGAGAGCTCGGAACTCACCGGAATTTGCCGGCGCAGTCGTCGGAGACGGCGGGGCTACAGAGAGCAATACAAGCAGCCTGGTGGCGCTCTGGGTTCGGGGTTTGAGGGAGAAGGGAGAGGGGGCAGAGGGGGTTTATATAGCCCGGTCATGAGCGAGAATCACTCGGGCATTGATTCGAATTGACGCCGCGAATTAAACACAGAAAACGGCCGCGTTGATTTGGGGATGAACTGGTCGTGCGGGTGGAGACGACGCTGACGTGGAAAAGGCCCGCTCGTCAGCGAAGTGCGCGAGGTGGAAGTGGGGTCTGTCTGTCAGCGACTGAACGCGTGCGCTCGCGCGTGAGAGAAGTAAAGAAAGGTTCCCGGGTGGGCTTGCTGGGCTCGATTCGCTGCTGGGCCAGAAACCTGGCGCTCGGCCTTTTTCCTTTGTTTAAGTCTTTTCTTTTTCCAATTCTATTTTCTGGAATGATTTTGATATGAATTCAAATCCTTTTGAATTCAAACAAATCTGGGGATCTTTGCAGGGTTCTGTGGTTTCAAAAACCAGTTATTTAACCATGTGGTTACCTTGCAAGGGCTTGGTCAAGCTTGGGCTTAATACAAACAGAGACTATGCCTCTAGTTTGCAAATGTTTGAAATAGGGTTTTGAAACTATTTCTAAAATGAAAACTTTGGGTCAAACCATTACACTTAAATCTTTCAACAATGGAGGCAAGCAAACAAGTTCCTAAACAATCCAATCTCAAAGGGTGATGGCCAATTGAGTTGAATTTGCACACATGAAATCATAGCTCAATCTTCTGTCTCTAAATGATTTTGAGAAAAACCCTAAATGAATGAAGGATGCAAGGATGATATGAATGAGTTTTGAAATATGATTTTAGGGATGTTACAGTTTGCAACTCCGAACAATGATTATTTGCGTACTCCTATTACCTAGCGAGCAATTACCATAGCCATATTCCTCCACTTGTAATAGTAGATCTCATCTCCAATTGGCGACATTGTAATACTATTATTATCAATCTCATGATTTCCATTACAACGTTTTTGGTTGTTGATTTCATCTCTATGTGTGAGTAATTCTCCTTGGGCTAAGGGCTTCATCCTAGCCATGTAGCTTTTGTGCATGTTATTTATCATAGATGGGATCATGTATTAGTTTGTATAACATGATGATTATTGTACCCTCTCTTGCCTCAATCTAAGGACTTGTCAGGTACCCAAGACCCCAAGGATTGATCCAGGTATAGGGAGTGTGAGTAATGACTGATCTGTAGGATGGGAACCCTAGTGACAGAAAGGGTAGTACGGTTGTATGTAAGGTATTTACTTGGGATTAACTGTGACATCACTATGCATATCATTAGTTCACTTTCTTCTATGGATGATACTAGTAGGTTATTGCTCTAAGTAGTTGCGGAGGCAATAGAAATTATGGATGCACTACCCACATATATTTATCTTGATCTAACAATTACATGCATACTTTATTATTATATTTTATTCCCATCAGATGTTTTGCACAGCTACAGGTGAAACCAAAAGCCCCAGGCCCTCTCTCCATCATTGACAACAACAAAAGATCGCAAACTCTTGGTCCGGTAAAACACAAAAAGAATTCTAAAAATCCCGAAGGTCCATTAAAGTAACCTTACTATGCTTTCTGCTTACCAAGGATTCGATAACCTAGGTCTACTAGGGAAAAAAAGCTATACTACATCCATAATCATGATCGAAGGTATCATCCTTTTTCTGGTGCCGTTGGCGGGGAAGCAATAGATACCCTTCCGAGGTTAGTAGGAACCTTGCTATTTTTAATTCTTGTTTTTAATTTTGTTAATTTTCTTTCGGTATTTATTTGAAAAAACAAAAAAATTAGTTAGTCTTTAAATTCTTGTTTTTATTTAAGAAAACCCCAAAACATAGGAAATATGGCTGAAAAGAAACTTGGGGAGTTTGCAACTCCGAACAATGATTATTTGCGTACTCCTATTACCAAGCGAGAAATTACCATAGCCATATTCCTCCACTTGTAATAGTAGATCTCATCTCCAATTGGCGACATTGTAATACTATTATTATCAATCTCATGATTTCCATTACAATGTTTTTGGTTGTTGATTTCATCTGTATGTGTGAGTAATTCTCCTTGGGATAAGGGCTTCAGCCTAGCCATGTAGCTTTTGTGCATGATATTTATCATAGATGGGATCATGTATTAGTTTGTATAACATGATGATTATTGTACCCTCTCTTGCCTCAATCTAAGGACTTGTCAGGTACCCAAGACCCCAAGGATTGATCCAGGTATAGGGAGTGTGAGTAATGACTGATCTGTAGGATGGGAACCCTAGTGACAGGAAGGGTAGTACGGTTGTATGTAAGGGATTTACTTGGGATTAACTGTGACATCACTATGCATATCATTAGTTCTCTTTCTTCTATGGATGAGACTAGTAGGTTATTGCTCTAAGTAGTTGCGGAGGCAATAGAAATTATGGATGCACTACCCACATATATTTATCTTGATCTAACAATTACATGCATACTTTATTATTATCTTTTATTCCCATCAGATGTTTTGCACAGCTACAGGTGAAACCAAAAGCCCCAGGCCCCCTCTCCATCATTGACAACAACAAAAGATCGCAAACTCTTGGTCCGGTAAAACACAAAAAGAATTCTAAAAATCCCGTAGGTCCGTTAAAGTAACCTTACTATGCTTTCTGCTTCCCAAGGATTCGATAACCTAGGTCTACTAGGGAAAAAAAGCTATACTACATCCATAATCAGGATCGAAGGTATCATCCCTTTTTCTGGTGCCGTTGGCGGGGAAGCAATAGATACCCTTGCGAGGTTAGTAGGAACCTTGCTATTTTTAATTTTGTTAATTTTCTTTCTGTATTTATTTGAAAAAACAAAAAAATTAGTTAGTCTTTAAATTCTTGTTTTTATTTAAGAAAACCCCAAAACATAGGAAATATGGCTGAAAAGAAACTTGGAGAGTTTGCAACTCCGAACAATGATTATTTGTGTACTCCTATTACCTAGCCAGTAATTACCATAGCCATATTCCTCCACTTGTAATAGTAGATCTCATCTCCAATTGGCGACATTGTAATACTATTATTATCAATCTCTTGATTTCCATTACAACGTTTTTGGTTGTTGATTTCATCTCTATGTGTGAGTAATTCTCCTTGGGCTAAGGGCTTCAGCCTAGCCATGTAGCTTTTGTGCATGTTATTTATCATAGATGGGATCATGTATTAGTTTGTATAACATGATGATTATTGTACCCTCTCTTGCCTCAATCTAAGGACTTGTCAGGTACCCAAGACCCCAAGGATTGATCCAGGTATAGGGAGTGTGAGTAATGACTGATCTGTAGGATGGGAACCCTAGTGACAGAAAGGGTAGTACGGTTGTATGTGAGGGATTTACTTGGGATTAATTGTGACATCACTATGCATATCATTAGTTCTCTTTCTTCTATGGATGAGACTAGTAGGTTATTGCTATAAGTAGTTGCGGAGGCAATAGAAATTATGGATTCACTGCCCACATATATTTATCTTGCTCTAATAATTACATGCATACTTTATTATTATCTTTTATTCCCATCAGATGTTTTGAACAGCTACAGGTGAAACCAAAAGCCCCAGGCCCTCTCTCTCCATCATTGACAACAACAAAATATCGCAAACTCTTGGTCCGGTAAAACACATAAAGAATTCTAAAACTCCTGAAGGTCCGTTAAAGTAACCTTACTATGCTTTCTGCTTCCCAAGGATTCGATAACCTAGGTCGACTTGGGAAAAAGAGCTATACTACATCCATAATCAGGATCGATGGTATCAACCCTTTTTCTGGTGCCGTTGGTGGGGAAACAATAGATACCCTTGTGAGGTTAGTAGGAACCTTGCTAGTTTTATTTCTTGTTTTTAATTTTGTTAATTTTCTTTTGGTCTTTATTTGAAAAAACAAAAAAATTAGTTAGTCTTTAAATTCTTGTTTGTATTTAAGAAAACCCAAAAACATAGGAAATATGGCTGAAAAGAAACTTGGGGAGTTTGCAACTCCCAACAATGATTATTTGCGTACTCTTATTACCTAGCCATCAATTACTGATGAGGACTATGAAATTATGCCCCACTATTTAAGATTGGTCCAACAGAATCAATTTGGAAGCTCTGCTGTTGAGGACGTAGGTATGCACTTGAACACTTTCACTGAAATATGTGATATGATGCGCATTAAAGATGTTAACCCTGATGCGGTCAAGTTGTGCTTATTTCCTTTATATCTTATAGGAAGAGGAAAAGAATGGTTGCTATTTGCCTAGAAATACTATTGCATCATGGGTGGAATGTACTTCTTTATTTATGACTAAATTTTCCCACCTGCAAATACTATGCAACTAAGATGTAATATTACTGCTTTTAGACAGGAAGAGCGTGAGCCACTATTGCTTACATGGGAGAGAATGAAAGAATACATGAGAAACTGTCCCAGCCATGGGATGGAAGATTGGTTAATTATCCATTTATTTTATAATGCTCTTAACCCTCTATCTAAGTCTATGCTTGATACTGCAGCTGGAGGAACATTTATGGGCAAAAAAATTACTGAAGCAAAGAAGCTGCTAGAAAATATGCAATACAACCATGCCCAATGGCATGTGGATAGATCAAACACAAAGAAGGTGAACTACATCACACCTCAAGAAAATGAAGAACTCAATGATAAGTTGCATGAGCTCATAATAGCCATCAAAGGCAAGGAAACCCAGGTAAGAGCTATCCCAGAATCAAATATTGAAGAAATAGACTTCACAGCTCGTAATGATTATAACCCTGGCCAGATTAGGGTTATACCATTGCCACTCCCATGGCCATATTAGGGTCAGCATATCCCAATTATCATCAATATTGGAACTGATATACCAAGATCTACCTTATCCAGATTTGAGGAATATTGGATGGAGTTTGAGGGCTTAAATGAGATTGTTAATAACTGTTGGGTCAATAAAGGGGTATACAAAAATGATGCATAAGACCTGGCTGCCAGATTCAAAAACCTAAGGTATGGTATTAAGAAATGGAGCAAAAACTTATCAAATCTCTCCAAAATCATTGACAACTGCAACTTTGTTTTATGTCTGCTTGATGGACTTGAGGAACAGAGACAACTAACAACTCAGGAAAAGAATTTCAGAAGTATTGTCAAAAATCACTTATACAAGATGCTTGAAGCCAAGAGACTTTATTGGAGGAAAAGGGAAAATATAAGATAGGCCAAACTTTCAAATGAAAACACAAAATTCTTCCATACTATAGCCACAAGGAGTTATAGACAGAATTTCATTTCTATGTTAAAAAATGATTAGGGTATGACTATAACAGAACATGATCAGAAAGCTGCTTTACTATGGACTGCTTTTAGAGAGAGACTTGGAATCTCCACAAATATTCAAATGGACTTTGATTTAGACGACACGATCACTCCACAAGACCTATCTGATCTTGACTCTCATTTCACTCATGAGGACATTGATGATGTTATAAAACATATGCCACCTAATAAATCTCCAGGACCAAATGGATTTAATGGTATGTTTATGAAGAAGTACTAACATATTATCAAGCACCAATTTTATAGATTATGTGAGCAATCTTCAATGGAAATCTGGACGTCCAAAGCATAAACACTGCATACATTACTCTCATACCTAAGGTGCAAAACCCTATTATACCATCTGACTTCAGGCCTATTTCACTTGTCAGCATGGCACTCAAGGTCATCACAAAGCTGATTGCTAACAGAGTCCAGAAGGTAATCATCCCTATTGTGAGCAAAAATCAATATGGTTTCATTAAAACAAGAAAAATACAAGACTGTCTTGCATGGGCCTTTGAATATCTTCATATTTGTCACAAATCCAAGAAGGAAATCATCATACTGAAGCTTGACTTTGAAAAAGCTTTTGACATGGTTGAATACAGAGCTATACTCACCATGCTAAGGAAATTTGGATTCAGTGACAAATTCATCTCTTGGATTAGCAAAATATTACATAGTGCCTCTACATCTGTTATACTTAATGGTGTGCCTGGGAAAATTATAACTTGTAAAAGTGGAGTGAGACAAGGTGACCCACTTTCACCACTGTTATTTGTTGCTACTGCTGAATTACTACAGATTATTGTGAATCATGCCTGGCAGAATGATGAGCTATCACTCCCAATTGATAACTCCTATCGGCAGAGCTACCCAATCCTACAGTATGCTGATGACACCCTATTGATCCTACCTGCTGAAGCATGTCAAATGAGCAAACTCAAGGAATTATTAATGAAGTTCACTAAAGCCACAGGCTTAAAGATCAATTACCACAAGTCATCCATGATCCCTATTAACACTACACCTGAAAAGATGGCAATTTTGGCAGGCATATTTGGTTGTAAAGTGGAAGCACTACCATTTACATACCTGGGTTTACCAATGGGTACCACAAAACCCAGTGTGGAGGACCTATCACCTATGATAAGAAAAGTTGATAAAAGATTAGCTGGAATATCAAATCCGTTATCACACTGCTCTAGAGTTATAGTTATCAAATCTGTCATATCTGCTATGCCAAATCACATTATGTGTGCAATGAAAATGCATTATACTCACATTGATCATGTGGATAAATCCTCCAGAACCTTCTTATGGCATGGTAAGGATATTGAGAAAAGAGGCAAATGTCTGGTTCAATGGGAAAAGGTATGCCTAAGTAAGAAGGCAGGAGGACTTGGCATACTTAATCTCAGGGAACACAACAAATCACTTATGATGAAAAACCTCTTAAAAATTTTCAATTGCAAAGATATCCCTTGGTTAAACCTGATCTAGCAGAGATACTACAGTAATGGAGCACTACCTGACAGGAACTCCAACAAAGGTTCATTATGGTGGAGAAATTGCCTATCCTTCTGATGACCCACAAGTATAGGGGATCCCAACAGTATTCGTGGGTAGTATTACCCAATTTATTGATTCGACACAAGGGGAGCCAAAGAATACTTGCAAGCCTTAACAAATGAGTTTTCAGTTCAGCTGCACCTGGAAATAGTTGTTGCTCACAGAACTTTATCAGTAGCAACAACAACAGCAACAACAACAGTGAAACAACAGCAATAGTAACAGTAACGGTAACAGTGGGATTCGAGTGTGGTAGGCATAGAGATGGATGACGGGCGTTGCATGGACAAGTCTAAACATGTAACTTCAAGACCTAGGGAATTGCAGATAAATAATAACAAGCATCCAAGTACTAAACAATCCTAGGAATGTGCTCCAAATATAGTCATACATGCTCGCAATGAGAACTTGCACAACATCTTCTATCCAGTCAGCCCGTGGCAGCGGGGCCTCTAGAGAACTACTGGCAATTAAGGTGCTCCTTTTAATAGACCACTGGAGCAAAGCATTAACACTCCGTGAACACATGTGATCCTCACACCATAGCCATCCCCTCCGGTTGTCCCAATTATTGTCAGTTTGGGGCCTTTGGATCTAGACAATGATATGTGTACACAACTTGTAGATAAGATCACAAACAATACTATCATAATGATTCAATAATAAGTTTAGATCTGAGATCATGGCACTCGGGTCCTAGTGACAAGCATTAAGCACAACAAGTTGCAACAAAGTCAAATAGCACAAGAGAAACTAGGCACTATGCCCTATCAGATCTTATTCGATTACATGATAAAACTCATCCAATCCCTACCATCCCCAAGCCTACAACGGGGGATTACTCACTCATGGATAAGGGAAACATCGGTGGTTGATGGAGATGCGTTGGTGATGACGATGGCGATGATTCTCTCCAAATTCCCCGTCCTGGCATGGTGCTAGAATGGAGTTTCTGGATCCAAATCTTGGTTTCTGGTGGCGGCAGCGGAGCGGAACTCTTTTTGGAAAACTATCGAACCCCCCTGAGTTTTTAGGTTAGAAGGCAACTTATAGGCGCGAAGGGAGGCCGAGGAGCTTCCTGGGGTGGCCAAACCCCCTCCAGGCGCAGGGTCAGGTGGGCCTGCGCCTGGGGTGGGTCTAGGCCCCCCCCAGGTCTCCTATCTGTCCCCCCTTCTGGCTCCGTGGATCTTCTGGTGAGAAATAGTTTTTGGCATATTTTCCGGGATTTTTCCTGATAGTTCATTTTTTGCACAAAAACAAGACACCAAGGTAATTCTGTTGAAAACAACATCAGTCCGTGTTAGTTGTATCCAAATCACACAAGTTTAGAGAAGAAACAATAGCAAAGTGTTCGAGAAAGTAGATACGTTTTGGACGTGTCAACTCCCCCCAAGCTTAGCTTATTGCTTGTCCTCAAGCAATTCAGTTGAAAACTGAGTGCGATAAAATAACTTTCACAAACACTTTGCTTCATATGATGTAAATATTCTCAGCACAGGAGTAGATGCTTAGACAATTCATAATAAGGAGTATGCAACTAAGTCTATCAATAGTCATTGCAAGCTATGAATAGAAACCAACTCAATAATAATAAGTAGCATGAAACAGAAACATAAGCAACATTGCCATGCTCATAATAAGGTATGATAGAGTGGTATCTTGCTTGCCTTTGTTTAAAGAGCACAATATAAATGCCAAGGAACCTCTGAAGTTCACATGAAGGCTAGATATAAAGATATCAGAGATACAAGCATCAAAGTCATGACATAATTAACCAAGTTTTGGAAAAAACACAAAAATGACAACTATGCTCTCAAGAAGGTGCTCATAAATAAGTGGTGACTCAGCAAGGTTGTAAAAACGGTTTTGTGAAGGTTTGAAAAGCTTCCCAATGCTGAAAGGAAGGTACTCATTAGCTTTGAGATCTCATTGCCCCTATCATAGGCATCTTCATGTGGTTAAGGTGAAAGTGAGGTCCACTCAGAATCATATGATTGATAGACCATAGACTGGAAATCCCAAGTCCCTTGAGTACGAGGGTCGCTCCACATGGTACTCAACTTTGGTCACCTGAAAGTTCTTGTCATTGTAAATACATGCATATCATCGAGAACCGCCAATGGGGTACCCCTTTCACATGGTACAGGAGCTTTCCCATAACCAAAATGACAAGGCAAGAAGACAATGAGCATCTCAGCAATCTTTTTATTTACCATATGCATAGCTTTTTATTGAGGACACTTCATAGATGCTCATTATAGTGATGCTGCAAGTTTCAACCATGATTAGGCATGGCTTAGGCTAGTGGCCCAGGCATTTCTATAACACAATGTATAAACTCCATGAACTAACAACTTCCCCTTTTATTTCACATCATCGACATCCATAAACAAAAGAGCAAGGAATTAACTGGATGAGATATCCAAAAAGTGTTGAAAGCGTTCCCCGTGACAACACGGTTCTGCTGACTCCCAGTATATAACTAGCAATCATATAACTTTCATGGACTAGTCACGATGGTTCAGGATTATTAAGCGCAAGGAATAAAGTGTGCCATCAAGTTCGTGAGAGCTTTACTAACTAACTTTCTCAAAACAGACAAACATTTTATTTTGGAAGAAAACACGGCATATGGAATATGCACTGAAATAGCAAATGATGCTAATAGGTAGGTATCGTGGACACAGCTGGCAATATTGGTTTTTGGGAGTTAGAAGCACAGGTAGAGCACATACTCAGTGCAAGTGAAGGCTAGCAATAGAGAGGGAGCAACAAACGAGAGAGCAATAGCTGTCATAATCATGCTTGCAACAAAACAGGACTAACTATGGCATGAAAGTGATACAAGAACTCTGAGGCAAAATCAATCATCGAGGCTTACTGACTATTGATTAGTCATATGCATGCATGAGCATGTGCCAAGTTGATTCACATGAACAGTCATAGGAGGATACCACAATATCATACCAAAGTATGAATAAAACAATGCAAGCGAACATTCATATGACATGCTACAAACTATTAGCCAGCTGGAGCTAATCATAGACAAGCAAGAACTACTAAACATCCATAATGACATACACCTTACACAAACAGGCTAAGCATGCTCACAATGATGAGTATATGTACAAAAATGAAACAAATAGAGTATGTTACCAGCCTCTTACCACACCTCGAGTTATCTTAATCTTCATTATTTCCCTTCACTTGTGTGACTTGAATAATTAACATGAAACCAAATCCACTGAGGATGGTTGAACCCTGCAAAGAACTCACAAAACCAAAGAAGAACAACAAATATTTTTGGTGTTTTCGATTTTTTTAGAAACAAGCAAATAAAGAAAAACCAAACAAAAACAAAGCAAACCAAACAAAGAAAAATCTTTTTGGATTTTTCTTTTAAGGAAAACCAAAGGAAAGAAACAAAGAAACAAACCAAGAGAAACAATGAAAATATTTTTGGTATTTTTTTGGGTTTTTGGAAAGAAGCAACAAAAACCAAAAAGAAAGTGAAAACAATGGATATACAAAGAACCGACCGAACATGATATATAGATGAGTGTGACGTCGATATACCTCCCCCCAAGCTTAGGCTTTTGGCCTAAGTGGGGCTCAATCCCATGGTGCCCAAGTAGATGCATCTCCGTAGTATGTCGAGGAAGCTCCCTCATCCTAGTACGAGCTCGAGGCCTCTCCTGTGTAATATGCAGGGGGGTTGTATGAGGGTGATTCCTCCTGATAGTGCCCGTGGAAGATGAGAGAGCACAGCTTGTCATCCATCTGCGCCTTCGTGCATGACCAAGGTCCCTGAGAAATACTGAACAAAGTGGTTTGGGGTAGAGGGATCTCTCTCTCTCTCTCTCTCTCTCTCTCTCTCTCTCTCTCTCTCTCTCTCTCTCTCTTCCCCTTCAGTAAACAAAATTCTATAAACCAAGTTCTCAAGAGTAGAGCTAGTGGTGACAAAGTGGTGCGCCTTCATGGCAGCAAGATCAAGCCTCAGAGGAGCCAAAACTGTATCACGTGGATCAACAACAATGTCCAAGGTAGCAGCAATACGAGTAGCAATAATTCCCCCATAAATGGGTCCCTTAGAAGCTAAACAACGAGCAATGAGGGAACCAATATTATACTTATCCTCACCATAGAGCGCAGCAGCTAAGAAGGCCAATTGATAGTTGGATATATTACTAGTGTTCTCCCTACCAGAATACTGGTGGTAAGATAGTAGGCAAAATACCTGATGGCTGGAAGTTGGATGTTCTTTATCTTCCCTCGCTGAGCTCTACGGTCATCATCATTGGTTATTCCTCGGTAAAGCTCTAACAGATCAGCAGGTAGAGCTGTAATCTTCTTTGATGACCCAGTTGTACCAAGTCCCAGGGCCTTGCAAAATTTCTTCAATGTCATAGAATGAGCCCTGCCATAAAGTCTGAAAGACACAAAAGGATTGAACATACTATTGGTAAAGGAGAAACTCTCCACAAATGTTTTAGTAAGCAAAGCATATTGTGCACCCTCATCCTGCATGAAACTTGTTAGACCAGCCCTCTCAATCAAAGTCATGAAATCGTTAAGAATCCCAGCAGCTCGCAAGAAAGTTTGACAAGGAAAGATGGATGGGTGTGCATCCCCTTCATCTCCCTCGTCACCAAACCGCGGAGTGCTGAGATCCTCATTGTATGAGGGTCTAGAACTAGTGGATGACCTTGGAAGCCTTCCCCTTCTAGGTTCATCACTCTCAAATATTTCACCAAAGGTGTGGTGGTCCATGACTTCCCTATTCTGAAATTTTAAACAACCATCAAACCAAGTGATTTCTAAGTTGATAAATGAAGAGCAACTACTATAGGAACTTGCTAGAGGACTACACATGCATAAAAACAAAGTTTCTAAGCCAAGAACAAGCATGCAAGCTCAAACAACCTGTCACCTATAGCAGCAAAATACTCAAGATACAATCTACCAATCACAAATCTAATTAGACAAGTGGAGGAGGCACATACCAAGGAACAATCCCTCCAAAAATCAGCACTTGAGGTGTGCTCAACAAGGAGATCAAAAATTGCGAGCAAGAATAGCAAGAAATCGAGCTTGATAAAGTTTTCCGGTGTTTTTCGGGAGAGAGAAAGAAGGTGGCTTTGAGGAGGCAGCCTAGAGGGGCCCAGGTGGGCCAGACCCTCCCTAGGAGCCACTAGTGGTGGTCCCGTGCCTACCACAGGTGTGGTGGCCCCCTGGGTCACCTCTGGTACCTCTCTGCCCCTTTTTCGAGGAAAAATTTATTTTGAATTTTCTGGGATTTTTCGGGAAACTTTATTTTTGGCCAATTTTCAGGGTATGAAAATTGATGTTCTCACAGAAACAATTTTTTCAGAAGAAGCAAAAGCAAACCAAAAGCCAAACTACATGAGCTCTAAGAAACTCAAACAAGCAAAAAACTAGCAAAACTAAAGCTAAAGCAAAGACTAGGAAGGAGAAAGGAAAAAGAAAGCAAGTATAACCACAGTGGAAACATTATTTTGTTCATTAAAATCCTTTTGTTAACAAGGTTGATCAAGTCTTGTTACCAACACAATATTATTTGAAAAAACTTTGCATTCCATAAGGTGATTATGTTATCTCATACTTGATAGCAATGGTCCCAATCATAATAGTTTCAAAATTTTCTTTTGGAATGGGACAATATATTTCTCCAACCTTGATGCCCTCAATATTTTCAATGGAATTCAGGCAATAGCTCTTAACAACCTTCTTGGGGAAATAGACAGTGTGCTCTTTGTCATTAATATTGAATGTTACTTTTCCTTGATTGCAATTGATGACAGCACCTGCAGTATTAAGAAAAGGTCTCCCAAGAATAATAGACATATTATCATCTTCAGGCATTTCAAGCACAATAAAATCAGTTAAGGCCATGCAATTATGAGCAACTTGAACAGGAATATCCTCACAAATACCAACAGGAATAGTAGTTGACTTATTAGCCATTTGCAAAGAAATATCAGTTGGTATCAACATTTCTAGCTGGAGTCTCTTATAGAGAGGAAAAAGCATAACACTAACTCCATCTCCCAAATCACATAAAGCAGTTCTAACATAATTATTATTAATAGATCAAGGAATAGTTGGTATACCTGGATCACCAAGTTTCTTTGGAACCTTACTATTGAAGGAATAATTAGCAAGTAGAGTAGAAATCTCCTCATTAGGAATCTTCCTTTTATTAGAGACAATATACTTCATATACTTTGAATAAGGAGGCAACTTAATAGCATCAGTCAAAGGAGTTTGCAAGAATAAAGGCTTCATCCACTCACAAAACATGTTGTAGTGTTCTTCCTCCTTTGACTTGTGTTTCTGATACATCGGAAACGTATCTATAATTTTTATGCTCCATGCTTGTTTAGTATATACTTTGCTTTACTTGTCCATACTTTGAGGTGTTTTTATACACTTTCTGGAACTAACCTATTGACAAGATGCCACAGTGCCAGTTGCCTGTTTTCTTCTGTTTTTGGTTCCAGAAAGGAAGAAAATCAATATTCTCGTAATTGGACGGGAAAAAATCCAAAGTCATTATTTTTCTCGGAGCAACACGGAACCACGAAGCAGAGACGGAGGGGGGCCACAGGGTGGCCGCACCCCACTAGGTGCGGGCAAGCCCTGGAGGTGCCCACAGGGGGTGTGGGCCCCCTGGATCCCCACCGACCTTGATTCCTGTGCCTATAAGAAGCCCCCGATGGGAAATCCCTAAACAATCCATAAGAAATCCATGAAAACCTCCGTAGTGCCGCCGCCACCGAAGGGGAGATTCAGGGACAGAAAGTCTCTGTTCCGGCACTCTGCCGGGACGGGAAAGTGCCCCCGGAGCCATCTCCATCTCCATCGCCATCGCCATCTTCATCACCATTGCTGATTCCCATGATGAGGAGGGAGTAGTTCTTCCTCGAGGCTAAGGGCTCTACCGGTAGCTATGTGTTAATCTCTCTCTATGCATGATCTTGTGGTCATGAGATTTGTAATCAAGTAGATCTACCTTGCTACTCAAATGTTTCATTAGATCTCTGCTCTCCCCATGTGTGTGAAAGTGACAGCGTGCACGCCATGGTGGCACTTAGGTTTGAGTCTACATAAATACTCTTTGTGCTTTAATAGATCTATGCTTTTTCCCACGTGTGTGAAAGTGACAGCGTGCATACCATGTATGGCACTTTGGCTAGATTGTTGTTATGATTTATATTTGGAGTTTGATGTCTCTATGAAATTGTGGTGTTTGTTGGAACCATCTAGCGCTCAAGGTGACAGTGTGGGGTTATCTAGATTGGGAAAGGCGAACTTTGAGGTGTGCTGTTATAGCCCTACCATGGATTAGAGTGTCCAACCGGAGAGTAGTTAAGAGTAGTATCATGAAGAGAGGATATTTATATGAGAGAGTGTTCACTAGTGAAAGTATGATCCCTAGGCCTTGTTTCTAAACATTGAAACACCGTTTGCTTCTAGATCTATTGCATGTTTGCTTTCTTTAGTCTTTACCTCACCGTCAAGCTCTTTTATGGCACCATTACCACTTGTATTTCACTATCTCTTCGCCGAACTAGTGGACCTATACACCTGACAAGTGTATTGGGTGTGTTGGGGACACAAGAGACTTCTTGTATCTTGATTACAGGATTGCTTGAGAGGGAATACCTTTGACCACTTCCTCCTTGAGTTAGATAAACCTTGGGTAATCCACTTAAGGGAAACTTGCTGCTGTTCTACAAACCTCTGCACTTGGAGGCCCAACAACTTTCTACAAGAATAGAAGTGCGTAGACATCAGTTTCTTACCTGGAAAAGGTATAGGTTTCTACACCTAAGGTTCTCTCTCTTTACCATGTTTATTAGCAATAAAATCTTCCTTAGTGCACCTAGTGTTCTTAGTGTGCTTCTCAAGTTCTTCCTCACCTTCCTCTTTATCAGGAGACTCGTTTTTATCATTACCACTCTCAGTTTCAGCATCAGAGACATATATACTATTAGGATCTACATCAGGTTCAAGTGGTTCCTCAACTCTCTTATGTTTCTTTTTCTTTCTCTTACGAGGACTACCACTCTCCTCACCTTGTTGGGAATCCTGCTCAATTCTTTTAGGGTGTCCTTCAGGATATAAAGGGTCTTGAGTAGCTATACCACTCCTAGTTCTAATTCCATAAGCATCTTTATCTCCTGAAGCATTTGAAGGGTTTCGCAGCATAGTAAATCAAAATTTTCTACGGATGCGAACGGGAAAGCCAAGATCTAATCTAGGAGATGAAATCAACGAGAGGGATAGATGAGATCTTCATACCCTTGAAGAAATCGCACAGCGGAAATGTTCAACAGAACGTGGTTGATGTAGTCGTACTCGCCGTCTCCTCCTCGCGATCTGATCCGATCCGATCCTACGTCGCAAGTGGCGGCGCCTCCAAGAGATGCACACGTACGGTGTCGCGACGTCTCCTCCTTCCTTGATCCAGCAAGTGGGGTGGAGAGATAGATTGGATCTACAACACGACGGCATGGTGCTATGGTGGAGAGTTTCTGCAGCAGGGCTTCACCTACACACAGTCGGGAGAGAGAGAGAGAGGGCAGCAGTATGGCGGCTAGGGTTTGGGATGAGGGGAGGGTGCGCCCCCTGCCCACCTTATATAGGGGGCTGGCCGGCCCCCTTGCCCCCTCCTCCAAGCCCTAGGGCGGCAGCCCCAATGGTAGAGTGGGCGGCAAGTCTTCCCCCCTTCTAGAAGGTTACCTAGGGTTTCCCCTAGGGTTTTGGCCGGCTGGGCCTATGGGGCCTTGTGCCCCTGGCCCAATGAGGCTAGGACACTCCCTCGTAGGCCCACGCACCCCTCCGACAAGTGGGGCCATGTTGGTCCCACCCCGGAAGCTTCTAGAACCAATTTCGAAACGATTCCGAAATCCAAAAACTGCTTTCCTTTATATGAATCTTATTCTCTGGACCATTCCGGAACTTCTCGTGATATCCTGGATCTCATCCGAGACTCCGAAAAAAACTCATAAACCATTTATCCATTCTATCCTAGAATCGAGACACGTTAAGTGTGTGACCCTACGGGTTCGAGAATATGCAGACATGATCTTCTATCAATAATCAACAGCGAGATCTGGAAACCCATATTGACTCCCACATATTCATCGATGATCATATCGGATGAACCACGATGCCAGGATTCAATTAATCCCATATATATATATTCCCTTCGTCACGCCATATTTTACTTGCCCGAGATTCGATCATTGGTATTGGCATACCTAGTTCAATCTCGTTCACAGCAAGTACTTTACTCGTTCCGTAATCCGATATCACTTTGTGATTAACTCCTTAACCACGTGCTTGTAAGCGGTGTTGATATCAATTACCGAGTGGGCCCGAAGGATATCTCTCCGACTTGGGAGGGACAAATCCCATCTCGATACATACAACCCAACAAGTACTTTCCGATGACCTGAGAGACACCTTTATGATCACCCTCACATAGGATGACGTTTGATGACCGCAAAGTTTCTTCCAATACCAGGGAGTTGCATTATCTCATGGTCTAAGGAATACAATATTTGACATAAGAAAAAGCTTCGCAAAGATGAACACGAAGAGACGATCTAATTGCTCTATTTATTTGGGTCTGTCCACCATATCATTCTCCTAATGACATGATCTCATTATTAATCGACAACTCATGTCTATGGTTAGGAAACCTTAACCATCATTAATCAATGAGCTAGTCCGTAGAGGCATACTAGGGAGACGGTGTTGTTCATAAACCACACAAGTATCAAAGTTTCTGCTTAATACAATTCTAGCATGGAATATAAACTTTATCAATAACAAGAATTATAACAATAACATCTTTATTATTGCCTCTAGGGCATAATTCCAACAGTCTCCCACTTGCACTAGAGTCAATAATCTAGTTTACATCTAGCAACAATCTAACACCCATGGCATTAAGGTGCTGATCATGTTTTGCACGTGGAAGAGGTTTAGTCAACGGATCTGCGACATTCATATCCGTATGTACTTTGCTAACCTTTAGATCTCCATCTATTATATAATCTCGAATTATATGAAATCGGCGGTTAATGTGATTGGTCTTTGGATGATATCTTGGTTCCTTAGCCAATGCTATGGCGCTAGTGTTGTTGCACAATATCTTCAGTGGGTCCAAGGCACTTGGAACCACACCAAGCTCAGTGATGAAGTTCCTGATCCAAACTCCTTCACTTGACGCTTCTGCAGCAGCCATGTATTCCGATTCTACTGTAGATCCTGCGATCACGCTTTGCTTGCAGCTTCTCCAGCTCATAGCTCCTCCATTCAAAATATAAACGTATCCTGTCTGAGATTTAGAATCATCCGGGTCGGTGTCAAAACTGGCGTCGACGTAACCTTTTACGACGAGCTGATCATCACCTCCATAGAACAAGACCATTTCTTTAGTCCTATTTAAATACTTTAGGATGTTCTTTATGGCTGTCCAGTGTTCCACTCCTGGATCACTTTGGTATCTGCTCGTCAAACTAAGAGCATTGGACACATCCGGTCTAGTACACAACATGACATACATGATAGAACCTATGGCCGAGGCATATGGCACTTTGCTCATGGTTTCTCTATCGTTTACCGTAGTTGGACACTGAGGCTTGCTCAATATCTTACCTGACAACATGGGCACTGAACCTTTCTTTGCCTTATCCATTCTGAACCTTTTCAGAACTTTGTCTAGATATGTACTTTGGCTTAAAGCTATTAGGCGTCTTTGTCTATCTCTATAGATTTTGATGCCTAATATATAAGCAGCTTCTCCTAGGTATTTCATTGAAAAACATTTATTCAAATAAATCTTCACATCGTTAAGCATACCAATGTCATTTCCAATAATCAATATGTCATCCACATATAGTACTAGAAATGTCACTGAGCTCCCACTCACTTCCTTGTAGATACAAGCTTCGTAGCAATTTGGAACAAATCCAAAGCTCTTGATCACTTGATCAAAATGAAGGTTCCAACTCCGAGATGCTTGCTTCAGTCCATAAATGGAACGCTAAAGTTTGCATACTTTATCAGCATCCTTAGGATCGACAAAACCTTCGGGCTGCATCATATACAAATCTTCATCAATGTTGCCATTTATGAATGCAGTCTTGAAATCCATCTGCCATATTTCATAATCGTGAAACGCAGCAATTGCTAATAAAATCCGAATGGACTTAAACATCGCTACAGAAGAGAAAGTCTCATCGTAGTCAACACCTTGAACTTGTCGAAAACCTTTTGCGACAAGCCGAGCTTTATAGACAGTAACATTACCATCCGCGTCCGTTTTCTTCTTGAAAATCCATTTGCACTCAACGACCTTACGGTCGCTAGGAGGGTCCACCAAAGTCCATACTTGGTTTTCGCTCATGGATCCCAATTCGGAAATCATGGCCTCTAGCCATTTCTCAGAGTCTGGGCTCATCATTGCTTCCTCATAGTTCACAGGTTCATTATTGTCTACCAACAAGATAGTTAAGATAGGGTTGCCGTACCATTCAGGAGTGGCACGTGACCTTGTCGACCTGCGACGTTCAGTAGTAGCATCGTTCGAAGTTTCATGATCCTCATTATTAGCTTCCTCTCTTGTTGGTGCAGACGGCACTGGAACAATTTCAGGTGCTGCGCTACTCTCCAACTCGAGAGAAGGTTCAATAACCTCGTCTAGCTCTACCTTCCTCCCACTCACTTCTTTCGAGAGAAACTCCTTCTCAAGAAAGGATCCGTTCTTTGCGACAAACACTTTTCCTTCGGATCTGTGGTAGAAGGTATACCCAATCGTTTCCTTAGGGTATCCTATGAAGACGCATTTCTCCGCTTTGGGTTCAATCTTATCAGGCATCAACTTCTTGACGTAAGCTTCACATCCCCAAACTTTAAGAAACGACAACTTAGGTTTAGCACCAAACCATAGTTCATACGGTGTCGTCTCAATGGATTTAGATGGTGCCCTATTTAAAGTGAATGGAGCGGTTTCTAATGCATAACCCCAAAATGATAACGGAAAATCTGTAAGAGACATCATCGATCGCACCATATCTAATAGAGTTCGATTCTGGCGTTCAGACACACCATTGCGCTATGGTGTTCCGGGTGGCGTGAGTTGCGAAACGATTCTGCTTGCTTTAAGATGCGTGAGAAAATCATAACTCAAATATTCACCTCCACAATCGGATCATAGAAATTTAATTTTCTTGTTACGATGGTTTTCCACTTTGTTCTGAAATTCTTTGAACTTTTCAAACGTTTCAGATTTATGTTTCATTAAATAGATATACCCATATCTACTTAAGTCATCAGTAAAAGTGAGAAAATAGCGATATCCACCGCGCGTCGAAACACTCATTGGTCCGCATACATCGGTATGTATGATTTCCAACAAGTCTGTTGCTCGCTCCATCATTCCGGAGAACGGGGTTTTAATCATCTTGCCCATGAGGCACGGCTCGCACGTGTCAAATGATTCAAAATCAAGAGACTCCAAAAGTCCATCAAAATGGAGTTTCTTCATGCGTTTTACACCAATATGACCTAGACGGCAGTGCCACAAATAAGTCGAATTATCACTATCTACTTTGCATCTCTTATCCTCAATGTTATGGATGTGTGTTTCATTGCTTTCGAGATTCAGAAGAAATAAACCATTCATAGCAGGTGCATGACCATAAAAGATGTTACTCATATAAATAGAACAACCATTATTCTCTGATTTAAATGAATAACCATCTTGCAATAAACACGATCCAGATATAATGTTCATGCTCAACGCTGGCACATAATAACATTTATTAAGGTTTAAAACTAATCCCAAAGGTAAAACTAAGGAGAGCGTGCCGAAGGCCATCACATCAACTCTTGATCCGTTGCCAACGCGCATTGTCACCTCATCCCTTGCTAGCCGCCGTCTATTTCGTAGCTCCTATTTCGAGTTACAAATATTAGCAACTGAACCAGTATCAAATACCCAGGCACTACAACGAGCGCTAGTAAGGTAAACATCAATAACATGTATATCAAATATACCTTTAATGGTGCCATCCTTCTTGTCCGCTAAGTACTTTGGACAGTTGCGTTTCCAGTGACCCTTGTCCTTGCAATAGAAGCACTCAGTGTCCGGCTTAGGTCCAGACTTGAGCTTCTTTTCAGCAGGGGCAACGCGCTTGCCGCTGCCTTTCTTGAAGGACTTCTTTTCACCCTTACCTTTCTTGAAGCTAGGGGTCTTGTTGACCATCAACACATGATTATCTTTCTTGATTTCCACCTCTGCAGCTTTCAGCTTAGCGAAGAGCTCAGTGATTGTATCAGTGGAACCAATCTGATTGTGAGTAACTACAAAACCTTTGTAGCTAGGAGGGAGTGATTGCAAAACTCTGTCAATCTTGAGCTCTTCTGGAATCTTGCAGTCCAGTTGCTCAAGGCGTTGAGTGTATCCCGACATCTTAATGGCGTGCTCACTAATGGAACTCCCTTCCTCCATCTTGAAGTTAAAGAACTTCTCAGAGATCTCATATCTCTCAGAACGGGCCTGCGTCTGAAACATGGTTTTCAGTTCCTCAAGAATCTCAAAGGGCCTGGCGAACTCCTCAAAACGATTTTGAAGGTCCGATTCCATAGCTAACAACATGGTACTCTTAATTACTCCATAATCATCTTTGCACGACTGATAAACAGCTTTTTCATCAGCCGGCGCATCAATGGCAGGGGCGTCACCTAGCGCTTTCTCTAGTACATAGTCCTTTTGTCCGCCAGCGAGAATGATTCTCAGATTGCGGAACCAGTTGGTGAAGTTAGACCCATTATTCTTAAGCTTTTATTTCTCAGCAAAAACGTTGAAGTTGAAGTTGGACTTAGCCATTTGATCTACAAAATTTGCAAGTACAATTTAGACTATGTTCATGATAACTAGTTCAACTTAATAAAATTACTAGATGAACTCCCACTAAATTCAACATCCCTCAAGTTGTTTAGTGAACACGATCCAAATTCACCACACCTAATCCGATCTTCACGAGAAGAGATGTGGTTTCAATGGTGGACAACAAAGTGTCGATCATATCATTCATATGACTCATGTTTAAAATTTCGGTTCGTGTGTTCCGAGGCCATGTCTGTACATGCTAGGCTCGTCAAGTCAAACCCAAGTATTTCCGCGTGTGCAAAACTGGCTTGCACCCGTTGTATGTGAACGTAGAGTTTATAGCACCCGATCATCACGAGGTGCTTGAACACGACGAACTTTCGCAACGGTGCATACATGGGGAGAACACAGTTTTATCTTGATCTTTAAGTGAGGAATCATCTTAAAATTCTACCGTCGCGATCTAAGATAATAAGATACATAAAAGGATAAACATCACATGCATATAATCTTATGTGACATGGTATAGCAAATCTCCGCGCAACGATCTCCCTCTTGTGCGTGCCATCATGATCTCCATCATTCCACCATGATTGCCTCCACCATGAACTACAACTACAACTTTGCTAACTACTTAGCGATAAAGTAAAGCTATTACATGGCGTATAAGAAGTTGACACACAGGTCATACACAATTATAAAGACAACCATATGGCTCCTACCGGTTGTGTACTCATCGACATGCAAGTCGTAAAATATTACAAAACATGATCATTGCATACAACATACACATCATATCTTGGGCCATACCATATCACAAAACACTCCCTGCAAAAACAAGTTAGACGCCTCTACTTTGTTGTTGCATGTTTTACGTGGCTTATGGGAGTAACAAGCTAAGAACGATTCTTACCTACGGAAAGCCACAACGGTGATATTATGGTTGCCAACATCCGGTGTAAATCCCATGACAACTATAGTGAGAGAAACTGGCATCCACCAGCCGCATGTGTGGAACAAGCCACACGTCAAGTGCGGAGCCGGTCTCACGAACGAGGTCGCGTAAAGTTGGCCTGGACCGCTTTGATCTCACTATCCCGCGTCATAAGAAGTACACAACAAGAGGCTTGCAACAGAAAACATCAACGCCCGCAACAAGCATGTTGCGTTCTACTCGTGAAACACATCTACGCATAGATCTAGCTCTGATACCACTGAAGGGTTTTGCAGCATAGTAAATCAAAAATTTCTACGGATGCGAACGGGAAAGCCAAGATCTAATCTAGGAGATGCAATCAACAAGAGGGATAGATGAGATATTCATACCCTTGAAGAAATCGCACAGCAGAAACGTTCAACAGAACGTGGTTGATGCAGTCGTACTCGTCGTCTCCTCCTCGTGATCCGATCCGATCCTACGTCGCAAGTGGCAGCGCCTCCGAGAGATGCACACGTACGGTGCCGCGACGTATCCTCCTTCCTTAGTCTAGCAAGTGGGGTGGAGAGATAGATTGGATCTACAACACGAGGGCATGGTGCTATGGTGGAGAGTTTATGCAGCAGGGCTTCGCCTACACGCAGTCGGGAGAGAGAGAGAGAGAGGGAGGGAAGCAGTATGGCGGCTAGAGTTTGGGATGAGGGGAGGGTGCGCCCCCTGCCCACCTTATATAGGGGGCTGGCCGGCACCCTTGCCCCCTCCTCCAAGCCCTAGGGCGGCGGCCCCAAGGGTGGAGTGGGGGGCAAGTCTCCCCCCTTCTAGAAGGTTACCTAGGGTTTCCCCTAGGGTTTTGGCCGGCTGGGCCTATGGGGCCTTGTGCCCCTGGCCCAATGCGGCCAGGACACTCCCTCGTAGGCCCACACACCCCTCCGACAAGTGGGGCCACGTTGGTCCCACCCCGGAAGCTTCTAGAACCTTCCGGTACAATACCAAACATTCCGAAACGATTCCGAAATCCAAAAACTGCTTTCCTTTATATGAATCTTATTCTCTGGACCATTCCGGAACCTCTCGTGATATCCTGGATCTCATCCGAGACTCCGAACAAAACTCATAAACCATTTATCCATTCTATCCTAGTGTCGAGACACGTTAAGTGTGTGACCCTACGGGTGCGAGAATATGCATACATGATCTTCTATCAATAATCAACAGCGTGATTTGGAAACCCATATTGACTCCCACATATTCATCGATGATCATATCGGATGAACCACGATGCCAGGATTCAATTAATCCCATATATATATTCCCTTCGTCATGCGATATTTTACTTGCCCGAGATTCGATCGTTGGTATCGGCATACCTAGTTCAATCTCGTTCACAGCAAGTACTTTACTCCTTCCGTAATCCGATATCACTTCGTGATTAACTCCTTAACCACGTTCTTGCAAGAGGTGTTGATATAGATTACCGAGTGGGCCCGAAGTATATCTCTCTGACTTGGGAGGGACAAATCCCATCTCGATACATACAACCCAACAAGTACTTTTGCGAACACCTGAGAGACACCTTTATGATCACCCTCACATAGGATGACGTTTGATGACCTCAAAGCTTTCTTCCGATACCAGGGAGTTGGATTATCTCATGGTCTAAGGAATACAATATTTGACATAAGAAAAAGCTTCGCAAAGATGAACACAAAGACACGATCTAATTGCTCTGCTTTATTTGGGTCTGTCCACCATATCATTCTCCTAATGACATGATCTCATTATTAATCGACAACTCATGTCTATGGTTAGGAACTTAACCATCATTAATCAATGAGCTAGTCCATAGAGGCGTACTAGGGACACGGTGTTGTTCATAAACAACACAAGTATCAAAGTTTCTGCTTAATACAATTCTAGCATGGAATATAAACTTTATCATGAACAAGAATTATAACAATAACATCTTTATTATTGCCTCTAGGGCATAATTCCAACAACATTAACTAGCATATCCTTTTGTACCTTAGCAAGTTGTTCAAGTTGGGTTTGAACCATTTGAAAGTGTTTAGAAAGCATTTTAATATCATTAGAAGTTCTTTACACAATATCTTTTGACTCATGGATATCCCTAGAGTTTTCCAATAAATGATTCTAAACTTGTTTATGAAAATGACCTTGTTTAACAATAAAAATGTCAAGTTCCTCTAAACATTTATAAGGAGGCTTACCATAAGGAATATCACCTTGATCAAAGTGTTGGAGAGAGTGTGCCTCAATAGTAGATGAGTGGGGAATTGGCTTGCATAATTCTTCTATAGGAGGTAGATTCTTCACATCTTCAGCTCTAATACCCTTCTCCTTTAGACACTTCTTAGTTCCCTTCATCACTTCATCATTTAATGCAATAACTCCCCTCTTCTTTGTTGTTGGTGCTGGAATTGGTTCAGGAACAACTGGTTCAGGAGTAATAGGCTCAGGTGTATTTTGCTCGGTTGAAGTCCAATCATCATAATTCTTGCTTATTTTAGTCATTGATTCTTCAGCATCTGTAGGAGTCCTTTTCCTGAAAACACAATCAGCAAAGCTATCTAGGTAGGTCCTAGAATCATCAGTTAGTCCATTATAATAAATATCAAGAAGCTCATTCTTAGGTAATGGACATCCAGGATGTGCATGAATCAAGGCACAGAACCTTGTCCATGACTCAGGCAATTTCTCTTCTTCTCCCTGTTTAAAATCAAAAAGTCTCTGCAAAGCAGCATGTCTGGCACTGGGAGGAAAATATTTATGGAAGAAAGAAGCAATCAAGCAATCAGGGCTATCAATGGAACCATGAGGTAATCTATTAAACCAAGCCCTAGCTTCTCCTTTTAGTAAAAAAGGAAGATCTTAGCAACAAAGTACTTACGCATCTTAAAATCATCAGAGAATAAAGCACTCATAGTATAAAGCTCATTCATATGAGCCACATCACTCTCATTTTCAGTCCCACAAAAAGGTTCTTTCTCAACAATATCTAAATAAGATAAATCAAGAGAGAAATCATAATCTTCATCTTTAATATCTATGGGAGAAGTGGCAAAATTAGGATCAGAGGATAACTTAGGCATAATAGTACGTCTAGCAAGGAGACTCTTCATAGCACTAGTACCATGTGTGTTTCGGCACTCTTCAACAAAATCATCAGTGAACTCAATGTAACCATCATTAATATCATAACTCTCACCAGCCTTAGGTGAGCTAACAGGTGTAACACTGTCTTCACTAGGAGTTTTGGTATTTCCTAGACTAGCCATAGTAGCATCTAGAAAAGGACCTAATGAACCACTCAAATCAAGCACAGTAGAAGTAACATCATGAGCATCAAAAGCAGTTTCAGACTCAGCAGTAGTAGCAGCGTGTGTAGCATGAGTATGTGGTGGTGGTGTAACAAGCTTACTTATAACAGATGGTGAATCAAGAGCAGCATAGGTGTTTAGGACTCTACCTCATCTTGTAGTGGATGGTAAAATAGGGAACTTTCCATCACGAGACTTCCCTATGATGAAAGGAGTAGCAGTGAAAAATAATACATCCAAGTGAACTTACAAATAAAGCTATGCTCCCCAGCAATGGCGCCAGAAAATAGTCTTGATGACCCACAAGTGTAGGGGATCGCAACATTCTTTGCGGGTAGTATTACCCAATTTATTGATTCGACACAAGGAGAGCCAAAAAATACTTGCAAGACTTAACAACTGAGTTGTCAATTTAGCTGCACCTGGAAATAGTTCTTGCTCACAGAAGTTTATTAGTAGCAACAGCAACAACAACAACAGTGAAACAACAACAATAGTAACAGTAATGGTAACAGTGGGATTCGAGTCCGGTAGGCATAGGGATGGATGACGGGAGTTGCATGGACGAGTCTAAACATGTAACTTCAAGATCTAGGGCATTGTGGATAAATAATAACAAGCATCCAAGTACTAATCAATCCTAGGCATGTGCTCCAAATATAGTCATACGTGCTCGCAATGAGAACTTGCACACCATCTTCTGTCCAGCCAACCGTGGTAGCGGGGCCTCTAGGGAACTACTGGCAATTAAGGTGCTCCTTTTAATAAGCACCGGAGCAAAGCATTAACACTCCGTGAACACATGTTATCCTCACACCACAGCCATCCCCTCCGGTTGTCCTAATTATTGTCACTTTGGGGCCTTTGGATCCGGACAATAATATGTGTACACAACTTGCAGATAAGATCACAAACAATACTATCATAATGATTCAATAATAAGTTCATATCTGAGATTATTGCACTCGGGCCCTAGTGACAAGAATTAAGAACAAAATGTTGCAACAAAGTCAAATAGCACAAGAGAAACTATGCACTATGCCCTAACAGATCTTATTCGATTACATGATAGAACTCATCCAATCCCTACCATCCCCAAGCCTACAGCGGGGGATTACTCACTCATGGATAAGGGAAACATCAGTGGTTGATGGAGATGCATTGGTAATGGCGATGGCGATGATCCTCTCCAAATTTCCTGTCCTGGCAGGGTGCCAGAACGGAGTTTCTGGATCCGAATCTTGGTTTCTGATGGCGGCAGCGGAGCGGAACTCTTTCTAGAAAACTATCGAACCCCCCCCCCTGAGTTTTTAGGTCAGAAGGAAACTTATAGGCGCAGAGGGATGCCGAGGAGCTGCCTGGGGTGGACAAACCCCCTCCAGGCGTGCGGTCAGGTGGGCCCGTGCCTGGGGTGGGTCTGGGCCCCCCAGGCCTCCTCTCTGTCTCCCCTTCTGGCTCCGTGGATCTTCTGGTGAGAAATAGTTTTTGGAATATTTTCTGGGATTTTTCCTGATAGTTCATTTTCTGCACAAAAACAAGACACCAAGGTAATTCTGTTGAAAACAACATTAGTCTGTGTTAGTTGTATCCAAATCACACAAGTTTAGAGAAGAAACAATAGCAGTGTTCGAGAAAGTAGATACGTTTTGGACGTATCACCTTCCTACATGAGTTCAAATATATGACCAATATTGATGCTAGCAATGGAACAAATATTTTTCTATGGTATGATAAATGGATGGACTCAACCCCACTTATGAATAAATTCCCTGAGCTATTCTCATTTGTCAAAAATGGCAGAATTAGTCTAGGCAAGGCCACTAGCATCATATCTGATAACAACTTCAATCTCTTCTAGCTACCCCTATCCTTGATTGCAGCAGATCAATTAGATGAATTGACTTCCATGGTCAATAACAACAGAAATATCAACACACCTAATAAATGGTGTTTCCCATGGGGTGGCAGTAATTTCTCTATCAAGAAGGTCTACGACCAGATTATCAAAGCACCTGAGGCTCCTAGCCCTTATAAATGGTTATGGAAATCACCATGTTTACCAAAGCATCAATTTTTCTTCTGGCTCATGATGCAGGATAGGCTAAATACAAGAGACCTTCTACAAAGAAAGAATTATCATATAGATGACTACACTTGTGTCCTATGTGAGGAAAACATTAAGGAAATAGTTGATCACCTCTTTTTTGAATGTGACTTCAGTAGGAATTTTTGGTGGACTATTGGTGAGGAATGGAACATGGATCTTGAACTAATTGACAGAATACTAGATACAAGAGGCAGATCTACCAATCATTATTTCAAAATTTCTATGATGGCTGGTTGCTAGAGTATCTGGTGTCACAGAAACCAGATTATATTTGATAATGAGAAGAGAAGCACAGAACAATGTTATGCTATATATAAACTCTCCATTCAGGACATTAGACATAGGGTTAAGCCTAGCTTAGTTCAGGGTATGACAACAGGGTTGGACACTTTGTAATCAACCTGTTTTTCTTTTCCTTAAGCATTTCAATGCTCTCCGCTCTGTAATTTTTGTCTGTTATATATGAAAATGACAAAGTGGGGGACTTCCCCACTCTAAAATAAATGATTATAACCCTGCTTGGAAGAAGAACTATAATCCTAATTTCCAGAAACATTATTCTAGTCCTGCAGGTAACTCTAATAATAATATGGGAGCAAGTAATGGTAGTCTCCAAGAAACTCTTAAGTATTTTATGGACTCACTAAATGAGCAAAATAATATCCTAGTAAAGATAATGGAGAACCATGATAATATGCTTGGGAAATTGTCTAACCAAGGTGTATGTTTGAGGCATGATTTGCAGGCCCTCCAAGAAAAAACAAGGATTTTTTAGGCATAGCTAGGTAAGATAACCGAGATTTAAACTCTCATTCTAGCTAAATTTATAGGTAAAGCTGAGCCCAATCTAGTTGAAGACCTCAAGATGATAAGAATCCAAAGGTAGGAGACTGAAGAACTTGACTATAGTAATGCCCCTTGACCAAATTACACGGTTGAAGATCTTGTGAAAAGGATGAATATCAAGATTCCCGTAAGTGAAGGAAATGAGGAAGCCATGTACCAACACTTTGTTAATCAGGTAGCAATAAAGGTACGTGAGCTTGAGGAAGAATATAAGAAAATTTCCGAAAAAGTACCTGTTAAGATTGATGATATATTTGAGCCTACTATTAAGATTAAAATTGGGACTAATGAGATAGCCGCACTTTGTGATTTAGGTGCAAGTGTTTCAACAATTACAAAAGTCTTTCTAATAAGTTAAATCTTGGCTCTTTTGAAATCACCGAGTTAAAATTACATCTAGCAAATTCTACCTACAAACACGCAGTAGGAATTAAAGAGAATACTTTAGTATACATTAAAGGTTGTCCTGCTCTTATTGATTTTTTTATTGTTGACATGCTTGAAGATGCTACTGCTCCTACCATATTAGGCCGTCCTTTCTTAAGAACTATTAAGGATTTGATTAATCTGCATGAAGGGAACATGAAGCTTCAATTGCCTTTGTGGGATCCTTTTGTTATTCATTTTCCCAAGAAGAAGAAAGCGAAGCATGATGATAAGGAGGCCATCATTTTGAAGGCCAACTATTTTGGAGTGGGTGTTCCACTCATCTGGCCTAAGTGAGCAACATCATGGTCAATCTATTTGACTATAAAAGAGCGCTTCATGGGAGGAAACCCATGTGAAATAAAGGTTTGAGTAAAGTTTTTAAGTTTTAGTTTAAGTTTCATGTTGAATAAAGAGTGCTAGAAAACTCTAGTTGAGGAGGAGAAGTACGGTGGTACTAAAATCCTGCTTTATACATGCTATTGTTGGTCGACAATTTAGACTGTCATTTTTTGTCAAAACATGGTGTTTTGCTAAGTTTCAGGTTAAGAAAGAATTCTCGAAGAAACAATTTTTTTTGACGACTACAGTACCTTTAACGACCAACTATATGGCGGGAATAAAAATTCCAGCTGTATAGTTCCGGCCGTATAGATATCTATGCCATTGTCAAAATTTTCTTTTCCAGATACAGAAGGTTTAAAGACCAACTATATGGTGGGGATAACAATCTCTGAAATATAGTTCCGGCCGTATAGATATCGCTGCCAAGAAGAAACCCTAAAATTTTGCCGTCAGACCAACTATACGGCGAGAACAGATGTTCCGGCCTATATTTGCGACCGTATAGTTTTGTTCGACTACATAAATGCCACTAGAAGGTACCCCCAACACCAAAACTTAAATCCTTTTTCTCTCTTCTACCTCCAAACTCTCTCAAAACCTAAAGGGATCTTCATCTCTACTCAATTTCGTTCGATTTCCTCGCACACAAGTGATCTACAGTATGCTTGTTCTCCGATCCGCCAATTACTATTTGCAAATTCATCTTTGATCTGTTGTCATTATCAATCTAGGGTGAGACCTACTATGAACTAATCGCCATGTTTCTCTTGCCTAGATTATTATTTTGAGGAGATTCTTTAGTGTGATATGATGAGGAATATGTTATGCTTATTATTGTTGGATCAATTTTTTTTATTTTTTGTCTTTCTTATTATTTTAGAATTTGAACACAAGGAGACAAAAGCGTGCTCGTGCCGCTGCGAGTTCCTCTCAGGCTGCTCCTGTAGCTCAGAACCGCATGGGGATACGGTTCAGGAATGAGCTCCAACATGATCACTTCGACATGATCAATAACCGAGAAGTGAAGAAAACCAAGTGGGCTTGTCCCGTTATATTGAATCAACTCGGCACGAAATGATTTTACAACACTCAATGAAGAGGACATCTTGGTCTTGGTAAAAGCTCCTTTCAGCAACAACTTGTCACTCAACTTGGGCACAATTCTTGTGCGCTACTTGGATCACCAATCCTCCCAAAGCCAAGGGACAATCACATATGGAGGCATCATCACCTTGCTTGCCATTTCCTTGGGCATCAACCTAGGTGAGTTGCAACCATTGCTAGGTGATCGACGTGTTGGTTTCTCTACTTTAAAAGCTTATGGAATGCTCACTAGGAGAGGTGGTGTTCATTACTTGCATATTGTAGGAGCTGGGCATCTCTACCCTGCTCCTTTGCCTAATGGTATTTTCTCTATCGAGGAG
The DNA here is from genome assembly GCA_023614405.1 of Avena insularis. Classification (NCBI taxonomy): domain Eukaryota; kingdom Viridiplantae; phylum Streptophyta; class Magnoliopsida; order Poales; family Poaceae; genus Avena; species Avena insularis. The sequence continues at coordinate 193,620,225 of CM042695.1, read as the reverse complement.
GGACATTTCCTATATGATGTGCAGGTTGAACATCACAAACCCGAGGAGGATATTCTAGATGAGGATGAGGACCAACAAGAGGAGCAAGAAGTTCCTTATCAAGAGGAGCAACCACCAAACCGGTTCGCTACATATCAAGATTTCCAAGAACTTGGAGGAACTATTGAGGGGATGCATAATGTTGCCCTGAACCTCCAAGAAACCACAAGTAATTTATCAACTCAATTTGCGCACTAGAGTTACAACTTTTTCCTGCCACCTCAATGATTTGAAGGGCTTGCAAAAGCCTAAGCTTGGGGAAGTTTCCTCATTATATTTATTTGGCATTCATTTGCTTTATTTTATTTCGAGGTTATGCTTTTAATTTGAGTTTATAAGCACTTGTGTTAGTTTCCACAACACTTTATCTTTAGTTATTTTATTTGTTTTCAAGATTTTCAAGCCGAGCTTTGCCGCCAATTTTCTATTCTTTAATTCCCTCTCTAAAAAACAACACAAATATTTTTCCATTTATCTTTGTTTCCCCTTTTTATTTTCTCCTTATGGATCTCACATATTAGCAGGAGAGTGATTGACTTCAAGTTTCCAAGAAACAAATCAAAAGGGAAGAGAGAAGTGGAACCAATCATGAGAGGTATGCCTTATGACTCCCCACTTTTGTAGTTTGAGAAACCCATGCTATTTAGTAGTAAATGTTAAGATATTATATTGGTGGAGTGTGTCTTTGTAATGGAGTAATTTTTTTTTCATGGGTATTTAGTTGAGTACATTTTGTTCCATCTCTTTTAGTTAACCAAGTCATCCCTAAAAATTTGCTAAACAATTGTAATAAGAAAAAGTCTCACAATTTAAGGCTTGGGTGTTGTAGTGTTTAGTCTCGAAAGCTTACTCTCGTGTAGCTGTGTTCATGATGGAATCACTCCTCTGGCTGATATGAGTAATCATTATGCAAAAGGAACAAAAACCAAAGTGATGCCACGGTTGTCCATCACAACCCGATAAACTAATTAATTTTTTTGGCATGCTCTCAATTACTTAAGAACTAAAATTCTTCAAGGACAATGAATAGAAAAGTAGTGTTTGAAAAGTATTGACTTATTGATGTTGGAGAATTGAGATACTTTAATGTATATGCTTTTCATGACAAACTCTCACACTCAATTTTACATGATTATACTTTATTGTTCAAAGGCGAGCTTGTGAGTTCCTTTTTTATTTTGGTTTTCTTGCTCGAGGACGATCAAGTTTAAGCTTGGGGAGGTTGATGGATGTGAAATATAGCCATCCATGTCCACATTTAAACTAGATATTTTACATATTTTTGAGGAAATATCTCTCTAAATCCGACCACTAATGCCTAATGATCAAAGGGGTATGCAATCCTGTCTTTCTATTTTTCCCTACGCAGATAATGACGTTTGATGATGGGAATCACAACATTAAAGTCAAATATACGAGATTTCCAACAACCCAAAGAAACCAGGAGTCGTGAAGTGGAGGCAAAACCTTTAACAACCAACTATATGGCAGGAATAAAATTCTGACCATATAGTTTCGGCTGTATAGTTTCCACCGACACCGCTAGGTCAAACAGAACATCTTTTGTGAAGGGAACCCTATATAAAGAGGCCTCGAGCAACGAGAAAAAGCTTTCTCTTCTTCCCCTACATCCCAGACTACACCAAGCCATAAGAAACCAAAACACCGGAGGGATAGATCTAGATCTAATCTCCAAACCCTTCTCTTCCCCCATAGCCATATTCCTCCACTTGTAATAGTAGATCTCATCTCCAATTGGTGACATTGTAAGACTATTATTATCAATCTCATGATTTCCATTAGAATGTTTTTGATTGTTGATTTTATATAAATGTGTGAGTAATTCTCCTTGGGCTATGGGCTTCAGCCTAGCCATGTAGCTTTTGTGCATGTTATTTATCATAGATGGGATCATGTATTAGTTTGTATGACATCATGATTATTGTACCCTCTCTTGCCTCAATCTAAGTATTTGTCAGGTACCCAAGACCCCAAGGATTGATCCAGGTATAGGGAGTGTGAGTAATGACTAATCTGCAGGATGGGAACCCCAGTGACAAAAAGGGTAGTACGACTGTATGCGAGGGATTTACTTGGGATTAACGGTGACATCACTATGCATATCATTAGTTCTCTTTCTTCTATAGATGAGACTAGTAGGTTATTTCTACAAGCGGTTGCGTAGGCAATAACAATTATGGATGCACTTACCACATATAATTATCCCTCTCTAACAATTACATGCATACTTTATTATTATCTTTTATTCCTATCAGATGTTTTGCATAGCTACAGGTGAAACCGAAAGCCCCAAACCCTCTCTCTCTCTGTAACATCCTTAATTTCATCAAATTAAAAACCATGTTATTTCATTCATAACATCATGGAATTTCATCTTGCACAAAATTTTTCAAAACAAAAACCCTAATAAAACCATATTTGAACCCCTTCTTATATTATATATGGGGCATGGTTTTATTTTATTTTATGACCTCAAAATGATTTTGAGTGAATAGATGTGTTTGACACACATTTTAGCACTAGGGTCACCTCACAAAATATTGGTGAAAGTTTGAATTCATTTGGATTTGAATAAGCCATTCAAATATCAATTGAAAATTCAAAGCAGAAAATAAAAAGCAAAAGAAGGAAAAAAATAAATCCAGCCAGCCCTGGCAGCCCACTAAGCCCACCCGGGGAACCTCTCTCTCTCTCTCTCTCACCCTCCCCCTCACTGACAACTGGACCCCGCATCCATGTCACTCCTTCTTCCCCAAATCCCGCGCGACGAACGCGTCGCTGGCTGTTTCCTCCCCCTTCACTACCGATGAATTCGCGTGTTGATTCCCATTGATTCTTCAAGTAATTCCCCTCCCCGTCGCGTCTACTTAATCCCCTCTCCCTCCGCAGCATTTCCCCCCACTCACTCCTCTCTGAGCGCTGCCAGGCTACCCTAATTTTCTCTCGCACCACCATAGCACCGAGCAGCTCCGGCGAGCTATCGCGGTAAGCCTCGTGCTCCCCTCTGCCTCTGGTTCACACGAGTGAGCTCGTTTCATTCTTGCACATCCCCGGACACTTGCCATTTGCCTCCTCTTTCACTAGAGTGCCGTCTTCGTCTCTGACCGTGAGCATCTGTCGCACAACCGAACTTCAGCGAGCCATTCCGGTGAGCACTGTGTTCGCCTCTGCCTCTAATTCAGAGAGCACGTTCGCCTGCTTCTTATGCATCCTTTAATGCCTGTAGTCTGCCCAATTGCGCCCAGGTTGTCGCCCCATTGTCGTCTGTGAGGAACCGAAGCGTGGCCGAACTCCGATGAGCGTCTGAGCCCGTGTCCGTGCGCCCCCGCCCCATCCGCATCCACGATGAGCATCCCCACTTCCCCGCGAGTTCGGTAAGCACCAGCACACCCCCTACCCCTCTGTCCTCGCTGGCATGTCACCGCCAGTGGCGTTGCCGACGCTAGAGCCATTTGCGCCTCCCGCGTTTGGTGTGTGCAGTAGGATTCGCTGGATCTAGATCCAGCGGTTGAGATTAGATTTTAACACGAACGGGTAGGTTTAGATCTGAGCCACTGGATTCCCTTTAGATCTAACGGTGCGGAAGCGTGATTCAGCATGAACCAGTACGCGCCAATCAGACGCTGCTGGCTGGCTTGGTTTTTGTTTTAAAATCTTGATTTTCATGTATTAGTTATTCAAACTTGTAAATTCAATAAATTTTATTATGTTTATCCAAAAATTACAAATTTTTATCAATGGATTCAGAAAAATGAGCTCTTTGCATCTATGGCCTTGGTTTGGTCATTTGCTTCTGTAAAATTAGGATTTTATGCAGAAGCATTTGTAGGCTTATTTGGCTATAAAAATTATTTTAAAGTAAATTTTGGTTTATTTAGACTTTAGAAAGTATTCTTTGTATTTAGTACTGAAAATATTGATTTGAATAGTGTGTCAAATCATCATATTGCATTTTGCATGCATTCATAACTAGTTTTTGTTTGTATATTGAATTGAATATTGTTGTATGAATTTGTTGTGTAGATTTGGTGGGATTTGGAGAGTGTGATTATGAGGATTTGTTGTGTAGATTTGGTGATATTTTGAGTAGGATTTGCATGGTGATTTTTCTAAGTATATGCTATGCTATGGTAAATCCTATAGATATTGTCTTAGTAGTTTTTCTCTAAGTTAAGAGACATGTTATGCTAGTATGCTTAGCCTAGCTAGTAGAAACCAAGGGTGGAATATTCATGTTATGATACTATGCAAAGTTGATGCCTATGTCTTTGATTAAGAAAACAACATGTTAATGAATCACCTGGGTGGAATGGGAAGATTGGTTTGTGTTGAGTGGTTACACAAGGCCCATGTCTATGGTTTACCTTGTCTATCACACTTGTGGATGGCCACCCAGGAACAAAGAGATTCGAGATGTTTAGTGTTGAGAAGCTTCTAGTGCAACCACATGGCATATGGGCTCTGCCTTGACCAACTAGGTTGCAAGAACTCATCCAGATGGATAGTTGGTGGTAGGGATGATAGGATGGAATGCGTCCATGGTGGTATGAAGGAATGCTTATGAAAAGTCTTGTCTCGATGCATGTCGAGTCTTGTAGGGAAAGTGCACCACCTCTCTAGAGGGTAAACCATAAGTACTTAGCCGTGTCCCCAGTAATGGACATTTTGAGCATCAAAGACATTGAAATGATCAAGGATCTCCTCATCCCAATTTCTCTATGTTAAAACTTGTGGTTGAACAAGGGTAAAGGTTCACCAATGTCTATTGGTGGTTCCTTGGGTGTTTTTGATAAACAAAAACTTAGTGTTGTCAACTAATAAGAAAACCTTATTTTGAGCAAAGCCATCCTGAGCTACACTTAGCCAAATTCATATAGTTATTAGATGTTACTATACTACTATGGTACCACTTGCCAATACAATTCCAAATGTATTGACTCTCTATGGTTGGAACTTATTATGTTGCAGGTTACTTTGATGGTTACGAGGGTTATGAGTCTACACTCAACATGTTTGCCTGTGGCACATGAAGATGAAGACTTTATTTATCTACTTTGTGTTGAGAACTCTATGTATTAGCCTTGGGTTAATGAGTTGTAAGAACTATTGTATCTCTGGATATTATGATGTAATAATGACCTTTGTATCTGTGTACTTCATCTTAAACTGTGGATGCTAGCATTTCGATCCAGGGACTAGCATTGCAAACACATGGGCCTTTACCTTAAGGGGTGAGGTCTTATAGATGGTATTAGAGCACTGTGTTGCCTATAGTATTATGACCCTAAGATGGATTAGACTAAGGAAACCACTAGGAAAAATGCAACCCTTTGCAAATTCCACACTTGTCTCTTTTCATCTCGTAAACCTCTCCTAATCTTCTTTCTCTTCTCTATTTGTAGATGGCCGCCATCAACGAAGCCGTCAGGAAGGGACCACTCATGAACATGACCTTAGAATGTGAGACAGAGTTTCCCAAGGCACTCAAAAACCTCATGGTTAGCTTGGGAATACATGGTGAAGCCGTGTACATGGGATTTCCCGTGATGGATGAAGGATAAGAATATTGGTGGATACAACTCCACTTTTATAAAAACAAGGAGGACAACCACAAAGAGTCGGGATTCTGCATGGTCACCAACTCTGAAATGCACATGTCATTCTTTGACTCTGCAAGGAATGCAGCTTGGAATGCTATCAAGGAGCTTAGAGAAAGACTCAAGTGTAGAATGCTCAACACTCAAAATGACATTAGAGAGGAGAAGAAGTATACCCAAGACTTAGAGACCGCCATTAAACATCTAAGGGAGGACATCATAGACTTAGCATATGAGTGAGAGTTGTGACGTACTCCAATAGTTGGACCACCACACTTGTCGTTTTCTCGCGTTAATAATTTTGATCATACCAACCTATATGGTATGGAATTTTTTTGTCTAAGTTATGTTTTAACCTTGGTGCCTGTGATTGAATATTGTATGCCATGACTTGCGTATTTTATTGTTGAATGTATGCTTTTGGATTTTGTTTCACTACTTTATGTTTTCTCTTTACTTGTGTTGTTTATAATTTTCTCTATCCTATGCAATATATGCCTAGCTTTGTTCTCAGCACCGCCGAGGAGTTCAAGGGAACTCGTTTTGGATGCCGTATCATGGAGATCATAAGTGTGCTCAATCATCCCCTCCCCAACATTAAGGGACTTCAGCTTAGGATGTTCGAGAGGAAGGATCTGTAGGGATTTAGAGTCTCGCAGCCAGGACGCCAGTCATAGCCACCCACCGAGGAGATTGCTTTCAAGATACTCCATGAAGACAAGGAGAAGGGACTCAATGTCGCCATGCAGGAGCTACTTGGACGCCTCTGTGGATGTCACTCCACTGAGCTTAGGGGCCTCTACTTCCACCCATTTGGGAGACGTGACGAGGAGGGAGAGGCTATACTGTATGACGAGGCCACTAGGGAGACTATTGATCCAGTGCGTCTCTATCTTCAGGACCTACAGAGCCTTCTTAGGAACCTCGATACTGATAGGACCAACGTCATGCTTAGCAATGACGAGTTACGCGTCCAGTTTAGGGAGAAGGACAAGGCCTTCGAGGAGCAGGAGGAGAGCATCAAGAAGATGGAGGATAGGTTCGAGAAGCAAGAAAAGAGGTTCAAGAACCAAGAAAATAGAGTGTAGGACAGGAACAAGAAGTTCAATGAGATGAAGGTCGAGATGGACCTCAAGGATCTTGAGCTAGAGACACAACATGAGGTGATTGAGAGGCTGCGTTCACAGAAGAGAGAGATTCAGGCAAAGGTCGATGCTTTGACCACCAGCGTGGAGGAGAACAAGCCAGGAATCAAAGCAGCAGGACTTACTCTAGTGGACGAGTAAGTCGATATGGAGGAGTAGTGTTGACTACTTGGCTATCTATAAATTTATCATATTTTTATTCATCGAGTCGCATTGATCATCCAACATGTGGATGACTATGCTAGTGTGTTTGCTTTACAAAACTGTTGTTCGTGTTGTTTAAACTCTAAGTTATTATGCTTGCTTATTGTGATTGATATTATGTATTGTATTGTGCATGTTAGTATCTATGGGGTATTTATCCTTTCTTATCCTTATTGAAACCACATATGCCTCCCCGCCGTACCAATCCCAACAATAACAACAATGGCAATGAGATGCAATAGTTGATGACAGCCCAGACCCAGTTGATGCAAATGATGACTCGGTTCATGGCGAATCAGAACCAGAACCAGAACCAAAACAACAACAACAACAACAACAACAATAATCAAAACAACCCACCAGCTTTTTATATGCTCACAAGGTTTTTGAGATTGAGGCCTGCTAAGTTCTCCAGAACCACTGATCCTATGGTAGCAAATGATTGGCTATGTTCTGTGAACAAGGACTTAGTTACAGTTGGTTGCACTGATGAGGAGAAAGTCATATTTGTAACACACCTGTTGGAAGGACCAGCAGCTACTTGGTGGGATAATTTCCAAATCACTGCTCCTATTGAAGAAGTGACTTGGGCAATGTTTGAAGATGGATTCCGCACTGCTCATATCTCTTTAGGAGTGATGAGTTTGAAGAAGGAGTTTCACAACCTTAAGCAACACCACCGCAGTGTTGCAGAATATATTGAGGAGTTCAACAATCTGGCACGCTATGTACCAGATGATGTTGACACTGATGAAAAAAGGAAGGAAAAGTTCCTTGAAGGGCTGAATGATGAGATGTGCATGCAACTATCTGTTGCATATGTTCTAACTTATCAATCTCTGTGTGACAAAGCCACCTTCTTGGAAATCAAGATGAAGCAAGCGGAGAATAGGAAGAGGAAGCACCATTTTGATAAGCACGGATCTGGATCATCTCACAAGCGTTCCCATGGTGAAGGTAGTGGAGGTTTTGGATCCCACAAACACGGGAGTCATAACAACCACCACAACAGTAACCGTCACCACGATAGTAATAAACATCATGGGCACAACAATGGTGATTACCACAACAACAAGAGTGGACACAAGAGTCACCATGGTGGAAATGGCAATGGTAATCAGCCAGCTAAGAGGGACATCAGTCAGGTTGAATGTTTCAAGTGCAATAAAACTGGGTAGTATGCAAATGAATGCCCAAAAAAGAAGACTGATGGAGCCAACAAGCCAAACCCTTTTTAGAAGGGTCATGTGAACCACATCAGTGTGGAGGAAATCCATGAGGAGTCTGATGCTGTGGATGGTAAGTTCAAGATTAATTCCTTTCCAGGACTTGTCCTTTTTGATACCGGCGCATCACATTCATTCATTTCAAGAGCATTTGTAGACAAAAATAGACTCCCAACTGAAACAATTGGATGTCCTATTAAAGTAAGCTCCCTAGGTGGAGAGATGATAGTAAATTTTGGATGTCATGATCTAGTAATAGAGTTTGGGAAATACAAATTTCCAGTTAGTCTGATAATCCTAGATTCCCAAGGATTGGATGTAATTTTGGGCATGGATTGGATGATTAGATATGAGGGAGTAATAGATTGTGCCAATCGTACTATTACACTCACAACCCCGGAAAAGAAAAGGATTAGGTTCAAGTCTAACTTTGAACCCAAAGGGAGTAAGCTAAATTCTCTAAAGGGGGTTAGCATAGACAGTTTACCGGTAGTGAAGGAGTACCCGGATGTGTTTCTGGAGAAATTACCGGGAATGCCACCAGATAAAGATGTGGATTTTTTGATTGACGTACTACCAAGATCTTGACCAATAGAAAAGAGACCCTACAAGATGTCAGTTGATGAGCTGAAAGAACTCAAGAAACAGCTTGGAGAACAGTTGCACAAAGGATTTATCCAACCAAGTTCTTTGTCTTGGGGTGCACCAGTTATGTTTGTTGAGAAGAAGGACATAAGTTAAAGGCTATGCATAGATTATCGATCACTCAATCAAGTGACTATAAAGAACAAGTACCTTTTACCTAGAATCAACGATCTCTTTGTTCAGCTAGAAGGTGCTCGTGTGTTCTCAAAAATTGATCCCGATCAGGATACTTTGAGCTAAAGATTAGAGAACAAGACATACCTAAGACTGCTTTAACCACTAGGTATGGATTGCATGAGTATACAGTGATTCCATTTGGACTAAAAAATGCACCAGCTTATTTCATGAACATGATGAACAAGGTGTTCATGGAGTTTCTTGACAAGTTTGTCGTGGTATTCATCAATGACATATTGATCTATTCCAAGAGCATGAAGAATATTTGCGTTCGATCCTTGAGAAACTCAGGTTACACAAGTTGTATGCCAAATTTAGTAAGTGTGAGTTTTTGTTGAATGAAGTTGGATTTCTTGGACATATTGTGTCTGGAGATGGTATAGCTGTCGATTCCATGAAGGTGTCAGTTGTCACTGAGTGGGAATCTCCCAAGTTAGTTAAAGAAGTCTGTAGTTTCCTAGGCTTGGAAGGATACTATAGAAGGTTCATCGAGAATTTCTCGAAACTGGCTAAGACAATGAAGGAGTTACTTAAGAAAGATAAGAAGTTTCAGTGGACTGAAGGATGTGAAACCAGTTTTCAAGAGTTGAAGAAAAGACTAGTGTCAGCACCGGTCCTATGTCTGCCCGATTTAGAGAAAGACTTTCAGCTCTATTGCGATGCATCTCACCAAGGATTGGGTGGAGTATTTAGAGAAAGGTTGTGGCTTATGCCTCGAGATAACTCAAGACTCATGAAGTATATTATCCTACACATGACTTAGAGTTAGCCTCTGTTGTCCATGCACTAAAAACATGGATACACTATCTTTTGGGAAAGCGTTGTGAAGTATTCACAGATCACATGATCTTGAAATATATTTTCACCCAGAAAGAGCTCAACATGAGACAAAGAAGGTGGCTAAGGATTACGACTTGAGTTTGCAATACCATCCTGGTAAAGCAAATGTTGTGCTAATGCATTAAGCCGCAAAGTTTATGTGAATGGCCTCACAAAAGGGGAATTGCCAGATGATTTGTGTGCCCAATTTAAAGAGCTAAGATTGGAGATAGTTCCCGAATGGTATCTCATGTCTTTGGAAGTTCAACCAACACTGTTGGATAAAATCAAAGAAGCCTAGAAGTTGGACAAGGAAATAGAGGAGATCAAGAGTAAAATTAGTAAAGGAAAGGCGAAAGGATTCCATGAAGATGAACATGAAACTTTATGGTATGGAAAGCGTATCTCCATTCCACAAGATCCGGAGCTTCGGAAATTGATTCTGCAAAAAGCACACAATTCACCATATTCTATTCATCCAGGTAACACCAAAATGTACATGGATGTGAAGGAAAGATTTTGGTGGAACAATCTAAAGAAAGATATTGCAGAGCACATTTCTTTGTGTGACGTGTGTAGTAGAGTGAAGGCGGAACATCAGAAACCAGCAGGGTTATTGCAACCACTACGTATACCTGATTAGAAGTGGGATAAAATTGGTATGGACTTTATCACCGGACTGCCAAGAACCAGATCTGGATACGATTCTATATGGGTTGTAGTGGATCACCTAACTAAAGTGGCTCATTTCATACCCGTGAAGACTACTTATACAAGTGCTAAATTGTCTAAGATCTAAATGAATAGAATTGTATGTTTACATGGAGTACCTAAGAGCATTGTATCTGATAGAGGAACTCAGTTCACTTTGCATTTTTGGCGACAAGAGCATGAATCATTGGGAACAAGTCTAGAATTCAGCACAACATTTCATCCTCAGAACGATGGACAGACAGAAAGAACCAATCAAATTTTGGAAGATATGTTGAGAGCTTGTGCACTAGACTATGGATCTTGTTGGGATGAAAGTCTACCATACGGAGAATGCTCTTACAACAACAGCTATCAAGCAAGCATAGAGATGGCTCCGTTTGAATTCCTTTATGGAAGGAAGTGTACTAAGCCATTACTATGGAATGGAGTAGGAGAAAGAAATTCATTCGGACCAGAACTGATCAAAGAAGCTGAAGAGAAAATCAGAATGGTAAAGGACAGATTGAAGATAGCCCAATCCTGACAAAAGAGCAATGCAGATCCAAAGCATAGGGAAGTCACCAATGAGGTAGGTGATAGCGCCTATCTTAGAATCTCACCACTTCGTGGTGTGAAGAGATTTGGAGTTAAAGGGAAATTGGCACCTCGTTATGTAGGACCATTCAAGATTTTGAGCCGCAAAGGAGAAGTGGCCTATGAGTTAGAACTACCAGAATCACTGTGAGCAGTTCACAATGTGTTTCATGTGAGTCGGTTGAAAAAGTGTCATCCAGAGATGGAAGAAAGTTCATTAAGATACACTATACCCTTGGAAGAGGTTCAGTTGGAGAGTGATCTCACTTATGAAGAGAAACCTATCAAGATTCTCGAGACAGCACAAAGAGTTACTCGTACTAAGATAATCAAATTCTGCAAAGTACAGTGGAATCATCATATCAAGGAAGAAGCAACTTGGGAAAGAGAGGATGAGCTTCAAAAAGATCACCCTCACCTATTTGCTAGCCAATCCGAACCTCGAGGGCGAGATTCCCAAATTTCATCAAATTCAAAACCATGTTATTGCATTCATAACATCATGGCATTTCACCTTGCACAAAATTTTTCAAAACAAAAACCCTAATAAAAGCATATTTAAACCCCTTCTTATATTATATATATGGGGCATGGTTTTATTTTATTTTATGACCTCAAAATGATTTTGAGTGAATAGATGTGTTTGACACACATTTTAGCACTAGGGTCACCTCATAAAAAAATGGTGAAAGTTTGAATTAATTTGGATTTGAATAAGACATTCAAATATCAATTGAAAATTCAAAATAGAAAAGAAAAAGCAAAAGAAGGAAAAAACAAACCCAGCCAGCCATTTTGGCTTGCGGCAGCCCACTAAGCCCACCCGGGGAACCTCTCTCTCTCTCTCACCCACGCGTGCACCCTCCCCCTCACTAACAACTAGACCCCGCAGCCACGTCACTCCTTCTTCCCCAAATCCCGCGTGGCGAACACGCCGCTAGCTGTTTCCTCCCCCTTCACTGCCAATGAATTCGCGTGCTGATTCCCATTGATTCATCGAGTAATTACCCTCCCCTCCGCGGCTACTTAATGCCCTCTCCCTCTGCAGCATTTACCCCCACTCACTCCTCTCTGAGCGTCGCCAGGCTACCCTAATTTCCTCTCGCACCGCCGCAGCTCCGAGCAGCTCCGGCGAGCTATCGAGGTAAGCGTCATGCACACCTCTGGCTCTGGTTCTTGTGCATCCCCTAACACTTGCCATTTGCCTCCTCTTGCACCAGAGCGTCGTTTTCGTCTCCGACCGTGAGCATTTGTCGCACAGCCGAACTTTGGTGAGCCATTTCAGTGAGCACCGTGTTCGCCTCTGCCTCTAATTCAGACGAGCACGTGTGCCTGCTTCTTTCGCATCCTATAATGCTTGTAGTCTTTCCAATTGCGCCCCGGGTCATTGCTCCCGTCGTTGTCTGTGAGCAACCAAAGAGCGCCCGAATTCCGACGAGCGTCTGAGCCCGTGTCTCTACGCCCCCGCCCCAACCACATCCACATTGAGCATCCCCATGTGCCACCGAGTTCGGTAAGCACCAGCACACCCCCTACCCCTCTATCCTCACCGGCGTGTCATCGGCAAAGTTGCGCCGGCCGCCAGCCATTTGCGCCGCTGCCGCTTGGTCTCAGATCCGCTGGATCTAGATCTAGATCCAGCGGTTGAGATTAGATTTTAACGCGAAAAGGTAAGTTTAGATCTGAGCCGCTGGATTCCCTTTTGATATAACAATGCGGAAGCGTGATCCAGCGCAAACCGATACTCGCCAATCAGACGCTGCCGTGTGGCCTGGTTTTTGTTTTAAAATCTAGATTTTCATCTATTAGTTATTCAAACTTGTAAATTGAATAACTTTTGTTCTGTTTATCCAAAAATTGCAAATTGTATATCAATGGATTCATAAAAATGAGCTCTTTGCATATGTGGCCTTGGTTTCGCCATTTGCTTCTGTAAAATTATGATTTTATGCAGAAGCATTTGTAGGCTTATTTTGGCTATAAAAATTATTTAGAACATTATTTTAAAGTAAATTTTGGTTTATTTAGACTTTAGAAAGTATGCTTTGTATTCAGTACTGAAAAGTTTGATTTTAAAAGTGTGGCAAATCATCATGTTGCATTTTTCATTCATTCATAACTAATTTTTGTTTAAATATTGAATTGAATATTGTTGTATGAATTTGTTGTGTAGATTTGGTGGAATTTGGAGAGTGTGATTGTGAGGATTGTATCTATTCCCCTAACTACCAAGGCAAGTGATGCTTAATCTTTTGTCCTATTATTTTATCTATGCACTAGTGATATTTTGAGTAGGATTTGCATGGTGATTTTCTAAGTATATGCTATACTATGGTAAATCCTATAGATATTGTCTTAGTATTTTTCCCTAATTTAAGAGACATGTTATGCTAGTATGCTTAGCCTAGATAGTAGAAACCAAGGGTGGAATATTCATGTTATGATACTATGCAAAGTTGATGCCTATGTTTTTGATTAATAAAACAACATGTTAATGAATCACCTGGGTGGAATGGGAAGTTTGGTTTGTGTTAAGTGGTTACACAAGGCCCATGTATATGGTTTACCTTGTGTGTAACACTTGTGGATGGCCACCCAGGAACAAAGAGATTCGAGATGTTTAGTGTTGAGAAGCTTCTAGTGCAACCACATCGCATATGGGCTCTGCCTTGACCAACTAGGTTGCAAGAACTCATCCAGATGGACAATTGGTGGTAGGGTTGATAGGATGGAACACATCCATGGTGGTCTGAAGGAATGCTTCTGAAAAGTCTTATCTCGATGCATGTCGAGTATTGTGGCGAAAGTGTACCACCTCTCGTGAGGGTAAAACCTAAGTACTTACCCGTGTCCCTAGTAACAGATATTTTGAGCATCAAAGACATTGAAATGATGAAGGATCTCCTCATCCCAATTTATCTAAGTTAAAACTTTTGGTTGAACAAGGGTAAAGGTTCACCAATGTCTATTGGTGGTTCCTTGGGTGTTTTTGACAAACAAAAACTTAGTGTTTTCAACTAATAAGAAAATCTTATTTTGAGCAAAGCCAGCCTGAGCTACACTTAGCAAAATTCATATAGTTATTAGATGTTACCATACTACTATGGTATCACTTGCCAATACAATTCCAAATGTATTGACCCTCTGTGGCTGTAACTTATTATGTTGCAGGTTACTGTGATGGTAACTAGGGTTATGAGTCTACACTCAACATGTTTGCCTGTGGCACATGAAGATGAAGACTTTATTTATCTACTTTGTGTTGAGAACTCTATGTATTATCCTTGGGGTAATGATTTGTAAGAACTATTGTATCTCTGGATATTATGATGTAATAATGACCTTTGTATATGTGTACTTCATCTTAAACTATGGATGCTAGCATTTCGATCCAGGGACTAGCATTGCAATCACAGGGGCTTTTACCTTAAGGGATGAGGTCTTACACTCTCCATCATCAACAACAACAAAAGATCATAAACTCTTGGTTCGGTAAAACACAAAAAAAATTCTAAAACTCCCGAAGGTCCATTAAAGTAACCTTACTATGCTTTCTTCTTACCGAGGATTAGATAACCTAGGTATACTAGGGAAAAAGAGTTTTACTACATCTGTAATACGGATTGAAGGAATCATGACCTTACCCTCCTTCGGAAGCAAACTCGGAAGGAGGTCGGGCCACCTCGCGCGCGCTGTTGTATTTTCATCCTTGTCCGCGCCCGGGTGGCGGATCAAGGCTCTTATCGTAGCGTTCGTCCCATCCATTGGTACCTACACCATATCTTACGCTTAGTATCCTTAGGTTCATTATGCCAAGTCCATACATTTTTGGAGCACACACAATGCTCGCATCCTAGCGACGCCCATGTCGGCCAGGCCAAGCATCCGATGAGCCGCTGACCAGTGGGTCCTGGCCCACGCACTAAAACGCAATGCAAGGGACCCCTGATCCCATTATGCCGATAGTAATCTTCCTATCCATACAATGCCAAGTACATTGACCATAATTGCCGCACGCTTCTTCACTATAATTCACTCTACATATATTGAGAAGAAAGTCGCATAAAAAAGAATGCATGTATATAGTAAACGACATATAATAAGATGGTTAACTACATAGCTAGCTTATTGTTGGATATCATCATCAGGGGCATGTACATGTAGTAGATTATAGCTGCTTGATGAATGAGAAAGATATTTATATTTTCTCGTATTGCATGTCGTGCACATTCAAGAAGTTTATCCAGCCAGGTCCACTAAAAGATGTACTAATCATTAAGTTGGTGACTGTAACCACGTAACTCCCATCGACATCAGCATCTGACATCAAAGTGACCTCAAACATGACATCGTCAATGGTGTTTCTATGGAAATAGTCCAAGAAGTGTCGTCGCCAAGCGCAAGGGATTGACTGAGTAAAACAATAACAATACAACAAAGTCCATGGTTTATTTTCGATTCTATATAGACATCCATTGTATTGTATATTTCAGAGCACATACCGTTCTAGTCGCAAACCCGACAGGGAGCACTATGGGGAACTTCTTGTATAGGAACCTCCCCAATGGTTTAGCACAGTTGTTGCACACTTGATCCATTCTATATTTATGAAGAAAGAAGATGCATAGTAAACATAGTTATAAAGTAAGTAGCACAAACATAGTTATAAAGTAAGTAGCACAAAAAAATCACAAAGTCTAGCAAGATAAGTAATATATGACAAGTAGCTGATCCACTTATTTTCCTATCTAGATCAGGCGTCGTCATCATCGTCGGAAAAACCTAAGGAAGACATGTCAGCAGACGACGTGGGTGTGATGGTAAAGTCGCTGGGGCTGAATCCATAGTATGGGACCTAAGGGAGCGAAGTGGAGGATCCCGCGCAATTGAACCTAGAGGGACCCGCCTCCTAGACGAGTTGCTAGCGCTGAATGGCCGCCAAGACCTCATACTACTATGCCATCACCATAGGATCCTCGTGGAGTGTCTGGACCAAGGGGTCAAGAAGCTGTCTCTCAACCAGTCGGTGCTCCTGCTCCTCCGCCTTCGTGGCAACTCTCATATCCACAGGCCTATTCTAAATGGCCCTAGCTCGATGCTCGGGGAAGTTTAGGATCATCCTTGCCCCGAAGTGCTGGATTGCCATGCATTCGTAGGCATGTGCCGCCTCCTCGTGGGACCGCCATGTCCCAAGGTGGCGCCTACTCCCATTGACAGTGATCTTAGCCTCCCAAGTGGGGATCTTCGTCGGCTTCTTATATACACCACAGTACGTCGGCTCCCCCTACGCCATACTACTTAAAAGACAATAATCATTAGACATATAACAATTATTTGAGGAAACCTAAAAATGATACTAGAATGGGAGTTAGTAAAACCTTGCAAAGTGGGAGAAAATAAAGCTATGAGGGTAAACTTCATAATGAAGCCACTAAGTTCTCATAGTAGCACAACAACAATTCTCATAGCAGCAGAAGCCACTAAGTTGTTTAAACACAAAACATCCAGTATCAAATATGTTCTTAAATAAATAGTGGCCTTAGCCTTTGCATCATGGGAAGGAGACAATCTATAGTATAGTTGAGGCATCAGAATATCCAGATGAAAAGCTAACCCATCTACAATTTTTCATCAGCAATAGATCACATGGTGATGATATTGTTACTGGGCACACTCCTAGGAGATACCATAGTAGAAAATCACAACCATAGAAGGCATTAGTGTAGTAGAGGCCATTGTTGGCAGAGGCTAAGATGTCCAAGTCTTGTAGAACACACGGTTCTTTGCAAGCAAATCAACCACATATCTCTAAAACATTACCAAACCATCTATAAAAGCATCTATTTGATTATGAACCATATTAAGTAAACCCAAGTGGTTAGCTGATCATTATCAACTCAAGAACACACCATTAGAACTAAATTACAGCAAGGTTACATCTCTATAATTTTTTTATAGTATGTATACCTCAAGAATTCCATTCCTAGTCATAAAGAATTAGTAGATCATGCAAACACAATACAGTTTTTCAATATTTATTGAGGATAGAAAATAAGTAGCACCCAACTATGTGTTCACATATATATGGTGAATTGTTGATTTAACAAGCAACTTGGAAACAAACAAGTCAATTCGTACACATCACATATCTATAATAGGTTCTCAAACACATCTCATACAATCCTGTTTAAATCAACCAAAACATATTCCACTTAGTAAATATAGTATAACAAATACAGATTATTTATAAGGTGTCATTAAAGAAATTATTCTCAAACATACTTGCAACTAGCGCTTAAACATGAATGTTCAGTTGAATATTCAGAAACATATATGCTAGAAAATTATGTAGCCAGAGTCTAGCAAGAATTATGTTTGAAAACTCAATCTTTCAAGAACCCTACAAAGGATAACCATCCACTACCACTTACATGGACCAGATTAGGAAATTACTTAGGGAATAAAAATATAGAAATAAGAAAAATATAAAAGATTAGAGTCATGCGTACTCTTCTCATATCCTGCATGACTGTATTTGTAACAATAATTTTTTTATTGCAATATATCTCTAACGGATGAGACAGTACGCACTTAGTCTCTCACTAATTTCCGTGACCCCATGCATTTTCCTCCCTCCCACACGAATATCCATTGGAAACTGAAAGGTACAAAAATATCAGTCACATCTGCATTTAGCATATCCTATTTGTAATCTATACACACTTTCATACAGATACATCAAGCAACATATGGTGCAAAGATCCCATGGATCAATTCCCTTCCCCACTAAGAGAAGGCTAAGGCCATTGGCTGTCGATGTCCGACAAGAACCGGATGAACACCGTGCGTGACAATCCACCACCGTCCCAGGCCATGGCCGCAATCTCCTTGTGCGCCGCCACCCCCGCCCTGAACTGTGTGCCCTCCTTAGAATCCTTGGCCAGGCTCACCTTTCGCTCCACCTCGGCTGCCTCTACCAGACCTTGCTGTGATGCAACCATCTCCACGGCGATCTCCATCTCCCCCACCATGCGCATCTTGTTCAATTACTGCTCAGCGTACAACGACCAACATAGAATCGACACGCCAGCCGTGACTCCCTCAAGCATCGAGTTCCGCCTGCAGTGCATCGTGAAGACGCTAGTGGCCATGTGGCGGAGCACATCGGCCTACAGTACCCACTTATTGACCATGAGACCTCAAGCACTGGTGCGCAGCCACCGAGGGAGCTGGATTTGGCAGCGACCAACCCAGAGGAGAACAAAGAGAGGTGAGAGGGGGCTCACCACCAAGACGAGGATGGCGATGAGCGCGTGTAAATGACGGTGGGCGGACGACGACGAGATCCTCCACGGGCTTCTCCTCCAAGGCCTCGTCCACGTACAACTTGTTCCTCCACGGGGTGGTCCTCCACGAGCTGCTCCTCAGTGGACGCGAGACGACGAGGACGAGGGGGACACAGGACGACGATGGATGAGGGAGGGTTGAAAGGGGAGAAGGAGGGTATTTGGGGATTTTCATGGCGGTGTGGCGCGACGCTAGGGTTATATCGAGAGGGGATTGGGGATCAATTTTTCGGGAGGGGATTAGGGATTTTTCGGGAGGGTGAGACAGGTGGGACCTGCATCACATACCCCGGCGAATGGCCACATCCACCAGCGACAGCTGAGCACCCACTTACAGGTGAGATAGGGGCCCTGATAGGTGGGACCCGCATCACTTACCTCTGGCACAGGTGGGACCCGCTGAGCACCCACTTACAGGTGAGATAGGGACCTTGATAGGTGTGACATCCCCGGGATCAGGGCTAAACAAATCCCAGACCTCCGTTTGAAATAAGCTTAACCTTTAGCTCGAGAATATCTAGTGAAGAATCGGTAACACAGCAGTGACCCTACGACACAAAAATTATTACAACAAGTTCATAACTGAGCAGAGAACCAAATTATCACAAGCATAGGTCACTGACCACAAACATCAAACAAAAAGAAGGCAAATTATGCTATTAAGTTTAGCAAACTTAACAAATGGCCTAAGAGGCCTGAATCATAACGATGACGTCCTAGCCCATAGATTCCAAGCTCCCGACCGGGAACCCCAAGCTACACGTCAATGTCGATGTAGTACGAAACTCGTCTTTAGAGGAACACTTACACTGCCAAAAGTTTCAACAAAGCAAGGGTGAGTACATGGTGTACTCCGCAAGACTTATGGCTGGTGGAGTTGTTTTGCTTAAAGCCATGTTTGTTTATAAAACAAGAGAGAGGAGAAACTCGTCTATTCAGAGTATTTTAAAAGGGGTTAAGAGAGCGACATCTCTGAAATATTGATCATCATCTTTTGATATCCACCAAATCATCATCATCTCCTGAACTAGGATCACCCCCTCGTACCCATGTGGAAGCATCTTTAAGAACACGTTGATCTGCCAAGTTTTACGATTAGGTTCAAGTTCTCTATGATCTTAGAATATGGTCACCAAGCGTTCATAACCGTGAACATGGCTTTTCGAAAAGATTTAACCCTGTAGGGGTGTACAACTTTACCCACACGCGCCAGCCGATTCTTTATGCAACTATAGATAAGCCCTCTTCCTTCGAAGGCCGGTAGAGAGTGGTTGACCACGACCTTTACCTTGCTTTCGCC
This sequence comes from Avena insularis, assembly GCA_023614405.1. Taxonomy (NCBI): domain Eukaryota; kingdom Viridiplantae; phylum Streptophyta; class Magnoliopsida; order Poales; family Poaceae; genus Avena; species Avena insularis. Next base: position 193,600,419 of record CM042695.1, on the reverse strand, counting down.
AAGACCATGAGTCACACAATAAGTATGGTTCTGCCATAACGGGTCAAATCCCAAAGCCGGTACTTAAAGATGTGAGGCGAGCTTGGTTTACCAGGGGTGCCATCAACCCCAAGCAACCCGGTTCACGCTTCCCTACCCGTATGAATGCACCTCCTTCACCTCCTCTTTCGAAAACATTTTCAATGCGTATGTCGAATGGAACGCCTGAACTATGTGACTCATGGAATCTACTAGGAAAGTTAGTTAGTCATGAGGTATTCCTGGCCCCGTGTGGTTGTACGCTCGTCTCGGTTCCAAAGGCAAGAACTCAGGTCCTAGTGGTGGCGAGCATGGGACTAGAAAAACCACATCCCACCGTGGCCTCCCATACAAGCCTTAGCATGTTTAACTCATATCACTTCTTATCTCACCTCATCACGTTCTCCTATCATACTAGATTCTCTGCATCTGATACATCATTTGGATGTACCAGAACTGACAGCTATGCATGGCTAAGCAAGACACAGATATAAGCTCTAGCATTGCACATATGCTAAACCTAGTTATGCTAGGAGTAGTGGATCAGGTAATATATGCTTAAAGGGAGTAATGCAATAGATAGGACACTTTATCTATCGATAAAAGACCACGGTAGAATCGTATGCATCATGGCAGGAATTGAAATGCTTTCGAAATCATAGGATTATATCATGGTGGGCCTATGCTTGCCTTTGCCAGTTAATGACAGATAAGCAGATCTTCGGGAGCCTTGAACTTGACTTGGTTACAGTTGGTCAAGTATTGTTCGTCGATCTTAGATCTTCGACGGTGTTGACCTCGGGCTTCGATCTCGATATCATATTCTACCGGGAAGAACCAAATACCAGAAAGAAAGGGGAAACAATCAACACATGGCATCGATGCAATGCTCAAGAAATGATGATGATATGACAAGTTAAATTGTATTGAAAAGTAACCCTAAAACATGCTCGACAACTTAATCGGAGTTCCGAGGGGTGCAAACCCTAACTCGGAGAAACTCCGAAATCATATGAGAGGGGTTACTAGGTTCTTCTAATTAAAATTGTCATTTAAGTTATTGAACAATGCATGATTATAGCTTAAAGAGTTAGCTCTCATTTTTCTGAACAATTTGATATATTATTTGTATTTTTCTGAATTAATATGAATTAGTTATTAAATTTACAATATTCAAATCAATTTCTGAAATTATTAAACCTTTTCTTATTTTAAATAAAACTGGAAAACCTTTTTACACTAAGGTTGGGCTATCCCTAGAGATAGACAGGTGGGGCACTAGCCACCTCAGCCTCCACGTGGGCAGATGGGACCCAAAGAGGGTTTGACTAGGCTGACCAGTGCCGGCTGATGTCACGATGACGCAGGCATGACGTCATCGCGGGGATTGCTCCCAGGTGGTCGACGGGGACGGCGGCAGGAGGCTCGCGAGGCTACGCGGCCTAGCTGGTTCGAAAGAGCACATCACGGGCGACCATATGGTGGTGGCGCCGCCCTGTTTTGGCTGCGGGAGCTTCGGCAACGATGATGTCTGACAGCGAGCGACGGTGGCGTTCATCGGCAAGGCAGCATAGAGCGCGAGAGGAAGAGGGTCCTTGCGGACCAGAGGCTCACCACGAATCGAACGGGGGCAACGACGAGGTGCGCGGAGGCCGGAATCGAAGAGGATGGCGACGGAGGTCGTCGGGGACCGAGGTCTCGATTGGGGCATCTGGGGCCACACCGGCTCAAACGGGTAGGGGAAAACGTCCTAGGCGAGCAAGGCGGTCACCGTGGTATTCCTAGTGGGGCTCGAGGTGCTCTAGAACGACGGTGCCCCGGAGCTCCGACGAACTAGGGTTGCTGCCGGAGGGGGATTTGGTTAAGAGAGGAAGCAAGGGTTGGTCTCTGCGGTACATGGTTACTTATAGACATCGCCGGCGTCGGTAGCGAGGATCTTGGCGCGGCGGGCATCTCGGCGAGGCAGGACCGGCACTGGCAGCGACAGCGAGAAGCTTGTCCTTCTGTCGGGAGGTGGAAGACGACGAAAACACTAACGAAGTGCAGGCTTGGGCTGGCTTTGGGCCAGGCTGCTTTTACACGCGGGAGAGATGGAAGGAGGAGGAAGATGGGCTGCGGCCCACTGGCTGCTGCTACTATTTTTCTCCTGAGAATAGTTTTTCTAATTCTGTTTTGATTTCCTGTTTTGCATTTTCAAATCCTTTTCAGTTTTGAATATTTCAAAATTACCAGAGAGTGTATAAAATATCTAAAATATTGTAGATCCCTTGTATTCAATTTGGGCTCCATACATTTTGATAGTTTTTGAAAATATTCAAACCATTTTTTAATTGCTTTTCAAATAGAGGGGAAAAACTGGGGTTTTAGGGTTTGGTTTATTCTTTCTTGCATGCATTAATAGAGATGATGCTTATGATGCACAAACAAACCCTAATACAAGATTAACTAAAATTGGGGTGTTACCATAGGGGGACCGCATCACTTAACCCTGGTGCCTTAGGCCTCTTTTTGCCAGTGGTAATGGGCCCTAGCCCCGGTGAATAGGCAATATTTCGCCAACGCTAAAGGGCGGCCCACCATAGCCCCGGTGTGCGCAAGGGATGTTCATCGGTGGTATATGTGCTGGCCCCGACGAACCTATTGTACACTGGCGGTAACGTTAGGAAGGCCTGGAAGGCCTTACCACCGGTGACCCCAGGCCCACTTCATAGGTGGTAAGGAAACCGGCTATAAGGTTTTCTCTACTAGTGCGCTAGCCACTTATATGGTACAAGACACATGTTAAGTGTGGAACTAGTCTTGGATAGGCTAGCCACTTATATGGTACAAGCCATATGTTAAGTGTAGAAACAGTCTCGCGTAGGCTTACACGTAAGGTAGATCCGGGCCACTTCATCGAATTTTGCCGTGACATGAACAAGTGTCACAACCCAAGATTTTCCAAATCTTGTAATGTGAAAAATAAATGAATAAAATAAAACTTTGTTGATTTTCAGGGTGAGAAGAAACTTTTTGGATCCATTTGGAAACCTTCAAACCTTTTTGATCAAACAAATCCTAAAGGGATTTGAAAAGTTAAACAATTAATAAAGAAAATATTTTGAATAAGTGGAATTACTATTTTGGATCTTTTAATAAAAGATTTGGTTTTCAAATGAAAAAGGATAGATTTATAAATAAAGATTATTTTATAAAGCCAAATTAAACCTTGGCCAATATTTTGAAATAAAATGTTTTGTTCTGATTGAAAATAGTAAAGGTTTATTTAAATAAAATAAAAAGGATTTAATATCCAATTTTATTTAAGTAAAGGCTTTTCCCATTTTTAATAAACACTAAAACTTATTTATTTATTTTAAATAAGTTTTCCAAGTATTTTATATTCCCAATTAAAACCTACTGAAGTGTTTTTGGTTTATTTTTTTTAGATTTCAAAATAAAGATTTTAATAAAACAAATCCTATTTGATTTAATAACTAAGGTCCATCTTATTTAATTATTAATGGACCCTAAAAGAAAAATGTTCCTGGCGGAATTCATCGGCGTCAATTCGCGTTAACGCAACAGTTAAATCAGCCCTGCGACCTCGCCCTCATAATCGCCTCTGTCTCCTCCCCATTTCCCCTCGCTCACTCCTCTCTCCCGGCCACAAGGCTGCCACGATTTCACGCTTGAACACATTCTGCTCCGACGAGCTGCAACACAAATTCCGGTGAAACCAGACGATCCCATTGCCCCTGGAGCACACGAGCTCGCTCCTTACCTTCTGGCGCATCACCCTGAGCTTTCCATTCATCCGCGCGAGCTCTGCAAGCTCGGCAAGGTCTTCCTCGAGCCAGCGCTGCCGTCTGCTCCAACTGCGGCGATGTTTCCCTGGTAAACCCGACCACCCCTCTCTTCCCTGTGGACACTATATTGGTCACCATGCTCTTGTGAACCTAACGGTGCCTCCCGTTTGTCCTAGGGTGCCCTCCATCCGCGCCTCCGTCATCAACCAGAGCGTGCCCGACGCCGAGCGAACTCCGGTGAGCAATCACCCCCACATGCGAGCGCCCCTCCGTCTGCAACCAACACGTCGAGCTTCCCCGCGTCCTTGCGATCACGGTGAGCCTCTCCTCCCCTTCTCTCGCTTCCTGTTACACCAGCACCGCCGCCATCTGACCGTCAGGCCATACCGTCAGCGCCGCCCGAGTAAGGTCGATCAGATTGTCACTGTTAGATTTTAATCCTGCGGTTGTAATTAGAACAGAGTGAAGCGATAAGAGCACGCCTGAGCCGTGCGATATCAGTTAGATCCAACGGCCTGCAGCACGTGATCCAGACGAACCGGTACCGCCCAATAGGAACTTGACGCGTGGCCAGTTTCTGTTTAAAACAGTTTTTTAAATCAGAATTAGATGCAATTTTGAAAACCTTGTAACTTTTGATCCACACGTCCAAAAATTACAAATTTTATATCAATGGAATCAGTGGAACAAGCCCTAGCCAACCATGCCATTTGTTTAGTAAAAAGCTTCTGGAAAAATGGTTGTTTTTGCAGAAACTTTTGTATGCTTGATTAGATTGTAAAAGTTGTTCAAAAATGATTTTGGGGATAAAATCTTTGGCAAATGGTGTGATTTAAACCTACTGACCATAGGAAACACTTTGTGGTTTCAAAAATGTATTTGGAGAAGAAAAAGAATTATTCTTTGATTTAAAACCATTTCTAGTCAAATAAAAATATGGTTTATTTATTAAAAATGGTTTTGGAAGAAAACTTTTGGGAAGTGTTTTGTTTCAAACTCTCTGACCCCAAAAACCAAGTTTTATGGTTTGAAAATATATTTGGTGAACCCTATAGCTTAATGCCTTAGTAAAAATATTTCTACACCACATAAAATGATACTTTGTTTTGAAAATGGTTTAGGAAGTGAAACTTCTCGCAAAATGACTTTGCCACTTTACAAAATGACCAATAGGTGTTTTCAAATGTTTATGACCCATTAGGAACCACTTTTTCAAAACAAAACAAAGCTTGGCATGCTTGCATGCATTACTTTGACTTTGTCATTTTATGTGATGTTTGGCTTGATTGGTAGATTGAGTTTGTGCCTTGTTTGATTGAATTGTAGTGACTTGAAGAGTGTGAGTGTTGCAAGGACAAGGAGTGAACCCATACTCTACCAAAAAGGCAAGTGATGCTTCATACTTTTTGTCCGATTACTTTCACTATGCATTAGTGATTTTCTAAGTAAAACTTGCATGGAATTTTGCTAAGTATAAATCTTGCTATAGGAAAACCTAGTAGATGAAAACCTTAGTAGAAATTTTTCCTAAGTTAAGATTCCTACTACTATCAAGCTTATCCTAGCTAATAGAAAACAAGGGTGGAAATATATTCACACTATGGAAAAATTTCTAAGTCTGAGGACTTGTGTTTTTGGTGTAATAAAACAACTAAGTTAATGAATCACCTGGGTGGAATGGGACTTGCTTGGTGGTTTTTGGTTGAGTGGTTCATAAGGCCCATGTCTATGGTTGACCTTGTGTATCTCACTTGTGGATGGCCACCCAAGAACAAAGATATTTGAGATGTCAAATGTTGAGAAGCTTCAAGTGCAGCCACTTGGCATTATGGGCTCTGCCTGGATCATATAGGTTGCAAGAACTTAGCCATATGGACAGTTGGTGGTAGAGTTTTATAGGTTGGAGCGCGTCCATTTTGGTCTAAGGGAAGGCTTCTGAAAGATCTTGTCTTGGGAAACCAAGTCTTGTGGGGAAAGTGCACCACCTCTGCAGAGTGTAAAATCTAAGTACTTAGCCATGTCCCTGGTAAAGGACAATTTGAGCATCAAGACATGGAAACAATCAAGAATCTCATCATTCAAATTTCTAAGTTAAAAACTTGTGGTTTGAACAAGGGTTAAAGGATCTTCAATCTTTGATTGAGAAAAATGATTTTGTCAAGCAAAAACCTAGTGTTTTCAAAATGATAAGTAAAATCTATTTTGAGCAATGCAAGCCTCAACTCCACTTAGCTAAATGCATATAGATGATAGACTCCACTATACTACCATAGTATCACTTGCCAATACAATTCAAATGTATTGACCCTTGTGGCTGTAACTGTTATGTTGTAGGTTTGATTGATTTAGTGAAGTGTGTTAATTAGGATTACAAAGTCTACAACCAACATGTCTGCCTGTGGCACTTTGAAGATGAAGGACCCCATGCTATAGATTTCTGCTGCAATGTAATGTACATAGCCAAATGAGCTATGTAAGATGTAATAAAATTATGTTATTCCTGGTTATAAAGTTATAATATGACCTTTGTTTCTGGATATTACATCTTAACTGTGGATGCTAGCTATTGATCCAGGGACTAGCATTGTAAACACAGGGGACTCTACCTTATTAAAGGTTGGGACCCTGACAGATGGTATCAGAGCATTGTGTTGCCTGTAGGATTTGTAAACCTAGGATTGGACAAAAAACCCTTAGGAAATAGGAGTTGTATTTGTTCCAAAAACTTATTTACAAAACAATCTTGTAAACTCTTTCCTCAACCATTTTGGTTTTGATTCTACATCTCTCCTACTTCAAACTTGATGGAAAAAAACCTACCCTATGGCCAAAGACTTCACCATGTGCAAAGGACTTCATCAACTCTAATGACTTCAACTTCTTCAACTCTAATGACTTCAACTTCTTCAACTTTAATGACTTCAACTTCTTCAACTCTAATGACTTCAACATCTTCAGCATGTTCACCAAGGACTTCCAACTTGGATATCACTAAGGACTACAAGTGAGACAAGGAAATCTTCCTCAAGATATGGAGACCAAGGGAATGCAAAAAATTAGAAGGAGATCATTTCACTAGAAGTTATTGTAACCAAGAGTTTTTCCCAAGGAAACCATGACCTCATGTAAAGAAGAATCAACCAAGAAGGATGGAAAGATCACAAGTAAACCATATAGATGGACCACCATATTTTAGTTAAGTCAAACACACCAACTTATGTGGTGTAACAAAAATATTTTGTTGCCTAAGTATGTGCTTGAACTTTGTTGTTTGAGTGAAAAGTTGTTTGAGATTGCTTGCACATTGCTTGTGTGAATTGTGATGTGTGTGATTAGAATTGATTCCTAGAAAAATCTTTTGCCTATTCTAATCCCCATTCAACCCCAAACAGATGACTTCTTCGAGAGACTCCAACATCAAGGTTGATGACACCAACAACAACCAAGAGGACAACATGAAAGAACTTATAGCAACCCAAAACCAGTTGAGCCAAGAGACAACTCAGCTTTTAGACAACAATGGACTAGACCCAGCCATACAAAAGATTTTGAAACTTCAATCCCAATTGTTGCAAGGATTGGTTACTCAAATGATCAACATGAGAGAAAACTTTTCCCAAAGAGCTAATGACAACAAGGATGACAAAGATGTTATTCTAGAAGGAACCCAAGCTAGCAATACTTGTGGAGACAAGGATCATGCATCCAAGGAGCATGAAGATCAATGCCCCAAGAAGAGAGAAAGAATTTCCACCTCTGAGGTGAGATATGAAGAACATGAACTAGAAGAACTCTTAGCTTTGGAGAGACCCAAAAAGAAGAAGAAGGATATTACTCAAGTGCAATGTTACAATTGCAAAGAGAAGGGACACTATGCCAGTGATTTCCCAGAAAAGAAGAAGAACCAAGGAAACAAACAAGAGGAAAAGATACCAAAGGAAAAGAAAGATATTAGCCAAGTGTGGTGCAACAACTGCAAAGAGCTAGGACATTATGCAAGCAACTGTCCAGAAAAGATGAAACACAAGATAAACAAGCCTATGAGAGACCTCAGCCTTGTCACATGTTTCAAATGCAAGGAACTAGGCCACTATGCAAACTTCTGTCCAGGAAAGCTACCCCAGGATCCCAAGCAAGCCAATATGTAAACTAGTTGGAAATTTTTTAAGGGTGGTAGTACCCTAGATGCTTTTGAGCCTACTTGTAACCCCTAGACTCCCCAAATCTCGAGACAAGATTTATTTTAAGGGTGGTAGCCTGTCACAACCCAAGATTTTCCAAATCTTGTAATGTGAAAAATAAATGAATAAAATAAAACTTTGTTGATTTTCAAGGTGAGAAGAAACTTTTTGGATCCATTTGGAAACCTTCAAACTTTTTTGATCAAACAAATCCTAAATTGATTTGAAAAGTTAAACAATTAATAAATAAAATATTTTGAATAAGTGGAATTACTATTTTGGATCTTTTAACAAAAGATTTGGTTTTCAAATGAAAAAGGATAGATTTATAAATAAAGATTATTTTATAAAGCCAAATTAAACCTTGGCCAATATTTTGAAATAAAATGTTTTGTTCTGATTGAAAATAGTAAAGGTTTATTTAAATAAAATAAAAAGGATTTAATATCCAATTTTATTTAAGTAAAGGCTTTTCCCATTTTTAATAAACACTAAAACTTATTTATTTATTTTAAATAAGTTTTCCAAGTATTTTATATTCCCAATTAAAACCTACTGAAGTGTTTTTGGTTTATTTTTTTTAGATTTCAAAATAAAGATTTTAATAAAACAAATCCTATTTGATTTAATAACTAAGGTCCGTCTTATTTAATTATTAATGGACCCTGAAAGAAAAATGTTATTTTATTTTTAAACAAGTTTTCCAAGTATTCTATATTTTCAAACAAAACCTACTGTTTTGGTTTTGTTATTATTTGGATTTCAAATGAAGATTTTATTAAATAAATCAAAACCCTTTTTGAATTAATAATTAAGGTCTATTTTATTTAATTATTAAATAGATCCTAAAAAGAATAAAATTATTTTATTTTGGGAATTGGTTTATGTTGTTACATAGAAACAAATTCAATTGCAAAGTGTGGTGGATGTTTGAATTAATTTGAATGCTTCATTGATTGTTGAATTTCAAAACAGAAATTGAATTTGGAAAAAGAAAAAGATCCAGACAGAAAAAAATGTGAGAACGGACTGACCCAACCCAACTAGGCCCAACAGCCCATTCCAGCCCAACTCCTTTTCCCCACGCGCGAATCGTTTTACACCCATTCTCGCACCCGCGCAGACACCGACCGGTGGACCCAACCCTCACTTCCTCTCTCGCTGACCAGCCGACCCCACCCCTCCTGTTCATCGTCCTCACCCGCGGTGACAACGCCTCCCTCCTCGACCGTTTCTGGCGGAATTCATCGGCGTCAATTCGTGTTAACGCAGAAGTTAAATCAGCCCTGTGACCTCGCCCTCATAATCGCCTCTGTCTCCTCCCCATTTCCCCTCGCTCACTCCTCTCTCCCGGCCACAAGGCTGCCACGATTTCACGCATGAACACATTCTGCTCCGACGAGCTGCAGCACAAATTCCGGTGAAACCAGACGACCCCATTGCCCCTAGAGCACACGAGCTCACTCCTTACCTTCTGGCGCATCACCCTGAGCTTTCAGTTCATCCGCGCGAGCTCTGCAAGCTCGGCAACGTCTTCCTCGATCCAGCGCCGCCGTCTGCTACAACTGCGGCGACGTTTCCCCGGTAAACCCGACCACCCCTCTCTTCCCCGTGGACACTATATTGGTCACCATGCTCTTGCGAACCTAACGGTGCCTCCCGTTTGTCCTAGGGTGCCCTCCATCCCCGCCTCCATCATCAACCAGAGCGTGCCCGACGCCGAGCGAACTCCGGTGAGCAATCACCCCACGCGGCGCCTCCGTCGCAACCAACACGCCGAGCTTCCCACGTCCTTGCGATCACGGTGAGCCTCTCCTCCACTTCTCTCGCTTCCTGTTACACCAGCCGCCATCGTGCAGGCGCCGCCACCAGCCGCCTTAGGTAAGGTCGATTGTCACCGTTAGATTTTAATCCTGCGGTTGTAATTAGAACAGAGCGAAGCGGTAAGAGCACGTCTGAGCCATGCGATATCAGTTAGATCCAACGGCCTGCAGCACGTGATCCAGATGAACCGGTACCGCCCAATAGGAACTTGACGCGTGGCCAGTTTCTGTTTAAAACAGATTTTTAAATAAGAATTAGATGCAATTTTGAAAAACTTGTAACTTTTGATCCACACGTCCAAAAATTACAAATTTTATATCAATGTAATCAGTGGAACAAGCCCTAGCCAACCATGCCATTTGTTTAGTAAAAAGCTTCTGGAAAAATGGTTGTTTTTGCAGAAACTTTTGTATGCTTGATTAGATTGTAAAAATTGTTCAAAAATGATTTTGGGGATAAAATCTTTGGAAAATGGTGTGATTTAAACCTACTGACCATAGGAAACACTTTGTGGTTTCAAAAATGTATTTGGAGAAGCAAAAGAATGATTCTTTGATTTAAAACCATTTCTAGTCAAATAAAAATATGGTTTATTTATTAAAAATGGTTTTGGAAGAAAACTTTTGGGAAGTGTTTTGTTTCAAACTCTCTGACCCCAAAAACCAAGTTTTATGGTTTGAAAACATATTTGGTGAACCCTATAGGTTAATGCCTTAGTAAAAATATTTCTACACCACATAAAATGATACTTTGTTTTGAAAATGGTTTAGGAAGTGAAACTTCTTGCAAAATGACTTTGCCACTTTACAAAATGACCAATAGGTGTTTTCAAATGTTTATGACCCATTAGGAACCACTTTTTCAAAACAAAACAAAGCTTGGCATGCTTGCATGCATTACTTTGACTTTGTCATTTTATGTGATGTTTGGCTTGATTGGTAGATTGAGTTTGTGCCTTGTTTGATTGAATTGTAGTGACTTGAAGAGTGTGAGTGTTGCAAGGACCAGGAGTGAACCCATACTCTACCAAAAAGGCAAGTGATGCTTCATACCTTTTGTCCCATTACTTTCAGTATGCATTAGTGATTTTCTAAGTAAAACTTGCATGGAATTTTGCTAAGTATAAATCTTGCTATAGGAAAACCTAGTAGATGAAAACCTTAGTAGAAATTTTTCCTAAGTTAAGATTCCTACTACTATCAAGCTTAGCCTAGCTAACAGAAAACAAGGGTGGAAATATATTCACACTATGGAAAAATTTCTAAGTCTGAGGACTTGTGTTTTTGGTGTAATAAAACAACTAAGTTAATGAATCACCTGGGTGGAATTGGACTTGCTTGGTGGTTTTTGGTTGAGTGGTTCACAAGGCCCATGTCTATGGTTGACCTTGTGTATCTCACTTGTGGATGGCCACCCAGGAACAAAGAGATTTGAGATGTCAAATGTTGAGAAGCTTCAAGTGCAGCCACTTGGCATTATGGGCTCTGCCTGGATCATATAGGTTGCAAGAACTTAGCCATATGGACAGTTGGTGGTAGAGTTTTATAGGTTGGAGCGCGTCCATTTTGGTCTAAGGGAAGGCTTCTGAAAGATCTTGTCTTGGGAAACCAAGTCTTGTGGGGAAAGTCCACCACCTCTGCAGAGTGTAAAATCTAAGTACTTAGCCATGTCCCTGGTAAAGGACAATTTGAGCATCAAGACATGGAAACAATCAAGAATCTCATCATTAAAATTTCTAAGTTAAAAACTTGTGGTTTGAACAAGGGTTAAAGGATCTTCAATCTTTGATTGAGAAAAATGATTTTGTCAAGCAAAAACCTAGTGTTTTCAAAATGATAAGGAAAATCTATTTTGAGCAATGCAAGCCTCAACTCCACTTAGCCAAATGCATATAGATGATAGACTCCACTATACTACCATAGTATCACTTGCCAATACAATTCAAATGTATTGACCCTTGTGGCTGTAACTGTTATGTTGCAGGTTTGATTGATTTAGTGAAGTGTGTTAATTAGGATTACAAAGTCTACAACCAACATGTCTGCCTGTGGCACTTTGAAGATGAAGGACCCCATGCTATAGATTTCTGCTGCAATGTAATGTACATAGCCAAATGAGCTATGTAAGATGTAATAAAATTATGTTATTCCTAGTTATAAAGTTATAATATGACCTTTGTTTCTGGATATTACATCTTAACTGTGGATGCTAGCTATTGATCCAGGGACTAGCATTGTAAACACAGGGGACTCTACCTTATTAAAGGTTGGGACCCTGACAACAAGTACACGTGGGAGGGTAGCAACTAGAAAATCAATGTCCACAAATTTCTATGTGTTATACTCGTACCAATACATCTACCATAGATAGGATCTGATACCATTGAAGGGTTCCGCAGCAAAAACAAAAAATTTATAACAATGAGAACGATATAGTCAAGATCTATATATGCAGATGTAAGGTAATGGAGCGATTTAGTTATCATACCCTTGAAGACCAAAAATCATTACGTTTCAATGAACGTTGTTAATGTAGTCGTATGGAGACACCTACATCAAGGTCATGCAGGCGTACAAGATATGACTTCCACAACTGGCAGCACCTCCAAAGTTCTACATGCATCCGGTGTAAAACGACATCCCCTGGGCTCCAGTCTGGCAAAGCAGCAGAAGAAGAAGGATCAGGTCTGAATCCAGCAACACGATGGTGTGCGTATCATGGAGAAGTATTTATCCTATTTGCAGAACCACATGTGAGGGGGAGAGAGAGGAGAGGGAGAGAGAAGGCAAACACCAATTGATTTCTTGAGGAGGGAGGCCCTCCCCTCTTTATATAGGGGAAAGTTGCACCCCCACCAAGGGATTCCTAGGATGGGACTAAAGGAGAGGAGGAAATGGCTGTTGGCGAGGTGGGCCCCACTCGTGTGCTTGGCCCGTGGCTAGCAGGCCCCTCCTTTCATTGGGTGGTTAGCCCTCTACATGGGCCCTTCCCCAAGGTAATTGGCCCAATTGAAGAGTATGCACAAAATTAAATTTAAATTACACTTTAATCATTAATTCCATCAATTAATATTAAAATAATATTTAAATAATTCCCCGTGATTCAAAACTCATTTTGAATCACTCTGAACTACCTTCGTACTTACTTGAACAACTTCCGGATTCTCTCGGAACGCTTCCGGTTCTCTTCTCCATTGATATTGGATCAATCCCTAAGCATCATCTACCCTTAAGTGTGCCACCCTATGTTTTGAGAAAGCACTGACATGATTGATACATCTCTACAATCAATGACCAATAGAGGGATCTGTAAACCCATGATGTCCCCTATGCATTCCAAGAATTAACTTGATCGCCTGAACCTTGAACATCGAGTATCATTCCCTTTGCTACATGATACCTGGTTTATCCAAGACCCGATCTTCGGTATATCTATACCTTGTTCGATCTTGTTACCTATAAACATATGTTCTCGTTTCCTTGATATTACATCCTCGTGACCTAGTCACATGTTTGCAAACCTTATAAATGTAATCTCACCGAGTAGGCATAGGGTATCTATCTGTCATGCGGATGGGCAAAACCCGATCTCGATGTAACGCCTCAACCTACCCCTTTGTAATACTTGAGAGATACCTTTATGATCACCCTATTACGGTGTGACGGTTGATGCAGCCAAAGCAGCCTCGAGTGATAGTGATTAGATATGATCTCACGATCAAAGGAATGGGTTACTATGTTTTACTAGATATCGCAATGTTGAATTTTGTGACTAGATCTCATTACAATACTATGATTGGGTGTGTGTCCATAGCATCATTCATCCATTGACATGAACCCATTATCAATTGACATAAATGTCCATGATCGAGAAACCTCGATCATTGGTTGACCAATGAGCTAGTTGACTAGAGGTTACTAGGGACTTGGTTTGTTTACATACCACATCTATACTAATGTTTCCGCTTAATACAGTTATAGCATGGTATAAAACTTATTATGAACATTTAATATATGAAAATAAAACATCTTTATTATTTCCATCTAGGGCATATCTCCTACACAATGGACCAAATATGTTGCATCCCAAAACGATCTTGATAACGTGATTGAGACCATTGATGTACCTTAAAACTTGTTGATCTTCAGTTTCCGCAAGGTTGCACCTCACTTGTATCCTTAGAAACTCTTGGTGTACTCTAAAAAAGTCATATTTCCTTGAACACAGTTCTGAAACTGAATGAATAGGATCTGATCATAATCTGCAGGCAAAAATCTCCCTTTCAAAAGATTCTTTGTTTTTCACCAAGATCTCACACGCGGTTCTCATCTTGGTCGGCGGTCTTCTTGAAGGAGATGCCACCATACACCATCTCCTCCTTTCAGCTTGTATGCGACCAAAGAAACTCTATGGTCTTCCAGAATATTCATGACCTCGAACAAAGTCTCGACCTCCTAAAACTAATCAAGGCACCCTTCAATATCAACATTTTCACCCTAGGATTACCATTTTTGCGAGACATAACAGAATTGGATACCATAGTACATCATCCATTACAAACGATACATAAGTTATTACACAAATAGGGATCTCATGATCCAGTTCTTAATACAACATCAAGCAGCGGAATACGTAATAATAACGGTAGCGTAGGCGAAGCTCCATCTTCGGGGTCACAGGCAATGCTGACGATGGCAGATAATCCTAGTTGTCGTAACCTTCCTGGGGTCCATCCTCCAGGTACTCCTCTTCATAGTCTGGCCATGGGAATAGCCAGGGACAAAGCCAGGAGTACTCTTTAAGTACTCGCAAACTAATACTAACAAGTGAGAGGGGTTTTTGATAATAGGACACTTGGCTCTAAGGTTGTTTTGCAAAAGCCAGATTTATCTCTACTAAGTTCAGAAGCAACAAATGCTAGTTGAAGTTTTATACACCTAAATGGGAACTTGTAATTCAGATCACAACCCTGTTGTGGTCAAGTCAAAGTCTCAATTCATTTCACAAGTCATTTTGAAAAGTCTGACGGGGGAACAGTATGGCCACTCCAACTGTCCATAATCATGACGACTATTCGAATAGTTTGACACTCTGCAGAGATTGTACACTTTCACCACAACATTCGATACATTCGTCAGGAACAAATCCTGAATTCACCATACTCAGTATGCAGATAATCAATCCTAACCTTTCGATTACACTCCCTAGTATAAGCACCTCTCCTGTGAGTTTGGCCTCCCAACCATGACCAACTGTCATCTTGGGTACTGCACAGGTGGACAATCTTCACAAGGTAGCCTCAGCTCAGACCTTGGTCGTGAGGGAACTAATACTAAGGTATATAAGTTTCCAGTCAAGCCGTACCCAATCTTCGGGTATTGTGGTTATACGATAAAATTGGAATGGTATCGCATCCAGACAACCATCAGTTTTTATAAAGGGCTAAGGCTCATGCCTCAACATTTTCATCACCAAAATCATCAGGTGTTCGGAAACACATGTCCAAAACATTTCAATAGAATGATCCATCATTCCAAGCTTTTCATAACCATTTTTCCACCAAGTATTCCCATCTAAAGCTGATCAAGTTTTATTCTTAGCACTAGCATCTACAGGTGGGGGTAAGCACTAATGAGGGGTGGTAAACTAGTGGAGTTTTAACTAAGTTCAATCTCATGCGTTAGGATGACATCAAGATTATCTAGCTTAGGCCAAATTTTATGCTCTTTATGCAACCTTCACATATCTCTCTAGTATCTACCATTCACTTAGGTAAAATCTAGGTAAGAGCTTTGATAAAGAAATAAGGTATAAAGCTTGTAGGTAAAACTAGGAATGGTTTATCAAGTGGTTATGATCATATATGCTTCAGGCATATAGTTGGCATGGTAACAAGCAAGTATTGTCTTCCATCAATATCAGTATAAGCTTGCTAAATTGCAAGTGTTAGCTTGCACATTCAACTAGTATTATTAGACTTGCATTGGTAAACTTGATTAGTAAAGCTTTCCTTGTGCAGAGTAGTGGTTGAAGTTCTCCTCGGCTTCTTCTTCGTAGAATCCTCCTTCCTCCTCGTATCCTTGGTTGGTACTAGCGTCTATGAATAAATACGAGGTACACAATCACCAAACAATACTTAACTACTTGCAATCATCACACACAAGTGTCCTATAGATGATCTAACATCATCACTAACATTACAAGATTTAGGCTTGGTTTAATTCCTTTTATTTTTAGAAAAGTAATTTTTACTCATTGAAAAACGACTTAAGTTTAATATTCTCCAAACCAAACATGGGATCATGTTGACACATGTCATCACCACATATTTTAGTCCATGGGAATATGATTTAAAGTGGTGTCACAATTTAATAAGGTTTTACCCTTTTATTTTAATTAAATAAAGTGACTAGAAATGCCTATGGGGCATTCTTTTATTACTTGAACATTATTTCTGCAAGTAAACCTATATATTTTTATATATTATGAAAGGTATGGTTGAATGTGATTTTTGAGAGTTGGAATCAACTCAAAAGCTATTAGGGTTTAAATTTGTAAAATGTTTGAATGCAGAAAAGCTTCTTCCTTGTTATTTTTACCATGGATGATCTATAGATCCAAATGACATGAATCCAACGGGCTTGGATTCAGCATTCCCAGTCCTTTCTAACAAAATTGGTTTCATTCAATTTGGTGCACTGAATCGATCTGGGTTGATTTTTGAAGTTGGGTACAAAAGTGAGTTTGAAATAAATTAGAAAAGGTTTAATTCAAATAACTGGGCTGCGCGGGAAAAGTTAACGGGCCGGCATGCTAAGCGCAACGCTTCCACGGGCTGCTTAAGTGGGTGTCCCCACTCATCAGTGAGACAGGGGGTGCGAAGCGGTACGGGGCAACGTGGTGCGTTCGATCTGATTCTAATCCAACGGATGAGAGTCATCGTCGACGTTGAACAACACCGGTGAGACAAAAACCTAGCGCGACCAGTGGGGGTTGCTGGGGGCTCACCGGGGTGCTGGCGAGGGTTGGTGAGGCGGGCGAACGACGAAGTCGACGACGGCAAACTCAGGGATGGTCGCGGCAGCTCCTGGGTGGACGAAATCGATGGCGCCCTTCTTCTCTAGAGGCAGCAGGCTCCGGTGAAATTCCGGCGAAGTGTTGCTCGCCTTGCTCCGAGAATGGTGTGGCACGATCAGTGAGGAGAGGGGAGTAGAATGGTGTGAAGAATTCGAGCGGGGGTGGCCTCTATTTATAGTCGAGCGAGGGGACCGACGGGGCGCAGGGTGAGCTCGTCGGGGGCGATGGTATAGGCGGCTATTGGCATGGGCGAAGGTAGGGGGCGTTGCGGTGTTCCCTGGCGATGCTCAACGACATGGTTTCGAGGCATGGGGCGGTGCGGCTTGGTCTGGAACATGCGACGCTCTGCGCGGCAGAGGCGGCGTCTTCGACGGCGAGCGGTGGCTGTGCGTCACGGGGCGGCGAACGGGGATGTCTGGCGGTCTCCTGGGTCGGTGGCGATTTTGTGTGCACGTGGCGAGGGCGGCGCGCGGTCTGTGGGCTTCGGTCGAGGGTGGCGCTCTTGCGCATGCTCGGCATGGTCGCTGGCGGTCTGGGCGCGGTCCGTGCGTGTGGTCCAATGGCTGGCAGGGTTCAAGCGGTGGACAGGGAGTGGCGATGGACGGTGGGCTGCCTCCCAGACAAGGTTGGCATGGCTTAATCTTCTCCTAGCTTGCTGTCTCCACTGGGGAGGCATGGGTGTGCTCGGCTGTTCACCATTGATGGCAATGCCATGCTTACAGTGGGGCTAGTGCTTGGTTTAACTTGCTAGATAATCTACTGAGATGGTTGTGAGCTAGAGAGGGAACAAGTTAGGCTTCAATCACTGCTCACTATAGTGTTTAGATTTTGTATGATTTGTGTCTGCAACCTGTTTGATGAAATGGCCGCATGAATTCAAGTTTTGAATTTTGAAATGATTTTTGGTGGGTGTGCTAGGTTGGTGCTGGTGAGTCTATAGATGCTTGGGTTTTTAAAGTTGAGCTTGTTTGAGTGGTTTTTGAAAAAGTGGGATCTTCTCATATGATAAAGATTCAATTTTGAATTTTCATTTAAACTATGCATTTGAAAGTTTCTGGATGATCACAAAGTGGGCCTTGATACTTTGTTATGAGTACATTCAAGGGGTGCAAAGATCCAGAAAAGTTTCTGTTAGGTTCTAAAAGTTTGAGACAGCCAAAGTAGGCATGGGAGTTAAATTGGTCCAAGTGACCATTCCTTTATTTTATTTGTTTTGATTTATTTGTCTTTAGGAAAAGTTTGGGAAATGTTTTGATGATGTTTATTTCACCTAAGCATCCATTTACAAGCAATGGAACACATAAACAAGGTGGTTCAAAAGAATTCAAAATGAAATGCATACACATATGCATGCTTTCAAAATTTTATTTAGAAAAGTTTTTGTTCACCCTAATTTTGATGATTAGAGTTTGATGATTTAAGTTTAGTATTTTTGGGATGTTACAAACCTTCCCCCCTTAAACAAAATCTCGTCCCGAGTTTTGAAAAAGGACAAAAAGATTACCTAGGATTTGAAGAGATCGGGAAACTTCGTCCTGATGTGATCTTCGCGCTCCTAGGTAGCTTCCTCTTCTATGTGGTTGCTCCACTGAATCTTGAGAAACTTGATGCTTCGGGTTCGGGTAGTTCGAAAAGATTCTTCCAAAATACGGATGGGTACTTCAGGATAGGTCAGGTCATCGTTGATCTCTATGGTCCGGTGATCGATATTCTTGAACACTTCGGTCTTCTCGGGGACTTCGAGACACTTGCGAAGTAATGAGATATGGAACACATTGTGCACGGATGACATCTCTTCAAGTAGTTCCAATTGATACGATACTTCTCCTCGACGGTTCAGAATCCTAGAAGGTCCGATATATCTGGGGGCTAACTTTCCTTTGAGTTGGAAACGCTGCATTCCCTTCAATGGCGACACTTTCAGATAAACAAAATCTCCTATGTTGAAGGCGGGGTCTCGACGTCTCTTATCGGCATAACTCTTTTGTCTGGATTGGGCGGTCTTGAGGTGCTCATGAATCTTGTGAACCTTCTCTTCTACTTCTCGTAGGATGTCGGGTCCGAAAATCTGACTCTCTCCTACTTTCGACCAGTTAAAAGGGGTACGGCACTTCCTTCCGTACATGAATTCAAATGGGGCCATTTGCAAACTGGCTTGATAACTGTTGTTGTATGAGAATTCTGCAAACGGCAGACAGTCTTCCCACTTGGATCCATATTCTAACACACATGCTCTCAGCATATCCTCGAGTATTTGATTTACTCGCTCCGTTTGTCCATCGGTCTGAGGGTGATACGTGGTGCTGAAATCTAGACGGGTTCCTAAACCTTCTTGGACTTTCTTCCAGAATCTCGAGGTAAACTGAGTTCCTCGATCCGGTACGATGTTCTTGGGGACTCCATGCAAACTAACGATTCTAGCGGTGTACAACTCTGCTAGCTTCGAACTCTGATATGTGGTCTTGACGGGCAAGAAATGGGCGACTTTGGACAATCTGTCCACTATGACCCAGATAGAGTCATTTCCCCTACTAGAAGTAGGCAGTCCAGTGATAAAGTCCATTCCAACGGAATCCCATTTCCATTCCGGAATCTGCAAGGGTTGCAACAATCCAAATGGGTCTTTGATGTCCTGCCTTGACTCGCTGACAAATATCACACTTGGCGATATAGCTTCCGATTTCTCTCTTCATCTTATGCCACCAAAATTGCTCTTTTAAATCTTGATACATCTTAGTTCCTCCGGGATGGATAGAATAAAGAGTATCACGAGCCTCCTTCAAGATAACTTCTTTCAACTCAGAATCTGCTGGTACACCAAGGCGTCCTTTGTACCACAAAACTCCTTCTTCGTCCTTGGTGAATCCGGGTACTTTGCCTGTACCGATACGACGATTGATTCCGTCAATACTGGCATTTCCCTTCTGCGCGTCTTTAATCTGACTGATCAAAGTGGGCTGAAGTTCTATACTAGAAAAAATCCTTCACTCACTAATTCCATCCAAAAATCTTCCATCTCTTTGTGCAGACTTGGTTGCTCCTTCAAAATAATGGAGTTCAAGCGGCATGGCAATCTGCTAAGGGCATCTGCTACTACGTTGGCTTTACCAGGGTGATAGTGAATGTCCAGATCGTAATCCTTGATTAGTTCAATCCACCTTCTCTATCTCATATTCAGCTCCTTCTGAGTGAATATATACTTCAGGCTCTTGTGATCCGAATAGATCTCACAACGGTTTCCCATCAGGTAATGTCTCCATGTTTTTAGGGCTAGAACTACGGCTGCGAGTTCGAGGTCATGGGTTGGGTAGTTTTGCTCGTGTTGCTTCAGTTGTCGAGATAGATAAGATATAACTTTGCCTTCTTGCATTAGCACACATCCGAGACCAATCTTGGATGCATCACAATACACATCGAAGGGCTTCGTGATATCTGGCATGATCAAGATTGGGGCTGAAATCAATCTCCTCTTGAGTTCTTGAAAACTTGCTTCACATTTGTCGGTCCATTCAAACTTCTTGTCCTTCTTCAGCAATTGGGTCATGGGTCTGGCGATACTAGAGAATACTTCTACGAATTTGCGGTAATATCCCGCCAATCCGAGAAATGCACGAACTTGGGTTTGAGTGGTTGGGGCTTGCCAATCTTCTACATCTTTCACTTTGGCAGGGTCAACGGCAATTCCTCCGGCTGATACAATGTGACCGAGGAATCCTACCTCCTGTAACCAGAATTCACATTTGCTAAACTTTGCATACAACTGATGCTCTCTAAGGGTTCCAAGAATGGTCCTTAGATGTAGCTCATGTTCTTCTTCTGATTTGGAATAAATCAGAATGTCATCGATGAAAACAACGACAAACTTATCCAGGAAGTCCATAAAAATCTTATTCATGAGATTCATGAAATAAGCGGGGGCATTGGTTAGTCCGAAAGACATGACTGTATACTCATACAATCCATATCTGGTGGTAAAGGCAGTCTTTGGAATATCCTCTGCATGAATTTTGAGTTGAT
This sequence comes from Avena insularis, assembly GCA_023614405.1. Lineage (NCBI taxonomy): Eukaryota > Viridiplantae > Streptophyta > Magnoliopsida > Poales > Poaceae > Avena > Avena insularis. The sequence goes on along the minus strand of CM042695.1, from coordinate 193,579,514 downwards.
GATAGCCAGTTCTAAGATCAATCTTAGAAAACACTTTGGCACCGGTCAACCGATCAAACAAATCTTCTATCTTGGGCAAGGGGTACTTGTTCTTGATGGTGACATCATTCAATTTCCGATAATCCGTACACAAACGGTTACCTCCATCCTTCTTGTCCACAAACAAGACAGGTGACCTCCTTGGGGACGCACTTGGTTGAATTAATCCTATTTCCAACATGGAATCCAGTTGCTTCTTCAATTCTGCTAGCTCTGACGGGTTCATACTATATGGTCTCTGGGCTATGGGTCCAGTTCCAGGAATTAGTTCGATAATGAACTCGATATCCCGATCTGGGGGCATACCGGGCAAAACATCTGGAAATACATCGGGGTATTCACAGACTATCCGGACTTGGTCAATGGTAGGTTGGGCTATACTCTTGTTGCATTTGAATTGGCGAGGTAAGGTTTCAGATATATGCTCGACTGATATTCCGGCGGTACTGGTCATGGTTATGGATTTCTTGGCACAATCAATCAATCCTTTATGTTTGGACATCCAATCCATTCCTAGTACTACTTTCAAACCTTTAGTTCCGAGTACTATCAGATTTGCATAAAAATCTATGCCATGGATTCGGATAGGGACGTCTTTGCAAATTTGCCTAGCCTTGGTGGTTGATCCGGGAATTTGAACAATCATGACATGCTTCAGTTTGGTTGGTTGAATTTTACTAGTGCATGCAAATTCTTCGGTGACAAATGAATGCGATGCACCAGAATCAAACAACACTCTTGCAAGTACTGAATTAACAGAAAACATACACAGCACGACGTCTGGCGCTTCCTGAGCTTCTTCAGCATGCATGAGAAAAAGACGGCCGTTGCGGTTGAGTGAATTCCCTGGGGCAAATCTTCTTCCTGGCTGAACACGACGCTGCTGCTGAGCTGGGGCATTGGCATTGGGGGCTGTAGCATTCTTCTTGTTGGGGCACTCGTTGGAATAGTGGCCTTTATTTCCACAGTCATAATAGGTCACTTGCGACTTGTCCTTGGCTGCTACAGGCACAGCATTGCTGCCAGTCCTAGGGGCAGTGTTGGTGTTGGAGGTAGCATTGTTGGTGTTGAACTTGGGTGGGGCATGATTGAAATTGCTAGCGTTGCCGAGGTTGTTGTGATTTCCTCCGGGTCTAGGGTTTCCACGGTTGGGATAGGTTGGACGGTTCATCGGGGGTCTGTTGGTTCTTGGGGCAAATCCTGGAGATGGGTTGGGGCGATACTTTGGGGTCTGATGGGTTCCTGGCTGATGCATCATGCGACGCTTGCGGTTCTCATTGGCTTGGTTGATCTTTCCTTCCATCTGGATAGCTGAGTCCACAAGGGCTTCAATATCAGCAAAGGGGATATTGACTAACACTGTCTGCATTTCGTCATGCAGACCATTTAGGAATCTTTCTTTCTTCTTGTCTTCCGTGTCGATCTCATCCGGGGCATACCTAGCTAATGACAAAAATTTGTCACGGTATTCCACTACAGTCATCCTTTCTTGCTTCAGCTCTCTGAACTCATCTCTCATTCTCTTGATCAAACCTAGTGGCACATGGGTTCTGCTAAATTTGACCTTAAATTCCTCCAGGTCATCATCTGGCCTCCGGTCATTGCGCGAACACTGTTCCACCATGCCCTGGCATCTCCGGCTAGATAGTGGGTGGCAAACAGAACTTTCTCGTTGGCTTCCACTCTGGCGACTTCTAGGTTATTTTCCATGGTTTGCAGCCAATCATCGGCGTCTAGGGGTTCTTCTGACTTAGTGAAAATAGGTGGGTTGGTATTCTGGAAGTTCTTGAGCTTAGATCCATGGTTGTCCTGATTTCCGTGGCCTTGGTTGTTGTGGGCAAGCTGGGTTATCTGCTGAAGTGTGGCTAGGTTGGCTTGACGCGTTCGCTCTTTCGGTTTATGGTCGAAGTCAACATTTGCAGAATCTGCAACATCGGGTCCGGGGATGAACTAGTTCCTCCACGTGGCATCTGAAGATTGAGATAGATCATGAGAAAAGAGGGAAATTTTCTAAAGTTTTGGGTCTTTGAAATTTTTTTAAAGTTTGACTCAGATTTTCTAGCAACTTGCTTTTTCATTCATTCATTCAGTCATAGCACCCGATACAACACACACCACAACAAAGAAAAATAGATGGTTTTGAGAAACATTCTGGAAACTACGATACAGTGGGACCGAATACTACTCACTACGCAAGTGCTCAAGTGCTACTACTCCTCAGAATCTGTGGCCTCATCATCCTCATCATCATCGATGAAGGCGAAATCATCCTCATCGGTGAAGAAATCCATAGCCTGATCCTCCAGAAAATCATCGTCATTGCTGAGATAGGAGTAGGCGTCTCCACGAAGATCCTCTTCGGCATTCTCCCTTTCCTCCAACTGCATGTCTCTCTCGTGGATGGTCTCCTCCAAAGATGAGATGCGGTGGCGAAGACGGGCAATAATGCGCTCCTTCTTGTCGAGCTGACGGCGGCGAGACTTGCGATCCTTTGCTAGCATGGCGATGGTTTGGTCCTTCGTCTTGATGATGGCAGACTTGTGGTTGCAGTAGTCACGGCAGTTGTCCAACTCCTGCTGACGATCGTACATCATGAAGCTAAGGTGGTCCAATTGAGTCTTCAGCTCAGGGTGGTATGGGGCTTCCAGTGGTTGTCCATTAGCATCACGCCTTGGGCAAAACTCAAAGCGAGTACCCTTGATCTGATTGATGCTCTGCCCACACACACGGGAAAGAGCTTCCTGCATGGCCCTGGAAAGTCCATCGAGCCAGTTGTTTTCCCTCAAGGTAAACTGAATTCCCTCTGCAGTGGGAGGTTCAATCTTTCCTCGGAGACTTGCAACAATTAGCCACTGCAGGTCTTCTCCTCCTTGATCATTGAGCTGAGCTTCGAAGAACTCAAAAGTGACGCCCAAGTTCAAAGCTGGTCCAAATCCCTCTCAAAGATAAGGTCTCCTCCATTCCCCAACTGATAGAACTTGCTGTACTTCACATCCATCTATAAGAGTATAGGATGAGTAAGTTAGTAGAGTGATCAAGTGTGTCAAAATTTTATGTATTTACAAGAGTTTTTGAGGAACATGAATTTTCATGAAAGAATCAAAGGGATAAGAATGAGAATACGTTTTTGTAAATATTTGTTTTCTTTGGTTTTGGAAACTAAGTTTTTGATTCAAACGTCCAATATAACTAGGGTCTCCTATGGTCAGGATGGCTCTGATACCAACTTGTCAACACCCGGATTTTTAATCCTAGATGCCGGCTATGCCATACATCGCAATCCCAGGATTACCATTTTTGCGAGACATAACAGAATTGGATACCATAGTACATCATCCATTAAAACGATACATAAGTTCTTACACAAATAGGGATCTCATGATCCAGTTCTTAATACAACATCAAGCAGCGGAATACGTAATAATAACGGTAGCGTAGGCGAAGCTCCATCTTCGGGGTCACAGGCAATGCTGACGATGGGAGATGATCCTAGTTGTCGTAACCTTCCTGGGGTCCATCCTCCGTGTACTCCTCTTCATAGTCCGCCATGGGAATAGCCAGGGACAAAGCCAGGAGTACTCTTTAAGTACTCGCAAACTAATACTAACAAGTGAGAGGGGTTTTTGATAATAGGACACTTGGCTCTAAGGTTGTTTTGCAAAAGCCAGATTTATCTCTACTAAGTTCAGAAGCAACAAATGCTAGTTGAAGTTTTATACACCTAAATGGGAACTTGTAATTCAGATCACAACCCTGTTGTGGTCAAGTCAAAGTCTCAATTCATTTCACAAGTCATTTTGAAAAGTCTGACGGGGGAACAGTATGGCCACTCCAACTGTCCATAATCATGACGCTGGCTATTAGAATAGTTTGACACTCTGCAGAGATTGTACACTTTCACCACAACATTCGATACATCCGTCAGGAACAAATCCTGAATTCACCATACTCAGTATGTGGATAATCAATCCTAACCTTTCGATTACACTCCCTAGTATAAGCACCTCTCTTGTGAGTTTGGCCTCCCAACCATGACCAACTGTCATCTTGGGTACTGCACAGGTGGACAATCTTCACAAGGTAGCCTCAGCTCAGACTAAGGTATATAAGTTTCCAGTCAAGCCCTACCCAATCTTCAGGTATTGTGGTTGTACGATAAAATTGGAATGGTATCGCATCCAGACAACCATCAGTTTTTATAAAGGGCTAAGGCTCATGCCTCAACATTTTCATCACCAAAATCATCAGGTGTTCGGAAACACATGTCCAAAACATTTCAATAGAATGATCCATCATTCCAAGCTTTTCATAACCATTTTTCCACCAAGTATTCCCATCTAAAGTTGATCAAGTTTTATGCTTAGCACTAGCATCTACAGGTGGGGGTAAGCACTAATGAGGGGTGGTAAACTAGTGGAGTTTTAACTAAGTTCAATCTCATGCCTTAGGATGACATCAAGATTATCTAGCTTAGGCCAAATTTTATGCTCTTTATGCAACCTTCACATATCTCTCTAGTATCTACCATTCACTTAGGTAAAATCTAGGTAAGAGCTTTGATAAAGAAATAAGGTATAAAGCTTGTAGGTAAAACTAGGAATGGTTTATCAAGTGGTTATGATCATATATGCTTAAGGCATATAGTTGGCATGGTAACAAGCAAGTATTCGCTTGCATCAATATCAGTATAAGCTTGCTAAATTGCAAGTGTTAGCTTGCACATTCAACTAGTAGTATTAGGCTTGCATTGGTCAACTTGATAAGTAAAGCTTGCCTTGTGCAGAGCAGTGGTTGAAGTTCTCCTCGGCTTCTTCGTAGAATCCTCCTTCCTCCTCGTATCCTTGGTCGGTACTAGCGTCTATGAATAAATACGAGGTACACAATCACCAAACAATACTTAACTACTTGCAATCATCACACACAAGTGTCCTATAGATGATCTAACATCATCACTAACATTACAAGATTTAGGCTTGGTTTAATTCCTTTTATTTTTAGAAAAGTAATTTCTACTCATTGAAAAACTACTTAAGATTTAATATTCTCCAAACCAAACATGGGATCATGTTGACACATGTCATCACCACATATTTTAGTCCATGGGAATATGATTTAAAGTGGTGTCACAATTTAATAAGGTTTTACCCTTTTATTTTAATTAAATAAAGTGACTAGAAATGCCTATGGGGCATTCTTCTATTACTTGAACATTATTTCTGCAACTAAACCTATATATTTTTATATATTCTGAAAGGTATGGTTAAATGTGATTTTTGAGAGTTGGAATAAACTCAAAAGATATTAGGGTTTAAATATGAAAAATGTTTGAATGCAGAAAAAGCTTCTGCCTTGTTATTTTTTCCATGGATGATCTATAGATCCAAATGACTTGAATCCAACGGGCTTGGATTCAGCATTCCCAGGCCTTTCTGACAAAATTGGTTTCATTCAATTTGGTGCACTGAATCAATCTGGGTTGATTTTTGAAGTTGGGTACAAAAGTTAGTTTGAAATAAATTAGAAAAGGTTTAATTCAAATAACCGTCAAGGAAAAGTTAACGGCCGGGTTTGCTAAGCGCCTCATGGCTGCTTAAGTGGGTGTCCCCACTCGTCAGTGAGACAGGGTTGTGCGAAGCGGTACGGGGCAACATGGTGCGTTCGATCTAATTCTAATCCAACGGCTGAGAGTCATCATCGACGTTGAACAACGCCGGCGAGACAGAAACCTAGCACGGCCAGTGGGGGTTGCTGGGGGCTCATTGGGGTGCTGGCGAGGGTCGGCAAGGCGGGCGAACGACGAAGTCGACGACGGCGAACTCAGGGGTGGTCGCGGCAGCTCCCGGGTGGACGAAATCGATGGCGCCCTTCTTCTCCAGAGGCGGCGGGCTCCGGTGAAGTTCTGGCGAAGTGCTGCTCGCCTTGCTCCGAGAATGGTGTGGCATGATAAGTGAGGAGAGGGGAGTAGAATGGTGTGAAGAATTTGTGCGGGGGTGGCCTCTATTTATAGTTGAGCGAGGGGACCGACGGGGCGCATGGTGAGCTCGTCGGGGGCGATGGTACAGGTGGCTATTGGCATGGGCGAAGGTAGGGGCGGTGCGGTGTTTCCTGGCGATGCTCAACGACATGGTTTTGAGGCGTGGGGCGGTGCGTCTTGGTCTGGAACATGCGACGATCTGCGCGGCAGAGGCGGCGTCTTCGACGGCGAGCGGTGGCTGTGCGTCACGGGGCGGCGAACGGGGATGTCTGGCGGTCTCCTGGGTGGCGCTCTGGCGCATGCTCGGCATGGTCACTGGCGGTCTGGGCGCGGTCCTTGTGTGTGGTCCAGTGGCTGGAAGGGTTCGAGCGGTGGACAGGGAGTGGCGGTGGACGGTGGGCTGCCTCCCAGACAAGGTTGGCACGGCTTAATCTTCTCCTAGCTTGCTGTCTCCACTGGGGTGGCATGGGTGTGCTCGGCTATTCACCATTGATGGCAATACCAAGCTTACAGTGGGGCTAGTGCTTGGTTTAACTTGCTAGATGATCTACTGAGATGGTTGTGAGCTAGAGAGGGAACTAGTTAGGCTTCAATCACTGCTCACTATAGTGTTTAGATTTTGTATGATTTGTGTCTCCAACCTGTTTGATGAAATGGCCGCATGAATTCAAGTTTTGAATTTTCAAAATATATTTGGTGGGTGTGCTAGGTTGGTGCTGGTGACTCTTTAGATGCTTGGGTTTTGAAAGTTGAGCTTGTTTGAGTGGTTTTTGAAAAAGTGGGATCTTCTCATATGATAAAGATTCAATTTTGAATTGTCATTTAAACTATGCATTTGAAAGTTTCTGGATGATCACAAAGTGGGCCTTGATACTTTGTTATGAGTACATACAAGGGGTGCAAAGATCCAGAAAAGTTTCCGTTAGGTTCTGAAAGTTTGAGACAGCCAAAGTAGGCATGGGAGTTAAATTGGTCCAAGTGACCATTCCTTTATTTTATTTGGTTTTATTTATTTGTATTTAGGAAAAGTTTTGGAAATGTTTAGATGATGCTTATTTCACCTAAGCATCCATTTACAAGCAATGGAACACATAAACAAGGTGGTTCAAAAGAATTCAAAATGAAATGCATACACATATGCATGCTTTCAAAATTTTATTTAGAAAAGTTTTTGTTAACCCTAATTTTGATGATTAGAGTTTGATGATTTAAGTTTAGTATTTTTGGGATGTTATAGAGGTCAACTTCTCCCAACATCAAGATGAAGACAATCTAACACATGGTCACAACGATGAATATCATAATAAACTTTATCTTATTTCAATCTCATACTAGGGTTTCTCTATCACCCCAAGAACTAATGATCTACTGATACATGGAGGCAATCGACATCATAGCAAAGACAATAGAATCTATAGTAGATGAATAGTACTTGTAACATCCCAATTTCAGCAACCCTGATTAAATGTCAAAAAGGCAAAAATCAGGGGGAACAAAAACTTTTTCTTACAATGTGTGCTTACATGTTTGCTTGTTCTCAAGCAACTGTTTGTGTATTAGTTATGTTCTCCTCATCTCAACACTAGTTTACAAAAAACTATTTCACAAAAAGGATGTCTTGGCTCATCTTTCATATTCTCAAATGTTCTGGCATTTCAAAACCCGAGCCAAGATGACTTTGAAACAACCAAATACTTTACTAGCTTATATTGCCAAAACTATGGAGACCTATATATTATCTCCTCATGTTTTCAAGACAGAACCTTCAATTACTCTTATCCCTAGGTATTCCAAAAACTTATTAAAACCTTTTCATATCAATCTTGGTAGAGATACCAAGATGGTACTTATCTTACTTCAAAACAAAACCCATTTTCAACATACCCATCCTTACCTCAAGCTAGGCTTGATGGTAACCCTAGTAGTAGTTAAATGAATTGCCTTGATCTGCTGTCTGATGAATTGCCTTGATCTTCTGATTGCCTTATATGCTTAGGAACTAGAGTGATATAATCTAGTAGCTCATCCCTTAGGACCCAATCTAGGCTTGTGATCATCAATCCCAAAGCAATCATCCTAGTATGGATCTATCCTAAGCCACTCAAATGATCATCTCCTCTCCTGCCTACATCAATCCTAGGACAAACGTTCTGGATGGTTTCCAACTCATTGGAGACCCAATCTAAGAAGGGATAATACCTACTTATCCCCCACATCAACATCCTGCATAGGATCAGGAGTTTGGAACCTAGCATCCTCTCAAAATCATCTACACTTGCACTCTTAGTCTAAAACCCTAAATCTGCCAAAATGGCCAAGTCTAGATTTCTTATCTAGATTCAATCTTTAGAGCTCTACCTATTACAACCTATGTGCATTCTTGAGAATGCATTTGAACCATCTTGTAGTACATATTTAGTACTACCAAAGCCCACTCTTTCCCTTGGCTAAGCCATTCTACCTCCCACCTACCCTTGATGGTTTTGTAGTTAAGATACTAATCTTTGCTGCAAATCTTATCAACTTGCATACTTTGGCAGAAGCTCACATCTATATGTCACCTTCCCTTGACCAACTCTTTGCATGATTAGGACCTACTAACCATGGCCTATCAACTCCCACTCCACTTGTTTCCATTGGAGCCTTGTGCTACTTAAACCCACATGGTTTAGGAGGCTAACTGATGTATCTGTTATGGCAGCCTTATTTTCAACAAATTTTGCCATCACTCCACAACCACCTCAACTGCAACCAAGCCCAACTCCTGCTTCCATGAACATCTACATGACATGGTCTATCCATCCATATACCCCTTGTACCAAGGTGAGCTCTGAGCTCCCTAATCCAACCCTGTTTAGAGGGCATCAGAATAACAAAACTTCTAGATCCTCCCCGAATCTAGTTTCCACCCTTTCCACCACTTCCTTTCCAAACCAAGGTGAACCTTGATGCCTACATAAATTTTACCTCATCTAACTTGTATATAAAGCATCCCCAAATAATTCTCCCAATTATTTGGATTATTAAACTATTTTATTTCCTTATCTGGCAAATTCCTCAAAACCCTTGTCTATAAAGACAAGTTTGTTTTTTCTCCAAATCACCTTGACAACTCAAGGCACATTTGATGCATATATTTCAGATCCCACCTTATCAACTCAAAAATAAATATTTTTGAGATTCTTTATAATTTCTTCTTGCCCATTTTCTTAAATGGCAGAAACCAGAAATTATTCCCTTAAAATACTTTTCCACCTCAATAAATCCCAATAAAATCCTCCAATGTGTATTATGGTATTTAGGACCATATCACAGCAAAAACCAATCTTGTCCAATATAAAAATACCATCTAAGCTTCCATAATCTATTTCTGCACTTTTTGAATAATTGCATTTAAATGGGATTATAACCATCAGAAAAATCCCATTTAAATCATGGAGAGATTATTTAACCTACTCCACCCAATAGTAGCATTTCCACACTTTTCCCAATGCAACATTTCCAACTTCCTTCATAAGCATCAAAATGACCAACACTTTGCAAAACAACCAAACATAATTCAAACCAACACCAAACCAGATCTAATCTTGTCAAGCACTCCTCCAGAGTAGCACACACACTCCCTGGTCGTGCACTATAGCAAACCCAGACCTCTTGTCCTTTGTGTTTGTTCATGGGAGAGACAAGTATCTTTAAAACACTTGCAGCAGCCTCTCTATCTCCCTCCACCCTCTCCGCTCGACCATAGGCTACCCCACACCTCCCCACAGCCCCTATGGCCCCATTGGATGAGCACCTCCCTCCCTCCAAGCCTTCTATGGACCATGTCCATCATACACCATCCCCTCTCCTTTTATTAGGCCAGGAGCCTCCCACATCGCATCTGCTCTCTCATTTCTCCCCCTTATCACCAGAGAGCACCCCAAGAGCTCCCCCTCTCCCTCCTTCCCCCTCTCAGCTAACAAACCAAAGAAGAAATGGAGCTCTCGGCCATTGAATATCTCTAGCTCAAGGTCGTCCCCTTCCTCTGCTCCTCTCCCCTTGCATGCCATATCTTCGAGATCTAGACCCTCTGACCTCCTCCCCCATGATCCTCTTTCGGTTGCAGGAGCCCCGGGAGTGGACACGGCCGTGCTTGTCCGAGGACAACCACCCCCGACTCAGATATCTCTCCCGAGCTCCTCCGACGGTAAGCATACCTATCCCGACCTCCCCGGGACCCTAGAACCCCTGCTGACCCCTCCCATCTGGAATGTAGAAGCTCAGGAGCACTCTCCAACGAGTTCCCGAATGCAACCCCACCAGCGCCTCCACGTGAACCTATCCCCGGCCTCGACCCCACCTTCCCACCCCTCGCTGAGGTCGTCGTCAAGCACCGCGTCGCCCCCGCCGTCTCCCAGCTCCTCTCGCTCCCCCGGTAAGCCTCCCTGGGCGCCGCTGCCTCCCTCTAGGGTTTCCCTGCCTAAGCCTCACGGACGGAGGAAGGAGAAGGACGGTGGCCGTCGATGCCTGTTTAATAGGACGGCCCACCGCCTCCGATACCTCTTTGCCACCCTCCCCTATGACAACTGGGCCCCGCCTGGCCGGGTTTTGAACCCTCTTCCCCCGCGCATGGCACCTGCCCGGGTGGGCCAAAACTCTCCCCATGCCCAACTAATCCTCAAATCTTGCCCGAGAACTTCCCCTTTTTATTCTTTGTCCAGATCCAGAAATTTAGGTGCTTAGGTTTAAATCGAAATAAAAATGGAAAACACCATATTCTGGCTAGATCTAAATTTATGTCTGTAACCACATGTTTTCCACAACATGCAGTATAATAAGTTGACCAAAATAATAATTAGGTTATTCATAATAAATCATAAAACCCTAGGTATCCTTTGGACAAATAAATCCCTCCAAAGATTTTGGCATCTCCAAATGGTGATGAAAGGTACTAACCACACCTTTCCATTCCCATAGGTCCCATAGTCACTTGCTTCCTAGATTAACCGTAGCAAAAATAACAAAAATAGATACTTTCCGACTTTAGGATTTTCTCTAGGTCCAACCAAATGAGGTTTGGACCTAATTCCAACTGTCCTAGATCACACATATCCATAGGCTAGTAAATGCAACAACTTATATTTTTATAAGCCTCTATTGAATATTGGCGAATTAAACTCTTTTGTGCATGGTTTATTTACTAATAAAATCAATACAGTATCTCTGCAAGTCCAAATTGATTGATTACAATTTCTACATAAAGGGATTTGCAGTACCTAACATGAGTCCTTGGAATCAACTAAAAAGCTTCTGTAAAATAAATCTGATGAAAAAGACAAATCCCAGCCAGTACTGCCTTTGGGAATTTCTCAAGGGTATTCTGGTAATTGTTCTGAGGTGATTCCAACTCCTTTGGAATCAGTCCATCAAAGCGTACCTAATCACCCAAGGAAATAATTCTTGGAACTCTAGAGAAGTTCTGGTGAATTATTTCCTAAAACTAGACTTTTATCGACTATAAAATCCATTATAAATCAAGGGAAATTGATAAAATAGTGAAACCACTTATGTTGGTTTCATTTTATCAATACCTATCTGATGGTATCATTTTTATACAATGGTATCATATAGATCCAATCCTTGATCCAAAAACCCCTCTCTTAGGTATTTCTGAGACTAGAAATCAAAAGGGATCCTTTTTCCCCAATGCCTCCAAATCTTCTACCAATCAAATCAACTCAAACCCCCACACCCTACTGCCTCATATCATGTCTTTATCCTTAGCTTGTTGTATGGTTTGTTGTTTGTATGCTTGTATTGAATTGGTGTATTTTTTGTTTGCATGTATGTTCGATAAACGACGATAGTTACGATTGTGTGACGCCGAGAAGAAGGAAGCATCGGGGTTATCTTTATTATTGATACTATTGGTTTTATGGTTATCTAACGTTGGCAAAGGACTTCTCGCTGGTCACATGCAAGCCACCATACCTGAACTTCTGTTTATCAACTGATTTATATCTTGTTTATAAATTGCATGATCACATACATGGTTTATTTCAAATAAACAGACGTGAGTAACTTGGCTCCTCCAAGTTATGAATGAGTGTCCATTGGACACCTACACTTTTTACACCTATCCTTACACCTTAGAACGAGGCTAAGATGATTAACATCTTCCCTCTTGGAAACCCATGGATTTTCAATGATAAAACTATTTTGGGTTTTTACCCTACTACAAAGTTTTCAAAATAAAACCCTTGGAAAGAGGCATCGTTTCCGAGTGGAAGTTTTACCAAACAAAAGATGAGGTGAATGAAGAGGAAATCAAGCAAGAGAAAGGAAGGGATGTTCTAAGCCAATGTCCGGAACAATTTTTATCCGTGCAACCACATTACCCCAGTCGCTGGGGCTTAGCTCGTAGTTTGTGGTCTTTAGTAGTGGCTGCTCTTACTTGCTCAAGGGGAGGAATGCCCTGAAATCCGGGTTACCTGTATGGTAAGGTACTGGTGCAACAATTGGGTCTCTGACGGACGGTATGCTTTTAGGTAGTACAAATGGAAGAATTGTCACTATTGCTATCGGTCAGGCTTCGGACTAGAGGTAGGGGACAGTATGGAAGGAAGGACCAGGGTCGAGGTACCCCATACTCGTACCGGAGAGATAAACCCAAAAGGAAAAGCCGCCGTTGCTAGGGATCGACAAATGAAAAGTTCAAGTTTGATTATCCGAACCCTTGTCTACGGTGTGTAGCAGGCCGTGGTTTTATCCCAGTGGATGTATTGATTCTTGTGGGTAAAGTGCACAACCTCTGAAGAGTGTGATCTATTCGAATAGCCGTGTCCACGAACAAGGACGGTTGGAATGGCAAGTGCTAGGAGGACCCTTCGGTTAAGTTGAAATAAGATAAAGGATGTGACTTGGTCACGAGGAAAGATAAGAATGGAAATGGTTTTGACCAGAGATGGTCGATAAGGTTTTAAAAAGGGTTTTACAACAAAACTGTTTTTCAAATCTTTTTAACAAGGATGTGGAGATGTCCTATTTTCAAAAAGGAGACATATTTTCCAAAAACTCTTTCTCAACAAAGATATAGAGATGCCATTGTTAGGTATTTAAAAAACAACTGTAGTATAGAGCTATCTCTCCACAACCCAATATGCATGTTTCTTCTTACCCTTGTCACGGTGGTTTGCGAGTACGTTCAAAGTACTCACCGGCATTGCCCCTAGCTATTTACTTGGCCAGATTGTAGATGTTAAGAAGCAACGAAGGTGCTGACGTCTATGCGAGCTAGGACGTCTTCCCAGTCAGTTGCCTGTAGGTTAAGGCACAGGCTCTGCACTAATGACTTCCACTACTTGTGTTGTAATCGCCATAAAGGCCTCCTTGTAAGTGTTGTACTCGTTAATATATGGATGATGTAATGATACATGTCGGTTATGCTCATGGCTCACTGATCATGGGAACGTGAAGTATATGCATAACGGGTATTCTCGGACCGTAAATCCGGGGTGCCACAATACTTGTATAAATCCACAACAAGTACGGAAATTAGAACAAGATCTAGACAGGATGTAGATGGGATGGATGGATATGGTGGTGATGCAGCGGTTGATGATGAAGATCGATGTCTTAGCCTCCTGGATCTGCGTAGGGAGAAGATGGATCCCCGGTGGATAAGTTCCCCCTCCAGATCCCTTTTGGAGGTGAGGTTTCAGCAATTTCTGGGTGTTCTATATGTCGTCTTCCTGATCTAGTTGCACGGGGTGAAACTATTTGAGGAGGCAGCGTTGGTGCCAACTATACGACGGGAACTATACTGCCGGAAAAGTTCCTCCCACCGTATAGTTGGTCGTTAAACCTACTGTATCCTCCAATTTCTTCAGGTTTTATTCTGGTGTTATTAATATTTCCCAAATAAGCAATTTACGTTGTTTTTGGCTCCTTTTCACTCCAATATAACTGGTCCAAGAATTGTGTCCATCATATCCATCATCTGACCTGATCCTGGTGAAAATAAACATAAAAGGTGCGCACGACTGCCATAAAATACCAAGATCTTACCACTACAATGCAAAATAATAATATATAACATGATGCAAATATGCACTCATCACGGGTCAGCAAAACCATGCGGCCCTCGCCGACGGCAAAGGGGTGCAGGCCAACGGCTTCCTCGCTTTCACCAAGGATCTCCGCCGTGTGGTCTGGCCGCACAAGTTCCACCCAGAGGTGCCAGCGTGCTACAATGGGACGACTAACCCATGCGAGTTCCTATAGCTCTACACCACGGGCATCGAGGCTACCGGAGGCGATGCCCGCATCATGGTGAACTGGTTCCCCCCGTTCCTAAAGGAGGCTGCCAGCACATGGCTTATGAACCTACCTGTGGAGTATATCAACTCCTGGGCAGATCTCTGCTCCCTTTTCATCACCAACTTCAAACGGACTTATGAGCTCCCCTCACCTACTATAATCTCTGCCATGTGCACCAACAACCTGGAGAGACCCTCTTCAAGTTCCTCCAGAGGTTCAGCCAGATCCACAACAAGATCCCAAAGATCTCGGATTCCAATGTCATCACTGCCTTCTTTGAGGGTGTCACGGATATCAAGATGCGGGGAAGATTGGCATCCATGGAGAAAACCTCACCACGTCGGCCGAGCTCTTCATCCTGTCTCAAAAGTGAGCCAAGGCGGAGGCAGGGCGGATTTTTGGTGTCGCCAAGGTGGAGGCCACCCCCAAGTCCTCAAGCTCGTCCAAAATAAAATACAAGGACCCCAAGCACAAGACCGCCATCGTCCTCAGCGTGGATCCTGACCGAAAGAGCCCTCGTGAGGGGAACGACGAAGGGGACGAGCGCTCATACTGGTTCCTCCAAAAGACGCATGGGCACCCCACTAACGACTTCTATGAGTTCAAGAAACTCCGTGACATGCGCAACAATAGAGGAATGGGAGACAAGGTGGAGGGCGAGGCATCCCACTAGGCGGTTACCAGGGGTGAGCGCTAGAACAACAACTCCGGAGGTCGTGACCCTCTACAGGTGGGCCACCAGGCTAGCGCCATGCAGCAGCACCTGCACTCTCCGGAGAAAAACCATGCTGACGCGAGCACCGAGGGCTACCAAGAGCCGCACCGCACCATAGCCTGCATCCTCGGTGGCTCCCAGGATCCAGCGTCCAACCGGCACTTCAAGCTCCTCACCCACGAGGTTGCCGTCGCTAGTCCTGGGGTCCCATCACCGAAGCTCTAGTGGTCCCAGTGTGCCATCACTTTCGACAACAGCGACCACCCCGCTTCCACTAGTGGGGTGGGAGTACTACCCATGATATGCACCCCCATGATCAATAACATCGCGGTTGCGAAGGCCCTCATCGACGAAGGAACGAGCCTGAAAGTGATCTCCACCGTTACGTTCGATAAGCTATAGGTGCCATATGACAGGTTGATACCGACTATGTCGTTCTCCAGAGTGACCAACGGGACCATCATACCCATTAGGCAGGTGTGCCTCTCTGTCATGTTTGGAATGCACGAAAACTACCGCACTGAGCTCATCGACTTCTACATGGCACACACTGCCCTGCCGTATAACATCATCCTCGCTACCTTGCACTGGCCAAGTTCATGGCAACCACTCACCATGCTTACAACATCGTCAAGATGCCTGGGGGGAGTGGAGGAGTCATCACGGTCCGGTGTGACGAGGTCGAGGCCCTGCGCTCCCTCGAGAACGCATACAAGACAGATCCTATGGCCTACCCTGAGAATGTGTATGCCCTAGACTACATCGGGGGCTCCGCGAGGCGGAAGCAGATGGTGACCCAGGAGAGCGCCATAGCGAAAAGAGCAGCAGCCGCCCTATATCTGCCTCACGAGGAGCGGGCCATGTTCGGCACCCTTCCCCTCACGAGGGATGCCGAGTCGTGCCCGCCTGTCATTGTGAGCACTGAAGAGGCTCCCAAGAACTGCGTCGACCTAGGGGCTCCTGAATTCCCAATGGACTACACCCAGCACATGTATAATCCCGACCACCGCCCTGACAGCGTCTAAGCTACCAGTAGAGCAGCGGGATCGAGCTGCTGTAAGGTGGAAAAACCTCTCCATACGACGTGCTTGACTCCCTCACCTTTTGAAGGTGACCTCCAAAAACTCTCACCCTTTACAGCTCCATTCCCCGTGTCGTCCATGGCGGCCTTGTAATAAGCTTGAACTTCTAGCCGTTTTTTGGATCTTGTGCCTCGCGCAGGTTTTGGTATTTCGTTTTTTCCCTCGGAAAGAATTTCTCTAAAAATTGTACTCGCTTGAGTTCCCTCACATGCACCACGTGATCGGGGAGGGGGGGTGGGCTAGGCACGGCGTCCGTCGTCGAATCAATCCCTGATGGCGCCCAACACTGTCGTGGGACGCTTCGTTGGAAACCCCAAGAGCAAGGTGTGATGAGCACATCAACAAGTTTTCCCTCAGTAAGAAACCAAGGTTATCGAACTAGTAGGAGGAAGGAAACGTCTCAAAGGTGTTGCAAGCAACATGGAAACCTGCACAACACAAACTCAAGACTTTTCCCCAACGAATCAGTGAGGTTGTCAAGCTCACCGGTTTGCTATAACAAAGGATTAAATGTATTGTGTGGAAGGTGATGATGGTTTGCAGCAAGCAAACAAGTAACATTGGAAGATGTATCAATGGTAAAGATTGGACCGGGGTCCATAGTTCACTAGAGGTGCTCTCCTTAGATAAACAACATGGCATGAAGGGTAAACAAATTACAGCAGGGCAATTGATAGAAACTGAGCAAGGCATAATAATGTAATACTAGACAAAAAGATCCTATGAGATTTGATTGGGTAATACAACAATATACATAGACCTCCATCCAACTGCATCTATGACTAGAAGTCCACCTTCAGGTTATCATCCGAACCCCCTCCAGTATTAAGTTGCAAGCAACAGACAACTGCTTTAAGCAAAGTGTGTAAGGTAAACAATCCACTTGTTCCATGAACAAGAGACCGTTGCTTTCTCCCTAGTGGCAACATCACATCTACAACCGAAGAAATTTCTGTCACTTCCCTTGGAAACTAGAGGCATGAACCACTATCGAGCATAAATACCCCCTCTTGGAGTCACTAGCAACTACTTGGCCAAGATAGCTACTAACAACAGAGAGCATGCAAGATTACAATCAACACAGACATGATAGAATCAAATAGACAAAACCATTAATCATTCTGACATAGTAATCTCAATATCCATCAGATCCCCGCAAACACAACATGCATGATTAAAAATAGATTAGATCTTGATCATGAACGGAGCTCACAAGATCTATACATGAAAGCACAAGGAGGAGATACAACCATCTAGATACGACATGGACCCGTAGTCCAAGGTGGAACTACTCACGCTTCATACTGGAGAAGAAGGCCTCCGGGATGATCTCCCCTTCGGCAGGGTGTCGGGAAGAACTTCAGAACCCCCCGATCTAGGGACGATGGTGGCGTTGGCTATAGAAGGTTTCGTGGAGTCTTTATCGGATCCTAGGGTTTCTGCATCAGGGGCTTTTTATAGGCGAAGGGGGAGACCGAGGGGTTGCCCGAGGCAGTTGCACCCCCTAGGCGCGGGGTGGGCCCACCCACGCGGCCAGGGGGTGTGGCCCCCTCAAGGCCCTCCTCCATCTCGTCTTCTGGCTTCGTGTAACCCACGTTAAAATATTGACTTTATCTTTTTCCCGTCCAATTCCGAGACTATTGATTTCTGCCTTTCTGGAACCAAAAAAAGAAGAAAACAGGCAACTGGCACTGTGGCAACTTGTTAATAGGTTAGTTCCAGAAAAGATATAAAAACACCTCAAAATGTAGATAAAGCAAAGCAAAGTAGATACTAAACAAGCATGGGACATCAAAAATTATAGATACGTTTCCGACGTATCAACTCCCCGGCATCATCAGAGCCTAAAGTGTTGAGCTCTGAACTTACGAAATCATTTCAGCCATAAGTTACCTCACCTACGGTTTCTGGTGCTTGAGACCCTCGCGCGGTGCATGTATCGAGCCCCAACAGTACGCACATTTGCCCTATGGCCTTCTCATGGTAAGGTCTACGAGGCAGCTCATGAGGGGCATCCCCCCTCTGTTGGACAAAAAACTATAGGACCTAAAGTTTCAAGATCTAAACTCATAGACTGGGTCCGGCAACGAGTCACCTCACCCACACTCCTGAAACTTACAAAAAACATCTTCACAATGGCTCATGAGGCTCTGCTCCTCCGCGACCCAAGCTCTTAGGACGTAAAGTGTCGAGCTCTAAACTCATGGACCGGGTCCGGTGACGAGTCACCTCACCCATGGTGCCTGATATTTAAAAAACCCTCGTGCAAAACCCACAAAACCCTCGTCAAGGGGGCTGACGGGAGAAGCATTAGTCCCATAGATTTCTCCTCGAGAGGCTTACGGGGCGACCCCTGAGACACACCCTCTCCAGCGGCCAGAACTTTGCAGGGCCTAGAGTGTTGAGCTCTAAACTTATGGGCCAGCTTCGGCAGTAATTTACCTCACCTATGGTTCCTAGCACTAAAAAACACTTCCCATAAGTGAATTTCAAGATTTCAACGACACATGCCCTCTCGCCACAGACATCTCCTCGAGAGGCTCCAGGAGAGGCATGCAAGGCAAGGACTCCCACGACTCAACCACTACTTATAACTTGGAAAGGGACAACACCAGGTTGCCTCACTCACAATCAGGCCCCGACCCTACAGTACTCCCCCCAGGAGATCCACAGAGCAACTCACAAGGCGACTCTGGTGGCAAGCCTAAGCATCGGCATCTCCAACAAACGCAAGAGTCTGCTCCCCTTTCCTCAAAAGGTGGCTCATGCAGCCACCTTCGTTACCAAGGAGCAGCAGCACATCCGGGCCTCAGGAGGCTAAAACGCCACTCAGAATGCTAAGCCCAGGTTCCAGCATAGAAACCTCTCCATGAGGATGGACACAGGCTGGTGCTCCTCACGGATTGCAAGGGCTCGCCAGTTTGTCACGTCGGCAAGCCACAGAAAGGCGCCAGAACGACCTATTGCAAAAGGGCCTAAGGTCCTTTGCGAGGACAGGGGGATATGTCCCAAGAATCGTGTGGAATCCCCGCGCGAGCTACAACATGGCACCACGCATGAGAAATGTCCCTGGCACCGTATTTAGGATCCACCTCGTCAGGCGCGACCGAAACGAACCTTACCTCTTGAGGGTGTCACCCCAGGGCCTTCAACCCCTCGATAGGCATGCCCGAGGACCCGTGAGGTCTACTACCTGATAAGAAGGTGCATGTAGCTACCGATGGCTTCATTAAGAGGGCACCACGCCATGGCACACACGAGAAAACTCCAGGCATCACATCAAACATGAAAAGGAGATAACAAGCATGAATATCCGCTCAAAGATATCCTTACAGTCTTACTTACAGCCTGACGAAGGGACATAAAGTCAAGGACACATCAACCCCTATGCTAGCAAAAGGCGCATGGCCCCGATGACGTCGAAGCGGTCGCGGTAGGAGCTCCTCCCTGGACCCTCAGTGGTGGCGGGATTTGATGACCTACAAGTATAGGAGGTGTATCATAGTACTTTCGATAATAGGAGTGTCAACCCCAATGAGGAGCAGAAGGTGTTTACTAGTGGTATGGAGTAGGAAATCTCTACAAATACTTAGCAAACGGATTTTTAGGGGTTTTCTGATAAATCAAAGAAACAAAGTGCAAGTAATAAAGACAGCAAACAATTGCAGCAAGTGGCCCAATCCTTTCTTAGCAAAGGACAATCTGGTGGGAATACTTATAAGGACCAAACGTTCTCGAGGACACATGGGAATTCTGTCAAGTGTTTTCGCTCCAAATAGCTGAGTAGTCCTCTTTGGTGTTGTAAGTGTTGTGTGGGTGAACCTGTGCTAATGTACCGACCTTAATTGGACTAATACATACTTGTGATTAAACCCCCTGCAAGAATCTGCAACTAGAGGTAAAAACCTAACCACAACCTTAAACTCTGAGATCCTACGCTCCCTTGTGCAATGGTGTCCTAACGGGGGTTCAGGTTTCTGTCACTCCGGCAACCCCACAATTAGTAGCCAAATACACAATGCATTCCCCTAGGCCCATAAATGGTTAAGTATCATGTAGTCGACGTTCACATGACACCACTAGAAGAATAGCACCACAACTTAAATACTAAACCATTGAATAATATCTCTACACAAATCCACTACTAACAACATGACTTCTCCCATCTCCTCACGAACTAAACGAACTATACAAGACATCATATGGATAAAGATCAAAGATGATATGGTGATGGATAAAAATCTGAACATAAACAATAATCCAATGGTTCCACTCACAAGCATCAACTACAATAGTAATCAACACTGGGGAAGTTTCCCCTCAGAACTATGCAAGTATTCAACACAATTGTTACAGCGGGATGGAGTGGTCATGATGGTGCTGGTGGAGATGATGGTGTGGATGATGATGATCCCGATGAAGTCTAGCTTGATGAAGGTGTTGATGGCTATGGTCTCCCCTCTCTGGGAAGGAATTTCCCCGGCAGAAATCTGTCTGCCGGAGAGCTCTTTCTCTCTCGATGTTTTCCGGCCTGCAGAGGCGGCAGAAATCTTTCTGTGGTTGCTCCCTAGTATTAGGGTTCCAAGAGGAAGGTATAAGCGAGAGGGCGGAGTCGGAGGCCGGCCAGGTGGGCCACACCTGCCCTAGGCGCGGCCCAAGGTGGGCCCATGCCTAGGGGGTGTGGGCCCCCTGTGGCCTAGCTATGCCCCCCCTTCTGGTTTCCTTCGTCTTCTGGGAAAATATAATTTTCCAATATTTTTCTGGTATTTTTCTGATCTTCGTGAAATTGCATCGAAACACCTCTTTTTCCATCAGAAACCAGTCAATCCTCCAAGAATCATCCAACATGCAAAAACAGAGGAAAAGACATAAGTAACACCTCATAATAAGACATATATCAATGAATAGAGGCAAATTATGATATAGAATGGTGATGCAAATTGGACATATACTCCCCCCAAGCTTAGACCTTCGCTTGTCCCCAAGCGAAAACTGAGCTCAGTAAACATGTCCAAAGGTTTATGGAGTGAAGTGTCGATAAAAGAATACGGACAAAAGCATCACACTTACCATTACACAACTCATAGAAGAAAGCAACTCACCATTATATAACTTAGCTTGCAACAAGTACATGAGTCACAATAGAGATGCATAAAGATAAATCATAATTGGAATTGGCAAAATCTTGTTCTTGGTCAAAGGACAGCTGGCAAACAGTTTCACAAATAAAACTTTTGTAGAATTTTTCACAACAGGAGAACTCTTTGCTCAAAAAGGTTTTTCACAATGATGGCTTTCAAAGTAATACTCAATAGATAAGAGTTTTGTGCAAAAAAGGAAGATAAAGAACATGATTGAATAAATCACCATATGAATGCTTGCAACACAACAACACAAATGCTTGCTGGAGATAGAGAGGAAGTAGGTTTACTGACTCAACATAGAAATAGGAGAAAGGTCCCTTCATAAATGGAAACATGGATTTCAAGTTCATAAAGAGCTTCCAAAATATTATGGTACTTACTAGCTTTGCACCCTCATTGCCCCTATCATAGGCATCTTGAGATGATTAAGGTTAAAGTGAACAAGGATGGAGTATATGGTTCACGAAATATAAGTTGGCAATCTCATGTCCCTTGAGTACGAGGGCCACTCCTCAGGCTACTCAACTTTAGTCACCGGTAAGTTCTTATCATTCTAAGTATATGTGTATCATAAAGAACCGCCAACGGGGTACCCCTTGCACATGATACAGGAGCTATCCATTAACCAAAATGACAAGGCAAGCAGACAGTGAGCATCTCAGCGATCTTTTTATTTACTATTTGCATAGCTTTTTTATTAAGGATGCTTCACAGATTGCTCACTATGGTGAAGCTGCAAGTTTCCACCATGATTAGGCATGGCTTAGGCTAGCGGCCCAGGAGTTTCTCTAACACACATACATAACTCCATGGACTTACAAGCTCCCTTTTTATTCCACACCGACGACATCCGCAAACAAAAGAGCATGCTATCAACCGGATATGTATCCATAAGTGTTGAAAGCGTTCCCCATGACAGCACGGTTCTGCTAATCCCAACGTATAGATGCAAGCATATACAACTTCGATGAAACAATGGTTCAAGTCTATTAGGGGCAAGGAAATAAGGTGTGCCATCAAGTTCGTGAGAGATTTACTAACTAGTTTTCACATAACAAAATACTTTTTAATTCGAAAGATAGATAAAGCTTGAGAATTTGCTTGGAATAGCAATAATGGTAATAGGTAGGTATGGTGGACACAAATGGCACATGTTTTGGTTCAAAGGGATTGGATGCATGAGAAGTATGCCTTCTCAAAATAGGTTCTTGGCTAGCAAGGCTGGGTAGCAAGCAAAAGAGTTGAGGGAAACAAGCAAAATACAAGTAATAAAGCCGAACATGCAATCTTCCAAGAAGACACAAAATATCTTAAATAAAGAATACCAAGATTATGAGCCAATCAAGAAAGAAAATAAATGATACAAAATACCTGTAAGCTTTTTCTCTTTTCCTTTCAAACCTCAAAGAGTTTTGCTACTGACCAGAGCTCGGTTTGCCAAAACCAATTTAGTTTTACTTGATGTTCCCAAAGTGATGCCAATACTGATCAGCAAGATTAATCATATAATAAAGATTGCAAACTAAAATAAGAAGTGCAAAAAGTAAAAGATGAAACTTCTGATTAATATTTCATAAAGGCACTCACACCAAGGGATACATAGATAATCAACTAAAGTAGAGATACTTCCACATGAAAACCAACCTAAAATATAACTTCTCTACCAAAGATATGAATCCGCTAAAGAGGTAAAAGATAAAAGATAATGATGTGATGCCACGACACTCCCCCAAGATTGGAACAACCCAAGGGGATGCCAAACCTGATGACGAATTAATCCTTTGGTGGTTGTGTTCTCTTGATAAGCTCCTCAATCAGTTTTTTCAAATCCTCAATCTCAAAGGTTAGAGTACGAATCAACTCTGAATTTTGCTCAATGCGATTCATGATCATATCAGACCGGGAGCCCTAGTCCTTACTATTATTTCCCCACTCTTCCTTCTTAGTGTGTTCCTCCCCTGCATGGTTAGAACGAGGCATATCCAACATCGAGGGAAAGTTACCTTTGGGCACCTATTGGTATCGATGCTCATGTATAAGAGTATGGAAGGAATTCTTGGTACGTGGATGAGATAACCATGGAGCGAGGATATGACGCGGAGGTTTCCCTCCTGTAGACATCCGTGTTGTCCTCCTAAGCTTGGTATGTTTTTCCACCACTCCAATGCTTGCGACGGTAGCGCGAGTGTTCGGATGCTTGTCCTCCTCCATGTATTCTTCATCCCCTACCAAAATATCCTCCTCCTTGGGATTTTGAGGATCATCTTCCTCGGGCTTCTTGCCTTTGTCATTGGCAGAGACCATGGTGCTCTAAACTTGAGAAAATTTCCTGACAGAAACAGATCGAAATGAAAACACAACGAGAACACGATGCATGAACCTTGGGGGATCCGTGGGGTTATATATTATGATGTTTGAAAGCATATGGAAGGTGCTGGTACGAAAACGAGGCAGAGACGGAGCTTGGGTGGCTCACACCCCCTCCAGGCGCGGCCAGCTGGGGCCCGCGCCTGGGGTGGGTTTGGCCACCCGGCCTCTGTTTCCTCCTCTGTTTCGTCTCGTAACCTTCCTTATGTAATAAAAACATCAAAAATATAAAAAGATTGGGTTTTCACGAACCTTCTGTTTTCACCACTTTTACCTATTCAAAGACGAAATCTGCAGACTCTGGTGTTTGGTTCCTAAAAAATTCTTACGGAGTCACCATTTGAATAATATCAACATCTTCGTTATAAGAATCTCCAGAAATATAATGTTTTAGTCTTTGACCATTCACCACTTGTGTTGTGTCATCCTTCAAAGAAGATATTTTGATAGCACCTGAACGATGTACTTCCTCAATAACAAAAGGTCCTTCCCATTTCGAGAGTAGTTTCCCTGCAAAAAATCTGAGACAAGACCTATACAAAAGAACTTTCTCTCCAACATGGAACTCCCTTTTGATAATTCTCCTATCATGCCATCTTTTTACTTTTTCCTTAAAGAGTCTAGCATTTTCATAAGCTTCACTTATCCACTCATCTAAGGTACTCATGTCAAGCAATCTTTTCTCACCAGCAAGTTTAAAATATCTATTCAACTCTTTCACTGCCCAATAAGCTTTGTGTTCTAATTCTAAAGGAAAGTGACAAGCTTTCCCATAGACCATTTTGTAAGGAGACATTCCCATAGGATTTTTATAAGCAGTTCTATAAGCCCATAAAGCGTCATTCAACTTTTTAGCCCAATTTTTCCTAGATCTATTAACAGTCTTTTGCATGATAGATTTAATTTCCCTATTGAAGAGTTCTACTTGCCCACTGGTTTGGGGGTAATAAGTTGAAGCAATTCTATGGTTTACATCATACTTAGCGAGAGTTTTTATAAAAACCCCATGAATAAAATGAGAGCCTCCATAGGTCATGAGATATCTAGGCACACCAAACCTAGAAAAAATAGCATCCTTAAGAATTTTTAAAGAGGTCTTACCGCCAGCGCTGTTTGTAGGTATGGCTTCTACCCACTTTGTAACATAGTCAACAACAAGAAGAATATGAGTATACCCTTTTGAAGGAGGAAAAGGACCCGTAAAGTCAAATCCCCAACAATCAAAAGGTTCAATAACAAGAGAATAATTCATAGGCATTTCATTGCGTCTAGAAATGTTACCAACTCGTTGACATTCATCACATGGTAATACAAACTTCCTTGCATCCTTGAAAGTGGTAGGCCAATAAAATACAGATTGTAAAACCTTTTGTGCAGTCCTATCCCCAGCATGATGTCCTCCATAAGCGCTGCGATGACATTTTCTCAATATCTCTTGTTGTTCAAATTCTGGAACACATCTTCACATAATACCATCCACTCCTTCTTTATATAAATGGGGGTCATCCCAAAAGTAATGCCTTAGATCATAAAAGAATTTTCTTATTTGCTGGGCTGTAAAGGTTGGATGCAAATACTTGGAAACAATAAAGTTAACATAATCAGCATACCAAGGACTCTCATGTGGACTCACCCTTATTGCAGCCAACTGCTCATTTGGAAAACTATCATTAACAGTCAAGGGGTCAAAAGAAATGTTTTCCAAACGAGATAAATTATTAGCAATAGGATTTTCAGCACCTTTCCTTCTTTGTCATAAGGTACTTAATAGCAGCATGATCAGTATGAATAGTGACCTTTCAATCAACAATATAGGGTCTAAACTTATCACATGCAAAGATTACATGTAAGAACTCTTTTTCAGTAGTAGCATAATTCTTTTGAGCAGCATCTAGAGTCTTGCTAGCATAATGAATAACATTCAACTTTTTATCAATACGTTGCCCAAGGACATCACCCACAACAAAATCACTATCATCACACATAATTTCAAAAGGTAAACTCCAATCAGGTGGTTGAACAATCGGAGCAGTAGTCAAAGCTTTCTTCAAAGTTTCAAAAGCTTCCTTACAATCATCATCAAAAACAAAAGGTACATCTTTTTGAAGAACATTAGTAAGGGGCTTTGAAATTTTGGAGAAAACTTTAATAAACATCCTATAGAAACCAGCATGACCAAGGATACTACGAATACCTTTAATATCCCTAGGGCAAGGCATCTTCTCAATTGCTTCAATTTTGGTTGTGTCAACTTCAATGCCTCTTTCAGAGATCTTGTGTCCAAGAACAATCCCTTAATTAACCATGAAATGGCATTTCTCCCAATTAAGAACAAGGTTGGTTTCTTCACATCTCTGCAAAACTTTATCAAGGTTGTGAAAAAAGTTATCAAAATAAGTTGCATAGACAGAGAAATCATCCATGAAAACTTCCACAATTTCTTCACAAAAAACATGAAAAATAGCAGACATACATATCTGAAAGGTAGTAGGAGCATTACATAAACCAAAAGGCATACGACTATAAGCATAAGTGCCATACGGACAAGTGAAAGTGGTTTTCTCTTGATCTTGCGCTTTCACAGCAATTTGAGAGAACCTAGAATAACCATCAAGAAAACAAAAGTGAGTCTTTTTGGACAACCTCTCAAGCATTTGATCAATAAAGGGCAAAGGATAATGATATTTCTTAGTAACTTTATTAACCTTTCTAAAATCAATGCACATCCTATACCCAACCACTACTCTTTGGGTATAAGCTCATTATTTTCATTAGGCACAAAAGTTATTCCCCCTTTCTTGGGAACACAATGAACAGGGCTAACCCATTGACTGTCAGCAATAGGGTAAATAATACCAGCATCAACGAGTTTAATACCTCATTTCTTACCACATCCTTCATCTTAGGATTTAGACGGCGTTGGTGCTCAATAACTGGTTTTTCATCAGGTTCTATATTAATAGAATGCTAACATATAGTGGGAGAAATTCCTTTTAAATCATCAAGAGTATAACCCATAGCTCCTCAGGGTTTCTTTAGTATTTCCAATAACCTTTCTTCTTCCTTTCCTAAAAGTTTAGAACTAATAATAACAGGATATACTTTCTTATCATCAATATAAGCATATTTAAGATCATCAGGTAAAGGTTTTAATTCGAAAACAGGGTCCCCTTTAGGTGGTGGTGTGGCACCCAAATCTTCCACAGGTAGATTATGCTTAAGTAGCTCAGGTTGATGGAAAACCTCGTCAATCTCATTTCTTTCCTTCATGAAGACATCGCTTTCATGATCTTCCATAAATTGCTGCAAGGCATTGTTAGGAGTAAGAGAAATAGCAAAAAGTTGTTCAACCCTGAAATCCTCATTAAGCAATTCATTTTCATAAGGATTTTTAGCAAATCTTGAAAAATTAAACTCATAAGACTCTCTATCAAACTTAGTCAAAAAACTTTCCTTCCAACAACCTATGATAGCCCCACAAGTATTCAAGAAGGGTCCACCAAATATAATAGGATAGGTTTTACTAGCTTCAGAACTAAGTACTAGAAAATCAGTAGGATATTTAATTTTACCACAAAGAACCTGCACATCTCTTACAATGCTAATGGGATAGATTGTCTCTCTATTGGCAAGGTGAATAACCACATAAATGTCCTCAAGCTCACAAGGACCAATTTCATGCATAATTTCCTTGTAAAGATCATAAGGAATAACACTAGAACTAGCACCAATATCACATAAACCATAATAGCAATGATCACCAATTTGAACAGAAAGCATAGGGACACTAGATTTTCTAGATTTTCTAGGATGAGAGACAATATTAGAAGCGTCTTCACGGAATACAATATGCTCATCCTCTATATTTCTATTGACAAGATCTTTCACAACAGCTACCACAGGCTCAATATTTATTTGCTCATCGGGTTCCACAGTTTTCTTTGCACTTTTTCTAACCACATTAGCTATGATAGAATGTTACTTTACCTTAGCAAGAAAGAGGATTTTCTAAACATAAGGTTCAGGTAAAATAGGATCAACAGTACAAACTTCTATGCTAGTAGGAACATGGGTAATGATGTCTTTATAAGGAGCATGGTACTTGTCCCACTCATTTTTGGGAATTTCAATGTAAGAGGCAAAGGCCTTAAAACACTTTGCAAGGACTTGAGAATCAAGACCATACTCATTACTAATATCATGGAAGTCATCAGTTCCCATAAAAGATTAAATGCATTCATAATCATAGTTTATACCTGACTTTCTTCCGTTGTCATTCTCCCAAGCTTTAGTGTTCTCTTGAATACGGTCTTGGAGATCCCATTTAGCTTCCTTCTTCATACGTGTGAATGATCCAGCACAACAAGCATCTAGTAAATCCTTATCATGAAGAGAAAGCCTAGCATAAAAGTTATTGATAATAATATTGTTAGGGAGTTCATGAATAGGACATTTAAGTATTAGTAACTTCAATCTCCCCCAAGCTTGAGTTGTACTCTCTCCATCACGAGGCCAAAAGTTATATATCAGATTTCTATCCTTATGAATCTCACTGGGAGGATAGAATTTAGAATAAAAGAGAGATGCCATTTCCTCCCATTCCATAGATTGTCCATTCTTCAGCAGCTTATACCATTCTCCAGCTCTCACTTTCAATGATAAAGAGAGTAACTTTTTTTTTCACCTGTTCAGTTGTGATACCTGCACACTTAAACAACCCGCATAATTCATGGATAAAAAGCAAATGATCACCAGGGTGGACAATTCCACCCCCTAAATAATAATTATCCATAACACGATCAACAATACTTGTAGGTATTTTAAAGGATCTATCTCAATAGGTGGTGGTTCATCTACTACCCTAACAGTGGTAGTAGTTTTCCCAAACAGAAAACCAAGTGGGTTATCCATATTGGAAACAAAGTAACAAACAGAAACAAAAATCAATACTCACAGTAGAAGTTTCCTTTACCAGTTCCACTCTTCAATAGTGCTTCACTCCCCGGCAATGACGCTAGAAAATAGTCTTGATGACCGAAAACTATAGGGGTGTATCATAGTACTTTTGATAAATAGGAGTGTAGATCCAAACGAGGAGCAGAAGGTGTTGACTAGTGGTATGGAGCAGGAAATCTCTGTAATACTCAGCAAACTGATTTTTAGGGGTTTTCTGATAAAGCAAAGAAACAAAGTGCAAGTAATAAAGACAGCAAACAATTGCAGCAAGTGGCCCAATCCTTTCTTAGCAAAGGAAAAGACGGTGTGAATACTTATAAGGACCAAACATTCTCGAGGACACATGGGAATTTTGTCTAGTGTTTTCGCTTCAAATAGCTGAGTAGTCTTCTTTGGTTTTTAAGTGTTGTGTGGGTGAACCTGTGCTAATGTACCAACCTTACTTGTTCTAATAAATACTTGTAATTAAACCCCCTGCAAGAATCCGCAACTGCAGGAAAGCAATTAAGGTAAAAACCTAACCACAACCTTAAACTCTGAGATCATACACTCCCTTGTGCAATGGTGTCCTAACGGGGGTTCAAGTTTCTATCACTCTGGCAACCCCACAATTAGTATCCAAATACACAATGCATCCCCCTAGTCCCATAAATGGTGAAGTATCATGTAGTCGACGTTCACATGACACCACTAGAAGAATAGCACCACAACTTAAATACTAAACCATTGAATAATATCTCAACACAAATCCACTACTAACAACATGACTTCTCCCATGTCCTCAAGAACTAAACGAACTACTCACACGACATCATATGGATCAATATAAAAGATGATATGGTGATGGATAACAATCTAAACATAAAAAATAATCCAATGGTTCCACTCACAAGCATCAACTACAATAGTAATCAACAGCGGGGAAGTTTCCTCTAAGAACTATGCAAGTATTCAACACAATTGTGACAGCAGGATGGAGTGGTGATGATGGTGCTGGTGGAGATGATGGTGTGGATGATGATGATCCCAATGAAGTCTAGCTTGATGACGGTGTTGATGGATATGGTCTCCCCTATCCGGGAAGGAATTTCCCTGGTAGAAATCTGTCTGCTGGAGAGCTCTTTCTCTCTCGATGTTTTCCGCCCCACAGATGCGGCAGAAATCTTTCTATGGTCGCTCCCTGGTATTAGGGTTCCAAGAGGAAGATATAGGCGAGAGGGCAGAGTCGGTGGCTGTAACATCCCAACTTCAGCAACCCTGATTAATTGTCCAAAAGGCAAAAATCAAGGGGAACAAAAACTTTTTCTTGCAATATGTGTTTACTTGTTTGCTTGTGCTCAAGCAACTATTTGAGTATTAGTTGTGTAGCCCTCATCTCAACCATATTTTACAAAACTATTTTACAAAAGAGATGTCTTGGCTCATCTTTCACATTCTCAAATGTTCTGACAATTCAAAAACCTGAGCCAAGATGACTTTGACACAACCAAATACTTTACTAGACTCTATTAACAAAACTATGGAGACATATATATAATCTCCTTATGTTTTCAAGACAGAACCTTCAACTACCCTTATCTCTACGTTTTCCAAAAGCTTTATTAAAACCTTTTTATTCCCATCTTGGTAGGAATACCAAGATGATCCTTATCTTACTTCAAGATACAACCAACTCAAAATACCCAACCTTACCTCAAGCTAGGCTTGAGGGTAACCCTAGTAGTAGTTGGATAAGTGATAAGATGAATTGCCTTGATCTGCTGGTTGATGAATTGCCTTGATCTGTTGATTGCCTTGTTTGCTTAGGAACTAGCGAGAGATAATCTAGTAGCTCATCCCTTAGGACCCAAATCCTTGCTGGTGATCCTCAAGCCCATATCAAGCATCCAATTCTAGATCAGCCCAAGCCACTTAGGCAACCCTCTCATCTCCTGAGCAGATCAAATCCAGGGATAATCCCTCATGATAGTTTCCAACCCAATGAAGACCCAATCTAAGGATGAATCCTATCTAATTAGTTAGTACCTCAACATCATCCCCTTGATCATGAGTTTGGAACCTAGCATCCTCTCAAAAGCTTCTACACTTGCACTCTAGTCTAAAACCCTAAATCTGCCAAAATGGCTAAGTCTGGACTCTTATCTGGATACCATCTTTGGAGCTTTACCCCTTCCAACCTATGTGCATGATTGAGAATTCACTTGAACCATCTTGTAGTACATGTTTAGTACCACCAAGGCCCACTATTTCCCTTGTGCAAGCCATTATAATTCCCACTCATCCATGATGGTTCTGTAGTCAAGATAATAATCTTTTCTGCAAATCGTATCATCTTGCCTACTTTGGCAGAAGCTCACATCTATATGTCACCTCCCCATACCAACTCTTTGCTTCGTTATGATCTAATAATCATAGACTAACAATACCCACTTTATTTGTTTCCATTGGATCCTTGTGCTTCCTAAACCCGCATGGTTTAGGAGGCTACCTGATGTATCTGCTATGGAGGCCTTATTTTCAACAAAGTTTGCCATCCCTCCAAAACCACCTTAGATGCAACCAAGCCCAACCCTTGCTTGCATGATAAACTACATGACATGGTTTAACCATCCATATACCCCTTGTCCCAAGGTGAGCTCTGAGCTCCATAATCCAACCCTTTTTAGGTAGCATCAAAATAACTAAACCTAGATCATCCCTTATCTAGTTTCCATCCTTTCCACCACTTTGCTTCAAAACCAAGTTTGACCTTGATTCCTACATCAAGTCTACACCATCTACCTTGTATATAAGCATCCCCAAATAATTTCCAAAATTATGGATTATTAAACTATTTTATTTCCTTCACTTACCAATTTCCCAACAACCTTGTCTTTAATGGCAACTTTGCTTTTCTCCAAATAACATTGGAAACTCAAGGCACATTTGATGCCTATATATCATATACCATCTTTCCAACTCAAAAATAAGTATTTTTGAGATTCCTTATTATTTCTTTTTGCCCTTCTTCATAAACGGTAGAAACAAGAAATAATTCCCTAAAAATACTCTTCCATCTCAATAAATCCCAATAAAATTCTCCAATATGAAATATGGTATTTGGGACCATCTCACATCAAAACCTAACCTTGTCCCTTGTAAAAATATAACTTTAGCTTCTATAAATCCTTTTGGCACTTTTTGAATAAATGAGATATATTGGACTTTTAATATTTATAAAAATCCCAAATTATTCCTGGTGGTACACAATGACCATATATAACTTCTAGTACCCTTTCACCATCTTGGCCAATGTAAATTTTTGGACTTCTTTCATAACCCAAGTTTTGATCAAATATGGCAAACTAATCAAAACCATTAACCAAAACCCATCAAACCCCACCAAAGCTTGTCTAATACACCACCCCAGCACACCACCCTCTCCCTGGTCGACCACCACTGTAGAAACCATTGTAGCTCTGTAACATCCCAAAAATATTGAACTAGAATCATCAAACTCTAATCATCAAATTTAGGGTTAACAAAAACTTTTCTAATTAAAAATATGAAAGCATTCATATGTGTGTGTATTGAAATTTGGATTCTTTTGAATTGCCATGATTATGTGTTTCTTTGCTTGTAAAATGATTCTTAGGTGAAATATACATCATCTAAACAATTCCCAAACTTTTCCCAAAGACAAATAAATCAAAACAAACAAATTAAGTGAATGGTCACTTTGGCCAAATGAACTCCCATGCCTACTTTGGCTATCTCTAACTTTCAGAACATAACAGAAACTTGTTTGGATCTTTTCACCCCTTGATAGTACTCATAACAAAGTATCAAGTCCCACCTTGTGATCATCCAGAAACATTCAAATGCATAGTTTAAATGACATTTTAAAATTGAATCTATATCATATGGGAAGATCCCACTTTTGCAAAAACCACTCAAACAAGCTCAACTTTCAAAACCCAAGCATCCACAGACTCACCAGCACATTCCTAGCACACCCACCAAAAATCTTTTCAAAATTCAAAACTTGAATTCATGCGGCCATTTCATCAAACACCTTGCTGATTCAAATCAAACAAAATCAAAACACTATAGTGTGCAGTGATTCTGGCCTAACTTGTTCCCTCTATGGGCACCACTAGCCTTAGTAGATCATCTAACAACCTTAACTAATCTCTAGCACCACTGTAAGCTAGCCATTGTCATCAATGGTGAACAACCCGAGAGCACCATGGTCACCCCAGTGTGGACATCAAGCTACAAGCAGCACTAGCCTCGCCAACCTTGTCTGGGAGCAAGCTAGCACCCCACCGCCATTCCCTGTCCCAGCCGCGAGCGATGCCAGCCCCTGGACCACACGCACAGACCATGCCAAGCTGCTCTGCAACCTTGCCGAGAGCGCTCCCCGTGCGCCATGCTCGACAGACGCCCACAGACCGCGCGCCTCCCTCGTGGCGTGCATACGTGATCACCACCATCCCAGCAACCCCGCAGACACGCCCGTTGAGCTTCACCATCAAAACTCCTGTCGGGCACGCTTAGAGCACCACAGCGTTCCGAACAATCCGCACCGCCCCACGCCTCGCCACCATGCCGTTCAGCTTCGCCAGGGAGGACAGCACCGCCCCTACCATCGCCCACGCCGATAGCCCTCTATGCCGTCGACCATGACGAGCTTAGCTTGTGCCCGTCGGTACCCTCTCGCCACTATAAATAGAGGCCTCCCCTGCTCGAATTCTTCACACCATTTCACTCCCCTTTCAACCAGAACAACCCTGCCTCAGTCCCGGAGCAAGGTGAGCAGCGCATCACCAGAATTTGGCCGGAGCTTGCCGCTGATGGAGAAGAAG
Source organism: Avena insularis (assembly GCA_023614405.1). Classification (NCBI taxonomy): domain Eukaryota; kingdom Viridiplantae; phylum Streptophyta; class Magnoliopsida; order Poales; family Poaceae; genus Avena; species Avena insularis. The sequence goes on along the minus strand of CM042695.1, from coordinate 193,546,089 downwards.
GAAGCCATCGATTGGAGCCACCCTAGGAGGAGCTGCCGGTACCAGGAGGTTCACCGTCGTCGACTTCATCGTTCGCCCGCATTGCCGACCTTCGCCTAAGCCCCGGTGAGCCTCCCACGACCCCCACCTGCCGCGTTAGGGTTCTCATCTCCGGCCGCCTGACGTGGACGATGAACCAGAGCCGTTGGATTAGAACTAGATCCAACGCACCACATCGCCTGCATCGCCATGTTTAAAGAGTCACCGACCAAGAGACCCGCCTCGATTCGTCCCGCACCGCGGAGTGACACTGGGCCGGCCCATTAGCAGTTCCCACGCAGCCCAGTCGTTTGAATTTTAATTTTTCCATTTTATTTCAAACATAGTTATTCAGTGCCCAAATTTAATGATACCAATTTTGTTAGAAAGGTCTAGAAATGCTGAATCCAAGCCCGTTGGATTCAAATCATTTGGATTTGTAGATCACCCTTGGTAAAAATAACAAGGCAGAAGCTTTTCTGCATTCAAACATTTTTCAAATTTAAACTATAATAGCTTTTGAGTTGATTCCAACTCTCAAAAATCACATTTGATCATACCTTTAAGAATATATAAAAATATATGGGTTTACTTACAGAAATAATGTTCAAGTAACAAAAGGATGCCACATAGGCATTTCTAGTCATTTATTTTTATTTAAAATAAAAGGTGAAATATTATTAAATTGTGACACCACTTTAAATCATATTCCCATGAACTGAAATATATGGTGATGACATGTGTCAACATGATCCCATGTTTGGTTTGGAGAATATTAAATCTTAAGTAGTTTTTCAATGAGTAGAAATTACTTTTCTAAAAATAAAATCATTAAGTCAAGTGCTTGTAATGTTAGTGATGATGCTAGATCATCTATAGAACCCCTTTGTGTGATGATTGAAAGTAGTTAAGTATTTCTTGATGATTGTGTACCTCGTATTTATTTATAGACGCTAGTACCGACCAAGGATACAAGGAGGAAGGAGGATACTACGAAGAAGAAGCCGAGGAGAACTTCAACCACTGCTCTGCACAAGGCAAGCTAATACTTGCAAGCTATTAACTTAGCAAGCTAACACTTGCAATTTACCAAGCTTATACTGATAATTATGCAAGCCTAATACTACTAGTTGATTGAGCAAGCTAACACTTGCAATTATAAGAGTTAAATAACCTATGCAATGCACTAAGCATGCTTGGTTAGACACATTTGATGATACCCAATCCTAGTTTTACTTGCAAGCTTTATACTTTATTTCTTTACTGGAGTTCTATAGAGTTTACTGGAGTAAATTGTAGATATTAGAAAGATAATTGAAGGTTGCATAAAGAGCATAAAACTTGGCCTAAGCTAGATAATCTTTATGTCATCCTAAGGCATGAGATTGAACTTAGTTAAACTCCACTAGTTACCACCCCTCATTAGTACTTACCCCCACTTGTAAATGCTAGTGCTAAGCATAAAACTTGATCAACTTTAGATGGGAATACTTGGTGGAAAAATGGTTATGAAAACCTTGGAATGATGGATCATTTTATTGAGATGTTTTGACATGTGTTTCCGAACACCAGATGATTTTGGTGATGAAAATGTTGAGGCGCTAGCCTTAGCTCTTTATAAAACTGATGGTTGTCTAGATGCGATACCATTCCAATTTTACCGTACAACCACAATACCCGAGAATTGGGTAGGGCTTGACTGGAAACTTATATACCTTAGTATTGGTTCCCTCACGGCCAAGGTCTGAGCTGAGGCTACCTTGTGAAGATTGTCCACCTATGCAGTACCGAAGATGACAGTTGGTCATGGTTGGGAGGCCAAACTCACAGGAGAGGTGCCTATACTAGGGCGTGTAATCAAAAGGTTAGGATTGATTATCCGCATATTGAGTATGGTGAATTCAGGATTTGTTCCTGACGGATGTATCGAATGTTGTGGTGAAAGTGTACAATCTCTGCAGAGTGTCAAACTATTCGAATAGCCGCGTCCGCTGTTATGGACAGTTGGAGTGGCCATACTGTTCCCCCGTCAGATGTTTTCAAAATGAATTGAGACTTTGACTTGACCACAACAGAGTTGTGATATGAAATACAAGTTCCCACTTAGATGTTATAAAACTTCAACTAGATTTCTTCTTTTCTAAACTTAGTAGAGGTAAATCTGGCTTTTTTGCAAAACAACCCTAGAGCTTAGTGTCCTACTACAAAAACCCCCTTCACTTGTTAGTATTAGTTTGCGAGTACTTAAAGAGTACTCATGGCTTTGTCCCTGGCTATTCCCATGACCATACTATGAAGAGGAGTACCAGGAGGATGGACCCCAGGAAGGTTACGACAACTAGGATCATCTCCCATCACAAGATTGCTCGTGACCTCAAGATGGAGCTTCGCCTATGCTACCGTTATTATTACGTATTTCCGCTGCTTGAGTTGTATTAAGAACTGGATCATGAGATACTTATTTGTGTATGACCTTATGTATGGTTTGTAATGGATGATGTACTGTGGTATCCAAATCTGTTATGTCTCGCAAATATGGTAATCCTGGGATTGCGATGTATGACATAACAGGCATTTGGGATTAAAAATCCGGGTGTTGACAGGTTGGTATCCGAGCCATCCTTACCATAGGAGACCCTAGTTAGACCGGACGTTTGAATCAAAAACTTAGTTTCAAAACCAAAGTAAGCAAATATTTACAAAAACTTATTCCCATTCTTATCACCTTGATTCCTTCATAAAAATTCATGTTCCTCAAAAACTCTTGCAACATACATAAAATTTGACACACTTGATCACTCAACTAAATTACTCATCCTATATTCTTGTAGATGGACGTGAAGTACAACAAGTTTTATCAGTTGGGGAATGGAGGAGACCTTATCTTTGAGAGGGATTTGGACTAGCTTTCGGAACTTGTGGAGCGTCCGCACCCCGAGTTCTTCGGAGCTCAGCTCAATGATCAAGGAGGAGAAGATCTGCAGTGGCTAATTGTTGCAAGTCTCCGAGGAAAGATTGAACCTCCTACTACGGAGGGAATTCAATTCACCTTAAGAGAGAACAACTGGCTCGATGGACTTGCCAGGGCCATGCAGGAAGATCTTGCCCGTCTGTGTGGGCAGAGTATCAACCAGATCAAGGGTACCCGCTTTTAGTTTTGTCCAAGGCGTGATTCTAATGGACAGCCGCTGGAAGCCCCATACCACCACGAGCTGGAGACCCAATTGGACCACCTTAGCTTCATGATGTACGATCGTCAGCAGGAGTTGGATAATTGTCGTGACTACTCCAACCACAAGTCCGCCATCATCAAGACAAAGGATCAGACCATCGCCATGCTAGCGAAGGATTGCAAGTCTCTCCGCCGTCAGCTCGATAAGAAGGAGCGCATCGTTGCCCGTCTTCGCCACCGTATCTTGCATTTGGAGGAGACCATCCACGAGAGAGACATGTAGTTGGAGGAAAGGGAGAATGCCGGAGAGGATCTTTGTAACATCCCGAATTTTTTCCTAAATTTGGAATGTTAAAATAAAATTATTAAGTTGATTGGATTGCTTAATCTTGTTGAAATTTTGAATGAAAAGAGCCACAGTAAAAGAAGAGGATTACTATGACTACCAAGTTTTGAATAAACCCAAGACAATTGTTTGATTTCTCATCCGTGAACCTACTATTAGTACAAGTTCTTAAGTTAAATCACCGTTTGCAAACCCTATTTCGAAATTACCAAAAATACTCCTACAAGACTACAAACAAGGTTTTATGAATCCATTTGTTTAAATATGAAAACTATTGCTACAAAGGATCCTATGATGATCTACATAATTTTAGAAAATTTTGGAGACAAGAATCAACTCATTTGGTGATCATATGAAAAAGATATAGAGGAAATAAGAAAAAAGGAATAAAATAGAAAAGAATAAACAAAAAAAACTAACCTACCCCGTGGACCACCCTGGCCCAACCCACTCCCTCCTCTCCTCTATTTGCTGCCGCTCCCTAGCACGCGTCGCGCAGCGCAGCGCCAATGGGCCGGCCTAGAGTAGCCCAGCTGCCAGCCCGCTCGGCCTCCCTTCTCTCTGCCTCGCTGATGGGTGGACCCCGCCCTCATCCCCAACCTCTGGCGCAAGAGACCGGCAAGAACACAACCTGCTCCCGAACCAAATTCCGCGAGGAATCCATCCGATTCACGCCCGATTTGTTGCCCCCTTATACAAGGCTGGACCCCCATATAATCCCCCGTCCTTGCAAGCTTTTTCCCCTTCCAAAAAAACCCTGGAAGCCCTAGCACCGAGCCGATTGGATCTTGAGCCGCCGTCGCCATTACAGGATATTCGGGAGGTCAAGTCTGCTGTTGATTTTGAGCACCCCGAGCCCTATTATTTACCCCATCGTCTTCCCCTTGTTTCGCCGCGTCTCCTCACCCGGTTTTCCCCCTCGCAGGCGCAACACAGCGAGCATGTGAGCTCGCCGGAGCTCCACCGACCCGCTGCCACTCCATCCGCACACCGTGGCTGTTCCCGGAAGCAAACAGCGAACATAAGCGTGCCATAGGGTTCGCAGAGACGATCTGCACCCCGTCGCCTACTCCGCCGTCGCCGGAGGCCACCAGAACCGCCTCCACCACCGGCATCCGTGCGCCGCCGCCGCCGAAGCCACTTTTCCCGTCGCCGTTGACCGCCACCTAAGCCTAGATCACCAGCGGCCGTTGGATCCTTATCTGACGTGCGAGAATAGATCCAGCCTGAACCGGTACCTGCCAATCGCTGAGCACCGCGTGGCAAGCTTAGTCAGCGAACACGTCAATGACGATAATGTGTCGAGCCCAACAAGCGAGTTATTTGATTTTAATATTTAAAATAGCCAGAATTATGTCCAATCTTGTAAAATTCATATAAAATTGAATACATGTCCAAAAATTATAAATAATATATGGTTGGATTCATAAAATTGTGTAGAACAATAATACAAGATTAGATATAACTTTTACAGTACATATTTACTGTAGTAAATTAAATGGTTTAATGAGCTTTTTAGACATAATAAATCATAGTAAATTATCTGTAGATCCTAAAAATACAAATAAAGTGTCTATGGATTCATTATTTATATAAAACATTAATATGCTGTTAGATCCAAATTTTTCAGTGTAAACTTGCTGTAGTGATTTAAATAGTTTTAATGGACTTTTAGAGTATTAAATTCATAGTAAATAATTTATAACTCAGAAAAATATGAATAATATGTCTCTGGAATCACATTATCATGTAGATTACAGATCTGTATTTATTTTGAATTTTAGACAACAGAAATTGTTTAAATGATTTAAACTCCATTAAACACTATTTAAATCATAAGAAAAGATTTATAACTCCGATTAAGTTGAATCCAATTGCTACTGGTTCGTATTAATGCCCTTTATCCAGTACACTTTACATACAAATTTAATACGGCAATTAGTACAGAAGTTTCAACAGAACTATTAAAACCCCTAGATTCGCAATCAAGTATTAATAATAGATATCCTATTGCATTAAATGATCTCCTGCATGCATCATGTGTTGTAGTATTGTTCAGAGAACTAATTACAACCATTATGACTTATTAAACCATCATGCATGTTTTTGATCGTCCTTGTTGTGTTTTGCTATGTTTGCAATTGTTTTGATTGGAACTACCTTGTCCTCGTATTAGATTGTTCGGAGAGTGCGATTGCTGCGGAGAAATACAATCTAACACCCATATTATCAACATAAGGCAAGTTACACCACTTGTTCATAACTTTTATCCCAGTTTTGATTCTATGCATGTGATCTTCAAAATTCTATAGTGATCTTCAAAATTCTATGCAGGATGTTCTAGTAGAATTTTCCTTAGTATTATTTTTGCAAGTGCGATGATTTTGTAGTATGCCATGAGTATCTCTATACTTAGGATTTTCCCTCCTAATAGGTTACCCCTGATTTTTCTTGCTTGCTATGCTATATATACAAAGTACCGTTGGGGGGTTCGAAAGACAAAGAATTTTCTAAGTATAAAGGCTCTCTAGAGCAAACTTTTCTTCTCAAATCCACTTCAAAATAAAACTATGTTTTCTTCTGGGCGGAATGGTTGTCGGGACAACGAGTGAGATTTTGGTGGAGGATGGCCGCCCAGGAATCAAAGAAGTTTGCCATGTTTGAATTGAAGCTTCCAAAGGCAACCACAATACATTATGGGCTCTGTCTTGGCCTAGTACTTAGTGGGAAACCTCACCTGGGTACCAACATTCGGAGGTTCTTGGCACGGTTGGATCCAGAAGGTAGAGGGGCTACTAAGGGAAATCCTCGGCATGGTCTTGTCTGTAAAAGGACTTGATCGTGGATTGTGGGTAAAGTGCACAAACTCTCGAGAGTATTGCAATCTGATCGATCAGCCGTTCACGGTAACAGAACAACAATGAGCGTCTGAAGGATGGAGCCTCTGAAGGATCTTCCTCTCTTTTCTAAAACAAAGTTTTAAAAACCCCAAGGCGTGAGTAATATCGCCAATGGGAGGGATTTTGGGAACTTGGTGTGTAATATCCAAGTGTCACTTGGTGCGTAATATCCAAGTGTTTGGTTGTTTGGACACTTGGTGAGTAATATCCTCGTGTGCCATTCGACCCTATTTTATCTAAGCAAATGTTTACAAAGTAGGAAAATCTTCTCTTCTTCTCTCTACTTAAGAAAACTACCTTTGAGCAAATGAACTCTACAGCCTAAACTAGCCTTGCATGTAGAGATAGTCTTTTCTTTCCTTGGTGTAATTTGCCAATACATTCAAAGTATTGACCCAACTTGTTGGCTGCACGTTTCATGTGCAGAATTTCAGAGATCGTTGAAAGGTGCGCTAGGATCGCGGGTCTTCACTCAACCTGCCTGTGGCATTGATGGGACTCCAAGTTGTATTTATATCGCTTCTGTTGTAATAATGTAAACTCTGGATTATTTGATTCATGTAATAAAGACTTGTGTTTTACATGATATTCCATCGACTTTGAGTGCTAGCTATTGATCCAGGGACTAGCATGTTAATCACAGGGACTTAGGATCCTTACCGATCCAAGGTCACTACAATCTTCGTGGAGACACCTACTCATATCTCAGCGATGATGATGATTTTCTGGAGGATCAGGCTATGGACTTCTTCACCAATGAGGATGATTTCGCCTTCATGAATGACGACGATGATGATGAGGATGACGACTACACCGACTCCGAGGAGTAGTAGCACTTGAGCACTAGCGTAGTGAGTAGTATTCGGTCCCACTGTATCATAGTTTCCAGAATGGTTCTTAAAACCATCTGTTTTTCTTGTTTTGTGGTGTGTGATGTATAGTGTGAATGAATGAATGAAAAGCAAGTTGCTAGAAAATCTGAGTCAAACTTTAAAAACTTTTCAAAGTCCTAGAACCTTAGAAATGTCCCTCTTTTGTCATGATCTATCTCAATATTCAGATGCCACGCGGAGGAAGTGGTTCATCCCCAGACCCGATGTTGCAGATCCTGCAAATGTTGGTTTCTGACCGCGAAGCTGAAAGAGCCGAATGTCAAGCCAACTTAGCCACCCTCCAACAGATAGCCCAGCTAGCCCACAACAAGCAAGGCCACAGAAATTAGGACAACCATGGATCTAAGCTCAAGAATTTCCAGAACACCAACCCACCTGTTTTCACTAAGTCAAAAGATCCCCTAAATGCAGATGATTGGCTGCAAACCATGGAAAATAACCTAGAAGTCGGCGGAGTGGAAGCCAACGAGAAAGTTTTGTTCGCCACCCACTATCTAGCCGGAGATGCCAGAGCATGGTGGAACAGCGTTAGTGCGATGACCGGAGGACAGATGATGACCTGGGAGGAATTCAAGGTCAAGTTCAGTAGAACCCATGTGCCACCAGGTTTGATCAAGATAATGAGAGATGAGTTCAGAGAACTAAAGCAAGGACGGATGACCGTAGTGGAATACCGTGACAAATCTTGTCATTAGCTAGGTATGCCCCGGATGAGATCGACACCGAAGCCAAGAAGAAGGAGAGATTCTTGAATGGTATGCACGATGAGATGCAGACGGTGTTAGTCAATATACCCTTTGCTGATATTGAAGCCCTTGTCGACTCTGCCATCCAGATGGAAGGAAAGATCAACCAAGCCAACGAGAACCACAAGCGTCGCATGATTCGTCAACCAGGAACCCATCAGACCCCAAAGTATCGCCCTAACCCATCTCCAGGATTTGCCCCGAGAACCAACAGACCCCCAATGAACCGTTCGACCTATCCCAACCTTGTAAACCCAAGGCCCGGAGGAAATCACAACAACCCTGGAAACTCTAGGAATTTCAACCGTGCCCCACCCAAGTTCAACAACAACAATGCTACCGCCAACACCAACACTGCCCCGAGGACTGGAAGCAATGGTTTGCCGGTTGCAGCAAAGGACAAGTCGCAAGTGACTTGTTATGACTGTGGAAATAAGGGTCACTACTCCAACGAGTGCCCCAACAAGAAGAATACCGCAGCCCCCAATACCAATGCCCTAGCTCAGCAGCACCGTCGTGTTTAGCCTGGAAGAAGATTTGCCCCAGGGAATTCGCTCAACCGCAACGGCTGTCTTTTTCTCATTCATGCTGAAGAAGCTTAGGAAGCGCCAGACGTCGTGCTGGGTATGTTTTCTGTTAATTCAGTACTTGCTAGAGTGTTGTTTGATTCTGGTGCATCGCACTCATTTATCACCGAAGAATTTGCATGCACTAGTAAAATCCAACCAACCAAACTGAAGCATGTTATGATCGTTCAAATCCCTGGATCAACCACCAAGGCTAGGCAAATTTGCAAAGCCGTCCCTATCCGAATCCATGGCATAGATTTTTATGCTAATCTGATAGTACTCGGAACTAAAGGTTTGGAAGTAGTACTAGGAATGGATTGGATGTCCAAACATAAAGGATTGATTGACTGTGCCAGAAAGCCATAACCATGACCAGTACCACTGGAATATCAGTAGAGCATATATCTGAAACCTTACCTCGTCAATTCAAGTGCAACAAGAGTATAGCCCAACCTACCATTAACCATGTCCGGATAGTCTGTGAATACCCCGATGTAATTCCAGATGTTTTGCCCGGTATGCCCCCAGATCGAGATATCGAGTTTATCATTGAACTAATCCCCGGAACAGGACCCATAGCCTAGAGACCATATAGTATGAACCTGTCGGAACTAGCAGAACTAAAGAAGCAATTGGATTCCATGATGGAAATTGGATTAATTCAACCAAGTGTGTCACCATGGAGATCACCTGTCTTATTTGTGGACAAAAAGGATGGAGGTAACCGTTTGTGTACGGATTATCGGAAGTTGAATGATGTCACCATCAAGAACAAGTACCCCTTGCCCAAGATAGAAGATTTTTTTGATCAGTTGACCGGTGCCAAAGTGTTTTCTAAGATTGATCTTAGAACAGGATATCATCAACTCAAGATTCGCGCAGAGGATATTCCCAAGACTGCCTTTACCACCAGATATGGATTATACGAGTATACCGTCATGTCTTTCGGATTAACCAATGCCCCCGCTTATTTCATAAATCTCATGAATAAGATTGTTATGGACTTACTGGATAAGTTTGTCGTTGTTTTCATTGATGACATTCTGATTTATTCCAAATTAGAAGAAGAACATGAGCTACACCTAAGGACCATTCTTGGAACCCTTAGAGAGCATCAGTTGTATGCCAAGTTCAGCAAATGTGAATTCTGTTTACAGGAGGTAGGATTCCTCGGCCACATCGTATCAGCCGGAGGAATTGCCGTTGACCCTGCAAAGGTGACAGATGTCGAAGATTGGCAAACCCCAACCACTCAAACCCAAGTTCGTGCATTTCTCGGATTAGCGGGATACTACCGCAAGTTCGTAGAAGGATTCTCGAGTATTGCCAGACCCATGACCCAATTGCTGAAGAAGGACAAGAAGTTTGATTGGACCGACAAATGTGAAGCAAGTTTTCAAGAACTCAAGAGGAGATTGATTTCAGCCCCAATCTTAATCATGCTGGATATCACGAAGCCCTTCGACGTGTATTGTGATGCATCCAAGATCGGTCTCGGATGTGTGCTAATGCAAGAAGGCAAAGTTATATCTTATCTATCTCGACAACTGAAACAACATGAGCAAAATTACCCAACACATGACCTCGAACTCGCAGCCGTAGTTTTAGCCCTGAAGACATGGAGGCACTACCTGATGGGAAATCATGGTGAGATATATTCGGATCACAAGAGCCTGAAGTATATATTCACTCAGAAGGAGCTGAGTATGAGACAGAGAAGATGTATTGAGCTAACCAAGGATTACGACCTGGACATTCACTATCACCCCGGGAAAGCCAACGTGGTAGCAGATGCCCTTAGCAGATTGCCGTGCCGCTTGAACTCCATGATTTTGAAGGAGCAACCAAGTTTGCACAAAGAGATGGAAGATTTTCGAATGGAATTAGTGAGTGAAGGATTTTTGGCTAGCATAGAACTTCAACCCACTTTGATCATCTAGATCAAAGAGGCCTAGAAAGGAAATGCTAGTATCGATGGAATCAAGCATTGTATCGGTACAAGCAAAGTACCCGGATTCACCGAAGACGAAGAAGGAGTTCTGTGGTACAAAGGACGCCTTTGTGTACCAGCAGATTCTGAGTTGAAGGAAGTTATTCTCAAGGAAGCTCATGATACTCTTTATTCTATCCACCCCGGAGGAACTAAGATGTATCAAGATTTGAAAGAGCAATTTTGGTGGCATAAGATGAAGAGAGAAATCGGAAGCTATATCGCCAAGTGTGATATATGTCACTGAGTAAAGGAAGGACATCAAAGACCCGGTGGATTGTTGCAACCATTGCAGATTCCGGAATGGAAATGGGATTCCGTTGGAATGGACTTTATCACCGGATTGCCTACTTCTAGTAGGGGAAATGACTCTATCTGGGTCATAGTGGACAGATTGTCCAAAGTCGTCCATTTCTTACCTGTCAAGACCACATATCAGAGTTCGAAGCTAGCGGAGTTATACATCGCTAGAATCGTCAGTTTGCTTGGAGTCCCCAAGAACATTGTATCAGATCGAGGAACTCAGTTTACCTCGAGATTCTTGAAGAAAGTCCAAGAAGGTTTAGGAACCCTCCTAGATTTCAGCACCACGTATCACCCTCAGACCGATGGACAAACGGAGCGAGTAAATCAAATACTCGAAGATATGTTGAGAGCATGTGTGTTAGAATATGGATCTAAGTGGGAAGACTGTCTGCCGTTTGTAGAGTTTTCATACAACAACAGTTATCAAGCTAGTTTGCAAATGGCCCCATTTGAAGTCATGTATGGAATAAAGTGTCACACCCCTTTGAACTGGTCGGAAGTAGGAGAGAGTCATATTTTTGGACCCGACATCCTACGAGAAGCAGAAGAGAAGGTTCACAAGATTCGTGAGCACCTCAAGACAGCCCAGTCCATACAGAAGAGTTACGCCGACAAGAGACGTCGAGACCTCGCCTTCAACATAGGATATTTTGTATATCTGAAAGTGTCGCCATTAAAAGGAATGCAGCGTTTCCAACTCAAATGAAAGTTAGCCCCCAGATATATCGGACCCTCCAAGATTCTGAACCATCGAGGAGAAGTGTCGTATCAACTGGAACTACCCGAAGAGATGTCAGTCGTGCACAATGTGTTCCATATCTCATTACTTCGCAAGTGCCTCGAAGTCCCGGAGAAGACTGAAGTGTTCAATAATATTGATCACCCGGACTATAGAGATCAATGATGACCTGACCTATCCCGAAGTACCCATCCGTATTTTGGAAGAAGCCTTCAGAACCACCAGAACCCGAAGCATCAAGTTTCTCAAGATTCAGTGGAGCAACCACACAGAAGAGGAAGCTACCTGGGAGCGCGAAGATCACATCAGGACGGAGTTTCTCGATCTCTTCAAATCCTAGGTAATCTTTTTCATCCTTTTTCAAATCTCGGGACGAGATTTTGTTTAAGGGGGAAGGTTTGTAACATCCCAAAAATATTGAACTAGAATCATCAAACTCTAATCATCAAATTTAGGGTTAACGAAAACTTTTCTAATGAGAAATATGAAAGCATTCATATGTGTGTATTGAAATTTGGATTCTTTTGAATTGCCATGATTATGTGTTTCTTTGCTTGTAAAATGATTCTTAGGAGAAATAAACATCATCTAAACAATTCCCAAACTTTTCTCAAAGACAAATAAATCAAAACAAACAAATTAAGTGAATGGTCACTTTGGCCAAATTAACTCCCATGCCTACTTTGGCTATCTCTAACTTTCAGAACTTAACAGAAACTTGTTTGGATCTTTGCACCCCTTGATAGTACTCATAACAAAGTATCAAGGCCCACCTTGTGATCATCCAGAAACATTCAAATGCATAGTTTAAATGATAGTTTAAAATTGAATCTATATCATATGGGAAGATCCCACTTTTGCAAAAACCACTCAAACAAGCTCAACTTTCAAAACCCAAGCATCCACAGACTCACCAGCACATGCCTAGCACACCCACCAAAAATATTTTGAAAATTCAAAACTTGAATTCATGCGGCCATTTCATCAAACACCTTGCTGATTCAAATCAAACAAAATCAAAACACTATAGTGTGCAGTGATTCTGGCCTAACTTGTTCCCTCTCTAGGCACCACTAGCCTTAGTAGATCATCTAACAACCTTAACTAATCTCTAGCACCACTGTAAGCTAGCCATTGTCATCAATGGTGAACAACTAGAGAGCACCATGGTCACCCCAGTGTGGACAGCAAGCTACACGCATCACTAGCCTCGCCAACCTTGTCTGGGAGAAAGCTAGCACCCCACCGCCACTCCCTGTCCTAGCCACGAGCGATGCCAGCCCCTGGACCACACAGGCAGACCATGCCAAGCTGCTCTACAACCATGTAGAGAGCACGTTACGCCGACGACGCCCCACGCCGATGACGCCCGCGTGCATACGTGATCACCACTGTCCTTGCAACCCCGCAGACATGCCCGTTCGCCGCCACGCGGACCACGCGCGTTGTACGCCATCAAAACTCCCGCCGGGCACGCCCAGAGCACCACAGCGTTCCGACCAATCCGCACCGCCCCACGCCTCGCCACCACGCCGTTGAGCTTCGCCAGGAAGCACAGCACCGCTCCTACCGTCGCCCACGCTGATAGCCCTCTGTGCCGTCGACCACGACGAGCTTAGCTTGCGCCCGTCGGTCCCCTCTCGACACTATAAATAGAGGCCTCCCTGCTCGAATTATTCACACCATTACACTCCCCTCTCACCCAGAACCACCCCGCCTCAGTCCCGGAGCAAGGCGAGCAGCGCATCGCCGGAATTTGGCCGGAGCTCGCCGCTGCTGGAGAAGAAGGAAGCCATCGATTGGAGCCACCCCAGGAGGAGCTGCCGGTACCAGGAGGTCCGCCGTCTTTGACTTCGTCGTACGCCCGCATCGCCGACCCTCGCTTGAGCCCCGTTGAGCCTCCCACGACCCCCACCTGCCGCGTTAGGGTTCTATCTCGTCGGCGCTGCCCGACTTGGACGATGAACCAGAGCCGTTGGATTAGAACTAGATCCAACGCACCACATCGCCCCGTACTGCTTCGCGTTTAAAGAGTCACTGACCAGTAGACCTGCCCTATTAGTTGCGCCCCGCGCCGTGGAGTGACACTGGGCTGGCCCATTAGCAGTTCCCGCAGCCCAGTCGTTTGAATTTAACTTTTTCCAATTTAATTCAAACATAGTTCTGTACCTAGTTTCAAAAATCAACCCAAATCGATTCAGTGAACCAGTTTGAATGAAACCAATTTTGTTAGAAAGGTCTGGAAATGCTGAATCCAAACCCGTTGGATTCAAATCATTTGGATATGTAGATCACCCTTGGTAAAAATAACAAGGCAGAAGCTTTTCTGCATTCAAACATTTTTCAAATTCAAACTATAATAGCTTTTGAGTTGATTCCAACTCTCAAAAATCACATTTGATCATACCTTTAAGAATATATAAAAATATATGGGTTTACTTACAGAAATAATGTTCAAGTAACAAAAGGATGCACATAGGCATTTCTAGTCATTTATTTTTATTTAAAATAAAAGGTTAAATCTTATTAAATTGTGACACCACTTTAAATCACATTCCCATGAACTGAAATATGTGCTGATGACATGTTTCAACATGATCCCATGATTGGTTTGGAGAATATTAAATCTTAAGTAGTTTTTCAATGAGTAGAAATTACTTTTCTAAAAATAAAATCATTAAGTCAAGTGCTTGTAATGTTAGTGATGATGCTAGATCATCTATAGAACCCCTTCGTGTGATGATTTAAAGTATTTAAGTATTGTTTGGTGATTGTGTACCTCGTATTTATCTATAGACGCTACTAACGACCAAGGATAAGAGGGGGAAGGAGGATACTACGAAGAAGAAGCCGATGAGAACTTCAACCACTGCTCTGCACAAGGCAAGCCAATACTTGCAAGCTATTAACTTAGCAAGCTAACACTTGCAATTTAGCAAGCTTATACTGATAATGATGCAAGCCTAATACTACTAGTTGATTGAGCAAGCTAACACTTGCAATTATGAGAGTTAAATAACCTATGCAATGCACTAAGCATGCTTGGTTAGACACATTTGATGATACCCAATCCTAGTTTTACTTGCAAGCTTTAGACTTTATTTATTTATCAAAGCTCTTACTTAGAGTTTACTGGAGTAAATTGTAGATATTAGAAAGATAATTGAAGGTTTCATAAAGAGCATAAAACTTGTCCTAAGCTAGATAACTTTATGTCATCCTAAGGCATGATATTGAACTTAGTTAAACTCTACTATTTACCACCCCCATTGGTACTTACCCCCACTTGTAGATGCTAGTGCTAAGCATAAAACTTGATCAACTTTAGATCGGAATACTTGGTGGAAAATGGTTATGAAAACATTGGAATGATGGATCATTCTATTGAGATGTTTTGACATGTGTTTCCGAACACCAGATGATTTTGGTGATGAAAATGTTGATGCGCTAGCCTTAGCCCTTTATAAAAATGATGGTTGTCTAGATGCGATACCATTCCAATTTTACCGTACAACCACAATACCCGAGAATTGGTTTGGGCTTGACTGGAAACTTATATACCTTAGTATTGGTTACCTCACGGCCAAGGTCTGAGCCGAGGCTACCTTGTGAAGATTGTCCACCTGTGCAGTACCCAAGATGATAGTTGGTCATGGTTGGGCGGCCAAACTCACAGGAGAGGTGCCTATACTAGGGCGTGTAATCGAAAGGTTAGGATTGATTATCCGCATACTCAGTATGGTGAATTTAGGATTTGTTCCTGACGGATGTATCGAATGTTGTGGTGAAAGTGTACAATCTCTGCAGAGTGTCAAACTATTTGAATAGCCGAGCCCGCGGTTATGGACAGTTGGAGTGGCCATACTGTTCCCCGTCAGATGTTTTCAAAATGACTTGTGAAATGAATTGAGACTTTGACTTGACCACAATAGAGTTGTGATACGAAATACAAGTTCCCACTTAGATGTTATAAAACGTCAACTAGCTTTCTTATTTTCTAAACTTAGTAGAGGTAAATCTGGCTTTTTTGCAAAACAACCCTAAAGCTTAGTGTCCTACTACAAAAACCCCCTTCACTTGTTAGTATTAGTTTGCGAGTACTTAAAGAGTACTCATGGCTTTGTCCCTGGCTATTCCCATGGCCAGACTATGAAGAGGAGTACCAGGAGGATGGACCCTAGGAAGGTTACGACAACTAGGATCATCTCCCATCGTCAGCATTGCCTGTGACCCCGAAGATGGAGCTTCGCCTATGCTACGGTTATTATTACGTATTTCAGCTGCTTGAGTTGTATTAAGAACTGGATCGTGAGATCCTTAATTGTGTAAGACCTTATGTATGGTCTGTAATGGATGATGTACTGTGGTATCCAAATCTGTTATGTCTCTCAAAAATGGTAATCCTGGGATTGCGATGTATGGCATAACAGGCATCTGGGATTAAAAATCCGGATGTTGACAAGCTCACTTAGAACCTTGTCTCTAGTGCTTGTTTGACTTGCAAAGTTACCCCATGGGAAACTACCCCTACCTCTAAATGTTACCACCCTCCCCCTCTGCCACAAACCAAACCAGAAACCACCCAGACCCCTCTCACACGCCCACAGCAACTATCCTCCCCTGGTTTCCCCTCTCCATGGCCACCATGAGCATAGTCCACGATGGACCTCTCCCTTTGATTTATAAGGCTAGATGCCACCAACCCCCACCACTGCCCCTCATTTTCTCCCTCTTCCCCCACCTATCCTCCCAGAGCACCCTCTCCCCCTCCCTTGCTCTGCCTGGCTCAAAGGAAGAAGAAGAACAAGCTTCGGCCTCTCCAAGAAATTGAGAAAGGATCCCTCCTTGCATCCCCTCTCCCCTGCATGTCACTCTACTGAAATCCCCTTGATCCCCTCTATCTAACCTGGCCCCCTTTTCCCGCATGCAGAAGCTCTGGAAGCCACTCCGGTGAGCTCCGACGAGTCCTGCCCCAAGATTCCCCACGCGGAACCTAATCCTGCCGCCCCTTGTCCTGTTCCTCGCGATGACCCGCGTCTCCTCTACCGCCTCCTAGGCCCCGGCGAGGCCCTGGTGAGCCACAGAGCCGCTCCGACGATGCGGTTAGGGTTTAGTCCCTGCCCTCAGGCCACAAGGAAGAAGGAGCTCAAGCGTCGTCGATCTTTATTAGATCCAACGGTCACCGTCCTCCGGTACCCCTTCACTCCCCGCGGACACCGATAGGCAGGCCCCGCTCGGCGTTAAGCTGCGCTGCCTCCCGCCCGCACGAGCGTGGAGTTTGGGCCGACCCAGTGGTGCCCTGCCTGGACCAGCCCAGGTTCAGCCGGCTCTTCCCCTTTTATTTTCCTTTTCCATTCGCATCTGAAAATTTCAGCTTAGTTTAATTAGATTCAAAAATGGAAAATACATCCAAATGTCCAAATATAAATTTTATCCTACACTCAACTGTTTTTACTAAAAGGTAGTACCTTTGGTTGACCCAAGTGATATACTAATTAATTACAATAAATCTTTTTCCCAGATGTATAATTTTTACCTATAAATGATTTAGGAGAATTTGGTAATCCCAATTGGAGTAAATCCAACTAGTATCGGAAGTTATTACACATACCTTGCAATTCCCACTGGCCCCACGCAAAATGGATTCCTGGTTTACCCATAACAAAAAAACAAAAACAGAACCTTTCTGACTTTAGGAATTTCCCTAGGGCAAACCAAATGAGTTTGGACCTAATTCCAACTCCCCATGAACACACATAACTATAACTTTCATAATCCAGTAGCTCATATTTTTATGAGTCTCTGTTGAATTTTAGTGAAATAAACTCTTCTGTGCATGGTTTCTTCACTAGTAAAATCACTACAGGAGATATGCAACTCCAAAATGGTTGATTCCAATATCTACGGAAAGGTATTCCTAGTACCTAATATGTGTCCTTGGAATTAACAAAATATCTTCTGTATATTAAATCTTATGAAAAAGACAAATCCCAGCCAGTACTGTCTTTGGGAATTTCTCAAGGGCATTCTGGTAATATTTTTGCGGTAAATCAAACTCCTCTTGAATCAGTCCACCAAATAATACCTAATCAGCGAAGGAAATAATTTTTGGAACTCCAGTGAAGTTCTGGTGAATTATTTCCTAAAACTAGAGCTTTAATCACTATAAAATCCACTATAAACCAAAGGAATTTGCTAAAATAGTAAAACCACTTTTTTTGGCTTCATTTTTTCAATACCTATCTGATGGTATCATTTTTATACAATGGTATCATACAGTTCAAGTCCTTGGTCAAAATATCCTTATAGGTAGTTTAAACCAAAAGGGATCCTTCACCTAATGCCTTCAAATCTTCTCCCGATCCAACCAAATCAAACCTCCAACATCCTACTGATGTATATCATGTATCTATCCTTTACTTGCTGGATGGTTTGATGCTTGTATGCCTTGTATTGATTGTGGTGTTGCTTGTACGCATGTATGCTCGATAACGATGATAGTTGCGATTATGTGACGCCGAGAAGAAGGAAGCACCGGGTTTCTCTTATCCTCATTATGGTTATTATTGGTATTCTGGTTATCTACCACCATCAAAGGACATCTCGCTGGTCACAGGAAAGCCACCTTCTTTCTCATAAGCCTTGTCCTATTATTTTATCTATGCATGTTTTATCTACCCGATTACGCAAAATGCATTGGTTTACTATATTATGTTATGTGGGAAATGTTTGGCTCCTCTAGATAATTACCCCTTTAGTACCATTAGGTACAACCCATTTGTATGATACCTACCTTCCCTTAGTATGGTAGATGGTGTTTAACACCATAATCCCTTGGAGACCCTGTTTTAGCCTAAGCAAAAGTGTAGGATGGGAAGACCCCGGGAAAAGACTTTCAAAAATATTTTATGAGAAAACCTTGGTGAGGCTTGGCCTACCAAGTGGTTTAGAAAATGAGAAGGTTTTTTTTTACAAAAAGGTGGACAAAATATGAAGGAAAAATGTTTAAAAAACACGCCCGGCTATACAGTTCCTAATGCTTGAGCAATTAACCCGTGCAACCACATTACTCTGGAATGGGACGGGGCTGGGCTGGAAGTTTGTCTAATCCGGTATAGGTATCTCAAACTACAACGGGGAAGAACCATTTCCCGGAGGCTAGGCTTTACCCTATAAAGGCCCATGTGAAACATCGGTCTAGGAAGGTAAATATTGTCTAAATGGCGGCCGGACGATACTATGAGCCCCTCATTTAAAGCGCACACCATGCGGGGTGCAAAACACACTCCGGTTGGCTTGTGACTGTATAGGGCATTCCGGTTTTGAGGGGATTAACCTCATAGGGTAGGAACTTGTACCGGAGATGACATCCGGAAGTTCTTGACCGGTAATTGGACCTACGATCGGTGTAGATCAGGGACGGGTAATCGGATGGTGTGGGTACAGTGTACAACCTCTGCAGAGTGTAAATCTATTCGAATAGCCGAGTCCTCGGTCATGGACGGTTGTGATGGCTGCTGTATGGGGTGATGGTTTTGTTTTCAAAAAGGACTTCAAAAAAGCAATGGCTTGGAAATGTTTTAACCATGGGATGGTCAGAAAAAGGAGGAAGGAGTTTGGTCATGAGGTGACCGAAAGGAAAAACAAATGGGTGACCCAATCATAGTATTTTCCTAAAACATTTCAAAAAGGTTTCCAAAATGTTTTACAAAAGTTTTTCAACAAAGATATAGAGACATGCTATATCTACAAGAGAAACTAGTTTATAGAATAACCTCTCTTGGAACCATCCAACCACAGCCTTACTGCATATCCTTTACTTATTGTTATCTTAAGGTGGTTTGCGAGTACATTCAAAGTACTCATCGGCATTGTCCCCGGCTATCTACTTGGCCAGACTTTTCATAAGCAAGAGGCACGATGGAGGTTGCTGATGTCTATGCGAGCTAGGCCGTCTTCCCAGTCAGTCGCCTGTAGGTTAAGGCATGACATGGGCTCTACGCTTGAAGACTTACGCTATTGTGGTTGTATTGCCATAATGGCATAAATATAAGTATTTGTATTCGTTAATTATGGATGTTGTAATGATACTTGTCGGTTATGCCCACGGCTCAGTGATCATGGGAACGTGAATTGCAGGCATAACGGGTATTCTCGCACCGTAAATCTGGGGTGCCACAGACTTGGTATCAGAGCCATCCTGACTGTAGGAGACCTTAGTTAGCTCATAGACATGAGTTCAGTAAGATCAATCTCAACAGAAAAGGCAACAACATCTCAACCATATCACTCATCTCAGCAGGTGAGATATATCCAACAAGATCATATTTTGCATCTGATCTTATCAATCATAAAAATATGATTTCTTGAAGTGAAATATCCTTAGAGCCACACCAAATGGGGTGTAAACTCATTAGAGGAGAGTATTATCCACTAAAATATCCACTCTTTATTGGTATTTCTATTTTCGTGCCCTTGGTTCCTTAGTTATACTCAGTTTTTCCTAGCCGCTTAACTTTTCCTCACTTTTGACCATCTCCTTCTACGAAACTCTCACACGGTCAAAAAATCGATGTCCGTCAGACTTGCCGTTATATGCTGACAAGTGGGGCCGCGATCAGTCGGGTCCCGTAGTGGACCCTCGCCGTTACGTGCTGACAAGTGGGGTCACGTTCTGTTGGGTCCCGTAGTGGACCCTTGCTGTTACATGCTGATAAGTGGGGTCACGTTCACTCGGTTCCCGTAGTGGACACCTCTCTCCACTTATCCAGATCATCATGGGACCCACAGCTTATCCACGTGAGGGCCAGACCCACAGATTACCTAGGTTGGCATTGAAAGATTGGACCGCGAGCCAGCCCCGCGCCTGCGCCCGTTCTGTTGCCTCTCCTTTCTTCTTCTTCTGCAGCGATGGCCGCCCTTTGTCTAGCTTCACTTTGGCCTCCCGTTCGTCTTGTTCGCAGTATGGTGTCATCTAGTTGACCTGTTATGAAGGATGACAATGGCAACTGTGCACAAGGAAGGTTAGATCTCGCACAAAAATGTTTTGATTAGACGGGGGCGCTTGCTATGGACAATCAATTAGCGCAACTCAGGAGCTCAATTGGGCGCGCACTTGCTATGGAGGATGCAGCCGGTGAACCATTCTGATGATTTAATTGGTTTATCGAGTTAATGTCTCGGCTGCAATCAAGTGAATCTATGAGGTGGAAGTCAAACTTTGAGATTTAGGGAGATGGATGTATAAGAAATAAAAAAATGACACAAATCTTGAAGACTTTCAAATTTAAAAAATTATACATCTCTTAATGTAAAAAAGTGTTTATAATTGACACAACTCTTGAACACTTCTAAATTACAATTAGGACATGATAATGTTGTCCAAAGAAAATCTTGAGAGTTTACCATTTTTAGAGTGTGAAAAGTGATCCCTAAACTAAAATCTTTATGCCTCGGGCACATACGAAAATTATAAACCTTTGAACATGTGAAATCACACTTAGCACATGATAATGTTATGCTAAGAAAATATTGAGAGTTTTTCATTTTCATAGAGTGAAATATTATGCATAAACTTGGATATACGAAAATCATACACCTTTGAACACTATGAAATCACACATAATACATGATAATGACATGCTAACAAAATCTTGAGAGACTACCATTTTAAACTTGCATATATGAAAATTATATACCTTTGAACTCTTTGAAATCGCACTTAGGACATGATAATGTTGTGCTCATAAAATTGATCATTTATCCTTTTCAGGGAGTGAAATATAATGCATAAACTTGCATATACGAAAATTATAAACCTTTGAACACTGAAATCACACTTAATATGTGATAATGATGTGCTAACAAAATTTTGAGAGATTATTATTTTCTCCCCATTTTCATAGAGTGGAATGTAATGCATAAACTTGCATATACGAAAATTATACACCTTTGAACTCTTTGAAATCACACTTAATACGTGATAATGTTGTGTTAATAAAATCTTGAGAGATTATCATTTTCATAAAGTGGAATTTAATAGATAAACTTGCATATATGAAAATTATACACCTTCGAACTCTTGGAAATCGCACTTAATACGTTATAATGTTGTGCTAAGAAAATATTGAGAGATTATCAATTTCATACAGTGGAATGTAATGCATAAACTTGCATATATGAAGATTCTACACCTTTGAACACTTTTCCTTCAAATTATATTCAAAATCATTTGTTTATGGAGTTAAAGTACCCGTGGCAAACTCGTTATTTTGCATGGATAGAGGGGTACCCCTACCAGAGATAGGGGTTATCCTGTCCGCTAGAACACAGAGGATCAACAGTTGGTGGGCACGATCCGCACACTACAAGGAATCTACTTGTCTATGACCGTCTATTTTTGTCACAGAATCATCAAAACAGTCCATCTATGACGATATTATGACGAAAATGAGATCTTCGAAAGCTGGCCGTCGCTAATGAACTATAACGACGATTTTAGTAAAATTATCATAAAGTTCTATGACGATATTGGATCATCATAACCATTATGACGATCCAATATCGTCATAGGCAATATGGCCTAGCCACGTCTATTCTTACGTGGAAATCTGACGTGGCAACATTGTGATGAAATTAGAATGTCATAGTGTGAAATCAGCCGAGTTCATTTTAGTAGTATATATGGGCCAAGCCTAATAATTTTAGCCTTTTATTAATTAGGCTTTGGCCTTTTCAATACTTTCTATTTTTGGGCTTTGGCGTTTTCAGTCATTTCCTTTTCCTTTTTTAGCCCTTATATTCTTTTAATGAATTGTACACTATTCCAAATCAGTGTTTTCGGTTGTGGCATATTTAAGAGCCTAAGTACGATCCATTTCACTAGTACAACAGCCATGCAAAACAAAAGATAAACAAAGAAAACAATTTTAAGTTCAAAAATTAACCAAACACAATAGTCTCATCTATTGATAATCAACATGGTTAAAATGCATTTCAAACACCAAGCACATAAAGAAAAACAAACACACTCCGACTAAGAAGCGACAAAGCCATCGCTCAGTGAGAGAGCGACCAGCTAATCAGCTGGGCATTGGCCTGATGTCGGGCACTACATAGAAGCTCCATAGCTTCTGCCACCTTGGCCTTCAGAGCATCAGGATAATCGATAAGATGAAAAACCTCTGCCTGGTCCATCTTAAGAAGCATTTCACAAGTGGATAGAAAGCTTTCACCAAGCATCTTCACAAATTATACAAGTTATTTCCTCTTAACCACAATCATCAGTACTCGATTCAACTCTATGGTGAGATGGTATAATAGTAATAACAGATGCTCAAAGCACAATTTACAAGTACAATGTGTTACTTAACGAAAATAAAGGACAATTGTACAATTAATCTAGATAAAATCACAGATATACACTACGTGGCACAATTCAACAAGGATCTACTACAACAAAAATAGGTTTTCTCTTAAAACAACTTGTCGGCAATTGCTTGAAACTTGAAAGAAACTAAATTATACCATCAAATGTTAATACAACCCTAAATTTTTTCCTTAGATTGACTGCTATGTGTACATATGGCCTTACGCCAATCTAGCAAAAATCAATCCCAGTGCAGACTAGGAGATCCAGTAAGTGTCTTAGAAGAATAAACTTGACGTCAAAACAATCCAGTTGACATTGAAATGAAAGACTAGCAATGCCATCAAAATTACGAACACGCCAGCTTTTAGTCCATTCAAGATGGTAGAGGGGAAATAGGAGATCTATAAGAGGTTACCGGAGAGAAGAGCGCCAATATAAGCAGTTACCAGAGAAAAGACTATCACATGGGAGGGTTTACTTGCTATTCCAGGTCAAGAAGGTGGTTTGTCTTGGGGTCGTAAGTGTTGACCCTAATGTGTATGCCATGTCACTGTGGCCCCTCTTATCATCAACAACCTGCACCCTTCAGCAACATGATATTAGAGAAAATTAAAACTTACAAGTAGCGTACCAAGTACATGTGTGAATGCAATAGACTTAGTGCATCAGATAGAATTGCTGACAAAGTAAAACATTCAACACCAAAAAATCAACAATTAGCTGAGAGAATGCAGTGTGCTGGAAGCCTAGTATTTACAGGTATACCAATTATATACTCCTAACATTTAACTACTGATAGTATTTATGATACAATGCTTCAATAGAAGTTGGCTGATCACTTTGTTGACTATAGAAGTATTCTACAGAATACTAATAATGAAATGGACTATATCCCTTTACATATTGTTCAGATAGAAGGTCAAAGATATAAACAACAATAAACCTACGAGCTAGAAGTAGTGAAGAAAAAGAGACAATTTATGTATCACGGATAAAACTTTTGCTATATTATACGCAATCGCAAAGAGCAAAGACTGAATATAGTACCATCTTCCCATCCAAGGATAGATCAAGCGCTGCCGCTGCTCCTCCGTGTACCATCAAGTTGTGCCGCATTTGCATTGAAGCCGCCAGCCTAAACTAGGTCACAGACGCCTGACCCATGTCAAGCTCCTCATGTCTGTACTGTCCATGCTAGGGTGGAGTCTCGGGCTCCAAGCGACCTCCAGCACATCAGCAAAAGTCCCTCAAACATACACAAAGGAACACAACAAATATCAAACTAATCCATATTTAGCATAAGACAAAGGCAAGCAGTAGCTATTTAAGGCTTAATAAACCCATTATCAAGATCAAGCCAATGCAAGAATGAGCATTTAAAAGTTCTTGGGCAAGTGTTTGTAGGTACACAAAGAATGTACATTGTTTAGAAAGAAAAAACGTTCCAAAGTAAGACATATAAGGGTTTGTTTTAGGGGAAAGGCACATAATATATTGGTACTCATGAATATTTAGATGTAGAACACTTCATTATTCTATATGATATAGAATATTTTTATATGGAGGAAATTATATAAATTGAAAAAATAAACTAAGAAACCTACCTTTTCAAACAAAGGGAAAAATCTGAATAGTGCAACGAATGATAAAGGCTCCATTAGACTTCGACTAATTTCATTGATTCTCTCCATTGTCTGCACATCAAAGAAAACATTGTATCTATTCCAAATGCCATTAAATTTTGTATTATTTTCTTAATCACCTCCCTTACATGTTGGTAACGTACATCCTCTCATGTATCACTATGTGATGCAAGCTTGCTTACAAAAACAATAACGATTCAACTTATTGAACAGTTTAGCCAATTCTATCCGAGAAGAGAACCACGCGCCCACCCAGCAGAGTACAGATTCTGCAAGCAATTTATAAAACTTAGCATCTGAATAAAGAATAGAACCATAACTATAGTCCATATATACTAAGCATCTCATATAAGTACATTATATTTCTAATCTATATGTCATATAATCTGATGTATAACAAAGAAAACTTTGCCTAGCTATGCGATAGAACGAAAATATCAGGAGTTAATTGGCAGGCCAACTTACCAGAGGTCCAAAGTCTAAACTGTCTGTTATGTTAGGTACCACTGTACCACACCAAAATCTGACTGTTGGCTTCACTGATACAAAATTGGGTATCAGCGTAAACAAATTAGTAAATATAAGATGGTTTCTGTAAAAAAATTAAGCTAGGTTAGTAGTATTACTAAACAGATAGTAGTATATGTTTATGATAGTGTACTACATGAACATGAACTTCGGTGCGTGTGGTGAGACGATTAATTAAATTTGATGGCGAGGAGAAAGAAGTGTCACGCATCAAGTGTTGATTTCTTACTATAACATTGTTTCACAAAATAGATAAATTCATTAGTCTTGGTAAACAAAGACACCGTACGGCGAAGATCTTCTTGGTTTACAAATCTATACCTAGCACCATGATTTCAATCAGAAGACGAACAAATCTAAGACCTACCACAAATCTCCATACCACATTAATTATCTAGATGCAGGCCATGGTCAATTTATCCAAATTACGTAAAAAATATACTTGATGCTAGAGAGTGAGATAGAGATGAGCTAGGGAGCATACCGTGTGGCTGCTGCAGCCATCTCTAGGCCGAGGCATGTCTAATGCTTAAGTTGCGACTGTCGTCTGTGACGTTGATGGCGATGAGATCTTGAGGAGACGAGGAGGAAGCTTGGGTCGGCTAGTGAGGATCCGGAGGATGTGAGCGTGTGTGGACGAGAAGCTCGGGCGCCTCGTGACGATGCGGAACCGGGGACGGCCGGATCAGCATCTTGTTGGCGCGGTCCAGTAGGTCTTCATGCCTACCTACCACCACCCGACGGCGTGGTGCCGCCGCCATGGATGAAAAGGTCGAAACCTAGCCTCTTACTTGTCTCTTTAGATCCATGGCCTGGGCTAGGGTTTTAGTTGGAGGTATGGTTTGGTGATTCCACGCAGTGCAATAGAGGGGGAGGGGATTCTGGGGAGGTGGTCGGCGGGGAGGGAATGGCCGGAATTGGTGGGGATCTAGGCCGACATTGGAGGTAGGGGGAAGGGGAACGATGGAGGAGGAGGGAAATGGCGCTGGGAGGTTAGAGTTCAGTCTCATCGGGTTTGGATGACATATTGGGAGTTGGCCGCTGGTTTGGGGTTGTCTCGCACGGTCGCGCCTGTTGGACCCTAATTTTGGTCAGCCAAAAATCAAATTCGTTGGGTCTGCCTGCAAGGTGGGGCGCCAAACAGAAATATTTCCTGGATCGCGCGATGAGTGGGGGTGCCAGGTCATCGATCCGCGGCCAGTTCCCACACATCACTGTCTCGTCCGTCCATCATGTTCGCATCCAACGGCTGGTATTTCCCTATCTTGTATCTAGTAGCCTAGAATTAGGTTATGACGATTTTGCCTAATTATATTATGAAGTTTTTAGCTAAATCATCTTAATTATTCAGGGTTTTGTCTCTCCCAAACGGCTTACAACCATCTGATGCAAAATCGTCATAACTCTATGACGAATTTGTCCACGGCACTATCAAAAGGTCACTGGTTGACACATTTCTTGTAGTGGCGTGACAACTGTCTTGACCAATCAGGGCGTAGTAGCCAAGACGAGCACATGTGTGAGAGTTTGTGACTAAGAGGGAGGGGAAAACAGAGTAGAACTTAAAAACCACGGGAAAACCTGACAAAGGGATTCAAATAGAAAATAAAAAGAGATGTAAAAAATGGAAAATGTGTCTTTTATACAATAAACTATAGCTTGGCATACATCAAACTATTTGCATTCAAATATGCATCAGTTTGACAATTATTGCCTCATTCAGACAAACTATGTTTTGGGGAGGGATATTTTGGGAAGAGGCTTGAATAGAAAGCCATGAACCTTCATAGGTAGTAGGTCATTTGAGAAGTGGTGATTTAGGTTAAAATTTGATTTATATACATTTATTATGGTGGTAGGTCACATAACAAGACTCCCTGGGTAGATGCCACTATGTTTTGATTTTTTTTAATTTTTGTGCATAAAATGACTCAATTAGCTAGCTAAAACCCATTCGTTCACTCTTTGTTGAGCAGCCACTGGAGGGTAAAACTGAGTATATTGCACATGGCAGTGTTAGTACTAGAGGGAAAAAATGAGTACAAATAAACTGCCAGTATAACTGAGCACAACTAAGTCGTCAGGGTTAGACACGAGGGAAAAAACGTGAAGCACGGTATGCGTGTCGCGGTGCACGCGGCGGTAGCGGAAGCGTGTGGATGTGCTTGGTGTAGTAGCGTGCGCGTTTACATGGTGCACGGTGGTGCACCGAAACAACCCTTCCCTTCACCTTTATAGAGGCCTCCTCACTCTAACTCATCACTCACTCGCTCATTCACGCAACCGTCTCCACTGCCCCATCACCTTCTGTAAACCCCCAAGAAAATCCCAACCACGCCAGCGATGGAGAAGAACGGCACGGTGGCCATCGTCGCCTCCCAGGCCAGCGGCGAGGAGGCCCCCGTACCCGTACAAGCCCCCATCAAGGCATCGAAGGCAGCCATCGTCCCCGTCCAAACACCTGTATGTGCTTCTGCCATAGTCGCGAGGCAAGGAGGCCCCCGCTGGTCTCGGGCAGATCTCGCTTGGCTGTGACCCCTACTAGGAGGAGGATTAGATCAGGCTAGAGAACCCCTACGACAATAGCATCGTCAAACCATGGCCGGAGGTAACTAGGGATTTCTACCCTTCCCTTGTTCTTCCCCCATTCCCATTGTTGGATGCTATAACATGTGTTATTAGGGTTCGGTTGTTCGTATTTTAAATTGTTGGATACTAGGTATTTTTACAATAACTAATCCTCTTGTGTTAGATCTCGTATTTCGATGAATCCCCATGTTCATATTTCAATCCTATTTTATTTTTTCTTAGAGTTGTAGTTAATGGATTACCTAGTTAGTATTAACACTGATCTGTAGTTGGGATCAGTATTCAATTTGGGGATTGGGGAATAATCAGGGGATCTCAATCGGTTAATTTATGCAAATTTTCAATCCCGATAGTCAAGGTATCTCAATCATGTCCTTATTGCATGTTACTGTTTTTCCAATAGGTGGATAGCAGCGACGTTTGCAGCAAAAACGAGTCCAAGGACACCAAGACTCTGCAGGTGCCGAGGAGACTGAAGTTCGGCCAGTACGACAACTTCTTCGTTGGCGATGTGTACATGTGCCCCTTCTACACCAGGAGGATACACGCCAGTGACTTCAACTCCTTCGTGAAGCATGCCGAGGACGTGAAGACCCGCGTCCTATTCGTGAACGTCCACGGCTTCAGAGACAAGCACCGGGCGCTCAGTTTTCACCTCCGCAACCTCTAGAAGGTGGCCATCGAAGACGAACGCATGCCCCTGATCAAGCCCAAGGAATCTAAGGTGAAGGAACATGGAAGCAAGAAGTGCAGAAAGTGCCAGAGGGAGGAGGCGGAGGCCATAAGGGGACACTAATCCTTGTGCTACTGCTGTAAAGCAGCTTCATTTGTATTTTCTATGTTGAACTTGTCCTCTATGTTGAACCTGTCCGCTGCTGTTGCTGAGAAGCCTAATCGTCGAAACTCGTTAAGTACCATACTATATATATGTATGTATCCTATAATAGCTGCTTTATATACATCTGCTCTGTTTACTGAATGTATTTATGGTGTTGGTTAGATTTGTTGCTCTAGATGTGCTACCAGATTGGGAAAAAATGAGGGCCAAAAGGAACAATGAATAAAGAGAGAAGCTGTTCTAGATTCGCTACCATTTTGGGTAAAAAAACATAATTGTTAGTGAGAGAGTGGGGTAAAAGGTGCTCTAAATAAGGCCAATCATAAAAAATAACAAAAAAGAAAACTTCCAATTTAGGCAACACACTAGTGGGAAAAGGCTTATCCACATGTCTCATACCCGTAGAGCACGTAGGAAGGGTGCCCCACAAGTACTTATCCATGGCGCACGTTGCGGTTGGTGCGCCACTGACCTACACATTACTGTGGTGCACGACACACTCGGTGCGCCACAGAGTAGTGGTCCCCATAGCTAGTGGTCGACCGCGTCACATTGCATGTATATCCATGGTGCACGGAATATGCGTGCACCACTGAGTTTGGGCACTTAGTCGAAATAATGCGTGCACCCGGCCCCCTTCTCTCCTTTCTTTCTCTTATCGTGTTCCCCTTTCCTTCCTCTCTTCCCCTTAACCTAGAACACTGGCCTGCCGTGTGTCCTCCGCTTTCCCTCCTCCTCCCTCCCCCAGATCCATCCCCTCCTCCTCTCCCCCTCCTCCTCCCTCCCCCAGATTCATCCCCTCGAGGCAGGCACGCGCCTGGTCCAGGTCCATGCTGCCGCTGGCCTCCTGCTGCAGGGGATTTCCGGTGGCGGAGACGGCCGGCGCCGAGGCCGGGAGGCTGATCTTGCTACTCTCCTAGGTGTTCTCGGTGGCAGGGACGTCCTGGTCCAACAAGACGATCTTGGCGAGGTTCTCGGTAGGGGTGGCGACCATGTCCTGCCGATGCTCGGTGGCGGTGGCGGCGGTGGCTGGATTGGTGGTGTACCTACAGTGGTCGATGCATCGCCAGATGTTCAACAAGAAGGTGTAGACGGCGTGGACGGCGGCCTCGACGCGCGCGAAGGAGTAGGCCTGGGTGACCGGTCGGCGGGGGAGGTGCAACGCGAGCACGCGGTTGGACATCACGTCCTCTCTGACGCCGCCGAGCGCGCACGGGAGCGAGGGACGCATGCCGTTCTTAACCGCGATCTCGAGGCAGACGCCAAGGCTTCTAGAGCTATTCTCTCTAAGGAGGGAGGCAAGGAGGATGCTGAAGCGGACTTCCGCCTTGGTGAGCCGGTCTGGCGCCTAATATCAAGTCTAGGGTTTACAAATGGAGGTGTGGGGCTATTTTAGGTCATCCACTCAAATAGGGGTAGTTTGGGAATAAAACATAAAGTCTGGACGAAATAGGGGATTCCATGGGACAAGCCCAACTTTTGAGTTGTCTCTAGGTGGTTTAGGCGAGAGAGTCGGCGTCACCGGGCTTGCCGCGGAAACGTTTTGGTGGTCACTAGAATGGTTTCGCTCTTAGCCGAAATGGTGTTCTGGCATGGGTTTCAGCGGTCGCCAAAATGGTGTGTTGGCCGCTGAGTCTGGCGCCGGTATTGAGCTGGTTTTTGGCGGCAGGTCCGGCCCGTCGGTTTGACGTGGGTCTTCTCCTTGCGCTTGCTTAACTCCTTCTCTTGCTGATTCTTCATGGAATTCATAGTTGAGAATGCACAAGGTATGGGAATGAAGAAACATGCCATTCAAAGGCGAATCAAAGTCACATGATGTGAGGAGCGAGTTAACTTTATAATGAATAAGCTTGGATCGAGTTATAGTCATCGGTCCACTTGGGGGACTTGGAGGTGAAGATGTAGGAGCATCCGTCGGAGGGGCTGTGTGGGACCCCGGATTTACGGTCCGAGAATCCATGTTATGCCTGCAATTCACGTTCCCATGATTAGTGATCCATGAGCATAACCGACAAGTATAAAAACAACATCCAGAGTATATCGAGTACAAAACTTACATAATTTGCCATTATGGCAATTACATACATCATAGCGGAACTTCTTCAACCATAGAGCCCATATCATGCCTTAACCTATAGGCAACTGACTGGGAAGACGACCTATCCCGTATAGACGTCGGCATATCCATCTCTCCTCGTGCTTCTAAAAATCTTACCAAGTAAATAGCCAGGGACAATGCTAGTGAGTACTTTGAATGTACTCACAAACCACCTTAAGATAAACAATACTAACAAGTGGATATGCAATATGGCAGTGGCAGTGGAGGGTTCCAAGAGTGGTTCTTTTCTCAAATAGTTTCTCTTGTAGATATATCATCTACAAGGTTTTGTTGAGAACTATTATAAAACATTTTGGAAACCTTTTTAAAAAGATTTGGAAAACAATAGGATTGGGTCACCCTATTTTATCTCCAGGGTCCTCAACTGACAGGGTTATCTTCTTCCTTGCTCCTCTACATCGCCTCTCCTTCTCTGGTGTCCCTTGGACCACCAGGTTTTAGAAAATACTTTATTTTTCAAAGTCCTTTTTGAAAGAAAAAGCAGCAACGCTCTACAACAACCTTCCCAACCACCCATGACCGAGGACTCGGCAATTCGAATAGATTTACAATCTACGGAGATTGTACACTTTTCCCACAAGATTTGATACATCCTCCGGGATCATCCCCGGGTCGTCATACTAAAGTATGTGGGTCACGGATTATCAAACAGAACCTTCGGAAAGTCCACTCCAATAGAGGCCCTACCCTATAAGTTGTTCCCCTTAACACCGGGACGTCTGGATCCATGGACCAACCAGAGTGCATCCCAACTTCTTCAGAGCCGACACTTTCAATGAGAGGCTCATAGTATCGCCCGGTCACTCACATGGGTGATCCTGCTTCCTCCAGGTGATAGCCTTGCAGTTGACCCTTTACATAAAGGAAATCTGGAATTAGAGGGAGATGATCCCTTTTAAGTAGTTGTGCGGATACCCATATCAAAGTGAACCAGCCTTGGGTTAAGCCCCGTCCTACTTCAGGGTAATGTGGTTGCATGGGTTAATTATTCTGGCAAAACTGCAGAGAACCGGGTGCATTTTTGTAAACAATTTTCTCCCTCTCCCTTTAGCATCATTTGTAGAAAAAAATGTCTCTTTCTCAACTCTCTCAGCATGCCAAAGATCGCCAAGGTTTTCTCATAAAACCTTTTTCAGGGTCATCCCAACCTATACTTTTACTTTGGCTAAAACGGGGTTTCCAAGGGATGGACATGATCTGCACCACATACATAATAATAGACGATTAGGAGTCATAAAATGGGTTTTACCTAATGGTACTAAGGTGGTAAGGGTTTGGATGATCCAAACCTTCCTGCATATAAAACATACTAGTAAAACCATGCAATTTATATAAACATGTACATAAAACATGCATAAGTAAAATAATAGGACCAAGGCGTATGAGAAAGAAGGTGGCTTGCCTATGATCAGCAATATGGCAAATATTTCCCTGGACTTCCTCTTAGAATACCATAATAACCAATATAAATAATAACAATAATCCGCTGCCTCCTTCTTCTCGGCGTCACACAATCGCAACTATCGTCGTTATCGAGCTAACATGCATGCAAAGAGAGAACCAATTAATGCAACACAAACAAGCATCAATACATACAACAAACAGAATAAAATCACTTGATATAGGCCAGTAGTGTGCTGGATGATTGGTTTGATGTAAGATCCCTCCTTTGTAAAGGAAAAGGATCCCTGTGATTGCAATGCTAGTCCCTGGATCATTGCTAGCATCCACAGTTTAAGATGAAGTACACAGATACAAAGGTCATTTATTACATCCATTCCAGAGATAAAACATAGTCTTTTACAACTCAAGGCCACAGGCCTAATACAAGAGTTTTGGAATAAGTAAATAGACATAAGTGTTCATCTTCATGTGCCACAGGCAAGCATGTTGAGTGTAGACTCATGACACCTAATCATCATCGGAGTAACCTGCAACATCACAAGTTACAGCCACAATGGGTCAATACTTTGGAATAGTATTGGCAATTGATACCTTAGTAAATTTTTAAGTGGACTATATTACCATATGCATTTTTGGCTAAGTGTAGTTTGGCTTGCTTTGCTCAAAATAGGTTTTTCCTATTAGTTGAAATCACTAAGTTTTTCTTTGTCAAAAACTTTCCCAAGAAACCACCAATAGACATTGGGGTCCTTCACCGTTGTTCATCCACAAGTTTTTACTTAGAAGTTGGAGTGATGAGATTCTTGATAGCTTCCATGTCTTGATGCTCAAGTTGTCCATTGCCATGGACTTGGCTAAGTACTTAGATTTTCCATCTACAGAGGTTGTGCACTTTTCCCACCAGACTTGGTTTCCCAAGACAGGACCTTTTAGAAGCCTTTCCTTAGCCAAATGGACGCGCTCCAACCTATCATTCCCACTACCACCATCTGTCCAAAAGGCTAAGTTCTAGCAACCTATATGATCAAGGCAGAGCCCATATTGCCAAGTGGTTGCACTATAAGCTTCTCAACACTTGGCCTCCAAATCCCTTTGTTCCTGGGTGGCATACCACAAGTGTGATACACAAGGTAAACCATGTCCATGGGCCTTGTGTAACCACTCAACCAAAAACCACCATTCAAGTCCCATTCCACCCAGGAGGTTCATTGACTTAGTTGTTTTATTAGGAAAAAAAACATAAGTCCCAAGACTTAGAAACATTTTCATCATAGCATGTATATACTTTACCAACCCTTGTTTGCTACTAGCTAGGCTAAGCATGGCATAGTAACTTAACTTAGGAAATTTCCTAGCAATTCTACAATTCTACAACTACTTAGGATTTCCCAACATAGCATTTGGCAAAAACAACATGCAAGACTTAACAAAATATTTCTAATGCTTGTACAAAATATAGGGATGAAAATATTCATGAAGTACCACTTGCCTTGGTAATGGGGTGAGGAGCACTCTTCACAATCACAGTCACTAGCAAAGTCTACACAAAAATAGTAGCACAAAATTACACACAATTCATATTCAAACATAAATATATATGCATGCAATGCAAGAAAATGCTAAGTGATGATTTTTGAAAACTCCACCAAGCAAGTGCATGATACAGAAACATAACCAAGTCAAAAAGCTTGCTAACTAAACTTATTTAGCACTAAAACAATTTACTAAACAAATTCTATACTCAAAATGGTCCTAAACAAGTTTCTGCATAAAAACTAATTTTAACAGAAACTTTTTACTAAACACATTGGTCACGAGAAGGTTTTACCTCAATTGGTCGCCGGAGTCAAGCGGCGGCGCAGGTGGTTGCGGTCGTGAATGGAAACGACGACCTGGGTCACGAGAAGGCAAAAGAAAGGTGTCAGCAGGTGCACAAGATCATGCTGAGCATCATCGTTTGAACCAGAGAGAGGGAGGC
Organism: Avena insularis; assembly: GCA_023614405.1. NCBI lineage: Eukaryota > Viridiplantae > Streptophyta > Magnoliopsida > Poales > Poaceae > Avena > Avena insularis. The sequence goes on along the minus strand of CM042695.1, from coordinate 193,511,940 downwards.
GGTCGAGGCTCACCGGAATCGGTCGTCGGAGTCGTCGGTGCTGCGGGGCTTCAAAGTCAAATGCACGCAGCCTGGTGGCGGAGTGAGCGAGGAGAGTAGGGGGAAATGACCGCGGTGGGGTGTGGTTTATATAGGCTCAAGCGCGACAGGAAACGCCTGCGGCATCAAGGCTAATTACGCCGCGCCATTACCGGCATTGACAGCAGCGGCGACGTGGTCTGCGGGCGCGTTTTGGGGAAGACGAGGGTGACGTGGAGAGGGCCCACTCGTTAGTGAAGCGCGCAGAGAGGAGGGTGGGCTAGTTGGGCCAGTTCTGTTGCTGGGCTAGAATCCTGGCGCCTGGCCCTTTTCTTTTCTTTTGCCCTTTTCTTTTTCTGTTTTGATTTTCAGGAATGGTTTTGATATGAATTCAAACTCTTTTTGAATTCAAATCTTTCTGGGGTTTTTGCAGTGTGCAACAGTTTCAAATATAGGCATAAAACCATGTGGTTGCTTTGCAAAAGCTTGGTCACTCTTGGAGAAACAAAATATCAGGAGCTTTGCACAAGATTTGCAAATGTTTGAAATATGGTTTTTGAACCATTTCCATTTTGTAAAACTTAGTTCAAATTTCACACTCAATCCATTCAATAAAGGAGACAAGCAATCTAAGTTTCAAACATTCAAACTCTCAAATGGGAATGGCCATTTGATTAAAGTTTTCTCACATGAAATGATAGCACTATGTGCTTTGTTTTTCTGAAATGAGTTTTGAAATTGACCTCAATTCTATATGCATGCATGAATGATATGCAAACTTTGAAATCATGATTTTAGGGATGTTACAAATCTAACCCCCTTAAAGTGAATCTCGCCCTCGAGATTCGGGTTGGCTAGCAAATAGGTGAGGGTGGTCTTTCCGAAGTTCATCTTCTCTTTCCCATGTTGCTTCCTCTTCGGTATGATGATTCCACTGCACTTTGCAGAACTTGATAGTCTTTGTACTTGTGAATCTTTCTGCAGTCTCAAGAATCTTGATAGGTTTCTCCTCATATGTGAGGTCACTTTCTAGTTGAACCTCCTCTAATGGTATGGTATCCTTCAAAGAAGTTTCTTCCATTTCTGGGTGACATTTCTTAAGTTGACTCACATGAAACACATTATGGACAGCTGATAGAGATTCTGGTAGTTCTATTTCATAAGCAACTTCTCCTTTGCGACTCATAATCTTGAATGGCCCAACATATCTTGGTGCCAACTTTCCTTTGACTCCGAATCTTTTCACTCCACGGAGTGGTGATACTCTAAGATAGGCTCTATCACCCACTTCGTAGGTAACTTCTCTACGCTTAGGATCTGCGTAGCTTTTCTGTCGGGACTGTGCTATCTTCAACCTGTCCTTAACTAACTTGACTTTCTCTTCGGCTTCTTTGATAAGATCCGGCCCGAATAAACTTCTTTCTCCCACGCCATTCCATAACAATGGGGTGGTACACTTTCTTCCGTAGAGAAACTCAAATGGTGCCATCTCAATGCTGGCTTGATAGCTGTTGTTATACGAAAATTCTGCGTAAGGCAGACTTTCATCCCAACTTGCTCCGTAGTCTAGGGCACATGCCCTCAACATGTCTTCCAAAATTTGATTAGTCCTTTCTGTTTGTCCATCGGTTTGAGGATGAAAAGCAGTACTGAATTCCAACCTCGTTCCCAATGACTCATGTAGTGGTCTCCAAAAATGGGAAGTGAATTGGGTTCCCCTATCAGACATAATACTCTTGGGCACACCATGTAGACATACAATTCTACTCATGTAGATTTTGGCTAACTTGGCACTTGTATAAGTTGTCTTCACGGGTATGAAATGAGCCACTTTAGTTAGGCGATCTACTACTACCCATATGGAATCATATCCCAATCTGGTCCTTGGTAATCCGGTAATAAAATCCATACCAATCTTGTCCCACTTCCAATCAGGAATAGGTAATGGTTGAAGCAAACCTGCTGGTTTCTGATGCTCCGCTTTTACTCTACTACACACATCACACAAAGCAATATGTTCGGCGATGTCCCTCTTGAGATTGTTCCACCAAAATCTTTATTTCATGTCCATGTACATTTTGGTGTTACCCGGGTGAATAGAATACGGGGAGTTGTGCACTTCCTGCAAAATCAGTTTCCGTAACTCCGGATCTTGTGGAACACAGATACGTTTCCCATGCCATAATGTACCCTGTTCGTCTTCATGGAAATTTTTAGCTCTCCCTTGGCCAATATTTTCCTTAATCTCTTCAATTTCTTTATCAGTCTTTTGAGCTTCTCGAATCTTGTCCAACAAAGTGGGTTGGACATCTAAAGACATGAGATGTCCCTCTAGCACAATCTCCAATCTGAGTTCTTTGAATTGAGTACACAAATCATCTGGCAATTCTCCTTTGGTAAGGCCATTCACAAACACCTTACGACTTAGAGCATCTGCTACAACATTTGCTTTACCGGGGTGGTATTGCAAACTTAAGTCATAATCCTTGATAAGCTCTAACCATCTTCTTTGTCTCATATTGATTTCCTTTTGGGTGAAGATATACTTCAAACTCTTGTGATCGGTGAACACTTCGCAACGCTTTCCCAAAAGGTAGTGCCTCCATGTTTTGAGTGCATGGACGACAGAGGCTAACTCCAAATCATGAGTAGGATAGTTCACCTCATGAGTTTTGAGTTGTCTCGAGGCATAAGCTACAACTTTACCGTCTTGCATAAGTACGGCTCCCAAACCTTGATGAGACGCATCACAATACACTTGGAAATCTTTTTCCAAGTTAGGCAGACATAGAACTGGTGTTGTCACAAGTCTCTTCTTCAATTCCTGAAAGCTGACTTCACAACCTTCAGACCAAGAAAACTTCTTGTCTTTCTTTAATAATTTAGTCATTGGTTTAGCAACCTTAGAGAAATTCTCAATGAACCTTCTGTAGTAACCTGCTAAGCCAAGGAAACTACGAACCTCTTTCACGTTCTTTAGAGATTCCCACTCTATCACAGCTGAAACCTTAGCAGGATCAACTGCCACACCATCCTTTGTCATAACATGACCAAGAAAACCAACTTCCTCTAACCAAAACTCACACTTGCTGAATTTGGCATAAAGTTTATGCTCTCTTAACTTCTGAAGTATTAAACGCAAATGTCCTTCATGCTCTTCCTTGCTCTTGGAGTAGACTAAGATGTCATCGATAAAAACGACAACAAACTTGTCAAGGAATTCCATGAACACCTTGTTCATCATATTCATGAAGTATGCTGGAGCATTGGTCAAGCCGAAAGGCATTACGGTATACTCATACAATCCATACCTTGTGGTGAATGCTGTTTTAGGTATGTCTTGCTCTCTTATCTTGAGTTGAAAATAGCCTGACCGGAGATCAATCTTCAAGAACACACATGCTCCTTCTAGCTGATCAAACAAGTCATTGATTCTAGGAAAAGGATATTTGTTCTTGATAGTTACCTCGTTGAGTGAACGGTAATCTATGCATAACCTTTGGCTTCTATCCTTCTTCTCCACGAACAAAACTGGGGCTCCCCAAGATGAAGAACTTGGTTGAATAAATCCTTTCTGCAACTATTCTCCTAGTTGCTTCTTGAGCTCTTTCAGTTCATCAACTGACATTTTGTATGGTCTCTTTGCTATTGGTTCAGAACCTGGTACCAAATCTATCAGAAATTCCACATCTCTATCTGGTGGCATTCCTGGCAATTCTTCCAGAAATACATCCGGATACTCACACACAATTGGCACACTGTCCATGCTAACCCCCTTAAGAGAGTTTAGCTTACTACCTTTGGATTCAAAGTTTGACTTAAATTTTATTCTTTTTCTTTCCGGGGTTGTGAGTGCAACAGTACGATTAGCACAATCTAGCACTCCTTCATACTTAGCCATCCAATCCATTCCCAATATTACGTCCAGTCCTTGGGAATCTAGGATTATCAGACTCACTGGAAACTTATGTTTTCCAAATTCTATTACAAGATCCCGGCATCCAAGACTTACTATCATATCTCCACCCGGAGAACTAACTTTTATTGGACACCCAATGTTTTCAGATGGAAACCCATTTCTATCAACAAATGCCTTTGGTATGAATGAATGCGATGCACCAGTATCAAAGAGTACAAATGCTGGAATGGAATTGAGTCTGAACTTACCAAACAAGCCGTCAGTTCCTCATAGACCTCCTCCACAATCGATGTGGTTCACCTGTCCTTTCTGGAAAGGATTGGGCTTGACAGGTCCTTCAACTTTCTTTTCGGGGCACTCATTTGCATAGTGTCCCATCTTCTTGCATTTGAAGCATTCAACCTGACTGATGTCCCTTTTAGCAGGCTGACTTCCACTTCCACTACCATTACCACCGTGGTGGCTCTTATGTCCACTCTTGTGGTTCTTGTACTTGTCATTGTCATGACTGCGATGATGCTTGTTGTCATGACGGTTGTGGTTGTGGTGCTTGTTGAATTTCCCATGCTTCTGGGATCCTGAGCTTCCACTGTCATCATAGTGAGATCGTTTGTGAGACGATCCCGAGCTGTGCTTGTCGGAGTGCTTTCTCTTTCTACTCTCGACTTGCTTCATTTTGTTCTCCAATATAGCAGCCTTGTCGCAGAGGCGGTGATAAGTGGGAACATATGCCACAGCCAGCTGCAGATTCAGCTCATCATTCAAGCCTTCCAGAAATTTTTCCTTTCTTTTGGCATCTGTGTCAACCTCGTCTGGTGCATAACGCGCCAGATTGTTGAACTCTTCTATGTATTCAGCCACGCTGCGGTGGCGCTGCTTCAGATTGTGGAACTCTTTCTTTTTCAGGCTCATTATTCCTGATGAGATATGAGCAGTGCGAAAGCCATCTTCAAAGATAGCCCAAGTCACCTCATCTATAGGAGTGGTGATTTGGAAGTTGTCCCACCAAGTGGCGGCTGGCCCTTCCAGCAGATGTGCTGCGAATCTGACCTTTTTAGCATCCATGCAGCCCACGGTTACTAAGTCCTTGTTTACAGAACGTATCCAATCATTGTCCACCATGGGATCAGTCGTCCCCGAGAACTTAGCTGGCCTCAATCGCAGAAATCTAGTGAGCATATCAAAGCCCGGAGGGTTGTTGTTGTTGTTATTGTTGTTGTTATTGGGGTTGTTGTTGTTGTTATTATTCTGGTTCTGGATGAATGTTGTCATCATCTGCATAAGCTATGTTTGAGCATTCATCATTTGCTGCATTTCCGGAGTTATGTTGTTGTTGTTGGGGTTGGGGTTTGCGCGACAGGGAGGCATCTGTGGTTTGTTCAAATAGAGATAAGAATGAGATACCCATAGATGTTTTTATGCACATTACATCCCATAAGCAAACACATAGCATGCAACACAAAGTTAAAGTTCAACAACAAAATAACAAGTTCACAAAGTAAAACACACAAGTGGCAAGCCATCCACATGTCGGATGGTCCAATAACAAGTTCACAAATAACAAGTACGATAATAAAAGATAAACGAGTAGTCAAGTCTACTCATCAGCATCAATCTCCTCCTCGACAAAGGTAAGACCTGCATTCTCCATCGCGTCTTGTTTTCCTCAATAGTAGTGGTCAAGGACTCGATCTTGGCCTTGAGAGCCCTCTTCTGGGAATGAAGCCTCTCAATCACCATCTGCTGCTGCTCTAGCTCGAAGTCCTTGGACTTCAGTTCTTCAGTCATGTCCCGGATCTTCTTGTTCCTATCCTGGACGCGTTTCTCCTGACTCTTGAACTTCCAGTCCTGGGTCTCGAACTTCGCCTCCATTTCCTTGACTATCTCGTCCTGCTGCGTGAAAAGCTTGTCCTTCTCGCGAAGCTGCACCTGGAGCTCGTCATTGCTGAGCATGACATTGGTCCTATCCGTGTCCACGTGCCTAATGAGAGACAATAAGTCCTAGAGATACAGACGTATCGGCTCTGCTGTGTCCCTCGAGTCGTCGTTGAAGTCGATGGACTCTCCATCCTCATCACGCCTTCCGAAGACGTGGAAGTGGGTGCCCCTAACCTGTCGGGAGTGACGGCCTAGCAGACGTCCTATCAGGTCCTGCATGACTACCTCCATGCCTCTCTCCCTGTCGTCGTGCATAAGCTTGAAGACGATGGCCTCCGTAGTAGGCTCTGTCTAGCGTCCGGGCTGGTTCACCTTGAAGCCCCAGAGGTCCTTCCTCTCGAACTTGGTAAGTGGATGCACCATGATGGTGGGAAGAGGGAGATTGAGCAAGGTGGTAAGCTCAACGATACGAGGACCAAAGCGGGTAACCTGTAACTCCTCAACAGTGCTAATGGTAATAGGCATCTATTTATAAGATAGAAAAGTTAGGACAACACAATTTAAGATAAAACAAGACAAACATTTCATACATATCCTTGGAACACAAAATCACACAAGTCATGCATACATGAATCCATTACATCAACCAAGGTCCAAACTTATTTAAGGTATCATTTGGAAAATAAGGTGATAGGTGGTGGTCCAACTAACGGCGTGCTTACAATCCTATCTCAATCGGATCTCACATTAACACAATGTTACTAGAGGCAATCAGCCTATCTTGTTCACATGATTCCATCACCAAGTCTATAATATCTCCCCTTAAGGTTTGGTTGGTGGCTTCCAACTCTTGGGTATGTTCCTTCTCTTTCTCTAAGTCTTTTTGGAGGTTGAGCATTCTGCACTTGACTCTAGCACTAAGTTCTTTGATAGTCCTCCAAGCTGCTTCTCTTGCTGATTCAAAGAATGTGGTGTGCACCACAGTGTTGGTGTACATGCAGAATCCTCTTTCTTTGTGGTTGTCTTCCTTGCTTTTGTACAAGTGAAGTTGCACCCACCAGTACTCAACTCCTTCATCCATCACTGGAAAGCCTTTGTACACAGCTGCACCATGTATTTCCATTGCCACCATGAGGTCCTTGAGAATTTTGGGAAACTCAGTCTCACACTCCAAGGTCATGGTCATGAGTGGTCCTTTCTTTATGGCTTCGTTGATGGAGTTCATCTACAAATAGAGATGAGAATAAGAAGATTAGAAAAGTTTACGAGAAGAATAGACAAGTGTAGAAGTAGTTGAAAATTTTTCCTTAGTGGTTTCCAATCCTAGGGTCATAATCCTACAGGCAACATAGTGCTCTAATACCATCTGTAAGATCCCTCCTTTGTAAAGGAAAAGGATCCCTATGATTGCAATGCTAGTCCCTGGATCATTGCTAGCATCCACAGTTTAAGATGAAGTACACAGATACAAAGGTCATTTATTACATCCATTCCAGAGATAAAACATAGTCTTTTACAACTCAAGGCCACAGGCCTAATACAAGAGTTTTGGAATAAGTAAATAGACATAAGTCTTCATCTTCATGTGCCACAGGCAAGCATGTTGAGTGTAGACTCATGACACCTAATCATCATCGGAGTAACCTGCAACATCACAAGTTACAGCCACAATGGGTCAATACTTTGGAATAGTATTGGCAAGTGATACCTTAGTAAATTTTTAAGTGGACTATATTACCATATGCATTTTTGGCTAAGTGTAGTTTGGCTTGCTTTGCTCAAAATAGGTTTTTCCTATTAGTTGAAATCACTAAGTTTTTCTTTGTCAAAAACTTTCCCAAGAAACCACCAATAGACATTGGGGTCCTTCACCCTTGTTCATCCACACGTTTTTACTTAGAAGTTGGAGTGATGAGATTCTTGATAGCTTCCATGTCTTGATGCTCAAGTTGTCCATTGCCATGGACTTGGCTAAGTACTTAGATTTTCCATCTACAGAGGTTGTGCACTTTTCCCACCAGACTTGGTTTCCCAAGACAGGACCTTTCAGAAGCCTTTCCTTAGCCAAATGGACGCGCTCCAACCTATCATTCCCACTACCACCATCTGTCCAAAAGGCTAAGTTCTAGCAACCTATATGATCAAGGCAGAGCCCATATTGCCAAGTGGTTGCACTATAAGCTTCTCAACACTTGGCCTCCAAATCCCTTTGTTCCTGGGTGGCATACCACAAGTGTGATACACAAGGTAAACCATGTCCATGGGCCTTGTGTAACCACTCAACCAAAAACCACCATTCAAGTCCCATTCCACCCAGGAGGTTCATTGACTTAGTTGTTTTATTAGGAAAAAAACATAAGTCCCAAGACTTAGAAACATTTTCATCATAGCATGTATATACTTTACCAACCCTTGTTTGCTACTAGCTAGGCTAAGCATGGCATAGTAACTTAACTTAGGAAATTTCCTAGCAATTCTACAATTCTACAACTACTTAGGATTTCCCAACATAGCATTTGGCAAAAACAACATGCAAGACTTAACAAAATATTTCTAATGCTTGTACAAAATATAGGGATGAAAATATTCATGAAGTACCACTTGCCTTGGTAATGGGGTGAGGAGCACTCTTCACAATCACAGTCACTAGCAAAGTCTACACAAAAATAGTAGCACAAAATTACACACAATTCATATTCAAACATAAATATATATGCATGCAATGCAAGAAAATGCTAAGTGATGATTTTTGAAAACTCCACCAAGCAAGTGCATGATACAGAAACATAACCAAGTCAAAAAGCTTGCTAACTAAACTTATTTAGCACTAAAACAATTTACTAAACAAATTCTATACTCAAAATGGTCCTAAACAAGTTTCTGCATAAAAACTCATTTTAACAGAAACTTTTTACTAAACACATTGCAGATTCAGAAAGGGCTTGTCTCCCTGATTCCAACGGTATAAAATTTGCAAAAATCTAACATGGGAATCAAAAGTTATAGCCATTTCAAAATTTGATCTGAATCTGTTTTCAAATTCTGTTTTAATTCAAACCCTAGCCATGCGTCTTAATCCTATTGGCTGATACTGATTCGTTCAGGATCACCCTCCCGCGCCGTTGGATCTAATTAAAACCCATGGCTCAGATCTTCCCATAACGGTTCGCTAACTTATCTAATTCTACGCGTTGGATCCAGATCTGACGGCTACAAATCAACTAACCAAACTCAAGCGGCGCTAGCGGCGGCGACTGGCGGCGGCGTGTCTGACAGCGGCGGCGCTGGCGTTCTAGGTCGCGCGGGAGTGGGGGAAGTGGCTTACCAGAGCCGCAGGAGGCTGCTGATGCTCAAGGTGGCGATGGTTCGGGAAGGGGCGCACTGGCACGGTCTCAGGGGCTCGTCGGAGTTGCGGGCGGTGTCTGTCGCTTGCAGTCGTGGTTGTTGTCGAGGTTTGGCGTCTCCCTAGCACGAACCAGAGGTATCAGGAGATGCGCAAGACGCAGGCGAACAAACTCGCATAAAGGAGGGGGCAAGGGGCGCTCGGGTTTTACCTCAATTGGTCGCCGGAGTCAAGCGGCGGCGCAGGTGGTTGCGGTCGTGAATGGAAACGACGACCTGGGTCACGAGCAGGCAAAAGAAAGGTGTCAGCAGGTGCACAAGATCATGCTGAGCATCATCGTTTGAACCAGAGAGAGGGAGGCGGTCGAGGCTCACCGGAATCGGTCGCCGGAGTCGTCGGTGCTGCGGGGCTTCGAAGTCAAATGCGCGCAGCCTGGTGGCGGAGTGAGCGAGGAGAGTGGGGGGAAATGACCGCGGCGGGGTGTGGTTTATATAGGCTCAAGCGCGATAGGAAACGCCTGCGGCATCAAGGCTAATTACGCCGCGCCATTACCGGCATTGATAGCAGCAGCGACGTGGTCTGCGGGCGCGTTTTGGGGAAGACGAGGGTGACGTGGAGAGGGCCCGCTCGTCAGTGAAGCGCGCAGAGAGGAGGTGGGGTCTGGTTGTCAGCGACTGCTTGGGTGCGCTTGCACGTGCGAGAGAGAGAGGGGAAGGCCGGGTGGGCTAGTTGGGCCAGTTCTGTTGCTGGGCTAGAATCCTGGCGCCTGGCCCTTTTCTTTTTCTGTCTTGATTTTCAGGAATAGTTTTGATATGAATTCAAACTCTTTTTGAATTCAAATCTTTCTGGGGTTTTTGGAGTGTGCAAAAGTTTCAAATATAGGCATAAAACCATGTGGTTGCTTTGCAAAAGCTTGGTCACTCTTGGAGAAACAAAATATCCGGAGCTTTGCACAAGATTTGCAAATGTTTGAAATATGGTTTTTGAACCATTTCCATTTTGTAAAACTTAGTTCAAATTTCACACTCAATCCATTCAATAAAGGAGACAAGCAATCTAAGTTCCAAACATTCGAACTCTCAAATGGGAATGGCCATTTGATTAAAGTTTGCTCACATGAAATGATAGCACTATGTGCTTTGTTTTTCTGAAATGAGTTTTCAAATTGACTTCAATTCTATATGCATGCATGAATGATATGCAAACTTTGAAATAATGATTTTAGGGATGTTACATTTGATGAGATTGGTAAATGTATTGTAACATTTGAAGGAAATCCACATGTGATTTATGGTCTATAAACTAGGTAGGAGGGGTTTTTAGACCAAGGTCCCTTTATGTATGATACCAATATTCAAGAATGCTATCATCGGAAAGGTATTGATAAAATGAAATCAACAAAAATGGTTTACTATTTTATCAATTACCATTGATTTATAAAGAATTTTCTAGTGAGAAAGGCTCTAGTTTTAGGAGATAAATCACCAGAAAAGTTATGGAGCTCCACAAATTATTTACTTGGATGATTCAGTAGGATTTGATAGACTAATTCAATGAGGGTTGTAATCAACTTAAAATATTGACAGAATGCACTTGGGAAAATCCCAAAGTTAATTCTGGAGGGTTTTTGTCTTTTTCATCAGATTTAATCTTCATGATATTTGGATGTGATTCCAAGGACACTTGTTAGGTATTCGATATAGCTTTCTTTAGAAATTGGAATCAACCTTTTCGGAGATACAAAACAAATGTAGTGATTTTATTAGTGAATTAACTATCCATAGAACAATTTAATTCACTAAAAACCAACCAAGGCTTAATAAATTATGGGCTCCTGGGTTCTGAAGCGTATTCCTATGCATTTTTCCTAAGAGTTGGAATTAGGTCAATACCAATTTTTGTTTGACCCATAGAAATTCCTAAAGGACGATTTGGGTTATTTTTTTATTTTTGTTATGGGAAAAATAGGAAAGAAATTAGGGGGAGGCCAAGGTCATAAGCAAGGTATCACTGGTACCTTTCAGCACATGGTGGATTCATTTAATTTGGTGCTATAAATCTTACTGAGGGTTTTATGGACTAAAAAGGACACATGTTTGTATTTTATTCACTATAAAATATTGAAATAAGATTTGGGTGAACACCTGGGGCTGAATTAAGAGCATAGAAGGGTACACGGGAAAAATTATATCTAGGTTTTACCAGGGTTTTATATATTCGTTTGGATTTAAACTAAATAGAAAAAATGCAGATATGAGATTTTATTTAAAAACAAAAAGGGAGTCATAGACAGCTGGGCCAGATTTGAGGCGAGCTGGGCCACAAGCTGCCGGCCGGCCCAACGCGCGGCAAGGGAAGCACGCGGGACCTTGCTTGAAGCTGCCAAGGCGGGCCCGCCGGTCAGTTATACACGAGGGCGAAGGGGTACGGGAGGAGTAGAGCCGTTGGATCAAGTTGGGATGAGCGGCTGTAACTCATCTTCCTCCTCGAGAAGCCGCTGTGGGGTGGAAACCCTAGGGCCTACTAGGAACCAGGGCGGCTCACCTATGTCACGAAGGAACGATGGGGAGGGGACAGGGCGACATGGCAGCCGACTACGGTCCGGTGATGGGCGAAAGGAGTCGATTTGGCTCCGCAACTGATCTCTCGTGTATGCGCCGGTGGAGCTTGCTCTGCTTCTCTTCAAGCACCCTCTAGGGAGTCTGCATGTCGTCGGCGAGTGGAGGAGGGAGCCCTAGGGCTATTCTTGTTCAGGGGCCGGTGCATGAAGGGGATACAGGGCTCGAGGGCTTCGGGTTTGTAGGAAGTGCTCCGCTCGGGTATGCAATAGAGCTGGCTTCTCCGGCGTACCTGTGACCAAAGAAAAATAAGAGGGAGGTAGATTATATGTAGGAGAGCGCTATTAGAGTAAGGAGAAGAGGTGGGGTTGTCGCGGTCTCCTGCAAGCTTGCATGCAAGCTTCAACCCGAGAAGGTTCCTTATCCTTCTCCATGGTGATGGAGGAGGAGGGATCTAGATATGGGATTAGTGGAGGGGGAGGTCCATGGGAGAGAGGGGAAATGAGGCAGTGGGGAAGGCAGCACCGGACTTAGGCCTTATAAAACAATGGACAAGGGTCCATGGTGAACTTGGTCCATGAATGATCTTGGGGAAGAGGTGGTGGCCAGGGATAGGGCAACAAGGCCGATGGAGGGAGTGATGAGGTGGCTCTGGTCGTGCTGGGGGACAGAGGAGGACAGGGGTGGCTGTTGCAAGGCATTGAAAGTAAGAAAAGACATGTGAGTGTGTCTCCCCTTCATTAAAGCACAAGTGGACAATGATGGTGAGTGCGACAGTGCAAGGATACTGTGTAGCTCGACCAGGGAGGGTTTTTCCTACTGTGGTGGATTGCTTTGCAAGATTGGATGATGTTTGGTGAGGTTTTTCTCATGAATTAATCAATTAGGGTTAGTTTCTTGGTTTTTTGTCTTGGCAAGGTGATCCTATGATCCAGGTAGATAGATGTGGTCAGGTTACATCTCCAAGAATTTATTTGGATTTTTATGAACATTTTAGATCCTCTTTTTACCAATTACTCAAAAAGTGCTGAATTGATTTTCAGGGTTCAATTTGATATTTTTGAATTGGACAAGGATGGTTTTTGGTGTGAGATGGTCCTAAATACCATAACACACATTGGTGAATTTTGTTGGAATTTATTTAGATAGAAAAATATTTTAAACAATTATTTCTTGTTTGTGCCCTTTAAGAAAAAGGGCAAAAAGAAATAATAAAGGATCTCAAAAATATTTATTTTTGAGATGGGAAGATAGTATATGATATATGGGCATCAATTGTGCCTAGATTTGGCAAAGTGGTTTGGAGAGAAACAGGCTTTACTTTATAGGGAGGGTTTTGAGGATTTTGCAAAAGATGGAATTTAAATAGTTTGAGGTGCTAAATAATTATGGGGATTATTTGGAAACTGGTTTTACCTAAGGTGGAGGATGTAAAATTGAAGTATCTATCATAAGCAACCCTGGGTTTTGAGATTCTAACTTGAAAAGGGAAGGAAACTATATTTGGGATGATCTAGGGTTTGGATAGTTTTATGCCACCTAAACATAGTTGGATTAGTGAGTTCAGAGCTCACCTTGGTACAAGGTATATATGGATGGTTATACCAATTTTTATATATGATGATGGCAGCAAGAGTTTGACCTGGTTGTATTTTAGGTGATATAGAAGTAATGATAAACTTTGTTGGAAAATAAGTCTGCCATAACAGATGCATCATGAAGCCTCATAAACCATGTCGGTTTGAGAAACACAAACCTCCAATAGAAACAAGTGAGGAGGGGATTGATAGATCATGGTTAGTAGATCATAAACATGCAATGAGTTGGTCAAGGGGAGGTAGCATAAGGATGTGAGCCTCTTCCAAAGTAGGCAAGATGATGAGATTTGTAGAAGAGATTACTTTCTTGACTATAAAACCATCATGGATGAGTGGGTCCAAAAAGGGTTTAGCCAATAGAAAGTGTGGGATTTGGTATTACTACTGATGTAGTATACGATGGTTCAAGTACATTATTTGGAATGCACATAGGTTGGAATAGGTGAATTTCTAAAGATTGAGTCTAGTTTAGGATTCCAGACTTAGCCAAATTGGCAGATTTGTGGGTTTTGACTAGTATGGAAGAGGGAGACATTTGGAGAGAAAGCAAGGGTCCATCCTCCTCATCAAGTGGTTGATATGGAATTATAGGTGGAGTAGAGGGGAGCCATGCTTGTATTGGATCTTTGGTGAGTTTGATGCTAATACAAAGGATTAGCTGAAGATTGATCTAGTTAAGTAGATTAGAGGGTCACTTGAGTGACTTAAGATGGATGTAGGTTTGGATGCTTGATTTGAGATTGATAATCTCTACTACTGGTTGGATCCTAAAGGATGAGCTACTAGATTAGGTCTCTCTAGTTCCTAAGCAAACAAGGCAATTCATCAAACAACAAATCAAGGCAATTCATCCTACTAAACAATCTGATACTACTGAGGTTACCATCAAGTCTAGCTTGAGGTAGGCATGGATATTTTGAAGAGGTTGTGATTTTAAGTAACATAAGTTCCTTTGGGTATTTCTACCAAGATTGTAAAAGAAAGGTTTTAGTAAAGGTTTTGGAAAACCTAGAGATAAGGAGTAGTTGAATGCTTTGTCTTGAAAACATAACGAGATTATATGTAGGTCTCCATAGCTTTGTTAAATAGAAAATAATAAAATATTTTGTTTTATTGAAGTCATCTTGTCTCAAGTTTGAATTGTCAAAACATTTGAGAATATGAAAGGTGAGCCAACACATCTCTTTTGTAAACTAGTTTTTGTCAACTAGTGTTAAGGCAAGTAGTATATCTTCTAATATACAATCAGTGGCATAAGGACATGCAAACAATCAACAAATAGTGCAACACTTAACAATATTTTTTTATCCCCCCTGATTTTTGCCTTTTTGACATGAAATCAGGGTTGCTGAAATTGGGATGTTACAGACCTTTCCCCCTTAAAATAATCTCATATCGAAATTTGGGAGGAGTAGGGTTAGGTACGGACATTGGCTTAACAAATTTCAGTAGTGGAATATTTGGATCTTAAAAGTTTGTTACACAAACAGGCTTGGTCAGCTACGGGTCAAAGCTGAATGGATTCGGATTGGGCGGTTTGGATTAAGCTAGTGGAAAAGATGCAGTATTTTCCCCATAGGACGATTCTAGGTAGGTTTGGTGTAGGCTCGGTCCTTTCTTCTAGAGCAAAATGACGAGTTGAGCCTTCTTCAAAAATCTATCGCTGGAGTTAGCTCTTTAGCCTTCTGGGTCTTGAAACACCGGGAGTGTTGACTGGACGATCGGCGTTGGAGTGGAGAACTTTCCTGAAGTATATGCAGCTTCTGGAGGAGTGCCGACTATTGTCCATCTTCACTGAGTCCACACTCTTGGTTTAAGCGAGGGTCATCTCTTAGCGACGATAGGGGTCAAATCTCTCGGGGCTAATCTGGTTTTGCAGGAAAAGATGCAGTCTTTCCCCCTTAGAGCGAGACTACATGGGCTTGGTGAAGTCGCAAACCTTATTTATTGGAGTCGCAGGTTGATGCTGGAGGAGCGCTGCACCTTTCATCCAGAAATGGGTATCTTCTGTTGACCTTGTATATGAAGTTTCTTGAGGGACGCCTAAGATGGTTTAGAGTTTCAGCATGTCGGGAGGATGCTGGTATGTCTTGGCGGTGTAGTAATGTGGTCCTATAGGATGGGGTTGTTCTGGTTTGAGTCTGATGCAACGTCATCGGTAAAACATGTAGGGAGGGACACGTCATATTAGCATATCATCCACATGGTTTCATACATGGAAAGCAAGTCGGCTCTAGTAGGTGTCCAATTATTTAGGGTTTTACAAAACAGGTTCTGGGCTATAAATAACTCTACCTTATGCTGGAAGGGTGAATGTCGGGTACGAAGGACTAGTTCCAGAGTGCTCCTTCAATCTTTGTCGCCTTACTGGGTTTGGGTACCCACTTTGGTTACTCCATTCCCTCGGGGGTGGGATGGGATTTTCAAAACTTTGGTAGTAAGGAGTGAGGGTCGTGCCTTCTCTGGGGCCTGCTTCGACGGGTGGATATTTAGCAGCAATAGCAGAGAAGAGGCTTCACGATGTCTTCAGAGAGTCTCAAATCTTTCGGTTGCTTTCTACTCCTTGGAGAGTAGTATTGGAGGCGTCAGGTAGTTTTGTCGTCTTAATTCTGAGCGTCGCGGGTATTGGGAGGTTCGAGTAGACTTCTGAAGATTGGGAGGTTTGTTTTATGTTCCTCTGACGACTCTAGAGGTGGTGAGTGGGGAAGGTTCTTGTATTGGAGATCTTCCTTGATTATCTCCTCGTAGGCGGTCTTTTGGAATTGGGTGGAAAGACACAGTCTTTCCACCTTAGAGCTTTACTTGGGGTCGTCGAGGCTAGGGTATAGGGGTTGTCGGAGATTTCTTTAAGTGGCCATCCTGCTGAGGAGAGGTTTCAAATTACAGGGTTATGGGTGTTGGTGTCGAGATACACAAACAAGGTGGTCTAGCAATAGGATCGAATGACCCAAGGCAGACAAGCAACACATTTCAAGCATTCACATTATAGCATGACAAACAAGCAAAGCGTACCATAGGTACCAATAGATGACTACGTGCCATAAGGGGAATCCTATAATGAGGATACTTATCCTAAGTACGGACGTTTGATACGTCGTAAACATATCTATAATTTTTGATGCTCCATGCTTGTTTTGTGCCAACTATCTTATATTTTGACTACACTCTGAGGCATTTTTACACATTTTCTGAAACTAACCTATTGACAAGATGCCACAGTTCTAGTTGTCTGTTTTCTGCTATTTTTGGTTCAGAAAAGCTAGTAAGGAAATATTCTCCGAATTGGACGAAACAAAAGCTAAAGTGCCTATTTTTCCAGATGCAACACGGAGCCTGAAGGAGAGAAGAAGTGGAGCCACGAGGTGGCCACACCTAGGCCTGGCGCAAGTCCACCCTAGGCTGCGGCACCCTATGGTGTGGGCCCCTCGGGCATCCACTGATCTTTCCCTTTCGCCTATACATACATCTCACCGAGGCAAAAACCCTAACCTGATCAGAAATCCACGAAAAGTTTCGTAGCGCCGCCGCCACCAAAGAGGAGATTCGGGGGACAGAAGTCTCTGTTCCGACACCCTGCCGGGACAGGGAATTGCCCCCGAAGCCATCTCCATCGACTCCACCGCCATCTCCATCATTGTTGCTGACTCCCATGATAAGGAGGGAGTACTTCTCCCTCGAGGCTAAGGGCTCTACTGATAGCTATGTGTTCATCTCTCTCTCTATGCGTGATCATATTGTGATCATGAGCTTTGTAATCTAGTTGAATAAGTAGATCTACTTTGCTACTCAAGTGATTTAATTATTTTAATATCCGATGATCCCCACGTTTGTGAAGTTGACAATGTGCACACCATGTGTCATTTAGGCTAAAGATTACAATAATACTTATCATGAGTTATAACTTATCATGAGTTATAATTTGAGTTGGATGTCTCTATGAGTTTGTGGTGTTTGTTGGAACCATCTAGCACTCAAGGTGATAGTGTGGGGTTACCTAGATGGGGAATGCGAACTTCAAGGTGTGATGTTATAGCCCTACACCGTCCAACCGGAAAGTAGTTCAGAGTAATGAAGAGAAGTTATTTATATGAGAGTGTCCACTGGTGAAAGTATGATCCCTAGGACTTGTTTCTAAGCATTGAAACACCATTTACAATTAGTCCTGTTACATGTTTTCTTGCTGCCATTTTTCTTTCAGATTGCAATTACCACTTATAAGCATCCATATTACTTGTATTTCACTATCTCTTCGCCGGACTAGTGCACCTATACACCTGACAAGTGTATTGGGTGTGTTAGGGACACAAGAGACTTCTTGTATTTTGATTGCAGGGTTGCTTGAGAGGGATACCTTTGACCTCTTCCTCCCTGAGTTCGATAAACCTTGGGTGATCCACTTAAGGGAAACTTGCTGCTGTTCTACAAACCTCTACACTTGGAGTCCCAACACTGTTAACAAGAATAGAAGCGTGCGTAGAAATCATGCTCTTTTCTGGCGTTGTTGCTAAGGACTATAGGGTGTTTAGTCTCTTCCTCCCCGTCAAGCTCTTTTCTGGGGCCGTTGCCGGGAGGTAAGGTAAAAGGTACTCACATCCTCTAGCTACTAAGCTATATTCTAGTACTGTTGCTAGTGTGTGAGTGCTCGAAGTTATTTCCTTTAGATTCTGTAATTATATCTTTTTGTTTCTTGTTTTATTTTCACTAGTTAGGCTTAATGGAAAACAAAAAAAAATAGAGCTTTTAGTATTTTTCCTGAGTTAGAACATAAAAGGTTTGGAGAGAAAATTAAAAAACCTATGGAACTTTATTTGCATGCTAATAGAAATGTTATTAGTATGAATTCTTTGAACACCATTATTGCTAATGCTATGGAAACGTCTAAGCTTGGGGAAGCTAGTTTTTATGAAAATAATATTTTTAGTTCCCCAGCTTTAGAGGAGAAAATTTGCTTTGATGATACTATACCTCCAATATATGATGATTACAATGATGAATATAATATTTTTAGTCCACCTACTATTGAGGAGAAAATTAATTATGATTACAACATGCCTCCTATATTTCATGATTATGGTGATGAGAATAATAATGAGAGCTATTTTGTTGATTTTTCTCCCACTACAATTAATAAGAATGACTATGCTTATGTGGAGAGTAATAATTATTATATGCATATGGCTCATGATAAGAATGTTTTATGTTATAGTTATATTGTTAATTTTATTCATGATGCTACTGAAAGTTATTATGAGAGAGGGAAACATGGTTTTATTTATCTCAACAATATTAAGTTTCCCCTCTTTATGTTGAAAATTTTGAAGTTGCAGTTGTTTTGCTTTCCTATGGTTAGACTTAAATTTGTTTTATATTTGATTCTCGATGCTCTCTTTTACTTCAATTCATATTTCTTATGTGAGCATCATCAAAATTATCATGCCTATCTTAATGGCTATAAATAAAGAGCTTTTGGGAGATAACCAATTATACTTTTGCTTTTAATTTCTTTTCATTTTGTTGAGTCCTGGAAGTTATTGCCTCTGTAATAACCTCTCCTTATCCTTTTTGTTTGATTTTTGTGCCAAGAATATCCTCTAATGAGAGGGAAGTAAGATTTGTGGAAGTTGTTGTCCCGAACCAGAGTTTTGTGCTTCACTGTAAAAAATCGTGAAAAATCCCACTATGTCGGATTGAGCTGTAATTTTCTATGCATATGCCCCAGGTTATTATATCACTTTCGTTAGTTTATCACTTTTCGATTTGAGCAACATAAGGTCTTTGAAAAAATCGGTCTTTACCTGTTGTTCTGTTTTGACAGATTTCTGCCATTATTTGCATTTGCCTCTTAATTGGTTTCTTTTGACTTATCTTTGATCACTTGAGATTTTTAAAGGAATTGCTACAGTAGGTTGTGTTTTAATGGATGATCTACTTGAGTTGAAACTAAACCCAAAGGCTTATTATCTTGAATACACTAATGTTGTTAATGGAGAATTGTGTGAAGTTTTGTATGAAGGAAATTTTCAAGTGTAGGGAAAGAATGATGTGATGAGATGAAGAATGGACAAAATCTCAAGCTTGGGTATGCCACCCATTTCATCCCTAGAAATATTCAAGAGGTACAAGCGTCAAATCTTGGGGATGCCCAAGGCATCCCCATCTTCATCAACAAAAATCTCAGGTTTTGTTTCAAAACACTATATATTTTGCTTCATGCACTATGTGTTGTTCTTGGAGCATCTTTGTTTTTGTTTTTAGTTTTATTTTCATTGTTTTCTGCAATAAGTTTGTTGTATCCCGACACACTTCTTTTGGAGAGAGACACGCTCTGTTTTCATTGTTTAGAACACTCTAGTTTTCACTCTTATTATTTTGTGAGTGTTAATTTTTGCTAGCACTGCGTTTAGCTTTAGTTTTCTTCTGCTTTGTGCTTAGAACTTTTTAGTTCTTCTTTGTAGATTTGTGATACAAGATCATTGGTCTTTATTGATTATTATCTTTGTGAGTTGTTTCAAATAAGTTGATTGGTGTTGGAAGAGAGTAGGAAGTTTCATGCTTAAAGTGGTACAAAAGGAAGCTTGTTTTGACTATGGCTTAGACTTTATCATGTCATGTTAGTTGTTTCTTTGACCATATGCTTAGTAATTATTGTTGTAGCATGACTTGTTACAAACAATTGAGATTTCTTAATGTGCCTTGAAAGAATCATGCGTTGTTTTAGCGTACAAAGCATAATATTATGGTATTCTCCTTTGATGCTTTATTTGGGTTGACTTGGCATATGCTTACACCATGTTAAGACTATGAACCAATCACCTTATCCTCTATGATCATTTAGTTTTTGACTTGTGATATCACTTTATGCTTTAATTAATAATGTTTTGTCGCTTTGCATGATTATGTCCATTGTTGCTCTCTTAGTTGGTCGCTCCCAGTCTTTTGCTAGCTTCCACTTGTACTGAGTATGAGCTCTAATCATGCATCCAACTCCCAAGAAACCAAGTTATTCCAAAGAGTCCACAATAAATTCATATGCATGGTGTGTTACACCATTCCAAGTATATTCATGTGTTTATTTATCTTCCAAATTAAACTTTTGTTATGTGAAAATTAGTGATTAAAGCTCTCACGAACTTAATGGCACACTTTATTTTCTTGCACTTAATAAACTGGAACCATTGTGCCATCTATGTTGCTTATATTCTTGCAAATTATAAGTTGGGAGTTAGCAGAACAAAGCTGTCATGGGGAACGCTTTCAACACTTGTACATATCTATCCAGTTGATATCATGATCTTTTGTTTATGGATGTCGGCGGTGTGAAATAAAAGGGGAGCTTGTAAGTCCATGGAGTATTATATATGTGTTAGAGAAACGCCTGGGCAGCTAGCCTAAGCCATGCGTAATCATGGTGGAAACTTGCAGCATAACCATAGTGAGCAATATATGAAGCATCTTCAGAAAAAAAATATAGAAAAAAGAGAAAAAAGCACCATGCTCATGGTAAATAAAAATATCGCTAAGATGCTCATTGTCTGTTGCCTTGTCATTTTGATACGGGATAGCTCCTGTGTCATGGGGCAAGGGGTACCCCGTTGGCGGTTCTCTATGATACACATATACTTACAATGACAAGAACTTGCTTGTGACTAATGTTGAGTAGCATGAGGAACGACCCTCGTACTCAAGGGACATGAGATTTTCAACTTATGATCTATCAAGCATATAGATCATATTTGTCTCATTTTAACCTTAATCACTTCAATATGCTTATGATAGGGGAAATGCGAGCTGAAAGCTAATAAGTACCATAATTTTTGGAAGCTCTTTATGAAACTTGAAATCCCTACTTCCCTCTATGAAGGGCCTTTCTTTTTTATTTTTATGTTGAGTCTCCACTTTCTATCTTTATGCACCAATTAAGAGAGCATAGTTGTTATTCTTAGTTCAATATGCATTGTCCCAAAACTTGTTGATTGATTCATAATTATGGTATTGCTTGTTCTTAAATTAATTGTATCTAGTCACCCTTATGAACTTTGAAGGTGTCCTATGCATTTAGGTTTTGCTATTCCATGAAGGAGAAGCTGATTACCACTCATGCTATGTTTTCTATATGTGAAACAAACAAATGTCTTTCAATGCATTGTTATTCATGATCTTTTGTTTATGTTACCTTTCATGTTACAACGTAGTTGCTTTGTCTTATTGTTAGAACTATATCTTTCATGCTTATGTTAGAGTACTTTGATCCCAGCTATCAATGCTTTACAATAGCTTGATCAAGATTGTGATAGTGCATGTCACCTCAAAAATTATTCTTTTTATCACATACCTACTCGAGGACGAGTAGGAGTTAAGCTTGGGGATGCTTGATACGTCGTAAATGTATCTATAATTTTTGATGCTCCATGCTTGTTTTGTGCCAACTATCTTATGTTTTTTCTATACTTTGAGGCATTTTTATACATTTTCTGGAACTAACCTATTGACAAGATGCCACAGTGTCGGTTGCCTATTTTTTGCTATTTTTGGTTTCAGAAAATCTAGTAAGGAAATATTCTCGGAATTGGACGAAACAAAAGCCGAAGTGCCTATTTCTTCAGACGCAACACGGAGTCCGAAGGAGAGATGATGTGGAGCCACGAGGTGGCCACACCTAGGGCTCGCGTGGGTCCACCCTAGGCCGAGCCACCCTATGTTGTGGGCCCCTCGGGCGTCCACCGACCTTACCCTTTCGCCTATATAAACGTCTCCCCGAGATGAAAACCCTAACCAGATTAGAAATCCACGAAAAGTTCCGCAGCGCCATCGCCACCGAAGAGGTTCGGGGGACAGAAGTGTCTGTTCCAACACTCTCTCTATGCGTGATCTTATTGTGATCATGAGCTTTGTAATCCAGTTGAATAAGTAGATCTTCTCTGCTACTCAAGTGCTTTAATTATTGTAATCTCCGCTTATCCCCACGTGTGTGAAGTTGACAATGTGCACACTTTGTGACACTTAGGCTAAAGATTACAAAGTACTTATCATGAGTTATAATTTGAGTTGGATGTCTCTATGAGTTTGTGGTGTTTGTTGGAACCATCTAGCGCTCAAGTTTATATTGTGGGGTTACTTAGCTGGGGAATGCGAACTTCAAGGGGTGTTGTTATAGCCCTACACTGTCCAACCGGAGAGTAGTTCAGAGTAGCATAATGAAGAGAAGATATTTATATGAGAGTGTCCACTAGTGAAAGTATGATCCCTAGGCCTTGTTTCTAAGCATTGAAACACCATTTACAATTAGTCATGTTACGTGTTTGCTTGCTGCCATTTTTATTTCATATTGGAATTACCACTTATAATCATCAATATTACTTGTATTTGACTATCTCTTCGCCGAACTAGTGCACCTATACACTTGACAAGTGTATTGGGTGTGTTGGGGACACAAGAGACTTCCCTGAGTTCGATAAACCTTGGGTAATTCACTTAAGGGAAACTTGATGTTGTTCTACAAACCTCTGCACTTGGAGGCCCAACATTTTCTACAAGAATAGAAGTGTGTGTAGACATCAACGTTACGGGGGTCTCAACTTTTATCTTGCCATCGGGTGTCATCAGTGCCGTACTTAATCCATTTGGGGCGATGAAAGTATTCAGTTGGTAGGGCGATCATGTAGTGTCGGCTATCGTGGGTAGCTCCTTTTTGGTTTGCTTATCTCTACTTCTCTTCATTTCAGGATTTCCGTCTTCATGGTTTCCAAGTCGTACTTATTTTTGAAAATGGAACATTGGAAGGTAGAGATATATAGAGTAAGTTATTTTCAACTGGTTTAAATCAGAGAAGATAAGATAAGAAGTCTTTGAAAAAGCTTTTGAGAAAATAGTTTTCGAACCCGGCGGGTTTTCAGAAATAGGGGTTGTCCTGTCTAAAATTCCATGCTAACTAAGGTCTCCTATAGTCAGGGTGTCTCTAATACCAAGTCTGTGGGACCCTAGATTTACGGTCCAAGAATCCCTATTATGACTGCAATTCATGTGTCCCATGATTAGTGAGCATGAGCATAACCCACAAGTATCAAAACAACATCCATAGTATATCGAGTACAAAACTTACATCATTTGTCATTATGGCAATTACACACATCACAACGAAAATTCTTCAACCACACAGCCCATGTCAGGGCTTAACCTACAGGTGACTGACTGGGAAGACGGCCTAGCTCGCATAGACATCAGCATCTCCATCTCTCCTCGTGCGTCTGAAAATCTAGCCAAGTAATAGCCAGGGACAATGACGGTGATTACTTTGAATGTACTCGCAAACCACCTTAAGATAAACAATAATAACAAGTGGATGTTGATACGTTGAAAACGTATCTATAATTTGTGATGTTCCATGCTTGTTTAGTATCTAGTTTGCTTTGATTTATCTACACTTTGAGGTGTTTTTATATCTTTTCTGGAACTAACCTATTAACAAGTTGCCACAGTGCCAGTTGCCTGTTTTCTTCTATTTTTGGTTCCAGAAAGGCAGAAAATCAATATTCTCGGAATTGGACGGGACAAAAGCCAAAGTCAATATTTTACCACGGGGGACATGAAGTCCAGAGGACAGACAGAGAGGCGAGCCAGGGCCGCCACACCCCCCTAGGCGCGGGTGGGCCCACCCCATGCCTAGGCAGGGTGTGGGCCCTCTGGCCTGCTTCCCAGCCTCGCCTCTTCGCCTATAAGAAGCCCCCGATGCAGAAACCCTAGGCACCCGATCAAAACTCCACGAAACCTTCTATAGCCGCCTCCACCATCGTCCCTAGATCGGGGGATCCGAAGTTCTTCCCGGCACCCTACTGGAGGGGAGATCATCCCGGAGGCCTTCTTCTCCGGTATGAAGCGTGAGTAGTTCCACCTTAGACTGCGGGTCCATGTAGTAGCTAGATGGTTGTATCTCCTCCTTTGTGCTTTCATTTGATTAATGGTTTTGTCTATTTGATTCTATCATGTTTGTGTTGTTTGTGATCTTGCATGCTCTCCGTTGTTAGTAGCTATCTTGGCCAAGTAGTTTCTAGTGACTCTAAGAGGGGTATTTATGCTCGATAGTGGGTTCATGCCTCTAGTTTCCACGCAAAGTGACAGAAATCTCTTCGGTTGTAAATGTGCTGTTGCCACTAGGGAGAAAACAATAGTATCTTGTTCATGGAACAAGTGGATTGTTTACCTTACACACTTTTCTTAAAGAAGTTTTCTGTTGCTTGCAACTTAATACTGGAGGGGGTTCGAATGATAACCTAAAGGTGGATTTCTAGTCTTAGATGCAGCTGGATGGCGGTCTATGTATATTGTTGTATTGCCCAATCGAATCTCATAGGATCTTTTTGTCTGGTATTGCATTGTTATTCCATGCTCACTTCCTATCAATTGCCCTGCTGTAATTTGTTTACCCTTCATGCCATGTTGTTTATCTAAGGAGAGCACCTATAGTGAACTATGGACCCCGGTTCAATGTTTGCCATTGATACACCCTCCACTGTTACCTGTTTACTTGTTGCAAATCATTACCTTCCACACCATATAGTTAATCCTTTGTTACAGCAAACCGGTGAGCTTGATAACCCCACTGATTCGTTGGGGCAAAGTCTTGAGTTTGTGTTGTGCAGGTTTTCGTGTTGCTTGCAACACCTTTGAGATGTTTCCTTCCTCCTACTGGTTCAATAACCTTGGTTTCTTACTGAGGAAAAACATGCTGCTGTGTTGCTTCACACATTGCTCTTGGGGTTTCCCGACGAAGTGCTTCCAAGCACCATCAAGCTTTTCTGGCACCGTTGCCGGGGAGGATAAGGACGGCTTCACAAGGGTAGTCCTCCTCAACCTTTCTATTTCCTTTGTTTTTAGTTTTCTTAGTTTCTTTTGCTTGGTTTTGTTTGCCTCTTTTTATCAAAAAAACACAAAAAAATTAGTTGCTGCTCTAGCTGCTCCTGCTGTTTTTGGCTTGCTCCACTTTGCCAAAATGAACTCTGCTGAGAACACCAAGTTGTGTGACTTCACTAGCACAAACAACAATGATTTCCTTAGCACTCCTATTGCTCCACCCGCTCATGATGCTACCTTTTATGAAATTAAGCCTGCTTTGTTGAACCTTGTGATGAGAGAGCAATTTTCTGGTGCTAGTTCTGATGATGCTGCTGCCCCTCTCAATAACTTTGTTGAACTTTGTGAGATGCAAAAGTATAAGGATGTAGATGGAGATATTATTAAGCTCAAGTTGTTTCCTTTCTCCTTGAGAGTAAAAGCTAAAGAATGGTTGCTATCCTTGCCTAGAAATAGTATTGATTCTTGGACTAAGTGCAAAGATCCTTTTATTGGAAAGTACTACCCTCCTGCTAAGATTATATCTATGAGAAGTGACATTATGAAATTTAAACAACTTGTAATGAACATGTTGCTCAAGCTTGGGAAAGAATGAAATCTTTGGTTAAGAATTGCCCCACTCATGGACTTAATGCTTGGATGATTATCCAGACTTTTTATGCAGGTTTGAACTTCTCTTCAAGAAACCTGTTGGATTCAGCTGCTGGAGGTACCTTTATGGGCATCACTTTGGGTGCTGCAACAAAACTCCTTGATAATATGATGGTTAATTACTCTGAATGGCACAAGGAGAGAGATCCACATGGTAAGGAGGTAAATTCTATTGAAGAAACCTCCTCTTTAAGTGATAAGATTGATGTTATTATGGTTATGTTTGTTGATGGGAAAGCTCCTTTAGATCCAAACAATGTTCGCTTAGTATCTTTGGTTGCTCAAGAAGAGAAAGTTCATGTGAACTTCATTAGAAACAACAGTTTCAACAACAATGCCTATAGGAATAATTTTGGTGGTAACAAAAATTATAGGCCTTATCCCCCTAATAATGGCAATACCATGGAAACTCTTACACCAATGCTAGAAGTGCCCCCTTTGAACTTGAAGTCATGATCAAAGACTTTATTAGTAAACAAGCTTCTTTCAACAAGACTGTGGAGGAAAAAAATTTAACTGTTGAAAATAATATTTCTTCTTTGTCTGAAACACAGTCCTCCTCGATTAATAAAATGGTTGCTAAACCTGAAACTATGGAAAGTACCTTTGCTGCCACTCATTCCATACAAGTTATTATTGATGAAAATGTTAGACTGTTATCCCAACTTCATGCTAAGTGGGAAAGGGAAGCTGAAATTGATAGAAGCAATAGTGTGTGCACCATCACTAGAATGGATACCACTAAACCACAAGAAGTCCCTATTCCTCCTCCTATAGTGCCTAAGCCTAATGAGTCTACTACTAGTGATGCTAAGTTTGATTTTGATATAGATGGTTGCAATATTTCTGAAGTGATTCTGTTCTTGCAAAACCTTGCTAGAAGTCCTGATGCTAGTGATATGCATGTTGCTTTGACCAAACACATTACAGATGCTCTTGTTAAGAATAAGGAAGAGAAGCTAAAACACAAAGATTCTATTCCTAGGAAGGTAGAAGATAGTTGGGAACCCATTATTAATGTGCAAGTGAATGACTTTGATCTCAAAGCTTCATGTGATCTTGGTTCTAGTGTCTCTATTATGCCTAGGAAGATTTATGAAATGCTTGATTTGCCACCTTTGGAAGATTGTTATTTGGATGTACCACTTGATGATAATGCTAAGAAGAAACTCATGGGGAGTATCAATGATGTTCTCATTATGGTTAACAATGCTTATGTCCCTGTTGATTTCTATGTTTTGGATGTTGAATACAATGCTTCTTGTCCTATTACTTTGGGAAGAACTTTTGTTAGAATTGTTGGTGTCATCATTGATCGGAAAGAAGGCACCATTAAATATCAATTTCCATTCAAGAAAGGTATTGAACACTTCCCTATGAGGAAAGAGAAGTTGCTTTTTTCTCCTCCTTTGAAGGCAAGGTTTGATATTAATGCTTCCTCATTTGAAAATACTTGAGTTCTTGCTTCTTGTGCCTAACTTAAAGGCATTAAAGAAAATTACTTGTTGGGAGATAACCCAAGAGTTTCCTTGAGTCTTGGAAGTTATTACTTCAGTAATGACCTCTCTTTATCCTTTTTATTTGCTTCTTGTGCCAAGAATGACTTCTAATGAGAGGGAAGTAAGATTTGGGGAGTTGCTGTCCTGAAACAGATTTCTGTCCTCCACCATAAATATTCGTGAGGAGTATCTATAAGTCGGATTGATATGAACATTTATGAATAAATCCCCCAGTATGTTAGATAACTTTCTTTAGTTCAAAAAAAAAATATTTGAGAAACAAATTTTTTTCTAAAAAATCGGTTTCTGCCTGCTGGTCTGTTTTGACAGATTTATGCCATTATTTGCATTTGCTTCTTATTGATTCCTTTTTGAGTTCTCTTTTGGGGAATTGAGGTTTTTGAAGGATTTGCTACAGTATCTTGTGTTTTTAGTGAAAAGTTTTGTTGTTCCAAAGCTAGACCCAAAGGTCTATTATCTTTTGAATACACTAATGTTGCTAATGAAGATTGTGTGAAGTTTTGTATGAAGGAAAAAATTTAGGTGTAGAGAAAGAATGATGTAATGAGATGAAGAATGGACAAAAGCTCGTCAGGAATATGCAAAGTGTATTACTCTGGGGGCCAAAGGCCACAATATATAGTACAGGTACAGGTGCAAATATGCAGGAAGCCCCCTAACATATTGGGAAACTACAATATACAAATATATACATCTAACACCCCCCCCTCAAACTCATGGTGGATCCACAACACTGAGTTTGGAGAGTATGAAATCATGTCTGGCCTCGGTCAGGCCTTTCAGAAGAAATCCGCCAAATGTAAATCTGAAGGCATGTACTGAAGCGCAACAACCTGAGCCTGCACCTGAGCACGTGTATAGAAATCATCAACACCAATATGCTTGGTAAGATCATGCATGACCAGATCACGTGCAACACTAATAGCACTTGTACTGTCAGACAAGACCAGAGTGGGTGTGGTAATAGAGACCCCAAAATCCGCAAGTAACCACCGTAACCAGGTCACTTCAGCAGTCAACAAGGCCATAGCTCGCAACTCAGCCTCAACACTCGAACGGGAAACCGTTGTCTGTTTCTTCGTCTTCCAAGCAATGAGCGAACCACCAAGAAACACACAGTAAGCAGAAAGTGAACGGCGATCCGAAGGATCACTCGCCCATGTAGCGTCCGAATAGCAGTGGAGCTGGAGGGAGCTGGAACAAGGAAAGAAAAGGCGACGAGTGATCGTACCACGAAGATAATGAAGAACACAGAGAAGATGACTATAGTGAACAGTGGTAGGAGCAGAAACAAACTGACTCAGAATATGAACATGATAAGAGATGTCAGGACGAGTGACATCAAGATAAACAAGACTCCCAACAAGATGACGATAACGCGTCGGATCAGGAAGAGGATCACCATCAGTAGATTGAAGCTTAACATTAAGCTCCATAGGGGTCTCAACTGTGCGCTCATCCCCAAGAGCAGCACGAGCAAGAAAATCCTGAATATACTTTTCCTAGGAGATGTAAAATCCATTAGAAGTGGAGGAAACCTCAATCCCAAGAAAGTATCGAAGAGGACCAAGATCAGTCATAAGAAACTGATCACGAAGACGAGCCTTAACAAAGGCGATATACTCCGAATCATCAATAGTAATGATCATATCATCAACATAGAGAAGAATAAGAGTGCGTCCATGAGGAGAAGTGTGAACAAACAACGCTGGATCATGAGCACTAGGGGAGAAACCAGCAGCAGTCACTACAGAAGCAAAGCGCTCAAACCAGGCACGAGGGGACTGTTTGAGGCCATAAAGAGAACGTCGAAGACGACAAACCATCCCTGCAGGAACAGAATATCCAGGAGGAGGCTGCATATAAACCACCTCACTCAACTCACCATTGAGAAAGGCATTCTGAACATCAAGCTAGGACACAAACCAGTGACGAACAGAAGCAACAACAAGAAGAGTACGCATAGTGGTCATATGAGCCCTAGGAGCAAAAGTATCATCATAGTCACGACCATGCTCCTGCTAAAAACCACGAGCCAGAAGACACGCTTTATAGCACTCAAGAGATCCAACAGAGCGGGTCTTAATCTTATAGACCCACTTACACATGATAGGACGAACACCGGGAGGGGGAGAAACAAGATCCCAGGTGCCAGTGCGCTCAAGCGCAGCAATCTCCTCAGCCATGGCCAGCTGCCATTCAGGATGATGCTCAGCATCCCGATAAGAAGTCGGCTCGGAGGCAACAGAAAGACCATACTGACTAGGAGAGTAACGGTTGGGGGCACGATGCTGACGAACAGGACGAGTAGAGGGAAGCTCATCAGAGGAAGACGACTCAGGAGACGACGATGAGGAATAAGGAATAGAAGGGGAAGACTCCGAAGAACAAGGAGAACTAGGAGAACTAGACGGAGCAGAGGAGGACGGTGTCGAAGAAGAGACATCAAGGGGAGGGGAAGAAGACACAATAGGAGTAGAAGGAGGTGTGTCAGGAAAAAGAAGAAAAGAGATATCTTCCACCGGGTAGGTACCAGTGGTGGGACGAGGATAGAAAGGATGCGTCTCATCAAAAGACACATCACGAGAGATAGGCATCCGACGACCAACGGGGTCCCAACAACTATAACCCTTATGCTCATCATTGTATCCAAGGAAGACACACTCAACAGACTGAGCTGTCAGTTTGGTGCTTTCGCGAGGAGCAAGGAGAACATAGAAAACACAACCAAACAAGCGAAGCATAGAGTAGTCTGGAGACTGTCCAGATAGTCGCTCAAGGGGAATACCACCCTGCAAAGCGACAGAGGGCTGAATATTGATGAGGTAAGTCGAAGTAGCGACAGCCTCAACCCAGAAATGCGGAGGAAGGGAAGAAGCAATCTGTCGTGGTATTGCCGACGAGTACGCCATGGAGGGGTCCTCACAGTGCGTGTTTAGAGACGTGGGGTAAGGCGGACGGTTGACGGGTATGAGGTAACACAGCTTACCCAGGTTTAGATCCCACAACAGTGGCGGAATGCTACTCCTGCTATAAATCACTATAAGGGCAATACGCCAAGTTACAGAGATAGGTTCGCTGTGCGAGGTAGTATGAATCGATACTAGGTTTTCTGAGATTGTCTTATGCCCTAAAGGCTCCCGTAGGCCCGACTTATATAGTCGCCAGGTCCTAGGGTTATAGGGAAAAGTCCTAGCCGGACAGGTTACAGAGTCCTACACCGTCTATCACTAGTCTTGTGTATCTTGTACTCCAAGGCTCTGGGTACGCTGGTGACTCCACCATAGCCTTCCTTTATCCCGCATGGGCCTCCCTTCTGGATCCACCTAACAGGGCCACCCAGCAGGCCATAGGCCATGCTACCGACTATGGGCCACCCGGGTTAGTCGGATAAGAGACATGCTATAAGGATACCCATATAGCATATCCCCAACACAATCATCATGGCCCGAGTGGTCTCAAGAAGATGGCGATGCTTACGCTCAGCAACGCCATTCTGGGCATGTGCGTCAGGACAGGAGAACTGAGCAAGGGTGCCCTGCTTAGCAAGAACACTATGCAACATCTGGGAGATATACACACCAGCAGAATCAACATGAAACACACAAATGGGGGTAGAATATTAAGTGCGGACCATGGACGCAAAACGATTATATATGGAGAGCACTTCACTATGAGAGTGCATAAAATACAACCAAGTGTACCGAGAAAAATCATCGATGAATAAAATATAGTAGTGATGGCCCCCTTTCGAAGCGAAAGGAGCCGGCCCCAAACATCGGAATGAACTAAATCAAAAGGTCGCTGAGATACAGACGCGCTAGTAGGGTAGGGAAGCTGAATCGGTGTAAGGTTCCCAACCTTTAATAAGGTAGAGATCCCTGTGTTTACAATGCTAGTCCCTGGATCAATATCTAGCATCCACAGTTAAGATGTAATATCAAGAAACAAAGGTCATGTTACAACTTTATAACCAGGAATAAAATAATACATTACATCTTACATAGCTCATTTGGCTATTACTTTACATTGCAGCAGAATATCTATAAGCAGGGGGTCCTTCATCTTCAAAGTGCCACAGACAGTCATGTTGGTTGTAGACTTGTAATCCTAATTCAACTCACTTCACTAACATCAAACAAACCTGCAACATTATAAGTTACAGCCACAAGGGTCAATACATTTGAATTGTATTGGCAAGTTTCACTACTAAGTAGAAATATGTGGATCCTATCATTACATGCATATTTGGCTAAGTGGGGTTTAGGCTCATTTGCAGAAAGCAATATAGTTTTATCCTATCTTTTCAAAATAGTTTTTGATCTTTTGTCAAATCTTTCTGAACTTCTTGGAAAACTCCAAGTGCTTCAAATCCCTTGTTGTCACCCTCAAGTTTTTACTTTGAGAAATTGGAATGTCGAGATCTTCCATAGCTTCAGGCCTTAGTTGCTCAGTATTGTCCATAACCGGGGACACGGCTAAGTACTTAGAATTTTGATCTTCTGCAGAAGTTGTACACTTTACCCACATGACACAATCTCATCTTGATGCCACCAGTGGCTGCTGGATAAGTACTCACCAAGATGGAATACTGGCAGATTGAGAATGTGACAAAGTCTTTCCATAGAAGTCCTCCCAATACACAATGCTAGCTTGTCATCCAGGCACCAATGTAGGGTTTCAAGTTCCCTTACACAATTCTAGTTAACCTGAAGATGCCAATGCATGGGTCTTCCACTATGTAGTTGACTAAGCCAGAGCCCATTTAGCATGTGGCTGTACACGGAAGACACTGTACGAGAAACATGTTCAATCTCTAAGTCCCTGGGTGGTTTTCTTCTAGTGCACAACAAAAAGAGATAGCCATATAAACATGGTTCCTTTTGTTGCCACCTTGTCCAACCTTGAGTATCCTTGTCCACCTAGGTGGTTCATTGCGTACTTGTTTTATTATATAAAACATAAGTCTTTTCAATACTTCATATATTCATAACATGTATCCCATCCCAATATATAGCAGGGATAAGCATACTACAACTACAATGTTTCCACTAAGGAATATATAAGGGTATCCTAATAGGATTTAGCATAGCATAAAATATAGTAAACATTTCCATGCATGTTACAAAATCCACTAAGTGTAATGAAAATAGTAGGACTTGGATGATAGTGACACTTGCCTTTTTGGCAGAGAATGTTGGTTCACTTCTTGATCTTGCTAATATCGCACTCTTCTAACTTCACTACAAATCAATCAAACAAACATAGATTCTACTAGCATTCCAACCAATATTCAAACAATTCATCACACATAAAATAATAGAAACTAAGTCATGCATGCAAGCATGCAAAAGATAGTTTTATTTGCAAAGGTGGTTTCTACTAGGCTCTAAACATTATAAGGTTCAAGGTGGTCATTTACTAAAGTGGTAAAACCATTTCTTAAATCAAATCATTATTTCATGTGGTGGAAAATGTTTTTAGCAAAGCAATAATTTTATATTGTTCACCAAATAAGTTGTTAGTTCACAAAACTTGGTGTTTAGGGTCAGAAGGTTTGAATCAAAACATTTCCCAAAGGTTTTACTCAAAAAAAAACATTTCCATATCATAATCAATATTTTTATTTGACTAGAAATGAGCTAATTCAAGTATTTATTCCTAAACTTCACAAAATTCATTTTTAAATCCATGAGTTGGTTCCTAGGGTCAGTAGGTTTACAACAAACCATTTTGCAAAGATTTCACATTAAAATTTTATTTAGAACAATTTTTATATTCCAATTAAGCCTACACATGTTTCTGCAAATTCAGCCAATTTCCGGAAGAAAAACATTAAAAAAGTGCATGGTTGCAAAGTACATGTTCTACTGATTCCATTGATATAAAATTTGAAAAATTTGGACGTGTAGATTTAAAGTTATGAATTTTACAAGTTTGCATACAAATCTGATTCAGAATTCTGTTTTAAATCAAACCAGTGCCACGCGGCGTGATACTATTGGTCGGTACCGCTTCATGCGGATCGTCCTCTCTGGACCGCAGGATCTAACTTAAAACGAACGACGCTGATCAACTCGTACCTCTTCATCTAGTTCTAATCTCAGCCATCAGATCGTGATCTAACGGACACAGTCACGTGGTCAACCTGGCGAGGCAATGGCGGCGGCAGACGGCGGCGAGCTTGCCGACGATACAGGAAGCAAGGAAGAGGGGGAAAACAGCTCACCATGCTCAGGGGATCGTGGCGATGCTCGATGTGGTCGCGAGGAGGCAAGGGGCGCACGGGGACAGGAGGCATCGCTCATCGGAGTTGGTGGCGGCGTCGGGCACGCTCAGGTGTCGTCGAGGATGGGGCTGTAGATCATTCCGAAGCAAAATAAGCGCACGGTTAGACGCGGGCTGGTCTAGGGATGTTGTGAGCGTCAACAGGATGTGCTGGGGCGGTCGAGGCTTTACCAGGGGAAGGTCGCCGGAGAAGGAAAGTCGCGGCGGTGCTTAGTTGAAGATGAAACCGATGCTACAGAACACTCGCGGGTGAATGGAGCACACTGGGAGATGCGCAAGAGGTTGCTGATGAAACCGTGTGAAGCAGGGGCCGAGGGGGAGTCTTTCCTCGCCGGAATTGACGAAGGAGCTCGTCGGAGCAGTGGCGGAGCAAGAGGAAATCGGGGCAGCCTAGGGGCAGAGGGGAGGAGCTGTCTGGGGGAAAGAGAGAGCGGAGAGGGGTGTTTAAGGGGGCGTGATTACTGGAAGGATTAAGGCAGCCATCAATCACGAAATCAACGCCGGAGTTACTCGGCTGCAACGGCAAGGCTTGGTCGCGGGTGAAGACGATGACACGCAGGCGTGGGGCCGTGCTGTTAGTGAGGTGGGGAAAGAGGGAGTGGGACCTGCCTGTCTGCGACTCTCCGGGTGTGGTTTCGAGTGAAAAACGATTCGCAGTGGGGTGAGCTGGTGGGCTGCGTTGCTGGGCTGTTGGGCCAGATGGGTTGGGCTGAGTTCGATTCTTCTTTTTTTTATTCTGTAAGCTTTTCTTTTTCTATTTGATTTTCCTGTTTTGGTTTTCAAACAACAATTCAAACACCCAAGTCAATACAAACTTCCACCAAACTTTGTATTGAGTGTAGTTCTATTTATCAACACAATTCAAAAGTCCAAAATAATACTTTTATTCTTTTAGGATATATTTAATAATTGATTAAAATAGACCTTAGTTGTTAATTCAAATAGGATTTGTTTTATTAAAAACTCCATTTGAAATCTAAATAATACCAAAATCATTTCAGTAGGTTTTATTTGAAAATTTAAAACACTTTGAAAACTTGTTTAAAATATTTTAACAAGCTTTAGTGTTTAATTAAAATAGAAAAACCTTTACTTTAATAAAATTGGATATTAATAAATCCTCATTATTTAATTTAATTAAACCTTTATTCTTTTTATCTAATAGAAATATTTTATTTCAAAATCTTGGCCAAGATTTAATTTGGCTTTATAAAATAATCCTCATTTAATATTCTACCTTTCCTTTTGAAAAACAATCTTTTTATTAAAAGATCTAAAATAGTAATTCCAACTATCAAAACTTTCTTTATTAATTGTTTACCTTTTTAAATCCCTTTAGGATTTATTTGTTCAAAATAGGTTTGAAAGTTTCCAATTGGATTCAAAAAGTTTCTTCTCACCCTGAATTTCAACAAAGTTTTATTTTGTTTATTTATTTTTCACATTTCAAAATTTGGAAAATTTTGGGATGTGACAGGCTACCACCCTTAAAATAAATCTCGTCCCGAGATTTGGGAAGGCTAAAGGTTACAAGTTGGCTTCAAGGCAACTAGGGTACTACCACCCTTAAAATAAATCTCATAGGGTTACATTGATGGTTCACTTGACTATAGGTTCAACACTTGATATCCAGACAAGGAATCCTTATTTGACTCAACTGAGTTAACTAGTTTCTGACATCCACTTCTTCTATATCTTCAAAGTTTCCATCCATGTCAATGTGGTTCACATGTCCTTTCTGGGTCACATTGGAGTCATTTCCATTGGCTCTTCTAGCATCCTTTTTCTTGTTCTTCTCAGGACAGTCTGATGCATAGTGTCCAAGTTCCTTGCAATTATAACACTACAACTGGCTAATGTCTTTCTTCCTGAAAGTGTTTTGTTGATTCTGATCAAGGTCATCTCCATTGTCATTATCATTTCCATTATTCTCGCTTCCATTGTTGTAGTGGTGATACTGATGTGGTTCAGAATCTTCATTGCTCTTTCTGAATGAATGTTTCTTCTTTGATGATCCTGATTGACCCTTGAGTTTATGCTTTCTCTTCCTGTTCTCAACTCTATTCATCTTGTTTTCCAAAATAGTGTCTTTCTCACAGAGTGATTGATAAGTTGGGACATAGGCAACAGCTAGCTGCAGGTTCAACTCATCATTAAGTCCTTCAAGAAATTTTTCTTTTCTCTTAGCATCTGTATCAACTTCATCCGGTGCATATCGTGCTAGATTGTTGAATTCTTCAATGTACTCAGCCACACTGAGGTGATGCTGTTTCGGATTGTGAAACTCCTTTTTCTTCAAGTACATTACTCCAGGTGAGATGTGAGTTGTTCTGAATCCATCCTCAAAAATAGCCCATGTTACATCTTCAAGGGGAGTGGTGATTTGAAAGTTGTCCCACCATGTTGCTGCTGGTCCTTCAAGCAGAAATGCTGCAAACCTTACTTTTTCTTCATCAGTGCAACCAACAGTCACTAAGTCTTTGTTCACTGAACGTAACCAATCATCAGCTTCCATTGGATCAGTTGTTCCAGAGAACCTTGCAGGCCTAAGTTTCAGAAACATGGTGAACATATCAAGTGCTGGAGGATTATTCTGGTTGTTGTTGTTGTTGTTGTTCTGATTCTGTATGAGTGTGGTCATCTGTTGCATCAACTGTTTCTGAGCTGCCATCATCTGTTGCATCTCAGGGGAGATGTTGTTGTTTTGGTTGGGGTTGGCACGAAGGGGAGGCATCTGTTGGTTTGATAGGGATAAGTATTGGTGGATAGGTTTTTAAGAAGTTTTAACACACAACTCAAAAACAACCAAGTTCAATCAAACAATCAACAATCAACAAGCAACTATCCACTCAACAACTTATGAGTTTAACTCATGAGTTGAAGGATACAACAAGTTTTCTTGTAATATATAACTTAGTATAGTCATACCTCATAGGTCAATATGATCCATACTCTAACTTGATATCAATGTCTTTTGGTAGGCAATCTAATGTCTCTTGGTTTTTTTTCACTTGTAGTCCTTAGTGATATCCAAGGTTGAAGTCCTTGGTGAAAATGTTGAAGATGTTGAAGTCATTAGAGTTGAAGATGTTGAAGTCATTAGAGTTGAAGATGTTGAAGTCATTAGAGTTGATGAAATCTTTTGCACATGGTGAAGTCTTTGGCCATGGGGTAGGCTTTGTCCATCGAGTTTGAAATAGAAGAGATGTAGAATCAAAACCAAAATGGTTGAGGAAAGAGTTTACAAGTTTGTTTGTAAATAAGTTTTGGAACAAATACAACTCCTATTTTTCTAAGGGGTTTTGTCCAATCCTAGGGTTACAAATCCTACAGGCAACACAGTGCACTGATACCATCTGTAAGGTTCCCAACCTTTAATAAGGTAGAGCTCCCTGTGTTTACAATGCTAGTCCCTAGATCAATAGCTAGCATCCACAGTTAAGATGTAATATCAAGAAACAAAGGTCATGTTACAACTTTATAACCAGGAATAAAATAATACATTACATCTTACATAGCTCATTTGGCTATTACTTTACATTGCAGCAGAATATCTATAAGCAGGGGGTCCTTCATCTTCAAAGTGCCACAGGCAGTCATGTTGGTTGTCGACTTGTAATCCTAATTCAACTCACTTCACTAACATCAAACAAACCTGCAACATTATAAGTTACAGCCACAAGGGTCAATACATTTGAATTGTATTGGCAAGTTTCACTACTAAGTAGAAATATGTGGATCCTATCATTACATGCATATTTGGCTAAGTGGGGTTTAGGCTCATTT
Source organism: Avena insularis (assembly GCA_023614405.1). Classification (NCBI taxonomy): domain Eukaryota; kingdom Viridiplantae; phylum Streptophyta; class Magnoliopsida; order Poales; family Poaceae; genus Avena; species Avena insularis. The sequence goes on along the minus strand of CM042695.1, from coordinate 193,474,534 downwards.
GCAGAAAGCAATATAGTTTATCCTATCTTTTCAAAATAGTTTTTGATCTTTTGTAAAATCTTTCTGAACTTCTTGGAAAACTCCAAGTGCTTCAAATCCCTTTTTGTCACCCTCAAGTTTTTACTTTGAGAAATTGGAATGTCGAGATCTTCCATAGCTCCAGGCCTTAGTTGCTCAGTATTGTCCATAACCGGGGACACGGCTAAGTACTTAGAATTTTGATCTTTTGCAGAAGTTGTACACTTTACCCACATGACACAATCTCATCATGATGCCACCAGTGGCCGCAGGATAAGTACTCACCAAGATGGAGTACTGGCAGATTGAGAATGTGACAAAGTCTTTCCATAGAAGTCCTCCCAATACATAATGCTATCTTGTCATCCAGGCACAAATGTAGGGTTTCAAGTTCCCTTACACAATTCTAGTTAACCTGAAGATGCCAATGCATGGGTCTTCCACTATGTAGTTGACTAAGCCAGAGCCCATTTAGCATGTGGCTGTACACGGAAGCCACTATACGAGAAACATGTTCAATCTCTAAGTCCCTGGGTGGTTTTCTTCTAGTGCACAACAAAAAGAGATAGCCATATAAACATGGTTCCTTTTGTTGCCACCTTGTCCAACCTTGAGTATCCTTGTCCACCCAGGTGGTTCATTGAGTACTTGTTTTATTATATAAAACATAAGTCTTTTCAATACTTCATATATTCATAACATGTATCCCATCCGAATATATAGCAGGGCTAAGCATACTACAACTACAATGTTTCCACTAAGGAATATATAAGGGTATCCTAATAGGATTTAGCATAGCATAAAATATAGTAAACCGTTCCATGCATGTTACAAAATCCACTAAGTGTAATGAAAATAGTAGGACTTGGATGATAGTGACACTTGCCTTTTTGGTAGAGAATGTTGGTTCACTTCTTGATCTTGCTAATATCACACTCTTCTAACTTCACTACAAATTAATCAAACAAACATAGATTCAACTAGCATTCCAACCAATATTCAAACAATTCATCACACATAAAATAATAGAAATTAAGTCATGCATGCAAGCATACAAAATATAATTTTATTTGCAAAGGTGGTTTCTACTAGGATCTAAACATTATAAGGTTCAAGGTGGTCATTTACTAAAGTGGTAAAACCATTTGCAAAAGGTTTTATCTATAAACCATTTCTTAAATCAAATCATTATTTCATGTGGTGGAAAATGTTTTTAGCAAAGCAATAATTTTATATTGTTCACCAAATAAGTTGTTAATTCACAAAACTTGGTGTTTAGGGTCAGAAGGTTTGAATCAAAACATTTCTCAAAGGTTTTACTAAAAAAAACATTTCCATATCACAATCAATATTTTTATTTGACTAGAAATGAGCTAATTCAAGTATTTATTCCTAAACATCACAAAATTCATTTTTAAATCCATGAGTTGGTTCCTAGGGTCAGTAGGTTTACAACAAACCATTTTGCAAAGGTTTCACATTAAAATTTTATTTAGAACAATTTTTATATTCCAATTAAGCCTACACATGTTTCTGCAAATTCAACCAATTTTCCAGAAGAAAAACATTAAACAAAGCGCATGGTTGCAAAGTACATGTTCTACTGATTCCATTGATATAAAATTTGCAAAATTTGGACGTGTAGATTTAAAGTTATGAAATTTACAAGTTTGCATACAAATCTGATTCAGAATTCTGTTTTAAATCAAACCAGTGCCACACGGCGTGATACTATTGGTCGGTACCGCTTCGTGCGGATCGGCCTCTCTGGACCGTAGGATCTAACTTAAAACGAACGACGCTGATCAACTCGTACCTCTTCATCTAGTTCTAATCTCAGCCATCAGATCGTGATCTAACGGACACAGTCACGTGGTCAAACTCTGGCAGCGCTGCGCGGCGGCAGACGGCGGCGCACGCTCTGGCGGCGAGCTTGCCGATGATACAGGAAGCAAGGAAGAGGGGGAAAACAGCTCACCGTGCTCAGGGGATCGTGGCGATGCTCGACGTGGTCGCGAGGAGGCAAGGGGCGCACGGGGACAGGAGGAATCGCTCACCGGAGTTGGTGGCGGCGTCGGGCACGCTCAGGTGTCGTCGGGGATGGGGCTGTAGATCATTCCGAAGCAAAATAAGCGCACGGTTAGATGCGGGCTGGTCTGGGGATGTTGTGAGCGTCAACAGGAGGTGCTGGGGCGGTCGAGGCTTACCAGGGGAAGGTCGCCGGAGAAGGACAGTTGCGGCGGTGCTCAGTTGAAGATGAAACCGATGCTACGGAACACTCGCGGTTGAATGGAGCACACGGGGAGATGCGCAAGAGGTTGCTGATGAAACCGTGTGAAGCAGGGGCCGAGCGGGAGTCTGTCCTCGCCGGAATTGACGAAGGAGATCGTCGGAGCAGTGGCGGAGCAAGAGGAAATCGGGGCAGCCTAGGGGCAGAGGGGAGGAGCTGTCTGGGGGGAAAGAGAGAGCAGAGAGGGGTGTTTAAGGGGGCGTGATTACTGGAAGGATTAAGGCAGCCATCAATCGCGAAATCAATGCCGGAGTTACTCGGCTGCAACGGCAAGGCTTGGTCACGGGTGAAGACGATGACACGCTGGCATGGGTTGTCTTTGTCGTGAGGTGGGGAAAGAGGAGTGGGACCTCTGCTCACGACTCATGTGTGGTTTCGAGTGAAAAACGATTCGCAGTGGGGTGAGCTGGTGGGCTACGTTGCTGGGCTGTTGGGCCAGATGCGTTGGGCTGAGTTCGATTCTTCTTTTTTTTATTCTGTAAGCTTTTCTTTTTCTATTTGATTTTACTCTTTTGGTTTTCAAACAACAATTCAAACACCCAAATCAATTCAAACTTCCACCAAACTTTGTATTGAGTGTAGTTCTGTTTATCAACACAATTCAAAAGTCCAAAATAATACTTTTATTCTTTTAGGATCTATTTAATAATTAATTAAAATAGACCTTAGTTATTAATTCAAATAGGATTTGTTTTATTAAAAACTCCATTTGAAATCTAAATAATACCAAAATCATTTCAGTAGGTTTTATTTGAAAATTTAAAACACTTGGAAAACTTGTTTAAAATATTTTAACAAGCTTTGGTGTTTAATTAAAATAGAAAAACCTTTACTTTAATAAAATTGGATATTAAAAAATCCTCATTATTTAATTTAGTTAAGCCTTTATTCTTTTTATCAAATAGAAATATTTTATTTCAAAAGCTTGGCCAAGATTTAATTTGGCTTTATAAAATAATCCTCATTTAATATTCTACCTTTGCTTTTGAAAAAGAATCTTTTTATTAAAAGATCTAAAATAGTAATTCCAACTATCAAAACTTTCTTTATTAATTGTTTACCTTTTTAAATTCCTTTAGGATTTATTTGTTCAAAATAGGTTTGAAAGTTTCCAATTGGATTCAAAAAGTTTCTTCTCACCCTGAATTTCAACAAAGTTTTATTTTGTTTATTTATTTTTCACATTTCAAAATTTGGAAAATTTTGGGATGTGACAATCGGTTTGCCCAACCTACAGCCCTGACAATATAAAGACCCATCTGCTAAGACAGACCCCAGAAGACCACGATGAACTAATGACGATAGGCGAGGGTCACAAAGGTGACCAAGACGATGATGCCACTGCTGAAAGGAGCTGGTAGCAGAGGCGACGACCGGAGAAGAACTGGCAGCGGAAGGAACACGAAGCCAGTCTAACTCCCAAAGCCTTGAAGAATCACGGCTGCGAGGGCCAGCTCCAACCAGGGCCTGTGTGCGATGGTCCTGAACAACACAAGAATCAGCATAAAGAATGACGCGACAACCAGAGTCAGTAAGCTGGCTAGCAGAGAACAGATTCCTATTAAGACGAGGAACATGAGAAATATCAGGAATTGAAAAATAATAAGTAGAAAGGGTGCCCCGACTAGAGATAGGAAGAGAGTTACCATCGGCCGTGAGAACACGGACAGGAGAGGGTAGAGAACGAAGAGCGGACAGAAAAGAAGACTCAGAGGTCATATGAAAAGAAGCTCCAGAATCCAGATACCACATAGACGTACCTGACTGTGTAGAAGATGGTGGTCGCACAGTGCCGGAAGAATCAGTCACAGACCCAGTAGTGCCCGTCGAAAAAGAGCCTGTAGCAGCAAGCAGACCGCAAAGACTCCTGATAATGTCTTGATCAGAGAGAGCAACTGCTGAAGATCCGAAAGGAGCCGACTGCCCACGAGCCTGGTGCTGCTGACCTAAACTGGGATCCCGTGTATAATAGGTGGCCCAAGTGTGGCCATCCATGTTGCAGTAAGAGCAGTGATGAAGCGAGCCACAGCGACCCTGACCACGAGCCTGCTGGTGCTGACTCTGACCCTGAGACGGCTGGTGCTGAAGCTGACCCTAAGACTGCTGGGGCTGAAGCGGACCCTGACCTGTAGGAGTGGGTAGTATCGGCGGCAGCACAGAGGACCGCTGCTGAGCAGGCGGCAGAGGAGGAACACGAGTAGCAAGCACAGACGGTCTCCTCAGCCCGAAGACGAGTCTCCTCAGCCCGAAGCTCAGAGAACACCTCAGAGAGCGGAACACGACCACGAGCATTCAACTGAGCACGGCGGGGCTCGAACTCCTAGCGGAGCCGAGACAGAAACTCATAGATGCGGTGGAACTCCAAATCCGAGCTCACGATCTAGCAGCACGGACATGTGTCACAAACAGCAGTACGGAGAGAATCAAGCTGACGCCAGATGGCAGCACTCAGAGTATAGAACTCATCAATAGTGGAATCTCCCTGCTGAAGAGCATGCTCCTGTCGAACCACAGACAGGTAAAGAGCATCCCCAGATGGCTGATAGCGCTGACAAAGATGTGCCCACTTAGCGGCAACAGTAGGGAGACTCATGAACTCAGCAGCATACTGGGGCACAACACTGGAGGTGAGGACAGCAGCAGCATGAGCATCCTCATCGACCCACTGATTGTAGGCAGTCAGGTCGTGGCGTTAGGCCTCGAGATCAGAAGAGTACTGCTTGAACTTCAGGTCATAAGCAGCAACAACACTATCATCGGCACTCTAAGCAGCATCCTTGGCCTCCTGAGAAGCAACAGCATGCCGGCGGAAGAGGAGCCACAGGAGCAGGGGGCACGACGGACAGGAGACCTCGCCAGAGAGCACACCCCAAAGACGGAGACCGCGCATGTGAACACGCATAAAGGCAGCGAAATCAAAATAATTTGTGCCATCGAAAATCACCGGGCAGCGAGGAATCGCAACATAGCCCGATGTAGAAGACATCTCTCAATTTTTTTCAGATCCGATCTGGGCGACGAGGACAACAACAGCACCTTATCAGATCCGATCGGGGAGGCAGCAGCTGGCGGGGCCCCGGCTCAGATCCAAGCGATGGTGCTAGGAGGCGGCTTGACGAGCAGGCAGTGATGTAGGGTTTCGTAGCATGGAAAACAAAATTTTCTATTGCATACAAACAAACAAGCCAAGATCTATCTACTAGATTGTAGCAACGAGTTGATGGAATAACTCACCCTCGAAGATTCCAAAGTATTTAACGAGAGCGGATTCTCGTGGGTGATGTAGTCGTACTCTTCCCGATCTCAAGATCACGTAGACGATCCTTCCGGCGCTGCGTTCCCAAGCGCTCGCAATGGTCACACGTTCGATTACTGACGAAGACCTTCCTCTCCTTGTTCCAGCAGGCAGTGGAGGTTGTAGCAATCTCCTGCACAACGGGCAGTGGTACCGGAAGTAGAGGGAGATCTCATGAGGCTTCGCCTTAAGCCGGAGCGAGTATGGTGGACTATGAGAGAGCCCTCGACCATCTAGGGTTTAGACACGCCGAGGAGGAGGCTTGGCCGGCGGCTAGGGTTGCTAGGCGGCGGCGGCAGCAAGAGGTGGCGGCGCCGGCGGCTAGGGTTTAGAGGTGGAGGTGTTGGGTGTCTAGGAGGGCAGCCCTGCCCCTCCTTTTATAGGTGGAGGGGCCGGCCAAGGGGAGGGGAGTCCCTCCCCAACTCGGCTTCAAGGTGGGCCGGTGGTGGAGGGGAGGAACTCCTCCCCCAACTCGGTTTCCACCTCCCTCTCCACTTCCCAAAAATAGCCGTTTGACTTTCAAATTGGCATTTGACTCTTTCAAACTAGGATTTGATTAAACCCTTTATTTTGTTCAGCGATGACACCTCGTACATGATGCAATCATACCAACTTGATATAACACATTCATGTACCCTTCCCCTCCGGAGTGCCGGACATTCCGGAACCTTCTAGAACATTCCCGATGAAAACACCGGAACCATTCCCCAACTCCGAAATAGGACTTTCCTTATATGAATCTTATTCTCCGGACCATTCCGGATCTCCTCGTGATATCCCGGATCCCATCCGAGACTCCGAACAACATTCGGTCTCTTTCTCATCATTCCATAACTACTCAAAACAACGTCGAATCCTTAAGTGTGTCTCCCTACGGTTCGTGAATTATACGGACATGATCGAGACACTTCTCCGAACAATAACCAATAGAGGAATCTGGAAATTCATATGGCTCCCACATATTTCTACGATTACTTTGCGATCGAATGAACCACTTACATACGATACCAATTTCCCTTTGTCTCACGATAGTTAACTTATCCGAGGTTATGATCATCGGTATCTCTGCATACCTAGTTCAACCTCGTTACCGATAAGTACACTTTTCTCGTTCCCGTGATATGTGATCCCTTGTGATCCAGTCACATGCTTGCAAGCTAATTGGATGACATTTCACCGAGAGGGCCCAGAGTATATCTATCCGTCATATGGATGGACAAATCCCACTCTTGATCCATGTGTCTCAACCAATACTTTCCGAACACTCAATGCCACCTTTATAGCCACCCAGTTACGGTGTGGTGTTTGATGTCATCAAAGCACCCATCCGATAAAGGTGATATGCATGATCTCATGGTCGAAGGAATTAGGTTACTATGTATCAGAAAGCATATAGCAATTGAACTATTAAAATGACTTGATCTTTATGCTACGCTTATCTATAGGAGTATGTCCATCATATCATTCTCCTAATGATATGATCTTGTTGTTAATAACATCTCAATGTTCATGATAGGGAAACCACAATGATTTATTAACCAACAAGCTAGTATTATAAAGAGGCTTTACTAGGGACTTCAAATTAAGTTTACAAATCACACAAGTATTAATGTTTCCTTGTTAATACTATTATAGCATGAATGTAAACATTTATCATAAACACAAAGATATAATAATAACTACATTTATTATTGCCTCTAGGGCATATCTCCAACAGTATCCCACTTGCACTAGATTCATCTAATCTAGATTACATGGTAATATACTGAACACCCATGGCAGTTTGGTGCTGGTCATGTTTTGCCCTCGGGAGAGGTTTAGTCAACGGATCCGCCACATTCAGATCTGTGTGTACTTTGCAAATATTTATGTCCCCGTCCTGGGCATGTTCTCGAATAGCATGAAAACACAGCTTGATGTGCTTCAGCTTCTTGTGTGACCTTGGTTCTTGCGCATTGGCTATGGCGCCCATGTTATCACAGTAGATAGACATTGGGTCCAGCGCACTAGGAACCACACCCAGCTCTATAATGAACTCTTTCATCCATATCGCTTCTTGTGAAGCCTCCGAAGCAGCCATGTATTCCGATTCAGTTGAAGATCTCGCCACAACGCTTTGCTTTGCACTCCTCCAGCTAACTGCTGCACCATTCAAAGTAAATACGTATCCAGATTGTGATTTAGAATCATCCGGATCGGTGTTCCAACTAGCATCGGTGTAACCATTAACAACGAGTTGTTCATCACCTCCATAAGAAAGAACCATATCCTTAGTTCTTCTCAAGTACTTAAGGATGTTTTTGACCGCTGTCCAATGATCCACTCCTGGATCACTTTGATATCTGCTAGTTAAACTAACAACATATGCAATGTCGGGTCTAGTACATAGCATGGCATACATTAGAGATCCTATGGCTGAGGCATAGGGAGTCTTACTCATATTTTCTCTATCTTCTGCCGATGTCGGACTTTGAGTTTTACTCAAGGTCGTATTGGGCAACATGGGCAAGAACCCTTTCTTGCTATTTTCCATTCCAAACCTCTTTAGAACTTTGTCCAAATAAGTTCTTTGTGACAATGATATTAGGCGTCTCGATCTATCTCTATAAATCTTTATGCCTAATATGTAAGCTGCTTCGCCAAGATCTTTCATTGAAAAACTATTATTCAAATATTCCTTGACACTATTAAGAAGGTCTACATCATTCCCAATCAACAATATGTCATCTACATATAGTATTAAGAATGCTACAGAGCTCCCACTCACTTTCTTGTAAATACAAGCTTCTCCATAAGTTTGTATAAAACCAAAACTTTTGATCACCTTATCAAAACGTTGATTCCAACTTCGGGATGCATGCTTTAATCCATAAATGGACCGTTGAAGTTTGCATACCTTGTTAGCATCTTTAGGATCGAAAAAACCTTTGGGTTGCATCATATACAACTCTTCATCAATGTCTCCATTGAGGAATGCTGTTTTGACATCCATCTGCCATATCTCATAATCATAATATGCAGCGATTGCTAACATAATCCTCACAGACTTTAGCTTCGCTACAGGTGAGAAAGTCTCATCGTAGTCAACTCCTTGAATTTGTCGAAACCCCTTTGCGACAAGTCGAGCTTTATAGAAAGTAACATTACCATCAGCATCTATTTTCTTCTTGAAAATCCATTTGTTCTCGACAGCCTTCCGGCCATCTGGTAAGTCCACCAAAGTCCATACTTGGTTTTCGTACATGGATCCAATCTCCGATTTCATGGCTTCTTGCCATTTGTTGGAATCTAGGCTCATCATCGCTTCCTCATATGTCGCAGGGTCATTGGTGTTGTCCACCAACATGACATTCATAACGGGATCATACCAATCTGGAGTGGTACGAGTTCTCGTTGACCTGTGAGGCTCTATAGCAACTACAACCGAAGTTTCATGATCATCATCATTAGCTTCCTCTCTTATTGGTGCAGGCACCATAGGAACTTCTTCCGGTGCTGCGCTACTCGCAATTTCGAGAGAAGGTTCGACAACCTCGTCGAGTTCTACTTTCCTTCCAGTCACTTCTTTCGAGAGAAATTCCTTCTCTAGAAAGGATCCATTCTTGGCAACGAAGATTTTGCCTTCGGATCTATGATAGAAGGTATACCCAATAGTTTCCTTCGGGTATCCTATGAAGACGCATTTTTCCGCTTTGGGTTCAAGCTTGTCCGGTTGTAACTTCTTTACATAGGATTCGCATCCCCAACTTTAAGGAACGACAATCTAGGTTTCTTCCCAAACCATAATTCATACGGTGTCGTTTCTACGAATTTAGATGGTGCCCTATTTAAGTGAATGCGGTTGTTTCTAATGCATAACCCCAAAATGATAGCGGTAAATCTATAAGTGACATCATAGAACGAACCATATCTAAGAGAGTTCGATTATGATGTTCGGACACACCATTACGCTGTGGTGTTCCCGGCGGTGTCAATTGTGAAAGTATTCCGCATTTCTTCAAATGCTCGCCAAACTCGTAACTTAGATATTCACCTCCACGATCAGAACATAGAAACTTAATCTTCTTGTTACGTTGATTCTCTACCTCACTTTGAAATTCCTTAAACTTCTCAAAAGTTTTGGACTTATGTTTCATGAAATAGATATACCCATATCTACTCAAGTCATCCGTGAAGGTAAGAACATAACGATAACCACCGCGCGATGCTACACTCATTGGACCACACACATCGGTATGTATGATTTCCAATAAGTCCGTAGCTCGCTCCATCATACCAGAAAATGGAGTCTTAGTCATTTTTCCCATCAGAGATGCTTCGCATCTTTCAAGTGATTCGAAATCAAGTGATTCAAGAAGTCCATCGGAATGGAGTTTCTTCATACGCTTCACTCCAATGTGACCAAGACGACAGTGCCACATATAGGTCGAGTTATCGCTCGATTTCAAACGTTTAGCCTCAATGTTATTAATATGTGTATTTCCACTATCGAGATTCAATAAGAATAGACCATCTATCAAAGGTGCATGTGCATAAAACATATTACTCATATAAATCGAACAACCATTATTCTCGGACTTAAACAAGTAACCGTCTCACAATAAACAAGATCCCGATATAATGTTCATGCTTAGCGCAGACACCAAATAACAATTATTTAAGTATAAAACTAATCCCGATGGTAGATGAAGGGGTAGGGTGTCGACCGCGATCACATCAACCTTTGATCCGTTTCCCACGTGCATCGTCACCTCATTCTTCGCTAGCTTCCGTTTATTCTACAACACCTGTTTCGAGTTACAAATATGAGCAACCGAACCAGTATTAAATACCCAGGCACTACTACGAGTACTAGTGAGATACACATCAATAACATGTATATCGGATATACCTTTCTTCTTGATGTTGCCGTTCTTCAAATTCGCCAAGTACTTTGGGCAATTCCGCTTACAGTGACCTTCTCCCTTGTAGTAAAAGCACTCAGTATCAGGCTTAGGTCCAGCCCTGGTCTTCTTTGTCGGCACGGTAACTTTCTTACCACCCTTCTTGAAGTGTCCCTTTTGCTTAGACTTGCCTTTCTTAAATTTGGTGGTCTTATTTACCATCAACACTTGGTGCTCTTTCTTGATCTCCACTTCTGTAGACTTCAACATAGCAAACAGTTCTGGCAACTGCTTGTTCATGTTTTGCATATTGTAGTTCATCACAAAGTTCTTGTAACTTGGTGGTAGTGACTGGAGGACACGGTAAATCCCCAAAGCATTAGGAATCACTATACCCAAGCTTTGAAGTTTATTTGCGTGCCCAGACATCTTAAGCACATGCTCACTGACGAAGCTGCCCTCTTCCATCTTGCAGTTAAAGAACTTTTCAGAAGCCTCATAGCTCTCAATTTCCGCGTGAGTCTCAAAGATCAATTTGAGATCACGGACAATATTATGTGGCTCTGAGTTCTCAAACCTTTTCTGAAGCTCCGATTCTAAACCATACAAGATAGCACACTGAACTATGGAGTACTGAGTCTTTCGAGCGAGGTAAACATTCTTTACTTCCTCGGCATCACCTGCAAAAGGGGTCACCCAATGTGCATCCAGCACATAGGTCAAATTACCAGCTGTGAGGACAATCCTCAAATTGAGGAACCAATCCGCGAAGTTGCTTCCATTGTTTTTCAACTTTTCTTTCTCTAGGAACGCATTAAAATTGATGGTAGGGGCCGCCATTGATCTACAACATATTTGCAATAGTTTAGACTAAGTTTATGACAAATTGAGTTCTAATTAATAGTTAAATTAATCTAGGTGAACTCCCACTCAAAACAACATCCCTCACATTGTTTTAGTGATCACACGAACCAAATCCACTACATCAACACCGATCATCACGAGAGTTGATATAGTTTCAATGGCGAACAATCGACATGTTCATCATATCTACTATATGATTCATGCTTTACCATTCGGTGATCCGTGTTCCGAGACCATGTCTGTACATGCTAGGCTCGTCAAGATCAAACCTTAGTTTCCGCATGAGCAAATCTGGCTTGCTCACGTTTTATACACTTGCGGAATCTAACACACCCGATCATCACGTGGTGCTTCGAAACAACAAGCTTTAGCAACGGTGCTAACTAAGGGTGAACACTTTATGACTTGAAATTCATGTGCATGAGGGATCATCTTATAATGCTACCGTCGTCTACTAAGCAATACAAGATGCATAAAGGATTAACATCACATGCAATTCATAATATGTGACATGATATGGCCTTTCTTCTTTGTGCTTCCGATCTCCATCTTCAAGCACGAACATGATCTCCATCATCACCGGCATTGCATCAAGGTCAATGACGCTTCTCCATGGTTGTCGTCCACCGGCTTCAACTATTACAACTACTTTGAATAGACACGCGGGTCTTAACATAAATTAAAGACAACCATATAGCTCCTGCCGGTTGCCAACTTACAATAAGGAACATTGCATACATCAAATATAATCACAATCATGGCCATATCACATCATCACACCCTGCAAAACAAAGTTAGACGCCTCTACTTTCTTTGCATGTTTTACGTGGTTTGGGGCTTTCAATAAGTGTCGTTCTAACTTACGAACAAGAACCACAACATTGATACTAGTATTGTTAATCACCCGTTGTAAATTGGATCTTAACTATGCTAGGAGAAACAGGCACCCGCAAAGCCACTTATGCAATACAAGTTGCATGTCAAGCGTGGAGCAAGTCTCATGAACGATGTCATGTAAGGTTAGCCCGGGCCGCTTCATCCCAACATCCCGCAAGATGCAAAGTACACAAGAAGCAATCGACAATAAAAGCATCAACGCCCACAATGACCATTGTGTTCTACTGCGGCAATGATCTACATATAGACACGGCTCTGATACCACTGTAGGGTTTTGTAGCATGGAAAACAAAATTTTCTATCGCATACAAACAAACAAGCCAAGATCTATCTACTAGATTGTAGCAACGAGTTGATGGAATAACTCACCCTCGAAGATTCCAAAGTGTTTAACGAGAGCGGATTCTCGTGGGTGATGTAGTCGTACTCTTCCCGATCTCAAGATCGCGTAGACGATCCTTCCGGCGCTGTGTTCCGGCAGCGCTCCCGCAGTCGGTCACACGTTCGGTACTCGACGAAGACCTTCCTCTCCCTTGTTCCAGCAGGCAGCGGAGGTTGTAGCACTCTCCTCGCAATTCCGGCAGCACAACGGCGTGGTACCGGAAGTAGAGGGGAGATCTCGCAGGGCTTCGCCTTAAGCCGGAGCGAGTATGGTGGACTATGAGAGAGCCCTCGACGATCTAGGGTTTAGACACGCCGAGGAGGAGGCTTGGCCAGCGGCTAGGGTTGCTAGGTGGCGGTGGCGGTTTGCCCTAGGGCGGCGGCAGCAGCAGGAGGTGGCGGCGCCGGCGGCTAGGGTTTAGAGGTGGAGGTGTTGGGTCTCTAGGAGGGGAGCCCTGCCCCTCCTTTTATAGGTGGAGGGGCCGGCCAAGGGGAGGGGAGTCCCTCCCCAACTCGGCTTCAAGGTGGGCTGGAGGTGGAGAGGAGGAACTCCTCCCCCAACTCGGTTTCCACCTCCCTCTCCACTTCCCAAAAATAGCCGTTTGACTTTCAAATTGGCGTTTGACTTTTTCAAACTAGGATTTGATTAAACCCTTTATTTTGTTCAGCGATGACACCTAGTACATGATGCAATCATACCAACTTGATATAACACATTCATGTACCCTTCCCCTCTGGAGTGCCGGACATTCCGGAACCTTCTAGAACATTCCGATGAAAACACCGGAACCATTCCCCATCTCCGAAATAGGACTTTCCTTATATGAATCTTATTCTCCGGACCATTCCGGATCTCCTCGTGATATACCGGATCCCATACGAGACTCCGAACAACATTCGGTCTCTTTCTCATCATTCGATAACTACTCAAAACAACGTCGAATCCTTAAGTGTGTCTCCCTACGGTTCGTGAATTATGCGGACATGATCGAGACACTTCTCCGAACAATAACCAATAGAGGAATCTGGAAATTCACATGGCTCCCACATATTTCTACGATTACTTTGCGATCGAATGAACCACTTACATACGATACCAATTTCCCTTTGTCTCACGATAGTTTAGTTATCCGAGGTTATGATTGTCGGTATCTCTGCATACCTAGTTCAACCTCGTTACCGATAAGTACTCTTTTGTCGTTCCCATGATATGTGATCCCTTGTGAGCCAGTCACATGCTTGCAAGCTAATTGGATGACATTTCACCGAGAGGGCCCAGAGTATATATGTCCGTCATATGGATGGACAAATCCCACTCTTGATCCATGTGTCTCAACCAATACTTTCCGAACACTCAATGCCACCTTTATAGCCACCCAGTTACGGTGTGGTGTTTGATGTCATCAAAGCATCCATCCGATAAAGGTGATATGCATGATCTCATGGTCGAAGGAATTAGGTTACTATGTATCAGAAAGCATATAGCAATTGAACTATTAAAATGACTTGATCTTTATGCTACGCTTATCTATAGGAGTATGTCCATCATATCATTCTCCTAACGATATGATCTTGTTGTTAATAACATCTCAATGTTCATGATAGGGAAACCACAATCATTTATTAACCAACAAGCTAGTATTATAAATATGAAACTGCTTCTAATACTCATGATGTTACTTCTACTGTGCTTGATGTGAGTGGTTCATTAGGTCCTTTTCTAGATTCTACTATGGGTAGTCTACGAAATACTGAAACTCCTAGTGAAGACACTGTTACACCTGTTAGATAACCTAAGCCTAGAGAGAGATATGATATTAATGATGGTTACATTGAGTTTACTGATGAATTTAATGAAGAGTGCCGGAACACACATGGTACTAGTGCTATTAAGAGTCTCCTTGAGAGACGTATTATTATTCCTAAACTGTCCTCTGATCCTAAGTTTGCCACCTCTCCCATAGATATTAAAGATAAAGATTATGATTTCTCTCTTAATTTATCCTATTTAGACATTGTTGAGAAAGAACCTTTTTGTGGGACTGAAAATGAGAGTGATGTAGCTCATACGAATGAGATTTCCACTATGAGTGTTTTATTCTCTGATGATTTTAAGATGCGCAAGTACTTTGTTACTAAGATCTTCCCTTTTTCACTAAAAGGAGAAGCTAAGGCCTAGTTTAATAGATTACCTTCTGGTTCCATTGATAGCCCTGATTGCTTGATTGCTTCTTTCTTCTAGAAATATTTTCCTCCCAGTGCTAGACATGCTGCTTTGCCGAGACTTTTTGGTTTTAAATAGGGAGAAGAAGAAAAATTACCTGAGTCATGGAAAAGGTTTTGTGCCTTGATTCATGCACATCCTGGATGTCCATTGCCTAAAAATGAGCTTCTTGATATTTATTATAATGGACTAACTGATGATTCTAGGACATACCTAGATAGCTTTGCTGATTGTGTTTTCAGGAAAAGAACTCCTACAGATGATGAAGAATTAATGGCTAAAATAAGCAAGAATTATGATGATTGGACTTCAACTGAGCTAAATACACCTGAGCCCATTACTCCTGAACTAGTTGTGCCTGAACCAGATCCAATACCAACACCAAAGAAGAGGGGAGTGATTGCATTAAATGATGAAGTGATGAAGGAAGCTAAGAAATGTCTTAAGGAGAAAGGTATTAGAGATGAAGATGTGAAGAATCTACATCCTGCTAATTATAATAAACAAGTTCAGAATCATTTATTGGAAAAATCTAGAGCTATTAATGAGTTGAAAGATATTGTGGAAACAACTGCTAATGATATTAAAATGCTTTGTAAACACTTTCAAATGGTTCAGACTCAAATTGATCAACTTGCTAAGGTACAAAAATATATGCTAGTTAATGCCTCAGGAGATAAACTGTAGAGGGAGTGTCCCAACCTTTATTAACATAAGGTGGTGTCCCCTGTGTTTACAATGCTAGTCCCTGGATCAATAGCTAGCATCCACAGTTAAGATGTAATATCAAGAAACAAAGGTCATAATACAACTTTATAACCAGGAATAAAATAAATTATTACATCTTACATAGCTCATTTGGCTATTACAATACATTGCAGCAGAATATCTATAAGCATGGGGTCCTTCATCTTCAAAGTGCCAAGGCAGACATGTTGGTTGTAGGCTTTGTAATCCTAATCAACACACTTCACTAAATCAATCAACCTGCAACATAACAAGTTACAGCCACAAGGGTCAATACATTTGAATTGTATTGGCAAGTGATACTATGGTAGTGTAGTGGAGTATATCATCTACATGCATTTGGCTAAGTGGAGTTGAGGCTTGCATTGATCAAAATAGATTTTCCCTAACATTTGAAAACACTAAGTTTCTGCTTGACAAAATCATTTTTCTCAATCAAAGATTGAAGATCCTTTAACCCTTGTTCAAACCACAATATTTTAACTTAGAAATTTGAATGATGAGATTCTTGATTGCTTCCATGTCTTGATGCTCAAATTGTCCTTTACCAGGGACATGGCTAAGTACTTAGATTTTACACTCTGTAGAGGTTGTGCACTTTCCCCAGAAGACTTGGTTTCCCAAGACAAGATCTTTTAGAAGCCTTCCCTTAGACCAAAATGGACGCGCTCCAACCTATCAAACTCTACCACCAACTGTCCATATGGCTAAGTTCTTGCAACCTATATGATCCAGGCAGAGCCCATAATGCCAAGTGGCTGCACTTGAAGCTTCTCAACATTTGACATCTCAAATCTCTTTGTTCCTGGGTGGCCATCCACAAGTGAGATACACAAGGTAAACCATAGACATGGGCCTTGTGAACCACTCAACCAAAATCCACCAAGCAATTACCATTCCACCCAGGTGATTCATTAACTTAGTTGTTTTATTAAACAAAAACAAAAGTCCTCAGACTTAGAAATTTTTCCATAGTGTGAATATATATTCCACCCTTGTTTTCTATTAGCTAAGCTAAGTCATGATAGTAATAGGAATCTTAACTTAGGAAGATTTCTTCTAAAGTTTCATCTACTGGGTTTTCCTATAGCAAGGTTACTTAGCAAAAATTCCATGCAAGTTTTACTTAGAGAAAATCACTAATGCATAGTGAAAGTAATGGGACAAAAAGTATGAAGCATCACTTGCCTTTTTGGTAGAGGGTATAAGTTCACTCCTTGTCCTTGCAACAATCACACTCTTCAAGTCACTACAAATCAATCAAGCAAGGCACAAACTCAATCTACCAATCAAGCAAAACATCACATAAAATGACAAAGTCAAAGTAAAGCATGCAAACATGCCAAGCTTTGTTTTATTTGAAAAAGTGGTTCCTAATGGGTCATAAACATTTGAAAACACCAGATGGTCATTTTGTAAAGTGGCAAAGTCATTTTCAAGAAGTTTCACTTCCTAAACCATTTTCAAAACAAAGTATCATTTTATGTGGTGTAAAAATATTTTTTACTAAGGCATTAATCTATAGGGTTCACCAAATATGTTTTCAAACCATAAAACTTGGTGTTTGGGGTCAGAGAGTTTAAAACAAAACATTTTCCAAAGGTTTCCTTCCAAAACCATTTTTAATAAATAAACCACATTTCTATTTCACTAGAAATGGTTTTAAATCAAAGAATCATTCTTTTGTTTCACCAAATTCATTTTTGAAACAACAAAGTGTTTCCTATGGTCAGTAGGTTCAAATCAATCCAATTGCCAAAGATTTTATCCCCAAAATCATTTTTGAACAATTTTTACAATCTAAACAAGCATACAAATGTTTTTGCAAAAACAATCATTTTTCCAGAGGCTTTTTACTAAACAAAAGGCATGGTTGGCTAGGTCTTGTCTCACTGATTCCATTCATATAAAGTTTGCAATTTTTGGACGTGTGGATCAAAAGTTACAATGGTTTCAAAATGGCATTTAAATCTGGTTTCAAAATCTGTTTTAAACAGAAACTGGCCACGCGTCGCGCCGCGATTGGTCGGTACCGCTTCGTGCGGATCGATCGCTGTGGAGCGTTAGATCAAAGTGGGATCGTACGGCACAGATCGCATACCCCTTCGGTTTTAAGTGGTCCTATCTAAGCCTCAGGATTAAGATCCAACGGTCCTAGTCTAATGACCTAGAACTGGCGGCGCTGGACTCTGACGCGCGGCGGCGGCGGCGGCTTGATAGTGGCGTCGCCGGCGTTGCAGGAAGCGAGAAGGATGGAGAGGGTGCTCACCTGGTTCGCTGGACGATGTTGATGCTCAAAGTGCTCTCGGGGAAGCAGGGGGTGTACGAGGGTAGCGATAATTTCTCGCCGGAGTTCCTTCTGGCGATGGCGTGCTCTGGTGCTATCGGAGACGATCCTACAAGGTGCGACAGGACGCGAAACAGGGGCATTAGAAGCGCGAAGGAACGCAGGGTGTAGTGGTGTCCTCTAGGGAAAGGGGGAAGGACGGGGCTTACGGGGAGGGTCACCGGAGCTGATGTAGTTGGGCGGTGGCGCTCAGTTGAAGATGTTGCCGAGCTTGCAGGGCACTCGCGGCCAAGATGAGGCCACAGAGAGATGCGCCAGGGTCTGGGGAACTTTCCTGCGTGCTCGGATGGGCAAGGGGTGGCGCGAGGTCGCCGGAATCGGCAGGGTAAGCCGTCGGTGGCAGTGAGGTTCGGAGAAGAATCAGGGCGGCCTGGGGGCGTGTTGAGGTGGGGCGACAGAGGGGAAGTGGAGAGGAGGGGTAGACATTTAAGGGAGCGTGGTCTCTGGGAGGAATCAAAGCCTCCATCAACGCGTAATCAACGCCGGAGTAACTCGCTGCAACGGCAGGGCGACGGGGTCGCGCTTGAAGACGATGGCTGGGGATGTGGGGTCGGTTGGTCAGCGAGTGAGTGAGAGGGAAGGAGGGTCCACTAGTCACATTATTGGCGAAAAGGGTCTGAGTAAGAAAAGAACGGTTCGCTGGGGAGAGAGGTGGGCTGTTGCTGGGTTAGTTGGGCCGGCTGGGCTGGATCGACCTTGTGCATTTTTTTTATTCAGAAAGATTTTCTCTTTTTCCAATTTCAATTTCTGTTTTGAAATTTCAAACAACATTCATACATTCAAATCACATTCAAACATTCAACACACTTTGCAATTGAATTTGGTTCTGTTTAACAACATAAACCAAAATCCAAAATAATATTTTTAATCTTTTTAGGATCCATTCATTAATTAAATAAAATGGACCATAGTTATTTAATCAAATAGGGTTTGATTTATTTAATAAAATCTCCATTTGAAATCTAAATATTTTCAAAACCAAAACAGTAGGTTTTATTTGAAAATAGAGAATACTTGGAAAACTTGTTTTAAAATAAAATAACATTTTTATTTTAGGGTCCATTAATAATTAAATAAAATGGACCTTAGTTATTAAATCAAATAGGATTTGTTTTATTAAAATTTTTATTTTGAAATCTAAAACAAAGCCAAAACACTTCAGTAGTTTTATTTGAGAAAATAAAATACTTGGAAAACTTATTTAAAATAATTTAATAAGTTTTAGTGTTTATTTAAAATGGGAAAAGCTTTTACTTAAATAAAATTTGGATATTAAATCCTTATTATTTTATTTAAACAACCTTTACTATTTTTATCAAAACAAAATGTTTTATTTCAAAAGTTTGGCCAAGGTTTAATTTGGCTTTATAAAAATAATCCTTATTTATATTTCTTCCTCTTTATTTGAAAACCAAATCTTTTTATTAAAGATCCAAAATAGTAATTTCAAAATATTTTTAGCTTTATTGTTTATTTAACTTTTTAAATCCCTTTAGGATTTTATTGGATCCAAGATCAAATAGGTTTGAAAGTTTTCCAATTGGACTCAAAAAGTTTCTTCTCACCCTGAAAATCAACAAAATTTTATTTTATTCATTTATTTTTCACATTACAAGATTTGGAAAATCTTGGGATGTGACAGGCTACCACCCTTAAAATAGGTCTCGTCCCGAGATTTGGGAAGGCTAGGGTTACAAGTAGGCTCAAAACAACTAGGGTACTACCACCCTTAAAATTTTTCAAACTAAATTACATCTTGGCTTGCTTGGGATCCTAGGGAACTTCTCTGGGCAACCTTCTGCATAGTATCCTTTGTTTCCACACTTGACTCATGGGCCAAGGTTGAGATTCTTCATAGGCTTGTTTAACTTGTTCTTCATCTTTTCTGGACAATTGTTTACATAGTGGCCTAGTTCCTTGCATTTGAAACACATCACTTGGCTGATATCTTTCTTTTCCTTTGTTATCATTGCCTCTTGTTTGTTTCTTTGATTCTTCTTCTTTTTTGGGCATTCATTGGCATAGTGTCCCATCTCTTTGCAATTGTAACATTGCACTTGAGTAATATCCTCCTTGTTAGGGTTGGGGCATTTCTTCTTCTTTTTGGGTCTCTCCAAAGCTAGGAGTTGTTCTAGTTCATGTTCTTCATAGGTGGGAGATCTTTCTCTCTTCTTGGGGCATTGGTCTTCATGCTCCTTGGATGCATGATCCTTGTCTCCACAAGTATTTAAGCTTGGGTTCCTTCTAGAATAGCATCTTTGTCATCCTTGTTGTCATTTGCTCTTTGGGAAAAGTTTTCTCTCATGTTGATCCTTTGAGTAACCAAACCTTGCAACAATTGGGATTGAAGTTTCAAAATCCTTTGTATGGCTGGGTCTAGTCCATTGTTGTTGGCTAAAAGCTGAGTTGTCTCTTGGCTCAACTGGTTTTGGGTTGCTATAAGTTCTCTCATGTTGTCCTCTTGGTTGTTGTTGTTGTCATCAACCTTGATGTTGGAGTCTCTTGGAGAAGTCATCTGTTTGGGTTGGATTGGGATTAGAATAGGCAAAATATTTCTAAGTAAGGGTTCTAATCACACACATAACAATTCACACAAGCAATGTGCAAGCAATCACAAACAAACATTCCACTAAACAACAAGTTTCAAGCATATTTTTAGGCAATCAAAAATATTTTTGTTACACCACATAAGTTGGTGTGTTTGACTTAACTAAAATATGGTGGTCCATCTATATGGTTCACTTATGATCTTTCCATCCTTCTTGGTTGATCCTTCTTGCATGACATCATGGTTTCCTTGAGAAAACTATTGGTTACAAAACTTCAAAGGTGATGATGGCTTCTTCTAATTTTGGCATTTCCTTAGTCTCCAAATCTTGAGCAAGATTTCTTTGTCTCACTTGTCCTTAGTGATATCCAAGTTGGAAGTCCTTGTTGAACATGCCGAAGATGTTGAAGTCATTAGAGTTGAAGAAGTTGAAGTCATTAGAGTTAAAGATGTTGAAGTCATTAGAGTTGATGTTGTCCTTTGCTCATGGTGAAGTTTTTGGCCATGGGGTAGGTTTGTCCATCAAGTTGAAATAGAAGAGATGTAGAGTTGAAACCAAAATGGTTGAGGAAAGAGTTTACAAGTTTGTTTGTAAATAAGTTTTGGAACAAAACAACTCCTACTTTTCTAAGGGTTTTTGTCCAATCCTAGGTTTACAAATCCTACAGGCAACACAGTGCTCTGATACCATTTGTAGAGGGAGTGTCCCAACCTTTATTAACATAAGGTGGTGTCCCCTGTGTTTACAATGCTAGTCCCTGGATCAATAGCTAGCATCCACATTTAAGATGTAATATCAAGAAACAAAGGTCATAATACAACTTTATAACCAGGAATAAAATAAATTATTACATCTTACATAGCTCATTTGGTTATTACAATACATTGCAGCAGAATATCTATAAGCATGGGGTCCTTCATCTTCAAAGTGCCACAGGCAGACATGTTGGTTGTAGGCTTTGTAATCCTAATCAACACACTTCACTAAATCAATCAACCTGCAACATAACAAGTTACAGCCACAAGGGTCAATACATTTGAATTGTATTGGCAAGTGATACTATGGTAGTGTAGTGGAGTCTATCATCTACATGCATTTGGCTAAGTGGAGTTGAGGCTTGCATTGCTCAAAATAGATATTCCCTAACATTTGAAAACACTAAGTTTTTGCTTGACAAAATCATTTTTCTCAATCAAAGATTGAAGATCCTTTAACCCTTGTTCAAACCACAAGATTTTAACTTAGAAATTTGAATGATGAGATTCTTGATTGCTTCCATGTCTTGATGCTCAAATTGTCCTTTACCAGGGACATGGCTAAGTACTTAGATTTTACACTCTGTAGAGGTTGTGCACTTTCCCCACAAGACTTGGTTTCCCAAGACAAGATCTTTCAGAAGCCTTCCCTTAGACCAAAATGGACGCGCTCCAACCTATCAAACTCTACCACCAACTGTCCATATGGCTAAGTTCTTGCAACCTATATGATCCAGGCAGAGGCCATAATGCCAAGTGGCTGCACTTGAAGCTTCTCAACATTTGACATCTCAAATCTCTTTGTTCCTGGGTGGCCATCCACAAGTGAGATACACAAGGTAAACCATAGACATGGGCCTTGTGAACCACTCAACCAAAATCCACCAAGCAATTACCATTCCACCCAGGTGATTCATTAACTTAGTTGTTTTATTAAATAAAAACAAAAGTCCTCGGACTTAGAAATTTTTCCATAGTGTGAATATATATTCCACCCTTGTTTTCTATTAGCTAAGCTAAGTCATGATAGTAATAGGAATCTTAACTTAGGAAGATTTCTTCTAAAGTTTCATCTACTGGGTTTTCCTATAGCAAGCTTTATACTTAGCAAAAATTCCATGCAAGTTTTACTTAGAGAAAATCACTAATGCATAGTGAAAGTAATGGGACAAAAAGTATGAAGCATCACTTGCCTTTTTGGTAGAGGGTATAAGTTCACTCCTTGTCCTTGCAACAATCACACTCTTCAAGTCACTACAAATCAATCAAGCAAGGCACAAACTCAATCTACCAATCAAGCAAAACATCACATAAAATGACAAAGTCAAAGTAAAGCATGCAAACATGCCAAGCTTTGTTTTATTTGAAAAAGTGGTTCCTAATGGGTCATAAACATTTGAAAACACCTGATGGTCATTTTGTAAAGTGGCAAAGTCATTTTCAAGAAGTTTCACTTCCTAAACCATTTTCAAAACAAAGTATCATTTTATGTGGTGTAAAAATATTTTTTACTAAGGCATTAATCTATAGGGTTCACCAAATATGTTTTCAAACCATAAAACTTGGTGTTTGGGGTCAGAGAGTTTAAAACAAAACATTTTCCAAAGGTTTCCTTCCAAAACCATTTTTAATAAATAAACCACATTTCTATTTGACTAGAAATGGTTTTAAATCAAAGAAGCATTCTTTTGTTTCTCCAAATTCATTTTTGAAACCACAAAGTGTTTCCTATGGTCAGTAGGTTCAAATCAATCCAATTGCCAAAGATTTTAACCCCAAAATCATGTTTGAACAATTTTTACAATCTAAAAAAGCATACAAATGTTTCTTCAAAAACAATCATTTTTTCAGAGGCTTTTTACTAAACAAAAGGCATGGTTGGCTTGGGCTTGTCTCACTGATTCCATTGATATAAAGTTTGCAATTTTTGGACATGTGGATCAAAAGTTACAATGGTTTCAAAATGGCATTTAAATCTGGTTTCAAAATCTGTTTTAAACCGAAACTGGCCACGCGTCGCGCCGCGATTGGTCGGTACCGCTTTGTGCGGATCGATCGCTGTGGAGCGTTAGATCAAAGTGGGATCGTACGGCATAGATCGCATACCCCTTCGGTTTTAAGTGGTCCTATCTACGCCTCAGGATTAAGATCCAACGGTCCTAGTCTAATGACCTAGAACTGGCGGCGCTGGACTCTGACGCACGATGGCGGCGGCTTGACAGTGGCGTCGCCGGCGTTGCAGGAAGCAAGAAGGAGGGAGAGGGTGCTCACCTGGTTCGCTGGACGATGCTGATGCTCAACATGCTCTCGGGGAAGTAGGGGGTGTACGAGGGTAGCGATAATTTCTCGCCGGAGTTCCTTCTAGCGACGGCGTGCTCTGGTGCTGTCGGAGACGATCCTACAAGGTGCGACAGGACGCGAAATAGGGGGCATTAGAAGCGCGAAGGAACGTAGGGTGTAGTGGTGTCCTCTAGGGAAAGGGGGGAAGGACGGGGCTTACGGGGAGGGTCACCGGAGCAGATGTAGTTGGGCGGTGGCGCTCAGTCGAAGACGTTGTCGAAGCCAGGTGGCACTCAAGGCCGAGCTGAGGCCACAGAGAGATGCGCCAGGTCTGGGAACTTTCCGTGCTCGGATGGGCAAGGGTGGCGAGGTCGCGAATCCAGGGTGTTTAAGCCATCGGTGGCAGTGAGGTTCGGAGAAGAATCAGGGCGGCCTGGGGGCATGTTGAGGTAGGGCGACAGAGGGGAAGTGGAGAGGAGGGGCAGACGTTTAAGGGAGCATGGTCTCTGGGAGGAATCAAAGCCTCCATCAACGTGTAATCAACGCCGGAGTAACTCGCTGCAACGGCAGGGAGACGGGTCGCGCTTGAAGATGATGGCTGGGGATGTTGGGTCGGTTGGTCAGCGAGTGAGTGAGAGGGAAGGAGGGTCCACTAGTCAGCGATTGCGCGGGTGCGGGTCTGAGTAAGAAAAGAACGGTTCGCTGGGGAGAGAGGTGGGCTGTTGCTGGGTTAGTTGGGCCGGCTGGGCTGGATCGACCTTGTGCAATTTTTTTTATTCAGAAAGATTTTCTCTTTTTCCAATTTCAATTTCTGTTTTGAAATTTCAAACAACATTCATACATTCAAATCACATTCAAACATTCAACACACTTTGCAATTGAATTTGGTTATGTTTAACAACATAAACCAAAATCCAAAATAATATTTTTAATCTTTTTAGGATCCATTCATTAATTAAATAAAATGGACCATAGTTATTTAATCAAATAGGGTTTGATTTATTTAATAAAATCTCCATTTGAAATCTAAATATTTTCAAAACCAAAACAGTAGGTTTTATTTGAAAATAGAGAATACTTGGAAAACTTGTTTTAAAATAAAATAACATTTTTATTTTAGGGTCCATTAATAATTAAATAAAATGGACCTTAGTTATTAAATCAAATAGGATTTGTTTTATTAAAATCTTTATTCTGAAATCTAAAACAAAGGCAAAACACTTCAGTAGTTTTATTTGAGAAAATAAAATACTTGGAAAACTTATTTAAAATAATTTAATAAGTTTTAGTGTTTATTTAAAATGGGAAAAGCTTTTACTTAAATAAAATTTGGATATTAAATCCTTATTATTTTATTTAAACAACCTTTACTATTTTTATCAAAACAAAATGTTTTATTTCAAAAGTTTGGCCAAGGTTTAATTTGGCTTTATAAAAGTAATCCTTATTTATATTTCTTCCTCTTTATTTGAAAACCAAATCTTTTTATTAAAAGATCCAAAATAGTAATTTCAAAATATTTTTAGCTTTATTGTTTATTTAACTTTTTAAATCCCTTTAGGATTTTATTGGATCCAAGATCAAATAGGTTTGAAAGTTTTCCAATTGGACTCAAAAAGTTTCTTCTCACCCTGAAAATCAACAAAATTTTATTTTATTCATTTATTTTTCACATTACAAGATTTGGAAAATCTTGGGATGTGACATAAACATGCTTATGGAATTAGAACTAGGAGTGGTATAGCTACACAAGATCCTTTATATCCTGAAGGAAACCCTAAAAGAATTAATAAGGTCTCTCAACAAGGTGAAAGTAGTGGTAGTCCTCGTAAGAGAAAGAAAAAGAAACATAAAATAGTTGAGGAACAACTTGAACCTGTTGTAGATCCTAATAGTATATCTGTCTCTGATGCTAAAACTAAGAGTGGTAATGATAAAAATGATGCTCCTGATAAGGAGGAATTTGAGGAAGAACCTGAGAAGCACACTAAGAACACTAGGTACACTAAGGAAGATTTTATTGCTAATAAACATGGTAGTGAGAGAGAACCTGGGGTGCAGAAACCTATGCCTTTTCCAAATAAGAAACACAAGTCAAAGGAGGAAGAACACTACAACAAGTTTTGTGAGTGGATGAAACCTTTATTTTTGCAAATTCCTTTGACTGATGCTATTAAGTTGCCTCCTTATTCAATGTATATGAAGGATATTGTCTCTAATAAAAGGAAGATTCCTAATGAGGAAATTTATACTCTACTTGCTAATTATTCCTTCAACGGTAAGGTTCCAAACAAACTTGGTGATCCAGGTATACCAACTATTCCTTGCTCTATTAAGAACAATTATGTTAGAACTACTTTATGTGATCTGGGAGCTGGAGTTAGTGTTATGACTTTTTCTCTCTCTACAAGAGACTCCAGCTAGAAAATTTGATACAAACTGATATATCTTTGCAAATGGTTGATTAGTCAACTACTATTCTTGTTGGTATATGTGAGGATGTTCATGTTCAGGTGGATCATAATTGTTTGGTTTTAACTGATTTTGTTGTGCTTGAAATGCCTGAAGATGATAATATGTCTATCATTCTTGGGAGACCTTTTCTAAATACTGAAGGTGCTGTCATCAATTGTAATCAAGGAAAAGTAACATTTAATATTAACGACAAAGAGCATACTGTCTATTTCCCCAAGAAGGTTGCTATAAGCTATTGCCTGACTTCCATTGAAAATATTGAGAGCATCAAAGTTGGAGAAATATATTGTCCCATTCCACAAGAAAGTTTTGAAACTATTATGATTGGGACCATTTCTATCAAGTTTGAGGTAACATAATCACCTTGTGGAATGCAAAGTTTTGTTTCATATAAGATTGTTTTGGTATCAAGACTTGATCAACCTTGTTAACAAAAGGATTTTAATGAACAAAACAATGTTTGCACTATGGTTATACTTGCTCACTTTTATTTTTCTCCTTCCTAGTCTTTGCACTTCCTCTTGTTAGCTTTGGTTTTGCTAGTTGTTTGCTTGTTAGAGTGTCTTAGAACTTCTGTAGTTTTGGTTTTTGTTTGCTTTTGCTTCTTCTAAAAAAATCTTTTTTGCGAGAAAATCAATTTTCATACCCTGAAAATTGGCCAAAAATAAAGTTTCCCAAAAAATCCCAGAAAATTCATAATAAATTTTCCTCGAAAAAAGGGGTAGAGGGACACATGGTGGCCCACGGGGACCCACCAGGCCAGCACACCCCTGGGTGGCGCGGCCAGCCCCCAAGCGGGGCCTGGCCATGGTGTGGCCCTCCAAGATGCCTCCTCCCAGCCATCTTCTTTCTCTCTCGCGAAAAACACTAGAAAACTTTCTCAATCTCGAGTTCCTGTTGTTCTTGCTCCTGATTTTCGATCTCCTTGCTCAGCCCACCTTTGCTGCTGATTTTTGGAGGGATTACTCCTTGGTATGTGCCTCCTCCGCTTGTCCAATTAGATTTGTGATTGGTAGATTGTATCTTGAGTATTTTGCTGCTATTAGTGTTAGGTTGTGTGAGCTTGCATGCTTGTTCTATGCTTAGAGATTTCATTTTGATGCATGTGTAGCCCTCTAGCAAGTTCCTATAGTAGTTTCTCATCATTTACCAACTTGGAAATCACTTGGTTAAATTTTTGTCTAAAAATTTCAGAAAGGAAGATGAGTGCATACCCATTGAATCAATATGATTTGATGGTACCTGAGCCAATGAAACTTCATCGTGAGGAAGGAGTCTTTCCTTCCATATATCCATGCCCTGAATTTATGAGAGCCGTGGAAATCTTCCAGGATTTCCAAACTATGATTACCAATGCAGGGTTGGAACACTTTTTTGAAGGGGAACCATTTCAGTATGTTAAGCTAACCATGGCTGTGGTGCAGGACTTCCGGTTTACTTGATCCTCTTCTAATCCCATGATCCATTATAAAATCTACAATCTAGTTGTCGACCTGACTTTTGCTAATTTCTGTGCAGCTATTAGAGTGCCTCATTGGGGATCTTGTGAGAAGATCAAGGAGAGGCCTAAGTCACTTATGGATTTATATTCTGAAATTTGCCAAGGTTTCGACTTCTCGAAGGAAACTGGTAAAATTCGAAACATTCAGTTCCCATCCAGTAGATATTTTGCCTATTTCATTACCTAGTGTGTTCTTGCTAGATAGATTGCTAGAAAGTTATCTTCTTTTGATCTAGCTTTTATCTCAGCTGCTTTGAATAGGGATAGATCTTATAACCTGGGTTCTTTGATAGATTTCTGTCTTACTACTAACCGCGAGAAGGGTGGAATTTGTGGAGGTCTCATTACCTCTAGGTTTCTAGCTTTCCATGGTTTAGAGCCTCATCATTCAGATTATCGGTTCCCCATAGAGAAGCTTGATCTTGATTCCATGGTTCAGAACAATTTTGTTTCTTCAGGGGCTACTATAAGAAGTTTACCGTATGAATTACCTTTTGCCAAGCATGGTTGGAGAGGGGGTAGGACTGAGAAAGTAGTTTATTTTCCTGCATCTGTTTTGTTTAATTTTGATAACAGGCAAGGATGGTCACTCACAGAGGAGGAGTTTGACACTTACATGGCGGATCTCTCCCAGCAAGAGGAGAATGTTGGAGATGATGCCGACGATGATTCAGTTCAGCCCTCCAACATGGGGGAGTCTTCGTACCAGCAGCCCTCCTATGATTGGGGCGCGTCTTCTTTTTCATCGCAAGCGCCTGACTATGATCATTCCTATGATGACCCACCAGCTTGGGGTTACTACCCACGCTATTGAGCCCCACTTAGGCCAAAAGCCTAAGATTGGGGGGAGGTATACCGACATCACACTCATCTATATATCATGTTTCGTCGGTTCTTTGTATATCCATTGTTTCGCTTTCTTTTTGGTTTTTTTTCCTGCTTTCTCAAAACACAAAAATACCAAAAATATTTTTGTTGTTTCTCTTGGTTTGTTTCTTTGAATTTTAGCTTTGTTTTTACTTAAAGAAAAATCCAAAATGATTTTTCTTTGTTTGTTTTTTCTTTGTTTTCTTGCTTTTAAAAAAAATCGAAATACCAAAAATATTTGTTCTTCTTCTTTGGTTTTGTGAGTTCTTTACAGGATTCAGCCGTCCTCAATGGAGTTTGCTTTCATGTTATTATTCAAGTCACACAAGTGAAGGTAAATAATGAATATTAAGATAACTTGAGGTGTGGTAACAGGCTGGTAACGAACTCTATTTGTTTTCATTTTTGTACATATACTCATCATAGTGAGCATGCTTAGTCTATTCATGTAAGGTGTATGTTATTTATGGATGGTTAGTAGTTCTTGCTTTCTTGTGATTAGCTTCAGCTTGCTAATAGTTTGTAGCTTGTCATGTGAATGCTTGTTTGCATTGTTCTATTCATAACTTGGTATGATATTGTGGTATCCTCCTCTGAATGTTTCATGTGAATCGACTTGGCACATGCTCACGCATGCATATGACTAAACACTAGTCAGTAAGCCTCGATGATTTATTTTTCCTCAGAATTCTTGTATCATTTTTCATGCCATAATTAGTCATGTATTGTTGCAAGCATGATTATGATAGTTATTGCTCTCTCATTTGTCGCTCCATCTCTATTGCTAGCCTTCACTTGCACTGAGTATGAGCTCTACTTGTGCATCCAACCCCCCAAAACTAATATTGCCAACAGTGTCCACCATACCTACTAGCATCATTTGCTATTCTGTCACATCCCAAGATTTTCCAAATCTTGTAATGTGAAAAATAAATGAATAAAATAAAACTTTGTTGATTTTCAGGGTGAGAAGAAACTTTTTGAATCCAATTGGAAACTTTCAAAACCTATTTGGATCAAATAAAATCCTAAAGGGATTTAAAGAAAAAAATATAAACAATAAAGTTAAAAATATTTGGAATTACTATTTTTGGATCTTTTAATAAAAAGTTTTGGTTTTCAAACAAAAAGGTAGAAATATGATTAAGGATTATTTTATAGAGCCAAATTAAACTTTGGCCAAGATTTTGAAGTAAGATATTTTGTTTTGATTTAAAAAGAGTAAAGGTTATTTAAACAAAATAATGAGGATTTATTAATATCCAAATTTATTAAAGTAAAGGCTTTGCCATTTTAATTAAACATCAAAACTTGTTAAATTATTTTAAACAAGTTTTCCAAGTATTTTATGTTCTCAAATAAAACCTACTGAAGTGTTTTTTTTGGTTTTATTTTAAATTTCAAAATAAAGATTTTAAATAAAACAAATCCTATTTGAATTAAATGATTAAGGTCCATTCATTTAATTATTAATGGACCCTAGAATAAAAAAAATATTTTATTTTGGACCTTGATTTGTGTTGTTAAATAGAACTAAAAGGGATGCAAAGTTTAGCAAGGTTTTGAATCCATTTGAGTGTTTGAATTGTTGTTTGAAAATCAAAAGAGAAAATCAATTAGAAAAAGAAAAAGACATTCAGAACAAAAAAATGAATCTGGTCGACCCAACCCAGCAGCCCACTAAGCCCAGCAGGAGCCCACCCGGCATATCCCTCAGCGAATCGTTTTCCCACCGAAAGACCCACCCACAGAGCCAATGACTGGTGGACCTTATTCCCTTTCTCTCTCTCTCACTGACGACGTTACCCCACTGCCGCGTCATCGTCTTCCTCACCCCGCGACCAGTTCCTTCCCCCTCGTTGTTGTTTGCTGCCTCTAATTGCTCGCATCAATTCGAGTAAATGGCCGATTAAATTCTCCCAGTAACCTCGCCCATTTAATCGCCCATGCTCCCTCCTTCTTTCCCCTCAACCCTCACACGACCGGAGCCACCAGGCTGCACAAATCACAACCTCGAACCCCTCTGCTCCGACGAGCCACCGTGCAAATTCCGGCGAGCACGAACCTCCCCACTGCCCCCAGAGCACACGGGTGTGATCCCCATCGTCTCCTGCATCTCCTAGCACCAACCCCACACCCGCGCGAGTACCTAGCCTCGACAGCAACATCGACTGAACGCCGCCGTAGTCTGCCACTTCTCCGGTGAAGCACCCTGGTAAAGTCTGACCGCCCTAACCCCTCTAGTTCACACGCGTGTATTCGCCACACTCTCCCGCATCTAACGAACCCTCTGCCTCACCTTTTTGTGCCCTGTAACATCGACAACACCGCCACCTGAGCGAGCCCGACGCCGACAACGTCTCCGACGAGCAATCACCGCCGTTCCCGTGCGCCCCTGCCCAACGACGAGCACCTTGAGCATCAGGGCATCATTGCGATCACTGTAAGCGTCTTCACTCCCTCCCTCTCTTCCTGAAACATCGCCAACGCCACCTACAGAGCCGCGCCGCCGCCAGCCACCGTTGAGCGCCGCTAGTTCATGGCAAGCTCCCTGTAGCCGTAGGATCCATTTTTGACCGGCTAGGATTAGATCTAGGCGAAGAGGTAAGGATGAACTTGAGCCGCGCGATTAAACTTAGATCCAATGCACCACACAACATGATCCGTGCGAACCGGTACCAGCTAATAGCAACGCGACACGTGGCTCAGACTTAGTTTTAAAAACAGAAACTTTCTATTAGTTGTTCCACTTTGTAAAATCCATAACTTTAAATCCACATGTCCAAATTTTGCAAATTTTATGTCAATGGAATCAGTGGAACAAGCCCTAGCCAACCATGCAATTTGTTTAGTAAAAAGCTTCTGGTAAAATGTTTGTTTTTGCAGAATCATTTGTATGCTTGTTTAGGTTATAAAAATTATTCTAAAATGATTTTGAGGATAAAATCTTTGGCAAATGGTGTGTTTTGAACCTACTGACCATAGGAATCACTTTGTGGTTTCAAAAATGTATTTGGAGAAACAAAAGAATGAATCCTTGATTTAAACCAATTCTAGTCAAATAAAAATATGGTTTATTTATTAAAAATGGTTTTGAAGGAAAACCTTTGGGAAACGTTTTGTTTTAAACTCTTTGACCCTAAACACAAAGTTTTATGGTTTGAAAACATATTTTGTGAATCCTATAGATTAATGCCTTACTAAAACATTTTTACACCACATAAAATGATACCTTGTTTTAAAAAGGGTTTATAAATTGAAACCTTTTTGCAAATGACTTTGCCACTTTATAAAATGACCAATAGGTGTTTCCAAATGTTGATAACCTATTAGAACCCACTTTTACAACTAAAACAATCTCTTGCATGCTTGCATGCATTGTTATATTTTATTATTTTATGTGATGTTTTGCTTGATTGGTAGATTGAAATTGTGCCCTGCTTGATTGAATTGTAGTGACTTGAAGAGTGTGATTGTTGCAAGGACAAGAAGTGAACTTATGTTCTCTACCAAAAAGGCAAGTGATGCTTCATACTTTGTCCCATTATTTTCACTATGCATTAGTAATATTTCTAGGTAGGACTTGCATGGAATTTTGCTAAGTATAAACCATGCTATGGGAAAACCTAGTAGATGACAACCTTAGTAGAATTTCCTAAGTTAAGATTCCTACTACTATCATGCTTAGCTTAGCTAATAGAAAACAAGGGTGGAATATATATTCACACTATGGAAAAATTTCTAAGTCTGAGGACTTGTGTTTTGTTTAATAAAACAACCAAGTGAATGAATCACCTGGGTGGAAAGGGACTTGCTTGGTGGTTTTTGGTTGAGTGGTTACACAAGGCCCATTTTTATGGTTTACCTTGTGTATCACACTTGTGGATTGCCACCCAGGAACAAAGAGATTTGAGATGTCAAATGTTGAGAAGCTTCAAGTGCAGCCACTTGGCATTATGGGCTCTGCCTGGATCATATAGGTTGCTAGAACTTAGCCATTTGGACAGTTGGTGGTAGTGGGATGATAGGTTGAACGTCCCATTTGGTCTAAGGAAAGGCTTCTGAAAGATCTTGTCTTGGTGAAACCAAGTCTTGTGGGGAAAGTGCACCACCTCTGCAGAGTGTAAAAATCTAAGTACTTAGCCATGTCCCTGGTAAAGGACAATTTGAGCATCAAGACATGGAAGCTATCAAGAATCTCATGATCCAAATTTCTAAGTTAAAAACTTGTGGTTGAACAAGGGTTAAAGGATCTTCAATCTTTGATTGGTAGATGCCTTGGGTGATTTTGTCAAGCAAAAACTTAGTGTTTTCAAATGATAAGGAAAAATCTATTTTGAGCAATGCAAGCCTCAACTCCACTTAGCCAAAAGCATATAGAAGATAGACTCCACTATACTACCATAGTATCACTTGCCAATACAATTCAAATGTATTGACCCTTGTGGATGTAACTTGTTATGTTGCAGGTTTGATTGATTTAGTGAAGTGTGTTGATTAGGATTACAAAGTCTACAACCAACATGTCTGCATGTGGCACTTTGAAGATGAAGGACCCCATGCTTATAGATATTCTGCTGCAATGTAATGTAATAGCCAAATGAGCTGTGAAAGATGTAATAAATTATTTTATTCCTAGTTATAAAGTTGTATTATGACCTTTGTTTCTTGATATTACATCTTAACTGTGGATGCTAGCTATTGATCCAGGGACTAGCATTGCAATCACAGGGATCCTTTTTCCTTTACAAAGGAGGGATCTTACATATTCAGTGCATATTCATTATGCCTTGTTTTCTTCCAAATAAAAAGTTTTGACTGTTTTGATAAAGTTAGTTAGTAAAGCTCTCACAAACTTGATGACACACTTTATTCCTTGCAATTAATAAACCTGAACCATTGTGACTGTCCATGAAAGTTATATGCTTACAAATTATAGGCTGGTAGTTAGCAGAACCGTGTTGTCACGGGGAACGCTTTCCACACTTATGGATACATATCCAGTTTATATCATGCTTTTTTGTTTGCGGATGTCGTCGGTGTGAAATAAAAGGGGAGCTTGTAGTTCATGGAGTTATATATATGTGTTAGAGAAATGTTTGGGCCTATATCCTAAGCCATGCCTAATCATGGTGGAAACTTGCAGCATAACCATAATGAGAAATCTGTGAAGCGTCGTCAATAAAAACTCATGCAAATAGTAAATAAAAAGATCGCTGAGATGCTCATTGTCTGCTTGCCTTGTCATTTTGATTATGGGATAGCTCCTGTATCATGTGCAACGGGTACCCCATTGGCGTTTCTCTATGATACGCATGTATTTACAATGACAAGAACTTATAGGTAACTAAAGTTGAGTAGCATGAGGAGCGTCCCTCGTACTCAAGGGACATGGGATTTCCGGTTTATGGTCTGTCAAGCATATAACTCATATTGGACCTCACTTTCACCTTAACCATACAAAGATGCCTGTAATGGGGGCAATGAGAGCTCAAAGCTAATGAGTACCTTACTTTTAGCATTTGGAAGCCTTTCAAACTTTGCAAAACCTTTTCACTTCCTTGTTGATTCACCACTTATTCTATGAGCACTTTCTTGAGAGAATTGTTGTCATTCTTGTGCTTGTCTCAAAACTTGGTTAATTATGTCATGACTTTGATGCTTGTATCTCTGATATCTTTACTTCTAGTCTTCACTTGAACTTCAGAGGTGCCTTGGAATTTATATTGTGCTCTACAAACAAAGGCAAGCGAGATACCACTCTATCATACCTTATTATGAGCATTGCAATGTTGCTTATGTTTATGTTTCATGCTACTTATTATTATTGAGTTGGTTTATCTTCATAGCTTGCAATGAATATTGAGTGGACTTGGTTGCATACTTCTTATTATGAATGGTTTAAGTGTCTCCTCCTGTGCTGAGAATATATACATCATATGAAGCAAATGTGTTCGTGAAATTTCTTTTATCGCACTTAGTTTTAAAATGAATTGCTTGAGGACAAGCAATAAGCTAAGATTGGGGGAGTTGATACGTCCAAAACGTATCTACTTTTTTGAACACTTTTGCTATTGTTTCTCCTCTAAACTTGTGTGATTTGGATACAACTAACACAGACAGACGCTGTTTTCAGCAGAATTACCTTGGTGTCTAGTTTTTGTCCAGAAAATCAACTATCAGGATAAATCCCGGAAAATATGCCAAAAATCCTATTTCACCAGAAGATCCACGAAGACAGAGTACGAGACAGAGTGGAGCACTGGGGGGCCACACCCCCTGCCGTGCGAGTGGGCCCAACCCACGGCTGGGGGGTGCGGCCACCTCAGGCACCCCCTCGGCCTCCCTCTTCACCTATAAGACACCTCTTGACCTAAAAAATGAGGGGATGTCGACGTTTTTCCAGAAAGAGTTCCGCTGCGCCGCCACCACCAGAAGCCGCGATTCGGAACCAGAAACTCTATTCCGCTGCCGGGACGGGGAATTTGGGGAGGATCATCGCCATCGTCATCACCAACGCCTCTCCATCAACCATCTATGTTTCCCTCATCCATGAGTGAGTAATCCCCCACTGTAGGCTATGGGGATGGTAGGGATTGGATGAGTTCTATCATGTAATTGAATAAGATTGTTAGGGCATGGTGCCTAGTATCTCTATTAGTGCTATTTGACTTTGTTGCAACTTGTTGTGCTTAATGCTTGTCACTAGGGCCCGAGTGCCATGATCTCAGATATGAACTTATTATTGAATCATTATGATAGTATTTTTTGTGATCTTATCTGCAAGTTGTGTACACATCATTGTCCAGATCCAAAGGCCCTGAAGTGATAGAAATTGGGACAACCGGAGGGGATGGCTGTGATGTTAGGATCGCATGTGTTCATGGAGTGTTAATGCTTTGCTCCGATGCTCTATTAAAAGGAGCACCTTAATTGCTAGTAGTTCCCTTGAGGCCCCGCTACAACGGGCTAGCATGACAAAAGATGTTGTGCAAGTTCTCATTGCGAGCACGCATGACTATATATGAAGCACATTCTTATGATTGTTTAGTATTGGGATGCTTATTCTTATTTATCTACAATTGCCTTAGATCTTGAAGTTACATGCTTAGACTCGTCCATGAAACGCCCCTTCCATCCATCCCTATTCCTACCGCACTCATATCCTACTGTTTGCTGCTACTGTTACAATTGCTCTTGTTCTACTGCTGTTGTTGCTTTGGTTTTGCTACTACAAAACTATTGCTACTGATAAACTTCTGTGATCAAGAACTATTTCCAGGTGCAGCTGAATTGACAACTCAGTTGTTAAGGCTTGCAAGTATTCTTTGGCTCCCCTTGTGTCGAATCAATAAATTCGGTAATACTACCCTCGAAGACTGTTTCGATCCCCTATACTTGTGGGTCATCACAAAGTAAAAAAGCAAAGTGTTGGAACAAACCAACATGAGTGTTTCAAAGCTCCCAAGGGGCTAAAGTACAACCTCATTATTACACAAATAAATTTGCAAGGGAACACATCCCCAATCTCAAGCTTTTGCAAGCCCCTTTGTTGCTCATTGTGGTGGCAGTGGATAATTTCCCAAGTTCCATTGGCCATGCCAATTTTGGAACTCGGTGTTGAGGCTTGCAAAGGCATCTCAAAGGTTGATGGAGAGGTTGTTCATGTTTTGGATATTTACTTCAAGTGTATTGGTGTAGTAGTTTGGTGGCTGCTCATTGTAGGGTTCACAACATAGAAAACAAAACATTTCCTACGATGGGAACTATATGTGCCAAGATCCATCTATCCAGATACAAGCAACAGGTGGATATACATCCATAGAATACATACCCTGGAAGACCAAAAAGATTTAACGAGGTTGTACTCGTGGATGATGTAGTCGAACGCTTGCCGATCTCAAGATCGAGAAGAAGTCCATATGGTCCAACACCATCAAGTCCAACACCACAAAGTAGTGGTGCATCCGTGATTGCACACACGTTTGTGTATCCCGACAACCTTTGCACCATCGCTCCAGCGAAGCAGCGGAAGCAACAAATCCTTCAAGAAAAATCCACGAGAAACATGTATCTCGCTGATCCGAGACCAAGGGGAAATTCTACAAGGGGAGAGATATCCTTCGCGAGGAGGTGTGATATGAGAGGAGGAGAGGGAGGCCTTTTATAGGTAGAGGATGGGCAACCAAGGAGCATGGCTCCACAGCCATGGAGGCTTCCCCCACCTCTTCCACATTCATGTGGGTGGAGCTCCCACTCAAAATGAAAAGCCTCCACTCACATAACCATGCCTCCACTCAAAAATCCACTCACATCCGTTAAATTTCCATCAAATTTAATGCAAGATCTCATTTAAATAAAACTCTTTTATTTATTTATTAAGAGTTTTGTTAATTACATTAATTAACAAACATTCACATAAAACCCTTGCAACATTTCAATATCACATGCAAAACCAGTTCAAGCAATTTCACCCGAAACAATTCCGGTTTCCATTGAAATAATTCCCGTGCTTTATTTTTCTTTCTCTAGCATATTATTTGCTCCAAATGGTGTCGGTATCCCTTAAGTTTGTCACCCTATGGTTCATGAATAATGCATACATGATCGAAACCCCTCTCCGATCAATAATCAACAGTGGGGCCTGGAGATCCGTACTGACTCCCACACATTCAATGATGACTTATGTGATCGTGTGAACCTTATACGCATGTAACTTAATCCCTTTGTCTCACAATATATTACATGTCCGAGATTCTATCATCGGTATCTCCATACCTAGTTTGATCTTGTTACCGACATGTACTCTTTTCTCGTTCCCGTGATATAACATTCTAGCGATCTCATCACTTGGTTGCAAGATAATTAATGTGATATCATCGAGAGGGCCCAGAGTATATCTATTCGTCATCAGGATGGGAAAATTCCACTCTTGATCCATGAGCCTCTACATAACACCTTCGTAGCACTGAACCCACCTTTATAGTCACCCTGTTACGGTGTGACGTTTGATGTTATCAAGATACTTTTTCGGTGTTAGTGATTGGCATGACCTCATGGCCTAAGGACTAGGATTACTTCATATGATTTTATAGCAATATAAACACAAAGACTTTGATCATAATGCTATACTTCAGATGAATGTTCATCACATCATTCCAACAATGTTGTGACCTCGTTATTAACAACATCCAATGTCCATGATCAGGAAACCTTTGATCATCTTGTTAATTAACGAGTTAGTTTATAACAGAGGCATAACTAGGAACTTTCTATTTTTTTATTCGACACAGATGTATTAACTTTTCCATCTTAATACAAGTATAGCATGAAAAATAAACATTTATCATTAACAAGGAATAAGATAATAACCACTTTATTATTGCCTCTCGGGCATATTCCCTTTAGTCTCCCACTTGCACTAGAGTGAATAATCTAGTTTGAAAAGTTTGCGTATTGAATAGCTATGGCTTTATAATGTTGCATATACGCGACTACTAGTGGTTAACATAATCTCCGGATCTTACACTTTCTGGTCCGTGTGTATTTGCATGTCTTTGCATCATCACGCATCACTCATTCTCTAATGAGATGGCATTGTATAAATTTGGTGTTTTGGTGAGACCTTTAGTTCCTTGGGGTTAAATCATGTCGATACTATTGTCGTACAATATATCTTTATAGTGTTATCCCGTTGTGACCCACACCTTAGTTTGATAATAAACTACTTGACACAAATGCCCTCCTTTGCTGCTACTATAGCAGTCATATACTTAGCCTTTTTGTTGTAGTATCCTACACAATGTCTTAACTTTTGAATTCATCCAAATCCATCATGGAATCTCTTTTCCATTACATAGTGCCACCCATAGTTTAAATTGAGATAAACTTAATCTTGTATCTTGTGACAAACTTAGTATCAATGTAAAACTTTATAATGAACTATTTGTAACTGTTTGTCACCTATTCATAAATATATTCTTAGTTATTCCATAAGATCATAAGAATATCCTTACTATCGTCCAATGATCATGTTGTGATTCATTATGGTATATGCTCATAATATTTAGAGCATATGACATATCTGGATATGTACATATCACGGTATGATTGATCAAAACATTCTTTTTATTTCACTCACCAAGTGTCAAAGAACTTGAATCTTGTTTTACTTATCAAGTGTCAACACACTTGAGTCTTGATTCAATTCTTTTCCATGCGACAAGAACCTTTTCTCATTGTTTCCATGCGACAACAACCATATTAGTTTCTAAATCTATCCATATAGATATTGATGCCTAATATTCGGGTTTTGCCTAACTCTTTCATCAAAATGAAATTCTTAACATGTGTCAATAAAAGATACATCATTTCCAATCAAAAATATGTCCTCCACATAATGTATTAGAAATGTGTCTTAGTTCTCCCACTTAATTTCTTGCAAATGCAAGCATCTTCATCATCTCTAATGAACAATTTCATCAGAGTGAAGATTCTAACTCCGCGATGCTTTCTTCAACCATTGAAGTTTAAATGACATTTTAAGCATCCTTTGAATTAACAAAACCCTTTGGATCGTGTCATGTACACGTCCTAGGTAACCATTCTATTAGAAGAACTCTGTTTTGTTTGTTCAACTACCATATACCAAAATTATATGTAGTGGTTGCTACATTAATTCGTCAAGACTAAATATCTCTATGAAAGATCAAATCTTTGTCATAGTCAACTCCTTGAACATAGTCGTAAAATCTTTTACGTCATGTCCACTATTTCATAAATGTGAAACATCCATGTCTAATTCTTTATAGATCCAAACACGACCG
Organism: Avena insularis; assembly: GCA_023614405.1. Taxonomy (NCBI): domain Eukaryota; kingdom Viridiplantae; phylum Streptophyta; class Magnoliopsida; order Poales; family Poaceae; genus Avena; species Avena insularis. The sequence goes on along the minus strand of CM042695.1, from coordinate 193,435,335 downwards.
ATAGGATTTTACACCTTTCTGGAGGATCTTCCAAGTTCAAAAAACTTGATTTCTCGTGTAAGGAACTATCACAGATTTTATGGATTCAAGCCATTTGACGGAGTCAGGGCCCATCCTTGCTTCTTTGCATGTAGTTGGTTCATCATTGTCAAACAATAATGATTTACTCTCAAATCTTATTATTTGATTGTTTATCCGACCTACTTGGTTCAATAGGAATTTAGACCTCCGTGACCACAACCTTTGAGACATGTGAGCCATGAGCATTATGCCTGCCTCCAGAACAATTTCCGGTGTTGTGCAACTCAGCACATATAGCTAAGGTTCACTAACCTTATCAAAATTCTATTTTCCTCCCACTTAACTTTTATGAAAAAATCCTTCTCAAGAAACTTCACGTTTTAAGCGACAAACACTTTTTTCTTCGGTGTTATGGAGGAATACCCAACGGTTATTCGAAATAACCTACAAAGACATGCTCATCCGACTTTGGTTGTAAACATCTTACTTATGCTTAGCATACCAAAATTTAAGAAAGGAAAAATTGAGTTTTATCCGAAACCATAACTTATATGGTGTGATTTCAAAGGATCAAGTTGGAGCTCTTTTCAGTGAAAAAGTGGTAGTCTCTAAAGCTTTAATACTTTTAAAATATAATGGAAGTTTTATAAATAACACCTTTGATATAACCATGTCAAAAAAGATTTCATTACAAATCTCGAACACTCCATATTCCTATGGTGTTTCGGGAAATGTAAATATATGGAACGATTCCTCAAATCTTAGGTATTTTGCTAAAAATGTAACTCAAATATCTTCCTTTATGATTGAATCATAAACTCTTTATTTTCTTGTTACAATGATTTTCCACTTCATCTTGAAAGTCTTTCAACAATTTTCAAATGTTTCATACTTCTTCCTTATTAAGTAAATATACAGATATATTCACTCAAATTTCTGGAGAAAGCATATGAAGTTGAAATCCATCGCTCATGACTACACATAATGGACTACATACATCAATATGTATAAATTCCAGTAATTTAATCGTTCGTTCTTCTTTGGCCTTTTAACGAAGTTTTAATTATCCCGAGGAAAGTCTCACAAGCGTCATTTGATCAAAATCAAAGACTTAAAAAATTCCATTAACATGGAGTTTCTTCATGTTTTTATTTCCAATATAATTTAAATAGTGATGTCACTTCGTAAGTGATCTTTCAATCATTTGTCTTGCGACATTTTAGCATTTGGTTTTATGGATATGATTTCTCCAACTAGATTTGTAAATCATCCATCTTATATGGAATACGGTAATTATTTGAACATTATTTGTTCTCATAATACCTAATTTAAATAACAAGTATTAAAACAAATCTTGAAGGCAAGCTTTTGATGTCAAGGAGAAATACAAACAACAGTTTATTTGTTTTTAGGAACATCATCACATATTCTCTTGCTAGTTACTTAGGCCATTGCAGTTCATGAATTGTGTTGTTTTGTATGACATTTCATACCAACCAAATCAGTATCCAATACCCAAGAACCACATTGTTTAACAAGCAAAGAATACAACCATAACATGTATATCATCTATATACCTTAGCTGGACATTTCTAGTCTTTTATTTTCTGCCAAATATTCTATAGATTCTCTTTCAACATTACATTTTCCTTTTAAAAGAATCTATCATCATCAACAGTGGCGCCATATACTTGACACATAGTCCAAAGCATGTATAGTCAAATACTAATCCCTTTGGACTTGCACTTTGATGTAGATCACCATCATCAAATGTTTGGCGTTCTTTCAAACTCCATTCTTTAGTAATCTTTTAGTGTAGTAAACATTTTACTTACATCTTCTATTCATCCTTATCATGAAAACTTTCATGATGAAACTAATGTAGCTTATAAAGTAGAATCATGAGTATAGTGTTACTTTCCAAAACCTTTTTGGATGATTAGGATGTCTAGCATCTCCAACCTTCGCAAATTCTCATCCAATATGAGAACATATATTATACTCTATCATATTGCGACCAAAACATTGTTTCATATATCATAATATCTGTTACACATGATGGTTTCTAAAACAATTCTTTCAGCTCCTAGATAAACTTGATATTTAAAACAACTTTTGAATATCAAGAATCATGGAGGCAAACATGATACTTTAGATACTAATATTGGAATTGTTACTCTTTATTTAATAGTACTTATTAAACTTCATGGAGTAAATGGAATATGCTTAAAGTTTGCAGTAGGACTTTCAAACTTTAAATTGATACTTAAAATAATACGATACCAGTTCGTAAAGTAAATATCCAGAATTCTATAGTTCTATTATCTCAATTACAACTAAGCATAAGGTGGTGAACGAATGCCAATGCCTACAACAAATTATTCAAATACACTTTGATTTAATTTATGATAAAATTGAGTTCAACTAATCCATATTAGAACTGAACTCCCACTCAAAAGCAACATCCCTCGTGTCTTTTTGGTGATTGCATGAACCAAATCCACTACACCATTCGATCATCACGTGAGCCGGTGTAGCTTCAAAGGCGAGCATCTATATGTGCATCATATCAAACATATGACTCATGCTTAACCTTTCGGTCCGTGTTCCGAGGCCATGTCTGTACATGCTAGGATTGCCAAGTAAGAACCTTAGTATTCACGTGTGTAAAACTGGCTGACACCTGAGATATAATCGTGGATTCAAGTACACTCGATCATCACGTGATGTCTTTAAGCGGCGAAACATAGTCAGTGCATACATAAGGGAGAACACATTTTTATCTTGATATCTAAATGAGGTATAATCTTATAATGTCACTAAAGCGCCAAACAAGCAATATAAGATGCAAACAAACATCATATGCTATAGTGATATGATATAGTTCCTGCACTTGATCACTATCTTGTGCATAGGGGAATGATCTTTATCATTCCTATATGTGTAAGGCCAAGGTATATGGAACTTACATTTTGTCATATTATAATTTTCAATAGTATCTATCCATACTACAAATTATAACACTACCATATCATAGTACTTGCCCGGCAAAACCAAAAAACTAGACGCCTCTAATTTATCTTTTGCATGTTTTACGTGGCTGAGAGCTTTCGGAGATAGAACCGTTCTTCCCTACGAACATGGAACCACAACGATGATAATCAAATTATTGTCAACTCGTTGTAAATCAAATATTGACTATAGTACGAGAGACAGACACCCGCAAGACACTTATGCAAAACTAGTTGAATTTCAAGCGTGGAACAGGTCTCATGTGCGAGGACATGTAAAGTTTGTCTAGCCGCTTCATCCCACTATGCCAACAATATCCAAAGTACAAGCAAGAAGCAATAACATGACCATCAACGCTCACATACTCATATGTGTACTTCCCGTGCAAACCATCTACGCATAGATCCAGCTCTGGTACCACTATAGGGTTTGCAGCATAGATAACAAAAAAATTCCTACGATGGAAACTATATGTATCAAGATCCATCTATATAGATACAACCAACGGGTGGATATACATCCATATAATACATACCCTCGAAGACCAAAAAGCTTTAACGAGGTTGTACTCGTGGACGATGTAGTCGAACGCTTGCCGATCTCAAGATCGAGAAGAAGTCCATCTGGTCAAGCAGGTCTAGCACCATCAAGTCCAACACCGCAAAGAAGTGGTGCATCCGTGATCACACGCACGTTTGGGTATACCGACAACCTGCACGCCCTCGCTCCAGCGAAATAGCGGAAGCAACAAATCCTTCCAGAAAAAGCCACCGGGAATATGTATCTCGCTGATCCGAGACCATGGGGAAATTCAAAAGGGGGAGAGAGATCCTTCGCGAGGACGTGTGATATGAGAGGAGGAGAGGGAGGTCCTTTTATAGAGATAGGGGAGGAAACCAAGGGGCATGGATCCATAGCCATGGTGGCTGCCCCCACCTCTTCCACATTCATGTGGGTGGAGCTCCCACTCAAAATGAAAAGCCTCCACTCGCATAACCATGCCTCCACTCAAAAATCTATTGACATCCATTAAATTTCCACTAAATTTAATGCAAGCTCTCATTTAAATAAAACTCTTTTGTTTATTTATTCAGAATTTTGTTAATTACATTAATTAACAAACATTCACATAAAACCCCTTGCAACATTTCAATATCACATGCAGAACCAGTTTTAGCAATTTCACACGAAACAATTCCGGTTTCCATTAAAATAATTCCTGCGCTTTCTTTTTCCTTCTTTGGCATATTATTTGCTCCAGATGGTGTTGGTATCCCTTAACTGTGTCACCCTATAGTTCACAAATAATACAGGCATGATCGAGAACCCTCTCTAATCAATAATTAGTAGCGGTACCTGGAGATCCGTACTGACTCCCACATATTCAATGATGATTTCGGTGATCGTGTGAACCTTATACGCATGTAAATTAATCCCTTTGTCTCACAATATATTACATGTCCGAGATTTGATTATCGGTATCTCCATACCTAGTTTGATCTTGTTATCGACATGTACTCTTTTCTTGTTCCGTGATATAACATTCTAGTGATATCATCACTTGCTTGCAAGCTAATTAATGTGGTATCACCAAGAGGTCCCATAGCATATCTATCTGTCATTGGGATGGAAAAATTCCACTCTTGATCCATGAGCCTCTACATAACACCTTCGTAGCACTAAACCCACCTTTATAGTCACCCTATTACGATGTGATGTTTGATATTATCAAGATACTCTTCCAGTGTTAGTGATTGACATGATCTCATGGTCTAAGGACTAGGATTACTTCGTATGATGTTATAGAAATATAAAGACAAAGACTTTGATAGTAATGCTATACTTCGGATGAATGTTCATCACATCATTCCAACAATCTTGTGACCTCGTTATTAACAACATCCAATGTCCATGATCTGGAAACCTTTGACCATCTTGTTAATCAACGAGCTAGTTTATAAGAGAGGCATAAGTAGAAACTTTCTATTTGTTTATGAAACACACATGTATTAACGTTTCTGTATTAATACAATTATAGCATGCAAAATAAGCATTTATCATAAACATGGAATAAGATAATAACCACTTTATTATTGCCTCTCGGGCATATTCCCTTCACTCACCTTGTCCGGGCTCTTCTTGTTCTACTTCTTCATCTTCTCATCCTCCTCCCATGGGTATATCTTGTTGGGGTAGATTATCCTCAACCTGCACATCATTAGCAAACGTCCCTCCTCGATAGAGAAGAGACCATTAGGCAAAGGACATGGATCAAGTGATCCGCTCCAGGTATATTGAGAAAATATCTACCATGAGTTTTAGAGACCATACCACATGCCCTTAGAGTAGGGAGACCGATACGGTGACTTTCTACCAACAGTTGGATATTACATAGGTTGATGTGAAGTGCAAGTTCAAGAACGGTCACAACTTACCCTCCGCATATGGGTCCATGAGGTTGAAGAACCTGTTGCTTAAGGTAAAACACAAGCAAAGAGCCCAAATTTGGCATTAAGTTACAATTAGCAATACAGCCTTAGCAAGGATCAACATATCCTCCTTATTAACTCTAGTAAACTCATCACGTGCCTGCAAGGTGTTAGCAATCACATAAAATAAAAATATATAGCAGGGTGATCAATTTTGTTTCCCTTTAGTGTGTTTCCATGAATTATCATTAAGTTGAAGTAATGCCAAGGTGCGGGATCTAAAATAAAAGTATTTGTGCGTACATCGGTGGCATTGTTAGCAAACCCAAAACATTGAGCCCATCCGTCGAGTGATAGGATGTACTCATAGTTCATGAGGCAGAATTTGAAGCGGTCAACTCTAGACCTTTGTTCCTTGGTACAATAGTAATGATCCACCGTATGTGTCAAGGTGCTGAAGAACTCAAGTATCAAGCAGCAATACATGGCGACATACTAAAAGAGAAAGTAATACAAACCAACATTGTTTCAAAGTAAATCGAAATCAACACGAATGCCAAGTTGGTTCAGGATATAGGGACACACCCACTTGGTGGACTTAATTTCCCGAAGCTTGAGATGGTTGAAACGGTTAAGATGGAACTCCTTAGTGAACTCGATACCAAGTGGCTTGGGGTTCAATGTATCAACGGGTGGTGCGTAAGATGCCGCAGCCACTGCACGTGTATGGCTCCTCGTGCTCATCTAAAAATGGTAAGATAGAATAAATAAGAAATAATAAAAACTGCTATTAAATTTTGATCTAATAGAAAGATAGCATATGTGATCCTCTACACTAGTTACAAAAGAATCCTCCTTTAAAACAATACTAAGCAATCTCAATATCAAGATTGAATCAAAAACAAGACCTAAGTCTAGATTGACAATGGTGAATGATTAAGTGAAGCTTTTGCAAAAATGACTTGAGGATCGGAGGAGAATCATACCTTAGATCGATTAAGTGCAAGGAATTGAAGAAATATTGTGTAAATTTGAAGATCAAATGGAGGTGGTTTGGAGTTTGGAGGAATAACAAAGAGAGATTTATATTTGGAGATTTTAGGTTACCTCCTCGGGTGTTTATGGCGGCCGAATACATGGTACGGGCGGTCATTATGGCCGGACCCCTCCCGTACCGAGTGACATACCTTGAGGGCGACTGCTGCTCCTAGGCAGTGCGCTAGGTATGGGTGCGCGGTACGGTCGCACACGCCCATACTGCTGGTCGTTATGGACATGGTATGAATTTATTGAAATCTGATACTTGCTCGAGGATATGGTACGTGAGCACTATATCGGCGCGTCCGTCCGTACCACGGGTCGTTATCGACACTTTTTGCTGCAGCAACAATCAACCTTTCTATTTTTCTTCGACTTGAGGTGGTACGGGCGCACGGTACGGTCTCTTCCGACCATACCATGGGTCGTTATCGACACTGTGAGCTGTAAAAACTTCAAAATTTTGATTAGTAGCTTCGTGCGCCTTTGCAAATATTATCATAAGTATAATAACAGTAAACATACTTCATAAAAATCCAACAATACTTCAGGCTATGTGTTAGTAAAAATAAAAGATCGAGGATTAACTTATTTCTTCTCCTCTCTCCAAAGGTCTTCTTGAACACTCTTTATTTAAAACTAAAACAAAAACTAACAAGACTAACATAAAAGTAAAATTTTATTTCACATGGGTTGCCTCCCATGAAGCACTTTTAGTTAAGGTCAATTAGCTTGACCTCGATGGCAATCATTTGGGTTTGAGGAGTGGAATGCCCACTCCAAAATAGATGGCTTTCAAAGTAATTATACCATAATCATCATTAGGATTGACCTTCTTTTTCCGAGGGAAATGGACTATAAAAGTATCTCTAGATGATAGCCCAATTATCACATTCCCTTCATGTAAATTAATCAAAGATTTAATAGTTCTTAGGAATGGCCTACCTAAAATTATTGGTGCTATGGGATCTTCAAGCATGTCCACAATAACAAGATCAATAAGTGTGGGGCTACCTTATATTTCAACATCTATATTTCTTTTATCCTAACAGCTTATTTATAAGTTGAATCCGCTAGGTGGAGTCTTAATTCAGTGGCGATAAATGGCCCCAAGTTTAACTTATCAAATAAGCTATTGGAAAATTTTGAGATGCTCGCACCAAGATCACAAAGTGTGGATATCTCATTGACTCCCAACTTAACTTTAATAGTGGGCTCAAATATATCATCTAGCTTAGCAGGAAGCTTATCAGCTAGTCTTTTGTACTCTAACTCTAGCTCAGGAACTTTATATGATACTTGTTGTATAAATTGTTGGTACATTGCATCGTTACCTTATTCTATACCGGGATTCTTCATGGTGATCATCTTCAATAAGTCTTCCATGGTATACTCCGATGTTGGTGCATTGCTATAATCTTGATCTTCATGTTTTTCTTCATTTGTTGAAACCCTCATCATCTTGAGGTCTTCTACCGGATTTGGCTCGGGATTTCCGGCAAACTTTGCTAGTATGAGAGCTTGGCTCTCAGCAACTTTACCCAATTGAGCCTCCACGGTCTTTGTTCTTTCCTATAGAGCCTGCACATCATTTCTAATTGCAACGACCTGGTTAGATAATTTTCCTATACTAATTTCATGGTTCGCCGTGATTTTAATAAGAACTAGATGATTCCCCGCGCGTTGCTGCGGAATTTTTTAAAAAGAATAGTACCGTTAGAGATAGTGTATAAGATAAAAAGGTTCAATCGGCTCCTTCATAACTATATTTCAATAGGTGGAACTTCAAGTAAGTACAACTATTAAATAATAATCTCTAAATACTCGAGTATGGCTACCTTTAGAGAGGATATCATTAAGCATATGTATGCATGAATCACGAAATACTAAAGAAGCCGCGGTGCCCTACAAATGAAGGCCATACTGTATCTCATCAGATAAAGCTAGTACATACCATAGAAACGTTAGGAGGAGGCATTCATGTTGATACTCCTCATCTCCTGTAAAAAAGAATAGATCTATGGTCTAAAAGGAAGATATTGCTCTGCGAGTTTCCTGCAATTAGCTTGAACCTTTTTGTCGAGGTACATATTTTACATCGATATTTGATTGATCTGGTCTATTTAATCACACCTCGTAATGGTAGAAATAGAAGTTGCAAGGTAGACTGACCTGGTCTATTTATTGAAGCCTGAAAAGGAGCGGTAGAAATAGAAGTTCCGTAAAAAAAATGATTCCCTTGCAAGTACTTGAAAATACATCACTCTTCGTCATGTCATGTTTGCTCGTATCTAATAAGACCCAAGCCTTTCAAATGAATCTACTATTCCTGCCTAGAATAAGTTCTCCTTTATTTAGAAAGAATAAACGGTGGAAAGTTATAAAAAAATATTTTTCTTTGCGAAAAAGTTATAAAAAAATATCTAATAGCACAACACTTTTGACTGTATTTTTCCAGAAGGCGAGACACGCATAACTTTAGAAATTAAGAGCTTACAAATTACAGAGAATGGGAGCAGAAGCTGGAAAGGCTGCATGATCGTATTCTCCGAGATAGGCTAAAACACATGCATCACATATAAATTTAGGAAGCACATAAGACTTTGGGAAATTAGGGACGCAAATTGCAGGAAATAGAGGCACTAAGCAGGAAAAAACTACTATAGAATTATTAGAATCAAACAAAGCCAGTATCATATGTATGACAATTCAACATTTTGCTGGTCTGCTTACACACTCATATTGGTTCACAAATAGCTTGGCATGTTAATCGAGAGTTGGTCTTGACCACCTGAAACAATTACCGCATAAAGGAAAACAGCAGGAGAACATGTGTGAGCTCGTGGTGGCTTGTTGTAAATATTCAGTAGAAGCACGAATGTTACAGATCAAAGGTACAGTATGATTTTTGCAGGTGAGCAGGGTAAACATTTTATCAGCTTTGCAAATAAAAGAAAAACATTTGTAAGAATCAAAGATTTACATGGAGATGGATTCACGTGAGAAAGCACGTCACACACACACCATTGGCATGATGAAACTGGAATGCGATGAGTGGACCAAGCTTCTGTTCTAGCCTCTTGTACTTCAGTTTCTTGAACAACAAAAAGGAAGTTCACGAGTCTCTTGCTGGCGGCAGGGATCCGAGAGAGGCAAGTTTCTGGACTGCTGGAGCCTCCACGATGGGTGGATCAGCAGAGCTCGTGATGGTGGCACCTACAGACAAACTCTCAAACGCCGGTGCAGTGCTGCAGAGCGACGTTTGGGCAGGTCGCGCCGGAAACGCGCAACTGTGCAAGGTGCGGAGGAAATTTAAGGTCTCTCTGGAGAAGATGGGCCGCCGGAGACGTGCAAGGAGCGGAATGGGGAATTGTTCAGACGCGGTAGATGGGAAGAATAGAATTAAGTGCGGGCAGGCAAACGTTGCGAGCTGGTAGGTGAAAGAATAGGCGATTGATTGCAGACTAACCATTCAACAGGATAATGGGAGATTGATTGCTTTGAGCCTTCCGTTACAAACAGATAAATAGTAAACTGAATGTTTGGAGGGACTGCATTAGGCCAGACACGGTATATGGTATTTGGGGCGACGTGGCTGCATAGAATTGCAGAGAAATCCACTAGTGGGGGCTTTCTATTTAGATATAGAAGATATTATTTTGCTTGGTTTAAGCTTGCATAAATGTTCCAATAGTTTTTTGTAACAAGAGATTGCCATGATTTTCTCCATTATTATTATCATAACTATTATAAGGAGCTCCTGTTGGATTTGGGTAATGTTTTGAGCATTAGAAGCATAATGATTTTTCCATGTAGGATTAGAAGGAGTGCGAGCTATAAAATTAACATCATTAACATCGATAGAGATAGCATTAACTTGGATATCATATTTAACTTTTACTATGCTTAGCAACTCGTCTACCTTAGATGTAAGCTCTTCATTATTTACCTCGGTAATTAAACTTACTCTCTTCGAGGTTCTTTCCACATGCCATTGGGCATGGTTATTTTTCATATCATCAAGAAGTTTCTTTGAAACACTCACTTGCTTTCCCATGATTGTTCCTCCTGCTACAGTATCTAGCATAGACTTAGACATTGGGTTAACACCATTATAAAACAAATGTAATATAATCCGCTTTTCCATACCATGACTAGGACAATTCATTATGGCTTCTTTCATCCTCTCCCACGCAAGTGCTAGTGGCTCACGGTCTTCTTATCTAAAGCTTGTAATGTTGGATCTTAGCTGCATAGTCTTAGCTAGGGAAAAAATTTAGTCATAAAAAAATTAGTACATTCCTCCCATGATTTAATAGTGCCCTTTGGTAGAGCTAGCAACCAATCCATAGCCTTTCCTCTAAGAGAGAAAGGAAACAATATTAACTTAACAGCATTTGGATCTCCATCCTTAATACGGATCATGTTGCAAATTTCAGAAAAAGTATTTAAGTGCAAACCTGAATCCTGAGAGGATGAGCCCCCAAATTGGTTTTGTTGAACCAAGCTTAAAAGGTTAGCCTTAATTTTATAAGTCTCCGCATCAACAGCGGGCTGAGTGATAGGTGCACGAATAAAGTCATCAGTGGGAGTAGCATACTCCCCAAGTCTCTTTTGAGCCATGGCTCTTTTATTTTTGGTAAATTTTTAAGTAATAAAAACAAATAACAAGTAACTATTTTTTGGGGTTTTCAAATAGATGATAAGAAAGTAAACTAATAACAAGAATACAACTACAAACTGACAATAAAACTAAAAACAAGGTCTCTAGTGACCTCACCAGGATAGCGAAATTGCTTCCTCGCCAACGACACCATACAAAGGGATGATACCTTCGATCCGGATTCATGGAGGTAGTATAATAGCTTTTTCCCTAGAAGGCCTAGGTTTAATCGAACCTTGGAAAGCAATGTTAAGAAGAAATAAAAAGGACACGTCTACGAGATTTTGTTTCTTTTTTTACCTTAATTACCAGACCAATCTAGTTTACTTCTTATAGTAGGTTGAATCAATGGATGGAGATAAGCCAGGGTTCAAGATCCACTTGCAACTGCACATCATATGGGATAAAACATAATAATAAGCATAGTCATGTGTAATGTTTGAATGGAGATAGTATCTTATTGGAAACACATCCTAATATACTAAATCCCCTGTGATGCAGCATGCATAGAAATAGCATTTTAATCCAACCGAGTGCACCCTGAAGCCATGGGTTACAAACGATTATTAAGTGAAGAACACAGATTAAAGCATTAAGTGGTGATGTTGTTGTGATCCTGAATGGGGTGCTAAGCAAAGACCGTACTACCCTTTCTGTCACTGAGGTTCCTATGAGATCGTCGCTAGCCAAGTATCTCACCTCAAGCCTTTATCAATCTATGGGATCTTGAGTACCTACAAGTCCATAGATCGGGACAAGAGACAAAGAAACAAAAGATACAAATCTCAATTGCAAACAAAATACAATACTCCCATGATTAGATGCACATAGTTGTTGCGATGTTTCTCCCCAACCCGCAGCCCTTGAGGACTACTCACTCATAACAAATAGATCAAGGATAGAAAAAATTATGCAAAATACTTAGATTGAAATTAAATATTATTACAATGGTCGCCAAATCACAAGAAGATCTAAAGTACAAATCAATGGCTATGGCTAGTGGAGGGATGGATAGTGGAGTGGATGAACAATGGATGAACAATGGTCTGGATCTCCTTTGGTGGTGTTGTGATGAAATCTGAGAATGGCGGCTCTCTAGGCGGCTGGAGCCTCAAAATATATTGGCGTATTCACAAAAGTTCTAGGGTTTGACGAGACGAAGCCACCGGCACCCCATACGGGCGGGCCCTGCCAGTACCGTCGGTCGTTATGTGCACTGACGCCAGGAATTTGCTTCCTAATTACTTGGTTGTGTGTACTTCCTCAAATTCCTTCATTATGACTCCTGATTTTGCATTAAAACTTATGATTTCCTGCACAACATAATTCAAAGCAAAGTTTTGCATATCTTTCAAATTATTAGTCATTAGTGGAAAGGATTGAGAGTTTCTTGAAAATTGCTTGACTAAAAACAATGTTTAAACCTGGATAAAAGATGGCAAATTTCAGAGCCATCATGGGGAATTTATAGAGGTGGGGTCGTGCAGAAGGGCAAATGGATCGAGCGGAAACACCGAATTCAGCAGGGCAACTGATCAGGATCAACCACGTGTTTGTATCGATCTCCAGACATGAGGAAGAAGGTGACCGGGTTGGCCCCACCTGTCAGCGAAAGAGCGGACGCGATGATGGGCTGGTGGCTGGTGTTGCTGGTAGGCTACTTTCGGGCTGGCTGCTGCGCTTGCCTGTGCTCTGCGCTGCTGGTTGCTGCTACTCCCGGCGCTGCATGCACAATAGATAGGCACAGGATGGCCCAGTTGGTTAGTCCGGTTAGATCGGTTTGGATTTATTTCTTTTCTTTTTATTTTTTTTCAATATTTGTTTCGTAATTCTTTTTTAACATTTTCGTACTAACTCCAAATGAATTGATTTTTGTCTCTAAATTTTTCGAAAATCGTAGGGTGTAGGATCCTTTTTGGCAATAATTTGCATATTTCAAAATTGTGATTTCATAAGTCCATGTATTTCCCTTTGTAGGAGCATTTTAGTGATTCAATTTAGGGTTTGAAATAGTGTTTTGCAATTCAATTTTTTCATGAATGCAAATGATGCCATGCCAATGCCATGCAAATGCAAAATAAAATTGTAACCCCAATTTGTAAAATCTTGGGATTTTACATCAGAAAACTTTATTTTCATAATTATACGATTATGTATTATTTACCAAATTGTGATAACCTACCATTACAGTTCTGGTGGTAAAGGAACATAATATCTAGGAATTAAACAACCAATGTTGCCAGTGATTCTTGCATCGTATAATACACGTTAACCATGGGATTTGGAATGGGACGGAAAAGTCAGCTCGATCATCTTCCTTTCTCATGTCGCCACATGACCATATCATTGTGATGGTATTCCTTTGGAGGGCCAATTCATGGGTGGGACCCCTCTGTTCTACACGATCTTGGTATCTAAAATATTTGGAGAGACTGTCTTTGGTAGGTCCAGTAACTTGTTGGGGCGACCAGGACATTATCTACTCACTAGAGACCTCAAGGAGTAAACCATAGTTATATTTGCATATATGCGGGTTAACAGAGGTCGTTCTTCTTGTGGGGTCATGTTGGCATGTGGGGTCATAGAGAAGGGCAGTGATCGGCTTGGATTCTTATACTAGGCCTCACACCAAAGGAAGTGTGAACGGGAAAGATATCCCAGTTGTGTAACATGGATAAGGATCTCTTATGGGTAAAGTAAAAAACCTCTGTAGAGTGAAAACTGTGACATGTCACTCCCTGTTTCGAGAAGTAGCTAAGAACGCGATAGGAAAGGAACTTCATGAAGTTCTGGTAAACTTTTGAAGGCTATTGGACATAGTTTTTCAGAATAAAAGTAATCTTTGAAGAAATATTTATGAAAACCTACATAAACCTATGGAATATGGTCTATGGTTGTAGCTAGGGCATCCAACAATCCTTTTTGGTTAACTTGTTGAGTATGCTCGTACTAAAACGTATCTTGTTAACCCTTTCTAGATTCTTAAGCCGATGAAGACGTCGTCAACACCAATAGATGATTAAAGGAATCATCACCAAATGATCAAGTGCTTCAATGAAGTCAATGGAGTCAACATCCCATTAAGTGAAGTGAAGACAAAGTTCCTGATAAGATAAAAGTTTATTCCTTAGCCATATAACCTACTTCTATAGAGCATCGCAATACAATAGTTGCAAGCCAGATAGTTTACATATTAGTCTTATCAGTATAATAGTTCTAAATTCTTATTTCTAATCCTTCTTGTAATATTTTTTTCTTCCTTTATAGCCTAGAGTGTTCTCTGGATCTTTTGTAAGGAGTCGTGTTGTATTCATTTTTTGGATCTGCTATGTTTCTGTTGTACCACTCTGAGGGATGTAATACTAGTGAAGGGTGTTTCATTGGCGTTATGTCCACAACTATAGTATACTACATCATGAAGTGGTATTCTGGGTCACCGCAGCTAGTATCAGAGCATATGCTTTGACCTTAGGTTGGAAACCTAGTAAATGGGTAGAACCTGTAGGAAGGATGTCTACAACAGTAAAGAGTTCTCTAGAAATATGACACCGGAATGTTGAAGTGTTGAACTAAACCTTAGATGACTACGGAGGAGATTGGATGAATCTTCTAAGGCAACTTCCCTGGAATCAAGATTGCGAATCTCGACTTCTCATCAAAATTTGTAGTTACTATGATGGATAGGTATTAGTCAAGTACCGTCTCATACTCATGTTACCCAAGAAGTTATGTATAAGTGGGGAAATTCCCTTAGGAGAGGCGAGGTGTATAGCGGCGACATATCAGATTGTAGTAGTAGCAGGCATAACCATAATCTCGGAACAAAAATGCAAGGCATTCATAGGTAGTACACATTCTACTTTACCTCATGAATCCTTAAGTTTAGAACTTGAGTTGGATCATTCGACTATTGTGCGAACTAAACCTAATTTGGCTATCGAGTATATGGATCGTTGTAGGTATTTACCTAATACCTTCCATAACACTCATCAAGTGTTAGTATAGGAGTTAGAAACTATCATTTAGGATTTTACTGATCCTACAAAAGCAATGCCCCATAAGAAGAAGTGATATAAAGAAGCTAGTCATACTAAAACAGTCTTTTCAAGGGAAGTATATGAAGAGACTGAATTCGATGATCCTCAGTCCGAAACCTAGGCCTACTACCAGAATGGACCTCGGATACCTGAAGACCCGTGGACCAAACATGAGGCAGAACAGAAAACTTGGGGAGCACCCAATCCAAATATTCTAGTTGAGGAGTATAATGTATTGGGAATAGAGCCTTATACTAGAAACATAGGGAATCCTATCCCCTATGACTGTGGTAATGTAGTAGAAACCAGTTACAACATTATGGAATCTTATGGTCCATATGGGAGTAGTACCAATCCTGTAGATCTATAAGAATGTACAGACAGTTATTACACCAATATGTATGACTGGATCAAGGAAAAGGCAAAGGATCCATCTTACTATGAAAGTGCATTTGAATGTGGACAAGAGAATGCCGTAGGAGATTCCGCATTTTCTATTCCTTTATCAATGACTAAGGTCAATATGGGTACTTCTAATCAAGAATGCGCACCCAATGGACGCATATACGCCGGAAGGCAGCCGTCAGACTTCATGTCATCATGGACGGAAATCCAAGAAGCACTGATATAAGGGGTAAAAGTAAGAGGAAGTAGCTATCCATAGAAATAGCTGGCTTGAATAATGTATATATTGAGTAATGCGTATTGTAGCATTTGACAGGCTTGTTGAAATAAGTGAGAGTATACTCACATGAACAAGAAAACTCTTGTAATATACAAGTATTGTAATAGGTAAATGAGAAGTCATAGTTGGGAAGTTTAGTTTGTTGTAATATCTATGAGACATATGTATAATACATGGTATATGTTTGATTTTTATTGTATTTCTTGATTTTTCTTGGATCTTCTTGATTGACTAGATTTGTACAAACAGTTTAACTTGATCTGTGAATGAATGTTGCATCATCAAGTTATTACTTGATGTTATAGACCTAGATAGAGAATGGGATTTGAGAAAGGGAGTGACGAGTTTCAAAGGCAAAAATAAGGACTTGTTTGAGTACTAAACTAAAAGATAGGATGTACCAACATCGTTTACAAGGAGGAATCAAGTCCAAATTTATGTTAATTGGTAATGAAAAGGAAGTTTATAAAAGAATAGTTATGAACAATATGAAAGGTGGAATTGAAGATCTTCATAAAGTGTGTAGGGGTTAACACAATTTTGAAGTATAGATTAAGTTAGACCATCATTAGTTGTGCAGGAGGAATAAAGATAGTAAGGGTAGGAAATAACTTTAAAAGATAAACATAAGTTCACTAAAAATAAATTTTGTTACTACCAGACTATTAAAGTAGTAAATACAAATTCGTGCAAACATAATAACGATTAGATTGATCCATGATTGTACCTTACGAGTCAAGTTGGCAGAGTCATCTTGATGTGCCATAAAAATCAAAGTACTTGGCCTAAGTTAATAAAAAACTAAAGAGTTATAGAATTTAAAATAGATCGTCTGTCGAGACGCCTAGCGACTTCGGATCTACCAACGAGTGATTGATAAAAAGTTACAAATAAAACAAACAATGTTGGAAGAACCTTTGAATCAACAACTCAAAGATCTCTGAGATAATAAGCTTATCTCTATGGGGTAATAAACATAATTTAAGTATGACTAATTGTTCATAGAAACCACATCAAGTATTCACAAGTATGCAAGTACATTGCCAGATTTTGTTGTGAAAACATATAGGATTACAAGTGTAAGGTGTACACAAAATCAAATCCTTACTGTATGAACTATATGATGATAGACTTGGGAGCTAAAGACTATTAGAGAAACCTATGGTCGGCGTACAAATATAGATGAAATCAGTCCACAACAGATAGAAAATTCCACTTAACAGTACAATAAGCTTAAACTACCGGAAGGAAGCTAGTATATGCTGATCTCAAAAAGGTTTCCTAATCATAGATAGACAGTGATCTTACGAATTCATGATTAAGAATAGTGTCCATTGGAATGGATGGGATAAATGAGTCCAAACCAGTCATAGGATGAAGCTAAAAGCATGAACTAGAATATGATAGATCAAACTTTAATTCCATAGATATAGTTGATAATAGATAGAAACAAAACCTTATCCGTATGAGGCACTTTAAATCCCAAGTATTTCAGCCCAATAGAACTATTAGTAAGACTAACAAATAGGAGTAGAGATCTTAAGTGATAGATATTTCAAATAAATCTAATAAAGAAGGGATTAAAGTAAAAGGAATATTGGTGGCCAATGAAACTGACAATAGGTTATTGCCAAATACAGTTAGGGATCAAAAAAGGAGGATGAATGAGTAACATACCATTATATTTATCATAGAGTTTGAGAACTTCTCTGAAACATGAAAATCAACTCTACACTCTGAAACGTAAGAGAGTACGAACATTGGGGACGAAGTTGAGTTTAAGGGGGAGAGACTGTAACATCCTAGGATTAGAGAGAAGACACATGGTTGTGCATTTCATTCCTTCATAAGAAAATCTGGGGAATTGTCGCACAAAACTAATAAACTACTGAGGGATCAAGCTCTCTTGTTATGTTGAGAAGTGACAGAACAAGTGTGATAGGTTTCTACATGACCTCGGTTATTTATTAAGAAGAATTCCAATAAGTGTGGAATTATGAATTGGAAATGTGAATTGAGTAGAGGTTCATATTAGGTTTCTACCTAAAGTATAAACTAAGTACTTAGTATATGAATTATAAGTATATTGGGATTAGAGGTTCCAAGGATTTAATTATAATACAATATTTAATTAAGTAGTACTATAAATGAAAGTGAGTAAACAATAACATTATATATGATCATAGTAACAAAGTATTTGATTAACTTTTATTTTACAATCTTATATATCAAGCATATAGTTAAGAGCATGACTAAGTAAAAAGGGAATGATTCAAGAATAAAATAAGAAAATTCTTTATTAAAGGTATACATAACATATAACATTGATCTGTTGCAATAAAAAACTTAAAGAAATTAAAAGAATTCTTTGAAAATATCTATCTCATATTACATTGATCTTTAACCATATAAGATAAGTTAAAGATATTGAAGTAATTCAAACTTTTATATATTAAAGAAATACTCAATTCTTCTTCATTTAATATTTGCAAGAATATACAAAGTATAAGTGAATATGAAGTAATTAAACCAACGAAAAATTGTAAATTAAGTAAAATAAATACTTTATTGAATAATATACAAATTAAAATTTTCTTACAAAATAATAATAAAAGAAGAGTTACAAAAGAATAAGTAAAGAATTTATACTACTTTCTAACTAAGTCCTAGATATTCATCTCCTCAAGTTTCTTTAATAACAATCTGTACCTACAAGCAAGAAAAGAAAATAAAACCAAAAGGAAGGGGTTATTGTTAGTAAAGTGTACTCAAATGTAATAGTGAAGTGCACTGTTGTATATCCTGACTGAGCAAATAATGATTTGGGGAAAATTTCACCAAAGGAAACATCTATTCTTTTATTTGAAAAGTTTTAGTACAACATCATTAACCATAGAGGGGAAAGTTTCACCAACGTAGATATAAGTAAAAAGGTAAAGGAACAAGATATTTCTTTTTGATCTAATCCACAGAGATAACACACAAGCACACAACTCAGTCACACATGCAGAAGTGAAGTGATGTCAACACCAGGAAGAAAGGAAGGAAGGATAAGGATACCAGGTGTAGGAACATAGGGAGCTTCTCCCTGCTAAACAAAGTCTCTTCTTAGAAAGAACACCACTAACACCTAAATAGATTTTCACCAGATCAAACCGTACAAGACCACCACAAAAATTCATACATTAACCAGCCAAGATGGTTACATAGAAGAGAAGGATGTATGGGGGTAGGGCAAGGGTAAGCTGGAACAAGGAGGAATGTAAATGTTGTCATAGACAGGAGTTCACCAAGCTCAATCTCAACAGCAAATGTAACAACATATCAACCATATCAATCATCTCGGAAGGTGAGATATATCGGACAAGATCATATTTTGCATCTGATCTTGCAATCATAAAAATATGATCTGTTAAAGTGAAATATCATCAGAGCCACACCCAAATGGGGTGTAAACTCACCACAAGAGAGTATTATCCACTAAACGATCCATTCTTTATTTATACAACACACTAAATCTTAGACTTTGCATCATGGATTTAAATTCGACCAAACCATTAAGCAACGTTTGAAGTCGAGGTTACCACTGTGTACCATCCATAGGAGGCTTCAAAGTGGCATCCTTACAAAACTAAAACATGTTCCAATAATAGCAACTCAAAGAATCATTTTCCTAGAATGCTAGGGATCATCAGTATTTATCTATATATCATAAGATAGCCACATCATTGTAAATTGACCACAAGATTTCAGTAAAGGTTTAGCAAGCACTATTCCAACTATGGGTTCATTCCCAAATCATGCTAATAATCTAATATAGCAAGATTTGATTCACAATGTTAAAATACATTATCATTTCCCTAACTAAAAGTCAGGAATCATCATACTATTATTGAGTTGTCAACCTCCGGAGATCAAATAAAATATGAGAAATGAATGTCCTATATCAGATATCATACATGTATGGTCCTTTGGACAAATTCACATGTTTCATCACTGCTAGGTCATGCACAAGAACATTAAGCCAAAAATCATTTGGCACTATGTTCCACACACTAATGGATAAGAGAATAATCCACATTACAATAGAAGTACCCACAAGATACCTACAACATACTAATATTTCCAATTTAGGGTAAGAAATAATATCATGTAGTTACCATTACTAAATAAACAAGGCCAAGCATCAACATCGCTGTAGGATACACTAGCGCAAATCAAAAATTCTACCACGTAAACCAGGAATACTATTGTCATAGACCACGGGATTACCACTAGACACGCGGTTGTGGAACTTGATGAAGCACGTCGAGGCAGTGTAGATGTTCTATGTCTCCTCCTCGTCCTTGTCCCATGAGCAGCTCCCCTTGCGCGTCTCGTCCAAGTGCCACAGATGCAGCACCTCCAAAGTATCCACACGTACAGGGTGGAAGCGTCAGAACCCGGAATGGTCTAACCCTAGTCATCACGCCCCACCCTCTCTTATATAGGCGTCCCTAGTGGGGTACTACATTAGCAGCCCATTAGTAGCCTAAGCCTGGTCTAATTCGGATCCAATCCTCATTAGGCTTCCAGCCCCTTAAGTGTGTAACCCTATTGGCTCATATACGTATAGACATGACACGAATACACTTATTCAGTCAATAGTTGGTAGCGGCCTCTAGCAAGACGTGCCAACTTCTAAACGCATACCAAGATCATATCAAACGAACCATCACAAGGTTTAGTACATGTCTTTCCCTTTGCCTCACGATATTTGGTCTAGCTCCAAGCTGACCTCCTTTTTTCAATACTGTGATTCAGAATCCCTTTACTAGGTTAACTCGTAACCTTGTGTAGCACGACCATGCATTTCTGGATGAGATCACTCGAGGGCCCCAAAGATATCTCTCTCAAGTAGAGAGGGGTAAATCCCATCTTTATTGACCATGCCTTGCAGCATGCTTTAGGACAAACCCGGAATCTACCTTTATAGCTACCCAGTTACGGAGTAGCGTCTAATAGCCCCAAAGTAGGTCGATCCATAGCTGTCACATCCCAAAATTCTCCTAATTTTGGAATGTGAAATAAATAAATAAGTTTGATTAATTTTTTGACTATGTTGAAAATTCTCAAAAAGAAGAAACTTTTTGAACAGAAAATCCTCTCAACCTTGAATTCAAAATCTTATATTCTTTTGTTAAGACCTAAGTAGCCATATAGGCAAAAGGGCATGGATTGATTATGGATTGTAGAATTGGTGTGCAAGATTTCAAAATGAAAATCATGAAGCATTCATATGCATTTCATTACATCCATGCAAAGTTCTCACAAACTAAATCCAAATCCTGGTATCTAAATCCTATAGTTGATTCACCCAAATATTCCTAAAGGTAATTAAATTGACTTTATAAAAACCAGTGTTGCTAAGGCATAAATTACTGATAATTATAGCCTCAAAAGATCCAATTAATATTACAAGATTTTAGAAACAAAATTGAGCTCATTTGGAGCTATTATGAAAAAGTTATGGCATAAATACAAACAAATAAAGATATAAATAAAATGGAATATACAAGGATTTATAAACGCACTACTTTCAAACTAGTAAAAAGATTACAAATATGATCCTACAATAATCTATTCAATTTTAGAAAAATTTAGAAACAAGAATCATATCATTTGGAGTTCGTATGCAAAAGATACGAGGGAAACAAGTAAATAGAAAAAAAAACCTAAGCGGGCCAGCCCAGCAAGGAACGACCGAGCCAGCCACATACAGGAGAGGGATCGATCCATGGGATCGCTTTAAAAAGCATGTCAGTTTTTGTCAAACCTATCTCTACTCAAACTCTTATAACTTTTTATCTACAACTCCAAATCGACTTCCCTTTGTTTCTACTTGTTCCCTACTCCAAAACCTATCTCCCCACCATCCTAAACCTTCATATAAACTCGTGGAGCCACAGATGTATGAGTTTCTCTCCTCGAAATCCCGAATCTACACATGCCCGAATCTTATTTCGCTTTTTAACCTATCTAGACTTTGTTGTTTGCCTTTGGCCAAAAAACGAAAGTTGTACAACTTGTCGAAATATTTCAATCCCGACAAACCTCACCTCTTTTCATCCACCACAGCCAGAGAATTTCGTATCGCAATATTTCGATCTGACGGTGTAAATTCAAGATGTACTCGCGCTCATTCCTTCAAATCCAAATTCCTTTTGTGAGAAGATAGGACTAATGATTCCCCACAACTTTCATGTTTTAAGTTTTTCAATTTGACCTACGGATTTGTCTCTCTAACACAGATCTGTTTCTTATCTATTCTGAGCCAAAATCGGGTCGATCTCTTCTTCTAGCCACCGGATCCTATCCAGACGGTCGAGATCCAATCAAACCGGTGCGTGCCATGTCGTCATCCCGGGTAGCTTTCTCATCAACGCCACATCATCGTCAGGTCAGCATCTAGTCCCAGTCAGCATACAAAGTCAACATGTCCAGTCAGCGGAATATTCTCTGGAATATTCAATTCGAATTTAAAATTGCACATTATAGATCTAACTTGTAAAATTCATTAGAAATTCATACAACATCCAAAAATTGCGTATAATATATCAAATTGAAGATAATTTTACATAGAATCATCTTATCAGAATAGATCCAACTTTTACTATACGTGGTTACTCTAGTCATTTAATTAGTTTTAATGGTATTTTAGGTTAATAAATTCATAAGAAATTATCTGTAACTCCGAAAAATATGAACAATATATCAAATTGAAGCTACTATAATTTAGATTAATAATATCTGGTTGGATCTAGGTTTTGCAGACTATTTACCCCGTAGCAATTTAATTAGTTTTAATGGCTTTATAAATCATTAAATTCATAGTAAATTAATTGCTTGTCCAAAAATATAAATGATATACTGATGGAAAGCTGGTTCCATGTAGATCATCAATATGCAAATGGTTCAGGCAAATACTGTAAGGTTTCGCAGCAATTAAATAAATAGATTAATGGCTTATTTAGAGTATTAAAATCATAGTAATTCGAATACTGCTCAGAAAATTACAAATAATATGTACCTGAATTCACAATTCCGTGGAGATTACAGATATAATTTTAGTTTGATTTTTAGAAAACAGAAACTATATGAATCATTTAAAACCCATTAAACACTATTTAAATCATACAAAAAGATCTATAACTCCGATTAGGGTGAATCCAATGCCTACTGGTTCGTATTAACGTCCTCTATCCAGTAAACCCAAGAAACAAATTAATTCGACAGTTAGAATAGGCGTTACAACAGAACTATTAAAAACCCTATATTGGCAAGTAATTATTAATAACAAGTACTCCATTGCATTAATTGGCCTCTTGCATGCATCATATACTTCAATATTGTTTAGAGAACTAAAGTAACAACCATTGTGACTTATTAAATTGTCATGCATGCATTTGTTGCATTTTTTTGATCTCTATGTGCTATTGTCTATGATTGTATGCAATTGTTTGCTCGATAGATTGCGAGGAGTGCAACGTGTGTGATTGCAACTATTATGATTACAAGTATTGTGGTTATGACGAGAGCAACCATTATATCTATGAGAATTGTGAGGATTATCTAATCGACTACATCTACAACAAAGGCAAGTGGTGCTATCTTGGTCATAAATGTCCTACTGTTTTCCTATGCATTGTAGATGTTTTTGTAGAATTGCATATGTAGGAATTGATGTGTATATGCTATGTTATGTCCTATATTATTCCCTAGCATTCCTTGTTTATGAGCCACCGTTGGTAGATGTGCTTAGCCATGCTATGATGAACGAGGGCTGGGTTACATCACTGATGTTGATTCTAAATGTGTTGGTTTGCGAAAACTAAAACAACTTAATCAATGAATCTCCTAGGTGT
Source organism: Avena insularis (assembly GCA_023614405.1). Taxonomy (NCBI): domain Eukaryota; kingdom Viridiplantae; phylum Streptophyta; class Magnoliopsida; order Poales; family Poaceae; genus Avena; species Avena insularis. Next base: position 193,411,546 of record CM042695.1, on the reverse strand, counting down.
GATGGGATTGATAATTTTTGGTGGTATCATTGCGGAAAGGCACCCAGGACACTGAGAAAGGATTGATTTCTTTATTTGGTAACTTACGTGTACAACCATGTGCCAATAATGAAATGGGCGGTTGGTTGGACTCAGTAGGTTGTGGTAACTCGAACCCACGTATCCAGAGATGTAGATAGTGTAGGTTGGACCGGTGCGTGTCAGGTTTGGGGAGCTACTTCCCAAACGGTTCCTTCTTGGACTTCTCCCTATCATCACCCAATATGAGAGTGGTGGTACGAGCTGGGCTGGCCAAGTCACATGGGTAAAGTGTATTAACCCCTGCAGGGTGTATAAACTAATCGATTAGCCGTGTCCCCAGTTATGGACAATTTGAGCGTCCTGATATTGATGCTATGATATTTCTCACTCATCCTTATTTCTTAATTACTTAAAACTTGTTGGGTGAACATAATTGGGTAGGAGCACCTGGGAGTGAACCAGAGTGTCCTATTTATCGTATAGGAAAACTACTTTGTTACAAATGTTAGGATAAAACTGTTGCTTTATGCAAATGAGCCTGAACTCCACTTGGCCAAATAAGCATGTAGTTGATAGATATGTTGTTAACCACTTTAGCCTACTTGCCATACATTCAATGTATTGACCATTCGTGGCTGCAACGTTTCATGTTGCAGGTTATATCGTATCCGAGTGATCGTTCATAGGTCGCGAGACTCCACTCAACATTTGTTCGCCTGTGGCACATTTGAAGGATGGAGATCTACCTTGTATTCGTTTTCTGCTGTGTACTTGAATAAATAATGTAAATTCTGGATCATATTCATTGTATTTATGATGCACAGTTATATTTGGTATCATTTTGTACTGTGTGTGCCAGTGAACCGATCCAGGGATTGCCACTATACACATGAACTCAGCCTTATCAGACGAGGGTGTTACAACAACTCAATTACATGCGACAATCTCAGGTCTAAGGACAGAATGTACACGATGTGTAGAGAGAGCTGCAAGTCTAATTGTCAGTCTCAAGTTGGGTCAGTCCAACCCCATATTCATAATATGTGTCCACATCATTGGTTTGACATCTCCATGTCTATGACTTGCGAAACATAGTCATCAACCAATCGATGTGCTAGTATAATATTTACGTGTGTCCTCACATGAACTCCTACTAGGGACAACTATTAAATAACCATACAAGTAAAGAGTTTCACAAACAATTCACATAATTTCCAATCAATACAAGTTGCCTGATATGGATATTCAACGAACATTACAATAACTCATGGATACATAAGAAATATAATTATCTCTATGATTGCCTCTAGGGCATATTTCCTTCAGTCTCCCACTTGCACTAGAGTCAATCTAGATTGTATCTAATACCTATTGCTCTTGCATGCGCCTCATGCATAGGCTGTGGGAGTGGCCTTGTAAAAGGATCAACAACATTTGAGTCTGTATGTATTTTTCATATCATGACACTACCATCCTCAACGAACTCACAAATCTGATGGTAACACATGCAAATATGTTTGTTCTTCTGGTGCTGTCTAGGCTCCTTGGCTTGTGCAATAGCACCATTATTGTCACAATAAACATCCATGGGATCGGACGTGCCCTGAACCACACCGAGAGCAATGAGGAATTTCCTAATCCAAAAGGCTTCCTTTGCAGCCTCCGAGGCGGCAATATATTCAACTTCTGTTGAAGAGGAGGCCACCGTATCTTGCTTGGAACTTTTCCAACTCACAGGACCACCATTCATGACAAACACATAACCAGATTGCGATCTGGAGTCATCTGAGTCGTTAAGGTAACTCGCATCTTTGTAACCCCTTACACTGAGTTCATCCTCACCTCCGTAAACTAGGAACACATCCTTAGTCCTTCTCAAGTACTTAAGGATATTCTTTACCGCTGTCCAGTGACCTTCACTTGGATCAGCCTGGTATCTGCTCGTAACACTTAGATCATAGGAAACATCTAGGTGAGTACATATCATGGCATACATGATGGATCCAATAGCCAAAGCAGATGGAATCCTGCTCATGCGGTCACGCTCATCAGTAGTCGAAGGACACTGAGTCTCGCTGAGTTTTATGCCGTGAGATATGGGCAAGAACCCCTTCTTAGACTCTTCCATGCTAAACTGTTTCTACACTTTGTCAATGTATGTACTCTGGCTTAATCCAATTAGCCTCCTCGATCTATCTCTATAGATCTTTATGCCCAAAATATATGCCGCTTCTCCCAAGTCCTTCATCGAAAAACTATTTTTCAACGAGGTCTTAATAGACTCGAGCATAGGAATGTCATTTCCTATCAGCAATATGTCATCTACATATAAGATTAGAAATACCAGCGCTCTCCCACTTTCCTTCTTGTAAACATAAGGTTCTTGTTTGTTTTTTATGAAGCCAAACTCATTTACAACTTCATCAAATCGAATGTTCCAACTCTGAGATGCTTGCTTTAGCCCATAAATGGACTTTAGAATTTTGCATACCTTTCCAGCATTGTTTGGATCGACAAAACCTTCGGGATGCATCATATACACGTACTCAGTTAGGATTCCATTTAGGAAAGCCGTCTGACATCCATCTGCCATATTTCATAGTCAAAATGTGCAGCAATGGCTAGAATAATCCGTATAGATTTAAGCATCGCTAAAGGCAAGAAAGTCTCGTCGTAGTCAACTCCTTGAACTTGTCAAAAACCTTTTGCAACAAGTCGAGCTTTATGGATGTGAACATTTCCATCCATATCAATCTTCTTCTTATAGATCCATTTGCACTCGATGGCTTTAAAACCACCAGGCAGGTCAACCAAGTTCCAAACTTGATTCTCTCCCATGGACTCTATCTTGGATCTCATGGCGATCAGCCATTTCTCAAAGTCTGGGTCCACCATCGCTTCTGCATAGGTCGTAGGCTCATCATTGTCTAACAATAATAATTCCCGCGCTTCGCGGAGCCTCCCCGACCTTCGTGGTTGTGGTGCTTCTACTGCCATGGGTTCCTCAACTTGTTCTGCTACAATAGCATCACTCATAGAAGCATCGCCGACTGGCTCATCTTGAACTTCTTCAAGTCACACCAACCTTCCACTTGTTCCCTTTGTGAGAAACTCTTTCTCTAGGAAACCACCGCTACGAGCGACAAATACTTTGCCCTCTTCTCGGTTGTAGAAGTAATACCCTAAGGTTTCCCTCGGATATCCCACGAAAATGCACTTATCCAATTTGGGTGTTAGCTTGTCCGACTGAAGTCGCTTGACAAATGCATCACAACCCCAAATCTTTAGAAAAGACACACTGGGATTCTTTCCAGTCCATATCTCATATGGTGTCTTAACTACGGATTTAGATGGTACCCTATTAAGTGTGAAAGCTGCCGTTTCTAGAGCATAACCGCAACATGATAATGGCAAATCCGACTGGCTCATCATCGATCGAACCATGTCCAACAAAGTTCGATTGCGCCGTTCGGAGACCCCGTTTCTTTGAGGCGTTTCGGGCGGCGTGAGTTGTGGAACAATTCCGCAACCCTTAAGATGATTGCTAAATTCGTGACTCAAATATTCACCTCCACGATCAGATCGCAAGGTCTTTATTTTCTTGCCACGTTGATTCTCTACCTCACTCTGAAACTCCTTGAACTTTTCAAAAGCTTCAGACTTATTCTTCATCAAGTAGACATAACCATCTCTACTGAAATCATTAGTGAAAGTAATGAAGTAGTGATATCCTCCTCTGGCTGTCGTGCTCATTGGTCCACATACATTAGTATGTATAAGTTCCAACAAGTCTGTCGCTCTCTCGGGTAAACCCGAAAAAGGTGACTTTGTCATCTTTCCAAGTAAACAAGCCTGGCATGTCTCGTACGATTCAAAATCAAACGAAGTTAGAAGACCATCACCATGGATCTTCTTCATGAGCTTTTCACTTATATGCCCCAAACGATAATTCCATAAATAGGTAGGACTCAAATCATTAGGCCGAAGCCTTTTGGCACTAACATTGTAAACATATGCATCATCAAGATTTAAAATAAATAACCCATTCACAATGGGAGCATGAGCCATAAACATATCATTCTTAGAGATTACACAACCATTGTTCATACTCGCAAATGAATATCCATCCCTCATCAAACATGAAGGTGATAAAATGTTTTGACCCATACTTGGAATGTAATAACAATTATTCAACTCCATAATAAATCCTGACGGAAGGTGAAGTTGCATAACGCCGACGAACAATGCAGCAACCCTTGCTTTATTTCCGACGCGAAAATCCACTTCGCCTTTCTGCACTTATCTAGTCCTTATTATCCCATGTATCGAATTGCAAATATGGGCAACCGATCTGGTATCAAATACCCAACAGTTAACATAAGAATCAGCGAGAAGAATGTCCACAACATTTATAACAAGCGTACCTGAGTGGGAAGTACTCTTACTTCCACTCTTCTTCAAAGAAGCCTAGTACTTGCTGCAGTTTCTCTTCCAGTGGCCATGTTCATGACAAAAGAAGCACTCAGTGTCTTCTATAGGTCCAGCCTTTTGCTTGGGTGCAGGCTTAGGGATCGTATCCTTAGCCTTGCCCTTATTATTCCAAGAAGTACCCCTTTTTTTGAATCTAGGCTTGTTCTGCACAGCCATCACATGGTTATGCCCTGCACACTTCTTCATGTCACTTTCTGCTATTTTTAGCATCCCACATAACTCATTAAGTCCCTTCTCCACCCCATGCATATGGTAGTTTGAAATAAACTTCCCATAGCTAGATGGAAGAGACGCCAAAATGAAGTCAGTAGCCAACTCTTGGCCTAGTGGAAAACCAAGCTTTTCCAAAGTCTGACTATAACCAACCATTTTGATCACATGGGGGCCTACACCTGCTCCCTCTGCCAGCTTGCATTCAACAAAGGACTTGGCGACATTGTACCTCTCAGTCCTTGCCTGAGTCTAGAACATGTCCCTAAGCACGACGATCATATTGTATGCTTTCTGATCCTCAAACTTCTTTTGGAGTTCAGGTTCCATGCATGCAAGCATAAGATAGCTAACCTCGAGAGAATCATCACATGCTCTCTTGTATGCATTCTTAAGGGCATCATATGCATTATTAGCAGGTTCATGGGGGATTGGGGTATCCATAACCGTTTCCTTTTTATCAGACCTGAGAAAAATTCTCAGGTTATGGACCCAGTCCGAATAGTTTGTTCCATTTAGTTTATCTTTGTCAAGAATCAAACGCAAATAAAAAGGTGATAAAGTGTTTGGTGCCATTGATCTACAACAGAAAATATGCAAAATACTAAGCCATGTAACCATGAAAGATTAAAACATATTAAACAATTTAATAGCATATACTCCCACTTAAATCAATATCCCTCTATTGATACTAAGTGATTCAAGATCCACAATTAACAAGTCGACTAGTGAGCTTTAGCATCACTTCTAAAAGACAAGGTAAATCAGTAAGAAACACTTGCTAATCATATCACATATGACTCTTGTTGTTGGGTGACATCTCTATGTCAAAACTAGGCGCCCAACCTTTATGCCCCAAGGTCCTTAACTGTTAAGATGACCTTGTCAAGCTCACCAACCCTTATGTGTGTAGGTATCCGATACAAACCCATCCAGCCAAGGAAAACCGCGGAACCCTAATTTCATAGGCCCACCAACGATTATACAGGGAATAGGATGGTGCAAGGTTTGGTTGGGAGGGCATGGTTTAGCTTAAACTTTGTGAGGGATCGTTCTACTACTATCATCTAAGAATGCATAGAGTAAAACACATAAGAATAGCATTCACATAGTTGTGACACAGTATGCCCCATTTACTCATGGTGATCTCCATCGCCATAGAACCTGTCCACCATGATGATCTCCATCTTCATGTTCCATGTGAGCCATCCTCCAAGTGATGAGTTCTCCAAGAACTAATACAAGCTATTACTCCTAACAGCTAGTAATCAAAATTACATAGTATATTGGGATCATCACAAGTTGGCACGCAGGCCATTACAATAATTGACAACACATATGGGTCCAGCCGTGTTGCCCTACTCATGACACGTAGGTCATGAAATTTTTCATACATGCATCACATACATATATGGGCCATACTGATCACATACATCTTGCAAAAACAAGTTATGCATAGAATCGCATTCTACCGGATCATGTGAACTCGCAGCACCTAGTTACCTTAATGAGATACAAAAGGAGCTACAATTAAGGGGGGTCTAGGGGGTCTCCCCCTATGGGGTTCGAAGGGGCAGCGCCCCTCGCGGTATCAAAACTTTGAAAAATGAGATATCGAATCTACACAATTTTCTTTAAGGATTTTGATCTGCAAATCAAATTTACCATAAACCAACTATTGTTCCAATTCAATCAAACTCCTTTGATCACGGTACATCTATTTTAGATCTAGGTTCCGATTTGATCAATCATATTGATGTTCGCGTGATTCAACAGGATTTATGTGTCACTGTCTACCCCGATGGCGGAAACCGAGCCGTAGGGGTAAGTTGTTCGACAACCTCAGAATCACGATCATGGAAAGCAAGATCATAGATCAATCCTGAACCACTGCAATACAGACGATCACATCAGTCATATCAATCTGCATATCACCATATGCAAACATCCCAAACCTATAACTGAACAACATCGGCTTTGATACCACTGAAGGGATATGGGTAGGCTACGTGATTACCACTAGACGCGCTATTGCAGAACTTGATGAAGCGTGTCAAGGCAGTGTAGATTTTCTATGTCTCCTCCTCTTCCTCGTCCCACGAGCAGCTCCCCTTGCGCGGCTCGTACAAGTGCCACAGATGCAGCACCTCCGAGGTATCCACACGTACAGGGTGGAAGCGTCAGACGCCGGACTGCTAGGTCCATGCGTGCAACACAGGTGTAACACCCTCAGAATCGGCCCTATGCAAGTTTCAGCGCTTCCCGCCAAACCCGCATATAAACGATTCAAAGGTGCCCACCAGGCACTTGCGTGCGGGTGGAAAACGAAGTAATATCATTACACAATAGTCCTCGATGGAACCCACAAAACAAATATATACAACAATGACTCAAAGAGCCAAGAATACAGATATACAACACAAAGATCCAAATCACCTTGCAAACAATACAGCGTCCGGCTACGGACAAGATGCAAATGGGGCTAAGAGCCCTGAAGAATAACCAATGGCGTCCATAACCCTGCCCAGGCCAAGCCGGAAGGGTAACCCTGCTAACGGCGTCGATCTCAAAACCTGCTTAAACAAAAGGGTGCCCAAAGGGCAAAGGAAAAGAGAGAGCGGTCAAGATCTTGAGGCCGACACGCGAGACTAGAATTCGGCGGTCCTTGTCTACATAGGTATGGTGGACTGAAGCGGCAGCGCAGCATGCACTAAACAACCTATAGAGACTCGATACAAATAGCGGCTATCAGAGAGGGGTAAGAAAGACCTATTCGGAACCAACCTGATTCTACCACCAAACATACCCATCCTGGTATTTCCCCCTCGAGACCAACGAGGAAGTCAACCGAGGAACTCACATAGTTGGCAGTTTTATTTATTCAGTTATCGTTGCAGCAATTACTAGTCAGGTATAGATAGTCATCCTGATATAATAAGCAGTGGGCACTTTTAGTTAACCATTCCATTGTTGTTGCAACACTTACTAGTGAGATGCAATTGGCATGAGATATCCCAAACCCAGCAGTTGTTGGTACTTTTATTTAGCCATTCTGTTATAGTGGAGCTAATTACTAGTCAAATCGGATACAAGTCAAATTATAACAGTAACTTTAGTTATAGTTGTCTATGATCGAGAACTGTGCTCCAAGTCGTCCATAACCGCGGACACGGCTTTTCAAAAAGATTTAACCCTACAGGGGTGCACCAAAGTATCCACACGCACTTCGACCCTTTTTGCCAGATCAGTTAACATACACCCATCGGTATGTCGGCGGGGCCTAAGTCATGACGTTTCCCAGACCCAAAGCAAGTACATGGGGGCCACCCCACTAAGCTACCCGCAACGAAGTCGGCCGGTCTCCGAGACGGACTCAGGGTTTGCGTCAATGGCTGTAAACGACTAGGAACCCGAAAGTGTGACTGGGCTTGTCGATACCGCGAAAACACTCCGCAATCCTAAACAAGATACAGTGCTCACGACAATCTTAAATAAAGCGATAAAGCATGGCATAAGTACAGGATAGTAATAAAGCCCCAAACTACTTGTGGCCCCGGTACAATACTTTGAAATCAGGTACTAATCGATGGGGTGCCCACACCCCACTGTGGTTAGCGCTCGATCTCTAACAGTGTCAAGAACTGGGTCCCACAGACACCAAAGGAGCGGTTAAAACCAAATATTGTCTATTACCCACCGGTGCCTCTGCATTTACCTACTTTTAATTTTAGTTATTAAACAATAATTAAAGTCTTGATCATCTCCAACATTAAACATACGACAACCTTCCAACAGCTGTGGTACTGGACGACACGCAACAGCACTTGAGCAAGCGACTTCGACGCGCAAGTCCAACTATCTACCAAACAACAGGTAATAGGATGTGTCCAAGGCAATATAAGGCTGCAAGGGATATCACGGGCACGAAAACTAGAGCATCGCAACACAGATAGCAATAGATCAACAGGAGGGAATAAATACTATAAAAGTAAGATAGGTAGAAAAGGGGGAGATGCTCGCCTGAAAACATTGCCGAAGGTTCATCCGAAGATCGGGTCGACACTCGCATCAACTCATCAGCCTAATCCGTGAAGAAGCAAAGCACTAGCAGAAACACCGGATGCAATATTTAATACTACGGCAAAAGATCCGGCATGCTTATGATATGAATGCGAGATGAACATTTTAATATGCGATAGTCGATAATGTCATATTATAAAAATAATGGGGGTCTCGGATAGGGAATCACATTAGGGTTTGGAGATCTTGGGCTCCGAGGGGTTCAGGGTCGGGTCTCAGGGTCCGGATCTGGGGTTCGGTCTCGGCGGGATCGTTCTCGGATAACAGGGTAGATCTTGGCGTTCCGCGAAGAAGGGCTTGGTTCGGCGTCGGGGCGCATCGGATTCGTCCTGGTCGGTGTCGATCTTGTCGTTGCGAAGATCTTGTCGGGTCCGCGCCATCGAGTCGGTCTTGGCATTCGGGTGAAGAACTTGGCGTCCTCGAGGAAGTACTTGGCGTATCCGTGTTGACGACCTGGGCGTCCGGGTTCTCGGGCATCAGATCCGGGAAGAAGTACTTGTCACATCTGTGGCCTTCGGGTCGAAGAATTTGGCATGCCCGGGTTCGGTCTTCGGGTCCGTGTCGATGCGCTCTGCGTCCCGTGTTGGAGATCATGGTATTCCGGCTTCGGTTGTCGATGATGTACTTGGTTTGGCATCGATGCGTCTTCGGGTCCGGGACCAGGGTCCTTTGAGCCTGCGAACAAGTACTCGAAGTTCTGTGACGAAGATCTTGGGAGGGGCATCGCTGTGTCCGGTTCCTGTGTCGACGAACGTGTTGTCCGTGAAGATCTTGGCATTCCGCGAGGGACAGCTTCGAGTTCGGGGTCTTGAGGGATGACTTCGTATAGGGTGAAACTAGCATCATACAGAACATGGCTCCTTGTCTCGGCCTCGGATATCACCCTCTCCTCAACATCACCACCACCGGCACACATCTGGGTACACTAGCATCAACACAGGAAAAGAACGCAGCAACACTCAGACAGAGGCCACGATAGGAGGACGACGTCACGCGCGGGGTAGTGCATGGCGACGAGGAAGGCGGGCCCGCTGCAGGGGCGGTCTGCAGAGGGGCGACTCGGCGGAGCAGAACCTACGCCCGAGGAGGCAGGGACCAGGGGTTCTTGGCGGCTGCCATGGTCGCGGGGCTTGCTGCGGAGGAGGCGCTCGGCTCCGGGGCGACGGCCGGTGGCGATGGCCGGAGATGCAGGCCACAGCAGCGTCGGTTGGAGACGGGGAGCTTGTAGAGAGCGGCGGCGGGGAGCTTGCAGAGGGTGGCGGCGGCCGGCGAGGTTGGGGACGAGCGCGGCCGGAGGCGACAGAGGCCACATCGGCTCCGACAGGTGCACGAGGCAGAGGAGCATCGGCTGAAGGCGACGCGGTCTTGCTCGGGGAGGCGGCCAGGAGCGACGGTGGAGGCGGCCTCCGGTGAGCTGGGACGGGGCGGGCACGAGGATGGCGGCTGGAGCCATGCTCTGCTCGGGGAGGCGCTCGGTGGAGCTGGGTCGGCGCAGGGGGTCGGCCATCGGCAGGAGCGTAGTATGAACCCAGAGGAAGGTGACGCGCGGCTAGAGAGGCGGCGGGGAGAGGCGACGTCGAGCGGCAGAGAGAGCGAGAGGGAGGGTGGCGCCAGGGTTCGGTGCAGAGAGGCCAGAGGCGGCGGTGCTCCAGAACGGAGGAGGAGCGAGGGGATCGAGAGGGCTAGGGCGATGCGTCGAGGGTTGTCGGTAGCGGGACGGGGTGGGGCACAAGTGGGGTCAGGTGTGTGCATGGTGGCGTGTGTGTGTGGTGTGTGTGTCCAGTGGGGTGGAGGCGTGGGTCCGGGTGGAACCGGTCAAGCGGGCAGGTGGGGGGCTGGGTGAAAGGGTGGAGGGGGTTGGGGTGAGGTGGCAGGTTAGGAGTGGATGGAATTGGGGAAGTGGTGAGGTGGCGGGTGGTGATTGGTCGGGGTGATGTGGCTGGGGATGGGTAGATTAGGATTGGGTAGTTTTAGGAATTTTGGAGGTGGCCGGTCAGGCTTTCGGGCCTGGCGGGCTGCCTCCTAAAAATAAAAGAAATATTTTATTATTTGAAACGGGGCTTTTGCAAACCGTTGGTAGACGAAACAAAATATTCCGGAGACCCGGGTTTTGATTTGAAATAAAGACGGGGCGTTTAGAAAACAAAAACAGATATTTCGAAAATAGTTTTTAAACAAACCATGCAAGATGATGACGATGCTCAAATTCAAGGTGGCATGATGACATGAGCATGCAGTCATGATGATGCAATGCACAAAAACAACGCGATTTTCTAGTAGTGGTTTTAGCCGGGGTGCTACAACAGGCGTGAGGAGTGGCGGCTGGGTGGAATGGTCTAACCCTGGTCAGCACGCCCCACCCTCTCTTATATAGGCATCCCTAGTGGGCCTCTACATTAGCAGCCCATTAGTAGCCTAAGCCTGGTCTAATTCGGATCCAATCCTCATTAGGATTCCAGCCCCTTAAGTGTGTGACCCTATAGGTTCATATACGTATAGATATGACACGAACACACTTATTTTGTCAATAGTTAGTAGCATCCTCTATCAAGACGTGCCAACTCCTAAACGCATACAAAGATCATATCGAACGAACTATCACAAGGTTTAGTGCATGTATTTTCCTTTGCCTCACGATATTTGGTCTAGCTCCAAGCTGACCTTCCTTTTTCGATACTGTGATTCGGGATCCCTTTACTAGGTTAACTCTTAACCTTATGTAGCAAGGCCATGCATTTCTAGACCCGATCACTCGAGGGTCCCAGAGATATCTCTCTCAAGTAGAGAGGGGAAAATCCCATCTTGATTGAGCATGCCTTGCAGCATGCTTCAGGACAAACCCGAAAGCTACCTTTATAACTACCTAGTTACGGAGTAGCGTCTGATAACCCCAAAGTAGGTCGATCCACATATCAAGTACATGCGACAATCTCAGGTCTAAGGACAAAATGTACACGATGTCTAGAGAGAGCTACAAGTCTAATTGTCAGTCTCAAGTTGGGTCAGTCCAACCCTATGTTCATAACATGTGTCCACATCATTGGTTTGACATCTCCATGTCTATGACTTGCGAAATATAGTCATCAACCAATCGATGTGCTAGTCTAATATTCACGTGTGTCCTCACATGAACTCTGACTAGGGACAACTATTAAATAACCATATAAGTAAAGAGTTTCACAAAAAATTCACATAATTGCCAATCAATACAATTTTCCTGATATGGATATTCAACAGACATTACAATAACTCATGGATACATAAGAAATATAATCATCTCTATGATTGCCTCTAGGGCATATTTCCTTCAAATACCACCATCAGAAATAAGACAAGGATAATCCATCCTAAATCATGGGTATAACATGTTTTAGCCAAAGGCTATTTGAGTTATGATTGCTAAAAATAATGGTTCAAACCTAGAACAGAGCCAAACCCTAATTAGGGTAGTAATATATTCCAGGGAAGGATTGAGAGAAAGATAAAAGAGGATAAGAAGTCACCCATGGTCCTCGATAGTTTTAGATGAGGAAGCACAGGAAGAAGCGCCGACAGTAGCCGCGACAACTCGGCACGGTGGGCGTCTGCACCGCGTCGAGCCGCGCCAATGGCCACAACAGCATGTGAATGGTGGCGTGGGTGTACACCTCACCGCCAGACTACCATGGCGGCATCAAGAGGTCCCTAGAGCACCGCACTACAAGGGGTCAAAACCCTAGCCACCAGAAGGGGGTTGACGCAGCCAGGCGAGGGCTCGCGCGATGAATCCATATGGACTAGTCGATGAGAGAGAAGAGAGAGAGAGAGAGAGAGAGAGAGAGAGAGAGACGTATCTGGGTTAACCGACCTAGGGGAGTGTGGTGTGGGTTTCCCAACCCCACTAAATTGTCCCACGGATCAGACCCAAATTAACTAAAAAGAGAATTAAATAATCATAAAAAGAAAAAGTTATCAATATACCTTGAATGTAAATTAAATCTATAAATATATATTAAAATCTTAAAATACAAATAGTATATCTAAAAGTTCATAAAAAACTAAGTTATCCAATAAAAATACTAAATTGTACTTTAGCATAATAAAAAATAATTTATTTAATTTAAGATAGTAATCCCTTTATGCACTTTAATAAATAAATATAAGACAGAAAAATAAGTACAAAAATTACTTTTTTGTATAGAACAAGGCTATAAATTTGTAAAAATACTAGTTATAAACTCCAAGTCAATTATGAATTTTTGAACATATAAGACCTATAATTTACTCTATAATCCTTTTCTACCATTAAATTAATGATAATTTTTTTACAAAGCAACACAAAACCCTAATAAAGTTAACTAACTACTCAAGACTTATCAAAAATACAAAATGTATTTTTCCTTAAGCACTTATAAGATTCAAATAAAATTCTTTTAACCCTATCTTAAACTTCAGAATCATTTGTTAAACATAAATAGCATTATCCCTTTAATAATTACAAAGGAAGTAATTTTACCATCTAAAAATTACTTTTACCTTAACAACTTAGGTAAAACATGCAAAGAAGGTTAACTTATCCATTCTATTTAAATAGAACCATAATAATACTTACTATATTCAACAAGGTCACCTTTAAACATTTAAAATACAAATCAAACTATGTTATATCTTATAAACTATAAACTCAAGCCACATACCTTTGAATCTTTAGCAATATCGACTTAACAACTAAGTTATCAAACTTTCTTATATACTAGTTCCAGCATGCACAAATAATGAAAGTATCCATTTAAAAGATAAAGGCTATCATCCATTTCTATTAGCCTAACCAATCTTGTAACCTTAATTAATCTTAGGGGAACTCTAGACCCTAAGCACAACATAAACATTATGTATGAAGTTTATTCATGATTTCTAGTTAATTTGGTCTAAAGTACCATAGACATAACCTAATATTATTTATATTTGTAAGGTTAACTTTGGTCTAAATGATCATAAACATCATATCTGAAGTTTGTTTATATTTTATAGTTAACTTTGGTATGAAAAATCATAAACATCATGTTTGAATTAATTCATGTTTTTATAGTTAACTGTGGTCTAGTATTCAAACCATTGGAAGTATCAGAACACAACATTTATTATACTCTATCAAAAAACATAGTTCCAATCCTAACAACCTTCAAGATTAATGAACCTAGCATAACGAACATTTTCTTCAAAGGTTATCCTTTTTTCCACTTCAAACAACAATATTATAATTATACTTTCAACTCTTAACAACCTAAACCATGGACTTCCATTATAGTTACGTAAGGCTAACTAATGTTAATCATAGGTTACTATCACACCCTACATTTATATCTTATCCATAAATATGAAGCTTCTTGTAAACCTATTTAATGAGTAAGTACATTCCCACACTAATCCTATCTTATAAAACCACCTAAGTGGAACTCACTTAAACTAAGGGGAATTCACTTCAAGGATTTTCTAAGATGCATAGCATTACTTATGCATACTATCATATTTCTTCTTTAAACATTAGTCCTTACCGGACCAATGATGGTGATTTCAGATATTGGATCTTATATCTCTCGAAGACCATGATTGCATAATATTGTAACCACAAAGGAAGGTTCACACTTTCTCATGTCCTTTGGTTATTTTTTATCAAGTATTTTCCAATTCAATGTTGTCATCACCTGCATTTTGAAAATATCAGAAAACTAGAAGGTGTCGCAACGGCTCCAAAACTCTTCACGAATGATGAAGTGGCTGGCTCGCGTCATGTATGGTCCTTCGCCATCTTGTGTCGGATCTTGACTTGTCTCACCGTTCCTTTCCATGATTCACCAACGCAAGTATGGTATATGGAAGTGATATATATGTAGGGGGTAGCCCGTTACATCACCTTTGGAAATGGAAGTAGCTACACTTGGAATACCAACGACGAGCAAAGCGAATGTGAAAAGCAAACTCAAACTAAAACCAAATAAAACTCTCAAAAGGCCTATGGTGGTAGGTTAGAAAGGTGCAAACCAAACAAAAAGAATCAAAGGAAAAGGATGTTGTCCAAAGCGGATAATAACCAAAAATCCAAAGAAAAAAGTACGATGTGAGGAGCGAATTAACCTTATCATGAAGAATCTTGGCTCAAGCACTAGTCCTTGGTCCACTTGGATGACTTGGAGGTGAAGATGTAGGAGCGTCCGTAGGAGGGGCTGCATCACCATGTAACCTTGTCGACCCGCTCTTACAATAACACGCATTTTGTGTCATGATCAGGAGAAGCCCAAGAAGAGACAATTTGGGAAATACTTTGATATGTTGGAAACGTATCTATAATTTTTGAAGCTCCATGCTTGTTTAGTATCTACTTTGCTTTACTTGTCCACACTTTGAGGTGATTTTTACATGTTTTCTGGTACTAACCTTCTAACAAGTTGCAACAGTGTTAGATGCATGTTTTCTGCAGTTTTTGGTTTCAGAAAAGTTAGTAAAGAAATATTCTCGGAATTGGACGAGACAAAGGTCAAAGTCAATTACTTTCCGTGGGGAACAAGAAGTCCAGAGGAGAGCCGGAGAGGCGAGCTATACCCCCTCCCCCCCCCACACAGGAGCGGCCATAGGTGGGCCCGCGCCTGGCTAGGGTTTGGTGCCCCTGGCCGGCCCCTCTGTCTCCCCCTTCGCCTATAAAAAGCCTCTGATGTAGAAACCATGGGGACCTGATCAGAAATCCACGAAACCATCTGTAGCCGCCGCCACCATCGTCCCTAGATCAGGGGGATCTGAAGTTCTTCCCGGCACCCTGCTGGACGGAGATTATCCCGGAGGCCTTCTCTCCGGTATGATGCGTGAGTAGTTCCACCATGGACTATGGGTCCATGTAGTAGCTAGATGGTTGTATATCCTCCTTTGTACTTTCATGTATAGATCTTGTGAGGTCCGTTCATGATCAAAATCTAATCTATTTGTAATCATGCATGTTGTGTTTGCGGGGATCCGATGGATATTGAGATTATTATGTTGGTTTGATTAATGGTTTTGTCTTTATGATTCTATCATGTCTGTGTTGTTTGTGATCTTGCATGCTCTCTGTTGTTAGTAGCTATATTGGCCAAGTAGTTGCTAGTGACTCCAAGAGGGGGTATTTATGCTCGATAGTGGGTTCATGCCTCTAGTTTCCAAGGGAAGTGACAATAATCTCTTCGGTTGTATATGTGTTGTTGCTACTTGGGAGAAAACAACGGTCTCTTGTTCATGGAACATGTGGACTGTTTACCTTACAAACTTTGCTTAAAGCAGTTGTCTGTTGCTTGCAACTTAATACTGGAGGGGGTTCGGATGATAACCTAAAGGTGGACTTCTAGTCATAGATGCAGTTGGATGGCGGTCTATGTATCTTATTGTATTGCCCAATCAACCTCATAGGATCTTTCTGACTAGTAATTGCATTGTTATGCCTTGCTCAGTTCTTGTAAATTCCCCTGCTGTAATTTGTTTACCCTTCATGCCATGTTGTTTATCTAAGGAGAGAACCTCTAGTGAACTATGGACCCCGGTCCAATCTTTACCATTGATACATCTTCCACTATTACTTGTTTACTTGTTGCAAACCTTTACCTTCCATACAATACGGTTAATCCTTTGTTACAGCAATCTTGTGAGCTTGACAACCTCACTGTTCGTTGGGGCAAAGTCTGGAGTTTGTGTTGTGCAGGTCTCCGCGTTGCTTGCAACACCTATTTGACGTTTCCTTCCTCATTCTGGTTCGACAACCTTGGTCTCAACAGAGGGAAAACTGGTCGCTTGCTGCTTCACACCTTTCTCTTGGGGTTCCCAACAGATTATGCATAGACAGTCGTCAAGCTTTTCTGGCACCGTTGCCGGGAGGCCAAGGACGTCTTCACAAGGGGAGTCCTTCACTTCCTTTCTCTTTACTTTGTTTTTAGTTTGCTTTGTTCCTTTTGCTTGGTTTTGTTTTCCTCTTTCCAACAAACCCAAAAAAATAGTCTAGTTTGTATTGCTTGCCTTATTCAAAAACACAAAAAAATTAGTCCCTGCTCTAGCTGCTGCTGCTGTTTTTGGCTTGCCCACCTTTGCAAAAATGAACTTTGCTAAGAACACCAAGTTGTGTGACTTCACTTGCACCAACAACAATGATTTCCTTAGCACTCCTATTGCTCCACCTTCTCCTGATGCTAGCTTTTATGAAATTAAGCCTGCTTTGTTGAATCTTGTGATGAGAGAGCAATTTTCTGGTGCTGGTTCTGATGATCTTGCTGCCCATATTAATATCTTTGTTGAACTTTGTGAGATACAAAAGTATAAGGATGTAGATGGAGATATTATTAAGCTCAAGATTTTTCCTTTCTCGTTGAGGGGAAAAGCTAAAGAATGGTTGCTTTATTTGCCTAAAAATAGTATTGATTCTTGGACTAAGTGCAAAGATGCTTTTATTGGAAAGTACTATCCTCCTGCTAAAATTATATCTATGAGAAGTGACATTATGAAATTTAAATAACTTGATAGTGAACATGTTTCTCCATCTTGGGAAAGAATGAAATCTTTGGTTAAGAATTGCCCTACTCATGGACTCACTGCTTGGATGATTATCCATACTTTTTATGCAGGTTTGAACTTCTCCTCAAGAAACCTGTTGGATTCAGCTGCTGGAGGTACTTTTATGGGGCTCACTTTGGGTGTTGCAATAAGGCTCCTTGATAATATGATGGTTAACTACTCTGAATGGCATGTTGAGAGAGCTCCACATGGTAAGAAGGTAAATTCTGTTGAGGAAACTTCCTCTTTGAGTGAAAAGATTGATGTTATTATGGCTATGCTTGTTAATGGGAAAGCTCCTCTAGATCCTAATATTGTTCCCATAACCTCTTTGGTTGCTCAAGAAGAGCAATTTGATGTGAACTTCATTGGAAACAACAATTTCAACAACAATGCCTATAGGAATAATTTTGGTAGCAACAACAATTATAGGCCTTATCCTCCTAATAATGGCAATTCCTATGGAAGCTCTTACAATAATGCTAGAAGTGCCCCCTCTGAACTTGAAGTCATGCTCAAGGATTTTATTAGTAAACAAACCTGTTTCAATAAGACTATAGAGGAAAATCTTTTAGATGTTGATAAAAATATATCCTCTTTGTTTGAAGCTCAGTCTTCCTTGATTAATAAAATGGATGCTAAACCTGAAGCTATGGAAAACACCTTTGCTACTGCTCATGCCATACAAGTTATTATTGATGAAAATGTTAGGCTATTATCTCAACTTCATGCTAAGTGGGAAAGGGAAGCTGAAATTGATAGAAACAATAGTGTGTGCACTCTCACCACTAAACCACAAGTAGTCCCTATTCCTACTCCTACTATGCCTAAGCCTATTGAGCCTACTACTAGTGATGCCAAGTTTGATTTTGATATTGATGGTTGCAATATTTCTGAAGTGATTATATTGTTGCAAAAGCTTTCTAGAAGTCCTGATGCTAGTGATATGCATGTTGCCTTTACCAAACAAATTATAGATGCTCTTGTTAAGATTAAGGAAGAGAAGCTAAAGCACAAAGCTTCTATTCCTAGGAAAGTAGAAGATAGTTGGGAAGCCATTATTAATATGCAAGTGAATGAATTTGATCTCAAAGCTTCATGTGATCTTGGTTCTAGTGTCTCTATTATGCCTAGAAAGATTTTTGAAATGCTTGATTTGCCACCTTTAGAAGATTGTTATTTGGATGTCCCACTCAATAATAATGCTAAGAAGAAACTCATGGGGAGTATTAATGATGTTCTCATCATGGTTAATAATGCTTATATCCCTGTGGATTTCTATGTTTTGGATGTTGAATACAATGCTTCTTGTCCTATTACTTTGGGAAGACCTTTTCTTAGAACAATTGGTGCCATCATTGATATGAAAGAAGGCAACATTAAATATCATTTTCCATTCAAGAAAGGTATTGAACACTTCCCTATGAGGAGAGAGAATTTGCTTTTTTCTCCTCCTTTGAAAGAAAGGTTTGATGTTAATGCTTCCTCATTTGAAAATACTTGATTCTTCTTGCTTCTTGTGCCTAACTTAAAGGCGTTAAAGAAAAGTAATTCTTGGGAGATAACCCAAGATTTTCCTTGAGCCTTGGAAGTTATTACTTCAGTAATGACCTCTCCTTATCCTTTTTGTTTGCTTCTTGTGCTAAGAATGACCTCTAATCAGAGGGAAGTAAGATTTGGGGAGTTGCTGTCCCGAAACAGATTTCTGTCCTCCACCAAAAAAATTCGTGAGGAGGATCTGTAACTCGGATTGAGCTCAAAATTTATGAATAAATCCCCCATTATGTTAGATAACGTTTTCTAGTTCAACACTTTTTTATTTGAGCAACAGAAGATGTTCGAAAAAATTGGTTTCTACCTTCTGGCCTGTTTTGACAGATTTCTGCCATTATTTGCATTTTCTTCTTATTGATTCTTTTTGAGTTCTCTTCAGGTAAATTGAGCTTTTTGAATGAGTTACTACAATATCTTGTGTTTTTAGAGAAAATCCTTGCTGTTCCAAAGCTTTGCCAGTGGTCTAATATCTTTTGAATACACTAATGTTGCTAATGAAGATTGTGTGAAGTTTTGTATGAAGGAAAAATTTCAGTTGTAGAGAAAGAATGATGCAATGAGATGAATAATGGAAAAAAGCTCAAGCTTGGGGATGCCACCATGGTTTCACCCCAAGAAATATCTAAGAGGTACAAGCGTCAAAGCATGGGGATGCCCAAGGCATCCCCTTCTTCATCAATAAAAAGCTCAGGTATGTCTAGACACTTCGTTTTTATTGTTTCATGCACAATTGTGTTGTTCTTGGATCGTCTTAGTTTTCATTTCCTTTGCTTAGTTTGTTTAGTTTTCTTGAGTATTTTGGACCCCGTTCTTGCTGTGATGTTTTGCAAATAAGTTTGCTTGGTGTTGGAAAGGAGTAGTAAGTTCTTGCTTGAAGTGCAAGAGGAGCTTGCATTGATTGTCACTTAGTCTTTAGCATGACATGTTAGGTGTTGTTTTAGCATTATGCTTAGTGATTATTAATGTCATGTCTTGTTCCAAACAATTGGGATTGCTTAGTGTGCCTTGAAGAAATTATGCGTTGTTTTAGCATGCAAAAGCATAGTATTGTGGTATTCTCCTTTGATGTTTTGCTTGGGTTGACTTGGCACATGCTTACACCATGTTATGACTTTCACAAGTCACCATTATCCTCTATGATCATTTAGTCCTTGACTTGTAGTACCACTCTTTGCTTTGATTAATATGCTTTGTTGCACTGCATGATTTTGGCCATTATTGCTCTCTTAGTTGGTTGCTCCTAGTCTTTTGCTAGCCTCCACTTGTATGAGTAAGTTCTACTCATGCCTCCAACTCCCAAGAAACCAAGTTCTACTCCTATGCATGGTGTGTTACACCATTCGAAGTATATTCTTGTTTTCAGCTATCTTCCAATTAAAAACTATTTTGTTATGTGAAAACTTAGTGATTAAAACCCTCACGAACTTGATGACACACTTTATTCTTTGACCCTAATAAACTTGAACCATTGTGACAACTTTGTTGTATATACTTGCACTTATATGTTGGAATTAGCAGAACCGTGCTCTCATGCGAAACGTTTTCAACATTGTACTTGTACTCTGTACTCAGTTGATATCATGTTCTTTTGTCTATGGATGTCACCGGTGTGAAACGAAGAGGGGACTTGTAAGTCCATGGAGTTAGTATATTGTGTTAGAGAAATGCCTGGGCCGCTAGCCTAAGCCATGCTTAATCATGGTGGAAACTTGCAGCATCACCATAATGAGCTATCTATGAAGCATCATCAATAAAAAGCTATGCTTATGGTAAATAAAAATATTGCTGAGATGCTCATTGTCGGCTTGCCTTGTCATTTTGGTTATGGGAAAGCTCCTGTACCATGTGCAAGGGGTACCCTGTTGACGGTTCTCAATGATATACAAGTACTTATAGTGACAAGAACTTACCTGGATCCAAAGTTGAGTATGCATGAGGTGTGGCCCTCGTATTCAAGGGACTTGAGATTGCCAACTTATACTTCATCAAGCATATACTCTAGCTTTGCCAGTTTAACCTTAACCACTTCAAGATGGTTATGATAGGGGCAATGAGGGCTGAAAGCTAACAAGTACCATAATTTTTGGAAGCTCTTTTTGAAACTTGTAATCCATGCTTCCTTTACAGAAAAAAGGTCTTTCTTCCACCACTATTGAGTCTCCACCTTCTACCTTTAGGCACCATTAAGAGAACATAGTTGTCATTCTGTGTGCAGTGTTCCAAAGCTTATTAATTGATGCATATTGTGTTATTACTTGTTCTTGTGCTACTTGTTTCTAGTCACCCTTGTGAACTTTGCAGGTGTCCTATGCATCTATTTGCTACTCTATGAGGGACAAGCTGATTGCCACTATGCTATGTTTTCTGTATGTGAAACAAACAAACATTTTTCAATGCATGTTATTCATGATCTTTGTTTGTAGCTTGTCATGTTGCATGCATAGTTACTATGTCCTATTGTTAGAACTCCATCTTTCATGCACATGTTTAGAGTTCTTTGATCCCAGCTTTCAATGCTTGCAAATGATTGGATCTTTATTGTGAGGGTGCATGTCACCTCAAAAATTATTATTTTATCACTTACCTACTCCAGGACGAGCAGGAGTTAAGCTTGGGGATGTTGATACGTTGGAAACGTATCTATAATTTTTGATGCTCCATGCTTATTTAGTATCTACATTCCTTTACTTGTCTACACTTTGAGGTGCTTTTTACATGTTTTCTGGTACTAACCTACTAACAAGTTGCAACAGTGCCAGATGCCTGTTTTCTGCTGTTTTTGGTTTCAGAAAAGTTAGTAAAGAAATATTCTCGGAATTGGACGGGACAAAGGACAAAGTCAATTACTTTCCGTGGGGAACAAGAAGTCCAGAGGAGAGCCGAGAAGGCATGCCAGAGGGGGCACCCCCCAGGCGCGTCCACAGGTGGGCCCACGCCTGGCTAGGGTTTGGTGCCCCTGTCCGGCCCCTCTGTCTCTCCCTTTGTCTATAAAAAGCCCCTGATGCAGAAAACCTGGGGACCCGATCAGAAATCCACGAAACCTGCCACCATCGTCCCTAGATCGGGGGGATCTGAAGTTCTTCTCGGCACCCTGCCGGAGGGGAGATCATCCCGGAGGCCTTCTCTCCGGTATGATGCGTGAGTAGTTCCACCTTGGACTATGGGTCCATGTAGTAGCTAGATGGTTGTATCTCGTCCTTTGTGCTTTCATGTATAGATCTTGTGAGCTCCGTTCATGATCAACATCTAATCTATTTGTAATCATGCATGTTGTGTTTGCGGGGATCCGATGGATATTGAGATTATTATGTAGGTTTGATTAATGTTTTTGTCTTTATGATTCTATCATGTCTGTGTTGTTTGTGATCTTGCATGCTCTCCATTGTTAGTAGCTATCTTGGCCAAGTAGTTAGTAGTGACTCTAAGAGGGGGTATTTATGCTCGATAGTGGGTTCATGCCTCTAGTTTCCAAGGGAAGTGACAATAATCTCTTCCTTTGTAGATGTTCTATTGCTACTAGGGAGAAAACAACGGTCTCTTGTTGATGGAACGTGTGGACTGTTTACCTTACAAATGTTGCTTAAAGCAGTTGTTTGTTGATTGCAACTTAATATTGGAGGGGGTTCGGATGGTAACCTGAAGGTGGACTTCTAGTCATAGATGCAGTTGGATGGCGGTCTATGTATCTCGTTGTATTGCCAATCAACCTCATAGGATCTTTATGACTAGTAATTGCATTGTTATGCCTTGCTCAGTTCCTGTCAATTACCCTGCTTTAATTTGTTTACCCTTCATGCCATGTTGTTTATCTAAGGAGAGCACCTCTCGTGAACTATGGACCCTGGTCCAATCTTTACCATTGATATATCTTCCACTGTTACTTGTTTACTTGTTGCAAACCATTACCTTCCACACAATACGTTTAATCCTTTGTTACAGCAAACCGGTGAGCTTGACAAACCTCACTGTTCGTTGGGGAAAAGTCTTGAGTTTGTGTTGTGCAGGTCTCCGTGTTGCTTGCAACACTTCTGTGACGTTTTCTTCCTCCTTCTGGTTCGATAACCTCTGTCTCAACTGAGGGAAAACTTGTTGCTTGCTGCTCCACACCTTGGTCTTGGGGTTCCCAACAGGCTCTGCGTTGACAGTCGTCATAGTTCCCCAAACCCATCCACGCACCATACTAACCTACCATTCACTACATCTATGGATACAAAGGGTTCGGTTCACCACGACCTACTAAGTCCAACCAGCCACCCATAACTCACTGGCACATGGTTGCACATGTAAGTTATCAAACAATGATACTAAACATTCCTATGAAGCCTGTGTAACACCCCAAGCCAAGTAAGAACTTGATATTTTACCACATACATTACACATAGAAAATAACTAAGACTTTTTAGGAAATTTCGGCAGCGTCTCCTCTATTTTTGGAACATCCCCTACAGGGAATAAGGTATATAGCACAAGACATGGACTTAACCAACTGACAAACTTCAATACCACAACTTTAAAAATGAACATCCTCACACAATACCGGTAATAGTGACCAACAAGTAAATAACCAACATAGTCTAATAATTATGACATGGTTTGACTCCAAACGATTGAAATCATAGATCCAAGAAAAAGTGATAAGTGTGAGGTTGTGGTGTGAAGCAAGTGATGTGTGTTACTCCCATACCTCCCCATGTATGATGTCTTGAAGGTTTACCTAAAAACATGGAAGGAACAAGGGTGAGTACAAAGACTCAACAAGTTCAAGAACAAGTAGTAAACTTTACATAAATCAAAACACCAAGACATCATTGATCCATTAGTACACAATATGATATACCAAAAAACTATATGCTCATCTCATCTCATTGCGAATACCGGTATTGCTCAAGTGGACGCCCATCGGCATCCACTCGCTCCAATTCGTGGAGGGTGCCTCCAAAGTGGGTCGCAACCCATCAAGTAAGGTTCGCCTTTTTGTAAGACCCCACCTTTTAAGGTAAAGACCCCTGTGATTGCAATGCTAGTCCCTGGATCGAATTTCTAGCATCCATAGTTTAAGATGAAGTACACAGATACAAAGGTCATTATTACATCGTCATTCCAGAGATAACATAGTCTTTTACAACTCATTAGCCCAAGGCTAATACATAGAGTTCATACATAAGTAAATAAATAAAAGTCTTCATCTTCATGTGCCACATGCAAACATGTTGAGTGTAGACTCACAACCCTAGTCTCCATCAGAGTAACCTGCAACATCATAAGTTACAGCCATAGAGGGTCAATACATTTGTAATTGTATTGGCAAGTGATACCATTTTAGTATAGAAACATTTAATAACTATATGAATTTGGTTAAGTGTAGTTCAGGATGCCTTTTCTCAAAATAAGGGTTTTCTTATTAGTTGAAAACACTAAGTTTTTGTCTGATAAAAGCACACAAGGAACCACCAATAGACATTTGTGAACCTTTACCCTTGTTCAACCTCAAGTTTTAACTTAGAGAAATTGGGATGAGGAGATTCTTGATCACTTCAATGTCTTTGATGCTCAAATTGTCCGTTGTCGGGGACGCGGCTAAGTACTTAGGTTTTACCCTCTCGAGAGTTGGTGCACTTTCCCCACAAGACTCGACATGCATCAAGACGAGACTTTTTAGAAGCATTCCCTTAGACAACCATGGACTCGTTCCATCCTATCAACCCTACCACCAACTATCCATCTGGCTAAGTTCTTGCAACCTAGTTAGTCAAGGAAGATCCCATATGCCATGTGGTTGCACTAGAAGCTTCTCAACACTAAATGTCTCAAATCCCTTTGTTCCTGGGTGGCCATCCACAAGTGTGATACACAAGGTAAACCATAGACATGGGCCTTGTGTAACCACTCAACACAAACCATTCTTTCCATTCCACCCAGGTGATTCAATCACATGTGGTTTTATTATTCAAAAACACATAGTCATAGATTTTACATAACAACATAGTATGAATACTCCATCCTTGTTTTATACTAGCTAGGCTAAGCATACTAGTACAACAAGTTTCTTATCTTAGGGAAAACTACTAAGACAACATATATAGGATTTCCCATGGCATAGCATATACTTAGAAAAATCTCCATGCAAATCCTACTCAAAATATCCCTAAAGCATATATAAAATAATAGGAAAAAAATATGAAGCATCACTTTCCTTGGTATCTAGGAGAATAGCAATAGTCCTCACAATCACAATCACCACAATCACCAAAATCTACACATAAAATCATAACCCCAATTTCACATTCAATAATCAAACAAAGAAAAACATATGAATGCATGCAAATTCAAAGGAATGAATTTATACACTAAACAAGTCAAACTAAACATTACTGAACACAAGTAAACTTTCTAAAGTCTAAATAAACTCAAATTTACTTCAAAACAGTTTTCAAAATAATTTTTATATGCAAAATAGGCCTACAAATTCTTCTGAAAATAAACCTAACTTTTCAGAATCCAATAACTGAATCAAGTCCATATATATGTAGGTCTTAATTTTATGAATCCAATGATATATTATTTGTAATTTTTGGATAAACAGATCAAAAGTTATGAATTTTACAAGTTAATTCATATAATAGATTCAAATCTGGATTTTAAAACAAAAACCCAGACACGCGGCGCCATCTGATTGAGCTGTATCGCTTCGCTCAGGATCACGCTTTCGCTCCATTAGATTAAGTCAGATCTAACACACCAGATCTAATCATACCTGTTTAGTAAGTGATCTAATCTACACCGCAGGATATAGATCTTGAAGGGAATATGCCCGAGAGGCAATAATAAAGTGGTTATTATCGTATTCCTTGTTTATGATTAATGTTTATTTTACATGCTATAATTGTATTAATACGGAAACGTTAATACATGTGTGTTTAATAAACAAAAAGGAAGTTCCTAGTTATGCCTCTCTCATAAACTAGCTCGTTGATTAACAAGATGATCATACGTTTCCTGATCATGAACATTGGATGTTGTTAATAATGAGGTCACAACATTAGTGTAATGATGTGATGAACAATCATCCGAAGTATAGCATTACGATCAAATTCATTGAGTTTATATTGCTATAACAACTTACGAAGTGATCCTAATCCTTAGACCATGAGATCATGTCAATCACTAACATCGGAAGAGTTTCTTGATAACATCAAACGTCACACCGTAACAGGGTGATTATAAAGATGGGTTCAGAACTACTACAGTGTTATGTTGAGGCCCATGGATCAAGAGTGGAATTTGTTCATCCCGATGACGAATAGATATGCTCTGGGCCCTCTCGGTGATATCACATTGATTATCTTGCAAGCAAGTGATTTGATCACTAGAATGTTATATCACGAGAACAAGAAAAGAGTACATGTCAGTAACGAGATCAAACTAGGTATGGAGATACCGATGATCGAATCTTGGACATGTAATATATCACGAAACAAAAGAATTAAGATACTAGCGTAAAAGGTTCTGACGATCACAAGAAAGTCATCGTTGAATGTGTGGGGGGTCAGTATGGGTCTCCAGATCCCGCTTCTGATTATTGATCTGAGAGGGGTCTCGATCATGTCCGCATTATTCGCGAACCGTAGGGTGACACACTTAAGAGACACCGACATCCATTTGGAGCAAAAGTTTCATACCGAAAAGAATAACAACCGCAGGAATTTATTTCACTAGATACCGAAACGGGTTTTCGGGTGAAATTGCAGAAAGTGTTTCTGCATGTGAAATGAAATACTAGCAAGGGGTTATATGTGAATTTTTGTCATTAAAGTAATTGACAAAATTCTGAATAAATAAAAGGAGTTTTATTTAATGAGAGTTTACATTAAATTTGGTGGAAATTTAATGGGAATTTGAGTGGAGGGAATTGAAAGGCATTTGAGTGAGTGGAGTGTCCACCCACATGAATGTGGAAGAGGTGGGGGCAGCCCCATGGCTGGGCGCATGGCCCCTTGGGTGCCCCCCTCTCCCTATAAAAGGAGCCCCCCTCCCTCTCTCTCACTCACACCTCCTTGTGAAGGATCTGTCTCCCCCTCTAGTATTTATTCCCCATGGTCTCGGACTAGAGAGATACATGTTCCCGGTGGCTATTCGGCAAGAAAGAGTTGTGCTTCCGCTGCATCGCTGGAGCGAGGAGGCGGAGGTTGCTCGGTGCCTCGAACGTGTGTGCGAGCACGGATGCGCTGCTCTTTTGCGGCGCTAGGACTTCCTCTCGATCTTGAGATCGGCAATAGATCGTCTACATCAACCACGAGTTTGGACTCGTTAAGCTTTGTCGGTCTTCAAGGGTATGTTCTCTACGGATATACATCCGCCTGTTGTTTGTATCTAGTAGATAGATCTTGGTACATAGTTGTTCCCATCGTAGGAAATTTTTTGTTTTCTATGCTGCGAACCCTACAGTGGTATCAGAGCCAGATCTATGCGTAGATACTTTGCACGGGTAGTACACATATGAGTATGTGGGCGATGATGATATTTTATTGCTTCTTAGTTGTACTTTGGATATTGGTGGCATAGTGGGATGAAGCGGCCCGGACAAACTTTACATGTCCTCGCACATGAGACCTGTTCCATGCTTGACATGCAACTAGTTTTGCATAAGTGGCTAGCGGGTGTCTGTCTCTCCTACTATAGTCAATATCTAATTTGCAACGAGTTGTCAACAATTTGGTTATCCTCGTTGTGGTTCATGTTCATAGGTAAGAACGGTTCTATCTTCGAAAGCCCTAAGCCACGTAAAACTTGCAATGGATAAATTAGAGGCGTCTAGATTAGATTGTTGCTGGGCTAGTGTTATGATATGGTGATGTTGTAAGTAGAAGTATGAGATGATAATCTTACAACACACATAGCGTGTAAGTTCCATATACCTTGGCCTTACACATAAAGGTATGATAGAGATCATACCACGATGCACATGATGGAGATCAAGTGCGGGAACCATATCATTTCACTTATTAACATGTGATGTTTATTGCATCTTATATTGCTTGTTTGGCATTTTATTAGCATAATAAGATGATCCCTCATTTAGATATCAAGATAAAATGTGTTCTTCCTTAAGTATGCACCAACAATGTATCGTCGCTTCAAGACATCACGTGATGATCGGGTGTACTTGAATCCACGAGCATATCTCGGTTGTAAGACAGTTACACACGCGAATACTAAGGTTCTTACTTGGCGAGCCTAGCATGTACAGACATGGCCTCGGAACACGGACCGAAAGGTTAAGCATGAATCATATGTTTTGATATGATGACCATATGGATGCTCGCCTTTGAAGCTACGCCGACTCACGTGATGATCGGACTTGGTGTAGTGGATTTGGTTCATGTAATCACCAAAAAGACATGAGGGATGTCTTTTTTTGAGTGGGAGTTCATTTCTAATTTGGATTAGTAGAACTCAATTTATCATAAATTAAATCAAAGTGAATTTGCATAATTTGTTGTAGTCATTGGCATTCGTTCACCACTTTATGCTTAGTTGTAATTGAGATAATAGAACTATAGAATTCTGGATATTTACTTTACGAACTGGTATCATATTGTGTTGAGTGTCAATCTAAAGTTTAAAGTCCTATTGCAAACTTTCAGCAAACTCTATTTACTCCGTGAAATTTAATAGTTGGTATTAAATCGAGAGTAACAATTCCTGTGTTAGTATCTTAAGTATCATGTTTGCCTCCATGATTCTTGATTGTTTTAATATCAAGTTTATCTAGGAGCTGAAAGAATTGTTTCAGAAACCATCATGTGTGGCAGATATAATGATATCTAAAACAATGTTTTGGTCGCAATATGATAGAGTATAATATATGTTCTCATATTGGATGAGAATGTATGAAGGTTGGAGATGCTAGACATCCTAATCATCCAAAAGGGTTTTGGAAAGTAATGTTATACTCACGATTCGCCTTTATAAGCTACAGTAGCTTGATCATGAAAGTCATCATGATAAAGATGAATAGAAGATGTATGTAAAGTGTTTACTACACTAAAAGATTACTAAAGAATGGATTTTGAAAGAATACCGATCATTTTGATGATGATGATCTACTTCAAAGTGCAAGTCCAAAGGTATTATTATTTGAATATACACGCTTTGGACTATGTGTCATGTATATGGCGCCACTTTTGATGTTGATAGATTCTTTTAAAAAGGAAAAGGAAATGCTGGAAGAGAATCTATAAAATATATTTGGCAGAAAAGAAAAGATTGGAAATATCCAATTTACGTATATAGATGACATACATGTTATGGTTGTATTCTTTGCTTGTTAAACAATGTGGTTCTTGGGTATTGGATACTGAATTTGTTGGTATGAAATTTCATACGGAACGACGCAATTCATGAACCAAAATGGCCTAAGTAACTAGCAAGAGAATATGTGATGATGTTCATCGAAAACAAACAAACCGTTGTTTGTATTTCTCGTTGACATCAAAGCTTGACTTCAAGATTTGTTTTAATAATTGTTATTTAAATCAGGTATTATGAGAACAAAGGTTGTTCAAATAATTACCGTGTTCCATATAAGATGGATGATTTACAAATCTAGTTGGAGAAATCACATCCATAAATCCTAATGCTAAAATGTCGCAAGACAAATGATTGGAAGATCACTTACGAAGTGACATCGCCATTTAAATTATATTTGAAAGAAAACAAGAAGAAACTCCATTTTCATGGATTTATGGAGTCTTTGATTTGATCAAGTGACGCTTGTGAGACTTTCCTCGGGATAATTAAAAACTTCGTTCAAAGGCCAAAGAAGAACGAACGACTAAAATATTGGAATTTATACATATCGATGTATGTAGTCCATTATGTGTAGTCGTAAGCGATGGGTTTCAACTTCATATGCTTTCTCCGGAAATTTGAGTGAATGTTCACTTAATGAGAAAGAAGTGTGAAATATTTGAAAATGTTCAAAGACTTTCAAGATGAAGTGAAAATCATTGTGACAAGAAAATAAATGGTTTATGATTTTATCATATGGGATTTATTTGAGTTACAAGTGTAACAAGAAAATAAATGAATTATGATTTTATCATAAAGGTATTTATTTGAGTTACAAGTTTAGCAAAAACACCTAGATTTGCATTTCCCGAAACACCATAGGAGTATGGAATGTTTGAGATTTGTAATGAAACCCTGTTTTACATGGTTGGATCAAAGGTGTTATTTATAAAACTGCCATTATATTTTAAAATATTAAAAGCTTTAGAGACTACCGCTTTTTCACTGAAAAGAGCTCCATCTAGATCCGTTGAAATGACACCATGGAAGTTATGGTTTGGGGTAAAACCCAAATTTTCATTTCTTAAATTTTGGTATGCTAAACATAAGAAAGATGTTTACAACCGAAGTCGGATGAGCATGTCTTTGTAGGTTATTTCGAATAACAATTGGTTATTCCTCCATAACACCAAGGACAAAAGGGTTTGTCGCTTGAAGCATGAAGTTTCTTGAAGAAGGAATTTTTCATAAATGTTAAGTGGGAGGACAATAGAACTTTGATAAGGTTAACGAACTTTAGCTAAATGTGCCGAGTTGCACAGCGCCGAAAATGGTTCTGGGGGCTGCCATAATGCTCATAGCTTATGTGCCTCAAAGGTTGTGGTCACGGAGATCTAAGTTCTTATTGAACCAAGTCGGTCGGATAAACAAATCAAATGCTGAGATTTGAGAGTAAATCATTATTGTTTGACAATGATGAACTGACTACATACAAAGAAGCGATGATGGGCCCTGACTCCGTCTAATGTCTTGAATCCATAAAATCCCTGATAGTTCCATACACGAGAAATCATGTTTTGAACTTGGAAGACCCTCCGGAAAGGTGTAAAAACCTATCGGTCGTATTTGGATCTATAAAGAAATAGACATGGATGTTTCACATCTATGAAATAGTTGACATGTCATAAAGTTTTTTATGACAATGTTCAAGGAGTTGACTATGACAAGATTTGATCTTTCATAGCGATATTTAGTCTGGACGGATTAAAGTAGCAACCACTACATATAATTTGGTATATGGTAGATAAATAAACAAAACAAAGTTCTTCTAATAGAATGGTTACCTAGGACGTGTACATGACACGGTCCAAAGGGTTTTGTTAATTCAAAGGATGCTAAAAAGGGCATGCAAACTTCAACGGTTGAAGTAAGCATCGCGGAGTTGGAATCTTCACCGTGATGAAAAGGAGTTTTCATCAGGAGACGATGAAGATGCTTGCATTTGCAAGAAATTAAGTGGGAGCGCTAAGACATATTTCTAATACATTATGTGAAGGACATCTTGTTGATTAGAAATGATGTATCTTTTATTGACAAAGGTTAAGAATTTCATTTTGATGAAATACTTAGGCAAAACCCGAATATTTAGCGTGAATGTCTATAGTGGATAGACTGTGACGCCAATATGGTTGTGCCAAACATACATATATGAGATATTGAAGGAGTTCAATATAGAAACGACAAGAAACGGTTCTTGTCGCATGGAAAGGAATTGAATCAAGATTCAAGTGTATCGACACTTGATAAGTGAAACAAGATTCAAGTGCTTTAACACTTGATGAGTAAAATCACAAGAATGATTTGATCAATCATACCATGATATGTACACATCCAGATATGTCCTATGCTCTAAGTGTTATGAGCATATACCAGAATGAATCATAAAATGATCATTGGACAATAGTAAGGAAATTCTTATGATCTTTTGGAAGAACTAAGAATATATTTGTGTAGAGGTGACAAACAATTACAAATAGTTCATTGTAAAGTGTTACATTGATACTAGTTTTGTCACAAGATACAAATTAAGTTTATCTCAATTTAAACTATGAGTGGCACAATGAAATGGAAAGGAGTTTTCATGATCGATTTGGATGTATTCCAAAGTTAATACATTTTGACGAATACTACAACAAAAGGCTAAGTATATGACTGCTATAGTAGCAGCAAAGGAGGGAATTTGTGTCAAGTAGTTTGAAATAAACTAAGGTGTGGTTCACAATGGGCTAACACTAAAGATATATTGTATGACAATAGTATCGACATGGTTTAACCCCAAGGAACTAAAGGTCTCACCGAAAGACCAAATTTATACAATGCCATCTCATTGGAGAATGAGTGATGCATGGAGACACAAAGATATTTAAATACACATGGACCTGAAGCATCAGATCTGTAGATTATGTTAACCACTTGCAATTGCGTATATGGAACACCAGAAAGCCATAGGTGTTCAATACGCAAAGTTTTCAAACTAGATTATTGTCTCTAGTGCAAGTGGGAGACTGAAGGGAATATGCCCGAGAGGCAATAATAAAGTGGTTATTATCGTATTCCTTGTTTATGATAAATGTTTATTTTACATGCTATAATTGTATTAATACGAAAACATTAATACATGTGAGTTTAATAAACAAAAAGGAAGTTCCTAGTTATGCCTCTCTTATAAAATAGCTCGTTGATTAACAAGATGATCATATGTTTCCTGATCATGGACATTGAATGTTGTTAATAACGAGGTCACAACATTAGTGTAATGATGTGATGAACAATCATCCAAAGTATAGCATTACGATCAAAGTCATTGAGTTTATATTTCTATAACAACTACGAAGTGATCCTAATCCTTAGACCATGAGATCATGTCAATCACTAACACCGGAAGAGTTTCTTAATAACATCAAATGTCACACCGTAACAGGGTGATTATAAAGATGGGTTCAGAACTACTAAAGTGTTATGTTGAGGCCCATGGATCGAGAGTGGAATTTGTTCATCCCGATGACAGATAGATATGCTCTGGGCCCTCTCGGTGATATCACATTGATTAGCTTGCAAGCAAGTGATTTGATCACTAGAATG
Organism: Avena insularis; assembly: GCA_023614405.1. Lineage (NCBI taxonomy): Eukaryota > Viridiplantae > Streptophyta > Magnoliopsida > Poales > Poaceae > Avena > Avena insularis. The sequence goes on along the minus strand of CM042695.1, from coordinate 193,378,714 downwards.
TTATATCACGAGAACGAGAAAAGAGTACATGTCAGTAACGAGATCAAACTAGGTATGGAGATACCGATGATCGAATCTCGGACATGTAATATATCGCGAAACAAAAGAATTAAGATACTATCTTAAAAGGTTCCGATGATCACAAGAAAGTCATCGTTGAATGGGTGGGAGTCAGTATGGGTCTCCAGATCCCGCTTCTGATTATTGATCTGAGAGGGATCTCGATCATGTCCGCATTATTCGCGAACCGTAGGTTGACACACTTAAGAGACACCGACATCCATTTGTAGCAAAAGTTTCATGCCGAAAAGAATAACAAGCGCAGGAATTTATTTCACTAGATACCGAAACGGGTTTTCGGGTGAAAATGTAGAAAGTGTTTCTGCATGTGAAATGAAATACTAGCAAGGGGTTATATGTGAATGTTTGTCATTAAAGTAATTGACAAAATTCTGAATAAATAAAAGGAGTTTTATTTAATGAGAGTTTACATTAAATTTGGTGGAAATTTAATGGGAATTTGAGTGGGTTTTTGAGTGGAGGGAATTGAAAGGCATTTGAGTGAGTGGAGTGTCCACCCACATGAATGTGGAAGAGGTGGGGGCAGCCCCATGGCTGGGCGCATGGACCCTTGGGTGCCCCCCTCTCCCTATAAAAGGATCCCCCTCCCTCTCTCTCACTCACACCTCCTCGTGAAGGATCTCTCTCCCCCTCTAGTATTTATTCCCCATGGTCTCGGACTAGCGAGATACATGTTCCCGGTGGCTATTCGGCAAGAAAGAGTTGTGCTTCCGCTGCATAGCTGGAGCAAGGAGGCAGAGGTTGCTCGGTGCCTCGAACGTGTGTGCGAACAGGGATGCGCTGCTGTTTTGTGGCACTAGGACTTCCTCTCGATGTTGAGATCGGCAAGAGATCGTCTACATCAACCACGAGTTTGGACTCGTTAAGATTTGTCGGTCTTCAAGGGTATGTTCTCTACGGATATACATCCGCCCGTTTTTTTGTATCTAGTAGATAGATCTTGGTACATAGTTGTTCCCATCATAGGAAAACTTTTGTTTTCTATGCTGCGAATCCTAGAGATCTAAAGGCCTAGATCTAATCGACCATAGATGGGCGGCGCGCATGGCACTGGCGGCGGTGACGGCTCTGCTGGTGATACGCCAGTGAGGCTAGGGGGTCAGGGGGTGGTGCCGAGTCTTACCAGAGTCGCGTGGACGCGGTGAAGCTCAATGTGCGGTTGGCTTGGACAGGGGTGCACGGACGCGGGTGTAGGAGCTCGACGGAGATCTCACTAGCATCAGGTGTTCACGGCCGGGGACAAGGGCAACGACCTAGGTCACCAGAGGGCAAACAAATGGCATTAGGGGGTGCACAAGTTCACGACGAAAATGATGGTTTGAACCAGATGGCAAGGAGCGCTCAAGAATTAATTACTTAGATTGTTCGCCGGAATTGAGCGGCGCCTAGGGTGTTCGCAGTCGTCAACGGGGACGATGACCTGGGGTGAAATAGGGCAAACCAAAGGTGTCAGGAGATGCGCTGCAGCCAAGAGGAGTACGCTCGTTTGAATGAGAGGTAGAGGCGAGCACGGAGCTCACCAGAATGTGTCGCCGCAGTCGTTCAGGTCTGTGGTGGTGTGAGCAAGAATTAGGGGAGCCTGGCGGGGCTTAGTTCTGGCTAGGTGAGGGGAAATGACCGTGAGGGGGTGGGGGTTTAGTAGCCGGAGTAGGGGCAGGGTTGGCGCACATATCAATTCAATTTAAGAGAATTCAACCGTGGTAGTCACTGCGGGGAGAAATGGTGGAGGGCCTGGTCGTGGGCGGGATTTGGGGACGATGATGATGATGTGGCGCAGGGCCCAGTGGCAGTGAATGAGGGGGTGCACGTGGGTGAGAGAGCGGGGGGAGGAAAAATCCTGGGTGCGCTTGCTGGGTCGCAAGTGGGGCTGGGCTAGATAGGTGGTGCCTTCTTTATTTTTTCTTCCTGCCTTTTCTTTTTCTGTTTTGAATTTCTAGGATAGATCTGTTTGAATTCAAACCTTCACCAAGTTTTTGTATTGTGATCCTAGTGTCAAAAAGTGTGCTAAACACATCTATTCACTCAAAAACATTTTGAGGTTATAAAATAAAATAAAACCAAGCCCCATATGTATATAATAAAAAGGGCATAAATATGGTTCCATTTGGTTTCTTGAAAAAATTTATGCAAGATCAAAATTCTATGATGATATGAATGCAATACATGATTTTGCATTTGATGAAATTTGGGATGTTACAAATCTAACCCCCTTAAGATGAATGTCGCCCTTGAGATTCAGATTGGCTAGCACATAGGTGTGGGTGATCTTTTCGAAGGTCATGTTCTCTTTCCCAATTGCTTCTTTCTCGGTATGATGGTTCCACTCTACTTTATAGAATTTGATAGTCTTTGTACGAGTAACTCTTTCTGCAATCTCGAGAATCTTGATAGGCTTCTCTTCATAAGTGAGATCACTCTCCAACTGTACCTCTTCCAAAGGTATAGTGTCCTTCAATGAAGTTTCTTCCATCTCCGGACGACACTTCTTCAACTGACTCACATGAAACACATTGTGAACATCAGACAGTGATTCAGGCAATTCAATCTCATAAGCCACTTCTCCTTTGCGGCTCAAGATCTTAAATGGTCCAACATATCTTGGTGCCAATTTTCCTTTGACTCCAAATCTATTCACACCACGAAGTGGTGAGACTCTAAGATAAGCTCTATCACCTACATCATAGGTGACTTCCCTACGCTCTGGATCTACGTAACTCTTTTGTCGGGATTGGGCTATCTTCAATCTATCCTTTACCATTCTGACTTTCTCTTCAGCTTCCTTGATCAATTCCACTCTAAATAAATTTCTTTCCCCTACCCCATTCCATAGTAATGGCGTAGTACACTTTCTACCATAAAGGAATTCAAATGGAGCCATATCTATGCTTGCTTGATAGCTGTTGTTATAAGATAATTCTACGTATGGCAGACTTTCATCCCAACTAGATCCATAGTCTAGTGCACAGGCTCTCAACATATCTTCCAAAATCTAATTGGTCCTTTCTGTCTGTCCATCAGTCTGAGGGTGAAAAGCTGTGCTAAATTCTAACCTTGTTCCCAATGATTCATGCAGTTGTTGCCAAAAATGCGAAGTGAACTGAGTTCCTCTATCAGACACAATACTCTTAGGTACTCCATGTAGACATACAATCCTGTTTATATAGATCTTAGCCAATTTAGCACTTGTATAGGTAGTCTTCACGGGTATGAAATGAGCCACTTTAGTTAGGCGATCCACAAAAACCCAAATAGAATCATATCCAGATCTGGTCCTTGGCAATCCAGTGATAAAATCCATACCAATCTTATCCCACTTCCAATCAGGTATAGGTAGTGGTTGCAATAAACCTGCCGGTTTCTGATGTTCCGCTTTCACTCGACTACACACATCACACAAGGCAATATGTTCCGCAATATCTTTCTTGAGATTGTTCCACCAAAATCTTTCCTTCACATCCATGTACATTTTGGTGTTACCTAGATGAATAGAATATGGTGAATTGTGTGCTTCTTGCAGAATCAATTTCCGAAGCTCTGGATCTTGCGGAATGCAGATACGCTTTCCATACCATAAAGTACCTTGTCCATCTTCATGGAATCCTTTAGCCTTCCCTTTACTAATTTTACTCTTAATCTCTTCTATTTCCTTGTCCAACTTTTGGGCTTCTTTAATCTTGTCCAACAATGTTGGTTGAACTTCCAAAGACATGAGATATCCTTCAGGAACTATCTCCAATCTTAGATCTTTGAATTGGGCACACAGATCATTAGGAAATTCTCCCTTAGTAAGGCCATTCACATAGACCTTGCGTCTTAAAGCATCCGCTACAACATTTGCTTTACCGGGATGGTATTGGAAACTCAAGTCATAGTCTTTGATGAGCTCCAGCCACCTTCTTTGTCTCATATTGAGTTCCTTCTGAATGAAAATATATTTCAAACTTTTTTGATCTGTGAAAACTTCACAATGCTTTCCCAAAAGATAATGTCTCCATTTTTTGAGTGCATGGACAACAAAGGCTAACTCTAAATCATGGGTTGGGCAATTCACTTCATGAGTTTTGAGTTGTCTTGAGGCATAAGCCACAACTTTCCCTTCTTTCATCAATACTCCACCCAATCCTTGGTGAGATGCATCACAATAGACTTGAAAGTCCTTCTCTAAATCTGGCAGACATAAGACTGGTGCTGACACTAGTCTCTTCTTCAATTCTTGGAAACTGATTTAACATCCTTCAGTCCAATCAAACTTTTTCTCTTTCTTAAGTAGCTTCGTCATAGGCTTAGCTACTTTTGAGAAATTCTCAATGAACCTACTATAGTATCCTGTCAAGCCTAGGAAACTACGAACTTCCTTAACTGACTTGGGATATTCCCACTCAGTTACATCTGACACCTTTGCGGGATCGACAGCTATACCATCTCCTGACACAATATGTCCAAGAAATCCAACTTCATTCAACCAAAATTCACACTTACTAAACTTGGCATACAACTTGTGCTCCCTGAGTTTCTCAAGAATCAAACGCAAATGTTCTTCATGCTCTTCTTTGCTCTTGGAATAGATCAAAATGTCATCGATGAATACGACAAAAAACTTGTTAAGAAACTCCATGAACACCTTGTTCATCATGTTCATGAAATAAGCTGGTGCATTTGTTAGTCCAAATGGCATCACGGTATACTCATACAATCCATACCTAGTGGTAAAAGAAATCTTAGGTATGTCTTGCTCTCTAATATTTAGCTGAAAGTAGCCTGATTGGAGATCAATCTTTGAGAACACAAGGGCTCCTTCTAACTAATCAAATAGATCATTGATTCTAGGTAAAGGATACTTGTTGTTTATACTCACCAATTGAGTGAACAATAATCTATGCATAACCTTTGAATTCGGTCCTTCTTCTCAACAAACAGAATTGGTGCACCCCAAGACGAAGAACTTGGTTGAATAAATCCTTTATGCAAATGTTCTCCGAGTTGTTTCTTGAGTTCTTTCAACTCATCAACTGACATCTTGTAGGGTCTCTTTGCTATTGGTCCAGATCCAGGCAGTAAGTCAATAAAAACTCCACATCTCTATTTGGTGCCATTCCTGGTAATTCCTCTAGAAACACATCCAGGTACTCCTTCACAACTGATACATTATCTATGCTAACCCCTTAAGATAATTTAGCTTACTCCCTTTGGATTCAAAGTTAGCCTTGAACCTAATCCGTTTCTGTCACATCCCAAGATTTTCCAAATCTTGTAATGTGAAAAATAAATAAACAAAATAAATAATTGTTGAAAATTAGGGTGAAAAGAAACTTTTGTTTCTAAAGGGAAACTTAAAATCCCATCTGGAACAAACTTTGGTTAATGTTTGAATCCAACTAAATTCAAATCAAGTAAAATGCATTCCTCATAAATGCATCTGGAAATTTAAACACTTGGAGAATAAATCCAAACCCTAAACCCTAATGGAATAAAATCATTTCCAAGTTATCTCCAAGCCTATGGATTTGATCCATATAAAAATTTATCATCAAACATTTATAAATGATCAAGAATGATAAATAGAAATATATTAAAACCATATAAATTGGTTTCACTTAATTTGGAGCCATAAATAAAATCTTATGAATTTTGATAAGATAAGGAAAAGTAATTTCCAAAGCTAATAAAGCCCTTATCTAAAATCCATACAAAATGGTGAGAAAATAATCCTAAAGGGATTTAAAAGGATAAACAAATATCAAATAAGATTTTACAAATTGGAATCACCAAGTTTGGATCTATAAATAAAAAGATATGGATTTTATAAGATGAAGAAAGAAATTTTAAATAAGGAATATTTAAAGACCAAATTAAATCTTGGCCAAGACCATAAACAAATGGAATGAATTTAATCCAAATCCAAAATAAAATAAAAGGATAAAGAATTTCCAAAATAAAATAAAATGTCTTAAACCAAATTCCATTTGAATAATGACAAATCCAATTTTAAAAGATTAATAAAATCATATTAAAAACTTTTCCAAATAATTCAAGATGGATTATTTGACACCCATTTTAAACAAATAAAAACCTACTGAAAAGACTTGGAAGATTTTTAGAAATTTAAATGGTGTTTGAAATTATTATTAAATCTTATTTGATTTAAAACTAGAGCCTATTTTTAAATAATTAAAAGACCCTAAAAATAATTAATAAATTATTATAAAGTTGACTTTGGGATGTGTTGTTAATCAGTATATGAATCTACACAAATTTTAGTTGAGGTTTGAATTGATTTGTTGCTTGAATTATTTGTTTGAAAATCAAATCAGAATATTCAATAGAAAAAGGAAAAACAATCAGATAAAAAAATGGAATAGGAGCAGCCCAACTAACCTAGCCCACTAAGCCCATCAGTAGCCCATCTCCCCCTCCCACAGTGAAATGTTTTTCACTCGCGAACTTACCCCTAGCGCCGCTGACAACCAGACCCCACCTCCTCCTTCTCTCTCTCGCTGCCATGCAACCCCACTGCCCCGTCAGCTTCTTCCTCCCCGCGGTGACCACGCCTCCAACGCCTCCTCGCCGTTTCTGACCGTTGAAACCGGCGTCAATACGCTTTACTTCCTGCGTTACTCCGCCCTGCGACCATGATCCCTTAAACGCCTCCCTCTTCTCCCTCTTTCCCCTCAGTCGACGCCTCCCAGGAGCCCCTAGGCTGGATGAATTTCACCACACGCCCCCACTGCTCCGACGAGCCTCCCCGACAAATTCCGGTGACGCCAGACTTCATCGCCACTCCTAGACTTCACTAGCCTGCTCCCCATCCCCGTACGCATCTACCAGCATCCCTAGCTAGCTCACGCGCGCTCCAAATCATCGGCAAGGACAACACCGTCTCGCCACCGATGACCGCATCCACTCCGGCGAGCTACTAACGCCAAACCCGTGCGCCCCTCGTGTTCTGGTGAGTACCTCTACAACCCCCCAGACCATGCGCATCCTCCTGATACCTTTCCTCGCTTGGTTGCATCGCAGGCGCTCGTCTTCGACCTCGACCGTGCGCACCCGACGACAGCAAGAACTCCGGCGAGCGATTCCCATCAATCCCGTGCGCCCCTTCGCTAGCAAGGACCACCTAGAGCATCTCCACGGCGCGACGAACTCGGTGAGCATCTCCCCTTGATTTCTTGCTTCCTACATCTCCAGCACCGCCACCGTCTGACGGCTCCGCCGCCACCAGCCGCCGCCAGTGCCGCCCATCTCTGGCAAGCGTGTTGTACACCGTTCGATCACGATCTAGTGGCTAGGAAAGAAACTAATCCGAAGGGGTAAGTAGTGCCTCTGAGCCGTGCGATCTCACTTAAATCCAACGGCTTGTATCTCTCGATCCAAACAAATCGGTATCAGCGAATAAGAACACGGCACGTGGCCCAGAATCTGTTTTAAAAACAAGATTTGTTCTATTAGATGTGCCAATTTGAAAAATTCATAACTTTCAAACCACATGTCCAAATTTTGCAAATTTTATATAATTGGATTCAGCAAGACAAGTAGTTTCTGACCATGCTCTTTGTTTAGTAAAATGCTTCTGTTAAATTGTTTGTTTTTGTAGAAACTTGTGTAGGCATAATTAGAATATAAAAATTATTCTAAAATGATTTTTGAGATAAAACCTTTGGCAAATGGATTTTTTTGAACCTACTGACCATAGAAATAAATTTGTGGTTTCAAAAACATATTTGGTGAAGCAAAAGAATAAACTTTTGATTTAAACCATTTCTAGTCAAATAAAAGTAATGTTTATTTATTAAAAATGCTTTTGGGATAAAATCTTTGGGAAATGTTTTGGAATAAACTCTCTGACCCCAAGCACCAAGTTTTATGATTTAAAAATGTATTTGGTGAACCACATAAAATTGTTGTTTTGCTAAAGGCATTTTCAGCCAGATAAAATATTGATTTTGTTCAAAAATGGTTTAAAGGTAAAATCTTTTGCAAATAGATTTGTCACTTTATAAAATGACCAATAAGTGTTTTATAATGTTTATAACCTATTATAAACCACTTTTGTAAATAAAACAAAGTTTGGCATGCTTGCATGCATTGTTTTGTTTCTATCATTTTATGTGATGTTTTTCTTGAATGGTAGATTGAAATTGTGCCCTTGCTTGATTGAATTGTAGTGATTTGAAGAGTGTGATCATTTCAAAGACAAGGAGTGAACCTATATTCTCTACCAAAAAGGCAAGTGATGCTTCGGACTTTTGTCCCATTATTTTCACTATGCATTAGTGATATTTCTAAGTAGGACTTGCATGGAATTTTGCTAAGTATAGAGTATGCCATGGGAAATCCTAGTAGATGAAACCTTAGTAGAATTTCCTAAGTTAAGATTCCTACTACTATCATGCTTAGCTTAGCTAGTAGAAAACAAGGGTGGAATATATATTCATGCTATGGAATATTTCTAAGTCTCTGGACTTATGTTTTGTTAATAAAACAACTAAGTGAATGAATCACCTGGGTGGAATGGAAGGAATGGTTTGTGTTGAGTGGTTCACAAGGCCCATTTCTATGTTTTACCTTGTGTATCTCACTTGTGGATGGCCACCCAGGAACAAAGAGATTTGAGATGTCAAATGTTGAGAAGCTTCAAGTGCAGCCACTTGGCATTATGGGCTCTACCTGGATCACATAGGTTGCAATAACTTAGCCAAATGGAAAGTTGGTGGTAGGGGTTTGATAGGTTGGAACGCATCCATTCTGGTCTAAGGGAAGGCTTCTGAAAGATCTTGTCTTGGTGAAACCAAGTCTTGTGGGGAAAGTGCACCACCTCTTCAGAGTGAAAAATCTATGTACTTAGCCATGTCCGTGGCAAAGGACAATTTGAGCATCAAGACATGGAAGCTATCAAGAATCTCCTCATCCCAATTTATAAGTAAAAACTTGTGGTTGAACAAGGGTTGAAGGATCACCAATTTCTATTGGGAGATGCCTTGGGAAAGATTTTGTCAAGCAAAAACTTAGTGTTTTCAAATGATAAGGAAAATCTATTTTGAGCAAAGCAAGCCTAAGCTCCACTTAGCCAAATGCATATAGATGATAGACTCCACTATACTACCATAGTATCACTTTCCAATACAATTCAAATGTATTGACCCTTGTGGCTGTAACTTATTATGTTGCAGGTTTGTTTGATGTTAGAGAAGTTTATTGATTAGGATTACAAGTCTACAACCAACATGTCTGCCTGTGGCACTTTGAAGATGAAGGACCCCATGCTATTGTTATATTCTGCTGCATTGTAATGAGATAGCCAAATGAGCTATGTAAGATGTAATAAATTATTTTATTCCTGGTTATAAAGTTTTATTATGACCTTTGTTTCTTGATATTACATCTTAATTGTGGATGCTAGCTATTGATCAGGGACTAGCATTGTAAACACAGGGATCTCTACCTTATTAAAGGTTGGGAACCTTACAGATGGTATCAGAGCATTGTGTTGCCTGTAGGATTTGTAAACCTAGGATTGGACAAACCCCTTAGAAAAATAGGAGTTGTATTTGTTCCAAAACTTAATTACAAACAATCTTGTAAACTCTTTCTTCAACCATTTTGGTTTTGACTCTACATCTCTTCTATTTCAACTTGATGGATAAAGCTTACCCCATGGCCAAAGACTTCACCATGTGCAAAGGACTTCATCAACTCTAATGACTTCAACATCTCCAGGTGATTTCAACCTTATTCTCAACAAAGACTTCAACCTTGGATATCACTAAAGACTACAAGTGAGACAAGAAATATTGCTCAAGACTTGAGGACTAAGGAAACACAACTTAGAAGGAATCATCATCACCTTTGAAGCTTTGTGACCAAGACACAAGAAATTCCCAAGGAAACCATGATCTCATGCAAGAAGAATCAACCAAGAAGGAGGTAAAAATCTCAAGTGAACCATATAGATGGACCACCATATTAAGTATAGATCAAACACACCAACTTATGTGGTGTAACAAAAAAATATTTTATTGCTTAAAGATGCGCTTGAAACTTGTTGTTTGAGTGGAATGTTTGGTTGTGATTGCTTGCACTTTGCTTGTGTGAATTGTCATGTGTGTGATTAGAATTATTTCCTTAGAAATCTTTTGCCCATTTCTAATCCCAACCCAACCCAAACAGATGACTTCTCCAAGAGACTCCAACATCAAGGATGGTGACAAAAACAACCAAGAGATCTACATGAGAGAACAACTACTAGCAAACCAAACCTAGTTGAACCAAATGACAACTCAGTTTTTAGCCAACAACAATGGATTATACCCAACCATACAAAAGTTTTTGGAGATTCAATCCCAACTGTTGCAAAGGATGGCCACTCAAATGATCAACATGGGAAACAACTCTTCCCAAGGAGTTTGTGACAAGAAGGATGTCAAGGATGAAATTTTAGAAGGAACTCAAGCTTGCAATATTTGTGGAGACAAGGATCACACTTCCAAAGAGCATGAAGATCAATGCCCCAATTGTGAAGAGAAACATCCAATTGACCAATGCCCCGCATCTCAAGCTACTTGTTTCCTATATGAAGGAAATAATCATGTCCCTATTCAATGCCCCATCTATTCCATAGTTCAACAAAGGAAACAAGGTGGCGTGCATCAATAGTTTGTAAACCCTCATGAAGGAACAACTTCTACCAAGAAGGATGAAGGCAAAGTCAAAACTATGCATCATAAGGCCAAATCCAAGGTGATCACAAAGTGTTGCTACTCTTGTGGAGAAGAAAGTCATATCTCCAGTAAATGCCCCAAGAAGAGAGAAAGATTTCCCACCTATGTGGTGAAATATGAAGAGCATGAACTAGAAGAACTCCTAGCTTTGGAGATACCCAAAAAGAAGAAGAAGGACAGAAGCCAGTTGCAATGTTACAATTGCAAAGAAATGGGACACTATGCCAGTGATTGCCCAGAAAAGAAGAAGAAGAACCAAGGAAATAAACAAGAAGAATTGATACCAAAGAAGAAGAAGGATAATAGCCAAGTGATGTGTTTTAAATGCAAAGAGCTAGGCCATTATGCAGACAAGTGTCCAGATAAGTTTCAACAAGATCCCAAGAAAGCCAAGATGTAATCTAGTTGGAAAATTTTTAATGGTGGTAGTACCCTAGTTGCTTTGAGCCAACTTGTAACCCCTATCCTCCCCAAATCTCGGGACGAGATTTATTTTAAGGGTGGTAGCCTGTCACATCCCAAGATTTTCCAAATCTTGTAATGTGAAAAATAAATAAACAAAATAAATAATTGTTGAAAATTAGGGTGAAAAGAAACTTTTGTTTCTAAAGGGAAACTTAAAATCCCATCTGGAACAAACTTTGGTTAATGTTTGAATCCAACTAAATTCAAATCAAGTAAAATGCATTCCTCATAAATGCATCTGGAAATTTAAACACTTGGAGAATAAATCCAAACCCTAAACCCTAATGGAATAAAATCATTTCCAAGTTATCTCCAAGCCTATGGATTTGATCCATATAAAAATTTATCATAAAACATTTATAAATGATCAAGAATGATAAATAGAAATATATTAAAACCATATAAATTGGTTTCACTTAATTTGGAGCCATTAAATAAAATCTTATGAATTTTGATAAGATAAGGAAAAGTAATTTCCAAAGCTAATAAAGCCCTTATCTAAAATCCATACAAAATGGTGAGAAAATAATCCTAAAGGGATTTAAAAGGATAAACAAATATCAAATAAGATTTTACAAATTGGAATCACCAAGTTTGGATCTATAAATAAAAAGATATGGATTTTATAAGATGAAGAAAGAAATTTTAAATAAGGAATATTTAAAGACCAAATTAAATCTTGGCCAAGACCATAAACAAATGGAATGAATTTAATCCAAATCCAAAATAAAATAAAAGGATAAAGAATTTCCAAAAAAATAAAATGTCTTAAACCAAATTCCATTTGAATAATGACAAATCCAATTTTAAAAGATTAATAAAATCATATTAAAAACTTTTCCAAATAATTCAAGATGGATTATTTGTCACCCATTTTAAACAAATAAAAACCTAAAGAAAAGACTTGGAAGATTTTTAGAAATTTAAATGGTGTTTGAAATTATTATTAAATCTTATTTGATTTAAAACTAGAGCCTATTTTTAAATAATTAAAAGACCCTAAAAATAATTAATAAATTATTATAAAGTTGACTTTGGAATGTGTTGTTAATCAATGAATCTACACAAATTTGAGTTGAGGTTTGAATTGATTTGTTGCTTGAATTATTTGTTTGAAAATCAAATCAGAATATTTAAACAGAAAAAGGAAAAACAATCAGATAAAAAAAATGGAATAGGAGCAGCCCAACTAACCTAGCCCACTAAGCCCATCAGTAGCCCATCTCCCCCTCCCGCAGTGAAAAGTTTTTCACTCGCGAACTTACCCCTAAGCTACCGACAACTGACCCACCTCCTCCTTCTCTCTCTCACGCCATGCACCCCTGCCCGCCTTCTTTCCTCCCCGCGGTGACCACGCCTCCAATGCCTCCTCGCCGTTTCCGGCCGTTGAAACCGGCGTCAATACGCTTTACTGCCTGCGTTACTCCACCCCGAGACCATGCTCCCTTAAACGCCTCCCTCTTCTCCCTCTTTCCCCTCAGTCGACGCCTCCCAGGAGCCCCCAGGCTGGATGAATTTCACCACACGCCCCCACTGCTCCGACGAGCCTCCCCGACAAATTCCGGCGACACCAGACTTCATCACCACTCCTAGACTTCACTAGCCTGCTCCCCATCCCCGTACGCATATACCAGCATCCCTAGCTAGCTCGCGCGCGCTCCAAATCATCGGCAAGGACAACATCGCATCGCCACCGACGACCGCATCCACTCCGGCGAGCTACTGACGCCAAACCCGTGCGCCCCTCGTGTTCTGGTGAGTACCTCTATAACTCCCGAGACCGTGCGCATCCTCCTGATACCTTTCCTTGCTTGCTTGCATCCCAGGCGCTCGTCTTCGACCTCGACTGTGCGCACCCGACGGCAGCAAGAACTCCGGCGAGCGATTCCCATCGATCCCGTGCGCCCCTTCGCTAGCAAGGACCACCTCGAGCATCTCCACGCAGCGACGAACTCGGTGAGCATATCCCCTTGATTTCTTGCTTCCTGGATCGCCAGCACCGCCACCGTCTGACCGCTCCGCCGCCACCAGCCGCCGCCAGCGTCGCCCATCTCTGGCAAGCGTGCTTTACACCGTTCGATCACGATCTAGTGGCTAGGAAAGAAATTAATCCGAAGGGGTAAGTAGTGCCTCTGAGCCATGCGATCTCACTTAAATCCAATGGCTTGTATCGCTCGATCCAAACGAATTGGTATCAGCGAGTAAGAACACGCCACGTGCCCAGAATCTGTTTTAAAAACAAGATTTGTTCTATTAGATGTGCCAATTTGAAAACTTCATAACTTTCAAACCACACGTCCAAATTTTGCAAATTTTATATCAATGGATTCAGCAAGACAAGTACTTTCTGACCATGCTCTTTGTTTAGTAAAATGATTCTGTTAAATTGTTTGTTTTTGCAGAAACTTGTGTAGGCATAATTAGAATATAAAATTGTTCTAAAATGATTTTTGAGATAAAACCTTTGGCAAATGGATTGTTTTGAACCTACTGACCATAGAAATCAATTTGTGGTTTCAAAAACATATTTGGTGAAGCAAAAGAATAAACTTTTGATTTAAACCATTTCTAGTCAAATAAAAGTAATGTTTATTTATTAAAAATGCTTTTGGGAGAAAATCTTTGGGAAATGTTTTGGAATAAACTCTCTGACCCCAAGCACCAAGATTTATGATTTAAAAATGTATTTGGTGAACCACATAAAATTGTTGTTTTGCTAAAGGCATTTTCAGCCACATAAAATATTGATTTTGTTCAAAAATGGTTTAAAGGTAAAATGACCAATAAGTGTTTTATAATGTTTATAACCTATTATAAACCACTTTTGTAAATAAAACAAAGTTTGGCATGCTTGCATGCATTGTTTTGTTTCTATTATTTTATGTGATGTTTTACTTGAATGGTAGATTGAAATTGTGCCCTTGCTTGATTGAATTGTAGTGATTTGAAGAGTGTGATCATTGCAAAGACAAGGAGTGAACCTATATTCTCTACCAAAAAGGCAAGTGATGCTTCATACTTTTGTCCCATTATTTTCACTATGCATTAGTGATATTTGTAAGTAGGACTTGCATGGAATTTTGCTAAGTATAGACTATGCCATGGGAAATCCTAGTAGATGAAACCTTAGTAGAATTTCCTAAGTTAAGATTCCTACTACTATCATGCTTAGCTTAGCTAGTAGAAAACAAGGGTGGAATATATATTCATGCTATGGAATATTTCTAAGTCTGTGGACTTGTGTTTTGTTAATAAAACAACTAAGTGAATGAATCACCTGGGCGGAATGGAAGGAATGGTTTGTGTTGAGTGGTTCACAAGGCCCATTTCTATGGTTTACCTTGTGTATCTCACTTGTGGATGGCCACCCAGGAACAAAGAGATTTGAGATGTCAAATGTTGAGAAGCTTCAAGTGCAGCCACTTGGCATTATGGGCTCTGCCTGGATCACATAGGTTGCAATAACTTAGCCAAATGGACAGTTGGTGGTAGGGGTTTGATAGGTTGGAACGCGTCCATTCTGGTCTAAGGGAAGGCTTCTGAAAGATCTTGTCTTGGTGAAACCAAGTCTTGTGGGGAAAGTGCACCACCTCTGCGGAGTGAAAAATCTAAGTACTTAGCCATGTCCCTGGCAAAGGACAATTTGAGCATCAAGACATGGAAGCTATCAAGAATCTCCTCATCCCAATTTCTAAGTAAAAACTTGTGGTTGAACAAGGGTTGAAGGATCACCAATTTCTATTGGGAGATGCCTTGGGAAAGATTTTGTCAAGCAAAACCTTAGTGTTTTCAAATGATAAGGAAAATATATTTTGAGCAAAGCAAGCCTAAGCTCCACTTAGACAAATGCATATAGATGATAGACTCCACTATACTACCATAGTATCACTTGCCAATACAATTCAAATGTATTGACCCTTGTGGCTGTAACTTATTATGTTGCAGGTTTGTTTGATGTTAGAGAAGTTTATTTATTAGGATTACAAGTCTACAACCAACATGTCTGCCCGCCAAATGAGCTATGTAAGATGTAATAAATTATTTTATTCCTGGTTATAATGTTGTATTATGACCTTTGTTTCTTGATATTACATCTTAACTATGTATGATAGCTATTGATCTAGGGACTAGCATTGTAAACACAGGGATCTCTACCTTATTAAAGGTTGGGAACCTTACAGTTTCTTATCCGGGTTTGTGAGTGTAACAGTACGATTGGCACAATCTATTACTCCTTCATACTTAGTCATCCAATCCATGCCCAAAATTACATCCAATCCTTTGGAATCTAGGATTATCAGACTAACTAGAAACTTATTGTCGTGGTACTGCCAACGAGTACGCCATGGAGGGGTCCTCACAGTTAGAGACGTGGGGGAAGGCGGACGGTTGACGGGTACAAGGTAACACAGCTTATCCAGGTTCAAATCCCACAACAGTGGCGGAATCCTACTCCTGCTATATATCACTATAAGGGAAATAGGCCGAGTTATAGAGATAGGTTCGCTGTGCGAGGTGTGAGTTAATTGGTTCCCTAAAGGATCCCATAGGCCCGACTTATATAGTCGCCAGGTCCTAGGGTTACAGGGAAAAGTCCTAGCCGGACAGGTTACAAAGTCCTACACCGTCTATTACTAGTCTAGCATGTCATGTACTCGAAGGCTCCGGGTACGCTGGTGACTCCACCGTAGCCTTCCTTTATCCCGCATGGGCCTCTGTTCTGGATCCATCTAACTGGGCCGCCCAGCAGGCCATGGGCCATGCTACCAACTGTGGGCCACCCGGGTGATCCGGATAGGAGACATGCTATGAGGATACCCATATAGCATATCCCCAACAGTAGCCCCCGGAGAACTCCGAGATCTTGCGCCGTCTTGCCTATTCATGTTGAATGCTCCGTCTAGATGGATGTCGGCAAATCGTCAAGCAATATCTTGTAGTCCTCCCAAAGAACCCTGCAAGGTTTTCTCCGTCTTCAACTTGTAAGTCAGAGAATTGCTGAATCTTCCATCGTACTCTTCCGTAGCCGGACTGGATTCGTCCATGCCGAAATCTTCTAATGTGATGGTTCATCTGCCTATGTCAGCTAGGGTGACATAGACGTAGTTTAGCAATGCCTCGTAACTCACACATGCAGAGAACACAATCATGTCCACTTTTCCTGCGCGAGTGATACGAACCATTGGCGGCGACCCGTTGGTACGTGGTGAAATTTCTGCGCACGTCTCCGCACACATCATTTACGTGGCAACCGTCCGATCAAGATGCACGAATCTTGATGCTGGGTATCATAAATAGTTAACTGCGGTGGAAATTTTACTTTTTCACCTCATTCTCCCCTGCATCTTCTTCTTCCTCAGGCAAGCGTCTCCTCGAGCTCTCCACGCCTCACACAAAAAACTCTAACTCCCAATCTCGTCAGTCACTTCCAAACGCACCCAATGGCTAGCAGCATCTCCTCCCCTTCGATGGCAGCATTGGGCGAAGCCGCGGCAAAGCCGGCGAGGTCCATCATCGTTCGCCTAGAGGGCCTGGTCATCCCCGTATCCGCGGTGGTCGAGGCCACTGGCGGCGACCATAATCCAGCGGCGCTGGAGCTGCTGGAGGAGGAAAACAACTCCCACAAAGGAGACTGGCGCGGTTCGGACATCACGGCATGCGACATCAAAGAGTTGATCGTTGAAGGCTACCTCCCTGCGATGGAGGGCTCGCCTGGCGGGCGGCGCCGGCCGGCAAGGTCACACCTTCTCCCCAAGCCGGAGAAAAGGTGTACCTCAAAGCACAGTTGGTACGCGGCGTCTCCCTGCCCATCTCTAATTTCTTCCTTGCCGTCTTGAATCATTACCGAGTACAGCCACAGAACCTTTCTCCCAATAATATCCTAGCGCTAAGAAATTACGTGGCGCTTTGCGAGGGTTACTTAGGGATTAAGCCTAGGCTAGACCTCTTCATCTATTTCTTCACCGTCAAGCGCGAAGCCAGAGCCGGCAAGGACGAACTTAGAAATTGTGGCACCATTAGCTTCAAGATCCGACCTGGCCGGCGCTTCCCCGACATCGTCGGCCATGAGTCCTGCAAGAAATGGCACCGTACTTACTTCTACGGCCCAGATATCCCTCTGGCCGACCGAGAATTAACGTACCCGGACTTCGTCGATGGAGCAGCCGCCGAAACTTCGACATGGAGATCCTAGGCCTCCCTTCCCTCCGACATCGACGCTTCCCGTGCTATAAGGCGGATAGAGTGGTTCGTAGAGACGGGTTTGACCGGCTTGGACCTAGCCATGTGCTGGTTCATCAGGCGAATCCAGCCTTTGCAGCACCGCTCGAAGCTAATGCACGAGTATACCAACGATAGAAGGGATATCCTCCGCATCTCCGAGGACAACTTCTCGAGCGACTCCGTCAAGCATCGCCTCAAGGACATCGTCAAGGTGAATGACAAGAAGCATGGCTTCACCATCACCTACGACATGTTCATAGAGAGCAAGTGCCCAAACGTAACTGTTTATTTTCCTTGTATGACATATACTCCAGTTCTTCCTTTTAGCCATTACCATCTTGTCTAACACGGTAACTTCTCACTTAACAGCTTAACGATCTAGAGGAGGATACCATGGCCGTCCAAATCTATGATCCAAAGATGAAGGAAGTCACGATCGTGTCCGACGACGATGTTCCATTGTCGCGAAAGTGGAAGAGCTCCACCTCTGACGCTGGCGACCGAGGCAAGAAGAAGAAAGCGGAGGGTGGAGCCTCCCAAAAGACTACCGCCGCCCTGGAGGCGGAGAAAATAAAGGTTACCGGGATCCCTTTTGCCAAAGCACCCCCTCTTGTGTAAGCTTATTTTCCTCCGACATTTTCCATTTATCTGTCTTATTCCCGTACTTATGCATTTTGCACGTTTCAGGAAGAAAGCCACGACCAGCTTGAAGAAGACCTCCAAAACTTTGGGGGCTTCTAGAACAATCAAGGATATGATGCATCGTGATGCATCTCCCGCCATTTCCCCTATCACTCCCATCGTCAAGTCTTCATCCGCTCTGACAAGCTCTCAAGCCAAGGAAGCAGCTGTCCCTTCCGCCATGGAAGTGGACTTAGGTGCCTCTACCGAACTTTGGCGAGCAGGCGACCCAGGAGAGTGTCGCACACCAAATGGCTCAAGCTCCGGCTAAGGATGCCATCGGTAGCGGTAAGGCGGTGGTGGAAGCTGGTACTTCTGTCGAAGGCGGCGCCCCCGCACCCAAGAAAACCATTGAGTTTCCAAAGATAGTCTATCCAGTACTTACGCCGGGTAGCACTACTTTGGTTCCTGGTGCGGCACCGACATCTCCGACGTGCGGTTTGGAGGAGCTTCTCCGGCAAGCAGAGATCTTACAAGGAAACAGTGTATCCTTCGGCAAGCTGTTGGCTGAGAGTGCTACTAACCTCAAGATCATTGCACTTGTAAGTTATTTTTGCCTTTTTGCATTTCATATGAGGATCCCACTATAGCCCTCGAGGATTTAGACGGAAAACCATAGGTCTTTGCGTCTAGATACTCTAAGAGTGACTAAGCTAGAAAACTTCT
Source organism: Avena insularis (assembly GCA_023614405.1). Lineage (NCBI taxonomy): Eukaryota > Viridiplantae > Streptophyta > Magnoliopsida > Poales > Poaceae > Avena > Avena insularis. The sequence goes on along the minus strand of CM042695.1, from coordinate 193,359,881 downwards.
CACTGTAGCCCCCAAGCATATAGGTGAAATGAATTATTCTGACTAGATGCTTTAAGAGTAGCATACACAGTGTTTATAAATTTCAATACTGTAGCCCCCAAGCTTCTAGTTGTAAATGGATTAGTTCTGACTAGATGCTTAAAGAGAAGCTAAGCATACATCCAAGTTAAAAACTTTATACTGTAGCCCCCAAGCCTCTAATCGAAAACTGAATTAGTTCCAACTAAATGCTTAAAGAAAGACTAAGCATATTGTTAACTTAAAAACTCTTGTTGTAGCCCCCGAGCGTCTATGTGGAAATTTTACGGCTAGATGCTCCAAATAGACCAAACAACATTTAACTTTTCTTTTTTCCATAGAATGAGAATGGTCGGAGGGGCATGGCCAACGACAAGTACCATAAGATGCGTGCGGACCTGGAAGCCGAAAAGGGTAAAACTGCCTTCTTGAAGGAACAAATCATCAAGAGCAAGCATCTGTTTTTCCTTTCTTTTTTGCATTCTGACTTGAACTTGTGTATTCTCTGAGTACTCACTATGTACTTTGCTTTCTCCGACTTGCAGAAACCATTGCCAAGGCTAAGGACATTGTCGAGCAATCCAAGCATATTCAGGAGCTGGATAGCGAGAACAAGATCCTTAAGCAGGAGAGGAAGGGCATGCTGAAGATGCATGAGGAATCAATGAAAGCCTTGTAGGACTCCGCCACCGAGGAGATGAACCGTTTGAAGGAGGAGATCTCGATCTTAAAAGATCAGAAGAAAGCTGCCGATGAGCAGAATCAACGCCATCATGAAGCGTACAAGCTCCTCCAACAAGAACGGGACTCCTTGGCGGATACCCTCTGGCAAGCTGAGGATAGCATCTTCAGTAAGTGATTCTCCGTCTTGGATTTCTGTAGTCTAAATACTCTGAATTTTTGAACTCATGCGCTCCTTTCTCGGAAATTCGCAGCTCCTATGGGTTTAACCCGGTCGCCTCCTCCGGCAAAGGAATGCATGGTTCTTGCCGGCAACTTCATCAACACTGCCATCGCGCAAGCCAAAGAGATTGCCAAGCCCCTCTAGATCAATATCAAGGCATCAGACTCTGTGGCGAAGTTCTCGGAGATCCTGCACCGAGCCCCCGAGCGCATCACAAGCTGGAAAGCTTCATGTGCACGGGCCGGTGCTGTCCATGGAAAAGGCACACTACGAAAATGCCGACATCGACATGGTAACCTCTGGCATCCCCGACGTAGATGACGAAGGTCATGAGATAAACCATGAATCTATCTTGTCGTCACTCGTGGGTTATGACACCAGAGTTGTTGAGTTGGTCGACGTTAACGTCTTCGTGCCAATGAATACCATCGATGGCGGCAACCAAAGCTCCTCCGAGTCCCTCCACACTGCCGACTTCGAGGGTGACTCTCCTGCTGCCAATGATGTTGCTTCCAAGTCGCCTGCGCCAGAGGAATAAAAAACAATTTGTAATATTTGTTTCCTCTGTGATGTGTATGCGGAAAAAAATATGTATTAACTTAAGGTGGAAAACAATGATGTATGTCTTGCTACTTAAGAACTAGTTCCAGCATGTATATATTTTTTAAGCAAGTGCTGGCTTATCCATTACTTTGGTTTTTAGGCTTGACTTTTCGTGAGTCGGAAGACTCGTTGTCAGAACCATGTGCTCAGGTGATGATGCCCAATGGCACTGTCAATAACCTAAGCACAAAATCTCCAATAATAAGTGCCAAAAGTCACTACTCCTGAATCCACATAAAAACAACAAAGAACGTGTAGACCATAAAACTTAAGCTAACGGACGTAGGCAGAATTTTCACAAGTGCAATTACAAAGCTTGTGCATAAAGGTTTTATATGATCCAAAAATGAACACTAAAGGAGGTAAAAGACTCAGGAATATGAGTGAACCAAAGATCTTTATTTCATTGATCATATAAGAGGTACACAATTAGATAAAAAATGCTAAGTGTAGAAAGGACGTAGTTGTGCTATGTTCCATGGCTGATCAAGCTCCGGGTAGTCATCATCCAGGTCACTTCGCTTACGCTTATGATCCTTGTTGGGTCTATCCTTCAGTTCACGATTTTCAATGAGGTAGTAAGACCCATTGAGTAGCGCCTTGCTTATGATGAACGGTCCTTCCCATGGCGGGGATAATTTGTGACACTTCTTCTTCTTAAGTCGGAGCACCAAATCCCCCTATTTAAACGAGCGATGCTGAACGCGGCGACTATGGTAGCTGCGTAGCTTCTGCTAGTAGATGACGGATCTTTGGCATGCCAAAACATCCTCCTCCTCGAGAAGGTCCACATCTAGGCGTCTGGATTCTTCAGCGTCATCTTCGTCGTAGGCGGCAACCCTTGGTGCATCGTGAAGTATGTCAGAAGGTAGGATGGCTTCTGCTCCATATACCATGAAGTAAGGGGTGTAGCCGGTGGATCAATTGGGTGTAGTTCATAAACTCCACATCACAGATGGCAATTCTTCCGCCCAGGCTCCAGCTGCACTATGTAGCGGTGCCTCAATACGTGGCTTTATTCCCTACAGAATTAATCCATTGGCTCGCTTAACCTGACCATTGGATTGTGGATGTGCCACAGATGCGAGGTCAAGTCGGATGCCCTTCTTCCAACAATATGCCTGCGGTGACCCAGCATACCACTGCATGTGTAGTACACTATAGTCGTTGACATGACATCCATAGAACACTGTTCCGTAAATATCACATCCCTTAGAGTGGTACAACAAACATTGCGGGTCCATATTACAACAGTACACAGATTATTATTACAATACCAGAAGTTCAAGACTTCCAAAAGATTCATCTTACAAACCAAAATATAAAGTGTTTCAGCGGAATTTAAAAGTAACAACTCCGATTAGGAGTTGAGCTCAACAGCTTATTCTATAGAGTTCATGCTGCTTGGGTCCGTTGGTTACTACTAACTAGATATACTTAGTTGGACTCGTTATCATCGACACCATAGCGGATTTCGTAATCCACTCCTTAAACACCTCCGGACAGATCGGGTTCCTCGTAGAACACATCTTCTTGACACTTTGCTGCATACATTGGCACGTCTTCGGGATCCTCAGAGTCTAAGCAAGGGATCAAAGGAAAGAATGATAACAGCGTTACCCAACAAGTTCATTATATGCAAGGTGGGAAGTTTGATGCTCTAACTACCACCTCGGATTATAAATCCTTGGCACTATGCATTTTTTGTAAATCTTTCTTCAAAGATGGATTTTATTCAAAAAAAACTATGACAATCAGCCTTCACAGGTTGACCAGAACTTTTATGGAGTTCCTTTCCTGCCGTGTTCGTAGATCCTTCCCGGAACAGGGAGAAACAAGTTATAGTTCTTACACTCTGCAGAGGTGCGTTACTTTACCCATGAGAGATCAACTCCTTGTTGCACAACCAGGCGTACTTTCCAGTCCACAATTCCATGATGTGGGGCACAGTAGTTGGTCCAAGCCCATCACTGCCCCCTTCGCGACCCCGCATGCCTCCTTGGTGTACACCATGCCCACATAATGAATTACAGCAATGGTTTGTACAAACCGTTAGATGCCAGAACTATCGTGGGACGATGTGGGTTCCCACCCATATGCTGCATATCCTCTATGAATTACCAATTAATATGCACGCTTCGAGGATAAAAGCCATGACCTGCACATCCGGTTTCATGCGAGAGGAAGAAGATACATCCGACTTCTCTCTCCCATTCCAAATCTCATGGCTAACATGTAATATACGGCGCTAGAATCACTGATGTCGGGGGTTATTAAGTCCCTACTTGATCATCATTGTTGCAATTAGAACTCTAAGTTCTATTGCTCCATCATATCACCACTTAGGATGATATCTATAATTTCTTTATTTGTGAATGTAAGATACCTCCCTCTATAAAGGTAAGGATCCCTCTGATTGCAATGCTAGTCCCTGGATCAATGCTAGCATCCATAGTTTAAGATGAAGTACACAGAAACAAAGGTCATTATTACATATCATTCCAGAGACAAACATAGACTTTTACAAACTCCATGGCCGCAGGCCTAATACAAGAGTTCAAAAATATAATAAGATAAATAAGTCTTCATCTTCATGTGCCACAGGCAAGCATGTTGAGTGTAGACTCATAACCCCTAATCATCATCAGAATAACCTGCAACATCACAAGTTACAGCCACAGTGGGTCAATACATTGGAATAGTATTGGCATGTAGATGTCCCAACCTTTAATAAGGTAGAGTCCCCTGTGTTTACAATGCTAGTCCCTGGATCAATAGCTAGCATCCACAGTTAAGATGTAATACCAAGAAACAAAGGTCATAATATAACTTTATAGCCAGGAATAACATAATTATATTACACCTTACTTAGCTCATTTGGCTATTACATTACATTGCAGCGGAATAACTATAAGCATGGGGTCCTTCATCTTCAAAGTGCCACAGGCAGACATGTTGGTTGTAGACTTTGTAATCCTAATCAACACACTTCTCTAAATCAATCAAACCTGCAACATACAAGTTACAGCCACAAGGGTCAATACATTTGAATTGTATTGGCAAGTGATACTATGGTAGTATAGTGGAGTCTATCATCTATATGCATTTGGCTAGGTGGAGTTGAGGCTTGCATTGCTCAAAATATATTTTTCCTTATCATTGAAAATACTATGTTTTTGTTTGGACAAAATCTTTTCCAAAGCATCTCTCAATCAAAGGTTGAAGATTTCAATAATCCTTGTTAAAACAACAAGTTTTAACTTAGAAATTGGAATTATGAGATTCTTGATTGCTTCCATGTCATGATGCTCAAATTGTCCTTTACCAGGGACATGGCTAAGTACTTAGATTTTACACTCTGCAGAGGTGGTGCACTTTCCCCACAAGACTTGGTTTCCCAAGACAAGATCTTTCAGAAGCCTTCCCTTAGACCAAAATGGACGAGCTCCAACCTATCAAACACTACCACCCACTGTCCATATGGCTAAGTTCTTGCAACCTATATGATCCAGGCAGAGCCCATAATGCCGTGTGGTCACTTGAAGCTTCTCAACATTTGACATCTCAAATCTCTTTGTTCCTGGGTGGCCATCCACAAGTGAGATACACAAGGTTCACCAGTCCTCTGGCCTTGTGTAACCACTCAACACAAACCATTCCTTCCATTCCACCCAGGTGATTCATTAACTTAGTTGTTTTATTTAAACAAAACACAAGTCCTCAGACTTAGGAATTTTTCCATAGTGTGAATATATAGTCCACTCATGTTTTCTATTAGCTAGGCTAAGCTTGATAGTAGTAGGAATCTTAACTTAGGAATTTTCTACTAAGGTTCCATCTACTAGGTTTTCCTATAGCAAGGTTTATACTTAGCAAAATTCATGCAAGTATTACTTAGAGAAATCACTAATGCATAGTGAAAGTAATTGGACAAAAAGTATGAAGCATCACTTGCCTTTTTGGTAGAGTATCAGTTCACTCCTTGTCCTTGCAACAATCACACTCTTCAAGTCACTACAATCAATCAAGCAAGGCACAAACTCAATCTACCAATCAAGCAAAACAACACATAAAATAACAAAGTCAAAGAAATGCATGCAAGCATGCCAAGCTTTGTTTTGTTTGAAAAAGTGGTTCCTAATGGATCATAAACATTGGAATACACCTAATGGTCATTTTGTAAAGTGGCAAAGTCATTTGCAAAAGGTTTCACTACAAAACCATTTTCAAAACAAAGTATCATTTTATGTGGTGTAAAAATATTTTTACCAAGGAATTAATCTCCAAGGTTCACCAAATATGTTTTCAAACCATAAAACTTGGTGTTTAGGGTTAGAGAGTTTAAAACAAAACATTTTCCAAAGGTTTTCTTCCAAAAATAAATAAACCACATTTCTATTTGACTAGAAATGGTTTTAATTCAAAGAATCATTATTTTGTTTCACCAAAATCATTTTTGAATCCACAAAGTGTTTCCTAATGTTAGTAGGTTCAAATCACACCAATTGCCAAAGGTTTTATCCCAAAAATCATTTTTGAACAATTTTTACATCCTTAACAAGCATACAAATGTTTCTGCAAAACAACCATTTTTCCAGAAGCTTTTTACTAAATAAAAGGCATGGTTGGCTAGGGATTGTTCCACTGATTCCATTGATATAAGGTTTGCAAAATTTGGACGTGTGGATCAAAAGTTATAGGCTTTTCAAATCTGCATACAAATCTGTTTTCAACTCTGTTTTTAAATCATCACTTTGGACACGCCGACTTCCTATTCGGTACTGCTTTGGTTGGATCATGACGACAGCCATTGGATTTGTTAAATAATGCGGCGCAGAGGCTACTTACCGCTTCAGTTAAGTTCTATCGTGGCCATACGACACGATCTAACGGTGCTAGGCACACTAGCCACAGATGGGCGCGACATGCGGTGGCTCCGGCGTGAGCTGTTGGTCGATGATGCGATGCTATAGGAGGTGAGGAGAAAGGGAGATGCTCACCGGGCTCAGGGGTCACGGCGATGCTCAACGTCTTGATGGTTCGACGAGGCGCGCAAGGTTGCGTTAATTGCTCGCGGAGACGCGTGGTCGGCGTCAGATGGTCCTGGAGCTCGTCGAGGGTGGAGCTGTGGCTCGCCCCGAGGGAAAATGAAGACGCAGTTAGTCACGCAAGATCAAGGCGAAGCTTCTCGCGTGAAAGAGAGGGCTCGGGGTGGTCAGTTCTTACCAGGAAACGTCGCCGGAGTCGAGGTTCTGGGGCACCCGCAGGCGAGCTGAGGCCACTGAGCGGTGCGCCAGAGTCTGGCGAACTTGCCTGCGTGCTCGGGGAGGCAAGGGGCGATGCAGTGCTGCCGGAATCGTCGTCGGAGCGTCGTCGGAGACAGGGGTGCTCGGGGAGGAATTGAGGCGGCCTGGAGGCGTGCTTAGGGAAGGAGACAGAGGGGAACGAGAGAGGAGAGGAACACGATTTATCGTGCGTGATCACTGCAGGTTTTACTCGCGGCATTAAGGCGAATTAAGCCTAAGGAATCAAAGCCTCCAACGGCGACGAGAGGAGGAAGAACAGGTCGCTGGGTGGGGAAGGTGACAGCGTGGCTATGGGGTCCTCTGGCAGCAAGAGAGGGAGAGAGGTAATAAGGTCCACCAGTCAGTGACTTAGCGGGTAGCTTCTGCGGTAAAGAAAACGTTTCGGGGGCGTGGGAACAGGTGGGCTAGGTGGGCTGTTGGGTTGGAGCTGGGCCAGATGGTGGGCTGCTCTATTTTTTCTGTCTGAATCTTTTTCCTTTTTCCAAATCTATTTTCTGTTTTGAATTTCAATCAACTATTCAAACATTCAAACAATTCAAACAATCACCATACTTGTAGTAAGTTTTTGGTTCTGTTTATCAACATAAACCAAATCCCAAAATAAAATAATATTTTTATTCTTTTTAGGATCCATTCATTAATTAAATAAAATGAACCTTTATTTATTTAATCAAATAGGGTTTGATTTATTTAATAAAATCTTCATTTGAAATCCAAACACTTTCAAAACCAAATCAGTAGGTTTTATTTGAAAATAAAGAATACTTGGAAAACTTGTTTAAAACAAAATAATATTTTACTTTAGGGTCCATTAATAATTAAATAAAGTGGGCCTTAGTTTTTAAATCAAATAGGATTTGTTTTATTAAAAATTTATTTTGAAAACTAATATAGTACCAAAACCATTCAGTAGGTTTTATTTGAGAATACAAAATACTTGGAAAACTTATTTAAAATAAGTTTTAATGTTTTACTTAAAATGGGAAAAGCTTCTATTTAAATAAAATTTGGATATCAAATCCTTATTATTTTATTTAAACAAACTTTTACTCTTTTAATCAAAGCAAACCCTTTTGTTTCAAAATCTTGGCCAAGGTTTAATCTGGCTTTATAAAATAATCTTTATTTATAAATCTACCTTTTCTTTTGAAAACCCAAACTCTTTACTTAAAGATCCAAAATAGTACTTCCAAAATATTTTATTTTCCTTTAAATGTTTTAACTTGTTAAATCCCTTTAGGATTTAATTGTTCAAAATAGGTTTGAAGATTCCTATTGGAATTCAAAAGTTTCTTCTGGCCCTGAAAATCAACAAAGTTTTATTTTATTCATTTATTTTTCATATTACAAGATTTGGAAAATCTTGGGATGTGACAGGCTACCACCCTTAAAATAAATCTCGTCCCGAGATTTGGGAAGGATAGGGTTACAAGTAGGCTCAAAACATCTAGGGTACTACCACCCTTAAAAATTTTCAAACTAAATTACATATTGGCCTTTTTGAGATCCTGGGAAAAATTTCTCATGGGCAAACATTTGCATTGTGCCCTTTATTTCCATACTTGACTCATGGGCCAAGGTTGAGTTTCTCCATAGGCTTGTTCAACTTATTCATCATCTTTTCTGGACAAATTTTTACATAGTGGCCTGGTTCTTTGCATTTGAAACATATCACTTGGCTGATATCTTTCTTTTCCTTTGGTATCATTGCCTCTTGTTTGTTTCCTTGGTTCTTCTTCTTTTCTGGGCACTCATTGGCATAGTGTCCCATCTCTTTGCATTTGAAACATTGCACTTGTGTAATATCCTTCTTGCTAGTGTTGGGGCATTTCTTCTTCTTCTTTTTGGGTCTCTCCAAAGCTAGGAGTTCTTCTAGTTCATGTTCTTCATGAGTGGGAGATCTTTCTCTCTTCTTAGGGCATTGATATTCATGCTCCTTGGATGCATGATCCTTGTCCTCACAAATATTGTTAGCTTGGGTTCCTTCTAGATTAGCATCTTTGTCATCCTTATTGTCATTAGCTCTTTGGGAATAGTTTTCTCCCATGTTGATCATTTGAGTAACCAATCCTTGCAACAATTGGGATTGAAGTTTCAAAATCCTTTGTATGGCTGGGTCTAGTCCATTGTTGTTGGCTAAAAGCTGAGTTGTCTCTTGGCTCAACTGGTTTTGGGTAGCTATAAGTTCTCTCATGTTGTCCTCTTGTTTGTTGTTGTTGTCATCAACCTTGATGTTGGAGTTTCTTGGAGTAGTCATCTGTTTGGGTTGGATTGGGATTAGAATAGGCAAGATATTTCTAAGGAAATAGTTCTAATCACACACATCACATTTCACACAAGCAATGTGCAAGCAATCACAAACAAACATCCCACTCAAACAACAAAGTTCAAGCACATTTTTAGGCAACAAAATATTTTTGTTACACCGCATAAGTTGGTGGGTTTGACTTAACTATAATATGGTGGTCCATTTATATGGTTCACTTGTGATCTTTCCATCCTTCTTTGGTTGATTCTTCTTTGCATGAGATCATGGTTTCCTTGGGAAAAACTCTTGGTCACAAAATCTTCAAAGGTAATGATGTTTCCTTCTAGGTTGTGTTTCCTTAGTCTCCAAATCTTGAGTAAGATTTCTTGTCTCACTTGTAGTTCTTAGTGATATCCAAGGTTGAAGTCCTTGTTGAGAATAAGGTTGAATCTACTTGAAGATGTTGAAGTCATTAGAATTGAAGAAGTTGAAGTCATTAGAGTTGATGAAGTCCTTTGCACATGGTGATGTCTTTGGTCATGGGGTAGGCTTTTCCATCAAGTTGAAAATAGAAGAGATGTAGAGTTTGAAACAAAAATGGTTGAGGAAAGAGTTTTACTAGATTGTTTGTAGATAAGTTTTGGAACAAATACAACTCCTATGTTTCTAAGGGTTTTGTCCAATCCTAGGGTTACAAATCCTACAGGCAACACAATGCTCTGATACCATCTGTAGAGGTCCCAACCTTTAATAAGGTAGAGTCCCCTGTGTTTACAATGCTAGTCCCTGGATCAATAGCTAGCATCCACAGTTAAGATGTAATACCAAGAAACAAAGGTCATAATATAACTTTATAGCCAGGAATAACATAATTATATTACATCTTACTTAGCTCATTTGGCTATTACATTACATTGCAGCGGAATAACTATAAGCATGGGGTCCTTCATCTTCAAAGTGCCACAGGCAGAAATGTTGGTTGTAGACTTTGTAATCCTAATCAACACACTTCTCTAAATCAATCAAACCTGCAACATACAAGTTACAGCCACAAGGGTCAATACAATTGAATTGTATTGGCAAGTGATACTATGGTAGTATAGTGGAGTCTATCATCTATATGCATCTGGCTAGGTGGAGTTGAGGCTTGCATTGCTCAAAATATATTTTTCCTTATCATTGAAAATACTATGTTTTTGTTTGGACAAAATCTTTTCCAAAGCATCTCTCAATCAAAGGTTGAAGATTTCAATAATCCTTGTTAAAACAACAAGTTTTAACTTAGAAATTTGAATTATGAGATTCTTGATTGCTTCCATGTCATGATGCTCAAATTGTCCTTTACCAGGGACATGGCTAAGTACTTAGATTTTACACTCTGTAGAGGTGGTGCACTTTCCCCACAAGACTTGGTTTCCCAAGACAAGATCTTTCAGAAGCCTTCCCTTAGACCAAAATGGACGCGTTCCAACCTATCAAACACTACCACCCACTGTCCATATGGCTAAGTTCTTGCAACCTATATGATCCAGGCAGAGCCCATAATGCTAGGTGGCTGCACTTGAAGCTTCTCAACATTTGACATCTCAAATCTCTTTGTTCCTGGGTGGCCATCCACAAGTGAGATACACAAGGTTCACCAGTCCTCTGGCCTTGTGTAACCACTCAACACAAACCATTCCTTCCATTCCACCCAGGTGATTCATTAACTTAGTTGTTTTATTTAAACAAAACACAAGTCCTCAGACTTAGGAATTTTTCCATAGTGTGAATATATAGTCCACTCATGTTTTCTATTAGCTAGGCTAAGCTTGATAGTAGTAGTAATCTTAACTTAGGAATTTTCTACTAAGGTTCCATCTACTAGGTTTTCCTATAGCAAGGTTTATACTTAGCAAAATTCATGCAAGTCTTACTTAGAGAAATCACTAATGCATAGTGAAAGTAATGGGACAAAAAATATGAAGCATCACTTGCCTTTTTGGTAGAGTATCAGTTCACTCCTTGTCCTTGCAACAATCACACTCTTCAAGTCACTACAATCAATCAAGCAAGGCACAAACTCAATCTACCAATCAAGCAAAACAACACATAAAATAACAAAGTCAAAGAAATGCATGCAAGCATGCCAAGCTTTGTTTTGTTTGAAAAAGTGGTTCCTAATGGGTCATAAACATTGGAATACACCTAATGGTCATTTTGTAAAGTGGCAAAGTCATTTGCAAAAGGTTTCACTACAAAACCATTTTCAAAACAAAGTATCATTTTATGTGGTGTAAAAATATTTTTACCAAGGCATTAATCTCCAAGGTTCACCAAATATGTTTTCAAACCATAAAACTTGGTGTTTAGGGTTAGAGAGTTTAAAACAAAACATTTTCCAAAGGTTTTCTTCCAAAAATAAATAAACCACATTTCTATTTGACTAGAAATGGTTTTAATTCAAAGAATCATTATTTTGTTTCACCAAATTCATTTTTGAATCCACAAAGTGTTTCCTAATGTTAGTAGGTTCAAATCACACCAATTGCCAAAGGTTTTATCCCAAAAATCATTTTTGAACAATTTTTACATCCTTAACAAGCATACAAATGTTTCTGCAAAAACAACCATTTTTCCAGAAGCTTTTTACTAAACAAAAGGCATGGTTGGCTAGGGCTTGTTCCACTGATTCCATTGATATAAGGTTTGCAAAATTTGGACGTGTGGATCAAAAGTTATAGGCTTTTCAAATCTGCATACAAATCTGTTTTCAACTCTGTTTTTAAATCATCAGCTGGACACGCGGCAACTTCCTATTCGTTTGGTTGGATCACGCGACGACAGCCATTGGATTTAAGTTAAATCGATGCGTAGCAGAGGCTACTTACCGCTTCAGTTAAGTTCTATCGTGGCCATACGATTACGATCTAACGGTGCTAGGCACACTAGCCACAGATGGGCGGCGCTGCGGTGGCTACTGGCGGCGGAGCTGTCGGTCGACGATGGTGCTGATGCTACAGGAGGTGAGGGAGAAAGGGGAGATGCTCACCGGGCTCAGGGGGTCACGGCGATGCTCAACGTGCTGATGGTTCGACGAGGGGCGCGCAAGGTTGCGGTTAATTGCTCGCCGGAGACGTGGTCGGCGTCAGATGGTCCTGGAGCTCGTCGAGGGTGGAGCTGTGGCTCGCCCCGAGGGAAAATGAAGACGCAGTTAGTCGCGCAAGATCAAGGCGAAGCTTCTCGCGTGAAAGAGAGGGCTCGGGGTGGTCAGTTCTTACCAGGAAACGTCACCGGAGTCGAGGTTCTGGGGCACGGGCAATGGGCCGAGGCCAGCGAGGCGCCAGAGTCTGGCGAACTTGCTGCGTGCTCGGGAGGAGGCAAGGCGAAGCGTCTGATGCTGCCGGAATCGTCATCGGAGCGTCGTCGGAGACAGGGGTGCTCGGGGAGGAATTGAGGCGGCCTGGAGGCGTGCTTAGGGAAGGAGACAGAGGGGAACGAGAGAGGAGAGGAAGACGATTTATCGTGCGTGATCACTGCAGGTTTTACTCGTGGCATTAAGGCGAATTAAGCCTGAGGAATCAAAGCCTCCAACGGCGACGAGAGGAGGAAGAACAGGTCGCTGGGTGGGGAAGGTGACAGCGTGGCTATGGGGTCCTCTGGCAGCGAGAGAGGGAGAGAGGTAATAAGGTCCACCAGTCAGTGACTTAGCGGGTAGCTTCGGTAAAGAAAACGTTTGGGGCGTGGGAACTAGGTGGGCTGTTGGGTTGGAGCTGGGCCAGATGGTGGGCTGCTCTATTTTTTCTGTCTGAATCTTTTTCCTTTTTCCAAATCTATTTTCTGTTTTGAATTTCAATCAACTATTCAAACATTCAAACAATTCAAACAATCACCATACTTGTAGTAAGTTTTTGGTTCTGTTTATCAACATAAACCAAATCCCAAAATAAAATAATATTTTTATTCTTTTTAGGATCCATTCATTAATTAAATAAAATGAACCTTTATTTATTTAATCAAATAGGGTTTGATTTATTTAATAAAATCTTCATTTGAAATCCAAACACTTTCAAAACCAAATCAGTAGGTTTTATTTGAAAATAAAGAATACTTGGAAAACTTGTTTAAAACAAAATAATATTTTACTTTAGGGTCCATTAATAATTAAATAAAGTGGGCCTTAGTTTTTAAATCAAATAGGATTTGTTTTATTAAAAATTTATTTTGAAAACTAATATAGTACCAAAACCATTCAGTAGGTTTTATTTGAGAATACAAAATACTTGGAAAACTTATTTAAAATAAGTTTTAATGTTTTACTTAAAATGGGAAAAGCTTCTATTTAAATAAAATTTGGATATCAAATCCTTATTATTTTATTTAAACAAACTTTTACTCTTTTAATCAAAGCAAACCCTTTTGTTTCAAAATCTTGGCCAAGGTTTAATTTGGCTTTATAAAATAATCTTTATTTATAAATCTACCTTTTCTTTTGAAAACCCAAACTCTTTACTTAAAGATCCAAAATAGTACTTCCAAAATATTTTATTTTCCTTTAAATGTTTTAACTTGTTAAATCCCTTTAGGATTTAATTGTTCAAAATAGGTTTGAAGATTCCTATTGGAATTCAAAAGTTTCTTCTGGCCCTGAAAATCAACAAAGTTTTATTTTATTCATTTATTTTTCATATTACAAGATTTGGAAAATCTTGGGATGTGACAGGCTACCACCCTTAAAATAAATCTCGTCCCGAGATTTGGGAAGGATAGGGTTACAAGTAGGCTCAAAACATCTAGGGTACTACCACCCTTAAAAATTTTCAAACTAAATTACATATTGGCCTTTTTGAGATCCTGGGAAAAATTTCTCATGGGCAAACATTTGCATTGTGTCCTTTATTTCCATACTTGACTCATGGGCCAAGGTTGAGTTTCTCCATAGGCTTGTTCAACTTATTCATCATCTTTTCTGGACAAATTTTTACATAGTGGCCTGGTTCTTTGCATTTGAAACATATCACTTGGCTGATATCTTTCTTTTCCTTTGGTATCATTGCCTCTTGTTTGTTTCCTTGGTTCTTCTTCTTTTCTGGGCACTCATTGGCATAGTGTCCCATCTCTTTGCATTTGAAACATTGCACTTGTGTAATATCCTTCTTGCTAGTGTTGGGGCATTTCTTCTTCTTCTTTTTGGGTCTCTCCAAAGCAAGGAGTTCTTCTAGTTCATGTTCTTCATGAGTGGGAGATCTTTCTCTCTTCTTAGGGCATTGATCTTCATGCTCCTTGGATGCATGATCCTTGTCCTCACAAATATTGTTAGCTTGGGTTCCTTCTAGATTAGCATCTTTGTCATCCTTGTTGTCATTAGCTCTTTGGGAATAGTGTTCTCCCATGTTGATCATTTGAGTAACCAATCCTTGCAACAATTGGGATTGAAGTTTCAAAATCCTTTGTATGGCTGGGTCTAGTCCATTGTTGTTGGCTAAAAGCTGAGTTATCTCTTGGCTCAACTGGTTTTGGGTAGCTATAAGTTCTCTCATGTTGTCCTCTTGTTTGTTGTTGTTGTCATCAACCTTGATGTTGGAGTTTCTTGGAGTAGTCATCTGTTTGGGTTGGATTGGGATTAGAATAGGCAAGATATTTCTAAGGAAATAGTTCTAATCACACACATCACATTTCACACAAGCAATGTGCAAGCAATCACAAACAAACATCCCACTCAAACAACAAAGTTCAAGCACATTTTTAGGCAACAAAATATTTTTGTTACACCGCATAAGTTGGTGGGTTTGACTTAACTATAATATGGTGGTCCATTTATATGGTTCACTTGTGATCTTTCCATCCTTCTTTGGTTGATTCTTCTTTGCATGAGATCATGGTTTCCTTGGGAAAAACTCTTGGTCACAAAATCTTCAAAGGTAATGATGTTTCCTTCTAGGTTGTGTTTCCTTAGTCTCCAAATCTTGAGTAAGATTTCTTGTCTCACTTGTAGTTCTTAGTGATATCCAAGGTTGAAGTCCTTGTTGAGAATAAGGTTGAATCTACTTGAAGATGTTGAAGTCATTAGAGTTGAAGAAGTTGAAGTCATTAGAGTTGATGAAGTCCTTTGCACATGGTGATGTCTTTGGTCATGGGGTAGGCTTTTCCATCAAGTTGAAAATAGAAGAGATGTAGAGTTTGAAACAAAAATGGTTGAGGAAAGAGTTTTACTAGATTGTTTGTAGATAAGTTTTGGAACAAATACAACTCCTATGTTTCTAAGGGTTTTGTCCAATCCTAGGGTTACAAATCCTACAGGCAACACAATGCTCTGATACCATCTGTAGAGGTCCCAACCTTTAATAAGGTAGAGTCCCCTGTGTTTACAATGCTAGTCCCTGGATCAATAGCTAGCATCCACAGTTAAGATGTAATACCAAGAAACAAAGGTCATAATATAACTTTATAGCCAGGAATAACATAATTATATTACATCTTACTTAGCTCATTTGGCTATTACATTACATTGCAGCGGAATAACTATAAGCATGGGGTCCTTCATCTTCAAAGTGCCACAGGCAGACATGTTGGTTGTAGACTTTGTAATCCTAATCAACACACTTCTCTAAATCAATCAAACCTACAACATACAAGTTACAGCCACAAGGGTCAATACATTTAAATTGTATTGGCAAGTGATACTATGGTAGTATAGTGGAGTCTATCATCTATATGCATTTGGCTAGGTGGAGTTGAGGCTTGCATTGCTCAAAATATATTTTTCCTTATCATTGAAAATACTAAGTTTTTGTTTTGAGAAAATCTTTTCCAAAGCATCTCTCAATCAAAGGTTGAAGATTTCAATAATCCTTGTTAAAACCACAAGTTTTAACTTAGAAATTTGAATTCTGAGATTCTTGATTGCTTCCATGTCATGAGGCTCAAATTGTCCTTTACCAGGGACATGGCTAAGTACTTAGATTTTACACTCTGCAGAGGTGGTGCACTTTCCCCACAAGACTTGGTTTCCCAAGACAAGATCTTTCAGAAGCCTTCCCTTAGACCAAAATGGACGCGTTCCAACCTATCAAACACTACCACCCACTGTCCATATGGCTAAGTTCTTGCAACCTATATGATCCAGGCAGAGCCCATAATGCCAGGTGGCTGCACTTGAAGCTTCTCAACATTTGACATCTCAAATCTCTTTGTTCCTGGGTGGCCATCCACAAGTGAGATACACAAGGTTCACCAGTCCTCTGGCCTTGTGTAACCACTCAACACAAACCATTCCTTCCATTCCACCCAGGTGATTCATTAACTTAGTTGTTTTATTTAAACAAAACACAAGTCCTCAGACTTAGGAATTTTTCCATAGTGTGAATATATAGTCCACTCATGTTTTCTATTAGCTAGGCTAAGCTTGATAGTAGTAGGAATCTTAACTTAGGAATTTTCTACTAAGGTTCCATCTACTAGGTTTTCCTATAGCAAGGTTTATACTTAGCAAAATTCATGCAAGTCTTACTTAGAGAAATCACTAATGCATAGTGAAAGTAATGGGACAAAAAGTATGAAGCATCACTTGCCTTTTTGGTAGAGTATCAGTTCACTCCTTGTCCTTGCAACAATCACACTCTTCAAGTCACTACAATTAATCAAGCAAGGCACAAACTCAATCTACCAATCAAGCAAAACAACACATAAAATAACAAAGTCAAAGAAATGCATGCAAGCATGCCAAGCTTTGTTTTGTTTGAAAAAGTGGTTCCTAATGGGTCATAAACATTGGAATACACCTAATGGTCATTTTGTAAAGTGGCAAAGTCATTTGCAAAAGGTTTCACTACAAAACCATTTTCAAAACAAAGTATCATTTTATGTGGTGTAAAATTATTTTTACCAAGGCATTAATCTCCAAGGTTCACCAAATATATTTTCAAACCATAAAACTTGGTGTTTAGGGTTAGAGAGTTTAAAACAAAACATTTTCCAAAGGTTTTCTTCCAAAAATAAATAAACCACATTTCTATTTGACTAGAAATGGTTTTAATTCAAAGAATCATTATTTTGTCTCACCAAATTCATTTTTGAATCCACAAAGTGTTTCCTAATGTTAGTAGGTTCAAATCACACCAACTGCCAAAGGTTTTATCCTAAAAATCATTTTTGAACAATTTTTACATCCTTAACAAGCATACAAATGTTTCTGCAAAAACAACCATTTTTCCAGAAGCTTTTTACTAAATAAAAGGCATGGTTGGTTAGGGCTTGTTCCACTGATTCCATTGATATAAAGTTTGCAAACTTTCGACGTGTGGATCAAAAGTTATAGGGTTTTCAAATCTGCATACAAATCTGTTTTCAACTCTGTTTTTAAATCATCAGCTGGACACGTGGCGACTTCCTATTCGTCGGTACCGTTTCGGTTGGATCACGCGATGACAGCCGTTGGATTTAAGTTAAATCGTGCGGCGCGCAGAGGCTACTTACCGCTTCAGTTAAGTTCTATCGTGGCCATACGATTACGATCTAATGGTGCTTGGCACACCAGCCACAGATGGGCAGCGCTGCGGTGGCTACTAGCGGCGGAGCTGTCGGTCAACGATGGTGCCGATGCTACAGGAGGTGAGGGAGAAAGGGGAGATGCTCACCGGGCTCAGGGGGTCACGGCGATGCTCAACGTGCTGATGGTTCGACGAGGGGCGCGCAAGGTTGCGGTTAATTGCTCGCCGGAGACGTGGTCGGCGTCAGATGGTCCTGGAGCTCGTCGAGGGTGGAGCTGTGGCTCGCCCCGAGGGAAAATGAAGACGCAGTTAGTCGCGCAAGATCAACGCGAAGCTTCTCGCGTGAAAGAGAGGGCTCGGGGTGGTCAGTTCTTACTAGGAAACGTCGCCTGAGATAGTTGCAGACGCGGTGGCGCTCGGATCTTGTCGGAGTCAAGGTTCTGGGGCACCCGCAGGCGAGCTGAGGCCACTGAGCGGTGCGCCAGAGTCTGGCGAACTTGCCTGCGTGCTCGGGGAGGCAAGGGGCGATGCAGTGCTGCCAGAATCGTCGTCGGAGCGTCGTCGGAGACAGGGTTGCTCGGGGAGGAATTGAGGCAGCCTGGAGGCGTGCCTGGGGAAGGAGACAGAGGGGAACGAGAGAGGAGAGGAAGACGATTTATCGTGCGTGATCACTGCAGGTTTTACTCGCGGCATTAAGGCGAATTAAGCCTGAGGAATCAAAGCCTGCAACGGCGATGAGAGGAGGAAGAACAGGTCGCGGGGTGGGGAAGGTGACAGCGTGGCTGTGGGGTCCTCTGGCAGCGAGAGAGGGAGAGAGGTAATAAGGTCCACCAGTCAGTGACTTAGCGGGTAGCTTCTGCGGTAAAGAAAACGTTTCGGGGGCGTGGGAACAGGTGGGCTAGGTGGGCTGTTGGGTTGGAGCTGGGCCAGATGGTGGGCTGCTCTATTTTTTTCTGTCTGAATCTTTTTCCTTTTTCCAAATCTATTTTATGTTTTGAATTTCAATCAACTATTCAAACATTCAAACAATTCAAACAATCACCATACTTGTAGTAAGTTTTTGGTTCTGTTTATCAACATAAACCAAATCCCAAAATAAAATAATATTTTTATTCTTTTTAGGATCCATTCATTAATTAAATAAAATGGACCTTTATTTATTTAATCAAATAGGGTTTGATTTATTTAATAAAATCTTCATTTGAAATCCAAACACTTTCAAAACCAAATCAGTAGGTTTTATTTGAAAATAAAGAACACTTGGAAAACTTGTTTAAAACAAAATAATATTTTACTTTAGGTTCCATTAATAATTAAATAAAGTGGGCCTTAGTTTTTAAATCAAATAGGATTTGTTTTATTAAAAACTTTATTTTGAAAACTAATATAGTACCAAAACCATTCAGTAGGTTTTATTTGAGAATTCAAAATACTTGGAAAACTTATTTAAAATAAGTTTTAATGTTTTACTTAAAATGGGAAAAGCTTCTATTTAAATAAAATTTGGATATCAAATCCTTATTATTTTATTTAAACAAACTTTTACTCTTTTAATCAAAGCAAACCCTTTTGTTTCAAAATCTTGGCCAAGGTTTAATTTGGCTTTATAAAATAATCTTTATTTATAAATCTACCTTTTCTTTTGAAAACCCAAACTCTTTACTTAAAGATCCAAAATAGTACTTCCAAAATATTTTATTTTCCTTTAAATGTTTTAACTTGTTAAATCCCTTTAGGATTTAATTGTTCAAAATAGGTTTGAAGATTCCTATTGGAATTCAAAAGTTTCTTCTGGCCCTGAAAATCAACAAAGTTTTATTTTATTCATTTATTTTTCATATTACAAGATTTGGAAAATCTTGGGATGTGACATGGCAAGTGTTACCTTAGTAGAACATTAGTAGTCTAGATACTATATGCATTTTGGCTAAGTGTAGCTTAGGCTTGCTTTTCGCAAAATAGGTTTTACCTATTAGTTGAAAATACTAAGTTTTTCTTTGAAAAAACTTTCCCAAGGAACCACCAATAGACATTTGTGAACCTTTACCCTTGTTCACCCACAAGTTTTAACTTAGAAATTGGGATGAGGAGATTCTTGATAGCTTCCATGTCTCGATGCTCGATTTGTTCAATACCAGGGACATGGCTAAGTACTTAGATTCTTCCATCTGCAGAGGTTGTGCACTTTCCCCACAAGACTTGATTTTCACCACGACAGAACCTTTCAGAAGCCTTCCCTTAGACCAAATGGACACGCTCCAAACCTATTATCCCACTACCACCAACTGTCCAAATGGCTAAGTTATTGCAACCTATATGATCCAGGCAGAGCCCATAATGCCATGTGGCTGCACTACAAGCTTCTTAACATTTGGCATCTCAAATCCCTTTGTTCCTGGGTGTCTTACCACAAGTGAGATACACAAGGTAAACCATAGAAATGGTCCTTGTGTAACCACTCAACATAAACCAATCTTTCCATTCCACCCAGGTGTTTCATTCACTTAGTTGTATTATTAAGCAAAACCAGAAGTCCAAAGATTTAGAAATAGTTCATATAGCATGTATATATGACCACCCTTGGTTGCTACTAGCTAGTCTAAGCATGGCAATGGTAATCATCTTAACTTAGAAATTTCTAGCAATTCTACAAATACTAGGATTTCCCAAGCATAGCATATAGATCAAAATATTCATGCAAGTCCTATACAAAATATTTCTAGTGCATAGTTGAAAAACATAGGAATAAAATCATGAAGCACCACTTGCCTTGGTAGTTTGGGGAGTAGCAACAATCTTCACAATCACAATCACTATTTGCACCAAAATCTACACATAAAATAATGGCACCAAAATCACATACAAACAAAAATATATGAATGCATGCAAATGCCATGTGATGATTTTTCTACACCAAACAAGACAAGTGAACAGTACTAAAACATAAACAAGTCCAAGATATTCAAAATAAACCTTATTTGATCCTTAAAACATTTTTCAAATAATTTGTATAATCAAAATAAGACTACACAAGTTTCTGCATAAACAACCATTTTTACAGAGGAAAAATATTAAACACATTGCATAAACAGATAGGATTTTCTCTCCTGATTCCAATGATATAAAATTTGCAAAATTTGAACGTGGGAATCAAAAGATATGAATTTTACAAGTTTTAATTACTAATAGATCTAAATTCTGTTTTTAAAACAAAGAACTAGCCACGCGGCGCTCTCTGATTCGTCGGTACCGTTTCGCGCGGATCGACTAGCGTGGACCACACGATCTAAATGAAATCGCACGGCCAGATCTGTCTCGTACCCCTTCGTTTAAGTGATCTATCTAACGCGTTGGATCTGGATCTAACGGCTCGCGATCAAGCCACCAAAGTCTGGCGGCGGCAGCTCTGTCAGAGACGTTTCCGACGATCTAGGTCGCGCGGAAGAGGGGGAGTTAGCTCACCGATTTCGCCGTGCGTTGCTGACGCTTAGGGTATGCTTGGTTGGCGAAGGGGCGCTCGAGGTCGACGGAGATTGCTCGCCGGAGTCACTGCTATCATCGGGTGTGTGCTGCTGGAGACGGTGGCGACACTATAGTTCACGCAAGGGCACGAGAGAGATGGCGTTAGATGCGTGCATACGAGGCGAGTGTGTGAGTATGAACGAGAGAGGGAGGCGCGGTCAGTACAAACCAGGAGAGCTCGTCGAAGTTTGCTGCTGCGTCGGGCACTTGTGGTCGTCGTCATTGGCGAGGCTCCAGACAGTCCTAGAATGCACCAGTGTAGTTAGAAGGTGCGCAAGGTTGCTGAGATCATGCTGGCAAGATTAGAAGGCAAGGGGCGATGAGTGCTCACCGGAATCACACGCCGGAGTGGCTCGGTACCACGGCGGTGCAAGCGAGATTGTGGGCAGCCTGGTAGCGGAGTGGGGGCACTAAGTGAGGGAAATGGTCACAGAGGGGTGGAGGTTAAATAGCCGGAGCAGGGCGAGAATTACGCGCGGATCAATGGGATTGAAGAGCATTTGCGTCGGGAGGAAACGGCCGTGGCGGCGCTGGTCGCAGGCGAGATTTGGGGACGACGGGGTGACGTGGCTGCGAGGCCCAATTGTCAGCAAGGGGGTGTGCGCAAGCACGGTGAGAAAACAGAGGGAAAGGGAGGACCCGGGTGGGCTGTTTTGCCTGCTGGGCTGGAATGGTGGCGCCAGGCCCAGTTTGGTTTCTAATTTCCTTTTCTTTTTCTATATTGAATTTCAGGAATCTTTTTCAAATGAAATCAAGTGCATTTGAATTCCAAACTTTTCCTCGATTTTTGTGAAGTGTAAACCTCATAATATTGGACATAAAACCTTGCTGTCTCATTAGACTAGCTTGGTCTTTTTGAAAAAATCAAAATAAACAGTGCCTTAGCAAATGATTTGAATAGGTTTTGAAAATGGGTTAAAACCATATTTGTTTTGTAAATTTTGTCCAAGTTTTAACACTCAAGCAATCCAACTTAAGAGAAAACAAAACTTGGTTTAAAACAATTATTCTCTCACTTGAGAATGGCATTGGATCAATGCTTGTTTACATAAAATAACAAGCACCCAAATGCTTCTGTTTTGTAAATGGTTTTGAAATAGAACCCTAAATGATCATGAATGCATGGATGATGTGCAAAGCTTTGAAAACATGATTTTAGGGATGTTACAAATCTAACCCCCTTAAGTTGAATCTTGCCCTCGATATTCGGGTTGGCTAGCAAATAGGTGAGGGTGGTCTTTCCGAAGATCATCTTCTCTTTCCCATGTTGCTTCTTCTTCAGAATGATGGTTCCATTGAACTTGTCAGAATTTGATAGTCTTAGTCCGAGTAACTCTTTCTGCAGTCTCAAGAATCTTGATAGGTTTCTCCTGTAAGTGAGATCACTTTCCAATTGGACCTCCTCCAATGGTATAGTATCCTTCAAAGAAGTATCTTCCATCTCTGGATGGCATTTCTTAAGCTGACTCACATGAAACACATTGTGAGCACAATGAATGATTCTGGCAATTCAATCTCATAAGCTACTTCTCCTTTACGACTCAGAATCTTGAATGGTCCAACATATCTTGGGGCCAATTTTCCTTTGACTCCAAACCTCTTCACTCCACGAAGTGGTGACACTCTAAGATAAGCTCTATCACCTACTTCATAGGTGACTTCTCTATGCTTAGGATCCGCGTAGCTCTTCTGTTGGGACTGTGCTATCTTCAATCTGTCCTTAACTAGCTTGACTTTCTCTTCAGCCTCCTTGATTAGTTCTGGTCCGAACAAACTTCTTTCTCCCACACCATTCCATAGCAATGGGGTGGTACACTTTCTCCCATAGATAAACTCAAATGGTGCCATCTCAATACTGGCTTGATAGCTGTTATTGTAAGAGAATTCTGCGTAAGGCAGACTTTCATCCCAACTGGCTCCATAGTCTAGGGCACATGCTCTCAGCATATCTTCAAGAATCTGGTTGGTCCTTTCCATTTGTCCATCAGTCAGAGGATGAAAAGCAGTGCTGAATTCCAACCTCGTTCCCAATGACTCATGTAGTTGCTTCCAAAAATGAGAAGCGAATTGAGTTCCCCTATCAGACACAATACTCTTGGGTACTCCATGTAGACATACAATTATACTCATATAGATCTTGGATAACTTAGCACTTGTATAGGTTGTCTTCACGGGTATGAAATGAGCCACTTTAGTTAGGCGATCCACTACTACCCAAATAGAGTCATATCCTGACCTGGTCCTTCGCAATCCGGTGATGAAATCCATGCCAATCTTGTCCCACTTCCAATCAGGAATAGGTAGTGGTTGTAGCAATCCTGCTGGTTTCTGATGTTCCGCTTTCACTCTACTACATACATCACACAAAGCAATATGTTCGGTGATGTCCTTCTTCAGATTATTCCACCAAAATCTTTCTTTCATGTCCATGTACATTTTGGTGTTACCCGGATGAATGGAATATGGTGAGTTATGTGCTTCTTGTAAAATCAATTTCCGAAGCTCCGGATCTTGCGGAATGCAGATATGTTTTCCATACCATAAAGTACCATGTTCATCTTCATGGAATCCTTTGGCCTTCCCTTTACCAATCTTTTCCTTAATATCTTCAATTTCCTTATCTGTCTTTTGGGCTTCTTTGATTTTGTCCAACAAAGTGGGTTGAACATCCAATGACATGAGATGTCCTTCAGGCACAATCTCCAATCTGATATCTCTAAATCGGGCACACAGATCATATGGCAATTCTCCTTTAGTAAGGCCATTCACAAAAACCTTACGGCTTAGAGCATCCGCTACAACATTTGCTTTACCGGGGTGGTATTGCAAACTCAAGTCATAGTCCTTGATGAGTTCTAGCCATCTTCTTTTTCCCATGTTAATTTCTTTCTGGGTGAAGATATACTTCAAACTTTTGTGATCTGTGAACACTTCACATCGCTTTCACAAAAGATAATGTCTCCATGTTTTAAGTGCATGGACAACAGAGGCTAACTCTAAATCATGAGTTGGGTAGTTTACCTCATGAGTTTTGAGTTGTCTCGAGGCATAAGCCACAACTTTCCTTTCCTGCATTAGCACTTCACCTAATCCATGATGAGATGCGTCACAATACACTTGGAAATCCTTCTCCAAATCTGGCAGACATACGACTGGTGCTGTCACTAGTCTCTTCTTCAATTCTTGGAAACTGAGTTCACATCCTTCAGACCAAGCAAATTTCTTGTCTTTCTTTAGTAACTCTGTCATTGGCTTAGCTATCTTGGAGAAATTCTCAATGAACCTTCTATAGTATCCTGCCAAGCCAAGGAAACTACGAACCTCTTTCACTGACTTAGGAGATTCCCATTCGATTCTGTTGAAACTTTAGCAGGATCAACTGCTACACCATCTCCTGACACAACGTGTCCAAGAAATCCAACTTCATTCAAGCAAAACTCACACTTGCTGAATTTGGCATACAGCTTATGCTCTCTAAGCTTCTAAAGTATCAAACGCAAATGTCCTTCATGCTCTTCTTTGTTCTTGGAGTAGATTAAAATGTCATTGATGAATACGACAAAAAACTTGTCAAGGAACTCCATGAACACCTTGTTCATCATATTCATGAAATAAGCTGGTGCATTGGTCAAACCAAATGGCATCACGATATACTCATACAATCCATACCTAGTGGTGAAAGATGTCTTAGGTATGTCTTGTTCCCCTATTTTGAGCTGGAAATAACCTGATCGAAGATCAATCTTTGAGAACACACAGGCTCCTAACTGATCAAACAAGTCATTGATTCTAGGCAATGGGTATTTGTTCTTGATGGTCACCTCATTGAGTGAACGGTAATCTATGCATAACCTTTGACTTCTATCTTTCTTTTCCACAAACAAAACTGGTGCTCCCCAGGATGAAGAACTTGGTTGAATAAATACTTTATGTAACTGTTCTCCAAGTTGTTTCTTGAGTTCTTTCAACTCATCAACTGACATCTTGTACGGTCTCTTTGATATTGGTCCAGATCCTGGTAGCAAGTCAATAAGAAACTCCACATCTCTATCTGGTGGCATTCCCGGCAATTCTTCCGGAAACACATCCGGGTATTCACTCACAATTGGCACACTGTCTATGCTAACCCCCTTAAGAGAATTTAGCTTACTCCCTTTCGATTCAAAGTTAGACTTGAATCTTATCCGTTTCTTTTCCGGGGTTGTGAGTGCAACAGTTCGATTAGCACAATCTAGTACTCCTTCATACTTGGTCATCCAATCCATTCCCAAATTACATCCAGTCCTTGGGAATCTAGGATTATCAGACTCACTGGAAACTTATGCTTTCCAAACTCTATTACTAGATCTCGGCATCCAAGACTCACTATCATATCTCCACCTGGAGAACTTACTTTTATTGGACACCCAATGTTTTCAGTTGGAAACCCATTTCTATCAACAAATGCTTTTGATATGAATGAATGTGATGCACTAGTATCAAAAAGAACAAGTGCTGGAATAGAATTGAGTTTGAACTTACCAGCCACAGCATCTGACTCTTCATAGATTTGCTCCACATTGATGTGGTTCACTTGCCCCTTCTGGAAAGGGTTGGGCTTGTTGGGTCCTTCAACTTTCTTTTCTGGGCATTCATTTGCATAATGCCCCATCTTCTTGCACTTGAAACATTCAACCTAACTAAGATCCTTCTTGACAGGCTGGCTTCCACTACCACTTCCATTGTGGTGGTTCTTGTACCCACTCTTGTGATTCTTGTACTTGTCATTGTCATGACTATGGTGATGCTTGTTGTCATGATGACGGTTGTGTTTGTGGTGGCTGTTGTACTTTCCATGCTTGTGGGATCCAGAATTCCCACTATCATCATAATGGGAATGCTTGTGAGACGATCCCGAGTTGTGCTTGTCAGAGTGCTTCCTCTTCTTGCTTTCAACCTGTTTCAGCTTGCTCTCCAAAATAGCAGCCTTATCACAAAGAGATTGATAAGTGGGGACATAGGCCACAAATAGCTGCAGGTTCATTTTGTCGTTCAATCCTTCGAGGAACTTCTCTTTCCTCTTAGCATAAGTGTCAACTTCATCTGGTGCATAACGCGCCAGATTGTTGAACTCCTCAATATACTCCGCCACGATGCGGTGGCGCTACTTCAAGTTATGAAATTCCTTCTTCTTAAAACTCATCACTCTGGATGAGATGTGAGAAGTACGGAAACCATCTTCAAAGATAGCCCATGTCACATCCGCAATGGGAGTGGTGATCTGGAAGTTATCCCACCAAGTGGCTACTGGTCCTTCCAACAAGTGTGCTGCAAATCTGACTTTCTCTTCATCAGTACATCCAACAGTTACCAAATCCTTGTTCACTGAGCGTAGCCAATCATTGGCCACCATGGGATCAGTAGTTCCTGAGAACTTTGCTGTCCTCAGTCTTAAGAATCTGGTAAGCATGTCAAAACCCGGTGGGTTGTTCTGATTGTTGTTGTTGTTATTATTATTATTGTTGTTGTTGTTGTTGTTGTTCTGATTCTGTATGAACGTGGTCATCATCTGCATCAGCTGCTTCTGAGCTGTCATCATCTGCTGCATCTCAGGGGTGATATTGTTGTTGTTAGGGTTGGGATTGGCGTGTCGGGGAGGCATCTGTGGTTTTCAATAAAGATAAGAATGATATACCCATAGATGCTAACATGCACAATACATCACATAAACAATCACCAAACATGCATCATAATAGTAAAAGTTCAACAACATAGATAACAAGTTTTGAAAAGTAAACACACCAATAGCAAGCCATCCACATGTTGGATGGTCATTGCGACTCAATAATCAAAAGCATGGTAAATAAAAGGTAAATGAGTAGTCATCACTACTCCTCTCCATCAACCTCCTCATCAACAAGTGTAAGACCTGCATTCTCCATTGCGTTCTTGTATTCCTCGACATTGGTAGTCAAGGCCTCTACTTTGGCCTTGAGAGCCCTCTTCTATTAACGAAGTCTCTCAATCACCACCTGCTAATGCTCGAGCTCGAAGGCCTTGGCCTCTAGTTCTAAAGTCATCTCTCGAATCCTCTTGTTCCTATCTTGGACTCTTTTCTCTTGACTCTTGAACTTTCTATCCTAACTCTCAAACTTGGCCTCCATTTCCTTGACTATCTCATCTTGCTCCGTGAAGAGCTTGTCCTTCTCACGAATCTGCACCTGGAGTTCGTCATTGCTAAGCATGACGTTGGTCCTATCAGTATCTAGGTGCCTAAGAAGAACCTCTAAGTCCTGGAGGTATAGACGAATCGGCTCTTCCGTCTCTCTAGCAGTATCCTCTAAGTCAATGGCATCACCATCCTCGTCACGTCTACCGAAGGCGTGGAAGTGAGTACCTCTAATCTCCCGAGAGTGTCTCCCTAACAAACGTCCAAGCAAATCCTGCATGACTACCTCTAGGCCTCTCAACTTGTCATCATGCATGAGCTTGAAGGTGATAGCCTCCGTGGCTGGTTCAGTCTGGCGTCCTGGCTGAGTAACCTTGAATCCCCAAAGGTCCTTCCTCTCGAACTTGGTGAGGGGAAGCATCATGATGGTAGGAAGTGGGAGATTGATCCCTCCCTCTATAAAGGTAAGGATCCCTATGATTGCAATTCTAGTCCCTGGATCAATGCTAGCATCCAAAGTTTAAGATGAAGTACACAGAAACAAAGGTCATTATTACATATCATTCCAGAGACAAACATAGTCTTTTAGAAACTCCATGGCCACGGGCCTAATACAAGAGTTCAAATATATAATAAGATAAATAAGTCTTCATCTTCATGTGCCACAGGCAAGCATGTTGAGTGTAGACTCATAACCCCTAATCATCATCAGAATAACCTTCAACATCACAAGTTAAAGCCAAAATGGGTCAATACATTGGAATAGTATTGGCAAGTGATACCTTAGTAGAACATTAGTAGTCTAGATACTATATGCATTTTGGCTAAGTGTAGCTTAGGCTTGCTTTTCGCAAAATAGGTTTTACCTATCAGTTGAAAATACTAAGTTTTTCTTTGACAAAACTTTCCCAAGGAACCACCAATAGACATTTGTGAACCTTTACCCTTGTTCACCCACAAGTTTTAACTTAGAAATTGGGATGAGGAGATTCTTGATAGCTTCCATGTCTTGATGCTCGATTTGTTCAATAACAGGGACATGGCTAAGTACTTAGATTCTTCCATCTGCAGAGGTTGTGCACTTTCCCCACAAGACTTGGTTTTCACCAAGAAAGAACCTTTCAGAAGCCTTCCCTTAGACCAAATGGACGCGCTCCAAACCTATTATCCCACTACCACCAACTGTCCAAATGGCTAAGTTATTGCAACCTATATGATCTAGGCAGATCCCATAATGCCATGTGGCTGCACTACAAGCTTCTTAACATTTGGCATCTCAAATCCCTTTGTTCCTGGGTGTCTTACCACAAGTGAGATACACAAGGTAAACCATAGAAATGGTCCTTGTGTAACCACTCAACATAAACCAATCTTTCCATTCCACCCAGGTGTTTCATTCACTTAGTTGTATTATTAAGCAAAACCACAAGTCCAAAGATTTAGAAATAGTTCAGATAGCATGTATATATAACCACCCTTGGTTGCTACTAGCTAGGCTAAGCATGGCAATGGTAAGCATCTTAACTTAGAAATTTCTAGCAATTCTACAAATACTAGCATTTCCCAAGCATAGCATATAGATCAAAATATTCATGCAAGTCCTATACAAAATATTTCTAGTGCATAGTTGAAAAACATAGGAATAAAATCATGAAGCACCACTTGCCTTGGTAGTTTGGGGAGTAGCAACAATCTTCACAATCACAATCACTATTTGCACCAAAATCTACACATAAAATAATGGCACCAAAATCACATACAAAATATATACAAACAAAAATATATGAATGCATGCAAATGCCATGTGATGATTTTTCTACACCAAACAAGACAAGTGAACAGTACTGAAACATAAACAAGTCCAAGATATTCAAAATAAACCTTATTTGATCCTTATAACATTTTTCAAATAATTTGTATAATCAAAATAAGCCTACACAAGTTTTTGCATAAACAGCCATTTTTATAGAGGAAAAATATTAAACACATTGCATAAACAGATAGGATTTTCTCTCCTGATTCCAATGATATAAAATTTGCAAAATTTGAACGTCGGAATCAAAAGATATGAATTTTACAAGTTTGAATTACTAATAGATCTAAATTCTGTTTTTAAAACAAAGAACTAGCCACGCGGCGCTCTCTGATTCGTCGGTACAGTTTCACGCGGATCGACTAGCATGGACCGCACGATCTAAATGCAATCGCACAGCCAGATCTGTCTCGTACCCCTTCGTTTAAGTGATCTATCTAACGCGTTGGATCTGGATCTAATGGCTCGTGATCAAGCGACCAAAGTCTAGCGGCGCTAGCGACGGCGAGTGGCGGCGGCGGCTCTGGAAGAGACGTTGCCGATCATCTAGGTCGCGCGGAAGAGGGGGAGTTAGCTCAACGAGTTCGCCGTGCATTGCTGACGCTTAGGGTATGCTTGGTTGGCGAAGGGGCGCTCGAGGTCGACGGAGATTGCTCGCCGGAGTGGCTGCTGTCGTTGGGTGTGTGCTGCTGGAGACGATGGCGACTCTACGGTTCACGCTAGGGCACGAGAGAGATGCCGTGCAGAAGAGGTGAGTGTGTGAGTATGAATGAGAGAGGGAGGCACGGTCAGTACAAACCAGGAGAGCTCGTCGGAGTTTGCGGCTGCACCGGGCACTTGCGGTCGTCATCGTTGGCGAGGCTCCGGACAGTCCTAGCACGCACCACTGTAGTTATAAGATGTGCAAGGTTGCTGCGATCATGCTGGCAAGATTAGAAGGCAAGGGGCGATGAGTGCTCATCGGAATCGCACACCGGAGTGGCTCGGTACAACAGCAGTGCAAGCGAGATTGTGGGCAGCCTGGTGGTGGAGTGGGGGCGCTAAGTGAGGGGAAATGGTCACAGAGGGGTGGAGGTTAAATAGCCGGAGCAGGGCAAGAATTACGCACGGATCAATGGGATTGAAGAGCATTTGCATCGGGAGTAAACGGCCGCGGCGGCGCTGGTCGCAGGCGAGATTTGGGGACGACGGGGTGACGTGGCTACGGGGCCCAATTGTCAGCGAGGGGGTGTGCGCGAGCGCGGTGAGAAAACAGAGGGAAAGGGAGGACCCGGGTGGGCTGTTTTGCTTGCTGGGCTGGAATGGTGGCGCCAGGCCCAGTTTGGTTTCTAATTTCCTTTTCTTTTTCTATATTGAATTTCAGGAATCTTTTTCAAATGAAATCAAGTGCATTTGAATTCCAAACTTTTCCTGGATTTTTGTGAAGTGTAAACCTCATAATATTGGACATAAAACCTTGCTGTCTCATTAGACTAGCTTGGTCTTTTTGAAAAAATCAAAATAAACAAGGCCTTAGCACATGATTTGAATAGGTTTTAAAAATGGTTTAAAACCATATTTGTTTTGTAAATTTTTCCAAGTTTTAACACTCAACCAATCCAACTCAAGAGCAAACAAAACTTGGTTTAAAACAATTATTCTCTCACTTGAGAGTGGCATTGGATCAATGCTTGTTTACATAAAATAACAAGCACCCAAATGCTTCTGTTTTGTAAATGGTTTTGAAATAGAACCCTAAATGATCATGGATGCATGGATGATGTGCAAAGCTTTGAAAACATGATTTTAGGGATGTTAGAGTGAAAATAATATTTTCTTTCTTTTATAGCATATATGATAACACACAATTTGCAAATACTTTGATAAAGACTCTTCAAAGGACATGAGCAAGTGATGAACTTGCCTTGTGATGGCAAGGTAGTGAAGTTTGATGCTTGCGCTGGACCTTGATCTTCTAGTGCTACAAAAACATCATTATTGTCCAGTAAGGACAATATTTAAAGAAGCAAAATGA
The DNA here is from genome assembly GCA_023614405.1 of Avena insularis. Taxonomy (NCBI): domain Eukaryota; kingdom Viridiplantae; phylum Streptophyta; class Magnoliopsida; order Poales; family Poaceae; genus Avena; species Avena insularis. The sequence continues at coordinate 193,328,837 of CM042695.1, read as the reverse complement.
TTATGCAATAATGTAATGCGTCATTTTAACTTGATATGCATTCACCTTATTATAAAAAAATTCTTTTTAATAAATAAGGATTTACAAATATTACCTCTTAATATTTATAACATATATTGAATTATTTATTTTAATTCCCTTTTATTTGATTTTTATTGATTTGATAATTCTTTTAGGAAATATTAATTAAACAACATTAAAAATTGTTATTAAATATTTAGTTAGTATTTTTCAAAAATACTACAATATTAATACATAATGAAAGTGAATTTTAAATAATTTTATCACCTTTCAATAATTTTGTAAAATTCCATAAAGAATATATAATTTACAAAATTCCTAATAGGATTTAAATGTCTAAAATTTTATTTTTTAATTTATTTGGATAGTTCAGATTTTTGTAAATCAAAAAATATTTTATTTATAATTTTTGGACTTTTATTTTATTTTCTAGAATTTTATTGAGGTTAGGTGCATTTTGGTCTTTTCCAATTGATTAAATCTGTTTTTACACGACTTGGGTTGGCCATTTGGGATTATTGGGCCAGTGTGGCCCAATAGGGCAGGGTAAAAATCATCACCCCGAGGGGTTTTGGACCACCCAGCCACTCTCTCTGCCTCCCCATCGTTCTCACCTTTCCTCTCCCTTGACCCCGTGGGCTCTAGCGCCGCCGCTGGCGATGGCCGCCGTTGTGGCTTCCCCTAGTCGCTGCAGTGGTGCATGGCGAGGTTTGCGACTATGCTCGTTCATCTGGTCCAACTTGATTTGACTCCGGGGCTTGCCCGTGGCTAGGTTCACCCTGTTCCCGAACCCTAGGGTTAGAGGAAAGTGCTTCCGCCGCTGCCGCGGTCCCGCCTGTGGTGGTGTGCTGTTTTCGTGTGCTGCTGTGGCCACCGCCATGGTTGGTGCAGGTTGCAGTGCCCCCTTGGTGCTCCCTGTGCCGTCGCGGGTTCGTTGGCCAATCTGCTTCCTCTTCAATTCGTCAGCGAGGACCCCGGGTAAGTTGCCTCTGTGGGTCTTGTTCATGCTACCACCATGAATCTCTCTATGTGCCTAGTGACTATGTTCTGATTAGGGTTCTTATTCTGATTAGGGTTCATAACCCCATGTTCATCATATCCATGATGCTTTAGATCTAGTGGTGTGTAAGGTTCCCATCCTTCTTATAAGGTAGAGTCCCCTGTGTTTACAATGCTAGTCCCTGGATCAATAGCTAGCATCCACAGTTAAGATGTAATATCAAGAAACAAAGGTCATAACACAACTTTATAACCAGGAATAAAATAATTTATTACATCTTTTATATCTCATTTGGCTATTACAATACATTGCAGCAGAATATCTATAAGCATGGGGTCCTTCGTGTTCAAAGTGCCACAGGCAGACATGTTGGTTGTAGACTTTGTAATCCTAATCATCAAACTTTACTAACATCAATCAAACCTGCAACATACAAGTTACAGCCACAAGGGTCAATACATTTGAATTGTATTGGCAAGTGATACTATGGTAGTATAGTGGAGTCTATCATCTATATGCATTTGGCTAAGTTTTTGCTTGACAAAAATCACCCAAGGCATCGACCAATCAAAGATTGAAGATCCTTTAACCCTTGTTCAACCACAAGTTTTTAACTTAGAAATTTGGATGATGAGATTCTTGATAGCTTCCATGTCTTGATGCTCAAATTGTCCTTTACCAGGTACATGGCTAATTACTTAGATTTTACACTCTACAGAGGTGGTGCACTTTCCCCACAAGACTTGGTTTCACCAAGACAAGATCTTTCAGAAGCCTTCCCTTAGACCAAAATGGACGCGCTCCAACCTATCAAACCACTACCACCAACTGTCCATTTGGCTAAGTTATTGCAACCTATATGATCCAGGCAGAGCCCATAATGCCAAGTGGTTGCACTTGAAGCTTCTCAACATTTGACATCTCAAATCTCTTTGTTCCTGGGTGGCAATCCACAAGTGTGATACACAAGGTAAACCATAGCCATGGGCCTTGTGTAACCACTCAACCAAAAACCACCAAGCAAGTCCCTTTCCACCCAGGTGATTCATTAACTTAGTTGTTTTATTAAACAAAAACACAAGTCCTCGGACTTAGAAAATTTTCCATAGTATGAATGTATATATTACACCCTTGTTTTCTATTAGCTAAGCTAAGCATGATAGTAGTAGGAATCTTAACTTAGGAAATTCTACTAAGGTTTTCATCTACTAGGATTTCCCATAACAAGGTTTATACTTAGTAAAATTCCATGCAAGTCTTAATTAGAAATAACACTAATGCATAGTGAAAATAATGGGACAATGTATGAAGCATCACTTGCCTTTTTGGTAGAGGGTATAAGTTCACTCCTTGATCTTTACAATGTTCACACACTTCAAGTCACTACAATTCAATCAAGCAAACAACATTTCAATCTACCATTCAAGCAATTCATCACATAAAATAGCAATAACAAAACAATGCATGGAAGCATGCTAAAGGATTGTTTTATTTGGAGAAGTGGTTTCTAAAGGTTCACAAACATTTGAAGACACCTAATGGTAATTTTATAAAGTGGCAAAGTCATTTGCAAAAGGTTTCACTTCATATACCATTTTCAAAACAAGGTATCATTCTATGTGGTGTAGGAATGTTTTTACTAAGGCATTAATCTATAGGGTTCACAAAATATGTTTTCAAACCATAAAACTTTGTGTTTAGGGTCAGAGAGTTTAAAACAAAACATTTCCCAAAGGTTTTCCTTCAAAATCATTTTTAATAAATAAACCATTTTTTATTTCACTAGAAATGGTTTAAATCAAGGATTCATTCTTTTGTTTCACCAAATACATTTTTGAAACCACAAAGTGATTCCTATGGTCAGTAGGTTCAAAACACACCATTTGCCAAAGATTTTATCCCCAAAATCATTTTAGAATAATTTTTATAACCTAAACAAGCATACATAAGTTTCTGCAAAAACAAACATTTTACCAGAAGCTTTTTTACTAAACAAAGTGTATGGTTGGCTAGGGCTTGCTTTTTGCAAAATTTGGACGTGTGGTTTAAAAGTTATGCAATTTACAAAATCACATATCTAATAGATCAATTCAGTTGTAATTCAACTCAACAGAGACACGTGGCGTGTTTCTATTCGCCGGTACCGATTCGGTTGGATCAGCAATTCAGACCGTAGGATTAAACTAACATCGCACTGCGCAGATCGATCGATACCCCTTCGGCTAAGATTCTATCGTGACGCTCGGATCTGGATCCAGTGGCTCACAGCAGCTCGACCTCAGATGGGCGGCGCTGGCGCGGCGGCGAGCGGCGGCGTGCTCAGACGAGGGTGGTGCTGGTGATGCAGGAAGCAAAAGAGACAGGGGAGGGGCTCACCGAGATCGCCGTGCTTCGCTGATGCTCAACGTGGCAGTATCTCGCCGAGGGGCGCACGGTGGTGACGCGGATTGCTCACCGGAGTTCTGCCTGGCGTCGGGCTCGTCTGCTTGACGATGGAGGCGACGATGTAGGGTGTTCTAGGACAAACCAAAGGCGCAGTTAGTTGCTTAAGAGAGTCACGAGTATGGGAGCATCATCGGGAGAGAGAGAGAGGGGTGGACGGGGCTTACGGGGAAACAAACGGGAAGCACGGTTAGATGCGCAAGGTCATGGCGATGATGTGTGCGTGAAGGAGAAGGAGAGGGGCGGTCAGGTGCTTACCAGAAGAGTCGCCGGAGTAGCAAACAGACGGTGGCGCTACCGTTCGTCGATGTTGTCGACGCTGCAGAGCACGCGTGGGCGAGCTAACGTTACAGGAAGATTCGCCAGGATGCGAGGATCATGTGAGGGTGGTCGAGGGGCAAAGGGGCGGTGTCTACTGGCCGGAATCGATGGAGAATCTCGCCGGAGTCAGTGGAGGGGGGGGCAAAATTCAGCAGCCTGGGGGCGCGCTTGGGTGAGGAGACAGAGGGGAAAGAGAGAGGAGATGCTGGCGTTTAAATGGGCATGGTCACGGCGGGGTATAACAGCGGCAGTAACGCGAATTTAACTCGCGAAATCAACGTAGAGAACGCTCGGATGAACTGGTCATGGGGAGGAAGAATATGAGTCGGTGGGGCTGGCCAGAGAGAGGAAAAGGGAAATGGGGTCCACCTGTCTGTTGCTCTGCGGGTGCGTGTTTAGGTGGAAAACGCTTCGCGCGTGGGGAGAAAAGTTGGGCTGGAGCTGGGCTTGCTGGGCCAGATGGGTTGGGCTGTGGTTTGGTTCATTTTTTTTGTACTGCTTCTGTTTTTCTTTTTCCATTTGATTTTTCTGTTTTGAAATTCAATCAAACAATTCAAACAACAAATCAAATCAAACTTCCACCAAACTTTGTATTGAGTTTTAGTTCTGTTTAACATCACAAAACCAAAGTCCAAAATAAATTAATAATTTTATTCTTTTTAAGATCTATTTAATAATTAAATAAAATAGATCTTAATCATTAAAATAGGATTTTTTTTATTTAAAATCTTCTTTTGAAATCTAAATATTATCAAAACCAAATCAGTAGGTTTTATTTGAAAATAAAATACTTGGAAAACTTGTTTAAAATAATTTAACAAGTTTTTAATGTTTAATAAAAATGGTAAAACCTTTATTTTAATAAAATTTGGATATTAATAAATCCTCATTATTTTATTTAAATAACCCTTTACTCCTTTAATCAAAACAAAATATTTTACTTCAAAAACTTGGCCAAGGTTTAATTTGGCTCTATAAAATAATCCTTATTTATAAATCTACCTTTGCTTTATAAAATCCAAATCTTTTTATTAAAAGATCCAAAAATAGTAATTCCAAATACTTTTAACTTTATTGTTTATTTATCTTTTTAAATCCCTTTAGGATTTTATTTTGATCCAAATAGGTTTTGAAAGTTTCTTCTCACCCTGAAAATCAACAAAGTTTTATTTTATTCATTTATTTTTCACATAACAAGATTTGGAAAATCTTGGGATGTGACATGGTGATCATACGTGAGCATGAGGATTGTTTGCTATGGATCATTATTTGTAGTGGGCTTTGATGATGCTAGTGGCTTGTCATATTTATTCCAGTGGTAATTCACTATGATCCAATGTTAGTGTTTCTAAGGAATCCCTGATTGGAAATGTTGTTGATCTGAGAATTTACTCCACTGTCAAAATGCTTATACTGACAGTAGTTCTCTCAGTTGTTGCTTACTGCAATTATAATGGTAGGCTTGTATGATAATATACATACTGAATATAATCATTACATGTTAATGATTTTTTGTGGATGTATAGATGAATTTGATGTTGATTCCTGGCACTTGGCTTCAGGAAGATGATATTTATTGTCTTGTCCCTTTTATTTGTGGAATCTAAGTAAATATTAGTTTTAGATCATTTAGAACTTGTCCTTGTGATACCATTATGATCTGGCACACAACTGATTGAGTTTTATTTCTGGGCTTAGCTTTTACAATACTTGTGATTAATACTGGCAAGATAAAATGAAAGCTTCTCTTAACTCTACTGCCTATGATGTTGGTCTGAAGCTCTAGGATTTTAAGTCCTAGTTAGTTGAGAAAATAGTTTGTTTGTAACTTGTAAGATTAGAGGTGCTACTCTCTCTGGGAGATGTGCTCTGATCTGATAAGAACAAATGAAGAATGATTTAAGTTGCAGATGTTAACACTAAACTCTGTGATGCTGGTCTGAGAGATTGGTGCTTTTGGCTGAGTTTGATTTCTTATCTTTATACTTGAAATCTCTAGGATAGATTCACCTCACTTGGGTGATTATTGAGAGATTGTTTCATAAAGCAACACATGCTTTTGTTTAGATACTATGATTGAATCATGTGATGGTTTTATGAGACTCACCACAAAATCTGATGATGGTGGAGTAAAGTGGTGATGATCTTGATCAGGTGTTGCTGAACTCCTGTGCTTGACCTTGAGCTGGCCTGCTCCTCCTAGCCCTTGGTCTTGATCTTGTTGTCCACCTGATCCTTCCCCCTCCTTATGGCACCATCCTGGTGACGAGATCTGGGCTTTGGTTAGATTGGTTGCTGGCTGTTGTGCTTGGTTTAGCTGCTATCTAGGCTGGCTGTTCTTGGGTGTGTGTAGTGGAGAGATGCACTAATGTGCCACTCCATGGCAGTGCTTATGGTTTTGTGAGTTTGGGGCTGTTCTGTGGGGTTGACAACACACCAAATGCATGTTGGTGTGTGTCCTACCTGTGTGCTTGTTGTGCACTTGTGGATATGTTCAGAATTTTGAAACTTACAATTATCTAGTTACTTTCACCTGGCTGGTGAATTTGTCCCTCTTGGCTGTCATTTGACTTCTGGCTTTCAATTTATGAAAGATGGATTCTTTCATATTGGTGAAACTTGCCCCTTTTAAAAAAAAATCTCAATGATGAATTTGTCTAGTGCACTTCACTTACATGTTTGAGAGAAATTACTACTAACACTAACCTTTTTATTTTTATATTTAATTTTCTGTTTTGTTTTGCAGGTACAGATATAAAGATGAAGATTTAGTTTAGGTTTAGATATAGAATAGTTATAGAATAATCCAATGTAATTTTCTTATTATTTTGTAATTTTCTTTTTATTCCATTGTAATAAAGATTATATTATTATTAATAAAGAATATTCTTATTCTTTATTCTTTTGTAATTGTGAAGTTTGAAAATGGTTTCAGTAAGTTACATTCTTTGTAACTTGTTTATATATTGATAATATGAAATAAGTTTTCATATTCATAATTGTTTTATTTAGATAATGTTTGGAGTTAAAATAATTAACTCATAATTAAATCAGGATTCAAACCTTTTTTATAATTCATTTGAATTATAATTCAAACACTTAAGTTTAAAATTCAAATTCATTTTAAAACACATAATTCCTTAAAGATCATATCAAATTTTATAACAATCATCCTTTAAGACTAAACCTAATCTCAAAGTATGAAAGAAACATTGATCACTTAAGGTTTTAATTTAGCAAAAAAATTTAACCACATTTCACATATGAATGCATGAAACATTCCATAATCCTAAATCTACCCTTCGTTAGTTCCTAAATGGTGGTATGTTACAATGCCTCCACTTCTCCGAGTGACAACTTGCTACCGTTGTAGGTGATAATGCTATGTGGGAGACCAAATCTCACCACCAGATCCCGGACAAACCTAAGGGCAGTTGCCCCATCAAGCTTTCTAATGGGTTTAGCTTCTATCCATTTAGTGAATTTATCAACTGCTACTAGCAGATGCATAAACCCACATGGTGACGTCTGTAACGGTCCCACCATGTCTAGCCCCCAGACTACGAACGACCAAGTTATTGGTATTGTTCGCAATTATTCAGCCGGAACATGTGGTTGTAGGGCATAATACTGGCATCCCATGTACGTCTCAACCAGCTTGTCGGCTTCCTCCTTCGCGGTCAGCCAGTAGAATCCTTGTTGGAAGGCTTTTGCGACCAACGATCGATGAGCGGCGTGATGCCCGCAATCTCCGAGATGGATTTCGCGTAGGATTTCAATACCTTCTATCTAGGTAACACACTTAAGGTATACACCAGTAGTGCTCCTTTTATAGAGCTATCCATTGATTATGGCATAGCCCTTCGATCACTGTACTATTTGCTGTCTTTCGACTTCATCGTCGGGCAAAGTTCCATGTTCGAGATATTCCATGAACGGTTTTGTCCAAGCCGGAGGGACCTTTGCCATCATGTGGACGAAAGAGTCAACTCTATCCGGGTTGTCGATGTCTGCTCCCTTCACGGATGGTGTCTGTAGATGCTCTAGGAAAACTCCTGGCGGAATTCGTTTGCACCCTGACCCAAGCTTAGACAGCAGATTAGCCACCTCATTTTGCTCCCTAGGTACATACTTTACCTCGTATCCCAAGAAGCACTTGGCTATCTCGTCCACTTCGTCTCGATATGCCGCCATCATAGTGTTCCGCGCATTCTACGTGCCAGCCACCTGCTGGGCAACCAAGTCAGAATCTCCACAGCAAACTATGCGCTTGATGCCAATATCCTTGGCTACGCGTAATCCGTGAATGAGTGCTTCATACTCCGCCATGTTGTTCGTAGCCTCGAAGTGGATCTGTAGAACGTAGTGTAGCTTGTTGCCGGTTGGTGACTATAGAAGTACACCAGCCCCCAAGCCGTTGAGAAGCTTTGATCCGTCAAAGTGCATCACCCAGTACTCTGGTTCCGGCAACGGAGTAGCATCTGGCATCTCCGTCCAATCTGCGATAAAATCCGCCAAGGCTTGTGACTTGATAGTGTCGCGTCTCTTGTAGGTGATCTCGAAGGCGGAAAGTTCAACGCCCCACTTCGCGACACTTCCCGTAGCGTCACTGTTGTTGATAATGTTAGACAGTGGATCTTGCTCACCACTGTGATAGGGTGCTCTTGAAAGTAATGCCTCAGCTTCCGAGAAGCAAGGAATAATCCATAAGCTATCTTCTGGTAGTGCGGGTAACGTTGCTTGGACTCCGTCAAGACCTCGCTTACATAGTAAACCGGTCGTTGAACTCCATGCTCATAGCCTGGTTCCTTCCGCTCTACCACGACGATGATGCTGATTACCCGGTTGGTTGCCGCCATGTAAATTAACATGGGCTCTCCAAGCTCGGGTGCTGCAAGGATGGGCGCTGAGGAAAGAATCTCCTTGAGCTGCTTCAATGTTGCATCAGCTTCGTCCGTCCACGTGAATTTCTCCGCCTTCTTCAGCAACTTGTACAGCAGTAGGGCCTTCTCTCCAAGTCGGCTGACGAACCGACTAACTACTGCAACACAACATGTTAGTCGTTGAATCTCCTTTAGGCATGTCGGACGGTTTATGTTTAAGATGGCCTTGATTTTCTCCGGGTTGACCTCGATTCCCCGCTGGGAAACGATGAAGCCCAACAATTTTGCGGCTGGAACCCCGAAGACGCACTTCTTAGGGTTAAGCATCATGTTGTATTTCCAGAGATTATCAAAGGTTTCTTTTAAGTCGGAGATTAAGTCATCTGACTTTTTAGACATCACCGCTATATCGTCCACATAGGCGTGAACATTCCGACCAATTTGGTCGTGCAGGCAACGTTGCATTGTCTGCTGGTACGTAGCACCTGCGTTTTTCAGCCCAAAGGGCATCGTGACATAGAAAAACGTGAGGTATGGGGTAGTGAACGAAGTGGCCAATTGGTCTGACTTCCTCATCTTGATCTGGTGGTATCCTGAGTACGCATCGAGAAAACACAAAAGTTCCGAGCCAGCCGTCGAGTCAATGACTTGGTCAATGCGAGGCAAAGCAAACAGATCTTTGGGACATGCCTTATTCAAGCCGGTGTAATCAACGCACATTCTTAATTCTTTGGTTCCCTTTTTGGGGACAAGTACAGGATTGTTCACCCATTGGGTGTGAAGGACTTCTCGGATAAAACTAGCCTTAAGTAACCTAGCTATCTCTATGTCGTGTCTCTTCTCATCTCCAAAGCGTCATAGAGGTTGTTTCACTGGTTTGCATTTTGGATCAATGTTTAAGCTATGCTCAGCAAGTTCCCTAGGTACACCTTTCATGTCGGCAGGTTGCCAGGCAAAATATGTCCCTGTTCTCACGGAGGAACTTGACGAGCGCGCTTTCCTATTTGGGATCCAGGTTCGTCCCAATGGCGGTGGTCTTGGAGGCATCGCATACCACAAGTTCCACCGGCTTGGTGTCGATGGCGGCCTTGAATGCTGGAGCGGAGTCGGAGATTTGTTTCTTCGACACGGGCATCTCTGAGTCATCGACCTTGCTCTGGATCTCTTTGAATTCTTCGTTGTAGAGGACAGCTTCCGCGTAGGATGCTTCATTAATCTCGCAGTCCCTTGCTTTGGTAAATCTTCCGGATACGGTGATGACACCGTTTGGTCCGGGTATCTTGAGTTTGTTGTGGACGAAGCATTGCTTGGCCATGAAGGTGTGGAGTATGTCGCGGCCGAATATGATGTGGTACACACTCTTGAAGGGGGCCACCTCAAAGATCATGCGCTCTTGGCGGTAATTATTAACATAGCCAAAGGCAACCTGAAGTGTGATGCACCCAAGGGACCGAGCCTCCCAACCAGGAACTACGCCGTGGAAGATGGTGTTGGTCCGCCTAAGGTTTGCCTCCATCAAGTTCATCTTCTGTTGTGTATCTAGGTACATGATGTTGATGCTGCCTCCACTATCCACCATACACTTGGTGAACTAAATGCGATCAATCAAAGGGTTGATGACCATGGCGTATTGATTCTCCGTAGGGATGAGGTCTGGGTGATCCTTCCTGTCCCATGTAATTGGAACCTCCGACCAGCGCAGGTACTAGGGAACTGGGGGTAGAGTGGACATCAGTATCCTCATAGAGGTCTTGTATTGTCGGACAGTGGGGGTGCCAAGGAAAGTGTGGTAAACTGGCGCCTTCTTCATGAAGGGGTTCTTGCCTTTGTCGTCGCTCTTGGCTGCGTGCTTGGGGTCAAAATCCTTGTCCATGTCACTTGAATCCTTGGACTCCTCCTCCTTCTTCTTCGCCTTGCCCTTGCCTCGCGGTCTATTCTTCCGACTTTGCTTGTAGCCGGACTCCGAGTCTTCCTTTAGGTCATTGACGAACTTGCAGTGTCGATTGGTATGGGTGGCCTTACCGTTAACATCGAGGTGTTCGAGGCACGACATATCGCGGTACTCTTCGTAGGTTTGGGGAACACGGAGCGCTGCCGAGGTAGTTTCACTTTCTCGCTGCTGCCCACAACCAGGTCCCCGTCCTCGGCCACGTTGTCTGCCATCACCTCGTCCTGCAAACGTCATGGCGACCATGTCGGGAGTTTGCTTTTCTTTTGGAGCGGTTTTCCGCTTTGTGCTGTTGTTCCTCCGAGCTTGAGTTGGAACAGCCGTTGTCGGCAGAGAGCCGCGAGCATCATCATCGGCAGCTGCGAACTCACTAGCCAACTGAATCATCTGGTTCAAGTCAACCTGGTGATTGTCCTTCAAGTGCTTCAGCTTATGTTGGAGCAACGTGCCCCTTTCCAACCCATCGATGAAGGCGGCCATGGTGGTCTAAGCGTGCACTCCTGCGCAGGAATTTTTCATATTCAGCCAGCGGGAGAGGTAGGAGCGAGATGTCTCGTCTTTCTCTTGCACGCACCGCTATAGATCGCCAACAGTGCAGGGACGTTTGTACGTACCCTCGAAGTTCTTGGTGAACGCTTCTTGCATGTACAACCAATTGCAGATGGATTTCTCCAGCAAGTCATCAATCCATTGACGGGCTGTGCCCGCCAACATCAATGGGAGGTACTTGACGGCAACGTTGGGGTTACCCCCGGCGATCTCTACCGCGTTGCCGTAGTCCTGCAACCATGTAGCTGGCTTAGCAGTGCCGTCATAAGGCTTGATGGTCTTGTCAATCCGGAAACCTTTGGGGTAAGTTGCGGACCGTATCGCAGGTCCAGGGCAACGTGGTCCCAGGTATGGTCCTTCCCGGGACTCGTGGATCTTATCGATCCGCGAACGTGCATCGTATGGCTCCAGGTTTCTTTTCTTCTTGTCAACAGGGGATGGGCTGCGTGAACGACGTGGTCCTCCTCTGCCATGGTGACTGCTAGGTGGTGACGGAGGCGGAGGTGGCGGCGGGTTAGCCTTCTTGCTATTACCGTCCTGTGACGCCTCACACTTGTCACGATTGCTTACCGGATGCGGATGGTCATGGCACGACCTGCTCTTGTGTCCGTGGTTGCGCTCTCCGTCATGACAGGTCTGCTCCGTGTTGTTGCGGATGACGATGCCGCTTTGCCTTGGCGGGGGCATATCCATACGATGGTGAGCCTTGGGGTCTTCGCGATGTCGGGGGAAGCGGTGCGGTGGTGATGGGTGACGAGGTCGGCCCTTTTCTCCGTGGTTGGAGGATATGGGGATAGCATCCTTCCTGTTGCGCGCATCCCTCCGTCTTCATTCTGATGAACCCGTCTGGGACCCGACATCATGAGGAGATCTGTCCCTTGGTGGCTTATGCTGGCTAGACTGGCAGAACGCTGGGTCAGACTCAAGCCTCTAAGAGGTGGCCTTTTCATGTTGTTTCACTGCCTTGGCCACTAGGTCATAGACCTGATCCACCGCCTCGGGCGATCTATCCTGCTCAAGAAGGGTCTTGGCGACGGCGAGGTTGAGGAGGGGAGTGGGCATCACCTTCCCGCCTTCACTGTCAATGTATGTCTTCGCTTGTGCCGGCTTCGGGGGAGCCCATCCTAGGTTTCGCCGTACACCAGGATCGTTGATGACGCGAGCCGGAGCTTTCTTGGCCTTCTGCTACTATAGCAGAGTCTTGTACTCGGCCTCCATTGCTCTAGCTTTCTCTATGGATTTCTGCTCGTTGACCAGATCTCGATCTAGCTTAACGCCTTGCTCCGCGATGGCCTGCGCTTCCTCCAGCAGCTGCTAGCGCTTCTCGTCAAGCTGGGTCACGTTCCGGATATGAGCTATGGTTAGTGTCTCGACGAGGAGATTGCCGTACATCACTCTATCAGTTGGAGTAACTTGGGCAGCAGCAGACGTAGATGCTGGAGGCGGCAAGTTTGCGGTGTTGTTGTTGCTCGGGCCGGTGCCGAGTTCCTATGGTTGTTGCACTAGGTTAGGCGGAGGGGGCATGACCTTTGCACGATCATCGTCGGCAACAACAGGTGGTCCCTTCCCCTTGTCCAGCGTTGTAGGCGGAGCTCGTCCAGGTTAATCTTCATCCATCACCATCCCAATGGTGACGAACACCTCTCGAGACGTGACGGCGTTGTTGGCTTGCTCGTCGCGCGTGTACTCTTCCTCCATCTCCTGCATGGTGGAGTCTAGTTCCTTTGGACTGGAATCTATCTCCTCTGAATCTGCACTGAAGTCGGCGTATAGCGCGTCAATCACAGAGTCAGAGGGTGCCAGGACTTCCTCGATGACGGGGGGTGGAGGTGCCACGGCGGCGACGATGACTGGATGTTGTGGCGCAACTGCGGCGAGGTAATCACGGGGGTTTTCGCCCTCTCTCTGAATGCAACACGCCAGATCGAAGATGGTAACCACACCGACGAATTTGGATCTCTGCTGTCCAGACGCGCGGGCGAAGCCGGCGGACTTGCAGCGATCTTCCACCATTATATCCTGCACAAGGGCGGTTTGGGTGGGCCTTGAAATTTTCCGATCTTTACCGGCAAACTCCAAAGAGAGATCCTTCCGCGAACGTATCCTACCTGTAGGCGGTCCGTGCGGGTCTTGATGCTCCTCCGACTCCCAGGGAACTAGTGCCCGAATCGGTTTCGCCAATGAAGAGGTGGATGTCTCCGATAGGAATGATCAAGCACCGCATAGGGTTTGTCTTCGCCGGGATCCAGAACTCGTCAGGAGGGACGATCGGAACATTGCCGGAGAAGAGAATGCGACCGATGGATACGGTTTCGCCGATTGCCGCGAAGATCTTGGTCCTCGTCCGCTGAAGAGCCTAAAGCGCCTCTTGCCCCACGGTGGGCGCCAACTGTCGTGGTATTGCCGACGAGTACGCCATGGAGGGGTCCTCACAGTGCATGTTTAGAGACGTGGGGGAAGGTGGACAGTTGACGGGTATGAGGTAACACAGCTTATCCAGGTTCAGATCCCATAATGGTGGCGGAATCCTACTCCTACTATTAATCACTATAAGGGCAATACGCCGAGTTACAGAGATAGGTTCGCTGTGCGAGATGTGAGTTAATTGGTGCCCTAAAGGCTCCCATAGGCCCGACTTATATAGTCACCAGGTCCTAGGGTTACAGGGAAAAGTCCTAGCCGGACAGGTTACAGAGTCCTACACCGTCTATTACTAGTCTAGCATGTCTTGTACTCCAAGGCTTCAGGTATGCTGGTGACTCCGCCGTAGCCTTCCTTTATCCGGCATGGGCCTCCCTTCTGGATCCATCTAACTGGGCTGCCCAGCAGGCCATGGGACATGCTACCAACTGTGGGCCACCTGGGTTATCCGGATAGGAGACATGCTATGAGGATATCCATATAGCATATCCCCAACACTTATACTTTCCAAATTCTATCACTAGATCATGACATCCAAAATTTACTATCATCTTCCACCTAGAGAGCCCAGCTACTCAATAACCTTATGGGTGAAGACCAAGTATAATTCCCTAGCCTGATTGGTAGCAGCGTTACTGGAGCCACTATGAAGATCACTGAAGCTGATGACATGAACAATGCTGTCAAATACTCACTGGAGATATCTACTATCAACCCCAGCTACCAGTCTGTCACACCCCTGAGCATCACATCCAGCAAAAGATTCATCCCAGTTCCTACACAGTCTGAAAGTTCTGACAGTGAGATTGTTGTAATCCCCAAGCCTGATAACTTCCCCAGCTCCAAACGCAAGAAGCCTGAACCCAACACTGTAAAATATGTGAGAAGAAGCCACATGATTGCCAGCCTGAATGCTGGTTTTAAAAGTGAGAAGGCTGCTGATGATCATGCTGAAAGCTCCAAGATGGCTGCACAGAACTTTTCTGGTCACTTTGAGGCCATTGTGGTTGAGAATGACCCACCTCCTGAGCTTCCTGTGAGCACCATTGAAGCCATTGGGACTGGATTCTGTCAGATACCTCCTAGTGAAGTAACTGAGGACAAGCTAAACAAGATATGTGCCAAGAATGATGTGTAATCACCCTTCTGGTTGGCCCAAGTGCAGGGGCAGATGCTGCACTACTATCTATCTTAGTTTTTATTATCAGTCAAACTATCTCAAGTTTTATTATTGTATCAGAACTATCTGTTTCCTGGATGTTATCTATATTTGGCAATGCAGACTTATTTATGTCATGGGTTGTAATATGCTAGTGTGGATCCACTTGAATACTACTACCTGTAATCATCATGGTCACCTGTTATTCACCTCCCTCAACACCACATATAAGCCACCTCACATGGTCTCATGGTCCACTGCTCACAAACCATATCCCACCTTGGATGCCAGTACCTGGCACCATAGCATTCACCATTATTCAGTTAATAGATGAATAGAACAATATTTATTATGGATTGGAACGTTAGAGGTATCAATTCACATAACAGATGTGATGATCTTGCTGACAAAATAAAACAAAGCAATTGCAACATCATCTGTTTGCAAGAAACAAAGAGGGAACACTTTGACAGTAGCTACATCAGGAAATTCTGTCCCAGAAGATTAAACCAGTTTGCATACCAACCATCTCTAGGAAACTCTAGTGGTCATATCATTATTTGGAATGGTGCTCAATTTAATGGGCAAATCATCAGCCAATCTCACTTTCAAATGACAATCAAATTTGAATCATATCTAACTGCTCAGACATGGTATCTTACCAATATCTATGCTCCTTGCACTAATGAGGGAAGACAGATTTTCTTTGGCTGGTTTATGCAACTGGACTCATCAACTTTTGACTTATGGATGGTTATGGGTGATTTCAACATGATAAGAAGCACTGCTGACAGAAACAGGCCTGGTGGCAACATTGGAAATATAAATAATTTCAATGCCATCATTCAGGAACATGACCTAGAGGAAATACCACTTAAGGGGAGAGCATTCACTTGGTCCAATATGCAAACAGAACCACTCCTTGAGAAACTTGACTGGATCTTCACATCACACAAATGGACAACTGAGTTCCCCAACACCATTGCTACACCTATGGCAAGACTGGGATCTGACCATATCCCCATCATAGTTAATATTGGCACTGACATCCCAAGATCAAATATCTTTAGATTTGAGGAACAATGGATGGAATTTGAGGGTCTCACTGACATTGTGAACTGTTGCTGGATTAACAGAGTAAAAATGCTGCTCAAGACATTGCTGCCAGATTCAAATGCCTCAGACAGGGCATAAAAAATGGAGAAAGAACCTATCAAACCTGGCAAAAATTATTAGCAATTGCAGCTTTGTTCTAACCATGCTGGATGGACTAGAGGAACAGAGGATACTGACTGTACAGGAATTTTTTTCAGAATTATTGCCAAAAACCATCAGTACAGAATGCTGGAAGCCAAAAGAATTTACTGGAGGAAGAGAGCAAACATCAGATGGGCCAAATTGGGTAATGAAAACACCAAATTCTTCCACTCCATAGCCACCAGAAACTACAGACATAACTTCATCTCCACTCTTACTAATGATCAAGGGGCCACACTGCTTGAGCATGACCATAAAGCTGCCCTACTATGGAACTCCTTCAGAGAGAGACTGGGTATTACCATTGATACTAGCATGCAATTTGATCTGGATAATATGATCACCCCACAGGACTTAACTGAAGTGGATGCTACTTTTACACATGAGGAAATTGATGACATCATCAAGCATATGCCACTTGACAAATCTCCAGGGCCAGATGGATTCAATGGTATGTTTATGAAAAAATACTGGCACATTATGAAGCACCAATTCTACTCACTATGTGATCAATTCTCCAATGGCACTCTTGATCTACATAGCATCAACACTGCATACATTACCCTCATACCCAAAACACAACACCCATGCAAACCCTCTGATTTCAGACCCATCTCTCTAGTTAGTATGGCACTCAAAATCATCACCAAACTGATTGCTAACAGAGTCCAAAAGGTTATCATCCCCATTGTGAGTAAAAACCAATATGGATTCATCAAATCTAGAACTATACAAGACTGTCTTGCCTGGGCTTTTGAATATCTACATATATGCCACATGTCAAAAAAGGATATTATCATACTGAAACTTGATTTTGAAAAGTCTTTTGACATGGTAGAATACAAAGCAATCCTTACCATGCTCAAGAAGTTTGGCTTTAGTGACCTTTTTATTACCTAGATAAAGAATATCCTGCACAGTGCTACTACATCAGTCATCCTGAATGGTATACCAGGTAAAACCATCAATTGCAGAAGAGGTGTTAGACAATGTGATCCCCTCTCACCACTTCTATTTGTGGCCACTGTTGAGCTTCTATAGATCATTGTGAACCATGCCTGGCAAACTAGGGAACTATCACTCCCAATTGACAATTCATATGGGAAAAATTACCCAATCCTCCAATATGCAGATGATACTCTCCTAATCCTGCCTGCTGATACCAATCAAATGTGCAACTTAAAAGAACTACTCATGAAGTTCACTGAAGCTACTGGTCTGAAGATCAAGTACCACAAGTCTTCCATTGTCTCAATCAACACTTCACCTGATAAAATGGACAGCCTGGCTGCACTTCTGGGATGCAAAATTGAAGCACTGCCTTTCACATATCTGGAACTCCCTATGGGCACTACTAAACCAAGTGTTGATGATCTGTCCCCCCTGATAAGCAAAGTGGATAAAAGACTTGCTGGCATATCCAATCTCCTTTCTCACTGCTCTAGAGTTATTGTGATCAAGTCTGTGTTATCTGCTATGCCAAATCACATCATGTGTGCAATGAAGCTACATTACACTCATACAGATCATATTGACAAAACCACCAGAACCTTCCTATGGCATGGTAAGGAGATTGAGAAAAGAGTAAAATGTTTAGTGCAATGGGACAAAGTATGTCTTTCTAAGAAAGCTGGGGGGCTTGGCATTCTTAATCTCAGGGAACATAATAAAGCAATGATGATGAAGAACTTACTCAAATTCTTCAATGGCCAAGATACTCCTTGGGTCAGTCTTCTATGGAAAAAATACTACTCCAATGGTACACTACCTGATCCACATGCAAACAAAGGCTCTTTCTGGTGGAGAAATTGCCTTACCTTCCTCCCTAATTTCAAGGAAATGACCACTATGGTTGCTGGAAATGGCATAAGTATTATGCTCTCGTATGAAAAATGGAAAGGATCAACCCCACTCAGATTCAAATTCCCTGAACTTTTCTCATTTGCTAAAAATGATAGAATATGCCTCAACTCTGCATCCAACAGCATGGCTCAAAATGAATATAATTTATTCCAGCTCCCCCTATCCCTGATTGCCAATGATCAACTTATGGAGCTTAAAAACATGATCAGCAGCCCAAGGAACACTGACACACATGACATATGGTGCTTTCCCTAGGGAAACAGCAAATTTTCTACAAAGAAGGTGTATGAGCATATCATTAGAGCACCTGATGCCCCCACACCATTCAAGTGGATTTGGAAAACACCCTGCTTACCAAAACACAAGTTCTTCTTCTGGCTTCTTCTGCAGGACAGACTAAACACCAGAGATCTACTACAAAGGAAAAATTTCCAACTTGAGGATTACACATGTGTACTATGTGAGGACAACACCAGGGAGACAGTGGACCATCTGTTCTTCGAACGTGAGTTTAGCAGGAACTTCTGGTGGAGCCTTGGAGAGGAATGGAACATGGATCTTGGAACTATTGACAGAATAATTGATGCAAATAATAGATCCACAAACCAGTATTACAAAATAGCTATGATTGCAGGATGTTGGAGTATTTGGTCACTCAGAAATCAGATCATATTTGAACATGCTGAGAAAAGTAGTGAACAATGCTATGCCATATATAAAGCATCTGTTCTGGAGATCAGACATAGGGTTAAGCCCAGTCTTATTCAAAGCATGACTGATTGGTTAGATACTTTGTAATAGATAGCTGATTCTACCTATGGGAGTGGTTACATGCTCTCATCTTGTACAGTTCTGTTTTATTTGCTAATATATAAAAATGACACAGTGGGGGCCTTCCCCACTGTATTTGTGTCAAAAAAAATCTTCCACCTAGAGAGCTTACTTTAATAGGACATACAATAGTTTCAGTTGGAAGTCCATTTTTATCAACAAATGCTCTTGGTATGAATGAATGCGATGCGCTGGTATAAAAAAGAACAAGTGCTAGAAAATAATTAAGCTTGAACTTACCAGCCACAACATCAGTTTCCTCATAGATTTCCTCCACATTGATGTGGTTCACTTGACCCTTCTGAAAAGGGTTTGGCTTGTTGGCTCCATCGTCCTTCTTTTCTGGGCATTCATTTGCATAGTGCCCAGTTTTCTTGCACTTGAAGCACTCAACCTGACTGATGTCTCTCTTAGCAGGCTGACTTCCATTGCCATTCCCACTGTGATGGCTCTTGTGTCCACTCTTGTGGTTCTTATATCCACCATTGTCATGACTACGGTGCTGCTTGTTATCATGGTGACGGTTACTATTGGGGTGGTTATTATACTTACCGTGTTTGTGGGATCCATAACCTCCACTATCATCACCATGGGAACGCTTGTGTGACAATCCAGAACTATGCGTATCAAAGTGATGCTTCCTTTTCCAATTCTCCACCTGTTTCATTTTGCTTTCCAAGATGGTGGATTTGTCACATAGTGATTGATAAGTTGGGACATATGCAACAGATAGCTGCATGCACATCTCATCATTCAGTCCTTCAAGGAATTTTTCCTTCCTCTTAGCATCAGTGTCAACATCATCCTGTGCATAGCGTGCCAAATTGTTGAACTCCTCAATATATTCTGCCACACTGCGGGAACTCTTTCTTCTACAAACTCATCACTCCCGATGAGATACGGGCAGTGCGGAATCCATCCTCAAATATTGCCCAAGTCACATCTTCAATAGGAGTGGTGATTTGGAAATTATCCCACCATGTGGCTGCTGTTCCTTCAAGGACATGTGCTGCAAATCTGACCTTTTCCTCATCAGTGTAGCCCACAGTGACCAAGTCCTTTTTCACATAACGTAGCCAGTCATTGTCTACCATAGGATCAGTGGTTCCCGAGAACTTTACAGGCCTCAACCTCAAAAACCTTGTAAGCATAAGGCTGGTGGGTTGTTTTGATTGTTGTTATTGTTGTTGTTGTTTTGATTCTGATTCTGATTTGCCATGAACTGGGTCATCATTTGCATCAACTGAGTCTGAGTTGTCATCAACTGTTGCATCTCATTGCCATTGTTGTTATTGGTGTTAGTGTTGGGATTGGCATAACAGGGAGGCATTTGTGGTTTCAATAAGTATAAGTAATGAGATATAACCCATAGATACTAACATGCACAATACATCACATAGCAACAATCACAAATAAACAAGCACAATATAAACTTAGAGTTTAAACAACGCAAACAACAAGTTTTGGAAAAGTAAACACACTAGCAAAACCATCCACATGTTCGATGATCATTGTGACTCGATAAATATAAGGACGATAGATAGATAGATAGATAGCCTAGTAGTCAACACTACTCCACCATGTCGACCTCCTCATCTACTAGAACAATTCATGTTGTCCCCATTGCAGTCTTGTGCTCCTCCACGCTGGTGGTCAAAGCATCGACCTTTGCCTAGAGGGCTCTCTTCTGCGAGCGCAGCCTCTCTATCACTCCCTGTTGTGTCTCTAGCTCAAGATCCTTGAGCTCTATCTCGGCCTTCATCTCGTTGATCCTCTTATTCCTACCCTGCACTCTCTTTTCTTGGTTCTTGAACCTCTTGTCTTGCTTCTCGAATCTAGCCTCCATCTCCTTGATGATCTCGTCTTGCTCCACGAAGGCCTTGTCCTTCTCCCTCAACTGAACCTATAGCTTGTCATTGCTAAGCATGACGTTGGTCCTATCAGTGTCGAGGTGTCTAACAAGGCTCTCTAGGTCCTGAAGATACAGACGCACTGGCTCAATAGTCTCTCTAGTGGTGTCATCATACACTACAGCCTCTCCCTCCTCGTCACGTCTCCCAAATGGGTGGAAGTAGAGGCCCCTGAGCTCGGTGGGGTGACGTCCACAAAGGCGTCCAAGTAGCTCCTGCATGACAACGTCGAGTCCCTTCTCCTTGTCATCGTGCATCAACTTGAAGGCAATCTCCTCGGTGGATGGCTCCGACTGGCATCCAGGCTGCGAGACTCTAAATCCCCATAGATCCTTCCTCTCGAACTTCGTGAGATGAAGTCCCTTAATATTAGGGAGGGGGATATTGAGCACACTAGTTATCTCCACGATACGAGAACCAAAACTAGTTGCCTTGAACTCCTCGCGGAGCTGATAACAAAGCTAGGCATCTATTGCATAAGATAGAGAAAAATTAGAAACAACACAAGTAAGGGGAAAAACATAAGATATTGATACAAAAGCCAAAGCATATATTCAACAATGAAACACACAAGTCATGGCATACAATAATCTATCACAAGAACTAAGGTTCAACATAACTTAGAAAAAAACTTGCCATACCACATAGGTTGGTATGATCAAATTATTAACGCGAGAAAACGACAAGTGTGGTGGTGCAACTACTGGAGTACGTCATAATTCTCACTCATAAGCTAAGTCTATGATATCTTCCCTTAGACGTTTTATGGCGGTCTCTAAGTGTTGGGTATACTTCTTCTCGTCTCTAAGGTCATTTTGAGTGTTGAGCATTCTACACTTGAGTCTTTCACCAAGTTCCTTGATAGCATTCCAAGCTGCATTCCTTACAGAGTCAAAGAATGACATATGCATTTCAGAGTTGGTGACCATGCAGAATCCTGACTCTTTGTGGTTGTCCTCCTTGTTTTTGTAGAAGTGGACTTGTACCCACCAATACTCTTCTCGTTCATCCATTACTGGAAATCCCTTGTACATGGCTTCACCATGTATTCCCAAGCTAACCATGAGGTTTTTGAGTGCCTTGGGAAACTGCGTATCACATTCTAAGGTCATGGTCATGAGTGGTCCCTTATTGACGGCTTCATTGATGGCGGCCATCTACAAATAGAGATGAGAAAGAAGATTAGAAGAGGTTTACGAGAAGAAAAGAGAGAAGTGTGGAATTTGCAAAGAGTTGCATTTTTTTCGTAGTGGTTTCCTTAGTCTAATCGATCTTAGGGTCATAATCCTACATGCAACACAGTGCTCTGATACCATCTATAAGACCCCACATTTTAAGGTAAAGGCCCCTGTGGTTGCAATGCTAGTCCCTGGATCGAATTGCTAGCATCCACAGTTTAACATGAAGTACACAGATACAAAGGTCATTATTACAATGTCATTCCAGAGATAACATAGTCTTTTACAACTCAATATCCCAAGGCTAATACATAGAGTTCATACATAAGTAAATAAATAAAAGTCTTCATCTTCATGTGCCACAGGCAAACATGTTGAGTGTAGACTCACAACCCTAGTCTCCATCAGAGTAACCTGCAACATCATTAGTTACAGCCACAGAGGGTCAATACATTTGGAATTGTATTGGCAAGTGATACCATTGTAGTATAGAAACATCTAATAACTATATGAATTTTGTTAAGTGTAGTTTAGGCTGGCTTTGCTCAAAATAAGGTTTTTCTTATTAGTTGAAAACACTAAGTTTTTGTTTGACAAAAACACCCAAGGAACCACCAATAGACATTGGTGAACCTTTACCCTTGTTCAACCTCAAGTTTTCACTTAGAGAAATTGGGATGAGGAGATTCTTGATCACTTCAATGTCTTTGATGCTCAAATTGTCCGTTGCCGGGGACGCGGCTAAGTACTTAGGTTTTACCCTCTCGAGAGGTGGTGCACTTTCCCCACAAGACTCTACATGCATCGAGACGAGACTTTTCAGAAGCATTCCCTTAGAAAACCATGGACGCGTTCCATCCTATCAACCCTACTTCCAACTGTCCATCTGGCTAAGTTCTTGAAACCTAGTTGGTCAAGGCAGAGCCCATATGCCATGTGGTTGCACTAGAAGCTTCTCAACACTAAATGTCTCAAATCCCTTTGTTTTTGGGTGGCCATACACAAGTGTGATACACAATGTAAACCATAGGCATGGGCCTTGCATAACCACTCAACACAAACCATTCTTTCCATTCCACCTAGGTGATTCATTCACATGTGGTTTTATTATTCAAAAACACATAGTCATAGATTTTGCTTAACAACATAGTATGAATATTCCACCCTTGTTTTCTACTAGCTAGGCTAAGCATACTAGTATAGCAAGTTTCTTATCTTAGGGAAAACTACTAAGACAACATATATAGGATTTCCCATGGCATAGCATATACTTAGAAAAATCTCCATGCAAATCCTACTCAAAATATCCCTAATGCATATATAAAATAATAGGAAAAAAATATGAAGCATCACTTGCCTTGGTAGCTAAGAGAATAGCAACATTCCTCAGAATCATGATCACCACAATCACCAAAATCTACACATAAAATCATAACACCAATTTCACATTCAATAATCAAACAAAGAAAAAACATATGAACACATGCAAGTGCAAAGGAATGATTTTCTACACTAAACAAGTCAAACTAAACAGTACTAAACACAAAGTAAACTTTCTAAATGTAGAGGTCCCAACCTCTAATAAGGTAGAGATCCTTGTGTTTACAATGCAAGTCCCTGGATCAATAGCTAGCATCCACAGTTAAGATGTAATATCAAGAAACAAAGGTCATAATACAACTTTATAACCAGGAATAAAATAATTCATTACATCTTACATAGCTCATTTGTCTATCTCATCGCAATGCAACATAATAACTATATAGCATGAAGTCCTTCATCTTCAAAGTGCCACAGGCAATCATGTTGGTTGTAGACTTGTAATCCTAATTCACTAACATCAAACAAACCTGCAACATAATAAGTTACAGCCACAAGGGTCAATACATTTGAATTGTATTGGCAAGTGATACTATGGTAGAATAGTGGTATCTATCATCTCTATGCATTCGGATAAGTGGAGCTTAGGCTTGCTTTGCTCAAAATATATTTTCCTTATCATTTGAAAACACTAAGTTTTTGTTTGTCAAAATCACCCAAGGAACAACCAATGAATATTGGTTAACCTTTACCCTTGTTCAACCACAAGTTTTTAACTTAGAAATTGGGATGAGCAGATCCTTGATAGCTTCCTTGTCTTGATGCTCAAATTGTCCATTGTCGGGGACACGGCTAAGTACTTAGATTTTACTCTCTCGAGAGGTGGTGCACTTTCCCCACAAGACTCGACATGCATCGAGACAAGATCTTTCAGAAGCCTTCCCTTAGACCAAAATGGACGCGCTCCAAACCTATAACCCCTACCACCAACTCTCCATTTGGCTAAGCTATTGCAAAGTATATGATCCAGGCAGAGCCCATAATGCCATGTGGCTGCACTTGAAGCTTCTCAACATTTGACATCTCAAATCTCTATGTTCCTGGGTGGCTTTCCACAAGTGAGATACACTAGGGTAGGCCATAAATATGGGCCCTGTGTAACCACTCAACACAGACCATTCTTTCCATTCCACACAGGTGATTCATTCACATAGTTGTTTTATTAAACAAAACACAAGTCATAGACTTAGAAATATCTCATAGCATGAATATAATCCACCCTTGCTTTCTACTAGCTAAGCTAAGCATGATGGTAGTAGGAATCTTATTTTAGGAAAATTCTACTAAGGCATCCACTACTAGGATTACCCAAGGTATAGCATACTTAGTAAAAATTCCATGCAAGTCCTACTTAGAAATATCACTAACATAGTGAAAAAAATGGGAAAAAGTATGAAGGACCACTTGTATTTTTAGTAGAGAATATAAGTTCACTCCTTGATCTTGCAATAGTCACACTCTTCAAATTTCACTACAATTCAATCAAGGCACAAATTCAATCTAGCATTCAAACAATTCACCACATAAAATAATAAAAACAAAGCAATGCATGCAAGCATGCAAAAGATTGTTTTATTTGGAAAAGTGGTTTCTATTAGGCTATAAACATTCTAAAACATCTATTGGTCATTTATAAAAGTGGCAAGGTCATTTGAAAACAAATTAGTGAAAATGGCCACTTTAAGTCCCTTTTGTTTTGCTAGAATTGATTTTATTCAAAGAATAATTTTCTAGTGTTAGCCAAACTGTTTTTTTTTAAACAACAATATTAATGTTTATGGTCATAAAGTTTTAAAACAAATCCATTTGCAAAGGGTTTCATCCAAAATCCATTTTTAAATCAAAGCAACATTTTATTTTGTTGGAAATTCCTTTAAACCAAAGTAATGATTCTTTAAGGTTCATGAAATATATTTTTAAATCCCAAAACTGGGTGTTTAGGGTCAAAGAGTTTAAATCAAATCATTTTTCAAAGGTTTTACTCAAAAAGCATTTTTAAAACATAATCAATATTTTTATTTAACTAGAAATGCTTTTATTCAAGGATTAATTCTTTAGTGTCACAAAATATACTTTTAAATCCACAAGTTGGTTTTTATGGTCAGTAGGTTCAAAACAATCCATTTATAGAAGATTTTACCCTAAAAACATTTTTAGAATAAATTTTATACTCAAAATATGCCTACACATGTTTCTACAAAAACAACCAATTTTACAGAATAAAATCACTAAACAAAGGGCATTGTTCCAAAGTATTATTTTTGCTGATTCCAATGATATAAAGTTTGCAAAATTTGGACGTGTAAATTTAAAGTTATGAATTTTAAAAAATCAAACATCTAATAGATTCATTTCTGTTTTTAAAACAACAGACTGGCCACGTGGCTACTTCTTACCGGTGCGTACCGGTTCGTGTGGATTGCGAAGCTACAGCCATTAGATGTAAGTTGCATCGCATGACACAGGATCAATCTTACCGCTTCGATTAGTGAATCCATTGTAGCCGACAGATCTGTATCCTACGGTTCCTAGCACTCTAACCATAATCTGGCGGTGCTCGACGGTGGCGCGCGGCGGCAACGCTCTGGCAGTGGCGTAACAGAGATACTAGCAAGCGCGGGAGAGGGAGAAGATCATTCCCGGACTCGCTGTGGCGTGCTGAAGCTCGATGTGGTCGTAGTTGTCCAACGGGCGCACGAGAACAAAGAGGATTACTCGCCGGAGTTCACAAAGGCGCCGGGCTCGTCTGTTTGTTGTTGGAGGAAAGGATTGAAGGCATGCTAAGACAAGCGGAGGGAATAGTTAGATGCGCATGAGTTTCACGTGCACAGGAGCATCAAAGATAGGGGAGGTCAGGGCTCACCAGTAGAGCTCACCGGAGAAGTGGCAGACGATGGCGATGTTTTGTCGTCGAGGTTGCCGATGATGTGGAGCGCGCGCGGGCGAGCTGAGGATACTGGTAGGTCCGTAGAGAGGTGGGGAACAGGCTCGTGGGAATTGGGAGGCAAGGGGAGGTTGGACGTCGTCGGAATTCTCCGAGGAAGGTCGTCGGAGCAGCATCGGTTGCAGGGAAAATTGGAGCAGCCTGGTGGCTCATAGGCAGAGAGGTTTGAGGGGAAAGGAAGGGAAGAGGGAGGAGGTTAAATGGGAGAGGTCTCAGGGAGGAATCAACGCAGTGGTATGGAAAATTTAATCGGCAGAATTAGGGGCAGAAACGGCAAGGAGGGGGGAGGAATTGGTCGCGTGAGATTGATGATGATGTCCAATCATGGTGGGGCCAATGAGAGAGGCTGCGCGTGGGGTCGGGGAATCAGTGATCTGCTGGTGCTATTTGAGTGAAAGAAAAATGGGTCGGGGAGAGGAGAGAGGTGGGCTAGCTGGGCTTAGTTGGGCCAGGTTGGGCTAGGCTGGTTCTTTTTATTTTTTTCTTCTTCTGCTTTCTTTTTCTTTTTCCATTTTGATTTTCGAATTCAAACTACCGTTTGAATTCAGATTTCCTTTTCAAATATTTTCCAAATATTCAGTATGTTTTTATACTGTTTTAAATATGTATTTAAAGTCCATTTTAGAATAATTATTTTATTCACACATGGTTTGTTATTTATTTTAAATAGACATTGTGTTTTTTTATTAAATAGAATTTTAAATATGGTTCTAATCCATATTATTTATTAAAATGATTTAACCTACTTTTTTAAATTCAAATGTTTTTCAAATCCTTTTTCATTAGGTCTTATTTATTTAATAGGGTGTTAAATACTTCACTTTGAATTATTTGAAATATTTTTAATATGATTTATTAATCATTTAAATTGGGCATTTGTATTTATTTAAATAAAATCAAATATGGTAAATTTAATCCCATATAAATTTTATTCAAATAATTATTTTAAGATAACTTTTTAATCCACTCTAGTAAATTCACATTTATTATTTTCTCATGATTTAATTAATCATTTTCATTAGGGATTTGTCTCCATTTAAATATAATTAGAATACGGTTTTATCCATATAATTTTATTGGAATAATATTTATCCCTTTATTTGGATTATCTTTATTTTATTTGTTTATGGATTTGACCAAGATTTAATTTGGCTTTTAAATATTCCTTATTTATTTATTTCTTTCTTTGCCTTATAAAATCCATATCTTTTTATTTATAGATCCAAAATTCGTGATTCCAATTTGTATAATTTTATTTAATATTTGTTTATCCTTTTGAATATATTTAGGATTATTTTCTCATAGTTTAGTATGGATTTTAGTTAGGAGCTTTATTAGCTTTGGAAAATATTTCCTTTTATCATATTAAATTCATAAGTTTTTATCTTTGGCTCCAAATTAAATGAAACCAATTTCTATGGTTTTATAGTATTTTATTTATCATTTTTAATCATTTATAAATGTTTGTTGACAAATTTTTATATGGATCAAATCCATAGTCTTAGAGATATCTGGAGATGATTTTCTTCCATTAGGCTTTTAGGGTTTTGGTTTAACTTTTCAAAGTGTTTAAATTTCATTCATTTATTGATGAATGGATTTCACTTGATTGAAATTTGTTGCATTCCCTTTTATTCAAATTTGTTCAAGAAGGGTTTTGATGTTTCCATTTGGAATCAAAAAGTTTCTTTTCACCCTAAATTTCAACAATTGTTTATTTTTTATTTATTTTTCACATTACAAAATTTGGAAATTTTTGGGATGTGACAGGCTACCACCCTTAAAAGAAATCTCGCCCCGATATTTGGGAAGGCTAGAGGTTACAAATTGGCTTCAAGGCAACTAGGGTACTACCACCCTTAAAAAGGTTTAACTAGATTACATCTTGGCTTACTTAGAATCTTGATGTAGCTTCTCTGGGCACTTGTTTGCATAATGGCCTAGCTCTTTGCATTTGAAACACATCACTTGGCTAATATCTTTCTTTTCCTTTGGTATCATTGCCTCTTGTTTGTTTCCTTGGTTCTTCTTATTTTCTAGGCAATCACTTGCATAGTGTCCCATCTCTTTGTAATTGTAACATTGTACTTGGCTTTTGTCCTTCTTGCTAGGGTTGGGGCATTTCTTCTTCTTCTTGGGTTTCTCCAAATCTAGGATTTCTTCTAGTTCATACTCTTCATATCTCACCTCAAAGGTGGGAAATCTTTCTCTCTTCTTGGGGCAGTTACTAGAGATATGACCTTCTTCTTCACAAGAGTAACAACACTTTGTGGTCACTTTAGGTATGGCACTATGAGGCATGGTTCTAACTTTGCCTTCATACTTCTTGGTAGAAGTTGTTCCATTATGCACGTTTCCAAACATTTGATGCATTCCATCTTGTTTCATTTGTTGAACTATAGGATAGATGGGGCATTGGATAGGGACATGATAATTTCCTTCACATAGGAAACAAGTCACTTGAGATGTGGGGCATTGTTTAGTTGGATGCTTCTCTTCAGAATTAGGGGATTGATCCTCATGCTCTTTATAAGTGTGTCCTATGTCTCCACAAATATTGCAAGCTTGAGTTCCTTCTATAATATCATCCTTGATACCATTGTTGTCACAATCCCCTTGGGAAAGGTTGTCTATCATGTTGATCATTTGATTGGTCATCCTTTGCAACAATTGGGATTGAATTTCCAAAAACTTTTGAATGGTTGGGTCTAACTCATTGTTGTTGGCTCAAACTGAGTTGTCACTTGTTTCAACTGGTCTTGAGTTGCTAGAAGCATATCTTGGTTGTTTTTGTCACCATTCTTGATGTTGGAGTTTCTTAGAGAAGTCATCTGTTTTTGTTGGATTGGGATTAGAATAGGAAAAATATTTCTAAGGAAAAAGTCTAATCACACATATCACAATTCACACAAGCAATGTGCAAGCAATCACAAACAAACATTCCACTCAAGCAACAACGTTCAAGCACATTTTTAGGCAACAAAATATTTTTGCTACACCACATAAGTTGGTATGTTTAAACTAATCACTAGTATGGTGGTCCAACTATATGGTTCACTTGAGATCATTCCATTCTTCTTAGTTTTTGCTTCATGAATGAGATCTTGGTATCCTTGGAAAAATTCTTGCATCTTGGTCACAAACTTCAAAGGTGATGATGATTCCTTCTAAGTTGTGTTTCCTTAGTCTTCAAGTCTTGAGTAATATTTCTTGTCTCACTTGTAGTCCTTAGTGATGTTCAAATTGAAGTCCTTGGTGAAACTAAAGTTGAAGTCATTGGTGTAGGTGAAGTCCTTTGTCATATTGAAGTCTTTTTCCTTATTGAAGTCTTTGCTCATGTTGAGGCTTTGTCCATCAAGTTGAAAAGGGAGAGATGTAGAACCAAAACCAAAAAGATTGAGGAAAGAGTTTACTAGATTGTTTGTAAATAATTTTGAAAAAATACAACTCCTATATTTTAAGGGGTTTTTGAAGGGAATATGCTCTGAGAGGCAATAATAAAATGTTTATTATGTGTATTCCAAGTATATGATAGATCTTTATTTTGCATGCTATAGTTGTATTAATGCGGAAACGTTAATACATGTGTGTTTAATAAACAAACAGAAAGTTCCTAGTTATGCCTCTCTCATAAACTAGCTCGTTGATTAACAAGATGATCACAGTTTCCTGATCATAGACATTGGATGTTAATAACGAGATCACAACATTAGTGTAATGATGTGATGAACATTCATCCGAAGTATAGCATTACGATCAAAGTCATTGAGTTTATATTGCTATAAGCAACTTACGAAGTGATCCTAATCCTTAGACCATAAAATCATGCCAATCACTAACACCGGAAGAGTTTCTTGTTGACATGAAACGTCACACCATAACTGGGTGATTATAAAGATGGCTTCAAAGCTACTAAAGTGTTATGTTGAGACTCATGGATCAAGACTGGAATTTGTTAATCCCGATGACAGATAGATATACTCTGGGCCCTCTCGGTGATATCATATTGGTTAGCTTGCAAGCAAGTGATTTGATCACTAGAATGTTATATCACGGGAATGAGAAAAGAGTGCATGTCAGTAACGAGATCAAACTAGGTATGGAGATACCGATGATCGAATATCGGACATGTAATATATCGTGAAACAAAGGGATTAAGATACGAGCGTAAAAGGTTCCGACGATCATAGGAAAGTAATCGTTGAATGTGTGGGAGTCAGTATGGATCTCCAGGTCCCGCTACTGATTATTGATCGGAGAAGGGTCTCGATCATGTCCGCATTATTCGCGAACCATAGGGTGACACACTTAAGGGACACTGACATCCAGTTGGAGCAAATGTTTCATGCCGGAAAGAATAAACAAGCGCAGGAATTTATTTCACTAGATACCGAAACAGGTTTTCGGGTGAAATTGCAGAAAGTGTTTTTGCATGTGAAATAGAATTCTAGCAAGGGGTTAGATGTGAATGTTTGTCATTAAAGTAGTTGACAAAATTCTGAATAAATAAAAAGAGTTTTTTTTAATGAGAGTTTGCATTAAATTTGGTGGAAATTTAATAGCAAGTTTGAGTTGGATTTTGAGTGGAGGAAATTGAAGAGGTTTTTGTGAGTGGAGTGTCCACCCACATGAATGAAGGAGGGGAGGGGGCAGCCCCCATGGCCAGCAGCCACCCCCTTTGGTGCCTCCCCTCATCCTATAAAAGGCACCCCTCTCCCGCTCTCTCACTCACACCTCGTCGTGAAGGATCTCTCTCCCCCTCTAGAATTTATCCCCCATGGTCTCGGACTAGCGAGATACATGTTCCTGGTTGCTATTCGGAAAGAAAGGGTTGTGCTTCCGCTGCATCGCTGGAGCGAGGAGGCGGAGGTTTCTCGGTGTCTTGTACGTGTGTGCGAGCACGGATGCGCTTCTACTTTGCGGCGCTAGGACTTCCTCTCGATCTTGAGATCGGCAAGAAATCGTCTACATCAACCACGAGTTCAACTCTTTAAGCTTTGTCGGTCTTCAAGGGTGTGTTCTCTACAGATATACAACCGTATGTTGTTTGTATCTAGTAGATAGATCTTGGTACATAGTTCCCATCGTAGGAAAAATTTTGTTTTCTATGCTGCGAACCCTACAATGGTATCAGAGTCGGATCTATGCGTAGATGCTTTATACGGGTAGTACACATATGAGTATGTGGGCGATGATGATCATGTTGTTGCTCCTTAGTTGTAATTTTGGATATTGGTGGCATAGTGGGATGAAGCGGCCCGGACAAACTTTACATGTCCTCGCACATGAGACCTGTTCCACGCTTGACATGCAACTAGTTTGCATAAGTGGATAGCGGGTGTCTGTCTCTCCTACTATAGTCAATATCTATTTTGCAACGAGTTTTCAACAATTTGGTTATCCTCATTGTGGTTCATGTTCGTAGGTAAGAACGGTTCTATCTTTGAAAGCCCTAAGCCACGTAAAACTTGCAATGGATAAATTAGAGGCATCTAGTTTAGATTGTTGTTGGGCTAGTGTTATGATATGGTGTTGTTGTAAGTAGAAGTATGAGATGATACTCTTACAACACACATAATGTGTAAGTTCCATAGACCTTGGCCTTACACACAAAGGTATGATAGTGATCATATCATGGTGCACATGATAGAGATCATATGCTTGAACCATATCATTTCACTAATAAACATGTGCTGTTTGATAGCATCTTATATTGCTTGTTTAGCACTTTATTGGCATAATAAGATGATCCCTCATTTAAATATCAAGATAAGAATGTGTTCTTACTTTAGTATGCACCGATTATGTTTTCGTCGGTCCAAGACATAATGTGATGATCGGGTGTTCTTGGATCCACGACCATATATCGTGTGTAAGACAATTACACACGCGAATTCTAAGGTTCTAACTTGACGAGCCTAGCATGTACAGACATGGTCTCGGAACACGGACCAAAAGGTTAAGCATGAGTCATATAGTAGATATGATGCCCATTTGATGCTCACCTTTTAAGATACACCGACTCACGTGATGATTGTACTTGGTGTAGTGGATTTGGTTCATGTAATCACCAAAAAGGCACGAGGGATGTCGTTTTTGAGTGGGAGTTCATTCGTAATGTGGATTAGTTGAACTCAATCTATCATAAACTTAGTTTAAACTTTACAAATTCTGTTGTACATGGCACCACCTGCTTTTAATTTCAATGTGTTCATGGAGAAAGAGAAACTTGCAACGAACGGTAGAAACTTTACCGAATGGGCCATGAATTTCAGGATTCTCCTCTCTACTGCACAAAAGCAATATGTGCTAGAAGCGCCGCTAGGACCCCCACCTTTTGAGGATGCCCCTGACAAGGAGAAGAATGTCTATCAGACTCATCAGGAGGACCACAACTTAGTTCATTGCGTCATATTGTATGGGCTAGAGCCAGAACTTCGAAAGCATTTAGAAAACATCAATGCATTTGATACAATGGGTGAGTTGAAAATGATTTTCGACACACATGATGCTGTAGAGAGCTACAATGCTTTAGAAAAGTTCTTTAGCTGCATGATGGAAGAGCACAACTCCGTTAGTGAGCATGTACTCAAGATGTCGTGTTATGCCGATAAGCTTGTGTCCTTAGGAATATCGATTCCCATTGACTTAGGCATCCATCGTGTTCTGCAGTCTCTGCCACCTAGCTATAAGAGCTTCATGATGAACTATAATATGCAAGGCATGAAGAAGTCTCTCCCCGAGCTTCTGTCAATGCTTAAAATTGCAGAAGTGGAGATCAAAAAGGAACATCAAGTGTTGATGATCAATAAGAACACTGGTTTCAAGAAAGACAAGAAGGGAAAACGGAAAGGAAGTAAGGGTGGCAAGCCGGTTGCTGTGCCTGAAAATAAACCTCGAGTTGGACCTAAGTCTGATACCGAGTGCTACTATTGTAAGGGGACTGGCCACTAGAAGCACAACTGCCACAAGTATTTGGCATACAAGAAGGTCGGCAAGGCAAACAAAGGTATATATGATATACATGTTATTGATGTGTACTTGACTAGTGCTCGCAGTAGCACCTGGGTATTTCATACCGGTTCAGTTGCTAATATTTGTAACTCGAATCAGGGGCTGCAGAACAAGCGACCACTAGCAAGGGGTGAGGTCAAGATGCGTGTAGGCAATGGATCAAGCGTTGATGTGATCGCCGTCAGAATGCTTCCTCTCCATTTTCCATCGGGATTAGTAATAAACTTGAAAAATTGTTATCTGGTGCCAGCAATGAGCATGAACATTGTATCTGGATCATGTTTAATGCGAAGTGGTTATTAATTTAAATCCGAGAACAATTGTTGTTCTATTTATATGAAATGAAATATTTTATGGTCATGCACCGATGATGAATGGTTTATTTTTTTTAGATCTCGATAATAATGTTACACATATTCATAATGTTGATGCTAAAAGGATTAAACTAAACGATGATATATCCGCATATATGTCGTACTACCGTCTAGGTCATATTGGCGTTAAACACATGAAGAAGATCCATTCGGATGGACTTTTGGAATCACTTGATTTTGAATGATTTGATACATGTGAGCCATGCCTTATGGGCAAGATGACTAGAACGCTGTTTTCCGGTTCAATGGAACGGGCGACAGATTTATTGGAAATCATACATTCTGATGTATGTGGTCCAATGAGTGTGTCGGCGCGAGGTGGATATCGTTATTTTGTTACTGTCACAGATGATTTGAGTAGATACGGTTATATCTACTTGATGAAACACAATTTTTAAACATTTGAAAAGTTCAAGGAATTTCAGAATGAAGTGGAAAATCATCGTAATAGAAAGATCAAATTTCTACGGTACAACCGTGGAGGTGAGTATCTAAGTTACGAGTTTAGCACCCACATGAAAGAGTGTGGAATTGTTTCACAAATCACACCTGCCGGAACACCACAGCGAAATGGTGTGTCGGAACGTCGTAATCGTAATTTATTGGATATGGTTTGATCTATGATGTCTCTAACGGACTTGCCGTTGTAATTTTGGGGTTATGCACTAGAAACTGCTGCATTCACTTTAAATCGGGCACGATCTAAATCCGTTGAAAGACAACGTATGAATTATGGTTTGGAAACAAACCTAACCTGTCATTTCTTAAAGTTTGGGGATGTGATGTTTATGTGAAGAAACTTCAACCGGATAAACTCGAACCCAAAACGAAAACATGCGTCTTCATAGGATACCCTAAGGAAACTATTGGGTATTCCTTCTATCACAGATCCGAGGGCAAGGTTTTTGTTGCCAAGAATGGATCCTTTCTAGAGAAAGAGTTTCTCATGAATGGTGTGAGTAGTCGAAAGGTAGAACTCGAAGAGGTTATTGAACCTTCTCTTCAAAGTATGGCGAGTAGCACAGCGCCGGAAGTCGTTCTGGAGTTGGCTTCACCAGTTGAAGAAGGAACTAATGATAATGATCATGAAACTCCAAAAGAGAATACTACCGAACCTTGCAAGTCTAGCAGGATCGATAGGCCGTGGAGAACAAATGGATTTTCAAAATGAAAACTGATGCTGATGGTAATATAACCGTCTATAAAGCTCGACTTGTCGCAAAGGGGTTTCGACAAATTCAAGGAGTTGACTACGATGAGACATTATCTCCCGTAGCGATGCTAAAATGAGTTAGGATTATGTTAGCAATTGCTGCATATTTCGATTATGAGATATGGCAGATGGATGTCAAAAACCGTTTTTCTCAATGGTAATATTAAAGAAGATTTGTATATGATACAACCAAAGGGTTTTGTCGATCCTAAGGATGCTAACAAGGTGTGCAGGCTTCAGCGATCCATCTATGGATTGAAGCAAGCATCATGAAGTTGGAATCTCCACTTTGATGAGGTGATCAAAGAGTTTGGATTTTTCCAAACTTATGGAGAAGCTTGTATTTACAAGAAAGTGAGTGGGAGCAATGTGGAATTTATGATACTATATGTGGATGACATATTATTGATCAGAAATGATATAGATCTTTTAAACAGTGTTAAAAGTTATCTAAACAGCAAATTAACAATGAAGGACCTAGGTGAAGCGTCATACATATTAGGCATAAAGATCTATAGAGATAGATCTAGGCACCTAATAGGGCTATCGCAAAGTACATACCTTGATAAGATTTTAAGGAAGTTTAAAATGGAAGATAGTAAGAAGGGGTTCTTACCTATGACACAAGGCACGACATTGAGTAAGACTCAAAGTCTGGCTACGACGGAAGCAAGAGGGAAAATGGACAAAGTCCCCTATACTTCAGCCATAGGCTCTATAATGTACGCCATGCTATGTACAAGACCGGATGTGGCACATGCTATTATTTTGACTAGTAGGTACCAATCGGATCCAGGTTTAGAACACTGGAAAGCGGTCAAGAATATCCTTAAGTACTTGTGAAGAACTGAGGATATGTTTCTTGTATACGAAGGTGAAGAAGAGCTCGTCACTAAGTGTTATGTCGACACTAGCTTTGACACCGATCCGGATGACTCTAAGTCTCAATTCGGATACGTATTTCTCATGGCGGAGAGGTTAGTTGGAGGAGCTCCAAACAACCTGTGGTGGCAGGATCAAAAATGGAGACCGAATATCTTGGTGCTTCGGAAGCGGCTTAGGAAGCAGTTTGGATGAAGGAGTTTATATCTGAACTAGGTGTGGTTGCAAACGCGTTGGACCCAATGGTGATCTATTGTGATAACAATGGTGCCATTGCCAATGCCAAAGAACCAAGGTCTCACAAGCATTCCAAGCATATTAAGCGCCGGTTTCACTCCATCCGCGAGCATGTCAAGGATGGAGATATAAAGATTTGTAAAGTACATACGGATCTCAATGTAGAAGATATGTTGACTAAAACTCTCCCTAGAGAAAAACATGATCTACACCAGAACTCCATGGGTGTTAGATACATCACTATGTAACTAGATTATTGTCTCTAGTGCAAGTGGGATATTAAAGGGAATATGCTCTGAGAGGCAATAATAAAATGTTTATTATGTGTATTCCAAGTATATGATAGATGTTTATTTTGGATGCTATAATTGTATTAATACGGAAACGTTAATACATGTGTGTTTAATAAACAAACAGAAAGTTCCTAGTTAAAGAATAAAGCTTGCAAGTAAAACTGGGATTTGGTATAATCAAGGTTGCATAACCAAAGCATGCCTAATGCATCTTGCAAAGGTTATATTGCATCAGTAGCATGTAAAGTTCTATCTTGCAAGTGTTATCTTGCATAGTTAAATTGTAGTGTGGGGATTGCAAGTATTAGCGTGCATAGTTTAAGAAACATGCAAGTGTTAGCTTGCCTTGATTGGTGCAGTGGTTGAAGTGTTCTTCTTCTTCTTCGTAGTACTCCTCCTCCTCATAGTCTTGGTCGGTACTAGCGTCTATAAATGAATACTAGGTACGCAATCACCAAAAAATACTTAACTACCTCTATTTGGCACATAAAGGTTCACACTAAATGATCTAGCTTCATCACAATCATCACATGAAATAAATACCTAGTCCTTTTTATTTTATTTTGGAAAAGTAATTTCTACTCATTGAAAATACTTAAGATTTAATATTATCCAATTAAAATATGGGATCATGTTGACACATGTCATCAGCACATATTCTAATAATTGGAAATGTGATTTAAAGTGGTCGTCTTATTTTATAAAGTTTAAAAATTACTATTTTATATAATTAAAGTGACTAGAAATGCCTATATACCATTCTTTTAGTACTAGTCTAAGATCACTGCATGTAAACCTAAATATTTTTATATATTCAGATAGATTTGGTCAAATATGATTTTTGAGAGTTGGAATCAACTCAAAAGCATTTATCGTTGATTTTTGAAAAATATTTGAATATGGAAAAGTCTGTTTCTTGTTATTTTTACTATAGGTTATCTATAATTTCAAATGGTTTGAATCCAAAGGGCTGGGATTGATAATTTCAATACCTTTCTAGCAAAATTAGAATCATGCAATTTGGTTTAGTACATCTCCTTGAATTGATTTTTGAATCTACTGACAGAACTAGGGTTTTGATTAAAATGGAAAATATCTATTTGAATTATTGGGCTATGCGCGGGAAAGGAAATGGGCCGGCCCAACTACACTGCGTGCGCAGCGGGCTGCCGACAGAGCAGTCCTGCTAGTCAGTGTCTCATTTAACCCTGAGTGGTATGTTTCAATCTAAGCCCTACGATTAGACTAAGATCTAGGGCTGATGTTCGTCGTCTCCGTCGAATAGCTCCAGCGAGACTGAACCCTAACAACGATGGTGGGGGTACACGGTGGCTCACCTGGGATCCAGCTAGGGTTGGCGATGGGGGCGAATGACGTTGTCGACGATGGCGGTTTGAATGGTGGTCGCGGTGGCTCCTAGGGTGGCTCCAATCGATGGCTCCTCTTCTCCTCTACAGCGGCGGACTCCGGCCAAATTCCAGCAAGCTGGTGCTCTGTAAGATCCCTCCCTTTATAAAGGTAAGGATCCCTGTGATTGCAATGCTAGTCCCTGGATCAATAGCTAGCATCCACAGTTAAGATGTAATATCAAGAAACAAAGGTCATAATACAACTTTATAACCAGGAATAAAATAATTTATTACATCTTACATAGCTCATTTGGCTATCACATTACTATGCAGCAGAATATAACAATAGCATGGGGTCCTTCATCTTCAAAGTGCCATAGGCAAACATGTTGGTTGTAGACTTGTAATCCTATTTCAACACACTTCATTAATTTCAAACAAACCTGCAACATAACAAGTTACAGCCACAAGGGTCAATACATTTGAATTGTATTGGCAAGTGATACTATGGTAGTATAGTGGATTCTATAATCTATATTCATTTGGCTAAGTGGAGCTTAGGCTTGCTTTGCTCAAAATAGATTTTCCTTATCATTTGAAAACACTAAGTTTTTGCTTGACAAAAGCACCCATGGCATCTCCCAATAGAAATTGGTGATCCTTCAACCCTTGTTCAACCACAAGATTTTAACTTAGAAATTGGGATGAGGAGATTCTTGATAGCTTCCATGTCTTGATGCTCAAATTGTCCTTTACCAGGGACATGGCTAAATACTTAGATTCTTCCATCTGCAGAGGTTGTGCACTTTCCCCACAAGACTTGATTTTCACCAAGACAGGACCTTTCAGAAGCCTTCCCTTAGACCAAATGGACGCGCTCCAACCTATCATCCCACTACCACCAACTGTCCAAATGGCTAAGTTATTGCAACCTATATGATCCAGGCAGAGCCCATAATGCCAAGTGGCTACACTTGAAGCTTCTCAACATTTGACATCTCAAATCTCTTTGTTCCTGGGTGGCCATTCACAAGTGTGATACACAAGGTAAACCATAGAAATGGGCCTTGTGTAACCAATCAACATAAACCATTCATTCCATTCCATTCCACCCAGGTGATTCATTCACTTAGTTGTTTTATTAAACAAAACACAAGTCCTTGACTTAGAAATATTCCATAGTATGAATATAATCCACCCGTGTTTTCTACTAGCTAAAGTAAGCATGATAGTAGTAGGAATATTAACTTAGGAAATTTCTACTAAGGTTTCATCTACTAGGATTTCCCATGGCATAGTTTACACTTAGCAAAAATTCCATGCAAGTCCTACTTAGAAATATCAGTAATGCATAGTGAAAATAATGGGACAAAAGTATGAAGCATCACTTGCCTTTTTGGTAGAGAATATAATTTCACTCCTTGATCTTGCAATACTCACACTCTTCAAATCACTACAATTCAATCAAGCAAGCAATATTTCAATCTACCATTCAAGCAAACATCACATAAAATAATAGACACAAAACAATGCATGCAAGCATGCCAAGGATTGTTTTATTTGGAAAAGTGGTTTCTAACATGTTATAAACATTCTAAAACGCCTATTGGTCATTTTATAAAAATGGCAAAACCATTTGCAAAAGATTTTACTTATAAACCATTTTAATACCAAATCAATATTTTATGTGGTTGAAAATGCCTTTATCAAAGTAACAATGTTTATAGGGTTCCCCAAATACATTTTTAAATAATAAAACTTGGTTCTTGGGGTCAGAGAGTTTAAATCAAAACATTTCCCTAAGGTTTTTCTCCAAAAAGTGTTTTCAACAAATAAATAATATTTTTATTTGACTAGAAATGCTTTAAATCAAAGATTTACTCTTTAGCTTTACCAAATACATTTTCAAATCCATGAGTTGGTTTCTATGATCAGTAGGTTCAAAACAAACCATTTTGCAAAGATTTCATCTCAAAAATATATCTAGAACAAGTTTTATATTCAAAATAAGCCTACACATGTTTCTGCAATTTCAACCAATTTTCCAGAGGCAAAACATTAAACAAAGTGCATGGTTGCAAAGTACTTGTTCTGCTGATTCCATTGATATGAAATTTGCAAAATTTGGACGTGTAGAACTAATGTTATGAATTTTGCAAGTTTGTAATTCTAAATAGATCAAATTTCTATTTAAAACCTGAGTCTGGCCACGTGGCTCATTCCTATTGGACGGTACCGTTTCATTTGGATCGAGCTGTTCTGACCGCAGGATCTCACTTAATCGCACGGCACAGATCACACGTACCCCTTCGTTTAAAGATTCTATCCTAGCCAACGGATCGAGATCCAACGGACACAGTGTGTTTGACCAAGGACCGGCGGCGCTAGCGACGGCTGGCGGCGGCGCACGCTCTGGCGGTGAGCTTGCCGACTATTCAGGAAGCGAGGGAGAGGGAAGAGTGGCTCACCGTGTTCGCGTGGTCGAGGTGAAGCTCGAGGTGAGGTCTGCTTGACGAGGGGCGCTCAGGAACGGAGGGGATTGCTCGCTGAAGTTAGTGGCGGCATCGGGTGTCTCTGGTTGCCGTCGGAGGTGGAGTTTGCGAGCGCTCTAAGACAAACGGAGCACATGGTTAGTTGCGTACGGGGCTGGGAATCCTGGGAGCATCAACTAGAAGGTTTGGGGCGGTCTGTACTCACCGGGGTGCTTGCCGGAGCGAATGGCAGACGCGGCGGTGCTCAGATGGTGATCCTTGCCGACGATTTGGAGCACGCGCGAGCAAGCTAGTGGTACTGGTAGATGCGCCTGACGATGGGGAGCAGGCTTGCGTGCAGTGGGAGGGGCGGCTGGTCGGCGCCGGAATTTGCTGGAGAAGCTCGTCGGAGAAGTGGTGTTGCCGAGAGAAAGTCGGGAATCCCTGGGGCGGAGGAGGTGCGGTGAGTGGGGGAAAAGAGAGAGAGAGGGAAGGCGCTTATGTAGGTGTGATCGAGGGCTGTTTAATCGTGGCATTTACTGCGTATTACGCCGGCAATCAATCGGCAGCAACGGCAGGGGCGTGGTCTTTGTGTGGTTAGAGACGACGAACAGTAAGTGGGTCCTAGTTGTCTGCGAGAGAGAGAGAGGTGGGGTGGGTCCAAGTCATCAGCGACGCTGTGGGTGAGCGCGTGGGTGAAAAATAACATAGGCAGAGGGGTTCCCGGGTGGGTTCTTGCTGGGCCAGGTGCTTTGTTGGGCTGGGTAGGTTTAGTGGGTTGGGTTTGTTTCTATTTTTTTATACAAACCTTTTTCTTTTTCTGAATTGAATTCCTGTTTTGATTTTCAATCAAATAATTCAAACTCTAATTCAAATTAAACCACCACCAAACTTTGTGTTGATTTCAATTCTATTTATCAACATACTCCAAGGTCCAAAATAAAATAATTCTTTTATTCTTTTAGGATCTATTAATAATTAAATAAATAGACCTTAGGCTTTAATTCAAATAGGTTTTAATTTATTTTAAAACTCTTTTTTTTGAAATCTAAATAATATCAAAATATTTTCAGTAGGTTTCATTTCAAAAAGTAAAACACCTGGAATAAATTTTAATGTTTATTTGAAAGGGAAAAGCCTTTACTTAAATAAAATTGGATATTAATAAATCCTTATTATTTTATTTAAATAAACCTTTATTATTTTTAACAAATAGAAATATTTTATTTCATTTGCTTGGCCAAGATTTAATTTGGCTCTTTAAAATAATCCTTATTTATATTTCTACCTATCCTTATCAAAACCATATCTTTTTATTTAAAGATCCAAAAATAGTGATTCCAACTATTATAACTTTATTTTATATTTGTTTATCTTTTTAAATCCCTTTAGGATTATTTGCTCACCATTTGGTATGGATTTCTAGATGGTTGCTTTATTAGCTTTGGAAATTCAATTTCCTTATCTTATTAAATTCATAAGATTTTATCTATGGCTCCAAATTGAATGAAATCAATTTATATGGTTTTATAATATTTCCCTTTGTCATTCTTGGTCATTTTGAAATGTTTGTTTGACCATTTTTATATGGATCAAATCCATAGTCCTAGAGATAACTTGCAAATGATTTTCCTCCATTAGGGTTTTAGGGTTTTGGTTTATTTCTCAAGTGTTTAAGTTTCCAGATGCATTTATGAAGAATGCATTTCACTTGATTTG
This sequence comes from Avena insularis, assembly GCA_023614405.1. Classification (NCBI taxonomy): domain Eukaryota; kingdom Viridiplantae; phylum Streptophyta; class Magnoliopsida; order Poales; family Poaceae; genus Avena; species Avena insularis. The sequence continues at coordinate 193,287,178 of CM042695.1, read as the reverse complement.
AATTTAGTTTGGATTCAAACATTAACCCAAGTTTGTTCAAGATGGGATTTTAGGTTTCTAATTAGAAACAAAAAGTTTCTTTTCACCCTAATTTTTAACAATTATTTATTTTTCACATTACAAAATTTGGAAATTTTTGGGATGTGACATGCTCGCCTTGCTCCGGGGAAGGGTCAGGGGTGGTTCTGAGAGAGAGGGGAGTGAGATGGTGTGGAGAATGAGGGCTGGGGTGGCCGCTATTTATACACCGGCGAGAGAGGCAGAGCGGCATGGTCTAGGCTCGTCGGTGACGATGATACAGAGGGCTAACGACATGGCTAAGGGCGTAGGACGGTGCGGTGTCTCCTAGCGATCATCACTGGCTTCAAGTCATAGCACAAGGCGGTCGAGGATGGTTGAGCGCGGTCCCAGCTCTGTGCGGGAACGGTGGCGTTCAAGACGGCGTACAGGGGCTTCGTGTCGTGCGGTGGCGAACAGTCGTGTCTGGGAGGTAGCTAGGGTCATGGCGAGTGTTGTCATGCATGATGAGGGCGAGAGGCAGCGTGTGCATGCGTGCTGGCTGCGGAGCTCTAGCGCGCTCTCGTCATGGTGCAGAGAAAATGGGCGCGACATTTCTCGGGTGGTCCATGGCTTGGCTGTGCTCGAGGGGTGGACAAGGAGTGGCGGTGGACGGTGGCCTGTCTCCTAGACATCGTGGACGGGCGGGACGCTTCCTCCTGCGGGTTGTCCATGGTCGGCTGGCAATGGCGGATCGAGTGGCGCGACACTGGTGCAAGCAGTGAAGGGTGAGCTGGTTCAATGCGATGCTGGGCACTGGGGGTGACAATGGGAGTGAAATGGGGGCAATGGGTAGAAATGCATTGATCAAGAACATGAATAGTTTGGCAGCTATTACTGTGCTCACCAGGTGTTTTATAAATGGCCGCATGGATTCAAAGTTTGAATTTTTGGATGAATTTGGTGAGTGCTCTGGTCATAAGCTTGGTAGTATCTGGTTGCTTGGGTTTGTCAAGGTGAAGGGGTTTGGTTGGTTTTTGAGAAATGGCCATCTTAGTACCTACAATTGATTCAATTTTGAATTGTCCTTTAAATAGATTTTGAATTTGTTTTTGTTGGTTTGTAAGGTGGGCTTGGGTTCACTTTCACTTGGTCTAGCAAGGGGCGAAAAGAATTGTATTTTTTTCTGTTAGAAATCTTTGACTAGGAACACCCAAAGTGGTCTAGTGAACAAGTTTGGCCAAAATGACCATTTTCTCATTGACGAGGTTCGATCTCGTCAATGCCCATTGTTATGGACTTGGGTTTTGGAGAAGATGGGGCTGCTGGAGATAGCGGAACTGTTAACAGACAAGCAACACGGGGACACAAGGTTTATCTAGGTTCAGGCCCCCAGAGGGAAAACCCTACTCCTGCTTGTCTGCTCTTGATTACGGCGGAACCGAAGGTTACGGGGCTACGCAGATGCAATCTGGCGTGAGGTGCGTATGAGCTGAGTTGAGGTAGATCTGGGGGTGCGCAGATGCAATCTGGCATGAGGTGCGTATGAGCTGAGTTGAGGTAGATCTGTAAATCTGTTGTGGTCTAGTCTATTGTATCGTGTCCTCCTCGTTGGACCCTCCTAGCCTTTATATATGGGGAGGCTATGTCTTGGGTACCGATACGAGTAGGTTACAAGTTGTATTCAAACTATAGTCTTGAGGTCTCCTTGTCTTGTGCGCTTGGGAGTCCGTGTCCATATGGGCTTCATAGCAACTGAAACATCATAGGCGTCATGGACCCTGGTAGGTTGTCGAGTGGGCCTTCCGTCGGGCTAGATCAGGTATGCTAACATCGGGTATCCGTAGGGCATATCCATGTCAGTAGCCCCCGAGTGTCCATCCGAAACGTAGATTCGGGTGGAAACTTAGTTGTCTTGAACCTTGCATTTGGATGTCGGAGTCGGATCATCTGAATTTGTTCGGTTGTTGTAAAGGAGTCAGCATTATGGACGTAGTCAACAAAATGAACTATAGGGTGCGCGACCAGCACTCCCTATGCGAGTAGTCCCCGAGTGTCTATTCGAGTCGTAGATTCGAGCAGAAACTTATAGTCATTGGTTTGCGCAATACGGTGATCCGGAAGTTCTTCGGATGCCTTTGCAGATGTCCTGAATGCCTTCATTTTTTCGAATGCGCGACCAGTGCCCCCGAGTCCTCAGTCGAATCATTGATTCGAGTGAGGAATCGAAGCGTGCCACTCAAAGATCTTCTGTGTGGGCGACCAGTGCTCCAGTTTGGAGTAGCCCCCCAGTGTCTGGCGGAGTTGTAGACTCATGCAGAGACTCGAGTCTTGTATCATGCAATTTTAGCCGACAATCTCGTGGTGTATCGCTGACCCGGAAGTACATCGGGTGAGTGACCAGCGCTCCTGATAGGAGTAGCCCCCGAGTGTCTAGTCGAGTCACAGAATCGAGTAGAGACTCATGCGAGGAGAAACCACTTACCCGAAAGTGCATGGAGTAAGCATCTCACGCATAAGGATCCAAGAGTCGACGTAGCAGAGTTGCGCGACATTTAGTCGGAAGGACTCGACGTTCCAGCTGAAATCGACGCCATTTCTTCTGTCGGGTGCGTAACCAGCGTTGCGTCTGTCTGGTGCTTGGCCAATGTCACGTCTTTGTAGCCTCAAGAGATGCAACCATCCGAGGAGTGACTCGACTCGGGTTTTGGGTGTATGGCGTAGCCATTTGTTTTGCCGACTCCTGTTGGAGGACCTGATAGAATAGCTCGACGTAGTCGATGTCCTTGTAAGCTGCAGAAAACATAAAAAGTTGTGAAGTACTTGTATCTTGTAAAGAATATTTGTCTTTCGGCTTGTGAAGTAAGATTCTGGTGCCAATCGAGTCGACACTTTTGCACTGTATGCTAGGACTTTTCGTTAGCCTGATTACCCTTAGTCTTAGTACCATGCCGAGGCACTCGGAGTTCAAGGATTCGATGATTAGGAAGAATCAGCTACTCGGGTTGTCACGTTCGAGGTTTTCGAGTGCGTGGAGCCGATGGCACATTAGGTTACTCAAGAGGGTGCAGCCTCCGAGTGTTTCAAGTGCGAGTTAAAAATAAATAATCAACTCTGAGTAGAGTGAAACTTAGCTTTAGTGGTAGTTGTCGTGAACGGATTCCACATGGCGGAATGAGTGCAGCCCCCGAGTCGCCGGAGTGGAAGACCACATTGTGTCGCCAGAGCCGAGGGCCATAGCGGGTCGCCGCAATAGAAGATCACATCGGGTCACCGCATCCGAAGGATACAACATGTCACCGCAGCCAAAGGTCGTAGTGGGTCGCCAGGGCAGAGGGAGCCCCCGAGCCACCGAAGGCGAAGATCGTATCAGGTTGCCGGAGTCGAAGACCACAACGGGTTAGCGCAACCGTAGATTTTGGAATGTTACTCGGTGGAGTCGGGGATCGTCCTATCCCGAGAACGTAGAGCACGGTGGAAGCGCCATTGCCCCCAAGTGTAAAGCCGATGCAATCAGACGGATTCGTCACAATAGAGTCATCTGATTTTTGTTTGGAGGGAGTTGATGTGACAGCGAGTGTGGCGGCAGACGAGTCACGCGGCATTTAGCCGATGGAGTCGACATGGCGGCGAGTGGGTCGTCTCCACGGCTCCATATCTGGTTGTACTATTTTTTTAGCCTCATGATGTACGCCTTCGTCGAGTTCGTGGTGACGTCAGACCGCACAGTACACGCCACGTATGCGCACGCCTATTATGCTTGATACATCACGTCGATCTCAACTAGAATGTAACTAGAAGCACCAATCCGATGGACACTTTTGATCGATTCCTCATATGTTTATATTTCTCTAATCTTCGCTTGTTCGTTGAACTTGACCGATCGATAAAATCCGACATGGGATTTTCCCCTTGCCTTTTTTGTTGAATCACGTAAAGAGGCATTAGTCTAATTTTGCTTGGCTTTCTATGTATATTGGTATCGGACATGAACTTGCAATGAAAATTCCGGTTGAGCTTGGCATCTAGCCGACAAACATTGCCTCCTTTGCTTTTTCTTCATGGAAATTGACGCCATGGTTCTTATTTTTTAAAACAACATCACGCGATTCTTTCTTTTGTTTTTTATGCCCGTGTGCAGCATGTGCCACTTCCGCTTCGCTTTCGAGTGCAACTTGATGAAACCGGCCGCCGTCGAATATTTCGAACCTCTTGATCTTCTAGATCCGATCAGTTGCATAGAAAGCGTCGAAGAGAAGGTAAATCTCCATCGCCGAGGAGTCATAGATTGCGGTGGATGGGACCCTCACGACCGCACGATTAGCATCCCCGTTTTCTACGGACGGCGCCAATTGATGATGTTCAATCTCGTCAATGCACATTGTTATGGATTTGAGTTTTGGAGAAGATGGGGATGTTAGAGATCGCGGAACGGTTAACAGACAAGCAACACGGGGACATGAGGTTTATTCAGGTTCAGACCCCCGGAGGAAAAACCCTACTTCTGCTTGTCTGCTCTTGATTACGGCGGAACCAAAGGTTACAGGGGTGCGCAGATGCAATCTGGCGTGAGGTGCGTATGAGGTGAGTTGAGGTAGATCTGTAGATCTTTTGTGGTCTAGTCTATTGTATCATGTCGTCCTCGCTGGACACTCCTGGCCTTTATATATGGGGAGACTATGTATCAGGTACCTATACGAGTAGGTTATAAGTTATATTCAAACTCTAGTCTTGAGGTTTCCTTGTCTTGTGCGCTTGGGAGTCCGTGTCCATATGGGCTTCATAGTAACGTAAACGTCATAGGCGTCATGGACCCTGGCAAGTCGTCGAGTGGGCCTTCCGTCGGGCTAGATCGGGTATCCGTAGGGCATATCCATGTCACTCATATTTTTTATAGTTGATTTTATCTTCATTTTATTTTATATGGAAATGATCTAGATAATATTGTTTTCATCTTTAAACCAATCCTTAACATTCATAGCAATCAAACACGACAATTGCACTCATTCATGCATTAATCACACAGACATGCATTCATATTACTTTTAATAATAAAAGTTTTTGTTAACCCTAAACTTCGGTGGTTAGAACTTGATAATCTTGTGTAATATTTTTGAGGTGTTACAAACCTTCCCTCCTTAAACAAAATGTCGTCCCGAGATTTAAGAAGAAGAAAAATAGGAACTAAAGAGATCTGAAAACTCAGTCCTAATGTAATCTTCTCGCTCCCAAGTAGCTTCTTCTTCAGTGTGGTTACTCCACTGAATCTTGAGAAACTTGATACTCCGGGTTCTGGTGGTTCTGAAGGCTTCTTCCGAAATATGAATGGGTACTTCAGGATATGTTAGGTCCTTGTGGATCTCTATGATTCTGTGATCAATATTCTTGAAAACTTCTAGGCATTTGCAAAGTAACGAGATATGGAACACATCATGCATGGCTGACATCTCCTCCGGCAGTTCTACTTGATATGATACTTCTCCTCGGCGATTCAAAATCTTGAAGGGTCCAATATATCAGGGGGCTAACTTCCCTTTCACTTGCAAACGTTGCATTCCTTTCAAGGGAGATACTTTCAGATACACGAAATCTCCGATAGTGAAGGCTAGATCTCGACGTCTCTTGTCGACATAACTCTTCTGTCTGGACTGGGCGGTCTTGAGGTGCTCAAGGATCTTGTGAACTTTCATCTCTTCGACTTATCTTAGGATATTGTGTCCAAAAATCTGACTCTCTCCTACTTCTGACCAATTCAACGGGGTACGACACTTCCTTCCATACATGAATTCAAATCGGGCCATCTACAAACTGCCTTGGTAACTTTTGTTGTATGAGAATTCTGCGAAAGGCGGACAGTCCTCCCATTTAGATATGTATTCCAACACACAAGATCTCAACATATCTTCGAGTATCTGGTTTACTCGCTCCCTTTGTCCATGAGTCTGCGGGTGATAAGCTGTGCTGAAATCCAGTCTGGTTCCCAATCCTTCTTGGACTTTCTTCATAAATCTCGAGGTAAACTGAGTTCCTCGATCCGACACAATGTTCTTGGGGATTCCATGCAAATTGACTATCCTAGAAATGTACAACTCTGCTAGCTTCGAGCTCTGATAAGTGGTGTTGACCGGTAAGAAATGGGATACTTTGGACAGTCTATCCACTATGACAAAAATAGAGTCATTTCCCCTACTAGATGTAGGAAAACCGGTGATAAAATCCATTCCAACTGAATCCCATTTCCATTCTGAAATCTGCAATGGTGTCAAAAGTTCCGCGGGTCTCTGATGTCCCGCTTTGACTCTGACAAATATCACATTTGTCTATGTAGCTTCCGATTTCTCTCTTCATCTTATGCCACCAAAATTGCTCCTTCAAATCCTGATACATCTTCGTTCCTCTAGGGTCGATAGAATAAAGAGTATCATGGGATTCTTGCAAAATAGCTTGTTTCAACTCTGAATCTGCTGGTACACAGATACATCCTTTGTACCACAAAACTCCTTCCTCATCTTCGGTAAATCCGGGTACCTTCACTGTACCGATACGACGTTTGATTCCGTCAATACTAGTGTTTCCTTTCTACGCCTTCTTGATCTGACTGATCAAAGTGGGTTGAAGTTCTATGCTAGCCAAAAATCCTTCACTAACTAGCTCCATTCTGAAAATTTTCCATATCCTCATGCAAACATGGCTGGGCTTTTTTTATCATGGTGTTAGTGAATGTCAAGATCATAGTCCTTGATTAACTATATCCATCTCCTTTGCCTCATATTTATCTCTTTCTGGGTGAAAATATACTTCAGACACTTGTGATCCGAATAATTCTCACAGTGGTTACCCATGAGGTAATGTCGCAATGTCTTCAAGGCTAAAACTACGACTACTAGTCTTAGGTCATGGGTAGGGTAATTCTTCTCATGTTGCTTCAGTTGTCGGGAGAAATAGGATATGACTTTGCCTTCTTGCATCAACACACATCCGAGACCAATCTTGGATGTGTCACAATACACATCAAAAGGCTCCTTGATATCCTTCATAATCAAGATAGGGGCTGATATCATTCTCTTCTTGAGCTCTTGAAAACTTTCTTCACATTTGTCTGTCCGTTCAAACTTCTTATCTTTCTTCAACAACTGGGTCATGGGTCTTGCGATGCTCGAGAATCCTTCTACGAACTTGCAGTAATATCCCGCTAATCCGAGAAATGCGCGAACTTGGGTTTGAGTGGTGGTGGCTTGCCATTCTTCAACATCCTTAATCTTGGTGGGATCGACAGCAATTCCTCCTGCCGACACGATATGACCTAGGAATCCTACTTCCTTTAACCAGAACTCACATTTGCTAAACTTGGCATACAAATGATGCTCTCTAAGGGTTTCAAGGATGGTCCTCAGGTGTAGCTCATGGTTTTCTTCTGATTTGGAATAGATCAGAATATCGTCGATAAAAACAACGACAAACTTATCCAGGAAGTTCATAAAAATCTTATTCATGAGGTTCATGAAATAAGCGGGGGCATTGGTTAATCCAAAAGACATGATAGTGTACTCATACAATCCATATCTGGTGGTAAAGGCAGTCTTTGAAATATCCGTTGCGCGAATCTTGAGTTGATGATAACCAGTTCTAAGATCAATCTTAGAAAACACTTTGGCACCATTCAACTGGTCAAACAGATCTTCAATCTTCGGCAGTGGGTACTTGTTCTTAATGGTGACATCATTCAGATTCTGATAATCCGTGCACAAATGGTTACCTCCATCTTTCTTATCCGCAAACAAAACAGGTGATCTCCATGGCGACACACTTGGTTGAATCATACCTATCTCCAGCATAGCATCCAGTTGCTTCTTTAGCTCCACTAATTCAGACGGGTTCATACTATAAGGTCTCTGAGCTATGGATCTAGTTCCAGGGATTAGTTCAATGATAAACGTGATATCCCGATCTGGGGGCATACCGGGCAATTCATCTAGGAATACGTCGGGGTATTCACAGACTACTCTGACTTGGTCAACGGTTTGGATAGACTCTTGTTGCACTTGAGTTGACGGTGAAAAGTCTCAGATACATGCTCTACTGATACTCTAGTGGTACTAGTCATGGTTATGGCTTTCTTGGCAAAGTCGATTAATCCTTTTGTTTCGACATCCAATCCAATCCTAATATTACTTCCAAACCTTTGGTTCCAAGTACTATTAGATTAGCATAAAAATCTATTCCATGGATTCTGATAGGTACGGCCTTGCAAACTTGTCTAGCTTTGGTGGTTGAACCAGGTATTTGAACTATCATAACATGCTTCAGTTTTGTTGGTTGAATCTTACTAGTACATGCAAATTCTTCTGTAACAAACGAGTGCGATGCTCCATAATCAAACAACACTCTTACAAGTACTGAGTTAACAGAAAACATACCCAGCATGACATCTGGCGCTTCCTGAGCTTCTTCAGCATTCATGTGAAACAGGCGGCCGTTGCGGTTGAGTGAGTTCCCTGGGGCAAATATCCTTCTAGGCTGAACACGGCGTTGCTGCTGAGCTGGTGCATTCACATTGGCTGCTGCAAGCTTCTTGGGGCACTCGTTGGAGTAGCGACCCTTGAGTCTACATTCAAAAAAAGTAATCAGATACTTGTCTTTTTCTACAACAGGCACGACATTGCTTCCAGTCCTTGGGGAAGTATTGGTGTTGTTGGGGTTGTTGTTGCTGTTGGACTTGGGCGGTGCACGGTTGAAATTGTTGGAGTTGCCAAGGTTGTTGTTGTGGTTTCCTCCGGGCCTTGGGTTTCCTCCTCCACGGTTGGGATAGTTCGGACGGGACATAGGGGGTCTATTGTTTCTCGGGGCATATCCGGCAGACGGGTTGGGGCGATACTTCGGGGTATGGTGGGATCCTGGTTGATGCATCATTCGACGCTTGTGATTCTCATTGGCTTCGTTGATCTTGCCTTCCATCTGGATTGCAGAATCCATTAAGGCTTCAAGGTTAGCAAAGGGAATGTTGACCAGCAGTATCTGCATCTCATCATGCAGACCATTCAAGAATCTCTCCTTCTTGGATATAGTACTAATCTCATGTAACATCCCAGAATTTTAGAATGGGGAGGTTCATAGATCTCATGTGCATTGCATCATGGCTTCTTGCAAAAAAATTAATTTAAACTAATTGTGAAAACCCCTATTTGAAAATCCTTTATGTATCTTTTAGGTTGTATTTGAAATATCCATGTTTGAATATGTTGAATGGACAGGAATATATTCCCAAGTAGTCCTAAAAAGTTATTTTGAATTTTAGAAATTTTTTGAAACTGGTTTGAGATCTTTTGGAGTTCTAAATCAAATTATACAAAAGAAATCAGTAAAAGAAAAAGACCTAACTAACCTAACTGTACCCAGAACAGCCCAGCCAGCCCAATACCTAGCTACTGCCCACACGCGCAGCTCATAGCAGCCACAACGCACCGCCGCAGCAGCCCACACCCCTCTCTCCCCCTTTTTTTCGTTTTTTCCCTCCCCGGCGAGTGGGGCCCGCTTGTCATCTCCTTCACCTGGCCGCGCGTGACACAAACGAACTATCACCATGATTTCATCGTTTCCGTTTGATTTCCTAGCCCCACCTCCTATCCGAGCCCCTCTATTTAATCCCAAGATCATCCAATCTGAAACCGCCTTAAAAACCCTAATTTTATTCGACACCGGAAGGCCGCATGAATCTCACCGGATACGGCACCCCATGCCCCTCCCTTCCCCTCCATCGTCCTTCCCTTGATGCACCACGTCGCCTCACCAGTTTCCCCTCTCTGTAGAACGGTCGGAGCACCCAGATTGCTCGTCGGAGCATCGACGAAGCCGAGGAGACCAGCCGTCAGTTGTCGTCGCTTGAGGAAGCGAGGGAAAAATCTGAAGCCACCAGGGAACTCACCGTCCTCTCTCGCATCCTGTGGACAACCTCGCCGAGCCAGGAGACCGCCTGGAGCGCTGCCACCATCTTCATCTGAGCCACCATCGCCGCCGCCCACGTTGCTCGCTGGTGAGCTCTCAAGCTCTGTATCGGGGCCGTTGGATCAGGAACTGACGCCCAGGATTAGATCCCTCGGAGAAGCGATATCAGCCTACCAGCACGCGCCACCTGGCCTTAGCCTCAGCAGGGCCGCGTCAATGCCAGCTCAGAGCACGCAGCGAATCACAGCGCGCCGCGTGGCGTAGTTCTCCCAACTAATTTCCAAAAATGATTTAATAGCCAGAAATTTTTGTAGAATTTGTAAAATCATTATAAAATTGAATATTTGTCATAAAAATACAAATTATATATGCCTGGATTCAAAATAATGAGGAGCATATTATCATGCAATATAATTTGCACATTTCCCAGTGAATATTTTTTGTAGTATTTAAATCTAACTAATGGTATAAAATTCATAGGAAAATATCCACAACACCAAAATTGGCAAACCTGGTGTCTATGGATTCAGAAAATTATAATCGACGTCCTTGTAGCATTAGTTGATTTTTTATAGTACAAAATAATTAACTATAATTAAATGCCTTTAATGAGTATTTTGGCTATAACTTTTAATCTATAAATCATTTTAAGATGAAACCAGTGGAAAATGAAAGCTATGAATATTACCTATCTACTAGAATGGTTCTCATAATTTTATGAAACTGTTCTGTACTAAAAGTATTCAGAATTCATTAATGCCTATTAAAAGCCTATTTGTTTAATGGAAATTGTTTATGAAATGCTTTTGAACTTGTTTCTCTTTTATAAAATGCATGCATACTTTTTTGTTGTGTTGTGCTACTATATGATTGATTGCAATTATTGTTTTGCGTGATAGATTGCCCGGAGTGCAATTATTGTGATTGCGACGACTGTGTGAACGATTACTACAAGTGAGGCAAGTGTCACTATCATGAATCTCCTATTGTTTTCATATGCATTTAGTTTTCAGTAGCTTGTATTGAAGGAAATGTTTTATATTATATATGTTATGATATGGTGTGAGTACCCAATAGAATTGTCATAGACCCCAGTTGATTCCTTGATAGCCATCGTATTGTAGATGCTTAGCCATGCTATTAGTTGTGTGGGTGGTTTTCAAGATACATATGTGTATGAGAAGGATTATGTTTTTCTTAAATGAAAACCACTTAATCAATGAATCACCTAGGTGGAATGGCGTTGATTGGGTCATCGAGTGTGGATTTTGGTGGGGATTGCCACCCAGGCTTCAAAGAGATAATAGGAGGTCTTGATTAGTAACTTCCATGTACAACCACATGTCATATGGGCTCTGACTTGACTGAGTAAGTTATGGGATCATGTCCTACCGTGACTAGCAGATCTAGGTGTTGATAGGACGGTGCGGTCCAGAGTTAGGCTCATGATTTTGTTTCCCAAAGGTCTCGTCCTGGTCTTCTCTCAAAAGGGGTTGATCGGGTCTTGTGGGTAAAGTGTACTAGCCTCTGCAGATGGATTATGAACTAAGTACTTAGCCGTGTCCCCGATAATGGACAATTATGAGTAACTTCTCTTGACACAGTTGAAAAGTCTCATTCATTCCAATTTATCTAATAAAACTTGATGGATGAACATAATGGGTTATAGGAGCACTTGAGTGACTCAATGTGTCCATAGTTTTAGGATCTCTCAAGTGACTCGGGCTATTCTTAGTTATTATGAAAAACTAAAACTTTATTTAAAAAGGTAGGAGAAAATGCTGCTTTATGCAAATAGCCTGATCTCCACTAGCCAAAGCGTGCATGTATATGATAGGTTGCCAATTGTGTCCACATAATAGTGATATCTTGCCAATACAATTCAAATGTATTGACCATTCATGGCTGCAACTTTTTATGTTGCAGGTTACTCCAACGACGAGTAAGGTTTTCGTTTAGGTTGCGAATCTCCACTCAGCGGTTTGCCTGTGGCGTGATGGTGCCTGTATCTTTTGTTTATTTGTTGAACTATGTTATTTGAGATAGCTATGAGCTAAGCAACTTTGTAATATTTATATTATTGGATCAAACGTTGTAATAATGTGACGCATTGATACTCTTTTATTCATCGAAACTGTGTGTGCTAGCTAATCGATCCAAGGGACTAGCACTGTAAACATAGGATCCAATTCTTAATGGGTTGGATCACTTCATATGGTATCAGAGCATTGCGTTGACTGTAGGTTCGTGACCTTAGAAATGGATTAGAAATAGGAGACCTTTATTAGGAGAACTATCATATGTTCTACTTATTAGAGTTCTTATATTCCTTGTCTATCTTTTCTAGAACCTCTTCTTGTTCAAAATTTGTAGTTGTCCATTCATTTGGTACCTATATGAGAGTTTTCCTACAAGTAGAATAAGAAATAGAATGACAGAAAGGAATATCTCATCAAGTTTGGTTAGGATTAGACCAGCATGTTTTAACTCTTTAGGAGATTATCGCTATCGTGTTAGCATATTGATCTTACCAACTTATGTGGTATGAAAATATAAGTTGCTTGCTTGTTTGTATTAAGCTATTTTGTGTTATGCCTTGTTTAAGATCAGTTAGTTTTGAACTCCAAAGTTTCTAAAATTTTTGTGAGGTTTTTAGATTAGTTAATTGGTGTGAATTGATTGAAATTCGTGATATTACTGCTACAGTTTTTTCCTTGACCTGTTGTACTATACGATTTTTCATGTTTTTTGGTAGTTGGGAAAATCTGAAAAAATATGGTTTGGTGCAAAACTTCATGTAATATATGAACAAAAATCAGATAAATTTCCTGACGTGTTTAAGTCGGTCAAAAAAATTCGTGAAACCTGCTATACCGTTTTGACAGATTGTGTGTATTGCTTATATGTTGCTCTATCTTACTCTAGTATTGTCCCCAACTTATTCAAACTTTTTTGTTGGTAATACACTGCTAAGATTAGACCCATGTAATGTTGTTATGCAAGTGGTTGCTTCTGTGTTGATTTCTTATGATGGTTTTCTTGTTTGTGTCACTGATTGCTTCATATAGTTATGGGTAGTACTACTTTCTCTAGTCCCTTCTATATATAACTTATCTATGCTCTCCTAAACAGATGCCGCCTCGCCATCAACCCACTGAGATGGAGCATCTGATAGCATCCCAAGCACAGCTAGAATAGGTCATGACTCAATTCATGGCTGCCCAGAACAACAACAACAACAACAACAACACAACAACAACAACAACAACAACAACAAGAACAGCAGCACCAACAACAGCAGCAGCAGAAGCAGCAACAACAACAACAACAACAACAGCAACAACAACATCAAGAACAACAGCAACAACAACAACAACAACATTGGGAACAACCCAGCCCCAGGAGGATGCTCTCACTAGGTTTCTGAAACTTAAGCCAGCTAAGTTCACTGCACCTGATGACGAGGTTTGATCTCGTCAATGCCCATTGTTATGAACTTGGGTTATGGAGAAGATGGGAATGCAAGAGATCGCGGAACGGTTAGCAAACAAGCAACACGGGGACACGAGGTTTACCCAGGTTCAGGCCCCTAGAGGGAAAACCCTACTCCTGCTTGTCTGCTCTTGATTACGGCGGAACCAGTGATTACAGGGGTGCGCAGATGCAATCTGGCGTGGAGGTGTGTATGCGGAAGTATGAGAGAGATCTAGGTCGTGCCCTCCTGGCCTTTATATAGACTTAGGCAGGTCCCGAGCACAGATCTAGTCGGTTACAGGTTCTAGGGTTTACCCCTTTGAATTTCCTATCTACTCTAGTCTTTCTCTCCAAGGATCCGAGGGCGTCATGGGCCTTGGCCACCCAAAAATCTTCATGGGCCGGCGTATATTTGCCGTGGGCCTTCCTTGGGCTGGACCAGGTATGCTGAGATCGTGTACCCATGGGGTATAACCATGTCAGTAGCCCCCGAGTGTTCAGTCGAATCGTAGATTCAGCTAAGGACTCTTTAATCCTTCGGGTGCAACTCTGTCTTTCAAGAGAATGTGTAGGGATTGTTGATACGTGTGCCTGACTCTCCTGATGGATCATGGTCAGTTAACTGTCTTAGGACAAAACAACACGATCTTCTTCAGGTTCGAGTCCCTTGACTCGAACCCGGAACATATGCTGGCGTAATTCAACTCAGGCCACGGAGGACTTATAGGAGTGGAATTCCAGTGAATTTAATTGATGTACCCAACGCGTCCGTCGGGATTTTTTATCGCGCCTATTGGCACGGGTTTATACTAGCAGAGCGCAATCGTGTGCGTTACCAGGCCATCAGATGATATCTATAGGTCTTATCTTTGCGTCGCAGACACATCATCCGAATTTTATCACTGCGGAGGTGTTTCGGGTGGCCAAGGAGAATGTTACTCACTTAGCGTTAATTGGGGCAGAGTTGCCGAAAAGTTTTTGCATACTGATCTGAAGGATCGCAGTCGAAATTCTATAGGGTGCGCAACCAGCGCTCCCTATGGGAGTAGCCCCCGAGTGTCTGTTCAAGTCGTAGACTCGAGCGGAGACTTTAATTCAGCCGTTGTTCGGTGTTAGGTCCGTAGGACACAAATTTTTTCGGATGCTTAAATCCATCCTTCCTATGGGAGTAGCCCCCGAGTCCATAGTGGAGTCGTAGAATCAACGTAGAACTCGAAGAAACAGTTCAGTGCTGTAACGTGTTATTCCTTTTCGGGTGCGCGGCTAGCGCTCCTGATAGGAGTATCCCCCGAGTAATTGGTCTAATCGTAGATTCGAGTGAGTACTCTTAGCTTTGAAGCCGAAGAAATTGTAGTTGTTGCTAGTGTAGCTTTTGATGACGTTAGTGCTAACGATCGATGACCTCAAGCGTCTGCTACGCCAGAGATGACTTGACTGGACGAACATGGGTCCCACTTTCTGACCTTGAATTAACCGGTCACGCGCGGCGTGGAGATAATTACGGTGTCGCCTCGATTTCCGCGCGTAGTGGACGGCGTGTTAGCGACGGTTCGTTGTGATGCTGACACGTGTATCGCCAGATCCTGCCGTTGGCGTTAGATCTTCTCGATGGACAGTTGGCATGCATCGTCTTCGTCTTTATAATCACTGGGGAAAACTTTAGTTTGTTTTCACCGCAGCTATTCTCGTTTCACTACTTCCTTGTTCTCTAAGAGTTCTTGCTGCGCGCTAGAATATCCTTTCACATTTCCTTCTTCCATCTTGCTCTCTCGCCACCGGCACCATCGTACCGCGATGGGGAAGTCGAAGAAGTCTTCTTCTACGGTTGGTACCAGCGCTGCTGGAGGGAAGAAGAGTGCCACCGCTACTCGTGTCACCGACGGTGGCTGGCGGCGATCGGAGACGCGGGAGAGTGATCTCCGCAAGCTTCGTGAGCAGGGCTTGATCCCGCAAGATAGGGAGGCCGTAAAACTCCCAGGCAACAAGGTAATCCCCCGTCCCCCCGCTGGGTTTCGGGTTAAGTTCCTTTCCTTCGTCATTCGCGGATTTTCGTTCCCAGTCCATGACTTCCTTCGTGGACTGCTTTTTCTGTACGGTGTCCAATTGCACCATCTTTCCCCCAATTCTCTTCTTCATATTGCTTGTTTTATCACTTTCTGCGAGTGCTGGCTCGGTATCGAGCCGCACTTTGGCCTCTTCCGGAAACTCTATTCCGTGAAGAGGCAATCTGGTTCAGATGGTGTTTATCCCATTGGGGGTTGCATCATCTCCCTCAAACCCAATCTGCTTTTCTTTTCTTTTTCCATGTCCGAATCTGTCCAGTACTGGCGGAGGCGCTGGTTTTATATCCGCGACTCCATAGTGCCTGGGCAGGATTTTGGTCTTGTTCCTTTTGACCCCTCCCAAAAGATCGAGCCGAAAAGGTCCTGGAAAAACCAGATCTTGGATGGCGAGGTGGCGGAGATAGAGGCTCTCTATCGTCGAGTGGAGGATCTCTAGATGATTCTGTAGAAGGAAGTGAACGGTGTGGATATCATCCACACTTTTCTTGAGCGTCGGGTGCAGCCACTCCAGGCTAGGGCGCACCCGATGTTCCTTTATGCTGGCCGTCGTGATCCGACAAGGGTTTCGGCTGAGAAATTCTCCTAGGGAGATCTCGACAGGGCCCTTCGTTCGCTGCTGAAGTTCAAGGCTGGAGAGGATATCCCGGGGAAGTCGCTGACTCCTCCGTTTTCTTCTTTGCTTCCTGTTCCACAGGTGTAGATCCGTGCGCATAGCGCTATTTTCGACTGCATTGTATTTGCGTTTGTTTGCTAACAAATTGTTCTTCTCTTGTGCAGAGCTTCAAAGTGTCGGGTATGTCGCCTCCATTACCCGAAGTATTTCCGGATGCTCCAGATAATGATGTGGTGGATTCCATGTTCGAGCTGTCGTCGGCGCGCTCTCCGGCCGAAGAGGCCAACGAGTCGAGCGAGGACCACACTCGCAAACGACCACGGAGCTCCAGCGAGTCTTCGGATGCCTCGACTCCTCCGACTCCTAGGAACCCACTGTGTCTTGAACGTCACAGTGATGGGCATGGAGGCTCTTCCACTCTGATTCCTGCCGTTCCCATGCGGTCTGTAGTGCCGCACCCGCCGGCAAAGCGGAAGAAGGAAGAAAAGAAGGAAGAGAAGAAGGAAGAGAAGAAATAGGAGAAGAAAGTACGGAGGACCCCTCCTGTCTTCAACCTGAGCGAGCTTGACTCGTAAGTTTCCTTTGTCCTGCACTGCTTTTTCTTATCTGTTTACTTTGTACTTGTGCTGATTTGTCCTTGTGCAGGCACTCTTCCAACGACTCCTCCAGCGATGGTGCTCGGGAGATGATGGGGGAGTCGAAAGTCGCATCTCCTCCTCCTCAGACAGTGGCTACCTCTGAGGGTGCTGCTCCGAGTCCTTCTCCGCAGGAGGTTCAGGTGGTTGCGCCTCAGAATTTTGCCAGTGGACCTTCGGAGTCACCATCGGATCATGTGAGTAGCTCTGCCTCCTACCACGGGGGAAGCCCCCGAGCGTCTGTGAAGGAGTTTTTGTTGCGTATTCTTATTTTGAGTCTCGAGGGGCACCCCCGAGCGTTTTCGTGTGTGTAATTTGTTTCTGCTCTTTCTTTTGGGCGTAGCCCCCGAGTCCTTCTCTTGACTAGTAGGTCTTTTTCCTGCAGCCTTTTGTGCAGGATGCCAAACGACTGGTGCAGCGGCACCTGGTGCTGGAGGCCAGCCTCAAACAACTTCAAGGTACTTTTATGCCTTGATGTTTGCTTCTTCTTGTATTCTTGTCCTGTTATCTGATGCTTGTATTATTTGAATGCAGAGGAGCACAACACCTCCCTTCGTGAGATTGATGCTCTCAAAAAGAGCCTCGGTCAAGCGGATAAGAAGGCCGAGGCCGCCGTTGGTGCGAAGGAGCGCCTCGAGCTAGAGCTGGCCACTGCGGCCGAGGCTAAGGAGCGCCTGTAGCGGGAGGCCACGGATCACGAGGAGCAGCTTGCCACTGCTGCGACTGCGCGTGAAAGAGAAGTGGCTGGCAGCTTATGGCGGCTGCCAAGGCTGTTTCAGGTGAGTATCTTCACCTTCGTATTTTTTGGTTTTCTTGTCTTTCTTCTGTGGTGCTTTTTGTTCATTCCTCGTCTTTTTTGTCTCAGATGCTACGGGCATCGAGTTTGACCGCCGGTGCTCTGGAGCACAGGAGTGCTCTGGATGATGCTACTGCAGCGGTCGAAGATCGCTGCAGCACCATCGTCAGCTCGCTCGCCAAGGCCAAGGAGGTCCTTGGGCGCTTCTACAAGGAGCTTGTCCCCAAGGGCGCGGCCCTTGATGATGTTGACGCTCTGGCGGAAACTGTCGGCCAAGCACTGCGCGCATAAGCGCATAGCGAAGGGCATCGGCGCATCCGTCAGGCTGGCGATGGCTTTGGTGGCTGGAGCGGAGCTGGACCTTCCCCTGGTCACTTCCCATATGCCGACGACTACTGATGGATCCAAGGTAGCCTTCGCTACCTATTCTGCTCGCTGTAAGCATTATGGGACGAAGCTGATTGATCTGCTGGCCGAGTACGCACTACGGCAGCAGGGGGAAACCAAGGCGAGGCAATCCGGCTCCGAGGCTACTCAGGGTGCTGCGTCTTAGGCGCTGTAGCTGTAGGATAGTTGTAGTCTCTTTTGTTGTAATTATTTTGATGAGAAAATCCTTGTGCCACGTAGTGGCTTTTGATGCACTTAATGAATTTGTTGAGTTATGTGGTCCTTCATCTGCGTGTTCATGTCTTTGCCTTTCTGTTGATCTAGGATCCTTCGGGTGCTGATCCCGTTGACACCTCGCCTGTAGCGCGGCTGCGGCCATCCTTGGATGATTCGTCGCAGCTTGCGTTCCTTCGAGACCGTGTTCGTAGTCTCGAGAAAGAGTTGCTTGGGGTGCGTGGTCATGCCGACGTTTGGAAGTCCAAGGCGGATCGCGGGGCTGCCAGAGAGGAGTACTTGATGGTGGAATTGCTTCGATTATCCGAGCAGCTTCAGTGTAAGTTTTTCGAGCTGTTTCCCTTTTATTTGGATGCGCCTGCTGGCATTGCATCTTACTTTTGTGCAAGTATTGCAGGTGCTAACCTTGCTCCAAGGGAGGAGAAGGAGCGTGTTGTTGTTCGGGTCAATTGTTTGACTCAACAGGACATGGAAGCCGGCGGGTTCTTCTGGATGGATCGTGACCGTGCTATGGTCCTTGCGACGGTGCAAGATCGCGTTCACCAAGTATCGCGGGTGCGTCAAAGTGCAGACTCAGCGTCGGTTCTGCATGTGATGTTTCCATTGGATGCTGCACCAACAACCCTTTCTGGTCTTCTGTCGAAGTTTCGGAACGTGAATCGTGTCAAGGAGTTGGTGCGGCATCAGCTCGTCACAGGAGTGAAGGCTGCGTTGTCCCTTGTGAGGCTGCATCGCCCTGATGTAGATATGTCCGTTGTAGCAGCTGGACCATCCCCTCGACCAAATGGTGGTGTGTGGGATATGCGTCCGCATTACGCGGCTGTAGGGCAGTATGCCGAAGAGATTGTAGATCTATTTGAGCAGCGTGCTCAGGTTATTCTTCAGAATAGGTAGTGCCTGTAAAAGAGATAAATGTAAAATTTGTATATATTTGACTGGGCGTGTTTTTCCCTTTGTTATAAAGGTTTGGTTGTTGTTTGAGCATGTAGTGCTTTGTACGCATACGTGTCCTTTTCGTTAGCCTGACATGGTCAGCTACTCAGGCGTACACGTGTTATCCTCAGTCGACGAAATTGTGAGGTGGGGGGATCCCCCGAGTGCGTTTGTAGCATGAAGTAAAAGTGTGGATAGAAAAACGAAATTTTTGGGGCGAGACACTTAGCTTTATTTATATCGTAATGCAGGAGGTACATTGTTTGGCTGAGTAGCCTTGGCTGAATAGCCTTATTGAAAGTAAAGGGGTAGGTAGCTAGGGGTAGAATCGTCGCAGGTGTGCGATGTTCCATGGGTTGGAGTATGCGAGTCCAGACTCCACGTGCTTGAGGCGATAGGCGCCACCTGGGATGACTTCGGTGATGATGTAGGGTCCTTCCCATGGTGTCTCGAATTTCTTTGGTCGCTCTTGCTTGAGTCACAAGACGAGGTCTCCTTCGACGAAGGACCTTGGGCACAGCCATCCGCTATGGTAGATGCAGAGACTCTGCTGGTACACCGCTGATCGAGCTGCTGCTATGTCTCGTGCCTCGTCGAGTGTGTCGACGGCGTCTTCGAGTGCAGCCGTGGATTCGGCTTCGCTATAAGCAACGACCCGGGGGCCTGGTGGCGTACATCGGCTGGTAGCACGGCTTCGGCTCCGTGCACCATGAAGAACGGCGTGTAGCCAGTGGATCTGTTTGGCGTGGTACGCAAGCTCCATAGGATGGAGGGTAGCTCTTTCGTCCAGGCTCCGGCGAGTCGCTCGAGTGGGCTCATGAGGTGCTTTTTGATGCCAGCGCCAATTAGGTCGTTGGCCTTTTCCACCTGCCCGTTTGTTTGCGGGTGCGCCACATAGGCGTATGTGATGTTGATTCCTAGGCCTTCGCAGAAGTCTTGGAATTCTTTGGATATGAAGTTCGATCCATTGTCGGTGATGATGCTACGGTATGCCAAACCTATAGATGATGGATTCAAAGAACTTGACGGCAGTTTTGCCCTTTTGGTTAGTGACCGGCATTACTTCGATCCACTTGGTGAATTTGTCGACTACGACCAGGAGGTAGACGTGCCCCCCTTTCGAGGACCTTGGCAGTTTGTCGATCAAGTCGAGGCCCCATTGGGCGAAGGGCCAAGCCAAAGATATGGGCCTGAGCTCTGACCCGGGTGCATGTGGTTTGTCAGCGAACCTTTGGCACGCTTTGCATCTTCGGACGATGTCCTTTGCATCATTGATGGCCGTTGGCCAGTAGAATCCATCTCATAGAGCTTTGGTGACAAGGGAGCGACAGCCTGCGTGATGGCCGCAGATGCCCTCATGGATGTCTTGAAGTATGGTTTTCCCGTCACCGATGGTGACGCACCTTTGTAGTACACCCGAAATGATGCGTTTGTATAGCTCGCCATTGATGATGGTGAAGGCTTTTGACCGGCGAGATATGCGCCTGGTTGCACTTGGTGAACAAAGACCAGTGACTGTTTGTCACATCCCAAAATTTTCCAAATTTTGTAATGTGAAAAATAAATATTTGTTGAAATTTAGGGTGAAAAGAAACTTTTGATTCCAATTGGAAACATCAAAACCCATCTTGAACAAACTTTGAATAGGATTTGAATCCAACAAAAAAAATTCAAATCAAGTGAAATGCATTCTTCATAAATGCATCTTGAAAATTTAACACTTGGAAATAAACTAGAACCCTAAAAACCCTAATGGGAAGTTTCCAAGATATCTCTAAGCATATGGATTTGATCCATATAAAATTTGTCAACCAGCATTTATAAATGTTCAAGAATGACAAATAGAAATATTATAAAACCATAGAAATTGATTTCATTCAATTTGGAACCAAAGATAAAATCTTATGAACTTAGTAAGATAAGGAAATTGAATTTCCAAAGCTAATAAAGCACCTATCTAAAAATCCATACCAAATGGTGAGCAAATAATCCTAAAGAGATTTAAAGGATAAACAAATATTAAATAAGATTTTACCAACTTGAATCACCAAGTTTGGATCTTTAAATAAAAAGATATGGATTTTATAAGATAAAGAAGGAAATAATAAATAAGGAATATTTTAAAAGCCAAATTAAATCTTGGCCAAATCCATAAATAAATGGAATGAATGTGATCCAAGTTCAAATGAAATAAATGGATAAATAAAATTCAAATAAAATAATATGGCCCTAACCAAATTCTATTCCATTTGATTAAGACAAATCCCTAATAGAAATGATTAAATTAAATCAGGGAAAAATAATTGGAATTCACCCAAGTGGAATAAAAGTCATTTAATTAACTTAAATGAAATAAAAGAATCATTTAAATAAAGTTATATGGAATTAAAACCATATTTGAATTTCATTGGAATAAAAACAATTGCCCAAATTAAATGATTAATAATCATATTAAAATACTATAAATAATTCAAAGTGAAATTATTTAACACCCCATTAAATAAATAAACCCACTGATAAGGTTTTGTGAAAATTTGGAATATTAAATAAGGGTTAGAAAATATATTTAATCTTATTTGAATAATGGCATATGCTTATTTTAATAGAGAATAAAACATAAGAAAAATAAAAGAATTATTCCTAAAATAGTATTTAAATTACATGTTTAAACAGTATGGAATTATACTAAACTTTTGAAAAAGGTTTGAATTCAAACAAGGTTTGAAAACATTTAAACAAAATCAAAACAAGAAAAGAAATCAGGAAAAAGAAAAATGAAACAAATCAAAAAAAAAGGGAAAGAACCCAGCCCAGCTAACCTAGCCCACCAGGCCCAGCAAACAGCCCACTCCATCCTCTCCGTGGAAAACGTTTCACACTTACTAATGTACCCGCGAACCCACTGACTGCCGGACCCCACCTCACCTCTCTCTCTCTCTCACAGATAGCCAGGCCCCACGCTGCCGGTTTTCTCTCCTACCCGCCGTGAACTTTTCTCCCCCAACCTCGTCACCCTTTCTGCTGGTGAATGCGCACTTGAATTCTGCATTAACCATGCACTAATTCGGCCTGTGACCTCGCACATTTAAGCACCCCTCTCCCCTCTCTAATCTCCCTCCCTCGCCAGGCTCTCTCCGCCCCCAGGCTGCCACAATTTTGAGCTCGCGCCCTCACTGCTCCGACGAGCTCACCGACAGATTCCGGCCAGCCCATGCCCCCTTGCTCCCTGGCGCATACGAGCATACTCCCTGGCCTCTAGCACATCCCCCAGTGTCGCCCGTTCAGCCACGCATGCTCTGCATCATCGCTAGCGTCAACGCAAACCACCGTCGTCGTCTGTTTTCGTCTCCGGCGAAGCCCCCTGGTAACACCCGGCCGCGCCTCCTCTTCCCTTTGATGCTCCTGTACCCATGCATCTAATGACGTTGTTTTCTTGCTCTCTCGTGCTAAGTAGCGATGCCACCAACGAAGCCCGTGCGTGTTCGACGGCGCCAAGAACTCCGGTGAGGAATTCCCATCACCCCTGTGCGCCCCCTGCCCAATTACAAACACCTTGAGCACCACCGCGACATTGCGAATCTGGTGAGCCCTTCCTCTCTCTCCCTCTCTTCCTAGAATAGCCGGAACTCCTCTCGCATTCGAAGCGCCGCCATTATACCGCCCACCTATGGTCGCTACATCGTGAACCGTCAGATCTAGATCAGAGCGATAGGATAGTTTCACTTAACGAAGGGGTATGCGATGATCTGAGACGCACAGGTCCCTTTTAATCTTGCGATCCACGTTGCTTGATCCGAACGAACCGGTACCAGCCTATCAGAACAAGACACGTGGCCCAGTCTGTTTTACAAAAACCAGAATTGATCTATTAGATGTTCAAGTTTGTAAAATTCATAACTTTTAATCCACATGTCCAAATTTTGCAAATTTTATATGAATAGAATCAGTAGAACAAGTACTATCTAACCATGCACTTTGTTGAATGAATTGCTTCTGGTAAAATGGTTGTTTTTGCAGAAACTTGTGTAGGCATAATTTGAATATAAAATTTATTCTAGGAATGTTTTTAAAGTAAAATCTTTGGAAAATGGATTTTTTTGAACCTACTGACCATAGAAACCAACTTGTGGATTCAAAAACATATTTTGTGAAGCAAGAGAATAAATCTTTGAATTAAAGCATTTCTAGTCAAATAAAAATATTGTTCATAAGTTAAAAATGCTTTTTAGAGATAAACCTTTGGGAATTATTTTGATTTAAACTCTCTGACCCCAAACACCAAGTTTTAGAATTAAAAATATATTTTGTGAACCCTATAAAGATTATTTCTTTGCTAAAGGCATTTTCAACAACATAAAATATTGATTTAGTGTAAAAATGGTTTATAGGTGAAACCTTTTGCAAATGGTTTTAATATTAAACACTTGACCATAAAACACCAACATTTGTGTTTAAAAATGTATTTGTCAAACACTAGAAAATAATACTTTGATTTAAATCATTTCTAGCAAAACAAAAATGATTTAAATGGCCATTTTCACTAACTCAATATCAAATGGTTTGCCACTTTTATATATGACCAATAGACATTTTATGATGTTTATAACCTATAGAAACCACTTTTCCAAAATAAAACAATCCTTGGCATGCTTCCATGCATTGCTTTGTTTTCATTATTCTGTGTGTTGATTGCTTGAATGGTAGTTTGAAAATGTGCCTTTATTGAATTGTAGTGAAATTTGAAGAGTGTGACCATTGCAAGATAAAGGAGTGAACTTATATTCTCTACCAAAAAGGCAAGTGATGCTTCATACTTTGTCCCATTATTTTCACTATGCGTTAGTGATATTTCTAAGTAGGACTTGCATGGAAATTTTACTAAGTATAAACTATGCCATGGGAAATCCTAGTAGATGAAACCTTAGTAGAATTTTCCTAAGTTAAGATTCCTACTACCATCATGCTTAGCTTAGCTAGTAGAAAACAAGGGTGGATTATATTCATGCTATGGAATATTTCTAAGTCAAGGACTTGTGTTTTGCTTAATAAAACAACTAAGTGAATGAATCACCTGGGTGGAATGCAAAGAATGGTTTGTGTTGAGTGGTTATGCAAGTCCAGTATACTGGGGAAAACTTGGTATCTCACTTGTGGAATTCCACCCAGGAACAAAGATATTTGAGATGTCAAATGTTGAGAAGCTTCAAGTGCAGCCACATGGCATTATGGGCTCTGCCTGGATCATATAGGTTGCAATAACTTAGCCAAATGGACAGTTGGTGGTAGGGGATGATAGGTTGGAGCGCGTCCATTCTGGTCTAAGGGAAGACTTTTGAAAGATCTTGTCTTGGTGAAACCAAGTCTTGTGGGGAAAGTGCACCACCTCTATAGAGTGTAAAATCTAAGTACTTAGCCATGTCCCCGGCAAAGGACAATTTGAGCATCAAGACATGGAAACTATCAAGAATCTCCTCATCCCAATTTTCTAAGTTAATTCTTGTGGTTAAACAAGGGCCAAGGTTCACCAATTTCTATTGGTGGTTCCTTGGGAAAGTTTTTTCAAAGAAAAACTTAGTGTTTTCAACTGATAGGTAAAACCTATTTTGAGCAAAGCAAGCCTAAGCTACAGTTAGCCAAATTAATGTAGTAACTAGATGTTAATATTCTATTAAGGTACCACTTGCCAATACAATTCAAATGTATTGACCCTTGTGGCTATAACTTATTATGTTGCAGGTTTGTTTGATGTTAGTGAAGTGTGTTGATTAGGATTACAAGTCTACAACCAACATGATTGCCTGTGGCACCTTGAAGATGAAGGACCCCATGCTATAGTCATTTCTGCTGCATTGTAATGAGATAGCCAAATGAGCTATGTAAGATGTAATGGATTAATTTATTCCTAGTTATAAAGTTGTAATATGACCTTTGTTTCTTGATATTACATCTTAACTGTGGATTCTAGCTATTGATCCAGGGACTAGAATTGTAAACACAGGGATCTCCACCTTATTAAAGGTTAGGACCTCTTACACTGTTGGATGCACTGATACTGAGAAGGTGATATTTGCTACTCACCTACTAGAGGGACCAGCTGCTTCTTGGTGGGCTACTTTCCAAATCACCCACCCGCTGGAAACTGTTACTTGGTCCATGTTTGAAGATGGATTCAAGACCAACCATGTTTCTTCAGGGCTCATGAGTCTGAAGAGGAAGGAGTTTTGCAACTTACGCCAAACTAATCGCACAGTGGCAGACTACATAGAGGAATTCAACAATCCGTCATGCTATGCACCTAAAGATGTTGACATTGATGCTAAGAGGAGAGAGAGGTTTTTGGATGGTCTTAGTGATGAGCTCTCGATGTAGTTGTCTATGGTCTACTGCCCCACTTTCCAAGAGCTGATGGACAAGGCTATAATTCTTGAAGGGAAGCACAAGCAACTGGAACGATGCAAGAGGAAGCACAATGACCATCACAACTCAGGATCATATCATAAACGTACCTTCCTGATGGCAATGACAATTCTGATGACCACAACAATGGAGGTAATGGCCACAACGGTAATGGACACAACAAAGGTAGCAATGGCCATCGGCATAATGGAAATAAAGATCTTCGTAATGTGGAATGCTACAAGTGTAGGAAGTTGGGACACTATGCCTACAGTTGTCCAGAAGATGGAACCAAGTCAAACTCAACTGAGAAGGCAACTGTGAACCACATGAACATGAAGAGAGGACTCAATAAACCATGCTCTATGACTGGTAAGCTTCTAGCTAATTTATGCATCACACTCGTACCTTTTCAATACTAGTGCATCACATTCATTCGTATCAAGGCATTTATGGATGAGATTAGTCACATATGGAGTTACTTAGAGGATCTATTAAAGTGAACTCACTGGAGAAGAAATTGATAGCTAGTACAAGATGCCACAATTAAGTCTTAGATGTCTGGAGATGCCAAGTTTAGTTCTCTTAAGGGGTTAGCTTAATGAATGTACCATACAAAGAGAAGCCAAAGGGATGCTAGAAATACAATCTTCGAGAACACCACACAACCTATTTTCTAGCCATCTCGAATCTCGTGGACGGGATTCATCTTAAGGAAGTTAGTCTGTAACATCCCAGAATTTTAGAATGGGAAGGTTCATAGATCTCATGTGCATTGCATCATGGCTTCTTGCAAAAAAATTAAATTTAAAACCATTTGTGAAAACCCCTATTTGAAAATACTTTATGCATCTTTTAGGGTGTATTTGAAATATCCATGTTTGAATATTTTGAATGGACATGAATATATTCCCTAGTAGTCCTAAAAATTTATTTTGAATTTTAGAAATTTTTTTAAACTGGTTTGAGATATTTTGGAGTTCTAAATCAAATTATACAAAATAAATCAGTAAAAGAAAAAGAATAAAACTAAAAAAATCTAACTAACCTAACTCTACCCGGACCAGCCCAGCCAACCCAATACCTAGCTACATGCCATATGACTCACATAACCAAGAGCTGCAAGACCAAATCGAGCACCCGGGTAGTGCAGCAGCCCACTCCCCTCTCTTCTCCTTTTTTCGTTTTTTCCCTCCCTGACGAGTGGGGCCCGCTTGTCATCTCCTTCACTTGGCCGCGGGCGACACAGACGGACTGTCATCGCGATTTCATTGTTTCCATTTGATTTCCTTGTCCTGCCTCCTATCTGAGCACCTCTATTTAATCCCCAGATCATCCGCTCTGAAACCCCCTTAAAAACCCTAATTATATTCAACACTGGAAGGACGCACGAATCTCACCGGAGATGGCACCTCCGCCATCGCCACTGCGAGCTTGGGATCAAGGTTCCCGTCACCCCATGCCCCTCCCTTCCCCTCCATCGTCCTCCTCTTGATTCACCACATCGCCTCACCTATTTCCCCTCTGTGCAGAATGACCGGAGCGCCCAGATTGCTCGTTAGAGCATCGAGGAAGCCGAGGGGGCCAGCCGCCAGTTGTCGTCTTGAGGAAGCGAGGGAAGTATCTGAAGCCACCAGGGAACTCACCGTCCTCTCCCGCATCCCGTGGAGAACCTCGACGAGCCAGGAGACCGCCAGGAGTGCCGCCACCATCTTCGTCTGAGCCGCCACCGCCGCCGCCCACGTCGCTCGCCAGTGATCTCTCAAGCTCTGCACCGGGGCCGTTGGATCAGGAACCGACGCCCAGGATTATATCCCTGGGCGAAGCGGTATCATCCTACCAGCACGCGCCACCTGGCCTCAGCCTCAGCAGGGCCGCGTCAATGCCAGCTCAGTGCGCGCAGCGAATCACAGCGCGCTGCATGGCCTAGTTCTCCCAGCTAATTTCTGCAAATGATTTAATAGCTAACAAATTTTTGCAGAACTTGTAAAATCCATATAAAATTGAATATTTTTCAGAAAAATACAACTTATATATGCCTGGATTCAGAATAATGAGGATCATATTATAATGCAAGAAAATTTGCACTTTGCCCAATGAATATTTTCTGTAGTATTTAAATCTAACTAATGGTATAAAATTCATAGGAAAATATCCACAACACCAAAATTGGCAAACTTGGTGTTTATGGATTCAGAAAATTGTAATCTATGTCACTGTATCATTAGTTGATTTTGTTACAATATAAAATAATTAACTATAACTAAATCCCTTTAATGAGTACTTTGGCTATAACTTTTAATATATAAATCATTTTAAGTTGAAACCAGTGGCAAATGAAAGCTATGAAGATTACCTATCCAGTAGAATGGGACTATTATGAAACTATTATGTACTGAAAGTATTCAAAATTCATTAATGCCTATTAAAAGCATATTTCTTTAATGGAAAATGTTTATGAAATGCTTTTGAACTGATTTCTCTTTTATAAAATGCATGCATACTGTTTTGTTGTGTTGTGCTACTGTATGATTGATTGCAATTATTGTTTTGAGTGATAGATTGCCGGAGTGCAATTATTGTGATTGCGACGGCTGTGTGAACGATTACTACAACTGAGGCAAGTGTCACTATCATGAATCTCCTATTGTTTTCTTATGCATTTAGTTTTCAGTAGCTTGTATTGAAGTAAATGTTTTATATTATATATGCTATGCTATGGTGTGAGTACCCAATAGAATTGTCATAGACCTTAGTTGATTACTTGATAGCCATCGTATTGTAGATGCTTAGCCATGTTATTAGTTGTGTGGGTGGTTTTCATGATACATATGTGTATGAGAAGGATTATGTTTTGCTTAAATGAAAACCACTTAATCAATGAATCACCTGGGTGGTATGGCATTGATTGGGTCATCAAGTGTGGATTTTGGTGGGGATTGCCACCCAAGCTTCAAAGATATAATAGGCGGTCTTCATTAGTAACTTCCATGTACAACCACATGTCATATGGGCTTTGACTTGACTGAGTAAGTTATGGAATCATGTCCTACTGTGAGTAGCAGATGTAGGTGTTGATAGGATGGTACGGTAAGGAGTTAGTCTCATGATTCTATTTCCCAAAGGTCTCGTCTTGGTCTTCTCTCAAAAGGGATTGATCTGGTATTGTGGGTAAAGTGTACTAGCCTGTGAAAATGGTTTATGAACTAAGTACTTGGCCGTGTCCCCGGTAATGGACAATTATGAGTAACTTCTCTTGACGCAGTTGAAAAGTCTCATTCATTCCAATTTATCTAATAAAACTTGATGGATGAACATAATGGGTTATAGGAGCACTTGAGTGTCTCAATGTGTCAATAGTTTTTAGGAGCTCTCGACTCGAGCTGTTCTTAGTTATTTTGAAGAACTAAAAATTTATTTAAAAAGGTAGGAGAAAATGCTGCTTTATGCAAATAGCCTGATCTTCACTAGCCAAAGTATGGATGTATATGATAGGTTTCCAATTGTGTCCACATAACAGTGACATCTTGCGGTGACCCAGCATACCACTGCATGTGTAGTACACTATAGTCGTTGACATGACATCCACAGAACACCGTTCCGTAAATATCACATCCCTCAGAGTGGTACAATAGAAACATTGCGGGCCCATATTACAAAAGTACACACATTATTATTATTACAATACCGGAAGTTCAAGAATTCCAAAAGATCCAACTTACAAACCAAAATATAAAGTGTTCAGCGGAATTTAAAAGTAACAACTCCGATTAGGAGTTGAGCTCAACAGCTTATTCTATAGATTTCATGCTGCTCGGCTCCGTTGGTTACTACTGACTAGGGATACTTAGTTGGACTCGTTATCATCGACACCATAGCGGATTTCGTAATCCACTCCTTCAAATCCTCCGGAAAGATCAGGTTCCTCGTAGAACACATCTTCTTGGCATTCGGCTGCATACATGGACACGTCTTCGGTATCCTTAGAGTCTAAGCAAGGGATCAAAGGAAAGAATGAGTAACAGCGTTACCCAACAAGTTCATTATATGCAAGGTGGGAAGTTTGATGCTCTAACTACCACCTTGGATTATAAATCCTTGGCACTATGTAGTCTTTGTAAATATTTCTTCAAAGATTGATTTTATTCTAAAAACTGTGACAATCAACCTTCACAGGTTGACCAGAACTTTCATGGAGTTCCTTTCCTTTCGCGTTCGTAGCTCCTTCCCGGAACAGGGAGTAACAAGTTACAGTTCTTACACTCTATAGAGGTGCGTTACTTTACCCATGAGAGATCAACTTCTTGTTGCACAACCGGGCGTACTTTCCCGTCCACAATTCCATGATGTGGGGCAGTAGTTGTTCCAAGCCAATCACCGCCCCCTTCGCGACCCCGCATGCCTCCTTGGTGTACACCATGCCCACATAATGAATTACGACAATGGTTTGTACAAACCGTTAGATGCCAGAACTATCGTGGGACGATGAGGGTTCCCACCCATATGCTGCATATCCTCTACGAATTACCAATTAATATGCATGCTACGAGGATAACAGCCACGACCTGCACATCCGGCTTCATGCGAGAGGAAGAAGATACAACTGACTTCTCCGTCCCATTCCAAATCGCATGGCTAACGCGTAATATATGGTGCTAGAATCACTGATGTCAGGGGTTATTAAGTCCCTACTTGATCATCATTGTTGCAATTATAACTCTAAGTTCTATTGCTCCATCATATCATCACTTAGGATGATATCTATAATTTATTTATTTGTGAAAATAATATTTTCCTTGTTTTATAGCATATATGATAAGACACAATTTGCAAATACTTTGATAAATACTCTTCAAAGGACATGAGCAAGTGATGAACTTGCCTTGTGATGGCAAGGTAGTGAAATCTGATGCTTGCACTGGACCTTGAGCTTCTAGTTCTACAAAAACATCATTATTGCCCGGTAAGGACAATATGTAAAGAAGGAAAATGATTATGCAAATAATGTAATGCATTATTTAATTTTATATGTATTTACCCCAAAAAGTTCATTTTTAGTAATAAAGAATTTATAAATATTACTTTTTAATATTTTATAACATATATTGAATTATTTTATTTTATTTCCTTTTTATTTGACTTTTATTGATTTAATAATTCTTTTAGGAATTATCAATTATACATTTAAAAATGGTGATTAAATATTTATTTAGTATTTTGCTAAAATACTACAATAATTAATACATAATGGAAGTGAATTTTAATTAATTTTATCACCTTTCAATAATTTTGTAAAATTCCATAAGTAATATATAATTTACAAAATTCCTAAAATTTAAATGTCTAAAATTTTATATTTTAATTTATTTGGGTAGTTTGGATTTCTGTGAAGCCAAAAATATTTTATTTATAATTTTTGGACTTTTATTTTATTTTCTAGAATTTTAATAATTCCAGGGGTATTTTGGTATTTTCCTTTTTATTAAAACAGGCCTGAAATTGTTTCTGGGCTGGTTATTCTTGTTGGGCCCTGGTGGCCCATTAGTCCTAGAAAAAAGAGCCACCCCGAAGGGTCTGGCCCAGCTCGGCCCACTCCTCACTGTCTCTCTCTCTCGAGTTCATCTTCTCCTCCTGTGACCCCGACCTTATGGCTAGCGATGCCGCCAGTGGTGATTCTCGCCGCCATCGGCCGTTCTGGTCACCACCGTGGTGCATTAGGGGGTTGTCTATGATGCCCGTTCGTTCTATCCAATTGGATTCGAGCCTAGGGCTCTCATGCGATGGATTGATGTCGTCCCGAACCTTAGGGTTTGGGGATTGGCATGGATTCAAGTGCTGTCGTGGTCGTCGTGTGTCGAGGTGATGTTCTGCACCTCCATGCGTGATCAGGGTCGCTGCCGTGGCGCCGTGCGGGTTGCAGCGCCCCCACTGGGGTGCTCCCCGTGCCGCCATGGACATCGGCCCCTCTGCT
Source organism: Avena insularis (assembly GCA_023614405.1). Taxonomy (NCBI): domain Eukaryota; kingdom Viridiplantae; phylum Streptophyta; class Magnoliopsida; order Poales; family Poaceae; genus Avena; species Avena insularis. The sequence continues at coordinate 193,255,737 of CM042695.1, read as the reverse complement.
TCCTCTTCTTTCCTCAGCGAGGACCTATGGTGAGTTTGATTCCCCTCCCTGGTGCTCTTTGTGCTTGCTGATTCGATGCTAGATGTTGGCTGTGTCCTCTCTTGCTACTGTCTGATTCAGATTAAGATGATCATCCATTTAGGGTTCCTGCTATGTGCTTGTTCATGTACTAGATGAATTGATTCCTGTTTGGATGGTCTGTACACATGCTAAATGCTTATTGGCATGAGGCTTGTTGCTTAGAATGATCTATGATGTTTCTGGTGGCTTACTAGATGATTTGATGCTTGGATTGCATCTGATTCAGATGGTGTGGTTGTATGGGAAACATGCTTGGTAAAGCTAATGATTTGATAGCTCTCCACTGTTTATTTGATTCATGGTCATGATTATGATAGAATACAGCTACTGTCTTAGTGTTGTTAGCTTGGAAATTAACATGTGGTTTGAGATCATCATGATCATCATGATCTCAAACAGTGAAGTGTATCATAGGAATATCCTAGTTATGATTCATGTGTTAACAGGAAAATGATTAGTTAGTTGATTGTCTAAATCTATGATGATTTACTGTCTTTCCTGATTCATCATGGATTGTTCTTGTGACACCATCATGTTATGGCACACAAGAATAACTCTAAACCATGGATTTGGTTAGTTTATGCTTAAGACAATCTTGGCTTTGTAAGATGCTCTTATCTGAATTCCCTAAGATCAATGATGTTGGTCTGAGGCTTAGGGAATCTTATCTAACTGGTTCATCTAAATAGTCCTGGTAGTGATACTAGCTATTCTTTATTGAATCAAAGCTTGGAAAAAATGATAATGACCTTGATCAATCTATGGATTCCAAAGATTTGTTTCTAAGGTGCTACCCTTCCTTTAGGGATGTGCCTAGAAATAGATCATAGGTATATGTATGATTGAATTGTAAAATATAGTTTGACAACTAGAGCAAGGATGTTGCTCTGAGCTCTGGTTGAATCCTGGTATTTTATTGTTTTCTTTTAGAATTTCAGAAATCCCTATGATGGATTCACCCCACTTGGGTGCTTTATGAGGTTTTTTTATAAAACAACACATGCTTTTCTCTAAATAAGATAATTAGATCATGTGAAGGTTTTATGAAACTCACCACAAAATCTGATGATGTTTGTGGAGTAAGTTGGTGATGATGATCTTGATCTGGTTTTGCTGGACTCCTGTGCTTGATCTGGATCTAATCCTGCTCCTCCTAGCTCCTGGGCTTGATCTTGCTATCCACCTGATCCATCCCCCTCCTTATGTCACCATCCTGGTGATGTTTGGTTGATCCTTGGTGGTTTGGTTTGGCTAATGTGCTTGGTTTAGCTGTTGTCTACACTGCCTGTTCTTGTGTGATGTGTAGTGGGGTGATGCACTAGTGCCTCCCACGGCTATGCTTGTGGTTTTGTGAGATTGGGCTGTTCTGTGAGGTTGACAACACATCACATGCATTCTGGTGTGTGTCCTGCCTGTGTGCTTGCTATGCACTTGTGGATACGTTCAGAATTTAGAACTTACTCTTACCAGGTTACTTTCACCTGGCTGGTGAATTTGTCCTTCTTGGATATCATTTGACTTCTGGCTTTGAATTTATGAAAGATGGATTCTTTCAAATTGGTGAAACTTGCCCCTTTTTATAAATTTCTCAATGATGAATTTGTCAAGTGCATTTCACTAACATGTCTGAGAGAAATAATACTAACACTAACTTTCTTTTATTTTTATTTAGTCTTTGTTTTGCAGGTACAAATATAAATATGAAGATTTAGTTTAGGTTTAGTTATAGGATAGTTAATTAATGTTCCAATGTAATTTTCTTATCCTTTTGTAATTTATTATTTTATTATTTTTTAATTTTCATTTTCTTCAATTGTAATAAAGGTTATATTATTATTAATAAAGAATATTCTTATTCTTTATTCTTTTGTAATTTGTGAAGTTTGAAAATAGTTTCAGTAAGTTACATTCTTTGTAACTTGTTTATATACTGATAATATGAAATAAGTTTCATATTCATTATTGTTTTTTGTTGGATAGAATTTAAGTGGTAATATTTATCTCTTAATTAAATTAAGATTCAAACTTATATTTAATTCATTTGAATTATAATTCAAACACTCAAGTTTAAAACAAATTCAAACTCATTTCAAAACACATAACTCCTTAAAGATCATCTCAAAGTTTATAACAACCATCCTTTAAGACTAAACCTAATCTCAAAGTATGAAAGAAACATTGATCACTTAAGACTTTTATTTGGCAAAAAATTTACCCACATTTTCACAAATGAATGCATGCAACATTCCATACTCCTTAATCTACCCTTCGTTAGTTCCTAAATGCTGGGATGTTACAGACTTCCCTCCTTAAATTAAACTTTGTCACGAAGTTTGTGGAGATGTACCTGAATAGTTTTGGATAAGCTTTTCTTAAATCCTCTTCCTTCTCCCATGTGTCTTCCCTCTCAGGGTGATGTTCCCACTGTACCTTGCAATATTTGATTGCTCTGTTCCTTAATCTTTTCCAGTTTTCTTCCAGAATCTTACAAGGATTTTCAATATAGGTCAGTTCTGCTTGTAGTTCTATCTCTTGGTGTGTGATTGCATCGTCTAGAACTTTTAAACATTTACGAAGTTGTGACACATGGAAAACATTATGCACTTGAGCCAATCTTGATGGTAACTCTAAAGCATAAGCTATAGTTCTGTATTGACTCAGTATCTTGAATGGTCTGATATATCTTGGACTCAATTTTCTTTTAACTCCGAACCTTTTCACTCCTTTCATTGGACTTACTTTCAGATAGAACATATCTCCTACTTCTGGATGCCATGATCGTCGACTTTGATCCGCATAACTTTTTTGCCTGCTCTAGGCTATTTTCAGTCTATCCATCTTATCAATGATGTCTTGTCTTTCCTTGATATAATCTGGCAAAAACTCTTTGCTGCTTCCAGGTTCATACCAACATATTGGTGACCTACACTTCCTTCCATACAGAACCTGATATGGAGCTGCCTTTAGACTACTCTGATAGCTATTATTATAAGAAAATTCTGCTAATGGTAGATCATCTTCCCATGTTCCTCCAAAATCTAATGCACAAGCCCTTAACATGTCTTCTAGTATTTGATTTGTTCTTTCAGTTTGACCTCCTGTCTCAGGATGATATGCCGTGTTGAAATCTAACTTTGAACCAAGTGCTTCATGCAATTGCTTCCAAAATGCTGAAGTAAACACTGATCCCCTATCAGTTACGATCTTTTTGTGTACTCCATGCTTACTTACTATCTCTTTGACATATAATTCAACTAACTTCTCGGCATTATCCTTTTGATTCACTGGAATAAAATGTGCACTTTTAGTGAGTCTGTCCACAATTACCCATATCATATCCTTCCTTTTTGGTGTCATGGGCAATCCTGTAATGAAGTCCATACCTATTTCTTCCCATTTCCATTCAGGAATTTCTAAGGGTTGTAATGGTCCTGATGGACTTTGATGTTCAGCCTTCACCCTTTGACAAGTATGGCATTCAGATACATATTTAGCAATATCTCTTTTCATGTTATTCCACCAGAATAGTTCCTTCAAATCCATATACATCTTAGTACTCCCTGGATGCATAGAATATGGTGTATCATGTGCTTCTTTGAGTATGACATTTCTAATCTCTGTCACATCTGGAACACATAGACGATCTTGAAACCATAAAGACCCATAATCTCCAAGGCAAAAAACTGATTTTTGCCCTTGAGATATCCTCTGAAATTCCTCAGCAATAAAAGGATCTTCTTATTGATGTCTAAAAATTTCTTGCTTAAGATCACTGTCCTGCTGTGCAACTACCTGCATAGTATCTAATCCTCCAAGAACCTCTGTTCTGATAAATTGAAGCTCTAATCTTTCCAAGTCCATTTGTAACTCTTTTGGTAACTCCCTATTGCTTGGCTGAATATCTGCACTCTTTCTGCTTAAAGCATCTGCTACAACATTTTCTTTCCCTGGGGTGTAATTGATTGTTAAATCATAATCCTTGATTAGTTCCAACCAACGCTTCTGTCTCATGTTCAGTTCCTTTTGAGTGAAGAAATATTTGAGACTTTTATGGTCAGTGTATAACTCACATCTGGCTCCATAAAGAAAATGCCTCCATCCTTTTAGTGCAAAAACTACTGCTGCTAACTCTAAATCATGAGTTGGATAGTTGACTTCATGTGGTTTCAGTTGTCTTGAACCATAAGCAATCACTTTCTGATCTTGCATTAATACACAACCCAAACCTTCTTTAGACGCATCACAGTATATGGTGAAGTCCTTCCGTATTTCAGGAACTGCTAAGATTGGAGCTGTGGTTAATCCAGTCTTCAACTCTTGGAAACTTGCTTCACATTTCTCATCCAACTTAAATGGTGTATTCTTCCTTAATAACTTGGTCATTGGTCTAGCTATTTTGGAGAAACCTTCAATGAATCTCCAATAATAACCAACCATTCCTAATAAAGCTCGAATTTGCTTCACATTGGTCGGTGCAGTCCACTCTAGTACCGACTGAACTTTAGATGGATTCACAGCAATTCCATCTTTACTGATCACATGACCAAGGAATTCTACCTCATCAAGCCAAAATTTACATTTACCGAACTTAGCATAAATCTTATGTTCTCTTAAGGTCTGCAATGCTATTCTTAAATGATCAGCATGCTCTTCCTTATCCTTGGAATATATCAAAATATCATCAATAAAGACTATGACAAACTTGTCCAAATATAGCATGAAGATCTTGTTCATCAGATTCATGAATATTGCCGGTGCATTGGTCAAACCAAATGGTACTACCAGATACTCATGGTGTCCATATATTGAGACAAATGCTGTTTTTGGAACACCTTCCGGATTGATTTTTATTTGATGGTATCTAGATCTTAAATCGATCTTTGAAAATACTCCAGCTCCTTTCACTTGATCAAACAAATCTTGAATTCTTGGTAACGGATACTTGTTCTTGATAGTCACGTTGTTTAGGTTTCTATAATCACCACACATCCGTCTTCCACCATCCCTCTTATCCACAAAGATTACTGGTGTTTCCCATGGAGATACACTTTCCTGAATAAATCCTTTTCTAGATAACTCATCAATTTACTCCTTGAGTTCTTTCAACTCTTTGGGTCCCATTTTATATGGTGCTTGAGCTATTGGTGTTGTACCAGGTATTAGGTCAATGGTGAACTCTATCTCCCGGTCTGGTGGCATTCCCGGTAACTCTGTTGGAAAAACATCTTGGAATTCATTAACTATAGGAATCTCTTCCAATTTAACTTCTTTCATTGAATTCAACTGCAGATCCACCATGATATGACTGTGTTTATCTGCTTAGTAAACTATCCTTGCTCCACTTGGAGTTTTGATTGAGACAGTTTTCTCCTCACAATTTATCTGAGCTCCGTGTTCCATCATCCAATCCATCCCCAGCACTACTGCAATTCCCCTCAAAGGAATCACATAAAGGTATGTGAAATATGTACAACCACAGATCGAGATAACCTGATCTTGTTTTACGTGGCGTACAATCACATTCCCTCCTGCCATAACTACGGTCATAGGACTTTCTAACATTGCCCTTCTAATGCCGAACTTATCACAAAATTCTTCAGAAATGATTGAAGTAGTTGCACCATTATCAAATAGAACTTTGCCGGGATTGGTAAGGATATTGAGCGTACCTAGCACCGCATGCTCCGAATTATCCACCTCCTCGAGGGTTGCACAATTGAGTTTCCCAGTAGGTCGATTCCTCTTGCCATTGTTGTTCTTGCCATTATTTCCTCCTTTATTGGGCTGTCCATTTCCTCCACTGGCTTGTCCTCCTCCCTTGGTAGGCCATCCTCCAGGTGGTTTGCTCGGACAATCTGGTTTGATATGCCCCTTCTAACAACAACCGTAACAGATCACTACAGGCTTTTTTCATTCCCTCTGGAAATGCCCTGGAATTCCACAATTGTTACAAATAACATTCCTTCTCGGATTGGGTTGATTTCCACCACTGCCCTTGTTATTGTTATTATTATTGTTGCCATAGTCCCTATTCCGAGGTTTGAACTCCAGGTTGGGTTTAGGTTTGCTTGCCTGAATCCTCTTGGTTTCCTTCTTGGCTCCCTTCCTTCGGTACTCTTGGACATTCTTGTAGTCATCTTCAAAAGTAATGGCTGCATCCAATAACTGCTGATAAGTTTGCTTATTGGCTAACCTTAGCTGCATCCTCACAAATGGATTTAATCCACGCAGGAAACACTTCTTCCGCTTCTCTTCAGTGTTAACATCCTCCTTAGCATAGCGATACAGTTGACTAAACTCCCGGATGTACTTCATGACACTAGTATATCCTTGCTAAAGCTCCTCAAATTCTCTCCGCTTCAACTCCATAACACTTTCCGGAACATGATATTCACGGAATCTCTGCTTGAACTCTTCCTAGGTAAACTCCCTTCCTGGTTGTTGCATGGCCAACTGATTTTCCCACCATGATGTGGCAGGTCTAGTCAGAAGATGAGTTGCATACCTCAATTTCTCCTCATCATTGCAACCTACAGTTTTCAGCTTCCTTTTAGTATCTGCTAGCCAGTCTTCTCCATCCATTGGTTCAGGAGCTGATGCAAAAGGTAACGGTCTTGCATTCTGGAAATCAGATAAACTCACTCCTCCACCTTCAGGTGCCCTCTGATTTGCTCGTCCCAGCAGCTCTTCCATGAACTTGTTCTGGGTTTCTTGCATCATTTGCATGCATTGCATAAAATTTTGTTCCATTAACGACCTCATTGGCGGTGGTGGTGGTAATGCTTCTTGGTTTGCTGCATCTGCATCGGCCTTTTCCTTGGCCTCTCGCTCCATCCGCTGCTGCTCAGTTTCCATTCCTACACCCATATCCATGACCCTCTAGTCCTGCAACATAAAGCGAATACTCATAATTACATCATGCACGTGTGTTATGAGCTCGACTTTACGCACATAACTAGTCACACAATGAAGATCCAAAGAAAATCCAAATATGCATTTCACATATTTTACATAATATCATAATGATACAAAGTCATTACAACATATACCATATAGGTATAATTACAGAACTACCTTATTACTTGGGTACAATACATGGTACTTGATGCTACTAACTAATTGTCTTCTTCTAATAGTAACTACGCTCATCGTACATGCCTGATGTCCAACCGTGATGACGTGTTGTTCGTCACACAGTTTTTGGAACATATGGCCTTCCAGAAGGAACATACTCTGTATCTGAAGTGTCAAGACTTGAGTCATTACTCAACCTAAGCGCATTGACTCCCTCCATCTCAGCTGAAAAGTCTTCAGAAACATATTCAACATTATCTCCAGCCTGCATCTCCTGAGCTTCATTTCTTGAGTTGCCAACGGGATACGCAGATCCTACTGCTTCCTAGGTTCTCTCATGGGCAAGATAATTAAACACTGGATAATGTATAATCCCTGGGTTTTGAGAAGATGTTGATGATTCAAACACTCTCTCCTCAGGATCTTCTTCATCCTGATTATCTATTGGCATTGTATTTCTACTACTATTATTAGTGTTCATTCTTGCAACCATCCAACTAGATTGTCCAAGATTTCTGTTAGAACCATCTGTGGACATCTGGTGTTCATGATATCCATCATATGATCCCATTCTCCATCCATCAGAATTCTCAATAGGAAGTTCTGAGTCAGAACCATCCTCTGAGCCCTGTGGTACTGCATACCACATATCCATAGTAGGATCATGTGTAGGTTCAGGTCTTGGTGAATAAGGATATGGTATAAAAGATTCAGGATCTATAGGTATATCCTTAAAGATAGGTGTTGCACTACTACTTGCTTCTTTCTCTAGCTGGAATGCTAACTGCTTCCTCCTTTTCGGATCGGTTAGATCCTCTAACATGTCATTTTTGTCTTCAACAATCACTTGATGGGTCTTATAAAAAGACGCAACGAGTGTTCGGTATCTATCCATAAACTTGGAAGCTAACTTAGGATGTTTCTTAAACAAAGTAAGATGATTCGGTATAGGCTCCGAGTCTATAGAATCATGAGGTATCACAGAGAATGTGCTACCTTCTAGCTCCTTGGTTTTCTGCTCCCGGATATTAGCTATCGCCTCCACAACAGCAACATGATAGGCTGCTAAATGACTCCTACCTTATCCTATAGGTAGATTGTGATATAATCCAAGCTTCTCTAGAAGTTGGATACTCACACGATACTTGGATAACATCCGGCCATCAAGGTAAGTGATAGTGTTCACTGGAATTCTAGTTGGACAACTAAAGAGCTTTAAAAGTTGACGAAGTTGGTTTGTGAATGATCCTTGATAATCATCAAGAGTCTCCTCTTTCCTTACCAAAGTCTATTTTGGAAACTTTGGTGCCATATCTCTTTATATCAGAAAAATAATTTTGATTAGTATCCAATAATATATTGCATCATAACAAAGAATTATCGCACTAAAATATATAACGGAATATTCTCATTTGAATACCCATTATATTACTTTTAGAGAATTATTTATCGTTGCTAGTCTTTTCCTACAGGTAATACCCTTTACTAGGTTTCCAACCTAAGGTCAAAGCAATTTGCTCTGATACCAACTGCGGTGACCCAGCATACCACTGCATGTGTAGTACACTATAGTCGTTGACATGACATCCACAGAACACCGTTCCGTAAATATCACATCCCTCAGAGTGGTACAACAGAAACATTGCAGGTCCATATTACAAAACATCTGGTGTTCATGAGATCCATCATATGATCCCATTCTCCATCCATCCGAATTCTCAATAGGAAGTTCTAAGTCAGAACCATCCTCTGAGCCCTGTGGTACTGCATACCACATATCCATAGTAGGATCATGTATAGGTTCAGGTCTTGGTGAATAAGGATATGGTATAAAAGATTCAGGATCTATAGGTATATCCTTAAAGATAGGTGTTGCACTACTACTTGCTTCTTTCTCTAGCTGGAATGCTAACTGCTTCCTCCTTTTCGGATCGGTTAGATCCTCTAACATGTCATTTTTGTCTTCAACAATCACTTGATGGGTCTTATAAAAAGACGCAACGAGTGTTCGGTATCTATCCATAAACTTGGAAGCTAACTTAGGATTCTTCTTAACCAAAGTAAGATGATTCGGTATAGGCTCCGAGTCTATAGAATCATGAGGTATCAGAGAGAATGTGCTACCTTCTAGCTCCTTGGTTTTCTGCTCCCGGATATTAGCTATCGCCTCCACAATGCTAAGATGATAGGCTGCTAAATGACTCCTACCTTCTCCTATAGGTAGATCGTGATATAATCCAAGCTTCTCTAGAAGTTGGATACTCACACGATACTTGGATAACATCCGGCCATCGAGGTAAGTGATAGTGTTCACTGGAATTCTAGTTGGACAACTAAAGAGCTTTAAAAGTTGACGAAGTTGGTTTGTGAATGATCCTTGATAATCATCAAGAGTCTCCTCTTTCCTTACCAAAGTCTATTTTGGAAACTTTGGTGCCATATCTCTGTATATCAGAAAAATAATTTTGATTAGTATCCAATAATATATTGCATCATAACAAAGAATTATCGCACTAAAATATATAACGGAATATTCTCATTTGAATACCCATTATATTACTTTTAGAGAATTCTTTATCGTAGCTAGTCTTTTCCTACAGGTAATACCCTTTACTAGGTTTCCAACCTAAGGTCAAAGCAATTTGCTCTAATACCAACTGCGGTGACCCAGCATACCACTGCATGTGTAGTACACTATAGTCGTTGACATGACATCCATAGAACACCATTCCGTAAATATCACATCCCTCAGAGTGGTACAACAGAAACATTGCGGGTCCATATTACAAAAGTACACACATTATTATTATTACAACAACGGAAGTTCAAGACTTCCAAAAGATCCAACTTACAAACCAAAATATAAAGTGTTCAACGGAATTTAAAAGTAACAACTCCGACTAGGAGTTGAGCTCAACAGCTTATTCTATAGAGTTCATGCTTCTTGGCTCCGTTGGTTACTGTTAACTAGGGATACTTAGTTGGACTCGTTATCATCGACACCATAGCGGATTTCGTAATCCACTCCTTCAACTCTTTCAGACAGATCAGGTTCCTCGTAGAGCACATCTTCTTGGCATTCGGCTGCATACATGGGCATGTCTTCGGGATCCTCAGAGTCTAAGCAAGGGATCAAAGGAAAGAATGAGTAACAGCGTTACCCAACAAGTTCATTATATGCAAGGTGGGAAGTTTGATTCTCTAATTACCACCTCGGATTATAAATCCTTGACACTATGCAGTCTTTTTAAGTTTTTCTTCAAGGATTGATTTTATTCTAATAAACTATGACCATCAGCCTTCACAGGTTGACCAGAACTTTCATGGAGTTCCTTTCCTGTCGCGTTCGTAGCTCCTTGCCGGAACAGGGAGTAACAAGTTAAAGTTCTTACACTCTGCAGAGGTGCGTTACTCTACCCATGAGAGATCAACTCCTTGTTGCACAACCGGGTGTACTTTCCCATCCACAATTCCATGATGTGGGGCCCAGTAGTTGGTCCAAGCCAATCACTGCCTCCTTCGCGACCCCACATGCCTCCTTGGTGTACACCAGGCCCACATAATGAATTACGGCAATGGTTTGTACAAACCGTTAGATGCCAGAACTATCGTGGGACGATGAGGGTTCCCACCCATATGCTGCATATCCTCTACGAATTACCAATTAATATGCACGCTACGAGGATAACAGCCACGACCTGCACATCCGGCTTCATGTGAGAGGAAGAAGATACAGCTGACTTCTCTGTCCCATTCCAAATCTCATGGGTAACGCGTAATATACGGCGCTACAATCACTGATGTCAGGGGTTATTAAGTCCCTACTTGATCATCATTGTTGCAATTAGAACTCTAAGTTCTATTGCTCCATCATATCATCACTTAGGATGATATCTATAATTTATTTATTTGTGAAAATAATATTTTCCTTGTTTTATAGCATATATGATAACACACAATATGCAAATACTTTGATAAAGACTCTTCAAAGGACATGAGCAAGTGATGAACTTGCCTTGTGATGGCAAGGTAGTGAAGTCTGATCCTTGCACTGGAACTTGAGCTTCTAGTTCTACAAAAACATCATTATTGCCCGGTAAGGACAATATGTAAAGAAGCAAAATGATTATGCAAATAATGTAATGCATTATTTAATTTTATATGTATTTACCCCCAAAAAGTTCCATTTTAGTAATAAATGATTTATAAATATTACTTTTTAATATTTTATAACATATATTGAATTATTTTTTTTTATTTTATTTCCTTTTTATTTGACTTTTATTGATTTAATAATTCTTTTAGGAATTATCAATTATACATTTAAAAATGGTGATTAAATATTTATTTAGTATTTTCATAAAATACTACAATATTAATACATAATGAAAGTGAATTTTAATTAATTTTATCACATTTCAATAATTTTGTAAAATTCCATAAGGAATATATAATTTACAAAATTCCTAATAAAATTTAAATATCTAAATTTTATATTATAATTTATTTGGGTAATTTCGATTTTTGTGAATCCAAAAATATTTTATTTATAATTTTTGGACTTTTATTTTATTTTCTATAATTTTATTAAGTCCAGGGGTATTTTGGTCTTTTCCTTTTTATTAAAACGGGCCTGAAATTGTTTCTGGGCTGGTTATTCTTATTGGGCCCTGGTGGTCCATTAGTACTAGATAAAAGAGCCACCGGAAGGATCTAGCCCATGTCACATCCCAAGATTTTAGAAATTGGGACTAGAAAAAAAATTGTATTTGCATGACATTCATCAGCATTGCATTGCATATTTGCATCAAGAAAAATTTCTTAATCGAAATAAAGGACTAAAACCCTAAATAGTATATGCCACTTCGTTCCTAAAGGGAATTAAATTGGATTTATAAAAACCCACTATTGCTAAGGCAGAGATTATTGATAAATTATAGCCTAAAAAGATCCAATGAATATTACGAAATTTTAGAAACAAAATTGAGCTCATTTGGAGCTATTATGAAAAAGTTATGGAATAAATACAAACAAGTAAAGATATAGATAAAATAAAATATATAAGGATTTATAAATCCACTACTTGCAAACTAGTAAATATATTACAAATATGATCCTACAATGATCTATTTGATTTTAGAAAAATTTAGAAACAAGAATCATATCATTTGGAGTTCGTATGCAAAAGAAAATACAAAACTAGAAAAAGGAAAATAAAAAGGAAAAAGAAAAAACACTAATGGGCCAGCCGGCAGGCCAGCAAGCAGCCGACCGGACCAGCCAGACTTACATGAAGAAGGGATCGATCCCATGGATGCTTTAATTTTCGTGCAAATCAGTTTTTCTCAAACCTATCTCTATTCAAACTCTTATAACTTTTAATCTACAAATCCAAATTGACTTCCGTTTGTTTCTACTTGTTCCCTACTCCAAAACCTATCTCTCCACCATCCTAAACATCCATATAAACCCGTGAAGCCACAACACTATGAGTTTCCCTTCTTGAAATCCCGAATCTACACATATCCGAATCTTATTTTATTTATTCACCCATCTTGTAGATATCGTTGAAATCATTCAATCCTGACAAACCTCACCTCTTTTCATCCACCAAAGCCGGAGAATTTCGCACCGCAATATTTCAGATATGACGGTGTAAATCCAAGATGTACTCGCGCTTATTTCTTCAAATCCAAATACATTTGGTAAGAAGTTAGGACTAATGATTCCTCACAACTTTCATGTTGTAAGTTTTTCAATTTGACCTACGATTTGTCTCTCTAACACAGATCTATTTCTTGTCTATTCTGAGCCAAAATCGGGTCAATCTCCTCTCCTAGCCGCTGGATCTCATCCCAATGGTCAAGATTAGAGCTTATCAACAAAGTGGTACGAGCCAAGCAGATCTCGCCACGTGTCAAGCCAGGTCAGCCCAGCGTCCTGGTCAACGTAGAATATTCCCAGGGAATATTCCCTGTAGATTTGAAATTGAATTTAAATTATAGGAAATTGTGTAAACTTGCAAAAATCATATAAAAAGATTCGTAGATCCAAAAATAGCAAATAATATATCAATGGATTCAGAAAAACGTGTAGAATATTAATATGACATTAGATCTAACCTTTACGGTATGCTTTTACTGTAGTAATTTAATTAGTTTTAATGGTATTTTAGGTTAATAAATTCATAGGAAATTATATGTAACTCCGAAAATATGAACAATATATCAAATGAAGCTACTATAATGTAGATTAATATTATCTGGTTGGATCCAGTCTTTGCGGACAATTCACCCTTAGTGATTTAATTAGTTTTAATGGCTTTATAAATCATTAAATGTATACTAAATTATTTGCATATCAAAAAAATATAAATAATATACTGATGGAAAGCTGGTTCCATGTAGATCATCAATATGCAAATGGTTCAGGCAAATACTGGACGGTTCAGCAGCAATTGAATAAATAGTTTAATGGCTTATTTAGAGTATTAAAACCATAGTAATTCGAGTACTGCTCAGAAAATTACAAATAATAAGTCCCTGGAATCACAATTCCGTGGAGATTATAAATATAATTGTAGTTTTATTTTTAGGCAAAAGAAACTATATAAATGATTTAAAATCCATTATACACTCTTTAAATCATAAGAAAAAATATATAACTCCGATTAAGGTGAATCAAATTGCAACTGGTTCGTATTAACATCCCTATCCAATACACTCCATAACTAAACTTAATACGTCAATTAAAACAGAGGTTGCAATAGAACTATTATACCCCCTATATTGGCAATAAATATTTAATAACAAATACCCTATTGCATCAAATGATCTTCTGCATGCATCATGTATTCTAGTAATATTCAGAAAACTAATTACAACCAATGTGACATATTAAATCATCATGCATGCATTTGTCCATCATTGTTTTGTTGTATTGTGCATAATTGCATTGTTTTGAATTGTGTGCTTGTTGTGCACTTGTTTTGATCGATAGATTACGAGGAGTGCAACATTTGTGATTGTGTCGAGTGCAATCTTCTCTATTGTGAGGATTATTTGATCGACTACATCTTCTACAACAAAGGCAAGAAGAGCTATCATAAATGTCCTATTATTTTCCTATGCATGTAGTATGATTTTTAGTAGTAATGCATGTGTATGTGTTTTACTACTATGTTATGCTATGACCCCCAGGCATGATTTCCATATCTCCATGACTTGATTCCTTTGAGCCATCGTATTTTAGTTGCTTAGCCATGCTTATTAGATGTGAAAAACGGAATTGATGAATGATTATGTTATGAAAAGTTATGTTTTGTTATAATGAAAACAACTAGAATTTAATGAATCTCCTGGGTATGATGGATTGATGTTTTTGGATGGTTTATTGCGGAAAGCACACCTAGGCTTTAGAGATTGGACAGGTTTCTTGTGTAGTAGCTTCCATTACAGCCGCATGTCATTATTTTTCTTGACTTAGTAAGTTGTGGGAACCTAACCCGACGTGACTAGCAGATGTAGGGGATGTAGGTTGGTATGGGTCCGTCCTTAGGGATCAGGGTTATGCTTCTGAAAGGTTTCGTATTGGTTTTCTCCCTATCATGGAACAAAATGAGTGTAATGGTAAGAGCGGGTTGACTGGGTCATGCGGGTAAAGTGTACAACCCCTGCAGGGTGTCTAAACTAAGTACTTAGCCGTGTCCCCGGTTATGGACAACTAGGAGAAACTAGGATGGAACTGTTTGGAAGATCTCACTCATCCCAATTTCTTAATTACTAAAACTTGATGGGTGAACATGGGTTTAGGAGCATACGAAAGCTAAACTGTCTTGTTTCTACATGGGTTTATGCTGGTATGTCTTAGAAGATTGTTTTTGAAGAAAGAAAAGTATTTTGAAAGTAGGGAAAAGTTGTATTTCTTTTAGCAAATGAGCCTGAACTCCACCTAGCCAAATATGCATGTAGTTGATAGATCCTTTGTACTCATTAGTTCTACTTGCCAATACATTCAAAGTATTGACCATTCGTGGCTGCAACGTTTCATGTTGCAGGTTGTTCTGTTCTAAGTAATCGTTCATAGGTCGCAAGACTCCACTCAACGATTGTTCGCCTGTGGCACATTTGAAGAATGGAGATCTACCTTGTTATTGTTTCCGCTGTGTACTTGGATGATATAATGTAAATTCTGGATCATATTCATTGTATTTATGATGCACAGTTATATTTGTTACCATTTTGTACTGTGTGTGCCAGTGAACCAATCCAGGGATTGGCACTATACACATGAACTCAGCCTTATCAGGCGAGGGTGTTACAAGATGGTATCAGAGCTGTGCGTTGACTGTAGGATCGTGACCTTAGAAATGGATTAGTAATAGAAGGCCTCTATTAGGATAACTAACATATTTTCTACTTACTAGAGTTCTTATATTTCTTGTCTATCTTTTCTAGAACCTTTTCTTGTTCAAAATTTGTAGTTGTACATTCTTATGATACCTATATGAGAGTTAGCTAAGTAAAAGAACAAATAGTATGACATAAATAAACATCTCATCAAGTTTGGCTAGGTCTAGACCATCATGTTCTATCTCTTTAGGAGATCATCGCTATCGTGTTAGCATATTGTTCTTATCAACTTATATGGTATTCCAATATAGGTTGTTTGCTTGGTTGTATTGAGCTATTTTGTGTGATGCTTTGTTTAGGATCAGTTATTTTTCAAATCTAATGTTTCTGAAATTTTGATGAGGTTTTTAAATTAGTTTAATGGTGTAAATTGATTGAAATTCGTGATTTTACTGCTGTAGTTTTCTGCATGACCTGTTGTATCGCGCGATTTTTCATATTTTATTGGTAACTCGTAAAAATCTGAAAAAATAGAATCTGAAGCGTAATTACCTGTGCTACATGCACGAAAATTGGCTAAAATTCCTGACGAGTTTAAGGTTCCCAGAAAAATTCGTGAAACCTGTTGTACTACATTGACATATTTTGTTTATTGCTTATTTGTTGCTCTATTCTACTCTAGTATTGTCCCCAACCTTTTCAAACTATTTTATCGTTACATAATACTAAGTTTAGACCTATGTATCGTTGTTATGTGTGTGCTTGCTTGTGTGTTTATTGCTTATGATTGCTTGCTTATGTGCCTATTGTTTGCTTCATATAGTTATGGGTAGTATTACTTCTGTAGTCTTTCTATCTATAACTCATCTATGCTACCCAAAACAAATGACACCATTAAACCATAGAGATTGGAGCACATAAAAATTTCCCAGTAACTAGATTATATTGGATTCACATGACATAGTAGTAATAGTAGACGTAGACTGGATGGTTAAATAAGAAGCTCGAATTGTTGGTGCACAACTTGATACTACACTCACAATCCTAGAGGGAGGAAGAACAAGATATAATTTATCAACTAGCCTTAGAGATGTAAGTTTAATTTTCTTAAGGGGGTTAGCCTCGACAGCAACACCCACACATTGCTAGCCATTTCGAATCTCGGGACGAGATTCATCTTAAGGGGGTTAGTCTGTCACATCCCAAGATTTTAGAAATTGGGACTAGAAATTTTTTTTGTATTTGCATGACATTCATCAGCATTTCATTGCATATTTGCATCAAGAAAAATTTCTAAATAGAAATAAAGGACTAAAACCCTAAATAGTATATGCCACTTTGTTCCTAAAGGGAATTAAATTGGCTTTATAAAAACCCACTATTGCTAAGGCAGATATTATTGATAAATTATAGCCTAAAAAGATCCAATGAATATTACAAAATTTTAGAAACAAAATTGAGCTCATTTGGAGATATTATGAAAAAGTTATGGAATAAATACAAACAAGTAAAGATATAGATAAAATGAAATATATAAGGATTTATAAATCCACTACTTGCAAACTAGTAAAAATATTACAAATATGATCCTACAATGATCTATTTGATTTTAGAAAAATTTAGAAACAAAAATCATATCATTTGGAGTTCGTATGCAAAAGATATAAAGAAAATACAAAACTAGAAAAAGGAAAATAAAAAGGAAAAAGAAAAAAAACTAATGGGCCAACCGGCGGCCCAGCAAGCAGCCGACCGGACCAGCCAGACCTACATCGTGCAAATCAGTTTTTCTCAAACCTATCTTTATTCAAACTCTTATAACTTTTAATCTATAACTCCAAATCGACTTACGTTTGTTTCTACTTGTTTTCTACTCCAAAACCTATCTCTCCACCATCCTAAACATCCATATAAACCCGTGAAGCCACAACACTATGAGTTTCCCTTCTTGAAATCCCGAATCTACACATATCCGAATCTTATTTCGTTTATTCACCCATCTAGACTTCGTCGTTTGCCTTCGGCCAAAACACAAAAGTTGTAGATCTCGTCGAAATCTTTCAATCTCGACAAACCTCACCTCTTTTCATCCACCAGAGCCGGATAATTTCGCACCGCAATATTTCAGATATGACGGTGTAAATCCAAGATGTACTCGCGCTCGTTTCTTCAAATCCAAATTCCTTTGGTGAGAAGGTAGGACTAATGATTCCTCACAACTTTAATGTTTTAAGTTTTTCAATTTGACCTACGGATTTTTCTCACTAACACAGATCTATTTCTTGTCTATTCTGAGCCAAAATCGGGTCAATCTCCTCTCCTGGCCACTGGATCTCATCTCGACGGTCAAGATTAGAGCTTATCAACGAAGGGGTACGAGCCAACCAGATATCTCCACGTGTCAATCCAGGTCAGCCCAGCGTCCTGGTCAACGTAGAATATTCCCAGGGAATATTCCCTGTAGATTTGAAATTGAATTTAAATTACAGGAAATTGTGTAAACTTGCAAAAATCATATAAAAAGATTCGTAGATCCAAAAATATCAAATCATATATCAATGGATTATGCAAATGCGTAGAATATTAATATGACATTAGATCTAACCTTTACAGTATGCGTTTACTGTAGTAATTTAATTAGTTTTAATGGTCTTTTCGGTTAATAAATTCATAGAAAATTATATGTAACTCCAAAAAATATGAACAATATATCAAATTGAAGCTACTATAATTTAGATTAATATTATCTAGTTGGATCCAGCCTTTGCGGATTATTCACCCCGTAGTTATTTAATTAGTTTTTATGGCTTTAGAAATCATTAAATTTATAGTAAATTATTTGCATATCAAAAAAATATAAATAATATACCGATGGAAAGCTGGTTCCATGTAGATCATTAATATGCAAATGGTACAGGCAAATACTGTATGGTTCTACAGCAATTGAATAAATAGTTTAATGGCTTATTTAGAGTATTAAAATCATAGTAATTCGAGTACTGCTCAGAAAATTACAAATAATATGTCCCTGGAATCACCATTCCGTGGAGATTATAGATATAGTTTTAGTTTGATTTTTAGGCAAAAGAAACTATATAAATGATTTAAAATCCATTATAAACTCTTTAAATCATAAGAAAATATTTATAACTCCGATTAAGGTGAATCCAATTGCTACTGGTTCGTATTAACATTACCTATCCATTAAACTCCAGAACTAAATTTAATACGTCAATTAGAATAGAGGTTGCAACAGAACTATTAAAACCCCTATATTGGCAATAAAGATTTAATAACAAATACCCTATTGCATCAAATGATGTCCTGCATGCATCATGTATTCTAGTAATGTTCAGAGAACTAATTACAATCATTGTGACATATTAAATCATCATGCATGCATTTGTCCATCATTGTTTTGTTGTATTGTGCATAATTGCATTGTTTTGAATGGTGTGCTTGTTGTGCACTTGTTTTGATCGATATATTGCGAGGAGTGCAACGTTTGTGATTTTGAGGAGTGCAATATTCTCTATTGTGAGGATTATTTGATCGACTACATCTTCTACAACAAAGGCAAGTAGAGCTATCATAAATGTCCTATTATTTTTCCTATGCATATAGTATGATTTTTAGTAGTAATGCATGTGTAGGTGTTTTACTACTATGTTATGCTATGACACCCAGGCATGATTGCCATATCTCCATGAATTGATTCCTTTGAGCCATCATATTTTAGTTGCTTAGCCATGCTTATTAGATGCGAAAAGGGAATTCATGAATGATTATGTTATGGAAAGTTATGTTTTGTTATAATGAAAACAATTGGAATTTAATGAATCTCCTGGGTGTGATGGATTGATATTTTTGGATGGTTTATTGCAGAAAGCACACCTAGGCTTCAGAGATTGGACATGTTTCTTGTGTAGTAGCTTCCAGTACAGTCGCATGTCATTATTTGTCTTGACTTAGTAAGTTGTGGGAACCTGACCCGACGTGACTAGTAGACCTAGGGGATGTAGGTTGGTATGGGTCCGTCCTGAGGGATCAGGGTTCTGCTTCTGAAAGGTTTCGTCTTGGTTTTCTCCCTGTCATGGCACAAAATGAGTGTAATGGTAAGAGCGGGTTGACTGGGTCGTGCGGGTAAAGTGTACAACCCCTGCAGGGTGTCCAAACTAAGTACTTAGACGTGTCCCCGGTTATGGACAACTATGAGAAACTAGGCTGGAACTATTTGGAAGATCTCACTCATCCCAATTTCTTAATTACTAAAACTTGATGGATGAACATGGGTTTAGGAGCATACGAAAGCTGAACTGTCTTGTTTCTACATGGGTTTATGCTGGTATGTCCTTAGAAGATTTTTTTTTGAAGAAAGAAAAGTATTTTGAAAGTAGGGAAAAGTTGTATTGCTTTTAGCAAATGAGCCTGAACTCCACCTAGCCAAATATGCGTGTAGTTGATAGATCCTTTGTACTCATTAGTTCTACTTGCCAATACATTCAAAGTATTTACCATTTGTGGCTGCAATGTTTCATGTTGCAGGTTGTTCTGTTCTGAGTGATCGTTCATAGTCGCGAGACTCCACTCAACGATTGTTCGCCTGTGGCACATTTGAAGAATGGAGATCTACCTTGTTATTGTTTCCGCTGTGTACTTGGATGATATAATATAAATTCTGGATCATATTCATTGTATTTATGATGCACAGTTATATTTGTTACCATTTTGTACTGTGTGTGCCAGTGAACCGATCTAGGGATTGGCACTATACACATGAACTTAGCCATATCAGGCGAGGATGTTAAATCCTAGCTCGGCCCACTCCTCACTGTCTCTCTCTCTCGAGTTCATCTTCTCCTCCTGTGACCCCGACCTTATGGCTAGCGATGCCACCAGTGGTGATTCTCGCCGACATCGGCCGTTCTGGTCACCACCGTGGTGCATTAGGGGGTTGTCGATGATGCCCGTTCGTTCTATCCAATTGGATTAGAGCCTAGGGCTCTCATGCGATGGATTGATGTCGTCCCGAACCTTAGGGTTTGGGGATTGGCATGGATTCAAGTGCTGTTGTGGTCGTCGTGCGTCGAGGTGATGTTCTGCACCTCCAAGCGTGATCAGGGTCTCTGCCGTGGCACCCTGCCGGTTGCAGCGTCGCCTCTGGGTGCTCCCCGTGCCACCATGGACGTCGACCCCTCTGCTTCCTCTTCTTTCCTTCAGCGAGGACCTACGGTGAGTTTGATTCCCCTCCCTGGTGCTCTCTGTGCTTGCTGATTCGATGCTAGATGCTGGCTGTGTCCTCTCTTGCTACTATTTGATTCAGATTAAGATGATCATCCATTTAGGGTTCCTGCTATGGCTTGTTCATGTACTAGATGAATTGATTCATGTTTGGATGGTCTGTACACATGCTAAATGATTATTGGCCTGAGGATTGTTGCTTAAAATTATCTA
This sequence comes from Avena insularis, assembly GCA_023614405.1. Taxonomy (NCBI): domain Eukaryota; kingdom Viridiplantae; phylum Streptophyta; class Magnoliopsida; order Poales; family Poaceae; genus Avena; species Avena insularis. Next base: position 193,234,777 of record CM042695.1, on the reverse strand, counting down.
TGATGTTTCTGGTTGCTTACTAGATGATTTGATGCTTGGATTGCATCTGATTCAGATGGTGTGGTTGTATGGGAACATGCTTGGTAGAGCTAATGATTTGATAGCTCTCCATTGTTTATTTGATTCATGGTGATGATTATGATAGAATACGGCTATTGTCTTAGTGGTGTTAGCTTGGAAATTAACATGTGGTTTGAGATCAACAGTGAAGTGTATCATAGGAATAGTCTACTTATGATTCCTGTGTTAACAGGAAAATGATTAGTTAGCTGATTGTCTGAATCTATGATGATTTACTGTCTTTCCTGACTCATCATCGATTGTTCTTGTGACACCATCATGGTATGGCACACAATAATAACTCTAAACCATGGATTTGGTTAGTTTATGCTTAAGAAAATCCTGGCTTTGGAAGATAAATAAAGATGCTCTTATCTGAATTCCCTAAGATCAATGATGTTGGTCTGAGGCTTAGGGATTAAAATCTTATCTAATTGGTTCATCTAAATAGTCCTGGTAGTGATACCAGCTATTCTTTATTGAATCAAAGCTTGGAAAAAATGATATTGAGCTTGATCATTCTATGGATTCCAAAGATTTGTTTCTAAGGTGCTACCCTTCCTTTAGGGATGTTCCTAGAAATAGATCATAGGTATATGTATGATTGAATTGTAAAATATAGTTTGACAACCAGAGCAAGGATGTTGCTCTGAGCTCTGGTTGAATCCTGGTATTTTATTGTTTGCCTTTAGAGTTTCAGAAATCCCTATGATGGATTCACCCCACTTGGGTGCTTTCTGAGGGTTTGTTTTATAAAACAACACATGATTTTCTTTGAATAAGATAATTAGATCATGTGAAGGTTTTATGAAACTCACCACAAAATCTGATGATGTTTGTGGAGTAAGTTGGTGATGATGATCTTGATCTGGTTTTGCTGGACTCCTGTGCTTGATCTGGAGCTAATCCTGCTCCTCCTAGCTCCTGGGCTTGATATTGCTATCCACCTGATCCACCCCCTCCTTATGTCACCATCCTGGTGATGTTTGGTTTATCCTTGGTGGTTTGGTTTGGCTAATGTGCTTGGTTTAGCTGTTGTCTACACTGGCTGTTCTTGTGTGTTGTGCAGTGGGGTGATGCACTAGTGCCTCCCACGGTTGTGCTTGTGGTTTTGTGAGATTGGGATGTTCTGTGAGGTTGACAACACACCACATGCATGCTGGTGTGTGTCCTGCCTGTGTGCTTGCTATGCACTTGTGGATATGTTCAGAATTTTGAACTTACTCTTACTAGGTTACTTTCACCTGGCTGGTAAATTTGTCCTTCTTGGCTATCATTTGACTTCTGGCTTTGAATTTATAAAAGATGGATTCTTTCAGATTGGTGAAACTTGCCCCTTTTTATAAATTTCTCAATGATGAATTTGTCAAGTGCATTTCACTGACACGTCTGAGAGAAATAATACTAACACTAACTTTCTTTTATTTTTATTTAGTCTTTGTTTTGCAGGTACAACTATAAAAATGAAGATTTAGTTTAGGTTTAGTTATAGGATAGTTAGTCAATGTTCCAATGTAATTTTCTTATCCTTTTGTAATTTTTTATTTTATTATTTTGTAATTTTCATTTTCTTCAATTGTAATAAAGGTTATATTATTATTAATAAAGAATATTCTTATTCTTTATTCTTTTGTAATTTGTGAAGTTTGAAAATAGTTTCAGTAAGTTACATTCTTTGTAACTTGTTTATATACTGATAATATGAAATAATTTTCATATTCATTATTTTTTTTTGTTGGATAGAATTTAAGTGGTAATATTTATCTCTGAATTAAATTAAGATTCAAACTTATATTTAATTCATTTGAATTATAATTCAAACACTCAAGTTTAAAACAAATTCAAACTCATTTCAAAACACATAACTCCTTAAAGATCATCTCAAAGTTTATAACAATCATCCTTTAAGACTAAACCTAATCTCAAAGTATGAAAGAAACATTGATCACTTAAGATTTTTATTTGGCGAAAATTTTACCCACATTTTCACAAATGAATGCATGCAACATTCCATATTCCTAAATATACCCTTTGTTAGTTCCTAAATGCTGGGATGTTACACATCTTGCCAATACAATTCAAATGTATTGACCATTCGTGGCTGCAACTTTTTATGTTGCAGGTTACTTTGACGATGAGTAAGGTTTTTGTTTAGGTTGTCAATCTCCACTCAGCGGTTTGCCTGTGGCGTGATGGAGCCTTTATCTTTTGTTTATTTGTTGAACTATGTTATTTGATCTATCTATGAGCTAAGAAACTATGTAATATTTATATTCTTGGATCAAACGTTGTAATAATGTGACGCATTGATACTCTTTTATTCATCGAAACTGTGTGTGCTAGCTAATCAATCCAAGGGACTAGCACTGTAAACACAGGATCCAATTCTTAATGGGTTGGATCGCTTCATCTCATCAGGGGCATACCTAGACAGAGACAGAAATCTGACACGGTACTCTACCACAGTCATTCTTCCCTGCTTCAGCTCCTTGAATTCATCCCTCATCCGCAGAATCAAACCCGGTGGCACATGGGTTCGGCTAAACTTGAGTTTGAATTCATCCCAAGCCATCATCTGTCCTCCATTCATGGTACCAATGCTATTCCACAAAGATCTTGCATCACCTGGCAGGTAATGGGTGGCAAATAATACTTTCTCATTGGCCTCCACTCCTGTGACTTCTAAATTGTTCTCCATGGTCTGCAGCCAGTCATCGGCATCTAACGGCTCCTCAGACTTACTAAATATGGGGAGATTGGTGTTCTGCAAGTCCTGAGATTGGATCCATGGTTGTCATGGTTTCCATGGCATAGATAATTATGGGCCATCTGAGCTATCTGTTGAAGATTTTCTAAATTAGTTTGACGTTCATCTCTTATAGATTCACGGTCAGTGTTAACACACGGATTTTAATCCCAGATGCCTGTTATGCCATACATCGCAATCCCAGGATTACCATTTTTGCGAGACATAACAGATTTGAATGTCAGAGTACATCATCCATTACTAACCATACATAAGATCTTACACAAATAAGGATCTCATGATCCAGTTCTTAATACAACTCAAGCAGCGGAATAACGTAATAGTAACAATAGCGTAGGCGAAGCTCCATCTTCGGGGTCACAGGCAATGCTGACGATGGGAGATGATCCTAGTTGTCGCAACCTTCTTGCGGTCCGTCATCATGATACTCCTCTTCATAGTCTGGCCACGGGAATAGCCAGGGACAAAGCCATGAGTACTCTTTAAGTACTCGCAAACTAACACTAATAAGTTAAGGGGGTTTTGTAGTAGGATACTAAGCTCTAGGGTTGTTTTGCAAAAAGCCAGATTTACCTCTACTAAGTTTATAAGCAAAGAAAAACTAGTTGAAAGTTTTATAACACCTAAGTGGGAATTTGAATTTCATGTCACAACTCTGTTGTGGTCAAGTCAAAGTCACAATTCATTTCACAAGTCATTTCGAAAACATCTAACGGGGGAACAGTATGGCCACTCCAATTGTCCATAACAACGGACGCGACTATTCAAATAGTTTGACACTCTGCAGAGATTGTACACTTTCACCAGAACATTCCATACATCCGTCAGGAACAAATCCTGAATTCACCATACTCAGTATGAGGATAATCAATCCTAACCTTTCAGTTACACGCCCTAGTATAGGCACCTCTCCTATGAGTTTGGCCTCCCAACCATGACCAACTATCATCTTGGGTACTGCACAGCTGGACAATCTTCACAAGGTAGCCTCAGCTCAGACCTTGACTGCGAGGGAACCCATACTAAGGTATATAAATTTCCAGTCAAGACCTACCGAATTTTCGGGTATTGTGGTTGTACGATAAAATTGGAATGGTATCGCATCCAGACAACCATCAGTTTTATAAAGGGCTAAGGCTCATGCCTCAACATTTTCATCATCAAAATCATCTGGTGTTCGGAAACACATGTCAAAACATTTCAGTAGAATGACTCCTCTTTCTAAGGTTTTCATAACCATTTTCACCAAGTATTCCCATCTAAAGTTGATCAAGTTTTATACTTAGCACTAGCATCTACAAGTGGTGGTAAATACTAATGAGGGGTGGTAATCAAGTGGAGATTTGCTAAGTTCAATCTCATCCCTTAGGATGAAATCAAGATTATCTAACTTAGGCCAAATTTTATGCTCTTTATTCTACCTGCCAATATCCTTATAGTATGTACAATTCACTATGTAAATTCTAAGAGAAAGCTTTGATAAAGAAATAAAGTATAAAGCTTGCAAGTAAAACTAGGATTGGGTTATCAAGTGGATATGATCACATATGCTTAAGGCATATAGTGGTCATGGTATCAAGCAAGTATTAGATTGCATAAGTATCAGTATAAGCTTGCATAAGTAGGGTATCTTGCAAGTGTTAGCTTGCCTTGTGTAGAGCAGTGGTTGAAGTTCTCCTCGGCTTCCTCCTCTTAGTATCCTCCTTCCTCCTCGTAGTATCCTCCTTCCTCCTCGTATCCTTGGTCGATACTAGCGTCTATAAATAAATACGAGGTACACAATCACCAAAAAATACTTAACTATTTTCAATCATCACACAAAGGTGCACTATAGATGATCTAGCATCATCACTAACATCACAAGTATTAAAGCATTTGTCTTATTTATTTTAATTTGAGAAAAGTAATTTCTACTCATTGAAAAACTACTTAAGATTTAATATTCTCAAACTCAAACATGGGATCATGTTGACACATGTCATCACCACATATTTCAGTACATGGGAATGTGATTTAAAGTGATGTCACAATTTAATAAGGTTTAACCTTTTTATTTTAACTAAATAAAGTGACTAGAAATGCCTATGTGGCATTCTTTTATTAATTGAACATTATTTCTTCAAGTAAACCCATATGATTTAATATATTCTGAAAGGTATGATAAAATGTGATTTTTGAGAGTTGGAATCAACTCAAAATCTTTTATGGTTGAATTTTGAAAAATGTTTGAATGTAGAAAAACTTCTTCCTTGTTATTTTTACCATGCTTGATCCACACATCCAAATGATTTCAATCCAACGTTCTTGGATTAAGCATTTCAGTACCTCGCTAGCAAAATTGGTTTCATGCATTTTGGTTCAGTGAATCGAGATGGGTTGATTTTTGAATATAGGTAGAGAACTGTGTTTGAAATTAAAAGAATAAAGCTTAATTTGAATTGCTGGGTCAGCGGGATGTTTTACTGGGCCGGCCCATTACACACAGCGCGTACGCGGGCTGGTTAAGTTACTGTCCCCATGCGTCAGTGAGACGGGGAGGGGCGAAGCCGTATGGGGCAACATGGACCGTGAGATCTAGTTCTAATCGAACGGCTAGGGCTCCTCGTCCACGTCAGGCAGTGCCGACGAGATAGAACCCTAGGGCGGCAGGTGGGGGTCATGGGAGGCTCACCGGGGCTCAGGAGAGGGTCGGCGACGACGGTTCTCTTGGTACCGGCAGCTCCTCCTAGGGCGGCTCCAATCAACGGCTCCCTTCTTCTCCAGCAGCGGCGGGCTCCGGCCAAATTCCGGCGATGCGCTGCTCGCCTTGCTCCGGGAGTGGGGTGAGGTGGTTCTGGGTGAGAGGGGCGTGAACTGGTGTGGAAAATAAGAGCGGTGGAGGCCTCTAATTATAGTGGCGAGAGGGGACCGATGGGAACGGGCTGAGCTCGTCGTGGTCGACGGCACAGGCAGCTATCAGCATGGGCGACGGTAGGGGCGGTGTTATGTTTCCTGGCGAAGCTCAACGGCGTGGTGGAGAGGTGTGGGGCGGTGCTGGTCGGTCGGAATGCTTCGACGCTCTAGGCGGGTCCAATAGAGGTTTTGATGGCGCACAACGCACGTGGTCCGCACGGTGGCGAACGGGCATGTCTGGCGGGGTGCTGGGGTGCTAGTGATCATCCCTGCAAGCAGCGAGGGCGGCGCGCGATCTGTGGGTGTTGGTCGAGCGTGGCGCACGGGCGCGCTCTCGGCATGGTTGCAGAGAGGTTTGGCATGGGCGTGGCGTGTGGTACAGGGGCTAGCATTGCTCGGGGCTGGGACAGAGAGTGGCGGTGGACGGTGCTGCATGTCCCAGACAAGGTTGGCGAGGCTAGTGCGGCCGCTAGCTCGCTGGCGACAATGGGGGTGGAAAGTTTGCTCTCGGCATGCTCACCATTGATGGCGAGGCTTGCTTACAGTGGTGCTAAAGATAGTTAAAGGGGCTAGATGATCTACTAAGGGCTAGTTGCAACCAGAGAGGGAACAAGTTAGGCCAATTTTACTGCACACTGTAGTGTTTGTTGTTTGTTTGATTTGAATATGTAAGGTGTTTGATGAAATGGCCGCAAGAACTTTAAATTTGAATTTTGAATTCAAACTTTGTGGGTTTGCTAGGAACAAACTAGGGAGTGTCTGGTTAATTGGATTAGTCAAGGGGCACTGGTTTGGTTGGGTTTTGAAAATAGATGATCTTCACATATGAATAACATTTAATTTTGAATTATGATTTGAATGGGGTTGCCAAATGTTTCTGCAAGTTTGAAAGGTGGGCCTTGATTCACTTTTACTAGTTCTATCAAGGGGTGAAAAGAATTGGGAAAGTTTTTGTTTGAAATCTTGGACTAGAAACACTCAAAGTGACCTAGTGAACCAGATTGGCAAAAATGACCATTTGCTTTATTTGGTTTGTTTTTGATTTTCTCTTTATTTGTTTCTGTTTGGAAATGTTCTAGATGATGTTATAATTGTCTTTAAACCATTTCTTGCTAATTAGATTAATCACACAAGTCCATTCATGCAATTGTCAAATCATTTCATTCACACATGCATTCATATGATTTTAATTAATCAAAGTTTTTGTTAACCCTAATTTTAGCGATTAGAGATTGATGATCCTTGTTTTATATTTTTGGGATGTTATAGTCAGCAACAAACATTTGTAGGATTTGCAGCATTGGATCCTGAGATGAACTACTCCCTCTGCGGGGCATCTTAAGATTGAGATAGATCATGAGACAAGAGGGAAATTTCTAAGGTTCATGGATTTGTTTTTCAAAAGCTTTTAAACTTTGAGTTTGACTCTGGTTTTGCCAACTATCAACTTGATTTTCATTCATTCATTCATAGCACCCAATACAAACACACACCACACTAGGGTAATAGATGGTTTTAGGAACCATTCTGTGAAGCTACGGTACATTGGGATCGGATACAACTCACACCTACAATAGTGCTCAAGTGCTACTACTCATAAGAACTGGTGGCTTCTTCATCATCAATGAAGGCAAAATCATCATCATCAGTGTGGAAGTCCATATTGAGGTCTTCCAGGTAGTCATCATCATTGTTGAGGCAGGAGTAGGGATCTCCACAGATATCTTCCCCTTCGTTCTCCCTATCTTCAAGCTGCATGTCCCTCTCATGGATGGTCTCCTCCAAAGTTGACACCTTGTGACGAAGGAGGGCAATGATGCAATCCTTCTTGTCACGCAGACGGCAAAGTGACTTGCATTCCTTCACCAGGATGGCGAGGGTCTGGTCCTTCTTGAGTGCAATGGCATGGTTGCAGTTGGCGTAGGCGCGAGCATTGTCCAACTCCTTCTGCATGTCATACAACATGAATTCGAGATGATCCACCAGATGCTTCAGCTCCGGATGGCCTGGCACTTCCAATGGTTGTCCCATTGCATCATGCTTTGCGTAGTAAGAAAAACGAGTGCCATTGATCCGGTTGATGCTTTGCCCACACAGACAGGAAAGAGCCTCCTGCATAGCCCTGGCGAGTCCGTCTACCTAGTTGTTCTCCCTCAAGCTGAATTGGATCCCCTCTGAGGTGGGTGCCTCCATCTTGCCTCTGAGATTTGCAACTATCAGCCATTGTAGTTCTCCTCCTTGTTGATCATTGAGCTGTGCCCCGATGAACTTGGGGTGCAGGCGCTCAAGAAGTTCTGAGAGTTGGCTTAAATCTCGCTCGAAGATGAGCTCTCCTCCATTGCCCAACTGGTAGAACTTGCTATACTTGACTTCCATCTATAAGAGTGTAGGATGAGTAGGTTAGTGAGGTGATAAAGTGTGGCAAATTTTTATGTAGGATTGCAAGAATTTTTGAGGAACATGAATTTTCTCGAAAGAATCTCAGTGATAAGTGTGAGAATAGGTTTTTATAAATACTCACTTCTTTTGTTTTGAATCTAAGTTTTTGATTCAAGCGTCCATTCTATCTAGGGTCTCCTATGGTCAGGATGGCTCTGATACCAACTTGTCAACACGCGGATTTTTAATCCCAGATGCCTATTATGCCATACATCACAATCCCAAGATTACCATTTTTGCGAGACATAATAGATTTGTACCATAGTTCATCATCCATTACAAACCATAATAAAGGTCTTACAAATAAAGGATCTCATGATCCAGTCTTAATACTGGTAATCCTCCTCATAGTCTGGCCATATGAATAGCGAGGGACAAAGCCATGAGTACTCTTTAAGTACTCGCAAACTATCACTAACAAGTAAAGTAGTTCGAGTAGGAATCCTAAGCTCTAGGTTTATTTGCAAAAGCCAGGTTCATTTCATACAGAGTTCGGAAGTAAAATAACTAGTTTAATGTTCTACAACACCTAAGTGGGAACTTAGTTTTCATGTTCACAACCCTGTTGTGGTCAAGTCAAAGTCATAGTTCATTTCACAAGTCATTTTGAAAACATCTGATGACGGAACAGTATGGCCACTCCAACAGTCCATGACCGCGGACGCGGCAATTCAAATAGTTTGACACTCTGCAGAGATTGTACACTTTCACCATAACATTCAATACATCCGTCGAGGATAACCCTGAATCATCATACTTAGTATGTGGATAATCAATCCTAACCTTTCAATTACTCACCCTAGTATAGGCACCTCCCCTATGAGTTTGGCCTCCCAACCATGACCATCTATCATCTTGGGAACTACATAGGTGGACAGTCACATTCACGAGGTAGCGTCAACTCAACCTCTGTCCGCAAGGGAACCCATACTAAGACATATAAACTTCCAGTTAAGCCCTACCCAATTCAGGTATTGTGATTGTATGGTAAAATTGGAATGGTATCGCATCTGAACCCAACCATCAATTTTTATAAATGTATAAGGCTCATGCCTCAACATTTTCATCATCAAATCATCTTGTGCTCATAACACATGTCAAAACATTTAAATAGAATGAATCTTCATTCCAAGGTTTTCATAATCATTTTCACCAAGTATTTCCATCTAAAGTGATCCACTTTTATGCTTAGCACTAGCTACTAAAATCGAGGGTATTCACTAATGAGGGGTGTGTCAACACCCGGATTTTTAATCCTAGATGCATGTTATGCCATACATCGCAATCCCAGGATTACCATTTTTGCGAGACATAACATAATTGAATACCATAGTACATCATCCATTACAAACCGTACATAAGTTCTTATACAAATAGGGATCTCATGATCTAGTTCTTAATACAACATCAAGCAGCAGAATACGTAATAATAACGGTAGCGTAGGCGAAGCTCCATCTTAGGGGTCACAGGCAATGCTGACGATGGGAGATGATCCTAGTTGTCGTAACCTTCTTGGGGTCCATCCTCCAGGTACTCCTCTTCATAGTCTGGCCATGGGAATAGCCAGGGACAAAGCCATGAGTACTCTTTAAGTACCCGCAAACTAATACTAACAAGTGCAAGGGGTTTTTGATAATAGGACACTAGGCTCTAGGGTTGTTTTGCAAAAGCCAGATTTATCTCTACTAAGATGAGAAGCAAGAGAAGCTAGTCAAAATTTTATAACTCCTAAGTAGGAAACTTGTATTTCATATCACAACCCTGTTGTGGTCAAGTCAAAGTCTCAATTCATTTCACAAGTCTTTTGAAAACATCTGACGGGGGAACAGTATGGCCACTCCAACTGTCCATAACCGCGGACGCGGCTATTCGAATAGTTTGACACTCTGCAGAGATTGTACACTTTCACCACAACATTCGATACATCCATCAGGAACAAATCCTGAATTCACCATACTCAGTATGCGGATAATCAATCCTAACCTTTCAATTATACGCCCTAGTATAAGCACCTCTCCTGTGAGTTTGGCCTCCCAACCATGACCAACTGTCATCTTGGTACGCTTGCAGTGGACAATCTTCACAAGGTAGCCTCAGCTCAGACCTTGGCCGTGAGGGAACTAATACTAAGGTATATAAGTTTCCAGTCAAGCCCTACCCAATCTTCGGGTATTGTGGTTGTACGATAAAATTGGAATGGTATCGCATCCAGACAACCATCAGTTTTATAAAGGGCTAAGGCTCATGCCTCAACATTTTCATCACCAAATCATCTGGTGTTCGGAAACACATTTTAAAACATCTCAGTAGAATGATCCATCATTCTAAGGTTTTCCTAACCATTTTCACCAAGTATTCCCATCTAATGTTGATCAAGTTTTATGCTTAGCACTAGCATCTACAAGTGGGGGTAAGCATTAATGAGGGGTGGTAAACTAGTGGAGTTAACCTAAGTTTAATCTTATGCCTTAGGATGACATCAAGATTGTCTAGCTTAGGACAAATTTTATGCTCTTTATGCAACCTTCAAATATATCTTTCTAGAATCTACAAGTCACTTAAGTAAACTCCAAGTAATAGCTTTGATAAAGAAATAAAATAGAAAGCTTGTACATAAAACTAGGATTGGGTATCATCAAATATGTCTAACCAAGCATGCTTAGTGCATTGCATAGGTTATCTAACTTTCATAATTGCAAGTGTTAGCTTGCCTTGAGCAGAGCAGTGGTTAAAGTTCTCCTCGGCTTCTTCTTCGTAGTATCCTCCTTCCTCCTCGTACCCTTGGTCGGTACTAGCGTCTATGAATAAATACGATGTACTCACTCACCAAACAATACTTAACTACTTGCAATCATCACACCAAAGGGTCCTATAGATGATCTAGCATCATCACTAACATTACAAGGTTAAAGCTTGGTTTAATTCCTTTTATTTTTAGAAAAGTAATTTCTACTCATTGAAAAGCTACTTAAGATTTAATATTCTCCAAACCAAACATGGGATCATGTTGACACATGTCATCACCACATATTTTAGTCCATGGGAATGTGATTTAAAGTGGTGTCACAATTTAATAAGGTTTTACCCTTTTATTTTACTTAACTAAAGTGGCTATAAATGCCTATGTGGCATTCCTTTATTACTTGGTCATTATTTCTGTAAGTAAACCTATATATTTTTATATATTCTGAAAGGTATGGTTAAATGTGATTTTTGAGAGTTGGAATCAACTAAAAAGCTATTATGGTTTAAATTTGAAAAATGTTTGAATGCAGAAAAGCTTTCGCCTTGTTATTTTTACCATGGATGATCTACAAATCCAAATGACTTGAATCCAACGATCTTGGATTCAGCACTTCCAGACCTTTCTAACAAAATTAGTTTCATTCAATTTGGTGCACTGAATCGATCTGGGTTGATTTTTGAAACTGGGTACAGAAGTGTGTTTGAAATAAAATGGAAAAGGTTTAATTCAATTAACTGGGCTGCGCGGGAACTGTTAACGGGCCGGCCTGCTAAGCACAGCGCTTCCGCGGGCTGCATAAGTGGCTATCCCCACGCGTCAGTGGGACAGGGGGTGCGAAGCGGTATGGAGCGATGTGGTGCGTTCGATCTGGTTCTAGTCCAACAGCTGAGGGTTATCGTCGACGTTGGGCAACGCCAGCGAGACAGAAACCTAGCGCGGCCAGTGGGGGTCGTTGGGGGCTCACCGGGGTTCAGGCGAGGGTCGGTGAGGCGGGCGAACAGCGAAGTCGACGACGGCGAACCTCCTGGTACCGGTGGCTTCTCCTGGGGCGGCTCCAATCGCTGGCTTCCTTCTTCTCCAGAGGTGGCGGGCTCCGGTGAAATTCCGGCAAAGTGCTGCTCGCCTTGCTCCGAGAACGGTGTGGCACGATCAGTGAGGAGAGAGGAGTGAGATGGTGTGCTCAATTAGGCTGGGGGTGGCCTCTATTTATAGTGGAGCGAGGGGACCGACGGGGCGCAAGGTGAGCTCGTCGTGGTAGATGGTACAGACGGCTATCAGCGTGGGCGACGGTAGGGGCGGTGCGGTGCTCCCTGGTGATGCTCAACGACACAGTGGCGAGACGTGGGGCGATGCGGTTCGGTCGGAACGCGACGGTGCTCTGCGCGTGCCCGACAGAGAATTTAATGGCGCACACCGCGCGTGGTCCGCGCGGCGGCGGACGAGCGTGTCTGTGGGGTTCCTGGGACGGTGGTGATCACGTATCCACGCGGCAAGGGCGGCGCGCGGTCTGTGGGCGTCGGTCGAGCGTGGCGCACGGGGCGTGCTCTCGGCATGGTTGCTGGCAAGGTTGGCATGGTTCGTGCGTGTGGTCCAGTGGCTGGCAACGTTCGAGCGATGGACAGGGAGTGGCGATGGGATGTTGGCTTGCTCCCAGACATGCTGGCTAGGCTTGTTTCTCCTCCTAGCTTGCTGTCGACATGGGGGTGACAAGTGTGCATTCGTCCTGCTCACCATTGATGGCATTGCCAAGCTTACAATGATGCTAAGGGTGTGCAATTGAGCTAGATGATCAACTAAAGCCTAGTTGCAACCAGAGAGGGAACAAGTTAGGCTTCAATCACTGCTCACAATAGTGTTCGGATTTTGTTTGGTTTGTGTCTGCCAAGTGTTTGATGAAATGGCCGCAAGAATTCAAGTTTTGAATTTTGAAAAGATTTTTGGTGGATGTGCTAGGTTGGTGCTGGTGAGTCTGCAGATGCTTGGGTTTTGAAAGTTGAGCTTGTTTGAGTGGTTTTTGAAAAAGTGGGATCTTCCCATATGATAAAGATTCAATTTTGAACTGTCATTTAAACTAGGCTTTAAAGGTTTTTGGATAATCACAAAGTGGGTCTTGATACTTTGTTATGAGTAAAATCAAGGGGTGCAAAGATCCAGAAAAGTTTCTGTTAAGTTCCGAAAGTTTGAGACAGCCAAAGTAGGCATGGGAGTTAAATTGGTCAAAATGACCATTCACTCATTTATCTTTGTTTTGATTTATTTGTCTTTAAGAAAAGTTTGGGAATTGTTTAGATGATGTTTATTTCACCTAAGAAACATTTTACAAGCAAAGAAACACATAAACAAGGCAATTCAAAAGAATGCAAAATGGGATGCATACACACATGCATACTTTCATATTTTTATTTAGAAAAGTTTTTGTTAACCCTAAATTTGATGATTAGAGTTTGATGATCCAAGTTTAGTATTTTTGGGATGTTACAGGGTGCTAATCAAGTGTGACTATCGAAACCTAGTCTCATGCCATAGTATGACATCTAGTTCTAACTACTTAGGCCTAGTTCTAAGCTCTTTATGCTCTCTATACTTTCTTTCCAAAACTCACAAAGCACTAACTAAAAGTAATAAAGAACTTTGGTAAAAAAATAAAAGAATAAAGCTTGTAAGTAAAACTGGGATTTGGTATAATCAAGGTTGCATAACCAAAGCATGCCTAATGCATCTTGCATTGGTTATCTTGCATCAGTAGCATGCAAAGTTCTAGCTTGCAAGTGTTAGCTTGCATAGTTAATTGTAGTGTGGTGCTTGCAAGTATTAGCTTGCATAGTTTAATAAACTTGCAAGTGCTAGCTTGCATAGAAAACTTGTAGTGTGGGGCTTGCAAGTATTAGCTTGCATAGTTTAATAAACTTGCAAGTGTTAGCTTGCCTTGATTGGTGTAGTGGTTGAAGTTTTCTTCTTCTTCGTAGTACTCCTCCTCCTCATAGCCTTGGTCGGTACTAGTGTCTATAAATGAATACGAGGTACACAATCACCAAACAATACTTAACTACCTCTATTTGGCACACAAAGATTCACACTAGATGATCTAGCATCATCACAATCATCACATGAAATAAAGACCTAGTCCTTTTTATTTTATTTTGGAAAAGTAATTTTTACTCATTGAAAATACTTAAGATTTAATATTCTCCAATTAAAATATGGGTGTTGACACATGTCATCACCACATATTCTAATACTTGGGAATGTGATTTAAAGTGGTGGTCTTATTTTATAAAGTTTAAAAATTACTATTTTATATAATTAAAGTGACTAGAAATGCCGATATACCCTTCTTTTAGTACTAGCCCAAGATCACTGTATGTAAACCTAAATATTTTTACATATTTAGATAGATCTGGTCAAATGTGATCTTTGAGAGTTGGAATCAAATCAAAAGCATTTATGGTTGATTTTTGAAAAATGTTTGAACGTGGAAAAGTCTATGTCTTGTTATTTTCACTATAGGTGATCTATAATTTCAAATGGTTTGAATCCAACAGACTTGGATTGATAATTTCAATACCTTTTTAGCAAAATTGGAATCATGCAATTTGGTTCAGTAAATCTCCTTGAATTGATTTTTGAATCTACTGACAAATCTATTCATGAAAGGAGGTTCAGTAAATCTCCTTGAATTACTGTATATAAACCTAAATATTTTTACATATTTAGATATATCTGGTCAAATGTGATCTTTGAGAGTTGGAATCAAATAAAAAGCATTTATGGTTGATTTTTTAAAAATGTTTGAACGTGGAAAAGTCTATGTCTTGTTATTTTCACTATAGGTGATCTATAATTTCAAATGGTTTGAATCCAACGGACTTGGATTGATAATTTCAATACCTTTTTAGCAAAATTAGAATCATGCAATTTGGTTCAGTAAATCTCCTTGAATTGATTTTTGAATCTACTGACAAAACTAGGGTTTTGATTAAAATGGAAAATATCTATTTGAATTATTGGGCTACGCACGGGAAAGGAAATGGTCCAGCCCAACTGCACTGCACGCGCGTAGCAGGCTGCTGACAGGGGGTCCTGCTAGTCAATGGCTCATTTAACCCGAAGCGGTATGTTTCAATCTAAACCCTACCATTAGACTAACATCTATGACCGACATTCGTCGTCTCCGTCGGATAGCTCCGGCGAGACTGAACCCTAACGGTGATGGTGGGGGTGCGCAGTGGCTCACCTGGGCTCCAGCTAGGGTCAGCGATGGGGGCGAACGACGTTGTCAACGATGGTGGTTCGAACGATGGTCGCAGTGGCTCCAATCGAAGGCTCCTCTTCTCCTCTACAGCGGCGGACTTCGGCCAAATTCCGGCGGGCTGGTGCTCACCTTGCTCCGAGGAAGGGTTAGGGGTGGTTCTAAGAGAGAGGGGAGTGAGATGGTGTGGAGAATGAGTGCTGGGTTGGCCTCTATTTATACACCGGCGAGAGGGGCAGAGCAGCATGGTCTGGGCTTGTCGGGGACGATGATAGAGAGGGCTAACGGCTTGGCCGAGGGCGTAGGACGGTGTGGTGTCTCCTGGCGATCATCACTGGCTTCAAGGTGTGATACCTCCAATTTGCATCACCGTTCTATATCATAATTATTATGAGGTGTTACTTATGTCTTTTCATCTATTTTTGCATGTTGGATGATTCTTGGAGGATGGACTACCAGAGTCAGGATTCTGATGGAAAAAAAGGTGTTTTGATGCAATTTCGTGAAGATTAGAAAAATACCAGAAAAATCATGGAAAATTATATTTTCCCAAAAGACGAATGAAGTCAGAAGGGGAGGCAGAGTTGGGCCACAGGAGGCCCACACCCCCCAGGTGCGCCCCCCCCCCCCCCCCCGTGGGCCTCGCTTAGGTTGGGTGTGGCCCACCTAGCTGGCCTCTGACTCTGCCCTCTCGCATATATCTTCCTCTCGGAACCCTAAAACACGGGGTAGCGACCACAGAAAGATTTCACCGCCTCTGTGGGGCAGAAAACACCGAGAGAGAAAGAGCTCTCCCGCAGATAGATTTCTGCCGGGGAAATTCCTTCCCGGAGAGGGGAGATCATCGCCATCAACACCATCATCAAGCTAGATTTCATCGGGATCATCATAATCATCATTCCCACCATCATCTCCACCAGCACCATCATCACCACTCCATCTCGCTGTAACAATTGTGTTGAATACTTGCATAGATCTTAGGGGAAACTTTCCCAGTATTGATTACTATTGTAGTTGATGCTTGTGGGTGGAACCTTTGGATTATTGTTTATGTTCAGATTGTTATCCATCACCATATCATCTTTGATCTTGATCCATATGATGTCTTGTGACTAGTACGTTTAGTTCTTGAGGACATGGGAGAAGTCATGTTGTTAGTAGTGGATTTGTGTTGAGATATTATTCAATGGTTTAGTATTTAAGTTGTGGTGCTATTCTTCTAGTGGTGTGATGTGAACGTCGACTATATGATACTTCACCATTTATGGGCCTAGGGGGATGCATTGTATATTTGACTACTAATTTTGGGGTTTCCGGAGTGACAGAAACCTGAACCCCCGTTAGGACACCATTGCACAAGGGGCATGCTTGTAGAGGGTTTAATCACAAGTATGTATTAGTCCAAGTAAGGTCGGTACATTAGCACAGGTTCACCCACACAACACTTACAACACCAAAGAAGGGTACTCGGCTATTTGAAGCGAAAGCACTTGACAGAATTCTCATGTGTCCTCGAGAACGTTTGGTCCTTATAAGTATTTCCACCGACTTGTCCTTTGCTAAGAAAGGATTGGGCCACTTACTGCAGTTGTTCTTTGTCTATATTACTTGCACTTTGTTTTGTTGCTTTATCAGAAAACCCCTAAAAATCCATTTGCAAAGTATTTATAGAGATTTCCTGCTCCTTACCACTAGTCAACACCTTCTTCTCCTCGTTGGGATCGATACTCCTATTTATTGAAAGTACTACGATACCCCCCTATACGTGTGGGTCATCAAGGCGCAGCATAGGGCGGTCGAGGATGCTCGGGCGCGGTCTGTGCTCTGTGAGGGAACGGCGTTGTTCGAGACGACGTACAGGGGATTCGTGTCGCGCGGCGGTGAACGGTTGTGTTTGGGAGGTAGCTAGGGTCATGGCTAGTGCAGTCATACGCGGTGAGGGCGAGGCGCGGCGTGTGCGCGCGTGTTGTTTGCGGCGCTCTAGTGTGATCTCGGCATGGCGTAGAGAAAATGGGCGCGGCGTTTCTCGGGTGGTCCATGGCTTGGCTGCGCCCGCGGGGTGGACAGGAAGTGGCGATGGACGGTGGCCTGCCTCCTAAACATCATGGACGGGCGCAGCGCTTCCTCCTACGGGTTGTCCATGGTCGACCTGCAATGGCAGCTCGGGTGGCGCGACACTGGTGCAAAAAGTGAAGGGTGAGCTAGTTCAATGCGATGCTGGGCACCGGGGGTGACAAGGGGAGTGAAATGGGGGCAATGGGTAGACAATGCATTGATCAAGAACAGTAATAGTTTGGCAGCTATTACTGTGCTCACCAGGTGTCTGATGAAATGGCCGCATGAATTCAAAGTTTGAATTTTTGGATGAATTTTTGTGAGTGCTCTGGTCATAAGCTTGGTAGTTTCTAGTTTCTTGGGTTTGCCAAGGTAAAGTGATTTGGTTGGTTTTTGATAAATGGCCATCTTAGTACCTACACTTGATTCAATTTTGAATTGTCCTTTAAATAGATTTGGAATTTGTTTCTGTTAGTTTGTTATGTGGGATTGGGTTCACTTTCACTTGGTCTAGCAAGGGGTGAAAAGAATTGGATTTTTTCTGTTAGAAATCTTTGACTAGGAACACCCAAACTGGTCTAGTGAACAAGTTTGGCCAAAATGACCATTTGCTCATATTTCTTATATTTAATTTTCTCTTCATTTGATTTTACTTGGAAATGATATAGGTTAAATTGTTTTCATCTTTAAACCAATCCTTAACATTCATAGCAATCAAACATGGCAATTGCACTCATTCATGCATTAATCACACACACACACACATGCATTCATATTAATTTTAATAATAAAAGTTTTTGTTAACCCTAAACTTGGGTGATTAGAACTTGATAATCTTGTTTAATATTTTTAGGTGTTACACAAGCTATACACCATATTTATTATTTCTGAGAATGGACATAAGAACTCAACATATTCTCCAAAGTCAAAATCTACACTCAGCTATTTAAAAGGAAACAAAAAAAATTGTGTTAAGCTTCAGTGATGCAGTATTCTAATTGGAAATTGTACGAAACATATCGAAGAACTTGGCATATCATTGGACACCTATGGTTATTCATCCTCCCAAAGGATACTCCAACGCTCCAAAGCTCAATCGATCTCAATTGTACTACCTTAGCTCCCCTTGTAGCGCCTCTCACTAGCTAGCCACGTCTTAGACTAACAGAAAATCTGATGTAGTAAAAAAATAGATATCGTGAAATGCAGGTATTTAAAGGAGATAAGTATTCTTGTCCTCACTGTAAGTCCTACACTTAAGAAAAAATGCCACTTCTAATGAAGGGAAACTATTTCATGCTATGCTTCAAGCCGAATATAGGTAACTCTCAAGACTAAAGGCAAGGAAGACAATGGTGCTCCTTGTAATGTAGCAAGAGCAACTAATAAGAGTAATTGGTATGGGGGTCAATCCATCCCGCACTCGAATTATTAACCTCATACATAGTTAGATGAATCATGCAACCTAACACTCGGACTTTATTACAAACAATTCAAAAAGTTTTCATGGGCATGAACTATAAACTAAAGACTAAGGTAGAACACCATTTAACTATTTCACAAGGCCCAAATAAAAGCTACTATTTTGATTGTTAATGATCCACGTATTCTACTAGACATGACACAAGTCAATATAGAGTCTACCAAATAGGGTTAGAACAAAATATCAGTATTTTTGTGACAAGGGGTTGGCTATACCAACACTCGACACTAATATCATGCCATATGAATCATGAGAAGAGACTACTCTTTCCAATATAAAGATGAATACTCGTAAGTGTTGATAATAAACCTCTCTAGAGAGTAAAACATCTTAATTTACTTCTAAGGTATGGAGGATTTGTGAGGTGAAAAGACAAGTTGACAAAACATAAAGACCAAAAAGCCTTTGATAACTTGATTGTTCAACTAACAAGGAATGTAGTCACGCCTACTTACCTCAAGGAAGTGGAGATCACCACAACCTTAAAAAAATAATAAAAAATGTCGATTTGAAAACTACGTTTGCTCCTACAAAACTTCTTAAAGGACCTCTTACAACCATCATGGATTCTAATTCTCTGAAGGAAATTCCGCAAAAAAATAAAGCTTTCCCTCTCCCTATACGATGCCAAGTGACCCAATCATAACACTTATACTAACAAAAGGGTTGATATAGTAAACACCACCACATAGGCCAATTCTCTCCATAGATGAACAACTCCGCATCCAACAAAGCAATCAAAAATCAAGGTTATTGAAACCAAAAGGTCCCATTTAAGAATGGGTAACTATAGGACACTCTTAGGAAAAACAATGAGTTAAATAGGATATTCATGCATGCCACTACACAATATCCATCCATAAATTTCATCAGAACGAAGTTAAACTAGCCATGCGATTGTTTTAAGAAAGTACTTTAACAAAGGGTCAAACATTCATTCTATTAACCAACCAACAAAGCTTGCACAAATCAATTTAGACTCATGGAAAACATAAGATAAAACGACAGGTCTAAGCATAACTTCCACACACATTGGAAATAATATAACCCACAATGGAAAATGGATAAGGATGACATAGTCCAACCCGACTACTCCTTTTAAAATCCAGAAATACCCACATAATCTTACTTACTGAACTCTTTTTCTATAAAAACAAACAACATTTGTTGAGGTCATAGTTTAACCTTAGCAAATAGAATATAGTTCTTACTATTGTATCTTGATACAAGCACCTATTAGATCCAAAAATCGTATCTCTAGAATTTGATGTATCTGGAAGAACTATCCAAGTAGTTTAACAATAACCATCGTCTCTCTATCAAGTGATGCGTAACAACCTCCCTAAATAATCTATCTTTAGGATGAGCCTTAGTTCACAAGAGATACATACATCAAACAAAACACACTCCCATCAAAATATCATACGTTCCATTAAACCACATACTTCAATATTTAGGTCTACACTTCATCGTAATTACCCATGACACGCAATTTGTACATAGATAACCTCCTCAAATCCTAACCCAAAATTATTTATTTATTATCATGAAAGAAAGGATCATAGTAAATGCTTTAGCAAGACAATTCAAGTTAGTTGAGCCTAGAATCAGAAACAAATAATTTATCCTCTTCGTGCCATTTTAGATAATCCAACAAAACAAAATAAAGCCAAATAGTTTTTTAAGCTTCATGGATAGAAGTATGTTAATTACTTATATGCACTATTCAATTCACCACTAAGAAAATCAATGCATACCACAACATAACTATATGAACTAGACATGAGGGTCAATAAAAAAGGATAGAAGTTATCATCTTCCTCCACATATTTTGAAGGTCATTATCAAACTAAAGAAACTTATAAATATCCATATAATACAAAAAGGTAAGGCCACTGAATTCAATCCATCAAACTGATCGTCATTGTGCTACTAATTACATCAAGAGAACTGCATATGTTATCTTTTTTTATGAATGGCCTAATCATCTTGAAGAGATATTTTGGCATTGCAATGGGTTGTTACTAATAAGAAAGCTAGCAACATAAGAGAGTACACAGACAACACAATAGAAATATTTAATGGAACTTAATCATACATGATTCAAGATACAACAAATCTCTTATCGCATAGGCATATATATAAATATGCATAACATAGATCGACCATAAATAAGTAATAAAGATATCAAAAGTGTTAATGCAATGAGTACCCAAAATCCATCCTAATGTGCACCAGTGTGTCAAATTTTAAGTTCAAAGAATTTTATGTGAGGTTTTAGTTGTTTAGACAACCTAAGTTATATATTCATTAATTTCAACCTTTTTTCTACCAATCTACTCCAGAGACCTAAAGCCTAGGATCTGATACCAATTGTAAGAATCCAAGACAAATAAGCACTTGAGATGTTACCACATACATTACACATAAAAAATAACTAAGACTTTTTAGGGAAATTCGGCAGAGTCTCCTCTATTTTTGAAACATCCACGATAGGGAATAAGATATATATCACAAGACAAGGACTTAACCAACTGACAAACTTCAATACCACAACTTCAAAAATGAACATCCTAACACAATACCGATAACAATGACCAACAAGTAAATAACCGACATAGTCTAATAATTATGACATAGTTTGAATCCAAACGATTAAAATCATAGATCCAAGAAAAAGTGATAAGTGTGAGGTCGTGGTGTGAAGCAAGTGACGTGTGATACTCCCATACCTCCCCATGTATGATGTCTTGAAGGTTTACCGAAAAACATGGAAGTAACAAGGGTGAGTACAAAGACTCAACAAGTTCAAGAACAAGTAGTAAGATTTACATAAATCAAAATACCAAGACATCATTAAACATCATTGATCCATTAGTACACAATAAGATTTCCTTAATGACTATATGCTCATCTCATCTCATCGCGAATACCAGTATTTCTTGAGTGGACACCCATCGGCATCCACTCGCTCCAACTCGTGGAGGGTGCCTCCAAAGTGGGTCACAACCCATCAATGAAGGTCGCATTACACCAACCTAAGTAGGTCACAATAACATGATTATCATCATGGGTATGGAAATATGCATAATATGCACATGCCATCGTCATCATCTTTATCGTTGTGATCGCCGACACATCATAAGAGTTAACCAAAATTGAGCGAAGAAAGATATGCAAAATTTACTATCCGTCATGAACTTGCCTCAACCGTGGAGCACTACTTGTCAGTTGTAGGTTCAGAAATAGAGGTCCCAAAACCTGTTATTCAACCACATTTCTCACTCAATACGACACATGAATTCAGTACATAAGCATATATATAGATTGGCATCGCTCCTATGCACAAGCCATAGCTATTAGACTTAAACCTTTGACCAAAATAGATACAGAAAAAACCACGAGCTCTGCGATAGAATCAATTTTTAGGTCTCGTAAACCACACAAACAATATTCACAAATTCATGTGACTAAGGACTTAAATCACACAACTATGAACATGTTTGCGGCCCTGCCGAACACAGACCACTTAATATATTGCTAAGTATTAAAATTCAAGATGGAATCTAGTAAACGATCTGTGATTTAGTAACTACAAAATATATCCTACAACTTTTGTGTTGAACCTTTGATTTAATTTTAGGAAGCTAGAAAAGCCTAAAGTGGCTCACAAGATCGCTGCTCACAGAAAGACAAATCTGGGCAAAAACAGTAAAATGATCGCTGGAAAGCCTAGGACATCTTCTACAAATTGTATAGGCTAGCTCAGAATTATGGAAGTAAGAACCTAGATTTAACTCTAAGCCTACTTCCTAGATACACAATTAAGTTACTTGTACTGGCTGAACATATAGTCGTTCTTTAACTGAACTACTGCACCTGACAAGCATCCATTGTTGCTATTGTCAGACCAGAATATCAAAAGTAATACAACTTCATGCATGCATCCAATCTCCTCTTGATGAGACATCCATGGTAAATTGTAGAGGTGCCAACCTTTAATAAGGTATAGATCCCTGTGTTTACAAGTCTAGTCCCTGGATCAATAGCTAGCATCCACAGTTAAGATGTAATATCAAGAAACAAAAGTCATAATACAACTTTATAACCAAGAATAAAATAATTCATTACATCTTACATATCTCATTTGGCTATCACATTACAATGCAACAGAAATAACTATATAGCATGGAGTCCTTCATCTTCAAAGTTCCACAGGCAATCATGTTGGTTGTAGACTTGTAATCCTAATCAACACACTTCACTAACATCAAACAAACCTGCAACATCATAAGTTACATCCACAATGGGTCAATATATTTGAATTGTATTGGCAAGTGATACTATGGTAGTATAGTGGTAACTATCATCTATATGCATTTGGCTAAGTGGAGCTTAGGCTTGCTTTGCTCAAATTAGATTTTCCTTATCATTTGAAAACACTAAATTTTTGTTTGTCAAAATCAACCAAGGCATCTCCCTATAGAAATTGGTGATCCTTCAAACCTTGTTCAACCACAAGGTTTTAACTTAGAAATTGGGATGAGGAGATTCTTGATAGCTTCCATGTCTTGATGCTCAAATTGTCCATTGTCGGGGACACGGCTAAGTACTTAGATTTTACACTCTGCAGAGGTGGTGAACTTTCCCCACAAGACTCGACATGCATCAAAACAAGATCTTTCAGAAGCCTTCCCTTAGACCAAAATGGACGCACTCCAAACCTATCATCCCCTACCACCAATTGTCCATTTGGCTAAGTTATTACAACCTATATGATCCAGGCAGAGCCCATAACGCCAAGTGGTTGCACTTGAAGCTTCTCAACATTTGACATCTCAAATCTCTTTGTTCCTGGGTGGCATTCCACAAGTGAGATACACAAGGTTCACCAGTCTCCTGGCCTTGTGTAACCACTCAACAAAATCCATCCAAGCAATACCATTCCACCCAGGATGTTCATTCACATAGTTGTTTTATTAAACAAAACACAAATCCTTGACTTAGAAATATTCCATAGCATGAATATAATCCACCCTTGTTTTCTACTAGCTAGGCTAAGCATGATAGTAGTAGGACTCTTAACTTAGGAAAATTCTACTAAGGTTTCATCTACTAGGATTTCCCATGGCATAGTACACTTAGTAAAATTCCATGCAAGTCCTACTTAGAAATATGAAGCACCACTAATGCATAGTGAAAATTCCATGCAAGTTTTACTTAGAGAAAATACTTAAAATTCCATGCAAGTTTTACTTAGAGAAAATCACTAATGCATAGTGAAAATAATGGGACAAAAGTATGAAGCACCACTTTCCTTTTTGGTAGAGTATATAAGTTCACTCCTTGATCTTGCAATAGTCACACTCTTCAAATTTCACTACAATTCAATCAAGGCACAAATTCAATCTACCATTCAAGCAATTCATCACATAGAATAATAAAAACAAAGCAATGCATCCAAGCATGCCAAAGATTGTTTTATTTGGAAAAGTGGTTTCTAATAGGTTATAAACATTATAAAACACCTATTGGTCAATTATAAATGTGGAAAAACCATTTGATATTAAGTCAATGAAAATGGCCACTTTAAGTCATTTCTGTTTTGCTAGAAATGGTTTAAATTAAAGTAATAATTTCTAGTGTTTAACAAATACATTTTTAAACACAAATGTTAGTGTTTTACGGTCAAGTGTTTATTATTAAAACCATTTGCAAAAGGTTTTACCTATAAACCATTTTTAAATCAAACAACATTTTATTTCATTATAAATTCCTTTAAAAAAAGTAATAATTTTTGTAGGGTTCACCAAATATATTTTTAAATCCTAAAACTTGGCGTTTAGGGTCAGAGAGTTTTATTCAAATCATTTCCCAAAGGTTTTACTCAAAAAGCATTTTAAAACATAACAATGTTTTTTTAACTAGAAATGTTTTAATTCAAAGATTTATTCCTTAGCCTCACAAAATATGTTTTTAAAAAAAAAGTTGGTTTCCATGGTCAGTAGGTTCAAAACAATCCAATTACAAAAGATTTTACCCTAAAAATGTTTTTAGAATGAATTTTATACATAATTTATGCCTACACATGTTTCTGCAAAACCAACTACGTTTACAGATGCAAACCATTAAACAAAGGGCATGGTTGGATAGAATTCTTCTTGCTGATTGCATTGATATAAAATTTGCAAAATTTGGACATGTAGATTAAAAGTTATGAATTTTAAAAAATCAAACATCTAATAGAACCCTTTCTATTTTTAAAACAAAACTCAGGCCATGTGGTGTGTTCTGATTGGTCCATACCGATTCGCACGGATCAACTAACATGGAGCATCAGATATAATGTTAATCGTGCGGCACAGATCAACACATACCGGTTTGTTAAGTCGTTCTATCCTAGCCACGCGATCATGATCTGACGGCTAACGTGCGAGTGACTACGGATTTGGATGGCGGCAGCGAATGGCGTGGCATGGCCGACATCGTGAGTTGTTGCCGATTCAGGAAGTAAGAGAGACAGGGGAAAGGCTCACAGAGATCGCCATGAAGAGTAGATGCTCAAGATAGTCTTCGTTGGCGAAGGGGCGCTCGAGGACGACGTGGATTGCTCGCCGGAGATCCTCACTGGCTCGGGCACGCACTGTTGAAGACGGTGACGAGGCTACCATGCACGCCAGAGAAAAAGGAAAGCACTGTTAGATGCGCCGAGTCATGGCGAGTACGCGCGTGTGAAGCAGGAGAGGGGAGGTCAGATGCTACCTGGGGGTGTTGCCGGAGTGGAGGCAGGCGGCAGAGGGGTTCTATTGTCGAGGTTGCCGATGCTAGGGTAATGCACGGTCAAGTGGAGGCTACTGGCTAATGCGCAAGACGATGGGAAATGTCCTCGTGGTAACTAGGAGGCAAGGGGGGTAGTGGTTCGCCGGAATCATCGCGGATGCTCGTCAGAGACGGCAGTGGTTTGAGCGTGAATCCGTGCGGCCTGGTGGCTCGTTAGCAGAGAGGTTTGAGGGGAAAGGTAGAAAAGGGGAGGCGAGTTATCGTGCGTGATTGTTGATAGACATTCCTCACGGCATTGACGTGAATTAATCCCGTGAAATCAAAGCCGAAACAGGCGAGGAAAGGGTCGCAGGGTGGAGACGACGACGGGGCAGTGTGGGGTCTGGTTGTTAGCAAGTGAGAGAGGGAGACGGTGGGTCCAGGCATCAGCGTCTGCGCGGGTTTAAGTTAGAGTAGAAAAACGCTTCGTGCAGGGAGGAAGGTGGGCTAGGAAATGGGCTGGACTGGGCCTGTTGGCTTAGTTTGTTTCTTTCCCCTTTTTTTATTCTGAATCCTTTTTCTTTTTCTATTTAGATTTTCTGTTTTGATTTTATTCAAATGATTTCAAACCCTTTTTCATTTCAAAACTTTTCAAACTTTTTAGAAAGTTTCTATTCTGTTCAAACATGTATTTTTAAGACCATTTTTTGAATAATTTCTTTATTATTTTTATGGTTTTATTCTTTATTAAAATAAGCACTTGCCTTTATTCAAATAAGATTAAATATATTTTCAAACCCTTTATTTGAATTCTAATTTTCACTAAACCTTTTTCAGTAGGTTTTATTTATTTAATAGGGTGTTAAATAATTCACTTTGGATTATTTAAAGTATTTTAATATGATTATTAATCATTTAAATTGGGCAAATGTTTTTATTCCAATGAAATCAAATATGGATTTAATTTCATAAATTTTATTTAGATGATTCTTTGATTCCATTTAAGTTAATTAAATAACTTTTATTCCACTTGGGCAAATTCCAATTATTATTTTCCCATGATTTCATTAATCATTTCTATTAGGGATTTTATCTTTATTTAATAGAATGGAATTTGGTTAATGCCATATAATTTTATTTGAATATTCTTTATCCTTTTATTTTAATTGGAATATTTTTATTTCGTTTGCTTATGGATGTGGCCAAGTTTTAATTTGGCTTTTAAATATGCTTATTTATTTATTTATTTATTTCCTTATCTTATAAAATCCATATCTTTTTATTTATAGATCCAAATTTGGTGATTCCAATTTGTATAATTTTATTTAATATTTGTTTATCCTTTTAAATCTCTTTAGGATTATTTGCTCACCATTTGGTATGGATTTTAGATAGGATCTTTATTAGCTTTGGAATTTATTTCCTTTATCTTATTAAATTCATAAGATTTTATCCATGGTTCCAAATTGAATAGAATCAACTTCTGTGGTTTTATAATATTTTTATTTGTCAATCTTGATCATTTATAAATGTTTGTTGATAAATTTTTATACAGATCAAATCCATAGTATGGAAATGATTTTCTTCCATTAAAGATTTGGGTTTTGGTTTATTTTCCAAGTGTTTAAATTTCAAGATGCATTTATGAAGAATGCATTTCACTTGTTTTGAATTTAGTTGGATTCAAATTTTATCCAAAATTTGTTTAAGATGGGTTTTGATGTTTCCATTTTAAAACAAAAAGTTTCTTTTCATCCTAAATTTCAACAATTATTTATTTTGTTTATTTATTTTTCACATTACAAAATTTGGAAAATTTTGGGATGTAACATAAATAAATTAAGAACAACACACACAACTAAAAGTACAAAAACCTTTGACAACGAGTGGTACTGCAATGCTCCCTTTCCTGATGGTGTTAACAACAATAATATCCATCAACATCCTAGTTTGGTTGCTAGAAAATCATAGTATATTCAGGGGTTGATTGGTATAGGAGAACGACCACTACACGGATCTAATATATGAATGTACTACTAAGATACCGTGATTAGATGCACCTGCGACAAGGAACGTACCCGGTGGCGTCAACGACTCACGAACACGGTCACTCCCTAGCAGCAACCATGTCTTGGAGAGAAAGAAGTGACTTGCAGCAAACCCAAGTTCAGTGTAGTGCAGCCCCACAAACCACACAACGTCAGAACATACGTAGAACATGATTTAGCGATGGCAAGCACTGATAGCAGTGACGGCAGAGGCGATAGCTTGGAATGGCAGCATGGCAAGGGTTAGGGTAAGATGGTGGATCGTTGCATCCTTGATGCGAATATACAAGTCCAATTAGGAGGGCCTGGAATACTGAGTTAGACAAAGATTTGAAAAGCCCAACAAAGACCGTTCTATTTTTCTACCTCTTGTGTTCTAGTACATCAAAAAGGAATTGTCTGAAATCACACTCATCACAAGATTCGAAATGAATGGTCATAATCCTCCCAAGCCATAGGCTAATGCTCAAGCCATAGTATGCACTTCCATTTTTTTAAACTGGTCTTTGTCGCTCCTTACTCCATACTCTTAGGTCATGTTTAAATAACAACATGCTCCTCTATATTTTATATAAACTTATGTATACAAAATCTTGGTATTACAGCCTGGGTGCCATTCCGCATTAATACCATGCAAAAATTATGAATCCCATCACATCCATGTGACTCATTAATTAAGTTGTTTTGGTTTTCACAAAACAATTGCCTTCGAAAAACATAGTTCATCATGGTGTAATCCCACCCTCGTATAAGTAAGCACATCTAAGCAAAACTAATATACGGTGGCTCACCTATCAAGAAAAACTACGAAAATAGTGGGATATAGCATATCATAATATTCCTACACATTGTCAACACCCGGATTTTTAATCCCAGATGCCTGTTATGCCATATATCGCAATCCCAGGATTACCATTTTTGCGAGACATAACAAATTGGATATCACATTACATCATACATTACAAACCATACATAAGGTCTTACAACAATATAAAGGATCTCATGATCCAGTCTTAATACAATCATAGTAGCAGAATAACGTAATCATAATGGTAGCATGGGCGAGGCTCCATCTTCATGGTCACAGGCAATGCTAACGATGGGAGATGATCCTAGTTGTCGTAACCTTCCTGTGGTCCATCCATAGTCTTCTTTATAGTCTGGCCACGGGAATAGCCAGGGACAAAGCCATGAGTACTCTTTAAGTACTCGCAAAATAATACTAACAAGTGAAGTGGTATTGAGTAGGAAGTACTAGGCTCTAGGTTGTTTTGGAAAAAGCCAGATTTATCTCTAACTGAGTTCAGATGCAAAGAAAGCTAGTTGAAAGTTCTATAACACCTAAGTGGGAACTCGGTTTTCATATCACAACCCTGTTGTGGTCAAATCAAAGTCATGATTCATTTCATAAGTCATTTTGAAAACATCTGACGCGGAACAGTATGACCACTCCAACTGTCCATAAACGCAGACGCGGCTATTCGAATAGTTTGACACTCTGTAGAGGTGGCACACTTTCACCACAATATTCGATACATCCGTTAGGAACAATCCTGAATTCACCCTACTCAGTATGAGGATAATCAATCCTAACCTTTCAATTACACGCCCTAGTATAGGCACCTATCCTGTGAGTTTGGCCTCCCAACCATGACCAACAGTCATCTTGGGAACTGCACAGGTGGACAATCTTCACAACGTAGCCTCCGCTCAAACCTTGGTCGCAAGGGAACCCATACTAAGGTATATAAACTTCCAGTCAAGCCCAACCCAAATTTCGGGCATTGTTGTTGTACGGTAAAATTGGAATGGTATCGCATCCAGACAACCATCAGTTTTATAAAGGGCTAAGGCTCATGCCTCAACATTTTCCTCATCAAAATCATCTGGTATTCAAGAACACATGTCAAATCATTTCAGTAGAATGACTCATAATTCTAAGGTTATCATAACCATTTTCACCAAGTAAACCCATCTAAAATGATCAAGTTTTATGCTTAGCACTAGCATCTACACGTGGGGGGTAAACACTAATGAGGGGTGATAAACAAGTGTGAATGATCTAAGTTCAATCTCATGCCTCAGGATGACATCAAGATTATCTAACTTAGGCCAAATTTTATGCTCTTTATGCTACCTTTAAATATCTTTCCAAAATCTACAAGTCACTAAGTAAACTCAAATAGAAAGCTTTGATAAACAAATAACATAACTAAGCTTGCAAGTAAAACTGGGTTTGGTATAACCAAGGCATGCCTAATGCATTGCATAGGTTATATAGTTTTCACAATTGCAAGTGTTTGCTTGCCTTGTGTAGAGTAGTGGTTGAAGTTCTCCTCGGCTTCTTCCTCATAGTATTCTCCTTCCTCCTCGTATCCTTGTTCGGTACTAGCGTCTATAAATATATACGAGATACACAATCACCAAAAAATAATTAACTAATTCTATTTATCACACCAAGGTTCACACTAGATGATCTAGCATCATCACTATTATCACAAGGATTAAAGCTCTTGTTTTATTTATTTTATTTTAGAAAAGTAATTTCTACTCATTGAAAAACTACTTAAGATTTAATATTCTCCAACTAAAATAGGGGATCATGTTGACACATGTCATCACCATCTATTTTAGTACTTGGGAATGTGATTTAAAGTGGTGTCACAATTTAATAAGGTTTAACCTTTTTATTTTAATTGAATAAAGTGACTAGAAATGCCTATGGGGCATTCTTTTATTACTTGTCCATTATTTCTACAAGTAAACCTAGATATTTTTATATATTCAGAAAGGTCTTACTAAATGTGATTTTGAGAGTTGGAATCAACTCAAAAGCTTTTGTGGTTGAATTTTGAAAAACATTTGAATGCAGAAAAGCTTCTGCCTTGTTATTTTTACTATAGGTGATCTACAATTCCAAATGATTTGAATCCAACGGTCTTGGATTAATAATTCTAGTACCTTTCTAGCAAAATTTGTCTCATGCAATTTGGTTTAGTGAATCTCTCTGAAATGATTTTTGAACCTATAGGTAGAACTAGGTTTGAAATTAAATTGATAAAACCTAAATTCAAACTACTGGGTCACGTGGGAAGTGTAATCGGCGGCCACCCGGCGCATAGCGTGCAGTGGTTTAAGTGGATGTCCCACCAGTCGACAAGAAGGGTGCGAAGAGTGCACGGGCAATCTAGACCGTGCGATTTACATCTAATCCAACAGCTAGGGTTTGTCGTCTCCGTCGGGCAGCGCCAGCAAGACAGAACCTTAACGCGGCCAGTGGGGGTCTATGGAAGATCACCGGGGCTCCAGCGATTGTCGGCGATGGGGGCGAACGACGAAGTCGACGACGAAGATCCTCCTGGTACCGGTGGATCCTCCTGGGGCGGCTCCAATCGACGGCGCCTCTTCTCCTCCTCCGCGGGAGACTCCGGCGAAATTCTGGCCACCTAGTGCTCGCCTTGCTCCGGGGATGAGTGGGTGTGATCCGTGTGAGGTGGGCAGTGAGATGGTGTGATGAAATCGAATGGGGGAGGCCTCTATTTATAGTGCAAAGAGGGGACCGAAGGGTGCTGGTGGAGCTCGTCGTGGTCGTCGTCACAGTGAGCTAACAGCATGGCTATGTGTAGGGGACAGTGCGCTTCCTCCAGGCGAAGCTCAACGACATGGTGGTGAGGCATGGGGCGGTGCAAATTGGTCAGAATGTTGCAGTGCTCTATACGTGTCTAACGGGCATTTTAATGGCGCATGGGCTCTCCTAGACGCGTAGCGACGAACGGGCATGTCCGGGCGGTTCCTGGGGCGGTGTGATCACGCATGCAAGCGGCGAGGGTGGGGCGCGGTCTATGCTCGCATGTCGAGCACGGTGCTCTGGCGCGCTCTCGGCATGGCACAGAGGCATAGGGCACGGCGGTTCTAGGGTGGTCCAGGGGCTGGCAGTTCTAGGGCATTGGACAAGGGTGGCGGTGGACGATGGCTTGTGTCCCAGACAAGGTGGATAGGCTTTGTGAGGCCACTAGCTTGTTGTCAACATTGGGATGGCAAGTTATGCTCGGCAATGGTCACCATTGATGAGAATGTCAATCTTACAGTGAGCTAGAGCTTGTTAAATGAACTAGATGATCTACACTGAGTGTGTTGTGAGCTAGAGGGGAGACAAGTTAGGCACAAGCACTGCTCACTATAGTGTTTGATGTTTTGTTTGATTTGTGTTTACAAGGTGTTTGAGGAAATGTTTGAAAGAGATTTGAATTTGAATTTTTGAGTGAAACTTGGTGGGTGTACTAGGTACACTGGTTGCGTGGAATTGTCAAGGTGCACTGGTTTGGTTCGGTTTTTGAGAAATGGTGATCTTCACATATGATATAGATTCAATTTTGAATTGTCATTTGAATCAAGTTGCCAAATGTTTCTGTGAGTTTGAAAGGTGGGCTTGGGTTCACTTTCACATGGTATATCAAGGGGTCAAAAGAAATAGAATTGTTTCTGTTTGAAATCTTGGACTAGAAACACTCAAAGTGGCCTAGTGAGCAAGATTGGCAAAAATGACCATTTGCTTGTTTTGTTTATTTTTGAATTTCTCTTGATTTGTTTCTGCATGGAATTCATTTAGATGATGTTTTTTCATCTTTAAACCATTCCTTTCTATTCAAAACAATCACACAAGTCCATTCATGCATTCATACATTCATCACATACACACATGCATTCATTAACCAAAAGTTTTTATTAACCCTAATTTTGGTGATTGGAATTTGATAATCCTTGATCAATATTTTTGGGATGTTACAAACCTTCCCTCCTTAAACAAAATCTTGTCCCGAGATTTGAAAAAAAAGAAAACTAGGATTTAAAGAGATTGGGAAACTCCGTCTTGATGTAATCTTCTCGCTCCCAGGTAGCTTCTTCTTCAGTGTGGTTACTCCACTGAATCTTGAGAAACTTGATGCTTCGGGTCCTGGTGGTTCTGAAAGCTTACTCCAAAATACGGATGGGTACTTGGGATACGTCAGGTCATCGTTGATCTCTATGGTTCGATGATCAATGTTCTTGAAAACTTCGGTCTTCTCCAGGACTTCTAGGCATTTGCGAAGTAACGATATATGGAACACATTATGCACTACTAACATCTCCTTTGGCAGTTCCAGTTGATACGATACTTCTCCTCGATGATTCAGAATCTTGAAAGGTCCAATATATCTGGGGGATAACTTTCCTTTGAGATGGAAATGTTGCAATCCTTTCAAAGGCGACACTTTGAGATGCACAAAATCTCCGATATTTAAAATCGAGGTCTCGAAGTCTCTTGTCGGCATAACTCTTCTGTCTAGATTGGGTGGTCTTGAGGTGCTCACGGATCTTGTGAACTTTGTCTTCCGCTTCTCGTAGGATGTCGGGTCTGAAAATCTGACCCTCTCCTACTTCCAACCAATTCAAAGGGGTACGACACTTCCTTCCATACATGAATTCAAATGGGGCCATTTGCAAGCTGGCTTGATAACTATTGTTGTATGAAAATTCTGCGAAAGGCAGGCAATCTTCCCATTTGGATCCATACTCTAGCACATAGGCTCTCAACATATCTTCGAGTATTTGATTTACTCGCTCTGTTTGTCCATCGGTCTGAGGGTGATAAGATGTGCTCAAATCTAGTCTTGTTCCTAGTCCTTCTTGGACTTTCTTCCAAAATCTCGAGGTAAACTGAGTTCCTCGATTCGATACAACTTTCTTGAGGACTCCGTGCAAACTGACGATTCTAGCAATGTACAACTTTGCTAGTTTCAAACTCTGGTAGGTGGTCTTGACTGGTAAGAAATGGGAGATCTTGGACAGTCTATCAACTATGACCCAAATAGAGTCATTCCCCCTACTAGATGTAGGCAAATCGGTGACAAATCCATTCCAACAGAATCCCATTTCCATTCCGGAATCTGCAATGGTTGCAACAGTCCTGCGGTTCTCTGATGTCCCGCCTTGACTCTCTGACAAATATCACACTTGGCTATGTAACTTCCGATTTCTCTTTTCATCTTATGCCACCAGAACTGTTCCTTCAAATCCTGATACATCTTTGTTCCTCCAAGGTGGATAGCATAAAGAGTATCATGGGCTTCCTTCAAAATAGCTTGCTTCAATTATGAGTCTGCTGGCACACAGATACGTTCTTTGTATCACAAAACACCTTCTTCATCTTTGGTGAATCCGGGTACTTTGCCTGTACCGATACGATGTTTGATTCCGTCGATACTAGCATTTCCTTTCTATGCCTCCTTGATCTGACTGATCAAAGTGGGTTGAAGTTCTATTCTAGCCGAAAATCCTTCACTTACTAATTTCATTCTGAAATCTTCCATCTCCTTGTGTAAACTTGGTTGCTCCTTCAAAATCATGGAGTTCAAGCGGCACGGCAATCTTCTAAGGGCATCTGCTACCACATTGGCTTTACCGGGGTGATAGTGGATGTCCAGATCATAGTCCTTGATTAACTCTATCCATCTTCTCTGCCTCATATTCATATCCTTCTGAGTGAAAATATACTTCAGGCTCTTGTGATCCGAATAAATCTCACAACGGTTTCCCATAAGGTAATGCCTCCATGTCTTCAGGGCTAGAACTACGGCTGCTAGTTCAAGATCATGGGTAGGATAATTCTGCTCATGTTGCTTCAGTTATCGGGATAGATATGATATGACTTTTCCCTCTTGCATTATCACACATTCGAGACCGATCTTGGATGCGTCACAATACACATCAAAGGGCTTAGTGATATCCGGCATGATCAAGATTGGGGCTAAGATCAATCTCTTCTTGAGATCTTGAAAACTCGCTTCACATTTGTCCGTCCATTCAAACTTCTTATCTTTCTTTAACAATTGGGTCACGGGTCTTGCGATGCTCGACAATCCTTCTACAAACTTGTGGTAATATCCCGCTAATATGAGAAATGCACGAACTTGGGTTTGAGTGGTCGGGGCTTGACATTCTTCAACATCCTTAACCTTTGCAGGGTCAACAGCAATTCCTCCGGCTGATACAATATGTCCGAGGAATCCTACCTCCTGTAAACAGAATACACATTTGCTAAACTTGGCATACAACTGATGCTCCCTAAGGGTTCCAAGGATGGTCCTTAGGTGTAGCTCATGTTCTTCTTATGATTTGAAGTAGATCAGAATGCCATCGATGAAAACAATGACAAACCTATCCAGGAAGTCCATAAAAATCTTATTCATGAGGTTCAAGAAATAAGCGGGGGCATTGGTTAATCCAAAAGACATGACAGTGTACTCATACAATCAATATATGGTGGTAAAGGTAGTCTTTGGAATATCCTCTGCGTGAATCTTGAGTTGATGATAACCCGTTCTAAAATCAATCTTAGAAAACAGTTTGGCACCGGTTAACTGGTCAAACATGTATTCTATCTTCGGTAGAGGGTACTTGTTCTTGATGGTGACATCGTTCAACTTCCTATAATCCGTACACAAACGGTTACCTCCATCCTTCTTGTCCACAAACAAGACAGGTGATCTCCATGGCGACGCACTTGGTTGGATCAATCCTATCTCTAGCATAGCATCCAGTTGCTTCGTCAGCTCCACAAATTTAGACGGGTTCATACTATAGGTTCTCTGGGCTATGGGTCCGGTTCCAGGGATTAGTTCAATGGTAAACTCGATATCCCGATCTGGTGGCATACCGGGCAAAACATCTAGAAATACATTGGGGTATTCACAGACTATTCTGACTTGGTCACTGGTTGGTTGGGCTATACTCTTGTTGCACTTGAATTGACGGGGCAAGGTGTCACATACCTATTCTACTAATATTCTGGCGGTACTAGTCATGGTTATGGATTTCTTGGCACAGTCGATTAATCCTTTATGTTTCGACATCCAATCCATTCCTAGTACTACTTCCAAACCTTTAGTTCCAAGTACTACTAGATTACCATAAAACTCTATGCCATGGATTCGGATAGGTACGACCTTGCAAATTTGTCTAACTTTGGTGGTTGAACTAGGTATTTGAACTATCATAACATGCTTCAATTTTGTTGGTTGAATCTTACTAGTGCATGCAAATTCTTTGGTAACAAACAAGTAGGGTGCTCCAGACTCGAACAACACTCTTGCAAGTACTGAGTTAACAGAAAACATACCCAGCACGACATCTGGTGCTTCTTGGGCTTCTTCAGCATGCATGAGAAACAGACGGCCGTTGCGGTTGAGCAAATTCCCTGGGGCGAATCTTCTTCTAGGCTGAACACGACACTACTGCTGAGATGGGGCATTCACATTGGGGGCTGCTGCAATCTTCTTGGGGCACTCATTGGAATAGTGACCCTTGGTTCACATTCATAACAAGTCACTTGAGACTTTTCCTTTGCTGCAACAGGCATAGCATTGCTTCTAGTTCTTGGGACAGTGTTGGTGTTGGTGGCGACATTGTTGTTGTTGAACTTTGGCGGTGCACGGTTGAAATTGCTAGGGTTGTTGGGGTTGTTGTGATTTCTTCCAGGCCTTGGGTTTCCTCCTCCACGGTTGGGATAGGTCGGACGGTTCATCGGGGGTCTATTGGTTCTCGGGGCAAATCCTGGAGATGGGTTGGGGCGATACTTTGGGGTATGGTGGGTTCCTAGTTGATTCATCATTCTACGCTCGCGGTTCTCATTGGCTTGGTTGATCTTGCCTTCCATCTGAATGGCAGAGTCCACTAAGGCTTCAATGTCAGTGAATGGGATGTTGACTAACATTGCCTGCATCTCATCATGCAGACCATTCAAGAATCTCTCCTTCTTGGCTTCAGTGTTAATCTCATCCGGTGCATACCTAGCCAGTGACAAAAATTTGTCATGGTACTCAACTACGGTCATCCTCCCTTGCTTTAGTTCTCTGAATTCATCTCTCATCCTGTAGATCAAACCCGGTGGCACATGGGTTCTGCTGAACTTGAGTTTGAATTCATCCCAAGTCATCATTTGTCCTCCAGTCATGGCGCGAACGCTGTTCCACCAAGCTCTTGCATCTCCAGCTAGATAGTGGGTGGCAAACAGTACCTTCTTGTTGGCCTCCACTCCTGCAACTTCTAAGTTGTTCTCCATGGTTTGCAGCCAATCATCGGCATCTAGGGGCTCTTCAGACTTAGTAAAGATGGGTGGATTGGTGTTCTGAAAGTTCTTGAGCTTTGATCCCTGGTTGTCCTGATTTCTATGGCTTTGGTTGTTGTTGGCCATCTTAGCTATGTGTTGAAGGGTGGCTAAGTTGGCTTGACGTTCGGCTCTTTCAGCTTCGTGGTCCGAAACCAACATTTGCAAGAGTTGCAACATCGGGTCCGGGGATGAAGTGCTTCCTCCGCGAGGCATCTGAAGATTGAGATAGATCGTGAGAAAAGAGGGAAATTTCTAAGGTTCAGGGTTTTTGTTTTTGAAAAGTTTTCAAAAATTGACTCACATTTTATAGCAACTTGTTTTTCATTCATTCATTCATAGCACACAATACAAACACACACCACAACAAGGAAAAACAGATGGTTTTAAGAACCATTCTATGAAACTACGATATAGTGGGACCGGATACAACTCACTAATGCTAGTGCTCAAGTGCTACTACTCCTCGGAATCGGTATCTTCATCATCATCATCAACGAAGGCAAAGTCATCCTCATATGTGAAGAAGTCCATGGCTTGATCCTCCAGAAAGTCATCATCATCACTAAGGTAAGAGTAGGGGTCTCCACGAATGTCCTCCCATGCATTCTCCCTCTCCTCAAGTTGCATGTCCCTCTCGTGGATGGTCTCCTCCAACTCTGTGATCCTATGACGAAGACGGGCAATGATACGCTCCTTCTTGTCAAGCTGACGGCGACGAGACTGGCGATCCTTCACTAGCATGGCAATGGTCTGATCCTTCTGGACAGTGATGGCATAATTGTGGTTGGCGTAGGAATGGGCATTGTCTACCTCCTTCTGCCGGTCATACATCATGAAGCTGAGGTGGTCCACTTGGTTCTTCAGCTGAGGGTGATATGATGCCTCCAATGGTTGTCCCATAACATCACTCCTTGGGAATAACTCAAATCGGGTACCCTTGATCTGATTGATACTCTGCCCACACAGACGGGCAAGAGCTGATAGAACTTGTTATACTTCACACCCATCTATAAGAATATAGGATGAGTAAGTTAGTAGAGTGATCAAGTGTGTCAAATTTTATGTAAGTTTGCAAGAATTTTTGAGGAACAATGATTTTTTATGAAAGAATCTATGTGATATGAATGAGAATAATTTTTCATAAATACTCACTTCCTTGGTTTTGAAACTAAGTTTTTGATTCAAACATCCATTCTAAACTAGGGTATTCTATGGTCAGGATGGCTCTAATTCCAATTGTCAACACCCGGATTTTTAATCCCACATGCCAGTTATGCCATACATCGTAATCCTAGGATTACCATTTTTGCGAGACATAACAGATTGGATATCACAGTACATCATCCATTACAAACCATACATAAGGTCTTACAACAATATAAAGGATCTCATGATCCAGTATTAATACAATCATAGCAGCGGAATAACGTAATCATAACGGTAGCATGGGCAAGGCTCCATCTTCGTGGTCACAGGCAATGCTGACGAGATGATCCTAGTTGTCATAACCTTCCTGCGGTCCATCCTCCTTATTGTCCTCTTCATAGTATGGCCACAGGAATAGCTAGGGACAAAGCCATGAGTACTCTTTAAGTACTCGCAAACTAATACTTACAAGTGAAGTGGTTTCGAGTAGGAAGTACTAGGCTCTTGGATGTTTTGCAAAAAGCCAGATTTATCTCTAACTGAGTTCAGAAGCAAAGAAAGCTAGTTGACAGTTTTATAACACCTAAGTGGGAACTTGAGTTTTCATATCACAACCCTGTTGTGGTCAAATCAAAGTCATGATTCATTTCATAAGTCATTTTTAAAACATCTGACGACGGAACAATATGGCCACTCCAACTGTCCATAACCGCGGACACGGCTATTCAAATAGTTTGACACTCTATAGAGGTGGTACACTTTCACCACAATATTCGATACATCCGTCAGGAACAATCCTGAATTCACCATACTCAGTATGCGGATAATCAATCCTAACCTTTCAATTACACGCCCTAGTATAGGCACCTCTCCCGTGAGTTTGGCCTCCCAACCATGACCAACTGTCATCTTGGGAACTGCACAGGTGGACAATCTTCACAAGGTAGCCTCCGCTCAAACCTTTGTCGCAAGGGAACCCATACTAAGGTATATAAACTTCCAGTTAAGCCCTACCCAAATTTCGGGTATTGTGGTTGTATGGTAAAATTGGAATGGTATCGCATCCACACAACCATCAGTTTTATAAAGGGCTAAGGCTCATGCCTCAACATTTTCCTCATCAAAATTATCTGGTATTCAAGAACACATGTCAAAACATTTCAGTAGAATGACTCATAGTTCTAAGGTTTTCATAACCATTTTCACCAAGTAATCCCATCTAAAATGATCAAGTTTTATGCTTATCATAAACATATACAAGTGGGGGTAAACACTAATGAGGCGTGATAAACAAGTGTGAATGATCTAAGTTTAATCTCATGCATTAGGATAACATCAAGATTATCTAACTTAGGCCAAATTTTATGCTCTTTATGGTACCTTTAAATATCTTTCCAAAATCTACAAGTCACTAAGTAAACTCAAATAGAAAGCTTTGATAAACAAATAACATAACTAAGCTTGCAAGTAAAACTGGGTTTGGTATAACCAAGGCATGCCTAATGCATTCCATAGTTTATATAGTTTTCATAATTGCAAGTGTTTGCTTGCCTTGTGCAGAGCAGTGGTTGAAGTTCTCCTCGGCTTCTTCCTCGTAGTATTCTCCTTCCTCCTCGTATCCTTGTTTGGTACTAGCGTCTACAAATAAATGCGAGATACACTTTCACCAAACAACACTTAACTAATTCTATTTATCACACCAAGGTTCACACTAGATGATCTAGCATCATCACTATTATCACAAGGATTAAAACACTTGTTTTATTTATTTTATTTTAGAAAAGTAATTACTACTCATTGAAAAACTACTTAAGATTTAATATTCTCCAACTAAAATAGGGGATCATGTTGACACATGTCATCGCCACCTATTTCAGTACATGGGAAAGTGATTTAAAGTGGTGTCACAATTTAATAAGGTTTAACCTTTTTATTTGAATTGAATAAAGTGACTAGAAATGCCTATGGGGCATTCACTTGTTCATTATTTCTGCAAGTAAACCTAGATATTTTTATATATTTAGAAAGGTCTTACTAAATGTGATTTTTGAGAGTTGGAATCAACTCAAATGCTTTTGTGGTTGAATTTTGAAAAACATTTGAATCTAGAAAAGCTTGTGCCTTGTTATTTTTACTATAGGTGATCTACAATTCCAAATGATTTGAATCCAACGGTCTTAGATTAAGAATTCCAGTACCTTTCTAGCAAAATTGGTCTTATGCAATTTGGTTTGGTGAATCTCTCTGAAATGATTTTTGAATCTATAGGCAAAACTATGTTTGAACTTAAATTGATAAAACCTAAATTCAAACTACTGGGTCATGCGGGAGTGTAACTGGGCCGGCCCACGGTGCACAGCGCGCGCGGGGGTGGGTTTATGTGGTTGTCCCCAGCAGTTAGCGAGACAGGGGGGTGCGAAAGGGGTACGGGGAAATCTAGACCATGTGATTTACATCTAATCCAACGGTTGGGGCTTGTCGTCTCCGTCGGGCAGCACCAGCGAGTAGAACTCTAACGCGGCCAGTGCAGGTCTGTGGGGGCTCAGCGGGGCTCCAGGGATGGTCGGTGATGGGGGTGAACGATGAAGTCGACGACGGTGATCCTCCTGGTACCGGTGGCTCCTCCTGGGGCGGCTCCAATCGACGGCGCCTCTTCTCCTCCTTCGCGGCACACTCCAGCGAAATCCGGCCACCTGGTGCTCGCCTTGCTCCGAGGATGAGTGGGTGCGATCGGTGTGAGGTGGGGAGTGAGATGGTGTGCTGAAATCGAACGGGGGAGGCGTCTATTTATAGTGCAAAGAGGGGACCGAAGGGTGCGGGTGGAGCTTGTTGTGGTCGTTGTCATAGTGAGCTAACGGCATGGCTGTGGGTAAGGGACGGTGTGCTTCCTCCTGGCAAAGCTCAACGGCATGGTGGCGAGGCGTGGGGCAGTGCAAACTGGTCGGAACGTTGCGGTGCTCTGGACGGGTCCGACGGGCATTTTAATAGAGCACGGTCTCTCCTGGTTGCGCGGCGACGAACGGGCATGTCCGGGCGGTTCCTGGGGCGGTAGTGATCACGCATGCAAGCGGCAAGGGAGGGGCGCAGTATGTGCTCGCGTGTCGAGAGCGGCGCTCTGGCACGAACTCGGCATGGCACAGAGGCATAGGGCACGGCGGTTCTAGGGTGCCCTAGGGGTTGGCAGTGCTTGACAGGGGGTGGCAGTGGACGGTGGCTTGTGTCCCAGACAAGGTGGCTACGCTTGGTGAGGCCCCTAGCTTGCTGTCAACATTGGGATGGAAAGTTAGGCTCCACAATGGTCACCATTGATGACAATGGCAAGCTTATAGTGATCTAGATCTTGTTAAATGAACTAGATGATCTACTAAGAGTGTGCTGTGAGCTAGAGGGGAGCCAAGTTAGGCACAAACACTGATCACTATAGTGTTTGATGATTTGTTTGATTTGTGTTTATAAGGTGTTTGAGGAAATGGCCGAAAGAGATTTGAATTTGAATTTTTAAGTTAAACTTGGTGGGTGTACTAGTCACATACTAGGTACACTGGTTGCTTCGAATTGTCAAGGTGCACTGGTTTGGTTGGGTTTTTGAGAAATGGTGATCCTCACATATAATATGGATTCAATTTTGAATTATCATTTGAATCAAGTTGCCAAATCTTTCTGTGAGTTTGAAAGGTGGGCTTGGGTTCACTTTCACATGGTCTATCAAGAGCTGAAAAGAAATAGAATTGTTTCTGTTTGAAATCTTGGACTAGAAACAGTCAATGTGGCCTAGTGAGCAAGATTGGCAAAAAAATGTGGGCTTGTTTTGTTTGTTTTTAATTTCTCTTGATTTGTTTCTGCTTGGAATTGATTTAGATGATGTTGGTTTCATCTTTAAACCATTCCTTGCTATTCACAACAATCACACAAGTCCATTCATGCATTCATACATTCATCACATACACACATGCATTTATATGATTTTAATTAACCAAAAGTTTTTGTTAACCCTAATTTTGGTTATTGGAATTTGATAATCCTTGATCAATATTTTTGGGATGTTACACACATGCAGCTAAAAAATAGAGCTACAGTGCATAGGAAAGTAAGTAGGACATTTGTGTAGCACCACTTGCCTGGGTAGTTCTTGGAGTTGTTCAAACACTCGAAAGAGTCACACGGGAAACACTCCGACCAATCTAAACGAATCGATACAACGAGGTAAACAACAACACATAAATATCAAGCAAATGCCACAAATGCATGCATGACAATTTAATAAAAGCATTCAGTAGTATACTTAGTTTCTCTGATCATTATACCTACTAATGACATGCATGAAAACTTTTTAATGCATCAAAACCATTTATTCCATTAATCGGGTCCATTTAATAGGCTATTGTTTAATATAATTAGCCTATGTTGTAAACAAGATGATCTATTCTTGACAAAAATTACTCCTGGATAGGTATTTAGATTTAGAGCCAGGAGCAAAAAGTTTCAAGTGAAAAGAACATACATATGATTTTATAGAATTAAAATACTACCATATACCTTTTAATATACTTAAAACTTTCTGTATTGTAAACTAGAATTTTATTATAGAATCATGTTCTACACAATTTTTTGAATCCAGGGGTATGTCATTTGTATTTTTCTGATCTATAGTTTATTTTCAATGAATTAATTTCTCCAAAAATGGTACTAAACCAATTAAATATTCACGACAAATAGTTACAGTGAATGTCGAATCCAATTACAGATTAATAATCTACACAAAATTGTGAATCTAACGGTATATTATATGCTATTTTGGAGCAATAGATATTTTTATATGAATTATACAAATTTATCACAATTTATGCAAATTTTATCAATTTCAAAAACAAGGGAATATTCCTAGGGTATATTCCGCATTAACTATGCTGGCTAGTGATGATGCGGCATGAGCTAGCGTTGACGCGGGTGGTCACTGGGCCTGCCACGTGGCGTGCTGGTACTGTCCTGTACCGTCTAGTCGGCCTTTCTAATCTGGAATGTTTAGATTGCATCAAGTGACTGGGAATAGAAGGCTCTGGGGCTCATCGGTGAGGACGAGTGGCAGGGGCGACAGTTCAACGACGATGATAGGCGGCTCTCCAATGATCCTCGATGACAGGGAAGCGGTCCATGACATGTCACGGTCCACGGTGGTCCTTCTAGTCTCCTCAGATATCTCTCCTCCTTTATCCTATGGTCCTAGCATCTCGCTCCTTCCTCAGCTCCGGCGGAAAGCTGGCAAGCAATCCCGGGCGGTGTGTGGCTCTATGGAGGGGGAGAAGTGGTGAGCTGATGCGATTCTGAGAGGGTAACACCATACAGGGGAAAAGCATACCAGGGGCATTCGGAGACGTCGTTCTTTTCCTTTTTCTAGGAGCTCCAGTGGCGGACTCACTGGCGAGCTCGAGCAAGGCACTAGGGTTTTGGTTTTCAAAAAAGGCGAGGCGAGGTGGATGCAAGGGCTCTATAGAGGTGGTGTCGTCTAGAAGGGAAAACGGATCAAACGGAAACCGCGAATTCGGTAGGGCAAATGATCGGGATCAACCGTGTGTTCGGCTCGATCTCCATGCACGAGGAAGAAAGTGACCGGGAGGGCCCCACCTGTCAGAAGAAGCGGGGACGCGACGATGTGATGGTATGGTCTTTGGGCTGGTGATCTTGTTGATGGCTGTCTTGCTACTCAATGATGCACGCATAGTAGATAGGCACGGTCAGCCCAGTTGGTTAGTACTCGATTAGATAGGTTTAGATTTATTTCTTTTCTTTTTGTTTTTTTCAATTTCTGTTGAGTAATTCTTTTATAAATTTTTCATACTAACTTCAAATAAATTGATTTTTGTCTCTAAAATTTTCTAAAATCCATGGGATCAATGTAGGATCCTTTTTGGCAATAATTTTCCTATTTAAAAATAGTGATTTCATAAGTCCATGTATTTCCCATTGTAGGAGTATTTTAGTGATTCAATTTAGGGTTTGAAAATAGTGTTTTGAAATTCAAAATTTTCATGATTGCAAATGATACCATGCCAATGCCATGCAAATGCAGAAACAATTTGTAACCCCAATTTGTAAAATCTTGGGATGTTACAACAAAAAACTCTATTTTCATAATTATATGATTATGGGTTATTTACCAAATGGTAATAACCTACTATTACAGTTCCGGTGGTAAAGGAACATAATATCTAGGACTTAAACAACCAACATCGACAGTGATTATTGCATCATATAATACGGGTTAACCATGAGATTTGGAATGGGACGGAACAGCTGGCTGGATCTTCTTTCTTACGCATGTCGATGGATGACCATATCGTGGTGTTCGTATTCCTTTCGAGGGCCAGTACATGGATGCGAACCCTCGGTTCCCTGCGATCTTGGTATCTAGACTATCTGGAGAGACTGTCTTTGGTAGGTCCACCAACTTGTTGGGGCGACCGGAACATTGTCTACTCACTAGAATTCTCAAGGA
Organism: Avena insularis; assembly: GCA_023614405.1. Lineage (NCBI taxonomy): Eukaryota > Viridiplantae > Streptophyta > Magnoliopsida > Poales > Poaceae > Avena > Avena insularis. The sequence goes on along the minus strand of CM042695.1, from coordinate 193,190,491 downwards.
GTCAACCATAGTTATATATGCATACACTACAAGAAATGTTTCCTTCCGCAACGACTGGGCCCATCGGTTGTAGTAGAAGGCGCCTCTTTCATGAAGAAAATCTCGGCTCGACCATGGCCGATGCAAAACTTTTTTTTTTCCGGTTTCGTGCCCCTCTACTACGACGAAACCGCTAAAAACATGGAGGAAGCTCGATGGGCGCATGGCAGAAGTAAGATTTCCGCTTCCTCGCGAGATGTTGACTCGCTGAAGTATTTTTGTGTGTGTGGGTCCCGGATGTCAGTGACTATAGTGGACCAAACTTTTTGGTCGGGCCTCCCTGATTTGAACTCGATAACGTTGTTTGATGCCTCTTTCGTTTAGTCAAGTTGTTGGGTCCCGCATGTCTGCCTCACATTAGAGGAATCGTGTGTATGATGGAATTTTTTCCTTCCCAATTCCGAACTTGATAGCGTCGCTCGATGCATCTGCCGTTTAATCAGGCAGCTGGGTCCCACGTGTCATCCTCACACTAGAAGAAATGTGTGCATGATGGATTTTTTCTTGGCTCGTGCCTCCCTGATATGAACTCGATAACGTTGCTTGATCTATCTGCCACATTCTAGCCTCTCATTACAAGAATAGTGTGTATGATGAAATTTTTTTCTTCACTCCCGCTACCATGTTCCGAACTTGATAGCGCTGCTATATGTATCTACAGTTTAATCATGTTGCTGGGCCCCACATGTCATCCTCTCATCAGAAGAAACGTGTGCATGATAAAAAAATCGTTGGCTCATGCCTCCCTGATTTGAACTCGATAACGTTTCTCGAACTATCTACCATTAATCACGATGCTGGGTCCCACATGCCAGCCTCTCATTAGAAGAATCATATGTATGATGGAATTTTTTCCTTCGCTCCCGCTACCATGTTCGGAACTTGATTGCGCTGCCTTTACTCACGCATCTAGAACTACATGTCTTCCTCTCATTAGAAGAAACGTGTGTATAATGGATTTTTTCACTCGGTCGCGCTACCCTGTTCCAAACTTGATAACGTTGCCAGATGCATAATCACCCAGCTAGGCCCCATGTGTCATACTCTCATTAGAAGAAACGTGTGTCTGATGGAATTTTTTCCCTCGGTTGCGCCTCTGTGTTAACTTGATAGCGTTGCTCGCTGCATCAGCCATTTATTCAGGCTAGTGGGTCCCATGTGCCAGCCTCACATTAGAATAATCGTGCCTTCTCTAGTGCTACCATGTTCTAACTAAATAGCGTTGCTCGACGAATCTGTCGTTTGGTCACGCTTAGGGGTCCCACATATCTGCATTTCATTAGAAGAACGTGTACATGTTGGACTTTTTTTCTCGCTCGCACCTCCGTGTTTCGAACTTGGCAACATTGCTCGATGCATCAGCCGTTTATACAGGCTGGTGGGTCCCCGTGTCGGCCTCTCATTAGAAGAAACATGTGCATGTTGGACTTTTTTTCACGCTAGCGCCTCTGTGTTTCGAACTTGGCAACATTGCTTGATGCATCAGCCGTTTATACAGGCTGGTGGGTCCCCCTTGTCAGCCTCTCATTTTAAGATACATGTGTATGCTGAACTTTTTTATCGCTCGCGCCTCCCTCTTTGTAACTTGGAAACGTTGCTTGATGTGGCACCATGTGTATAAGGTGTCGCTGGTGGGTCCCACATGTCAATATCTTTTATTTGAATGACATGTCAATATCTCCGTAAATGAATAGTGTGTATGATGGACTTTTTTCGGTCGCGTCTGCTGTTTTGACCTTTGCAACATAGCTAGATGTGGCAGTCCTGTATGGTCTTGCTGCTGGAGCACACATGTCAGCCTCTCTGGTATGTCCTGGTTAGTGGGTCCCCGATGCCAGCCTCTCTGTACAAGTACTTAACTTAATTTTTTCAAATCTGCGCACTAAGAGGGGCGCTACAGGCTGGTAGGTCCACCATGTCAGCCTCTCCGTAAAGAAATACTTGATAGAAGAAAATTAATAGAGATGCTGCAGGCTAGTGGGTCTGCCATGTCAGCCTCTCCGTAAATCAATATTTCTAGAAAAAAATTAAGAGGGACGCTACAGGATGGTGGGTCCGCCATGTCAACCTCTCCGCAAAGAAATATTGCTATAAGAAAATTAAGAGGGACGTTGCAGGCTGGTGGGTCTGCCATGTCAGCCTCTCTGTAAAGCAATATTTTTTGAAAGACGTAAAGCAATATTTTTATATTAAAATTAAGAGGGACGCTGCATGCTTGTGGGTCCTCCATGTCGGCCTCTCCGCACAGAAATTTTGCTAGAGGAAAATTAAGGGAGACGTTGCAGGCTGGTAGGTCCGCCATGTCAGCCTCTCCGTAAAGCAATATTTCTAGAAGAAAATTCAGAGCGACACTGTAGGCTGGTGGGTCCGCCGTGTCAGCCTCTCTGTAAAGCACTATTACTAGAAGAAAATAATATAAATCCAACAAAATATTTGTCAAGCACATAGGACTCGAACTGAAGACATCAAACATATAACCATGTGTGTTGCCACTACAACAAATAAATCAAAAGATACTAGATTTCATCTCGTCGTTAGTAAACTTTGTATTCTGCTATGGATCCGTCGAATTCAGAACAAAGACCTCACCGATAGAGGGGGAAGAGTGATAATTCTTTTGATAGATATATTCACATAAAAATATCAAAATAACTGGAGGCACACACCGCATGCGCCAGAACTGGTATGCAATAACTTCACTTGGTGAAATCGCACTCATTAGTGTCCAAAACATAACCAACGGTTCCAACGAAACACAGGCAAAAGCTCTAGTGCAAACAGCCCAGCCCAACAGCAGAACTGTTCACAAATTCAGTAGCATTTAAATGATTCAGCAGTACAGAATAAGACAGAAAAAATAGACAGATTCCTAGTTCATATTCAGCAGCACTTGACCAATTCAGTAACATTTCAAAATGACTGATTCAGCAATACAGACACTGAAATTCAATAGCAGTACAAAGGGAACCAGACCTCACCGACAGAGTGGGAAAAGGCGATAATTCTTTTGTTTTGATAGATATAATCATGTAAAAATATCTAAAGAACCAGAGACACACACCGCGTGCGCCAAAACTGCATAGGTATCCAATGAATTCACTTGGTGAAATCACGTTGTATCTTTACCCTATGTGCCTCTCATTACTGTCCAAAACACAACCAACGATTCCGATGAAACATAGGCAAAAGCTCTAGTGCAAGAAGCCTAGCAGCAGCGACAGAACTTTTCACTAATTCAGTAGCATTTCAATGATTCAGCATTAGAGAACTAGACACAGAAAATATCAACATATCCCTAGTTCATATTCAGCAGCACTTGACCAATTCAGCTGCATTTCAAAATGACTGGTTCAGCAATACAGACACTGAAATTCAATAGCAGTACAGAGGGAACTGGCCAGTTCTTGCTTCAGCTCTAAAAACCATGCAAACAATCAGTTTTCCCTATTCTCCAAACACACTCCAATCACTCGAGCAAGTTTTCCCTATTCTCCAACCATGCAAACTAACGATCAATTCTGCTTTTATGTGCAACCTCCTCCTCATATATTAAGATGGAACACAATCATTGTCATAATAGTTGGTCTTGGTCATATAGGGAACTGTCATATAGATACAAATATACCATACCAGTACATACTAGTCATAGCTCCAATCTAGCAAAAAGTTATCATAGTTTTCCACCCATATATGATGAGTGGAGATAAGACAACCATATAATTAATTACGATAGCATGCGACCAAAGAGCTAAACAGCTAGGAACTGCATGACCATACTGCTGCAATCAGGGTACCGAGATACATCAACCTTGACCATTCTTTCAATGGTAAGTTTGGCAGCTTTCGAGAACGGTCCACCTAGAAGTAGCTGGCAAGCGCCCATCAGTCCAGTTAATGCCATAGCATCCCTCGACTACCACTCCTTCGCTCTGCATCATGAAGAATATTGTGCCCTTTCGTCTAGCCTCGAGTTGCTTTGTGGCACTCTTAGGCCATTTCTAAGTCAAAGCAATAGATAGATGCATAATTAATAAGACCAATGAACTGAATCATGTGAAACTTGAGAAGACAATGAGAGCAGTTTATCTACCGCCACTCACAAACATAATTTGGTGCGACCTTGAGATGACACATGTGTAGGATACGATCAGACAAGGAGCTTGCGCTAGTGCCTGTGCTAGGGCTGGTGAAGTAGCTGGTGCTGGTGCAGGAATAGGGACTGGTGCAGGAGATGGTGTTGCTGCCTATGCTGGGGCTGGTGCTAGTGCAGGAGTTGGTGCCGATGCATTCAATTGAAGAGAGGCTGGTGCAAGATCCAGAACCAGTGTTGGCGCCGGATCTAGCAGCTTGATGCTAGATTTCTTCTGACGGGTAGGTAAGCTGGCTGCAGGGATGGTATAGGCATGTGAGATGTGTGCAAGCAAAATGGCTCTTATACTCCAACAATTACTCACAAGACAGTGATTAGAGGATGTGACGAGTACACAAGCAAATTAAGTTACTACTACCTCCAATCTTTCTCCTTCGATCAACAGGTGTCGGAGCAGGAACTAGGTCCTGTGCTGGTGCGGGTGCCAGTACCAGCAGCTTGATGCTGGTTACCTTCTGGGGGGGAGGTAAGGGGACTGCAGGAGTGGTCAGAGAGGCATATGATATATGTACACGCAAAATTAGTTCTTACACTCTTAGATACTGATCATAGTATACAAGAAAATTAAGTTACTACCTCTATTCTTTCTCCTACTTAGGTCAACAGGTGTCGTTGTAGGAACTGGGACCGGTGCCGGTGCCAGCAGCTTGATGCTGGCACCCTTCTGGAAGCAGACTGCACAAGTGTTAAGAGTCATACGATTAGAAGAAAATGGTGCAGGACAGTTAGTCGCAAGAAAATCATCATAGGTTGTGATGTGTACAGAAGCAAATTAATTAGTACTGCCTTTGTTCTTGTCCCTTTGGTCTACATGTGTATGATGGCTTGCAAGTATCTACCTAGGCTTGCTAAAATCGAGACCTACCTCGTCCCCCTACTTCAGACCATTCTCACGGATATACTTGGACCAACCCTAGCCACCCAAATGGTGGTGGCCATCGTTAGTGAGACATCCACATCATATAGTTGCCGCAAGCCTTTTGGATCCTCGGTATACAGAGTTAGAAACTTGTCGTTTCCGAACAGCTTGTTTATAATGGGGCGAGCGACATAAGGGACATCCTTCATGAGAAAATTGATAGACAAGTAAGACGATAACAAGAAAAGTGAGATAAAAGATATTACATCAAGTCGTTCTAAACCGCTTGGAATACCTGATACCATCGGTACCCTTCACGAAGGGTGGCCATGCGGCATTTTTCTTCCACCCGCCTTTGGAAGGGCATACAGGGCCCCCTTTAATCCACAAGCTTCACAAGAGGACGGTAGAAGAACGGGCTGAGCAGTTGGTGCGTGGTAATAAATGAAATTAAGTGGAAAGGTTAAATTATGTAAATATCATGTAAATCTAATAATATCAGACAAAATCATTGCCTGAAAAGCAAACAACTTTGATGTTTGTGAACTTCTGATGAGCGTAAAGATAAGTATATCTGATAACAATAGCATGGAAAATCGTAACATGTGAAATTGTGGATTTCCAAATTATACCCACTTCTTAGAGACGTTAGTGCCAATCTAGGTACTGTGTTTGCGCTTCCTCGTCGTGTAGACAATTTCCGCTTTTGGTGGGGGCATGAGCAATCTACTATCCTCTACAGCAGCCTCAGCCTCCGCAGCAGCACCTTCAATCTGAGTAAATAGCAACAGAGTTCAATAGTTCAATTAAGTATATAGTATTCATATATATATGATTGTGTATGAGAGATTTAAACAGATCCAGATCTGGATTCACATAAATACAATGTCTAACTTAATAAAACCACACATGTTTCTAAACATATGATAAGCATGCATGACAACAAGAGGATAATAATTAAATCGGACCGCACCATGGTAAGTGGATTAAGAAAAAATACCCTTCTCTTTAAGCTGGGCCCTCCCAGCTGGGCAGTGTCCTTGCGCTTGTTTGGTGAGTAGTGGTACTGGTCGGATCTTCCGGCATGTGGGGGTATCATGTTGTTTGCCGCACCTGGAGCGCCGCAAGTTCACAAGTATGTACCACCGTGCTACAAGAAATAAAGAACAAGATGGCGTCATAGAGGCTTCCACAAAAACAGGATGCAGACAGAGACAACTTTGAGCACATGGATACATCCAGGTTGCAGACAACCACTTTTAGCATGGGAAAGAATGGAAGAACACAACGAATATGTTACTCCTTTAGCTTTTTTAGGAAACTTTTAAGGGAACTAACGGGACCATCACTGTCCGCAGTGGCCGTGCGCGCCACTGGCCCATAGTTCTCCATACAGAATCTGAGGCAAAATCCATTGCACATTAGTAGAAATTAATGGTTACAAAGTGAAGAACACCGACTTGGAACCTAGCCAAATGCCCAAATCAGAACAGCGGTGACCATGCCCGGATCCCGAATCCAAAGGTAATCAGTCACCCTCGCCCCCCCCCCCCCCCCACTCCACCTACCCCCACCTCCACCCCCACACCAATGGCCCAATCAATTAGAGCAGAGGAGGGAAAATACCCTAATTAGGTGAATAGATCCCAATTAGGTGACACTTGCTTTCCTTGTGTGATGATGGGAGGTAGGGATTGGAAGTTGCTGGCCGGAAGAGAGGATGGGAAGCCGAAATAGTAGTAGTACTACTAGTAGTAGTAGGGGCAGAAGTACTATAATTTTTTCTACAGTGTCAGGCAGCGGCGGGGAGATATTCCTAGGTTTTTTGCAAAATTTTCAACACATCATGGCGTGGGAGACCCACATACAACCTCCTCCTTTTTCCCTTGTTATCCCGTGTTCCTCTCCTAGGACCAAGAAAATCGTCCCGTGTTCCTCTCCTAGGACCGAGAAAATCGCCTAATATCAAATCAAACAGATTCGGCTCATGGAGATTTTTTTTGAATGAAAGAGATAATATACTAATATCAGAAACAAAGTACATTATAGCTTAGACAACATATACTCTAAAGATCAGCATTTGAGGGAGGGGAAGGGCTGGCAAGGAAAAAGACGGCGTTTGTTCCAGCGTAGGGCACCAGATCGATTCCTCGAAAGCCGCTTGGAAAGCCTCAAAATAGGGAAACACACAGACACACATATAATATACTACTCTGCTAATGTATGGAATAGTTTCTAGTTGCAGATCTGCTAACAAAGGCCTAAAAATCATAAGGTAACTCCATATTACAATACTACGGTAGTAGAAGACCAATCATGGGATAGCTCTACATATATTTAGAACGATCTTAGGGGCACCCCAAGAGTTTTGTAGTTGGGATAGTGGTCATGAGATTGCACATACGACACCAAAAGTACACCCCTTATTATGATCAGAAGCCCTACATCGACTCCATCGAGAAGCAGAACAGGTCATCGTCATTACCATCAATGTCCTCTTCGGTTGTCCGCTTCTGCGATTAGTAGATTAACAGATACATTTAAAGAGAAACATCAAAGACACACAACCTAAAAATTTTCAGTTCTATAGATATAGTACCTTGTCATCTGGCATAGCGTAAGTACCTGAAATAAAACCTATTTCATGCACCTTGCGCCTCTCCTGCCCCTTCTACAGGTCGATCTAGATACTTAGGAGCTGCATCTATTAGTTGATCTAGATGATCATAATCTGCTTCCCCTACTTGATCTGGATGATAAAGATGTTCTTCCCGCGGTTCATATGCTTGACCATGAAATAGCCATCTAACATATGTTCTTAGCAATCCAAACATAAAATATGGTCTTTCACTATACTAAATGGCAGCACCCACTAATTCACACACAAGCGGTAGGGGCAATGTACTTCAGAGTTTTCACAATGAGCTCTAACAAACTCAATAAATCGTACAACACCCATGATATGTTTAGGGCTACCTAATGGAGAAACCTGCATCCCAAATATCTCCATCTGTTTAATTATGACATACAAGATTGGTTCTTCATTAGTAAAATAAAAGCAGGAAACAAATAGATGGAGTACATAAACTATTTATGCCCATGTATTTCAGCAAACATATTGATAGCAATAATGGGCGAAGTTACTTAAGAACGTAGATCAAGCCTAGAATCAACTATGACCATGTAGACTAAGGACAAATTAAATTATGTATTTGAGGAGGCATATCTGGTGAAATGGAAATAAATTTCCAACCAGACCGAGCTAGAGATAGAAGGACTGCCATGGGATCCACGTGACCACCGGTGCGTCTCAAGGACACCGAAGGGTAGGGAAAGATTCTTCGGGAGCACGGTGATGAGATGAGGAGCGGTGGTGAGCACGTATGTTTTGTGGGCTTCCAAGGGGGTGAGGGTCTAGGCGGCGGAGGATGGATGTTAACACAGCACGAAGGCGTGGGGAGTGATAACTTTGAAAATTCTGACCTACCTTACTTTGGCTACCACCATAAACGTGGCCCCCTTGTCAGTGACCATAGATCAAAATTGACCAATTTTGGCTAAACCGAGATGAACTAGTTAAAGTGGCAAAATCAGCATGGAAACTTGAAAATTCATGAAACTCGTGAATTGTCCGTTAAATCACTAATTTGTGTGAAATTGTGGAAGGTGGAATTTTGGGCCATATCTTATCTCATCTAACCACTTTAAATATTAACTGTTGGATCAAGACTCGCGAATCCCAACATTGCTAGCCGTCGGATCATATTTTCCATTCTATTACCATTTAATGCTAGAATATACTATTGATAGTCTTTAGCATAATAAACACTATGCACAAACCTCAAAATACACTTCTCCATCGTTCTAGAGTCTTCTCCATCATTTCTCTAGACCATTTTACCAAAATTTACATGTTTTTAGTAAACTATCATATTATCTATTTATCGCAAAAATCTAGCCAATAAGATTGATATGGTTTATCCATTAAACAGGGTACTTTGTGTGAAAATTGGCATGATGTCATACTGAGCCATAATCTTTGAAGTTGCTTCACAACCAAAAACAATGTTGTCACTTGGAAAAATAGAATTGGATTTTCCCTTTATAAGCAAAGCTTGATTGGCCAAGATGCATCCAATGTATAGAGTATAAGACATGGACACGGTATCAGCAACTATGGCTGTGCAGGTCAAAAAAGCAACTATGGATATGACCTTGGTCATCTTTATTGAAAGGCGGCAGATGTCTATCAACTCATTCAATGCTCGAAAGAGTATACGCATCTTGGTCTATCTGACGGGGACATCATCCCCCAAGTGGGAGTGGGAGTAGTGTACCTTAGAAGCTTCAGCTTCAAAATTTCGAGAGAGTGCCAAAATATCCCGCCCATCCATTCAAACATCCAGCCCCAAACATACTTCACCTTTTTTTAGAATGAAAATTCCTATACTATCCCTGCTCTGGAAACAAGAACCCGTGAAGCAATGTAATAATAGAGGGATATAGGTGGTAATTTTGCGTTCTCCCACGTGCATCACCCCATCGACCTGGTTCCCTGCCCTTCTTCAGTAAGTGTAATTTCCTTCCCGCCCCCTCTGGCCTTACACTGACTTGGTGGATCCACAATTCAAGTGACCCGCTTGTCAGTGACCCAGAATTACGGGAAGTAGAGATTCCCATTGTTTGCAGTTAAAAATTTGAACATTTTTTGCTAAACCGAGATAAACTCGGCGAAACTGGCTTGTGAACTTGAAAATTTTAAGAATCTTGGGCATTATTCGTCAAATAATTCATACTTTGTGATAAAATTGGTGCGGTGATACTTTGAACCATATATAGTCTTCGAACCGTAAAATTGGTGTCGTGATAAAATTAGTTACGCCATTGTATTCCACGAATATAACCATAAAGTTTGAACATTATTGAAAGTTCCTGAAACACTGAACCCCTGAACCCTATAACCCTAAACACTAATAAACCTCTATAACCTGACCAAGCAGGTATCATACACTTGTATATCAAATTTTTAGATACTTCCATTAAATTGGGAAACACCATTCTGTTCGACGAATATATGCATAAAGCTTGAACATTACTAAAAATTCCTGGAACCCTAAACAACCCCTCAAACCTAAACTCTCAGCCCCTAGATACTAAAACCCTAAACCCTAAACCCCTCAACATGCACTTATAGATCAAAATCTAAGATACTTTCATTAAATTGCGGTAACGCCATTCTGTTCCACAAATATAAGCATAAAGCTTGAACATTGTTGAAAATTCCCTAAACCCCTAAATGACCCCGACCAAGCAGGTTTATCATCCACTTATAGATCAACATTTGGGATATATTTTCATTAAATTACACTAATGCCATTCGATTCCACGAATCTAAGCATAAAGCTTGAACATTATTGAAAATGACCTAAAAACTAAACCTTAAACCCCTAAACTACCATGACCAAGCAGGTATATCATCCACTTTTAGATCAACATTTGAGATATACTTTCATTAAATTATGCTAAAACCATTACATTCCACGAATCTAAGCATAAATCTTGAACATTATTGAAAAAGCCCTAAAATCTAAACCTTAAACCCTTAAGCCTTAAACCTTTCGACCCTAAACCCGAACCAAGCACGCATCACACACTTATATATCAAAATTTGAGATACTTCCATTAAATTGCGCTAACACCTTTTTATTTCACGAATATAGGCATATAGCTCAAACATTATTAAAAATTCACTAAACCCTAAGCCCCCTAAAACCTAAACCCTAAGCCCTATCCCGCTAAACCCTAAAACCTCAGCACCTAACCCTGACCAAACAGATATCATGCACTTATAGATCAAATATTGACATGCTTTCATTGTTAAATTATTGCCAAGTCACTCTATTCCACGAATATAAGCATAAAGCTTGACCTTTATTGAAAATTCCATAAACCCTAAATCCCTAAATAAACCTAGCTAAACACCAAAACCCGAAACACAAAACCCCTAAACCTTAAACACTAAACCCCTAAACACTAACCAAGTAGCTATCATATGCACACTTATAGATAAAATTTCCAAATACTTTTATTAATTTGGGTAACGCCATTCTATTCGACAGTATCAAGCTTGAACTTTTATTAATTTGGGTAACGCCATTCTAACGCCATCCCTAAATACTTTTATTAGTTTGATGAAATGGCCAAAAGAAATCAAGTTTGAAATTTTTGAATGAATTTTGGTGAGTGTACTGGTCACATACTTGGTAGTATCTTATTGCTTGGGTTTATCAAGGTGAACTGGTTTGAGTGGTTTTTGAGAAATGGTGACCTTAGTACCTACACTTGATTCAAATTTGAATTGTCATTTGAATATATTTGCAAAATGTTTCTGTGGTTTTGCAAAGTGGGCTTGGGTTCACTTTTACTTGGTGTAGCAAGGGGTGAAAAGAATTGGATTTGTTTCTGTTAGAAAACCTGGACTCGAAACACTCAAAGTGGTGTAGTGGTTAATTTGGTCAAAATGACCATTTGCTTATAATGTTTATATTTGAATTTCTCTTCTTTTCATTCTGCTTGGAAATGATTTAGATGATGATTTTTTCATATTTACACAAATCCTTGCCACTCATAGAAATTAAACAAGTCATTGCAAGCATTGAAGCATTCATCACATACACACATGCATTCATATAGATTTTAATAACAAAAGTTTTTGTTAACCCTAAACTTGGGTGATTGGAACTTGATAATCTTGATTTATATTTTTGGAATGTTACAATGAGTGTGGATTTGCTGCCACGGGGGATAGCTGCCCCCATGCAGCTGCCACGCGATTTTCCTAGAGATGCGAGCATAGACCTCCCTAACGTGACATTAAACAGAGTACTCAATAGTAATCAACAATTAGAGATGGTGATTCCTGCCATTGTCTGTCAGATACAAGTGTTTAATTTGGTGGATGTGCCAAGAAAACAGTCAGAACCTACATGCATGTAGCTCGTTTAGTATTGGGACATTGTCTGCACCTCTATGAATCTACTACGTCCACTAGTCACTAGTATAACATTAACATCCTTAGCATTGCTAGAATATTTAAAATTGTAATCATTCTGTGAATAACTTTAATGTAGTTAGTATCTGGTGTAGAAACTTTTCATGTAGTTAGTAGTAAAATAGTTATACATGTTAGCACCAAAATTCAGACGACATGTTATTAGTTACTCTATATTAAAGCAGCGACACATGACTTACACTGACACTTGCAATGCCATTGGACAAACCAGTACAGTTGTGTACCATTAGCATTTGCGACGTATGCCAAGATTAAATACAAGCAGTGCATGTTAATTTAAGTAGCTTTTTAAGTAGTGCGTGAGTTGTGACGAAATTAATATGTTAAGGAAACAAGAAACAACTCCTAATGACACATTTCAATAGAACTATAGTGTATGTTCTTCATTTAGCTGGTCTCACAAAGAAAAAGTGGCATCTTAGAAATTAGCACTATTCGTATATCCCATGGCCGTTAAAAATATCATGCGCGCTGAAACCCTACTAATCTTGTACAACATATGTTGAGCTAAGCTAAAGGACAAACCTATAGCAATTTTCCCTGTTCTTGTGTCATTGTTGTTGGCAGATGACGTGGTGGCAGATGTCAGTTTTATTACAAATATTAAACCATCCATCATCACGAGGTATACTCTTAAGTAGGCTTGGCACATAACTCAAGATTGTGCATTGGAAGACATCCACAAGGGGGACAGCTATCCCCCTTGGCAGCAGACTATTAACCATGTTACAATAGGCATATAACTCGAACATTATTAAAAAATCACTATACCCTAAGCCCCCTAAAAACCTAAACCCTAAGTCCTATCCCCCTAAACCCTAAAAACCCTAAAACCTCAGCACCTAACCCTGACCAAGTATGTATCATGCACTTATAGATAAAAAATTGACATGCTTTCATTGTTAAATTATTGCCAAGTCACTATATTCCATGAATATAAGAATGAAGCTCGAACTTTATTGAAAATTCCCAAAACACTAAAGCCCTAAATCCCTAAATAAACCTAGCTAAACCCTAAAACCCGAAACACTAAACCCCTAAACCCTTGATACGTCGGAAACGTATCTATAATTTTTGATGCTCCATGCTTGTTTAGTATCTACTTTGCTATGTTTTGTCTACACTTTGAGGTATTTTTATACACTTTTTGGTACTAACCATTAACAAGATGCCATAGTGCCAGTTGCCTGTTTTCTTCTGTTTTTGGTTCCAGAAAGGCAGAAAATCAATATTTTGGAATTGGACGGGACAAAAGCCAAAGTCAATATTTTACCGTGGGAGTCACGAAGCCATAAGGGGAGACAAAGAGGTGCCAGAGGGCCACCACACCCCCCCCAGGCGCGGGCTAGGGTGGACCCGCGCTTGGGCAGGGTGTGGCCCCTCCGGCCGCCTCCCAGCCTCGCCTCTTCGCCTATAAGAAGCCCCCGATGCAGAAACCCTAAATCATCCATCATACTTCTAGAAAAAACTCTATAGCGCCGCCACCACCGAAATGGAGATTCGGGGGACAGAAAGTCTCTATTCCGGCACCCTACCGGGACGGGGTAGTGCCCTCGGAGCCATCTCCATCGATCTCCACCACCATCTTCAGCACCGTTGCTGATTCCCATGATGAGGAGGGAGTAGTTCTTCCTCTAGGATAAGGGCTCTACCAGTAGCTATGTGTTCATCTCTCTCTATGCATGGTCATATTGTGATCATGAGATTTGTAATCAAGTAGATATACCTTGCTACTCAAGTGCTTTAATAGATCTCTGCTCTCCCCATTTGTGTGGAAGTGTCAGGGTGCACGCCATGGTGGCACTTAGGTTTGAGTCTACATAAATACTCTTTGTGGTTTAACAGATCTATGCTTTTCCTCACGTGTGTGAAAGTGACAGCATGCATACCATGTGTGGCACTTTGTTTAGATTGAATATTTGCTATGAGTTATATTTCGAGTTGGATGTCTCTATGAAATTGTGGTGTTTGTTGGAAACATCTAGTGCTCAAGGTGACAGTGTGGGGTTATCTAGATTGGGGAAGGCGGACTTTGAGGAGTGTTGTTATAGCCCTACCGATGATTAGAGTGTCCAACCGGAGATTAGTTAAGAGTAGTATCATGAAGAGAGGATATTTATATGAGAGAGTGTTCACTAGTGAAAGTATGATCCCTAGGCCTTGTTTCTAAACATTGAAACACCGTTTGCATCTAGATCTGTTGCATGTTTGCTTGCTTTAGTCTTTACCTCACCGTCAAGCTATTTTCTGGCACCGTTACCACTTGTATTTCACTATATCTTCGCCGAACTAGTGCACCTATACACCTAACAAGTGTATTGGGTGTCTTGGGGACACAAGAGACTTCTTGTATCTTGATTGCAGGATTGCTTGAGAGGAAATACCTTTGACCACTTCCTCCATGAGTTTGATAAACCTTGGGTAATCCACTTAAGGGAAACTTGCTGCTATTCTACAAACCTCTGCACTTGGACGCCCAACAACTGTCTACAAGAATAGAAGTGCGTAGACAGCAACCCTAAACACTAAACCCCTAAACCCTGACCAAGCATCTATCATATGCACACTTATAGATCAAATTTTCACATACTTTTATTAATTTGGGTAACGCCATTCTATTCGACAGTATAAAGCTTGAACATTATTGAAAATTCCTCAAACCCTCAACCCTAAACAACCCCTAAAACTTAAACCCTTAACCCACATACACCCTAACCAAGCAAGTATCATGCACTTATAGATCCAAATTTGAGATACTTTCATTAAATTGTGGTTGCGCTATTCTATTCCCTGAATATAAGCATAAAAGCTTGAACATTGTTGAAAATTTCCTAAACACCTAAAACCTAAACCATAATCCCCTATCTTGTCTTATCTTGTCTTATCTTATCTTATCTTATCTTATCTTATCTTATCTTATCTTATCACTTTATAGTGTACGAATAACTTTGAATATTGACCGTTGGATCAAGACTCGCGAGTCTCAACATTGCTAGCCGTTAGATCTTCTTTTACATCCTATTAGCATATAATGCTAGAAGATAGTATTGATAGTCTTTAGCACAATAAACACTATGCATAAACCTCAAAACACACTTCTCCATCGTTCTAGAGTCTTCTCCATCTTTTCTCTAGACCATGTTACCAAAATTGACATGTTTTTAGTAAACTGCAATATTGTCAATTTATCGCAAAAATCTAGCCAGTAAGATTGATATGGTCTATCCATTAAACATGGTACTTTGTGTGAAAATTGGCACGATGTCATACTGAGCCATAATTTTTGAAGTTGCTTCACAACCAAAAACAATGTTGTCACTTGGAAAAAATAAAAATCGATTTTCCCTTTGTAAGCAAAGCTTGATTGGCCAAGATGCATCTAATGTACGGAGTATAAGAGATGGACATGGAACCAGCAACTATGGTTGTGCATATAAAAAAAAGCAACTATGGTTGTGACCTTGGTCATCTTGTTTGAAAGGCGATAGATGTCTATTAACTCATTAAATGCTCGAAAGTGTATAGGCGTCTGGGTCTATCTGATGGGGACAGCATCCCCCAAGTGGGAGTGTAAGTAGTGTACCTTAGAAGCTTCAGCTTCAAAATTTCGAGAGAGCGCCGAAATATCCCACCCATCCATTCAAACATCCAGCCCCAAACATACTTCACCTTTTTTTAGAATGAAAATTCCTCTTCTATACCTTCTCCGGAAACAAAAACCCGAGGAGCAACGCAATAATAGAGGGATATAGGTGGTAATTTTGTTTTCTCCCATGTGCATAACCCCATCGACCTGGTTCCCTGCCCTTCTTCAATAACTGTATTTATCTTCCCGCCCTCTTCAGCCTTACACTGACTTGGTGGACCCATAATGCAAGTGACCCGCTTGTCAGTGGCCCAAAATTACAGGAAGTATAGATTCCCATCGTTTGCAGTTCAAAATTCGAACATTTTTCGCTAAACCGAGAAAAACTCGGCGAAACTAGCTCGTGAACTTGAAAATTTTAAGAAACTTGGGAATTATTCATCAAATAATTCATACTTTGTGATAAAATTGGTGCGGTGATACTTTGAACCATATATAGTCTTTGAACCATAAAATTGGTTCGGTGATAAAATTAGTTACACTATTGTATTTCACGAATATAACCATAAAGTTTGAACATTATTGAAAGTTTCAGAAACATTAAACCCCTGAACCCTTTAAACCTAAACATTAATGAACCCATATACCCTGACCAAGCAGGTATCATGCACTTGTATATCAAATTTGAGATCCTTTCGTTAAATTGGGCAACACCATTCTATTCGACGAATATATGCATAAAGCTTGAACATTACTGAAAATTCCTGAAACCCTAAACAACCCCTAAAACCTAAATCCCCGCCCCCAAAGTACTAAAAACATAAATCCTAAACCCCTCAACCCATAATCAAAACCTAACCAAGTAGGTATCATGCATTTATAGATCAAAGTTTGAGATACGTTCATTAAATTACGCTAATGCCTGTCTGTCTCACGAATATCGGCATATAGCTCGAACATTATTGAAAAGTCACTAAACACAAACCCCCTAAAACCATAACACTAAGCCCTATAGCCCTAAACCATAAAAACCTAAACCCTCAACCCCTAACCCTAACTAAGCTGGTATCAGGCACTTATAGATAAAATTTGAGATACTTTCATTATTAAATTGTTGCTAAGTCATTCTATTCCACGAATATAAGCATAAAGCTTGAACTTCATTGAAAATTCCCGAAACCCTAAACAATCCCGAAAACCTAAACCCTCAACCCTTGAATTCCCTAAACCCCAAAGAACCCCAGCCTAAATCCTCGACCCATAATACTAAAATCATAAACCCTAAACCCCTTATCCCATAATTAAACCCTAACCAAGTAGATATCATGCACTTATAGATCCAAATTCGACATACTTTTATTAGATTGCGGTAACACATTCTGTTCCACAAATATACGCATAAAGCTTGAACATTATTAAAAATTCCCTAAACCATAAACCCCTAAACCCAAAACACCTAAATGACCCTGACTAATTAAGCAGGTATATTATTCAAATTCGAGATACTTTCATTAAATCGCGGCGAAAACATTGTGTTCCGCAAATACAAGCATAAAGCTTAAACATTATTCAAAATTTCCTAAATCCTAAACCCCTAATTAAACGACCTTGACTAATTAAGCACATATATTTTCATCCACTTATAAATCAACATTTCAGATATACTTTCATTAAATTACGCTAACGCCGTTCCATTCCACGAATCTAAGCATAAAGCTTGAACAGTATTATTGAAAATGCCCTAAAACCTAAACCTTAAATCTATAACCCTAAACCCCTAAATGACCCTGACCATGATGGTATATATCTTCCACTTGTAGATCAACATTTGAGATATATTTTATTAATTTATGCTACAGCCGTTCATTTCCATGAATCTAAGCATAAAGCCCCTAAACATTATTGAAAATGCCATAAAACGTAAACCTTAAACCCCTAAACCCTTTAACCTTAAACCCTCACAAAGCAGACTAGATATCGTGCATATATAGATGTAACATCCAAAAAAATTCAACATAAAAAAAATTAAGTTGATTGAATTATGTGGCCTTGTTGAAGCTATTGGATGAAAAGGAACTTTTGAGGACTTGTTGAATTTTTTTCTAAGCCGCATTGAAAAGAGTGGATTAAAATGACTATCCAATTGGCTAGGAAATACATACAAATCCAAAGGATTTATCTTGTGTTTTATTTGCGCCTATTTGGATTTCCGAGACTTTTTGGTATTTCCAGATAATGTTTCATTTTCACAAGAGAGGAAATAATATGACATTTTCAAATATAAGGAAACAGGTTGAAAAATATTGTACATGTATTAATTGGATTTTCTTCTTTTTGCATTTTAGACTATCACGAATGTCACAAGTAATTTCCGATTCAAATAAAATTGACCGAGAGAAGATAACATGACTTCTTCATTATTTGGGTGTTATGATGTTTCTTATATGTTCTATAATTGAATATGTAGCATGTTCTAACTAATATTTGGACATTAATATATAGTCCTAAAACTATTTTGGGAAATTGCATAAGTAGCCCAACGTGCATAGAAATATACTTTTGCATATTAATTTTGGACAGGAAGAATGTTCCATAGAACGAATAAAAGTACGTGAATTTGTTTCAAATTTTCTAAATAAGTTTGCATCTTTTTGAAGCCATTTGAGGCTTAAATTAATAAATAGAAGAAATAAGAGATGTGCTTGAGCGGGAGTAGTTTGCTGGGACAAAGCAGCTCTTTCTTCTTAGGCTAGCGTGTGCTTGAGAGGGAGTGAATAAAAAAAGATCTTGTATATCAATTAGTTGTACAAGTTTTCCCAATATAAAAAAATTAAAAAAATAGAAAACAATATTTTACCTGCACGTGGAATGCCACCTTAGTCCACACGCACCACGTCGGACCGAGAGTTCACCTGACGAAGCCCTCTCTCTTCCTTTTTTATTCTTCTTTCCCGTCGCTGAAAACTAGACCACACTGGTCATCTTCCTTTTCTTATCAGGAAACCAACACCAACACAGTTCCTCTAGAACCCGTCAGAGCTCCGCAAGGATCTCTGGATTTTGGTCAAATTCTTTGCCCTTCGGCCACGAAATTCTGCACATAAATACCATCTCCTCCTCCCGGTTCTGTTTTTCCAAAAATCGATCTACTTCTGAGTTCGGACACCACAAAACAAATCTCGCCGGAGTTAGTTCGCAGAAGCTCGAGACCGCAGATTCTGTCGACTACAGAAGCTCCCGATCTCTCATCTTTCTCTGTTAAATTTTTCCCGGCCACTCCGTCCCTTACCTTTTCTTTTCCGTTCACAGGAGTGCCAACATAGTCTGCGATGCCGCCGGAGTTCGCCGGGGCCGAGCCGAACCATCAACTGAAGCCACGCTGAAGAGAGGCAAGGGCGCCATCATCTTCACCTCACACAGAGGAACCTGAAGACGTCTTCCCCATGACGAAATACCCCTGCTGGCGACGTCGTCCGCTTCATCTCAAGTCAGCTCCGCCGCGTTCACTTCCTGGCAGTCGTTTGGCTATCATGGTGAGAAGTTGTAATGTTCGTCTTAATTTTATTACCAAGTTCAGATATACACTAGATGGCATGTAGCACTTCGGCTTTTAGCAAGAACACCGTGTGTTGTAGTACGATCAGTTTCAAATCGATGACATGTAAAGCAAAATTCAGATTGATTGTACATGTTAGTCCGTGTGCCTCAATTTTAAAAAAAATCATATCTTTTGATCTACAGGTCTAAATTTGATAATTATGGTTGCGTTGAATTTGTAATTAAATTATCTATTCATTAGATAATTAGTTTCCAACTTTCACATAATTTTACATCAATTTAAATTTAAATTTAAATTTAGACATTCTTTTGACTGTAACTTCATATCCCTAGATCATATACTTAGGCGATTCATGTGACAAATCGATTCTTGTAATATCCTCTACCCTAAGATTATCATAATCAACAATTAGCCAAAATAAATTTGTACTTCGTAATATTTGCAAGTTTGCCACTTTTTTACATGTCATATGTTTCTATTTGGCTCTTTATGGTTTTTTTGTTTGCCATGGCTGTTCGCGCTAGATTTATCTGGAGAGTGTGTTTGCTGCGAAGGAATACAATCATCACACTTAATATTATCATAAGGCAAGTTACACCACTTGTCCATATTTTTGTCCCAGTTTTGTCTATGCATGTTTTGATCTATAAATTCTATAGAGTGCATGTGTAGGATGTTCTAGTAGAATTTTTCCCTAGTATTATTTTTAAGTGCGATGATTTTTATAGTATGCCATGAGTTGCTCTATACTTAGGATTTTTTTCCTCCTATTAGGTTACCCATGTTTTTTGCTAAGTATTGCTTGCTATGCTATATATATAAAGTACCGTTGGGGGGATTGAAAGACAAGAAATTTTCTAAGTATGAAGGCTCTATTGAGCAATCTTTCCTTCTCAAATCCACTTTAAAATAAAACTAAGTTTTCTTCTGGACGGAATGGTTGTCGGGTCAACGAGTGAGATATTGGTGGAGGACGGCCGCCCATGAATCAAAGAAGTCTGTCATTTTTCAGAATTCAGAAGCTTCCAGTGCAACCACAATACATATGGGCTCTGTCTTGGCCTAGTACTTAGTGGAAAACCTTACCTGGGTACCAACATTTGGAGGTTCTTGGCATGGTTGGATCCAAAAGGTATAGGGGCTACTAAGGTAAAGCCTCGCCCTGGTCTTGTCTGTAAAAGGACTTGATCGTGGATTATGGGTAAAGTGCACAAACTCTCGAGAGTATTGCAATCTGATCGATCAGCCGTGTTCACGGAAACAGAACAATATTGAGCATTTGAAGGATGGAGCCTCTGAAGGATCTTCCTCTCTTTTTTCTAAACAAAGTTTTGAAACCCCATGGCGTGAGTAATATCGCCAATGAGTGGGATTTTGGGACTTGGTGAGTAATAACAAAGTGTTTGGTTGTTTGGACACTTGGTGAGTAATATTCTCGTGTTCCATTTTACCCTATTTTACTTAAGAAAATGTTTACAAAGTAGGATAAAAACTCTTCCTCTTTTCCTATGACTTAGAGAAAATTGGCTTTATGCAAATGAACTCCAAAGCCCACTCAGCCTTGCATGTAGAGTTAGCATTATTCTTTTCTTGGTTTAATTTGCCAATACATTCAAAGTATTGACCTAACATGTTGGCTGCATGTTTTATGTGCAGAATTTGGAGATTGTTGAAAGGTGTGCTAGGATCGCGGGTCTTCACTCAACATGCATGTGGCATTGATGGGACTTCAAGTTATATTTATATCGCTTCTGTTGTAATAATGTAAACTCTCGATTATTCGATTAATGTAATAAAGACTTGTGTTTTACATGATATTTCATCGATTGTGAGTGCTAGCTATTAATCCAAGGACTAGCATGTCAATCGTAGGGACTTAGGATCTCTACCGATCGGAGGTCACTACAATAGATCAAAACTTGAGATACTTTCGTTAAATTGACCTAACACCTTTCTATTTCACGAATATCGGCATATAGCTCGAACATTATGGAAAATTCACTAAACCCTACCCTCCCAAAAAACTTAAACACTAAGCCATATACCCCTAAACACTAAACCCTCAACCCCTAACCCTAACTAAGCAGGTATCATGCACTTATATAGATAAATTTTGAGATACTGATGATGCTCGACGTGGCACTTCGTTGGTAACCCCAAGCGCAGGGTGCGAAGAGCAAGCAGCAAGTTTTCCCTCAGTTGAGACCGGGGTTATCGAACCAGGAGGAAGGAAACGTCATACAGGTGTTGCAAGCAATGCGGAGACCTGTACAACACAAACTCAAGACTTTTCCCCCAACGAATCAGTGAGGTTGTCAAGCTCACCGGTTTGCTGTAACAAAGGATTAAACTTATGGTGTAGAAGGTAATGGTTTGCAGCAGGTAAACAGGTAACAGTGGAAGATGAATCAATGGTAAAGATTGGACCGGGGTCCATAGTTCACTAGAGGTGCTCTCCTTAGATAAACAACATGGCATAAAGGGTAAATAAATTACAGCAAGGCAATTGACAAGAACTGAGCAGGGCATAACAATGTAATTACTAGTCATAAAGATCCTATGAGATTCGATTGGGCAATACAACAAGATACATATACCGCCATCCAACTTCATCTATGACTAGAAGTGCACCTTAAGGTTATCATCCGAACCCCTCCAGTATTAAGTTGCAAGCAACAGACAACTGCTTTAAGCAAAGTGTGTAAGGTAAACAGTCCACATGTTTCATGAACAAGAGACCGTTGTTTTGTCCCTAGTGGCAACATCACATCTATAACCGAAGATATTACTGTCACTTCCCTTGAAAACTGGAGGCATGAACCCACTATCGAGCATAAATACCCCCTCTTGGAGTCATTATCAACTACTTGGCCAAGATAGCTACTAACAACGGAGAGCATGCAAGATCACAAACAACACAGACATGATAGAATCATAAAGAAAAAACCATTAATCAAACCAACATAATAATATCAATATCCATCGGATCCCCGCAAACACAATATGCATGATTACAAATAGATTGGATCTTGATCATGAACGGAGCTCAAAAGATCTATACATGAAAGAACATAGGAGGAGATACAACCATCAAGCTACTACATGGACCCATAGTCCAAGGTGGAACTACTCAAGCATCATATCGGAGAGAATACCTTCGGGATGATCTCCCCTCCGGCAGGGTGCCATGAAGAACTTCAGATCCCCCCGATCTAGGGACGATGGTGGCGGCGGCTATAGACGGTTTCGTAGAGATTTGATCTGGTGCTTAGGGTTTCTGCATCGGGGGTTTCTTATAGGCGAAGGGGGAGGCCGAGGAGGCGGCCAGGGGCCCCAAACCCTAGCCAGGCACGAGGCAGGGCCCACCCCCGCCTAGGGTAGGTCTGGCCCCCTGGCTGGCCCCTCCGGATCCCCTCTGGACTTCTTGTTCCCCACGGAAAGTAATTGACTTTGATGTTTGTCTCGTCCAATTCCGAGAATATTTCTTTACTAACTTTTCTGAAACCAAAAACAGCAGAAAACAGGCATCTGGCACTGTTGCAACTTGTTAGTAGATTAGTACCAGAAAACATGTAAAAAGCACCTCAAAGTGTAGACAAGTAAAGCAAAGTAGATACTGAACAAGCATGGAGCATCAAATATTATAGATACATTTCCAACGTATCAACATCCCCAAGCATAACTCCTGCTCGTCCTCGAGTAGGTAAGTGATAAAAGAATAATTTTTGAGGTGACATGCACCCTCACAATAAAGATCCAATCATTTGCAAGCATTGTAAGCTGGGATCAAAGAACTCTAAACATGTGCATGAAAGATGGAGTTCTAACAATAGTACATAGTAACTATGCATGCAACATGACAAGCTACAAACAAAGATCATGAATAACATGCATTGAAAAATGTTTGTTTGTTTCACATACAGAAAACATAGCATAGTGGCAATCAGCTTGTCCCTCATAGAGTAGCAAATAGATGCATAGGACACCTGCAAAGTTCACAAGGGTGACTAGAAACAAATAGCACAAGAACAAGTAATATCACAATATGCATCAATTAATAAGCTTTGGAACACTTCACACATAATGACAACTATGCTCTCTTAATGGTTCCTAAAGGTAGAAGGTGGAGACTCAATAATGGTGGAAGAAAGGCCTTTTTTGTAAAGGAAGCAGGGATTACAAGTTTCAAAAAGAGCTTCCAAAAATTATGGTACTTGTTAGCTTTCAGCCCTCATTGCCCCTATCATAAGCATCTTGAAGTGGTTAAGGTTAAAGTGGCAAAGCTAGAGTATATGCTTGACGAATTATAAGTTGGCAATCTCAAGTCCCTTAAATACGAGGGCCACACCTCATGCATACTCAAATTTGGGTCCAGGTAAGTTCTTGTCATTGTAAGTATTTGCATATCATTGAGAACCGCCAACGGGGTACCCCTTGCACATGGTACAGGAGCTTTTCCATAACCAAAATTACAAGGCATGCAGACAATGAGCATCTCAGCAATCTTTTTATTTACCATATGCATAGCTTTTTATTGAGGATGCTTCATAGATAGCACTATGGTGATGCTGCAAGTTTCCACCATGATTAGGCATGGCTTAGGCTAGCGTCCCAGGCGTTTCTCTAACACAGAATACAAACTCCATGGACTTACAAGTTCCCTCTTTATTTCACACTGGTGACATCCATAGACAAAAGAACATGATATCAACTGAGAACAGAGTACAAGTGCAATGTTGAAAATGTTCCCCATGATAGCATGGTTCTGCTAATTCCAACGTATATGTGCAAGCATATACAACATAAATGACACAATGGTTCAAGTTTATTAGGGGCAAAGAATATAAAGTGTGCCACCAAGTTCGTGAAGGCTTTAATCACTAAGTTTTCACATAACAAAATAATTTTTAATTGGAAGATAGTTGAAAACAAGAATATAATTGGAATGGTGTAACACACCATGCATAGGAGTTTATAGTGGACACTTTGGAATAACTTGGTTTCTTGGGAGTTGGAGGCATGAGTAGAACTTACTCATACAAGTGGAGGCTAGCAAAAAGACTGGGAGCAACTAACTAAGAGAGCAATAATGGTCATAATCATGCAGTGCTACAAAGCATACTAATCAAAGCAAAGAGTGGTACTACAAGTCAAGGACTAAATGATCATAGAGTCTAATGGTGACTTGTCATAGTGTGTGAGCATGTGCCAAGTCAACCCAAGCAAAGAATCAAAGGAGAATACCACAATACTATGATTTTGCATGCTGAAACAACGCATAATTTCTTCAAGGCACACTAAGCAATCCCAATTGTTTGGAACAACACATGCTACAACAATAATCACTAAGAATAATACTAAAATAACACCTAGCATGGCATGCTAAAGTCTAAGTCACAGTCAATGCAAGCTCCTCTTGCACTTAAAGCAAGAACTTACTACTCCTTTCCAAACACCAAGCAAACTTGTTTGCAAAACAACACAGCGAGAAAGGGGTCCAAACTACTTTATTGAAGAAAACTAAACAACCTAAGCAAAGCAAATGAAAACTAAGATGCTCCAAGAACAACACAACTTTGCATGAAACAATAAAAACGAAGTGTCTAGACAGACCTGAGCTTTTTATTGATGAAGAAGGGGATGCCTTGGGCATCCCCAAGATTTGAAGCTTGTACCTCTTGGATATTTATTGGGGTGCCACCATGGTGGCATCCCCAAGCTTGTGCTTGTGTCCATTCTTCATATCATTGCATCATTCTCTCTTTACACCTGGAATTTTTCCTTCATACAAAACTTCACACAATCTTCATTAGCAACATTAGTTTATTCAAAAGATACTAGACCACTGGCAAAGCTTTGAAACATAAAGGCTTTTCACTAAAAACACGAGCTAATGTAGTAACTCCTTTAAAAAGCTCAATTCACCTAAAGAGAACTCAAAAAGGAATCAATAAGAAGCAAATGCAAATAATGATAGAAATCTATCAAAACAGACCAGCAGGTAGAAACCAATTTTTGCGAACATCTTATGTTGCTCAAATCAAAAAGTGTTGAACTAACGAAAGTTAGATAACATACTAGGGGATTTATTCATAAATTTTGAGCTCAATCCGAGTTACAGAGACTCCTCACGAATTGTTTTGGTGGAGGACAGAAATATGTTTCGGAACAGCAACTCCCCAAATCTTACTTCCCTCTCATTAGAGGTCATTATTGGCACAAAAAGCAAACAAAAAGGATAAGGAGAGGTCATTACTGAAGTAATAACTTCCAAGAATCAAGGAAACTCGTGCGTTATCTCCCAACAAGTACTTTTCTTTAACACCTTTAAGTTAGGCACAAGAAGCAAGAAGAATCAAGTATTTTCAAATGAAAAAGCATTAACATCCATACTTGCAAAGTCTTGAACTATGAAAGGTATCTCATCCAAATGGGTTTTCGAGGATCCCTTCTCATATCTCTTCGGTCTACTACTTTCATCAAAAAGATTTTCAGGAGCAATCCAATCAAAACTCTTTTCAAAGACTTCATGCATTCCAACAAGCTTAAAGGGGATGGGTATCTTAAATTCTTCTCTAGGCTTAGTTTTATCAGAAATACCCACAACATCTACACTTGAGCCTAGCATATTGAAACACTCAAAAACCTTTTTGGCTTCCCTAGCAACATCATGGAATTCTTTTGATAAAGTTTCTAGGACGAATTCCCCCTTTTCAGCATTCTTCTCTTCTTTTAGTTTTAGGAATGAAAATTTTATGAAGGGATTAAGGCTAACAAACCTAGCCTCCAACATATGAACTAAAGAAGCTGCAGCGATCTCATAATTAGGAGCAAGCTTTGCTATAGATTTTTCCTCAATATCCTCATGCTTGCTAACATAATTAAAGAATTCTTCAATATTATCTTTCCCAATTATGGAGCCACTACCTATTGCAAGATCTTTCAGAGCGAACTTGGGGAGCAACATGGTGAGCTAGAGCAAGGTGGCAACTAGAGAAGGAACTATTTTTTTGTGTTTTTGAATAAAGAAAGCAAACCAAGCTAGACTTATTTTTTTGGGTTTTATAGAAAGAGGCAAACAAAACCAAGCAAAAGAAACAAAGCAAACAAAAAACAAAGTAAAGAGAAAGTAATTGAAGGACTCCCCTAGTGAAGACGTCCTTAGCCTCCCAGGCAACGGCGCCAGAAATTCTTGATGATGCTCGACATGGCACTTCGTTGGTAACCCAAAGCATAGGGTGCGAAGAGCAGGCAACAAGTTTTTCCTCAGTTGAGACCGAGGTTATCGAACCAGAAGGAGGAAGGAAACGTCACACAGGTGTTGCGAGCAACGCGAAGACCTGCACAAAACAAACTCAAGGCTTTGCCCCAACAAATCAGTGAGGATGTCAAGCTCACCGGTTTGCTGTAACAAAGGATTAAACGTATGGTGTGGAAGGTAATGGTTTGCAACAGGTAAATAAGTAATAGTGGAAGATGAATCAATGGTAAAGATTGGACCAGCGTCCATAATTCACTAGAGGTGCTCTCCTTAGATAAACAACATGGCATGAAGGGTAAACAAATTACAGCAGGGCAATTGTCACGAACTGAGCAAGGCATAACTATGTAATTACTAGTTAGAAAGATCCTATGAGTTTCGATTGGGAAATACAACAAGATACATAGACTGCCATCCAACTGCATCTATGACTAGAAGTCCACCTTCAGGTTATCATCCGAACCCCCTCCATTATTAAGTTGCAAGCAACAGACAACTGCTTTAAGCAAAGTGTGTAAGGTAAACAGTCCACATGTTCCATGAACAAGATACCGTTGTTTTCTCCCTAGTGGCAACATAACATCTACAACCGAAGAGATTTCTATCACTTCCCTTGGAAACTAGAGGCATGAACCCACTATCGAGCATAAATACCCCCTCTTGAGTCACTAGCAACTACTTGGCCAAGATAGATACTAACAACGGAGAGCATGCAAGATCACAAACAACACAGACATGATAGAATCATTAAGACAAAACCATTAATCAAACCAACATAATAATCTCAATATCCATCGGATCCCCGCAAACACAACATGCATGATTAAAAAAAGATTAGGTCTTGATCATGAATGGAGCTCACAAGATCTATACATGAAAGCACAAAGGAGGAGATACAACCATCTAGCTACAACATGGACCCATAGTCCAAGGTGGAACTACTCACGCATCATACCGGAGAGATGGCCTCCAGGATGATCTCCCCTCCGACAGGGTGCCGGGAAGAACTTCAGATCGCCCCGATCTAGGGACGATGGTGGCAGAGGCTACAGACGGTTTCATGGAGATTTGATCGGGTGCTTAGGGTTTCTATATCGGGGGCTTTTTATAGGCGAAGTGGGAGGCCGAGGAGGCGGCCAGGGGCCCCAGACCCTAGACAGGCGCGGGGCAGGGCCCACCCGTGCCTGGGGTGGGTCTGGCCCCCCTGGCTAGCCCCTCCGGCTCCCCTCTAGACTTCTTGTTCCCCACAGAAAGTAGTTGACTTTGATGTTTTTCCCGTCCAATTCCGAGAATATTTCTTTACTAACTCTTCTGAAACCAAAAACAGCAGAAAACATGCATCTGGCACTTTTACAACTTGTTAGTAGGTTAGTACCAGAACACATGTAAAAAGCACCTCAAAGTGTAGACAAGTAAAGCAAAGTAGATACGAAACAAGCATGGATCATCAAAAATTATAGATACGTTTCCAATATATCAGATACTTTCATTATTAAATTGTCACTAAGTCATTCTATTCCATGAGTATACAAACTTCATTGAAAATTCCCGAAACCCTAAAACAACCTCGAAAACCTAAATCCTCAACTCCTAAATTCTCTAAACCCCACACAACCCCCCAACCTAAACCATCGACCCCTAAATACTTAAACCCTAAAACCCTCAACCCATAATTAAACCCTAACCAAGTAGGTATCATGCACTTATAGATCCAAATTCGAGATACTTTCATTAAATTTCGGTAAAAACATTATGTTCCACAAATATAAGCATAAAGCTTGAACATTATTCAAAATTCCCTGCACCCTGCACCCCTAAACCCCTAATTAAATGACCCTGACTAATTAAGTAGGTATATCATGCACTTATATATATCAACATATGAGATATACATTCATTAAATTATGCTAACGCGCGCCATTCCATTCCATGAATATAAGCATAAAGCCTAAACATTATTGTTGAAAATGCCCTAAAACCAAACCCAAAACCCCTAAATGATCCTAACTAAGCCGGTATATATCTCATCCACTTATAGATCAACAGTTGAGATATACTTTTATTAAGTTATGATAAAGCGATTCATTTCCATGAATCTAAGCATAAAGCCTAAACATTATTAAAAATTCCATAAAACCTAAACCTTAAACCCCTAAACCCTTTAAACCTAAACCCTGACAAAGCAGGCTAGGTATTATGCATTTATAAATCAAAATTTGAGATACTTTCATTAAACTTCCCTAACTTCTTTATGTTTCACGAATATCGGCATATAGCTCAAACATTATTAAAAACTCACTAAACCCTGCCCTCCCAAAAACGTAAACACTAAGCCATATACCCCTAAACACTAAAAACACTAAACCCTCAACCCCTAACCCTGACTAAGCAGGTATCATGCACTACGTATAGATAAAATCAAGATACTTCCATTATTAAATTGTCGCTAAGTCATTCTATTTCACGAATATAAGCATAAAGCTCGAACTTCATTGAAAATTCCCGAAACCCTAAATCAACCCCGAAAACCTAAACCCTCAACTCCTAAATTACCTAAACCCCAAACAATCCCCCATCCTAAACCCTCGACCCCTGAATACTAAATCCATAAACCCCTCAACCCATAATTAAACCCTAACCAAGTAGGTATATCATGCACTTATAGATACAGATTCGAGGTACTTTCATTAAATTGCGGTAAAAACATTATGTTCCACAAATATAAGCATAAGGGTTGAACATTATTCAAAATCCCTTAAACCCTAAACCCCTAAGTAAACGACCCTAATTAATTAAGCAGGTATATCATCCACTTATATATCAACATTTTGAGTATACTTTCATTAAATTACGCTAACATCATTTAATTCCACGAATCTAAGCATAAAGCTTGAATACTATTATTGAAAATGCCTTGAAACTACTAACCGTAATAAACCCTGACCAAGCAGGCATCATGCGCTTTCAGATCAAAATTTGAGATACCTTCATCAAATTGCGCTAACACCATTCTAATTCATGACATGTCCAACATTATAGAAAATTCCCTAAACCCTAGCCCCCTAAAGCCTAAACCCTTAGCCCTATATACCTTTAAAAACCCTAAACCCTAACCCCTAACCCTAAGCTCAGACATAACCTTGAACGCTAAACTACCCCTAAAAAGAGAACCCTAAACCGGCAATACTAAAAACCTAAACCCTCAACCCATAAACCCTAACCATCCATGTATCATGCACTTATAGATCAAAATTTTAGATACTTTCATTATATAATTGTTGCTAAGTCATTCTATTCCATGAATATATGCATAAAGCTCGAACTGTATTGAAAATTCCTGAATCCCTAAACCCTAAAGTCCTAAATACCTAAAACCCTAAAACCCGAAATACTAAACCCCTAAACCCTAAAACCCAAAACCCTAAACAATCATGACCAGGCAGGGTATCATCATATGTATAAATCTTGAACAATATTGAAAATTACCTATACCCTTAAACTCTCAACCTCTAAACGACCTTGACCACGCATGGGTATCATCCACTTGCAGATCAACATTTGAGATATACTTTCATTAAATTATGATAACACCATTCTATTCCTCGAATATAATCCTAAAGCCTAAACATTATTGAAAATGCCCGAAAACCTAAACCCCTAACCCTTAGAACCGTAAACCCTAAACCCTCAACCCCTAAACACGGACCAAGTAGTTATTGTGCAGTTATAGACACGTTATAATAAACTATGACAGAGATATGGCCATGACCTTGGCCATATTGTTTGAAAGATTTCAAAATATAATGATTATCAATTTTGGCAAATGTGTGGAAACTCATTTAAATGCCTGTAAGCATGTTGTCGTTGTCGTGTGGGTCCAGATAGGGCCAGCACGTGAGGAGCGGTTGCGTTGGAGTAGCGTACATCGGAAGATTCAACCTTAAAATTTCCGCACAGCACCAAAACATCCCATGCATCTATTCAAAAATCCCGCCCCATTTTTCGCGATGCAAAATTCCTCTTCTATCCTGGCCTGGAAACAAGGACCAGAGGAGCAATGAAATAATAGAGGGGTATATGTGGTAAATTTGCGTCATCCCACCTATATCCCCACATCGCCTCTTCGCTGCGCACCTCCCTCCAACCTCCACCTTCCTCTAGACCCTTCACTGCTAGCCCACACTTCCACACCGGAGCTCCTTCATCGCTGGCGCTCTCTTCTACACGGGAGCGTCTTCACCGCCGGTACTCTCTTCTGCATCGGAGCTCCCTTCCCGCCGGTGCTCTCTTCCACTTGGGAACACCTTCACCTCCCAACACACGGGATTCACCTCGAAATGCCCAGTCGACACCCCTGCCGCCGTCATGCGCATCCCACCCACCCTCGTTGCACGGCGGTAATTTCTCTTGCCCATTTTCTATTTCTTTGGTACTCGTAAGCTAAGAAAGGGTTAGAATGTTGCTCAATATCCTAGATGATTTTGCCATTTCATTTGCGCCCACATATGGTAGTTCATATACACATAATAAACTTGTCGCTATTATTTCCTTTCTTACATTCGTACAATATCGGTGTATTCCTGCAACACTAACTCGTAGATGCTATTCTTTCCGAGCGCTCGAATGGTACATGAGAAAAACTCATAAAGGATACAACACTGACAATCTGATGCCAAGCAAGGCTGAAGTGTGAGGTTTCTGTGTGTTACTTAGGCCAATGTCTTATCATGTTAATAAGTTATATTGTCTGTATGCATATTATGCTAATAAGTGATTCTACCTAAAAACCTGCCATGACATTTCCATTCATGTTTTGTTGTGTTTCTATCTGTGAATGCTTAATTTAGAAAATGTCCATCTTGTCATTTTTAATAGTATCTTTTTGGTGTTTTCAACTGCTTTCATCCATCCAAACCAGCTAGTTAGTTTGAATCATACATCTGGTCATTTTTAATGCTATATTTTTGGTGTTTTCCAAGTGCTTTTGTCCTTCCAAAATAGCTAACTCGGTTTTAAATGTTATTACTTAATGCAGAAAAAGGACAATGGAGTACAAGGACCAGAGTTCTAGCTATTGGACTCAGATACTACTGGAAGATTGACCAGGAGTTGAACCCGCTTGAGAAGGAGCAACTGTCAGCCTGAACGAGCTGCTGTAAGTTCATACTTAATTAAATTTTACATGTCACCCTTAAGCTTTTTGGCTTGTGGACAAGGTTCACTATGTATATAGATAGTATCACTTAAGTTGCACTTTTTGGCTTATGGGGTGGTTTATTCATACATAGTGGATGTCCAACATGTGCATCGTTGGAGATTTCTAGTTTCGATAGTCGTTTTCACTGGTGAGGGTGAGTCTAGCAAGTTTTTGTGGAACCTGGGTCTAGTACAAGACCCATGCCTTTATTGTTTCTTTCTACTTGGATGAGTGGGTCCCCTATCTGGTGTAAATGGTGGAGCAGATTTTATTTTCTTAGACGCGACCCTAGTAAATTTCTTACCCACGTCTAGTATGATTTCACTTAAATGATCTCTAATTTATATCATACTACGTTTTCCCATTGTTCTTTGTGTTAACCCCTTTCACCGTATTGTACATGATGTAGTTAAAACGGAGCAGGAGTCCTCGGAAGGCAGGACTGAAAGTTGCGATCCCTCTTCTCATTCATCCTCCCATTGTATTTCTAAAGCAAACAACTTGTGGCACCCCGGATTTACGGTCCAAGAATACCCGTTATGCTTACAATTCACGTTCCCATGATCGGTGAGCCGTGAGCATAACCGACCAGTACCACTACAACATCCATATAATAACGATTACAAAACTTACAGGGTTGCCATTATGGCAATTACAACAACAATAGTGGAAGTCTTCAAGCGCAGAGCCCATGTCATGCCTTAACCTATAGGCGACTGACTGGGAAGACGGCCTAGCTTGCATAGACGTCAGCGTCTCCATCCGTTTCTCTGGAAGATCTAAATTCTGGCCAAGTAAATAGCTAGGGACAATGCCGGTGAGGACTTTGAATGTACTCGCAAACCACCTTAAGAGAACAATAATAAAGGATATGCAATATGGCTGTGGTAGGATGGATCCATAAGAGGTTCTTTTATAAATTAGTTTATCTTGTAGATATGTCATGTTTATATCTTTTTTGAATACTTCTGTAAAACATTTGGAAACCTTTTTGAATAGTTTTTAGAAAACACTAGAGTTGGGTCACCATTTGTTTCTTTCTCCCGGTCATCCCATGACCAAACTTATTTTCTTCCTTTCCGACCATCCCATGGTCAAAACATATATCCTTTTCGACCATCCCATGATCAAAACATTTCCAAATCCATTGCTTTTCCAAAATCCTTTTTGAAATCAAAACCAGCGCCACTCTACAATAACCTTCCCAATCGTCCATGACCGAGGACTCAGCTATTCGAATAGATTTACACTCTACAGAGGTAGTATACTTTACCCACACCATCTGGGTACCATGTCCTGATCTACACCTATCATGGGTCGAGTAACCGATCAAGACCGTCCGAATGCCCATTCTAGTATAAATGCCTACCCTATGAGTGTTAATCCCCTCAAAACCGGGATGTCCTATATAGTTCAAAAGCCAACCAGAGCGCATTTTACACTACTCCAAGTGGGCGCTTTCAATGAGGGGCTCATAGGAACGCCTGGTTGCCCGCAGACAGTTCGTTCCTTCTCTAGGTCGATGTCTCTCATGGACCTTTACAAGAGAATACCCAGCCTCCAGAGATCGACATCTCTTGTAGTAGTTGTGAGGCACCTATACCAGAATAGAAAAACTTCCATCCCAGCCATGTCCCATTCCAAAGTAATGTGGTTGCACGGGTTAATTGTTCGGGCAAAACTGCACAGCCCGGTGCGTTTTCGTAAACCTTTTTCCTCCATCTTTCAACCAACCTTCTTGTAAAACCAAAAACTTTTTTCCTTTTTAAACTCACTTGGCAGGCCAAACCTCGCCAAGGTTTTCTCATAAAACATTCTTGTAAACTTTTTTGAGGCCTTCCATAGTTTTTCTTCGGCTAAAATGGGGTCTCCAAAGGGGCATGGTGTTATACACCATCTAACATACTAGGGGCAAGTAGGTGTCGTCAAAAGGGGGTTGTACTTAATAGTAGAAATGCGTAATAGCTCGGAGGAGCCAAGCCACTACCATATATAACTCCACATATAGTAAAATAATGCAATTTTTGTAAACAGTAGATAAAACATGCATGAATAAAGCAGTAGGACAAGAGCTTATGAGAAAGAAGGTGGATTGCCTGTGACCAGCGTGATGTCCCTTTACTTTGTTAGAAAACCAGAATACCAATTTAAATGATAACCCCAAAATACTCTAGTGCTCCTTCTTCTCGATGGCACACAATCACAACTATCACTGTTATCGAGCATACATGCAAACAAACAATACCACATTCAAAACAAGGAATTAAAGCATCAACACATACAACAAGAAATGGAAATTTCATGTTTACAAATCAGTAGGTATTTAGGAAGAAGGGATTTAAGAATATTATCTTTGTCTTGGAAACATGGAAGAAAATCCCCTTAAGATTTATAGTCTCGGAACTACCTAAGAGAGGGGTTTTTGACCAAGGAATATTATCTTAGGTAGTCTCGGAACTACCTAAGAAGGAATATTATGTTTTGTATGATATCACTGTATAAAAATGATACCATCAAATAGATATTGATAAAATGAAACAAAAAAAGTGGTTTCACTATTTTATCAATTACCAATGATTTAATATGCATTTTCTAGTTAATAAAACTCTAGTTTGAGGAATTAAATCACCAGAAAAGTTCTAGAGCTCAAAAAAATATTTCCTTGGGTGATTAGGTAGGATTTGGTGAAATGATTCAAGAGGAGTTGGAATCAATTTAAAACAATTACCAAATTCCCTCAGGAAAATCCCAAAGTTAGTACTGGATGGTATTTTTCTTTTTGACAAGATTAAATCTATAAGGGATTTTGATGTGATTCGAAAGAGACATGTTGGGTATTTGAAATAACTTTCTTTAGAAATTGGAATCACTCTTTTTGGATTTGCATAACTACTGTGGTGAATTTATTGGTGAATAAACCATGCAAAGAAAGGTTTTATTCACCAGAATTCAAATATGGCTCAATAAATATTGGGATCATGGGGTTCGATAGATATTAGAATGTAGATGTATAGAGAGTTGTAATTAGGTCAAAACCATCTTTGGTTTTACCTAGGGAACTTTCTAAATGCAGAAATGGCCTGATTTTGTTATGTTTACTGAGGGCCAACTAAAAAGCAAAAGACTGAGGGGATAGGGTTTCATGCATGGTATGACCAATACCTTGCAATTCACAAAGGTTTCATCCTTTTGGGGTAGTGAAACTCCCTGGAGGATTTTATTAGTGAAAAGGACACTTCTTGGGAAATAATTTATTATTGATAAAATAGTTATTATTCTGGTAAACTTCGTGTACTGCATGCTGAAGAGGACATGCATGCATAATCTAAAAATAATATCTGGGGAATTTCCATCAATTTTCATTTTAGTTTGGAATTAAAGGTATCGGATATAAACAGATCTAGAATTTAAATAAAAAAGAAATGGGGTCTAAGGGGCTCCTGGGCTAGATCTGAGGCCAACTGGGCCGCGCCAGGTGCTTTTGGCCCAATAGGGCAGCAATGCGTGCGTGAGCTAAACTTTGAATAGGCCATGGAGGGGCCCGGCCGTCAAGGGCGCTGAGAGCTGAAGGGGTACATGCGCTCTCCTCCGTTCGATTAGATTGGGATGGATGGCATCCAGGCTGTCTTCCACCTCACGTCGGTTCTCTAGGGCAGAAACCCTAGCTACGGGCAGAGGGGTGTGGGTAGGCTCACCTGAGCGGCGGGGAGGCGCTGGAGAGGGCTGAGGGTGACGCAATGACCGGAGGGGAGTCCAGCAGGGGTCGACACCAGGAAAGGTCTCGTGGGACCACACCTAGAAGCACGCTCGGGAACTCGCCAGAGTGGGGCCCATGGTTGTTGCATGCCAAAAATAGGGACACCATTAGCACTAGGAGGTCGATGGGAAAACGTGGGTGCGACATGCAGATGGAGATGATCTTGCTCGATTTTTAGGGGAGGGCCAAAGTTTTCTTCTCCTCCTTCTTTTGGCAAAACAAAGTGGGGAGAAGGATTGGTGCTATGGGGAAGATAGGTGGATGATGAGGAAGCAAATGAGGGAGGGGAGAGGGGTTGTACTTGCTTATGGCCTTATAAACCAAGAGGGGGAGATGGGATGGACTAGGTCCATATTGAGCATGGAGGAGGAGCTCTGCTTGAGGGTTGGGCCTCAGGGGCGATGGAGAGAGTGGTGTGGGGTACTGAGGTCGAGAAGTGAGTGGGGAAGGGGTGGTGTGGCTGCTGCCTCTTTAAAACACAAGATATTTTGAGATGTGCCTCTCTCTTTTAAGCTCATGGGACCGGGGAGGGCAGTGCTACAATGAAATTTCGACCAGGGAGTGATGGTGGCTATGAACTAGTAATGGGCAAGGTAGATGAGGGTTTGGAGTTGATTTGGTTCATGTTTGGATTTGTTTGTACAATTTGATCAAGATGGTGCTTGTAAAGGAAGTGCAATAAATTGCATTGCGCAATATGGGGATATGGTACAGGTAGATGGGTATGATCAAGAGATACCCTAGGGATTTATTTGGGATTTTTCAGGGGGTCTTTGGTACACATAAAGCCATTTATTCAAAAAGTGCAGAAGTATTTTCTAGAAGCTAATTTGATATTTTACATTGTACTAGGTTGTATTTTGGTGTGGTATGGTTCCAAATACCATATCACACATTTGATAATTTTCTTGGAATTTATTTGGAAGGGAAAGTATTTTTAAGAAATTAATTCTTATTTCTGCCATTTAAGAAAAAGGGCAAAAGGAAATAATAAAGAATCTCAAAAATATTTATTTTTGAGATGGGAAAGTGGAGTATGATGTATAGAACTCAAATGTGCATTGAGTTGGAAAAGTTATTTGGAGAAAAACAAACTTGCCTTTATAAACAAACACCATTTGAGTTTGAGGATCCAAATAATTAGGGGAATTATTTGGGGGATTATCATAACCAAGGTAGATGGTGTAAAATTGGTTTATAAATCATTTTAAACTTGAGTTTTGAAGAAATATGGTGAAATTGGAGGAGACTAGATTTTTGGGGAATCTAGGGTTTTGATATTTTTATACCACCAAAACAGGGTTGGATTTGGGAGCTCAGAGCTCACCTTGGTACAAGGGATAGATGGATAGTTAGACCAAGTTATATAGATTATGATGGAAGCAAGATTTGGGCCTGGTTGTATTTGAGGTGGTTTAGGAGTGATGGCAAACTTTGTTGAAATTAAGGATGCCATAATAGATACATCATGATGCCTCATAAACCATGTGGGTTTAAGAAGCACAAAGATCCAATGGAAACAAGGGACGAGTGGATTGATAGACCATGATTAGTATATCATAATCATGCAGAGAGTTGGTCAAGGGGTGTTAGAATATATATGTGACCTTCTGCCAAAGTAGGCAAGATGGTAAGATTTGCAGAAAATATTAGCCAAAGATTGAATGAATTCTAGACTTAGCCAAATTTGGCAGATTTGTGGATTTTGATTAGGGTATCAAGTGGAAAGGATTTTGAGGTGATGCTAGGCTCCACCTGATGATCAAGTGGATGATGTTTAATGATTGTTTGAGTAGATATGATCCATGCTTAGACCTGGTCTTCATGGAGTTTCGAAATTATCAGAGGGGATTATCCTTTGATTGATCTGAGTAAGGGATGAGAGGGTCACTTAGGATATATCCAACATAGATGATTTCGCTTAAGATTGGGAGATTTCAAGAATTGATCTGATCCTAAAATATGAGCTCCTAGGTGGCTCATGCTACTTCCTAAGTAAACAAGTCATCACAATAGTTGATCAAAGCAATTCATCTTATCAACTTATCCAACTACTACTAGGGTTACCATCAAGCCTAGCTTGAGGTAATTATGGGTATTTTGAATTGGTTGTGATTTGAAGTAAGATAAGGACCTCTTCGTATTTCTACCAAGATTTGATTGAAGAGGTTTTAGGAAGGGGTTTTTGGAAAACCTAGATATAAGAGTAGTTGAATGTTCCGTCTTGAAAACACAAGGATATTATATATAGGTCTCCATATTTTTGTGAATAGAACTAGTAAAATAATTTTTTGTATCAAAATCATCTTGGCTCAAGTTTGAAATGCCAGAACATTTGAAAATATGAAAGATGAGCCAAGACATATCTTTTGGTAAAAATAGCTTTTGTCAAATAGTGTTTGGATAAGGAATATATCACCTAATACACAATCAGTTGCATGAACACAAGCAAACAAGTAAGCCAACATTGCAACACTTAATAAGAAAACGTTTTTGTTCCCCCTAATTTTTCCTTTTTGACAAAAGATCAGGGTTGCTGAAATTGGGATGTTACATAACTTATTTACCACTCCACCTAGTACAGCTCCTGCATGAGATAGATATACGAAGGTTGTGTTGCTTGTAGAAAGAAAAGGTGTAGCTGCCTTTAGATCTGTAGCTGAAATGTTGAAGAAGAGGAGAGATGATACATTGAAGCAAATTGCCATGTACATATATCTTATTGAGGATCAACATTCTGTAATTTTTAGAATGCAAATCTTGTTTAATAATGTGTTGTAATAGACTTTTATTGTTGTAATAAGTAGTTTAAATTTTCGCATGTGTATTAATTGTCGTCTTGGCATTCGTGTGTTGTTCTGCAAAATAAGTCGGCGGTTCCAAAAAAATGCCAAAACAGTAATAGGCTGGAACAGAATGATCTATGAAACGACGAATGGATGTGAACATGAGTAGTAATGCCAGTAACAGTTAAAGGCCGAAATAGTGACCACCCCGATCAGTACGGGACCAAAATCCTAATGGGCTGTAAAAGTAACAGGCCTGAATACTAATAGTACCAAACAGTAATGGGCTAGAAATTTAGCAGGCCTGAACAGTAAAAGGATAAAATCGCAGCATGCTAGAACAATAACAGGCTAGATTTCTAGCGGACTAAAACAGTAGAAGACCAGATTTATAGCAGGTCGGAACAGTTAATGGCCAGATACACAGCAGGCCAGAAAAGTAAAAGGCTAGATTGTCAGCGGGCCAGAACAGTAAAAGGCTAGATTTCTAGCAGGCCGGAACAGTAAATGGCCAGATTTACAGCAGGATGGAACAGTAAATGGCCAGATACATGGCAGGCCAGAACAATGAAAGCCTAGATTGTCAGCAGGCCGGAACAGTAAATAGCCAGATTCACAGCAGGGCAGAACATTAATGGACCAGATTCACAGCAGGCTAGAATAGTAGATGGCTAGATTGTGAGCAGTCCGGAACAGTAAATGGCCAGATATACAACATGCAGGAATAGTAAAAGGCCAGATGCATATTAGGCCGGAACAGTGGAAGGCCGAAATAACAGCGGGCCGAAATAGTACTGGGCATGAATATATGACGAACCAACTTGTGGGCCCATTTCAAATAGTGCTAGTCTAAACAGTAATAGGCCAAATTACAATTGGTATTTCATAATGGGCTAGCCCACTTAACAATTGTCAGGCCTTGGATGGGCATGGCTTTCTACCATGGTTTCCATGATAGTTAACATCATTAACCAGTTGTTAACTGCGTTTGCCATGTGGCAGTTTGCATGCGTCAATAGTCAACGCGGCTGGCAAACAGATCTACAACGGAACGACTTTTCATGGTTGAAGGGTGTGATCCGCCACGGTCGAATAAAACCATGGTAAATTCATTTGTGATGCACCTTTTACCACAAAGGGAATCCGTTGTAGAAGACTCTTCAGCCACGAAAAATGGGTCTTCAACCACGAAAATCGTCCGTTGTTGTTGGGGAGGTGACCTCGGATAGGGTAAGGACGGGGAAAGACAAAAGGATGTCCTCCGTCCGCCTCCGAAGTTCTGAATCTGAGAGGTCGGCCGATATAGGAAAGGGCAGGACCCTTATGGTAATGGCAAGGCATTACCCGGCCGAGGTACTGCGTATGTCGACCGGGTTAGCCCGAATAATCTTAATGCAGGTGAAGGACGAGCCGAGTTACGCGAGGTGGAGCCGAATGATGCGAAGCTTGCAGGAGAAGGAGAAGCCTAAAGTCAAACTCTAGCCGCAGGCTAGGGAGAATCTAAGCGGAGCCAAGCGCAAGAGACAAATGTGCAGAGTGACAGAGGGGTAGAAGGAGGTCACGGAGGTGACAGTCCTGAAGCCCGAGGCACGCGGGAGGGGCCCCCTGGAACCTTGCCGTCGTTAGAAGGGCGACAGGGAAAGGAGGCCACCGAACTACTATTTTGGGACAAGCATATTCCTCGAATATGCTTGCCACGTCAGCCCTAAAGGAACCCAAGGCTCTCCTTTATAAGGGGAGGCTTGGACCGTGAAGAAGGGATCGGCTCATTTAGGACCGTTAGGCTGATAAAGTTCTTCCTTTCTCCCTGTATGTAGCTCAAGGAGCACTTGTAGCCCAAAGAAGGAGAAATAAAGATCTTTGCATTAGTCTTTTGTGTGTAGAATCAACTGCATCTTCCCTCCCCAGATCCCACTAGCATCCATTGGCCCCATACTTTAGCCTACCCATGGCATCTGTCGTGCCACCACCACGACAGTTGGCGCCCACCGTGGGGCCAGCAGCGGTGCTAGCTGGAGTCATGATCCGGACGGGAAACTTCATCAACACTGGCGAGCGCATTGCCCCTGGCTTGGTCCGGAGACTTGATCTCTTTGACTACGTCAGCGACAACGCAGGCAGCTTCAAGGGAAAAACTCCCCCATGCAACGACGTCTTCATCAACTTGGGCATGCACCAGGTCTACGTCGGCGTCGACATCTCCGGCGTTTGTCCTCACCAGGTTGTTGTTGCAGGAGAGCCTCCCCTTAGCGCCGCGAGCCGTCCGTGCGGAGCGCGTCCAGTCAGCAGCGTTGAGGTGATGGTCGTGGCCGGGGTGCAGGCGGGAGCAGCAGGCGCCGGATCTAGCAGAGACCCGGCGGCTGGTGTGCAGGTCGCGCCCAGGCAGACAGCTCCACAACCCACCGAGGTAATCTCTTCAGCGGCCAACCAGACCGAGGTGCAGGAAACAACCCCAAAGGCACCAAGGGTAAGAGGGCCACCTCTAGAAAAACCAGAAAACATTCTTCAGGCAACCATAGATAACTTGACTACACCTGTAGCGCCGATACTTGATCCGGCAAATGCTCAGGCAGAATTGGAAGAAACCAGGCAAAAGGTGCTGGTAGAGGCAAAAAAGGTGTCAGCCTTGCGGGAGTCCTTACACAGGACCCTGCGAGAGTATGCCAAAGCAAACAAGCTTGACGTCGCTCCCGAACGGGTTGACGAGTTAAGATTAAGAGGAAAGAACCTCATGGATGATATCAACAAGGAGCATGATGCTCATAAGGCAGAATCAGTTGATCTAGGCTTGTCGAGGTACAGTACCCCGGCAAAGAACCTGAGAGCGGCAAATGCCGCAGCATTGGAGTTAGAGGGATTGACCGGCGAAGCCCGGCAGAAACAGCAAGAAAGAGTGAATGAGCTGGTGTGCATTGTGAACCAGCAGAATGAAGAAATGCTTAGGGCAGACCCGGTGAGGCCAGGGGCGTCGCGGAAGGTTCACTCGGCTGGAGCAGCACCTGCCTTGTCTGTGGCAGCAGCATCTTCACCCGGGAACAATGCACGAAAAGACAGAGCGGTAACTTCAGGAAAGAGAAACAAGCAAATTGTTCCATATGATCCGGCGATAGCCGGGAAAGCAAACGAGAACAGAGGCAATGGAAGCCGAGGTAACAGTGGCGAGAGGAACCCCGGCCGTGCTGAGAAAGGCGGTGGAAGCCGAGGCAATGGAGATCTCGGCAGAGGAGAACTCGGAAGAGGAAATCACGAGAACGATATCCCGGTCGAAGGAAGGAGAGAACCGCCGCACAACCCGCAGCCGAGACATGAACCTCGGCAGGAAAGAGAAGCGAGACCAGCTCGCCACAATCAAGTAAATGAAACGTACAATGATGGTTATTCCGAGATGGAATATGCGATCCATGGTGGAAACAATCACTATGGAATGCAAGACAGAGTTCTATACAGAGATTTGCCATCAAATGATGCCAGAGTAAAGCTAGACCGGCTATACCGATCCGAGTTGCTGGAAGAACAGGGTCCACCGGGTCCGACATGCTTCGGACCACGGATCATGGGCGAACCACCTGTGCCAAACTTTTAGCTGGCAAGAGGCACAAAAACATATAATGGGAGCACCAAACCACAAGACTGGCTGATTGATTATGCCACTTCTATGAAGATAGCAGGTGGGAACTTACGATGGGCAGTGCGGTATGTCCCGCAAATGTTGGAAGGACCAGCTAGAGTATGGCTGAATAATCTGCCAGCGGGCAGCATCAACTGTTGGTTGGATTTTGAAGAAATGTTCGTTAGCAACTTTACCAGTACTTACAAGAGGCCAAACAGGCCGCAGCAGTTAGCCATGTGCAAACAAAGGCCGAATGAGACGGATAGAGAGTTTTTAACTCGGTGGTGTAACCTGAGAAACTCGTGTGGAGGAGTTATAGAATCACAAGAAATAGCTTGGTTCGCCCAAGGGTGCCGCTATGCCAGTGTGTTATGGCAGCGACTGCAAAGAGATATGCCAACCACATTGGCAGAAACCATCAGAATAGCGGATTCCTATGCATTGGGAGATCCGACGCAACCAGAATTAATGTCGGCAGATCATCGGGAGCATCAAGATCAATATGCAAGAGATGTGGCCGGGTCATCCAGGCGCAATGACTTCAGAGGAAGAAGAAGAGAACAGAGACCGGATTATAGATATGGTTCAGCCCAGGTGGCAGCAGTAGTGCAAGATCAGCCGAGTCACGGAACTACTCAGCGGCCAACCATACGACCCGCCAATGTGCATGGATGAAAAATGCAATGGGAAACCCCACAGGCATACAGGCAGTGCCTCTCCAGGCACATCAGCAGCATCAGCCGCAGTTGACTGGAGCAAATGCACAGCAACTGATGTTACTACCTCCTCCCCCGAGGTATGACAACTCGGACCGGAGGGAAGTGGTGCATCAAGTGATGAACCAAGGTCAGGATGGAAGGACGAATCCAGGAAATAATGGACGCAATGATTACAGAGAACATCATCAGTCGTATTGCGTGTTCACAACGGAACAGCAAGACAAGCAGAGTGTGCAGCGCCGGCATATGGAAGTAAATGCGGTTATGCCAGCAGTACCAAGATATGTGCCTTGGTCAGATCAAGAAGTAACTTGGAGCATAAAGGATCACCCAAAGATAATGCCGAGTCCGGGGTCGTATGCACTCGTGTTAGATCCGACATTTGTCGGACCAAGCATTAATGTGAAATTTTCAAAAGTTCTCATTGACAATGGGAGCAGTATCAACATCATGTACAAAGATACAATGCATAAACTCAGAGTGTCACGGAACATGCTGCAATCCACGAGGACCACTTTCCATGGGATAGTACCAGGGCTTTCATGCGAACCCATTGGTAAGGTTCTAGTGGATGTGTTATTCGGTACAAGAGATAATTGCAGAGCAGAAAACTTAGAGTTTGAAGTGGTGGATCTAGAAAGTTGTTATCATGCTCTACTCGGACGGCCAGCATTGGCAAAATTCGTGGGCAGCTGCCATGTAAGTTACCTGAAAATGAAGTTACCCGGACCACAAGGGGTGATAACAGTAGCAGGGGATTACAGGAAGTCAATGGAATGTGCTTCAGCCGGGTCAAATTTGGCCGAATCATTGGTAATAGCAAGGGAAAAAAAGAAGGATTCAGGAGGTAGCAGCCCTCGCTCAATCGGCACAGCTGAATATGCCAGCATTAGCCAACCCACATGGAAGTGTCTCCTTTCAGCCGACTAAAGAAACAAAAAAGTTCCAGATAGATGAGCAATTCCCAGAGTGCACCGTTACTATTGGTGCCGTCCTAGATGCTAAATAGGAAAGCGAGCTCACCAACTTCCTCCGTGAGAATCGGGATATCTTTGCATGGTCAACTCAGGATCTGCAAGGTGTTCCGAGGGAGTTGGCTGAGCACTCTCTGAATGTAAGTCCAGGAGCAAGGCCGGTGAAGCAACCTCTCCGCCGCTTCGTCGAAGACAGGAGAAAAATAATAGGGGATGAAATAGCTCGGCTCCTAGCGGCCGGGTTCATCATGGAGGTGATGTATCCGGATTGGTTATCAGACCCGGTGCTGGTAGAAAAGAAGAAGGACAATCCAAATGTAGCCATTGTATGGCGAATGTGTATCGACTACACGAACCTGAACAAGGCGTGTCCAAAAGATCCTTTTCCTTTACCTAGAATAGACCAAGTCATTGATTCGACCGCTGGTTGTGAACTATTATCATTTGTAGACGCGTATTCTGGTTTTCACCAAATACCGTTAAATCCGGCCGATCAAATAAAGACTGCGTTTATTACCCCGTACAGGGCTTATTGCTATCGCACCATGCCATTCGGCCTGCGCAACGCAGGAGCGACGTATCAGAGATGCATGCAAAAATGTCTACATGACCAAATAGGAAAAAATGTACAAGTATATGTGGATGATGTGGTTATCAAAACCAAAGAAAGCAAAACGCTACTAGATGATATTCGGCAGACTTTCGCGAACCTGAGAAGGTTCCGAATGAAGCTTAACCCGGAAAAATGCACATTTGGTGTGCCAGCGGGAAAATTGCTCGGTTTTCTCGTATCTAGC
This sequence comes from Avena insularis, assembly GCA_023614405.1. NCBI lineage: Eukaryota > Viridiplantae > Streptophyta > Magnoliopsida > Poales > Poaceae > Avena > Avena insularis. The sequence continues at coordinate 193,146,125 of CM042695.1, read as the reverse complement.
CGAGGTATAGAGGCCAACCCAACTAAGATAAAAGCAGTGGAAAGGATGGAATTGCCAAGATGTCTAAATGACGTACAAAAGTTCATAGGTTGTTTAGCCTCGCTCAGCCGATTTGTATGTCGGCTGGGAGAGAAAGCACTACCACTTTACCAGCTGATGAAAAAATCGGATAAGTTCATTTGGACTCCACAAGCAGACAGTGCATTTCATGAATTGAAAAAGATGTTGGTCACAGCGCCCGTCTTAGCTTCTCCATTATCGAAAGAGCCTATGTTACTCTACATAGCAGCCACCAACAAAGTAGTAAGCGCTGTGATCGTGGTGGAACGAATTGAAGATGATAAGTCAGTACAAAGGCCGGTGTATTACCTAAGCGAGGTGCTATCAGCCTCCAAACAAAATTACCCACATTATCAGAAGATGGCTTACGGAGTGTACATGTCAGCAAAGAAACTTAAACATTACTTCGAAGAGCACCCCATCAAAGTGATTTGTGAAGCACCCATAGACGACATATTGAGCAACAAATATGCAAGTGGCCGAATAGAAAAATGGGCAATTGAATTGTCACCTTATGCTCCGCAATTCGATAGGAGAGATGCAATCAAATCTCAGGTTGTGGCCGACTTCTTCGTAGATTGGGCCGAGGTACAATATGAGCCACCATTACCAGATCTGAATTATTAGACGATGCACTTTGACGGTTCCAAACTAAGAAACGGCTTGGGGGCAGGAATAGTATTAACCTCGCCAAAAACAGATCAGCTGAGATATGTGCTGCAGATACATTTTGCCGCATCAAACAATGTAGCCGAATATGAAGCACTAGTCCATGGATTGAAGGTGGCAAAAGAGATTCGCATACGCCGAATCTTATGCTATGGAGATTCAGATCTAGCAGTACAGCAAGTCTCAGGCAATTGGGATGCGTTGGATGATAATATGGATTTGTATAGATTTCATGTGCAAAAACTCAGTGGATACTTCAAAGGATGTGAATTTCAGCATGTACCTCGGGCAGAAAACGACGCCGCAGACGCATTGTCAAAACTCGGATCAACTAGACAGTCAATTCCCCCAGGTATCGCCCTAGAGCACCTAAGGAAGCCATCAATAACACCGTCACCAGAGTCCGAATCCATATTTATTCCGGCAAAATCAAGATAAGATAATGTGCCGATGGAAATTGATAAGCAATGTAACCCGGAATTTCCAAAAATAAAGACAGCTGATGCAAGTATGAGTATGGAGAAATCCGAGGTAGTTATGTCGGCAGAAAATATGGAAATACATAGTGAGACTACACCATACAAAATAACACCTATATGGGCGCAACCCATATTCTCTTTCCTTAAAGATGCGATTTTTCCGAATAACGAGATATTGGCGAGACAGATAGTGAGAAGAGCTAAAGCTTATACAATCATAAACAATGAGCTGTATAAAAGGAGCGTCACAAGTATATTACAAAGATGTGTGAGTTCGGCAGAAGGCCAGAAGATCCTCCTAGATATACATCAAGGAGAATGTGGACATCATGCCTCATCCCGAGCCTTAGTGGCCAAAGCGTTCAGGCATGGATTTTATTGGCCAACAGCGTTAAAAGAAGCCAAAGAACTGGTCAAAGAATGTAATGGTTGTCAAAGATATGCCAGCAAAATACATGTTCCTTCGTCCGAATTAAAGACAATACCAATTAATTGGCCATTTTCTGTATGGTGCTTAGATATGGTGGGACCATTTAAGCCGGCACGAGGCGGGATGACCCACATATTACTAATGGTGGACAAATTCACAAAATGGATTGAAGTGAAACCAATAAAGAAATGCGACGGGCCCACAGCAGTGAAATTCCTTAAAGATATTATCTTAAGATATGGGTACCCACACAGTGTTATTACAGACAATGGCACAAACTTTGCAGAAGGAGCTTTCGCTAGATTCTGTCAAGAAAAGCACATAAGATTAGACGTCGCCTCTGTGGCTCACCCAGCATCCAATGGGCAAGTGGAAAGGTCTAATGGACTGGTACTTTCCGGGATAAAACCACGACTCGTCGAACCACTGCAAAGGTCGGCAGGATGTTGGATTGAGGAACTACCAGCAGTACTATGGAGCCTCAGGACTACCCCAAACAGATCAACAGGTTATACACCATTTTTTCTAGTGTATGGGGCAGAAGCTGTACTTCCAGCCAAGGGTTACCCAGTATACAACCGCTGAAGTAAATGAGGTAGCTCGGCAAGATGATGTCGATCTGCTAGAAGAAGCCAGAGAGCTGGCGTTATCAAGATCAGCTATCTATCAGCAGGACTTGCGACGATATCACAGCAAGAAGGTGAATCCAAGAGTGTTCAAAGAAGGAGATTTAGTTCTCCGGCTGGTGCAACGCACGGCCGGCACGCACAAGCTGTCGCCTCCATGGGAAGGACCATTCATTGTGAGCAAACCATTGCACAATGATGCATATTACCTAATCGATGCTCAATCACCAGGAAAGAACAGGGCAAACAAAGCCGGCGAAGAATTGAAAAGACCATGGAACGTAGCCTTACTTCATCCATTTTACTCGTAGGAGTCATCCATGACATATTGTAAAATGGTGCTTCGGAGGGAGCACCAGCTATGTATTGAACCTCGGCATCCAGAGAAGTGACTCGGAGACTGCCATATGTTGTTTTTAAATTTCATGTTATGTATCAAACCTCGGCACCTTGAGCAATGGCTCGGGGATTGCACTATGTTATTATTAACTATGGTTTATGTATTCAACCTCGGCGTCCAGAGCAGTGACTCGGGGACTGCCGCATGTTATTTTTAATTTCATGTTATGCACAAAACCTCGGCGTCCAGAGCAGTGACTCGAGGACCGCCACATGTTGTTTTTAATTTCATGTTATGTATCAAACCTCGGCACCATGAGCAGTGACTCGGGGACTACCCCATATTGTTTCTAAGTTTGATTCAGGTATTGAACCTCGGCGCCAGAGCAGTGGCTCGGAGACTGACACATATTAAACCTCGGCACCTTGAGCAATGACTCGGGACTGTCCTATATTGTTTCTAAGTTTGGTTTATATATTCAACATCGTTGCCTTGAGCCCCCCCGGGGACTACCCTACGTTATTCCTAAGTATGTGTTATCCTTTGTCGCAAGAGTGGGTATCAAACTTCGGTTCCCAGAGTGATATTATTTCGCTCCCCCCAAATACGGTCTTCAAGCTTTACACCCAGATTAACAGTCCAAACCACAGTGGTCAAGTGGCAAAGTTTATCAAAATCAGGAGATATTGCACGCCGAACTACGGGAGCACAAAGGCAAATATATACTCCAAACTCAAGAAGTTGAAGGCCGCCAAAGCAAGGATTCGGACAAACCAGACCAGTTAAATAAAGTAATAACGATTACAACCATATATTTCTCAGCGGCACACGGCAAAAGAAATTCATACCGTACAAAAGACGGACAAATATTCCATGTACATCTCACGCCCGGCATACCAGGGGTAAGAAATGACTTAGAGGTTTTTAGCTGGAGAGGCAATAACTTGATCAGGGGCTGGGCACTCCGAGGTAGGGGGAACTTCGGCCGAGGTTGCCTCGCCCTCCACAGAACCAGGAGCGACTTCGGAGGAAGCCCGAGGCTGCTCAGGAGCGTCAGCTTACGCAGTAGAATGCCCAGTACCTTTGGAGGAGGATCGCGCATCGCAGTTACCATCTGAGCTCGAACTGGAATCACCAGAAGTAGCCGAGTCACCCTCATCTTCTCCTTGGTCAGCGGAGTTGTTATCTGAGGCATCCTCAACTACGACCTCGTCCTATGGGTTAGGAAGGAAACTCGGACCTTCGTTCCAGGTATGCACGTCGGCATACTCAACAAGCTGGAAGGCACGAGCTTGCCGAAGAGCGACAAAGTCTGGGTCCTCAACCCAACGGGAACCAGTGCGCAAATTTCTCAAAATATCAAGAGAAATATCTTCATACCAAGACATGATGACAGTGAGAGCCATATCAGCACCAGCTCGTCCGGCCGATTCCCTCCAAAGACTTAGCTGCCTCTCAGATGCCATTAATCTTTCCACCAACAATTTGACCTCATCAATATTAGGGGTCCCAGAGGTATTCGGCCAGAGAAAATGGTAAGCTCAGATAGCTGCTTGCACCAAATCTCTGCCCATAATCTTCATCGGACCAACTGCAGCGCCAATAGCAACCAGGAAATCTTCCATCGAGTACTCCGAGTCCGCATCAACAGGAACACCTCGGCGCACACGAGCACTAATCACCGCTTTAGAGCTCATGGGCTTAGCTTCTGGAAAATGGTCTGCGCAGAACACAAGTGCGTCAGTAAGCAGTAAGTAAGGGAAAAGATAACTCGGCCGCGGTCAGAAGCTTACGATGAATATAGTTCAGCATTATCTGAAGATCTTTAGTCCAGTCAATCTTGCTCTTCTCAAAGCGGGTGATCTCCTCGCTCATCCCCCGTGTCTTCGGTTCGGCAACCTCGAGGGGCTCTTTATTTTTCTGCAATTGCAGAGCTAGCCGATTTTCTCCTCGGAGAACTCCTGGTCGACCTTTTATAATTCAGACTTCTGAGAGAGCTTAAGGGACTCCACCTCGGCACGCAAGCGAGCTATCTCGTCATCTTTTTCTTTCAGCTGCGCCGAATGAGTAGCGCTTTGTTCTAAAAAATGCAGCATCACATCAGGCATGGGCGTGCAATCTTGGTGCGATGCTGCAAAGGTTTGTAACTCGGCTTTACCAAAGCCAAAAGAGTTAAAAGAAACTTAGTGCACATTTCAAAGGGGAGTATATGAAGTAAATGAGTAACTAACCTTCCAGGGCCTTAACCTTCTTCTCAAGACGGATGTTAAGATTATTGATGTGCCCTGTTTACCAACAAAGTGAGCCAACATCTCGTATACAAACAATGAGAGCTTCAGAGATAACGCAAGAGTTTGTCGACTTACCAGCTTTCTTTACCATAGGAATAACCTTCTCGTACTTTTCTTCCAATTTCCTATGCGCAAAAAGCAGCCTTTGGAATTCGGCAGTCCGCCGATCATGCGCAACCTAAGCAATAGAGCAAATGGTAAATAGGTATTTGAGCCTAAGACAGATCCGAGTCAAGCAAAACTTAACCCGGATCTAGGTGGCTGGATATTCAAAGCTTAGACAGATCCGAGTCATGAAAAACTTAACCCGGATCTAGGTGGCTGGATATTCAAAGCTTAGACAGATCCGAGTCAAGCAAAACTTAACCCGGATCTAGGTGGCTGGATATTCAAAGTTAAGACAGATCCGAGTCAAGGGAAACTTAACCCGGATCTAGGTGGCTGGATATTCAAAGCTTAGACAGATCTGAGTCAAGCAAAACTTAACCCGGATCTAGGTGGCTGGATATTCAAAGCTTAGACAGATCCAAGTCAAGCAAGACTTAACCCGGATCTAGGAGGCTGGATATTCAAGGTTCAGACATACCCAAATCAAGCAGAATTTAATGCAGATCTTGTTGGACAGAGGTTCGAACTCTAAGATAAAACTGAACTAAGTAAAGCATCATAAAACTTCCAAACGAATAACAAGTTATTCGCTTGCAAGCTTCGGGGACTAGAGTATATATAATAGTATCCGGAGAACTAATCAAAACTCCATAAAAAACAATTACCTCATTCATCTTGTTACTTTCAAGAACGATCTTGGCAGCCTGATGCAGGCGGCTGCTGATGTCGGAGAGTTGAAACGGCTGGCTGCTTGGATTACCCTCGAATTGATCGGCATCATTCCAATTATTGGCATACTCAACCAGCAAGCCGAGGCTGTTCCCACTCTCCGTGCGAGTTAGGACTTTACCTCGGACATGCTGTGTAACCACCGCGGCCGCAGGGCTTTTGTGAAGAGCGAGCTGGGTCTTTGGCGGCGAATGTGAGAGGCTTTGGCGAAGCAACCCTTTCTAGCGCATCGGCAATACTAGGCTGAGAAGAGCCAGCAAGACCTTTCTGAGAGGAGGAAGCCTTGATGACGACAACCTTTCTTGTTTTAGAAGAGGCATCAGTAGGAGCTGATACCTCGGCACTAGGAGCGGCGTCTTTAGGAGCCGGAGGAATCACGGTTGGAGAGGGCGCCGAGATATTGACGTCCTTTGCAGGAGTTGGAGTCACTACAGAGACCGCGGGGGTCGAAAGAGGCTCAGTGGAGACATTAGGGTTCACAGAGGAGGCAGCAGGTTCGGTAGAAATATCTGTTGGCCGAGTGGTATCAGCATCAACGGGAGGAATCTCAGGCGCATCAAGGCGAGGTGGCGTCTGATTCGAAGCTGGAGGAGATGCAGCGCAAGCAGGACTCGGAATCCTGGTATATTCAATAGGCGGAGGAGACGGCTGCCGAGTCATACGACTCGTCATGCTGGGACCGCTGGGCTTAACAGAAAGTGGAGCACTGCGAAAACAAAAAAGGTCAAGTCAAAAAGCAGAAAGAGAGAAACAAGAAATACAAGCAAAAGAAACTCACCCAGTGACCCCGGGCATGGTCTTGCGCCTGGGAGGATGCGGAGCTGACTTCTTCATTCACTTCTTGGGGGCCGTTTCTGAGGCACCAGCGGGAGCACCACGTTTCCCCGAGGTAACAGGAGGCCGGGAGGCAAGAGGCTCGGCGTCGTTAACCTGACCGGCCGGATTAGCTGAGAAAGTAGAAGCCGGAAATGCATAAGAAATTGGCATTACGGCAACTACCTCTAGAACTTGGACCTCGTCCGAATCACCTTCCTCTTCGTGGGCCGGGGTATTGCCACGAGCGCGAGCCAGAGCGAGATCTGACTTGGGGACGAATTATTCTGAGTCCAGCTCCCCACTATCTGGAGTATTCCGATCCGCAGGCCACGGGAGTGACAAAACCTCGGCGTCCTCATCCTTCTGCTCCTGAAACCTCTGCAGGACAAGAAGGAGAAAAATTAGCAAAGAGAGTTACGAACGCGATTAGGAATCAAAACACTAATGAGTAAGCTTACTTCGGGTGGGGGATGCTCACGGGTGAACGACTTCAGTCCCCAAGCCCAATCCTCCGGCATCTCCGTCTTAAAGATAGCCCGGACATGCTTGAAGATGAGGTAGTTATCCAGCTCCACCATCGAGACTCGGTTGGGGTCGAGGGGACCGCTCATGTAGCAGAGTTTGTGTGTGCATTTCTGGAATGGGCAGATTCGGCTGCTGACGAAGGTAGTCATCAGATCCTCGCCGCGTAGCCCGGAGCGGATCAATTCCTTCAGCCGAATCTCAAAAGCCTCGGCCAAAGCATGACTCTTCCTCGGATTATAGGTCCAGTTCTTCTTGGAAGGAGTGCCAATGGAGAAGGCAGGGAGCCGAATCTTATCCTCATTCCCCGTGTTCTTGACATAAAAGAAGGACTTGTGCCACTTCTTACATGACTCTAGCCCAGCGACACGAGGAAATTCGGAATTCCTCCGAGGTGTGATGGATGCTGCTCCACATTGGGTGAGCAACTTCTCGGAGGGGTGCAGAGATTTGTCCGGGACAACATTGGAACGAATCTGGAAAAACTTTGACCAGACATGCACGGAAGGCCATAGGCTGAAGTATCCCTCCGAGTCAGAGATGAAGGCAGAGAGAGAGGCAATGGCATTGGCGGGAAGATGATGCGGCTGAAGGCCGAATTAATCGAGAAACTCCCTAGCAAAGTCACTGAGAGGGAGACCAAAGCCGCGTGCGAAATGCGACATGAAAACTACATACTCGCCTTCCCTAAGGTCTAGAGAGGACTCGCTACCGGGTAAGCGACAGCTACCTCGGCAGGAATACGGCGAGTCCGGATTAGCCACTCGATCTCGCGGCGAGTGACGGAGGAGCCCTGCCACGAGCCCCGTTCGGGCCCAGATGCAGTATCGTCGTCCTCAACAAGCGCTCCGCTGACCGAGGTCGACATGAGATCGCCGGAGAGATTCACAGAGGAGGAGATAGCGGCGGAGGAAAATCTAGAACTGCAAGGCCCCGTCGTGGTTCTACCCAAAAACGGCAGCGGAGCAGAGAAAGAACTGTCGCGCGAGTACAGAAGAAAAACAGAGATCTCTAGAGGAAAAGCTAGGCGATTGGACCGATGGAACTCACCGGCGACGGTGCCGGAGCGAGCGAGCAGGGACGAAGGCGACGGAGCAGTACGGCGGGATCCCTGCCGTCAAGGACTCAGACGAGCGCATGGCGGCGGAAGCACGAACGGGCGCAGAGGCAAGAGGTAGGAGAAGGGCGCAGGTGAGCGAAGGGGGAAAGTGAATCCCCAGCGCCACGCCCCTCTTTATAACCGAGCCGCCCGCGAGGTAGTGGGATTGTGGGTGTGGCGGTTGACCGTGTAGATCGTGTGCGTCGCATGAACGCACGCCTCTAAGTGGAACCGCACCAAGGACCACACCATGGAAGAGAAGATCACGATCCCCGACGGAAACGGCTCACGAGGCGTCGCAGCGCCGACGCGACAGGCGCAGTAGTAACTGTAGCCTGTCAGTAATTACTGTAGAGGAACAAAAAACTAGAGAAACAATGATGAGTATGACACGTAGGACGAGGCGTACATAAGAAGATACGATGATACCTCGAGCGAGAAAAGTGTAACTCGGAAACAATGTAGAACGAATATCATGAAACTGATACGACCCGGCTGAAGTTATCAGCGGGGCCGCACCAGCTTCGGGGACTAATGTTGGGGAGGTGACCTCGGATAGGGTAAGGACGGGGAAAGACAAAAGATGTCCTCCGTCCAGTCTCCGAGTTAGAGTCTGAGTTGGTCGAATCCTGTAGAGGTCGGCCGATATAGGAAAGGGCATGACCCTTATGGTAATGGCAAGGCATTACTCGGCCGAGGTACTGCGTATGTCGGCCGGGTTAGCCCGAATAATCTTAATGCAGGTGAAGGACGAGCCGAGTTACGCGAGGCGGAGCCGAATGATGCGAAGCTTGCAGGAGAAGGAGAAGCCTAAAGTCAAACTCTAGCCGTAGGCTAGGGTGAATCTGAGCGGAGCCAAGCGCAAGAGACAAATGTGCAGAGTGACAGAGGGGCAGAAGGAGGTCACATAAGTGACAGTCCTGAAGCCCGAGGCACGCGGGAGGGGCCCTCTGGAACCTTGCCGTCGTTAGAAGGGCGACAGGGAAAGGAGGCCACCGAACTACTATTTTGGTACAATCATATTCCTCGAATATGCTTGCCACGTCAGCCATAAAGGAACCCAAGGCTCTCCTTTATAAGGGGAGGCTTGGACCGTGAAGAAGGGATCGGCTCATTTAGGACCGTTAGGCTGGTAAAGTTCTTCCTTTCTCCATGTATGTAGCTCAAGGAGCACTTATAGCCCAAAGAAGGAGAAATAAAGATCTTTGCCTTAGTCTTTTGTGTGTAGAATCAACTGCATCTTCCCTCCCCTATCCCACTAGCATCCATTGGCCCCATACTTTAGCCTACCCATGGCATCTGCCGTGCCACCACCATGACAGTTGTAGAAGGATATTTTTCTTGTAGTGATAACATATGCTTGAAGGGAAGTGATCGGCTTGCGGGGTCATGTTGGCATGTGGAAGGTCGCCCAGTTGTGCAACATGGATAAAGATCTCTTATGGGTAAAGTAACGCACCTATGCAGAGTGTATAAAACTGTGACATGTTACTCCCTGTTCTGGGAAGGAGCTACGAACGCAGTAGGAAAGGAACTCCATGAAGTTCTGGTAAACCTGTGAAGGCTGTTGGATATAGTTTTTTAGAATAAAAGCAATCTTTGAAGATTTTTTTATGAAAACCTACATAAACCTATGACCTATGGTATATGGTTGTAGCTATTGCATCCAACAATCCTTTTTACTAAATTTGTTGAGTACGCTCGTACTCAAACATATCTTCTTAACCCTTGCTAGATTCTGAATCTGATGAAGACGTCAACGCCAATAGATTCTTGAAGGAATCGTCACCAAACGATCAAGTGCTTCAATGAAGTCAATGGAGTCAACATCCCATTAACTTAAGTGAAGACAAAGTTCCTGATAAGATAAAAGTTTAATCCCTAGCCATAGAACCTACTTCTGTAGAGCATTGCAATACAATAGTTGCAAGCCAGATAGTTTAGAAACTAGTCTTATCAGTATAGTAGTTCTAAATTGTTATTTCTAATCCTTCTTGTAAGAGTTGTTTTCTTTCTTTGTAGCCTAGAGTGTTCTCTGGATCTTTTGTAAGGAGTCGTGTTGTATTCCTATTTTGGATCCATTATGTTTCTATTGTACCACTCAAAGGGATGTAATACTAGTGAAGGGTGTTTCATTGGTGTTATGTCCATGAGTATAGTATACTATATCATGCAGTGGTATGCTGGGTCACCGCAGCTGGTATCACAACATATGCTTTGACATTAGGTTGGAAACCTAGTACATGGGTAGAACCTGTAGGAAGGATGCCTACAACGGTAAAGAGTTCTCTAGAAATATTACGAGTATTCGATTGATAATTACCTTGTCATGTTTCTAGTGCAATAATTCTTTATTAGGATGAATTTTGGGGGTAATAATAAAGTTATAACTCTGTATGAATGATGATATTTTATTATTTATAGTACGAAACGGCACCTCGGTATCCACACCGGAATATTCAAGTGCTGAACCAAACCTTACATTACTACGGGGGAGATTGGAGGAATCTTCTAAGGCAACTTCTATGGAATCTAGATTGCGAATCTCGACTTCTCGTCAAGATTTACAGTTACTATGATGGATAGGTATTATTCAAGTAACTTGTCATACTCATGCTACCCAAGAAGTTAGGTATAAGTGGATAAATTCCCTCAGGAGAGGCGAGGTGTATGGTGGTGGCATATCAGATTGTAGTAGTAGTAGCAGCCATAACCATAATCCGGGAAAAAAATGCAAGGCATTGGTAGGTAGTACTCATACTACTGTACCTCATGAATCCTTAAGTTTAGAACCTGAGTTGGATCATTCGACTCTTGTGTGAACTAAGCCTACTTTATCTATCGAGTATATGGATCATTGTAGGTCTTTACTTAATACCTTCCATAAAATTCATCAAGTGTTAGTCCAGGAGTTAGAGACTGGCATTGAGGCTTTTACTAATCCTGCTAAGGCATTATCCCATAGGAAGAAGTTAGATAAAGAAGCTAGGCATCCTAAAACAGTGTTTTCAGGGGAAGTATATGAAGAGACTGAATTCGATGATCCCTAGTCCGAAACCTATGCCTACTACCAGAATGGACCTCAGACACCTGAAGATCCATGGACCAAACGCGAGTCAGAACAGAAAACTTGGGGAGCACCCAATCCAAATATTCTAGTTGAGGAATATAATGGATAGGGAATAGAGCCTTATACTGGAGACATAGGGAATCCTATGCCCTGTGACTCTGGTAATGTAGTAGAAACCAATTACAACATTATGGAATCTTATGGTCCATATGGGGGTAGTACAAATCCTATAGATCTAGAAGAATGTATGGACAGTTATTACACCAATATGTATGACTGGATCAAGGAAAGGGAAAGGATCCATCTTACTATGAAAGTGTGTTTGAATGTGTACAAGAGAATGCCGTATGAGATTTTGCATTTTCTAGTCATTTCTCAATGACCAATCTCAATCTGGGTACTTCTAATCAAGAATACACACCCTATGGACATTCATATACGCTGGAAGGCAGTCATCAGACTTCACGTCATCATGGACGGAACTCCAAGAAGCACTGGGATAAGGGGTAAAAGTAAGAGGAATAAACGATCCATAGAAATAGCAGGCTTGAATAATGTATATATTGAGTAATACGTATTGTAGCATTTGAGAGGCTTCTTGAAATAAGTGAGAGTATACTCACATGAACAAGAAAACTCTTGTAATATACAAGTATTGCAATAGGTAAACGAGTAGTCATAGTTGCGAAGTTTAGTTTGTTATAATATCTATGAGACATATGTATAATACATGGTATATGTTTGATTATTATTGGATTTCTTGATTTTTTGGATCTTCTTGATAGACTAGATCTGTACACAAAGTTTAACTTGATATTTGAATGCATATTGCGTCATCAAGTTATTACTTGCTGCTATGGACCTAGATACACAAGGGAATTCGAGAAAGGGAGTGACGAGTTTCAAAGGCAAAAATAAGGACTTGTTTGTAGACTAAAGTAAAAGATAGGATATATCAACATCCTTTAGAAGTAGGAATCAAGTCCAAATTTCTATTAGTTGGAAATGAAAAGGAAGTTTAGAAAAGAATAGATATGAACAATATGAAAGGTGGAACTGAAGATCTTCGTAAAGTGTGTAGGGGTTAACACAACTCTGAAGAATATATTAAGTTAGACCATCATTAGTTGTGCAGGAGGAATAAAGATAGTAAGGGTAGGGAAAAACGGTAAAATATAAACATAAGTTCACTGAAAATAAATTTTGTTACTACTAGACTATTAAAGCAGTAAGAACAAATTCATGGAAACATAATAATGATTAGATTGATCTGCGATTGTACCTTACAAGTCAAGTTGACAGAGTCATCTTGTTGTGCCATAAAAATTATAAAACTTGGCCTAAGTTAAGAAAAACCTAAAGAGTTACAAAATTTAAAATAGATTGTCTATCGAGACGCTTCGCGGCGTTGGATATACCAACGAGTGATTGATAAAAATTTACAAATAAAAAAATGTTGAAGAACCTTTGCATCAACAACTCAAAGATCTCTGAGATAATAAGCTTATCTCTATGGGGTAATAAACATAATTTAAGTATGACTAATAGTTCATAGAAATAACATCAAGTATTCACAAGTATGCAAGTACATTGTTAGATTTCATTGTGAAAACATATAGGATTACAAGTGTAAGGTGTACACAAAATTATATCTTTACCATTGGAACTATATGATGATAGAATCAGGAGCTAAATACTATTATAGAAACCTAATGGGGGCGGATAAATATAGATGAAATCCAGTCCAGAATGGATAGAAAATTCCACTTAATAGTAAAGTAAGCTTAAACTACTGGAAGGAAGCTAGTATAGGTTGATCTCAAAAAGGTTTCCTAATAATAGATTGATAGTGATCTTAGGAATTCATGAGTAAGAATAAAATGTCCATGAATGTATGGAAAAAATGAGTCCAAACCAGTCACAGGATGAAGCTAAAAGTATGAACTAGAATATGATAGATCAAACTGTAATTCCATATATATGGTTGATATTAGATAGAAACAAAACCTTATCCTTATGAGCCATTTTAAATCCCAAGTATTTCGTCCCAATAGAACTATCAGTAAGACTAACATATAGAAGTAGAGATCTTAAGTGATAGATATTTCAAAGAAATCTAATAAAGAAGGGATTAAAGTAAAAAAGAATACTGTTGGCCAAGGAAACTGACAATAGGTTATTGCCAAATATAGTTAGGGATCAAAAAAGGAGGATGAATGAGTAACATACCATTATATTTATCATAGAATTTGAGAATTTCTCTGAACCACGAAAGCCAACTCTACACTCTGAAATGTAAAGAGAGTAAGAACTTTAGGGACGAAGTTGAGTTTAAGGGGCAGAGACTATAACATACTAGGATTAGAGACTATAAGTAGATAAGACACATGGTTGTGCATTGCATTCATGCATAAGAAAATCCAGGGAATTTTCACGCAAAACTAATATACTACTAAGGGATCGAGATCTTTCTTGTTCTATTGAGAAATGACAGAACAAGTGCGGTAGGTTTTGACATGACCTTGGTTATTTATTAAGAAGAATTCAAATAAGTGTGGAATTATGAATTGTAAATGTGAATTGAGTAGAGGTTCATATTAGGTTGCTACCTAAAGTAGAAACTAAGTACTTATTATATGAATTATAAGTATATTGGGGTTAGAGCTTCCAAGGATTTAATTATAATACAATATTTAATTAAGTACAACTAAAAATGAAAGTGAGTAAAGAATAACATTATATATGATCATAGTAACAAAGTATTTGAATAACTTTTATTTTACAATATTATAAATCAAGCATATAGTTAAGAGCCTTATTAAGTAAAAATGGAATGATTCAAGAATAAAATAAGAAAATTCTTTATTGAAGGCATACATATCATATAACATTGACATGTTGCAATAAATGGAAGTTAAAGAAATTAAAATAATTCTTTGAAAATATATATTTCTCATATTACATTTCTCTTTAACCATATAAGATAAGTTAAAAATATTGAAGTAATTCAAACTTATATATATATTCAAAGAAATATTCAATTCTTCTTCATTTAATATTTACAAGGATATACAAAATACAAGTGAATATGAAGTAATTACACCAAAGAAAAATTGTAAATTAAGTAAAAGAAATACTTTATTGAATAATATAAAAATTACATTGTTCTTACGAAAGAATAATAAAAGAAGAATAACTAAAGAACCTATACTAATTTCTCACTAAATCCTAAATCTTCATCTCCTCAAGTTTCTTTGATAACAATCTATACCTATAAGCAAGAAAAGAAAACCAAAAGAAAGGGGTTATTGTTAGTAAAGTTCCCTCAGATGTAACAGTGAAGTCTACTGTTGTATATCCTCACTGAGAAAATAATGATTTGGTGCAAATTTAACCAAAGGCAACATCTGTTCTTTTATTTGAAAAGTTTCAGTACAAAATCATTAACCATAGAGGGGAAAGTTTCACAAAAGTAGATATATGTAACAAGGTAAAGGAACAAGATATTTCTTCTTGATCTAATCCACAGAGACAACACACAAGCACACAACTCATTCACACATGCAGAAGTGAAGTGATGTCGACACCAGGAAGAAAGGAAGGAAGGATAAGGATCCTAGTCGTAGCAGCACAGGGAGCTTCTCCCTGCTAACCAAAGTCTCATCTTAGCAAGAACACCCAAGACACCACTAACAACTAGACATATTTTCACCAGATCAAACCATACAACAACACCACAAAAATTCATAGATTAACCAGCCAAGATGGTTACATAGAAGAGAAGTAAGTATGGGTGTAGGGAAAGGGTAAGCTGGAACAAGGAGGAATGGAATGCCTGTCATAGACAGGAGTTCACCAAGCTCAAGCTCAATAGCAAAGGCAACAACATCACAACCATATCAATCATCTCAGCAGGTGAGATATATCCAACAAGATCATATTTTGCATTTAATATTATCAATCATAAAAATATGATTTGTTGAAGTGAAATATCCTCAGAGCCACACCCAAATGGGGTGTAAACTTATCACATGAGAGTATTATCCACTAAAAGATCCATTCTTTATTTAGACAGCACACTAAATCTCATAGTTTGCATCATGAATTTAAATCTGACCAAACCATTAAGTAACCTTTGAATTAATGGAGATTACCAATGTGTACCATCCATAGGAGGCTTCAAAGTGGCATCCTTCCAAAACTAAAACATGTTCCAATAAGAGCAACTCAAAGAATCATTTTCCTAGAATGCTAGGAATCATTAGTATTTATCTATATATATCATAAGATAGCCACATCATAGTATATTGACCACAAGAATCATTCGGTAAAGGTTTAACCATCACTGTTATAGCTATGGGTTCGTTCCCAAATCATGCCAATAATATAATATAGCAAGCTTTGATTCACAATGTTAAAATCCATTATCATTTCCCTAACTAGAAGTCAGGAATCATCATACTATTATTGATCTGTCAACCTCTAGACATCAAATAAAATATGAGAAAAGAATGGACTATACCAGATAGCATACATGTATGGTACTTTGGACAAATTTCACATCTTTCATCGCTACTAGGTCATGCACAAGAACATTAAGCCACAAATCATTTAACACTATGTTCTAGAGATTAATGGATAAGAGAATAATCCACATTACAATAGCAGTAACCACAAGATACCTACAACATACCAATATTTCCAATTTAGGGTCACAGATAATATCATATAGGTACCAGTACTAAATAAACAAGACCAAGCATCAACATCACTATAAAATGAACCAAATACAAGCTTCACAGATAATAACACCATAAGAAATAAGCCAGGATAATCCATCCTAAATCATGGGTATAACATGTTTTAGCCAACGTCTACTTGGGTTATGATTGCTAATAATAAAGGGTTGAACCTAGAATAGAGCCAAACCCTAATTAGGGTTGGGAATATATTCCAGGGAAGGATTGAGAGAAAGATAAGAGAGGAGAAGAACTCACCCGTTGATGGGGATATGCCAATCGGGGTATCCATAGAGGCAGGAAGTGACTGGCCCATGACAAAATCGCCTGGGCCGGCAATGATGGCGACTGGAAATAAGTCTTCGAAGAAGACCAGCGACTGGACGCGGAGGACCAAGAACGTAGCTAGGCTCAGTAGGATTAGGTCCAAACCCCGAAACCGTTGCTGATTCGATAGGGATCCTGTAAAACCCTAGCGAGGCACCCCCTATATAAGCCTCCCTAGAACTCACCAGTTGCTCTATGGTTGTTTTTTAAAAATCCAGATTTACCTCTACTAAGTTCAGAAGCAAAGAAAGCTAGTTGAAAGTTTTATAACACCTAAGTGGGAACTTGAATTTAATATCACAACTCTATTGTGCTCAAGTCAAAGTCATAAATCATGTCACAAGTTATTTTGAAAACATCCGACGACAGAATAGTATGGCCACTCCAACTGTCCATAACCGCGGACGCGGCTATTCGAATAGTTTGACACTCTGCAGAGATTGTACACTTTCACCACAACATTCAATACATCCGTCAGGAACAATCCTGAATTCACCATACTCAGTATGCGGATAATCAATCCTAACCTTTCAATTACACGCCCTAGTATAGGCACCTCTCCTGTGAGTTTGGCCTCCCAACCATGACCAACTGTCATCTTGGGTACTGCACAGGTGGACAATCTTCACAAGGTAGCCTCAACTCAGACCTTGGCTGCAAGGCAACCCATACTAAGGTATATAAATTTCCAGTCAAGCCCTACCCAAATTTTGGGTATTGTGGTTGTACGGTAAAATTGGAATGGTATCGCATCCAGACAACCATCAGTTTTCTAAAGGGCTAAGGCACATGCCTTAACATTTTCATCATCAAAATCATCTGGTGTTCGGAAACACATGTCAAAACATTTTAGTAGAATGAATCATCATTCTAAGGTTTTCATAACCATTTTCACCAAGTATTCCCATCTAAAGTTGCTCAATTTTATGCTTAGCACTAGCATCTATAAGTGGGGGTAGATACTAATGAGGGGTGGTAAACAAGTGTATCTTATCTAAGTAAAATCTCATGCCTCAGGATAACATCAAGATTATCTAACTTAGGCCAAATTTTATGCTCTTTATGCTACCTTCAATTATCTTTCTAGAATCTATAAGTCACTAAGTAAACTTTTGGTAGAAAGCTTTTATTAAAGAAAATAAAATACTAATCTTGCCAGTAAAACTAGGATGGTGTGTCAAGTGGGTATAATCACATATGCTTAAGACATATAGTTGGCATAGTAACAAGCAAGTAGTAGCTTTCTAAGCTGCAAGTGTTAGCTTGCTTAATGAGTAGCTTGCAAGTATTGGCTTGCTAAGATATTAGTATAAGCTTGCCAAGTCAACTGGTAGTATTAGGCTTGCCTTGTGCAGAGTAGTGGCTGAAGTTCTCCTCGGCTTCTTCCTCGTAGTATCCTTCTTCCTCCTCGTATCCTTGGTCGGTACTAGTGTCTATAAATAAATACGAGGTACACAATCACCAAACAATACTTAACTATTTCTAATCATCACACAAAGGTTCATACTAGATGATCTATCATCATCAATACATTACAAGGATTAAAACACTTGTTGAAAAACTACTTAAGATTTAATATTTTCCAACTTAAACATGGGATCATGTTGACACATCTCATCACCACATATTTCAGTACATGGGAATGTAATTTAAAGTGGTGTCACAATTTAATAAAGTTTAACCTTTTTATTTTAATTATTTAAAGTGACTCGAAATGCCTATGTGGCATTCTTTTATTATTGATCATTATTTCTGTAGGTAAATCTATATATTTTTATATATTCTGAAAGGTATGGTTAAATGTGATTTGAGAGTTGGAATCAACTCAAAAGCTCGTATGGTTGAATTTTGAAAAATGTTTGAATGTAGAAAAGCTTCTGCCTTATTATTTTTACCATGGGTGATCAACAAATATAAATGGTTTGAATCCAACGGGCTTGGATTAAGCATTATAGTACCTTTCTAACAAAATTGGTTTCATGCATTTTGGTTCAGTGAATCGAGTTGGGTTGATTTTTAAATCTAGGTACAAACTGGGTTTAAAATTAAATGAATAAATCTAAATTTGAATTGTTGGGTCACGCAGGATGTTTAACTGGGTCGGCCCACTACGCACAGTGCACGCGCGGGCTGGTTAAGTGAGCGACCCCACTCGTCAGTGAGACAACGAGTGGCAAAGCGGTATGGGGCGATTAGGACCGTAGGATCTAACTCTAATCGAACGGCTCTGGTTCATCGTCCATGTCGGGCAGCGCCGGCGAGATAGAACCCTAGCGGCCGGTGGGGGTCGTGGGAGGCTCACCGGGGCTCAGGCGATGGTCGGCGACAGGGGCGAACGACGAAGTCAACGACGGCGATTCTCCTGGTACCGGCAGCTTCTCCTGGGGCGGCTCCAATCGACGGCGCCTCTCCTCCTCTGCAACAGCGAACTCTGGTGAAATTCCGACCACCTGGTGCTCGCGTTGCTCTGGGAGTGAGTGGGTGGTATTAGTGATAGGTGGGGAGTGAACTGGTGTGAAGAAAACGAGTGGGGGAGTCCTCCTTTTATAGTGGCCGAAGGGGATCGAACGGTGCGGACTGAGCTCGTTGGGGTGGGCTGCATAGTGAGCTAACGGCATGGCCGAAGGTAGGGGACGGTGCATTGCCTCTTGGAGAAGCACAATGGCTTGATGGCGAGGCGTGGGGCGGTGCGAATCGGTCGGAACACGTCGACGCTCTGGGCGGCTCCGACAGAAGTCTTAATGGTGCACAGGCGCTCCTGGTCACGCGATGGTGAACGAGCATGTCTGGGCGGTTCCTGGTGGGGTGGTGATCACGTACGCGAGCGGCGAAGGCGGGGCGTAGTTTGTGCGAGCGTGTCGAGCGCGGCGCTCTGGCGCGCTCTCGGCATGGCCACATAGAGAATGGTCGCGCGTGTTCTGGGTGGTCCAGTGGCTAGCAGGGTTCGAGCGTTGGCCAGGGGGTGGCGGTGGACGGTGGAGTTCCTGCTAGAAAATGTTGGCGAGGATAGTTAGGCTTGTAGCTTGCTGTCTACATTGGGGTTGGCAATTGGGCTCGGCCATGGTCACCATTAATGTATAGGCTTGCTCACAGTGGTGCTAAAGCTAGTTAGATTACTTTGATCATCTACTAAGAGTGTAGAGTGAGCTATAGACGGAGCAAGTTAGGCACTGATCACTGCTAACTATAGTGTTTGTTTTTTAATTTGATTTGTGCCCAGAAGGTGTTTGATGAAATGGCCAAAAGAAATTCAAATTTGAATTTTGGATTCAAACTTGGTGGGTTTGCTAGGCACATACTAGGGAGTATCTGGTTAGTTAGATTGGTCAAGGGGCACTGGTTTGGTTGGGTTTTGAAAATGTGTGATCTTCACATATGTTAAAGATTCAATTTTGAAATGTGATTTGAATCAAGTTGCCAAATGTTTCTGCAAGTTTGAAAGGCGGGTTTTGATTCACTTTTACTTGGTCTTGCAAGGGGTGAAAAGAATTGGAAAAGTTTCTGTTTGAAATCTTTGACTAGAAACACCCAAAGTGACCTAGTGAGTAAGATTGGCAAAAATGACCATTTGCCTTATTTGATTTGCTTCTGATTTTCTCTTGATTTGTTTTTGCTTGGAAATGTTTTAGATGATGTTGTTTTCATCTTTAAACCATTCTTTGCTATTTAGGTTAATCACACAAGTCCATTCATGCATTTATCAAATCATCACATACACACATGCATTCATTTGGTTTTTATTTAATCAAAGTTTTTGTTAACCCTAATTTTAGTGATTAGAGTTTGATGATCATTGTTTCATATTTTTGGGATGTTACACACCATGGCGTGCACACTGTCACTTTCACACACATGGGGAGAGCAGAGATCTATTAAACCACTCAAGGTAGATCTACTTGATTACAAAGCTCATGACCACAACATGATCATGGATAGAGAGAGAGAGATGAACACATAGCTACCGGTAGAGCCCTTAGCCTCGAGGAATAACTACTCCCTCCTCATCATGGGAATCAGCAATGGCGATGGAAATGGTGGTGGAGATCGATGGAGATGGCTCCGGGGGAACTTCACCATCCCGGCAGGGTGCCGGAACAGAGACTTTCTGTCCCCCGAATCTCCCCTTCGATGGTGGCGGCGCTACGGAGGTTTTTCTGGAAGTATGATGGATTATTTAGGGTTTCTGCATCGGGGGCTTCTTATAGGCGAAAAGGCGAGGCCGGGAGGCGACCAGGGGGGCCAGACCGTGCCCAGGCGCGGGCCCACCCCTGGCCGCGCCTAGGGGGTTTGGCCACCCAGGTTTGCTTCTCCGTCGCGTCTTCTGGATTCGTGTCCCCCACGGTAAAATATTGACTTTCCCTTTTGTCCCAATTCCGAGAATATTGATTTTCTGCCTTTCTAGAACTAAAAACAGAAGAAAACGGGCAACTAGCACTGTGGCAACTTGTTAATAGGTTAGTTCCAGAAAAGATATAAAAAGACCTCAAAGTGTAGACAAAGCAAAGAAAAGTAGATACTAAACAAGCATGGAACATCAAAAATTATAGATACGTTTCCAACATATCAAGCATCCCCAAGCTTAACTCCTGCTCATCCTCGAGTAGGTAAGTGATAAAACGAATAATTTTTGAGGTGACATGCACCATCAAAACGAAGATCAAATGATTTGCAAGCATTGAAAGCTAGCAACAAAGAACTCTAAACATGTGCATGAAAGGTGGAGTTCTAACAATAGGACATAGTAACTATGCATGCAACATGAAAGGCTATAAACAAAGATCATGAATAACATGCAATGAAAAACGTTTGTTTGTTTCACATATAGAAAACATAGCATAGTTGCATTCAGCTTGTCCCTCATAGAGTAGAAAATAGATGCATAGGACACCTTCAAAGTTCACAAGGGTGACTAGAAACAAATAGCACAAGAACAAGTAATGTCACAATATGCATCAATCAATAAGTTTTGGGACACTGCACACAAAATGGCAACTATGCTCTCTTAATTTGTGCCTAAAGGTAGAAGTTGGAGACTCAACATAATAGTGGAAGAAAGGCCTTTCATAAAGGGAAGCAGGGATGTCAAGTTTCAAAAAGAGCTTCCAAAAATTATGGTACTGGTTAGCTTTCAGCCCTCATTGCCCCTATCATAAGCATCTTGAAGTGATTAAGGTTAAAGTGAACAAACTATGGAGTATATGCTTGATAAAGTATAAGTTGGCAATCTCAAGTCCCTTGACTACGAGGGCCACACCTCATGCTACTCAACTTCAGTCACATGTAAGTTCTTGTCATAGTAAGTATATGCGTATCATAGAGAACCGCCAACGGGGTACCCCTTGCACATGGTGGAGATGATCATGGCTTTAATTACCGTTTAATAACTAATATTGAAGTAGGTAAATAATGCAGAGGCATAGGTGGGCAATAGATGTTATTTGGTTTTTAACCGTCCACTTGTGTCCCGTAGGACCCCGAGTACTTGATACCTATTCTTTGAATATTCGCACTGCGCATGTGGGACCATGAATCCCCCTAACCCTAGCTTGAGTCATATTTAATTCCTTGGGGCCACAAAGTAGTTTGGGGCTTTATTACTATCCTTTACTTATGCCATGCTTTATTGCTTTACTTATGATTGCGCATGGAGCGCTTGTACTGTTTAGGTAAGTGGAATGTTTCCGCGGTATCGACAAGCCCAGTCACACTTTCGGGTTCCCAGTCGTTTACAGCCATTGACACAAACCTCTAGGTCCGTCTCGGAGCCGGCCAACTTTGTCGCGGGTTGCTTAGTGGGGTGGCCCCTTGAAATCGAATATGAATCTTGTGATTGTTCTATCGTGATGCCTCGTTGGGTTTTTATTTGGTTTTTTCCGAGGTTGATCATGCGTGTGTTGCTATTTGTGCCCCTGCAGGGTAAAACTTTCTGAAAGCCGTGTCCACGGTAATGGACGACTTGGAGCACAATATCTCGATCATACACAACTATAACTAAAGTAGTGTTATAAATTTGCCTTTGGAATGACTAGTAATCAGCTTCACTATAACGGAATGGCTAAATAAAAGTACCAACAATTGCTGGGTTTTTGAATATCTCATGGTATATGTATTTGACTAGTAAGTATTGCAACTACAGCGGAATGGTTATCTAAAACTGCCCACTGCTTATGTTATCAGGATGACTCATGCTATCTATATCTGACTAGTAATTGCCGCAACTATAACAGAATGAATAAAACTGCCAACTGTTTGAGTTCCTCGGTTGACTTCCTCGTTTGGTCTCGAGGGGGAAATATCAGGATGGGTATGCTTGGTGATAGTTTCAGGTTGTATCTGAATAGGTCTTTCTTATCCCTATCTGATAGCCGCAGTTGTACCGAGTCTCTATAGGTTGTTTAGTGCATGTTGCACTGCCGCTTCAGTCCACCATACCTATGTAGGCAAGGACCGCCGAATTCTAGTCTCGCCGTGTACAGACCTCAGTACTGACCGCTCTCCTTTTTCCTTTGCCCTTTATTGGCACCCCTTTTGTTTAAGCAGGTTTGAGATCGACGTCGTTAGCAGGGTTACCCTTCCGGCTTGGCCTGGGCAGGGTTATGGACGCCATTGGTTATTCTTCAGGGCTCTTAGCTCAATTTGGATCTTGTATGTACTCGGATGCATCGTTTTAAAGGTGATTTGGATCTTTGTATTGTTTATTTGTATTCTTGACTCTTTGAGTCATTGTTGTATATATCTGTTCTAAAGGTGATTTGGACTATTGTGTAATGATATTACTTCGTTCTCCACCTGCACGCAAGTGCCTGGTGGGCACCTCTGAATCGTTTTTATGCGGGTTTGGCGGGAATCGCTAAGACTTGCATAGGGCCGATTCTGAGGGTGTTACAACAAGTCAAGGACTAAATGATCATAGAGGCTATGGTGACTTGTTCATAGTCATAACATGGTGTGAGCATGTGCCAAGTCAACCCAAACAAAGCATCAAAGGAGAATACCACAATACCATGCTTTTGTATGCTAAAACAACGCATGATTCTTGCAAGGCACATTAAGCAATCTCAATTGTTTGGAACAAGTCATGCTACAGCAATAAACACTAAGCATAAGGTCAAAACAACATCTAGCATGACATGATAAAGTCTAAGCCACAGTCAAAACAAGCTCCCTTTTGTACCACTTAAGCATAAAGCTATCTACTCTTTTACAACACCAATCAACTTATTTGAAACAACTCACAAAGATAATAATCAATAAAGATCAGTGAGCTTGTCTCACAAATCCACAAATAAGAACTAAAAACTTCTAAGATGAAAGCACAAGAAAACTGAGGCTGCACGTAGTGCTAGCAAAAGTGAACACTCACAAAACAATAAGAGTGAAAACTAGAGTGTTCTAGGCAATGGAAACAGAGTGTGTCTCTCTCCAAAAAAAGTGTGGTGTAACAAACCAACTTACTCAAGCAAACTAAACAAACTAAAACCAAAAACGAAAACTAGGATGCTCCAAGAACAACACAACAATGCATGAATCAATAAAAACGAACTGTCTAGAAAGACCTGAGATTTTTATTGATAAAGACGGTGATGCCTTGGGCATCCCCAAGATTTGACGCTTGTAACTCTTGAATATTTCTTGGGATGACACGGGGTGGCATCCCCAAGCTTGAGATTTTTTCCATTCTTCATCTCATTACATCATTCTTTCTCTACACCTGCAAATTTTCCTTCATACAAAACTTCACACAATCTTCATTAGCAACATTAGTGTATTCAAAAGATAATAGACCTTTGGGTTTAGTTTCAGAATAGCAAACTTTCACTAAAGACACAAGCTACTGTAGCAACTCCTTCAAAAAGCTCAATTTCCCAAAAAGAACCCAAAAAGGAATCAATAAGAAACAAATGCAAATAATGGCAGAAATATGTCAAAATAGACCAGCTGGTAGAAACCGATTTTTTTGAAGACCTTCTGTTTCTCAAATCAAGAAGTGTTGAACTAACAAAACTTAGCTAACATACTAAGGGATTTATTCGTAAATTTTCAGCTCAATCCGAGTTACAGATACTCCTCACGGAATTGTTTTGGTGGAGGACATAAATCTGTTTCAGGACAGCAACTCCCCAAATCTTACTTCCCTCTCATTAGAGGTCATTCTTGGCACAAAAAACAAACCAAAAGGATAAGGAGAGGTCATTACAGAAGTAATGACTTCCAAGACTCAAGAAAACTCTTGGGTTATCTCCCAACAAGTACTTTTCTTTAACGCCTTTAAGTTAGGCTTGATAGTTTGAGAACATGCTCACATAAGAAATATGAATTGAAGTAAAAGAGAGCATCAAGAAGCAAATTCAAAACACATTTAAGTCTAACCCACTTCCTATGCATAGGAATCTTGTAGAGAAAAAAGTTATGAAAGCACAAAGCACCAAGCATAGGAAAGCAAAACAAGTGCAACTTCAAGACTTTCAACATAAAGAGGGGAAACTTAATATTATTGAGATGCATAAAACCATGTTTCCCTCTCTCATAATAAATTTCAGTAGCAACATGAACAAAATTAACAATATAACTATCACATAAATATCATGAGCCACATGCATAAAGTGATTATTACTCTCCACATAAGCATAGTCATTCTTATTAATTGTAGTGGGAGCAGATTCAACAAAATAGCTATCATTATTATTCTCATCACCATAATCATCAAATATAGGAGGCATATTGTAATCACAATTAACTTTCTCCTCAATAGTAGGTGGACTGAAAATATCATATTCATCATTGTAATCATCATAGATTGGAGGTTTGGTATCATCATAAGCAATAGAATAGCTATCTTCCAAATCAGGGGGACTAAAAAGATCATTTTCATCAAAATTAGATTCCCCAAGCTTAGACGTTTATATAGCATTAGAAATCATGGTGTCCAAAGAATTCATACTAATAACATTGCTATTAGCATGTAAATAAAGTTCCATAGGTTTTTTAATTTTCTCTTCAAACACTTCATGTCCTAACTCAAGATAAACACTATAAAGCTCTCTAATTTTTTTGTTGTTTTCCATTAAGCCTAACTAGTGAAAACAGGAAACAAAAATACAAAATTGCATAATCTAAAGGAAATAACTTCGAGCACTCACACCGGAGGATGTGAGTACCTTTTACCTTACCTCCCCGGCAACGGCGCTAGAAAATACTTTGATGGAGCTTGACGTGGAGGAAAGGTAAAAGCCCAAAACCTCCCCGGCAACGGCGCCAGAAAAAAGCTTGATGTCTATGCACTTCTATTCTTGTAGACAGTTGTTGGGCCTCCAAGTGCAGAGGTTTGTAGAACAGTAGCAAGTTTCCCTTAAGTGGATTACCCAAGTTTATCGAACCCAGGGAGGAAGTGGTCAAAGGAATTACCTCTCAAGCAATCCTGCAATCAAGATACAAGAAGTCTCTTGTGTACCCAACACACCCAATACACTTGTCATGTGTATAGGTTCACTAGTTCGGCGAAGATATAGTGAAATACAAGTGGTAACGATGCCAGAAAATAGCTTGACGATGAGGTAAAGACTAAAGCAAGCCAACATGCAACGGATCTAGATGCAAACGGTGTTTCAATGTTTAGAAACAAGGCTTAGGGACCATACTTTCACTAGTGAACACTCTCTCATATAAATATCCTCTCTTCATGATACTACTCTTAAATACTCTCTGGTTGGATACTCTTATCATCGGTAGGGCTATAACAGCACTCCTCAAAGTCCGCCTTACCCAATCTAGATAACCCCACACTATCACCTTGAGCGCTAGATGGTTCCAACAAACACCACAATTTCATAGAGACATCCAACTCCAAATATAACTCATAACAAATATTCAATCTAGCCAAAGTGCCACACACGGTATGCACGATGTCACTTTCACACACATGGGGAAAAGCATAGATCTATTAAAGCACAAAGAGTATTTATGTAGACTCGAACCTAAGTGCCACGATGGCGTGCATGCTGTCACTTTCACACACATGGAAAGAGCAGAGATCTATTAAAGCACTTGAGTAGCAAGGTAGATCTACTTGATTACAAAGCTCATGACCACAACATGATCATGCATAGAGAGACATGAACACATAGCTACCGGTAGAGCCCTTAGCCTCGGGGAATAACTACTCCCTCATCATCATGGGAATCAGCAATGGTGATGGAGATGGTAGTGGAGATCGATGGAGATGGCTCCGGGGGCACTTACCCGTCCCGGCAGGGTGCCGGAATAGAGACTTTCTGTCCCCTGAATCTCCCCTTCGGTGGCGGCGGCGCTACGGAGTTTTTCTGGAAGTATGATGGATTATTTAGGGTTTCTGCATCAGGGGCTTCTTATAGGCGAAAAGGCAAGGCCGGGAGGCAACCAGGGGGGCCACACCCTGCCTAGGCGTAGGCCCACCCCTGGCCGCACCTAGGGGGGGTTGGCCGCCCTGGTTTGCTTCTTCGTCTCGTCTTTTGGATTCGTGTCCCCCACGCTAAAATATTGACTTTGGTTTTGTCCCGTCCAATTCCGAGAATATTGATTTTCTACCTTTCTGGAACCAAAAACAGAAGACAACAGGCAACTGGTACTATGGCAACTTGTTAATAGGTAAGTTCCAGAAAAGATATAAAAACACCTCAAAGTGTAGACAAAGCAAAGCAAAGTAGATACTAAATAAGCATGGATCATCAAAAATTATAGATACATTTTCAACGTATCAGTGTGGTGTGGGTAAGCCCAAACCCACTGGACTGGCCCACGGATCAAACCCAAATTAACTAAAAAGGAAATAAAATAATCATAAAAAGAAAAAAGTTATCAATATACCCTTGAAAGTAAATTAACTCTATAAAAATAAATAAAAATCTTAAAAATACAACTCGTATATCTAAAAGTTCATAAAAATCTAAGCTATCCAATAAAAATACTAAATTGTACTTTAGCATAATAAAAAATAATTTATTTATTTTAAGATAGTAGTCCCTTTATGGACTTTAATAAATAAAATATAAGACAGAAAAGTAAGTACAAAAATTAATTTTATGTATAGAACAAGTCTATAAATTTGTAAAAATACTAATTATAAACTCCAAGTCAGTTAAGAATTTCTAATACTTTAAGAGCTATATTTTACTCTATAATCCTTTTCTACCATTAAATTAAAGATATTTTTTTACAAAGCAACACAAAACCCTAATAAAGTTAACTAACTACTCAAGACCTATCAAAAATACAAAATATATTTTTCCTGAAGCACTTATAAGTTTCAAATAAAATTCGAACCCTATCTTAAACTTCAGAATCATTTGTCAAACATAAATAATAGGGATTTCTATTTTCGTGCCCTTGGTTCGTTAGTTGTACTCAATTTTCCCCAGCCGCTTAACTTTTCCTCACTTTTCCCCTCGCTATGTTACTAAACCCTAGCAGGAGCTCGCAGGCGCCCAGATGGAGGGATGTTGTCAGGTCAAAGGGTTGACGGTTACATGCTGACTGGTGGAACCGCGTTGGGCCGGGTCGTGCATTGATCGTTACATTACGTGGCCTCGACCGTTACATGCCGACTGGTAGGACCGTGTTAGGGCGGGTCCTGCCGTGGCCGATACGTGCTAACGGGTGGGGGGACCCACGATCGTCTCGTCGCATCATCTCTGCTGCCGCAGACGGTTGAGATCACCAATCGTCAGCACTGACGTTCTGCAATGGCTCGATGATTTCGACTGATCATTCAAGTACTTACTCAAATCTATGATTCGAGAAATTACTCGGGGGCTACTCCTATCAGGAGCGTTGGCCGCGCACCTGGAAAATTACTAAGGTAACATCACTTCGGTATTATCTTCGAGTCCTACGTCGAGTTTGCGACTCCACTATGGACTCAGGGACTAATCCCATAGGGAGCGTTGGTTGAGCATCTGAAAAAATTGTGTCCTTCGGACTTACATTGAAAATGACCGATCTAAAGTCTCTGCTCGAGTCTATGACTCGAACAGACACTCGGGGGCTACTCCCATAGAGAGCGCTGGCTGCGCACCCTATGAATTTTTCGACTGTAATCCTTTAGATCAAAATACAACAAAATCATTTTGGCAACTCTGCCCAAACCAACACTAAGTGAGAAGTAGTCTCCTTGGCCACCCTAAACACCTCCACGGTGATAACTCTTCGGATGATGTGTCTGCGATGAAAAGATAAGACCTACAGATATCATCTGATGGCCTGGTACCGCACCTGACTGCGCTCTGCCAGTAAACTCCCGTGTCAACAAGAACGATGAAAATTCCGATGGAAGCGTTGGGTACATCACTTGAAAATCACTGGGATTTGGCTCCTGTAAGAACACAACGGCCTGAGTCAAATCACACCAGCAATCGTTCCGAATTCGAGTCCTAGGACTCGAGTTTGATGAAGGTCATGTTGTTTTGTCCTATGACAGTTAACTAGCCCTGATCTGTCGGCTGAGCCAGGCACACGCATCAACAATCCCTATGAACTAAAACATTTCTACTTGAAATAGCAGGCTCAATTGCACCCAAAAGATTGAAGAGTCCTCATCTTAATCTATGATTTGACAAAACACTCGGGGGCTACTGACATGGATATACCCCACGGGTACATGACATTGGTATACCTGATCCAGCACAAGGAAGGCCCACGTCAGGACACGCGGCCCATGAAGACTTCGGGTGGCCCAAGTGTAACATCCCAAAAATATTGATCAAGTTTATCAAATTCCAATCACCAAAATTAGGGTTAACAAAAAAATTTGGTTAATTAAAATCTTTATGAATGCATGTGTGTATGTGATGAATGTATGAATGCATGAATGGACTTGTGTGATTGTTGTGAATAGAAAGAAATGGTTTAAACATGAAAACAACATCATCTAAATCAATTCCAAGCAGAAACAAATCAAGAGAAATTCAAAAACAAACAAAACAAGCAAATGGTCATTTTTGCCAATCTTGCTCACTAAACCACTTTGAGTGTTTCTAGTCCAAGATTTCAAACAGAAACAAATTTATTTCTTTTCACCCCTTGCTATACCAAGTGAAAGTGAACACAAGCCCACCTTTCAAACCCACAGAAACTTTTGGCAACTTGATTCAAATGACAATTCAAAATTGAATCTATATCATATGTGAAGATCACCATTTCTCAAAACCCAACCAAACCAGTGCACCTTGATCATTCCAAGAAACCAGAGACTACCTAGTATGTGACTAGTATACCCACCAAGTTTCATCCAAAAATTCAAATTCAAATCTCTTGCGGCCATTTCATCAAGCACCTTGTAAACACAAATCAAATTAAACATCAAACACTATAGTGAGCAGTGTTGTGCCTAACTTGTCTCCTCTCTAGCTCATAGCACACTCTCGGTAGATCATCAAACTAATTTAACTAGCCCTAGATCACTGTAAACTTGACAATGCCATCAATGGTGACCATTGCCGAGCTCAAACTGTCACCCCATTGTCGATAGCAAGCTATGAGCCTCTCTAGCCTCGCCAACTTTGTCTAGGACACAAGCCACCGTCCACTGCTACCCCCTGTCTAGTGCCCAAGCCTTGCCAGCGACTGGACCACACGGAACGAGCACGCCTAGTCTCTCTGCGACCATTCGAGAGTGCGCTAGAGCGCTGCGCTCGACACGCTCGCACAGACTGTGCCCCACCTTCGCCGCTCACGTGTGTGATCACCACCTCCCCAGGAACCGCCCGGACATGCCCGTTCATCGCCGGGCGACCAGGAGAGACCATGCAAAATTAAATTTGCCATCGGACCCGCCCAGAGAATCGCAGTGTTCCGACCAATTCACACCTTCCCACGCCTCGCCACCATGCCGTTGAGCTTTGCCAGGAGGCAGCGCATCGTCCCCTACCCCCAGCCATGCCGTTAGCTCGCTGTGCAGACGACCACGACGAGCTCCACCTGCAACCTTTGGTCCCCTCTTCGCACTATAAATAGAGGCCTCCCCCGTTCAAATTCAGCACACCATCTCACTCCCCTCTCTCTCAGAACTGCCCCACCTCATCCCCGGAGCAAGGCGAGCGCTGCATCGCCGGAATTTCGCCAGAGCTTGCCGCTGCTGGAGGAGAAGGGCGCCGTTGATTGGAGCCGCCCCAGGAGGAGCCACCGGTACCAAGAGGATCGCCGTCATCTACTTCGTCATTCTCCCCATCGCCGACCATCGCCAGAGCCCTGGTGAGCCGCCATTGACCCCCACTAGCCGCGCTAGGGTTTGACCTCGCCGCGTTCTGTTCAGACGTGGACAATGAACCTCAGCCGTAGATCTAGCTTCTAAGGCCCAAATAACCCGTACCCCTTCGCCACTCTCTGTCTCGCTGACTAGTGGGGACATCCATTTAAACCCACCCGCGCGCTGTGCATAGTAGGCCAGCCCAGTTACACTCCCGCATGACCCAGTAATTCAAACTTAGGTTTTTCCATTTAGTTTCAAACTTGGTTTTGTCTCTAGATTCCAAAATCAATCCAGGGAGATTCACTGAACCAAATTGATGAAACTAATTTTGCTAGAAAGGTACTGAAATTCTTAATCCAAGACGGTTGGATTCAAATCCTTTGGAATTGTAGATCACCTATAGTAAAAATAACAAGGCAGAGACTTTTCTGCATTCAAACATTTTTCAAAATTCAACCACAAAAGCATTTGGGTTAATTCCAACTCTCAAAAATCACATTTGATAAGTCCTTTCTGAATATATAAAAATATCTAGGTTTACTTGAAGAAATAGTGGACAAGCAATAAAAGAATGCCCCATAGGCATTTCTAGTCACTTTATTTAATTAAAATAAAAAGGTTAAACTTTATTAAATTGTGATAACACTTTAAATCACATTCCCAAGTACTGAAATATGTGGTGATGACATGTGCCAACATGATCGCCTATTTTAGTTGGAGAATATTAAATCTTAAATTAGTTTTTCAATGAGTAAAAATTACTTTTCTAAAATAAAATAAGTAAAACAAGTGCTTTAATCTTTGTGATACTAGTGATGATGCTAGATCATCTAGTGTGAACCTTGGTGTGATAAATAGAATTAGTTAAGTATTATTTGGTGATTGTGTATCTCGTATTTATTTATAGACGCTAGTACCGAACAAGGATACGAGGAGGAAGGAGAATACTACGAGGAAGAACCCGAGGAGAACTTCAACCACTGCACTACACAACACAAGCTACTATCTTAGCAAGCTTCGCAAAACAAGTTAACCTTGCAAGCTAACACTTGCAACTATGACAACTATATAACCTATGCAATGCATTAGGCATGCCTTGAGTATACCAATTGATGATACCCAATCCTAGTTTTACTTGAAAGCTTAGTTATTTTATTTCTTTATCAAAGCTTCTACTTTTGTTTACTTAGTGACTTGTAGATTTTATAAAGGTTGTTAAAGGTAGCATAAAGAGCATAAAATTTGGCCTAAGTTAGATAATCTTGATGTCATCCTAAGGCATGAGATTGAACTTAGATCATTCACACTTGTTTACCACCCCTCATTAGTGTTTACCCCCACTTGTAGATGCTAGTGCTAAGCATAAAACTTGATCATTTTAGATGGGAATACTTGGTGAAAATGATTATGAAAACCTTAGAATGATGAGTCATTCTAATAAAATGTTTTGACATGTGTTCCTAAACACCAGTTGATTTTGATGATTAAAATGTGAGGCATGAGCCTTATCCCTTTATAAAACTGATGGTTGTCTCCAAGCGATACCATTCCAATTTCACCGTACAACCACAATACGCAAAATTTGGGTAGGGATTGACTGGAAGTTTATATACTTTAGTATGGGTTCCCTTGCGGCCAAGGTTTGAGCTAAGGCTACCTTGTGAAGATTGTCCACCTATGCAGTTCCCAAGATTACAGTTGGTCATGGTTGGGAGGCCAAACACATAGGAGAGGAGCCTATACTAGGGAGTGTGTAACATCCCAAGAATACTAAACTTGGATCATCAAACTATAATCTTCAAAATTAGGGTTAACAAAAACTTTTCTAAATAAAAATATGAAAGCATGCATGTGTGTATGCATCCCATTTTGAATTCTTTTGAATTGCCTTGTTTATGTGTTTTTTTGGTTGTAAAATGATTCTTAGGCGAAATAAACATCCTCTAAACAATCCCCACACTTTTCCCAAAGACAAATAAAGCAAAACAAACAAAATGAGTGAATGGTCACTTTGGCCAAATTAACTCCCATGCCTACTTTGGCTGTCTCTAACTTTCAGAACTTAACATAAACTTGTTTGGATCTTTGCACCCCTTGATAGTACTCATAACCAAGTATCAAGGCCCACCTTGTGATCATCCAAAAACATTTGAATGCATAGTTTAAAGGATAGTTTAAAATTGAATCTATATCATATGGGAAGATCCCACTTTTTCAAAAACCACTCAAACAAGCTCAACTTTCAAAACCCAAGCATCTGCAGACTCACCAGCACCAACCTAGCACACCCACCAAAAATCTTTTCAAAATTCAAAACTTGAGTTCTTGCGGCCATTTCATCAAACACTTGGAGGCAACAAATCAAACTGGCCTAACTTCACTGTTTTGAGCAGTAATCTGGCTAAGAAATGTTAATCATTGATCACCCTTGTCTCCCTCAGTGCCAACCAGTGCTTGGACAAACCCTAGCCCCTACCCTTTGCCCCATGCCATGCCAACCCGAGCACCCCCTTGCCAGCCGACCATGGCTAGCTAGCCAGAGCAAGCACCAAGCCTAAACAGCATGTCTAGGACACAGCCCACCGTCCATCGCCACCCCCTGTCCAGCGTTCGAACCTTGCTAGCCCTTGGACCACACGCACAGACCATGCCAAGCTCGCTGAGCATGCGCCAGAGCGCCACCCTCGACACATGCCCACAGACCGCGCGCCGCCCTCGCCCGTAGCCATGTCGCCACCGTCGCCTGCCCATTCCGTTTGTTCTCGTCGTCGAGACTATAAATAGAGGCCTCCCCTGCTCAAACTCTTCACACCATCTCACTACCCTCTCCTCACTGATCGTTCCACCCCGTTCCCGGAGCAAGGCGAGCAGCGCATCGCCAGAATTTGGTCGGAGCAGGCCGCCTCTAGAGAAGAAGGGCGTCATCGATTTCGTCCACCCCAGGAGAAGCTACCGGTACCAGGAGGTTCGCCGTCGTTGACTTCGTCGTTCGCCCGCCTCGCCGAACCTACTTTGAGCCCGGTGAGCCCGGCGACCCCCCACCGCGTTAGGTTTTACATGCATGGCGCATCTGGCGTGGACAATGAGTAGCAGCCATTCGATTAGACTTAGATCGTGCAGATGAGATTGCCTCGTACCGCTTCGCGTTTAAAGAGCCACTGACTGGTGGAACCCCCTGTCAGTTGAGCCCCGCGCCGTGGAGTGACACTGGGCCGGCCCATTAGCAGTTCCCGCGCAGCCCAGTCATTTGAATTTAACTTTTTCCATTTTAATTCAAACACAGTTCTATACCTAGTTTCAAAAATCAACCCAGCTCGATTCAGTAAACCAAATTGAATGAAACCAATTTTGTTAGAAAGGTCTTGAAATTATGAATCCAAGCCCGTTGGATTTAAATCATTTGGATCTGTAGATCACCCTTGGTAAAAACAACAAGGCAGAACCTTTTCTGCATTCAAACATTTTTCAAATTTAAACCATAAAAGCTTTGGAGTTGATTCCAACTCTCAAAAATCACATTTGATCATACCTTTCAGAATATATAAAAACATTTGGGTTTACTTACAGAAATAATGTTCAAGTAATAAAAGAATGCCACACAGGCATTTCTAGTAACTTTATTTAAGTAAAATAAAAGGGTTAAACCTTATTAAATTGTGACACCACTTTAAATCACATTCCCATGGACTAAAATATGTGGTGATGACATGTTTCAACATGATCCCATGTTTGGTTTGGAGAATATTAAATCTTAAGTAGTTTTTCAATGAGTAGAAATTACTTTTCTAAAAATAAAAGGAACTAAACCAAGCTTTAATCTTGTAATGTTAGTGATGATGCTAGATCATCTATAGGACCCTTTTGTGTGATGATTGAAATTAGTTAAGTATTGTTTGGTGATTGTGTACCTCGTATTTATTTATAGACTCTAGTACCGACCAAGGATACGAGGAAGAAGGAGGATACTACGAAGAAGAAGCCGAGGAGAACTTCAACCGCTTCTCTACACAAGGCAAGCCAATACTTGCAAGCTAACACTTGCAACTTAGCAAGCTTATACTGATACTGATGCAAGCCTCATACTACTAGTTGAATGTGCAAGCAAATACTTGCTTGTTACCATGCCAACTATATGCCTTAAGCATATATGATCATAACCACTTGATAAACCAATCCTAGTTTTACTTGCAAGCTTTATACTTTATTTCTTTATCAAAGCTATTACTTAGAGTTTACTTAAGTGAATTGTAGATACTAGAAAGATAATTGAAGGTTGCATAAAGAGCATAAAATTTGGCCTAAGCTAGATAATCTTTATGTCATCCTAAGGCATGAGATTGAACTTAGTTAAACTCCACTAGTTTACCACCCCTCATTAGTACTTACCTCCACTTGTAGATGCTAGTGCTAAGCATAAAACCTGATCAACTTAGATGGGAATACTTGGTGGAAAATGGTTATGAAACCTTGGAATGATGGATCATTCTATTGAGATGTTTTGGACATGTGTTTCCGAACACCAGATGATTTTGGTGATGAAAATGTTGAGGCGTGAGCCTTATCCCTTTATAAAACTGGTGGTTATCTAGATGCGATACCATTCCAATTTTAACGTACAACCACAATACCCAAGAATTGGGTAGGGCTTGACTGGAAACTTATTTATCTTAGTATTAGTTCCCTCACAGCCAAGGTCTGAGCTGAGGCTACCTTGTGAAGATTGTCCACCTGTGCAGTACCCAAGATGACAGTTGGTCATGGTTGGGAGGATAAACTCACAGGAGAGGTGCTTATACTAGGGCGTGTAATTGAAAGGTTAGGATTGATTATCCGCATACTGAGTATGGTGAATTCAGGATTTGTTCCTGACGGATGTAACAAATGTTGTGGTGAAAGTGTACAATCTCTGCAGAGTGTCAAACTATTCGAATAGCCGCGTCTGCGGTTATGGACAGTTGGAGTGGCCATTCTGTCCCCCCGTCAGATGTTTTCAAAATGACTTATGAAATGAATTGAGACTTTGACTTGACCACAACAGAGTTGTGGCATGAGATACAAGTTCCCACTTTAGGTGTTATTAAATTTCAACTAGCTTTTCTTATTTCTGAACTTAGTAGATGTAAATCTAGCTTTTTGCAAAACAACCCTAGAGCTTAGCGTCCTACTACAAACCCCCCCCCCTTCACTTGTTAGTATTAGTTTGCGAGTACTTAAAGAGTACTCATGGCTTTGTCCCTGGCTATTCCGTGGCCAGACTATGAAGAGGAGTACCTGGAGGATGGACCCCAGGAAGGTTACGACAACTAGGATCATCTCCCATCGTCAGCATTGTCTGTGATCCCGAAGATGGAGCTTCGCCTACGCTATCGTTATTGTTACGTATTTCCGCTGCTTGAGTTGTATTAAGAACTGGATCATGAGATCCTTATTTGTATAAGACCTTATGTATGGTTTGTAATGGATGATGTACTATGGTATCCAATTCTGTTATGTTCGCAAAAATGGTAATCCTAGGATTGCGATGTATGGCATAACATGCATCTGGGATTAAAAATCCGGGTGTTGACAAGTTGGTATCAGAGCCATCCTGACCATAGGAGACCCTAGTTAGACTGTACGTTTGGAATCAAAAACTTAGTTTCAAAACCAAAGAAAACAAATATTTACAAAAACTTATTCCCATTCTTATCACCTTGATTCTTTTATAAAAATTCATGCTCCTCAAAAACTCTTGCAAAATACATAAAATTTGACACACTTGGTCACTCTACTAACTTACTCATCCTATATTCTTAATAGATGGACGTGAAGTACAGCAAGTTTTACCAGTTGGGGAATGGAGGCGACCTTATCTTTGAGAGGGATTTGGACCAGCTTTCGGAACTTCTAGAGCGTCCGCACCCCGAGTTCTTCGGAGCTCAGCTCAATGATCAAGGAGGAGAAGATCTGCAGTAGCTAATTGTTGCAAGTCTCAGAGGAAAGATTGAACCTCCCACTGCTGAGGGAATTAAGTTCACCTTAAGAGAGAACAACTGGCTCGATGGACTTGCTAGGGTCATGCAGGAAGCTCTTGCCCATCTGTGTGGGCAGAGTATCAACCAGATCAAGGGTACCCGCTTTGAGTTTTGCCTAAGGCGTGATG
Organism: Avena insularis; assembly: GCA_023614405.1. Taxonomy (NCBI): domain Eukaryota; kingdom Viridiplantae; phylum Streptophyta; class Magnoliopsida; order Poales; family Poaceae; genus Avena; species Avena insularis. The sequence goes on along the minus strand of CM042695.1, from coordinate 193,109,457 downwards.
CTAATGGACAACCACTGGAAGCCCCATACCACCACGAGTTGAAGACTTAGTTGGACCACCTTAGCTTCATGACGTACGATCGTCAGCAGGAGTTGGATAATTGCCGTGACTACTCCAACCACAAGTCCGCTATTATCAAGACAAAGGATCAGACCATCGCCATGTTAGCAAAGGATCGCAAGTCTCGCCGCCGTCAGCTCGACAAGAAGGAGCGCATCATTGCCCGTCTTCGCCACCGTATCTCGTCTTTGGAGGAGACCATCCACGAGAGAGACATGCAGTTGGAAGAAAGGGAGAATGCTGGAGAGGATCTTCATGGAGACCCCTACTCCTATCTCAGCGATGATGATGAATTTCTGGAAGATCAGGCCTTCACCGATGAGGAGGATTTCGCTTTCATCAATGACGACGATGATGATGAGGATGACGACTACACCGACTCCGAGGAGTAGTAGCACTTGAGCACTAGCGTAATGAGTAGTATTCGGTCCCACAGTATCGTCGTTTCCAGAATGGTTCTTAAAACCATCTGTTTTTCTTGTTTTGTGGTGTGTGTTTGTATCGTGTGCTATGAATGAACGAATGAAAAGCAAGTTGTTAGAAAATCTGAGTCAAACTTTTAAAACTTTTCAAAGCCCTGAACCTTAGAAAATTCCCTCTTTTCTCCTCAATCTTCAGATGCCACGCGGAGGAAGTGGTTCATCCCCGGACCCGATGTTGCAGATCCTACAAATGTTGGTTTCGACATGAAGCTGAAAAGCGAGCGTCAAGCCAACCTAGCCACCCTTCAGCAGATAGCTCAGCTAGCACACAACAATCAAGGCCACGGAAATTAGGACAACCATGGATCTAAGCTCAAGTATTTCCAGAACACCAACCCACCTGTTTTCACTAAGTCGGAAGAGCCCTTAGACGCCGATGATTAGCTGCAAACCATGGAAAATAACCTAGAAGTCGCCGGAGTGGAAGCCAAAGAGAAAGTTCTGTTTGCCACCCATTATCTAGCCGGAGATGCCAGAGCATGGTGGAACAGTGTTTGTGCCATGACCGGAGGACAGATGATGACCTGGAAGGAATTCAAAGTCAAGTTCAGCAGAACCCATGTGCCACCAGGTTTGATCAAGAGGATGATAGATGAGTTCAGAGAACTCAAGCAAGGAAGGATGACCGTAGTGGAATACCATGACAAATTCTTGTCATTATCTAGGTATGCCCCGGATGAGATCGACACCGAAGCCAAGAAGAAAGAAAGATTCCTGAATGGTCTGCACGATGAGATGCAGACGGTGTTAGTCAATATCCCCTTTGTTGATATTGAAGCTCTTGTCGACTCTGCCATCCAGATGGAAGGAAAGATCAACCAAGCCAATGAGAACCACAAGCGTCGCATGATGCATCAACCAGGAACCCATCAGACCCCAAAGTATCGTCCTAACCCATCTCTAGGATTTGCCCCGAGAACTAACAGACCCCCGATGAACCGTCCGACCTATCCCAACCGTGGAAACCCTAGGCCCGGAGGAAATCACAACAACCCCGGCAACTCTAGCAATTTCAACCGTGCCCCACATAAGTTCAACAACAAAAATGCTACCGCCAACACCAACACTGCCCCGAGGACTGGAAGCAATGTTGTGCCTGTTGCAGCAAAGGACAAGTCGCAAGTGACTTGTTATGACTGTGGAAATAAGGGTCACTACTCCAACGAGTGCCCCAACAAGAAGAATGTTGCAGCCCCCAATGCAAATGCTCCATCTCAGCAGCAGCGTCGTGTTCAGCCAGGAAGAAGGTTTGCCCCAAGGAATCCACTCAACCGCAACGGCCGTCTTTTTCTCATGCATGCTGAAGAAGCTCAGGAAGCGCCAGACGTCGTGTTGGGTATGTTTTCTGTTAATTCAGTACTTGCAAGAGTGTTGTTTGATTCTGGTGCATCGCATTCATTTGTCACCGAAGAATTTGCCTGCACTAGTAATATTCAACCAACAAAACTGAAGCACGTTATGATCGTCCAAATTCCTGGTTCAACCACCAAGGCTAGGCAAGTTTGCAAAGCCGTCCCTATCCGAATCCATGGCATAGATTTTTATGCTAACCTGATAGTACTCGGAACTAAACGTTTGGAAGTAGTACTAGGAATGGATTGGATGTCCAAACATAAAGGATTGATTGACTATGCCAAGAAAGCCATCACCATGACCAGTACAGCCGGAATATCAGTCGAGCATATCTCTGAAACCTTACCTCGTCAATTCAAGTGCAACAAGAGTATAGCCCAACCTACCATTGACCAAGTCCGGATAGTCTGTGAATACCCCGATGTATTTCCAGATGTTTTGTCCGGTATGCCCCCAGATCGGGATATCGAGTTTATCGTCGAACTAATCCCCGGAACATGACCCATAGCCCAGATACCATATAGTATGAACCCGTCAGAACTATAAGAACTGAAGAAGCAACTGCATGCCATGCTAGAAATTGGATTGATTCAACCAAGTGCGTCACCATGGAGATCACCTGTTTTGTTTGTGGACAAGAAAGATGGAGGTAACCGTTTGTGCACGGATTATCGGAAGTTGAATGATGTCACCATCAAGAACCAATACCCGTTGCCCAAGATAGAAGATTTGTTTGATTAGTTGACCGGTGCCAAAGTGTTTTCTAAGATTGATCTTAGGACTGGCTATCATCAACTCAAAATTCGTGCAGAGGACATTCCAAAGACTGCCTTTACCACCAAATATGGATTATACGAGTATACTGTCATGTCTTTTGGATTAACCAATGCCCCCGCTTATTTCATGAATCTCATGAATAAGATTTTTATGGACTTCCTGGATAAGTTTGTTGTTGTTTTCATCGATGACATTCTGATTTATTCCAAATTGGAAGAAGAACATGAGCTACACCTAAGGACCATTCTTGGAAACCTTAGAGAGCATCAGCTGTATGCTAAGTTTAGCAAATGTGAATTCTGGTTACAGGAGGTAGGATTCCTCGGTCACATTGTATCACCCGGAGGGATTGCGGTTGATCCTGCAAAAGTGAAAGATGTCGAAGATTGGCAAGCCCCAACCAGTCAAACCCAAGTTCGTGCATTTCTCGGATTGGCAGGATACTACCGCAAGTTCGTAGAAGGATTCTCGAGTATCGCCAAACCCATGACCCAATTGCTAAAGAAGGATAAGAAGTTTGAATGGACCGACAAATGTGAAGCGAGTTTTCAAGAACTCAAGAGGAGATTGATTTCAGCCCCAATCTTAATCATGCCGGATATCACGAAGCCCTTCGACGTGTATTGTGACGCATCCAAGATCGGTCTCGGATGTGTGCTAATGCAAGAAGGCAAAGTTATATCTTATCTATCTCGACAACTGAAACAACATGAGCAAAATTACCCAACCCATGACCTCAAACTCGCAGCCTTAGTTCTAGCCCTGAAGACATGGCGGCATTACCTGATGGGAAATCGTTGTGAGATTTATTCAGATCACAAGAGCCTGAAGTATATATTCACTCGGAAGGAGTTGAATATGAGGCAGACAAGATGGATTGAGTTAATCAAGGATTACGATATGGACATTCACTATCACCCTGGTAAAGCCAACGTGGTAGCAGATGCCCTTAGCATATTTCTGTGCCGCTTGAAATCCATGATTTTGAAGGAGCAACCAAGTTTGCACAAAGAGATGGAAGATTTTCGAATGGAATTAGTGAGTGAAGGATTTTTGGCTAGCATAGAACGTCAACCCACTTTGATCAGCCAGATGAAAGAGGCGCAGAAAGGAAATGCTAGTATTGACGGAATCAAGCGTCGTATTGGTACAAGAAAAGTACCCGGATTCACCGAAGACGAAGAAGGAGTTCTGTGGTACAAAGGACACCTTTGTGTACCAGCAGATTCTGATTTGAAAGAAGTTATTCTCAAGGAAGCTCATGATACTCTTTATTCTATCCACCCCGGAAGAACTAAGATGTATCAAGATTTGAAAGAGCAATTTTGGTGGCATAAGATGAAGAGATAAATCGAAAGCTATATCGCCAAGTGTGATATATGTCAGCGAGTCAAGGCCGGACATCAAAGACCCGCGGGATTGTTGCAACCCTTGCAGATTCCGGAATGGAAATGGGATTCCGTTGGAATGGACTTTATCACCGGATTGCCTACTTCTAGTAGGGGAAATGACTCCATCTGGGTCATAGTTGACCGATTGTCCAAAGTCGCCCATTTCTTACCCGTCAAGACCACATATCAGAGTTCGAAGCTAGCGGAGTTATACATCGCTAGAATCGTCAGTTTGCATGGAGTCCCCAAGAACATCGTATCGGATCGAGGAACTCTGTTTACCTCGAGATTCTGGAAGAAAGTTCAAGAAGGTTTAGGAACCCGCCTAGATTTGAGCACCGCGTATCACCCTCAGACCGAGGGACAAACGGAGCGAGTAAATCAAATACTCGAAGATATGCTGAGAGCATGTGTGTTAGAATATGGATCTAAGTGGGAAGACTGTCTGCCGTTTGCAGAATTTTCATACAACAATAGTTATCAAGCTAGTTTGCAAATGGACCCATTTGAATTCATGTACGGAAGGAAGTGTCGCACCCATTTGAACTGGCCGGAAGTAGGAGAGAGTCAGATTTTTGGACCCGATATCCTACGAGAAGCAGAAGAGAAGGTTCACAAGATTTGTGAGCACCTCAAGACAGCCCAGTCCAGACAGAAGAGTTACGCCGACAAGAGACGTCGAGACCTCGCCTTCAACATAGGAGATTTTGTATATCTGAAAGTGTCGCCATTGAAGGGAATGCAGCGTTTCCAACTCAAAGGAAAGTTAGCCCCCAAATATATCGGACCTTTCAAAATTTTGAACCGTCGAGGAGAAGTGTCGTATCAATTGGAACTACCCGAAGAGATGTCAGCTGTGCATAATGTGTTCCATATCTCATTACTTCGCAAGTGTCTCGAAGTCCCGGAGAAGACTGAAGTGTTCAAGAATATTGATCACCGGACCATAGAGATCAACGATGACCTGACCTATCCCGAAGTACCCATCCATATTTTGGAAGAAGCTTTCTGAACCACCAGAACCCGAAGCATCAAGGTTTTCAAGATTTAGTGGAGCAACCACACAGAAGAGGAAGCTACCTGGGAGCGCGAAGATCACATCAGGATGGAGTTTCCCGATCTTTTAAAATCCTAGGTAATCTTTTCGTCCTTTTTCAAATCTCGGGACGAGATTTTGTTTAAGGGGGGAAGGTTTGTAACATCCCAAAAATACTAAACTTGGATCATCAAACTCTAATCTTCAAAATTAGGGTTAACAAAAACTTTTCTAAATAAAAATATAAAGCATGCATGTGTGTATGCATCCCATTTTGAATTCTTTTGAATTGCCTTGTTTATGTCTTTCTTTGCTTGTAAAATGATTCTTAGGGGAAATAAACATCCTCTAAACAATCCCCACACTTTTCCCAAAGACAAATAAATCAAAACAAACAAAATGAGTGAATGGTCAGTTTGGCCAAATTAACTCCCATGCCTACTTTGGCTGTCTCTAACTTTCAGAACATAACAGAAACTTGTTTGGATCTTTGCACCCCTTGATAGTACTCATAACCAAGTATCAAGGCCCAAGTTGTGATCATCCAAAAACATTTGAATGCATAGTTTAAAGGACAGTTTAAAATTGAATCTATATCATATGGGAAGATCCCACTTTTTCAAAAACCACTCAAACAAGCTCAACTTTCAAAACCCAAGCATATGCAGACTCACCAGCACCAACCTAGCACACCCACCAAAAATCTTTTCAAAATTCAAAACTTGAGTTCTTGCGGCCATTTTATCAAACACTTGGAGGCAGCAAATCAAACTGGCCTAACTTCACTGTTTTGAGCAGTAATCTGGCTAAGCAATGTTCACCATTGATCACCCTTGTCTCCCTCAGTGGCAACTAGTGCTTGTACAAACCCTAGACCCTACCCTTTGCCCCATGCCATGCCAACCCGAGCACCCCCTTGCCAACCGACCATGGCTAGCTAGCCAGAGCAAGCACCAATCCTAAACAGCATGTCTAGGACACAACCCACCGTCCACCGCCACCCCCTGTCCAGCGCTTGAACCTTGCCAGCCCCTGGAACACACGCACAGACCATGCCAAGCTCGTCAACAACCATGCCAAGCGTGCGCCAGAGCGCCACCCTCGACACATGCCCACAGACCGCACGCCGCCCTCGTCGCGTGCATACACGATCACCGCCGTCCCAGGAGACCACCAGACATCCCTGTTCGCCGACCCATGCCTCAGAGCCACCGCTCGCTGTCGAAGACGCCGCCTCTACCGCGCAGAGCATCACATGTTCCAGACCGTTTGCCACCGCCCCTACACGTGCATTAAAGCCATAGAGCATTGCCAGGAGACCACCGAACGATCGCCACCGCCGGCCATGCATCTAGCAGCCCGTAGCCATGTCGCCACCGTCGCCTGCCCATTCCGTTCGGTCTCGTCGTCGAGACTATAAATAGAGGCCTCCCCCGCTCAAACTCTTCACACCATCTCACTCCCCTCTCCTCACTGATCGTTCCACCCTGTTCCCGGAGCAAGGCGAGCAGCGCATCGCCGGAATTTGGCCGAAGCAGGCCGCCTCTAGAGAAGAAGGGCGTCGTCGATTTCGTCCACCCCAGGAGAAGCTGTCGGTACCAGGAGGTTCGCCGTTGTCGACTTTGTCGTTCGCCCACCTCGCTGACCCTCGCCTGAGCCCCGGTGAGCCCCCGACGACTCCCACCTTCCGCGTTAGGTTTCTGTCTCGCCGGCGCATCCCGACGTGGATGATGAGTAGCAGTCGTTCGATTAGACTTAGATCGTGCGGATGAGATTGCCCCGTACCGCTTCGCGTTTAAAGAGCCACTAACTGGTGGAACCCCCTGTCAGTTGAGCCTGGGCACAAGGAGTGACACCGGCCGCCCATTAGCAGCAATTACTGCTTGAATTTAACTTTTTCCATTTTAATTCAAACATAGTTTTGTACCTAGTTTCAAAAATCAACCCAGCTTGATTCAGTAAACCAAATTGAATGAAACCAATTTTGTTAGAAAGGTCTTGAAATGCTGAATCCAAGCCCATTGGATTTAAATCATTTGGATTTGTAGATCACCCTTGTTAAAAATAACAAGGCAGAACCTTTCTGCATTCAAACATTTTTCAAATTTAAACCATAAAATCTTTGGAGTTGATTCCAACTCTCAAAAATCACATTTTATCATACCTTTCAGAATATATAAAAACATTTGGGTTTACTTACAGAAATAATGTTCAAGTAATAAAATAATGCCACACAGGCATTTCTAGTCACTTTATTTAAGTAAAATAAAAGGGTTAAACCTTATTAAATTGTGACACCACTTTAAATCACATTCCCATGGACTAAAATATGTGGTGATGACATGTGTCAACATGATCCCATGTTTGGTTTGGAGAATATTAAATCTTAAGTAGTTTTTCAATGAGTAGAAATTACTTTTCTAAAAATAAAAGGAACTAAACCAAGCTTTAATCTTGTAATGTTAGTGATGATGCTAGATCATCTATAGGACCCTTTTGTGTGATGATTGAAATTAGTTAAGTATTGTTTGGTGATTGTGTACCTCGTATTTATTTATAGACGCTAGTACCGACCAAGGATACGAGGAAGAAGGAGGATACTACGAAGAAGAAGCCGAGGAGAACTTCAATCACTGCTCTACACAAGGCAAGCCAATACTTGCAAGCTAACACTTGCAACTTAGCAAGCTTATACTGATACTGATGCAAGCCTCATACTACTAGTTGAATGTGCAAGCAAATACTTGCTTGTTACCATGCCAACTATATGCCTTAATCATATATGATCATAACCACTTGATAAACCAATCCTAGTTTTACTTGCAAGATTTATACTTTATTTCTTTATCAAAGCTATTACTTAGAGTTTACTTAAGTGAATTGTAGATACTACAAAGATAATTGAAGGTTGCATAAAGAGCATAAAATTTGGCCTAAGCTAGATAATCTTTATGTCATCCTAAGGCATGAGATTGAACTTAGTTAAACTCCACTAGTTTACCACCCCTCATTAGTACTTACCCCCACTTGTAGATGCTAGTGCTAAGCATAAAACCTGATCAACTTAGATGGGAATACTTGGTGGAAAAATGGTTATGAAAACCTTGGAATGATGGATCATTCTATTGAGATGTTTTGGACATGTGTTTCCGAACACCAGATGATTTTGGTGATGAAAATGTTGAGGCGTGAGCGTTAGCCCTTTATAAAACTGATGGTTGTCTGGATGCGATACCATTCCAATTTTACCGTACAACCACAATACCCAAGAATTGGGTAGGGCTTGACTGGAAATTTATATACCTTAGTGTTAGTTCCCTCACGGCCAAGGTCTGAGCTGAGGCTACCTTGTGAAGATTGTCCACCTATGCAGTACCCAAGATGACAGTTGGTCATATTTGGGAGGCCAAACTCACAGGAGAGGTGCTTATACTAGGGCGTGTAATTGAAAGGTTAGGATTGATTATCCGCATACTGAGTATGGTGAATTCAGGATTTGTTCCTGACGGATGTACCGAATGTTGTGGTGAAAGTGTAGAATCTCTGCAGATTGTCAAACTATTCGAATAGCCGCATCCGCGGTTATGGACAGTTGGAGTGGCCATACTGTTCCCCCGTCAGATGTTTTCAAAATGACTTATGAAATGAATTGAGACTTTGACTTAACCACAACAGAGTTGTGGCATGAGATACAAGTTCCCACTTAGGTGTTATAAAATTTCAACTAGCTTTTCTTATTTCTGAACTTACTAGATGTAAATCTGGCTTTTTGCAAAACAACCCTAGAGCTTAACGTCCTACTACAAAAACCCCCCTTCACTTGTTAGTATTAGTTTGCGTGTACTTAAAGAGTACTCATGGCTTTGTCCCTGGCTATTCCCGTGGCCAGACTATGAAGAGGAGTATCTGGAGGATGGACCCAAGGAAGGTTACGACAACTAGGATCATCTCCCATCGTCAGCATTGCATGTGACCGCGAAGATGGAGCTTCGCCTACGGTACCGTTATTATTACGTATTTCCGATGCTTGAGTTGTATTAAGAACTGGATCATGAGATCCTTATTTGTGTAAGACCTTATGTATGGTTTGTAATGGATGATGTACTGTGGTATCCAATTCTGTTATGTCTCGCAAAAATGGTAATCCTAGGATTGCGATGTATGGCATAACAGGCATCTGGGATTAAAAATCCGGGTGTTTACACAGTGTAATTGAAAGGATAGGATAGATTATCCGCATACTGAGTATGGTGAATTCAGGATTATTCCTGACGGATGTATCGAATATTGTGGTGAAAGTGTACCACCTCTGCAGAGTGTCAAACTATTCGAATAGTCATGTCCGCGGTTATGGATAGTTGGAGTGGCCATAATGTTCCGTGATCAGATATTTTCAAAATGACTTATGAAATCAATCGTTACTTTGACTTGACCACAACAGGGTTGTGATATGAAAACTCAAGTTCCCACTTAGGTGTTATAAAACTTTCAACTAGGTTTATTTGCTTCTAAACCGAGTTAGAGATAAATTTGGCTTTTTGCAAAACAACCTAGAGCTTAGTATTCCTACTCAAAACCACTTCACTTGTTAGTCTTAATTTTCTAGTACTTAAAGAGTACTCATGGCTTTGTCCCTGGCTATTCCCGTGGCCAGACTATGAAGAGGACTATCAGGAGGATGGACCGCAAGAAGGTTATGACAACTAGGATCATCTCCTATCGTCAGCATTGCATGTGACCATGAAGATGGAGCCTCGTCCACGCTACCATTATTATTACGTTATTTCGCTGCTATGATTTTATTAAGACTGGATCATGAGATCCTTTATTTGTTGTAAGACCTTATGTATAGTTTGTAATGGATGATATACTGTGATATCCAATCTGTTATGTCTTGCAAAAATGGTAATCCTGGGATTGCGATGTATGGCATAACAGGCATCTGGGATTAAAAATCCGGGTGTTGACAAGTTGGTATCAGAGCTATCCTGGCCATAGGACACCCTAGTTTAGAATGGATGTTTGAATCAAAAACTTAGTTTCAAAACCAAGGAAGTGAGTATTTATGAAAACTTATTCTCATTCTTATCACTTAGATTCTTTCATGAAAATTCATTGTGCCTCAAAAAAAACTCTTGCAAACTTACATAAAATTTTACACACTTGATCACTCTACTAACTTACTCATCCTATATTCTTATAGATGGACGTGAAGTATAGCAAGTTCTATCAGTTGGGGAATGGAGGAGATGTCATCTTTGAGCGTGACTTGGACCAGCTTTTGGAACTTCTGGAGCGCCCGCACCCTAAGTTCTTAGGAGCTCGGCTCAACGATCAGGAAGGATAGGAATTGCAATGGATAATTGTTGCAAGTCTCCGAGGGAAGATTGAAGCCCCCACCTCGGAGGGAATTCAGTTCACCTTAAGAGAGAACAGCTGGCTAGATGTACTCGCCAGGGCCATGCAGGAATCTCTTGCCCGTCTGTGTGGGAAGAGTATCAATCAGATCAAGGGTACCCGCTTTGAGTTCTACCCAAGGCATGACGTTATGGGATAGCCGCTGGAGACACCATATCACCCCAAGCTGAAGAATCAAGTGGACCACCTCAGCTTCATGATATATGACCGGCAGAAGGAGTTGGACAATGCCCGCTCCTACACCAACCACAACTATGCCATCGATTTCCATAAGGATCAGACCATTGCCATGCTAGTGAAGGATCGCCAGTCTCGTCGCCGTCAGCTTAACAAGAAGGAGCGCATCATTTCCCGTCTCCGTCACAGGATCATAGAGTTGGAGGAGACCGTCCACGAGAGGGACATGCAGCTTGAGGAGATGGAGAACGTAGGGGAGGACATCCGTGGAGACCCCTACTCTTACCTTAGTGATGATGATGACTTTCTAGATGATCAAGCCATGGACTTCTTCACCGATGAGGATGACTTCGCCATCATTGATAATGATGATGAGGATGATGAGGACACCGATTCCGAGGAGTAGTAGCACTTGAGCACTAGCGTTAGTGAGTTTTATCCGGTCCAAGTGTATCGTAGTTTATTAAAACCATTTGTTTTCCTTATTATGGTGTGTGTTTGTATCGTGTGCTATGAATGAATGAATGAATGAATGAATGAAAAGAAAGTTGCTAGAAAAATCTGAGTCAAACTTTGAAAAGCTTTTAAAAAACAAAAACCCTGAACCTTAGAAATTTCTCTCTTTTCTCATGATCTATCTCAATCTTCAGATGCCTCGTGGAGGAAGCAGCTCGTCCCCGGACCCAATATTGCAGATCTTGCAAATGTTGGTTGCTGACCACGAAGCTGAAAGAGCCGAACGCCAAGCCAACTTAGCCACCCTTCAACACATAGCTCAGATGGACAACAACAATCAATGCCATGTAAACTAGGACAACCATGGATCCAAACTCAAGAATTTTCAGAACACCAATCCACCCATCTTTACTAAGTCTGAAGATCCCCTAGATGCAGATGATTGGCTGCAGACCATGGAGAACAACTTAGAAGTTGCAGGAGTGGAAGCCAACGAGTAGGTACTGTTTTCCACCCACTATCTGGCAGGAGATGCAAGAGCTTGGTGGAACAGCATTCGCGCCAGGACTGGAGGACAAATGATGACTTGGGATGAATTCAAACTCAAGTTTAGAAGAACCCGTGTGTTGGGTTTGATCAAGAGGATGAGAGATGAATTCAGAGAATTGAAGCAAGGGAGGATGACAGTAGTTGAGTACTGTGACAAAATTCTGTCATTGGCTAGGTATGCACCGGATGAGATTAACACTGAAGCCAAGAAGAAGGAGAGATTCTTGAATGGTCTGCATGATGAGATGCAGACAGTCTTAGTCAATATCCCATTTGTTGACATTGAAGCCTTAGAGGATTCTGCCATTCAGATGGAAGGCAAGATTAACCAAGCCAATGAGAACCGCAAGCATAGAATGATGAATCAACCAAGAACCCACCATACCCCAAAGTATCGCCCCAACCCGTCTCCAGGATTTGCTCCGAGAACCAATAGACCCCCGATGAACCGTCCAACCTACCCCAACCGTGGAGGAGGAAACCCAAGGCCCGGAGGAAACCACGACAACAACCTCGGCAACCCCAGCAATTTCAATCGTGCACCGCCCAAGTTCAACAACAACAATGTCGCCAACAACACCAATACTACCCCACGAACTGGAAGCAATGATGTCCCTGTTGCAGCAAAGGACAAGTCGCAGGTGACTTGTTATGAATGTGGAACCAAGGGTCACTACTCCAATGAGTGCTCCAAGAAGATTGCCGCGGACCCCAATGTGAATGCCCTAGCTCAGCAGCAGCATTGTGTTCAGCCTGGAAGAAGGTTTGCCCTAGGGAATTCGCTCAACCGCAACGGCCGTCTTTTATCATGCATGCTGAAGAATGTTGGAGATATGCCCAAAGAGGCAATAATAAAGTAGGTTATTATCATATCTTCATACTTATGATAAATGTTTACATTCATGCTATAATAGTATTAACAAGGAAACCATTAATACTTGTGTGATTTGTAAACTTAATTTGAAGTCCCTAGTATAGCCTCTATACTTCACTAGCTTGTTGGTTGATTGATGATTGTGGTTTCCATATCATGAACATTGAGATGTTATCAACAACAAGATCATATCGTTAGGAGAATGATATGGTGGACATACTCCTATAGATAAGCGTAGCATAAAGATCAAGTCATTTCAATAGTTCAATTGCTATATGCTTTCTGATACATAGTAACCTAATTCCTTCGACCATGAGATCATGCATATCACCTTTACCGGATGGATGCTTTGATGTCATCAAACACCACACCGTAACAGGGTGGCTATAAAAGTGGCATTGAGTGTTCGGAAAGTATTGGTTGAAACACATGGATCAAGAGTGGGATTTGTCCATCCATATGACGGATAGATATACTCTGGGCCCTCTCGGTGAAATTTCATCCAATTAGCTTGCAAGCATGTGGTGGCTCACAAGGGATCACATATCAGGAACGAGAAAAGAGTACTTATCGGTAACGAGGTTGAACTAGGTATGCAGAGATACCGACGATCATAACCTCGGATAAGTAACATATCGTGAGACAAAGGGAAATTGGCATCGTATGTAAGTGGTTCATTCGATCGCAAAGTAATCGTAGAAATATGTGGGAGCCATATGAATTTCCAGATTCCTCTATTGGTTATTGTTCGGAGAAGTGTCTCGATCATGTCCGCATAATTCACGAACCGTAGGGAGACACACTTAAGGATTCGACGTTGTTTGAGTAGTTATGGTATTATGAGAAAGAGACCGAATGTTGTTCGGAGTCTCGGATGGGATCCGGGATATCACGAGGTGATCCGGAATGGTCCGGAGAATAAGATTCACATATGGAAAGTCCCGTTTCGGAGTTGGGGAATGGTTCCGGTGTTTTCATCGGGAATGTTCTAGAAGGTTCCGGAATGTCCGGCGCTCCGGGGGGGAAGGGTACATGAATGTGTCATTGTAAGTTGGAATGATTGCATCATGTACTAGGTGTTCTTGCTGTCCAAAATAAAGGGTTTATTTAAATCCTAAATTGAAAAGTCAAACGGCTAGTTTGAAAGTCAAACGGCAATTTTGGGAAGTGGGAAGAGAGGAGGATTGGTGGAGGCCGAATTGGAGGAGGGGTCCTCCCTTGGCCGGCGCCCCACCAAGCCGACTTGGGGAGGGACTCTCCTCCCCTTGGCCGGCCCTCCCACCTATATAAGGAGGGGCAGGGCTCCCCTCCTAGGACACACTAGTTCCTATCCTCTAAACTAAACCCTAGACCTAAACCCCGGTTTAGAGCTATTTCGGTTTAGAGCCTTCTAATTGGTTTAGAGCCTTCTAATTGGTGTGTCTAATTACTAGACCACTAATAGCCTCTCTCATAAGCTCCACCATACTCGCACCGGCTTAAGGCGAAGCCTGCGGATTTCCCTCTACTTAGGTACCACGCCATTGTCTTGCCGAATCGCGAGAGTGCTACAACCTCCATTTTCTGGAACAAGGGAGAGGAAGGTCTTCGTCAGTACGAGCGATGTGACCGATTGCTGGGGCGCTCTTGGAACGTGGCTGGAAGGATCGTCTACGATCTTGAGATCGGAAGAATCGACTACATCACCCACGAGAATCTGCTCGTTAACCGCTTTGGAATCTTGAGGTGAGTTCCTCTATCGACTCGTTGCTACAATCTAGTAGATAGATCTTGGCTTGTTTGTTTGTATGCGATAGAAATTTTTGTTTTCCATGCTACGAACCCCTACGGTGGTATCGAGCGTGTCTATATGTAGATCTGTTGACGAGTAGAACACAATGGTCATTGTGGGCGTTGATGCTTTATTGTAGATTGCTTTTGTGTACTTTGCATCTTGCGGTATGTTGGGATGAAGCGGCCGGGCTAACCTTACATGACATCGTTCATGAGACTTGCTCCACGCTTGACATGCAACTTGTATTGCATAAGTGGCTTTATGGGTGCTGTTTCTCCTAGCATAGTAAAGATCCAATTTACAACGGGTGATCAACAATGCTAGTATCAATGTTGTGGTTCTTGTTCGTAAGTTAGAGCGACACTTATTGAAAGCCCCAAACCACGTAAAATATGCAAAGAAAGTAGAGGCGTCTAACTTTGTTTTGCAGGGTGTCTGATGATGTGATATGGCCATGATTGTGATTATATTTGATGTATGCAATGTTCCTTATTGTAAGTTGGCAACCGGCAGGAGCCATATGGTTGTCTTTAATTTCTGTTAAGACCTGCGTGTCTATTAAAAATAGTTGTAATAGTTGAAGCTGGTGGACAACAACCATGAAGAAGCGTCATTGACCTTGATGCTATGCCGGTGATGATAGAGATCATGTTAGGTGCTTGAAGATGGAGATCGGAAGCACAAAGAAGAAAGGCCATATCATATCACATATTATGAATTGCATGTGATGTTAATCCTTTATGCATCTTGTATTGCTTAGTAGACGGACGGTAGCATTATAAGATGATCCCTCATACATAAATTTCAAGTTCTAAAGTGTTCACCCTTAGTATGCACCGTTGCCAAAGCTTGCGCTTGAAGCACCACGTGATGATCGGGTGTCTTTGATTCCGCGGTGAATACAAGCGTAAGCAAGCCAGATTTGCTTGCGGTAGCTAAGGTTTGATCTTGTGAGCCTAGCATGTACGGACATGGCCTCAGGAACATGGATTACCGAAAGGTAGAGCATGAGTCATATAGTAGATATGATGAACATGTTGATTGTTCGCCATTGAAACTATATCAACTCTCGTGATGATCGGTTTTGATGTGGTGGATTTGGTTCATGTGATCACTAAAACAATGTGAGGGATGTTGTTTTAAGTGGGAGTTCACCTAGATTAATTTAATTATTAATTAGAACTCAATTTATCATAAACTAATATCAAAGTGAATTTGCATAGTTGTTGTAGCAATTGGCATCCGTTTACCACCTTGCGCTTAGTTATAATTGAGATGATAGAACTATAGAATTCTGGTTAGTTACTTTCTGTTGGTATCGTATTGTTTTGAAGTGTTAATCTAAAGTTTAAAAGTCCTATTGCAAACTTTCAGTAATTTCCGGTTACTCCATAAAGTTTAATAATTAGTATTAAAACAAGAGTGACAATTCCAAGTGTTAGTGTTTGAGTATCATGTTTGTCTCCATGATTCTTGATATTCAAAGGATTGTCTTAATATCAAGGTTATCTAGGATCTGAAAGAGTTGTTTCAGAAACCATGATGTGTGGAAGATATTGTGATATCTGAAATGAAGTTTTGGTTACAACATGATAGAGTATAATATGGCAAAAGTCATGTTCTCATATTTGATGAGAATTTGCAAAAGGTTGGAGACACTAGTTGTCCTAATCTTCCAAAAGGTTTTGGAGAGCAACATTATACTCACGATTCACCGTTATAAGCTAAAGTAGCTTGATCATGGATAAATCCATGATGAAGGTGAATATTTGATGTAGGTAAAATGTTTACTACACCAAGAGTTAACTAAAGAAAGGAATTTGAAAGAACACCAAACATTTGATAATGGTGATCTACTTCAAAGTGCAAGTCCAAAGACATTGGTATTTAACTATACACGCTTTGGACTATGTGTCATATGTATGACTCCACTATTGATGTTGATAGATTCTTTCAAGCGAAGGAAATACTGAAAGAGAATCTCATAAGTATATGGCAGAAAAGAAAAGACTAGAATTGTTCAGTTTAAGTATATAGATGATATACGTGTTATGGCTATATTCTTTGCTTATTAAACAATGTGGTTCTTAAGTATATGATACTGAATTTGTTGGTGTGAAATCGTCATACGAAACAACACAATTCATGAACTACAATGGCCTAAGTAACTAGCAAAAGAATATGTGATGATGTTCATCGAAAACAAATAAAGGGTTATTGTGTTGCTCGTTAAACATCAAAGCTTGCCTTCAGGATTTGTTTTATCAGGTATTATGAGAACAAAAGGGTTGTTCAAATAATTGCCGTAATCCATAAAAGATGGATGATTCACAAATCTCGTTGGATAAATCACATCCATAAAACTAGTGCTAAAATTGATTGAAATATCACTTAGGAAGTGACATCGCCGTTTAAATTATATTGAAAAGAAAACATGAAGAAACTCCATGTGGATGGAATTTTGGAGTCTTTTGATTTTTGATCAAATGACGTTTGTGAAACTTTCCTAGAGATAATTAAAACTTCGTTCATAGGCCAAAAAGGGAATGAATGACTAGCTTATTGGAACTTGTGCATATTGTTGTACGAACTCCATTATGTGTAGTCAAGAGCGATGGATTTCAACTTCATATGCTTTCTCCGAGAATTTGAGTGAATATGTGAATATTTACTTAATAAGGATGAAGTGTGAAATATTTGAAAAGTTCGAAAGATTTTCAAGATGAAGTGCAAAATCATTGTAACAAGAATATAAATAGTTTATGATAAAATCATAAAGGAAGATATTTAAGTTACAAGTTTAGCATAATACCTAAGATTTAAGGAATCGGTCCGTGGATTTGCATTTCCCGAAACACCATAAGAGTATGGAGTGTTCGAGATATGTAATTAAAACCTTGTTTGACATGGTAAGATCAAAGGTGTAATATATAGAACTGCCATTATATTTTTAAGATTAAAAGCTTTAGAGATTACCGTTTTCCACTAAAAGAGCTCCATCATAATCCGCTGAAATGACACCATATAAGGTTATGGTTTGGGATAAAACCCAAGTAGTCCTTTTTTAAACATTGGTATGCTATGCATAAGAAAGATGTTTGCAACCAAAGTCGGATAAACCTGTCTTTGTATAAATGTTAAGTATTCCTCCATAAACACCGGAGACAAAAGTGTTTGTCGCTTAGAACGTCAAGTTTCTTTGAGAAGGAATTTTTCGTGAAAAGTTAAGTGGGAGGACAATAGAACTTTGATAAGGTTAAAAGAACCTTAGCTATATGTGCAGAGTTGCGCAGCACCGAAAAGTGTTCCGGAGGCAGCAACAATGCTCATGGCTCACGTGCATCAAAGGTTGTGGTCACGGAGGTCTAAGTTTCTATTGAAACAAGTAGGTCGGATGAACAATCAAATACCAAGATTTGAGGGTTGAATCATTATTTGAGAATAATGAACCTACTACATGCAAAGAAGCGATGATGGGCCTGACTCGTCAAATGGCTTGAAGCCATATAATCCGTGATAGTTCCATACACGAGAAATCAAGTTTTGAACTTGAAGGACCCTCGAAAAAGGTGTAAGACCTTGCAGTTGTGTTTGGATCTATAAAGAAGTAGACATGGATGTTTCACATCTATGAAATAGTCGACATGTTGGGAAAGAGTTCACAACAATGTTCAAAGGTTGTATATGACAAGATTTGATCTTTCATAGCGATTTTTAGTCTAGACGGATTAATGTAGCAACCACTACATATAATTTGTTATGTGGTAGTAGAATAAACAAAACAAGTTCTTCTAATATAATGGTTACCTAGTACGTTTGCATTACAAGGTCCAAAGGGTTTTGTTAATTCAAAGGATGCTAAAAGCATATGCAAACTTCAATGGTTGAAGTAAGCATAGCGGAGTTGGAATCTTCACTATGATGAAACTGTTAAAAGAGTTTAATTTCATCGGAGACAATGAAGATGCTTGCATTTGCAAGAAATTAAGTGGGAGCGCTAAGACATGTTTCTAATACATTATGTGGAAGACATATTGTTGATTGGAAATAATGTATCTTTTATTAACACATATTAAGAATTTCATCCCGATGAAAGACTTAGGCAAAACCAAATATTTGGCATCAATAGGCGCTAATATGGTTGTGCGGAAGTACATAGACGAGATATTGAATGAATTCAATATAGAAACTACAAGAAAGGTTCTTGTTGCACAGAAAGGATTGAAAGAGTTCAATGTTGATGATATATTCAAGTGTATTGGCACTTGGTAAGTGAAACAAAGATTCAAGTATAGATTGATACTTGATGTATGAAATCACAAAGAGTATTTATATCAATCATACTGTGATATGTACAAATCCAGATATGTCCTATGCTCTAAATGTTGTGAGCATATACCAGAATGATTTGTAAGATGATCATTGGACAATAGTAAGGATATTCTTAGGATCTTTTGGAAGAACTAAGAGTATATTATTTGTAGAAGTGACAGATACTACAACAAAAGGCTAAGTATATGACTGCTATTATAGCAGCAAAAGAGGGCATTTGTGTCAAGTAGTTTGTTATCAAACTAGGTGTAGTTCATAGCGGGATAATACTATGAAGATATATTAATGCAATATTATCAACATGTTTTAACCCCAAAGAACTAAAGGTCACACCGAAAGACCAAATCATACAAAGCCATCTCATTAGAGAATGAGTGATGCGTAGAGACGCAAAGACATGCAATTACACACGGACCTGGAAGTGTCAGATCCGGAGATCAGTTGACCACTAGCAATCGTGTACATACAACACCGGAAAGCCATAGGTGTTGAATACACAAAGGTTTGAAACTAGATTATTGACTCTAGTGCAAGTGGGAGACTGTTGGAGATATGCCCAAAGAGGCAATAATAAAGTAGGTTATTATCATATCTTCATACTTATGATAAATGTTTACATTCATGCTATAATAGTATTAACAAGGAAACCATTAATACTTGTGTGATTTGTAAACTTAATTTGAAGTCCCTAGTATAGCCTCTATACTTCACTAGCTTGTTGGTTGATTGATGATTGTGGTTTCCATATCATGAACATTGAGATGTTATCAACAACAAGATCATATCGTTAGGAGAATGATATGGTGGACATACTCCTATAGATAAGCGTAGCATAAAGATCAAGTCATTTCAATAGTTCAATTGCTATATGCTTTCTGATACATAGTAACCTAATTCCTTCGACCATGAGATCATGCATATCACCTTTACCGGATGGATGCTTTGATGTCATCAAACACCACCGTAATGTGGTGGCTATAAAAGTGGCATTGAGTGTTCGGAAAGTATTGGTTGAAACACATGGATCAAGAGTGGGATTTGTCCATCCATATGACGGATAGATATACTCTGGGCCCTCTCGGTGAAATGTCATCCAATTAGCTTGCAAGCATGTGACTGGCTCACAAGGGATCACATATCACGGGAACGAGAAAAGAGTACTTATCGAACGAGGTTGAACTAGGTATGCGAGATCTAGCGATCATAACCTCGGATAAGTAACATATCGTGAGACAAAGGGAAATTGGCATCGTATGTAAGTGGTTCATTCGATCAAAGTAATCGTAGAAATATGTGGGAGCCATATGAATTTCCAGATTCCTCTATTGGTTATTGTTGGAGAAGTGTCTCGATCATGTCCGCATAATTCACGAACCGTGGAGACACACTTAAGGATTGACGTTGTTTGAGTAGTTATGGTATTATGAGAAAGAGACCGAATGTTGTTGAGTCTCGGATGGGATCCGGGATATCACGAGGTGATCCGGAATGGTCCGGAGAATAAGATTCATATAAGGAAAGTCCGTTTGGAGTTGGGGAATGGTTAGGTGTTTTCATCGGGAATGTTCTAGAAGGTTCGGAATGTCCGGCCTCCGGAGGAGGTACATGAATGTGTCATTGTAAGTTGGAATGATTGCATCATGTACTAGGTGTTCTTGCTGTCCAAAATAAAGGGTTTATTTAAATCCTAAATTGAAAAGTCAAACGGCTAGTTTGAAAGTCAAACGGCAATTTTGGGAAGTGGGAAGAGAGGAGGATTGGTGGAGGCCGAATTGTAGGAGGGTTCCTCCCTTGGCCGGCACCCCACCAAGCCGACTTGGGGAGGGACTCTCCTCCCCTTGGCCGGCCCTCCCACCTATATAAGGAGGGGCAGGGCTCCCCTCCTAGGACACACTAGTTCCTATCCTGTAAACTAAACCCTAGACCTAAACCCCGGTTTAGAGCTATTTCGGTTTAGAGCCTTCTAATTGGTTTAGAGCCTTCTAATTGGTGTGTCTAATTACTAGACCACTAATAGCCTCTCTCATAAGCTCCACCATACTGCACCGGCTTAAAAGCGAAGCCTGCTGGATTTCCCTCTACTTAGGTACGCCGTTGTCTTTGCCGGAATCGCGAGGAAGTGCTACAACCTCCACGCCTGCTGGAACAAGGGAGAGGAAGGTCTTCGTCGAAATGCGAACGTGTGACCGACTCTTGCGGGGCGCTTAGGAGGATCGCTGGAAGGATCGTCTACGATCTTGAGATCGGAAGAAATCGACTACATCACCCACGAGAATCTGCTCTCGTTAACCGCTTTGGAATCTTCGAGGGTGAGTTCCTCTATCGACTCGTTGCTACAATCTAGTAGATAGATCTTGTCTTGTTTGTTTGTATGCGATAGAAAATTTTTGTTTTCCATGCTACGAACCCCTACAAAGAAGCCCAAGAAGTGCCCGATGTCGTGCTGGGTATGTTTTCTGTTAACTCAGTACTTGCAAGAGTGTTGTTTGATTTTTGAGCATCACACTCATTTGTTGCAGAAGAATTTGCATGCACTAGTAAGATTCAACCAACAAAATTGAAGCATGTTATGATAGTTCAAATACCTGGTTCAACCACCAAAGCTAGACAAATTTGCAAGGCCGTACCTATCCGAATCCATGGCTTAGATTTTTATGCTAATCTAATAGTACTTGGAACAAAAGGTTTGGAAGTAGTACTAGGAATGGATTGGATGTCAAAGCATGAACAAAAGGATTAATCGACTGTGCCAAGAAATCCATAACCATGAACAGTACAGCCGGAATATCAGCAGAGCATGTATCTAACCTTGCCCCGTCAATTCAAGTGCAACAAGAGTCCAGCCCAACCCACCATTGACCAAGTCAGAGTAGTCTGTGAATACCCCGACGTATTTCCAGATGTTTTGCCCGGTATGCCCCCAGATCGGGATATCGAGTTTATCATTGAACTAATCCCTGGAACCGGACCCATAGCCCAGAGACCGTATAGTATGAACCCGTCTGAATTAATGGAGCTGAAGAAGCAACTAGATGCTATGGTGGAGATAGGATTGATCCAACCAAGTGCATCGCCATGGAGATCGCATGTCTTGTTTGTGGACAAGAAGGATGGAGGTAACCGTTTGTGTACAGATTATCGGAAGTTGAACGATGTCACCATCAAGAACAAGTACCCACTACCGAATATAGAATACCTATTTGTCTAGTTGACTGGTGCCAAAGTGTTTTCTAAGATTGATCTTAGAACTGGTTATCATCAACTCAAGATTCACGCAGAGGATATTCCAAAGACTACCTTTACCACTAGATATGGATTCTATGAGTACACTGTCATGTCTTTTGGATTAACCAATGCCCCCGCTTATTTCATGAACCTCATGAATAAGATTTTTATGGACTTCTTGGATAAGTTTGTCGTTGTTTTCATCGATGACATTCAGATCTATTCCAAATCAGAAGAATAACATGAGCTACACCTAAGGACAATCCTTGGAACCCTTAGGGAGCATCAACTGTATGCCAAGTTTAGCAAATGTGAATTCTGGTTACAGGAGGTAGGATTCGTCGAACATATTGTATCAGCCGGAGGAATTGCTGTTGACCCCGCCAAGGTTAAGGTTGTTGAAGAATGGCAAGCCCCAATCACTCAAACCCAAGTTCGTGCATTTCTCAGATTAGAAGAAGGATTCTCGAGCATCGCCAGACCCATGACCCAATTGTTGAAGAAGGATAAGAAGTTTGAATGGACGGAAAAATGTGAAGCGAGTTTTCAAGAACTCAAGAAGAGATTGATCTCAGCCCCAATCTTGATCATGCCAGATATTATGAAGCCTTTTGATGTGTATTTTGATGAATCCAAGTTTGGTCTCGGATGTGTGTTGATGCAAGAAGGAAAAGTAATATCTTATCTATCCCAACAACTAAAAAAACATTACAAGAATTATCCTACCCATGACCTTGAACTAGCAGCCTTAGTTCTAGCCCTGAAGACATGGAGGCATTACCTTATGGGAAACCGTTGTGAGATTTATTCGGATCACAAGAGCCTGAAGTATATTTTCACTTCTAAGGAGCTAAATATGAGGCAAAGGAGATGGATAGAGTTAATCAAGGACTATGATCTGGACATCCACTATCACCCCGGTAAAGCCAACGCGGTAGCAGATTCCCTTAGTAGATTGTCGTGTCGATTGAACTCTATGATTCTAAAGGAGCAACCAAGTTTGCACAAGGAGATGGAAGATTTTAGAATAGAGTTAGTAAGTGAAGGATTTTTTGCTAGCATAGAACTTCAACCCACTTTGATCAGTCAGATCAAGGAGGCACGGAAAGGAAATGCTAGTATCGATGAAATCAAACATCGTATTGGTACAGGAAAAGTACCCGGATTCGCCGAAGATGAAGAAGGAGTTTTGTGGTACAAAGGACGTATCTGTGTGACAGCAGATTCAGAGTTAAACAAAGCTATTTTGAAAGAAGCCCATGATACTCTTTATTCTATCCACCCCAGAGGAATGAAGATGTATCAGGATTTGAAGGAGCAATTTTGGTGGCATAAGATGAAGAGAGAAACTGGAAGCTACATAGCCAAGTGTGATATCTGTCAGAGAGTTAAGGCGGGACATCAGACACCCGCAGGACTTGTAACCATTGCAGATTCTGGAATGGAAATGGGATTCAGTTGGAATGGATTTTATCACTGGTTTGCCTACCTCTAGTAGGGGAAATGACTCTATCTGGGTTATCGTAGATAGATTGTCCAAAGTCGCCCATTTCTTACCTATCAAGACCACCTACCAGAGTTCGAAGCTAGCAGAGTTGTATATCGCTAGAATTGTCAGTTTGCATGGAGTCCCCAAGAACATTGTGTCAGATCAAGGAACTCAGTTTACCTCGAGATTTTGGAAGAAAGTCTAGGAAGGATTAGGAACCCGATTGGATTTCAGCACAGCTTATCACCCTCAGACCGATGGACAAACGGAGCGAGTAAATCAAATACTCGAAGATATGTTGAGAGCCTGTGTGCTAGAGTATGGATCAAAATGGGAAGATTGTCTGCCTTTCGCAGAATTTTCGTACAACAATAGTTATCAAGCGAGTTTTCAAATGGCCACATTTGAATTCATGTATGGAAGGAAGTGTCGTACCACTTTGAATTGGTCGGAAGTAGGGGAGAGTCAAATTTTCGGACCCGACATCCTACGAGAAGCCGAAGAGAAAGTTCACAAGATCAGTGAGCACCTCAAGACCGCCCAATCCAGACAGAAGAGTTATACCGACAAGAGACGTCGAGACCTCACTTTCAATATCGGAGATTTTGTGTATCTCAAAGTGTCACCTTTGAAAGGGAATGCAACGTTTCTAGCTCAAAGGAAAGTTGGCCCCTAGATATATCGGACCCTTCAAGATTCTGAATCATCGAGGAGAAGTATCGTATCAACTAGAACTGCCAGAGGAGATGTCAGCCGTACATAATGTGTTCCATATTTTGTTACTTCGCAAATGCCTGGAAGTCCCGGAGAAGACTGAAGTTTTCAAGAACATTGATCATCGAACCATAGAGATCAACGATGACCTGACGTATCCCGAAGTACCCATCCGTATTTTGGAAGAAGATTTCAGAACCACCAAAATCCGAAGAATCAAGTTTCTCAAGATTCAGTGGAGTAACCACACTGAAGAAGAAGCTACCTACGAGCGAGAAGATTACATTAGGACATAGTTTCCTGGTCTCTTTAAATCCTAGTTTTCTTTTTCTCAAATCTCGGGACGAGAATTTGTTTAAGGGAAGTTTTGTAACATCCCAAAAATATTGATCAAGGTTATCAAATTCCAATCACCAAAATTAGGGTTAACAAAAACTTTTCGTTAATTAAAATCTTTATGAATGCATGTGTGTATGTGATGAATGTATGAATGGACATGTGTGATTGTTGTGAATAGAAAGGAATGATTTAAATATGAAAACAACATCATCAAAATCAATTCCAAGCAGAAATAAATCAAGACAAATTCAAAAACAAACAAAACAAGAAAATGGTCATTTTTGCCAATCTTGCTCACTAGACCACTTTGAGTGTTTCTAGTCCAAGATTTCAAACATAAGCAAATTCATTTCTTTTCACCCCTTGCTAGACCAAGTGAAAGTGAACCCAAGCCCACCTTTCAAACCCACAAAAACTTTTGGCAACTTGATTCAAATCACAATTCAAAATTGAATCTATATCATATGTGAAGTTCACCATTTCTCAAAACCCAACCCATCCAGTGCACCTTGATCATTCCAAGCAACGAGATACTACCTAGTATGTGACTAGTACACCCACCAAGTTTCATCCAAAATTCAAATTCAAATCTCTTGCAGCCATTTCATCAAACACCTTGTAAACACAAATCAAATAAAACATCAAACACTATAGTGAGCAGTGTTGTGCCTAACTTGTCTCCTCTCTAGCTCACATCACACTCTCAGTACATCATCAAACTAATTTAACTAGCCCTAGCTCACTGTAAACTTGACAATGCCATCAATGGTGACACAAGCCACCGTCCATCGCCACCCCGTGTCCAATGCTCAAGCTTTGCCAGTCACTGGACCACATGGAACGAGCATGCCCAGTCTCTCTATGACCATGCCGAGAGCGCGCTAGAGCGCCGCGCTCGACACGCTCGCACAGACCGCTCCCCGGACATGCCCGTTCGTTGCCGCGCGACTAGGAGATCCCGTGCGCCATTAAATTTCCTGTCGGACCCTCCTAGAGCATCACAGTGTTCCCACCAATTTGCACCGCCCCACGCCTCGCCACCATACCGTTGAGCTTCGCCAGGAGGCAGCACACCGTCCCCTACCCCTAGCCATGCTATTAGCTCGCTGTGCAGACGACCACGACGAGATCCACCCGCAACCTTCGGTCCCCTCTTCACACTATAAATAGAGGCCTCCCCGTTTGAATTCAGCACACCATCTCACTCCCATCTCTCTCAGAACCACCCCACCTCATCTCCGGAGCAAGGCGAGCGCAGCATCACCGGAATTTCGCCGGAGCTTGCCACTGCTAGAGGAGAAGGGCGCTGTTGATTGGAGCCGCCCCAGGAGGAGCCACCGGTACCAGGAGGATCGCCGTCATCGACTTTGTCGTTCGCCCCCATCACCGACCATCACCGGAGCCCCGCTGAGCCGCCACTAACCCCCACTAGCTGCGCTAGGCTTCGACCTCGCCACGTTCTGTTTAGACGTGGACGATGAACCTCAGCCTAGATCTAGCTTCTAATCCTACGGTCCAAATCACCCCGTACCCCTTTGCCACGTTCTGTTTAAACCCACCCGCACGTGCTGTGCACAGTTGGCCGGCAAAGTTACACTCCCGCGTGACCCAGTATTTCAAACTTAGGTTTTTCCATTTAGTTTCAAACTTAGTTCCGTCTCTAGATTCAAAATTCAATCCAGGGAGATTCACTAAACCAAAATGCATGAAACTAATTTTGCTAGAAAGGTACTGAAATTCTTAATCCAAGCCTGTTGGATTCAAATCATTTGGTATTGTAGATCACCTATAGTAAAATTAACAATGCAGAGACTTTTATGCATTCAAACATTTTTCAAAATTCAATCACAAAAGCTTTTGGGTTAATTCCAACTCTCAAACATCACATTTGATAAGACCTTTCTGAATATATAAAAATATCTAGGTTTACTTGCAGAAATATTGGACAAGCAATAAAAGAATGCACCGTAGGCATTTCTAGTCACTTTATTTAATTAAAATAAAAAGGTTAAAACTTATTAAATTGTGACACCACTTTAAATCACATTCCCAAGTACTGAAATATGTGGTGATGACATGTGCCAACATGATCCCCTATTTTAGTTGGAGAATATTAAATCTTAAAGTAGTTTTCAATGAGTAGAAATTAATTTTCTAAAATAAAATAAATAAAACAAGTGCTTTAATCTTTGTGATACTAGTGATGATGCTAGATCATCTAGTGTGAACCTTGGTGTGATAAATAGAATTAGTTAAGTATTGCTTGGTGATTGTGTATCTCGTATTTATTTATAGATGCTAGTACCGAACAAGGATACGAGGAGGAAGGAGAATACTACGAGGAAGAAGCCGAGGAAAACTTCAACCACTGCGCTGCACAAGGCAAGCTACTATCTTAGCAAGCTTCGCAAAACAAGTTAACCTTGCAAGCTAACAATTGCAACTGTGAAAACTATATAACCTATGCAATGCATTAGGCATGCCTTGAGTATACCAATTGATGATACGCAATCCTAGTTTTACTTGCAAGCTTAGTTATTTTATTTCTTTATCAAAGCTTATACTTTTGTTTACTTAGTGACTTGTAGATTTTAGAAAGGTTATTAAAGGTAGCATAAAGAGCATAAAATTTGGCCTAAGTTAGATAATCTTGATGTCATCCTGAGGCATGAGATTGAACTTATATCATTCACACTTGTTTACCACCCCTCATTAGTGTTTACCCCCGCTTGTAGATGCTAGTCCTAAGCATAAAACTTGATCACTTTAGATGGGAATACTTGGTGAAAATGATTATGAAAACCTTAGAATTATGAGTCATTGTAATGAAATGTTTTGACATGTGTTCCTAAACACCAGTTGATTTTGATGATTAAAATGTGAGGCATGAGCCTTATCCCTTTATAAAACTGATGGTTGTCTGGATGCGATACCATTCCAATTTTACCGTACAACCACAATACCTGAAATTTGGTTAGGGCTTGACTGGAAGTTTATATACCTTAGTATGGGTTTCCTTGCGGCCAAGGTTTGAGCTGAGCCTACCTTGTGAAGATTTTCCATCTGTGTAGTTCCCAAGATGACAGTTGCTCATGGTTGGGAGGCCAAACTCATAGGATAGGTGCCAATACTAGGGCGTGTAATTGAAAGGTTAGAATTGATTATCCGCATACTGAGTATGGTGAATTCAGTATTGTTCCTGATGGATGTATCGAATATTGTGGTGTAACTGTACCACCTCTGCAGAGTGTCAAACTATTCGAATAGCCGCGTCCGCCGTTATGGACAGTTGGAGTGGCCATACTGTTCCGTTGTCAGATATTTTCAAAATTACTTATGAAATGAATCATGACTTTGACTTGACCACAACAGGGTTGTGATATGAAAACTCAAGTTCCCACTTAGGTGTTATAAAACTTTCAACTAGCTTTCTTTGCTTCTGAACTCATTTAGAGATAAATCTGGCTTTTTGCCAAACAACCTAGAGCTTAGTATTCCTACTCAAAACCACTTCACTTGTTAGTCTTAGTTTGCGAGTACTTAAAGAGTACTCATGGCTTTGTCCCTGGCTATTCCCGTGGCCAGACTATGAAGAGGACTATCAGGAGGATGGTCCACAGGAAGGTTATGACAACTAGGATCATCTCCCATCGTCAGCATTGCCTGTGACCATGAAGATGGAGCCTTGCCCATGCTACCGTTATTATTATGGTATTTCGCTGCTATGATTGTATTAAGACTTGATCATGAGATCCTTTATTTGTTGTAAGACCTTATGTATGGTTTGTAATGGATGATGTACTGTGATATCCAATCTGTTATGTCTCGCAAAAATGGTAATCCTGGGATTGTGATGTATGGCATAACAGGCATCTGAGATTAAAAATCCGGGTGTTGACACCAAGCCCATGGCGTTTTCGACTCCTTGGAGGACAAGTCTAGATTAGATAGAATTTCAAAGGGTGCCAACCCTAATTTATAACCGACTCGACATAACCCGGGACCTGGCTATCTATATAAAGGACAGGAGGGTACAGCAAGAAGGATCTCTCAACTCACCGCATACGCACCTCATGCTAGATTGCATCTGCGCACCCCTGTAACCTTCGGTTCCGCCGTAATCAAGAGCAGACAAGCAGGAGTAGGTTTTCCCTCTAGGGGCCTAAATCTGGGTAAATCCCGTGTCCCTGTGTTTCTTGTCTGTTAACCATTCCACGACTTCCCGCATCCCCATCTTCTCCAAAACCCAAGTCCATAAAAATGGGCATTGACAAGACCGAACCTCGTCACCAGGATAAACATCGGACCCGCCAACCATCTCTCGCTGACTTGTGGGCCGCTTTTTTCCTTATTGGGTGGCCGGTGCAGGCAATGACAAATGGAGTTGTTCTATGGGGTCATCGAAGCCAATGAACGATGGGGCCGTCATGTGGGGTCGTCGAAGCCAATGACCAATGGGGCCATGATGTGGGGCTGGAGGGAGAATTTGCATATTTTCCACATTTTACGTTGCAACTTGCATATTTGCCATTTTGTGTGTCACTGACATGTGGTGGTCATGAGGCAAATATGCAAATTTCAAAGAAAAGGTTCGTTATGTGGGGCCATCGAAGCCAATGAACGATGCGACCGTCATATGGGGCCGTCGAAGCCAATGACCAATGGGGCCATGATGTGGGGCTGGAGGGGGTATTTGCATATTTGCCACGTTATACGTTGCAACTTGCATATTTGCCATTTTGTGTTTCACTGACATGTGATGGTCATGAGGCAAATATACAAATTTCAAAGAAAAGGTTCATTCTGTGGGGCCATCGAAGCCAATGAACGATGGGGCCGTCATGTGGGCCTGTCGAAGCCAATGACCAATGTGGCCATGATGTGGGGATGGAGGGGGATTTGCAAATTTGCCATGTTTTACATTGCAACTTGCATATTTTCCGTTTTGTGTTTCACTGACATGTGGTGGTCATGTGGCAAATATGCAAATTTTAAAGAAAAAGTTTGTCCTGTGGGGACATCGAAGCCAATGAACGATGGGGCCGTCATGTGGGGTTGTCGAAGCCAATGACCGATGGGGCCGTGATATGGGGCTAGAGGGGGGATTTGCATATTTGACACATTTTAGATTGCAAATTGCTTATTTGCCATTTTGTGTGTCACCAACATGTGGTGGCCATGTGGAAAATATGCAAATTTCAAAGAAAAAGTTTGGTAGATATGCAAAATTGGAAAATATGCAAAAATCCCAGAGAAGTTACTCCCCCAAACATTGACAGGTGGGGTCGTGTATGACACACGTGAGGTCGGCTCTCTCTCTCTCATCTGCTCCCAGCCCCTAGCCCCGAGAAGCACCTACCCCACCGACGGACAGAGCATCCATCGTCGGCGCGTCGGCGGCTCTGTCCTACGGTGGCGTCGGACGGACTGCCGCGTGGCACCTCAACCACGGCTCTAGCACCTGTTTCATTCGCATGCATTGTATGTTGAGGAAGTATCGACCGCAGGAAGGTCTGCCGCCCACGACGACCGGGATTTTGTTCTGCCGCCATAGCTCGACGCACGGTCGCATCAATTGCTAGTAGTGCTGTGTAAGACCTTCGCTCGTGCTCCCCCCACCCTAATCGATTCGATTCCCATAATTTGCTTGACATTGCAGGGGTAAATTAGTCTTCAATATCTGGTCGTAGAGGGTACACTGGCGAGGGTCGGGATTCGATCATGCCGTGGCCACATTCTCCTCCTACCATGTCGGAAGTGCACGTAGCTCCTTCTCTTTGTACTACCGTTGAATTTGAAGTGCCGCCATGGCCCATCGGACTGATTTAATTGGGTTTGTTTTGGGATTGTTATAGTGTGCTATGCAGACGGATGATCCATGATACATTGCATACCAAGATGAATCAACCTAGTGGTATAGCCAGAGGATAGATTTGGAGCAGATGGTTTCCAATTTAGGTGATGAATTGGCCCGTAAAAACCTGTTGATATTGGAGCTGAAGCGTACTGTTGATATGTCTTAAACGTATCTATAATTTTTTATGTTTCATGCTTGTTTAGTATCAACTTTGCTATGCTTTGTCTACACTTTGAGGTATTTTTATACATTTTCTGGGACTAACCTATTAATAAGATGCCGCAGTGCCAGTTGCCTGTTTTCTTCTGTTTTTGGTTTCAGAAAAGCTAGTAAAAAATATTCTCGGAATTGGACGGCACAAAAGCCAAAGTCAATATTTTGCAGGAACGAACATAGAGACCAAAGGGGGGCACAGGGTGGCCACACCCTAGGGCCGCGCGGGCCCACCCTAGGGCGTGCCGCCCTATGTTGTGCGCCCCCTGGCCGCCCTCCTGCCTCACCTATTTTCGTATAAAAGCCCCCCGATGCAGAAACCCTAAACACCCAATCAGATCTCCACGAAACAGTCTGTAGCCGCCGCCACCATCATCCCAAGATAGGGGGGATCTGAAGATCTTCCCGGCACCCTTCCGGAGGTAGAGATCCTCTCGGAGGCCTTCTTCATCACCATGCCAGCCTCCGGTATGATGCGTGAATAGTTCACCCTTGGAATATGGGTCCATACAGTATCTAGATGGTTGTTTCTCCTCCTTTGTGCTATCATGTTTAGATCTTGTGAGCTCCATTCATGATCAAGATCATCTATTTGTAATCATACATGTTGTGTTTGCAAGGATCCGATGGATATTGAGATACTATGTCAGATTGATTATTGATTCTATCATGTCTTATTGATTATTGATTCTATCATGTATGTGTTGTTTGTGATCTTGCATGCTCTCTGTTGCCAGTAGCTATCATGGCCAAGTAGATGCTAGTGACTCCAAGAGGGAGTATTTATGCTCGATAGTAGGTTCATGCCTCTTGTAATATTGGAAGTGAAAGGAATATCTAAGGTTGTAGATGTGTTGTTGCTAGTAGGGAGAAAACAACAATCTTTTGTTCATGGAACAATTGTATTGTTTACTTTACACACATTTCTTAATGCAATTATCCGTTGCTTGCAACTTAATACTGGAAGGGGTTCGGATGATAACCTGAAGGTGGAATATTAGTCATAGATGCAATTGGATGGCGGTCTATGTATATTGTTGTAATGCCCAATCAAATCTCATAGGTATCATGATGTCTAGTATTTGCATTGTTATGCCTTGCTTAGTCCTATCAATTGCCCCGCTGTAATTTGTTCACCCAGCATGTTATCTATCTTAAGGAGAACACCTCTAGTGAACTGTGGACCCCGGTCCAATCTTTACCATTGATACATCATCTATTGTTTCCTATTTACTTTTTACAAGCAACTATTACCTTCCACACTATATGTTTAATCCTTTGTTTTTAGCGAACCAGTGTGATTGACAACCTGACTGTAAGTTGGGCAAAGTCTTGATTTTGTGTTGTGCAGGATTCCAAGTTGCTAGCAACACCTTGGAGTTGTTTCCTTGCTCCTACTGGTTCCATAACCTTGGTTTCATAACTGAGGGAAAACTTGATGCTGTGCTCACCTTCCTCTTGGGGTATCCCAACGAAGCTCTACAGTGATCTGAGCCCATCAAGACTTTTTCTAGCGCCGTTGCCGGGGAGTTAAGGACAGCTTCACAAGGGGAGTCTTTCACAAATGTTTTGCTTAGTTTCGTTTGCTTTGTTTTGCTTACTTATTTTTATCAAAAATTACAAAAAAAATTAGTTTCGTTTGGTTTGCTTTTTCTTATAAAAACACAAAAAAATAGTTCCTACTATAGTTGTTGGTCTGTTATTGCCTTGCTTTTTCATGCTTTTTATCAATGGTTGGTTTCCTTGAAACTAGTTCTTATTGGCAAGGTGGGTTCACGGAAGAACAAAAGTATTATTATAAGGAACACCGCTTGTCACAAAAGGGGAAACACTTATGGGAACACAATAATAAATTGAATACCATTGCTAGAAACATGTGCTCTACTTATAATGTTACTTATTGCTTTGATAAATCTTGTTGTTGTAGGAGGTATAAAAAACACCTCCCTTTTCAATATGAGTATAATGATAATGTTACCATATCTTCTTATGTTAAAGGAAATTATGAATTTTATGATGTGGAACAAATTGAAGCATTTATTGCTTGGAAGGGTGCATTTGAACTTGCTAGTTTTCTTGAAAATACTGATGATTCACCTTATAAATATGAGGCTTATGATATACTTAAATTTTTCTTTGATAATTATAAGGAAGAAAATGGCTATATTCTTGAATATATCAATAGATGCTTTCCACAAATGGAAGAGACTAATGCCTTGCAGGAGTCTATGGAAGAAGAAATTGCTGAAACTGGAAGCTCATTAGATGAAAAAGAGGAGGAGAGTGATGAACAAAAGGAGAAAAAGTGGATTGGCTACCCATGCCTACCTTCAAATGAGAGTAACTCTTTATCCCTTACATTGTTTAATTGTCCCCCATGCCTACCAAAGGAGGATGAATGTTATGTTCCTGTGGATTCTTTTGAAATGTCTACTGTGGGTAAAACCTGGGATAATAATTGTGCTCCTGTTATCTATGATAATCCTTTATTTGCGCCTAATTTCGAAATGCATGGTACTAAAGAGTTTTTCTTAGAAAATGTTTATGATAAAGCTCTAGATGATGGTCCTATATTGTTTGATAATATTAATAGTACTAGTATTGAAAATGAGATTGGAGAATGATCAGTCATCTTGTTATAAAATTATTAGAAGTGAGTTTGAAGGTTTTAATCCCACTATTTTCCAGCTTGATTAAAATTATGTGTTTGTAGATCATGAAAATCAAACTTTATGTGATAGTTATATTGTTGAGTTTATTCATGAGGCTACTGAAAATTATTATGAGAGAGGAAAATATGGTTGTAGAAGTTTTCATGGTACTAAAACACCTCTCTATGTGCTGAAAGTTTTGAAGTTGCTCTTGTTTTATCTACACATTCTTGTTACTATGTGCTTCTTTGATTTATTTTCTTACAAGATTACAATTCATAGGAAGTGGGTTAGACTTAAACTTGTTTTATATTTGCTTGTTGATGCTCTCTTTTACTTCAATTCATATTTCTTATGTGAGCATCATCGAAATTATCATGCCTAACTTAACGTCGTTAAAGGAAAGTACTTCTTGGGAGATAACCCAATAGTTTTAATTGAGTCTTGGAAGTTATTACTTCTGTAATAACCTCTCCTTATTCTTTTTGTGTGATTTTTGTGCCAAGAATAACCTCTAACGAGAGAAAAGTAAGATTTGGGGAAGTTGTTGTCCCAAAACAGATTTTTGTACTTCACTGTAAACATTCTTGAAAAGTCTCTGTATATCGGATTGAGCTGTAATTTTCTGAGTAAATGCCCCAGGTTGTTATCTAAGTTTCGTTAGTTCAACACTTTTTGATTTGAGCAACATAAGGTCTTCGAAGAAATCGGTTTTTACATGCTTGTCTATTTTGACAGATTTCTGCCATTATTTGCATTTGCCTCTTTATCGGTTTCTTTTTTAGTTCTTCTTGATCATTTGAGCTTTTTCAAGAAATTGCTACAGTATCTTGTGTTTTTAATGAAAGTTCTGTTGTGTTGAAACTAAACCCAAAGGTTTATTATTTTGAATGCACTAATGTTGCTAATGAAGATTGTGTGAAGTTTTGTATGAAGGAAATTTTCAAGTGTAGGGGAAGAATGATGTGATGAGATGAAGAATGGATAAAAGCTCAAGCTTGGGGATGCCACCCCGTGTCACCCCAAGAAATATTCAAGAGGTACAAGTACCAAAGCTTGGGGATGCCCAAGGCATCCCCTTCTTCATCAATAAAAATCTCATTTCTCTTTCTAGACACTTCGTTTTTATTGTTTCATGCACTGTTGTGTTGTCCTTGGAGTGTCTTAGTTTTTGTTTTTGGTTTTAGTTTTCTTGAATAAAGTAGTTGGACCCCCGCTTTTGTTGTGTTATTTTAAATAAGTTGATTGGTGTTGGAAAAGAGTAGAAAGTTTCATGCTTAAGTGGTACAAAAGGGAGCTTGTTTTGACTGTGCCATAGAATTTATCATGGCATCCTAGATGTTGTTTTGACCTCATACTTAGTGATTATTTCTGTAGCATGACTTGTTCCAAACAATTGAGATTGCTTAATGTTCCTTGAAAGAATCATGCGTTGTTTTAGCATACAAACGCATAATATTGTGGTATTCTCCTTTGATGCTTTGTTTGGGTTGACTTGGCACATGCTCACACCATCTTATGACTATGAACCAGTCACCTTAGCCTCTATGATCATTTAGTTTTTGACTTGTGGTACCATTGTATGCTTTGATTGATAATGTTTTGTTGCTCTACATGATTATGGCCATTATTTCTCTCTTAGTTGGTCGCTCCTAGTATTTTGCTAGCCTCCACTTGTATGAGTAAGCTCTACTCATGCATCCAACTCCCAAGAAACCAAGTTATTCCAAAGAGTAAACTATAAATTCCTATGCATGGTGTGTTACACCATTCCAAGTATATTCTTGTTTTATCTATCTTCCAAATTAAACTTGTTATGTGAAGATTAGTGATTAAAGCTCTCACAAACTTTATGGCATACTTTATTTTTATTTCCCCTAATAAACTTGAACCATTGTGTCATCTATGTTGTATATGCTTGCACTTATAAGTTGGGAATTAGCAGAACCGTGTTGTCACGAGGAATGCTTTCAACACATGTAAATATCTACCCAGTTGATATCATGATCTTTTGTTTATGGATGTCGGCTGTGTGAAATAAAAGGGGAGCTTGTAAGTCCATTGAGTTATGTATATGTGTTAGAGAAACGCTTTGACCGCTAGCCTAAGCCATGCCTAATCATGGTGGAAACTTGCAGCATCACCACAGTGAGCAATCCATGAAGCATCCTTAGAAAAAAATATAGAAAAAAAGAGAGAAAAAGAATGCACCATGCTCATGGTAAATAAAAGGACTGCTGAGATGCTCACTATCTGTTGCCTTGTCATTTTGATAGGGATAGCTCTTGTGTCATGGGGCAAGGGGTACCCCATTGGCGGTTCTCTATGATACACATATACTTACAATGACAATAACTTACTGGTAACTAAAGTTGAGTAGCATGAGGAACGGCCCTCGTACTCAAGGGACATGAGATTGCCAACTTATGATTTGTCAAGCATATACTCCATACTTTGTTCCCTTTAAACTTAATCACTTCAAGATGCTTATGATAGGGGCAATGAGAGCTGAAAGCTAATAAGTACCATAATTTTTGGAAGCTCTTTATGAAACTTGAAATCCCTACTTCCATGTGAAGGGCCTTTCTTCCTACTTTTATATTGAGTCTCCACCTTCAATCTTTATGCACCAACTAGGGGATCATAGTTGTCATTCTTAGTTTTATGTGCATTATCCCAAAACTTATTGATTGATTCATAATGTTGATATTGCTGGTTCTTGAACTATTAGTATCTAGTCAACCTTATGAACTTTGAAGGTGTCCTATGCATTTATGTTTTGCTACCCCATGAGGGACAAGCTGAATACCACTATGCTATTTTTTATATATGTGAAACAAACAAACGTCTTTCTATGCATTGTTATTCATGATCCTTTGTTTGTATCATTTCTTGTTACAACATAGTTACTATGTCTCATTGTTAGAACTTCATCTTTCATACTCATTCTTAGAATACTTTGATCCCAGCTTTCAATGCTTTGCAAATGGTTTGATCAAGATTGTGATGGTGCATGTCACCTCAAAAATTATTATTTTTATCACTTACTTACTCGAGCACGAGCAGGAGTTAAGCTTGGGGATGCTTCATATGTCGTAAACGTATCTATAATTTTTGATGTTCCATGCTTGTTTAGTATCAACTTTGCTATCCTTTGTCTACACATTGAGGTATTTTTATACATTTTCTAGAACTAACCTATTAACAAGATGTCGCAGTGCCAGTTGCCTGTTTTCTGCTATTTTTGGTTTCAGAAAAGCTAGTAAGAAAATATTCTCGGAATTGGACGGGACAAAAGCCAAAGTCAATATTTTACCGGAACGAACACAGAGACCAAAGGGCAGCTGAAGGGGGCCACAGGGTGGCCACACCCTAGGGTGTGCATACCACCGCCTATGTGCTGCGGCGTGCCGCCCTCTAGCCTCGCCTCTTCGCTATAAAAGTCCCCCGATGCAGAAACCCTAAACACCCAATCAAATATCCACAAAACAGTCCATAGCCACCGCCACCATCATCTCTAGATAGGGGGATCTGAAGCTATTCCCGGCACTCTGTCGGAGGAGAGAGATCATCCCAGAGGCCTTCTTCATCACCATGCCAGCCTCCAGTATGATGTGTGAGTAGTTCACCCTTAGACTATGGGTCCATACAGTATCTAGATAGTTGTTTCTCCTCCTTTGTTCTATCATGTTTAGATCTTGTGAGCTCCGTTCATGATCAAGATCATCTATTTTTAATCATACATGTTGTGTTTGCGAGGATCTGATGGATATTGAGATACTATGTCAGATTTATTATTGATTCTATCATGTCTTATTGACTATTGATTCTATCATATCTGTGTTGTTTGTGATCTTGCATGCTCTCTGTTGCTAGTAGCTATCTTGGCCAAGTAGATGCTAGTGTCTCCAAGAGTGAGTATTTATGCTCGATAGTAGGTTCATGCCTCGAGTAATCTAGGGAAGTGACAGGAATCTCTAAGGTTGTAGATGTGCTGTTGCTACTAGGGAGAAAACAACAATTGTTTGTTCATGGAACAATTGTATTGTTTACTTTACACACATTGCTTAATGCAATTATCCGTTGCTTGCAACTTAATACTGGGGTTCGGATGATAACCTGAAGGTGGGTTATTAGTCATAGATGCAGTTGGATGGAGGTCTATGTATATTATTGTAGTGCCCAATCAAATCTCATAGAAATTATGATGTCTAGTATTTGCATTGTTATGCCTTTCTTAGTCCTGTCAATTGCCCCGCTGTAATTTGTTCACTCATCATGTTATCTATCTTAAGGAGAACACCTCTAGTGAATTGTGGACCCCGGTCCAATCTTTACCATTGATACATCATCTAGTGTTACATGTTTACTTTTTACAAGCAACTATTACCTTCCACACTATATGTTTAATCCTTTGTTTTCAGCAAACCAATGAGATTGACAACCTCACTGTAAGTTGGGGAAAAGTCTTGAGTTTGTGTTGTGAAGGATTCCAAGTTGCTAGCAACACCTTGGAGTTGTTTCCTTACTCCTACTGGTTCGATAACCTTGGTTTCATAACTGACGGAAAACTTGGTGTTGTGCTCAGCACGCCTTCCTCTTGGGGTATCCCAATGAAGCTCTACAGTGATGTGAGCCCATCAACTATCGAGGAATAAAAGAAGAACTCAGAGCTTATTCGCAAAGAGAAGTTGACACTTGAGGCTGATCTTGCCATATCTGATCGAGTGGTAGAAAACCTAAACATGAACTTCAAGTGAAGGGGAAGGAGAATAGTAGACTCATGTGGGCAGTTTTAGTAGTTGTCACCCCCGTCCTAACAGGTACACTATGGGGTTGTGGTGAAGGTGGCATGTGTAATGATTAGTTGAATTCATAGGTAATTTAGAGAGTAGAATTGTTATTCAATGGATGGTTGTGAGTTCCTGCTAATTTAGTCACTTTTCGGTCCCAAAGTTGTCAAGAGAATGCATTATGGGGCCGAAGTGGCTTGCCATTGGATCTAGCTGCCCAATCCATATTACTACTTATGAATCAGTTTTAGAGCATATCCCTCCAATCCATATTACTACTTGGCACTAAAATATCTAGACATGTTTTAGTGCTAGATGCATCCATTTCAATGACAAGTAGTATGAATCGGAGGGAGTATCAATTTTGATTCAAATGATACATATTTCGATCAAATTTATACAAGCCCACCGGAGATTGTCAAAGCATACTCCCTCCAACCCATATTTGCACTAAAACTTGACTAGATACGTTCATATCTAGATGAATCTAAGTCAAATAATATGGGATCAAATTTGTCCCAATACTAAGTGGACGGTGAGCCACCCTACCTGCCGCATCCATCCGGCCACGAGGTACATCCATTCACCGTCGAACTTCACCTCAACGTGCCAACCGCGGCCGCGGCCTGCCTCCCACGACATCAGTTCACGAGGGCTTGATTTGCATCGTCGCGGTGATGTTGCGGATGATGGCTTCAATCATCGTCACATATGAGGATGACCATTGTCGGCACCGCCGCCGCCTCGGTGTCCTTCACCAGCAATGGATCTGAGGAGGTGAACAGGAGTGAGACGGGCAGAGACAGAAATTTCGGACGCTTAAATCCTCACCGCTGCACGCTGTTCCAGCCGCCACGCTTGGATCCGCGCCGCCGCAAGACATTCCGACCCCCACGCTTAGGTCCGTGCCGCCGCACGCCGTTCCGGCCGCCAGGCTTAGATCCGCGCTGCTGTACGCCGTTTCGAACCCCACGCATAGGTTCGCGCCAGCGCACGCCATTTGGACCGCCAGGCTTAGGTCCTCACCGTCGCACGCCATTCGTACCACCATGCTTAGAACCGTGCCGCCATACGTCGATATGAGGGGAGGAAGATGCGGCTAGTATATGTGCGATAGGGAAAGGAAGGGAGAGACATCCAGCCTATCGGGCTCCCCTCTGTGTACAGGGTAGGTGCGCCAATCGGGAGAGAGAGAGAGACCTCCAGCCCGTCGGATCATGATGTATCCAACGGTGGTTGGCCAAGATCCGTGTGACATACATCTTGACCAATCAGAGCGCAGCCAAACTGATGCGGCTGCTATACGTGCGGGAGGGAAAGGGAGGGGGAGACATCCAGACTGTCAGGCTCTCCTACAAGGTAGGTGTGCCCATCTAGAGAGAGAGACCTCCAGCCCGTCGGATCATGATGTATCCAACAGTGGTTGGCCAAGACCCGTGTGACATACATCTCGACCAATCAGAGCGCAGCAGCCAAACTGAGCGTAAGTTGAGCTGTTGTGAGGGTTTGAGTCAGGAGAGAAGGGGAAAGTGAGGAAAACTTTAGCAGGAGGGGAAAAGTGAGGAAAACTTTAGACGGGAGGGGGAACTGGGTAGAGCTAAGGAAAACAAGGGCACTCAGATAAAAAAATGAGTAAGGGAAATTCAAGATTTTGGCATAAAATAATGGAAATGTGTTAA
The DNA here is from genome assembly GCA_023614405.1 of Avena insularis. Taxonomy (NCBI): domain Eukaryota; kingdom Viridiplantae; phylum Streptophyta; class Magnoliopsida; order Poales; family Poaceae; genus Avena; species Avena insularis. Next base: position 193,069,818 of record CM042695.1, on the reverse strand, counting down.
TCGAACAAAATAATTCATCTTGGACGACATTATATTGTTTGCAACTCAAAGATACACAAGTGTTCCAAATTTGTCCTCATTTAGTCAAAGTATGTTTGGGGATGGGTTATTTTGGAGGTCGATGGGTAGAAAGCCATGCATCTTCATAGCTAGCAGCTCATTCCAAGAAGGGTTTAAGAAGTGGTTTAGGGAATAAGTCCATTTATCTTTATTTCCTTTTCCTTTATTATTCATGCTAGGTTGTAGGCAACATAACAAGACTCCATTTGAAGGTTGCACTATGTTTTCACTTTTTTGAATTAAACTAACCCTAAAACAATTTTTTTGAATTTAACCACTTAGAAAAAGAAATTTTTCGCTGATTACAAGTTAATCCAAAATTTCCAATTTCAAATGGTAAATCAATCCAAGATACACAAGTGTGCCAAATTTTGGATCAATTGGACAATGTTTAAGTCATGAACTAGCTAAACCCCATGTGTTGACCACATGTCGAGGGCAAAACTGAGCAGTGCTAAGCAACTAGGTGCATGACCATAGAAACATGCAATAACACATACATTATGGGATTATCCAACATACAAACTTGGGAGCATCACACTAGTTCGAATTCAATACAAACATTGGTAGTAGTTCAAATTTATCATACAAATTCAAATTAATAATTCAAATCCATTTTTCTTGCTCCTAGTGTTTTTCGCTGGGTTCACCACCTTGCTCCTGGTGATCCTAGCTGGAATATTCTCGGACTCCACCATCAGCTTCTTCTGTTTCTTCCCTTTGTTCTTTTTCTCTGCATCCAATGAATCAAGTGCTTCAGTTTGTCGTACAATTGGTTCAATCACGTTTCGATCATCTGGTTCATACGTTTCAAAAATATTTTTCTCCATTCTTCAATATCCGCTCGTGTAATTCCTTTACGCTTGAACTCTGCTTCAATATCCAACGCAGTTGATATAATATCCTCTCGATCGACTGGTTCAGTCTCACTTGCATTTGGTTCAATCTCCTATGCATTTGGTTCAATCCCCTCTAGATCCATTGGTTCAATATCCTCTCGATAAACTGGTTCAATCTCCCCTGCATTTGGTTGAATCTCCTCTGCATTTGGTTGAATCTCCTATGCATTTGGTTCAATCTTCTCTGCATTTGGTTCAATCTCCCCTGCATTTGGTTCAATCTGCTCTGCATTTGGTTCAATATGCTCTCGATCCGTTGGTTCAATCTGCAATGTATCCATTGCTTCTTTCTCCTCTTCTTCAAACGCTTCAGTCTCATCTGCATTTGCTGCTCCCTCTTGATTATCCATTCCATAAGCTGGGTCCACTATATTTTTACAAAGCCTAGCAATGTGCCCTAGGATCCCACAACATTTACACTAACGTCGTCGAGGTGGTGCACCACCCTCTGTACTAGATCTTATCCTATTGTTCCTTGTCCTACCTGCTGGTCTAGTAAAAACTGGAGGGTATAGCCTGAAGCCTGGATCCACTTCCATCCATTGGTCTTTTCCCAACAAGGCTGTAACATTTTGAGCATATGCTGCCCTAAATTTGGCAACACATAAATACTCCAACACGTACTGACCAACTTAACCCTCTTCACCTCCTAGAACACCCATGAAAAACAATGCATGTATACAGGGTTTCCCACGGAGCTGCCATCATGTGCAATAGCATGTCCTATCAACCAAACTCACCGGATACCTTAATTTCCTATCTTTACTATTAGTGTACATTACCTCATCCTCCATTCCTCTTCTAATGCATTTCATCTTCAATTTTTTTCCCTGGCATGCAAAGCCTTAATCAAATATGGGAGGATGAGATGGCCAGCATATACTATTGATGCAATTCTTTGACGCAAATCGATCTTTATCATGATCATCTGCCTAATCTTATCAAATATTTGCCACAACATAAGCCCTTTCGGTGACTTGAACTTTGCACTGAAACTCTTTGCAAGGTTACTTGTTACATAGTCTAACTTGCAAATTTCATTCAATCGGCTTCTTGACCACACCATTCCATGATGTGCATCAAAGTACTCCTTTACCGCAGGTTTTTGTTTATACAACACTTACAAATGATACAGATGCTTCCTCAAACTGCATGTGTATGAAGCTGGCCATAGGTTGTCATTATAAACTTTACCCTTGAATTTCTTTGTAAAAAATTTCACTAAGTGTCGCATACATTCCCTATGCTCCACTCCGGTGATACTGCTTCTACAGCTTTCTCCAAACCTTTGCAAGCGTCTGTGTGGATAGTAAGTCCTGGTGGATGACCTATAAGGTCACGCAAATTCTCCAGAAACCAAGTCCAACTTTCCTCTGACTCAATCTCCAAAACTCCATAAGCAAAAGGGAACATCCAATTGTGGCCATCAACTACAGTAGCAGCTACTATATGTCCTTTAAATCTTCCCTGAAGAGTTGTTGCATCCACGGCCAAATAAGGCATGCAACCATCCAGAAACCCTTGACAGCAAGCTTTGAAACAAACAAAAGCCCTTCTAAAGCACTCCTTCTCCATTTTCTTCCCTCTTATTTTGTACTGAACTTTATGCCTGTCTATCTGTACAACACTACCTAGACTAGCCATCTCCACTTTAGCTTTGAAGTTGTAAAGCAACTAAAAAATTCCATTCCATGGACCATTGATCCACTCAAGAGCCATTTCCTTTGCATAGAACATCCTCATGTAGGATACTGTAATATTAAACTTTTTAGAAACTTCTTTTATGAGCATTGTTGCACCAAGTGATGGGTTCGCTCTCATCTAATCCATGATTGCATCTGCCAACCACCTAGTCTTTGCTAGTTTTGTTTTGTCCTTTGGATGTCCCCCTTGAGGTGGAAAAGAATGTTCGAACTGGTTAACTTTTATCTGAAACATAATGAAAATGTCAGGTACAGCTAACAAACTCTATACAATGATCTAAAATACACAACTGGTTGTAATACCTGAACCAAACTGCTCCTGAGCATAGTGGATGCATGCATCCTCCACCTACACCTCTTGTATGGGCACTTCACTCTGAACCTTGCTGTCTCACACTTAATAATATCATCATCATTATTGGTGCGAATGCAATATGTAGTAAGGGCATTACGACAGTCCCGCATCATTGGTACCTTTTGAAATCTTAGGATCGTCCCTGTCCCACTCAATTACTGGCAAGTCCTCACCATCGTACTCGGCTAAAACGAGGCTGTCATTGTTCTCCTCGTTCTCTTTGTCATCAGTGTCATCAAATATGGCACCCTAGGCAATTTCATCTGTGTATTGATCCTCTAGTGACCGTTTACTAAATCTATCTACAAATTCAGGAAACAACAACTCATCCTCATCATCTAGTGGAGGCGCTCCCTCGTCAGGCTCTGCCTCGTCCTCCACATCGGCCACACGAGCGTTTTGGCTTACACTCGCAGTGTGATTAGATGGTACTGCTGTGGACCTACAAGGATCACCGGGGCGCACACTATTAGCAGAGATAGCGGAGACACATGATGCTCAACCACCTGATGATGCGCGACCACCAGATATAATTTAACACACTTTCCCGTGTGCTCAACTTTAGGATGCACATGGATACGAATTCGACCAAAACGTTCGGCAGCATTCAAAGAGAAAACCATTACTAGATCATCTTTGCTAGTTAGTGGGAGGAATCTTTGCTCACTAATGTTGAAATATTACAAATCATTAGAATCGCCACTACTCCAGGGGAATTTACAATAGATTTTATCTATCAAATCTCTACGAGTTATGGAGGTTGCAACCACCGCTGTGAAGTAAAATCCAGAGAGATATTGTTCACAACCACGAATTACGCTAGAATCCAGTCTAACCGCCAGCCGAAATGCCAGCACTGGATCAATCATATTCGAAAATCAAGGCAGTTAGTTGAGAACCAGTGATTCACGCTCAAATATTGCCAATAATCACTCCAAAAAGGGAAACGATGCTTACCCAGATGGAATCCATGTGTTAGATCCCTGCGATTCCACCCAATCTTCTCCCTGCTCGACGCGGATGGTCGGTACACCAGCTGGTGTTGCATACTGTTCTGCGAAAGGGCTAGATCTAGCGGGAGCAGAGCCAGAGGTGGAGTGGGCTCCGCGGCTAGGGGAGGGGCGGCTCTGGGGCCAGGGACGACATAAGGTAGGAGGGCACGACGGTAGGGCAGCGGAGGGGCGGTGTGGGAGCTATTCCAGGCTCGAGGGAAACGAATTCTTTGGGTGAGCGAGAATGGCCGGTCCGACGTGTCTCCATGCGGCCCCACCCTTCACCACGTATGCAGGACCCGTACCAACATGGCCCCACCCTTAACCACATATGTAGGACCCACCCTAACACGGCCCCACCCGTCAGCATGTAATGGTCGAGGCCACGTAACATAACGCTCAACACACGAGCCGTCCCAACACGGTCCCACCAGTCAGCATGTAACGGGCAAACCTTTGACCTGACGGCATCCCTCCATCCGAGCGCCTGCGAGCTTGTAAAATCTCAAAAATATTATAATGAGAATATCAATTTTCCAATCAACTAAAATTAGGTTAACAAAATCTTTTAATTTTAAAACTATATAAATGCATGTGTGTTTATGAATGATGGTGGATGCTTGATATGCCATGATTTGTTTGTTGTAAATGATGAGGTTTGCTTTAAATATCAAAGTAATATCATCTAGGTCAAATCCAAACCAAATCAAATCAAAAGAAAATCAAATGGTTAAGCATATGACCTAATGGTCATTTTTTGCCAAAGTTAACACCTAGCCCACTTTGAGCATCTCTAGTAAATGATTTCAAACAGAAACAATTCCATTTATTTTCTCACCTTGCTAGACCAGTAACAATGAACACAAGTGAGATTTCAAAACTTACCAGAACAAATTCAAATTCATTTGAAGGACTTTTCAAAATTGAATCTAGCTACTGCACCAAGATATCACTTATTGGAAAACCATCAAAACTTTCTCCAATTGACCAATCCTTGCAACCAGAGACTCTCAAGCTTAGTATCATCCAATCCACTAAAAAGAATTTGAAAATTCAAACCTTTTTCTCTTGCGGCCATTTGATCGAACACCTAGCGAGCACAGTATAGAGCTACCAACTACAAACTGTTTGGAGCAATCTTGTGATCATCTTGGTACCACACACAACCTCCACTACTCGCCCCCACTCACCCTAGTACCAGCCCAGTTGAGCCTCTCTCACTTGACCAATTAACCAGTGCAAACTCGTACCCGAGCTCACCCTACCGACCCTACATGGACATGACAATACACGCCTCGCTGCCCTCGCCCATGACATCTAGAAGCTAGACATAACCTCACTACAACTACCTGTGTACGCCTTGACCAATGACAGGACGTGGAGGCACCAGCACATCCGTGCCCACTTCTCTGTCCGCCATGCCAAGCACTGCGCCAGAGCGCCGAGCAATCCCACGTGACCATGCCGCGCCTCACTCTCCCCTTGTATCAATGCGTTCGCCGCCTCGCCAGCGACCTCCCAGACATGCCCGATTGACCACGCGCGACCCGTAACCGCCGTATGATGTGATGAACACCCGTGGTACCCGACGAGAGCATGGACGTCCCCGTTTGATTAAGACTGTGCCACTATGCTCATGACGATCGCTGCAGAGCACCATGTCAACCTACACCCTCAGCCATGCCGATAGAATACTCTAACGCCGTCGCCGACGAGCCCGAACAATGCCCCGATGCTCCCCTTGCTGGGGTATAAATTGACCCTGCCCCTTGCCTCAAAACACACCCCACTCGACTCACCTCTCCCCCAGCAACCTCTCTGACCCACCCCCAGAACTGTAGGGGTTCGTAGCATGGAAAACAAAAAAATTCTACCGCATGCACACAAACAAGCCAAGATCTATCTACTAGATTTTAGCAACGAGACGATTAGATTACTGACCCTCAAAGATTCCAAAGCGGTTAACAAGAACAGATTCTTGTGGGTGTTGTAGTCGTACACTTGTTGATCTCAAGATCACGTAGATGATCCTTCTGGCGTTGCGTTCTGGAAGCGCTTCTGCAGTCGGTCACATGTTCGGTACTCGATGAAGACCTTCCTCTCCCTTCTTCCAGCAGAGAGCGGAGGTTGTAGTTCTCCCCTCGTGATTCCGGCAGCATGACGGCGTGGTGTTGGAATTAGAGGGAACATCCTGCAGGGCTTCGCCTAAGCCAGAGCAGGTTATGGTGAATCTAGGGTTTCTAGCGATCTAGGGTTTAGAGGTCCGAAGAGGAGGAGGCGTGGCCGGCAGTGTCTAGGGCAGCGACGGCGAGCCGGCAGTGACGTGAGGCGGCCTGGGCAGGTGGGGAGGGGATGGTGTTGTATGTCCTTGGGGCACCCTCCCTCTATTTATGAGAGGGAGGGCATCTTGGGAGAGAGGAGTTTGAATCCTTCCCCAACTCCCTCTCCTAGTTGGCTTGTGGTGGAGGGAAAGAAGGATTCTTTCCTTCCTCGACCAGGATACATTGTCCCAGTTTGACTTTTCAAACTAGCCGTTCGACTTTCAATTTGGAGCTTAATTTCTTTCTTGCAATGCCCAACCAAGTGACCTAGGACATGATTCAATCATTCCACTTATCCATGACACATTCATGTACCCTTCCCATTCCGGTCCGGTGAACCTTCTAGACCCTTCTAGAACTTCTTCGATGAAATCATCAGAATCATTCCCGAACTCCGGAATTGGATTTGCCTTATATGAATCTTATTCTCCGGACCATTCTGGATCTCCTCGTGATATCCCAGATCCCATCCGAGACTCTAAACAACATTCGGTCTCCCTACTTATATTCCATATCTACTAAACAACATTGAATCCTTAAGTGTGTCTCCCTACGGTTCGTGAATTATGCGGACATGACCGAGACACTTCTCCGATCAATAACCAATAGAGGAACTGGAAATTCATATGGCTCCCACATATTTATACGATTACTTTGCGATCGAATGAACCACTTACATATGATACCAATTTCCCTTTGTCTCGCAATATTTTACTTATCCGAGCTCTGGTCGTCGGTATCTCTGCATACCTAGTTCAATCTCATTACCGATAAGTACTATTTTCTCGTTCCCGTGATATCCGATCCCTTGTGAGCCAGTCACATGCTTGCAAGCTATTTGGATGACATTTCACCGAGAGGGCCCAGAGTATATCTATCTGTCATATGGATGGACAAATCCCTCTCTTGATCCATGTGCCTCAACATACACTTTCCAAACACTCAATGCCATCTTTATAACCACCCAGTTATGGTGTGGTGTTTGATGTCATCAAAGCATCCTTCCGGTGATGGTGATTAGCATGATCTCATGGTCAAAGGAATTAGGTTACTATGTATCAGAAAGCTTATAGCAAACGAACTATTGAAATGACTTGATCTTTATGCTACGCTTATCTATAGGGGTATGTCCATCACATCATTATCCTAATGATATGATCTTGTTGTTAATAACATTTCTATGTTCATGATCGGGAAACCACGATCATCTATCAACCAACAAGCTAGTATTACAAAGAGGTTTTACCAGGGATTCTAATTTAATTTACAAATCACACAACTATTAATGTTTCCGGTTAATACTATTATATCTTGAATGTAAACATTTATCATAAACGCGAAGATATAATAATAACTAATTTTATTATTGCCTCTAGGGCATATCTCCAACAGTCTCCCACTTGCACTAGAGTCAACTAATCTAGATTACATGGTAATATACCGAACACCCATGGCGGTTTGGTGTTGGTCATGTTTTGCCCTCGGGAGAGGTCTAGTCAAGGGATATGCGACATTCAGATCAGTGTGTACTTTGCAAATCTTTATGTCACCATCTTGGACATGCTCTCGAATAGCATGAAAATGCATCTTGATATGCTTCAGCTTCTTGTGTGACCTTGGTTCTTGCGCATTGGCTATGGCGCTCATGTTATCACAGTAGATAGACATTGGGTCCGGCGCACTAGGAACCACACCGAGTTCTATAATGAACTCCTTCATCCATATCGCCTCTTGTAAAGCCTCCGAAGCAGCTATGTATTCTGATTCAGTTGAAGATATCGCCACAACACTTTGCTTTGCACTCCTCTAGCTAACTGATGCACCATTCAAAGTAAATACGTATCCAGATTGAGATTTAGAATCATCCGGATCGGTGTTCCAACTAGCATCGGTGTAACCATTAACGACGAGCTGTTCATCACCTCCATAAGAAAGAACCATATCCTTAGTTCTTCTCAAGTACTTAAGGATGTTTTTGACCGCTGTCCAATGATCCACTCCTGGATCACTTTGATATCTGCCAGTCAAACTAATAGCATATGCAATGTCGGGTCTAGTACATAGCATGGCATACATGATAGATCCTATGGCTGAGGCATAGGGAGTCTTACTCATCCTTTCTCTATCTTTTGCTGTAGCAGGACTTTGAGTTTTACTCAAGGTCGTATTGGGCAACATGACAAGAACCCTTTCTTGCTATCTTCCATTCCAAACCTCTTTAGAACTTTGAACAAATATGTACTTTGTGAAAATTATATTAGGCATCTAAATCTATCTCTATAAATCTTTATGCCTAATATGTAAGCTACTTCACCAAGATCTTTCATTGAAAACTATTATTCAAATAATCCTTGACACTATTAAGAAGGTCTACATCATTCCCAATCAACAATATGTCATCCACATATAGTACTAGGAATGTTATAGAGCTCCCACTCACTTTATTGTAAATACAGGCTTCTCCATAAGTTTGTATAAAACCAAAACTTTTGACTACCTTATCAAAACGTTAATTCCAACTTTGGGATGCTTACTTCAATCCATAAATGGACCATTGAAGTTTGCATACCTTGTTAGCATCTTTAGGATCGACAAAACCTTTAGGTTGTACCATATATAACTCTTCATCAATGGCTATGTCGTCGTTATGGAAACGGCAGAGCCTAAGAAGGCTAGATAGAGGTGTGGGAGCGAGCAGGGAAGCGAGCAACGATATCTGCAGGCGGGATTGGGTACAAGCGAGCGTAGGGGACACAAGAAGTACCCAGGTTCGGAGCCCTCGGGGTGAGGTAAAGCTCCTACTCCTGCCGATCTGACTATATGGATGAACACAAAGAACTACAAGGCTCCTTGAGCTATATCTGTCCTAGCTAGCAGTAAATGAGAGACCAACCCTTGCTATGTTGCCCTTGACGCCCCTTATATAGGTCGAGGCGGCGTGGGCAATGGCCTGGCCGACTGGCGGGTCCCATAGGCGGGCCCCAGCCGGCTAGGTCATCTCTGATGGCTTGCATGGAGGCGTACCTGATCAAGCCCATGCCGCCACGCAGTCTACAGTGGCCGACGTGCGGGTAGTTATGCATAGTACCACCTACTGTCCACTGTTACAATCGTCATCGGTAAAGTCGTCGGTATGGGCCGAGTGTCTGAGTCTCCTTTCTGTCTTGTCCACCGTCCTGAGTGTACAGCACACTTTGCTCTACGTCATCTTGTACTATTCCTGTCTTGAGTGGCCGGCTAGGTCTCCCTAGCCGGCCGATCCATCTTGGCCTGGTGGTTAGGTCCATCCGGCTAAGCTTCTGCCTTTGCTTGTCTCATCCGGCTGATGGTTCTGCCGGTTCGCTCTTGGCCTGGCTAGCTTTATCCGGCTGGCATGGTCCAGCCGGCTAGCTGCTTTTGGTGACGATTCTTATCCGGCTGACTGGTTTGCTTGCTTGGTCTTCGTCTGGCCTTCTTTTTGATCTGTCTTTGAATTTTTACGTCCGGCCGCCCTAGCCGGCTAGCAGGTTGACGCTCATGTATCTTGTCCGGTTAGCCTACCCGGGGGTGATCCCCCCGACACTAGCCCCCGAGCACGCATAGATTCCACCCTTAGGCGAAATGTGCGCGTGCTCAAAAAGCTATTTTGAAATTTTTCCCGGCTGAAATTTGCAGTTGAACTGCCCGGCTGCGTCATCACTGACGTCAGCCACGGCGCAATGATGATTGTGGGAGGACATGCGTCGAAGGATCGCATCGCCTGTCGCCTCAGGAAACTCTGTCAGCGCCTCGCCTCCCGCGCTTGGGATCTTCTGTGTGTTGCGTGGTGGCGCAAAGGATCCGACCGTGGCTAGGGATGTAGGTAGCTGCCACGTGGCAAGCCGGCGGTTTGCCTCCCCGGCCCCTTTAAGTAGCGGCCGAGGCGCCTCGTCGTCTCCCACACGCCATTTTCCCCCTCTGTCCTTTCTGTCGATGCCGCGCCTCTACTCTGTCCTCTGTCTCCGCTCTGTCCTTGCACCGCCGGAGAGCTCGCGCTGCTCCGCTCCACCAGCGCTGCCAAAAATTCTCTTGCTGGAGCGACGGGTCACCGTCACTCTTCCGCCGCTCTCCTTTCACCTTCTCCTCCTCCTTCTTCTTCCTCTCTGCCGCGCTCCACCATCGTCGGCATGGCAGAGAGCCGAGGTTCTTGGTGCGGCTCCTCTGTGACGGAGGCGCAGGTTGAAAAATACCGGCGGTCGCGCCTCCTGCCGACCGCTGGCGAGGTGGGGGTGCGCCTCTCACCGGCTGGTGAAGTCTCGCCAGCTCCACAAGCCAGCGAGCGCGTTATATTCCCCGCGCATCTGGCGCGCGGCCTGGCCTTTTCGGACAGCACCTTCTTCCTCTCCTTCCTTGCACACTTTGATCTCCGCCTCCAGCATCTCGGGCCGAATGCAATCGGCATTCTGACCCATTTCGTGGTATTTTGCGAATGCTACCTCGGGATCCAGCCAGATCTCGGGCTCTTCTCCCGGCTCTTCCTGATTCGGCCGCAGGTGCAATACGCCAAGGGGCCGCTCGTGCCCTGCGGCGGCACCTCCATCTACTCCCGCTTGCAAACCGGCTACCCCAAGTTCAAGATGCACGACACGGTTAAACTGTGGCAGCAAACGTACTTCTATGTACAGAACTTGGGGTCTGAAGACCGCCTCAACCTCCCGGCCTTCCAGGACACAGAGTCCACTCGGGCGCACTGGGAGGATAAGATATTCGGTGCCAAGGTGGAGTCGTACGCACTTCTCCAGCGGACGAGGGGGATGGTCACGGCCGGCTTGACTGGCATCTATGTGATGCTCAGCTGGGCCAGTCGGCTGATGATGCCCCTCTAGCAGCGAGCACACAAGATGTTCTACTACTCCTGGCACCTCGACCCAAATCGGATCTCCCGCCATGATCCCCCATTCGCCAATCTTAATGAATGGGTGTGGATGATCACCAAGGAGAAGATCAAAGCCGACTGGAGCTTTGGACTGGCTCCCTACACACGCGAGAACCGCGCCCCCCGGGTGAGTGCAACTTGCCCCTTTTCTTGTTTCTCTTTTTGTTCTTTCTTTATCCGGCTAAGCCACTTTATCTGGCCCTGACCTCCCTCTTTTCTTGCCGATTTTCCCCTACATCATCCGGGAGGAGGGTGATGCGCCCCTCCAGGTCTTCACCGCCGACCTCTCCGAGCCGCACCCACGTCGGACCAGCGGCGAGGGCCCAGATGGCAAGGAGGGCTTCTTCCCTAGCCGAGGCGATGAGGCGGTGGGGGATCCGCATGGCCCCGCATCGGAGGAGAGCGACGTCACTATGCCGCCTGAGCCTACACGGAAACATGTCGGCGAGGGTTCCTTGAGCAGCGCCGCCACGACTGAAGATCCGGCTACGAAGCGTAGCCGGTTGGGAGTTCCTCCACGCCCTGGCCAGCCACGGGTGGCTGGAAGAGGTCCGCACCCGTGGTGCAGGGGTAAGTTTCCTTGCGTTTGCTCTCTTTCTTGCTCTTTATTTTTCTCACATCTGCCTTTGCTCTTGTCTTGATCTTGTCTTCCTTTCACAGCTCTATTCTTTCCTTCGCTGCGAGCATGGCTCGCAGCGCGCCCTCTGCCTCGCCGCCTCACGATCCTCCGCCCCAGCTAGATGCCCCTTCGATGGCTGCTCCGCCCTCCCCCCCCCCACAACCGAGACCATGCCCTCGCCAGAACCGGTGGCCGCGGTCCAGCTAACTCCCGTCGCGCCCGAGCGCACGGTGAGTCAGCCGGATGCGAATTCTAGCCTGGGTGGGGGCTTATCAGCCGGCGTGTGAGGCACGCGCGTCGGCAAGGATACGATGGTAGTGGAGGATGTTGACTCCGACGAGGAGGCAACGGCGCAGTGGAAGGCGGCCATACGCGACGCCCCGGCAGCCTTAGCCGGACAGCTGGCGCCGCTGCCGGTGGAGGCGGGGCCTTTCCTGCAGACCCTCGAGGTGAACCTCGAGGTCAGGCTCCAGGAGTTCCGGCAACTCTGAGCGACGCTGGCTGGTGCCAACGAGGCTGCCGTGAAGCAGCTGGCGGCGGTGCGGGGGACCGCGCGAAGTAAGTTCCTCCTACCCTTCCTCTCTTTTCTTTTGTTTCCGGCTACCTTCTCACTTGCACTCTTTTTCGCCTGCTGCAGTCGTCATGGTATGCGCGCAGCGCGAAATTGACCGGCTGGTGCATTCCAACATGTGCCTCAACCGGGACAACTCCGCGCTCTAGTTCCAGAACAAGGAATGGCACTCCTGGGTAAACCAGCTGGAGGCCACCCTCAAGGAGCAGGACGAGTACCTCGCCAGCCGGGCCACCTCCTTTGACCTCCTGGACAAGGAGGACACCCAGCTGAAGGAGCACTCTAAATTCCTGGACGATGAGCCGATGAAGATCGGCCACGTTGCCAAGGGTAAGTTTTTTGCCTTTGCCCTTCGTTTCATCTGACTGCCTTCTGCTGGATTATCCCTTTTGACTTGCACCCTCTCATCCCAAGGCTTCTACCCCCAAGTAGATGCTCTTGCCTACGATCGGGTGTAGCAGGTTGAGCCGGGTGAGAAGGCCGCTGTCCAGGACTTGGTGGCGCATCTCGGGGAGGACGCCGCCAACCTACGCAAGGCTGCGGCCGGCATCCACGACCTCATCTTCCCGGGAGAGCTACTGCCGAAGACCATGGGAGCCTTGGTGCGGTGACCCACCATACCACTACATGATGTAGTACACTATAGTCATTGACATAACACCAATGAAACACCATTCACTAGTATTACATCCCTCAGAGTGGTACAACAAAAACACAGCAGGTCCAAGACATGACTATAGGTTACAAATCAACTCTTTACACAAGATCCAGAGAACACTCTAGGTGAAAGAGAGAGAAGAAACTTCTTACAAAGAAGAATCATAAATAAACAACTCAAAAACTATCATACTAATAAGACTAGTATCTGAACTATTGGTCTAGCATTGCTGCTATTGCAATACACTATAGAAATTGGTTCTATGGCTAGAGATTATATTCCTATCTAATCCGTAAATTCCTCTTCACTTGAGTTGATGTATATGTTGACTTCCTTGACTTCATTGAAGAACTTTAGCTTTTGGTGATGATTCCTGGAGCATATCGTGATGTAGATGTTGTCTGTACTGGCTTCAGAATCTAGCAACGGTTAAGAAGATACGTTGAGTATGAGCGTACTCAGCAAGTTCACTAGAAAAGGAGTGTTTGATGCACTATATCTACAGCCACAGACCATAGGTCAAAGGTTGCTTTTATTCTGAAAAGCTATGTCCGTCAGCCTTCACAGGTTTACCAGAACTTTCATGGAGTTCCTTTCCCGCCGTGTTCGCAGCTCCTTCCCGGAATAGGGAGTAACAAGTTACAGTTCTTACACTCTGCAGAGGTGCGTTACTTTCCCCATAAGAGATCTTAGCATTGTTGCACATCCGAATTGCAGGTTCGTTCACACTTCCTTGGTGTGAGGCCCAGACTAAGATCCAAGCCAATCACTGCCCTCTCTGCGACCTCATATGTCTGCATGATCCTTCGGGGCTGGCCCACCTTCGTTAAGCCCCGTTTCGGCAGGCTAAAACCCTGATGTGTTCCCGAAGACTCTATGACCTGGTGATGCCCGGGAAAGTGCACTTTAAATTGACTATACCCCTAAACACCATTCATAGATAATCTAGACACCAAAAGTGTGGGGCGTAAGGGTGCCCACCCATATGTTGGATCCGCACAAGGAATCACAACGTCACGTTAAGGTCATCTTGCCTCTATATGAGAGGAAAAGGATACAACTGACTTCTCCGTCCCATTCCAAATCTCATGGTTAACGCGTGATATACAGCGCAAGAATCACTGGCGACATTGGTTGTTAAGTCCTAGATAATATGTTCCTTTACCACCGGAACTTTTATAGTAGGTTATTACCTCATGGTGAATAACCTATAATCATATTATTATGAAAATAGTGTTTTCTGACCTTTTTCAAATGCAGGTGATGACAACACAGGATTTGCAAAATACTTTACAGAAAATAATCAAAGGACATGAGGAAGTGTGAACTTGCCTTTTGTGATTGCAAGATTATGCACTCACGGTCTTCAAGACAATATAAGATCTAATATCTGAAATTAGCATCATTGGTCCGGTAAGGACTAATGTTTAAAGAAGCAAGATGCAATTATGCATAAGTAATGTAATGCACTTGATAAACGCGAATCCCGGGGATAACATTGATCTAGGGTTTGGAAACTGGAAATGGTTACTGTTAGAATGTGTTATCTTTTTAAATAAGTTTCCTATTGGTGCTTCTTATTAAGGCTTGTGATTTTGTGTGAAACAACATGTAATTATAATATCATAAAAAAATGAGATACACACAAATGTGAAATGCTACTCAAGATTGCTTACACTATAATTGTTTATCTTCAAATTTTTACTTTACAAGTAATGTCACTTATAAAGAACTTAAGTGTTATCAATCCTAAGTATATAAGTAAAGTATAAAGTAATGTGATTTATGATTAGTTGTCATATGTTGACTGAAGTGGCAAAACAAATAACTTTTGAAGAAAAGATTTCTTTATTAAGGTTTAAACAATTCTGATAGTTTTTAGAATATGGTTGATAGAATGTGATTGATATTATTTATGCTTGTTTGAATAGTCTAGACTTGAGATGCTTATAACTTAATTATAACAGACCAAATTTAACTATAAAACACATAACAAAGTCTTTAGCATTACATTTAAAGTCTTGTAGACTAAAGTTACCTTTAAGAACATGGATGGATTTAAGGTGTAAGGCTTATGTTATTTGTGCCTTGTGTACTTTATAATGTTTCATTAAAGTCACTTAAGAATGGTTATACTTTTATTTGGTAGTGGTTTCTTTTCTTTATAAATGTATAAAGGGATTTATCTCCCTATAAGGGTGTGGTTATGGTTTGTGAATAAGTAAACAATATTATTTACTACTTATGAATTTATCTCTGAATTTAGTCCATTATAAAGTTGTGAGTGAAACAATGGTAAAAGATTTTATTTGGTTAAAATATCATTCTTGAAGATGTTATAATTGTTAAAAAAACTTTTTTAGAAAATAAACTACACATATGGTTGAAGGATAATTCAATAAAATTGTAGTTAAAATGTGTTGGACTAATTTGACTTTATATTATAAATATTTAAGACCAGTATTACTTATTAGACCTAAATTGGCAATTTTAGGAATATTAACAAATTTTATTTACCCTTATATGAATTACCAATTAAGGAAATAAGTTTAAATTCAAGTTATTAAAGTGTTTTAAATTTTTATTTACCTCCAAAAGTGGAGTGTGATATTTTTAACATGTAGGTATTATTTCTGTGATCAATTTGGTATATTACAATTATTTTTATGATTTATAAGTAATAAGATATGATTTTTATAAGATTTATTACTTCATAAACACTTAATAAATAATAAAGATTTATTTAAGTGAAATAATAATGCATGATTATAGTTTTAAATTATAGTTCTTATTTTTATAAGATTTTTGGTATTTTCTTTATATTTTTAACATTTACCATTATTAAAATATGAATTATCAAAGCTTTATTACTTATAAAACCTTTATTAAATAATATTTATTTAAATAATTAACATAATAATATGTGGTAATAATTTTAAGTTGTAGCTTTTGTTTTTATAAACATTTTCATATATTACACATATTTTTATGAATTATAAATCAAAAGTTATTAATTAAACAAGATTTAATCATTTTATTACATTTCAGGAAATATTTATATTTGATCTTATAATGTTTTATCTAATTTCTAAACAGAAAAGACTTTTTATACTGAACCTAAATCTACCCAAGGTCACTGACTGGTGGGTCACATGCCACATGGCATGCCCAGTTTGATTAATGTTTTTGTTACTAAAGTTGTTTCTACTCCTAGAGAATGACACATGGGCCCTGGGCCATGTCAGACGCCACGCTAGCAAGGATTGGTCAAACTAGCTAACGTGGCTGGAACCTAACGTAGGCATGACGTCATGCTGACATCACACAAGTTGATCCTCACTGGTTGAGGATCGATCGATCTAGTGCGCACGCGGGGTAGTGGTTGGGCTCGTTGGAAAGAGCATGTGATGGGGAGCTAAATAGTGGTTGCGCCGCTTGTTTTTGGTCATCGAAAGATAGGGCACGGCAACGACTGGCAGCGGTGCAGATCAACGCATGGTGGTAGCTCGATTAGGGAAGCAAACGAACCAACAGAGGATGGTAGCGTGATCAGCAGCTCACCAAGAAGCTCGTGGAAGACTTGGTGAAGAAAACCGTGACCGGAATCGACGGGAACGGCGTCAACTAGCGGCGGAACATCGGTGACGACAAACACGATTTTGGTCGAACGGCTCAGATTACTCTGGGGAGATGAACAAGTCGAGCATGGCGAGTTCACTGCCGTTCTCAGATGGCAAAGGGGTGGTCTCTAGTGGCGACAGCAACCAACTCCGGGGAGTTAGGGTTTCGGTATAGAGGACACAAAGAGGAAGAGGAGAGAAGTGGGGATAGGGTTGATGCAGGGTGTCGTGGTGGCCTTCTTATCCACCTCCGGGACTGTGGCGAGGATCTGTAACATCCCAAAAATATTAAACTTGGATCATCAAACTCTAATCATCAAAATTAGGGTTAATAAAAACTTTCCCAACTAAAAATATGAAAGCATTCATATGTATGTGTATTCAAAATTTGGATTCTTTTAAATTGCCATGGTTCTGTGTTTCTTTGCTTGTAAAAGGATTCTTAGGTGAAATAAACATCATCTAAACAATCCCTAAACTTTCCCAAGGACAAACAACTCAAAATAAACAAATGAAGTGAATGGTCATTTTTGCCAAATTAACTCTCATGCCTACTTTGGCTATCCCTAGTTTTCAAAACTCAATAGAAACATTTGTGGATCTTTGAACCCCTTGTTAGTACTCATAATAAGGTACCAATGCCCACTTTGTGATCATCCAAAAACATTCAAATACTAAGTTTAAATGACAGTTTAAAATTGAATCTATCTCATATGGGAAGATCCCACTATTTCAAAAACCACTCAAACAAGCTCAATTTTCAAAACCCAAGAACCCACAGAATCCCAGCACATGCCTAGCACACCCTCCAAAAATCTTTTCAAAATTCAAAAGTAAGTTTCTTGTGGCCATTTCATCAAACATCTTGCAGATTCAAATCAAACAAATCACAAACACTATAGTGTGCAGTAAATTTGGCCTAACTTGTTCCCCCACTGGTTGCAACTAGCCTTAGTAGATCATCTAGATCCTTTAACTAACCTCTAGCACCACTGTAAGATTGCCTTGCCATCAAGGGTGAGCAGGCCAAGCCTCACCATGCCACCCCATTGTCTTCGTCCAGCTAGCAGCCACCCTAGCCTTGCCAACCTTGTCTGGGAGGTAGCCAGCACCTCACCGCCGCTCACTGTCCCCTCCCTAATACAGTGCAAACCGTGTACCTCCAGGAACGCCGTGCACCCAGTGCCACTGTGACATGCCGAGCCAGCCCCAGAGCACCGCACCCGGCACGCGTGCACACGCCGCCCCTAGACCGTAGCCCGTGCCCACCGCTTCGCCATGATCCTAGGAACACGCCAGACACCCCCGTTCGCCGCCCCGTGCCTCATAGCCACCGCTCGTCGTCGAAGATGCCGCTTGTGCCGCGTAGAGCACCGCACATTCCCGACCGATTGCGACGACCCCTAAGCGCGCATTTAAGCTCTATAGCATTGCCAGGAGACCGCCCGTCGATCGCCAACCTCAGCCATGCCGCTAGCCGCCCGTAGCCATGTCACCACCGTCGCCTTCCCATCCCTCTCGGTCTCGCCGTCGAGCCTATAAAAGGAGGCCACCCCCAGCCGTTTGAAGCACACCATTCCACTTCGCTCACCTCACTGATTATTCCACCCTCTAGCCGGAGCACGAGGCGCAGCAGCTCGCCAGAATTGCGCCGGAGCAGGCCACCTCTAGAGAAGAAGGATGTCGTTGATTTGGACCACACCCAGAGCTGCCTCGACCGTCCCTGAGCTCGCCGTCGACCACTCGTTCGTTTGCCCGCCTCGCCGTTGTCGCTGGAGCCCTAGTATGCCCCCTATGCACCCCCACTGAGCCGCTAGGGTTCGAGCTCACCGGTGACATGTTCATCGTCGACGACGATCCCCAACAGTCGATCTCCCTTCTAATCCAACGAACCACACAGCCCCGTATCGCTTCACGTGTTATGAGCCACTGACTGGTGGAACCCCCTGTTAGCTGAGCCCCGCTCTGCGGAGTGACACTCGGCCGGCCCATTAACATCTCCCGTGCATAGGGATGTAAGTGGCGCACCATTTAATCCCGCATAGTACCATTTATTAATACTCTAGTTCAATAAAATTTGTTTTTTTCGAAAAAATGAACTAACAAGTTGAATAAACGGGACTCGCGGTTGCCGTTTAGCTGCCATTTACATCCCTACCCGTGCAGCCCAACCGTTTGAATTTAGATTTTTCTATTTTAATTCAAACACAGTTCTATACCTGTATTTAAAAATCAACCCAGCTCGATTTAGTGAACCAAAATACATGAAACTAATTTTGTTAGAAAGGTACTGAAATGCTTAATCCAAGCCTGTTGGATTCAAATCATTTGGATCTGTTGATCAACTTTGGTAAAAATAACAAGTCAGAAGCTTTTCTGCATTCAAACATTTTTCAAAATTCAACCATAATAGCTTTTGAGTTGATTCCAACTCTCAAAAATCACATTTGATCATACCTTTTAGAATATATAAAAACATGTGGGTTTACTTATAGAAATAATGTTCAAGCAATAAAAGAATGACACATAGGCATTTCTAGTCACTTTATTTAAAATAAAAAGGTTAAACCTTATTAAATTGTGACACCACTTTAAATCGCATTCCCATGTACTGAAATATGTGGTGATGACATGTGTCAACATGATCCCATGTTTGAGTTGGAGAATATTAAATCTTAAGTAGTTTTTCAATGAGTAGAAATTACTTTTCTCAAATTAAAAGAAATAAAGACAAATGCTTTAATTTTGTAATGTTAAGTTATGATGCTAGATCATCTATAGTGCACCTTTGTGTGATGAGTGAAAATAGTTAAGTATTGTTTGGTGATTGTACCTCGTATTTATTTATAGACGCTAGTACCGACCAAGGATACGAGGAGGAAGGAGGATACTACAAGGAAGAAGCTGAGGAGAACTTTAACCACTGCTCTGCACAAGGCAAGCCTTACTAACCAAGTTGACCTATGCAAGATAACACTTGCAATTATGAAAGTTATATAACCTATGCAATGCATTAAGCATGCTTGGTTGGACACATTTGATGATACCCAATCCTAGTTTTACTTGCAAGCTTTCAAGTTTATTTCTTTATCAAAGTTTTATCTTAGAGTTTATTTAAGTGACTTGTAGATTCTAGAAATATAATTGAAGGTTGCATAAAGAGCATTAAAGTTGGCCTAAGTAGATAATCTTGATGTCATCCTAAGGCATGAGACTGAACTTCATTAATCTCCACTTGTTTACCACCCTCATTAGTACTTACCCCAATTGTAGATGCTAGTGCTAAGCATAAAACTTGATCAACTTTATGTCAACACCCGGATTTTTAATCCCAGATGCCTGTTATGCCATACATCGCAATCCCAAGATTACCATTTTTGCGAGACATAACAGAATTGGATACCATACTACATCATCCATTACAAACAGTACATAAGTTCTTACACAAATAGGGATCTCATGATCCAGTTCTTAATACAACTTCAGGCAGCGGAATACGTAATAATAACGGTAGCGTAGGCGAAGCTCCATCTTTGGGGTCACAGGCAATGCTGACGATGGGAGATGATCCTAGTTGTCGTAACCTTCCTGGGGTCCATCCTCTAGGTACTCCTCTTCATAGTCTGGCCACGGGAATAGCCAGGGACAAAGCCATGAGTACTCTTTAAGTACTCGCAAACTAATACTAACAAGTGAAAGGGGTTTTTGATAATAGGACACTAGGCTCTAGGGTTGTTTTGCAAAAGCCAGATTTATCCCTACTAAGTTTAGAAGCAACGAATGCTAGTTAAGGTTTTATAACACCTAAGTGGGAACTTGTATCTCATATCACAACCCTGTTGTGGTCAAGTCAAAGTCTCAATTCATTTCACAAGTCTTTTGAAAACATCTGACAGGGGAACAGTATGGCCACTCCAATTGTCCATAACCATGGACGCGGCTATTCGAATAGTTTGACACTCTGCAGAGATTATACACTTTCACCACAACATTCGATACATCCGTCAGGAACAAATCCTAAATTCACCATACTCAGTATGCGGATAATCAATCCTAACCTTTCAATTACACGCCCTAGTATAAGCACCTCTCCTGTGAGTTTGGCCTCCCAACCATGACCAACTGTCATCTTGGGTACTGCACAGGTGGACAATATTCACAAGGTAGCCTCAGCTCAGACCTTGGCCGTGAGGGAACTAATACTAAGGTATATAAGTTTCCAGTTAAGCCCTACCCAATTCTCGGGTATTGTGGTTGTACGATAAAATTGGAATGGTATCGCATCCAGACAACCATCAGTTTTATAAAGGGCTAAGGCTCATGCCTCAACATTTTCATCACCAAACTCATCAGGTGTTCGGAAACACATGTCAAAACATCTCAGTAGAATGATCCATCATTCTAAGGTTTTCATAACCATTTTCACCAAGTATTCCCATCTAATGTTGATCAAGTTTTATGCTTAGCACTAACCTCTACAAGCGGGGGTGAGTACTAATAAGGGGTGGTACACTAATGGGGTTTCAACTAAGTTCAATCTCATGCCTTAGGATGACATCAAGATTATCTAGCTTAGGCCAACTTTTATGCTCTTTATGCAACCTTCATTATATCTTTCTAGAATCTATAAGTCACTTGAGTACTCTCTACGGAAGAGCTTTGATAAAGAAATAAAGTAATAAACTTGCAAATAAAACTAGGAGTGGTTTATCAAGTGGTTATCATCATATATGCTTTAAGGCATATAGTGGCATGGTAGCAAGCAAGTAGTAGCTGGCATAGGTCAACTTGATTAGTAAGGCTTGCAAGTATTGGCTTGCACAATATCAGTATAAGCTTACTAAATTGCAAGTGTTAGCTTGCATTGGTCCACTTGGTTAATAAAGCTTGCCTTGTGCAGAGCAGTGGTTGAAGTTCTCCTTGGCTTCTTCTTCGTAGTATCCTCCTTCCTCCTCGTATCCTTGGTTGGTACTAGCGTCTATAAATAAATACGATGTACACAATCACCAAACAATACTTAACTATTTTCACTCACCACACAAAGGTGCACTATAGATGATCTAGCATCATCACTTAACATTACAAAATTAAAGCATTTGTCTTATTCTCATTGATCACACCAAAGGGTCCTATAGATTACCTAGCATCATCACTAACATTACAAGATTAAAGCTTGGTTTAATTCCTTTTATTTTTAGAAAAGTAATTTCTACTCATTGAAAAACTACTTAAGATTTAATATTCTCCAAAAAAAACATGGGATCATGTTGACACATGTCATCACCACATATTTTAGTTCATGGGAATGTGTTTTAAAGTGGTGTCACAATTTAATAAGGTTTTACCCTTTTATTTTAATTAATTAAAGTGGCTAGAAATGCCTATGGGGCATTCTTTTATTACTTGAACATTATTTATGTAAGTAAACCTATATATTTTTATATATTCTGAAAGGTATGGTTAAATGTGATTTTTGAGAGTTGGAATCAACTCAAAAGCTATTATGGTTTTAATTTGAAAAATGTTTGAATGCATAAAAGCCTCTGCCTTGTTATTTTTACCAAGGTTGATCTACAGATCCAAATGACTTGAATCCAACGGGCTTGGATTCAGCATTCTCAGTCCTTTCTAACAAAATTGGTTTCATTAAATTTGGTTCACTGAATCGACCTGGGTTGATTTTTGAAATTGGGTACAGAAGTGTGTTTGAAATAAAATGGAAAAGGTTAAATTCAAATAACTGGGCTGCGCGGGAAAGGTTAACGGGCTGGCCTAGTGAAACTCCGCGGCGCGGGGCTCAGCTGACAGGGGGTTCCACCAGTCAGTGGCTCTTTAAACTCGAAGCGGTACGGGGCAATATCGGCCACACGATCTAAGTCTAATCCAATGGCTGAGGGTCGTCGTCCACGTCGGGCAACTCCGGCGGGACTGAAACCTAGCGCAGCCAATGGGGGTCATTGGGGGCCTCGTGGGTGACCCTTCAACGACCCCCAGTGGTGGCGACATGACGCGGCTCACATGTGCAGTACCCAAGATGACAGTTGATCATGGCTACGGGATGCTAGAGGCATGGCCGGTGGTGGCGATCGCTTGGTGGTCTCCTGGCGATGCTCTACGGCTTTAATGCGCTTGTAGGGGCGGTGCGGTTTGGTCTGGAACACGCGACACTCTGCGTGGTAGAGGCGGCGTCTTCGACGGCGAGCGGTGGCTACGGGGCACGGGCGGTGTAATGGGCATGTCTGGCGTGTTCCTAGGACGGTGGCGATCGTGTATGCACAAGGCAAGGGCGGCGCGTGGTCTGTGGGCTTCGGTCGAGCGTGGCGCTCTGGCGCATGCTTGGCACGGTTGGCAGAGGCACGGGAGCGGCGTTCCTGGGTGCTGTGTTCGACATCTTCGAGGCAGGGCTGGTCGAGAGGGGGCAGTGAAGCATGGGTGATCTCCCAGACAAGGTTGGCACGGCTAGTTTCCTCCCTAGCTTGCTGTCAACATGTGGGTGGCAAGGGTGCACTCGGCCTGCTCACCATTGATGACCATGGATAGCTTACAGTAGTGCTAGAGATTAGTTTAGGTTGTTAGATGATCTACTAAGGCTAGTGGTGTCCAGAGAGGGAACAAGTTAGGCTCAAATCACTGCTCCAAATAGTGTTTAGATTTTGTTTGATTTGTGTCTGCCAAGGGTTTGATGAAATGGCCGCAAGAATTCAAGTTTTGAATTTTGAAAAGATATTTGGTGGGTGTGCTAGGTTGGTCCTGATGAGTCTGCAGATGCTTGGGTTTTGAAAGTTGAGCTTGTTTGAGTGGTTTTTGAAAAAATGGGATCTTCCCATATGATAAAGATTCAATTTGGAATTGTCATTTAAACTATGCCTTTGAAAGTTTCTGGATGATCACAAAGTGGGCCTAGATACTTTGTTATGAGTACAATCAAGGGGTGTAAAGATCCAGAAAAGTTTCTGTTAAGTTCTGAAAGTTTGAGACAGCCAAAGTAGGCATGGGAGTTAAATTGGTCAAAATGACCATTCACTCATTTAGCTTTGTTTTGATTTGTTTGTATTTAAGAAAAGTTTGGGAATTGTTTAGATGATGTTTATTTCACCTAAGAAACATTTTACAAGAAAAGAAACACATAAACATGGCAATGCAAAAGAATTCAAAATGAGATGCATACACATGCATGCTTTCATATTTTTATTTAGAAAAGTTTCTGTTAACCCTAAATTTGATGATTAGAGTTTGATGATCTTAGTTTAATATTTTTGGGATGTTACACTTTAGATGGGAATACTTGGTGAAAATGGTTATGAAAACCTTAGAATGATGAATCATTCTACTGAAATGTTTTGACATGTGTTTCCGAACACCAGATGATTTTGATGATGAAAATGTTGAGGTATGAGCCTTAGCCCTTTATAAAACTGATGGTTGTCTGGATGCGATACCATTCCAATTTTACCGTACAACCACAATACCCGAAAATTGGGT
This sequence comes from Avena insularis, assembly GCA_023614405.1. Taxonomy (NCBI): domain Eukaryota; kingdom Viridiplantae; phylum Streptophyta; class Magnoliopsida; order Poales; family Poaceae; genus Avena; species Avena insularis. The sequence goes on along the minus strand of CM042695.1, from coordinate 193,045,644 downwards.
AGGGCTTGACTGGAAACTTATATACCTTAGTATGGGTTCCCTCATGGCCAAGGTCTGAGCTGAGGCTACCTTGTGAAGATTGTCCACCTGTGCAGTACCCAAGATGACAGTTGGTCATGGTTGGGAGGACAAACTCACAGGAGAGGTGCTTATACTAGGGCGTGTAATTGAAAGGTTAGGATTGATTATCCGCATACTGAGTATGGTGAATTCAGGATTTGTTCCTGACGGATGTATCGAATGTTGTGGTGAAAGCGTACAATCTCTGCAGAGTGTCAAACTATTCGAATAGCCGCGTCCGCGGTTATGGACAGTTGGAGTGGCCATACTGTTCCCCCGTCAGATGTTTTCAAAATGACTTGTGAAATGAATTGAGACTTTGACTTAACCACAACAGAGTTGTGATATGGAATTCAAGTTCCCACTTAGGTGTTATAAAACTTTAACTACTTTTCTTTGCTTCTGAACTTAGTAGAGGTAAATCTGGCTTTTTACAAAACAACCCTAGAGCTTAGTATCCTACTACAAACCCACCCCCCTTAACTTGTTAGTATTAGTTTGCGAGTACTTAAAGAGTACTCATGGCTTTGTCCCTGGCTGTTCCCGTGGCCAGACTATGAAGAAGAGTACCAGGATGATGGACCGCAGGAAGGTTACGACAACTAGGATCATCTCCCATCGTCAGCATTGCATGTGACCCCGAAGATGGAGCTTCGCCTACGCTACCTTTATTATTATGTTATTCCGCTGCTTGAGTTGTATTAAGAACTGGATCATGAGATCCTTATTTGTGTAAGACCTTATGTATGGTTTGTAATGGATGATGTACTGTGATATCCAAATCTGTTATGTCTCGCAAAAATGGTAATCCTGGGATTGTGATGTATGGCATAACAGGCATCTGGGATTAAAAATCGGGGTGTTGACAAGTTGGTATCAGAGCCATCCTGACCATAGGAGACCCTAGTTAGACTGGACGTTTGAATCAAAAACTTAGTTTCAAAACTTAGGAAAGTGAGTATTTACAAAAAATTATTCCCATTCTTATCACTTTGATTCTTTCATAAAAATTCATGTTCCTCAAAAAATCTTGCCAAATACATAAAATTTGACACACTTGATCACTCTACTAACTTACTCATCCTATATTCTTATAGATGGACGTGAAGTACAGCAAGTTTTATCAGTTGGGGAATGGATGATACCTCATATTTGAGCGGGATTTGGACCAGCTTTCGGAACTTCTGGAGCGTCCGCACCCCGAGTTCTTCGGATCTCAGCTCAATGATCGGGAAGGAGAAGATCTGCAGTGGCTAGTTGTTGCAAGTCTCCGAGGAAAGATTGAATCTCCCACTGCCGAGGGAATTCAGTTCACCTTAAGAGAGAACAACTGGCTCGATGGACTTGTTAGGGCCATGCAGGAAGCTCTTGCCCGTCTATGTGGGCAGAGTATCAACCAGATCAAGGGTACCCGCTTTGAGTTTTGTCCAAGGCGTGATGCTATGGGACAGCCACTAGAAGCCCCATACCACCACGAGATGAAGACTCAGTTGGACCACCTTAGCTTCATGATGTATGATCGTCAGCAGGAACTGGACAATGCCCGTGACTACTCCAACCACAAGTCCGCCATCATCAAGAGAAACGATCAGACCATCGCCATGCTAGTTAAGGATCGCAAGTCTCGCCGCCGTCAGCTTGACAAGAAGGAGCGCATCATTTCCCGTCTTTGCCACTGTATCTCAGATTTGGAGGAGACCATCCACGAGAGAGACATGCAGCTGGAGGAAAAGAATAATGCCGAAGAAGACCTTCTTGGATACCCCTACTCCTATCTCAGCGATGATGATGACTTTCTGGAGGATCAGGCCATGGACTTCTTCACCGAGGAGGAGGATTTCGCCTTCATCGATGACGACGAGGATGACGATTACACCGACTCCAAGGAGTAGTAGCACTTGAGCACTAGCGTAGTGAGTTTTATTCGGTCCCACTGTATCATAGTTTCCAGAATGGTTCTTAAAACCATATGTTTTTCCTTTGTTGTGGTGTGTGTTGTATCGTGTGCGATGAATGAATGAATGAAAAGAAAGTTGCTAGAAAATCTGAGTCAAGCTTTAAAAACTTTTCAAAGTCCCTGAACCTTAGAAATTTCCCTCTTTTCTCATGATCTATCTCAATCCTCAGATGCCTCGCGGAGGAAGTGGTTCATCCCCAGACCCGATGTTGCAGATCCTGCAAATGTTGGTTTCTGACCGCGAAGCTGAAAGAGCAGAACGTCAAGCCAACTTAGCCACCCTTCAGCAGGTAGCTCAGCTGGCCCACAACAATCAAGGCCAAGGAAATCAGGATAACCATGGATCTAAGCTCAAGAATTTCCAGAACACCAACCCACCTGTTTTCACTAAGTTGGAAGAGCCCTTAGATGCAGATGATTGGCTGCAAACCATGGAAAACAACCTGGAAGTCGCCGGAGTGGAAGCTAACGAGAAAGTTCTGTTCACCACCCACTATTTAGCCGGAGATGCAAGAGCATGGTGGAACAGCGTTCGTGCAATGACCGGAGGACAGATGATGACTTGGGAGGAATTCAAGGTCAAGTTCAGTAGAACCCATGTGCCACCGGGTTTGATCAAGAGAATGAGAGATGAATTCATAGAACTGAAGCAAGGAAGGCTGACCGTAGTGGAATACTGTGACAAATTCTTGTCATTAGCCAGGTATGCCCCAGATGAGATCGACACTGAAGCCAAGAAGAAAGAAAGATTCTTAAATGGTCTGCATGATGAGATGCGGACGGTGTTGGTCAATATCCCCTTTGCTGATATTGAAGCCCTAGTCGACTCTGCCATTCAGATGGAAGGAAAGATCAACCAAGCCAACGAGAACCGCAAGCGCCGCATGATGCATCAGGCAGGAACCCATCATACCCCAAAGTATCGCCCCAACCCATCTCCAGGATTTTCCCCGAGAACCAACAGACCCCCGATGAACCATCCGACCTATCCCAACCGTGGCAACCCAAGGCCCGGAGGAAATCACAACAACCCCATCAACTCTGGCAATTTCAACCGTGCACCACCCAAGTTCAACAATAACAATGTTGCCGCCAACACCAACACTGCCTCGAGGACTAGAAGCAATGTTGTGCCTGTTGCAGCAAAGGACAAGTCGCAAGTGACTTGTTATGACTGTGGAAATAAGGCTCACTACTCCAATAAGTGTCCCAAGAAGAATGCCGCAGCCCCCAATGCAAATGCCCCAGCTCAGCAGCAGCGTCGTGTTCAGCCCGGAAGAAGGTTTGCCCCAGGGAATTCGCTCAACCGCAATGGTCGTCTTTTTCTCATGCATGCTAAAGAAGCCCAGGAAGCGCCAGACGTCGTGTTGGGTATGTTTTCTGTTAATTCAGTACTTGCAAGAGTGTTGTTTGATTCTGGTGCATCGCACTCATTTGTCACCGAAGAATTTGCATGCACTAGTAAGATTCAACCAACCAAACTAAAGCATGTTATGATTGTTCAAATCCCCGGTTCAACCACCAAAGCTAGGCAAATTTGCAAAGTCGTCCCTATCTGAATCCATGGCATAGATTTTTATGCTAATCTGATAGTACTCGGAACTAAAGGTTTGGTACTATGAATGGATTGGATGTCCAAACATAAAGGATTAATTGACTGTGCCAAGAAATCCATCACCATGACTAGTACAGCCGAAGTATCAGTCGAGCATGTATCTGAAACCTTACCTCGTCAATTCAAGTGCAACAAGAGTATAGCCCAACCTACCATTGACCAAGTCCGGATAGTCTGTGAATACCCTGATGTATTTCCAGATGTTTTGCCCGGTATGCCCCCAGATCGGGATATCGAGTTTATCATTGAACTAATCCCCGGAACAGGACCCATAGCCCAGAGACCATATAGTATGAACCCGTCTGAGCTAGCAGAACTGAAGAAGCAACTGGATGACATGTTGGAAATTGGATTGATTCAACCAAGTGCGTCACCATGGATATCACCTGTCTTGTTTGTGGATAATAAGGATGGAGGTAACCGTTTGTGTACGGATTATCAAAGTTGAATGATGTCACTATCAAGAACAAATACCCATTGCCCAAGATAGAAGATTTGTTTGATCAGTTGACCGGTGCCAAAGTGTTTTCTAAGATTGATCTTAGAACTGGCTATCATCAACTCAAGATTCATGCAGAGGATATTCCCAAGACTACCTTTACCACCAGATATGGATTATACGAGTATACTGTCATGTCTTTTGGATTAACCAATGCCCCCGCTTATTTCATGAATCTCATGAATAAGATTTTTATGGACTTCCTGGATAAGTTTGTCGTTGTTTTCATTGATGACTTTCTGATTTATTCCAAATCATAAGAAGAACATGAGCTACACCTAACGACCATTCTTGGAACCCTTAGAGAGCATAAGTTGTATGCCAAGTTTAGCAAATGTGAATTCTGGTTACAGGAGGTAGGATTCCTCGGCCACATTGTATCAGCCGGAGGAATTGCTGTTGACCCTGCAAAGGTGAAAGATGTTGAAGATTGGCAAGCCCCAACCACTCAAACCCAAGTTCGTGCATTTCTCGAATTGGCGGGATACTACCGCAAGTTCGTAGAAGGATTCTCGAGTATCGCCAGACCCATGAACCAATTGCTGAAGAAGGACAAGAAGTTTGAATGGACGGACAAATGTGAAGCGAGTTTTCAAGAACTCAAGAGGAGATTGATTTCAGCCCCAATCTTAATCATGCCAGATATCACGAAGCCCTTTGACGTGTATTGTGACGCATCCAAGATCGGTCTCGGATGTATGCTAATGCAAGAAGGAAAAGTTATATCCTATCTATCCCGACAACTGAAACAACATGAGCAGAACTACCCAACCACTGACCTCGAGCTCGCAGCCGTAGTTCTAGCCCTGAAGACATGGAGGCATTACCTTATGGGAAATCGTTGCGAGATTTATTCGGATCACAAGCACCTGAAGTATATATTCACTCAGAAGGAGCTGAATATGAGACAGAGAAGATGGATTGAGCTAATCAAGGATTACGATCTGGACATTCACTATCACCCCGGTAAAGCCAATGTGGTAGCAGATGCCCTTAGCAGATTGCCGTGACGCTTGAACTCCATGATTTTGAAGGAGCAACCAAGTCTGCACAAAGAGATGGAAGATTTCCGAATGGATTTAGTGAGTGAAGGATTTTTGGCTAGCATAGAACTTCAACCCACTTTGATCAGCCAGATCAAGGAGGCACAGAAAGAAAATGCTAGTATCGACAGAATCAAGCGTTGTATCGGTACAGGCAAGGTACCCGGATTTACCGAAGACGAAGAAGGAGTTCTGTGGTACAAAGGACGCCTTTGTGTACCAGCTGATTCTGAGTTGAAAGAGTTTATTCTAAAAGAAGCTCATGATACTCTTTATTCTATCCACCCCGGAGGAACGAAGATGTATCAAGATTTGAAAGAGCAATTTTGGTGGCATAAGATGAAGAGAGAAATCAGAAGCTATATAACCAAGTGTGATATATGTTAGAGAGTCAAGGCGGGACATCAAAGACCCGCAGGATTGTTGCAACCATTGCAGATTCCGAAATGGAAATGGGATTCCGTTGGAATGGACTTTATCACCGGATTGCCTACTTCTAGTAGGGGAAATGAATCTATCTGGGTCATAGTGGACAGATTGTCCAAAGTCGCCCATTTCTTAACAGTCAAGACCACATATCAGAGTTCAAAGCTAGCAGAGTTATACATCGCTAGAATCGTCAGTTTGCACGGAGTCCCCAAGAACATCGTATCGGATCGAGGAACTCAGTTTACCTCGAGATTCTGGAATAAAGTCCAAGAAGGTTTAGGAACCCGACTAGATTCCAGCACGGCCTATCACCCTCAGACCGACGGACAAACGGAGCGAGTAAATCAAATACTCGAAGATATGTTGAGAGCATGTGTGTTAGAGTATGGATCTAAATGGGAAGATTGCCTGCCGTTCGCAGAATTTTCATACAACAACAGTTATCAAGCTAGTTCGCAAATGGCCCCATTTGAATTCATGTATGGAAGGAAGTGTCGCACCCCTTTGAACTGGTCGGATGTAGGAGAGAGTCAGATTTTCGGACCCGACATTCTACGAGAAGCAGAAGAGAAAGTTCACAAGATTCATGAGCACCTCAAGACAGCCCAGTCAAGACAGAAGAGTTACGCCGATAAGAGACGTCGAGACCTCGCCTTCAACGTCGGAGAATTTGTGTATCTGAAAGTGTCACCATTGAAGGGAATGCAGCGTTTCCAACTGAAGGGAAAGTTAGCCCCCAGATCTATCAGCCCCTTCAAGATTCTGAACCGTCGAGGAGAAGTTTTGTATCAATTGGAACTGCCAGAAGAGATGTCAGCCGTGCACAATGTGTTCCATATCTCATTACTTCGCAAGTGCCTCGAAGTTCCGGAGAAGACTGAAGTGTTCAAGAATATTGATCATCGGACCATAGAGATCAACAATGACCTGACCTATCCCGAAGTACCCATCCGTATTTTGGAATAAGCTTTCAGAACTTCCAGGACCCGAAGCATCAAGTTTCTCAAGATTGAGTGGAGCAACCACATGGAAGAAGAAGCTACCGGGGAGCGCGAAGATCACATCAGGACGGAGTTTCCCGATCTCTTCAAATCCTAGGTAATATTTTTCGTCCTTTTTCAAATCTCGGGACAAGATTTTGTTTAAGGGGGGAAGGTTTGTAACATCCCAAAAATATTAAACTTGGATCATCAAAATTAGGGTTAACAAAAACTTTCCCAACTAAAAATATGAAAGCATTCATATGTATGTGTATTCAAAATTTGGATTCTTTTGAATTGCCATGGTTTTGTGTTTCTTTGCTTGTACAAGGATTCTTAGGTGAAATAAAAATCATCTAAACAATCCCCAAACTTTTCCCAAAGACAAACAACTCAAAATAAACAAATGAAGTGAATGGTCATTTTGCCAACTTAACTCTCATGCCTACTTTGGCTATCCCTAGATTTCAAAAATCAACAGAAACATTTGTGGATCTTTGCACCCCTTGTTAGTACTCATAATAAGGTACCAAGGCCCACTTTGTGATTATCCAAAAACATTCAAATACTAAGTTTAAATGACAGTTTAAAATTGAATCTATCTCATATGGGAAGATCCCACTATTACAAAAACCACTCAAACAAGCTCAATTTTCAAAACCCAAGCACCCACAGAATCCCCAGCACATGCCTAGCACACCCACCAAAAATCTTTTCAAAATTCAAAAGTAAGTTTCTTACGGCCATTTCATCAAACATCTTGCATATTCAAATCAAACAAATCACAAACACTATAGTGTGCAGTAAATTTGGCCTAACTTGTTCCCCCTCTGGTTGCAACTAGCCTTAGTAGATCATCTAGCTCCTTTAACTAACCTCTAGCACCAATGTAAGCTTGCCTTGCCATCAATGGTGAGCAGGCCGAGCCTCACCATGCCACCCCATTATCGTCGGCCAGCTAGCAGCCACCCTAGCCTTGCCAACCTTGTCTGGGAGGTAGCCAGCACCTCACCGCCGCTCACTGCCCCTCCCTAAGCCAGTGCAAGCCATGGATCACCAGGAACGCCGCGCTCCCAGTGACACTGCGACATGCCGAGCCCGCCCAGAGCGCCACACCCGGCATGCGTGCACACGCCGCCCCTCGATCGCAGCCCGTGCCCGTCGCTTCGCCATGATCCCAGGAACACGCCAGACACCCCCGTTCGCCGCCCCGTGCCTCACAACCACCGCTCGCCGTCGAAGACGCCGCCTCTGCCGCGCAGAGCACCGCACATTCTCGAACGATTGCCACTGCCCCTAAGCGCGCATTTAAGCTCTAGAGCATCGCCAGGAGACCACCCGTTGATCGCCAACCTCAGCCATGCCGCTAGCCGCTCATAGCCATGTCGCCACCGTCGCCTGCACATCCCTCTCGGTCTCGCCATCGAGCCTATAAAAGGAGGCCACCCCTAGCCGTTTGAAGCACACCATTCCACTCCCTCACCTCACTGATCGTTCCACCCTCTAGCAGAAGCACGAGGAGCAGCAGCTCGCCGGAATTGCGTCGGAGCAGGCCGCCTCTGGAGAAGAAGGGGGTCGTTGATTTCGACCACCCCCGGAGCTGCCTTGACCGTCCCTGAGCTCGCCGTCGACCACTCATTCGTTTGCCTGCCTCGCCGTCGTTGCTGGAGCACTGGTATGCCCCCTATGCACCCCCACTGAGCCGCTAGGATTCGAGCTCGCCGGTGACATGTTCATCATCGACGACGATCCCCAGCCGTCGATCTCCCTTCTAATCCAACAAACCACATGGCCCCGTACCGCTTCGCGTGTTATGAGCCACTGACTGGTGGAACCCCCTGTCAACTGAGCCCCACGCTGCGGAGTGACAGTAGGCCGGCCCATTAACCTCTCCCGCGCAGCCCAACCGTTTGAATTTAGATTTTTCTATTTTAATTCAAACACAGTTCTGAACCTGTATTTAAAAATCAACCCATCTCGATTTAGTGAACCAAAATACATGAAACTAATTTTGTTAGAAAGGTACTGAAATGCTTAATCCAAACCCGTTGGATTCAAATCATTTGGATCTGTAGATCAACCTTGGTAAAAATAACAAGTCAGAAGCTTTTCTGCATTCAAACATTTTTCAAAATTCAACCATAATAGCTTTTGAGTTGATTCCAACTCTCAAAAATCACATTTGATCATACCTTTCAGAATATATAAAAACATATGGGTTTACTTACATAAATAATATTCAAGCAATAAAAGAATGCCACATAGGCATTTCTAGTCACTTTATTTAAAATAAAAAGGTTAAACCTTATTAAATTGTGACACCACTTTAAATCACATTCCCATGTACTGAAATATGGGGTGATCACATGTGTAAACATGATCCCATGTTTGAGTTGGAGAATATTAAATCTTAAGTAGTTTTTCAATGAGTAGAAATTACTTTTATCAAATTAAAAGAAATAAGACAAATGCTTTAATTTTGTAATGTTAAGTGATGATGCTAGATCATCTATAGTGCACCTTTGTGTGGTGAGTGAAAATAGTTAAGTATTGTTTGGTGATTGTGTACCTCGTATTTATTTATAGACGCTAGTACCGACCAAGGATACGAGGAGGAAGGAGGATACTACGAGGAAGAAGCCGAGGAGAACTTCAACCACTGCTCTGCACAAGGCAAGCCTTACTAACCAAGTTGACCTATGCAAGCTAACACTTGCAATTATGAAAGTTAGATAACCTATGCAATGCATTAAGCATGCTTGGTTTGACACATTTGATGATACCCAATCCTAGTTTTACTTGCGAGCTTTCTACTTTATTTCTTTATCAAAGTTTTCTCTTAGAGTTTACTTAAGTGACTTGTAGATTCTAGAAAGATAATTGAAGGTTGCATAAAGAGCATTAAATTTGGCCTAAGTAGATAATCTTGATGTCATCCTAAGGCATGAGACTAAACTTCATTTATCTCCACTTGTTTACCACCCCTCGTTAGTACTTACCCCACTTGTAGATGCTAGTGCTAAGCATAAAACTTGATCAACTTTAGATGGGAATACTTGGTGAAAATGGTTATGAAAACCTTAGAATGATGAATCATTCTACTGAAATATTTTGACATGTGTTTCCGAAAACCAGATGATTTTGATGATGAAAATGTTGAGGCATGAGCCTTAGCCCTTTATAAAACTGATGGTTGTCTGGATGTGATACCATTCCAATTTTACCGTACAACCACAATACCCGAAAATTGGGTAGGGCTTGACTGGAAACTTATACACCTTAGTATGGGTTCCCTCACGGCCAAGGTCTGAGTAGAGGCTACCTTGTGAAGATTGTCCACCTGTGCAGTACCCAAGATGATAGTTGGTCATGGTTGGGAGGCCAAACTCATAGGAGAGGTACCTATACTAGGGCGTGTAATTGAAAGGTTAGGAGATATTATCCGCATACTGAGTATGGTGAATTTAGGATTTGTTCCTGACGGATGTATCGAATGTTGTGGTGAAAGTGTACAATCTCTGCAGAGTGTCAAACTATTCGAATAGCCGCGTCCGCTGTTATGGACAGTTGGAGTGGCCATACTATTCCCCCATTAGATGTTTTCAAAATGACTTATGAAATGAATTGAGACTTTGACTTGACCACAATAGAGTTGTGATATGGAAGTCAAGTTCCCACTTAGGTGTTATAAAACTTCAACTAGTTTTCTTTGCTTCTAAACTTAGTAGAGGTAAATATGGCTTTTTGCAAAACAACCCTAGAGCTTAGTATCCTACTACAACCCCCCCCCCCCTTCACTTGTTAGTATTAGTTTGCGAGTACTTAAAGAGTACTCATGGCTTTGTCCCTGGCTATTCCCATGGCCAGACCTTGAAGAAGAGTACTAGGATGATGGACCGCAGGAAGGTTATGACAACTAGGATCATCTCCCATCGTCAGCATTACCTGTGACCCCGAAGATGGAGCTTCGCCTACGCTACCTTTATTATTACATTATTCCGCTGCTTGAGTTGTATTAAGAACTGGATCATGAGATCCTTATTTGTGTATGACCTTATGTATGGTTTATAATGGATGATGTACTCTGATATCCAAATCTGTTATGTCTCGCAAAAATGGTAATCCTAGGATTGCGATATATGGCATAACAGGCATCTGGGATTAAAAATCCGGGTGTTAACAGGATCTCCACGCATCCTGACGACGGCGACGACATCAGGCGGTGGCGGTCCTTCCAGCGAGCTGCTTGTGATGCACGAGGAAGACGACAGCTTCACTTTGCGGAAAACCCCCTGGCAAAACTTTACGCTCAACCCACAGTCCCTCGGCTGGCACACTGGTCTGCCAGAGAGAAAGACAGTTTGGGCCGATTGTTGGGCTGCTACTGGGATGCTGAGAGTTGCTCCTGAGCGATGGATAGGGCGAAGGAAAACTGGGCCATGGGCCAGAATTGACTGTTGTTTTCTTCCTTTATTCTTTTCTGTTTTTAATTTCTTGTTTTATTTCAGATTTGAATTACCACCTTTGATTTGAATTTTATTTATAGATTTTATTTGCTAAATAATTGCAGCAACAATGAATAGTATTTAAAGTCATTTTGTGAGGTTTTATTATATATTGTTTAAAGTTTCTTTATTTTATTTAAACAAGTACTTATCCTTCTAATATTTGTAAGAGCTTTTGTTAGGAATTTTAATTTATCTTATATCCATAAACTTATTAAAGAATGCATTACTTTTAACTCATGGATTTGATTGTTATTAACTTATAATATTAAAGCAACTTTTATATATAGTGATCCTTTATGATTACTTGATACATAAAGTTCTAAGGAATTAATATGATTAATATTATTCTTATGAATTTAGGAAATATCAATGTATATATTTTATTTCCTCCTAAAGAATGTAATGATAATGGTTTATAGTAATTTCTAGTTATGTGCTACACATGATTTAGATGTTTGAAAGTGTCAAAGATATACTTGAGTGATTTGCTATAGGAAAATTATTCCTATAAAGCTTTGTATAAATAAGATGATAGATCAATCAGGTGAAATGGACACTATGTTTGGCTAAAGATTTAGGGTTTAATGTTTACCAAGAAGTCATATCTTCCATAATTCACAATCCTAGACTTCTAATTAAGGAATTCCTTTCCTAGATATATTACTTCTTCCTATCCATCATCATGTGTTAATCATGATGAGCTTTACTTCACAAGAATATTCTTATCCACCTTTTATTCTTCTAAATCCACTTGTAAATCCAATGAGCTTGACACTGAAGCTGTCATAATCTTCTTATATCCATACTTGGTTATCAAATTATTCTACTACTAATAATCTCCAATCCAACAGATGTTTACAGTTACCTCCATTCATACACTTCCTTTATATTCATCACTAATATTATTCCAATAGATGTATAAATCAAATCATACTTCTCCTCAAGTGTTTAGTATTCCCTAAGATGAATATTCTACTTCTCTAACTCCTTGATGCTCTAGCATCAACTTAATCATACCATCTTATACCTACTTATCTCCCATATCTTATATTCAATCTTCATATTATATCATGGTGACTTGTCATGGCTAACCTAGAATAACATATCTATACTAGGGTTCAATCATGTTATATCCACCAATGTCATTTATACATGATATAAGCATTCAATCTTGGTGACTAAAGCATAATCATTATAATCCTTAATCCTTTATGGTTTAGGTTTCCAGTTGGCTAATCAAGGCTTTCATCCATACACAGTACAGTTGTATGATAATTATCTTCTGTTTATCTCTGTTGGACTAAGAGATATTATTCATTGACTATACCTACTTGATCCAATAGGATTACTCCTGGTAACTTTCTTTAAGGTTCATCCTTGTAATCTTCTTTATCACCATATACTTATATATTCCAATAACTCTTCTATCATTTCAGGAGTGAGTTAACTCCATCCATTATCATATTGATTTGATTCTCTTCAATCACTCCCATACTATATATGATATCTAAAACTAGCATTACTATTTACCTCTTCTTACTTTTTCTCTAAAGGACTGAAGTGAATGCTATGATAAGGACAGGAATTGATAAATCAAGAATTGATAGGTTAAGAATTGGTGAATCAATAGTTGATTACTCAACAATGATGAACAACAGATATTAGAATAAGATTCAATAGAGATGATAAGGATTGATATGGAAAGAAAGATATATGGTGAATGATCTTGACTTGGTTTCTTTCCTACTCAATACAACAAGGAGTTAAGGTCAAGTATTACCATGATACTCATGGTAGAGATATATAAGATTAAGATAGGTTAAGATTTAGTTATTAAATTCTTGTTACTTGAGTTGTATTCTTAGCTTGGTATTCATGAGTTATTGTAATGAATACTATGAGATAATCACTTAAGGATCAAATATTAATCATTAAGCAATGTATTAGGGTTTAATTTTTATTACATTTGATCTACCCTTAGATCAAATCTCCCTTACCCAAAATAAGGTTTTAGCAAAGGTCATATTGAAACTTATCGCAGTCAACTTGATGATCTACTTCAATTCCATCAAGTTAAGAGAAGCTTCAATCACTTTGACAAGTTTTGTTCAAAAGCGCGAAAATTATCCGGATTTTCTATGCATGAATGCCATGCACACATCTGGGTTCAGCTTATTTCTAAGGTCTAATGCTGGGATGTTACACTTGGCGATCAACCTAGGAGATGCGTCGAACGCCATCAACCGGCTGCGTGACCTTGGCGCTCGCGTCGGCTCCGAGATGGCCCTAGCCCTCATGCTCTCCTGGTACAAGGATGCTCGGCTCGACAAGCTGGTAGACGGCTTCCGAGCCAGCCTCACCGGGCTCGCCCGCCCTACCCGCCTCCGATTCTGCCGCGCCGGTATCACGACATTCTTGACGAAGAAGGAAGCGCGGGAGCATATGGTGGCGCGGAGACGTCTTCCCAGTCGGGCGGGGCCGGCTCGACCGCTTCCCACGGCAAGGGCCCGGCCGCTTGAAGAAGAAGAACCAGGGATGTCGGGCGTAACTATAGATAACTTTTTAGCTTTTGGTACTTGTGCTTTCGAACGATCTGGATATGCGGGGGCTTCGTCCCCTACCGTTTAATTAACTATCTGGATGGGTTTGCCTTCGTGCACCCACTTATGTTTGTGCCTTGGTTGACTAGCTTTTCCGGCTGTTCCACTCCAGCTGGCGTTATCTTGCCTTTGTCTTGTAATTTTGTGAATCTTCACTTGTGTTCTACTACTTCTGACCTGGTGACGATCTGCCCTTCCATCTTGCCTTTCCGACTGCCGCTCGCGTAGACGGATCAGGGAAGCTGCACCGCAGTCCGGCTATGCATATCTGGTCGCTCCCTGGACTTTTTTTTCTCTATTACTTTCCTTATCTTGTCTATTATTTCTATCTTTCTTTGGACGGATAGATCCTCCTAGCCGGGAGGGAGGGGTTGTGCCCTTGCCGTAGAGGGTCTTTCCACCTTGCTTTCTATATGGCTCCATCTTTCTCCGTCCGGCTGGTGCACCCTTCAGACAGACGCCGCATGCTTCCAAGTTAATGCCTGCTGGTGGCCCCGAGATTCGTAGTGGCTACCACAGGCAGGTGCTTCGAATCTTCCGTCTTTGATTTCTGGCTCGGTGCTATTTGTGCAAAAGAAAACATGCAAACATGATTCCTTATTAATACGTTGTAATGTTATATGTTATCTTTACCATCCGACCAGATTTTTATTTTCGAAAACTAGCTCGTGATTTTCTGAACACTAAGTTGCTTTCCCATGTGCAATGCTGTTTACGCTGCACCTTGCCGGACAGCCAGGTTGCGGTCTGGAGACGGAACCGAAGGGAGCTGACAATAAATTTCCGCACGGTACTAGAGGCTTAGTAGCCGAAAAATACCAACTAGGCTCATGGCCAGAATGTCCGATCTATCGCATATTTCGCTGTTTTTCGTGTGGGATGCCCTCGGGCTTTTGCTCTTGCTAGCCGGACAGCCGGATTGCGGTCTGTAGCTGAGACAAAGAGTGGGCATCTAGCATCGTTGCACACTACTCAGTCTGTTTACCGAATTGGTAGGGAGGGCCAACCGGCGAGCCATCGCTATTTGGGGTCGACGGAAGCCGAAAAAACGTTGCAGGGTGTAATTCAAAAATGAATAACAACAGCATGTCTAGCAAGGAGCCCCCGAGTGTCAGCCGGGGTTCCATATCTTTCATTCACTCAAGGTTTTGTATACATACACTCATTTTTGCAACTAAGTGTAAAACGGTCGGAGCAGGTTTGCATTCCACGGCAGCTCCGTCTCCTCGTCCAACTTGTCCATCTTGTTCTTGCGCGGCTGCTGCGCGTCAATTAGGTAGTAGTATTTGTTGTGCAGCGCCTTGCTGATGATGAAGGGGCCCTCCCATGGAGGGGACAGCTTGTGCATGCCCTTCGTGTCTTGTATCATCCGGAGCACCAGGTTGCCCTCCTGGAATGTGACGGGCCAGATGCGGTTGGAGTGATACCGGTGCAATCCTTGCTGGTAGATAACCGACCTAGACAAGGCCAGATCGCGGACCTCCTCGAGGAGGTCCACGCTATCCTCCATCGCCTCTGGGTTCTCCTTCTCCGTGTAAAGGTGCTTGCGGGGTGAGTCTAACTCCATGTCCACCGCGGGGACTGCTTCTGAGCCATAGGTGAGGAAGAACGGGGTGAAGCCGGTTGATCTATTCGGGATGGTGCGGAGACTCCATAGCACAGCCGGGAACTCCTCGATCCAGCAGTCGGGTGATCGCTCTAGTGGCTCGATCAGCCGGGGCTTGATTCCGGCTAGCACCAGGCCATTGGCTCTTTCCACCTGCCTGTTGGACTGTGGGTGCGCGACGGACGCGAGGTCCAGCCGGATCCCCTTGTTGTGGCACCCTTTGTGAAGTTCGTGTCGTTGTCAGTGATGATGCTATGGGGGTAGCCAAACCGGATGATGATGTCCCGGAAGAAGGTGACGACGGTGGCACCTTCCAGCTTCCAAATCAGCTTCACCTTGATCCACTTGGTGAACTTGTCCACCGCTACCAGCAGGTGGGTCATGCCGGCTCGATCTCGCTTGAAGGGGCCGACCATGTCCAGCCCCCAAACCGTGAAGGGCCACATGATCGGAATGGTATTGAGCGCAGAGGCCGGCATGTGCCTTAGCCGGCCGAACTGCTGGCACCCATTGCACGCACGAACCAGCTGGTCCGCGTCCTCCTAGGCAGTCGGCCAGTAGAATCCGTGGCGCATCGCCTTCAACACCAGGGCGTGAAATGAGGCGTGGTGATCGCACTCCCCCTAGTGGATTTCCTTCAGTAGCCGGTAGCCGGTATCCATGTCGACACACCGCTGGAAGACACATGTGGCGCTGCGCTTGTACAGTTCCTTGTTGATGATGGTGTACGTGTGCTCGCGGTGCCGGATCTGCCTTGCCTCCACCTCGTCATCCGGGAGCTCGTCGTTGAGGAGGTAGTTCATGAAGGGCTGAGCCCAGGATGGAACTTCTCGGATGGTGAAGACACCAGCCGGCACGATCTGGAGCTCATCCGGAGGGCGGCCGGGTGGGATGCCCGAGTCGGTAGCCCCCGGGCCTCTTGCCTTGCTCGATGACGGCTTGCCTGAGGAGGAGGCAGCCCCCGGGTCTTTCGAGCCAGAGGGCACAACAGCGGGGCCCGGCTCTTTCAAGCCAACAGCCCCCGGGTCTGTCACCTAGATGATGGACTCGGATTCCGGAGAGGGGTTGATGCTGGGCTTGCGAAGGTGCTCCAAGGATACTCTGTGTGGGATGGACGCTCTGGTGGATTCGACTCACGCGAGCGCGTCGGCCGCCTTGTTGTTGGCACGGGGAACATGATGGAATTCGCATCCCTCGAAGCCAGCACTGAGCAGCTGTACATGGAACCGATACAGGGCCATGTTGGCGTCCCGAGCATCCCACTCACCGGATACTTGCTGCACCACCAGATCCGAATCGCCGAAGCAAAGGATCCGGCGGATGCCGATGTCTTTCGCGAGCCGGACCCCCTGCGCGAGAGCCTCGTACTCAGCGGCGTTGTTTGACATGGTGAAGTGGAACTACAGTACATACTCCAGCCGGTATCCCTTGGGCGAGGTGAGCACGATGCCGTCTCTCAAGCCCCCGCGCATCTTCGTGCCGTCGAAGTGCAGCCTCCAGTAGTCGGAATCTGGAACCGGAGGCAGGTACTAGATTTCCACCCAGTCGACAAAGAAGTCCGCCACCGCCTGGGACTTTATGGTGATCCGGGGCTCGTACCAAATGCAATAACCGGCCAGCTCGATGGCCCATTTGTCTACCCTGCCCATGGCATCCTTGTGGCCGAAAATCTCGCCCAATGGCGCAGTGGACACCACGGTGAGCGGATGCTCCTGGAAGTAGTGCTTGAGCTTCTTGCAAGCCAGGTACATGTCCTAGCGCATCTTTTGGTAGTGGGGGTAGTTCTGCTTGGAGAGGGAGAGCACCTCGCTGAGGTAGTAGATGGGTCGCTGAACCGGCTGGGCCTTGCCTTCCTCGTGGCTCTCCACCAATAGGACGACGCTGACAACCCGGTTGGTGGCGGCCATATAGAGCAACATCGGCTCCTTCGCAGCCAGCATGGCGAGAACCGGTGTCGTGGATAGCATGCGCTTGAGGTCGTGGAACGCGGCATCCGCCTGTGTAGTCTAGGTGAATTTGTCCATCTTATTCATCAGCTGGTACAGTGGCAGGGCCTTCTCCCCAAGACGGCTAACGAATCGGATGAGGGAAGCCAAGCAGCCGGTGAACTTCTGGACACCGAGCAAGCTCTTGGGCGGTTGCATCCTCTCGATGGCCGTGATCTTCTCTGGATTGGCCTCAATTCCTCGGCTCGACACAAGGAAGCCAAGGAGCTGTCCGGATGGCATGCCAAACACGCACTTCTCTGGGTTCAGCTTCATCTGGTACCGACGAAGATTCGCGAATGTCTCGCCAAGGTCCTCCAGCAGGGTCTGCTTCTCCTTCGTCTTGATGACGACGTCGTCCACGTACGCGTGCACATTCCAGCCGATCTGCGAGTGCAAGCATTTCTGCATGCAACGCTGATAGGTAGCACCTGCATTCTTCGGGCTTAATGGCATGGTTACATAGCAGTCAGCCCCGTATGGGGTGATGAACGATGTTTTCAATTGATCAGCCGGATTCAGCCGGATCTGATTATAGCCGGAATAACAATCAAGAAAGGAGAGCAGATCGCAGCCGGCCATAGAGTCAATCACTTGATCAATACAGGGCAGAGCGAAGGAGTCTTTCGGACAGGCCTTGTTCAAGATCGTGTAGTCGATACACATATGCCAAGTCTTGTTCTTCTTCAGCACTAGGACTGGGTTGTCCATCCAGTCCGTGTGGTACACCTCCATTATGAAGCCGGTAGCAAGTAGTCGGGCGATCTCGTCGCTGATGACCTTCCTCTTGTCCTCCGCGAAGCGACGGAGGGGCTGCTTAACCGTCTTGGTGTCGGGACGCACATGAAGCGAGTGCTCGGCGAACTCCCTCGGCACACTCAGCATGTCTTTGGGAGACCATGCGAAGATTTCCCGATTCTCACGGAGGAAGTCGACGAGCGCGCTTTCCTATTTTCTATCCAAGCCGGCAGCGATGGTGACACACTTGGAGGGGTCAGTCGGGTCGAGCGGGATCTGCCTGGTGTCCTTGGACGGCTGGAATGCCATGTCACCAGCCGGCTTCATGCAAGTCGGCACCTCTTGCTGTAGCATGGCAACATTGCGCATCATCTCGCGCTTCTCCTCAGCGATAAGCAGGGCCTCCGATATCTTCGTGCCTTGCTTCACGCAAGCCATGGACCGCATGTAGCAGCCGTCCAGAGTGATCACACCATTCGGCCCCAGCAACTTCATTTTGAGGTATGCATAGTGGGGGACTGCCATGAACTTTGCGAGGGCAGGACGCCCAAGAAGGACATGGTAGGTGCTGGCGAGGTTGAACACCTCGAACAATATTGGCTCACGCCAGAAGTTCTCCTCCGAAACCGAATATGACATCCAGCCGGATCTTGCCCAGCGGGACGCACGGTGGCCCAGGCGCGACGCCGTGGAACATAGTGGTCAAGGGCTGCAGATTGCACTCCCGGATGCCCAGCTTCTCCATGGAAGACCGATATAACAGGTTGAGGCTGCTCCCACCGTCTACCAGTACACGCGAGAATCGGCAGGTGCGCACGTCGGAGATGACGAGAGGGTCTCGTACCATCACATAGCCCCCGGGATTCGGGAGCAGATCCGGCTGGTCCGCCTGGCTCCAAGTGATGGGGGTCTCGGACCAATTGAGGCGCAAGGGGACCGGGGGAACGACAGCGTTCACCTCCGCGATGTGCTGCTTCCAGCCGCGATTGTCAATCGGCTCGACCTCGAAGATGTGGTAGTTCTCATGCTGCTGGGGGTAGCCTCCGTTGCCGCGGTTGTTGCCGACTTCCCTAGCCGGTGGTGGGGGTCCACCGGGAGGGGTGGGGGAGAGGAGGTAAGCCAGCCTACTCCTTGATCTTTCGGGTCCAGCTGCACTGCCGAGTGGTGTGTGTAGCCGGATTGGCGCCACTGTGGTACTTGCACGGCTCGTCAAACATCTTCTCAAAAGTGAAGGTGTTCCTCTGCCTCTTGTCGTTGTGAGCCGGCGTACCTTGCACTACATTGACTTGCCTCTGGTGGTAGCGCGGACTCTGCTGATCAACCGGACGCTTGCCCTGGTAGCGGCTGTCGCTGTCGTGCCTCCTGGATGACCCGGCATCTCCGCCTTGTCCGGCATGCTTCTCTCGAGCCGACTTGGTGGGACCCGGCCGTCCTTCCGTGTTTACTCGGAGGGGCTTATTCATTGCCGCATCCGCAGTGGCGTACTGGTCGGCGACAGTCATCAGCTCCGCCATGGTCTTGGGCTCATCGCGCAGCAGCCGGTGGCGCAGCATCGTGCCTTCGTGGCACCCTTCGATGAAGAAGCCGATTGCCTGGTTCTCCACCACCCATTCGCAGGAGTTGTGCATCTCGGTCCTGCGGGCGAGGTACGCGCGATCTGACTTGCGGTCTCCCTGGATGCATAGAGAAAGATCGCGGGGCCTCCTTGGGCACTTGTAGGTGTCATTGAAGTTCTGGATGAAAACTTTCTCGAAGTCGGGCCAGGTGTTGATGTTGTTGGGCGCGAGGCTATTGAGACATAGTCGGTCAGCTAGTCCTCCGGCTTCATGCTGATGTCATACTTGGGGGTGTCCCGTGGCAGGGAGAACTTGTTGGGGAAGGGCTACTTCCAGATGCGTGGCCTGAAGCATACTGGGTCGGTTGCATCCTCCTCCTCTATGAGTCGGGCTTCCATCAGGAGGTCGATGCGGTTGCGCGCATCTGACTCAACCGGATTGGCCGTTCCCACCCGGCCAGTGAGGCGGGATGGTGGAGGGGAGTTCTGGCCAGCCGGAGGTGGATGGCTCGTGGCACCTTGATCACTGCAAGGTTGGCTGCTGCCGGACTAGCGACGCTTAGAGAGCGGGGGTTGCTGACCCGAAAACACGGAGCACTCGGTCTGGCGAGGTCTTCCCTGGATGTTCCTAGCCGGGCGGTTCCCTCTGGAGCCGTCTCCTACCTCGAACGTGATCCGAGCGGCCTCGGCCTGATTGTCGGCCACGCACGGCAGGTGCTGCACCCGCTAGAACTGGCGCAACATTTCCTCCCCCTCCAGGTGAGGTAGGTCTTCCGCGACGGCCCACGCTGCCCGGACATTCTTGACCGCGGTATCGTACACGGGCGGTGGGAAGTACGTGCGGAAACCCGGCTCGACATCTTGCTCGAATCGGGCACCGAGCTCCTCCCGCGGCGCTGCACGGATCCCAGCTAGCTAGGATCTTCATTAGCCGGGGTGAGGCCATGGGCACGGTGATACTCGCAGATGTTGCTCTCCATCCGGTACTTGGTGGAAGCCAAGCCCTGAGCTTGCTGAAGCAGCGCTCTCGCGCTGCCTCTATCTTGGCCATGGCCTCTTCCGGGTTTTCCTCGGGGTGGACCGGCTCGAGGAGTTCCTAGATGACCTTGTCCACCATGCCTTTCACGCGCAGCAGAGTGGACGGGCCGCCTAAGTTGCTACTACGCTCGAGAGGGGGACGACGGCCGTGGATAGAGCCAGCCATCATCACCACCACGGTGCAGGCCTCAACGAGCGCGCTGCCGGCTGAGGGCAACGGCTCGGCGAAAGAGACGATCTCCCGAGGGAAACTCTCCGGCACGGTGGCGACGTAGACAGGCAGGTCGCCGAATAGCAGGATGGAGCCGCCTACCGGGAAGCTGGAGTCGGAGAAGCAATGAGCGTTGTCCATAACGCAGTCGAATTTGCCCAGCATGAGCACGAGGTCGGAAACCACGCGCTCGCCGGACGAAGTGCGGGGTACCGTGCGGAACGTCACTTCGGTCGTCGCCATCTCCGTGCCCCACGGTGGGCGCCAACTATCGTCGTTATGGAAACGACAGAGCCTAAGAAGGCTAGATAGAGGTGTAGGAGCAAGCAGGGAAGTGAGCGACGGCGTCCGCAGGTGGGATTGGGTACAAGCGAGCGTCGGGGACACAAGAAGTACCCAGGTTCGGAGCCCTCGGGGTGAGGTAAATCTTCTACTCCTGCCGATCTGACTATATGGATGAACACAAAGAACTACAAGGCTCCTTGAGCTATATATGTCCTAGCTAGTATTAAATGAGAGACCAACCCTTGCTATGTTGCCCCTGCCGCCCCTTATATAGGCGGAGGTGGCGTGGGCAACGGCCTGGCCGACTGGGTCATCTATAGTGGCCGGCATGGAGGGCACGTACCCATAGTCAAGACCATGCTGCCACGTAGTCTACAGTGGCCGCCGTGCAGGTAGTTATGCATAGTACCACCTACTGTCCACTGTTACAACCGTCATCGGTAAAGTCGTCGGTATGGGCCGAGTGTCTGAGTCTCCTTTCTGTCTTGTCCATCGTCATGTGCGTACAACGCACTGTGCTCTACGTCATCTTGTACCGTGTCTATCTTGAGTGGCCGTCTAGGTCTCCCTAGCCGGCTGATCCGTCTTGGCCTGGTGGTTGGGTCCATCCGGCTAGGCTTCTGGCTTTGATTGTATCATCCGCCTGATGGTTCTACCGGTTCGCTCTTGGCCTAGACAGCTTTATCCAGCTGGCATGGTCCAGCCGGCTAGCTGCTTTTGGTGATGATTCTTATCCGGCTGACTGGTTTGCTTGGTTGGTCTTCATCTGTCCTTCTTTCTGATCTGCCTTTGAGTTTTTACGTCCGGCTGCCCTAGCCGGCTAGCAGGTTACCGCTCCTGTATCTTGTTCTATTAGCCTACCCAGGGGTGATACCCCCCGACGGTCTCCATTGACGAACGTTGTTTTGACATCCATCTGCCATATCTTATAATCATAATATGCAGCGATTGCTAACAAAATCCTCATAGACTTTAGCTTCGCTACCGGTGAGAAAGTCTCATCGTAGTCAACCCCTTGAATTTTTTGAAACCCTTTTGCGACAAGTCGATCTTTATAGACAGTAACATTACCATCAGCATCTGTTTTCTTCTTGAAAATCCATTTGTTATTGACAGCCTACCGGCCATCCGGTAAGTCCACCAAAGTCCATACTTGGTTTTCGTACATGGATCCAATCTTGGATTTCATGGCTTCTTGCCATTTATTGGAATCTGGGCTCATCATCGCTTCCTCATATGTCGCAGGGTCATCGGTGTTGTCCACCAACTTGACACTCATAACGGGATCATACCAATGGGAGTGGTACAAGTTATCGTTGACCTGCGAGGTTCCATAGTAACTTCAACCGAATTTTCATGATCAACATCATTAGCTTCCTATCTTATTGGTGTAGGCACCACAGGAACTACTTCCGGTGTTGCGCTACTCTCAAATTCGAGAGAAGGTTCGACAACCTTGTCGAGTTCTACTTTCCTTCCAGTCACTTCTTTCGAGAGAAACTCCTTCTCTAGAAAGGATCAATTCTTAACAACGAAGATTTTGCCTTTGGATCTATGATAGAAGGTATACCCAATAGTTTCCTTCGGGTATCCTATGAACATGCATTTTTTCGCTTTGGGTTCAATCTTGTCGGGCTATAACTTCTTTACATAAGCTTCATAACCACAAACTTTAAGGAATGACAATTGAGGTTTCTTCCTAAACCATAATTCATACGGTGTTGTTTCAACGGATTTAGATGGTGCTCTATTTAAAGTGAATGCGGCTGTTTCTAATGCATAACCCCAAAATGATAGCGGTAAATCTGTAAGTGACATCATAGAATGAACCGTATCTAGGAGAGTTCGATTACGACATTCGGACACACCATTACGTTGTGGTGTTCCCGGCGGTGTCAATTGTGAAAGTATTCCACATTTCTTCAAATGCTCGCCAAACTCGTAACTAAGATATTCACCTCCACGATCAAATCATATTAACTTAATCTTCTTGTTACATTGATTCTCTACTTCACTTTGAAATTCCTTAAACTTCTCAAAAGTTTCAGACTTATGTTTCATGAAATAGATATACCCATATCTGCTCAAGTCATCCATGAAAGTAAGAACATAACGATAACCACCGCGTGATGCTACACTCATTGGACCACACACATCGGTATGTATGATTTCCAATAAGTCCATAGCTCGCTCCATCATACCAAAAAATGGAGTCTTATTCATTTTACCCATCAGACATGCTTCGCATCTTTCAAGTGATTCGAAATCAAGTGATTCAAGAAGTCCATCGGAATGGAGTTTCTTCATACACTTCACTCCAATGTGACCAAGACAACAGTGCCACATATAGGTCAAGTTATCGCTCAATTTCAAACGTTTAGCTTCAATGTTATTAATATGTGTATTACTACAATCGAGATTTAACAAGAATAGACCATCTATCAAAGGTGCATGTGCATAAAACATATTACTCATATAAATTAAACAACCATTATTCTCGGACTTAAACAAGTAACCGTCTCGCAATAAACATGATCTGGATATAATGTTCATGCTCAACGCAGGCATCAAATAACAATTATTTAAGTATAAAACTAATCCCGATGGTAGATGAAGAGGTAGCATGCCGACCGCGATCACATCAACCTTTGATCCATTTCCAACGCGCATTTTCACCTTGTTCTTTGCTAGTTTCCATCTATTCTGCAGCACCTGTTTCGAGTTACAAATATGAGCAACCGAACCAGTATCAAATACCCAGGCACTACTACGACTACTAGTGATATACACATCAATAACATGTATATCGTATATACCTTTCTTCTTGATGTTGTCGTTCTTCAAATCCGCCAAGTACTTAGGGCAATTCCGCTTCCAGTGACCTTCTCCCTTGCAGTAAAAGCACTCAGTATCAGGCTTAGGCCCAGCCTTGGTCTTCTTCGCCGGCACGATAACTTTCTTACCGCCCTTCTTGAAGTTTCCCTTTTTCTTAGACTTGCCTTGCTTCTTGAATTTGGTGGTCTTATTGACCATCAACACTTGGTGCTCTTTCTTTATCTCCACTTCCGCAGACTTTAACATGGAGAAGAGTTCGGGCAACGACTTGTCCATGTTTTGCATATTGTAGTTCATCACAAAGTTCTTGTAACTTGGTGGTAGTGATTAGAGGACGTGTTGAATCCTCAAAGCATTAGGAATCACTATATCCAAGCTTTGAAGCTTTCTTGCTTGCCCAGACATCTTAAGCACGTGCTCACTAACGGAGCTTCCCTCTTCCATTTTGCAGTTAAAGAACTTTTCAGAAGCCTCATAACTCTCAACTGCCGTGTGATCCTCAAATATCATTTTGAGTTCACGGACAGTATCATGTGGGTCAAAGTTCTCGAACCTTTTCTGAAGCTCTGATTCCAAACCATACAAGATAGCACACTGAACTGTGGAGTACTGATTCTTCCGAGCGAGGAAAACATTCTTTACCTCATCGGTAGCATCAGCTGCAGGTGGGTCACCTAGCGGTGCATCCAGCACATAGGTCAAGTTAGAAGCATTGAGGACAATCCTGAAGTTGCGGAACCAATCCGCAAAGTTGCTTCCATTGTTTTTCAACTTTTCTTTCTCTAGGAACGCATTAAAATTGATGGTAGGGGCCGCCATTGATCTACAACATATTTGCAATAGTTTAGACTAAGTTTATGAAAAATTGAGTTCTAATTAATAGTTAAATTAATCTAGGTGAACCCCACTCAAAACAATATCCCTCACATTGTTTTAGTGATCACACGAATGAAATCCACCACATCAAAACCGATCATCACGAGAGATGATGTAGCTTCAATGGCGAACAACCAACATGTTCATCATATCTACTATATGACCCGTGCTTTACCTTTTGGTGATCCGTGTTCCGAGACCATGTATGTACATGCTAGGCTTGTCAAGAACAAACCTTAACTTACGCATGAGCAAATCTGGCTTGCTCCCGTTGTATACACTCGCAGAATCTAACACACCTGATCATCACGTGGTGTTTCGAAACAATGAGCTTTGGCAACTGTGCCTACTAAGGATGAACACTTTATAACTTGATATTTTGTGAGAGGGATCATCTTATAATGCTATTGTCGCAAACTAAGCAATACAAGATGCATAAAAGGATTAACATCACATGCAATTCAAAATATGTGATATGATATGGCCTTTCTTCTTGTGCTTCCGATCTCCGTCTTCAAGCACGAACATGATCTCCATCATCACCGGCGTGGCGTCAAGGTCAATGGTACCGCTTCATGATTGTCATCCACTAGCATCAACTATTACAACTACTTTGAATAATAGACATGCAGGTCTTAACGAAATTAAAAGATAACCATAAGGCTCCTGCCAGTTGCCAAATTACAATAAGGAACATTGCATACATCATATATAATCACAATTATGGCCATATCACATCACATCACACACTTGTAAAACAAAGTTAGACGCCTCTAATTTTCTTTGCATATTTTACGTGGTTTAGGGCTTTCAATAAGTGTCGTTCTAACTTACGAACAAGAACCACAACATTGATGCTTGAACTATCAAGTGCCTGTTGTAAATTGAATCTATACTATGATGGGAGAGACAGACACCCGCAAAGCCACTTATGCAATACAAGTTGCATGTTGAGCATGGAGCAAGTCTCATGAATGATGTCATGTAAGGTTAGCCCGTCCGCTTCATCCCATCATACTGCAAGATGCAAAGTACACAAAAAGCAATTGATAATAAAAGCACCACCACCCATAATGACCATTGTGTTCTACTCGTGCAACAGATCTACATATAGACACGGCTCTAATACCACTGTAGGGGTTCGTAGCATGGAAAACAAAAAAATTCTATCGCATGCACACAAACAAGCAAAGATCTATCTACTAGATTGTAGCAACGAGTCAATTAGATTACTCACCCTCGAAGAATCCAAAGCGGTTAACGAGAGCAGATTCTCGTTGGTGATGTAGTCGTACACTTGTCGATCTCAAGATCACGTAGACGATCCTTCCGGCGCTGCGTTCCGATAGTGCTTTCGCAGTCGATCACATGTTCGGTACTCGATGAAGACCTTCCTCTCCCTTGTTCCAGCAGGCAACAGAGGTTGTAGTTCTCCCCTCGCGATTCCAGCAGCACAACGGCGTGGTGTCGGATGTAGAGGGAAGATCCTGCAGGGCTTCGCCTAAGCCGGAGAAGGTTATGGTGGATCTAGGGTTTCCAGCGATCTAGGGTTTAGAGGGTCGGAGATGAGGTGGCGTGGCCGCTGGCGGCGCGAGGCGGCGGCGCTGGGGGGTGGCGGCGGCACGGCTAGGTGGGGAGGGGCTGGTGTTGTATGTCCTTGGGGCACCCCCCTCTATTTATGAGAGGGAGGGCAACTTGGGAGAGGGGAGTTTGAATCCTTCCCCAACTCCATCTCCTAGTTGGCTTGTGGTGGAGGGAAAGAAGGATTATTTCCTTCTTCCACCAGGATACATTGTCCCAGTTTGACGTTTCAAACTAGCCGTTTGACTTTCAATTTGGCTTAATTTCTTTCTTGCAAATGCCCAATTAAGTGACCTAGGACATGATTCAATCATTCCACTAATCCATGAAACATTCATGTACCCTTCCCATTCCGGTCCGGTGAACCTTCTAGAACCTCTCCGATGAAATCATCGGAATCATTCCCGAACTCTAGAATTGGACTTTTCTTATATGAATCTTATTCTCCGGACCATTTCGGATCTCCTCGTGATATCCTGGATCCCATCCGAGACTTCGAACAACATTAGGTCTCCCTACTTATATTCCATATCTACTAAACAACATCGAATCCTTAAGTGTGTCTCCCTACAGTTCGTGAATTATGCGGACATGACCAAGACACTTCTCTGATTAATAACTAATAGAGGAATCTAGAAATTCATATGGCTCCCACATATTTCTATGATTACTTTGCGATCGAATGAACCACTTACATACGATACCAATTTCCGTTTGTCTCGCTATAGTTTACTTATCCGAGGTCTAATCGTCGGTATCTCTGCATACCTAGTTCAACCTCGTTACCAATAAGTACTCTTTTCTCGTTCCCATGATATGTGATCCCTTGTGAGTCAGTCACATGCTTGCAAGCTATTTGGATGACATTCCACCGAGAGGGCCCAGAGTATATATATCCGTCATATGGATGGACAAATCCCACTCTTGATCCATGTGCTTCAACACACACTTTCTGAACACTCAATGCCAACTTTATAACCACCCAGTTATGGTGCGGTGTTTGATGTCATCAAAGCATCCTTCAGGTGATGGTGATTAGCATGATCTCATGGTCAAAGGAATTAGGTTACTATGTATCAGAAAGCTTATAGCAAACGAACTATTGAAATGACTTGATCTTTATGCTACGCTTATCTATAGGAGTATGTCCATCACATCATTCTCCTAATGATATAAACTTGTTGTTAATAAAATCTCTATGTTCATGATTGGGAAACCACGATCATCTATCAACCAACAAGCTAGTATTACAAAGAGGCTTTACCAGGGATTCTAATTTAATTTACAAATCACACAAGTATTAATGTTCCTGGTTAATACTATTATAGCATGAATGTAAACATTTATCATAAAAACAAAGATATAATAATAACTAATTTTATTATTGCCTCTAGGGAATATCTCCAACAAGAACAAGCCAAAGTGTGCAGCGCCGGAATTTCATCGGAGCCCGCTGCTGCAGTGGTGGAATGGAGCCAACTATAGGAGCCGCCCCAGGAGCTGCCGTGACCACCGTTTGAACCGACGTCATCTACCAGCTCGTTCACCCACCTCGTCATACCTAGCCGACGACCCTCGCCGTAGAGTTAGGGTTGAATCCCGCGCGCTCTATGTGATGGAGACAACGACGCAGAGCCGTCGATTGATCTCTAATCATGCAGCTAGGAATAGAGGATATCGTTTTGGTTAGGTCAACAGCTGACGCATGGGACCAACCCAAGTGAAGCCCGATACGCGCGCACTTCATAGTTGGGCCAGCCTAGTAATATTCCCGCGCGTTGCCCATGAATTCAAATTTAGATTTTTTCTTTTATTCCAAAACCCCATTCTATCTGTGACTTCAAAATTAAATTCAGGAAGATTTACTGAACCAAATTGCATGATCCCAATTTTGTTAGAAAGGTATTGAAATTATCTAACCACTTCCATTGGATTCGAACAGTTTGAAGTTATTGATCACCCAGAGTAAAAATAACAAGGCAGAGACTTTTACAACTTCAAACATTTTTCTAAAATCGACCATAAGTGCTTTTGAGTTGATTCCAATTATAAAAAATCACATTTGCCATGATCTATCTGAATATGTAAAAATATTTGGTTTTACATGCATTAATCATGGACTAGTATTAAAAGAATGATATATAGTCATTTCTAGTCACTTCAATATTATTAAATAGCAATATTAAACTTTGTAATATATGCCATCCACTTTAAATCACATTCCCAAGTATTGGAATATGTGGTGATGACATGTGTCAACATGATACCATATTTTATAATTGGGGAATATTAAATCTTAAGTATTTTTGAATGAGTAGAAATTGCATTTCTAAAATAAGATAAATAAGGCCATGTCAATATTTCATGTAGTGATTGAGATGATGCTAGATCATCTAGTGTGGACTTTGTGTGCTAAATAGAAGTAGTTAAGTATTATTTGGTGATTGTGTACCTCATATTTATTTATAGACTCTAGTATCAACCCGGCGTACGAGGAAGAGGAGTTCTACGACGAAGAAGAGGAGAACTTCGACAACTACACCAACCAAGGCAAGCTAAACTATGCAAGCTAGTCATATGCAAGATATATTATACATGCTATGCTGATGCAACCATGATTATACCAATCCCAAGTTTTTCAATGAAGTCAAAGGAGTCAACATCCCATGTCACATCCCAAGTTTTTCCAAATCTTGTAATGTGAAAAATAAATGAATAAAATAAAACTTTGTTGATTTTCAGGGTGAGAAGAAACTTTTTGATTCATGGGAACCTTCAAACCTATTTTGATCAAGATAAATCCTAAAGGGATTTAAAAAGATAAAACATTTAATAAAGGAAAATAAAAATATTTGGAAATACTATTTTGGATCTTTTATAAAAGGATTTGACTTTCAAATAAAAAGGTAGAAATTTAAATAAGGATTATTTTATAAGCCAAATAAAACTTTGGCCAAGCCTTTGAAATAAAATATTTCCATTTGAGAAAAATAGTAAAGGTTTATTTAAATAAAATAATAAGGATTTAATATCCAGGTTTATTAAAAATAAAGGTTTTACTATTTTAATTAAACATCAAAACTTATTTATTTATTTTTAACAAGTTTTCCAAGTATTCTTTATTTTCAAATAAAACCTACTGATTTGGTTTTGAAAATATTTAGATTTCAAATAGAGTTTTTTATTAAATTAAAACCCATTTGATTTATTAACTAATGTCCATTTTATTTAATTATAAATGGACCCTAAAATAAAATAAAATAACATTATTTTATTTTGAGACTTTGGTTTATGTTGCTAAATAGAACCAAAAATTCAATTGCAAAGTTTGGTGAAAGTTTGATGTGAATTGAATGTTTGATTTGTTGTTTGAATTTCAAAACAGAAAATAGAATTAGAAAAAGATAAAACATTCAGAAAGAAAAAAATGAAAACAAACCTGAGCCAGCCCAACAAGGCCCAGTACCAACCCACTCCCTCTCTCCCGAAAGAAAACGATTCGCACTCATTTTTGAACCCGCGCAGACACTGACTGGTGGACCCTTTCCCCTCGCTCCCTTTCTCACTGACCAACCGACCCCACCCTTTCTGGTCATCGTCTTCCTCGCGTAGACCACGCCCTGCCGTTGCAGACTAGAAACGCCGGCGTTGATTGCGCGTTGATGAAGCCTTGATTCCTCGCAGAATAGCCCATTTAAGCACTGCGTCTTCTCTCCATTTCCCCTCACGCGCCTCCCTCTCTCTGCCCCCAGGCCGTCATAATTTCAAGCCGCACCCCTCACTGCTCCGACGAGCTCCCTCTTCGATTCCGGCCAAACCTCACCACCCCTTGCCTCATTGACCAAGCACACACACCCCCATCCTCTGACACTTCTCCCTGTGCTATCCATTCAACCGCGGGCGCCCCAGAGCGTCGGCTTCGACAACTTCCGAGCGCCGCCGCATCTGCTTCCTTCTCCGGCGACGTTCCCTGGTAAGCACAGACCGCCCCACGCCCTCTCGTTCATGATCTTGCACTCGCCACACTCAGCTGCATCAAACCGCATCCTCGTTTTGCCTCGGAGTGAACCACAACACCGCCCACGACGACCACCGGACGAACCCGACGCCGTCCTCCACTCCGGCGAGCAATCCTGCTAGAACCAGAGCGCCCCTCGCCAGACCAACACCGCCTCGAGCTTCACCGTGACCTCCTGAACCCAGTGAGCACCTCCCCTTCCCTCCTTGCTTCCTAGAACCACCGCTAGCCCACCGTCGGCGTGCGGCGCCGTCGCCCCACCGCCGCCGCCACTAGTTAACAAGCGTCTTGTTGCCACGTTGGATCTTAATCGTACGCACGCGATAGATTCTTAGCCGAAGGGGTACCGATCAATCTGTGCCGTGCGTTGTTAGTTTAATCCTACGTCCAGTATCACTCGATCCACCCGGATCGTTATCGACCAGTAACATCGCGACGCGTGGCACCAGACGATTTGAAACAGAATTTGAAAACAGATTTAGATGCAAATTTGAAACTCTTGTAACTTTTGATCCACACGTCCAAAAATTACAAACTTTATATCATTGGAATCAGTGGAACAAGCCCTAGCAAACCATGCAATTTGTTTAGTAAAAAGCTTCTGGTAAAATGTTTGTTTTTGCAGAAACATTTGTATGCTTGTTTAGGTTATAAAAATTATTCTAAAATGTTTTTGAGGTTGAAATCTTTGAAAATTGGTTTGTTGTGAACCTACTGACCCTAAGAACCAACCCATGGAGTTAAAAATGGATTTTGTGGAGTTTAGGAATAAAAACTTGAATTAGCTCATTTCTAGTCAAATAAAAATAGTGATTTGATATGGAAAAGAATTTTGAGAAAAACCTATGGAAAAATGTTTTGAATCAAACCTACTGACCCTAAACACCAAGTTTTGAGAATCAACAACTTATTTAGTGAACAATATAAAATTGTTACTTTGATACAAACATTTCCACCACATAAAATAATGAATGGATTTAAAAATGGTTTATAGGTAAAACCCTTTTTCAAATGACTTTGCCACTTTAGAAAATGACCACTTTGAACCTTACAAAGTTTAGAGCCTAGTGGAAACCACCTTTGCAAATAAAACTATCTTTTGCATGTTTGCATGCATGACTTAGTTCCTATTATTTTATGTGTGTGATTTGTTGATTGGTTATTGGTTGGAATGCTAGTTGATATTGTGTTTGCTTGATTGATTTGTAGTGAAGTTAGAAAAGTGTGAAACTAGCAAGATCAAGAAGTGAACCAACATTCCCTACCAAAAGAAAGGCAAGTGACACTATCATCAAAAGTCCTACTATTTTCATTATACTTAGTGGATTTTGAAACATGCATGAAAAGAATTTCTATACTTATGTTATGCTAAATCCTAATAGGATACCCTTATATATTCCTTAGTGAAAACAATGTAGTTGTAAAATGCTTAGCCATGCTACATATTTTGAGAAGAGATACATGTTGAGATTTTTATGAAGTTGAGAAAAGGACTTATGTTTTTATATAATAAAACAAGGACTCAATGAACCACCTGGGTGGACAAGGATACTTTGACTTTTTGACAAGGTGGCAACAAAAGGAACCATGTCTATGGCAATCTCTTTGTGTTGTGCACCAAAAGAAAACCACCCAGGGACTTAGAGATTGAACATGTTTCTCCAATTGTGGCTTTCGTGTACATCCACATGCTACTTATGGCTCTAGCTTAGTCAACTACATTGGGAATACCCATGCATTGTCTTCAGGTTACTGAAAATGAGGGAACTCGGAATCCTTCATGGGTACTGAAGACAAGCTAGCAATGGTGTATGGGAGGACCCTCTGGAAAGACTTCGTCACATTCTCAATCTGCCAGTACTCCATCTTGGTGAGTACCAATCCAGTGCCTTTGGTGGCAACAAGATGAGAGTGTGTCATGTGGGTAAAGTGTACAACTTCTGCAGAAGATAATAAAATCTAAGTACTTAGCCGTGTCCCCGGTTATGGACAATACTGAGCAACTAAAGCTTGAAGCTATGGGAAATCTCGACATTCCAATTTCTAAAAGAAAAACTACAAAGTGATAACAAAAGACTTGCAGCACTTGGGGGTACCAAGGATCTCAAGAGATTTGGATAAAAACTTGAAGCACTTGGGGATTTACCAAGGAGCTCAAGAGATTTGGATAAAAACTTGAAGCACTTGTGGATTTACCAAGGAGCTCAAGAGATTTGGATAAAAACTTGAAGCACTTGGGGTTACCAAGGAGCTCAAGAGATTTTGATAAAAACTTGAAGTACTTGGGGATTTACCAAGCAGCTCAAGAGATTTTGATAAAAACTTGAAGCACTTGGGAATTTACCAAGGAGCTCAAGGGATTTTGACAAAGACTTGAACACTTGGGGATTTACCAAGGAGTTTAGAAAGATTTGACAAAAGGAACAAAACCATTTTGAAAAGATAGGATAAACTATTTCTTTCTGCAAATGAGCCTTAAAGCCTACTTAGCCAAATATGCATGTAATGCTAGGATCCACTTATATTCATCATAGTAGTGAAACTTGCCAATACAATTCAAATGTATTGACCCTTGTGGCTGTAACTTGTAATGTTGCAGGTTTGATTGTTTTTAGTGAAGACTGATTGATTAGGATTACAAAGTCTACAACCAACATGTCTGCCTGTGGCACTTTGAAGATGAAGGACCCCTACTTATAGATTTTTCTGCTGCAATGTAATGTAATAGCCAAATGAGCTATGTAAGATGTAATAAAATTATGTTATTCCTGGTTATAAAGTTATATTATGACCTTTGTTTCTTGATATTACATCTTAACTGTGGATGCTAGCTATTGATCCAGGGACTAGAATTGTAAACACAGGGGACTCTACCTTATTTAAAGGTTGGGACCCTTACAAATGGTATCAGAGCATTGTGTTGCCTGTAGGATTTGTAAACCTAGGATTGGACAAAAACCCTTAGAAAATAGGAGTTGTATTTGTTCCAAAACTTATTTACAAACAATCTTGTAAACTCTTTCCTCAACCATTTTGGTTTTTGATTCTACATCTCTTCTATTTCAACTTGATGGAAAAACCTACCCCATGGCCAAAGACTTCACCATGTGCAAAGGACAACATCAACTCTAATGACTTCAACTTCTTCAACTCTAATGACTTCAACATCTTCAGCATATTCACCAAAGACTTCAATCTTGGATGTCACTAAGGACAAGTGAAACAAGAAACCTTGCTCAAGATTTGGAGACTAAGGAAACACAAGTTAGAAGGAGCCCACAACATTTGAAGATTTGTAACCAAGAGTTTTTCCCAAGGAAACCATGATCTCATGCAAGATAAAACAACCAAAAAGGAGGATGGAAAGATCATAAGTGAACCATATAGATGAACCACCATATTTTAGTTAAGTCAAACCCACCAACTTATGTGGTGTAACAAAAATATTTTGTTGCCTAAGTATGTGCTTGAACTTTGTTGTTTGAGCGAAAAAATGTTTGTGATTGATTGCACCTTATTTGTGTAAATTGTGATGTGTGTGATTAGAATTATTTCCTTAGAAAATATCTTGCCTATTCTAATCTCCATTCAACCCAAACAGATGACTACTCCAAGAAACTCCAAGGTTGATGACACCAACACCAACCAAGAGGACCACATGAAAGGGCTCATATCAACCTAAAACCAGTTGAACCAAATGACAGCTCAGTTCATAGCTAACACCAGTGGGGAAGATCCAACCCTGCAAGAGTTTTTGGAAAACCAAGCTGAAATGTTGCATAAGGTGACAGACCAAATGCTCAACATGGAAAGCAACTTTTCCAAAGGAGACAAAGGTGTTATTCTAAAAGGATCCAAAGCTTGCAACATTTGTGGAGACAAGGATCACACTACTAAGGAGCATGGAGATCAATGCCCCAACTGTGAAGAGAAACATCCTGTTGGCCAATGTCCCACCTCTCAAGCAACTTGCTACTTATGTGAAGGAAACAATCATGTCCCTATCCAATTCCCCATCTATTCCATTGTTGAACAAAGGAAACAAGATGGAGTGCAACAAATGATTGCAAACTATCAAGAAGGATCCAAGTCTACCAAGAAGAATGATGACAAAGGAAAAGGTCCACTTATACCTCCATGCAATACAACCCAATTCAAAGGACCAAAGAAGAGGCATATGAATTTTCCAAAGATCAATAGAAGGTCCAAGAAGCATGTAGACATTCCTACCTACCATATAACATATGAGCAACATGAACTAGATGCACTCCTAGCTTTGGAGAAGCCCAAAAAGAAAAGGAAGGACAAAAGCCATGTGCAATGTCACCATTGTAAAGAAATGGGACACTATTCCAGTGAATGTCCAGAAAAGCAAAAGTATAAAGAGATTGGTCAAGTATGGTGCAACAACTGCAAAGGACTAGGCCATTATGCAGCAACTTGTCCACAAGAGACACGTGAAGAACTCAAAGCTATCATGTGTTTCAATTGCAAAGGACCAAGACATTATGAAAGCAATTGTCCAGAAAAGATGAAGAACAAGTTAAACAAGCCTATGAAGGATCTCAACTTTGGCCCATGAGTCAAGTGTGGAAACGAAGGACACTATGCAGATGATTGCCCAGAGAAGTTCCCAAGATCCCAAGCAAGCCAACATGTAATTTAGTTTGAAAATTTTTAAGGGTGGTAGTACCCTAGATGCTTTGAGACTACTTGTAACCCTAGCCTTCCCAAATCTCGGGACGAGATTTATTTTAAGGGTGGTAGCCTGTCACATCCCAAGATTTTCCAAATCTTGTAATGTGAAAAATAAATGAATAAAATAAAACTTTGTTGATTTTCAGGGTGAGAAGAAACTTTTTGATTCATGGGAACCTTCAAACCTATTTTGATCAAGATAAATCCTAAAGGGATTTAAAAAGATAAAACATTTAATAAAGGAAAATAAAAATATTTGGAAATACTATTTTCGATCTTTTATAAAAGGATTTGACTTTCAAATAAAAAGGTAGAAATTTAAATAAGGATTATTTTATAAGCCAAATAAAACTTTGGCCAAGCCTTTGAAATAAAATATTTCCATTTGAGAAAAATAGTAAAGGTTTATTTAAATAAAATAATAAGGATTTAATATCCAAGTTTATTAAAAATAAAGGTTTTACTATTTTAATTAAACATCAAAACTTATTTATTTATTTTTAACAAGTTTTCCAAGTATTATTTATTTTCAAATAAAACCTACTGATTTGGTTTTGAAAATATTTAGATTTCAAATAGAGTTTTTTATTAAATTAAAACCCATTTGATTTATTAACTAATGTCCATTTTATTTAATTATAAATGGACCCTAAAATAAAAAAAAAAACATTATTTTATTTTGAGACTTTGGTTTATGTTGTTAAACAGAACCAAAAATTCAATTGGAAAGTTTGGTGAAAGTTTGATGTGAATTGAATGTTTGATATGTTGTTTGAATTTCAAAACAGAAAATAGAATTAGAAAAAGATAAAACATTCAGAAAGAAAAAAATGAAAACAAACCTGACCCAACTGAGCCAGCCCAACAAGGCCCAGTACCAGCCCACTCCCTCTCTCCCGAAAGAAAACGATTCGCACTCATTTTTGAACCCGCGCAGACACTGACTGGTGGACCCTTTCCCCTCGCTCCCTTTCTCACTGACCAACCGACCCCACCCTTTCTGGTCATCGTCTTCCTCGCGCAGACCACGCCCTGCCGTTGCAGACTAGAAACGCCGGCGTTGATTGCGCGTTGATGAAGCCTTGATTCCTCGCAGTAACAGCGCCCATTTAACCGCCTGCGTCTTCTCTCCATTTCCCCTCACGCGCCTCCCTCTCTCTGCCCCCAGGCCGTCGTAATTTCAAGCCGCACCCCTCACTGCTCCGACGAGCTCCCTCTTTGATTCTAGCCGAACCTCGCCACCCCTTGCCTCATTGACCAAGCACACACCCCCCCAGCCTCTGACGCTTCTCCCTGTGCCTTCCATTCAACCGCGGGTGCTCCAGAGCGTCGGCTTCGACAACTTCTGAGCGCCGCCGCATCTGCTTCCTTCTCCGGCGACGTTCCCTGGTAAGCACAGACCGCCCCACGCCCTCTCGTTCATGCTCTTGCACTCGCCACACTCGGCTGCATCTAACCGCATCCTTGTTTTGCCTCGGAGTGAACCACAACACCGCCCACGACGACCACCGGACGAACCCGACGCCGTCCTCCACTCCGGCGAGCAATCCTGCTAGAACCAGAGCACCCCTCGCTAGACCAACACCGCCTCGAGCTTCACCGTGACCTCCTGAACCCGGTGAGCACCTCCCCTTCCCTCCTTGCTTCCTAGAACCGCCGCTAGCCCATCGTCTGAGTGTGCGCCGCCGTCTGCCACCGCCAGCGCCGCCACTAGTTGGCAAGCGTGATGCGCGCCGTTGGATCTTAATCGTATGCACGCGATAGATTCTTAGCCGAAGGGGTACCGATCAATCTGTGCCGTGCGTTGTTAGTTTAATCCTACGGCCAGTATCACTCGATCCACCTGAATCGGTATCGACCAGTAACATCGTGACGCGTGGCACCAGACGATTTAAAACAGAAATTGAAAACAGATTTAGATGCAAATTTGAAACCCTTGTAACTTTTGATCCACACGTCCAAAAATTACAAACTTTATATCATTGGAATCAGTGGAACAAGCCCTAGCCAACCATGCAGTTTGTTTAGTAAAAAGCTTCTGGTAAAATGTTTGTTTTTGTAGAAACATTTGTATGCTTGTTTAGGTTATAAAAATTATTCTAAAATGTTTTTGAGGTTGCAATCTTTGCAAATTGGTTTGTTGTGAACCTACTGACCCTAGGAACCAACCCATGGAGTTAAAAATGGTTTTTGTGGAGTTTAGGAATAAAAACTTGAATTAGCTCATTTCTAGTCAAATAAAAATAGTGATTTGATATGGAAAAGAATTTTGAGAAAAACCTATGGAAAAATGTTTTGAATCAAACCTACTGACCCTAAACACCAAGTTTTGAGAATCAACAACTTATTTAGTGAACAATATAAAATTGTTACTTTGATAAAAACATTTCCACCACATAAAATAATGAATGGATTTAAAAATGGTT
Organism: Avena insularis; assembly: GCA_023614405.1. Classification (NCBI taxonomy): domain Eukaryota; kingdom Viridiplantae; phylum Streptophyta; class Magnoliopsida; order Poales; family Poaceae; genus Avena; species Avena insularis. Next base: position 193,008,101 of record CM042695.1, on the reverse strand, counting down.
TATAGGTAAAACCCTTTTTCAAATGACTTTGCCACTTTAGAAAATGACCACTTTGAACCTTACAAAGTTTAGAGACTAGTGGAAACCACCTTTGCAAATAAAACTATCTTTTGGATGTTTGCATGCATGACTTAGTTCCTATTATTTTATGTGTGTGATTTGTTGATTGGCTATTGGTTGGAATGCTAGTTGATATTGTGTTTGCTTGATTGATTTGTAGTGAAGTTAGAAAAGTGTGAAACTAGCAAGATCAAGAATTGAACCAACATTCCCTACCAAAAGAAAGGCAAGTGACACTATCATCAAAAGTCCTACTATTTTCATTATACTTAGTGGATTTTGAAACATGCATGAAAAGAATTTCTATACTTATGCTATGCTAAATCCTAATAGGATACCCTTATATATTCCTTAGTGAAAACAATGTAGTTGTAAAATGCTTAGCCATGCTACATATTTTGAGAAGAGATACATGTTGAGATTTTTATGAAGTTGAGAAAAGGACTTATGTTTTTATATAATAAAACAAGGACTCAATAAAACACCTGGGTGGACAAGGATACTTTGAGTTTTTGACAAGGTGGCAACAAAAGGAACCATGTCTATGGCAATCTCTTTGTGTTGTGCACCAAAAGAAAACCACCCAGGGACTTAGAGATTGAACATGTTTCTCCAATTGTGGCTTTAGTATGACCACATGCTACTTATGGCTCTGGCTTAGTCAACTACATTGGGAAGACCCATGCATTGTCTTCAGGTTACTGAAAATGAGGGAACTCGGAATCCTTCATGGGTACTGAAGACAAGCTAGCAATGGTGTATGGGAGGACCCTCTGGAAAGACTTCACACATTCTCAATCACGTTACTCCATCTTGGTGAGTACCAATCCAGCGGCCACTGGTGGCAACAAGATGAGAGTGTGTCATGTGGGTAAAGTGTACAACTTCTACAGAAGATAATAAAATCTAAGTACTTAGCCGTGTCCCCGGTTATGGACAATACTGAGCAACTAAAGCTTGAAGCTATGGGAAATCTCGACATTCCAATTTCTAAAAGAAAAACTTCAAAGTGATAACAAAAGACTTGCAGCACTTGGGGGTACCAAGGAGCTCAAGAGATTTGGATAAAAACTTGAAGCACTTGGGGATTTACCAAGGAGCTCAAGAGATTTGGATAAAAACTTGAAGAACTTGGGGATTTACCAAGGAGCTCAAGAGATTTGGATAAAAACTTGAAGCACTTGGGGATTTACCGAGGAGCTCAAGAGATTTGGATAAAAACTTGAAGCACTTGGGGTTACCAAGGAGCTCAAGAGATTTTGATAAAAACTTGAAGTACTTGGGGATTTACCAAGTAGCTCAAGAGATTTTGATAAAAACTTGAAGCACTTGGGAATTTACCAAGGAGCTCAAGGGATTTTGACAAAGACTTGAACACTTGGGGATTTACCAAGGAGTTCAGAAAGATTTGACAAAAGGAACAAAACCATTTTGAAAAGATAGGATAAACTATTGCTTTCTGCAAATGAGCCTTAAACCCTACTTAGCCAAATATGCATGTAATGCTAGGATCCACTTATATTCATCATAGTAGTGAAACTTGCCAATACAATTCAAATGTATTGATCCTTGTGGCTGTAACTTGTAATGTTGCAGGTTTGATTGTTTTTAGTGAAGACTGATTGATTAGGATTACAAAGTCTACAACCAACATGTCTGCCTGTGGCACTTTGAAGATGAAGGACCCCTACTTATAGATTTTTCTGCTGCAATGTAATGTAATAGCCAAATGAGCTATGTAAGATGTAATAAAATTATGTTATTCCTGGTTATAAAGTTATATTATGACCTTTGTTTCTTGATATTACATCTTAACTGTGGATGCTAGCTATTGATCCAGGGACTAGCATTGTAAACACAGGGGACTCTACCTTATTTAAAGGTTGGGACCCTTACATCCCATTAACTGAAGTGAAGACAAAGTTCATGATTAGATAAAAGTTTAATCCCTAGCCATAGAACCTAGTTCTGTAGACCATTGCAATACAACAATTGCAATCCAGATAATTTAGATACTAGACTTATTAATATAATAGTTCTAAAATGTTATTTCTGATCCTTCTTGTAAGAGTTGTTTTCTTACTTTATAGCCTAGAGTGTTCTCTGAATCTTTTGTAAGGAGTCATGTTGTATTCATGTTTTCAATCCGCTATGTTTCTGTTGTACCACTATGAGGGATGTAATGAAGGGAATATGCCCGAGAGGAAATAATAAAAGTGGCTATTATCGTATTCCTTATTTATGATAGATGTTTATTTTGCATGCTATAATTGTATTAATACGGAAATGTTAATACATGTGTGTTTAATAAACAAAAAGGAAGTTCCTAGTTATGCCTCTCTTATAAACTAGCTCGTTGATTAACAAGATGATCAAAGGTTTCCTGATCATGGACATTGGATGTTGTTAATAACAAGGTCACAACATTGTTTGAATGATGTGATTAACATTCATTCGAAGTATAGCATTACGATCAAGGTCATTGTGTTTATATTTCTATAACATCATACGAAGTAATCTTAGTTCTTAGACCATGATATCATGTCAATCACTAACACCGAAAGAGTATCTTGATAGCATCAAACGTCACACCGTAACAGGGTGACTATAAAGATGGGTTCAGTGCTACGAAGGTATTATGTTGAGGCTCATGGATCAAGAGTGGAATTTTTCCATCACGATGACAGAGAGATATACTCTGGGCCCTCTCGGTGATATCACATTAGTTATCTTGCAAGCAAGTGATTTGATCACTAGAATGTTATATCACGGGAACAAGAAAAGATTACATGGCGGTAACGAGATCAAACTAGGTATGGAGATACCAATGATCGAATCTCGGACATGTAACATATCGCGAGACAAAGGGATCGAGTTACATGCTTATAAGGTTCACACGATCACAGAAGTCATCGTTGAATGTGTGGGAGTCAGTACGGATCTCCAGGTCCCGCTGCTGATTATTGATCGGAGAGGAGTCTCGATCATGTATACATTATTCGTGAACTGTAGGGTGACACACTTAAGGGATACCGACACCATTCGGAGCAAATAATATGCCAGAGAAAGAAAAAGGAAAGCGCATGAATTTATTTCACTAGACACCAGAACTGTTTCGGTTGAAATTGCTGAAACTAGTTCTGCATGTGAAATTCAAATGTTATAAGGGGTTTTATGTGAATGTTTGTTAATTAGAGTAATTAACAAAATTCTGAATAAAATAAATAAAAGAGTTTTATTAAATGAGAGCTTGCATTAATTTTGGTGGAAAATTAATGCATGTGAGTGGAATTGTGAGTGGAGGTGTGTTTATGTGAGCGGAGCTTCCACCACATGAATGAGGGAGAGGTGGGGGCACCCTCCTTGGCTTTTTCTGGACCCCCTTCTCTCACTTCTCACTTACACCTCCTCGCGAAGGATCTCTCTTCCCCCCTTTAGAATTTCCCCATGGTCTCGGATCAGTGAGATACATGTTCCCGATGGCTTTTTCTGGAAGGATTTGTTGATTTCGCTGCTTCGCTGGAGCGAGGGCGCGTAGGTTGTCAGGATACCTGGACGTGTGTGCGATCACGGATGCACCCCTGCTTTGCGGTGCTGGACTGGCTGGACCAGATGGACTTCATCACGATCTTAAGATCAGCAAGCGTTCGACTACATCATCCATGAATACAACCTTGTTAACGCTATTCGGTATTTGAGGGTATGTATTCTATGGATGTATATCCACCCGTTGCTTGTATCTAGTAGATAGATCTTGGTACTTAGTTGTTCCTATCATAGGAATTTTTTGTTTTCTATGATGCGAACCCTTCATGTAATACTAGTGAATAGTGTTTCATTGGTGTTATGTCCACGACTATAGTATACTACATCATGCAGTGGTATGCTAGGTCATCGCATGCTGTCAAATTAACAAAACAAAGTCAAAATTTTGAACCGACCAGTATACTATTCAACACAAATAACTCGAAAAATTTCCAATCAAAAGAACTAGATTTGAGCTTAGAGGCCTACCACATGATGCTGGATTTTGTAGAAGGTCTGGGCGTTGTACATACGAGACATGCTCTGCTTCACCATCCTATCGCAGTTGGAGCAGGAGATGAGTGGAATGAAGGGGGCCCAGTGGTGGAGTGCATAACTGCTTGAGCTAGCGCTTGACAGTGCGAGGAAGCTCCGATGAAACCTCGAGGGCTCCGGCGACATGGGAGTACAGCGGTGTTGTCCTAGGGTTCCAGACGGGAGGGAATTTGGTTAGGGATTTGAGAGAGAGAGAGAGAGAGAGAGAGAGAGAGAGAGAGAGAGAGAGAGAGAGGATAGAATTTCAGCGCGGGTCGTTCTAAAGTAGTTGATGACCCTTTTGCACATAACCCCCTCTAGACATGGGCCCTCTTTAAGTTAACATTTCGTTGTCCTGGCAAGTGGGCCTCGCTCGTTCTATGGCGATAGATATAGACCACTCGCTGAACTAATGACCGTAGATGACCGTACTCTCTATGTATAATGACCAAATTGAACTGCCAACAAGTACTTAACTATTCATATAGTATAAAAAGTAAATTGTTCTTGTTTCTTTGCTTTTGTTCAAAACTGGATCGAAACTAAGGCATGCCTACTATCTACTCCACTTGCCTCATTTTGCCTTCCTTTTTGAGTTATAAAGGCTTCAAGTCGACTGAAGTTTAAATTTGAACATGCACCGCACCTCCATCGTGCCTGGTGTGTTTGGTTTGTGCCCAAGATTGCCCCATCAAATATTTGGCTAGCCAAAATTTTTAAGCCTTTGCTTGCCCACAAGTTGGTCAATATTGGCTAAAAAAATAAACTAGAGTTGATAGTAAAATATTAACATACCAAAGAGGTAACAACGATCCAAACAAGAACTAAACTTTTAATCATGACCAAAATAAATCCCCCAACACAGCAGGCGAAGGCAAAAACGAACCTGTCGGGGGCCACCGTACCCCGCACACCCACACCACACCACACCATAATAGCACAATTAAGTGTCCCACCACCACCCCACCACTACCAAACTGTGCAGCACACGGGCATCTCTTCACCCCACCTCATTTCCCCTTCGCCAATTCCCCTTCCTCTTCAGCAGCTCCATCAGGAATTCGAATCCTTCGCAAGAGGGGCCGGGAAGCGCCACCCGCCGTCCGGGCGAATCTTTAGCCCCCCAGCACCAGAGTCAGAGTTTGTACCGAAATCGGGCACGATTCGGTTCGATCTGCTCCGGGCCATGGAGATGGACAGCATCGAGTGCGTGTCCTTCTCCGACGGCTTGGATGACGACGGCGACGAAGCCGTGTCCCGTCTCCCCCGCCCCCTCCTCAAGTCTTCCTCCGCCGCAGCCGAGGTGAACGTGGTTGTAGTTTCCGGCGGCGGGGCAGGGGTTGTCGCGGGGCCGCTCATAACGCCGTCCACGAGCGTGCACGAGCTGCTCGAGTGCCCTGTCTGCACCAACTCCATGTACCCGCCCATCCACCAGGTCCGCCACCCTTACCTTTTTGAATGCTATACCATTACATATTGTTTACTTCTTTAGGACTCAAATGCAATGACAATAATTCACTCATAATTCTGAAATATCTCCATGCGTCGAGAATGATCTTTCCAAATGCAAATTAGCGGTTCCCATCATACTTCTTTTTGTGCTTGAGCTTTCGACTATATTTTTTCCCCTTGTAGTGTAAATGTTGTTGTTGCGCTCCCTTAACGAGATCTATAGTTAATAGTGTGGCACACATGCGAGCAATTTGATGTCAAGTCAAACTCTGAGATCAGCGAGGCTAGGAGCCTAGGACATATCCATTTGTCTTCATTATACCTTTGCTGCGTGACTCCATGTGTTGCCGCACTCGGTCGATATGATCACCAAGTTTGTTGTGGATGTTGTCCTTGTCGACATGATTGGTTAGTTCCTTTATTGCATCTGGGACCATCCTGAAGACGGCAATATTCACACCCTCACATGATGAGATAGATGTGCTTGACTGCCAGTCTGCCAGTAGTTTTAATACTAAATCTTTGGGATCATAGCCTCACGGAAGTAGTTGTGATAAGTGGTTTTGGTTCGTAATTCATCCAGTTGGGATAACTGACGGGTAGAGCAGAAAGAGGGGAAAAGGGAGAAGAGGTTGAAATTGTGAGGCTTTGTCTTGATATCATCTTATAGCTTATAACTAATTTTGTTATCAAAGTATCGATTCAGCAGAGGAAAAACCCGTTTCATCAAAATTTACTCCATTATTCGTTTTAATTTGGAGACGATTGCCTAAAAGCAATCTTATTAGCCTGAGTTTTGACTAGACTGGGCACAATTTCGATCTTTACATAGGATGACTCTAACTTGATGCACAGGTTGGATCCAAACTCAACCCATGAACTTAATAGAACTTATCACTAATTTATTTGGACTCGCTGTAATTTAAACCACTCCCAACTGAACTAGGGAGGTTGACAGAACCTAGGACTAGGGTCTTACTAGACTAACCAAATCGAACATGACTTGAGTCCAATCCTTGACCTACACATACTCGTCTTGGGCTTGCTCCTCACGCCCAGGCCTTGCGCGTGTAAATATTGAGTTCCTCAGTTAACAATCCTATACTACTTTTTTCGACTAAATCCCGTATATTTCTTGGCTTCTTGCCATTGTTCTACTGATGGTATTGTGCATATGGAACTAGACATCCGATTTATTCTGATTTACTCCATGAAACATTATTTCTTTTTTTGGATCAGCGTTTATAAATATTTACTCAACATAAGTGGTAGTTTGTAATCAAGTTATGTTATTCTATTTTTCAGTGCCAAAATGGTCATACTATTTGTTCAACCTGCAAAACCCGGGTGCACAATCGTTGCCCAACATGTCGACAAGAGCTCGGTGACATTAGGTGTTTGGCATTGGAAAAAGTGGCTGGATCACTTGAGCTACCCTGCAAATACTACTCACTAGGTTGCCCAGAGATCTTCCCGTACTACAGCAAACTGAAGCATGAATCACAGTGCAATTTCAGGCCATACAACTGTCCTTATGCGGGATCTGAATGTTCTGTTGTTGGGGATATTCCTTTCCTTGTCACACATCTAAGAGATGATCATAAAGTTGATATGCATTCAGGGTGCACATTCAATCACCGCTATGTTAAGTCAAACCCCAGAGAGGTTGAAAATGCAACTTGGATGTTGACTGTAAGTATCTATTTCTGTTTGAGCTCTTTGGCTTCCTTGAGCAGTTGCAGTTTAACCACTAGGCTTTCTTGATACAATTTGATTGCCTCTTGTAGCATTTTATCAGTTATTATACAAATAGCATTTGTCTGGATGGTACCATTCCTACCCTTGGCCTCATTGGATTGCATGAACTAGAAATTTTAGGGGTAAAAACAACACAAGAATGAGATATTACGTAGTATGGATTCATATGGGATCTCAATACATGAGGATTTTGGTAGTGATGTCTTTAATTGGTTCACATGAAATAAGGAATTAAGAGAGTGGATTGAGGGAAGATAGTGCATTGGACTTTTCAATTTAAAACAATAAAATGAGCTTTGAGTCCATGCTGGTTCTTCGAGGGAATTGAAGGAATTAAGAACTCCAATTTTTATGATCTATAAAGGCCCTTATAGGAAAATACCCAAAGAACTGGACTTTGGAGTCCTCCAAGATTTTGGTAAAAATCGTACAATCCAAGGAGGCCCTTAGTGGTCTCGAAATGCTGTTTCTATGTTTGAATGATGTGATAATAGTAATACCACCACATCTTTTTCGCAGGTCTTCCACTGTTTCGGTCAATACTTCTGCTTGCACTTTGAGGCCTTTCAACTTGGAATGGCACCAGTATACATGGCTTTCCTCCGTTTTATGGGCGACGAAAACGATGCAAGGAGCTACACTTACAGCCTTGAGGTTGGAGGAAATGGCCGGAAGATGGTATGGGAGGGCAATCCCCGCAGCATCCGGGACAGCCATAGGAAGGTTAGGGGCGGCCACGATGGCCTGGTTATCCAGCGGAACATGGCTCTGTTCTTCTCAGGTGGAGAAAGGAAAGAGCTGAAATTGCGGGTCACTGGCCGTATCTGGAGAGAACAGCAGAATCCTGACTCGGGTGCCTGCATCCCAAATCTGTTCAGCTGAACTGAATATCGGTGAGATGGTGTACATCGAGTTATCAGATGAGCATGTCCGTCCCTTCTTCTGTTATTTGTGCTTTGTCGTTTTCGTTGTTCTGCCATGAGGCCTTTGTGGCGTGCCTGTAATTTAGTCAGGCTGATCATGAAAAAAAGGAGTGTAGCTTGTCTGCTTGTGTGTTGTGACTAGTGCTCATAAATAACACGATAGTCATTTCTGGATTGCCTTGTTGCCCCCTTGAGATGGAAGCTACTGCTATATTGCTTGTCACTGTATGTACATGGGACTTCCTCGAGCATGCATCGAAATTCTTGTCATATTTTGTATAACATTTGTATTTCGGTAAAAATATACTATTTGGAAGTTGAAGGTTCCACTTAAAATAATGATTCTTGATTGGTACCTTGTCCTTATAGCATCTCCACTCGTCAGCCTAATACGGGTAATGGTAGCATGTATGGAAGGATGCCGGATATGAAGGGATGGATGCTACCCAGTCACACCTCCAATACTAAAGATAATGAGGAGGTTGCTGGGTAGGTGTCCTTGGGGCCAAAAGTGGTAGCTGGCGCCCGATTGTCTTTCTATAAGTTGGGGTGGGCTGAGCACACGGATGATTCTTGAGCCTCAAGTCGGATGAAAAATTTATTTAGAGAGGAATGTTTGAGAGTGATTTTCCAACACCGGCGCGTCCAAAACCGTTTACAGGGATGGAGTGGAGATGCTCATAATTTTGGGTACGAACCTGTGGTAGTTTCAACACTCGGAATGCAGTCTACTAGAGATGGTCATGTGAGATCTAATCGACTGATTTGGGTGGCGGTTTAAAAGTATGATTAACTAGTGATATCCGTAGTAAACAGACAATCCTAGGGACTTCGGAGGCCTCTACCGTCGCCAGCAGAAAGAGCTCCCGTCGCCGCCACCCTTCCCTGTTGCCATGAGAGGAGACCCTCCCTCGGGTAGCGGCGGGAGGCAACACAACTCCTGCTTCTCTTCCTTTTGGCCTCTCCTTTAATTCTTTATAAAACATGATTTTGAAAAAACAAGAAACCTAAAATTAATTTATCTATTTACTAGCAAGATTTAAAGATAAATTTCCATGAAAGCAAATTGTTTTGTTTTGGCAATGCCCAAGATGACAGCTCACCAGTATGCTGGATTATTTGGTTGTGGATAAGTGCGGTGACCCAGCATACCACTACATGATGTAGTATACTATAGTCGTTGACATAACACCAATGAAACACCGTTCACTAGTATTACATCCCCCAGAATGGCACAACAGAAACACAGCATGTCCAATACATGGCTAAAGATTACAACTCACTCTTTACACAAGATCCAGAGAACACTCTAGGTTAAAGAGAGAGAAAGAACTTCTTACGGAGAAGAATCAAAGTTAAATAACGCAAGAACTATTATACTATTAAAACTAGTATTTTAACTAAGGGGTTGGCATTGCTGCTATTGCAATGCACTACAACATTAGGTTCTTTGGCTAGAGATTATATTCCTATCTAATCAGTAACTTTGTCTTCACTTTGGTTGATGTATATGTTGACTTTCTTGACTTCATTGAAGAGCTTTAGCTTTGCATGATAAGTCCTGGAGCATAACTTGATGTGGTTGTTGTCTATTCCGGCTTTAGAATCTAGCAAGGGTTAAGAAGATACTTTGAGTACGAGCGTACTCAGCAAATTCACTAGAAAATGAGTGTTTGATGCACTATAACTACAGCCACGGACCGTAGGTAGTAGGAAATGCAAGTTTTCATAAACATTTCTTCAAAGATTGCTTTTAATTCTGAAAAGCTATGTCCGTCAGCCTTCACGGGTTTACCAGAACTTTAATGGAGTTCCTTTCCCGCCGCGTTCGCGGCTCCTTCCCGGAACAGGGAGTAATAAGTTACAGTTCTTACACTCTGCAGAGGTGCGTTACTTTACCCATGAGAGATCAACTCTTTGTTGCACAACCGGGCAGCTTATTCCCGTCCACAATTCCATGATGTGGGGCCCAGAAGATGATCCAAGCCAATCACTGCCCCCTTCGCGACCTCGCATGCCTCCTTGGTGTACACCATGCCCACATATTGAAATATGGCAATGGTTTGTATAAACCGTTAGATGCCAGAACTATCGTGGGACGATGAGGGTTCCCACCCATATGCTGCATATCCTCTACGAATTACCAATTAATATGCACGCTTCGGGGATAACAGCCACGATCTGCACATCCGGCTTCATACGAGAGGAAGAAGATACAGCTGACTTCTCTGTCCCATTCCAAATCTCATGGTCAACGCGTAATATACGACCCAAGAATCACTGGCGACATTGGTTGTTAAGTCCTAGGTGATATAGTTCTGAACAGTGGTATTCCAACTGTCAGATTTAATAGATTAGCTGATCACCCTGGATCAGTAACCAATAGTTCACATTATTTCAAAAATAGTGTTTTTAGACCTTTTTAAAATGCAGGTGATAACAACACTGGATTTGTAAAATACTTTACAAAAAATAAACAAAGGACATGAGCAAGTGTGAACTTGCCTTTTGTGATTGCAAGATTATGCACTCACGGGCTTCGAGTCAGTATAAGATCCAAAATCTTAAATCAGCATCATTGGTCCGATAAGGACTAATGTTTAAAGAAGAAATATGCTTTTATGCATAAGTAATGTGATGCACGTTCTAAACGCAAATCCCCGGGATAACGTTGTCCTAGGGTTTGGATTTCAGAAATGGTTACTTTTGGAATGTGTGGTCCTTTAGATAAGTTTCACATTTGTGCTTCTATTAGAGCAAGTGGTTGTGAGCAACACATATGTAGCAATAAAATATATACTTATGAAATACTAGTCAAATTGCTTATATAAGAGTTCTTGTTTGAAGTGGCAAAAAGAATAACCTTCGAAGAAAAGGTTTCTCTTCTAAGGTCTAGACAAGCTTTGTGGTTAGTTGAGTTAGATAGCTGTTATTTATGTTTGCCTGATTAGTTTTAGTTTGAGATGCTTCTAACTTAACTAGTTCAGATCAAAGTTAACTATAAAACATATAGTAATATTTATATTATTATATTTAAATTCTTGGAGACTAAAGTTATCTTTAAAATATAGATAGTTTTGAAAGTATGATACTTATAACATTTGTATCTTGTGTATCTGGAATGTTTCCTTTAGGTTACTTAATATTGGTGATCCTTTTACTTAGTGTGGTGGTTTCTTGATTTTATAATGGAGTAGTATCATTTACCTTTTATAAATGAGTGGTTATAGTTTATAAACCAAAATATAATATTACTTAACTATTTGTGGATTTATTATAGTGTGGTGGTAGTTTTTGTAATCTGGTGGTTAAAGTAGATAGGAATGACCTGATTTATTCACAAGTTGTTCTTTAAGGTTTTTTTATTATGAATAGGAATCCTTTTAGAATGTAGTCTTCACTTAAGGTTGAAGATAATTCTAAAATAAAAACATTCATAATGTTTTAAACCATTATGGCTTCATATTGTTAACATTTAAAGTTAATACTATTTATGATACTTAATGTACTCATTTTAGGAATATTAATAAATTTTATTTATCCTTATATGAATTATTAATGAAGTAATTAAATTTAAATTTGAGTTATTAAAATATTTGAACTTTTATTTAACTCAAAAGTAGAATATTAGATTTTTAACATGTAGATATTATTTTTGTGATCATTTTGGTATATTACATTTATTTTTGTGATTTATAAATAATAAGATATGCTTTTTATAATTCTTATTACTTTATAATTACTTAATAAATAATAAATATTTAATTAAGTGAAATAATAATGCATGATTATAATTCCTATTGTGCTAAGATTTTTTTGGTATTTTATTTAGATTATTAACATTTATAATTATTAAAGTATGAATTATCAAAGTTTTATTACTTATAAAACCTTTATTAAATAATATTTGTTTAAATAGTTATCACAATGATATTTAATAATAGTTTTAGGTTATAGATTTTATTTTTCTAAAAATTTTCATATATTATACATATTTTTCTGAATTATAAAACTAAAGTTATTAATTAAACAAGATTTAATCATTTATTTGATTTCTGGAATATTAATAATTAAGTTTATAACATTTTATCTATTTCCTAAACAAGAAATACTTTTTACACCGCACCTACAGCTAGCCCGAGTCACTGACTAGTGGGCCATTGTCCACCTCAGCTCTCAGGTTAAAGAAAATGCATTTGTTACCGACCCAGTCTTCACCCACAGACAATGACATATGGGCCCAAGGCCATGTCATCAACCAAGCAGGCAAAGACTGGTCAAACAAGGTACTGGGTCCAGGGTGGCGTCGGCATGACATAGCTATGGTGTCAGCACCACAACTGTCGGCGATGATCTACTGCACCCTAGCAAACGAAATGAACCTAGTTCGAATCAGGGCATCGTGCTGAGTCCTAAAGTGGCGGCGCCGCTCGGAAATGGTCATCGGAGCCTGAGCTCCGACGAGCTCCGACGGTGGCCGACAATGGCACACCGTGAGATGGCCATTCACATCGAGATAAGGCGATTCAAGGATACTGGAAGGTTCAGGAACTCACCCTGATGATGATAGAGAGGTCGGCGAGGACAGGCGCGGTCGGAGGCGAGCTCTCTAACAAGATTTCCAACGAACTGCCGCAAAGAAGAACGACCAAATTCGTCCACTCCAGTGCTCCTCTTGATGCAGGATTTCTCTCAGAGGATCTATGGAAGACGGTGCTTCTCCATGGCTGCTTGGAAGGGTGTGGGGAGATGTGGTTCGACGACGAGGTGTGGCTCCGGTGAGCTAGGGTTTCGGCCCCATTCGAATGAGAGAGGATAAGGAGGGATTGTGGATAGGGATTGAGGTAGGGCATCACGGTGGCCTTCTTATCCCTCTCTAGAATGACGGCGAGCATCTTGACGCACGGCTGACAACGACGACGCCGACATCGGGCGGCGGCGAGCTCCTCCAGCGAGCTTCCTGTGTGCGTGAGGATGACAAAGACGTGTTGTTTTGCGGATAACCCCCTGGCGTTTCTTTCTTATCAACCCGCAGTCCTTCCCTGGCCCCACTTGTCAGTCACAGATGGAAATGAGCTGGGCTGATTACTGGGCTGTTGTGGGCTACCCATGGGCTTCAGATAAAAACAGAGATGTTGGCCACGACCAGGTAATGTTTTTATTTGTTTTAATTTTTTCTATTTTTTGTTTTCCTTTTCAGATTTGAATTTGATAATATATTTTGAACTTTTCTTTGTAGGATTTACTTGCTGGATGTTTGTAGTAATACTAAAATAGATTTAGTATCATTTGTGAACTTTTCTTATATAATCCTTTTATATTTCTTTTATTTTCTCTATATGAATCCCCTTTTAATATTTTGTAGAAGCTTTTCTTATTATTTTTCTCTCCTCTTTTAGTTATGGATTTCTTGAATGATGTATTCTTATTTGTTTATAAACTTAAGTCTAGTTAGCTCCGAGTTTGAATATAAATTTTTATATGTATAATGATCCTATATTATTATTTGTTGCATGAGATATGAAAGAAATTAATATGGTTCTTACTACTTCCATTAATTTGGAAAATGACAATGTATATATTCCATTATGATAAACAAAGAGGTTTAGGATTTTGGATTATGATTATTTACCCTAGGGTTTAGGGTTTTTCTTAATATACTTAGACTCGTTTATGGATGTGGTTAAAGATTCAATAACTAAGCATATTGTTTTCTGTTTGGGATATTTGTTGACATCACCTTTAGTACTTGAAAGTTATATCTTGAATGTTTTATAGAAAGGAATTGATAAAGATACCCCTAAGCACATTTAATTATTATGGTTGGAATTGTTAGAGATGTGTTTATGTGATTTGTTGTAGGAAAATGTTCCTATCAAGTGATATAGATATAAGATGAGGAAATTTTAATATGAAATGGATATTATAATTGGTTTTAAGATTTAGAGTTGATTGTTTACAAATAATTACTATCTTCCATAATTCATAATTCTAGACTTCTTATTAAAGAATTCCTTTCCTAGATATACTACCTTTTTCTATCTATCATCATGGTTAACATGATGAGTTTTACTTCATAGTACTATTCTCATTCACTGATTAACCTTCTAAACTCATGGATGAATCATATGAGTTTGATACTAAAATATTTCATAACTTCCTCATATCCTTGCTTGGTTGTATTTACTACTCTACTGTTGATAGCCTTCCATCCAACAAATAGTTTCTTCAAACTCTACTCATAATCTTCCTTAATCATTCATTACTAATTTATCTCTAATAGTTATATGCATCCAACTACCTTTCTCTAAAGTTGACTATCCTTTAAGATGAATAACACCATTTCTATAACTCTATGTTATACTAGCTTTAATTGATTAATATCATCCTATATTCACTTTACTCCAATAATTCACACTCCAACCCTAAATCATATTTATGTGGTTTGTAATGGCTACTCTAGGATAACTTATCTCTACTAAGGTTCCAATCATGTTCTACCCACCAGTATTATTCATACTAAATATAAGCATTTAATATTGGTGGCTAAAGCATCACCATTATAATCCTTTAATCATTTATTGCTTAAGTTCTTAGTTGGATAAGCAAGGCTTTATCATTCCTACTTTTCCATTGTCTTGAAATTATATTCTTAGTATCTCCTATTGGATTAAGGTTATTTATGGAGTATTCCCTCTTTAAAAGATTTAAGTAGATGTTATGATAAGATCAAGAAATAGTTGATCAAGGATTGATAGTTAAAGAATTTGTGAATCAATGGGGAATTACCCAACATTGATGAACATCAGATATTAAGATAAGCTCCATAAAGATTGCTATAGAAAGAAAGATATATAGTGGATGATCTTGACTTGGTCTCTTTCCAACTCCAACTCATTTAAGAGTTTAAGGTTAGGTATTATTAGGATACTCATAGTAAAAATAGATAAAAATAAGATAGGTCAGCATTAATCATTGCATTGTTATTATTTTAGTGGTAGTCTTAACTTAGTATTCATAGGTTGATATGGTGAATAGTATGATATGATCCTTTAAGGAACATTTATGAATCATTTAAGCAATGTATGATGAGTGACATTTATTATATCTGGTCTACCCTTAGACCAAATCATATTTAACTAAATAAGGTTTTACCAAAGGTCATATTGAAACTTATCGCAGTTAACTTGATGATCTTCTTCAATTCCATCAAGTTAAGAGAAGCTTCAATCAATTTGACAAGTTCTGTTTTAAAAGCGTGAAAATTATTCGGATTTTCTATGCATGAATGCAATGCACACATCTTGGTTCAGCTTATTTCTAAACTCTAATACTGGGATGTTACAGTAAGGCAAGTTTCCGATTAGCTGCTTGGTGATTTAATACATTATTGGAGACTTACTAATGATGAACATGTCGAGAAGAGATTACAAAAAAAATTAAGCAATTGGAAAGTAAAATTGTCATCCCTTAATGGAAGACTGGTTTTCATCAATTCAATACTAATTAATATGGTATCACATATGACTTTTTTGTTCTAGCTTCCTCAATGAGTCTTATATAGATTGGACTATTTTCGATTAAAATTCTTTTTAGCAAGTGGATAGCAAGAAAAAGACATATCGACTAGCAAAATAGAGTGTCGTTTGCCATCCTAAAGATCAAGGTGGTATAGATATTCATGACCTCGAGGTTAAAAATACTGCTCTATTAAGTAAATGGTTTTTCAAGCTATTTAGAGAGAATTATGTATGGCAAACCTCTCAAAAATAAAATATGTAGATTCAAGGGCTTTGTCTCAGGTTTATTGGAAGCCTAGAGATTCTCATTTTGGCATAGTATAATGGCTACTAAGAAACACTTATTCCTACTTAGATTGTTTATTATTAAGGATGGCTTAGAAATTAGTTTCCGCGATGATAGGTGGTTGGGTAGTGCTACACTTTCGAAACAGTATCTATAATATTTTCTATCACAAAAGCGATATTATCACTACAGTTATGGAATCATTTCCACCGAACATGATGTTCAGAGGAGAACTAATTGTCCCTAGGCTTGCAGCTTGGACCGCTTTCCTTCAACATTTCGATGGTGCAACTATCACAAGAGGAGGACGAGTTTCATTGAAACCTACACGTGAGTGGTAGATTTTTTATAGATTCTATGTATAGAGCAATGATCTAGCCGGACGTGCCAGTTGATAATAACAAAAGGATATGGAAAATGAAGATACCTTTAAATATAAAATTCTTTGTGTGATATCTTCGACGAGGAGTCACCCTCAGCAAGAAGGCATGGAAGTACAATATGTGTATTGTGTCAGCATGATGATACAATTAAGCATCTATTCTTCAATACATTTTTACTCGGTCTATATGGTTAGTCATTCATGTAGCTAATGACTTGTATCCACAATGTAGTGTTGCTAATATCTTTGGCAACTTGCTACATGGTCTCAATCACATGTTTAGAACTCTTATTAGGATGAGCGATTTATTTGGTCGCTTTGACTATCTATTAATGAAAAGGTTTTTAGTGATAAAAATTCTTCTCTCATGTAGGTTATCTACTGGTTCACCAGTACATTTTGTTTATGGTCGTCTCTACTGAAGGAGTTTCGCCGCATAAAAAACAAAATAATCCTAGCAACGAGAACCAAACAGCCAAGATTTATAAATGCAGATGTAAGGTAACAAAGATATTCAGTGTTCATACCTTTAAAGAACGAAAGCGTTTAATATTTTACGAGAAACGTCGATGATGGAGTCGTACGGCATAGCCGACCTGAAGTTCGTGTAGACGTTCAAGCTCCAAGCGATGAGCTCCAAGTTCCAAGATCTAAGCACCACAACTGGTAGTGCCCCCGAGGATTTACATGCATCCGGTATAGAGACATCTCCCGGGCTCAGGTCTAGCTAAGCAGCAGAAGAAGATTGATCTAGATCGAGTCCATCAGTATGAATGCATGCGTATGGTAGAGAAACCCCTATCCTCGTATGCAGTTCCAATTTTGGGAACCACACATGAGAGAGAGGAAGAGGGAGTGAGAGAAATGGCAAAACCAATGGGGTTGATTTGAGTTGAGGGGTGCCCCTCTATTTATAGGTGGAAGGGGGCACCACAAGGCACAAGGGGGTAGGGTGGGACTATTCCCACCGCCGACCAGCCCCTCCTCATGGGCCCCACATGGGTGGCATGGCCCATGGCCGCCGACCACCCCGTGGCCTTCCCTAGGGCACGTGGCCCCCTCTTGGGCCTCTCAGGAGGCACATTTAGGTGGTTGCCCCATTAAATCTTAAAAATATTTTTTTAAAATTAATTCATTTAGTTAATATTAAATACATATTATTTAATACCTATCACTTCGAAATACCTTTTGGAACCCTCCCTCATCGGATATCCCCAAAACACTTCCGATATCATATCGAAACAATTTCGGTGTTCTCTCTCTTTTCTCTAATGATCACGAATCAAACCCTAGAGTCATCTACCCTTAAGCATGACACCCTATGGTTTTGGAATACATAGACATGATCGAGAAACTTCTCGGATCAATGACTAATGATAGATCCAAATACTGAAACTTTTTATCGAGAATTTTCCATTGGTTTTCATCGGATTTCGTTGATTTTGATCTTTCAACTAAAGCTATTATCACAAGTTAGTGAAACCTTATTCTTTTATGATTACGTTTAGGTACATGATACTTTTGGAAGATCCGGGAGCATTTATGGGCTAATCACACCTAAATGAACAAATCTCCAATTGAAGACATTTCCATCTGAGACACACTAAGCCTTTAACGACATGCGGTAACGGAGGTCGCTCATACGGTCCTCCTGTACGATCCTCCATCGCCTCTGTTATATAAATACAAGCAACTTTCATGAAGGAAGGGAGCCTATAATACGCCCACCAGATATTTTTCGCCAAAATCCGCATAGAAGTGATTCAAATACGCCCACCAGACACTTTCGTGTGGGTGGGATTTTAAACAAGTAGTTACATCACGATAGTTTACAAGATAACCCATAAGAAAAATATATATACAACAACGAATTGATGAGTCAAGAATACAAATAATATACAATTCGAAGATACAACTCAAGAAGAAAGAACACTAGTATCCGAGTATGGATAAGAACCAAATGGGACAAATAGTCCTAAGGAATAACCAAGTGGCGTCCATAAACCCTGCTCAGGCCAAACCAAAAGGGTATACTTGCTTTCAATCACATACCTGCCAAAGCCAAAGGATGCCAGCAAAGGGCAAAGGAAAACAGAAAGAGAGCGGTCAAGCCAGTACATATCGAGTCTTATAATTCGGCGGCTCTTGCCTGCATGGGTATGGTGGGCTTAGTGGCAGCAAAGCTTGCACTATCTAACTTATAGAGACACGCTACGACTTTGTCCATTAGAGAGAGATAAGAGAGCTCTATACTATAGCTATAATATAATACCAAACATAACCCATTCGAAGATTTCCCCGTGAAGACCAGTCGAGGAAGTCCTCCTGCGGAACACATGTAGCACCCGGGGTAAAACCACTACTAGAAAATCACTGTGTTTTTTATGCATCATCATGACTACATGCTCATCTAATCATGCCACATTTCATTTGAGCATCTCCATGTCTGCATTCATATTATTTGCCTCAAAATATTTTCCTCTAGAAGCCTATATTTGTTTTCTAAATACCCCGTCTTTATTTCAAATTATAAAAGCCGACCATCCGGATATTTTGTTTTTATAAAAACTATTTACAAAAGAATACTTAAAACTATCTACAACTATCTAAATAAACAAAACTATGTTATTTACCTGGGGAGACCGCCAGCCTGCTAGGCCAAAAGTCGGGCAAGCCGGTAGTCTCATACCCCGGTCCAACTAGAAAACACCCAAACCCTAACCCTAGCTCCAAACCCTAACCACAGACATAACCCTAGCAAACTCTAGTCTAATCCTACCCCTTCCCTCCACCAGTCACACCCGACCACACCTAGTCCACCCACCCCTATTACACTCACGCACACACGCACTCGACATGCTAACACAACACGCCGCATGCCTACGCGACCCAACCATGCGTCCCTGCCCACCCGCGACCGACGCACAACCCGCCGGTCACGCTCGCAACCTCCCTTGCTCATGTGCCCGGATACTCTTGCACCCGGCCCCACCACCACGTGCGACCACTCATGCTCCGCCCCGATCCCCACACACCCCACCCCGGCCCCGCTACCCCACACCACGACAACCATGCGGGCCCGACCCCGACGACTCCTGCTTGTCCTGCGCCCCCTTGTATCCGCCTCCAGTCATGGGTTGCCTCCGCCCCACTCTACCGGTTGCCCCAACCCGCCTCTCTGGCCGCTTGCCGCCATGGCCATCCCTGGGGCCCCTCCTGTGCCGCTCCAGTGCAGTGAGCCTCCTCTTAGACAACAATTCGATGTTGGACTCCTCTCTGCCGATCTTGCAAGCGTCGCCCCATCATGCCAGTCCGTGCAAGCTCGTTCTGTTCTTCTTTTGTCAAGGCCTATGTCTGTCTATGTGATGCCTCGCATCATTTGAAGCTGGATCATGTGAGTCTGTTTGCCAATTACACTCTGATGTGGTGCCAACAGATAAGTGAGGCTCCGACATGTGGTGTTTGGTGGGTGAGATTTGTTAGAATATGTGACCGTGTCGTGTTTGTATAGGTATATGGTCATATTGTGTATTACTTTTGTATGTGTTCGTGTTGTATGAGACTAGGACTCCCCTTGTAATCCTCCTATATAATGAGCAATACAAGGCACCACTATGTGTGGTTTCCCCTATCTTACATGGTATCAGATGCAAAACTCTAGCCGGACCGCGTTTCCCCCTGCTTCCGCCGCCACCGCCGATCTCGGCGCCGCCAATCTGCAAACCACCCACCGCCTCCCTTCTCGCCGTGCCGCCTATCTTGGAGCCATGGATGACAATGCTACATGGGCCACGCAGTCCACCAAGGAGAAGGAAGATCGTGAGGCTCGCAAGGCCGCCGAAGCCAAGGCCAAGCTCGCCCTCGCTACCACCACCTCCTCCAGCGCGGTGGCCTTCTCGCTCACCTCCCTGCATGCCCAAGCCATCGGCCTCCACTCCATCAAGGAGCACGTACTAGTCGAGCTGGACCTCGACATCGGCATTCATCGCCAATGGTCACCTTATTCCGCGCCGCCCTCCGCAAGTACGTGCTGCTCGACCATGTCGACGTGCCCGCTCCGATTGACCCAACTCTGGTGTGGTCCTTGTTGGATGCCACGGTGGTCTCGTGGCTCTACGGATCCGTCTCCCTCGGCCTCCTCGACGCCATCATGACGTCAGGTGTAGATCCCCTTTCTATCAATTTGTGGACAAGCATCAACGACTTCTTCAATGACCACAAGATCAATCGCTAGCTCCACCTCTCCACCGAGATCAGTGAGATCAAGATGGACAAAATTTCATGACCGAGTACCTGAAGAAGATCAAGGCCCTCGCCGATGGTCTAGCATATCTCGGAGCATCGGAAGAAGATGCCAAGCTGGTGATCCACTGCCTCAACGGCCTCTCTGAGCAGTACGAGCACGCCACCGACTTGATCTCCCTCATGACCGAGATTACCTTCGAGAAGTGTCATTCTCTCCTCGCGCTCCAAGATATGAAGCGCAAAAATCGCCGTTCCCGCAACTCTGACACGACTCTCATTATTGACGGTGCCAACCCTGGCAAAGGCAACAGCAACCGCCGCAAGAAGAAGGTTGCTGCTGAGGCCGCCAAGGAGGGCGCTATTGTCTAGCACCAGGCCCCTGTTGCACCATCGTCCATCGCTTCGCCAACCTGGCCCACGCCACAACTCCCATGGAATGGCGTGATCCAGATGTGGCCGTACGGTTGGGCACACAGCTACGTGCCATGTCACGCGCCCTCGCCACATGCCTTATATGTGTAGGGGCCCTATAGCATGCCGCACTCCTCCTATGGATATAGCTACGACTATGCACCTCTACCCCCTACTTACGGCTACGGCGCTGCTCCCTCGTCACCGGCACCGTCATCACCGGCTCCGTCAACCGCCTCGTGGGATCAGTCTGTGCTCATGCACCAGTTCCAGACGATGGGCTTACAAGAACCCACTGAATGGGTAGTGGACACTGGCACCTCCTCCCACTTTGCGGCAAACCCTGGTATGTTCACTTCCGTGTCTCACCTACATCTTCTCCTCGTGCTATTGTTGTCGGTAACGGCTCCACTCTTTCGATCACCGCTAACGGACATGCATGTTTTCCAATTTCCACCTCCGAGCGTTACCTTCATCTTCGTAATGTTTTAGTTGGTCCTAACATAGTTAAAAATCTTTTGTCGGTTCGTCAGTTCACCATTGATAATCGTGTTTCCGTCAAATTTGACCCTCTTGGTTTTTCTATGAAGGATCTTCAAACTAGGAATGAGATTCTCAATATCTTTGGAGCTTTCTGTCATGTCCGCACCTCCTCCACCAGTCACCCACATGCCTTCCTCATCATCGATCCTGCTCTATGGCACCGGTGGCTTGGATACCCTGGATGACCTATCATGGAGTCTTTAGCTCACTCTTCGGTTATTCCTAGGAATAAGAATAAATCTAGTTTGTGCCATGCTTTTCAATTAGGTCGTCATGTTCGTTTTCCTTTTTCTTCTACCAACTGTGTAACACATTCTTTGTTTCAAATTATTCACTGTGATTTGTGGACATCACCGGTTGAGAGTATTTCTGGCTTTAAGTATTATATTGTTTGCCTCGATGATTTCACTTAGTATGCCTGGGTTTATCCTCTACGTGCTAAGTCAGAAGTTTTCTCGCACTTATCGTCCCTTCACGCCTTAGTCTGTCCTCATTTCCATGCAAACTTGCAAGCTATTCAGTGTGACAATGGTCGTGAGTTCGATAATTCCCTCCTCCACTCTTTTGCCCAACTCCATGGAATATCATTCTGCTTTTCATGTCCATATACCTCGCAACAGAATGGTAAAACCGAGAGGAATTATTCGCACCCTCAATGATATTACTCGCACACTTCTAATTCAAGCAAGTATGCCGCCACGCTTTTGGGCCGAGGTTCTTCATACAGCCATATTATTGCATAATTGGCTTCTTTCCAAGGCAATCCTGGATTGTGTGCCTTTTCGAGATCTTCATGGCGTCGACCCTGCGTATGCTGGTCTTAGGGTCTTTGAATGTCTTTGCTACCCCAACACCACTGTCGTTTCACTGCACAATCTTGCGCCTCGCTCTGTGACCTTCATGTTTTTAGGGTATCCATCCCAACATCACGGCTATAATTGTCTTGATCGTTCCACCCAAAAGATCATCATCTGTTGCCATGTTGTATTCAACGAGTCTGTCTTTCTCTTTGCCACCACCGCGTCCGCCACTACTCCTACTCCTTCCCTGCGCAGTTATGATTTTCTGCAGGTTGAGCATCCAATGTAGTTGACGCTGTTCACCGTGCTAGCCACGGGAAGCTCTGTCGCGGGCGTGCGGTAGCCTACCGCGAGTGCTCGGCAGCCTGCCGCGGCTGCCTCCCCTGCCGCGCACGTCCTCTCTATCGCGAGTTTGGCCCCCTCATTGCCTACTACTGCCCCGTCAACCGCCTCGTCACTCGCCACGTCTACTAAGGACGATTCCTTGCCACGTGCAGCTGCTGCATTGACTCCGCCACTGCCACCTCCTTCGGTCCGTCGATCGTGCCCTCCGCCTCCGCCATCGTCACACTGCATGCTTATGCGTGTGAAGACATGCGTGGTGCAGCCGAATACCATCTTCGATCTTCATGTTGAGGGGTTATATCCTCTCCCAAAGAAGTACCGTGGATCGCTCAAGGACCCTAATTGGCATGCAACAATGGTTGATGAGTACAGTGCTCTTCTTTCCAACAACACTTGGGACCTAGTTGATCCACCTCGCAATGCAAATATTGTCACAAGAAAGTGTTTCTTTCGTCACAAGTTAAAGTCTGATGGTTCTCTTGATCGGTGCAAGGCACAGTGGGTCTTGCAAGGATTCACGCAATGTGAAGTTATTGATTTTGATGAAACTTTTAGTTTGGTTGTTAAATCCACCACGATACAGACAATTCTGTCACTTGCTCTTTCTAGTGATTGGCCTATTCATCAGCTGGGTGCCAAGAATGCTTTCCTCAACGGCAAACTTGATGAGACAGTTTATGCTTGATAGCCCTTAGGTTTCATTGATCCCAATTCTCCTAAGAAGGTGTGCTGCCTGAACAAATCCTTATACGGGTTGAAGCAGGCTCCACGGGCATGGTTTCAGTGGTTTGCCTCCTATATTGCATCTCTTGGGTTTCTAAGTGCCAAGACTGACAGCTCATTGTTCGTCTATCGCCGTGGCTTCGATATGGATTATCTCCTTCTCTATGTGGATCAAATAATTTTGGTCGCGTCTTCCTCTACACTACTGCACAATTTGATTGCTTCACTCCGTTCTGAGTTCACCATGACGGACATGGGTGATTTACATTACTTTCTGGGCATCTGTGTCAAGCATAGCAAGGACTATCTCTTTCTCTCGCAGGATAAGTATGTTATGGATATCCTTGGCCGCACTGGTATGTTACAATGAAAGTCTATCTCCACACCAGTTGATACAACTTCTAAGCTTAAAGCTCAGTCTAGTGATCCCGTGGCTGATCCTACCGAGTATCGCAGTATTGCAGAAGGTATCCAGTATCTCACTTTTACTCGGCCTGATATCTCCTATGCAGTACAACAGATATGTCTTCATATGCATGATCCACTGGCTAATCACTTGCTCCTTGTGAAGCGTGTTCTACGCTACATCTATAGCACCATCGACTATGGTCTCACTTTGTATCGACACACCTCAAACAAACTGATGGACTACTCTGACGCTGACTGGGCAGGTTGTCCAGACACTCGACGGTCTACTTCTGGCTATTGTAGGTTCCTCGACACAAATCTGGTGTCTTGGTCGGCCAAGCGACAACACATTTTTTCACACTCGAGTGCCGAGGCTGAGTATCAGGCAATAGAAAATGTGGTGGCTAAACTGTGTTGGCTACGACAACTACTTTAGGAGCTTCATCGACCGGTTGCCTGATGCTTCTGTCGTCTTCTGTGACAATGTGAGTTTAGTTTACATGACACAGTATCCAGTGCATTATCAACGCACCAAACATGTGGAGATTGATTTACACTTCATCAGAGATCGCATGGCAATTGGCGAGGTCAGGGTTCTACATGTTCCTAGTTCATCTCAGTTCACAGACATCTTCATCAAAGGATTACCATCACCTCTCTTCTTAGATTTCGGGACAGTCTTAATATTCACCGGACGACCATTTTTGACTGAGGGAGGGTGTTACAATATGCGACCGTATCGTATTTGTATAGGTATACGGTCATATTGTGTATTCCTTTTGTATGTGTCCATGTTGTATGAGACTAGGAATCCCCTTGTAATCCTCCTATATAATGAGCAATACAAGGCACAACTACGTGTGGTTTCCCCTATCTTACAAGATTGAATTCCAGAAAGTCCCTCACCGACAAACTAGATCGACGAGTGACCAGACCTCCAACACCATCCATGAGTTTGCTGGAGCGCCGCTTCCGGAGAATCACCAACGAGAATCGTCTCAATGCCAAGATCTTCCAAAGACCAATCGCGCTGCGCCTGAACCTCGTCGAACCCTCGGACCCAAGACCTTCGACACCAATGTGTAACCCCTTTTCCAAGACCCATATTTATATATATATATAATATCTACATGTTGCATTTAATTGTACATGCCTGCAATCATATCATGTGGTTTAGGGGCTATTAGCTGATTCACCTAATAATTAAATATGGAGACCATATGCGGGCTTTTCTAGTCTTATATTGGCTCCATTTAAATTTGTGTAGATAATTGATGGCATATTTTGTCATGTTAATACAATATTTAAATTACGGGGTATATAAACAACATGAACCACCTAATTAATTATTGGGACCCCGGTTCCGCTTAATATTGCCTAGTTGCATCTCACCTTTGCCATGTCATATATCATATATGCATCATGCCTAATCTTCTTCCGTAGTATTAAATAGTGCATACGGTGTTTCTTCTAGTGCTCTGCTTCTTCATGGATTAAGCCGATGATTTAATGTGAGTGTCGACCCAATCTTCGGATGAACCTTCGGCAGTGTTTCCCAGGTGAGCATTCTCCCCCTTTCTACCTATTTTATCTTTATAGCCTTTACTTCCTCCTGTTGATCTATTTCTATCTGTGTTGCAATGCTTTAGATTCCATACCAATTTATATGCCTTGCAGCCTATATTGCCATGGACACCTCCTATTACCTGTTGTTTGGTAGATAGTCGGCCTTGTGAGTCGTAGTCGCTTGCGCAGGTGTTGCTTCGCGCTGTCGATGTTCCATAGTTGTTAGAGGAATGCCTCATGCTTAATGTTGGAGATGATCATGACATTAATTGCAACTTGATATTAAAATGCTGGGAATAGTTATAACTAAAGAAGAGGCACCGGTGGACAATGGATGCTATTTGGTTTTTAACTGCTCACTGGTGTCCCCTAGGACTCCGAGTACTTGATACCTGTTCCTTGACTATCGCACTATCCTCATGTGGGACCATGAATTCCCTTAGCGAGAGGTTGATTAATTTCTTATTCCTTGGGGCCACAAACTAGTTTAGGGCGTTATTATTATACTATACTTATGCCATGCTTTACTACTTTATTTACTGCTGTTTCTCATGGAGAGCATTTACTACCGTAATGTTTTGGAACCCCGTGCAATGATTCCACTATATCGACAAGCCCAGTCATACTTTCGGGTTCCTAGTTGTTTATAGCCGTTGTCACAAACATCTAGGTCCGTCTCGGAGCTGGCCAACTTCATCGCGGGTAGCTTAGTGGGCCCCCCTAAAATATTTTATGAATATGGTGATTGCTTTGTCGTGATGCCTCGTTGGGTTTTTGTTAGGTTTTTTCGAGGTTGATCGTACGTGTGTTTATATTTGTGCACCCCTGCAGGGTAAATCTTTCTGAAAGCCGTGTCCGCGGATATGGACGACTTGGAGCATAGTATCTCAATCATATACAACTATAATTAAAGTAGTGCCATTGTAGGGTTTGCAACATGGAAAACAAAAAAATTTCTATCGAGGTAACACACAAAAGCCAAGATCTAATCTACGAGATCGGTGAAACGAGATTGTAGAGAACTAACCCTCATAGATCCAAAGCGTTTAACGAGATCGGATTCTCATGGTTGATGTAGTCGATCACTTGCCGATCTCAAGATCATGTAGACGATCCTTCCGGCCCTGCGTTCCGGCAGCCATTCCGCAGTCGGTCACATGTACGATAGTCGATGAAGACTTCCTCTCCCTTGTTCCAGCAGGCAGCGGAGGTAGTAGATATCCTCGGAATCCCAACAGCATGACGATGTGGTGCTGGTGGTGGAGAAGAATCCCTATAGGGCTTCGCCTAAGCCGGAGCAGGGCAATTGAGGAGGGAGGAGGGAGGCGTCCATGGGTGGTGGCCCCTAGGGTTTGGAGGAAGGGGGCGCCAGGGACAAGGGGGTACCTTGGGGTGAGCCCCCACCCCTCCTTATATAAGTGGGGGCGACCAAGGGTGTTCCCAGCCCAAGTTGAAACCCTCCGTAAATCAGCCTCCAATGGAAGAGGTTGAAACCTTTCCCACCTAGACTTCCCTATTACCAAAAACTAGAGTTTGACTTTTCAAACTAGGAATTTACTATTCAAACTAGGGTTTAACCCTTCTACTAGTCTGACGAATTGACCCATTAAGGTTTGGTGTGGCCAACCCCTAGGGCATTCTACATCCCAAGTGACCCCCTCCTGGGGTGGTGTACCTTCCCAAACATTCTAGAAGCTTCCGGTCAAAAAACCGAAAACATTTCTAAACCCCGGAAAACACTTTCCTTATATGAATCTTATTCTCTAGACAATTCCAGATCTCCTCGTGATGTCTTGGATCCAATCCAAGACTCCGAACAACATTCGGTCTCCAACTCACATTACATATGTACTTTAAACAACATCGAATCCTTAAGTGTGTCTCCCTACGGTTCATGAACTATGCAGACATGAATGAGACACCTCTCCGATCAATAACCAATAGTGGGATCTGGAAATCCATAATGGCTCCAACATATTTCTATGATGACTTTGTGATCGAATGAACCATTTACACATGATACTGATTCCCTTTATCGCACGATACTTTACTTATCCGAGGTTTGATCGTTGGTATCTCTATACCTAGTTCAACCTTGTTACGGATAAGTACACTTTACTCGTTTCGTGATATGACATCCCTTGTGACCTAGTCACATGATTTCAAGCCAATTGGATGACATTCAACCGAGAGGGCCTAGAGTATATCTATCCGTCATATGGATGGACAAATCCCAATTTTGATACATGTGCTTCAACACATACTTTCAAAATACCTAATGCCACCTTTATAACCACCTAGTTACGGAAGTGGTATTTGATGTCATCAAAGCATCCATCTGGTGATGGTGATTAACATGATCTCATGGTCAAAGGATTAGGTTACTATGTATTTGAAAGCTTATAGCAAACAAACTCTAAATGACTTGATCTTATGCTATGCTAACTATAGGAGTGTGTCCATCACATCATTATCCTAATGACATGACCTTGTTATTAATAACATCCAATGTCCATGATAAAAAACCATGATTATCTATTAATCAACAAGCTAGTTTAATAAGAGGCTTACTAGGGACTCTTTTATGTTTACAAAACACACAAGTATTAATGTTTCCAGTTAATACAATTATATCATGGGATGTAAACATTTATCATAAACACAAAGATATAATAATAACTACTTTATTATTGCCTCTTGGGAATATCTCCAACAGTCTCCCACTTGCACTAGAGTCAATAATCTAGATTGGAAAAACTTGTGTATTCAACACCTATGGCTTTCTGGTGTTGTATATACACGATTGCTAGTGGTAAACATAATCTTCGGATCTGACACTTCTAGGACCATGTGTATTTGCATGTCTTTGCATCTCTACGCATCACTCATTCTCTAATGAGATGACATTGTATAAATTTAGTCCTTTTGGTGAGACATTTAGTTCCTTAGGGTTAGACCATTTCGATACAATTTTTGTACAATATATCTTCATAGTACCAGCCCGCTATGAACTAGACCTAGTTTGATAACAAACTACTTGACACAAATGCCCTCTTTTGCTGCTACAATGGCAGTCATATACTTAGCCTTTTGTTGTAGTATCTATCACAATGTCTTAACTTTGGAACTCATCCAAATCTGTTATGGAACTTCCTTTCCATTACATTGTGCCACCCTTAGTTTAAATTGAGATAACTTAATTTGTATCTATTCTTGTGACAAAACTAGTATCAATGTAACACTTTACAGTGAACTATCTATCTATTTGTCACCTCTACATAAATAACATATTGTTAGTTCTTCCAAAAGATCATAAGAATATCCTTACTATTGGCCAATGATTATTTTATGAATCATTCTGGTATATGCTGATAACATTTAGAACATAGGACATATCTGGATGTGTACATATCACCGTATGATTGATCAAAATATTCTTGTGATTTCACTCACCAAGTGTCAAAACACTTGGATCTTATCTCACTTACCAAGTGTTAATACACTTGAATCTTGATTCAATCCTTCCTGTCGTGGGAATGGCCACGACAGACGCTGCAATCGGCATCGAGTAGTAGAAGGAGTGGCAAGGGCGGACAACCATCTACGATGCCAGATGAGGGCGGAGACACAAGGTTTTACCTAGGTTTGTCCCCCCGGAGGGTAAAGACCTACTCCTGCTAGATTATATTGATGAGAGAGTACAAGGGAGAGCTCGAGGCGGTGAGTCGTAGCGGGTGTATGATGGAACGTGTCCTCTATGCGTACCCTAGGGAGGTTTATATAGACTCAGCTCGCTAGGGTTTACAGATCTACAATCGAATTAGTTAAGGATTCAGAGGGTGTTTGACCTAATCCGACTGGGCCTAGCTACGCTTCTGGGCCTTTAGCTTCTAGTCGTATGGCTCCTTGTTGGGTATTGATCCAGTCGCCGTCCTGCAGGCCCACTCGCTGGTAGTTTGGGCCAGTAGGAAACGTCCTTCTGGGTATAACCCACTCGGCATATCCCCATTAGTAGTCCCTGAGACCGTGGTTGATTCGTCGCAGGTGTTTGATGGCAGTCGGAGTATACGGGTCCAATTTGGACGCCCAGTCGAATCCGTGGTGGACTCCCTGAACGAAAGAGGGAACTTGTTATCTTAGTCGCAATAACAGCGACCAATCGAATCGCAGCACGACGAGTGGGTCGGCGAGTAGTCGAATCACCGCTATGGTGACCAGGTCGGCGAATAATCGAATCGCAGCTAGGGCGATCAGGTCGGCGAGTAGTCGAGTCGCCGAAGATGGCGAGTCGAGTAGACGAAGTTGGACCGTCAGCGTTGGTCAACCTAGCCGTTGGGTAATCCAATGGTATGTCACATCCCAAAATTTTCAAAATTTTGAAATGTGAAAAATAAATAAACAAAAGAATTAATTGTTGAAATTTAGGGTGAAAAGAATTTTTTTGCTTCTAAATGGAAACATCAAAACCCTTCCTGAACAAATTTGAATGAAAAGAACATCCAACAAAATTTCAATCAAGTGAGATGCATTCATTAATGAATGAATCTTGAAATTTAAACACTTGGAAGAGTTAAACCAAAACCTTAATGAGAGAAATCATTTTCAAATCACCCAAAGACTATGGATTTGTTCCATATAAAAATTTGGCAAAAAACATTTATAAATGATAAAAAATGGTAAACAAAAATATTATAAAACCATAGAAATTGGTTTCACTCAATTTGGAACCATGGATAAAAACTTATGAATTTAATAAGATAAAAGGAATTAATTTCCAGGGTTAATAAAGCTCCTAACAAAAATCAACACAAATTTTTGAGCAAAGTAATCTTAAAAGGATTTAAAAATTTAAACAAATATTAAATAAAATCATACAAATGGGAATCACCAAATTTGGATCTATCAATAAAAAGACATGGATCTTATAAGACAAAGAAAGAAAGAAACAAGTAAGGATTATTTAAAAGACAAATTAAATCTTGGCCAAATCCATAAGCAAATGGAATAAAGATAAATCCAAATAAAAATAAAGGAATAAAGATTATTTAAATAAAACTATATGGGCTTTTAACCATATTCAATTTTATTTAAATGAAGACAAAATCCCTAATAAAAATGATTAATTAAATCATGAGAAAAATAATTGAAGTTGCCAAAGTGGATTAAAAGCTATCCAATTAACTTAAAAATAATAAAATATTATTTAAATAAGATTATATGGATTGGAACCATATTTGATTTTATTTAAATAAGGGCAAATGCCTAATTTAAATAAATAATAAACCATAAGAGAATATAAGAAATATTCTAAAAAGGATTATTTAAATACATTAATAAACAATATAAAAACCTACTGAAAGTTTGGAAAAGGTTTGATAAAGAAATTTCAATTCAAATGAGTGTTTGAATTGAAAACAGAAAATAGAAATAGAAAAAGAAAAAGAAATCAGAAAGAAAAAAATAGAAAAGGGGGCGACCCAACTAAACCTAACCAGACCCTTGGCCCAACTTGGCCCAGCTAGCCCACCCGGCACCTCCCCCTCTCTCTGCCATTATTTCTCACTTGCCCGCGTACCCCTTCACCCCACTGACCATTGGGACCCACACCACGTCAGCTTCAACGTCTCCACCCACTGACCCCGCCCCCAACCCCTCCCCGGCCATTTCTGCCATTGATTCCTCGGCTTGAATTCGATTGAATGTCGCACTAATTGATCCCAGAGACCAAGCTCGATTAAACGCCCCTCTCCCCTCTCTCTTTCCCCTCACTCGCCACTCCCTCTCCGCCATCAGGCTGCAAGAATTGCTGCTCGCACCCCTACTGCCTCCAACGAACCTCCACGCTGATTCCGGCCAACTCCGGCCACCTCCCTGCCCATATATTCCACGAGCTTGACCCCCATCTCCTCGTGCACCTGCTAGTATCCTCTGCTTGCCCGTGCGTGCCCCAGAAGCTCGCCTCAGTCTATCATCTGAGCGCACGTGGTTTGCGTCCACTTCGACGAGTTCCGTCGGTAATCCCTGACCGCCCCCTTATCTCTCGATGATACTCACGTACCCATTTCTCTCTTGCGCATCTATCGCACCTCTCCTCTTGCCTTGGAATTGCCTCGTAGCATGCTCGATGAGAAGTGCAGCTCCGACGAGAAATTCCCATCATCACTGTGCACCCCTTGACTAACGGTGACCACCTTGAGCTTCACTGCAACCCTGCGAACCCGGTGAGCCTCTCCCCTTTATCCCGTCCTTCCTGTTTTCTCCAGAACATCACCACCAGAGCGTCGCCGCCGCGTGTTGTTGCCAAGCACCGCCAGACTTTGGTCAAGGCGTTTTGGATTGTTAGATTTTGATCCTGTGGCTGCGATAGAATCATTTAGCAAAGGGCTATGCGATTATCATTGCCGTGCGATGCCCTTTTAACCCAACGTCCCACACTGCACGATCCGAACGAACTGGTATCAGCAAGTAGGAAACAGCCACGTGGCCAGACTCAGGTTTAAAAATAGAAAATTAAATCTATTAGATGAATGATTTTGTAAAATTCATAAATTTTGTTGTACACGTACAAAATTTGCAAATTTTATATCAATAGATTCAGAAAAATTTAAACTTTGCAACCATTGCCTTAGTTTAGTATTTTTCTTCTAAAATATTAGGTGTTTTTGCAGAAACATTTGTAGGACTATTTTGTGTATAAAAATTATTCTAAAAATGCTTTTTGAGTAAAACATTTTGAAAATGGTTTGATTTGAACTCTCTGACCCTAAACACTAACATTAGAATTTAAAAATATATTTTGTGATACTAAGGAATTATTTCTTTGAATAAAAGCATTTCTAGCAAAACAAAAATGATTTAAAATGGCCATTTTCACTAACTTGTTTTTAAATGGTTTTGCCACTTTTATAAATGACTAGTAGGTGTTTTGAAAGGTTAAACCTTGTTATAAAACACTTTTTCAAAAAAAAACAACCTTTTGCATGATTGCATACATTGCCTTGTTTTTTATTATTTCATATGGTGAATTGTTTGAATGCTAGTGTGAATTTGTGCCTTGATTGAATTGTAGTGAACTTTGAAGAGTGTGACATTTGCAAGATCAAGGAGTGAACCTATACTCTCTACTAAAAAGGAAAGTGGTGCTTCATATATTTTGTCCTATTATTTTAACTATGCATTAGGGATATTTTGAGTAGGACTTCCATGGAAATTTTCTAAGTATCTATACTATGCTATGCCTTGGGAAATCCTAGTAGATGTTGTCTTAGTGGAATTTTAGCTAAGTTAAGATTCTTGCTACTTCTATGCTTAGCCTAGCTAGTAGAAAACAAGGGTGGATTATTCATGATATGAAATATTCTAAGTCCATGACTTGTGTTTTGCTTAATAAAACAACTATGTGAATGAATCACCTGGGTGGAATGGTGATAATGGGTTGTGTTGAGTGGTTACACAAGGCCCAATGTATGGCTACCTTGTGTATCACACTTGTGGGAAGCCACCCAGGAACAAAGAGATTTGAGATATTAAGTGTTGAGAAGCTTCTAGTGCATCCACACGGCAATATGGGCTCTGCCTGGATCATATAGGTTGCAATAACTTAGCCAGATGGACAGAAGGTGGTAGGGTGATAGGTTGGAACGCGTCCATTTGGTCTAAGGGAAGGCTTCTAAAAGATCTTGTCTCGATGCATGTCGAGTCTTGTGGGAAAAGTGCAGCACCTCTCCAGAGAGTAAAACCTAAGTACTTAGCCGTGTCCTAGGCAATGGACAATTTGAGCATTAAGACATTGAAGCTATCAAGGATCTCCTCATCCTAATTTCTAAGTTAAAAGCTTGTGGTTGAACAAGGGTTAAAGGTTAACCAATATCTACTGGTTGTTCCTTGGGTGTCTTTGACAAATAAAAACTTAGTGTTTTCAACTAATAAGGAAAACTTATTTTGAGTAAAGCAAGCCTCAGCTACACTTAGCCAAATGAATATATATGTTAGATACCACTACTCTACCATAGTATCACTTGCCAATACAATTCAAATGTATTGACCCTTGTGGCTGTAACTTATTATGTTGCAGGTTTGTTTGATGTTAGTGAAGTGTGTTGATTAGGATTACAAGTCTACAACCAACATGATTGCCTGTGGCACTTTGAAGATGAAGGACTCCATGCTATATAGTCATTTCTGCTGCATTGTAATGAGATAGCCAAATGAGCTATGTAAGATGTAATGAATTATTTTATTCCTAGTTATAAGTGTAATATGACCTTTGTTTATTGATATTACATCTTAAACTATGGATTCTAGCTATTCGATCCAGGGACTAGCATTGTAAACACAGGGATCTCTACCTTATCAGGTTGGGACCTCTACAGATGGTATTAGAGCACTGTGTTGCCTATAGAATTGTAACCCTAGGATTGGACAAAACCCCTTAGAAAAATAGGAGTTGTATTTGTTCCAAACTTATTTACAAACAATCTTGTAAACTCTTTCCTCAACCATTTTGTTTTGATTCTACATCTCTTCTTTTCAACTTGTTGGACAAAGACTTCAACATGAGCAAAGGACTTCACCATCACCAATGACTTCAACTTCAGATTTTCACCAAGGACTTCAACTTGGACATCACTAAGGACTACAAGTGAGACAAGAAATATTACTCTAAGCTTGGAGACTAAGGAAACACAACTTAGAAGGAACCATCATCACCTTTGAAGTTTTGTAACCAAGATGCAAGAATTTTTTCCCCAAGTAAACCATGATCTTATTCATGAAGAAACAACTAAGAAGAATGGAATGATCTCAAGTGATATCCTATAGTTGGACCCCCATACTATAGTTTAGTTTAGATCGATTTATTGATCACACCAACTTTTGTGGTGTAGCAAAAATATTTTTTTCCTAAAAATATGCTTGAATCTTGTTGTTTGAGTGAAATGCATGATTATGATTACTTGCACATTGCTTTGTGTGAATTTTTGTGTGTGAGTAGACTTCTTCTCTAGAAATCTTTTGCCTATTCTAATCCCAGTCCAACCCAAACATATGACTTCTCCAAGAGACTCCAATATCAAGGATGGTGACAACAACAACCAAGAGATGCACATGAGAGAACAACTACTAGCAACCCAAGCCTAGTTGAATCAAGTGACAACTTAGTTTTTAGCCAACAACATTGAGTTATACCCAACCATTCCAAAATTCTTGGAAACCCAATCTCAATTGTTGCAAAGGATGACCAATCAGATGATCAACATGAGAAGCAACCTTTCCCATGGAGATTGTGACAACAATGATATCAAGGATGATATTATAGAAGGAACTCAAGCTTGCAAAATCTGTGGAGATATTGGACACACTTACAAAGATCATATGAACCAATGCCCAAATTGTGAAGAGAAACATCCAACTAAACAATGCCCCACATATCAAGTTTCTTGTTTCCTATGTGAAGGAAATGATCATGTCCCTATCCAATGCCCCATCTATCCTATAGTTCAACAGATGAAACAAGATGGAATGCATCAAATGTTTGGAAACCTCCATAAAGGAACAACTTCTACCAAGAATGATTTTGAAAAAGTCAAGTCTTAGTATGCACCTCCATACATTGTGACCCACCATGGTGGACAAAAGAGGAAACATGGATGTTATCCTAGGAATCGTTCAAAGAACCGAGGAAATTTTCCCACATTTGTGGTGAGATATGAAGAGCATGAACTAAGAGAACTCTTAGCTTTGGAGATATCCAAAAAGAAGAAGGATATTAGCCAAGTGATGTGCCAAAAATGCAAAGAGCTAGGCCATTATGCATCACATTGTCCAGAAAAGAAGGAAGACAAGACAAGCAAACCTATAAGGGACATCAACCTTGTTACATGTTTCAAGTGTGCAAACAAAGGACACTATGCAAACAACTGTCCAGAGAAGTTACATCAAGACACCAAGTAAGCCAAGTTGTAATCTAGTCAAAAACCTTTTAAGGGTGGTAGTACCCAAGTTGTCTTGAAGCCAACTTGTACCCCCTAGCCTTCCCAAAGCTCGGGACGATATTTCTTTTAAGGGTGGTAGCCTGTCACATCCCAAAATTTTCCAAATTTTGAAATTTTAAAAATAAATAAACAAAAGAATTAATTGTTGAAATTTAGGGTGAAAAGAAACTTTTTGCTTCTAAATGGAAACATCAAAATCCTTCCTGAACAAATTTGAATGAAAAGGGCATCCAACAAAATTTCAATCAAGTGAAATGCATTCATCAATGAATGAATCTTGAAATTTAAACACTTGGAAGAGTTAAACCAAAACTATAATGAGAGAAATCATTTTCAAATCACCCAAAGACTATGGATTTGTTCCATATAAAAACATGGCAACAAGCATTTATAAATGATCAAAAATGGTAAAAAAATATATTATAAAACCATAGAAATTTGTTTCACTCAATTTGGAACCATGGATAAAACTTATGAATTTAATAAGATAAAATGAATTAATTTCCAAGGTTAATAAAGATCCTAACAAAAATCAACACCAATTTGTGAGCAAAGTACTCTTAAAAGGATTTAAAAAGATAAACAAATATTAAATAAAATCATAAAAATTGGAATAACCAAATTTGGATCTATCAATAAATAGATATGGATCTTATAAGACAAAGATAGAAAGAAATAAATAAGGATTATTTAAAAGACAAATTAAATCTTGGCCAAATCCATAAGAAAATGGAATAAAGATAAATCCAAATAAAAATAAAGGAATAAAGATTATTTAAATAAAAATATATGGGATTTTAACCATATTAAATTTTATTTAAATGAAGACAAAATCCCTAATAAAAATGATTAATTAAATCATGAGAAAAATAATTGAAGTTGCCAAAGTGGATTAAAAGTTAACTAATTAACTTAAAAAGAATAAAATATTTATTAAATAAAATTATATGAATTGGAACCATATTTGATTTTATTTAAATAAGGGCAAATGACTAATTTAAATAAATAATAAACCATAAGAGAATATAAGAAATATTCTAAAATGGATTATTTAAATACATTAATAAACAGTATAATAACCTATTAAAAGTTTGGAAAGGTTTGATAAATAAATTTGAATTCAAATGAGTGTTTGAATTGAAAACAAAAAATAGAAATTGAAAAAGAAAAAGAAATTAGAAAGAAAAAAAAGAAAAGTGGGCGACCCAACTAAACCTAACCAGACCCTTGGCCCAACTTGGGCCAGCCTGCCCACCCGGCACCTCCCCGTCTCTCTTCCATTCATTTCTCACTTGCCCACGTACCCCTTCACCCCACTGACCATTGGGACCCATGCCACGTCAGCTTCATCTTCTCCACCCGCTGACCCTGCTCCCAACCCGTCCTCGGTCGTTTCTGCCGTTGATTCCTCGGCTTGAATTCAATTGAATGCCGCACTAATTCATCCTAGAGACCAAGCTCGATTAAATGCCCCTCTACCCTCTCTCTCTTTCCCCTCACTTGCCACTCCTTCTCCGCCACCGGGCTGCGAGAATTGCTGCTTGCACCGCTACTGCCTTAGACGAACCTCCGTGCCGATTCCGGCCAACTCCAGCCACCGCCGGCCACCTCCCTGCCCCTAGCTTCCACGAGCTTGACCCCCATCACCTCGCGCACCTGCCAGTACCCTCTGCTTCAGACATGCCCCAAGCTTCGCCGGTCATCATCATCTGCCGTCGTCTGTGTCCACTTCGACGAGTTCCCCCGGTAATCCCTGACCGCCACCTTCTCTCTAGATGATTCTCACGTACCCTTCTCTCTCTTGTGCATCTAACGCACCTCTACTCTTGCCTTGGCATTGCCTCGTAGTGTCGCTTCCGACAACGCCTGAGCGTGCCCGACGAGAAGCGCAGCTCCAGCGAGCAATTCCCGTCGTCACCGTGCGCCCCTCGACTAACGGCGACCACCTTGAGCTTCACTACAACCCGGTGAGCCTTTCCCCTTTCTCCCTTGCTTCCTGTTTTCTTTGGAACGTCGCCACCAGAGCGTCACCGCCGCGCGCCGTTGCCAAGCGCCGCCAGACTTTGGTCAAGGCATTTTGGATCGTTAGATTTTGATCCGGTGGCTGCGATAGAATCATTTAGCGAAGGGGTATGCGATGATCAGTGCCGTGCGATGCCCGTTTAATCCAACATCCCACATTGCGTGATCCGAATGAACCGGTATCAGCCAGTAGGAAACAACCACGTGGCCAGACTCAGGTTTTAAAATAGAAAATTGAATCTATTAGATTAATGATATTGTAAAATTCATAACTTTTGTTCTACACGTCCAAAATTTGCAAATTTTATATCAATGGATTCAGAAAAATGTAAACTTTGCAACCATGGCCTTATTTAGTATTTTTATTCTAAAAAATTAGGTGTTTTTGCAGAAACATTTGTAGGACTATTTTGTGTATAAAAATTAGTCTAAAAATTCTTTTTGAGTAAAACCTTTTGCAAATGGTTTGATTTGAACTATCTAACCCTAAACACTAACATTAGAATTTAAAAATATATTTTGTGACACTAAGGACTTATTCCTTTGAATAAAAGCATTTCTAGCAAAACAAAAATGATTTAAAATGGCCATTTTCACTAACTTGTTTTTAAATGGTTTTGGCACTTTTATAAATGACTAGTAGGTGTTTTGAAAGGTTAAAACTTGTTAGAAAACACTTTTTCAAAAAAAAACCTTTTGCACGCTTGCATACATTGCCTTGTTTTTTATTATTTCATGTGGTGAATTGTTTGAATGCTAGTTTGAATTTGTGCCTTGATTGAATTGTAGTGAACTTTGAAGAGTGTGACATTTGCAAGATCAAGGAGTGAACCTATACTCTCTACTAAAAAGGAAAGTGGTGCTTCATATATTTTTTCCTATTATTTTTACTATGCATTAGTGATATTTTGAGTAGGACTTGCATGGAAATTTTCTAAGTATCTATACTATGCTATGCCTTGGGAAATCCTAGTAGATGTTGTCTTAGTGGAATTTTCCCTAAGTTAACATTCTTTCTACTACCATGTTTAGCCTAGCTAGTAGAAAACAAGGGTGGATTATTCATGATATAAAATATTCTAAGCCTATGAATTGTGTTTTTCTTAATAAGACAACTATGTGAATGAATCACCTGGGTGGAATGGTGAGAATGGGTTATGTTGTGTGGTTACACAAGAACCAGTGTATGGATACCTTGTGTATCACACTTGTGGGAAGCCACCCAGGAACAAAGAGATTTGAGATGTTAAGTGTTGAGAAGCTTCTAGTGCAGCCAAATGGGCAATATGGGCTCTGCCTGGATCATATAGGTTTTAATAACTTAGCCAGATGGACAAAAGGTGGTAGGGTGATAGGTTGGAATGCGTCCATTTGGTCTAAGGAAAGGCTTATGAAAGATCTTGTCTCGATGCATGTCGAGTCTTGTGGGGAAAGTGCACCACCTCTCGAGAGAGTAAAACCTAAGTACTTAGCCATGTCCTCGTCAATGGACAATTTGAGCATCAAGACATTGAAGCTATCAAGGATCTCCTCATCCCATTTTCTAAGTTAAAAGCTTGTGGTTGAACAAGGGTTAAAGGTTAACCAATATCTATTGGTCGTTCCTTGGGTGTTTTTGACAAATAAAAACTTAGTGTTTTCAACTAATAAGGAAAACCTATTTTGAGCAAAGCAAGCCTCAGATACACTTAGTCAAATGCATATAGATGTTAGATACCACTATACTACCATTGTATCACCTTCTAATACAATTCAAATGTATTGACCCTTGTGGCTGTAACTTATTATGTTGCAGGTTTGTTTGATGTTAGTGAAGTGTGTTGAATATGATTACAAGTCTACAACCAACATGATTGCCTCTGGCATTTGAAGATGAAGGACTCCATGCTATATAGTTATTTCTGCTGC
The DNA here is from genome assembly GCA_023614405.1 of Avena insularis. Lineage (NCBI taxonomy): Eukaryota > Viridiplantae > Streptophyta > Magnoliopsida > Poales > Poaceae > Avena > Avena insularis. The sequence continues at coordinate 192,968,698 of CM042695.1, read as the reverse complement.
ATTGTAATGAGATAGCCAAATGAGCTATGTAAGATGTAATGAATTATTTTATTCCTGGTTAGAAGTGTAATATGACCTTTGTTTATTGATATTACATCTTAAACTGTGGATGCTAGCTATTCGATCCAGGGACTAGCATTGTAAACACATGGATCTCTACCTTATCAGGTTGGGACCTCTACACGGTAATATCGGTGTAATCACCGCGCCGTAACGGCTCCCGAAAATGGCGGGTAGCAACCTCTATTTAAGAAGAGTGACGGGCGAAGAATGATCATTTCCCACACTTCCTCTGATCACGTGCATCTCCCAGTCTTCCATTCCTTCGTAGCGACCAGAGCGACCTAGAGCGATCCCGTAACCCTAGATCCTCCGACCGATGGCGCCATCGACAGATCCACGGGGGAGATCCAAATGCACGAAAGTGTTGCTGAAGTCATTCGAGGAGGCAGGGATCCTCCGCGCTGGTAGATGGTGCATCCCCGCTCCCGGAGAGGTCGTACCAGATCCGCGCGACGGAGAATTCATCTGCTTCACCAGCCACCTAGAGAGGGGGCTCGGATTCCCCATCTTCTTTCACCGCTTCTGGGCGTATTACGACATCCAGCCATCAGACCTTGGGCCACATAACATCGAGCAACTCGCCATCTTCATGGAGTTTTGCGAGTGCTACCTAGGTTGCCGGCCGTACTTCCCCCTGTGGCAAGATCTGTTCCACGGGAGGTTCGGTCACGAGGAAGCAGGCGGCCCGATGCTAGCCACGGGCAGCCTCACGTTCCAGCTAAAGTCAAAGGCCTCCTTCTTCAACCTGATGCTGCCGAAGAAGGCGACGAACGAGTGGAAGAATCATTGGTTCTACGTGACCGAGTCACTGCCAGACGACGAGGTGGTGCTTCTGATGTATTCTGCCGACCGACCCGAGCCGCGTCAGCTTCAAGTCGCCAAGCTTCCGCACGACCAGCGGATGGTGGTCGACGAAATGTTGTTGACCATCCGCAACTTGAAGAAGAAGGGCCTCCAGACGATCAATTTGTATAACTGCTGGCTTAGGTGGTGATTAGTGCCTCTTGCCAGTCACGCCCACTGGATGTACGAATACAAGGGAAAGGACGACCCGACAAAGTCTTGCACCACCGGGTGGAGGCTTAACGATTACACCTTGGCTCTGAAGAAAATCACCGACGCGGAATACCTGGATGCGAAGGCCGGGGTTCCCCATACACCGGGAAGCGCAAGGCTCCGTCAGTAAGTTCTCATTTCCTTATCCATTTCGCAGTCGTAGATATGCAGTCGCAATTTTCACTAATCGCGTTTATCTTCGCAGTTGTTCCAAGTGGTGGAAGGATGGCTTCCCCCCGCTGATGACGAAAACTCGAACGAGTCCTTCGAGGATGAAAGCGAGTCCTCGTCTGATAAGGGCAACGTCAGAGACGACGATGATGATGAAGATGATGACGAGGCCGTGGAGGTCACCGCACCCACGGCCCGTAAGACCATGGACAGTGACAACACGAGCTCGAGGCCAGAAAAATCCTCGAGGCTCACGATGAGGGCGACGACGAGATCCCCGAGCACACATCACGGCGCGTGATGACGCCATCGAAGAAGAAGTCGCCATAGAAGAAGAAGCCGGCCAAGGCGGTGTCACCACCTCATTCTGCCAGTAGCTCTGAAACTACCAGCGCGACCGAGGAGGCTGGGGCCAGCGCGCTGGCACAGGCGACTGTGGCAGCCGACGCGGCTGTGGTAGAGGGCGAGGTGTCGTTGGTGTCGCTGCCACCGCCTGTCACCGCAGTCACCGGGCCCAGGGCCGCCCCATCTGTGGGCGCCTCGCCACCGAGTGGGGCACCTGCAGCGATTGCCGCAGATCCTCCAGTCGTGGCCTCATCCTCAAAGAAACCTTCGGTGTCTTGGGCCCAGAGCGTGTTCGAGACGGGCCTCACACAGAAGCTGGGGCCGGAGTTGGAGAAGCCGGCGAGCATTCGCACTGGCCTTCGCTTTATCCCAGTCGCCAAGTGAGTATCCTTTAGATTATTTATTTGAGCAACTGATTCATGTTTGGTCGGAAAGCTTGCTGACGACGTTGTGTTGCAGGACTAGTGTGAAGAAAATAGGTCACCCCTCGGTGGCTAAGGTCCCATTGGGTGCCGCGGAGACATGAGTTGACCCCTCTAAGAAGAGGAAGAGCGACGAGGTCGAGGTGCCCGTTGAGGGCACGAAGAGGGCAAAGGGCGACGAGATCGTCACAATCTCAGACGAGCCAGTCGGCACCCTGAGCGAGGCTCCAATTGGAGCAGATGCGGTCACGAAGGCCGCAGTGGACACGGAGTCGCAGCAGGTCGAGCCCGCGACACCAGTTGGGGCAGCAGGCCCAACAACGAGTGCCGCGAGGGTGGTGGTGGCTACCTTCCCCCGCTTTGTGGCGAGTGCTCCAGTGCAGTCGGCGAAGGTCGAGCAGCTCCGCGGGCGTACACCAGTTGTGCTCCCATCGGTGGACGCGGTCGAGATCCACAATATGCTAGGTGCAGCGATCCAGGTATGTCCAGTCCCCGAGGATCTGGTCACTGATATTCAGCGATCGGATCCTTACTGTTTTTGCTGTCCAGTCCCCGAGTGGCTAGTCGCTGAGTTTCAATGGCTAGGCACTTAGGAATTTCTCCGCTGCCCAGTCCCCGAGTGGCTAGTCGCTGAATTCCAGCGGGTAGGCACTTAGGAATTTCTTCGCTGATATTATTATGATTGTGCAGGGCCTGCAGTGCGAGTCGGCGGACCGATTGGCTGCTAAGGAGCATCTGGAGAAGGAACTCCACTCCGTGCAATGGACGAACGAGTAGCTTTGAGCGACTGCTGGTAAGAGTTTGACGTGCTTCTTACTAGGGACGTCTTTTCCTTATGTTGTGCTCATAGTTGTGTTGATGCAGAGAGTCAAGTGGCCGCGGTGGAGAAGGCTCGCGAGGGTATGGTACCCTCCAGGGAGGTGACGATTGCCCAGGCGTCTTTAAGCGCTGCGGAGAAGTGCGTGGCCGAGCTCGAGCGAGAGCTCAGAGCCGCGAAGGCGGAGGCGACCTCGTCCGATGAAAGGTCGAAGGCGACCGTCGCTGCTGCTTATGAGCAGAAGTTGTCAGATGCGCTCGTTGCCGGGCTACAATATGATCTCTAGAATCCGCAGGATTTCATCATGGGGCGCTGCCGCCCTTTGATTGGTGAGCTCCCTTGAATTTCGTGTGGTTGGTCTTGCGAGTCCCCGAGTGGGCGGGTCGCCTGTATTCTTTTGTGCGTTTCTGGTTTTAATCTCCTTCTTCTTTGCAGGGAAGATTCTTGATGACGAGGCCGAAGCGCAGTCATACGACGCGCGACAGTGTGTCACCACACTGGTGGATTCGGCCACACTGTCAGCAACTTGCATTCGCGTGTGCCTTCAAGAAATTTCGCCGACGGAGGTGATCCCCAGCGACCTCGTCGAAGTCTAGCGCTACCTGGAGAAGGCCCCGGTGGTTGTTGATTTTATGTCGCCGTCGGCCTTCCGTCGTGGTGTTGCGACTGCGCTGAGCCTTGGGCTCGTGCACTTCCCCGACGACTTCGACCTGGACAATGTCACCAGCGGGTATCCTCTATCGACGGGCCTGGTCAAGATCTATGAGGTGTTGAAGCTGACCGAGCGGGCTGCGGTTTACTCCGATCGGGTGCTGGTGATGGGTGATCTCCTTCCGTACCAGGAGACTATCGCTGCGCCGAACGACCCCGAGCCGGCGAGCCTCGACTTCAAGGTGGAGCAGCCGTTCTGAGCGGTCATGTCAAGCGCTCTGACGACGTACCCATCGAACACATGGGTTCCCTTCATCCATGTTCGCGAGAGCGGTGACGCATCGTCATCGAAGCATGCGGAGTAAATTATTTTGCCGAGCGGCGTTAGTTGTAACAGCTATGTAACTGCCCTTGTAGGCAAACAAATTTTGCTGCCATAAGGAATGCATGAATGCTTTTGTCAGTGTTTGATTTGATTGTGGGTTGTCCGAGTCCCTGAGCGCGTCCGCCCTTTTGTGGAGTTTACCTCATTTTTACGTGTATGTGTGTTGTTGTACTTTTAGTCATTTGAGGTCAACTCGCCATGACTTGAAAAGCTAGTCGCATGGCGACCCTAAGGGGTGCTCTATACTTAGCCATTTTCCCGGGCACGAACGAGGTCGGTTGGCCGAGTCCCTGAGCGTGGTACTTAGCCGTTCTAGTCGCATGCCCAAGGTAGGTGAGGACGAAGCGCGTTATATTATGCGTGTCACTCCACCTGACCCGTAGGATCAGTCGCGTGGCGAGTCCAGGACGCGCTCTCATACTTGGCATTTTCCCTGGCGCTCGAGTTTGTACTATCGTCAATCCCTGAGCGTGGTACTTAGCCGTTCGAGTCGCTGCGCCAAGGATGTGGAGGACCGGGTTGCTATTGGAAGCGAATGTGGCCGTCTTGGCCCGGAAATCCAGTCGAGCGGGGCGACTCCGACGGGGCTCCGGGTTAGTGTTTTTCGTGGACGATACGAGGCCCGAATGTTTTTCGGTTCCCTCATACCGTACTACTTGGCCGTGCCGGTCGCGTGACCAAGGGTTGACTTCCACGAGTAGCGTAGCGCTGTTATTACGAGTGCGAATGGCACAAGATATGGAGAGTGGACACAATTTGTGAGAATCTATCTTCTTTATTTCATAGCGGGTAGGAGGTAAATGTTTGGAGTTCTAAGAGTAGAACTTCTGTAGGAGATTTACATTCCATGGACACTTGACGCCAAGTTGTCCGTCGCCTCGGACATCGATGAGGTAGTAGGCGTTGTTGCCCAGGACTCGCCCGATGGCGAATGGTCCCTCCCAAGGGGGAGAGAGCTTGTGCATGCCCTTCTTGTCCTAGATCAGTCGCAGGACCAGGTCGCCTTCCTGGAAGGTGCGAGTCCGGACTCGCCGGCTGTGGTAGCGGCGTAGTCCTTGCTAGTAGATGGAGGTGCGGGAGCAAGCTAGGTCGTATGCTTCGTCGAGCTGGTCGACCCCGTCCTAGCGTGCGAGCTCATTGTCGGCCTCCGCATAGTTGACCACCCGAGGCGAGTCGTGCTCGAGGTCGGTCCAGCATGACGGCCTCGGCGCCGTACACCATGAAAAAGGGGATGAACCCTGTCGACCTGTTGATGGAGGTGCGGATGCCCCAGATGACGGAGGGGAGCTTCTTCGACCCAGCACCCCGGAGTTCACTCGAGGGGAACTTGCAGTCGCGCTTCAGGCGATGGAGGATACTATGGTTAGCGCGTTCTGTCTGGCCGTTGGACTCCGGGTGGGCGACTAAGGCGAGGTTGAGTCGTATGTTATGCTCCTCGCAGAATTCAGCCATGGCTCCTTTGGCGAAGTTGGTGCCGTTGTCCGTGATGATGCTGTGCGGGAACCCGTAGCGATATATGAGCTCGCGTAGGAACTTGGTGGCGGTCTTCCCGTCGCACTTGCGGAGTGTCTTGGCCTCTACCCACTTTGTGAATTTTTCGACTGCGACTAGGAGGTGGCCTTCTTGAAGGGGCCCACCATGTCCGTGCCTCATACGGCGAATGGCCAGGTGATGGGGATGGTCTTAAGCGCCAAGCTTGGGACGTGAGTCTGGTTGGCGTATTTCTGGCACCCGACGCAGCGTTGGACGATGTCGACCGCGTCGGCATGTGCGGTGAGCCAGTAGAAGACGTGTCGCATGGCCTTGGCGACTAGGGCTGCTTCTGTTTGCAGCAGAATTCCAATGTCGATCTCCCTCGGGGGAGATACGGAAGGCTTGGTCATGGTGTCGAGGAAGACATCGACGGGTGGCGCGAGGCGAGCCGACCCAATGCAAGAGAGGGCATCGTCCTCCTCATTCGTGCGCCAACCGATCCACTCGACGGAGTAGCCGGAAAAGTGGCCTCCCAGCTGGTCCACTGCTTAGCGGTATGCCGCCATGGTGGGGGAGACTGCATCGCATGTGCCGACGACTTGCCCGGTGACGAGGTCGGAGTCGCCGTAGAAGCGCAGATGATTGATTTTCATTTCCTTGGTTGCTCGCATGCCGTGGAGGAGCGCCTCGTACTCGGCCATGTTGTTGGTGCAGGGGGTGAAGTCGAGGTACAGGACGTAGCGTAGCTTGTCTCCCTTTGGAGATGTGAGGACGATCCCTGCTCCTGCACCGTCTGTGTTCTTGGAGCCGTCGAAGTGTAGCGACCAGTAGTGGAGGTATGGCAGCTTCTCTGGCAGCTCCGCCTCCTCCCAGTCAACGAGGAAGTCTGCCAGGGCCTACGACTTGATTGCCTTGCGCGGCTCGTACCTGATGTTGTGGACTCCGATCTCCACGGCCCACTTGGCGACTCACCCGGTCGCCTCGCAGTTGCGGATGATGTCCTGCAACGGAGCTGAGGAGACGACGGTGATTGGGTGCTCCTGGAAGTAGTGCGGCAGTTGCCGCTAGGCTCGGAGGATCGTGTATACTAATTTTTGGTACTGCGGGTAGCACTGGTGTGACTCGGTGAGGACTTCGCTGATGTAGTAGACATGTCGCTGCACCGGACGTTCCTTGCCCTCTTCTGGTCGCTCGACGACCATGACGGCGCTAACGACTCACTCGGAAGCCGCGATGTAGACGATCATGGGCTCCTTGTCGACAGGTGCAGCGAGTAGCGGGGCCGCGAGTAGCACTTCCTTGAGTGCGTGGAGCGCGTCGTCTGCCTCCTTGTCCCACTGAAACATGGGATTCTTGCGCATTAGGCGGTAGAGAGTCATCGCCTTCTCGCCTAGCCGGGGGATGAAGTGACTGAGAGCCGCGACTCGCACAGCCAACTTCTGTACGTCGCGCAGGCACTCGGGTTTGCCGAGACGGGAGATCGTGTTGATCTTGGTGGGGTTCGCATCGATCCCTCATTTGGAGACGACGTATCCCAGCAGCTGTCCAGTAGGTACACCGAAGGTGCAATTTCCTAGGTTTAGTTTGATCTTGTACCTCCGCAGGTTTGCGAAGGTTTCTGCCAGGTCGGCGAGTAGATCGCCCTGGCGAGTGGATTTTACCACCACGTCGTTGATGTAGACATGGATGTTGAGGCCAATTTGGCTCACAAGGCATTCTTGCATGCACCTCTGGTAGGTTGCCCCGGCGTTCTTGAGGCTGAAGGTCATGGCGGTGTAGCAGAATGCTCCGAATGGCGTGATGAATGCCGTCTTCTCCTCGTCCTCGACTGCCATTTTGATCTGGTTGTAACCAGAGTAGGTGTCAAGGAAACACAGCGAATCCGAGCCCACGGTCAAGTCGATGATTTGATCGATCCGTGGGAGGACGAACTACTCCTTTGGGCAGGCGCTGTTGAGGTTTGTGTAATCGATACACATTCTCTAGGTCCCATTTTTCTTCTCGACCAGGACTGGGTTTGCCAGCCACTTGGAGTACTTGATTGGCCATATGAAGCCTGCAGCGAGTAGAAGCTGCACCTCTTTGGTGATTGCTCGGCGACGCTCTTCATTGAAGGGCCGCAGCGACTGCTTGATGGGTCACGCTTTGGGGTCGGTGTTGAGTTTGTGCTCAGCGAGTTCCCTTGGGACACCATGCATGTCAGATGGCTTCCATGCGAAGATGTCGCGATTCTCACGGAGGAACTCGATGAGCGCGCCTTCCTATGATGGTCTCATGCCCGTTCCAATTGTTACCGTCTGTCTGGAGTCGCCTAGGACCAGCTCTATGGAGCGCGTGTGCGTGGTGTCCTCGAAGTCCGTTGAACCGCCTCCCTCTGAGTTGGGCTTCTTGAGTATTGTGGGGTCATCATTGTTGACCCCGCTCGTGTACTTGGTGAGTTCTTCCACGTGGTTGGCTTCGGTGGCGATGACGGTGTCGGGGAGCTCGGCGCCCTTGGCCTCGCACTCCACGGCCATGTCAGGGTCGCCGTGGATGGTGATGATAGCGCACGGCCCTGGGAGCTTCATCGCGTTGTACGCGTAGTGGGGCGCTGCCATGAATTTGGCGAACGCCTGTCGCCCCAAGACGCGGTGGTAGGGGCTGTTGAAGGGCACCAGCTCGAAGACGATCCACTCAGTGCGGAAGTTCGCTAGAGTGCCGAAGGTGACTGGCCGCGTCACCTTGACGATCGGGTACGCCTTCCGACCGGGGATGATGCCGTGAAAGGTGGTATAGGTCGTCTCGATCATCGACTGCGGGAGACGAAGTCGCCTGAATGTGTCCAGGTAGAGGATGTTGATGGAGCTTCCGCCGTCCATCAGCGTCTTGGGGAGCCAGTAGTCTCCCACCTCGGGCTTGACCACCAAGGAGACTCTCCCCGGATATTCGATCCGTGGCACATGGTCCTCGCGGATCCAGGTGATCCGCTGCTTGTACCAGTTGAGGAAGCGTGGGACGTTGACCTAGGACACCGCATTGACAGTGACGGTGCGGGCAATGACTTTTTTCTCACGCTTGGTGCTGAACCCGGTGAAGGTGTGGAGCGATCCCACGTCGTTGCCAAATGCCCCGCTGTTTGGCGGGTGGTTTTTGGGGTCCTCCCGTGCGCGCCGTGCCTTCTCGATCTCCTTCAGGGAGTGGCAGTCGACGGTCGTGTGCGTGGCGGGCTTCCCCTCCCTGCTGTGGAACACACAGGGCTGGTTGAGGAGAGCCGCAGGGTTGAACCTCGGCTTCGCCTTGTAGTTGCCGATGTCGCGGCGCTAGCCTCCGTCGCGGCGGAAGCTCTTGGGCTCGCGTGGCGCGTAGTCGGCGTTGGCGACTAAGTCGACTCGCCCGTCACGTGGCGCTTGCTGGTGAGGTGAGTGTTGCTATAGCGTAGCTCGGGTCGTCTCCCGTTGTCATGGACGCTCGTGCGACGGTTTCCTCCCGACTCTTCGTCGGTTTCCTCCCGACTCGTCGTCGGTTTCTTGGTTCGGGTCCTCCTCCGCGTACCGCTTGGCGATCTCGAGGAGGTCCGGTATATTGTCAAGTGTTTTGTACACCCGCTTGAGCTTGGCGACCAAGGGCTTGTAGCGGCACGAGGCCTTGAAGCAGCGAATCGCGGTGTCCGAGTGGATGCCGGCCGCGTTGAACCAGAGGTCATGCCAGCACTGGACCCAGCTGCGGGTCGACTCGCGGGGTCCCTGGACACATCGCTCCAGGTCCTTGATGGTCGTGGCGCGGGTGTAGGAACCCTCAAAGTGCCTAACGATGGCGTCGCGCATATCCTCCCAGGAGTCGATGATGTCCACGGGGAGGGTGTTGATCCATTGCCGGCTCGCTCCCTCCATCATCAGGGGGAGGTACCGATCAGCGAGTAGGTCGGTGTGGCCTGCGATTCCCATCGCCATGAGGTACGTGTCCAGCCACACGGACGGGTCGTACGAGGGGTCGTACTTCTCGATATCCTTCGACACTTTGAAGTTTGCCGGGTATTTTTCTCCTCGGATCATTGGTCCGAAGCATTGGGGGCCGACTCGGCTGAGCGATCCCCTTGGTTCGCCGTTCCGGTGGTTGGTGAGGATATGCCTCAAGTCATCAGGATGGTGTGCGCGCCAGCTCTGATTGTTGATGATGTGGGTCCGTGCGTCGACTGGCTTCCTGTTGGCAGCGACCATGTTGTTCGTCGGTCATGGGTCATTGGTGGAGAGTGCCGCATTCACAGGTCGCAGCTGGAGCTGCAGGGGCTCGGGGGGTGGGCAATTGAGAGTGTTAGACATCGTCAGGCAGCCGCTCGAGGCCGCCCTGCTTCCTGACGAGTGGGAGTAGACGTGTCCCCGCGAATCTGCTCCCACAGCTTGTTGCTCGACGACCTTGGCGAGTAAGGCCCTGGCGTACTGGATCTGCAGGGCGCCTTCCCTGATCACGTTGATGTTGTCGACCGCGGCTCTACTCGCGATGACGTTGTCCATCGCAGGGGAGAATAGCGGGAGGCCGTTCGCGTACCTCTCTTGCGGGAGATCATGATCCTCAGTTGGTTTGGAGGGGCGTGTGACCGGGCGGTGGTGGGGGAGCGCCGTTCGCCGATGTGCCTGGTGGTGGTCGAGTGCTTCCTCCTAGCGGCGCATTCTCGTAGATCACAGGATCGGCCACGCGGGCCGGGTCGCTCTCATCATCAAAGTTTAGGGCGCGGCCCTGAATGGTGGGGTTCAGGCGCGACCTGATACGGAGTTGGTGGTAGCGCGAGAGCTTTTGCGTCGTTACCTACTCGAGGCAAAATTTCTCGCGCTCGGTTTGTTCCTTCCGGACCGCCTCCTCCAGTCGCAGGCGGAGTTCTTCGACCTCTGTCACCGTCGCGGTCGGCAGGATCGGCATGGAGAAGGGGTCGGGTGGGGCGTCCATACCGCTCGCCATGTAGGTCGCAACATAGCGACCAGATCCGGCATGCAAGTCGTCGGAGTTCTCCCATCCGGAATCAGGGCCGAAGATCCCAAGGATGGAAGGATCCTCGAAGTCCCCCATGTTGGAGACCTGGGTGATGGAGCCCGCGGGTGACGCGGTGACGATGGATCCGACAACTAACGCCAGGGTCGCCGAGTCGGCGTCGTCGTTGAGGGCCGCGTCGTCCGTGACCATGCTGGTCTCGGCCATGTTGCTGTTGGTCGAGTCGTACTCGGAGGCGAGGTGGTGGATGGTACGGACCTGACTCTCAGAGAGCCGATCATGCGGTGGCGACTCGCGGATGCGAGCCGAGTCCTCCGAGATGATGACGCCGGTGAAGCCGACAAAGAGGCTGATCGTGCCAACCGGCATGATCACGCTGTGCGTGACGGGGCGTGCCGCCGGGACGTAGCTGCTCGGCAAGATCTGTAGGATCTCGCCGATCGCGATCATGCGACCAGTGATGATCGTCTCGTTGATTAGCAGATTGGATCTCGCCGCAGAACACCGTCCTGACCGGCCAGGCCCCATGGTGGGCGCCACTGTCATGGGAATGTCCACGACATACGCTGCAATCAGCAGCGAGTAGTAGAACGAGGGGCAAGGGCGGCCAGCCATCTGCGGTGCGAGATGAGGACGGACACACAGGGTTTTACCCAGGTTCGGCCCCCCCGGAGGGTAAATACCTACTCCTGCTAGATTGTATTGATGAGAGAGTACAAGGGCGAGATCGATGACTAGGCGGCGAGTCGCAGGGGGTGTATGATGGAACATGTCCTCTATGTGTACCCTAGGGAGGTTTATATAGACTCACCTCGCTAGGGTTTATAGATCTACAACCGAATTAGTTAAGGATTCAGAGGGCGTTTGACCTAATCCGACTGGGCCTAGCTACGCTTCTGGTCCTTTAGCTTCTAGTCGCCTGGCTCCTTGTTGGGTCTTGATCCAGTCGCCATCCTGCAGGCCCACTCGCTGGCATCTTGGGCTAGTAGGAAACGTCCTGCTGGGTATACCCCACTCGGCATATCCCCATCACTTCCTGTGTGGCAAGAATCTTTCTTGTCATTTCCATATTGAAATCATTTCAATATCTCATCTATGTACATTTGGCACAACCATATTAGTGTCTCAATCTATCCATATAGACATTGATGCCAAATATTCGGGTTTTGCCTAAGTCTTTCATCGAGATGAAATTATTAACCTGTGTCAATATAAGATACATCATTTTCAATCAAGAATATGTCTTTCCATATTGTATTAGAACTATGTATTAGCTCCCACATAATTTCTTGCAAATGCAAGTATCTTCATCGTCTCCGATGAAATTAAACTCTTTTAACAGTTTCATCACGATGAAGATTCCAACTCCGCAATTCTTACTTCAACCATTGAAGTTTGCATACGCTTTTAGCATCCTTTGAATTAACAAATCCCTTTGGATCGTGTCATGTACACGTCCTAAGTAACCATTCTATTAAAAGAACTTGTTTTGTTTGTTCAGGTACCATATAACAAAATTATATGTAGTGGTTGTTACATTAATCCGTCCAAACTAAATATCACATATGAAATATTAAATCTTTTCATAATCAACTCCTTGAACATTATCGTAAACTCTTTCCTGACATGTCGACTATTTCATAGATGTGTAACATCCATGTCTATTTCTTTATAGATCCAAAATACGACTTCAAGGTCTTACACCTTTCCAGAGGGTCTTCCAAGTTCACAGATTTTATGGCTTCATGCCATTTGACGGAGTTAGGACCCATCATCACTTGTTTGCATGTAGTCAGTTCATCATTATCAAACAATAATGATTTACTCTCAAATCTTAGTATTTGATTGTTTTACCCGACCTACTTGGTTCACTAGGAACTTAGACCTTCATGACCACAACCTTGAGGCACATGAGCCATGAGCATTGTTGTTGCCTGATGGTGGCTCAGTTGACTGTGGATCCTCGTTGGGAAACCCGAAGAGCAAGGTGTGATGAACACAGCAGCAAGTTTTCACTCAGTTATGAAACCAAGGTTATCGAACCAGTAGGAGCAAGGAAACAAGTCCAAGGTGTTGCTAACAACTTGGAATCCTGCACAACACAAACTCAAGACTTTGCCCCAACTTGCATGAGGTTGTCAATCTCACTAGCTTGCTGAAAACAAAGGATTAAACGTATAGTGTGGAAGATAATAGTTGCTTGCAGAAAGTTAACGGTAACAGTAGATGATGTATCAATGATAAAGATTGGACCGGGGTCCACAGTTCACTAGAGGTGTTCTCCTTCAGATAGATAACATGCTGGGTGAATAGATTATAGTGGGGCAATTCATAGGTTGAGAAAGCATAACAATTCATATACTAGACATCATGACTCCTGTGAGATTTGATTGGGAATTACAATAATATACATAGACCGTAATCCAACTTCATCTATGACTAATAATACACCTTCAGGTTATCATCCGAACCCCTTCCAGTATTAAGTTAAAAGCAACGGATAATTGTGTTAAGCAATGTGTGTAAAGTAAACATACAATTGTTCCATGAACAAAAGATTGTTGTTTTCTCCATAGTAGCAATAGCACTTCTACAACCTTAGAGATTTCTGTCACTTCCTCAAATTGCTAGAGGCATTAACCTACTATAGATCATAAATACTCCCTCTTGGAGTCACAAGCATCTATTTGGCCAAGATAGCTACTAGCAACAGAGAGCATGCAAGACCACAAAAAAGACATACATGATAGAATCAATAATGAATCTAACATGATAGAATCAATAATAAATCTGACATAGTATCTCAATATCCATCGCATCCCCGCAAACACAACATGTATGATTACAAATAGATGATCTTGATCATGATCGGAGCTCACAAGATCTAAACATGCTAGCACAAAGGAGGAAAAACAACCATCTAGCTACTATATGGACCCATAGTCCAAGGGTGAACTACTCACGCATCATACCGGAGGCTGGCATGGTGATGAAGAAGGCCTCCAGGATGATCTCTCCCCTTCGGTGGGGTGCCGGGAAGAGCTTCAGATCCCCCGATCTAGGGACGATGGTGGCGGTGGCTATGGACTATTTCGTTGAGATATGATCGGGTGTTTAGGATTTCTGCATCGGGGTGACTTTATAGGCAAAGAGACAACGCAGGAGGCCGCCTGAGGGGCCCACACCATAGGTCAGTGCGCCCCTGGGCCGTGCGGCCCTAGGGTGTGGCCACCTCGTGGCCCCCCTTTGGTCTCTGTGTTCTCTCCGGTAAAATATTGACTTTGGCTTTTGTCTTGTCCAATTCCGAGAATATTTCCTTACTAGCTTGTTTGAAACCAAAACATCAGAAAATAGGCAACTAGCACTGCGGCATCTTGTTAATAGGTTAGTCCTAAAAAATGTATAAAAATACCTCAAAGTGTAGACAAAGCATAGCAAAGTTGATACTAAACAAGCATGGAACATCAAGAATTATAGATACATTTACGACGTATCAAGCATCCCCAAGCTTAACTCTTGCTCGTCCTCAAGTAGGTAAGTGATAAAGAGAATAATTTTTTAGGTGACATGCACCATCACAATCTTGATCAAACCATTTGCAAAGCATTGAAAAGATGGGATCAAAGTACTCTAAACATGAGCATGAAAGATGTAGTTCTAACAATAAGACATAGCAACTATGTTGCAACATGAAAGGATACAAACAAAGATCATAAATAACAATGCATTGAAAGACGTTTGTTTGTTTCAAATATAGAAAACATAGCACAGTGGTATTCAGCTTCATGGAGTAGCAAAACATAAATGCATAGGACACCTTCAAAGTTCATAAGGGTTACTAGATACAAATAGTTCAAGAACAAGCAATATCAACATTATGAATCAATTAATAAGTTTTGGGACAATGCACATAAAACTAAGAATGACAACTATGCTATCTTAATCGGTGCATAAAGATAGAAGGTGGGGAATCAATATAAAAGTAGGAAGAAAGGCCCTTCACAAAGGGAAGCAGGGATTTCAAGTTTCATAAAGAGCTTCCAAAAATTATGGTACCTATTAGCTTTCAGCTCTCATTGCCCCTATCATAAGAATCTTGAAGTGATTAAGTTTAAATGTGAAACAAATATGGAGTATATGCTTGACAAATCATAAGTTGGCAATCTCATGTCCCTTGAGTACAAGGGCCGTTCCTCATGCTACTCAACTTTAGTCACAAGCAAGTTCTTATCATTGTAAGTATATGTGTATCATAGAGAACCGCCAACGAGGTACCCCTTGCCCCATGACACATGAGCTATCCCATACCAAAATGACAAGGCAACAAATAGTGAGCATCTCAGCGGTCCTTTTATTTACCATGAGCATGGTGCATATTTTTTTCTTTTTCTTGTTTTTATATTTTTTTCTAAGGATCTTCATGGATTGCTCACTATGGTGATGTTGCAAGTTTCCACCATGATGAGCATGGATTAGGCTAGCGGCCCAGACGTTTCTCTAACACACATAGATAACTCCATGAACTTACAGGCTCCCCTTTTATTTCACACCGCCGACATCCAAAAACAAAAGATCATGATATCAACTGGGTAATATGTACATGTGTTGAAAGCGTTCCCCATGATAGCATGGTTCTGCTAATTTCCAACTTATAAGTGCAAGCATATACAACATAGATGACACAATGGTTTAAGTTTATTAGGGGCAAGAAAAATAAAGTGTGCCATCAAGTTTGTGAGAGATTTAATCACTAATTTTCACATAACAAGTTTAATTTGGAACATAGATAAAACAAGATTATACTTGGAATGGTGCAACACACCATACATAGGAATTTATAGTGGACTCTTTGGAATAACTTAGTTTCTTGGGAGTTGGTTGCATGAGTAGAGCTTACTCAATACAAGTGGAGGCTAGCAAAAGACTGGGAGCGACCAACTAAGAGAGCAATAATGGCCATAATCATGCAGAGCGACAAAACATTATCAATCAAAGCATAAAGTGGTATCACAAGTCAAAAACTAAATGATCATATAGGCTAAGGTGTCTGGTTCATAGTCATAACATGGTGTGAGCATGTGCCAAGTCAACCCAAACAAAGCATCAAAGGAGAATACCACAATATTATGCTTTTCTATGCTAAAACAATGCATGATTCTTTCAAGGAACATTCAGAAATCTCAATTGTTTGGAAGAAGTCATGCTACGACAATAATCACTAAGCATAAGGTCAAAACAACATCTAGCATGACATGATAAAGTCTAAGCCACAGTTAAAGCAAGCTCCCTTTTGTACCACTTAAGCATGAAACTTTCTACTCTTTTCCAACACTAATCAACTTATTTGAAACAACATAGCGAAAGCGGGGGTCCAACTAATTTATTCAAGCAAACTAAGCAAACGAAAACCAAAAACGAAAACTAAGACGCTCCAAGAACAACACAACAGTGCATGAAACAAAAAAAACAAAGTGTCTATAAAGAGACCTGAGATTTTTATTGATGAAGAAGGGGATGCCTTGGGAATCCACAAGCTTTGACGCTTGTACCTCTTGAATATTTCTTGGGGTGACATGTGGTGGCATGCCCAAGATTGAGCTTTTGTCCATTCTTCATCTCATCACATCATTCTTTGGGTTTAGTTTCAACACAGAAAAACTTTCATTAAAAACACAAGCTACTGTATAAATTCATTTAAAAAGCTCAAGTGATCAAGAAGAACTCAAAAAGAAACCGATAAAGAGGCAAATGCAAATAATGGCAGAAATCTATCAAAACAGACTAGCAGGTAAAAAACCGATTTTTTCGAAGACCTTCTGTTGCTCAAATCGAAAAGTGTTGAACTAATGAAAGTTATATAACAACCTGGGGAATTTACTAAGAAAATTACAGCTCAATCCAACATACAAATATTTTTCACGAATTTTACAGTAAAGCACAAAAATCTGTTTCAGGACAGCAACTTCCCCAAATCTTACTTCTCGCTCATTAGAGGTTATTATTGGCACAAAAACCACACAAAAAGGATAAGGAGAGGTTATTACGGAAGTACTAACTTCCAAGAATCAATAAAACTATTGGGTTATCTCCCAAGAAGTACTTTTATTTAACGCCTTTAAGTTAGGCATAAGAAGCAAGAATCAAGTATTTTCAAATGAAGAAGCATTAAGATCAATACTAGAAATTTCTTCAACCAGGCAAGGTATCTCATCCAAATGAGTTCTAGAGGATCCTCTCTCAACACTCTTGGGTTCACTGCTTTCATCAAATGGGTTTTCAGAAACAATCCAATCAAAATTCTTTTCTAAAGCTTCATACATTCCTACAAGTTTAAAAGGTATGGATATTTTAATTTCCTCTCCATTGGGTTGGGTTTTGTCCAACTTTTTTAATGTACCCATAACATCTACACATGAGCCTAGCATATTAAAACGAAGAAAGAACTTTTTAGCTTCTTTAGCAACATCATTGAACTCCTTTAGCAAAGTTTACAGAATAAAATTTCTCTTTTAGTGTCCTCAATATCTTTAAGTTTAAGAAAAATTATTTGCATCATGGGGTTAAGGTTAACAAACCTAGCCTCCAACATGTGAACTAAAGAAGCTGCAGCAATTTCATAATTAGGAGCAAGTTCTGCTAAGGATCTATCCTTAGTATCCTCATGTTTGCTAATATGATTAAAGAATTCTTCAATGTTTTCTTTCCCAATTATAGAGCCACTACCTATTGCAAGGTCTTTCAGGGTGAACTTAGGGATCAACATGGTGAGCTAGAGCAAGGTGACAACTATAGAAAGAACTAATTTTTTTGTGTTTTTATAAGAAAAGGAAAACCAAACGAAACTAAATTTTTTATATTTTTGGTAAAAAGAAGCAAGCAAAACAAAGCAAAATAAACTAAGCAAAACAAAAACAAAGTAAAGATAGTGGTTGTGAAAGACTCCCCTTGTGAAGCTATCCTTAACTCCCCGAAAATGGTGCTAGAAAATCTTGATGGTGGCTCAGTTGACTATGGAGCCTTGTTGGGAAACCCCAAGAGCAAGGTGTGATGAACATAGTAGCAAGTTTTTCCTCAGTTATGAAACCAAGGTTATCGAACCAGTAGGAGCAAGGAAACAACTCCAAGGTGTTGCTAACAACTTGGAATCCTGCACAACACAAACTCAAGACTTTGCCCCAACTTGCTGTGAGGTTGTCAATCTCACTGGTTTGCTGAAAACAAAGAATTAAACGTATAGTGCGGATATAATAGTTGCTTGTAGAAAGTAAATGGTAACAGTAGATGATGTATCAATGATAAAGATTGGACCAGGGTCCACCGTTCACTAGAGGTGTTCTCCTTAAGATAGATAACATGCTGGGTGAACAAATTACAGCGGGGCAATTGATAGGTTGAGAAAGCATAACAATGCATATACTCGACATCACGACTCCTATGAGATTGGATTGGGCATTACAACAATATACATAGACCATAATCCAACTTCATCTATGACTAATAATCCACCTTCATGTTATCATCCGAACCCCTTCTAGTATTAAGTTGCAAGCAAAGGATAATAGCATTAAGCAATGTGTGTAAAGTAAACAATACAATTGTTCCATGAACAAAATATTGTTGTTTTCTCCCTAGTAGCAACATCCCTTCTACAACCTTAGAGATTTCTGTCACTTCCTCAGATTACTAGAGGCATGAACCTACTATCGAGCATAAATACTCCCTCTTGGAGTCACAAGCATCTACTTGGCCAAGATAGCTACTAGCAACGAAGAGCATGCAAGATCACAAACAACACATACATTATAGCAAAGTTCACAAACTCCGCACATATATGATACCTTCGATCCAGATTATGGATGTAGTATAGCTCTTTTTCCCTAGTAGACCTAGGTTTATCGAATCCTCGGGAAGCAGAAAGCAAAGTGAGATTACTTAAATGGACCTTCGAGAGTTTTAGAATTCCTATTGCATGTTCATCGGACCAAGAGTTTGTGATCTTCTTGTTGTTATTGACGAGGGAGAGAGAGAGGGCCTAGGGTCTTCGGTTTTCACCAATAGCTGTGCAAAACATCTGATGGGAATAATAGATAATAATAAAGTATACATGTAATTGTTAGAGAAAGATAATTATATGTGGGCAGTGCATCCATAATTGTTATTGCCTCCACAATCGCTTATAGCAATAACCTACTAGTCTCATCCATAGAAGAAAGAGAACTAAAGATATGCATCGTGATGTCACCGTTAATGCCAAGTAAATTCCTCACATACAGCCGTACTACCCTTTCTGTCACTAGGGTTCCTATCTTGCAGATTAGTCATTACTCACACTCCCTTTACCTGTATCAATCCTCGGGGTCTTGGGTACTTGACAAGTTCTTAGATTGAGGGAAGAGAGGGTACTACAATCATCATGTCATACAAACTAATACATGATCCCATCTATAATAAATAGCATGCAGAAAAGCTACATGGCTAGGCCGAAGCCCTTGTCCCAAGGAGAATTACTCCCACATAGAGATGAAATCGACAATCATAAACATTGTAATAGAAATCATAAGGTTGATAGCAAGTAGTCTTACAACGTCGCCAATTGGATATGAGATCTACTATTACAAGTGGTGGAAGTTGGCTATGGTGGTGGAGAAGGGTTTAGAGGTTTATATCTAGATCTATTCCTCTGGCGTGGCGGCTTCTGGTGGCTAGGAGAGTTGAGGTCAAAAAGAAGTAGATGTTTCCCGTCGCCTGAAGCCTCTTTATAAAGGGGTCCCATCACGAAAGTTGTTTTGTTTGATCTAATGAATTCAGTGCAAACTCTACGGCGGCAACTATATGACAGCGGCCCGTATAGTTGGTCGTTAAGCTTGCAGTAATAACTTCACGGCTCCTGGTTTCTTTGACGTGTTGGAAATCTCGTATCTTTGGCATTTATGTAGTGATTCCCATCATCATACATCATTATCTACAGACTGAAAAATAGCAAGAAAGGATTGCATACCCCTTTGATCATTAGGGATTAGTGGAAGGTTTTAGAGAGATATTTCATCAAATATATGAATAATATCCAGTTTAAATGCGGACGTGGATGGCTATATTTCACATCCATCAACCTCCCCAAGCTTAAACTTGATCTTCCCGAGCAAGAAAACCAAAATCAAAAGGAAACTCAACATTTAAACTGAAATAACGAGATGATGATCTTACTCATGATTGGTAGTCTCATATTTCATCCACTTTATTAATCTGAAAAACTTCAGCATAGATAGAGTACTGGCAAGCATATCATATGGGTTTCATGAATCCTTATAGTGCAGCAAAATTATTGTAAGCATGGATGATTCAAAAGAGTAAACTTTATTCCATGTCATTTAATCAACTCATAAGCTTGCCTTTGAACAATAAAATGTAATCATGTAGAATTAAGAGTGTGATAGTTTGTCATGAAAATAATATACACTAAAGTATCTCAATTTTCCCACATCAATAAATCAAGACTTTTCAAGCACTACTTTTCTATTCATTATCCTTCAAGAATTTCAGTTCTTAAGTAATTGAGAGCATGCCAAAATTTTCATTAGTTTATCGGGTTGTGATGGACACTCGTGGCATCACTAAGGTTTTTGTTCCTTTTGCATAATGATTACTCATATCAGCTAGAGGAGTGATTCTATCATGTTACAGCTACCCGGGAGTGCCAAGAATCTTATCCATTATAGCATTGGTGCTACATATGTTTAATCAACTCATAGCCGAAATCTAGGAGTTTCCATCATGAAGATCGTCCGTAGGCTAGCGGAGTTGTTAGCATCCCATGAAGTTTGACACGCATAAAGATATATCATTATTATGATTCACAAGTCAAACTTTGGCATGCTCACAAAAAATGCTAAACATTAATTCAATTGAACAAATTATTCCAAAGAGAGCTATCAAGTCAATCAATATTTTCTGTGGTGTTGAGTATCTCTAGGAATAATCTTTCAAGACTACACACTACAACACCCAAGCCTTCAATTGTAAGACTTTTTCTTATTTCAATTGTTTTGCAAATTTTTAGGCAAGACTTTGGTTAACTACAAGAGCTGGAACAAAACTTACCCAATTAAATACCCATGCAAACAAAATTTTACTACAATATAGAGACTCACTCCACCGATAACATCTCAACATTACTACTAACTAGCATGGGTTTCTCAAACTTCAAAAGTGGGGAGTCATTCTCATGTTTGGTCCAACTTCTCTCTTCCCTTTTTATTTGTTTCTTGGAAACTCGAAGTCAATCACTCTCCTGCAAATCAACAAGAACTTCGAGGCAAAAAGAAAACGAGAGAGGGAAAATAAAGATAAATGAAGAAATATTTTTGTGGTTTTTGAGAAGGGGAATTAAGGAATAGAAAATTGGCGGAAAATCTCGGATTGAAAATCTCAAACAAAATAAAATAACTAAGATAAAGTATTGGGGAAACCAACACGGGTGCTTATAAACTCAAATAAAGTCATAACCTCGAAAATAAGATAAAGCAAATGAAAACCAGAATATAAAATAGATAGAAAACCTCCCCAAGCTTAGGCTTTTGCAAGCCCTTCAAATCACCGTGGTGGGGGAAATAGTTGAGAGGTTACTTGTTGTTTTTCGAAGGTTTAGGGCGATATTATGCAGTCCCTCCACAGTTCCTCCAAGTTCTTGTAAATCTTGATATGTAGCGAACCGGTTTTGTGGCTACTGCTCCTGATGAGGGACTTCTTGCTCCTCCTCTTGGTCCTCATCCTCCTCCAAAATATCCTCCTGGAGTTGGTGTTTCTCAACCTACAAGTCATAAAGCACACGTCCTTCCTCGATAGAGAAAATACCATTAGGAAAAGGAGCGAGGTAGAAAAGCCCAGCTCCAGCAATATGCAGATAATAAACATCACCTCTCCTAGTGATCATTCCACAAGCCCTCAAAGTAGATAACCCAACACGTCGCTCACCTAGTACCGATTGTAACTCACCTAGGTCGATGCCTAGAACATTGTTGAGCATGGTGATGATGCCTCCACAAGTGATTGGTCCTTGGCTTTGGTTGGATTGGTACTCCAAGTAGAGCACAAGAATTGCGCCCAAGTGAGTGACAAGTTGTCATAGTCGAGAGCAGCTTTTGCAAGGACTAAGATGTCCTCCTCATTGATTCTTGTAAACTCATTACGACATGAAAGGTATTAGAAATAACATAGAACAAATAGCGAATAGAAGGATGTTGAATAATCTTCCCTTTACTGACTCTAGAAGTAAAGCTCATTCTATTATAACAGAGTTCAAGGAAAGGTTCCATGTCGGTAAAAGCTACGCGCAGAGCATTAGGATCATTGTTGGGTAAACCAAAACAATTGCACCATTCATCAAGTGATAGATTATAATTTTTGTTCATGAGTCAGAAAGAAATTATATCCTCCCCATGCCATGTCTTAATGGTGCTTCTCAAAGAACTAAGAAATTCCATGGTTAACCGGCGATATATTGGTGCATCATGAAATACAAAATTTTGCAGGCCAACTCTATTACAAAGTAAATTAAAGTCATTAGAAATACCAAGTTGGTTCAATGTGACAGGGCAAGCCTACTTGGTTTCCTTGACTTTTCGGTTTTGATCTTTTCGAAACGATCACGGTGGGAATCGTTCTTGAATCGAATCCCCATGTGTTCCTGAGCTGCATCCTGAGAAGAACTAGTGGCAGCAAGAGCACGTGTCTGGCTCCTCATGTTCATCTTCTAAAAATAAATAAGAAAGACAAATATAAAACTTTTTGATCCAACAGTAATAATAATAGCATAATCCACATCATAGCACACTAAAGAATCTCCTCAACATAATAATCTAGGCAAGATAATTATGGCAGATAGTTCTAAATAAGTCTCACCCTAGATTGATAATGACAATAGATCAGAGATGAATTCGTGAAAAGTATTTGGGGGATCGGAGGAGAAACATATCGTAGATCACTTGTGTGCGAAGAATTCGAATGAAATTGAGTAGGTGTGAAGATCCCTTGAGGTTTTGAGAGAGTTTGGAGGTAGAAGAGATAAAAAGGATTGATGTTTTGGGTAACTTCCCATGCGTTTAAGTGGTCGGACGCAACTGTACGGTGATAACTATATGGCCAGAACACTTTGTTCCCGCCGTATAGTTGGTCTAACGGCAAAATTTTAGGGTTTCTAGGGTTTCTTTCCTGGCGGCTGTAACTATATGACCAGAACTATATGGCCGGAACTTTTGTTGTTGCCGTATAGTTGGTCGTCAAACCTTCTGTACTAGGATGAAAAATTGTCGATGGGTAACATAACTATACGACGGGAATTTTTATTCCCGCTGTATAGTTGGTCGTTAACCTTTCTGTACACATAAAAAAAATCTATTTCTCCAAGAATTACTTTTTAGACTGAAACTTAGCGAAACACCTTGTTTTGACAGAAAAATGATAGACTATAATTTTGACCAACTATGGCATATATAAAACAGGAATTTTTGGTACCGCTGAATCTCTACTTCTCACTGGAGTTTTCTAGCACTCTTTATTCTATATAAAACTTAAACTAAAACTTAAAAACTTAACTCAAACCTTTATTTCACATGGGTACCCCCCATGCAGCGCTCTTTTATGGTCAATAGCCTGACCTTGATATTGCTCACTTAGGCCATATGAGTGGAACACCCACTCCAAAGTATTTAGCCTTCAAAGTGATGGCCTCCTTATCATCTTGCTTGGCTTTCTTTTTCCTGGTGAAATGAATAACAAAAGGATCCCGCGAAGGCAATTGGAGCTTCATGTTCCCTTCATGCAAATTGATTAAAGCCTTAATAGTTCTTAAGAAAGGACGGCCTAATATAATAGGGGCAGTAGCATCTTCTGGAATGTCAACAATAACAAAATCAATAAGAGCAGGACAACCTTTAATGTATACTAAGGTATTTTCTTTAATGCCTACTGCTTGTTTATAAGTAGAATGTGCTAGATGTAATTTTAGTTTGGTGATTTCAAAAGAGGCAAGATTTAACTTGTTAAAAAGACTCTTTGGAATTGTTGAAACACTTGCACCTAGATCACAGAGTGCAGCTATTTCATTAGTCCTAATTTTAATCTTAATAGTGGGATCAAATATATCATCTAGCTTAATAGGCAATTTTTTAGAAATTTTCTTATATTCTTCTTCAAGCACACATACCTTTATTGCTACCTGATTAACAAAGTGTTGATACATAGCTTCCTCATTTCCTTCACTTACCGGAATCTTGACATTGATCCTTTTTACAAGATCTTCAACTGTGTAGTTCGGTGAAGGATCATTGCTATAATAAAGTTCTTTGGGCTCCTCTGTTTGGATTCTTATCATTTTGAGGTCTTCTACTGGATTGGGCTCAGCTTTACCTGCAAATTTACCTAGAATGAGAGTTTGACTCTCGGTTATCTTACCTAGTTGTGCCTCAATAATCCTTGTTCTTTCTTGGAGGGCCTAGAAATCATTTCTCAAACTAACAGCTTGGTTAGATAATTTACCAAGCATAGCATCATGATTCTCCGTAATTTTGACTAGAATATTGTTTTGCTCATTCTATGAGTCCATAAAATATTTAAGAGTTTCTTGGAGACTAGTATTACTTGATGCCACATTATTATTAGAGTTACCTGCAAGACTAGAATAATGTTTCTGAAAGTTTGGATTATAATTCTTCTTCCAAGCAGGGTTATAATCATTACGAGCTATTCTATTTCTTCAATAGTTGGTTCGAGAGTAGCTCTTACCGGGGTTTCCTTACCTTTAACTGCTAATATGAGCTCATCCAACTTAGCATTGAGTTTTTCTTGAGGTGTAACGGAGTTCACCTTCTTCATGTTTGATCTTTCCACATGCTATTGGGCATGGTTGTCTTGCATGTTGTCTAGGAGCTGCTTTGCTTCAGTAATTTGCTTACCCATAAATGTTCCTCTAGCTGCAGTATCTAGCATAGACTTAGACACATGTTTAAGAGAATTATAAAATAAATTGAGAATTAACCAATCTTCCATCCCATGGCTGGGACAGTTTCTCATGCATTCTTTCATTCTCTCCCGTGCAAGCGCTAGTGGCTCACGCTCTTCCTGTCTAAAACCAGTAATATTAGCTCTGAGTTGCATAGTCTTTGAAGGTGGAAAAAATTTAGTCATAAATAAAGAAGTACATTCCACCCATGATGCAATAGTATTTCTAGGCAAAGAATAGCAACCATTCTTTTTCTCTTCCTCTAAGAGAGAAAGAAGATAAGTGCAACTTGACCGCATCGGGGTCAACATCTTTAATGCACATCATATCACATATTTTAGTGAAAGTATTTAAGTGCATACCTGCATCTTCTACAGCAGAGCCTCCAAATTGATTCTATTGAACCAAACTTAAATAGTGGGGCTTAATTTCATAATCTTAAGCAGCAATTGCTGGCTGAGTAATAGGAGTACATAAATAATCATTGTTAGGACTTTCAAACTCCCCAAGTTTCTTTTTAGCCATACTTCCTATGTTTTTGTATTTTATTAAACAAGTACTAATGATGATAAAGCAAGAATTAAAATACTAACTATTTTTTGGTTTTTTCAAATAAAAACTAAAATAAAACTAACAAAACTAAAAAATAGAATTAAAACTAGCATGGTTCCTAATAATCTCACGAGGGTAGCTATTGCTTCCCCGGCAACGACGCCAAAAAAAGGGTTGATACCTTCAATCTAGATTACGGATGTAGTATAGCTCTTTTTCCCTAGTAGACCTAGGTTTATCGAATCCTTGAGAAGCAGAAAGCAAAGTGAGATTACTTAAACGGACCTTTGTGATTTTTAGAATTGCTATTGTGTTTTCACCGGACCAAGAGTTTGGGATCTTTTGTTGTTGTTGACGATGGGGAGACAGAGGGCCTAGGGTCTTCGGTTTTCACCAGTAACTGTGCAAAATATCTAATGGGAATAATAGAAATAATAAAGTATACATGTAATTGTTAGAGCAAGATAATTATATGTGGGCAGTGCATCCATAATTGTTATCGCCTCCGCAACCGCTTATAGCAATAACCTACTAGTCTCATCCATAGAAGAAAGAGAACTAATAATATGCATCGTGATGTCACTGTTAATCCCAAGTAAATTCCTCACATACAGCTGTACTACCCTTTTTGTCACTGGGGTTCCTATCCTGCAGATTAGTCATTACTCACACTCCCTTTACCTATATCAATCCTCAGGGTCTTGGGTACCTGACAAGTCCTTAGATGGAGGCAAGAGAGGGTACTACAATCATCATGTCATACAAACTAATACATGATCCCATCTATGATAAATAACATGCACAAAAGCTACATGGCTAGGCCAAAGCCCTTAGCCCAAGGAGAATTACTCACACATAGAGATGAAATCGAAAATCATAAGCATTGTGATAGAAATCATAAGGTTGATACCAAGTAGTCTTACAATGTCGCCAATTGCAGATGAGATCTAGTATTACAAGTGGTGGAAGATAGCTATGGTGGTGGAGAAGGGTTTAGAGATTTAGATCTAGATCTATTCCTCCGGCGTGGCGGCTTCTAGTGCCAGTGAGAGTTGAGGTCGAAAATAGCACTTGTTTCCCGTCACCCGAAGCCTCTTTATATAGTGGTGCCGTCACGAAAGTTGTTCTGTTTGACCTAATAAAGTTAGTGCAAACTATACGGCGGCGGTCTGTATAGTTGGTTGTTAAGCTTGCAATAATAACTTCACGGCTCATGGTTTCTTTGGCGTGTTGGAAATCTCGTATTTTGGCATTTATGTAGTGATTCCCATCATCATACATCATTATCTGCGCACTGAAGTAGATGTTTCCCGTCGCTTGAAGCCTCTTTATAAAGGGGTCCCATCAAGAAAGTTGTTCTGTTTGACCTAATGAAGTCAGTGCAAACTCTACGGCGGCAACTATACGACGGCGGCCCGTATAGTTGGTCGTTAAGCTTGCAGTAATAACTTCACGGCTCCTGGTTTCATTGACGTGTTGGAAATCTCGTATCTTTGGCATTTATGTAGTGATTCCCATCATCATACGTCATTATCTGTGCAGGTAAAAATAGCAAGAAAGGATTGCATACCCCTTTGATCATTAGGCATTAGTGGAAGGATTTAGAGAGATATTTTATCAAATATATGAATAATATCTAGTTTAAATGCGGACGTGGATGGCTATATTTCACAGCCATCAATATAGCTAAGGTTCATTAACCTTATCAAAGTTCTATTATCCTCCCACTTAACTTTTCACGAAAAATTCCTTCTAAAGAAAGTTGACATTCTAAGCGACAAACACTTTTGGCTATGGTGTTATGGAGGAATACCCTTCGAAACAACCTACAAAGACATGTTCATCCGACTTTGGTTGTAAACATTTTACTTATGCCTAGCATACCAATGTTTAAGAAAGGATAACTTGGGTTTTACCCCAAACCATAACTTTATATGGTGTCATTTCAACGAATCATGATGGAGCTCTTTTCGGTGTAAAAGCGGTAGTCCCTAAAGCTTTAATCTTTAAAATATAATGGCAGTTTTATAAATTACACATTTGATCTTATCATGTCAAAAAAGGTTTCATTACATATCTCTAACACTCCGGTGTTTTCGAGAAACATAAATCTATGGAACGATTCCTCAAATCTTAGGTGTTTTGCCGAACTTGTAACTCAAATATCTTCCTTTATGATCCTATCATAAACTCCTTTTTTCTTGTTACAATGATTTTCCACTTCATCTTGAAAGTCTTTGAACATTTTAAAATATTGCACACTTCTTCCTCATTAAGTAAATATACACATATATTCACCCAAATTTTTGGAGAAAGCATATGAAGTTGAAATCCATCGCTCAAGACTACACATAATGGTCTACATACATCAATATGTATAAATTCCAATAAGTTAGTCGTTCGTTCTTCTTCGGCCTTTGAACAAAGTTTTAATCTCTAGGAAATTGTCACAAGTGTCATTTGATCAAAATCAAAAGACTCCAAAATTCCATCAACATGGAGTTTCTTCATGTTTTCTTTCCAATATAATTTAAACAACGATGTCAGTTCTTAAGTGATCTTTCAATCATTTGTCTTTCGACATTTTAGCATTAGTTTTATTGATCTGATTTCTCCAACTATATTTTTAAATCATCCATATTATATGAAATACGACAATTATTTGAACAACCTTTTGTCCTCATAATACCATATCATAATAACAATTATTGAAACAAATCTTGTAGGTAAGCTTTGATGTCAACGAGAAACACAACACCACTTTGTTTGTTTTTTGATGAACATCATCACCTATTCTCTTGCTAGTTACTTAGGCCATTATAGTTCATGAATTGTGTTGTTTTGTATGACATTTCACACCAACAAATTCGGTATCCAATACCCAAGAACCACATTGTTTAACAAGCTAAGAATACAGCCATAACACGTATATCACCTATATACCTAAGCTGGACAATTCTAGTCTTTTATATTTCTGCCAAATATTTCTGAGATTTCTCTTTCAACATTTCCTTTTCCTTTTAAAAGAATATATCAACATCAACACTGCGTCATACACATGACACATAGTACAAAGTGTCTATAGTCTTTTATAGGTAAGCTTTTGAAGTAGATCACCATCATCAAATGTTTGGCGTTCTTCCGAATCCATTCTTTAGTAATATTTTAGTGTAGTAAACATTTTATCTACATCTTATATTCATCCTTATCATGGAAATTTTCATGATTAAGATACTTAGCTTATAACGGTGAATCACGAGTATAATGGTGCTCTCCAAAACCTTTTGGAGGATTAGGACGACTAGTGTCTTCAACCTTTGCAAATTCTCATCAAATATGAGAACATACATTTTGCCATATTATACTCTATCATGTTGCAACCAAAAACATTGTTTCAGATATCGCAATATTTTCCACACATGATGGTTTCCAAAACAATTCTTTCAGCTCCTAGATAACCTTGACATTAAAACAATCTTTGAATATCAAGAATCATGGAGGCAAACATGATACTTAGATACTAACACTGGAATTATTACTCTTGATTTAATACTGATTATTAAACTTCACGGAGTAAACGGAGTTTGCTGAAAGTTTGCAATAGGACTTTTCAACTTTAGATTGACACACAAAACAATACGATACCAGTTCGTAAAGAAACTATCCAGAATTCTATAATTCTATTATCTCAATTATAACTAAGCATAAGGTGGTGAACGGATGCCAATGACTACAACAACTATGCAAATTCACTTTGATTTAATTTATGATAAATTGTGTTCAACTTTTGATCATATTACTTTTGAACTCCCACTCAAAAGTACATCCCTCGAGTCGTTTTGGTGATTACACGAACCAAATCCACTACACCAAGTCCGATCATCACGAGAGATGATGTAGCTTCAAAGGCGAACAATCAACATGTTCATCATATCATCCATATGACTCATGCTTTACCTTTTGGTATTCCGTGTTTCGAGACCATGTCTGTACATGCTAGGCTCGTGAAGGTTAACCTTAGTATCTGCATGTGCAAATCTGGCTTGCACCCGTTGTATGCACACGTAGAATCTATCACACACGATCATCATGTGATGCTTCGAAATGACGATTCTTAGCAATGGTGCCTACTAAGGACGAACACTTTATTACTTGCTATTTAGTGAGAGGGATCATCTTATAATGCTACCGTCGCGATCTAAGCAATACAAGATGCATAAAAAGGACTAACATCACATGCAATTCATAATATGTGATATGATATGGCCTTTCTTGTTGTGGCTTTGATCTTCATATCCAAAGCACGAACATGATATCCATCATTTCCGGTGTAGCGTCAAGGTCAATGGTGCCGCTTCATGGTTGTCCTCCACCAGCAGCAACTATTACAACTACTTTGATGAATAGACACGCCGGTCTTAAACGAAATTTAAAAACAACCATTAGGCTCCTGTCGGTTTCCAACTTACAATAAGTATCATTGCATACATCAAATATAATCACAATCTCATCATGGCCATATCACATCACAACACAAGCCCTACAAAAACAAGTTAGACGCCTCTAATTTTCTTTGCATGTTTTACGTGGCTGGGGCTTTCGAATAAGAACCGTTCTAACTTATAAACATGAACCACAACATTTATACAAGTATTGTCAAGTGCCCGTTGTAAATTTAATCTTCACTATGGTGGGAGAGACATACACCCGCAAAGCCACTTGTGCAGTGCAAGTTGCACGTTGAGCGTGGAGCAAGTCTCATGTACGATGACATGTAAGGTTAGTCGGGTCCGCTTCATCCCACCATCCTGCAAGATGCAAAGTACACGAAAATCAAGAGACAACAAAAGCATCAACGCCCATAAAACCATTGTGTTCTACTCGTGCAACAGATCTACGCATAGACACAGCTCTGATACCACTGTAGGGTTCGCAGCATGGAAACCAAAAAAATCTATCACGGGAACACACAAAATCCAAGATATAATATATGAGATTGGTGCAACGAGTTTGTAGAGAACTAACCCTCGTAGATCCAAAGTGTTTAACTATATCGAATTCTCGTGGTTGATGTGTTCGATCACTTGCCGATCTCAAGATCATGTAGACGATCCTTCCGGTGTTGCGTTTCGGCAGCGCTTCCGCAGTCGGTCACATGTATGATATTCGATGAAGACCTTCCTCTCCCTCGTTCTACAAGGCAGCGGAGGTAGTAGATCTCCTCGGAATCCCAACATCACGACGGCGTGGTGGTGGTGGTGGACAAGAATCCCTGCAGGGCTTCGCCTAAGCAGGAGTAGGGCAATGGAGGAGGGTGGTAGATTATGTTTATAGTTTTACGTATGTGTAATGTATTTGTAACTCTTTGTAACCCCTGATTGTCAATATATATGATCGACGCTGCCCCTTGTAAGGGTTGTGCATTTCACCCCCAAAACCCTAATCTCTCTAGTTTTACATGGTACCAGCCTGGTTCCTATCTACACGATGACTTCCATTCCGCCGTCTCCTATGTCTCCTCGTCCCACTCATCGGCGCCCTCCGCCGAGGACTTCACCAAGATGCATCCCTCCCTTCGCTCTCCGGCCACGGCTGCAGGTGCTTCTGCTCCTGGGCCGATCCACTTTGTCCAACACATCACCATCAAAGTCACTACGGAGACTCATCTCCTATGGTGTTCTCAGGTTGTGCCTCAACTTCGGAGCAAGCTCCTTCACGGATATGTCGACGGCACCTTCCCATGCCCTCCCTCCACCATCAGTGTCCCCAAAGAGGGCGCTACACCTGATATCCGTCCCAATCCTGCGTTTGCGGCATGGGCGCAACAGGATCAGGCGGCCCTTTTGGCGTTCCGCTCAACGTCGACACCGCCCATCGGTGCCATTATCCAGTTTGCCGAGTCCTCTTCTCAGGCATGGAGCATCATCAACAGCGTTTTCGATGCCTAGTCCTCCGCCCGTGCCTCTCATCTTCGTAAGGAAATTCGGAAGGCCGAGAAGGACTCCTCCATCGTGGCCTACTAGAACAAAATCCTAACCCTCGTGGACACCCTTGCGTCCATTGGGCAACCACTCCGTCCCGAGGAATTCAACAACTATGTTCTTGATGGCCTTGATGATGAGTATGATTCCATCGTCGAGCTCGTCCATGATCACGAGGTTCCTATGCCCTCGCATGACCTCTACGCCCGTCTACTCTTGACGAAACACCGTGTCGACAACCACCGTGGTGTGGCCCTTCAGGCTCACGCGGCCCGCTATGGGAAACCCTACAAGACGGCTAACACCAGGGCGCCTGCACCGCCGTTTCGCCCTGGCCTGTCTGCACCCAAACCATTTGATGGGTTTCCTCCGAAGCCATCTGGTAGCGGTGCTTTCCCAGGTGGACTTTCTGACTGGCGTGCTAAAGGGCGCAGTGATACGCGTACGAGTGGTGCGCGCTGCTTCAAACGCTTCAACAAGACGTTCCTTGGAATGTATAATGATGGCCGCTTCCTCGATCGTTAGTTGTCTATGGAACATCAGGTGTACCCCCCTCCATCGCCGCCGCCATAGGCACATCATGCCTATGGTCCATCTGCGTCGCCACCGGACCACCCTGGGTATGGCCCTCCTGCACCAACACAGGGGTACACTCCCTTGTTCCTGGTTTATCCTACATGGTACATGGACTCGGGCGCGATAGATCACTTTGCCAACGAGCTTGAGAAGCTGTAGATGAGGGAGGCCTATCAAGGACAGGAGAGGGTTCACATGGCCCACGGTTCATGTATGCGTATAATTCATGTTGGTCAAGAAATCCTCCCTACTCCTTCATATCGGCCACTCTATCTTCGTGATGTTTTACATGTCCTTG
This sequence comes from Avena insularis, assembly GCA_023614405.1. Classification (NCBI taxonomy): domain Eukaryota; kingdom Viridiplantae; phylum Streptophyta; class Magnoliopsida; order Poales; family Poaceae; genus Avena; species Avena insularis. The sequence continues at coordinate 192,936,950 of CM042695.1, read as the reverse complement.
ATTGTAAGACCCCACCTTTATAAAGGTAAAGGTCCCTGTGATTGCAATGCTAGTCCCTGGATCAAATGCTAGCATCCACATTTTAAGATGAAGTACATAGAAACAAAGGTCATTATTACATCATCATTCCAGAGATAACATAGTCTTTTACAACTCCATATCCATAGGCTAGTACAAGAGTTTAACTTAACAATATAAATAAAAGTCTTCATCTTCATGTGCCACAGGCAAGCATGTTGAGTGTAGACTCATAACCCTAATCTTCATCAGAGTAACCTGCAACATCACAAGTTACAGCCACAGTGGGTCAATACATTGGAATAGTATTGGCAAGTGATACCTTAGTAGAATAATAGTTTCTATCTTCTACATGAATTTGGCTAAGTGTAGCTTAGGCTTGCTTTGCTCAAAATAGGTTTTACCTATCAGTAGAAAACACTAAGTTTTTGTTTGGCAAAAACTCCCAATGAACCACCAATAGATATTGGTGAACCTTTACCCTTGATCAACCACAAGTTTTTAACTTAGAAATTGGGATGAGGATATTCTTGATAGCTTCCATGTCTTGATGCTCAAATTGTCCATTGCCGGGGACACGGCTAAGTACTTAGATTCATCCTTCTGCAGAGGTGGTGCACTTTCCCCACAAGACTCGACATGCATCGAGACAGGACCTTTCAGAAGCCTTCCCTTAGACCAAAATGGATGCGCTCCAAACCTATCACCCCCTACCACCAACTGTCCATTTGGCTAAGTTATTGCAACCTATATGATCTAGGCAGAGCCCATAATGCCATGTGGCTGCACTAGAAGCTTCTTAACATATGGCATCTCAAATCCCTTTGTTCCTGGGTGGCCTTCCACAAGTGTGATACACAAGGTAGACCATAGATATGGGCCTTGTGTAACCACTCAACATAACCCAAACATACCATTCCACCCAGGTGTTTCATTCACTTAGTTGTTTTATTAAGCAAAACACAAGTCAAAGACTTAGCAATATTTTTCCAAAGCATGTATATAATACACCCTTGGTTGCTACTAGCTAGGCTAAGCATGGAAATAGCAAGTATCTTAACTTAGATAAAATTCTAACAATTCTACAACTACTAGGATTTCCCAAGCATAGCATATAGAGACTTAGCAAAAATTATCATGCAAGCCCTATATAAATTATCACTAATGCATAGTCAAAATACTGGGAAAAAATATGAAGCACCAATTTCCTTGGTAGTTGGGGTAGTAACAACAATCCTCACAGTCACAATCACCACTAGCACCAAAATCTACACATAAAATGATAGCACCAAATTCATATTTCAAATAATCAAGCAAAAATATATGAATGCATGCAAATTCGATGTGATGATTTTTCTAAACTAAACAAGACAAGTGAAATAGTACTGAACAATAAACTAAACATTTATACACCAAATAAAGTTAATTTGGCTTTTAAAACATTTTCCAAATAATTTTTATACACAAAATAGGCCTACAAATGTCTCTGAATAAAATTCTATTTTAACAGAAGCAAATACAAAACTAAGCCTACAGATGTGTAGTATTTATTTTTGTGATTCCAATGATATATTATTTGTATTTTTTGGATAAACAGAACAAAAGTTATTGAATTTACAAGTTTAAATAACTAATAGATGAAATTCCAGATTTTAAATTTAAAACCCAGCCACGTGGCAGCCTCTGATTGGTGCGTACCGGTTCGGGGGGGATCACGCTTGTGAGTTGTAGGATCTAAGTGACGATGCACGGCTCAGATTTAATCGTACCGCTTCACCTAATGATCTAATTGTGGCCTTTGGATCCAGATCCAATGGATCAGATCTGGTTGACCAAACTCTGGCGGCGCGAATGGCGCTGGCGGCGGCGAAGCCTCTGGAGGTGACACGCCGGCGAGGTCAGAGGTGCAGGGGGTGTGCTGGCGCTTATCAAGGTCGTGTGGACGTGGTGTTGCTCAACATGGAGACGGTTGGGACAGGGGCGTGCTTTAGCGGAGGCTAGGGCTCGTCGGAGTTGCTGGAGGCGTCGGGTGCACGGTGGCGAAGACGTTGGCGATGCTCTGGATCACCCTAGCACAAACCAGGTGTATCAGGAGACGCGCAATGATACGGAAAACTAGACAGGGGCAAGCATAAGGCAGGGTGCGCTCGAAGATTACTAGGATTTCTCATCGGAGTCAAGCGGAGCTTCGGTCATTCACTGGCTCAACGGAGGCGACGTCCTGGTGCATTACAGAGCAAAAATAGAGGGTGTGAAGACGCTCAATCATCAGGCAAACAAAATCTCATGAATTAGAGGCGAAGGGGGGCACTGTGATCACCGGAATACGTCGCCGGAGCTGCTCGAGACAGTGGCGGCGTAAATGGAATTTCGGGCAGCCTGGTGGCGGAGAAGGAGCGCTGAGTGAGGGGAAAGGAGCGGAGAGGGGAGGGGGTTAAATAGCCGGTGAGGGCGAGGGGATTACGCGGAATTGATCGGCTATTAAGCCTGCTTCAATCACGGCAGTGATGGTGGTAACAGCGGCGACGACGGGGTCGGGGGGTGCGGGGTTTGGGGACGATGACTGCGTGGCGTCTGGGGACACTGGTCAGCGAGCGCGGGGTAGGCTTGCATCGCATGAGAGAGAGAGAGAGAGGAAAGGCCCGGGTGGGCTTGCTGGGCTTCTTCTGTTGTTGGGCCGAATAGGTGGCGCCGGCCGTTTCTTATTTTCTTATTCTTTTTCTTTTTCTATTTTGATTTTCTAAACTCATTTTCAAATGATTCAAATGAGTGTGAATTCAAACTTCTTCTGGATTTTTGTAAAGTGACTTAAGCACATATTTGTGTATTATACATTGCTGTTTTCTCACAAATACATTAGCTCATTGAAATTAAAATAAAACCATGCTTTAATTATTTATTTATAATAGGCATTGAAATTGGTTTTAATTTAGATTCTTGTTTTGAAAATTTGAGCAAGCTTTGAAATCATCATGCAAACCTTTTTGGTTGAAACAAAGTATTATCATAATTTGAGAGTGAAAAATAAAGCCATTGTCTTTCCTACATAAAATAAAAGGAAACAATTGGCTTCTGTTTTGCAATCTTATTTGAAAATAACCCAAATACTTATAAATGTATGAATGATATGCAAACTTTATAATTCATGATTTTTGGGATGTTACAAATCTAACCCCCTTAAGGTGAATCTCGCCCTCGAGATTCGGATTGGCTAGCAAATAGGCGAGGGTGGTCTTTCTGAAGATCATTTTCTCTTTCCCAAGTTGCTTCCTCTTCGGAATGGTGGTTCCACTAAAATTTGCAAAACTTGATAATCTTAGTCCGAGTAACTCTTTCTGCAGTCTAAAGAATCTTGATAGGCTTCTCCTCATAGGTGAGATCATTTTCCAATTGGACCTCTTACAAAGGTATAGTATCCTTCAAAGAAGTCTCTTCCATCTCCGGATGGCATTTCTTTAGCTGACCTACGTGAAATACATTATGAACGGCAGACAATGCTTCATGCAATTCAATCTCATATGCTACTTATCCTTTACAGCTCAGAATATTGAATGGTCCAACATATCTTGGTGCCAATTTTCCTTTGACTCCAAACCTCTTCACTCCATGAGATACTCTAAGATAAGCTCTATCACCCACCACATAGGTGACTTCTCTATGCTTTAGATCTGCATAGCTCTTTTGTCGGGACTGTGCTATCTTCAATCTGTCCTTTACCAACTTGACTTTCTCTTCAACTTCCTTGACTAGTTCTAGCCCAAAAAAGTTTCTTTCTCCAACACCATTCCATAGCAATGGTGTAGTACACTTTATCCCATAGAGAAATTCAAACGATGCCATCTCAATACAGGCTTGATAGTTGTTGTTGTAAGAGAATTTTGTGTAAGGAAGACTTTCATCCCAACTAGCTCCATAATCTAGGGCACATGCCCACAACATATCCTCTAAAATCCGGTTGCTCCTTTCTGTCTGTCCATCAGTCTGGGGATGAAAAGCAGTGCTGAATTCCAATCTCGTTCCCAATGACTCATGCAGTTGTCTCCAAAAATGGGAAGTTAATTGAGTTCCCCTATCAGACACAATACTCTTAGGTACTCCATGTAGACACACAATCCCATTCTTATAAATCTTGGCTAACTTGTCACTTGTATAGGTTGTCTTCACGGGTATGAAATGAGCCACTTTAGTTAGGCGATCTACTACGACCCAAATGGAATCATATCCTAATCTAGTCCTTGGCAGTCCAGTGATGAAATCCATGCCAATCTTGTCCCACTTCCAATTAGGAATAGGTAGTGGTTGTAACAATCCTGCTAGTTTCTAATGTTTTGCTTTCACTCTACTACATATATCACACAAAGCAATATGTTCGGCGATGTCCTTCTTGAGATTATTCCACCAAAATCTTTCTTTCACATCCATGTACATTTTGGTGTTACCCGGATGAATGGAATACGGTGAGTTGTGCGCTTCTTGTAAAATCAGTTTCCGAAGCTCCGGATCTTGCGGAATGCAGATACATTTTCCATACCATAAAGTATCATGTTCGTCTTCATGGAATCCTTTGGATTTTCCTTTGCTAATTTTTTCCTTAATCTCTTCAATTTCTTTGTCCAACTTTTGGGATTCCTTTATCTTATCCAACAATGTAGGTTGAACATCCAATGACATGAGATGTCCTTCAGGCACTATCTCCAATCTGAGATCTTTGAATTGGGCACACAGATCATCTATCAATTCTCCCTTAGTAAGGCCATTCACATAAACCTTACGGCTTAGTGCATCTGCTACAACATTTTCTTTACCGGGGTGGTATTGCAAACTCAAGTCATAGTCCTTGATGAGTTCTAGCCATCTCCTTTGTCTCATGTTGATTTCTTTCTAAGTGAAGATATACTTCAAACTTTTGTGATCTGTGAACACTTCACATCGCTTTCCCAAAAGATAATTTCTCCATGTTTCATGGACAACAGAGGCTAACTCCACATCATGAGTAGGATAATTAACCTCATGAGTTTTGAGTTGTCTTGAGGCATAAGCCACAACTTTCCCTTCTTGCATCAAAATTGCACCTAATCCTTGGTGAGATGCATCACAATACACTTGGAAATCCTTCTCCAAATCTGGCAGACATAAGACTGGTGATGTCACTAGTCTCTTCTTCAACTCTTGGAAACTGAGTTCACATTCTTCAGTCCAATCAAATTTCTTGTCTTTCTTAAGTAACTCCATCATTGGCTTAGCTACCTTTGAGAAATTATCAATGAATCTTCTATAGTATCCTGCTAAGCCAAGGAAACTACGCACTTCTTTCACTGACTTAGGAGATTCCCACTCAGTTACAGCTGACACTTTTGCGGGATCAACGGCTACACCATCTACCGATACAATATGTCCAAGGAATCAGACTTCATTCAGCCAGAATTCACACTTGCTGAATTTGGTATATAGCTTATGCTACCTAAGATTCTCAAGTATCAATCGCAAATGCTCTTCATTGCTCTTGGAATATATCAAAATGTCATCGATGAAAACGACAACGAATTTGTCAAGAAATTCCATGAACACCTTGTTCATCATATTCATGAAGTAGGCTGGTGCATTTGTCAAACCAAATGGCATCATGGTGTACTCATACAATCCATACCTAGTGGTGAAAGCAGTCTTAGGTATGTCTTGTTCCCTTATCTTTAACTGAAAGTAGCCCGATCAAAGATCAATCTTTGAGAACACACGGGCTCCTTCTAACTGATCAAACAAATCATTGATTCTGGGCAAAGGATACTTGTTCTTGATAGTCACCTCATTGAGTGATCGGTAATCTATGCATAACCTTTGACTTCTATCTTTCTTTTCAACAAACAAGACTAGTGCTCCCCAAGATGAAGAACTTGGTTGAATAAATCCTTTCTACAACTGTTCTCCAACTTGTTTCTTGAGTTCTTTCAACTCATCAACCGACACCTTGTAAGGTCTCTTTGCTATTGGTCCTGATCTTGGCAGCAAGTCAATCAGAAACTCAACATCCCTATATGGTGGCATTCTCGGCAATTCCTCCGGAAATACATCCGGATATTCTCTCACAATTAGAACACTGTCTATGCTAACCCCCTTAAGAGAATTTAGCTTACTCCTTTTTGATTCAAAGTTAGACTTGAATCTAATCCTTTTATTATCTGGGGTTTGAGTGTGACAGTACGATTGGCACAATCTAGTACTCCTTCATACTTGGTCATCCAATCCATTCCCAAAATAACATCCAATCCTTGGGAATCTAGGATTATCAAACTAACTAGAAACTTATGCTTTCCAAATTCTATTACTAAATCACGACATCAAGACTTACTATCATATCTCCACCGGGAGAACTTACTTTTATAGGACACCCAATATTTTCAGTTGGAAATCCATTTCTATCAACAAATGCTCTTGATATGAATGAATGTGATGCGCCAGTATCAAAAAGAACAAGTGCTGGAATAGAATTGAGTTTGAACTTACCAGCTACAGCATCATATTCCTCATATATTTCTTCCACATTGATGTGGTTCACTTGTCCCTTTTGGAAGGGATTGGGCTTGTTGGAACCTTCAACTTTCTTTTCTGGGCACTTGTTAGCATAGTGCCCCATCTTCTTACATTTTAAGCATTCAACCTGACTGAGATCTTTCTTTACAGGCTGACTTCCACTTCCACCTCCACTGTGGTGGCTCTTGTGTCCAATCTTGTGGTTCTTATACTTGTCATTATCATGACTGCGGTGATGCTTGTTGTCATGATGACGATTGTGGCTGTGGTGGTTGTTGTACTTTTCATGTTTGTGGGATTCAGAACTCCCACTATCATCATGATGGGAATGCTTGTGAGACGATCCCGAGTTGTGCTTATCAAAGCTATGCTTCCTCTTTTCTGCTCTCAACCTGTTTCATCTTGTTTTCCAAGATGGTAGCCCTGTCACAAAGTGATTGGTAGGTTGGAACATAGGCAACAAACAACTGCAGGTTCAACTCATCATTCAGTCCCTCGAGGAATTTCTCCTTCCTCTTGGCATCTGTATCAACTTCATCCGGTGCATAACGAGCCACATTGTTGAATTCCTCAATGTACTCAGCCACACTGTGGTGACGCTGTTTTAGATTGTGGAACTCCTTTTTCTTCAAATTTTCATCAATCCGGATGAGATGTGAGCTGTGCGGAATCCATCCTCAAAGATAGCCCAAGTCACATCCTCAATGGGAGTGGTGATCTAAAAGTTGTCCCACCAGGTTGCTGTTGGCCCTTCAAGCAGATGTGCTGCGAACCTGACTTTTTGTTCGTCGGTGCAGCCAATAGTCATTAAGTCCTTGTTCACCGAACGTAACCAGTCATTGGCTACCATTGGATCAGTGGTTCCCAAGAACTTTGCAGGCCTTAGTCTAAGAAATCTGGTGAGCATGTCAAATCCTGGCGGATTATTTTGGTTGTTGTTGTTGTTATTGTTGTTGTTGTTATTCTGGTTCTGGTTCTGCATGAATGTTGTTGTCATCTGCATCAGTTGATCTTGCGCTGTCATCAACTGTTGCATCTCGAGAGTGACGTTGTTGTTGTTGTTTTGGTTGGGATTGACACGTCGAGGAGGCATATGTGGTTTTAATAAGGATAAGAATGAGATACCCATAGATGCTTAACATGCATAATACATCACATAAAACAATCACCATAACCAAGCATCAAAATAACATAGACTTTGAACGACATAAACAACAAGTTTTTGAAAATGCAAACACACCATAGCAAGCCATCCACATGTTGGAGATCATTGTGACTCAATAATCAAGGTACGGTAGATGAAACATAATCGAGTAGTCTACACAACTCCTCCGCATCAATATCCACATCAACAAGGGTAAGAACTGCATTCTCCATGGCAGTCTTGTACTCATCAATACTAGTGGTCAAGGCCTCAATATTGGCACTAAGATCCCTCTTCTATGAGCGAAGCCTCTCGATCACTCCCTGCTGGTGCTCAAGCTCGAAGTCCTTGGCCTCTAACTCTTCCTTCATATCCCGGATCTTCTTGTTCCTATCTTGGACTCTTTTATCCTAGCTCTTGAACTTCTTGTCCTGGCTTTCAAATTTGGCCTCCATTTCCTTGACGATATCGTCTTGCTCCACGAAGAGCTTGTCCTTCTCTCATAGCTAAACCTGGAGCTCATCATTGCTAAGCATGACGTTGGTCCTATCAGTATCAAGGTGTCTAATAAGACCCTCTAGGTCCTGAAGGTATAGACGAATCGGTTCCATCGTCTCTCTAGTAGCATCATCGTACTCTATAGCCTCACCCTCCTTGTTGCGTCTCCCGAAGGGGTGAAAGTAAAGACCTCTAAGCTCGGTGGAGTGCCTCCCTACCAGGCGTCCAAGTAACTCCTGCAAGACTACATCTAAGCCTCTCTCCTTGTCGTCATGCATCGGCTTGAAAGTGATAGCCTCCGTGGGTGGCTCTGCCTGACATCCTGGCTGTGTGACTCTGAAGCCCCATAGGTCCTTCCTCTCAAACTTGGTGAGCTGAAGTGTCGTGATGCTAGGAAGTGGAAGGTTGAGCAAACTAGTGAGCTCAATGAGACGAGTACCAAAAAGAGTTCCCTTGAACTCCTCGGCCATGCTGATAACAATGTTAGGAATCTATTTTATAAGATAGAGAAAAGTTAGAACCATTCACAAGTAGAGATAGTTCACAAGATAAAAATATCACAACCACATCTTTTAGAAACAAACACACAAGTCATGGCATACACAAATCCATTACAAACACCAAAGGTTCAACATAACTTAGACAAATTTTTGGAAGTAAAAATGATAAGTGTGGTGGTCCAACTAACGAAGTACGTTACAATTCTCACTCACTAGACAAAATAGCTATCACGGCATCCTTAGTGGCCATCTGTCTATCTTGTTCACAAGACTCCCATATTAAGTCTATGATGTCTCCCCTTAGTTGTTGGTTGGTAGTCTCTAATTCTTGGGTATACTTCTTTTCTTCTCTAAGGTCATTTTGGGTGTTGAGCATTCTGCACTTGAGTCTATCACCAAGCTCCTTGATGGCATTCCAAGATGCATTTCTTGCAGAGTCAAAGAATGTGGTGTGCATATCAGAGTTGGTGACCATGCAGAACCCTGACTCCTTGTGGTTGTCTTCCTTGTTTTTGTACAAGTGAAGTTGCACCCACCAATACTCTTCTCCTTCATCCATCATAGGGAATCCCTTGTACACAGTTGCACCATGTATCCCCATGGTAACCATAAGGTTCTTGAGTGCCTTGGGAAATTTAGTCTCACACTCCAAAGTCATGGTCATGAGTGGTCCCTTCCTCACGGCTTTGTTGATGGAGTTCATCTACAAATAGAGATGAGAAAGAAGATTAGAAAAGTTTATGAGAAGAAAAAGACAATTGTGGAGTTTTCAAAGTATTGAAATTTTTCCTTAGTGGTTTCTTAGTCTAATCCAATCCTAGGGTCATAATCCTATAGGCAACACAGTGCTCTGATACCATCTGTAAGACCCCACCTTTATAAAGGTAAAGGTCCCTGTGATTGTAATGCTAGTCCCTGGATCGAATGCTAGCATCCACAGTTTAAGATGAAGTACACAGAAACAAAGGTCATTATTACATCGTCATTCCAGAGATAACATAGTCTTTTACAACTCCATAGCCATAGGCTAGTACAAGAGTTTAACTTAACAATATAAAAAAATTCTTCATCTTCATGTGCCACAGGCAAGCATGTTGAGTGTAGACTCATAACCCTAATCTTCATCAGAGTAACCTGCAACATCACAACTTACAGCCATAGTGGGTCAATACATTGGAATAGTATTAGCAAGTGATACCTTAGTAGAATAATAGTTTCTAGCTTCTACATGAATTTTGCTAAGTGTAGCTTAGGCTTGCTTTGCTCAAAATAGGTTTTACCTATCAGTTGAAAACACTAAGTTTTTGTTTGGCAAAAACTCCCAAGGAACCACCAATAGACATTGGTGAACCTTTACCCTTGTTTAACCACAAGTTTTTAACTTAGAAATTGGGACGAGGAGATTCTTGATAGCTTCCATGTCTTGATGCTCAAATTGTCCATTGCCGGGGACACGGCTAAGTACTTAGATTCATCCTTCTGCAGAGGTGGTGCACTTTCCCCACAAGACTCGACATGCATCGAGACAGGACCTTTTAGAAGCCTTCCCTTAGACCAAAATGGACGCGCTCCAAACCTATCACCCCATACCACCAACTGTCCATTTGGCTAAGTTATTGCAACCTATATGATCCAGGCAGAGCCCATAATGCCATGTGGCTGCACTAGAAGCTTCTTAACATATGGCATCTCAAATCCCTTTGTTCCTGGGTGGCCTTCCACAAGTGTGATACACAAGGTAGACCATAGATATGGGCCTTGTGTAACCACTCAACATAACCCAAACATACCATTCCACCTAGGTGTTTCTTTCACTTGGTTGTTTTATTAAGCAAAACACAAGTCAAAGACTTAGCAATATTTTTCCATAGCATGTATATAATCCACCCTTGGTTGCTACTAGCTAGTCTAAGCATGGCAATAGCAAGTATCTTAACTTAGATAAAATTCTAACAATTCTACAACTACTAGGATTTCCCAAGCATAGCATATAGATACTTAGCAAAAATTATCATGCAAGCCCTATATAAATTATCACTAATGCATAGTCGAAATATTGGGACAAAAATATGAAGAACCACTTGCCTTGGTAGTTGGGGGAGTAACAACAATCCTCACAGTCACAATCACCACTAGCACCAAAATCTACACATAAAATGATAACACCAAATACATATTTCAAATAATCAAGAAAAAATATATGAATGCATGAAAATGCCATGTGATGATATTTCTAAACTAAACAAGACAAGTGAAACAGTACTGAACAATAAACTAAACATTTATACACCAACTAAACTTAATTTGGCTTTTAAAACATTTTCCAAATAATTTTTATACACAAAATAGGCCTACAAATGTCTCTGCATAAAATTCTATTTTAATAGCAGCAAATTATAAAACTAAGCCTACAGATGTGTAGGATTTATTTTTGTGATTCTGATGATATATTATTTGCATTTTTTTGGATAAACGGAACAAAAGTTATTGAATTTACAAGTTTAAATAACTAATAGATGAAATTCCAGATTTTAAATTTAAAACCCAGCCACGCGGCAGCCTCTGATTGGTGCGTACCGGTTCGGGGGGATCACGCTTGCGAGCTGTAGGATCTAAGTGACGATGCACGGCTCAGATCTAATCGTACCGTCACCTAATGATCTAATCGTGGCCTTTGGATCCAGATCCAATGGATCAGATCTGGTAGACCAAACTCTAGCGACGCAAATGGCGCTGGCGGCGGCAACGCCTCTGGAGGTGACACGCCGGCGAGGTCAGAGGTGCAGGGAGGGTGTGCTGGCGCTTACCGAGGTCGTGTGGACATGGAGATGCTCAACATGGAGACGGTTGGGACAGGGGCAAGCTGTAGCGGAGGCTAGGGCTCGTCGAAGTTGTTGGAGGCGTCGGGTGCACGGTGGCGAAGACGTTGGCGACGCTCTGGATCGCCCGAGAACAAACCAGGTGTATCAGGAGATGTGCAATGATACGGAAAACTAGACAGGGGCAAGTAGAAGGCAGGGGCGCTCGAAGATTACCAGGATTTCTCGTCGAAGTCAAGAAGAGCTTCGATCGTTCACTGGGATCGACGGAGGCGACATCCTGGTGCATTACAGAGCAAACAGAGAGGGTGTGAAGACGCGTAATCATGAGGTGAACAAACTCGCAGGAATTAGAGGCGAAGGGGGGCACTGTGTTCACCGGAATATGTCGTCGGAGCTGCTCGGGATAGTGGCGGTGGAATTGCGGGCAGTCTGGTGGCGGAGAAGGAGCGCTGAGTGAGGGGAAAGGAGCGGAGAGGGGAGGGGGTTAAATAGCCGGTGAGGGGCGAGGGGATTGCGCGGCATTGATCGGAAATTAAGACTGCTTCAATCGCGGCAGTGATGTTGGTAACGGCGACAACGGCGGGGTCGGGGGTGCGGGGTTTGGGGACAATGACTGCGTGGCGTCTGGGGCCACCGGTCAGTGAGCGCGGGGTAGGCTTGCGTCGCGTGAGAGAGAGAGAGAGAGAGGAAAGGCCCGGGTGGCCTTGCTGGGCTACTTCTGTTTGCTGGGCTGAATAGGTGGCGCCGACCTTTTCTTATTTTCTTATTGTTTTTCTATTTTGATTTTTTGGACTCATTTTCAAATGATATTCAAATGAGTTTGAATTCAAACTTCTTCTGGATTTTTTTAAAGTGACTTAAGCACATATTTGTGAATTAAACATTGCTATTTGCTCACAAATACATTAGCTCATTGAAATTAAAATAAAACCATGCTTTAATTATTTATTTACAATAGGCATTGAAATTGGTTTTAATTTAGATTCTTGTTTTGAAAAATTGAGAAATCTTTGAAATCATCATTCAAACCTTTCTGGTTGAAACAAAGTATTCTCATAATTTGAGAGTGAAAAATAAAGCCATTGCCTTTCCTACATAAAATGATAGGCAACAATTGGCTTCTGTTTTGTAATCTTATTTGAAAATAACCCAAATGCTTATGAATGCATGAATGATATGCAAACTTTATAATTCATGATTTTTGGTATGTTACATTGATATCACTAAAAATTTGCTGTCAGTTAGAAAACTTTCTCATGATAATAATGTTAGTGTCGAGTTTCATCCTAACAGTGTTTTTGTTAAGGACTTGGACACCCGGGCTACAATCCTTAGAGGTCGCTGGCGTGGTGGTCTATATCAAGTTAATGCTCCTGCGGTCAAACAAGTTCTCTGTGCTATTAAAGCTTCCCCTTCGTAGTGGCATGATCGCTTAGGCCACCCTTCCTCCCAGATTGTTCATTATGTGTTGCGTCGTAATGAGCTTCCCACAGTGTCTAATAAAATAAATTTAGTGTGTGATGCCTGTCAGCAAGGCAAGAGTCATCAGCTTCCTTTTTCACTTTCTCAGCATGTAACAACTGCTCCTTTAGATCTTATATATTCAGATGTGTGGGGCCCTGCCCAAACTTCAGTCAGTGTTCATAATTATTATGTCAGTTTTGTGGATGCTTATAGTCGTTTTACATGGTTGTATCTTATTAAACGCAAGAGTGATGTCTTCATTGTCTTCTTGCATTTTCAGTACCATGTTGAGCGACTTCTTGATCATAAAATTAAACATGTTCAAAGTGATTGGGGTGGCATGTATCTTAAGTAAAACAATTTTGTTGATGACATAGGCATCTCTCACCGTGTATCATGCCCACATACACATCAACAGAATCGTAGTGCTGAGCGTAAACATTGCCATATTGTTAAGACTGGGTTAGCTCTTCTTGCACATGCATTTGTTCCCTTTTGATATTGGAGTGACGTGTTCATTATAGTATGCTTTCTTATCAATCGCATGCCTACACGAGTCATTAACATGCAAACTCCTCTTGAACGCTTGCTCGGTGAGACACCCGATTACACATTCTTTAAAGTCTTTGCGCGTGCCTGCTGGCCCAATCTCCGTCCTTATAATTGCCACAAACTTGAGTATCGCTCCAAAAAATGTGTCTTCTTAGGATACAGTCCTCTTCAAAAAGGCTATAAGTGTCTCCATGTCCCGTCTAATCGTCTTTACATTAGTCGTGACATTGTCTTTGATGAACTTGTTTTCCCGTTCTCTAACTTGCCATCCACCGATCCGTCTTCGTTTTCTTCTAATTTACCTCTCTCGCTTGACCACTTTGAAGATTATGCGCATGCCCCGTCTTTGCTCCCTAATCATGGTGCAGGTACCGGACGTGCTGTTAGGCTTGAGCTCCTGGATGAAAATCCACTCACGCCGCACCCTCACGTCGATCCGTTTGTCGATGTGCACGACGTTGATCGCATGCAGCCGCATGCCTCGCCCGTGCGATCACGTGAACTTGGTTCACTGTCGGTGCATGAGGATGCGGTCACCTCTTCAGCGTGATCCAGGGCCATACGCGCACCTGCCTCACCCGCCACTCCACCGACCATGTCATCAACAGGATCCTCTGCATCCCCGCTGGCTGCAGTCCCATTTGTGTTGGATACGCCTGCTACCTTGTCTGCGCCTGTTGATGCATGACAGCTTTTGGAGCCACTTGTTCCCTTGCCGGTTGACAGTCTTCGGCCAGTTACTCGTGGTCTTCGTGGTATTCATCAAAGCAAGCAATGTACAGATGGTACGGTTGCTTGGCTTGCTGCTTGTATGGAAACTGAAGGGTTCGCAGCATAGAAAACAAAAAAATTCCTACGATGGGAACTATGTACCAAGATCTATATACTAGATACAAACAACGGGCGGATGTATATCCGTATAGAACATACCCTTGAAGACCGACAAAGCTTAACGAGTTGAACTCGTGGTTGATGTAGACGATCTCTTTGTCGATCTCAATATCGAGAGGAAGTCCTAGCGCCGCAAAGTAGCAGCGCATCCGTGCTCGCACACACGTACAAGACACCGAGTAACCTCCGCCTCCTCGCTCCAGCGCTGCAGCGGAAGCACAACCCTTTCTTGCCGAATAGCCACCGGGAACATGTATCTCGCTAGTCCGAGACCATGGGGGATAAATTCTAGAGGGGGAGAGAGATCCTTCACGAGGAGGTGTGAGTGAGAGAGAGAGGGAGGGGTGCCTTTTATAGGAGAGGGGGACCCCAAGGGGGTGGCCGGCACATGGGGTCTGCCCCTTGCCCTCCCCTCATTCATGTGGGTGGACACTCCACTCACAAAATTCCTTTAAATTCCCTCCACTCAAAATCCCACTCAAACTTACTATTAAATTTGCACCAAATTTAATGCAAACTCTCATTAAATAAAACTCTTTTTATTTATTCAGAATTTTGTCAATTACTTTAATGACAAACATTCACATATAACCCCTTGCTAGAATTCTATTTCACATGCAAAAACACTTTCTACAATTTCACCCGAAAACCTGTTTCAGTATCTAGTGAAATAAATTCCTGTTCTTGTTTATTCTTTCCGGCATGAAACATTTGCTCCAACTGGATGTTAGTGTCCCTTAAGTGTGTCACCCTACGGTTCGCGAATAATGCGGACATGATCCATACCCTTCTCCGATCAATAATCAGTAGCGGGACCTGGAGATCCATGCTGACTCCCACACATTCAACGATGACTTTCCTGTGATCGTCGGAACCTTTTTACGCTTGTATCTTAATCCCTTTGTTTCACGATATATTACATGTCCGAGATTCGATCATCGGTATCTCCATACCTAGTTTGATCTCGTTACTGACATGCACTCTTTTCTCGTTCCCGTGATATAACATTCTAGTGATCAAATCACTTGCTTGCAAGCTAACCAATGTGATATCACCGGGAGAGCCCAGAGTATATCTATCCGTCATCGGGATGAACAAATTCCACTCTTGATCCATGAGTCTCAACATACCACTTTAGTAGCTTTGACGCCATATTTATAATCACCCAGTTACGGTGTGACGTTTGATGTCAACAAGAAACTCTTCCGGTCTTAGTGATTGGCATGATCTCATGGTCTAAGGATTAGGATCACTTCGTAAGTTGTTTATAGCAATATAAACTCAATGACTTTGATCGTAATGCTATACTTTGGATGAATGTTCATCACATCATTACACTAATGTTGTGATCTCGTTATTAACAACATCCAATGTCTGATCAGGAAACTGTGATCATTTTGTTAATCAAGGTGCTAGTTTATGAGAGAGGCATAACTAGGAACTTTCTGTTTGTTTATTAAACACACATGTATTAACGTTTCTGTATTAATACAATTATAGCATGAAAAATAAACATGTATCATATACTTGGAATACACATAATAAACATTTTATTATTGCCTCTCAGGGCATATTCCCTTCAGTCTCCCACTTGCACTAGAGACAATAATCTAGTTACATAGTGATGTATCTAACACCCATGGAGTTCTGGTGTAGATCATGTTTTGCTCTAGGGATAGTTTTAGTCAACGGATCTGCTACATTGAGATCCGTATGTACTTTACAAATCTTTATATCTCCATCCTTGACATGCTCGTGGATGGAGTGAAACCGACGCTTAATATGCTTGGAATGCTTGTGAGACCTTGGTTCTTTGGCATTGGCAATGGCACCATTGTTTTCACAATAGATCACCATTGGATCCAACGTGTTTGCAACCACACCTAGTTTGGATATGAACTCCTCCATTCAAACTGCTTCCTGAGCCGCTTCCGAAGCAGCAACATATTCGGCCTCTGTTGTTGATCCCGCCACCACAGGTTGTTTGGAGCTCCTCCAACTAACCGCTCCGCCA
Source organism: Avena insularis (assembly GCA_023614405.1). Taxonomy (NCBI): domain Eukaryota; kingdom Viridiplantae; phylum Streptophyta; class Magnoliopsida; order Poales; family Poaceae; genus Avena; species Avena insularis. The sequence goes on along the minus strand of CM042695.1, from coordinate 192,920,519 downwards.
TTCATGAGAAATACGTATCTGAATTGAGACTTAGAGTCATACGGATCGGTGTCAAAGCTAGCGTCGACATAACACTTAGCGAAGAGCTCTTCTTCACCTCCGTATACAAGAAACATATCCTTAGTTCTTCGCAAGTACTTAAGGATATTCTTGACCGCTTTCCAGTGTTCCGAACCTGGATCCGATTGGTACCTACTAGTCAAACTAATAGCATGTGCCACATCCGGTCTTGTACATAGCATGGCATACATTATAGAGCCTATGGCTGAAGCATATGGGACTTTGTCCATTTTCCCTCTTGCTTCCGCCGTAGCCGGACTTTGAGTCTTACTCAATGTCGTGCCTTGTGTCATAGGTAAGAACCCCTTCTTACTATCTTCCATTTTAAACTTCTTTAAAATCTTATCAAGGTATGTACTTTGTGATAGCCCTATTAGGTGCCTAGATCTATCTCTATAGATCTTTATGCCTAATATGTATGACGCTTCACCTAGGTCCTTCATTGAAAATTTGCTGTTTAGATAACTTTTAACACTGTTTAAAAGATCTATATCATTTCCGATCAATAATATGTCATCCACATATAGTATCAGAAATGCCACATTTCTCCCACTCACTTTCTTGTAAATACAAGCTTCTCCATAAGTTTGGACAAATCCAAACTCTTTGATCACCTCATCAAAGCGGAGATTCCAACTTCGTGATGCTTGCTTCAATCCATAGATGGATCGCTGAAGCCTACACACCTTGTTAGCATCCTTAGGATTGACAAAACCCTTTGGTTGTATCATATACAACTCTTCTTCAATATTACCATTGAGAAACGCGGTTTTTACATCCATCTGCCATATCTCATAATCGAAATATGTAGCAAATACTAACATAATCCTAACTGATTTTAGCATCACTACGGGAGAGAATGTCTCATCGTAGTCAACTCCTTGAATTTTTCGAAACCCCTTTGCGACAAGTCGAGCTTTATAGACGGTTATATTACCATCAGCATCGGTTTTCCTTTTGAAAATCCATTTGTTCTCCACGGCCTTTCGGTCATGAGGTAAGTCCACCAAGTTCCAAACTTGATTTTCATACATGGATTCCATCTCGGATTTCATGGCTTCTAACCATCTGTTGGAATCCAGGCTCATCATCGCTTCTTCATACGTTGCAGGGTCATCATTTTCATAAACCATGAAATTCATGACAGGATTTCTGTACAGCTCGGGAGCTGCATGCATCCCGCTAGACCTGCGATGTTTGGTAGTATTCTCTTTCGGAGTTTCATGATCATTATCATTAGTTCCTTCTTCAACTGGTGAAGCCAACTCCGGAACGACTTCCGGCGTTGTGCTACTCGCCATACTTTGAAGAGAAGGTTCAGTAACCTCTTCGAGTTCTACCTTCCGACTACTCACACCTTTCATGAGAAACTCTTTCTCTCGAAAGTATCCATCTTGGCAACAAAAACCTTGCCCTCGGATCTGTGATAGAAGGAATACCCAATAGTTTCCTTAGGGTATCTATGAAGACGCATTTTTCCGCTTTGGGTTCGAGTTTATCCGGTTGAAGTTTTTTCACATAAACATCTCATCCCCAAACTTTAAGAAATGACAGCTTAGGTTTGTTTCCAAACCATAATTCATACGGTGTCTTTTCAACGGATTTAGATGGTGCCCGATTTAAAGTGAATGCGGCAGTTTCTAGTGCATAACCCCAAAATGACAACGGCAAATCTGTCAGAGACATCATAGATCGAACCATATCCAATAAAGTATGATTACGACGTTCTGACACACCATTTCGCTGTGGTGTTCTGGCAGGTGTGAGTTGTGAAACAATTCCACACTCTTTCATGTGAGTGCTAAACTCGTAACTTAGATACTCACCTCCACGGTCGGACCGTAGAAATTTGATCTTTTTATTACGATGATTTTCCACTTCATTCTAAAATTCCTTGAACTTTTCAAATGTTTCAGACTTGTGTTTCATCAAGTAGATATAACCGTATCTACTCAAATCATCTGTGAAAGTAACAAAATAAAGATATCCACCTCGCGCCGACACACTCATTGGACCACATACATCAGAATGTATGATTTCTAGTAAATCTGTCGCCCGTTCCATTGAGCCGGAAAATGGCGTTCTAGTCATCTTGCCCATAAGGCATGGCTCACATGTATCAAATGATTCAAAATCAAGTGATTCCAAAAGTCCATCCGAATGGAGCTTCTTCATGCGTTTAACGCTAATATGACCTAGACGGCAGTGCCACATATATGCGGATATATCATCATTTCGTTTAATCCTTTTAACATCAACATTATGAATATGTGTAACATTATTATCCAGATCTAAAAGAAATAAACCATTCATCATCGATGCATGACCATAAAAGATTTCATTCATATAAATAGAACAACCATTGTTCTCGGATTTAAATGAATAACCACTTCGCATTAAACACGATCCAGATACAATGTTCAAGCTCAATGCTGGCACCAGATAAGAATTCTTCAAGTTTATTACTAATCCCGATGGCAAATGGAGAGGTAGCGTTCCAACGGCGATCACATCAACGCTTGATCCATTGCCGACACGCATCTTGACCTCACCCCTTGCTAGTGGCCGCTTGTTTCGCAGCCCCTGATTCGAGTTACAAATATTAGCAACTGAACTGGTATAAAATACCCAGGTGCTACTACGAGCACTAGTCAAGTATACATCAATAACATGTATATCATATATACCTTTGTTTGGCTTGCCGGCCTTCTTGTCTGCCAAATACTTGGGGAAGTTGCGCTTCCAGTGGCCAGTCCCCTTACAATAGTAGCACTCGGTATCAGACTTAGTTCCAACTCAGGGTTTCTTTTCAGGTACGGCAACTGGCTTGCCTCCCTTACTTCCCTTCCATTTTCCCTTCTTGTATTTCTTGAAACCAGTGTTCTTATTGATCATCAACACTTGATGTTCCTTTTTGATCTCCACTTATGCAGTTTTAAGCATTGACAGAAGCTCGGGAAGAGACTTCTTCATGCCTTGCATATTATAGTTCATCACGAAGCTCTTATAGCTAGGTGGCAGAGACTACAGAACACGATGGATGCGTAAGTCAATGGGAATCGATATTCCCAAGGACACAAGCTTATTGGCGTAACCCGACATCTTGAGTACATGCTCACTAACGGAGCTGTGCTCTTCCATCATGTAGCTAAAGAACTTTCCTGAAGCATTGTAGCTCTCTACAGCAGCATGTGTGTCGAAAATCATTTTCAACTCACCCATTGTATCAAATGCATTGCCGTTTTCCAAACACTTTCAAAGTTCTGGCTCTATCCCATACAATATGCCGCAATGAACTAAGTTGTGGTCCTCCTGACGAGTCTGATAGACATTCTTCTCCTCGTCAGGGGCATCCTCAAAAGGTGGGGGGCCTATTGGCGCTTCTAGCACATATTGCTTTTGTGCAGCAGAGAGGAGAATCCTCAAATTCATGGCCCATTTGGTAAAGTTGCTACCGTTCGTTGCAAGTTTCTCTTTCTCCATGAACACATTGAAATTAAAAGCAGGTGGTGCCATCTACAACAGAATTTGTAAAGTTTAGACTAAGTTTATGATAGATTGAGTTCGACTAATCCACATTACGAATGAACTCCCACTCAACAACGACATCCCTCGTGCCTTTTTGGTGATTACATGAACCAAATCCACTACACCAAGTCCGATCATCACGTGATTCGGTGTAGCTTCAAAGGCGAGCATCAAATGGGCATCATATCTACTATATGACTCATGCTTAACCTTTCGGTCCGTGTTCCGAGGCCATGTCTGTACATGATAGGCTCGTCACGTTAGAACCTTAGTATTCGCGTGTGTAACTGTCTTACACCCGATATATGGTCGTGGATCCAAGAACACCCGATCATCATGTGATGTCTTGGAGCGACGAAAACATAATCGGTGCATACAAAAGGAAGAACACATTCTTATATTGATATTTAGATGAGGGATCATCTTATTATTCTAACAAAGTGCTAAACAAGCAATATAAGATGCTATCAAACATCACATGTTTATTAGTGAAACTATATGGTTCCTGCATATGATCTCTATCATGTGCACCGTGATATGATCACTATCATACCTATGTGTGTAAGGTCAAGGTCTATGGAACTTACACGTTATGTGTGTTGTAAGAGTATCATCTCATACTTCTCCTTACAACAACACCATATCATAACACTAGCCCAGCAACAATCTAAACTAGACGCCTCTAATTTATCCATTGCAAGTTTTACGTGGCTTAGGGCTTTCGAAGATAGAACCGTTCTTACCTACGAACATGAACCACAATGAGGATAACCAAATTGTTGACAACTCGTTGCAAAATAGATATTGACTATAGTAGGAGAGACAGACACCCGCTAGCCACTTATGCAAACTAGTTGCATGTCAAGCGTGGAACAGGTCTCATGTGCGAGGACATGTAAATTTTGTCTGGGCCGCTTCATCCCACTATGCCACCAATATCCAAAATTACAACTAAGGAGCAACAACATGATCATCATTGTCCACATACTCATATGTGTACTACCCGTGTAAAGCATCTACGCATAGATCCGGCTCTGATACCACTGAAGGGTTCGCAGCATAGAAAACAAAAAAATTCCAACGATGGGAACTATGTACCAAGATCTATCTACTAGATACAAACAACGGGAGGATGTATATCCGTAGAGAACATACCCTTGAAGACCGACAAAGCTTAACGAGTTGAACTCGTGGTTGATGTAGACGATCTCTTGCCGATCTCAAGATCGAGAGGAAGTCCTAGCGCCGCAAAGTAGCAGCGCATCCGTGCTCGCACACACGTACAAGACACTGAGAAACCTCCGCCTCCTTGCTCCAGCGCTGCAGCGGAAGCACAACCCTATCTTGCCGAATAGCCACCAGTAACATGTATCTCGCTAGTCCGAGACCATGGGGGATAAATTCTAGAGGGGAGAGAGATCCTTCACGAGGAGGTGTGAGTGAGAGAGAGAGAGAGGGAGGGGGTAACTTTTATAGGAGAGGGGGGACCCCAAGGGGGTGGCCGACGCATGGGGGCTTCCCCCTTGCCCTCCCCTCATTCATGTGGGTGGACACTCCACTCACAAAATTCCTTTAGATTCCCTCCACTCAAAATCCCACTCAAACTTGCTATTAAATTTCCACCAAATTTAATGCAAACTCTCATTAAATAAAACTCTTTTTATTTATTCAGAATTTTGTCCATTACTTTAATTACAAACATTCACATATAAACCCTTTCTAGAATTCTATTTCACATGCAAAAACACTTTCTACAATTTCACCCGAAAACCTGTTTCGGTATCTAGTGAAATAAATTCCCGCGCTTGTTTATTCTTTTCGGCATGAAACATTTGCTCCAACTGGATGTCAATGTCACTTAAGTGTGTCACCCTACGGTTCACGAATAATGCGGACATGATCGAGACCCTTCTCCAATCAATAATCAGTAGCGGGACCTGGAGATCCATACTGACTCCCACACATTCAACGATGACTTTCCTATGATCGTCGGAACCTTTTTACGCTTGTATCTTAATCCCTTTGTTTCACGATATATTACATGTCCGAGATTCGATAATCGGTATCTCCATACCTAGTTTGATCTCGTTACTGACATGCACTCTTTTCTTGTTCCCGTGATATAACATTCTAGTGATCAAATCACTTGCTTGCAAGATAACCAATGTGATATCACCGAGAGGGCCCAGAGTATATCTATCCGTCATCGGGATGAACAAATTTCACTGTTGATCCATGAGTCTCAACATAACACTTTATTAGCTTTGAAGCCATCTTTATAATCACCCAGTTGCGGTGTGACGTTTGATGTCAACTAGAAACTCTTCAGGTCTTAGTGATTGGCATGATCTCATGGCCTAAGGATTAGGATCACTACGTAAGTTGTTTATAGCAATATAAACTCAATGACTTTGATCGTAATGCTATACTTCGGATGAATGTTCATCACATCATTACACTAATGTTGTGATCTCGTTATTAACAACATCCAATGTCTATGATCAGAAAACTGTGATCATCTTGTTAATCAACGAGCTAGTTTATGAGAGAGGCATAACTAGGAACTTTCTGTTTGTTTATTAAACACACATGTATTAACGTTTCCGTATTGATACAATTATAGCATGCAAAATAAACATCTATCATATACTTGGAATACACATAATAAACATTTTATTATTGCCTCTCAGGACATATTCCCTTCAGAAACTGAATATGATGCCTTGATGAAAAATGGTACATGGAAGCTTACTCCTCCTCGGCATGGTGTCAACATTATTGATGCCAAGTGGGTGTTCAACGTAAAGCGTCATGCCAATGGTACTTTTGAGGGGTATAAAGCTCGGTTGGTTACTAAGGGTTTTAAACAGCATTATAGATTGGACTATGAGGATACTTTCAGTACGGTGGTCAAACCAACAACCATTCGTTTACTGCTCTCACTTGCTGTGACTCGTGGATGGTTTATGAGATAACGGGATGTTGAGAATGCTTTTCTAAATGGTGTTCTTGAGGAGGAGGTGTATGTGAGGCAGCCTCCTGTGTTTGAGGATCCTACTCGACTTGATCATCTATGTCGTCTGGTTAAGGCGATTTATGGTCTCAAACAGGCCCCTAGAGCTTGGCATGCTTGTCTTGCTACAGTGTTGCGACAACATGGGTTCTTGGAGACCACTACAGATACTTCACTCTTTATTCTTTAGCGGCCTGATGTGACTATGTATCTCCTAGTGTATGTTGATGATATTATTGTTCTTAGCTCTTCATCACAAGCTATTGATCGCCTTCTCTCTGGACTTCGTCAGGAATTTTCTGTGAAGGATCTTGGACATCTCCATTACTTTCTGGGCATTGAGGTTGCTTGCAAGTCTGGTGGTCTAACCATGACTCAGCGCAAGTATGCCATTGATCTTATTCGACGCGTTGGTATGTCTAAGTGCAAGTCTGCTGACACACCTATGTCTGCTGTGACTAAAACTTTTCCTGGTGACAATCCGCCATTGCTTGATGAAGATGCTACTACCTATCGGAGTATTTTTGGAGGTTTGCAGTATCTTACTCTCACACGACCTAACTTGTCTTTTGCTGTCAACTGTGTGTGTCAGTTTCTACATGCTCCATCTGAAGAACAAATGGTCAGCTGTCAAGAGGATCTTGCGTTTTGTTAATGACTCTCTTGATCATGGACTTCTTCTTAGACCATCGGTGTCAAACTCTATTGTTGTGTATTCTGATGCTGATTGGGCTAGAGATGTAGGAGACAGGCGATGAACGGGGGGATATGCTCTCTTCTATGGTCAGAACTTGATTGCCTGGAGTTCTTGTAAGTAGGCTATTGTTTCTCGTTCTAGCACAGAGTCTGAATATAAGGCTATTGCTAATGCCACATCTGAGTTGATTTGGGTTGAGGCGTTTCTTAAAGAGCTTGGAGTTTGTCATGAGTCCCCACCTGTTTTGTGGTGTGACAATATTGGTGCTACATTTCTATCCTCCAACCTAGTGTTTCATGCACGTACAAAGCATATTGAAGTGTATTTTCACTTTGTTCGTGAGAGAGTTGCTCAGAGACTTGCCACTTCCATTATTTCAAGAGTGCAAGCGCAATCTCCACATGTCCATAGTTGAGATTGAGGGAGGCTGGTAGATTATGTCTATAGTTGTACATATGTGTAACGTATTTGTAACTCTTTTTAACCCCTGATTGTCAATATATATGACCGACGTCGCCCCTTGTGAGGGCTATGCGTTTCACCCCCAAAACCCTAAGCTCTCTAGTTTTACAAAGGGAGGCGGCCATGGGTGGTGGTGCCTAGGGTTCGGAGGAAGGGGCGCCAGGGACAAGAGGGTACCTTGGGGTGCGCCCCCACCCCTCCTTATATAGGTGGGGCGGCTAAGGGTGTTGCCATCCCTAGTTGAAACCCTCCATAAATCAGCCTCCAACGGAAGAGGTTGAAACCTTTCCCACCTAGACTTCTATATTACCTAATACTAGAGTTTGACTTTTCAAACTAGGATTTGACTATTCAAACTAGGGTTTGACCCTTCTACTAGTCTTGGCTGAATTGACCCTTTAAGGTTTGGTGTGGCCAACCCTTAGGGCATGCTACAACCCAAGTGACCCCCTCCCGAGGTGGTGGACCTTACAGAACATTCTAGAAGCTTCCGGTCAAAACACCAAAAACATTTCCAAACCCCGAAAACCCACTTTCCTTATATGAATCTTATTCTCCGAACCATTCTAGATCTCCTCGTGATGTCCTGGATCCAATCCGAGACTCCGAACAACATTCGGTCTCCAACTCACATTCCATATCTACTTTAAACAACATCGAATCCTTAAGGGTGTCTCCCTACGTTTCGTGAACTATCAGAAAGACTAGGAAAAGGGCACTCTCCCTAGAATACGCCTCAAAATACTCTATGCGTTAACAAGTGGCATGCTCTGGTTGCTCCCATGTTTTTCCAGGTAACCCCTGGGTGTGACACGTGGTGAGGTCTGACTCCTGGCCGGCATGTGTGCGAGCAGTCAAGTTGCACTGGGCACATTCTCCTAAGCCGCTCCCTTTATGGGATGTTTTTCTTTATTTCTTTAGATCTGATTACTAAAAATGAAATATATTTAAAATTATACATCCAAATAAAAATCCGTTTTCACGGTTGAGCTAGCCGTGTTGAGATCTACAAAACTAAATCTCATGTTAATAGGTTTTGAAAAACTTTTTTTTCACTGCCTTTCGTACCTGCCTTATTATACTATATTCAACTGCCTTCGGTCCTAGTACACTGCATGATAATCTGCAGTATACCGTCCGTGAATTGCCTTGTTATACTGTATTGCACTGCCTGCGATTGTAGTGCACGGCGTGGAGACAAGGAAGTGCACCATCCGTGCACTCCCTTGTTGTATTGTATTGCACTGCCTTCAATCGAAGTGCACGATGTGGTGACCTGGCAGTGCACCACGCGTGCTCTGCCTTGTTGTATTGTATTGCACTGCCTTCGATCGTAGTGTACCACCCGTGCACTTCCTTTTTGTATTGCATTGCACTGCATTTAGTTACGGTGCATGGCGGGACCCTGCCAGTGCATTGTACGTGTACTGTCTATTTGTATTGTGTTGCACTACCTTCGGTTTCTTTTTCTTACTCTGATAGACTATTTTTGTGCACTATTTTATTTTATATTTGACTGCTCCTTTTTCTTTTTTTACTTTTGCATGCGGCGCCCATCTTGGTATGATTCCCTGCTCCTTTTTATGTTTCAATTTTGCATGCGATGATAGAGCTTGGTACGATTTGGCCAAAACTGATATGTGTGTGTCAGCCGTATGCTACCGACACGGTGACCAAAAGAAGCTAGCTCGGTTTGGCTCCTAAAGCGCGCGCTGGCCACATGTTTGACGATTTCTCGCGCGCTCCTACTGACACGTGTTAACGAAGGAGTGATTTCGGTCTTCCGGATTAGGCCGCACGCTGCAAAGCGCGTATTTTTATTAGTTGTTCGCATGAACTATGCAGACATGAATGAGACACCTCTCCGATCAATAACCAATAGTGTGATCTAGAAATTCATAATGGCTTCCACATATTTCTACGATGACTTCGTGATCGAATGAACCATTTACATACGATACCTATTTCCTTTGTCGCATGATACTTTACTTATCCGAGGTTTGATCGTCGGTATCTCTATACCTAGTTCAACCTTATTAACGATAAGTACTATTTACTCGTTCCGTGATATGACATCCCTTGTGACCTAGTCGCATGCTTGCAAGCCAATTGGATGACATTTCACCGAGAGGGCTCAGAGTATATCTATTCATCATATGGATGGACAAATCCTAATCTTGATCCATGTGCTTCAACACATACTTTCAGAATACCTAATGTCACCTTTATAACCATCCAGTTACGAAGTAGTGTTTGATATCATCAAAGCATCCATCCGGTGATGGTGATTGACATGATCTCATGGTTGAATGATTAGGTTATATGTATTTTAAAGCTTATATCAAACGAACTCTAAATGATTTGATCTTATGCTATGGTAACTATAGGAGTGTGTCCATGACATTATTCTCCTAATGACATGATCTTGTTATTAATAGCATCCAATGTCCATGATCAGGAAATCATGATCATCTATTAATCAACAAGCTAGTTTAACAAGAGTCTTACTAGAGACTCTTTTATGTTTACAAAACATACAAGTATTAATGTTTCCGGTTAATACAATTATAGCATGGGATGTAAACATTTATCATAAACACAAAGATATAATAATAACCACTTTATTATTGCCTCTTGGACATATCTCCAACAGCTATAAATTTGACTTTGGCATGACTAGTAATCAGATTCACTATAACGGAATGAGTAAATAAAAGTGCCAACAACTGCTGGATTTGGGATATCTCATGCTATTTGTATCTGACTAGTAAGTATTCCAACTCTAACAAAATAGTTATTTAAAACTGCCCACTGCTGATGATATCAGGATGACTCATGTTATCTATATATGACTAGTAAGTGTTGCAACTACAATAGAATGAATAAAGCTTCCAACTATGTGAGTTCCTCGGTTTGACTTCCTCGTTTGGTCTCGAGGGGGGAATACCAGGATGGGTATGTTTGGTGTTAGTATCAGGTTGGATTTGAGTAGGTATTTTTTATCTCTCTCTAATAGTCGATAGTTTTATCGAGTCTCTATAGGTTGTTTAGTGCATGCTGCTCTGCCGCTTCAGTCCACCATACCTATGTAGGCGAGAGCCGCCGAATTCTAGGTCTCGCCGTGTACTAGCCTCAGTATTGATTGCTCTCTTTTTCCTTTGACCTTTTTCGACACCACTTTTGTTTAGAAGGTTTGAGATCGACATTGTTAGCAGGGTTACCCTTTCGTCTTAGCGTGGCCAGGATTATGAACGCCATTGGTTATTCTTCAAGGAACTTAGCCCCATTTGTATCTTAACCGTAGTTGGGTGCTGTATCGTTTTCGAGGTGATTTGGATATTTATACTGTATATCTGTAGTATTGAGTCATGGAGTCGTTGTTATATATATATATATACTATATATATATATATATCTGTGTGTGTGTGTTTTGCGGGTTCCATTATGAACTAATGTGTAATGGTATTACTTCGAATGGTATTACTTCGTTTTCCACCCACATGAAAGTGCTTGGTGGGCACCTTTGAATCATTTCTACAAGGGTTTGGTAGGCATCACTAAAACTTGCATATGGCTGATCCGAGGGTGTTATAACACACACGTTTCCATTTTAATTATCCAATTGTTTAGTTGACAATGCTAATTACTAGTCATGTTATTAGAGGCAAGCATTAGTGGCTTTGTCTATGATCATGAGACTTTACTTCTGAGGCGTCCATAACCGTGGACACACGACTTCTCGAAAATATTTACCCTGTAGGGATGCACTACTGTACCCAAACACATATTCAACCCTTCAAACAACATATTACGCGTGCCTTCAAAATCTCACAACAAGAACTGCCCCATAACTATGCACGCATCTAGAGGCATCACCTACTGTATTGACCCAACTAGGAGGCACGACGATTCTCGAGGGAGGTACATCTTTTGCTTCCACGCTAAGGAAGAAACAGGCCATAGGTATATCCCCTTCGCCATACCGCGTTTATGTATGCAATGCAGCTGCTGTCCACCAAAATATAATATCATAATCATGTTCGAAGACATATTACAGTCACCATGTATGAGGACATATTATGCATATGTACCAAATGGAAAACCAATTTATGACCGTATGGATAAGCGAATAGCACCGGTAGTTGACGGGGAGATCCCATAGGTCCCCACGTTTGGTTAGCGCGATCAATTCCGAACTAGAATCGTAGAAAGAACAGGTTCTTGGTAGGCTCAATAATTTCCCAAAGGTGGTCCCTATCGGGGCCTTATCATTAGGTGAAAATATATCCAACAACAACAGATTAATTATCTTAACACCAATAATAACGGTATCATGTTCCACCTGTATGAGAGCGATACTAAGCATGCCTACGACTCGCAAGGCCAAAGCTAGCTAATCAAACAAGGCAATAGAATGACCAAGGAAATATAGTGGAGCAGTTAAATGAAGAAACGATACTAAAGCATCGACAATAAAGGATAGTAGTAGACAAAGTAAGGAAGTAAAGACTATAAATATAAAATAAGTAGAAGGGGGAGAATTCTCGCCTATGAGACAAAGCTAGTATCCAAAGGCTTGTCGCAACTCGCACCAGCTCATCGTCCTATCCGGTGAAGAAGCAAAACACTAGAAAGAACACCTGGTGCAATATTTAATACCATGGCGAAAGATCTGGCATGTTTATGATATGATGCATGGCATGACAATATGTGGTCTAACTTAGCAATATTAAACGGAATCGGAATCTCCAACAATTAAATATTATGATTCAAATTGTTTATCTACCCCACAAATTAAATGTTGAATTAACAAGGCAAATCATAGCATGGATGAGTTACTCAATTTAAATGGAGTCAGGATAAGGCAATAATATCACGCATATATACTCCAAATTTAATTTAATAGATGAATCGCTATTTATCCCCAAAACACAAGATATGTCTGCGAGCATTAACAATTTAGTATGCAATGAGTTATGTGGTATTTATAAAATAGGGACGGGTTTGGGGTCACACATCTCGGTTCAGAGATCTAAGGTTCGAATGGTTCAGTCTTCGGATCCGCGAAGTAGATCATGTGGTCTTCGGGTTCCATGGAGATGTTCGGGTTTCGACTTTGGTTGTTTGCGGCGAACTTGGTTTGGCGCTGATACGGACTTCGTGTTGTTACCATGGTGGTTCTTGTCGGTATCGTCTTTAGTTATAGTTAGGGTCCTTCTGATGGTGTCGCCTCATCGGCAACAAAAAAGGCGAGGAGAACTCGAAGCTCGTTCTTCCTTCAGGTTGTCGGCATCAGTATAGAAACATGGAAATTGATGCTTCCAACTGGTAGTCGTAGCAGAGCAGCGGGGAGAGACCACCTTCACGTGAAGGACATCCGTGCATAACAGGGGTGGAGGGGATGAGCGATGATGCGTAGCACAAGTGTCCTGTGCACGAACAAGGATGGAGGCATGCGACAAAGCTCGAGGTGGGAGGGACGGTGATGCTCTACGGTTTCCTAAACAAGGGAGGTAGGCGACTGCAGGTGGAAGGGAGTCCAAGGCAGAGCTCTAGTGCAGCGCCATGGCTAGGGGCGAGTCCGATGATGGTTGTCAGTGGAGGAGGGCCAGAGGTCGATGAGGAGGTAGCCGGAGAGGGCGGTGAGAGGGAGTCGGCAGTAGCGGGGATCGAGGCGGCAGTGTCGGCCTTGCGGAAGGAGGCGCTGGTGGGATGCGAGGGGGAATCGGGTTGTGTCTATTTGGGAGGGAGACGAGAGACAATTGGTGAGGGATGCGTGCGTGCTTGCTGATACGTCAGAAACGTATCTATAATTTTGGATGCTCCATGCTTGTTTAGTATCTACATTGCTTTGCTTTGTCTACACTTTGAGGTGTTTTTATATGTTTTCTGGAACTAACCTATTAACAAGTTGCCACAGTGCCAGTTGCATGTTTTCTTATGTTTTTGGTTCCAGAAAGGCAGAAAATCAATATTCTTGGAATTGGACGGGACAAACGCCAAAGTCAATATTTTACCGTGGGCAACACGAAGCTAGAAGGCGAGGCGGAGAAGACTCACCAGGGGTCCACACCCCCTGGCCGCACGGGTGGGCCCACCCCGCTCCTACGTGGGTGCAGCCTCCCTGGTGGCCCCCCTGGCTCGCCCCTTCACCTATAAGAAGCCCCAGATGTAGAAACCCTAGACACCCGATTAAAACTCCATGAAACCTTCTGTAGCCGCTGCCACCATCGTCCCTAGATCGGGGGGATCTGAAGTTCTTCCTGGCACTCTCCAGAGTGGAGATCATCCCGAAGGCCTTCTTCTTTATCATGCCAGCCTCCGGTATGAAGCGCGAGTAGTTCCACCTTGGACTACAGGTCTATGTAGTAGCTACATGGTTGTATCTCCTTCTTGTGCTTTCATGTATAGATCTTGTGAGCTCCATTCATGATCAAGATACATCTTACACTCTTGTGAGTTCCTGTCAATTGCCCTGCTATAATTTGTTTACCCTTCATGCCATGTTGTTTATCTAAGGAGAGCACCTCTAGTGAACTATGGACCCTGGTCCAATCTTTACCATTGATACATCTTCCACTATTTACTTGCTACAAACCATCATCACCTTCCACACCATACAGTTAATCCTTTGTTACAGCAACCAGGGAGATTGACAACCTCACTGATCGTTGGGGCAAAGTCTTGAGTTTGTGTTGTGCAGGTTTCCATGTTTCTTGCAACACTTGTGTGACATTTCCTTCCTCCTACTGTTCGATAACCTCGGTTTCTTACTGAGAGAAGACTTGCTGATGTGCTGCATCACACCTTGCTCTTGGAGTTTCCTGACGAAGCGCACCTACATCAACTAGGCGCATCACTTGCGGGCGATGTGTGGTGTGTGTGCGTGTGTGTGTGTTTGTGGAGTACCGCGTGAGGCATCATGTGTGTTGTGCATAGCTGGGTGCGTGTGTCTGTTCGTGTGTGTGTGAGTTGTGTGCATGGTGGTGTGCGGCGGTGGGTGCGTGTGTGGCGGCAAGGGGTAGAATTAGGGTTAGGCTTTTGGGTAGTAGGCTGGCTGGCTGGATTTCTGGCCTAGTCGTCTACCTCCCATAGACAAAATATTTTTTATTTTATTTTAATTTTAAAACATTTTTGTAAATATTTTTTAGACAAATAAAATATTTGGAAAGGCATGGTTTTTTATTTGGAAATAAGGGAGGGTACTAATTAGAAAATAAAATAGGATTTTGGAAAAAATATTTTAGTGGCAAAATATGCATGATGATGCATAAAATAAATACAACAAGTAGTTCTAATGCGGAAAAAAAATTCCTGGGCATTAGAAATACGAACACAACCGCCATCAACCATCTCAGAAGAGAGAAAATCAGATCTGAAGAAGGAGAAGAACCTCACCTCATCTTTTCAAGATCTCTAGCCTCTTTATCATCAACTCCATCATCATTTCCCACTTGTACTGAAAGAGAGAGAGAGAGATTCATACTTGTAAAATTAGGATTTGAACCTCTATTCTTACTTTGGTTTGTATTTGATTTGATCTTCAACGTTATTGTGGTTTGCTATGGTAAAGTTGAGATGATTTCTATTTGCAATATTATTACATGTTTGATCTATTCTCCTATCATGTGTGAGTAAACCCTCATAGGCGTGGGAGATGTAAGGAATTGGTGCGATATTAAGTGCCTCTTTTCTTTCCATCCATTTATAATTATTGTCATGATTATTATATTGTGAGAATGACTATCTATGTTTGTGTAATGCGTGTTATCCAATTTAAGGGCTCGGGTAACATGATCCTGAGATCTCATAGATATAAACTTGTTTACTAGCGAACTGGCAACCCTAGAGTGACATGGCCGATATCAAAGAGGAGCTAGTAGAATTCAAGGACAACAAGAAACCATCAAGTTTAAAGCCTTAATCTGGTTGAAAGACCTTTATTGATGTGCTGACCATGGCTTTGGTAACAGGCAGAAGGATCACTAGGATCGAGAGAAATATACCTAGAGGACTCTTGTTTGGTATATGGGTTGCTTGACTACTCAGTATGAATAATAAGTATCATAATCACTTATCCCATTTTATTCACCTGGCACATTAAGTATCACCATGAACCATTACTCTCTGCGCCTAACCTTTCATCTATAGGAAACCTCAAACAACCTCCGTACTTTTATGTAATTTAAGTACCATTCAATAATCAAATATACTTCATTCTTACTCACCCGTTTCCATCTCAAAACTTGTAGTCAATTCACTCAAGACAAAGTGACACCTTGAGTGTGACAGAAATTCCACACATAAACATTTTCCTAGGCTCTTTATTAGGATCGATATAAAAATTGGAACTAATACTTTCACGAAAACATGCTCCGATGAACTTGTACTCTTCTATCAAGCTATTTTCTAGCGCTGTTGCCGAGGAGCTAAGTGCTAAGTGATTGTTTCTTTACATTCGTTAGTGTTAGCAGCATCCATGATCTCTGTTAAAGATAGAGGTACTACACGTTCTAGAAGAACTTATTTATCTCCTTATATTAAACATGTACCAACTGAAAGACGCCTAGGATTTATTGATTTTTTTCTAACTCGTGCCCTATAGACATGAAAAGTTTGATTTCTTTGATGTCATATTTGACCATCACCCAAGGTGCATAAGAGCATGAGAAATCATTGGGAGATTATGGGAATCCATCTAGGTATCTTAGAAAAATACATATTCTCTATCCTGATCTTGAAAGCATGGAATTTGAAATAGATCTTGAGCTAATTTATGTGATGGAAGAAATTTCTTTTGAGGAAGAGAAGATGAAGATCTAATTGATCATTTAACAAAGGTTTGTAACCTTTGTGATTCCCTTAAACCAGCTAGGCTACCAAAAGAGTTTGTACTTATTAAACTTTTTCGCTGGTCATCAAAATATAAATCTTTTACTTGGTTACAATACTTACCTAATCACACTATAAAAAGATGGGCAGATTTCATTCGAGAATTTATGCAAAAATTCTGCTCATTTACTAAGATTATGCAGATCAAGCGCGACATATCAAATTTCTTTCAAAAAATTGAAAGCATGGAAAATATTTTATGGGATGATTATGGAAGTCCCAAATCACGGTTTCCAAGAGCATTTAATCATACAATACTTTTTTTAATGGGCTCATTGATGATTTAAAATAAATGATTGATTTAACTGTAGGAGGAGCTTTGAGCAACTTGACACTACCCAAATGCATAGATCTTCTTGCGGTAAGATACTTCAATGATGAACAGTATAATTATATTAAAGATATTAAACCAAGAAAATGTATGCTTCATATACCTCCAGAACTTATGCCTGAAGTTAAGAAGTCCATGGAAGAAAAAGAAATAGCAACGGAACTCATAAAATAAAATCAAGTGGATGTTTTCTAAACTTTTGTATTACAAGATGAAATGAATCTTATTTTTCAAAGTTTAAACAGCAACAATGTCAGTTCTGTGATAGATATTATAAACACTTGATGCTCCATAAGAGAGATATAAACGAATTGACTACAGCTTTTGATGATCTAGGACATGCTACTAGATATCTTGATAAACATACTAGTATGGTTAAAATTCAATGTAATCAAATAGCTAAAACTCAAGCTTTGATTTTAATTCAAAGTAATCATGATCACAATACTATTTTTACTAATATTATTACTATACGTGGTACAGAAACACATGAACCTCTAGGGACACCCTTGGTATTAAGAAAAACATGCCTGTAAAGCAAAGGAGACTCAAGATATAAGTAAAGAAGAAGAGGACCTTGTTGTTCCACAAGACGATATTGATTCAAAAGCCCAAACAAAAGAAAAACAATCTTCAAATGAAAATGAAGAAGATGAAGAGGCAGAAGACAAAGATAAAAAATATGACCGTGACGCTAAAACTGTCGATCCAAGAGAAGAAGTTGAGCTTAGTCGTGAACAATAAGAAGAAGTTATCATATCTAAGGATAAAAAAGCTGGAAAGCAAAATCCTACAGTTAAGAAGAAGAATAAAAAAGATGCTGAACCTGCGGCCAAGATAAAGGAAAAGGTAAGACCAACTAAAAATAAAATCCCTTATCCTAACTGTGTTCAATATGAACCTGACAAGAGTATCTATGACTCATTTTCCGAGGCTCTAAGTAATATTCGTTTATAACTTCCTCTAGATGATGCAATTCAAGTTCTCACTTACAAAAAGTTCATGCGAGATATTCTTAAAAAAATAAAAAAGGTAACTAAGACTATAATGGTGATGACAAGCTTTGGTAACAAGCTTCCCGCTAAGATTGGGTATCCTGGTATACCAACTATCTCTTGTGCTATTGGTAAAACTAACATACTCAATGCTCTATGTGATTTATGAGCATGTTTTAGTGTCATGTCATATTACCTCTTCAAGAAACTAAATCTCGGATATTACTCTCTTACATCAATTACCTTGCAAATGGATAATAAAACCACTAAACAACCTATTTGTATAATAGAAGATGTTTTACTTCGAATTGATCAACATTGCATACCTACTGATTTTATTATACTAGTTGTTCCTGAAGATGACAAACTTTCAATCATCCTTGAAAGACCTTTTCTTAGCATTGCACGGGCTAATGTTGACTGCTCAAGCAGGAAAATTGTTTTCAACATACATGATGATCAAATTGTTCGTTATTTCCTGAAGAAACAAGAACACGGTGGAAAATATGTACCTCCGCCTAAACGTAATCAAGTGGTAAGTATCCTTGATGAAGGGCAGCATAAGGTAAGTGCCAAAGAATTAAAGGTTGGTTAAGTCGATTCAACCAATTCAAAATAAATGCTCGATGGGAGTTAAACCATCTTTGAATAAAGTAGTATAGTTATTTTTGTTATAATTTAATTATTCTAATAAAAACCATCGTAGCCAAATTTTGAAGAGAAAATAGGCTAATAGGAAGTTAAGGTTCAAGTTTGAAGGAAAGAATTAAAAAGAAAAGAAGAATAAGGTGTTTTGAACCTTTAACAAGCTCCAGTACGACCGTCGTGGATCGTACCGTGTGCCCGTACCAAAGGACCAAAGAAAATAATAAATTGCTCTTCGATACAGAAGCTTTAACGAGCAGCGGTACGACTGGAAGGCCCCGAATAGTCCTCCCATACCGGTTCTCAACGAAGCAATCAAAATTTTCTCCCAGGTTACTGAATGAATAACGATCTGTGGTATGACCAGATCCGCCTATACCACGCGCCCGTACCGAGGCTCAAGTTTGATCTCAAAACCCTAACCGCGTACTCAAGAGTGACGACCACCAGTACGGGCGGGATGCTCCCATACCGCCCGCCCGTACCGAGTGCGTCGCCCCGCAAATATGCAACAGCTAGCTAGCATCCCTAACCATCCATCTCCCTCCTCTCATTTTCTCTCTCTTTCTCTCTCAAACTCAAACCCTAACCTCCTAAATCCTCGATTCTTCACCGATTTCATTCGTTTGAGTGGGGGAATCTTCATATCGGTAAGTTTCTCACCTGATCCATGCTTTATTTTCTAAAATCCATGGTTGAATCTCTCACATTGTTATGGGGGAATACCAATCGGGGTATATCCAAGAAGAGGATTCGCCAGCTAGATCGAGTAGACTAAAGCCAAGCCCGGAGCAGGTCGACTCGCCCAATACGACGACTGGTGCATACTGGACCCAGGAGACTCGCCGACTGGAGGCCCAAGATAGCGACTGCAATACGTAGCCCACCAAAACACTTGTAAATCCTAACTGACTGCATATATAAAGCCACCAGGGGAGCTCCTTTGGGGGATCTTCTCTTATATTAGATTAGATCTAGTCTCTCCCTCCGCCTACGATGACTTCATTGTAAGTCAATCTATAAACATATACTAGATTGATAGCAGGACGTAGCGATCCTCCACCGAGGGGATTGATACGTCGGAAACGTATCTATAATTTTTGATGTTCCAAGCTTGTTTAGTATTTACTTTGCTTTGCTTTGTCTACACTTTGAGGTGTTTTTATATGTTTTATGGACTAACCTATTAACAAGATGCCACAGTTCCAGTTAGCTATTTTCTTCTGTTTTTGGTTCCAGAAAAGGCAGAAAATCAATATTCTCGGAATTGGACGGGACAAAAGCCAAAGTTATTATTTTACCCGGCATGACACGGAACCACGAAGCAGAGATGGAGGATGACACCAGGGTGGCCACACCCTAGGTGGGCACGGGCCATCCCTAGTGGCACCCACAGGGGGTGTGGGCCCCATGGCCCTCCACCTACCTTGCCTCCTTGGCCTATAAGAAGCCTCTGACCCAAAAACCCTAAATAATCTGGGAGAAAGCCACGAAACGCTCCGCAGCACTGCCGCCACCGAAGGGGAGTTTCAGGGCACAGAAGTCTCTATTCCGGCATCCTGTCGGGACAGGAAAGTGCCCCCGGAGCCATATCCATCGATATCCACCACCATCTCCATCGACGTTGCTGCCCATGATGAGGAGGGACTAGTTCTTTCTCGAGGCTAAGGGCTCTACCGGTAG
The DNA here is from genome assembly GCA_023614405.1 of Avena insularis. Lineage (NCBI taxonomy): Eukaryota > Viridiplantae > Streptophyta > Magnoliopsida > Poales > Poaceae > Avena > Avena insularis. The sequence goes on along the minus strand of CM042695.1, from coordinate 192,900,213 downwards.
CTATGTGTGCATCTCTCTCTCTATGCGTGATCATATTGTGGTCATGAGCTTTGTAATCAAGTAGATCTACTCTATTACTCAAGTGCTTAAACCAATCTCCACTCTCCCCATGTTTGTGAAAGTGACAACGTGCGCACCGTGGTGGCACTTAGGCTAGAGGTTACATAAATACTCAATTGCTTTAATAGATCTATGCTTTTCCCCATCTGTGTGAAAGTGATAACATGCGCGTCCTGTGTGCACTTAAGCTAGATTATATACATATTTATCATGAGTTATATTTGGAGTTGGATGTCTATGAAATTGTGGTGTTTGTTGGAACCATCTAGCGCTCAAGGTGATAGTGTGGGGTTATCTAGGTGGGAAAGGCGGACTTTGAGGAGTGTTGTTATAGCTCTGCCATGGATTAGAGTGTCCAACCGGAGAGTAGTTCAGGGTAGCATCATGAAGAGAATATATTTATTGAGAGTGTTCACTGGTAAAAGTATGATCCCTAGGCCTTGTTTCTAAGCATTGAAACATCGTTTGTATCTAGATATGTTGCATGTTTGCTTGCTTCCATCTTTTTGTCTTTAGTCTTTTCCTTTCCGCCAGAAGATCTTTTCTGGCACCGTTACCACTTATAATCATCCATACCACTTGTATTTCACTCTCTCTTCGCAGAACTAGTGCACCTATACACCTAACAAGTGTATTGGGTGTGTTGGGGACACAAGAGACTTCTTGTATCTTGATTGCAGGGTTGCTTGAGAGGGATACCTTTGAACACTTCCTTCCTGAGTTCGATAAACCTTGGGTAATCCACTTAAGGGAAACTTGCTGCTGTCTACAAACCTCTGCACTTGGAGGCCCGACAAATGTCTACAAGAATAGAAGTGTGTAGACATCAGGGATGTGAACCTGGGTACATCGTGTGCCAATCTTGCTCCCAGATTCTCCTACGTCTCCTTGCTCCTTCTAAGTAAGCTACCCCCAGTAGCATCTGTCGTGCTAATACCACGACACATTGGCTATCTAGATGAGTTTTTCATATTTTGAGATTATTGTTAATTCCTCAAGTTAGGATTCGAAGTTTTACTTGTAGTCGTTTGTTTATATGATAGAAACCTTTTGCCTATAGTTTTGCTTTGAAATTTTTCAGTACAATGAATATTGGAAATATTTTCCACACCGGAGGGAGCTTGGGAGGCTCGGGACCCTCTCGAAGATCCACCACGTCGGGCTTGGAAATAACTCCTCATTTTAGTGAGAAACACTTTGTCTTTAGTGTTATGGTGGAGGAATTCCCAATGATTGCTTTTCGGATAACCTACAAAAACGTGCATATCCAACTTCGGTTTTGTAAACATTTTACATATGCCTTTCATACAAAAATTTAAGAAAATACAAACTAGGTTTTACCCATTGCCATTTAACAGATCATGATGTTGCTTTTTAAGTGTAAAAGCGATATGTCTCTATAGCATAATCTTATAAATCATAATGGCAGTTTTATGTTTGATCTTACCGAGTCAAACTAGGTTCGATTACATTCTCAAAACATTCCATACTACTATGGTGATTTGGGAAACTCAAGTTTATGAAATAATTTCTCAACTTTCAGATGTTTTCTGAACTTGTAACTCAAAATCTTCTTTTTCCTGGTCCAATCATAAACTCTTGATTTTCTTGTTACGATGATTTCTACTTCACGCTAAAACCTTTGAACATATTTTAATTGTATTATAGTTCTTCCTTATTAAAGTGATATACTCATATATCTATTCAAGTCCTCGGTGGGAGTATATGAAGTATAATAATGCACCACACAAGGTTTTACATAATTGACCACATATATACTTAGAAAGGAAACAATAGCTAGTTAGTGTCTAGAGCTTGTTATATTTTGATAGCTTAGCTGGGATAATATCTGTATGTGTAACTTAAAAGGTGGAAATATTGTAGTAAACTTCATTGTTGCTGTTACCAAAACATTTTTATGTATTCTACTGGTTCTTCCTAAATTATTACCTTTTAATTCCTGTTAAAACATAGGAGAATAAAACACAACAACTTTGAGCTATTTTAAAATGAATTATTGATAAGTTGGAACTTGACTTGAAAAAACTAACAATTGGGACCAATCTGACTAGTGCGACCACCCCAAAATAAAACGGCTGAAAATAAAAAGAAATGTTATGTAAACAGGACAAGGCTTAGATAATAGAAAGTCTAGAATGTTGGGCTTATCCCATCTAGGTGACAAGAATTGACATGAAAAAATAGAAAAGGCTGAATTAATGGGCTCAACTCATATAAGCTACCAAAATGAATCAGGCTGAATTTGCATTACGACGATCTCATTTCGTCATAATTTTGCCACGTCAGATCATCCACGTAGGATCTGACCTGGCCTCGCTAGATGGTCCATGATGATATTGGATAGTCATAATGGTTATGACATCCAATATCGTCATAGATGGACATAATGATTTTGCAAAAAACATCGTTGTATGCAGTTACTAATGCTCGGTTTTTGACGATATGTTTTTTGTCATAAGATCATCATATATTATAGACAATGACGATTCAGTGACGAAAATGGAGGGTCATGTATCAACAGATTTCTTGTAGTGCACACACATTATTATTTATTACTTCCACTAAGTTAGCGGTCCGTTCAACTTTTACCCGTGAACAGAGTTTTAGTTATCTACAGGAAAATCTTACAAGCGTCAATTCATCCGAAGACAACTTGACTCTAAAATTTCATCAATATGGAGTTTTTTCATGTCTTTCTTTTCAATATAAATAAACTGTGGTGTCACTTTTAAGTGAAATTCTAATCATTTCGTCTTGTGACGTTTTTAGCATTTTATTTTATGAATATTGTTTCACCAACAAGAATATAATGGTTTGCCCATTGTCTAAGGAAAATGATTTGAACAACAACTTGTTCTCAAAATACTGGAACCAAATAACAATTATCGTAATAAATCTTGATGGCTTAGTCTTTGATGTAGATGACAAACATAATAACATCTTATTTGTTTATCGATAAACATCATCACCATATCCCCTTCTTAGTTACTCGGTCCATTGTATTTCTTATATTGAGTTGCTTTTATATGACACTTCATACCAACCAATCTAGCATCCAATACCGAAGAATTACATTGGTTTAACAAGAAGAGGATATATATTCATAACATGTATATCTTCTATATACCTGAGATGGAAAATTTCAGTCCATTAATTTCTGCCAATTACATTTATGGATTCTCAACGTTTTTCTCTCTTTCAGAAGAATAAATCAACATCAATAGTGGCACCAATCACATGGTATTGGGTCCAAGTGTATTAGTCAGATACTAATATCCTTAAGCTTACACTTTTGAAGGTGTGGATCTCCGACTGGTGCGTGGATTTCATAGGTGTAAGGTGTCCATCTCCTCGGAAAGTCATAGTCGAGGTCGGAGCTTCCTTTTCCTCGACGCGCTTGGGGCGACTATTTGGCATGGGCGAACATGTGTTCTGGCTCGGTTGCGGTGAGGGACTCGTCAAAGGCGAAGTCGGAGTCGTTGGCTCGTGAGGGAGTGATGACGATGAGCTCGATGACAACCTCGGTGATGGCATTTTTTGTCGTTGGTGTTTGTGTGCTTCATGTGGGTTGCTAGGTTAGCCGGGGTGCTCAATGTGGCCATGTCCCATGGCAATGTTGGTGCTTTGTAGCGGTTTTCGGTCAGTTTCCGCTAATAAACTGATCAATTTTCTTCTATTTATGTTTAAATAAAATGAGGTAAATTTTCCCATTTTATTCAAAAAAGATCTCTATAAAACAAATAACATAATTTTGATTCGGATTCTTATTTATGCATTAGTTTACTTGTGTCTTTAAAATTCTCGTTAACTTATTTGTATTAGGTCCCAATGTGAAGGAAATGTGCATGTATTTATTTTTATTTTTGTAAGGTTGCTAGTCCCACAAGGCCACAAGTAAGTAGTAGTGAAGAAAAAAATACCTCACCACCTCCCAATTTAGAAGTATATGAAATATACATACATTCACGAATTCACATTTTTGTTCTCCTCTTATCGCCCAAGTCCAACAAGCACGCGTCACCCAAACAACTAATCCCTCTGTTAGGGATTATAAGCCCTATGGAACACTTTGATAGGATTAATAAAATCAAAGAACCACTAGGAATCGGAAGCCGATTCTAGCTTCCCATCGACCACTGCTTATCCGTTGATTAAATGTAGCTGGAGCGTAGGATCATCAAACAGAGTCGCGCCTATTTTCAGGAATTTATGGACGATTGCATGTTTCTAGTCTTAAATGTTTCATTTGCATGCTTCCAAATTTACTATTCCTGTGATGCACGTCCGTTGATTGTGCTCTCTTCATTCTGGTATTTGTGTGCTTAGGTGCTTCCGGTAATATCCATTAATTTCTTATTTTAGGAAACATATTCTAAATATAATGTAGAATTTTAAGAAACAATTATTTTCTAATCTTGCTAACCGAAAATCCTTCCAAAACATTTTTTTCAGAACATTTGCTTCTGACATATCTCAATATTGTTTCCATGTTTAAAAACCGGTTTGGGAGTACTGGTTTATTAAAAAACAAAATTATGTTTTCATTTCCTAGATAATTTGTTTCCATGGTGAATAATCATTGTTTTTATCTATAGGAATATTTTTCCTATGAATATGGGTACTTTATTTCAAACAAAAAAAACATCACAATTCTAATTTCAACATAGCTTCCAGCTAATAAGGATTATTTCTTTCGAGTGAGCAAATAGGATTTTTTGCAAATGCTTCAAGTGAATTAGGGAATGTTTCAACATAAATTGAATATGCTTCTATCCAATCGAGAGTTTGCTTCCACCAGCACAATTTTCAAATGATAACAACATGTGTTCACATTGTTTTGGCTAGTTGCTTCATACATAGGAGATTAGAGCTTCGATTCATTGTACGTATGCAATCACAAATCAACTATGCTTCCAGCGATATTAATACAATTTTCCTGTCAATCAGAACAATGCTTCATAATAACAATATTTCAATTTCAATTCATAATTCGCTATGTTTCCCTCATTTCTTCTGCCTGCTTCCTACACATCCGACCGATGTCATGTACGATTCATGAATTAAATGATGCTCCTAACTAACACATTACACGATTTCTACAAGGACGGTTATTGCGAGAAAAGAATGCAAGCACCGGCAATTGTTAAACGAGGTCGCCGCATGTTGACTATTCTCTCGCCATTGCACTACGTGAGACTTGTGTTGAGGAGGAAATGGCAATGCATTGACTGCTCGTGCCATATACCATTCAACTGACCTGCTGCAAATCGACTCTTCAATAGAAGCTCGGAATCAGCCTCCTTCATGATGCCTACAAATAATAAGCATAACACGGAAAGCAAAATGAAGATGATATGGAAGAAAAAGGCGAGAATCTGGAGAAAAATGTATGTACTGAAGAATCATTACTACCTCTATAACGAAGCAAACTAAACACTTCATGAGGCACAACTATGCACAGCAAGGTGAAGCATGATATACATTCAATATCGACATTGTTTTTAAGAAAAAATTGAAAGTACTCTCTTTGACCCATATTAGTTGACTCAAATTTGTCTAGATTTGGATGAATCTAGACACTATTTAGTATATAGGTGAAGCGATCCAACCCATTAAGAATTGGATCCTGTGTTTACAGTGCTAGTCCCTTGGATAGCACACACGGTTTCAATGAATAAAAGAGTATCAATGTGTCACATTATTACAATGATTGATCCAAGAATATAAATATTACAAAATTGCTTAGCTCACAGCTAGCTCAAATAATATAGTTCAACAAATAAACAAAAGATAAAGGCTCCATCACGCCACAGGCAACTCGCTGAGTGGAGATTCACAACCTAAACGATAACCTTACTTGTCGTCGAAATAACTTGCAACATAAAAAGTTGCAGCCACGAATGGTCAATACATTTGAATTGTATTGGCAAGATGTCACTGTTATGTGGACACAATTGGAAACCTGTCATATACATGCATACTTTGGCTAGTGGAGTTTACGCTATTTGCATAACGCAGCATTTTCTCCTACCTTTTCAAATTAAGTTTTATTTCTTCAAAATAACTAAGAACAACTCGAGTCACTTGAGAGCTCCTAAAACTATGGACACATTGAGTCACTCAAGTGCTCCTATAACCCATTAAGTTCACCCATCAAGTTTTATTAGAGAAATTTGAATGAATGAGACTTTTCAACTGCGTCAAGAGAAGTTACTCATAATTGTCCATTACCGGGGACACGGCTAAGTACTTAGTTCGTAAACCATCTGCAGAGGCTAGTACACTTTACCCACAAGACCCGATCAACCCCTTTTGAGAGAAGACCAGGACGAGACCTTTGGGAAACAGAATCATGAGCCTAACTCCGGACCGGACCATCCTATCAACACCTACATCTGCTAGTCACGGTAGGACATGATCCCATAACTTACTCAGTCAAGTCAGAGCCCATATGACAAGTGTTTGTACATGAAAGTTACTAATCAAGACCGTCTATTATCCCTCTGAATCCTGGGTGGCAATCCCCACCAAAATCCATACTCGATGACCCAATCAATACCATTCCACCTAGGTGATTTATTGATTAAGTGATTTTCATTTTCAGCAAAACATAATCCTTCTCATACACATATGTATCATGAAAACCACCCACGCAACTAATAGTATGGCTAAGAATCTACAATACGATGGCTATCAAGGAATCAACTGAGGTCTATGACAATTCTATTGGATACTCACACCATAGCGTAGCATATATAATACAAAACATTTCCTTCAATGCAAGCTACTGAAAACTAAATGCATAAGAAAACAATAGGAGATTCATGACAGTGACACTTGCCTCAGTTGTAGTAATCGTTCACACAGTCGTCGCAATCACAATAATCGCACTCTGGGCAATCTATCACGCAAAACAATAATTGCAATCAATCATACGGTAGCACAACACAACAAAACATTATATATGCATTTTAGAAAACAAAAACACGATCAAAAGCATTTCATAGGCATTTTCTATTAATCTAATAGGCTTAAAATAGGCATTAATGAATTCTGAATACTTTTAGTACAGAACAGTTTCATAAAATTATGAGAACCATGCTACTGGATAGGTAATGTCAATAGCTTTCATTTGCCACTGGTTTCATCTTAAAATGATTTATAGATTAAAAGTTATAGCCAAAATAACAATTTAATGGATTTAATCATAGGTAATTATTTTGTACTGTAACAAATTCAACTAATGCTACAGTGACATGTATTACAATTTTCTGAATCCATAGACACCAAATTTTCCAATTTTGTAGTTGTGGATATTTTTCTATGAATTGTTTACCATTAAATGGATTTAAATAATCCAGGAAATATCCATTGGTAAAATTACGAATTTTATTGTATGATAATATTCTACACATTATTATGAATCCAGGGATATCTTATTTGTATTTTTATGACCATTATTTATTTTCTTATCAATTTATTACTCTAAATAAGCCATTAAACCATTTAATTAATCACGGCAAAACCTTGCCGCAAAAGCCTGAAACAATTGCACAGGAATATTCTAAGTGGAAAACTGAATTCATTGGTACCTTGTTTGTAATTTTTGGCCTAGTGGATTAATTTCTATGAATTTTAAAAGTTTCATCTATTTTCTGCAATTTCCAAAATCATTAAAATATTTTCACTTGATCAACCTTGTTGGGCCAGTCAGTTGACGCGGCTGTGACAAGGCGTACCACACGGCAGGACGCGAGTGGACGATACCCCTTCGTGGGTTCAGTCTAATCTGGCGCGTTCGTTTTAGATCGGACGGCTCACCTCGTCTATGGCGAGCTCGACGGTGCTGATGGCGGGGCAGCGGCGGCGCGGGTCAAACGGTGATGGTGGCAACGGCCGCGGTGGTCACCGGCGTCGTAGAAGTGGTCAACAAGGATCCGGAGAGGATGGAGAGCTCGATGGTGGGGTCTACGTCTTGTTCCGCTTCTAGAGACGGCGTCGCCGGACAGACGGAGGTGGTTGTGACATGGCGAACTCCGGCGTGGAATTCCTCGAGGGAGCGACGATCTGCGGAGGGGAGAGAGGGTTGGGATGATGCAGCCGATCAAGGGAAGGAGACAGAGGGGAACGGAAGGGCGAGGGGTTGTCAAAAACGACGGGGCTCGACCTCCCGAAGCTCGGCGCCGGCGGCGGTAATGGCGATATCGGTTTCGATCGATTTGGTTGCTAGGGTTTCGGAAACAGCAAGAAAACTAAGGAATTGGAAGAGGTGTGAATATATAGGGGGGTGGCATGCGGAAAAGGGCAGAATCCGAACAGAATCGGGCGAATCGGGGCGGAAAACACGGGCAGTTCATTCGTGTTCATCCCGGTCTCCAGCTCGAGGAGGGAGACGACCGGAGTGGGCCCCAGGCGTCGGCGACCGCGGAGAGGCGGGCTCTTGAGGTGCTGCGATGGGCTGGCCTTTGGCTGGCCACTGCTATCTTTGGCCAGGAAGAAGTCTGGCAGTGGCGGGTGGTGGATCGTAGGCTGGGCCGGGGGCTCCGCCGGTTGGGTAGGTTAGATTAGGTTTCGTTTTTTTTGTTATTCTTTTCATTTTCTGCTTTATTTAATATCTTTTTCAATATAGCTCCAAATGAGCTCATTTTTGTCTCTAAAATTTTCTAAAAAATAGGGGATCATTTTAGGATCCATATTTTAACCTTTTCCACTAGTCATAAAGTAGTGGATTTAAAAATTCTTATATACTCCTTTGTAGATGCATTTTAGTAATTCAAAATAGGGGTCTGAAAATGGGGTTTTTCATTTGAAAATTTTCAGGGATGCAAAATGCTATGCCAATGCAATGCAAATGATCTTTTTTTCTAGTCCCTATTTCTTTAATCTTGGGATGTGACAGACTAACCCCCTTAAGATGAATCTCGTCCCGAGATTCGGAATGGCTAGCAAGGTTTGGGGTGGTGTTGTCGAGGCTAACCCCCTGAAGAAAACTAAACTTGGCATCTCCAACATCTAATACTTAATTGTGGAATCTTGTGCTAGCTATCAATCCTTTCCAGTCGGTTCTCTTCAACAGATCCTCTAAATAACTCCATATGTAACTATTCTTATCCATGAATGCGTCAATATGAATGAACACGATGCACCAGTATTGAAAAGGTATGGGTGCGATGCATAAATTAGCTAGAAGCTTACCAGTCATAGAGCATGGTTTATTGAGTCCTCTCTTCATGTTCATGTGGTTCACAGTTGCCTTCTCAGTTGAGTTTGACTTGGTTCCATCTTCTGGACAACTATAGGCATAGTGTCCAAACTTCCTGCACTTGTAGCATTTCCATTATGCTGATGGCCATTTCTACCTTTGTTGTGGCCATTACCTCCATTGTTGTGGTCATCAGAATTGTCATTGCCATCATGGAAGGTACGTTTATGATATGATCCTGAGTTGTGATTTCTATTGTGCTTTCTCTTGCGTCGTTCCACTTGCTTGTGCTTCCCTTCAAGAATTCTAGCCTTGTCCATCAGCTCTTGGAAAGTGGGGCAGTAAACCACTAACAGTTGCACCGAGAGCTCATCAGTGAGACCATCCAGAAATCTCTCTCTCCTCTTGGAGTCAGTGTCAACGTCTTCAGGTGCATAGCGTGACATATTATTAAACTCTATGTATTCTGCCACTGTACGGTTGGTTTGGCGCAAGTTGCGAAAATCCTTTCTCTTTAGACTCAGGACCCCTAAAGAGACATGGTTGATCTTGAATCCATCTTCAAACATGGCCCAAGTAACAGTGTCCAGCGGGTGGGTGATTTGGAAAGTATCCCACCAAGAAGCAGCTGGTCCCTCCAGTAGGTGAGCAGCAAATCTCACCTTCTCAGCATCAGTACATCCAACAGTAACTAAGTCTTTGTTCACCGAGCGCAACCAGTCAAGAGCAATTATAGGTTCAGGTACAGTGGAGAACTTAGCTGGCCTAAGTTTCAGAAACCTAGTGAGAGCATCCTCCTGGGGCTGGTTGTTCCCGTTATTGTTGTTGTTGTTCTAGGCAGCCATGAATTGAGTCATCACCTGTGCTAGCTGTGTCTGGGCTACTATCAGCTGCTCCATATCAGTGGGTTGGCGGTGAGGCGGCATCTGTTGGGACAGCATAGATGAGTTATAGATAGAAGGGACTAGAGAAAGTAGTACTACCCATAACTATATGAAGCAATCAGTGACACAAACAAGCAAACCATCATAAGCTATCAACACACAAGCAACCACTTGCATACCAACATTACAGGGGTCTAATAATATTAGCAGTATATAACCACAAAATAGTTTGAATAGGTTGGGAACAATACTAGAGCAAAACAAAGCAACATATAAGCAACACACAAAATCTGTCAAAACGGTACAGCAGGTTTCACAATTTTTTCTGACCGACTTAAACATGTCAGGAATATTAGCCAATTTTTGTGCATATTGTACAGTAAATTTCTCACCAAACCCTATTTTTCCAGATTTTTCCAAGTTACCAATAAAATATGAAAAATTATACAGTACAGCAGGTTCAGCAGAAACTACAGCAACAATATCACGAATTTCAATCAATTCACACCAATAAACTAATCTAAAAACCTCACAAAAATTTCAGAAACTTTGGAGTTTAAAACTAACTGACCCTAACAAGGCATCACACAAAATAGCTTAATACAAAACAAGCAAGCAACCTATATTGTCATATCACAGAAGTTGGTAAGATCAGTATGCTAACACGATAGTGATGATCTCCTAAAAAGATAGAACATGGTGGTCTAATCCTAACCAAACTTGATGAGACATTCCTTTCTGTCATTCTATTTCTTATTCTACTTGTAAGACAACTCTCATATAGGTACCAAATGAATGGACAACTATAAATTTTGAACAAGAAGAGGTTCTAGAAAAGATAGACAAGTAATATAAGAACTCTAATAAGTAGAAAATATGATAGTTCTCCTAATAGAGGTATCCTATTTCTAATCCAATTCTAAGGTCACGAACCTACAGTCAACGCAATGCTCTGATACCATCTGAAGCGATCCAACCCATTAAGAATTGCATCTTGTGTGTACAGTGCTAGTCCCTTGGATCGATTAGCTAGTACACACAGTTTCGATGAATAAAAGAGTATCAATACGTCACATTATTACAACGATTGATCCAAGAATATAAATATTACAAAGTTGCTTAGCTCACAGCTAGCTCAAATAATATAGTTCAACAAATAAACAAAAGATAAAGTCTCCATCACACCACAGGCAACTCGCTGAGTGGAGATTCGCAACCTAAACGATAACCTTACTTGTCGTCGAAATAACCTGCAACATAAAACGTTGCAGCCACGAATGGTCAATACATTTGAATTGTATTGGCAAGATGTCACTGTTATGTGGACACAATTGGCAACCTGTCATATACATGCACACTTTGGCTAGTGGATATTAGGCTATTTGCATAAAGCAGCATTTTCTCCTACCTTTTCAAATTAAGTTTTAGTTCTTCAAAATAACTAAGAACAACTCGAGTCACTCGAGAGCTCCTAAAACTATGGACACATTGAGTCACTCAAGTGCTCATATAACTCATTAAGTTCACCCATCAAGTTTTATTAGAGAAATAGGAATGAATAAGACTTTTCAACTGTGTCAAGAGAAGTTACTCATAATTGTCCATTACCGGGGACACGGCTAAGTACTTAGTTTATAAACCATCTGTAGAGACTAGTACACTTTACCCACAAGACCCTATCAACCCCTTTTGAGAGAATACCAGGACGAGACCTTTGGGAAACAGAATCATAAGCCTAACTCCGGACCGTACCATCCTATCAACACCTACATCTGCTAGTCATGGTAGGACATGATCCCATAACTTACTCAGTCAAGTCAGAGCCCATATGAAATGTGGTTGTACATGGAAATTACTAATCAAGACCGTCTATTATCCCTTTGAAGCCTGGGTGGCAATCCCCACCAAAATCCACACTCGATCTGAAGCGATCCAACCCATTAAGAATTGGATCCTGTGTTTACAGTGCTAGTCCCTTGGATCGATTAGCTAGCACACACAGTTTCGATGAATAAAAGAGTATCAATGCGTCACATTATTACAACGATTGATCCAAGAATATAAATATTACAAAGTTGCTTAGATCACAGCTAGCTCAAATAATATAGTTCAACAAATAAACAAAAGATAAAGGCTCCATCATGCCACAGGCAACTCGCTGAGTGGAGATTCGCAACCTAAACGATAACCTTATTTGTTGTCGAAATAACCTGCAACATAAAAAGTTGCAGCCACGAATGATCAATACATTTGAATTGTATTGGCAAGATGTCACTGTTATGTGGACACAATTGGCAACCTGTCATATACATGCACACTTTAGCTAGTGGAGTTTAGGCTATTTGAATAAAGCATCATTTTCTCCTACCTTTTCAAATTAAGTTTTAGTTCTTCAAAATAACTAAGAACAACTCGAGTCACTCGTGAGCTCCTAAAACTATGGACACATTGAGTCACTCAAGTTCTCATATAACCCATTAAGTTCACCCATCAAGTTTTATTAGAGAAATTGGAACGAATGAGACTTTTCAACTGCGTCAAGAGAAGTTACTCATAATTGTCCATTACCAGGGACACGGTTAAGTACTTAGTTCATAAACCATCTGCAGAGGCTAGTACACTTTACCCACAAGACCCGATCAACCCCTTTTGGGAGAAGACCAGGACGAGACCTTTGGAAAACAGAATCATGAGCCTAACTCCGGACCATACCATCCTATCAACACCTACATCTGCTAGTCACGGTAGGACATGATCCCATAACTTACTCAGTCAAGTCAGAGCCCATATGACATGCGTTTGTACATGGAAGTTACTAATCAAGACCATCTATTATCCCTCTGAAGCCTGGGTGGCAATCCCCACCAAAATCCACACTCGATGACCCAATCAATGCCATTCCATCCAGGTGATTCATTGATTAAGTGGTTTTCATTTTTAGCAAAACATAATCCTTCTCATACACATATGTATCATGAAAACCACTCACGCAACTAATAGCATGGCTAAGCATCTACAATACGATGGCTATCAAGGAATCAACTGAGGTCTATGACAATTCTATTGGGAACTCACACCAAAGCATAGCATATATAATATAAAACATTTCCTTCAATGCAAGCTACTGAAAACTAAATGCATAAGAAAACAATAGGAGATTCATGATAGTGACATTTGCCTCAGTTGTAGTAATCGTTCACACAGTCGTCGCAATCACAATAATCGCACTCCGGGCAATCTATCACGCAAAACAATAATTGCAATCAATCATACGGTAGCATAACACAACAAAACAGTATGTATGCATTTTAGAAAACAAAAACATGATCAAAAGCATTTCATAGGCATTTTATATTAATCAAATAGGCTTAAAATAGGCATTAATGAATTCTGAATACTTTTAGTACAGAATAGTTTCATAAAATTATGAGAACCATTCTACTGGATAGGTAATGTCAATAGCTTTCATTTGCCACTGGTTTCACCTTAAAATGATTTATAGATTAAAAGTTATAGCCAAAATAACAATTTAATGGATTTAATCATAGATAATTATTTTGTGCTGTAACAAATTCAACTAATGCTACAATGACGTGTATTAAAATTTTCTGAATCCATAGACACCAAATTTGCCAATTTTGTAGTTGTGGATATTTTTCTATGAATTGTTTACCATTAAAGAGATTTAAATAATCCAGGAAATATGCATTGGTAAAATTACGAATTTTATTGTATGATAATATTCTACATATTATTATGAATCCAGGGATATCTTATTTGTATTTTTCTGACCATTATTTATTTTCTTATCAATTTATTATTCTAAATAAGCCATAAACCATTTAATTAATCACGACAAAACCTTGCCGCAAAAGCCTAAAACAATTGCACAAAAATATTCTAAGTGGAAAACTGAATCCATTGGTACCTTGTTTGTAATTTTTGGCCCAATGGATTAATTTCTATGAATTTTACAAGTTTCATCTATTTTCTGCAATTTCCAAAATCATTAAAATATTTACTACGCAGTCAACGCGACTGGACGGGTGAGTGCTGACGCGGCTGTGACGTGGCGTGCCACGCGGCTGGACGCGAGTGGACGATACCCCTTCGTGGGTTCAGTCTAATCTGGCGCGTTCGTTTTAGATCGGACGGCTCACCTCGTTCGTGGCGAGCTCGCCGGTGTTTATGGCGGGGCAGTGGCGGCGCGGGTCAAACGGTGATGGTGGCGACGGCCGCGGTGGTCACCGACGTCGGAGAAGTGGTCGACAAGGATCGGGAGAGGATGAAGAGCTTGATGGTGGGGTCTGCGTCTTGTTCCGCTTCTAGAGACGGCGTCGCCGGACAGACGGAGGTGGCTGTGACACGGCGAACTCCGGCGTGGAATTCCTCGAGGGAGCGACGATCTGCGGAGGGGAGAGAGCGCAGCCGATCAAGGGGAGGAGACAGAGGGGAACGGAAGGGCGCGGGGTAGTCAAAAACGACGGGGGCTCGACCTCCCGAAGCTCGGCGCCGGCGGCGGTAATGGCGAGATTGGTTTTGATCGATTTGGTGGCTAGGGTTTCGGAAACGGCAAAAAAACTGAGGAATTGGAAGAGGTGTGAATATATAGGGGGTGGCGTGCGGAAAATGGCAGAATCCGAACAGAATCGGGCGAATAGGGGCGGACAACGCGGGCAGTTCACCCGTGTTCATCCCGGTCTCCAGCTCGAGGAGGGAGATGACCGGAGTGGCCCCTAGGTGTCGGCGACCGCGGGAGAGGGAGCGGGCTGCGGGGGTGCTTGCGATGGGCTGGCCCACTGGCTGGCGCTGCGCTGCGCGCTGCTGGCGGGAAGGGGGGTGCGGCAGGTAGGCGGGTGGTGGATCGTAGGCTGGGCCGGGGGCTCCGCCGGTTGGGTAGGTTAGAATAGGTTTTATTTTTTTTGTTATTTTTTTCATTTTCTGCTTTATTTAATATATTTTTGAATATAGCTCCAAATGAGCTTATTTTTGTCTCTAAAATTTTCTAAAAACCAGGGGATCATTTTAGGATCCATATTTTAACCTTTTCCACTAGTCATAAAGTAGTGGATTTAAAAATTCTTATATACTCCTTTGTAGATGCATTTTAGTAATTTAAAATAGGGGTTTGAAAATGGGGTTTTTCATTTGAAAATTTTCAGGGATGCAAAATGCTATGCCAATGCAATGCAAATGATCTTTTTTTTCTAGTCCCCATTTCTTTAATCTTGGGATGTGACAATAGGTTCATCTAAAATTTGACAAATCCAAGTCAAGTAATATGGGTCAAAGGGAGTAGAAAAAATAGCTAGAGAAACATGAAAATTACTAGTGTTACTATACAAATATCAAAAAGCTAGCTGATGCAAGATATGAACACATGGGATCAACAAGTAAAATTGATTTCATAACTTCATATACAAAAGGAATACATGGATTTACCGATTGAGGAATGCAGAAAAAATGCACCCATTTAGACCAGTTCAGTTGTTGTTACCTTCTTGGGATACCTACCTTCTTCCGCAATCGTGTTGTTTGTCTGAAGGATACGAATCGGTGGAAGCAGCCAATGATCACACAGCTTTGGCAGGAACAAAGCCATACGGTCCGGTTGATGGGAGGTTCTTCCCCAACGACGTATTTCGCCTCTAATACCTACTTCCGCCGGCTGCCCATAATTTCTACCGGTAACGTCTCCCCACGGCGGAGTGTCATGTCTGCAGGCGCAACCAGCGGACTGGACGCAAGAGCAGTTGAGACGGTGCAGTGGAGGAAGCACAACGAGGGAAGGCACGGGATGTTGGGGATCATGCGGTGAGGGGCCTTGGCGATGGATGAAGCACCTCAAGGGGAGCGGAGCGTTACATGGAGGGGCTATAGAGGAAGCACGATGGAGTAATTCTAGGAAGGAGATAGGAGCGTGGTTAGAGGAGGTGTTACGGAAGGGAGAGTAATTAATATAGGAAATTAATGTTGGGGAGGGCGATAGGTGCTCGTTTGATTGAAAACCAAATCGACGGTGTGCAAGAGTTCCGACGAGTTGGTTTCGATCGGACCCCGATAGCTAGTCTTTATCAAAAGAAAAAGAAGACCATGCATTGGATGAGAGATGGTAATAAATGAGAAAAAACTTATAATTTCTATCATTTAAAAAAAACTCTTAGGCCTTATAATTCCTATCGGAGCAAGTATATAATATACACATGTTTGATAGATACAAGCCGACGTTGATAATTTTATATCAAACAGTACAACTCATCGTAGTTTCCCAGAAGCTTGGGTAGGGAAGCCAAGGGTATGCATACAAGCAAATTCTCGTCCTCATGCATAGTTGGTTTCTTAAATCTTAATACTCTATGTTTGCATACCAGCTAACCAGCCTAGCTAGATAGAGTTGTTAACTAGTACTCCCTCCATTTTAAAATATAAGATATTTTAGTTTTATGAAGCAAATTATCAGAGTGAACCTACATATTAAAAAAATCTAGATATATTTTTTTTATAAATCTAAAAAATCTTATATTTTGAAACGGAGGAAGTAGTACAGTATAATGTTTGTTATAATCTCATCGATGTCATCTCTTTGTTGCATACTCCCTCCGTCCGCAAATAAGTGTACATCTAGGAAACACTAGACAAAATTAGTTCTTTTTTTTATGAAGCTTTATTAATTAATAAGGAAAGAGAAAAATGAGGATTGGTGGATGATATGGAGGAAAAAAATAGAGATTGGAGGATGAGATGGGAGAGTGATTACGAGGAGCTAATTGTATTTATTTAGTGTCTTGATATTATAGATGTATATTTTTTTTAGGACAAATTTTGAGTGCTAGATGTATACTTATTTGCAGACGGAGTAAGTAGTGACAACAGACAATGCATAGACGTGGGGATCTTGTTGCATGTACTAATAAGGAACCGCTGCAAGTCAACTCTTTGCCCCGCCCTGTCTGTTGTCGGCGGAACAATATTTTTCGCCGCACTGTGACGTTGTCGACCCCTGTTGCTATGCACGCGCATAAATTTATGCTTTTCTGCCTCTTCTTCTAGCTGCTTCCTCCCATCGCATCTGCCAAAAAGCTTGGAACTATATAGGCTTGGAAGACACTACCCTCCATCTTTTCTCTTCAGCCACATCTTGGGTATCTGGCAGTGGATCGAAGCAAGCATCTTGCGTCGTTTCCCAGGTGAGCTTGCGCCATGGTTTCCTTGTTTCTGACTCTGTTTCTTTGGCTGTTCTCTTCTGTTTTTTGCTGGATTCCTTTTCATGGTAAAATTTCAGTTAATCGGTTTTGTGCTGATATCAATGTTTTTGCCCTTTTGTCTTAGGTGCCTTTTTTTCATCGCTTTCTGTAAAAAGAAGGTTGGGTTTGTGAGTTGGTCCGAATGGGCTGTGTATCATCAAAGCAGTTCAAACGAGCTCCGCGCCATGAGGATGCTGCTATTCTGGCCAGGGAGACCACGTGTAAGAAGAACCTACGGGGATACCTTGGAGATTTATTCAGTACAAGAACGAATTTATATTTTATGTTTCCCTGTTTTCTGATTACTTCCTGCACGCAGTTTCTCTGAATGAAGTGGAGGCCCTGTATGAGTTGTTTAAGAAGATCAGCTATTCCATAATTAAGGATGGGCTTATTCACAAGGTATATCGCTTCTTCTTTTTGTCTGATTTTGATATGTGCTTCTGAAAACTCTAATAAGTGTCAATTCCAAACTGACATTTCTCTTCCTTGGACAGGAGGAGTTCCAACTTGCTCTCTTCAGGAACAGCAACAGGAAGAACCTTTTCGCCGATCGGGTCAGTTCAGCAAGATTTTGTTCTATATTTAAGCAAAAATATCTTAAAATTGTACATCTGTTCATGTGTTTGACTAATGCAGATATTTGATCTGTTTGACCTGAAGCGCAATGGGGTGATCGAATTTGAAGAGTTCGTTCGGTCCCTCCACATTTTTCACCCGGATACACCTATAGCAGAAAAGATTGCATGTAAGGAGGTGGCCCTTTTTCTCTCTTGAAACTTTTGGGACACCTGAATCAGCAGTAGCCGGCTGTATGCTTTGGGAGGTGTTCTGTTTATATACTGCTTCTCCTATTGACATCTGAGGGAATCCCTTCCTGTAGTTGCATTCAGACTATATGACCTGCGAGGCACCGGCAGCATTGAACGTGAAGAGGTTTGAATCTTTTATTGACTGATTAAGTATTCTTCATACAGATTCCGTCAACTGAACACCCACGCCTCCCACCAACTGATTATATTTACTGAGTATAGCAGCACACAACCTTCATATTTTGACAGTGAGAGTACTTACTGAAACTGATAGCTCATGCAGTTGAAGGAAATGGTGCTTGCAATCCTGAACGAATCAGAGCTGCTTCTTTCTGATGAGGCTGTCGAACAAATTGTGGATCAGGTACACCACATCCAGATGAAACGTTGTGGCGAAAGAAGCATTAACACTAGGCATGTTAACTTATATTCTGACAGACATTCCAGCAGGCAGACCTGAACAGCGATGGGAGGATAGACCCCAATGAATGGAAAGAGTTCGTGAGTAAGAACCCGGCGTTGCTGAAGAACATGACTCTCCCATACCTAAAGTAAGTACCATTACAGTTGCAGCCTTCAAAAACATGCTTCGGGAGATGACTCTTGACTGACATCTGAACATGTTCTGATGCAGGGACATAACCATGTCATTCCCAAGCTTTGTTCTCTACTCCGGAACTGGCGATGAAGAGTTGTAGCAGCGATGCTCTCTTGTCTCGCTTCTGTTGCTTTATAATATCATCAGCACAGACACAGGCATCTGAACCTACTAAGCTTCTCTCATGTCTCTCGCCTTCACTGTAAAACAACTTTGTAGATTATGCGAACACTGTTTTGTAGCGGAAACTACGGTAGCAGAATATGCACTGAGAAATGGAACACATAGGTCAACAGATCAGTATTTTGTTTTTGGTCACCAAAAAGGTTCATCATTCCAATCGTAGCAGATGCAATATCTAACAGCTTGTCCATATAGTTTCTTCAGTCATTTACAGGCGAACATACTTTGCATTTAACCTGAGCTACTGAACTTCGTGACTCTCAAGATATACATTTCACTGTGCCGACTCGCAGAAGTAACTGCAAAGAAGATTCAGGTTGGTTCTAATTCTTCAGTTTTACCATCTCCTGCAAGTCCACTGGATAGCACATCTTGGCGTGCTCACCAGACCACACATTTTCCGCAAGGATCTGATTCACAGCATCTGTCGGGTGGAATTCATCCCACCAGACATGGCTTGACGCGTCGCTGCACGCCATCTGTGGAAGAACACATATGAATAGGCCACCATACTTGCCCAGCCCACAGCAAGCATCAGTGGTGGTCAGAAAGCCTGCATGTTGCAATTCCAGCAAAACTTGAAGCCCTTTTCAAGAATAGCACACAATTTAAATATAGAACTGATGATGCATTGGCTCACCGTAGTGGTCACGGTTCTCTAGAATTTCTACTGACCCCTCGAACGTATCACAGTAACTGATCATGGAATCTGGGTACTGGCTGATGAACTCGCTGGACATGTATCTCAGGCCATAGTTGAACTCGATCACAACGTTGTTGATGTAGTCGATGCATTCCCCATTTTGGCTGCCGTAGTCCGAAAGGAAGTGAGGTGCGCAGCCAACAGGAGGAAGGCCCATCAGCACGATCTTGCGAACGTTGATATTGTACAGATTCTGTATAAATAATTATTATCAAAAGGGGGAAGAAGATACACAAGTACACAGCTATTTTAGACATATACAAACTTGAGTAATCTGACAACAAACTCATATAGAACTAAACAGAAAATGCAATTAATTTGCTAAGGTAGCACAAAGAAGAAACCGAAGCAAACTATTCCATTTACACCAGTATATCCATGAGATTATGTAATGAGCACAATGAAAACTTCTACATTCAAGTGTTGGACGATACCGCACACTACAGGTATGTGCGACTTCAATCACCATGCACCGCATGTTCTGCTTAAAATTATATAACGGAGAAAAATTAGGCACACAGAGAATCAAGTTATCCAGGACACACAAACCGAGCAGCATGCTGTTACATGGTCAGGTCATAGACAGTTGAACAGAGAGATAAAGATGCAAGATGTACCACAGCCTTGACTTAAACTTCCAAATGCAAGTTAAAAAATAAGTACTGTGTGTACATTCAGTTACTCAAACACATCTTTTGGGTTAAGACAATAAGAAACAGAACACCATTATAACTCATTGCAGAATGCAGACCCGGGATAATCAGTCCAATCATTTGAATTTCATAATTCTATTAAAAAAAGCGCTGTAAATATCATCAGTCTGAAACATTTCGCATTTGTAGTACCTATATATATGCAATTGTACAAGCAACACCCACAAATTTGATAGTAAGAACCAAAAGTGGAGGAACTAATGTTCCATAACTGCAAATCAACAAGGATACAACAATGCTCATTCATTTAAACCGCTCTCATGTGTTAACTTCCCTAGACAACAAAATTCTAGTCTGTCCAGATAAGTTAGTACATTTTCTCCATAATGCAACTCATAGTTTCAGATGTCCCTGTCCCATAACTATGCATGGTGAAACTCCAGCAAGTGAAACCCCAATTCGACAGCATTAAGAGACAATACACAGCACAGCAATAATCAAACAGAAGGTGCGCAATTGTATAATAAACTGAGGAGCAAGAACCGCACCTTGATTTCCTGCCTCACTGCATTAACAAGAAGCTGATTGAACTCCCATGGGAGGTAATGCATCTGGACCCCGGACACATTGCGCAGGTAGTAGTGGATGAAGTCGTTGCTCCCGATCGACGCAAAGAACACCGATCTCTTGAACAGGTCCACTGTCGCTGCCTCCCCAAGAGCCAGTGCCAGCTGCTCATATGTGTCCTCAACCTGCTGCACCTGCTGGGTGAGCGACACATGCATCCCCTACAAGCGTAACCAAATTAGCATCATACCGAAGTGACCAAACCACACACCGATACTAGAATTCCCCCAAACAGACCCCTCAGCAGCACCACGACATTATTGTATGATACGGGGAGAGGTGGGAGGACGGACCAGCTCAGAACCACTGCTGGAGAGAATGCCGGCTGCCGCGGACGCATAGTTGACGCCTTGGATCATTCCATCAATGTTGCTGAGGCCAATACTGCCGGCGCCCATTCGCATGCTCTGCTCAAGGTACGGAGGGACGAAGGGAAGCCCCAGCTTCTCCGCTGTAGCAAATCAAAATCAAAAGAGGTTAGGATTAAGAAAAGGGAGGCGAATTTGGAGCATCGCAAAACTAAATTCATCAATCAGGGTGAACCACGAAGACCTAAACCCACGAGATTAAATATCCCAAGAGCAAGGGCTCACAGAATCAAGGAACCCACACCATACGATGAAATATTCAATAAACGACTCGAGAACCAACCATCTGCATCCCCCGAAGAAATCAGAAGAAGCGTCATGCGAGCAACCTACCGAGGTAGTCGACGGGGATGCGGCCATTGGAGAAGCGTCCCGTGGGGCGGTGGGTATCGAAGTCCCGTCCGTACGGCTCGCGGTCAGCGCGGGCGAGCGTGCCGAGGTAGTTGTTGGTGCCGACGTCGGCCGTGGAGTCGCCAATGACGAAGAGCGCCGGGACGAGCGGGGTCGGGGCCACCGATGGGGACGAGGACCGGGAAGGCGAGGCACCTGCGGAGCAAGGGAGAGCGGAGAGGAGGAGGAGGCACAGGAGGAGAGCGAGGAGAGGCGCCATTTCCGGTGAGCGCGGTGGCGAGTTCGCGCGCTCTGGGTTGGAAAAAGCCGTGGGATTGGGGGAAATCGATCGGGTTTATGGAAGAGCTTGGACTCTGGTCTGTAAAGACTCGAGTCGTTTTGGCGGGTTAGGGTCATTGGAGAGTGTCGGCTCTCCATGAACGACTCTCTGGTCATTTTTTTTCTTCTAAAAAGAGTATATATTAATCTATACCTAATAATAAAGCACGAAGTGTTTCTCCCGGTCTAACACTTTTTTAGACTTTTCTTTTGTCGACGTGAGAAATAAAAAACCGATTACAAATCAAGACGGCAACGCGACGCAAAATATAAAAGGAAAAGGAAAAGAACGCCTCTTTGTGATTCCCAATCAATCTATGGAGCGCTTGCCTAACCCTAGCGGCCGCCGTCTTGATTGTCGTCGGCGCCCTAGCTAGAGGCCCCAACGATCTCCGCCACCTCGCCGAACATGTCCGTGCCACCATGGTGATCGTCTCCACCGAAGGAATCAAGTCGATGTGCCATGAGCTCAACGAATCAACAAGGACTCCGACTGCCGTCGTGCCTTCCTGTTGGAGCGCGGGTGCTACTTCCATCGGCTCGAGGCCAGAGACAAGTGGGCGGCGTGCGCACGGTGCGGTCGGCCGCATGTGCGTGCCTACTGCCTGCCCACACGCGGCCGCGGGTGTGCTAGCCATGCACCGCAGCAGACATCTTTTGTGCAGGACTACACCGGCTAGACCGCCTGGAGAAAATGTCTCCATGAACCATGGTTGCAAACTTGCAACGCCTGATCTGCTATGCTACTTACTAAGTGGGCAGACCAGCCACACTCCTTTGGCACGTAGCGTGCGAGCGACCGAGCGTGCAATATGGGATGTGTTAGCCCGCGTGCAAGGCAAGAACTGGACAGGCAGGTCATGGTGGTCTGGGCCTCCGGGTGCTCCGTTCCGTCAACCCCGCGAGGTCGACTCCGCCTTCCTTGGTGGCACAAGCCTCGAGGTGCTGCAGCGTGGCGCTAGGTCGATGGGCAAGCCCTGCTCGCTGTGGTCGGACAGCAGTCTCCGCTGAGCGCCCTGCAATTCAATTTTGAGGCGGTTTTTCCTTGCTCTCCGGTTGTACCGAACTACTCCTATGTTAAACGGAACCGCCTCCACAAAAATCCTTCCGAGTGGATCATATGGACCGGGAAGAATGATAGCATTGGGACGAACTAATTGTCTCTTGACTCATCCAGGTTACAACCTTACCCTGAATGGTTGAATCTACCAAGCTTTTTGGTGGCTATCAGTTTGCATACCCTACATATATAATCAGTGGCCTCCAGCACTTATGTTTTTCTGCTATACATTGTCGAGCTCTACTCAACGGTCAACATTTTGTGCAGCATTTTCAGGTGAGCAATATGCACTGAGTGGTTTGCGAGCAGACGTCAACGATTGAGAGCGCGGAGTCCGCGGCGACGGACGGATGCTTCATCATGATAACCTACTGCATGTTTTCAAGGGGATGCCTCTGCCAAATACTTGGTATACTACTTTTGTTAAAAAGCTCAATTGCATGCTTGCTAATCAATGTGTACCACGGAATTTGTCCGTGGCTGCTCTTTGTGTTGTAGGGCGTTAGGCAAATTATCCCATAGACGCTGTAAGTTTTCTTAAACCATGCTATTCTGTCATGATGTTTGTGTGAGTTGATCGACCGAGAGCAACTCATCTGACCTCTGTTGGCTACGTTTACGATGGTTGTTCAATTTTTGGGGGAAATTTGGGTACGCCGGTTTATTATACAAAAGTTTTTATACCGATGCAACGCACGGACACGTTTCATATATATATATATATATATATATATATATATATATATATATATATATATATATATATATATATATAATAATAATAATAATAATAAAGCACGAAGTGTTTTTCCCGGTCCAACACTTTTTTAGACATTTTTATCCTTTCACTTAGATGAAAATAATCAACCGTTGCCACCTACAATAATTAAAACATGCTTCCGTCTACCTAATCTCCGCCTGCAGGCTCGCTCGCGCGACGAGCACAAAGGGCCGGCCCAATTCCGTGTTTGGTCCCGTTCAAATCACAAATAAATAGATTGCATCGGTGAAAGAAGGCATTAAATAGTCCCACATGGCTTCCTTAGAGAGAATCACATCGATTTATATATGATCGCAAAGTACCTGGAACCAGCAAGCTAATGATAGAAGCGGCACTGCGCCGAGGAAGAGGGAGAGCATGGCGCGGTGGTGGTTCGGTTCAGGCCCCTAGGCCATGGTCGGCCGGACTCGGTACATGGACAAAGACGGGGACCCTAACGGAACGCGTGGGAAGCGCAGGCGACACGGCGGAGGGCGGCGGAGCTCGACGGGGTGAATGGCGGGTGAGGCTTGACGGGGTTGAACTGCGAGCGGCAGCGCAGGCGACCTCGAGGTTCCACGGCGGCAAGACACGCGGGCGCAGCGCAGGCGACACGGCGGAGGGCACAGCGGAGCTCGACGGGGTGAATGGCGGGTGAGGCTTGACTTGACGGGGGAACTGCGAGCGGCAGCGCAGGCGACCTCGAGATTCCACGGCGGCGAGACACGCGGGCGCATGCGACGGCGGCGCGCGCTGGAGGAACGTCGAAGGAGGCGCAGGTGAGCTCAGACCGCAGCTCAGAGGAGGCAGAGTGAGGCTCTGCAGGGCCGGAAACAGAGAGAGGAGGCGGTGGGGCGGCCTGCTGCTGGTGGTGTGCTGTTGCCTGGTGTGCAGAGGCGGCGGGCACAATGAGCGGCAGAGAGAGGATTCACATGAAGGGATAGGAGAGCAAGGGAGGGAAGCACGTGGTGGGGCCAAAGGCGAGCGGCCAGGGGATCGGGTGCGGGGAGGGGTGTACGTGGGGCAGGGGCATGCTGGTCTGGGTGGGTGTGTCGAGTGTGCGTCGAGGTTGTTGTGGGCTACTCGCCCAATGCTGGTACTTGTAGCCCTCGCTACGCAGCCACAGTTTTATTTGACACCCCTAAACCAACGCCTTCCACTGCCAGCTGCAATTTCATTTTTTTTTTTTGCAATATACGGCTTAGACTAAAAAGATGTACTGATGTATTATTGTCTCTCTAAAATTATATTTTGTGGAGGTGTCCAGTCAAAAGCACACGGTATAATAAAAAAGAGCTCTGGCGGGTGTGTGTGTCTAGCCCGGAAAAATATTCAAAAAAATCTAATTACCCTTACAATTAAGGTTAATCCAATTAATCTTTCCGTTTGTCTTTATGACTCTTTTCCATCTATACATCCGCTTTTTGCTGCTTCCTCTAATCCCCTATCCCGAGGAGCGCGGTGAACTAGAGATGGCGACATATAGCTCTTGTGTCCGAGTGTATCGGATGGTTGGGCTAAAAGCTTCGTGAAGGATCATGGCATATAAAATAAAAATGTCATCAACAACACTGTTGTAGTTGGAGTAGGACATGGATCGCTTTTATTTCCGGTGCAGCGCACGGGCTTTTCTGCTAGTATTATAAAAGAGTAAACTGGACGGACGGTCCTAATTCTTTCCCTGTATCTTCACTTTGGTCCCTATTTTTTGAAATTGCACATTTAGGTTCTAAATCTTTCGTAAGTGATTCATCTGATGTCCTAAATCGGTTTGACCGGAGTTGAACGATACCACGTTGGCAGTGAGGCCAACAAGGCTTACCAGGTCACTGCGCATATTTATGAATAAGCCCCCGAGGTTCTGTTTCTTTTAAAAGGTGGTCTACTCTTTGGATCTCATGAGCCTCCATTTGATCAGGACCTCGACGGCGGAGAGGTAATCCCCCGCCCGCCTCCCTGGCGACCTTCCCATGGCCTCCCTCTTCCATGGCCACCCCTTCCCTGCTCGTCCCTGTCCCTCTTGCCCTGGCCGCCCCCTTCCCGCCTAGCCCGAACCCTAGTTCGTGGGCAGGACCAGAACAACGACGGGATGGTGAATCGCAGCGGCAGGAGGGTGAATGGCAGCGACGGACGACTGGATGGCAATTTCTGGGCCTATCCCTTCTTGTACATCTTTGTCACGAGGACACATCACCAATACAAAGTAGCAGCAGGTGGTTTGCAGGCATGGGTCAGATGATCGATGAGATT
The DNA here is from genome assembly GCA_023614405.1 of Avena insularis. NCBI lineage: Eukaryota > Viridiplantae > Streptophyta > Magnoliopsida > Poales > Poaceae > Avena > Avena insularis. The sequence goes on along the minus strand of CM042695.1, from coordinate 192,874,119 downwards.
GGTTTGGGGGGAAATGCCAATTTTGGGCTAGATCGGAAATAGCGGCAGCGCACACGGAATAATTGTGGGAATAACATGTGTAGGCAAAGAGCTTGTCCAGGCGGCATGGGATACACCGTGTGAAGCTGGTGCACGCCTGCGCGATGGAGGCTCGGTGCATGCCGACGATGAGGGAACAAGGTGGGCATCGGCAAGCTTGTCACCAACTCAATTAAAATTTGCAAAATATCGCTTAGGGGTCGTGTTTTAGAAGAAATAGAACATCGGGGGCTTATTCACAAATATGCGTGGTGACCTGGTAAGCCTCGTGGGCCTCACTGCCAACGTGGCTGTAACATCCTAGGATTTTATAATTTTGGATTAAAAAAATGCAATTGCATTCCATGGAAACCCTCATGCAAAAGCTTTGTGTCAAGACCCTAATTCAAGTCCCTAAAGAGATTTAATAGGGATCTATAAAAAATGTACTTGAAATTAAATTTAGACAAGGAAAGGTATTCCCTAGATTCCTAAAGATATATTATGAAATAACTCTATTTATAATGATACACAAAGAAATCCTATTTTTTTTATAAATCCCTAAGCTAGCCAGACATGCATCATGTAAGTGATGGGGATTAATGGTATTTTAAAAATGGTAAATATAATCTCTATGCATCCTAAAAGGTGTATTTTGAATTTACAAAAATTTAGAAATTTGAATCACTCCATTTGGAGCTATAGAACAAAATCTAGAAAAGAAATAGAAAAAAAAAGAATAATTGAAATAAAAAGAATCTAAGCTATCGTGCGTGGCAGCCAGCTTCTAGGCCTAAGTACGTGTGCGTACAAATTAAGTCAGCGCGTAGTCGCTTGTACCTTTTATTTATTTTTTTTCCTTTTTCCTGTCGAGTGGAGCCACCACGTGAATCTCCAAGCTCGACCAGATTCCACGACGAACACGAGTTCGTATCCAAACAAACTAGTCCAAGAAAATCGTCGATCCCGGCCAAATCTTTTACTCCCTTTCCACAAAACTTCAGATATAAATAGCCTGTTTCCCTCTGCCTCTCTTCCCACTTTTTCCCGAACGAATTCCAGCCCGCAAACGTTGGACTCAAACCGAATTTGATCTCGCCGAAGTTCGCCGCTAGAGCTTCAGGAGCTGAAGGTTGTCGTCGATCCTGAGCTCTCCTTCCACTTCTGTCTGCTCTGCTGTGTTCCCCTTGATTTACCGTACCTCCTCATGCCTTTTCCCTCTCTCTAATGCATCCAGCCGACGGCAATTTTTTTGCCGGAGTTCGCCGAAGCCAAGAAGAATCAGCCGCCATTCGCTGTCGTTTGAGGAGGAGAAGGTCGCCTTCGAGGACACGCGTGTGACTGAAAGGCCAAGACGATCATCGTGGACTACGTATCCACGCCGGGAACTTACGAGGGCAACGCCAACGACCACCATCTGCGCCCTCCAACGCCGCGCCGCCGTCGCCAGTTGTCATCGGTACGTCACCATCACGTGTAGTCTGTCCGACCGCGTTTGCGTGGCTCAGATTAGATCTTTAATCCAAACAGTATCAGATAATAACAGTGCGCCGCGTGATGATCCCAGTCAGCTGTCGCGTTAGAAAAGTCAAGCTCAGTCAGCAGTCAAACGCATAGTCAGCACGGTCAATTAGAATTTCGAATTAAAAATATGTAAACTTGTAAAATTCATAGGAAGATAAATACAAGTCTAAATTAAAGCAAATTATATATCATTGGATTCATAAAATTGTGTAGAACACTTATCTGGTCTCATATATAACTTTTGTCAAAAGAAATAATTTAAACTACAGAAAATTTAGTAAAACCAATTGCCATTGTTTTGTATACAGAATATCTATCCAAAGAAATTGCGTGCCAAATTATTTGGTACTATTAAAATATAAATTCATGCAGAAATCTATAAACCCATTGTAATAGTATTTTAATCATAGAAAAAGCTCTACAACTCCGAGTAGGGTGAATCCAATTTTTACTGGTTCGTATTAATGTCCCCCGTCCTATACACCCCAGACCCAAATTTAATATGGCACTTAGTATAGAAGTTTTAACAAAACTATTAAAACCTTTATATTGCAATCAAGAATTAATAATAAATATCCTATTGCATTAAATGATCTTCTACATGCATCATATGATCTACTAATGTTCAGATAACTAATTTCAACCATTGTGACATATTAACTCGTCATGCATGTATTTGTTCATCATTGTTTTGTTGTATTGTGCATAATTGCATTGTTTTGAATGGTGTATTTGTTGTGCTTTGTTTTAATCGTTAGATTGCGAGAAGTACAACATTTGTGATTGTGACGAGTGCAAAGATTGCAATTGTGAGGATTGTTTGAACTACTACATCAACTAAAGGCAAGTGGCACTATCATAAATGTCCTAATTATTTTCTTATGCATTGCAGTTGTTTTTAGTAGAAGTGCATGTGTAGGAATATTTTGCACTATGTGCTATGCTATGCTATGTCCTATTTAGGATACCCTTTTGTGTCTTGCTTAGTGAAAACATCGTAGTTGTAGTATGCTTAGCCCTGCTATAGATTCGAGGTGGATATCATGTCATGAGTATTATGAGGTATTGGAAAAGCTATGTTTTATATAATAAAACAAGTACTTAATGAATCACCTGGGTGGAATATTGTTGTTGTTGAGTTTTGAAGAAGTGGCAACAAAGAGGACCGTATCTTTGGCTACCTCTCTCGTGTGTGCACTGGAAAAAGACCACCTAGGCTTCATAGAGATTGAACATGTTTCTCGCACAGTAACTTCCGTGTACAGCCACATGCTAATATGGGATCTGGCTTAGTTAATTATATAGCGGAAGACCCTTTGCATTAGTATATCTTCAGGTTAACTAGAACTGTGTATTGGAGGTTATATCCGTGCATTGATGCCTGTTAGACGTGATAGAATTGTGTATTGAGAAAACTTCTATTGAAAGACTTCGTCACATTCTCGATCTGCCGGTATACCAATTGGTGTGTACTAAACCAGCGGCCACTGGTGGCGTCAAGGCGAGATTGTGTCGTGTGGGTAAAGTGTACAACTTCTGCAGAAGATATAAATCTAATCGATTAGCCGTGTCCCCGGTTATGGACAATATTGAGAAACTAAGGCCTGAAGCTTATGGATGATCTTGACATTCCAATTTCTTAATAAAATTTGATGGTTTGAACAATGGAGTAGGAGCAATTAGTGTTGTCCAATGTGTTTAGACAATTTTCAGAAAGGATTTAAAACTATTTGGAAATGTTAGGATAAAACTATTGCTTTATGCAAATGAGCCTGGAACTCCACTTAGCCAAATATGCATGTAATTGATAGGTTCCATTTAAATATACATAGTAGTGACACTTGCCAATACATTCAAAGTATTGACCATTCGTGGCTGCAACCTTTCATGTTGCAGGTTATATCATTTCTAAGTAATCGTTATAGGTCGCGAGACTCCACTCAGCGATTGTTCGCCTGTGGCATATTTGAAGAATGGAGATCTACCCTGTATTTGCTTTCCGATATGATATAATGTAAATTCTGGATCATATTCGTTGTATTTATGATGCACAGTATATTTGTTATCATTTTGTACTGTGTGTGCCAGTGAATCGATCCAGGGATTGGCACTATACACATGAACTCAGCCTTATCAGGCGAGGGTGTTACAAGATGGTATCAGAGCTGTGCGTTAACTGTAGGATCGTGACCTTAGAAATGGATTAGTAATAGAAGACCTCTATTAGGAGAACTATCGTATTTTATACTTATTAGCGTTCTTATATTCCTTATCTATCTTTTTTAGAACCTCTTCTTGTTCAAAATTTGTAGTTGTCCATTCCTTTGATACATGTATTAGTGTTGCCTACAAGTAGAATAAGAAATAAAGTGATACAAATGAACGTCTCATCATGTTTGGGTAGATCTGGGCCACCATATATTGTCTCTTTAGGAGATCATCACTATCGTGTTAGCATATTGATCTTACCAACTTATGTGGTATGACAATATTAGTTGCTTGCTTGTTTGTATTGAGCTATTTTGTGTGATGTCTTGTTTAGGATCAGTTAGTTTTAAACTCTAAAGTTTCTGAAATTTGTGTGAGGTTTTTAGATTAGTTTAATGGTGTGAATTGATGGAAATTTGTGATATTACTGTTGCAGTTTTCTGTCCGACCTGTTGTACCGCGCGATTTTTCATATTTTACTAGTAACTCAGAAAAATCTGAAAAACTAGGATCTGAAGCTTAATTACCTGTACTACATGTACAAAAATTGGCTAAAATTCCTGACGAGTTTGAGATGCCCAGAAAAATTCGTGTAAGTTGTTGTACCGTTTTGACAGATTTTGTTTATTGTTTATTTGTTGCTCTATTCAACTCTAATATTGTCTCCAGCCTTTCCAAACTATTTTGTGGTTATATACTGCTAGTTTTAAACCCCTATAACGTTGTATGCAAGTGTTTTCTTGTGTGTTGATTGCTTATGATTGTTTGTTTGGTTGTGACATTGATTGCTTCATATAGTTACTGGTAGAAATACTTCTCTTAGTCATCTTCTATCTATACTCATTTATGCTATCCCAAACAGATGCCGCCTCGTCGTCAACCCACTGGGATGGAGCATTTGGTAGCAGCACAGACACAACTATCACAAGTGGTGACTCAATTTATAGCAAACAACAACAACCCAAGCCAAGTGGATGCACTCACTAGGTTCCTAAAGCTAAGGCCTGCAAAAATCTCAAGCGCACCTGAGCCTATGATTGCACTTGATTGGCTACGCTCAGTGAATAAGGACTTAGTAACAGTTGGATGCACAGATGAAGAGAAAGTGAGGTTTGCTGCTCACTTACTTGAAGGACAGGCAGCTACTTGGTGGGATACCTTTCAGATCACCCACCCCATTGATACAATCACCTGGGAGATGTTCGAGGAAGGATTCAAGACAAACCATGTCTCGTCTGGAGTCATGACCCTGAAGAGAAAGGAATTCCGTGATCTACACCAGTACGATCGCACGGTGTTGGAGTACATAGAGGAATTCACCAATTTGTCTCGCTATGCTCCGGAGGATGTCGACACCGATGATAAAAGGAAAGAGAGATTTCTGGATGGACTGAGTGATGAGCTCTCTGTTCAGCTATCAATAGTGTACACTCCCACTTTTCAGGATCTAATGGACAAAGCTAGGATTCTTGAAGAGAAACAAAGGCAAGTTGAGAAGCGCAAGAGGAAGCACAACAACAACTGCAACTCAGGATCACGTCAGAGGATATGTACCTTCCATAACGGGAATGGGAACTCTGTAGATCACATGTATGAAGGAAATGGACACCATCAACATGGAGGCAATGAACATGACCACCATGGGCACGAGGACCACCACAACAACAATGGAGTTAATATTGGTGATGAGGATAGTCAAGAAAATGATGGGAATAGTGGCCTTAACCATCATAAGAAGTCTAAAAAGAGGGATATAAGCCAGCTACAGTGCTATAATTGCAAGGAACTAGGGCACTATGCATCAGACTGTCCTGAGAAGAAAAAGAAGAAGGATGAGAAGAAGAAAAAGAATGCTCGAAACTCTAATGGGAACAAGCCCAATCTAGTCCAGAAGGGGAATGTAAACCACCTCAACATTTACCACCTCTTTGATGAAGGAGTCGTTGAAGAGCTGGATGAAGATGATATATGATAATTGATAGCAATCTGGGTATGCTAAGAAGCTCACATATTTCCAAGAGAACACTGGAGAAGCAACCTAGACAGTTTTCTTTTAAGGGTGGTAGAACCCTGATGTACCTCGACCCTATTTCTTTCTATCCTTCCCAAATCTCGGGACGAGATTTCTTTTAAGGATGGTAATCTGTAACATCCTAGGATTTTATAATTTTGGATTAAAAAAATGCAATTGCATTCCATGGAAACCCTCATGCAAAAGCTTTGTGTCAAAACCCTAATTCAAGTCCCTAAAGAGATTTAATAGGGATCTATAAAAAATGTACTTAAAATTAAATTTAGACAAGGAAAGGTATTTCCTAGATTCCTAAAGATATATTATGAAATAACTCTATTTATAATGATACACAAAGAAATCCTATTTTTTTATAAATCCCTAAGCTAGCCAGACATGCATCATGTAAGCGATGGGGATTAATGGTATTTTAAAAATGGTAAATATAATCTCTATGCATCCTAAAAGGTGTATTTTGAATTTACAAAAATTTAGAAATTTGAATCACTCCATTTGGAGCTATAAAACAAAATCTAGAAAAGAAACAAAAAAAAGAATAATTGAAATAAAAAGAATCTAAGCTATCGTGCGTGGCAGCCAGCTTCTAGGCCTAAGTACAAATTAAGTCAGCGCGTAGTCGCTTGTACCTTTTATTTATTTATTTTCCTTCTTCCTGTCAAGTGGAGCCACCACGTGAATCTCCAAGCTCGACCAGATTCCACGACGAACACGAGTTCGTATCCGAACAAACTAGTCCAAGAAAATCATCGATTCCGGCCAAATCTTTTACTCCCTTTCCACAAAACATCAGATATAAATAGCCTGTTTCCCTCCGCCTCTCTTCCCACTTTTTCCCGAACGAATTCCAACCCGCAAACGTTGGACTCAAACCGAATTTGATCTCGCCGAAGTTCGCCGCTAGAGCTTCAGGAGCTGAAGGTTGTCGTCGATCCTGACCTCTCCTTCCACTTTTGTCTGCTCTGCTGTGTTCCCCTCGATTTACCGTACCTCCTCGTGCCTTTTCCCTCTCTCTAATGCATCCAGCCGACGGCAATTTTTTTGCCGGAGTTCGCCGAAGCCAAGAAGAACCAGCCGCCATTCGCTGTCGTTTGAGGAGGAGAAGGTCGCCTTCGAGGACACGCGTGTGACTGAAAGGCCAAGACGATCATCGTGGACTACGTATCCATGCCGGGAACTCACGAGGGCAACGCCAACGACCACCATCTGCGCCCTCCAACGCCGCGCCGCCGTCGCCAGTTGTGATCGGTACGTCACCATCACGTGTAGTCTGTCCGATCGCGTTTACGCGGCTTAGATGCGCCGCGTGACGATCCCAGTCAGATGTCGCGTTAGAAAAGTAAAGCTCAGTCAGCAGTCAAACGCATAGTCAGCACCATCAATTAGAATTTCGAATTAAAAATAGGCAGAAAAATATGTAAACTTGTAAAATTCATAGAAAAATAAATACAAGTCCAAATTTAGAAAATTATATATCATTGGATTTATAAAATTGTGTAGAACACTTATCTGGTCTCATATATAACTTTTGTCGAAAGAAATAATTTAAATAATTTAAACCCTTCTAACTAGTATTTAAACTACAGAAAATTAACCAGAACTCCAAATTTAGTAAAACCAATTGCCACTGTTTTGTATACAGAATATCTATCCAAAGAAATTGCGTGCCAAATTATTTGGTACTGTTAAAATATAAATTCATGCATAAATCTATAAACCCATTGCAATAGTATTTTAATCATAGAAAAAGATCTACAACTCCGATTAGGGTGAATCCAATTCTTACTGGTTCGTATTAATGTCCCTTATCCTATACACCCCAGACCCAAATTTAATATGGCACTTAGTATAGAAGTTTCAACAAAACTATTAAAACCTTTATATTGCAATCAAGAATTAATAATAAATATCCTATTGCATTAAATGATCTCCTACATGCATCATATGATCTACTAATGTTCAGAGAACTAATTTCAACCATTGTGACATATTAATTCGTCATGCATGTATTTGTTCATCATTGTTTTGTTGTATTGTATATAATTGCATTGTTTTAAATGGTGTATTTGTTGTGCTTTGTTTTAATCGTTAGATTGCGAGAAGTACAACATTTGTGATTGTGACGAGTGCAAAGATTGCAATTGTGAGGATTGTTTGAACGACTACATCAACTAAAGGTAAGTGGCACTATCATAAATGTCCTAATTATTTTCTTATGCATTGTAGTTGTTTTTAGTAGAAGTGCATGTGTAGGAATATTTTGCACTATGTGCTATGCTATACTATGTCCTATTTAGGATACCCTTTTGTGTCTTGCTTAGTGGAAACATCGTAGTTGTAGTATGCTTAGCTCTTCTATAGATTCGAGGTGGATATCATGTCATGAGTATTATGAGGTATTGGAAAAGCTATGTTTTATATAATAAAACAAGTACTTAATGAATCACCTGGGTGGAATATTGTTGTTGTTGAGTTTTGAAGAAGTGGCAACGAAGAGGACCGTATCTTTGGCTACCTCTCTCGTGTGTGCACTGGAAGAAGACCACCTAGGCTTCATAGAGATTGAACATGTTTCTCGCACAGTAGCTTCCGTGTACAGCCACATGCTAAGCAATGAACCATGTTGTGGTCCTCCTGACGACTTAAGCAAACATTCTTTACTTAGTCAGGAGCATCATCAAGTGGTAGGGGGCCTAGCAGCACTTCTAGCACATATTGCTTTTGTGCAGCAGTGAGAAGGATCCTCAAATTCATGGCCCAGTTGGTAAAGTTGCTACCATTTGTCGCAAGTTTCTCTTTCTCCATGAACACATTGAAATTAAAAGCAGGTTGTGCCATCTACAATAGAATTTGCAAAGTTTATTTAGACTAAGTTTATGATAGATTTGAGTTCAACTAATCCAAATTATAAATAAACTCCCACTCAAAAACAACATCCCTCATGTCTTTTTAGTGATTACATGAACCAAATCTGCTACAACAAGTCCGATCATCATGTGAGTTGTTGTAGTTTTAAAGGCGATCATCACGATGATCATCATATCAACCATATGACTCATTCTTTACCTTTTGGTTCGTGTTCTGCCATGTCTGTACATGTTAGGCTCGCCAAGTAAGAACCTTAGTATTTGCGTGTGTAAAACTGTCTTACATCCGTTGTATGTGAATCTTGAGTCTATCACACCCGATCATCACGTGGTGTCTCAAAACGATGAACTTTTTAATGGTGCATACTAAGGAAGAACACATTCTTATCTTGATATTTAAATGAGGGATCATCTTATAATGCTACTAAAGCACCAAACAAGCAATATACGATGCATACAAACATCATATGCTAAAAGTGATATGATATGGTTCTTGCACTTCGATCATTATCTTGTGCATCTTGGTATGATCTTTATCATTCCTATATGTGTAAGGTTGATGACTGCAAGTGCACAGATTAGTTATAGATAATTTCAAAATAAAGATATCGATTCCACAGGGAGCAGGAGTCTGAAGTCTAAGAATTCTTGAAATAAATACTGAGAATAGAAATGCTAAATAAAGTTCTAAGTGACAAGATAAAATGCGAGTATTGCATAAAAAGGTGTTTTTTTGGGGGGTTTTGGTATAAGAGAACAATGAGTAAAGAAAATAAAACTGAATATAAAAAATAAGTATCGCGTATGTAAAAGAGATTTCAAACTTCAGTGGAAAAAAACGTTATCAGGGATTAGCGGATATGCCACTAGCATTATAAAGGGATAAGGTAAATATTATTATCATGAACATTCTCAACTATGTATGTGTGGAAAGAACTCTGTATTTGGACAAAGAGGCAGCAACCACTGCTCAAATCATCCTCATAACCACAACAGACAGCAATCAACATTAATTGAATTACTGCGCTATTAAGGGACATAATCCTGTGGGACGTATCCTATGGCATAGATAGTGTTTTGTGAGTTTCCTTGATTCCCAAGTTGATACGTAAGGAGTGACAACAGATTTATAGTCACTATAAGCGCTAACATCCCTTTGTCTACCAACAAGTAGTTCCCTACATCAAGACCCCACAAGAGGCGAATATTGAGAGGTCGACTTCTTCCAACATCAAGATGTAGACAATCTAACACATGGTCACAGTGATGAATATCATAATAAACTTTATCTTATTTCAATCTCATGCTAGGGTTTCTCCATCTCCCCAAGAACTAATGATCTACTCAGACATGGAGGTAATCAACATTATGGCAAAAATAATGAAATCTATCATAGGTGCATAGTACTTGTATAAATCCACAACGAGTACGGGAATTACAACAAGATCTGGACAAGCTGTAGATGGGATGGATGGAGATGGTGGTGATGCAGCGATTGATGATGAAGATTGATGCCTTAGCCTCCCGGATCTGTGTAGGGCAAAGATGGATCCCCGATGGATGAGTTCCCTCTCCAGATGCCTTCCGGAGGTTAGGTTTCAGCGATTTCTGGGTGTTCTGTATGTCGTCTCTTCGATCCAGTTGCACGAGGTGAAACTATTTGAGGAGGCGGTTTTGGCACCATCTATACGGCGGGAACTATACGGCCGGAAAAGTTCTCCCGCCGTATAGTTGGTAGTTAACCCTTTTGTACCCTCCAATTGCTTCGGGTTTTCTTCTAGTGTTATTAATATTTCCCAAATAAGCAATTGACATAGTTTTTGGCTCCTTTTCACTCCAATATAACTGGTCCAAGGATTGTGTCTATTGGATCCATCATCTGTCCTGATCCTGGTAAAAATAAACATAAAAAGTGCGTGCGAACGTCATAAAATACCAAAATCCTACCACTACAATGCAAAATAATAATCTAAAACATAATGCAAATATGCACTCATCAACTTCCCCAAGCTTAGATTCTTGCTCGTCCCGAGAAAGTTTAGCTTAATGGATGTGATCCTCATATTCATGAAGCTAAGTCAATAAATTAAATGAGATAGTTGCAACATGATGTAGTGGTATACGCCTATTTGCAGACATGAAGATAAGGATACATATAAATAATTTCATGAATAGTATCTTATTTGAACCATCCGAATAATATTAGCAGGCTTCCACACCTTAGCATTTAACAGTTCACAAAATATTATTTTCAACATGATTTAAAAGTATTCGGTTCAACCGAATGAGTTAGTGAGGTAGTCCCAAGTGTTTTTAGGATTAACGTATTCACTTGGGATTCAAAATCTCAAACGTCTCTTTGTCTTACTATAATATAGTGGTATATGCCTATTTTCTCTTTGCACATTCGTTGTTTTTCTTCATCTTTCTTTTTTCTTCTTTTTTTATATATATTTGTGCTCACACTTTTGTTTAAGTGATGTGCAAAGGAGCTAGCCATATATTCCACTTCATGTAGGAATTTCAAAATTTAACGATCTAAATTATCAAATTCCAAATATATAAGAAGCATTTTATAACTTGAATATTCTACCTCAACTTTTTCTTACTCTATTTGATAGCACTTATAATTTCTCCTTTGTTTAGGGTTTTTATTTTTTTCTTAATTAATTAGATAATCTCTCCTCTTTGTAAATCAAATCATTGACCTACAACATATTAATCAAATTATCCTTATATGTTCTGTTAATACCAATGGTGTGGAAGACTCCTATTTCTATCATCAAGTGCAAGTAAAATCATACTCAAGCCATTCATATATCCAATAAGATAAACTCAAAATCAATAATGCTCCATATATTACAATAAATCAACTATTCCCGAAGGGAATTCTAACGATGAAAACTTTATTTATGAGCTCAAACTAATGCAAATCTAGAATAGAAATAAAAACTTGTAAGATAGATTACAAGGTCTTAAAGATCTCCCCAAGCTTGGAATCAAGCGAGGTGGGATCAAATAATCTCTCGCGATTATTTTATACCGTGTTTTATTGAAGGTTACTGTGGCGCCATGGCACTTGGTATATTCTCTTCATGGGCAGCCTAAGACGGAGGGATTGATTGATGGCCTCCAGTTCTTTAATGCGCAACTTGTAGAGAAGATTATTCTTCTCCATCACTTTCACTTGTTCTTTAATGATCTCATTGTTGCTTTGGAGGGTTTGTATCGCCTTGAGACTCATAGAAAAACCTTCTTTGGTGGTTTGCTTGATATCTTCATCAAGTTTATCAAGATAAACTCTTAGCCACCGAAGATGCCTGGGCGTCCTCTGCGCCTCCTTGTTAATTTCTTCAATACTCATCTTTTGAGGGCCTTTAACTCCCTCTTCTGGCATTCCTTATCATCGTCAAGAACTCCAAAGGGGCGATCTTGATCTCCTTACTTTGCTCGCTATTGGCTCCGATCTCTCCTTGGCCTCTTGGATATCAGTGGCTCTATGTGGTGTGTCCTCTTGTATGAACAAGAGGTAGATTTGTTCCTGTTGAATATGATTAGAGAGAGACACAAGGGTAGTATACAAAATGGGTCAGAGGTCGGTAAAACTCGCGAGAAACAACAAATTCACGCCCAAGAAAACAATCCAAACTGACTAGGAAAAGAAATCGCGGATTTGGAGGAGTCCTGCTCCGTAACGACCAACTATACGGTCGCGACCCGTATAGTTCCGGCCGTATAGTTGGTTCCGGGCAGATATTTCCAAATATCTCGAGCACATGTCGGTTAGATTACCGACTAGGAATAGACAAAGTGTTTCTTTAAGATCATAATATAAGAACGAAAACATATCGATGGTACTAAAGCTTTGATGATCAACTATACGGCGGGAGAATTTTCTCCGCCCGTATAGATACTGCACCTCGAAAATTATTTTTCAAGGGGGATACAAAACGTTTAACGACCAACTATACGGCGGGAGATTTTCTACGGTCGTATAGTTGCGCCCGTATAGTTTCAGAAACCCCTAAAAAACTTCAGGAAAACAAAAGGAATTCAAAGGCAAAAAATTTAGAAGTAGAAACTGTGAAAACAAAGCACTTATTAAAGTTAGAAAACTTACCTTCCTCTTACCGTTTATTTAGTCGGGAGTGACAAGATCCTCCAACAATAAGGACTTCTTCTTCTTGGGAGGATTTGACCTTAGTTCATAGAATAATTCTTGAAAATGAAAATCACCAGGACTAAAGCTCCTCTCAATAAGATCGGTGTCTTGCTGGACACATATAGATGTTGTATCCAATACCTTTGCTTCTTGTGTCTGCAAAATCTGCAACTGAAATTCTTGAAGTAAATGGATCCAACAGATCAATCTCTACTTATGAGTCTTCCTCTCAAGGAGTTATTTTAAACCATCACGATCCGTATGAACTCTTACTTTTGCATCAAAAATATAAGAACGAAACTTATCACAAGAGAAAATACATCAAAGAGTTCTCTTTCTTCCTTCGGATAATTCTTTTGAGCACTATTGAGAGTTCTACTAGCATGATGTATAATATTAAATCTATGACTATGTGTTGACCCAGAGTTACTCCTACAACATCATCACTAGCTTCACATATTAAATCAAAATTCATATCCCATATAGGTGGTTTAATGATGGGAGCATTTGATAAAGCATTTTTAAGTTTATGAAAGGAAATAAGGCATTTATCATCAAAATTAAATCTTACTGCCTTTTGCAACAGATTAGTCAAAGGTTTATAAATTCCAGAAAAATTCATAATGAATCTTCTATAAAAGCCTACATGACCAAGAAAACTTCTTATACCTTTTATGTCCCTTGGTTGTGGTATTCTTTCTATTTCTTCAACTTTAGCCCTATCTACTTCAATACCCTTACCTGATACTTTATGTCCAAGGACAGTGCCTTCTTTGACCATAAAATGACACTTCTACCAGTTTAAAACAAGATTGGTCTCTTTGCAATGCTGCAAAATTGTATTGAAATTATCCAAGCAACTAGTAAATGAAGTTCCATACACAGAAAAATCATTCATAAATACTTCCTTTATTAGTTCTATGAAATCTATAAAAATAGCAGTCATGCATCTTTGAAAAGTAGGTGGAGGATTACATAATTCAAAAGGCATGCGTCGGTACGCATGTAAACCATAAGTACTAATTAAAGTTGTTTTAAGTTGGTCATCAGGATGAACAACTATTTGGGAAAAACCAGAGTATCCGTCAAAGTAGAAAAAATGAGTGTGGTTTGCTAACCTCTTTAAAGTTTGATCTATGAACAGTAAGGGATAGTGATCTTTACTTGCTTCTTTATTCAATTTCCTGAAATCTATGCACATCCTATGTCCAACAATAGTTCTAGTAGGTACCAATTCATCATTTTCATTAGGAACAACAGTAAAACTGCCTTTCTTAGGAACACAATGAACATGACTTACCCATTCACTTTATTTTACGGGATAAATTATACCTGCATCAAGTAGACATACTATTTCCTTTCTTACCACTTCCTTCATTTCAGGCTTTAGCCTTCTATTAAATTCTGCAACTGGTTTAGCACATTCCTTCATGAATATCCTATGGACGGCTATCATAGGACTAATACCCTTCAAGTCATCCATTGAGTATCCAAAGGCCTTGCGGTGCTCCTTTAGTACCTTCATGATTTCTTCTTATTCTTCCCCGTGAAAGTTTAGCACTAATGTTATAGGGAATTTATTAGTATCATCTAAGAATCTATATTTAAGATTATCTGGCAGAGTTTTTAATTCTAGGGGTGGTAATTCTTCATCCCCTCTCTTTTCTGGCTCTTCAAAAGCATCATCAGTTGTAGGATCTACAATGGGAAATGAATCAAATTCACTTTCTAATTCTTCTAAAGTTTTGTCCTCCATAATTATTTCTTCAAAATTTGGGTCTTCATTTATTTCTTCATTTTGATTACTTAAGAAAAGAGCTGCCATCTCGTCAATAGTCTTCTCTTTCTCTTCTTCTTGTATAAGTAGAGGTTTTTCTTTAAATTTAGAAAAGTGGAATCTTTTTTTCGCTTTCCCAAGCTTGAGGGATACAACCTCCTTTTTAAAGTTGACTGTGGCACCTATATCACTCAAAAAGTTTCTTCCAAATATGATTGGGCAAAGAGTGTCAGCTGGCGTATCAACAACTACGAAATCAATAGGGAAATTTTTATTGCCAATTGTGACAGTTGCATCTTCAACTACTTCCATTGGATTTCTAAGATTTTTATTGGCTAACATGATTTTCATATCAGTATTTTCTATTGTAGCCGGTGATATCTCTTCTTTTATTTATAAATAAAAGTCATAGGATATAACATTAACTCCGGTAGTGCGAGGTTTCTTTAAATATGCAGGGAAGAATAGGCTTACCCACATCTTTTACCTTAATTTTACCTTCAACCAATATAGAAATCTCTTCATCAAGTTCAACTATGTTACAATGTGCATACATAGCCATGGTTGCTTCTTTGGTAACCTCTTCATCTTTGGTTTCATCTAGATGTTCTTAAACTATTGGCACACTTTCATCTTCTTTCTCCTCCTGTACTGCCTTGACCTATTCATATTCCAAAATATGCTTTCGTGCAGTGTTTGCGAAAGGTATCTCATAAATTGGTTCTAGGGAGGCCAATGTTGCTTTAACTTCTCTTTCATTCTCTGGTTCGGGTGGTGGATCATACTTGGCTGAACCCTCTCTTGGAGCTTCGATGTGTTCTGTAAAAGCTTTAACAACTTGCAACACAAGATCTATATCTAAATAAAGCTCTTTACATAATTCATTAACATGGCCTTTTTATTATAGTTGTGAATACATTTATGATCTATTTCTGTGCCTCCTTCACTTCCTAGACCAAAATTCCATGAAACTCTATGATCGCGAATTCTATTAAGTAAAGCCCAAGCTTTAGTTATAGGTAAATCCATAAAATATCCTCTCGCGCAAGAGTCTAGTTCAATTTTATTAGGTTCGATTAAACCGCTATAAAAGATATACAATAAATACCATTCAGGCAAATCATGGTGAGGACATTGACTAAGTAAATCTTCAAATCTTATATAAGGTCTTACTAGTCCTTCATTAGGATGGTTCCTCCAAGTCATTATAAGACGCCTGATTCCAAAGGATTTTGATAATGGGTAATATTTAGATAGGAATTCGCAAGCTAAATTATCCCAAGTAGTAGTGGCTTCTGAGGGTAGAGATCTATACCATGAGAGAGCTATACTTGTCAAAGTTTGACTAAAAAGTTTAACCCTTACCTCATCGATAGTATACCCCGTTAATTGGAACGTGCCACATATATCTTTGAAACATGCAATATGCTCATATGGATTAAGATATTCTTCATCTCCAGTAAATTGCTTCTTGTGTAAAATACCTAGTAGAGGATTTATTTCAAACCCCCTTGTCTTCTCGTTGGAGTTGTCTATTTTATAAATATCATTGGGCTTCCCAAAGTGGTTGAGTGGGTTAGAACTAGTCATATGCTCAAACTCCATCATGTTGGTGGAAACCTGTAACTCAAAACAAAACTAAAGTAAATAAGTAAAAACTAAAATACCTACATCGCTTAGCTCCCCAGCAACGGCGCTAGAAAATAACTTGATGACTGCATGTGCATAGATCATTTGTAGCTAGTTTCAAAATAAAGGTATCGATCCCACAGGGAGCAATAGTTTGAAGTCTAAGAATTCTTGAAATAAATACTGAGAATAGAAATGCTAAATAAAGTTCTAAGTGACAAGATAAAATGCATTGCATAAAAAGGTGTTTTTTGGGTTTTTGGTATAAGAGAACAATGAGTAAAGTAAATAAAACTGAATACAAAAAATAAGTATCGAATATGTAAAAGAGATTTGAAACTTCAGTGGGAAAAGCGTTCTTAGGGATTAGCGGATACGCCACTAGCATTATAAAGGGCTAAGGTAACGATTATTATCATGAACATTCTCAACTATGTATGTATGGGAGGAATTCCGTATTTGAACAAAGAGGCAGCAACCACTACTCAAATCATCCTCATAACTACAGCAGACAGCAATCAACATCAATTGAATTACTGTGCTATTAAGGGACATAATCTGGCAGGACGTATCCTATGGCATGGATAGTGTTTTATGAGTTTCCTCGGTACCTAAGTTGATACGTAAGGAGTGCCAATAGCTTTATATTCACTGTAAGCTCTAACATTCCTACGTCTACCAACAAGTAGTTCTCTACATCAAGTCCCCACAAGAGGCGAATATTGAGAGGTTAACTTCTCCCAATATCAAGATGTAGACAATCAAACACATAGTCACAGCGATGAATATAATAATAAACTTTATCTTATTTCAATCTCATACTAGGGTTTCTCTGTCTCCCCAAGAACTAATGATCTACTCAGACATGGAGGCAATCAACATCATGTTAAAAATAATGGAATCTATTATAGGTGCATAGTACTTGTATAAATCGACAATGAGTATGGGAATTACAACAAGATCTAGAAAAGATATAGATGGGATGGATGGAGATGGTGGTGATGCAGCGGTTGATGATAAAGATCGATGTCTTAGCCTCCCGGATCTACGTAGGGTGAAGATGGATCCCCGATGGATGAGTTCCCTCTCCAGTTGCCTTCTGGAGGTTAGGTTTCGGAGATTTCTGGGTGTTCTGTATGTCGTCTCTTTGATCCAGTTGCATGGGGTGAAACTATTTGAGGAGGCGCTGTCGGCACCAACTATACGACCGTAAAAGTTCTCCTGCCGTATAGTTGGTCGTTAACCCTTCTGTACCCTCCAATTGCTTCGGGTTTTCTTCTGGTGTTATTAATGTTTCCCAAATAATCAATTTATGTAATTTTTGGTTCCTTTTCACTCCAATATAACTTGTCCAAGAATTGTGTCCATCGGATCCATCATCTGTCCTGATCCTAGTGAAAATAAACATAAAAGTCTGTGCGAACGCCGTAAAATACCAAAATCCAACCACTACAATGGAAAATAATAATCTAAAACATGATGCAAATATGCACTCATCAAAGGCCAAGGTCTATGGAGATTACACTTTGGCATATTATAATTTCCAATAGTATCAATCCATACTACAAATTATAATACTATCATATCATAGTACTTGCCCAGCAAAAACCAAAAACTAGATGCCGCTAATTTATCTTTTGCATGTTTTACGTGGCTGAGGGCTTTCGAAGATAGAACCATTCTTACCTAAAAACATAGAACCACAATGATGATAATCAAATTATTGGCAACTCACTGTAAATTAGATATTGACTATAATAGGAGAGACATACACCTGCAAGCCACTTATGCAAAACTAGTTGCCTGTCAAGCGTGAAACAGGTCTCATGTGCGAGGACATGTAAAGTTTGTCCGGGACGCTTTATCCCACTAGGCCACCAATATCCAAAATACACATAAGGAGTAATAACATGAACATCAGCGCCCACATAACCATATGTGTACTTCTCGTGTAGAGTATCTATGCAAAGATCCGGCTATGATACCACTGTTGGGTTCACATCATAGAAAACAAAAAATTTCCTACAATGGAAACTGTATACGCCATGATCCATCTATCTAGATACAATCAATGGGTGGATATACACCCAGAATATATACCCTTGAAGACCGACAAAGCTTTACGAGTATGGACTCATTGGTGATGTATTCGATCTCTTGCCGATCTCAAGATCGTGTGGAAGTCCGACAACACCGCAACTCAGCAGAGCATCCGTGATTGCACACACGTCCGGGACCCCCAAAACCTCCATGACCTCACTCCAGCAGTGTAGCGGAAGTAGAAAATCCTCGCTCCAGAAAAATCCACCGGGAACATGTATCTCGCTAAGCCGGGACCATGGGAAAATAGTACTAGAGGGGGAGAGAGATACTTCACGTGGAGGTGTGCATGAGAGGGAGTCCTTTTATAGGGGGAGGGGCAGCCCCTCCCATGGCCAACGGCCAAGGTGGTGCCCCCACCTCTTCCCTCATTCATGTGAGTGGAGCTCCCACTCAGAAATTTGACTCTCCATTTCCTCCACTCAAAATCCCACTCAAATCCCATTAAATTTCCACCAAATTTAATGTAATCTCTCATTAAATAAAACTCCTTTTATTTACTTATTCAGAATTTTGTCACTTACATTAATTAACAAACATTCACATAAAATCCCTTGCCACTTTTCAATTTCACATGCAGAACCAATTTCAGCAATTCCACCCAAAACAATTCCGGTGTCTAGTGAAATGATTCCAGCGCTTTGATATTTTTTTCCTGGCAACTCATTTGCTCCAAATGGTGTGATATCCCTTAAGTGTGTCACCCTATGGTTTGTGAATAATGCATACATGATCGAGACCCCTCTCCGATCAATAATCAGCAGCAGGACCTAGAGATCCGTACTGACTGCTACACATTCAATAGTGACTTTTTGTGATCGTGAGAACCTTAACATTGAAAATAAATCCTTTTGTATCTTGATATTTTACATGTGGTATCCCCATACCTAGTTTGATCTCGTTACCGACATGTACTCTTTTCTCGTTCCCGTGATATAACATTCTAGTGATGGCCATCACTTGCTTGCAAGATATAGCAATGTGATATCACCGAGAGGGCCCAGAATATATCTCTCTGTCATTTGGATGGACAAATACCACTATTGATCCATGAGCCTCTATATAACATTATCGGAGTATCTGAACCCACCTTTATAGTCACCTAGTTACGATGTGATGTTTGATGTTATCAAGCTACTCTTCATATGTTAGTGATTGACATGATCTCATGGTCTAAGGACTAAATTTACTTATAATGATATTATAGCAATTTAAACATAATTATTTTGATCATATTACTATACTACGGATGAATGTTCATCACATTATTCCACCAATGTTGTGACCTCGTTATTAACAACATCCAATGCCTATGATCAGGAAACCTTGATCATCATGTTAATAAACGAGCTAGTTTATATGAGAGGCACAACTAGAAACACTTTATTTTGTTCATTATACACACATTGTAACACCACGGTTCTGAAAAGACCGTAGCTTCTATGTGACATGCCAATCCATGGATCGGTTCATTGGCTCACAATAGAATAAGATGAATAACATAGCAAAATATCTGTGTATCATAAATAACGAAGATCTAGAGTATCATTATTACAATAAAAGCTTAGCTCAAGGCTAGCTCAATGTTATTTCAAGTAGCAACATAAATAAAGTAAATCCTCCATTCTTCAAATTTCCCACAAGTGAACAACTGCCAAGTGGAGTACCGTGGCCTAAATCGATTACTCAGAATCGGAATATCCTGCAACATGAAACATAGCAGCCCCTAAGGGTCAATACATGGAATGTATGGCAAGTAGAGCTATTAAAGGAGACAATAGAGCTAACATCTACATGCTTATTTGGCAAGTGGAGCTGTGGCTAGCTTGCATTTATAAATACCTTTGTCCTACTTTCATAAACAATTTTGATTTTCTTTGAAAAGATCCCAATTAAGTTAACCCATCAACATTAAGGCAATTATGAAATTAGAATGATCAAGAAACATGTCATGGAATCAATATCAAGCAACTCAGACGTCCATAACCGGGGACACGGCTAATCGATTAGATTATACACCCTGCAGGGGTTAGTACACTTTACCCATGTGACTTGGCCAGCCCAGCTCGTACCACCACTCTCATTTTGGGTGGTGATAGGGAGAAGTCCAAGAAGGGACCGTCGGGAAGTAGCTCCCCAAACCCGACACGCACCTGTCCAACCTACCAAAATTCTACATCTTTGGATACGTGGGTTCGAGTTACCACAACCTACTGAGTCCAACCAACCGCCCATTCAATTATTGGCACATGGTTATACACGTAAGCTACAAAATAAAGAAGCCAATCATTCTCTCTTGATACCTAGGTTCCTTTCCGCAATGATACCACCAAAAATTATCAATCCCATCACACCCAGGAGGTTCATTGATTAGGTTGTTTTTAGTTTTCACAAACTAACACATTTAGACACAACTTTCAATGATGTAACCCAACCCGCGTTCATCATAGCATGACTAAGCACATCTACCAACGGTGGCTCAACTACAGGAAAGCCCTACCACATAATGGGACATAGCATAGCGATAGTAATATTCTATACATGCATCTACAAAATACACAACAATGCATTGAAAATAGTAGGACAACATCATGAACAAGGTAGCATCTACTTGCCTTGGCTGTAGCGGTCATAAGAACAATCCACACACGAGCAAACGTTGCACTCGTCACAATCTACACGATACAATTGCAATCATAAACAAACCATCCACAATCATATGCAAACAAAGACGATGCAACATGCATGCATGACAAGTTGAATAACGCTACCGTATCATCATATAATATTATTTAGTATAACTACTATATGCATGCATGGAAATTATTTTGAGTGCAAAGAAAACAAAGCATGCAATTTATAATGCTCAAATAATAGAGCTAGAAACTAAATAATTAGCCACTGCTAACATACTGTTTGTAAAATCTTGGAAAATTTCCACTGCGTAGGCAACTCATAATAGAATCAGTACCAATTGGAATTTCTCAAAAAGGATTTATCTAATTCCCTGAGTAATTAAAATACTACAGTGAGCCTTTAAATATATTCTGCAAATTCCAATACTGTAAGCTTAACTTTTTAATTCACTGTAAGATTCCCCTTGTTCTACTGATTCCAGGGACATCTTATTTGCAATTTTTGGAGTTATAGAACTTATTCTATGAATTTATTACTCTAAAAGGAGCATTAACTCATTTATTTTAATCAGGACAAAACCTTGCTGTAAAAGTGTAAAGCAATTGTACAGCAAGATTCTACGTGAGACACTGAATCCGCACATATTTTATTTGGAATTTTTGGCCTAGTAGATCTAAAGTTATGGATTTTACAAGTTTTAGCTAATTTCTGCCAATTAAATCAAATTAGAAAATACACAGTCAAAGTAAAGCTGATCACATGACTGGGCGTGGGCGCTGACCAGTCAGCGGTCAGCGTGGTCGGTCAACGGCCCATCTGGGCCGTCCGTCCTAGATCGGAGGGCAGGGGAGGCGGCGAGGGTGCTCACCGGCGCTGGCGGCGGCGAGGTCGGGGGCGACGACGGCGACGATCCTTGGCGGTGGCGAAGGGGCGTACGGCGTCGGGGAAGGGACGGCGGGGCTCGTCGGTGTGGCTTCGATGGGCGAGGTGGTCGGGGGCGACGGCGATCGACGGCTGGAGCGCGGGCGGCGTCGCGCTCCGGCAAGAAATCCCCAACGACGGCGGCGTCTGCAGAGGGGGAAAAGGCGGCAGCATCGTTCAGTAGGCGGCGGCGATGCTCGCAAGGGAGAAGAGGGGGCGGGGGGTGGCGGCGTGTCACCTCGTGCGCGAGGTCGTCGGCGGCGATGTCGGCCACGGCGCGGCGCATGAGGGCGGCGAGCGGCGCGAGGGAGGAGGCGAGGCGCCGATTTTGTAGAGGGAGGCCTCGCGGTTGGTTATGATTCCGGGAATCGCGGCGGGCGGCGGCATGTCCGCGTCGGACACGGCGGCGGCGGCGGCGCCGACAGGTGGGCCCCACCTGTCGGTGGCTGGGGCGGCTGGCGCGCGCGCGGCTGCTGCTGCTGCGCGGCTGGGCCGCTGGCTGCTGCGCTGCTTTTTCCCCTTTTTTCTTCCCTTTTTCTTTTCTTTTTCTGACGAAACTTTTACTGAATTTTTGACAGAATCTGTCTAGAACAAACCCAAAATTCAGTTTGTCATATCTTTTGCTATGAAGCTCCGATTGGGGCAATTCAAAGTGCTACGGGTTCGCGGCGGAACCCTCTATGCACCTATGCCTTCCATATATCCAAAATATAATGTTTTTCACAGTAGCATGGTAAATCCTAGTGTTCATGTGTAGGTGTCAAAACGCAAATACAAGTGGTTTGTCTTGGCAAAACCTTTTCAAACCGAAATTTTGCATGGATGATCATGATGCAATGCCATGATTGTTATGAAGTACCAAATCTAAAATTTGGGATGTGACAAGACTAACCCCCTTAAGATGAATCTCGTCCCCGAGATTCGGCGTGGCTAGCAAATAGGTGTGGGTGGTCTTCTCGGATGTCATCCTTACGCTCCCAAGTGGCTTCCTCTTCAGTGTGGTGGCTGCATTGCACCTTGCAAAACCTGATCATCTTGGTACGGGTAATCCTCTCCGCTATTTCCAGTATCTTGACCGGCTTCTCCTCATAGGTCAAGTCATTCTCAAGTTGAACCCCCTCTAGTGGCACGGTGTCTCTCAATGGTGTATCCACCATCTCCGGATGGCACTTCTTTAGCTGGACACGTGGAACACATTGTGGACAGCGGACAGAGCCTCTGGCAACTCCAACTGATAAGGAACTTCTCCTTTGCGTGCTAAGACCTGATATGGCCCAATAAACCGAGGTGCCAGCTTACCCTTGATTCCAAATCTCTTAATTCCACGAAGTGGCGACACTCTGAGGTATGCTCTATCACCTATCTCATACACCACTTCCTTGCGTTTGGCGTCAGCGTAGCTCTTCTGCCTTGATTGTGCTACCTTCAGCATGTCCCTAATCAAGGCGACCTTCTCCTTAGCGTCCTTGATCAAATCAGGTCCAAACAGCTGATGTTCTCCTACTCCATCCCATAGCAATGGTGTTCGGCACCGTTTACTATATAGCACATCGAACGTTGACGTCTTGATGCTGGTCTGATAGCTGTTGTTGTAGGAGAACTCGGCATACGGCAAATTCTCATCCCAACTGGAACCATGAGCCAAGGCGCAAGCTCTCAGCATATCTTCCAAAATCTGATTTACCCTCTCGGTCTGTCCATCAGTCTGGGGCTGGAATGTTGTGCTAAACTCCAACCTGGTCCCCAGTGACTCGTGCAGCTGGCGCCAAAAGTGTGAGGTGAATTGGGTTCCTCTATCCAATACAATGCTCTTGGGAACTCCATGTAGGCACACAATTCTGTCCATATAGATCTTGGCCAACTTTGCACTCGTATACGTCGTTTTCACCGGTATAAAGTGGGCTACCTTGGTCAAATGGTCGACCACTACCCAAATGGAGTCATATCCCGACCTGGTCCTGGGTAATCCTGTGATAAAATCCATTCCCACTCTATCCCACTTCCATTCCGGCACAGGCAATGGCTGTAGCAGTCCTGCTGGCTTCTGGTGTTCCGCCTTCACTCGGCTACATACATCACATAAGGCAATATGCTCGGCGATGTCTCCCTTCATGTTGTTCCACGAAAATCTATCCTTTAGATCCATATACATCTTTGTATTGCCCGGATGTATGGAGTATGACGAGTTATGAGCTTCCTGCAGAATCAACTTCCGTATCTACGGGTCGCTAGGCACACACAAACGATCTCCATACCACAAGGTACCATGCTCATCCTCGCGAATATCCTTTTCTCGATTTTCCTTCATATTTTCCTTTATCTCTTCTATTTCCTTGTCTCCTACCTGAGCCTTCCTGATCATGTCCTGTAGCGTTGGTTGGACTTCTGTTGCTGCTAAATATCCTTCTGACACTATCTCCAGTCTAAGGTCCTTGAATTGCTTGCACAAGTCCTCGGGCAATTGCCCAACAGTCAATCCATTGGCATAGACCTTCAGACTCAGAGCATCTGCTACTACATTTGCCTTCCCTGGGTGGTACTGCAGATTCATATCATAATCCTTGATAAGCTCCAACCATCTCCTTTGCCTCATGTTCAGTTCCTTCTGTGTAAATATGTATTTCAGGCTCTTGTGGTCAGTGTACACATCACAATGTTTCCCCATTAGGTAGTCCCTCCATACTTTGAGCGCATGCACAACCGATGCTAATTCCAAGTCATGCATGGGATAATTCCTCTCATGGTGTTTAAGCTGCCGCGAGGGATATGACACCACTCTCCCATGTTGCATCAGCACACTCCCAAGTCCCTGTCGAGAAGCATCACAGTACACTTGGAAATCCTTCTGAAGATCTGGTAAACACAGAACAGGTGCAGTCACTAGTCGACGCTTCAGTTCCTGAAAGCTGGCTTCACACACATCCGTCCATTCAAACTTCCTCTCCTTCTTCAGAAGTTCTGTCATTGGTTTAGCAATCTTGGAGAAATTTTCAATGAACCTCTTGTAATATCCATCAAGCTCCAAAAAGCTCCAAATATCTCCCACATTCTTGGGCGCTTCCCACTCAGTTACGGCGGTCACTTTGCTTGGATCAACAGCAACTCCTTCTCCTGACACCACGTGTCCAAGAAATCCAACTGTGTTAAGCCAGAATTCACACTTACTGAATTTGGCATACAGCTTGTGTTCCCTCAGCTTCTCCATAATCAGTCGCAGATGTTTCTCATGTTCAGCATCATCCTTGGAATATATCAGTATGTCATCAATAAACACAACCACGAACTTGTCCAAGTACTCCATGAATACCTTGTTCATCATGGTCATGAAATATTTCGTTAGTCCAAAAGACATAACTGTATACTCATATAAACCATACCTAGTAGTGAAAGCAGTTTTTGGTATGTCCTCCTCCCGGATCTTCAATTGGAAGTAGCCCGATCGCAGATCAATTTTGCTAAACACCTTTGCTCCTTCCAGTTGATCAAACAAATCATTTATGTTCGGCAGGGGGTATTTGTCCTTGATGGCCACTTCATTCAGCGAGCGATAGTCCACCACTAACCTCTTGCTGATGTCCTTCTTCTCCACAAACAGAACAGGTGCACCCCATGACAACGAACTAGGATGAATGAATCCCTTGTCCAACTGCTCCTTTAGCTGTTTCTTCAACTCCTTCAGCTCATCCACATCCATCTTATATGGTCTCATTGCTATAGGTCCTGTTCCCGGCATCAAATCGATGAGAAACTCCACATCCCTGTCAGGTGGCATCCCTGGCAGCTCTTCCGGAAACACGTTAGGGTAATCCTTAATCACAGGCATAGTATCTATGCTAACCCCCTTAAGAGAATTTAGCTTACACCTTCCCGGTCGCACAGCCGACTTGAACCTAATTCTCTTACCATCCGGGGTTTTGAGTGAAACAGCTCGCTGTGCACAATCTATGTGTCCCCCATGCATAGACATCCAATCCATACCCAGAATTACATCCAAACCTTGTGATTCCAAAACTACCAGATGTGCAATGAAATTGTGTGCTCCAATCCTCATAGTTAAGTCGCGGCATCCCGCGCTAGCTATCATATCCCCTCTAGGTGAACTCACTCTAATAGACCCTTTTAGAGACTCCGTAGGTAACTTATACTTATCCACAAATGCCCTTGATATGAATGAATGCGATGCACCAGTATCGAAAAGTATAAGTGCAGGGTGAGTGTTGATTGGAAACTTACCAATCACAAGATCAGGCTCATCTGGGATCTCCTCCACATTCATGTGGTTCACTGTGGCCTTCTGGTTGTTGCCTGGCTTTAGTCCCTTCTTCTCCGGACAGTTGTCTGCATAATGTCCCTTATGGCCACACTTGAAGCATGTCACCTCACTCAGATCCTTCTTCATGAAGCTGCGATCACGGTTGCGGTCCTGTCCACTTTGTCCTCCAGAATGGTGAGTGTGTCCTCCCTTGTGGCTGTGGCGGTTGCTCTTGTGGCTATCATGGCGATGTCCATCGCCTCCATGGTTGTGGCGGTCATGGCTCCCATGGTGCCCATGGTCACTCCCTCCATGCTTGGAGTATCCATCATAAGAAGTGCGAGACTTGTGGTGAGAACCAGAGTGGTGATTGTTGCTCTTCCTCTTGCGGCTTTCCACCTGCTTGTGCTTCCCTTCCAAGATCCTAGCCTTGTCCATAAGCTCCTGGAAAGTAGGACAATAAACCACCAGAAGCTGCACTGAAAGCTCATCACTGAGGCCATCCAGGAATCTCTCCCTCCTTTTTGCATCAGTGTCAACATCCTCAGGTGCATAACGAGACAAGTTGTTGAACTCCTCAATATACTCAGCCACGGTGCGGTTGGTTTGGCGCAAGTTGCGAAATTCCTTCCTCTCCAGGCTCAGAACTCCTGAAGATACATGGTTGGTCTTGAAACCTTCCTCAAACATTGCCCAAGTCACAGTGTCCAGCGGGTGGGTGATCTGAAAAGTGTCCCACCACGAAGCGGCTGGTCCCTCAGCGGCAAATCTCACCTTCTCAGCATCTGTGCACCCAACAGTTACCAGATCCTTGTTCACTGAATGCAACCAGTCGAGAGCAACCATCGGCTCCGTTGCAGTAGAGAACTTCGCTGGCCTTAGCCTCAGAAACCTGGTAAGTGCATCTCCCTGAGGCTGGTTGTTCCCATTGTTGTTGTTGTTCTAAGCTTCCATGAACTGGGTCATAACTTGGGTCAACTGTGCCTGAGCTGCCATGAGCTGCTCCAACTCAGTGGGTTGACGGCGGGGAGGCATCTGCGGTTCAACACAGGTAAGCTTAGAAAGAATCGATTACGAAAACAGGATTCTACCCATGCATTATGACCAAACAACAACAAAACAATCACAGACAATCTCAAGCAAGAAACACATCAGCAAACAAATGATCCAGCAACATCCCAGGGGTTATCCTAGCAGTATATATCTACTGAAATAGTTTTCAGAAGAGTTGGCAATAGTTATCTACACAATAGATCAACAAAGCATTAAAAACAGGAATCTGCCAGAACAGTCCAGCAGTGTTCACGAATTTTTCTACCTGACTTAAACTCGTCAGGGATTTTTGCTGATTTTTGTGTATACAGTACAGGGAGTTTCGAACCAACTCTATTTTTGTCAGATTTTTCCTAGATACCAGTAAAATATGAAAATTCGTGCAGTACTGCTGTGTCAACAGAAAACTGCAACAGGAATAACTCAGATATTAACCAAACTTGCCATAACTCTTCCATAAAATTCGCAGAAATAATCCTGGGATATTGGAGTACACATAGGAGCAACTAAACACTCTTAAACTAACAGTAATTAAGTTTTACATCGATCGAGACTAATCCTAACGATTTTTACCTAACAAAGACTAATTGGTGGACTTCCATCTACTTCTTGAAGAGGTTGCGGTAGGTTCTTGCACTCATGCATTGGCGCTTCTGTCCACGATCCAACCATGGCGGCGGAGTATACACCTCTCCTGAGTCATCACTTGAAATCTTGAACTCCACCTCTTCTGGATCCTCCTCTTCTTCTTCATTCTCTGCTGCGGCTGCAACAGCTTCATCTCCTCCACCATCATCGTCTCCATCATCATCATCCTCGTCCTCATCATCATCATCGTTCCCACTGTCATCATCATCATCATTGTTGCCATCATCTCCATTATCATCATCAGAGGGTGGATTCAGCTGTGCTTGGAGAGCGGCAATCTGGGCTGCCATATCTTCAATAGTTTGATCCCTTTCCTGGACGGTCCCTTGCAACTGTTGTATGGTCTGGTTGTTTTCCTGCACAGTTCCATTAAGCTGAGCTATGGTTGCATCCCTGCCTACCAGGGCATTATTAAGAACATCCACAGCTTCATGTAACGTCTCTATCTCCAGTCCTTGGACCACCATACCATTGCTGGCAAAATCTGCTATCTCTTTTACCATCATCACTTTCTCAGCTATAGATCCATTCTCCCTTTCCATATCCTCTATGTGCCTCCGACGGGGCGGCATGTTGTTCCTGTCTCCCGGGGTAACCACAATGTTCCCATCCTCATCACGCCTCCCGTAGTCACGGTAGGGTGAGTCTGCTGGCAGCAGGTGTCGGACAAGATGGCACTGGCGTGACAGGGCTTCATGCAGGGCCAAGTTTATTCCAAGTCCCCAGTTGCAGTATGTCTTGGTGTAGATCAGATGCACAGGGTTTGGCAAGGCGGCATCCCTGAAGATGAAGGTGGTGATCTCCCATGCATCCTCACCATATCCATAGGTGTACAACCTTCTTCCTTTGAACATGGGCAGTGGCAATCCCAATGACTGTGAGAGCTGTGCTAACTGTCTTGCAAAGGGTCTTGGTGACTCCATGGTTGCATACTCAGTCCTGATTTCTCCCATCTAACAATTAAAAGAGGAAAGTGTGAGAATAGCATATGGTAAGAATTTACGAGAGTGAAAGGCATAAGATGAAAGACAGAGTTAATATAAGCTTTAATAATTATGTGGCTTCCTAATCCAAACCTAGGCCACGATCCCACAGTCGACACACGGGCTCTGATACCATCTTGTAACACCACGGTTCTGAAAAGACCGTAGCTTCTATGTGACATGCCAATCCCTGGATCGGTTTATTGGCTCACAATAGAATAAGATGAATAACATAGCAAAATATCCGTGTATCATAAATAACGAAGATCCAGAGTATCATTATTACAATAAAAGATTAGCTCAGGACTAGCTCAATGTTATTTCAAGTAGCAACATAAATAAAGTAAATCCCCCATTCTTCAAATTGCCCACAAGTGAACAAGTGCCGAGTGGAGTACCGTAGCCTAAATCGATTACTCAGAATCGGAATATCCTGCAACATGAAACGTAGCAGCCCCGAAGGGTCAATACATGGAATGTATGGCAAGTAGAGCTATTAAAGGAGACAATAGAGCTAATATCTACATTCTTATTTGGCAAGTGGAGCTGTGGCTAGCTTGCATTTATAAATACCTTTGTCCTACGTTCATAAACAGTTTTGATTTTCTTTGAAAAGATCCCAATTAAGTTAACCCATCAACATTAAGGCAATTATGAAATTAGAATGAGCGAGAAACATGCCATGGAATCAATATCAAGCAACTCAGACGTCCATAACCGGGGACACGGCTAATCGATTAGATTATACACCCTGTAGGGGTTAGTACACTTTACCCATGTGACTTGGCCAGCCCAGCTCGTACCACCACTCTCATTTTGGGTGATGATAGGGAGAAGTCCAAGAAGGGACCGTTCGGGAAGTAGCTCCCCAAACCCGATAAGCACCGGTCCAACCTACCAAAATTCTACATCTCTGGATACGTGGGTTCGAGTTACCACAACCTAATGAGTCCAACCAACCACCCATTCCATTATTGGCACATGGTTGTACACGTAAGTTACAAAATAAATAAGCCAATCATTCTCTCTTGATACCTGGGTGCCTTTTCGCAATGATACCACCAAAAATTATTAATCCCATCACACCCAGGAGGTTCATTGATTAAGTTGTTTTTAGTTTTCGCAAACCAACACATTTAGACACAACTTCCAATGATGTAACCCGGCCCGCGTTCATCATAGCATGACTAAGCACATCTACCAACGGTGGCTCAACTACAGGAATGCCCTACCATATAATGGGACATAGCATAGCGATAGTAATATCCTATACATGCATCTACAAAATACACAACAATGCATTGAAAATAGTAGGACAACATCATGAACAAGGTAGTATCTACTTGCCTTGGATGTAGCGGTCGGAAGAACAATCCACACACGAGCAAACGTTGCACTCGTCACAATCTACACGATACAATTGCGATCATAAACAAACCATCCACAATCATATGCAAACAAAGACGATGCAAGATGCATGCATGACAAGTTGAATAACGCTACAATAGCATCACATAATCTTATTCAGTATAACTACTGTATGCATGCATGGAAATTATTTTAAGTGCAAAGAAAACAAAGCATGCAATTTATAATGCTCAAATAATAGAGCTAGAAACTAAATAATTAGCCATTGCTAACATACTGTTTTTAAAATCTTGGAAAATTTTCACTGCGTAGGCAACTCATAATAGAATCAGTACCAATTGGAATTTCTCAAAAAGGATTTATATAATTCCCTGAGTAATTAAAATACTATAGTGAGCCTTTAAATAGATTTTGCAAATTCCAATACTGTAATCCTAACTTTTTAATTCACTGTAAGATTCCCCTTGTTCTACTGATTCCAGGGACATCTTATTTGCAATTTTTGGAGTTACAGAACTTATTCTATGAATTGATTACTCTAAAAGGAGAATTAACTCATTTAATTTAATCAGGACAAAACCTTGCTGTAAAAGTGTAAAGAAATTGTACAACAAGATTATACGTGATACACTGAATCCGCACATATTTTATTTGGAATTTTTGGCCCAGTAGATCTAAAGTTATGGATTTTACAAGTTTTAGCTAATTTCTGCCAATTAAATCAAATTAGAAAATACACAGTCAAAGCTGACTGTTGACCGCGCTGACGTGGCGCGCTAACCAGTCAGTGGTCAGCGTGGTCGGTCAACGGCCCATCTGGGCTGTCCGTCCCAGATAGGAGGGCAGGGGGACGCGGCGAGGGTGCTCACCGGCGCTGGCGGCGAGGTCGGGGGCGACGGCGGCGGCGGTCCTTGGCGACGACGAAGGGGCGTACGGCATCGGGAAAGGGACGGCAGGGCTCGTCGACGTGGCGGCGACGGGCGAGGTGGTCGGGGGCAACGGCGATCGACGGCTGGAGCGCGGGCGGCGGCGTCGCGCTCCGGCGAGAAATCCCCGGCGGCGTCGGTGTCTGTAGAGGGGGAAAAGGCGACGGTGTCGGTCAGTAGGCGGCGGTGATGCTCGCAAGGGAGAAGAGGGGGCGCGGGGTGGCGGCGTGTCACCTCGTGCGCGAGGTCGGCGGCGGCGTCTTGGAGCGCGAGGGGGGGTGCTAGCGGGCGAGACAGAGGGAGGGGTGAGGCGCCCGATTTTTGTAGAGGGGAGGCCCTCGCGGGGTCGGTTGCGGATTCCGCGGGAATCGCGGCGGCGGGCGGCGGCGTGTCCGCGTCGGACACGGCGGCGGCGGCGGCGCCGACAGGTGGGCCCCACCTGTCGGTGGCGGCTGGCGGCGGGTAGTGGCTGCATGCGCAGGCGCTGCCGCCGCTGGCCGCCTGGTTTGGCTGTGGGTTGCTGGCTACTGTTTTTTTCTTCCCTTTTTCTTTTCTTTTTCTGATGAAACTTTTACTGAATTTTTGACAGAATCTGTCTGGAACAAACCCAAAATTCAGTTTGTCATATCTTTTGCTACGAAGCTCCGATTGGAGCGATTTAAAGTGCTACGGGTTCGTGGCGAAACCCTCTATGCATCTGTGCCTTACATATATCCAAAATATAATTTTTTCACAGTAGCATGGTAAATCCTAGTGTTCATGTGTAGGTGTCAAAACGTAAATGCAAGTGGTTTGTCTTGGCAAAACTTTTTCAAACCGAAATTTTGCATAGATGATCATGATGCAATTCCATAATTGTTATACAGTACCAAATCCAAAATTTGGGATGTGACACACATGTATTAACGTTTCCATTTAATATAATTATATCATGTAAAATAAACATCTATCATATACTTGGAATACGATAATAACAATTTATTATTGCCTCTCGGGCATATTCCCTTCAGACAGACCCATAGCATGATCTGGACGCGAGAAACTGCGGATGCCTATGTGTACTTCTATGCTCTATGATGCCAGCTTGGCTCTCTGCACGTGAAAACCCGCGTTATCTATGGTCTACACTAACAAACGTATGGATTTACGTCGCCACGTCGGCCTTGCATGGGCCCCATATCCGTCGAAAACCACGACCAGCATGGGCTTATAGCACCACGTCGGCTCCGAGCAGGCGCCATGTCTGTGAGAAGTTGCGGCTGACATGGGCTCATGGCGCCATGTAGGATCCACGCGGGTCCCGCCACCTGGCAGGTGCGGAGGCATGTCGCTCCCAAAACATCTCTCACGCACGGTCCCACCCGCTACGCTGACGACGAGCCCATAACGCGTGCACGGCTCACCATCCGGCGAGGCGGAGTACGACGGCACATGCGACATATGTATGTGGTACATAATCTTTGGCCCTGGCCCAAAGCGGGGCCTGCCTCCCAGGAGAGCAGGCTCTGTTGCGAGTGTGCCGCATGTGCTTTACATCATCCATCCCACGATCGAAAAGAATCAGGATGACATGGATAACATTTTGGGCTGAAACATTCTACCGATCGGGATGATCTCTAATCGATATGACACACTATTATTGAAGGGAATATGCCCTAAAGACAAATAATAATATTAATTGTTGGAATATTTCATAAAATTTATGTTTAAGTTTTATATCATGCTATAATTCTATTGATTAGGAAACGTTAATACACGTGTGATATACAAACAATCAGTAGTTCCCAATAAAACTCTAGTCACTGATTTATTGGTCAAGGGATGATCAAAGGTTTCCTGATCATGTTGGTGCCTCGGCCCCAATTGACAATGGAGTCATTTTATTAGAGAATAAAATGGTGAACATAACTTATCTATAGCATCGTATCACGGTCATGTCACAGAGTTCAGGTTATGATGATTAGGAAACATAGTTACTCTTTTCTTAGGCCGTGATACCATATCTAATCATTGTCTCCTGAGAATACTTGGATGGCACTTAACGTCACTCGGTAGAACGGTGATCATAAAGGTGTCATTGGGTATCCGGAGAACAGGTTGAGGCGTATGTGTCAAAAGCAGGATTTGTCCATCATGTGACGAAAGATACTCTGGACCCACTCGGATAAGCTATATCCATAAGCTGGGCAGCGTGTGACTAGGTCAAGAGAGATATTACTTATCGGATCAAGTAAAGATGGTATTGTCGGTAACGAGGTTGAAACCTTACATGGTGATGTCATTTGTCAAACCTCGAACAATACATTATCATAGACACAAAAGTAATAATACACAACATTTACGGTTCAACAAATTTTTTCATGGAATGCATAGGTGGTCATCATGGGAATCCAGGCCCCGTTGTTGATCATTGGTTAGAGAGGAGTCTTGACCATGTCTGGAGTATTCTCAAACTGTTGGGTACCACGTTTAAGGTCTTGACGAATCTTAGAGATCGTTAATGGCTTGTTCAAAATCATTGAAGAAATGAGAAGAGAAAACAGAAAAGTTCTGCGAAGATCTGAAGGTCTTCGGAGAAAGTATAAAGGAAAAAGGACCGAAAGGAGTTTTGAATAAATAATAATTTATTATATGTTAATTATGAATTAATATATTATAAATAAAATATATGAATAAATATTTATAAAGGCATCTTTCTTACCATGCAAAATCCTGTCTAAAAAGAAATCACAGAAAAAGGAAAAGGACATAGCAAAGAGGGGTTGTTTTTAAAAGCCCACATAGGAGGCATAGTGCGCATGGGGCCGCCACGCAAGTCGCTGGTCATTGTCGCTTTCTGCTGCTAGGCGTATGAGGCCGACCCACCGGATGGGGGGCGAATCGCCACGCCGGGCTATAGGCGCCACGCTGACACACTCATGTGGGCCCACGGGGCCACGCCTCGCCCATTGTCCATCGCCTCCCGCTGAGTGAGCCGCACGCGTGGGTCGCATGGCCGACCCAGAAAGTTGCATGCGCGCTGGGTTGCTTGGCTGCTGCCTGCTGCTGATGGGGTGATTCCGGGATGGTCCAGTGTAACACCCTTAGATCGGCCCTATGTAAGTTTTAGCAATTTCTGCCAAACCCCTATAGAAATGATTCAGAGGTGCCCACCAGGCACTTGCGTGCGGGTGGAAAACAAAGTAATATCATATCACAATAGTCCATGATGGAACTCACAAAATAGATATATACAACAACGACTTCATGAGTCAAGAATACAGATATATAGTACAAAGATCCAAATCACCTTGATAAAGATATATCGTCCGAGTACAGACAAGATGCAAATCGGGCTAAGAGCCCTGAAGAATAACCAATGGCGTCCATAACCCTGCCCAGACCAAGTCGAAAGGGTAACTCTGCTAACGACGTCGATCTCAAACCCGCTTAAACAAAAGGGATGCCGACAAAGGGCAAAGGAAAAAGGAGAGCGGTCAGTACTGAGACCAGTACACGGCGAGACTAGAATTCGGCGGTCCTCGCCTACATAGGTATGATGGACTGAAGCAGCAGCGCATCATGCACTAAACAACCTTTAGAGACCCAATACAACTAGCGGATATCAGATAGGGATAAGAAAGACCTATTCGGATCCAACCTGAAACTATCACCAAGCATACCCATCCTGGTATTCCCCCTCGAGACCAAATGAGGAAGTCAACCGAGGAACTCACACAGTTGGCAGTTTTATTCATTCCGTTATAGTTGCGGCAATTACTAGTTAGACATAGATAGCATGAGTCATCCGGATATTATAAATAGTGGGCAGTTTTAGTTAACCATTTCTTTGTAGTTGCAATACTTACTAGTCAGATACATATAGCATAAGGCATCCCAAAACCATCAGTTGCTGGTACTTTTATTTAGCCATTCCGTTGTAGTGGAGCTGATTACTAGTCATTATAAAGTCAAATTTATAGCACTACTTTAGTTATAGTTGTATATGATCGAGATACTGTGCTCCAAGTCATCCATAACCGCGGACACGGCTTTCAGAAAGTTTTACCCTGCAGGGGGCACAAATAGCAACACACGCACGATCAACCTCGAAAAAACCAAATGAAAACCCAACGAGGCATCACGACAGAGCAATTGTAAGATTCATATAATATTTCAGGAGGCCACCCCACCAAGCTACCCGCGACGAAGTTGGCCAGCTCCGGAACGAACCCAGAGGTTTGCGTCAATGGCTGTTAACGACTAGAAACCCGAAAGTGTGACTGGTCTTGTCGATACCGCGAAAACACTCCGCTTACCTAAACAGTACAGGCGCTCCACGCGCAATCGTAAATAAAGCAGTAAAGCATGGCATAAGTACAGGATAGTAATAAAGCTCCAAACTACTTTGTGGCCCCAAGAAATAATATATGACTCAAGCTCTGGCTAAGGGGATTCATTATCCCACATGCGGATAGTGCGAATATTTAAGAAACAAGTATCAGGTACTCGGGGTCCTACGGGACACAAGTGGACGGTTTAGAACCAAATAACATCTATTGCCCACCTGTGCCTCTGCATTATTTACCTACTTCAATTTTAGTTATTAAACGGTAATTAAAGCCATGATCATCTCCAACATTAAACATGCGGCATTACTCCAACAACTGTGGAAGATCGATGGCGCGACGCATCACCTGCGCAAGCAACTATGACTCACAAGGCCGACTATCTACCAAATAACAGGTAATAGGATGTGTCCATGGCAATATAAGGGTTGCAGGGAAGTATAACAGGGTACAGGATGTATAGCATCGCAACACAGATAGCAATAGATCAATAGGAGGAAGTAAAGACTAAAAATGTAAAATAGGTAGAAAGGGGGATAATGCTCGCCTGGAAAACATTGCCGAAGTTTCATACCGAAGAACTTTTCGAAGCTCACAACATCTCATCGTCCTATCCGAGAAGAAGCAAACACTAAAAGGAACAAGCGATGCACCAATTACAACTAATGCGAAAGAATCAGCATGATCATGATATGATGCATAACATGGCAAGTTAATGATCCCAACTATATTGAAAAGGTAGCAGGGGCATCGCACATTGATGATATAGCATTTGTGAGGCATTATTAATAAGAAACAATTAGTTTCCAATTTTATTTATCATATTTTCTTGCATAAACAGTACTGATTATAAACTGCTCTTAATGCATGATGCAAATAATAACATGGATACCATAGTTGGAGAGGTCTCGTCGCGCTGATTGATTTGAACATATCATTTGTCAAATTCAGAGTTACAGATTTAAAGTTATTAATTTATTAAGAAAAGCCCTTTATTAACATTTAATAATTCGAAAATTTTAAATTGCTCAAATGAAATTATAAATAGCATAAACAGATTCCTCACATTTTTCTGATTCAAAAACATGTATTATTCAAATTATTTGAAATTATGAATTTAAAATATTATTTAAATCATTTTGTATTAAAGTGGTCAAAAGTTATTAGTTTGAATGGTTTGACTTAGTTTTGTCCAGATTTGAATTTACAAATGAATTCACATTGGAAAACAAAATACATTTCATATTAAAATTTTATTTAAATTCTCATTTATTTAACAGTTATGAATTGATTTGTTTTAAAATAGAATATTAAAACTGATTGGATTTGATTTTGAAAATCGGTTCCGGTCTTTTGTTACTCAGGAAAACCTACCCAGAGAGGCAGACATGTGGGTACACGAGGGGATGGGGCCATGCACGCAGGGTGATGCTATGTGGGACGTACAAGGCTCGCGGGTTGAATTTCAGGAAAAGGGGTCCCTTTTTATAAAAGCACCGGAATCGCGGACTGCGGAAAGAGGTTTAAAAACTATAGGGGCTTCTTTATATAATGTTTAGGAATGCTAAGTCAACTGACGACGAACTGGATCGATCCGCGATTTGGGCTAGCTGGACCAAAGATCGGAGGAAGAAGACGACCAAACTAGTGCGATATTTGCGTCGGATTAAAAATAAAAGTTGGAGAGGAATGTGAGATATACAAGTTTTGTTAAGGAAGCTCTTGCCGAGGGGGACTAGGAGCACAGGAAAACGGACTGGAACAGAGATGGTTTTACAGGGAAAAACTGTCGAACCTTCGTCAGTCCTTGCAACGAGACATGCTGATCTTCGGGCGAAGATGGCGAGGACTTTAGCGAGAATTTTGACACACTGCAAAAAGGAAAATTAAAGAAACGACCAAGAGGTACAACTTTGTTTCAGGACTCATCTCCAGAAAATGACTAGATCGACGAGGAAAACGGGATGAACAGTGGTCGACACGCTGCAGATCTTTATCAAAACTGTTCGAACTGACGGTGATATTGTGCAGTTTTCCGAGGACGATTTCGATGTCTGCAGGGATCGAATTTTGGTGAGGTTTGGATCTAGAACAAACTGGTTCTACCTGCTACAATGGAAAGAAAACAGATGCGCCACAAGAGGACTGTGGTGAGGGCTAGATCACAGGAAACAGAGGTCTGCGAATAGACTGCTGCGACTACTGCAGTTCCTGCGCGTCCGTCTGTCTGCGGGAGCGTGCATAGCGGCAAGGCTACACGACGGCGGCGCGACACTGCCTCACTGAACTTATAGCTCCCATGCGACGTCTTTACGTGAAATTGGAAGGAACGCTACATCGTTGCAAAGAATAGCTCGCATGCGACACTTCTGAAGCGGCAAATATCTCCCGTGCGACACTTCCACTTAACCTCACGAGACTGTCAACGAATTTGAATCAGCTGAGCACGATAGGACCCACAGCCTCTCCACGTCACGGCGAAACTCACCTGATGTCCACCTCATATCGTGGGACCCACGCTGTGGTTGAAGAGAGCCATTGGCCCCGATCCATCCCCGCACCCGAGCACTCCCGCCACCGTTCCAACATCTCATCCCCTTCCGTTTTCTTCTCCGGCGAGCAAGTGCGGCAACGCCGGCGAGGGATGTTGAGCTCTGCTTTAGCCTTCCTTCGCTCATGGCCTCGGTATGGTGCTGTGCCGATGAGGAGGTGCCCCTATTGCCCATACCGCGCCCCTGAAGCGGCTTGTCACATCCACCGAGAAGAACGACAACATTGGCCGGGAATTTGTGAAGTGTGAGAGCAATCCCGAGCCGGGAAAGGTGAGATCTGAGTGCTCCGAGTGCCAACTTCTCGCTTTTGTTTCAAAATTTCATGCATTTCATCGAATTTGGGATTTAGGGTTTATCTCTTCGATTTCAAGAACTGCCAAAATGTGGGCATTTTGAGTGGCTTGATGAGTACATCGAGCGAATTGGGGTGGAGGTAGCATCCCAGGAGCTCGAAAACCCGTCCGTGGTGGAGCAATTGGGATGTGGCAACCCCATTTCCGCTGTTACTACGATGGATGCGAAAGTGAAGGCCGAGCTAAAGAAGATGAACAAGCAGCTAAGGCAAATCATCGAATTGAAGAAGCAGGACAATCTGATGGCTGGTTTTTTTATTTTTGTGTAATTTCTCTCGGATTAGTTTATCTCCTGATCATTAGTCATTAGACAACGCAATCAGTGTTCGAGTTATGCT
This sequence comes from Avena insularis, assembly GCA_023614405.1. Classification (NCBI taxonomy): domain Eukaryota; kingdom Viridiplantae; phylum Streptophyta; class Magnoliopsida; order Poales; family Poaceae; genus Avena; species Avena insularis. Next base: position 192,835,446 of record CM042695.1, on the reverse strand, counting down.
TTGTAATAGATGTAATGGTCTATGTCTTTGGCTTGAATAAAATGCAACACAAATTCGGGCAAATTTTGAGCTGCTCTGTTTTCGAAATCAGTGTTCCTTCAGTTTCGTCAGTTTTGTTAGTGTTCCTTCAGTTTTATCAATGTGCAGGGAAGGGGGGGTTGAAAAGTAAAAAAAAACAATTGACTAGTAGTGATTAAAAAAGGCCAGGCCCAAATAGAACTTAGCCAGGCCAAAATGGTCGTATCCAGGCCCAATAGTAACTACTTGTAGATTGGGCAAAAAAAATGGTACTCATGTTACAATCTAACTAGGGACATGTGGATCCGCAGATACTCGTTCTCAGGTCGCAATCTTTTATCTTTTGTGAAAGTAAATATATAAATGAAGGCTAAGGGCATCCATTTAAGTAACATAACTTGGGCGTCCCTTTAACTTATGTAAATATGTAAATGTGTTGTTTGAAAATGAACCATGTGTTGTTTGAAAATAATCAACCATCATAACGTTAACTTATTCTTCCTTTTGAGCTTTTCTAATTTCACTCATTTTATAAATATTGCACGAGTATTATATGAGAACTTGTTTTGTGTCTTTTGTTGTATGCACTTGTTGTTTTGGGTGTTTTGACAAATGACAATACAATAAAACACAAGTCGAGTGATAGCAGATTATAAATATTGTGGGCACAAATAAAACACGGGATAGATAATATATTAGATAACATTACATATATTAGATAGCCCGATAACATTACAATAAAAGAAAAGGGGTACAATATAGAAGGGAAGGGCAACTAGGCGCCTAAACCCTGGGCTAAACCCTAACCCTAGCTACTACGTGGGTTTAGCCCGGCTGCCGGTCAACCTCGCCACCCTATTCCGTCGGCGGTGGGGGCGGTGCCGGTGCCGGTGCCGTCGCCCTCCAATCCGCCGCTGCAGCATTCTAAGCCGCCGCCCTCTCCCGTTGCTCCCGCCGCCGCTGCTCCTCCTGGAAGGCCCAGCGATTGGCCTCTCGTCGGTCCTCCTCCTCCCGTTTTCGCCTTTTCTTCAAGGCGCACGGCCTGCTTCTCCTCCCACTTGGCGTAAGCAGCCAGCTCCTCCTCCTCCTCCTTCTCTGCCGCCTTCCAATACTCTTCGGAGGGGCCGTCGTCGGGGACGTTGCCACCGATGCTGGGGAGGGGGTTGTGGACGATGTGGCCCTGGGCCCAGGTGCAGGGCGGGGCTTTGCGTCGCCCCCCTTTTTGCCACGCCTCGGGCGCGTGGACGCCTCCTGCTCCCAAACCTGCTTGTGGTCCGGGTGGTTGTCCTCGTCGCTGACTTCAAATTCCGAAGGGAAGCGGGGGGGGAGGGGGAGGTCTCCATGGTCGCCGGAGTGTTTTTGGGGGTTTGGGGCTGGGAGGAGGCAAAGGTACGGGCTCGAGGTTGAAGATGAGGGGCAAGATGAGATGAGGAGGCAAAGGCGTTTTGCCTATTTATTGAGGGCTCAGCGTGAAAGGCGGCGTGGGAATCCAGCGTTGGCGCAGCCGCGTGCGCTGCGTTGCGTGTAGGCAGCGAGCGTAGCCACGTGCGTGATTAATGCGGTCAGTGCAAAAAAATTGCTAGGATGCGACGTGACCCCTGCACCGTCGCCTCCGCCCTGCATGCATTAATGGGAAAGAGAGAAAAAACGTCCAAGGTAGTTGTTCATTGGCAGTGAAAAATAAAAGAGAAAATAAAATTTGGCCTTGATTTACTAGGTAATAAATGCAGGAATCTAGGACCAAGGTAGTTGTCACATGACATGCAGCAAACTCACACATGGAAACTCAATGGGTGAGAAGAAAAATCGGTGGGAGTAATCAGAGGGATGTCAATTGGAGAGAATAGAGGGAGTATGAAATTAAGTTTATAATCAATTTTATATAATATAAAAGTATGTGTTATGGTGAATCTAATTATATTTATTACATATTTTAGATTTGATATTTTTTCTTATATACGTAGTCAAAGTTTATAAATATTGACTTTTTCTATGGCGCATGAATCGGAGGGGAGTAAGTTTGACTGAAGAAAGTTGTTAGACGTACACTTATTTAATGCGACGGAGGGAGTAAATATGCTGCAACGCTGTTAGAGGCAAAATAGCTAGACTGTGGCATGAGAGGCAGCTGCATAGCATGCATGCATGGTGCAACCTGCCCCGTCCAGCGCTCTCACATGCCACGCTCGGTCCAACGGTCAATGGAGTGTGCCACGCTATATCTTATATTTATTATATATTTTAGATTTTGATATTTTTCTTAATACGTAGTCAAAGTTTATAAATATTGACTTTTTCTATGGCGCATGAACCGGACGGGGGTAAGTTTAACTGAAGAAAGTTGTTAGACGTACACTTATTTAATGCGATGGAGGGAGTAACAGCGCTGCAAAAGTGCGTTGTTGGCTGCATAAAAATAGCTAGACTGCGATGCGAGAGACAGCTGCATGCATGGTGCAGCCCGCCCCACCCAGCGCCCTCGCATGCCACGCTCGGTCCAACGGTCAATGGAGTGTGCCACGCTGTACCTTATCTGTACATGGAAAAGCGATGTGAGCCAATCAAATTCCAGAATCATCCATCCCACGGATCGCCAAGAGCTAGCCGCGAAATCCTTCTAAGAGACGCCAACCAATCAGGTTGCAGAACAAACCCTTCCACGGATCGCCCAAAGCCACCCGCGGAATCCTTCTAGAAGACGCGATCGAACAGCCACATTATCGCGTTAGGGTTAGATCTACGTTCCTCATTCGGCCTTAGGGTTAGCTGGGTTTATGATGCAGTCAACGGGGTTTCACAAGTTTGACCAGACATTCAAATGTGCATAAATAATTCAAAAAAAATCAAAAAACACAAACCTTCGCATGGTGTCATGTTATGTGACATAGTTATGAGGAAAAATATCAAACTTGGTCTATTGATCATAATTCAAAAAACCCTTCATAAAATGACCTATCTCCTCCGAGCTTTTCTGGCTTTTGGGTCAAATGACCAATGATATGGCTAGAATCAAGGCATAGTTTGTGATAATGTGCCCATATTGGGCATGCATGTGTATAATGGGATGACTAACAATGTTGTAGTACAAAGTTTTCCTTTTCGACGCACAGAAAATCCATTTTCTATTTTCTGAGTGCCTAAAGAGGGGGGGATTTGTGAAGCAACCACCAAATTGAAGTATCAAAATGGTAACATCCTATTTTCAAAAATACTAGACCACCTAGCATGTACAATTTCCCAACTTGAGTATCTCAAACCTTTTATTCCATCCCTGGTGAAAAAGACAAATCCTGTCGAATCGGTTGGAAGTGGGTAAGATATGAACTACAGGTACATGATTTCATGCTGATGATTTTTTGTAAAAATAATTTTTAGGTTCACAACATGCTATTTCATCAGAGATCCAATGCTAGTTTTGTGAGCCTCAGCCCCTAGATAAGAATATTTATGAAAACCCTTCAAAAAGTTTGACCAGACATTCAAATGTGCATAACTAATTTAAAAAAAATCAAAAAAATACAAAACCTTCGCATGGTGTCATGCTATGTGACATAGTTGTGAGGAAAAATATCAAACTTGGTGTTAGAAATGGTAAAAAAAAACTTGCTTAGAAATGGGGTGGTTTAACCTAGCTTTGGAGCCCATTTCTACCACATTTTGGGTGAGGGTGAGTTGTACTTCACAAAATGGATCAGGGTGAGGATGAGTTGTACTGTACATATGAGAAAAACGTTGGAAGCTCATACAAACATAGAAAAGTACACATATCTACATTTGTTGAAATTCAAATTTACCATCATATTTGAATTTTTTCCAAATTATCAACAAGTGCCAAATTATTATAATAACAAATGTTTACAATAACAACAACTGCCAAATTATTACAATAACAAATGTTTACAACAATAACAAGTGCCAAATTTAAAGTATATTTCTTTTGGCTCTTCTTACCCCTCGTTTTCTTCTCCTTCACAAGTTTCACACCACACAACAGGTTTATGCTCTTCTTTTTCTTACCATTACCATCTGGCCTCCCCACATCATGTCCAAGAGTCTCCTTCACCTCCTCAACAACACAATCTGGCACCAGAGCCTCATCAACATGGTCACTTTGCACCAGAGCCTCATCAACATGGTCAGTTTGCACCAGAGCCTCAACAACATGCTCATTTTGCACCAGAGCCTCAACAACATGCTCATTTTGCACCAGAGCCTCAACAACAGGCTCATTTTGCACTAGAGCCTCAACAACATGCTCATTTTGCCCCTCATTTTGCACCAGAGCTTCCAAATCAGAAACGCAACAGTTTGCACATCATCCTCCAAAACAAGTTCAGATTGCACCTCAGCAGCACCAAACATGATCTGGTTAGTTCTCTTCTTTCTTTGGCCATTGATTCTTTCCCTTTTCACTAGCCAGCATTTATCAACAACAAGAGGTGGGCCTTAAAGCCATGAAGAATTTAGAGAAGAAGACTTTCCCATCAGCTGTTACCTCAGTATCTATCTCCACAACACTGCCAGGTGACCTCTTCTCTACTTCTTCTTTGAAGTTATAAAGCATTCGAAAGGTATTTGCCCAATCACCATATAGCTCTTTCATTGCCCTTTGCTTTGCCTTCCACACTGTAGTATAATTCAGCTTAATGGGATACTGCTTTTCCAAGTCTATTTCCAAGTCTCTTTCCAAGTCTAAAATGGGCTTGATCTTTTCTGCAACCCATAATTGTGATGTTATATTTGTAACTGTTTGAGAACTTGTAATGCAAGTATGAGGTTTTGGAATTTGATTCACTCTTATTGTCCTTCCATCATGTTGGCGTCTAGCAGATATATACCACTTGCAAGGCTTGGCACCACCATCATAACCTATGCATTTTGCATAGAACTTCTTTTTATCAGTCCACATAGTCTTGGTAGCAAACTCACGTTTGACTACATATGTCGTGAAACACATCCTGAATTCATCCATGCTTGGAAACAATCTCCCAACTTCAATAACTGGGTCCTCTTTGTCATAAACTGTTACTAGCCATTATCATGTGCATCATCTACATGAACTGCAGCATTTTCCAACAACTCTAGATCTATATTTGCCTCTTCATCTCTTAAATGGTTGTCACCATCACTTGCAGCTTCATCCCTCTTCTTCTCCTTGTCTCTGTCATCTATAGGAATGCCAAAAAGCTTTGCCATTTCAATGTCATATATTGGTGCAATGACCAAATCAGTCCGGTCATGTATCTCAACTGAATTCCAATCAACAATTACAATCCTTTGTGCAATAGCATCTGCAGCCTCCCCTTGTGCATTAGCATCATCCTCCACTGTTAAAACTCCCAACTCAATAAGTATAGGCATTACTTGACTTTGTGCAACCCAATCATCCTTGACCATCTAAGCAGCCAGTTTCGAGGCCACATATCCAACCCTCGAATCAGGTTTCAGATCAATGAGCTCTGCTAAAAACAGAACATTTTTGCTTGTCCAACCATTTCGCTCATCGATTTCATCAACTATATGTTCCCCTGTCTCAACCCTAACATAGTCACATTTGCAATCATCAAATCGTAACAAAGAAACTTCTTCCTCTGGCCCCCAAACCACACTATCCCCAATTTTTTCCACCATTTTCCTCACCGCCTCCTCTCCCATGTTTATTAGCTCTTGGTGATCAACATGTTCTAATTCCACCTCCCATTTAACAAATGTGTCTCTCTTAATGAGCTGCGTGCTACCATCAACTAAAACAGCCCTAGAGGGAAAGAAATTGATGTGAAATTCGAAGGTTTGGCACGCAACGTCGTCTCCCCTATTTTTGGCGGGCACTGTGAGCTAGCGGAAGCGAACAAAGAGCTCAACCTTAGATAAATTAAGTGTAGAGATACAGGCTATACCGATTAGAAGTCCCCTCTCCATGATCCATCTTGTTCCCCCTCGCCCCGTTCAACACACCCTCGCCTCCATAATCTAGCATCAATGGACACGCTCAGATCTCGAATTGAGAAGAATGGGAGAGGAATTAGCTTTCAAATGGCACTCACCACCTTCGCCATCAAACAAAAGCATCACCGCCTAAATGAATTGCCCTACCGGCGCTGCCGGCACCAAGAATGATGGGTGAGGTCCGCCGCCGCCGTCGGGGAAGCTACAGTCAGTGTGACGCGCGCTCTCGGTCGGAAGCGGTTGGTTTGACTGGCTTGACTGGATGTCCCAACCGACCGGTTTGTCTTAACCCTAATCTTGGAACAAAGTTAAATGTGTCCTTAACGACCTTTTTATTGCCCGTGTGGCCCTGGATATTAGCTGCCTCACAACCGTCGCATGCGAGCTATTCTTTTCAACGATGTCGTGTTCCTTCCAATTCCGCGTAAAGACGTGGGGGTGAGGGAGAGATGGGGTGACGTGGGGGCTCACCGAGATGGGGCTGATGTAGACGAACAAGATCGAGGCAGAGGCGATCGCTGACAGAACTCGCGGATGGCCAACGTCGGGTGTCTTTAGGTGTGGCGGAGCTGCACCCCTACGGCGGTTCGCCAGGCACGGGATCAGTTTCTGGGTGACGTAGACGACCCTGGGAAGCTCCTGGTACTGCTGTAAGTCCTTGGTGCGCTCCTGGTCGCCGGAAGACGAAGGTGCTGTAGCTATGGCGAGCTAGGATTTTGGGTGGCCATGGCATCAGCTCGGGGCTTGTCTTGGTGAAGGAGGGTGTCTAGGCTCCTCGATCTGGAGAGGGTGGGGTGGTTGGGGTAGAGAAGGAGTAGCACATGGGCAAAGTGATCTTTTTGCCAAAAGTAAGAAGGGTGGCTCGATGGATTCCTCTCCTGTCTATTTGATGCTTGGCTAAGAGAGGAAAAAGGGAAGGGGACCAGGGGAGAGGTGGACGTGGTGACGGTGCCGATCAAGGAGGGGTGGTGATGACACGCACATACCACATGTATGGCATGGTTAGGGATGTGTAGGAGGGATCCAAAGTATATTAGGAGAGGAGGGATCTTAGGTAGATGGTGGTGTGATGAAGATTAGTAGGATTAGATTAGGTTTTAGTTGTATAGGAATTTGAACCAAAACCAAAGTGCAATATTCAAAGAAGAGTTTTAAAAACCAACACAAACAAGAAGAGTTTTAGATGTAATGGGTGTTATTATTTCATGTGGTTTGCATGTGCCATGCAATCACACCTAGGCAAGCATGTGGCCTATTTTGTGAAAACCAAATAGGTACATGGGTGCTTAAGTGAGTGTGGCTTAAGATGATGGATACAAATATCAAGATGGAAGATGGACAAGAAGGTGGTGGAGTTAGAATAAAAATGCCCCCAAATCAACTTGGGCATGAAGCAATATATCAAGAAGCAACTACAATTCATCAAAAAGCTAATACAAGTGATACAATAAAAGTTCATATGGGATAAGAACCAAACAAAAAGGGGTTTTATATGATGCTCAAATGCAAGGTGGCATGGTGACATGAGCATGTTATAATGATGATGCAATAAATGACATGTAGGAAGGTAGCAAAATATAGACTAGGCAAGTACCATTACAATTGTTAGACAATTGGGATGCTACACCCAGGTTGCCCCAGGAGCCCAGCCGGCTGTAGCTCAAAAAATTGCCTTTTCCCTATTTTCTTTAGTCCCACATGGGGAACCTCAGGTGCATGGAGCCCCTCTTCCCGTCTATATAAAGGGGTGCCCATAGGGGGATTAAAACACCCCAAAATCCATTAGGAAATAGAAAAAAGGCCTGTGTAGCCTCTCCCTCCCTCCCTCTCTCTCTCTCTCTCTCTCTCTCTCTCTCTCTCTCTCTCTCTCTCTCTCGCAACCATGACCCCCTTGTCATGGCTGTGCGAGCGAGTAGATATTCACCGTGGAGTGCCATCGCACTACGGGATTTGGAGCTGGGAGATCTACTTCCGCAATCTCGGATAGATCTAGGAGAAGCGGTAGTCGTTGTCAGGCACCGGACGTGTGTGACTTCCTCTGGCGATTCATGCTTTAAACACTAGGAGTTGTCCTCTCTCTCTCTCTCTCTCTCTCTCTCTCTCTCTCGCAACCATGGCCCCCTTGTCATGGCTGTGCGAGCGAGTAGATATTCACCGTGGAGCGCCATCGCACTACGGGATTTGGAGCTGGGAGATCTACTTCCGCAATCTCAGCTAGATCTAGGAGAAGCGGTAGTCGTTGTCAGGCACCAGACGTGTGTGACTTCCTATGGCGAGTCATGCTTTAAACACTAGGAGTTGTCGGAGCCACATGACTTCATGACCTCTAGGTCAGCGTCAGGGCGTCTTCTTCAACCATGTTCCTTGCGGTACGTTAACCGTAGTCGGTCTTCAAAGGTATGGATACCGTATCTCCTCTCGTTACTTCATTACTAATAGATAGATCCTAGCATTAGCGTTTCGTTCGTAGGAATTTTTTTGTTTTCTGCGCTCAAACTGTTGGAGATATGCCCAAGAGGCAATAATAAAGTGGTTATTATCATATCTTCATACTTATGATAATTGTTTACATACCATGCTATAATTGTATTAACCGGAAACATTAATACTTGTGTGATTTGTAAACATAAAAAAGTCCCTAGTAAAGCCTCTTGTTAAACTAGCTTGTTGGTTAATATATGATCATGGTTTCCTATCATGAACATAGATATGTTATTAACAGCAGGGTCATATCATTAGGAGAATGATGTGATGGACATACTCCTATAGTTAAGTGTAGCATAAAGATCAAGTCATTTAATATAGTTCATTTGCTATAAGCTTTCTGATACATAGTAACCTAATTCCTTCGACCATGAGATCATGTTAATCACCATCACCGGAAGGATGACATCTAACACCACACCGTAACTGGGTGGCTATAAAGGTGGCATTGAGTGTTTGGAAAGTATGGGTTGAGGCACATGGATCAAGAGTGGGATTTGTCCATCCATATGACGGATATATATACTCTGGGCCCTCTCGGTGGAATGTCATCCAATTATCTTGCAAGCATGTGACTAGCTCACAAGGGATAACATATCATGGGAACGAGAAAAGAGTACTTATCGGTAACGAGGTTGAACTAGGTATGCAGAGATACTGACGATCAAAACCTTGGATAAGTAAACTATCGTGAGACAAAGGGAAATTGGTATCGTATGTAAGTGGTTCATTCGATCGCAAAGTAAATCGTAGAAATATGTGGGAGCCATATGAATTTCCAGATTCCTCTATTGGTTATTGATCGGAGAAGTGTCTCGATCATGTCCGCATAATTCACGAACCGTAGGGAGACACACTCACTACTAGGAAAATGGACTTTAGTGGCGCACCTGGAAACATCATCCGTGGCGCACTAGCAAGATGCAGACATTCTTGGCGCCACGCCTGTTCAGCCGTGGCGCACTAGGCAGTGCACCACTGTTGTGTAGAGACAGGCGTAGCGCACCTGCTAGTGCGCCACAGAAGTTTGGGCTGGTGCGCTACCCCTGGGATCTTCTGTGGCGCACTACCTAGTGCGCCACTAAGCTTCCATAGTGCGCTTTAGGTGTAGTGCGCCACAGAAGGTAGACCATGTGCGCCACATATGTATTTTTTTTAATTTCCGAGCCAGATTATATGCAATACAGATTATATACAATATTATAGCAGATATACACACACAGATACAAGATATACAATTGTATATATAAATACTCAATATGAAAAACAAGATTGAAACAAATACATATAGATAAGTCTCATACATGAATACATAGTCTAAGTTACATTGTTTCGATCATGTTACAAAGTAGTAGTTGGTGACATGCGAATACATGTGTCGATCGAACAAGTTAGAGCTCGGAAGCTCGCCTAGACATCTAAACTAGCTAGCTAGACACAAACGCGGGATAAATAACCAAAGAAGATAAGCATGATCACCGCCGTGACGAAGGTGTAGGTCTTCATCCGGTTCCTTGTCCTAACTCCCGCTAGATAGCGCGTGTATCTAGCTTCCGCCTCCGCCATAGTGTTGTACCCTTTGTAGCTATTGCCGCTGAAACGGTGCACCTGTCTCCGGCAGTCTTCCCAATCATCGTAGACTCCGGGAACCCGTCCCTTGTACACGACGTACCACGTCATCTATAAGTTGACAATAATAATTAACCGATTATTGAAAAAAAACATATATAATTAAATTCGCATATGAAGATACACTTATAGAAAGTACTCCTAAATCAAAAAGACCAAACTCAGAAAGCATGCCTCATATATAACTAGGTTGTTTGACACAGGAATATGCTACGATGGAACTGTTCGCCAAGTAGGATGCACAACACCTGGACCTGTGCATAGCACAAGGCGAACAATCCCATCGCAGCACATTCACATATAGTGTGCCACGACATTTCAATCATCGGCATTATTCTCGAAAAAGACCAAAGTAACTCAAAAAGCATGCCTCATATATATACATAGGTCGTTGGACACAGGAATATGCTACGATGGAACCGTTCGCCAAGTAGGATGCACAACACCTGGACTTGTGCATAGCACAAGGCGTACAATCCCATCGTAGCACATTCACATATATAGTGTGCCACGACATTTCAATCATCGGCACTATTCTCGAAGAAGACCAAAGTAGCTCGAAAAGAATGCCTCATATATAACTAGCTAGGTCGTTGGACACAGGAATATGCTACGATGGAACTGTACGCCAAGTAGGATGCACAACACCTGGACTTGTGCATAACACAAGGCGTACAATCCTATCGTAGCACATTCACATATATAGTGTGCCACGACATTTCAATCATCGACATTATTCTCGAAAAAGACCAAAGTAGCTCAAAAAGAATGCCTCATATATAACTAGCTAGGTCGTTGGACACAGGAATATGCTATGATGGAACTGTGAACCAAGTAGGATGCATAAGACCTGGACTTGTGCATATCACAAGGCTCACAATCCCATCATAGCACATTCACATATACATTGTGCCACGACATTTCAATCATCAGCATTATTCTCGAAAAAGACAAAAATAACTCGAAAAGAATGCCTCATATATATACATAGGTCGTTGGACACAGGAATATGCTACGATGGAACGGTGAGCCAAGTAGGATGCACAAGACCTGGACTTGTGCATATCACAAGGCTCACAGTCCTATCGTAGCACATTCACATATATAGTGTGCCACGACATTTCAATCATCGGCATTATTCTCGAAAAAAGAGTAAGGAAAAAAAGAAGGACCAAATTGAGCAAAGGACCAAAGAGTAAGCAAAAAAACCAAGCATTGATTGATATATAATAATAATAAGCAAAATAAGTAAGCGATGATTCATAAACCTAATAAGATAAGTACACTTGTCCACACACACACAAAGGTCATCTATAGTTTGTAACTACAACTAGGCCAACATCAAGCCTTACAGCTCGGCTTAGGAACGGGAGGACGCCTGTCTCGCCATGAACTTCCTATAGTCACCCCGCATCTCTAGGCGATCTTCAATGTCACGGTTATTGGGATATTTCCTCCGTGAAGATCCCCAAGTCATGACATCACGAAGATGATTACCCCAAACTGCTGCTGGATGCGATACATCTCTTGTCTAATATCCGAATCATTGATCTTGGCCTTTGCTTCGGCCCACTGTTTGAGATGATCTGGCAACATAGAATTTTGGTGGTCAAGTAGGAACGCCCTCATGTGATGGAGTGCGTAGTAGGCTTCCTTCTTACTGTTTTCCGGCTGCTTCACGCAGGGGAACTCCGTTACGTGGTTGAAGACGTGCTGCGAACTTGACCTTCAGACGACGAAGGTGGTGCCTTCCGTCGAGGCAAAGCCAGTGAGAGCATCATCCAGAACTTCCTTGATCTTGTCGTAGTTTTTCTTCTTTTCTAGACTCCCCGAGTCGAAATACGTGGCGTGGGAATGCTTCGGCGATAAGGAGATGAGCGTGCAGTGTTCATCTCTGCGCAAAAAATTCAAATGGAATGTGTTGGAAAAAGAATGATGATGATCTAATAAAGCCAATCGACGGTGGCGAGTGAATAACGACTTACTCGAGAAAGTAAGGCACGGGAATGTATTCCTTTGTCTTGTTCGCCATGAGGATTCTTTTTAGGTACGAGGCCACGATACGTCGTTTGGTGGGGGAACCCAAGCAGCCGTCACGCATGTAGTAGGGGTCCACTATAGCGATGCCCGGTGTGTTTTCTCTAATGATCTGCATGGCGGTGAGAAAAACACGGACCATGGTATAGTGCAGCGGGTATAGGTGGAACATATTGAAGATGTCGTCGAACCGCAGGAAGAACAGATCCGCAGGGGCATTGTCGACGAAGCCCAAGCCTGGTGGCACCTTAACCACGAATACCGGGTGCGAGGGATCTTTCTCCGATAGAAGGCGTCTCTCTATCGTCAGCACGCCGTCATGCACACTCTGCAGTTCGAATCGGGCGAGCTCGCAAATTCATAGGTAGCATGGGCTCACCCGCCACATAAATCCTCCACATAATTCCTCGGGTCTTGGTGGCCCGTCCCAAACCTGATCGGATTTGATTGTTGACGCCACCGGCTGGCTCGATTGCTAGATTTTCTTTCTGCCCTTTTTTCCTTTTGGAGAGCGGGCAAGCACATAATCTGAGCACCGCCCTATGTAGTGTGTCAGGGCTTAGAATAAAGGGCCGGTTGGTTGTATCAGTTGGCTCTGTAAAGGCGCAAGCTGGAGGCGTCTCCTAAGAACCAAACAGACGCTTGGTGATAGTGGGTTTCTCTGTGGGGCCACCAGCTAGGTCTTCTTCGCTGCCAAACCGAGTGCTGAAGAAGTGATCATTCCAGTCTTCGCCGCCCTTGGCGAATCCTGCGCCATGTGCATATCATCAACATGATCATCCGACCCACCGCGTGGAGGTGACGGCGAGGCGATAGGTTTTGCCACCGCTTGTCGCTGACGACGGTGCTTTGTTATGCAGGAGTGATGGCCCCGCCGTCCCCAAACGGATCATGCTCTTTGGCCATAGCAAGAATAAGTCAAGCAACTTCAAGATGACGACTCTTCTTCATCCGCCTCGGGGTTGAATGGGAGGTTCGGTCGTCGCAACCCCTTAGCACCCGACTAATTTTAACCTCTGCGCTATCTCGCATCGTCTTTGAGTGGAACGGCGCTACAAGGGTTGAATGATGGTACCTTGGCAACATCCTCAGCCGTTGTTCACGTAGCATAAGAGTGCAAGGAACATCCGTCTGCGGAAAACATGTCTGGCGTCGTCGAGCGAGATGCCATAAGAGTAATAGATGGCATGAAAGGCGTAATTAAAGCAATTTGTTTACCGTGATGGCGCCGAGATCGGCTAATGTCGACGCACCGCGCTCTGACGACAGGCGTGCAAGAGACGGAAGGGCTGCTTGATGGCGTGCTGGCCACCGTGTATTCTCCCTACCGACGGGTGCCGAGCTCCGGTCGCCGCGACGATGGCGGGGCACCAACATGTACTCGGCGCCGGTGATGGCGGGGAGTCACCAACACTTGCGGTGCCGCGGTGCTGGCGGAGTCACGAACACGTAGTTCGCTGATTAAATCGGCGCGCGTTGTTCGGTGGCTCACGACCATGCTTGAATCGGGCACGGCCCTACTCGACCACCCACACTCCGATTCGCTATTGACTCCACCAAGGTAGGCAGGAAGGACGTGAGGGTGATTGCCGGTGTCTTGGACGATCTGCGGGATCCGCGCCACTTGTGCCTTAAGTTCTTGAACCTCTCGGTTTTCCTCCTCGCTCCTTCCGACGGCGCCACATGCGTCCTCGGCGGTGGACAAAATGATCCACCCAATTCTTACCCGAGGCGGCCAGACGGCCAGCCGACAACTTCTTCAGAATCGGCTCTATTTTCTTGGCGGTTCGCCATCGTTAAAGGTTATCCCACCGGTGGCCGCCGTCGACCCCTGGGATGAGGAACCCTGGGATCCATGACTAGCAACAATTTCCTCCTCCTGCAGAAGAAGTAACAGTGAATCATTTAGATCATCGATTAGATTGCAATCGTGTTGATCCGCGGTAATTAGATTATACTTACCACAATTTCCTCGAATTCCTTCACCGCAGGATCTGCGGTGAGTTGTTTGGTTTTTGGGTCCACATGGTAACGGCCACGATGAAGTTCGAACCTGCGGGTTCGAATTTAGCAAAGGGTTTTCTATCCTTGGATCTATACTCTTCGTCCTCCTTATTCCATTTCGCCTCCGATTCTCAGATCCACCAGATCCGAGATGGTGATGACCTATATTCATCGCCTGCAAAGACCTTTCCCGATTACTATTGGCCAGGGCTCTTTCGGATTCACACCTCTCCTTGAACTCCCGGAACTGATCTTCGGTGATCTGCGGGTCAATCTTCTGGATCTCCTCGAGACTTTTGCCTTCTTTATAGATCTTCTTCTTTATCCGGGTTCTCCAGCTGGCCAGGGCGGTGCTCATCTTTGTGAGGGCGGATTTGTTTACTTCGTTCCCATGATAATTTGTGTTCTGATACTTAGCGGGGAACTTGTATATTGCGTGCAGCTTCTCGAAGAGGAGTGTGTGCAAGTGGCCATTATCTTTATGCCGGAGATTCTCGGTGTTGATCGAGATGGTTGTCCGGGTGATCGCCGCCACTTGCCCACCGTACCCTTTGACGACAAGGGCGGGCTCCAAAGGAACCCCTGATGGGCTCACTTCGGTAATTTCCTCCCTGACCGTGCCGATCGTGTTCGGGCGCCGGTCCTTCAGCTTCTTCTTCTTCTTAGGAGGGTTGCTACCACTCCCTGTGCCCTCGCCGCCATCAGTGGTTTCATCGTCCGCCGTTCCTTCGGCTTCTTCCTCCGCGTCTTCCATGTCATCATCCTCGCTCTCCTGGGGATGGTATTCTTCATCGTCTTCTAGCCACTGGGCCGCCTCCTAGAATGTCAATTGTTTATTCGGAGGTCTGAGTTCTCCTTCAGCGCTGATGCGCTTAGAACATCCAGCCTCGTCGTTGTCACACTTCTTTGCACTAATAAAAAACAAATAATTGGTTAAATGCACGGAAAAATCCGGCATGACCTTTGCTAATTTTCTTAAACTAGGAGTGCCCGATTTCTGCCGAAACGGAAGTTAATCAACATTCCGGCAAAAATCATGACTCGTTTCATACAAGAACCTGCATACACGACATAATAAAGTGCTTCATACAAGCACAAGCACAAACATTGTAATAGCTATTGATGCTAGTTGAGATCTAATGTTAGTATGCTGGTTAAGAAACAACCCAGCACAAACTCTTGCTTGATAATCTCCAATAAGGGTTATTGGTTGTTAAAGCAGCTCCTGTATATCACATCAATCAAGAAATACTTCTGCAAATGCTGGACAATTAGTCAGCACTAGCACATTTGTGTCTGAATTTAACTTCTGTAGGTACTGGTACTAGCACTAGCACTAGCAAAGTTTGTGTCTGAATTTAACTTCAGAGGTATGGCATCGGTACTAGCACTAGCACTAGGTACTGGTACTAGCACTAGCACTAGTCAGCACTAGCACTAGCAAAGTTTTACAACTTTAGGTACTGGTACTTCTGTGTCTGAATTTGCACCATATGAGCTACTAGCACTAGCTCCCCTACACAATGATCCTGCCATAATCCAGGTACTACTGTGATGCAAAGACCTGGAACTTGCACCATATGAGCTACTTAGCTCTTAATTACCCTGCTAGCATGTTTGTTGATTGTGGCATTTGGAGAACTGTCTTCTTGTTCAGCATTGCTTGTTCTGAACAAACAGATGGGTGACTGCTAACTGAATTGCAATCAAATCATTGTTCAGACCTAGCAAACAGATGGGTGACTGCTAACTGAATTGCAATCAAATCATTGTTCAGACCTTTTTTAGACCAAACAAATAGCTGCTTAATCTGAACCCTTTTTAGCTTTTGCAGATGGGTGACTGCTAACTGAATTGCTATTTGTGGTTTGTGGAAATTATCATGAGAACAAGCAGATGGGTGACTGCTAACTGAATCTTGAAGCACCATCAAATCATTGTTCAGACCTAGCAACCTAGCAACCTAGCAATCTAGCAACCTAGCAATCTGGTTAATTGTTCACTAGCAATCTGGTTAATTGTTCACTAGCAAATGCACTAGTTAATTGTTCACTGGGGCCAGAATTTCGATTTTTCCCCTTTCAACCATCGGGGAGAGAGAGGGAGAGAGAGGGGGAGAGGGAGAGAGGGAGAGACATGGGAGGGAGAGAGGGAGAGGGAGACAGGGAGGGCTACCTCGGAGGCGGGCGGCAGACGGCAGGCGTGGCGCGATCCTCCTCCTCCACAAGTGGCGGGCCTCCTCCTCCTCCACGGATCGGCAGCGGCCTCCTCCTCCACAAGCGCGGGCCTCCTCCTCCTCGAGAGCGCAGCGTGGTGGCGGGCCTCCTCCTCCTCCTCGAGAGCGCAGCGCAGCGCGGCGGTGGCGGTGCAGCCTCGAGAGCAGATTGTGAGATGCAGCGGCGCGGTGCGTGTGGTGTCTGTGAGATGGAGCGGCGCGGTTGACTAGCGTCCAACACACATAGGCGTAGCGCACCCTAGCCAAGTGCGCTACGGATAACCGTAGCGCACGTGGCGGTGCGCCACGCCTATGTGTGTTGGACTACAGACAAGAGGCGGCCACCCCTTCTGCTAGCACTAGTAATCCGCTATTGCCACCGGTTATAGCTCTATTCTAAACTATGAGCACCGGTTGAATCCTGGGCTCCACTTTTTATTTTATTTTAAAAATACTTTTAATTTTTCAAAAAATTGTCCAAAAGTGGTTATTTATGCCATATATGTTTTTTTTGTTTTAAAATACTTTTAAAGATTCCAAAAATGCCCAAAAGTAGTGATATATGTCATAAAAGTGTTACAAATATGATTCAAAGTATAACTAAATTTCATAATACTTTGTCCATGAATATTACAATCTTTTTCGACCACGCGTTTTACAATATTTTTTGAGCTAGCGTTTTACAATCTTTTTTCCCTTCTTTGTCGTGGTTGAATAATTTAGCCCGGCACTTTAATGTTTCTTCTTTCGAACGGGCTACCTTTTTTGGGTAGGGTTGTCCTTTTTCTTCTTGTGATGTATGTTGCTGCATCGTAGTCATCGTCATCTTCAATCTTTGGATCGCCGTACTGGTCGAAGTCTTGCTCGTTGGCGACTCCATCCATTCCGATGCTATTTCTTTTTCCTCTCCTCACGACAACACGGCTAGGCTTTGTGAATTCGGTAATGAAAAACATTGGTCCACTTTGGTAGCCAGTACCCACGGTTCATTTTTGCCACGTTTGCACCGCGGCCTTGGATTTGGCTTGGTATAACCATGGTTGTGAAATACCGGTCTTCTCTTTCGACGCTCTTTGCCCATCGACACGGAACATCGGCACCTTTTCTCCACTGAGTGAGCTCCCGATCTCCTCGATTCTTCCGTAGAATCTTTCCTTCACGTTGTCATCGGTGTAGAATTCGACGTTACGCTGAGTTCGATAATCACACTTGTTGTCCTTTTCCTCCATGTAGAATGTGTAGCCGTTGATATCATCGCTGATAGGTCACCAGGTTTTGCATCGGTCCTGTGACAAGGTGAATATGATCTTTCCGTGTCAAGAATGCGAGCGGGGATTATCAAGGCGCCTGCCTAAACCAACGCGTGAAATCTGAGTTGTGCTCTTTGATTATTTCTCCTGCGTCCTCTGTATGCCCGGTCATCGTACTTCTTCTCGATTAACCTTTTGTGTACTTGCCCAAGGATCGACCAGTTCTAAATGCTGTAGCACGACGAGGTTTGCTCGATCAAAGTCTGCGCGTCGAAAATCAAAGTCTGCATGTAGTATGCGACGACCCTCTCGGTGACCAGATCCGCCGAGTTTGCCAAGGTGTCTGTTGACGGGAAGACCGACAGGGTTATCGATGTCTAGATAATTCGTGCAGAAAGAGATGCACTCTTCGGCCAGAAAGCCCTTGGCTATGCTTCCATATGGACGGGACCTGTTGCGAACGTATCCTTTGATGTGTCCGTTCATCCTTTCGAACGCCATCATGCTGCGGAGGAACATCGGCCCGAGTTGTACGATGTCCTCCACGACATGGACCAGCAGATGCACCATAATGTCGAAGAATGCGGGTGGGAAGTAGACCTCAAGCTCACATAGTATCACCACGATCTCCTCCTATAGCCTTCCGAGCTGATTCACGCCAATCGACTTCCTAGAGATGACATCGAAAAACTTGCATAGGCTAAATAACGTTTCACGGACGTGCTCGTCCATTATGCCTCTTAGTGCGACCGGAAGTACCTGCGTCATTAGCACGGCACAGTCGTGAGACTTCATGCCCCTGAACCTCTGCCGCCTCGTCTAGGTATCTGCTTATCTTGCCAGCGTGGCCGTAAGGAAATTTGACTCCTAGAAGGCACTTGAAAAGCTGTTTGATCTCATCTCGGCTTAGAGTGAAGCAAGAAGGAGGGCGTAATATTCGTTCTTCTTGAACTTTTTACCCTTCGATGACCTTGTGTCGCCTCCGACTCATGATCATCGTCATCTTCCCGATCATCGAGAGTAGTGCGTCCTCCGTGAAGCTCCTTCCGGATACCCAAGCATATCAGGTCGTGCCTTGCTTTGGACCATCTTTCGTCCTAAGCGGCATGTTGATTATGGTGGCGACCAGACTCGCACACGTTTTCGTGATATGCATGATGTCGAGGCTATGAGGCGTCGGAGAAACTTCCAAGATGGCAACTCGAAAAGCAGACATTGTTTTCCATACCTTCATCACGGCTTGTCTTGTTGCTGCCTCTTTCGCTTCTTTCCGTGCTTAGGACAATCTTTCCAGTTTTCAGCAACTCTTCCACTTCTTCGCTGCTCCACGCCTGGGATTCTCGGGTCTCTGATTTGCCATCGAACAGGTCTCCACGTTTTCTCCATGGATCATTCTTGCCGAGCCACCTCCGGTGCGCCATGAACACGGTTTTCGATGACCCTGGATCTTTCTCTAGTTGGAGATAGCTTGTGTTATCCATGCACCTAACGCATGCAGTAATCCTTGGATAACCTGCCGAGATATACCCGCAACTGGATAGTCTTGCACCATAGTGACCAACGCGGCTCTCATAGTGAAATAATCTTGTGCGACGGCGTCGTAAGTATTGGCTCTAGATTCCCATAACGTGGCTAGCTCCTCTTTCAACAGCCCGAGATACAGATTGATGTCGGTACCAAGTTGTTTCAGCCCTTGAATTAGCATACTCATTTGTATGTACTTCTTCTTCATGCACAACCATGGAGGAAGGTTGTACATCCATACAAACACGGGCCAAGTGCTGTGCGTGCTGCTCTGGCTACCGAACGGATTGAGTCCATCGGTGCTCGCACCAAGCCTGATGTTCCTCGAATCTCCACCGAATTCGAGGTCCAATGCTTTCCACTGGCTAGCATCTGAAGGGTGCGTCAGCAGCTCATCCTTTTCGGGGTCATCATCATCTCCTGGCTTCTTCCTTTCCGCATGCCATCGCATGAGCTTCGCTTCCTTAGGGTCCACGAAATAGCGCTGCAGATGAGAAGTGATAGGAAAGTACCATACCACTTTTCGAGGTGCTTTCTTCCCTTTCTTGTATCGACTCACGCCGCACACCGGACATGTGGTTTTCTCCGTGTCCTCGCCCCGATAAATGATGCAATCGTTGATGCATACGTGATATCTAACGTGCGGTAGATCGAGAGGACAGACGATTTTCTTGGCATCCTCGATACTAGTTGTACATGTGTTCCCCTCCGGGAGACGATCGTGCCAGAATGCCATCATATCGTCGTAGCTTGCGTCGCTCAATTTGTGCTTTGCCTTCATCTCCATAGCCTTGAGCGTTACATTCAACCGGGTATCATCGGGCCTGCATCCTTCATACAATGGAGTAACCGCGTCTTTCTCAAGTTGCGCAAGCTTGGCTTTCTCTCTAGCGGCAGCCCTGGCGTTACTCGTCTGCTTGAGAAGCAGCTCTTGCACATAAGGGTCCCGCACCTAGCCTGACGTTGTTCCATCGTTGTCTGCTCCTCCGGCATCTAGATCATCATCATCCCGGTCTGCTTCCGCACCTTCACCATCTCTAGGAGACTCTTCATCATCTCGCCCGTTCTCGCCGTGATGATGATCATCGTCATGTTGGCCACCTTCACCGTCTCCATCATCTATGTCATCGCTTATCCAACGAGTGTATCCATCCATGAAACCATGGCGGAGCAGGTGCGCCTGCAGATTCCCAGAATCTGGGTCGATCACCCAGTTGAGTTTGCATCTTCTGCACGGACATCTTATATCTGTCTTGTTATTTCGTATCATGTCGGCCGTCGCACATTTCAAAAATCTAGCGACAATGCCTTCGCTCATTATGCGGACCATTTTTGCCTGCACGCTGTACACGGTACAATTTTGAAGTCTATTAGAACCACATAATGAATGCATGCATGCAATGGTCGATAGAAAATTTCGGCATGACCTATCCTAAAATTAGGACCTTTGCGAAATGCCAAAGTCTTGCCAAAATAGAAATGAATCTACATTTTGGCAAAACAAATGGCAACTTGTTCACATACAAACACAAGAGAGAGAGAGAGACCGATCCATACACACATGAACATATCATTATCCTCTCCATACACACATGCATGAGCATCATCGATACTCTCCATATACACACATATGAGACCATCCTCTCCACATACACACATCATGAGCATCGATCATCTACATACATATGAGCACATCATCCATATACACATGAACACATCCTTACATGGACAACTTACCGAGATGAGAGACCGATCGCGAGAAAGATGGAAAGGAGAGGTGCGCGCATCGACCGGAGAAGGAGATGAGAGACCGGAGACCTCCTCTATTACTTATGTAACATCCAAAGCAAGTTTTACATGCTAAAAATGGTGAATGGGTGGAGAAATTGAGGTGGGAAGGAGAAGATCCCGACTAGATCTAAGGAGGAAGAAGAAGGGGAAAGTGAAGTGTGGGGTGGTGGATGTGTGGTCACACATGTGCACATAAAGTGCTGTCCTAAAAAAATCGACACATCCGTGGCGCACACGGCCCTAGTGCGCCACAGGGAGTAGAAACAACCGTGGCGCACTAGGCCATGTGCGCCACAGATGTTCCTACTCCCTGTGGGGCACTAGGCCGAGTGCGCCACAGAAGTTTGTGGCCGTTTCACAGCAGAGGGAGGCGTGCGCTTAGGCGTAGCGCACCCCCCATGTGCGCCACAGATGACACTAACAACCGTGGCGCACATGACCGAGTGCGCTTCTGAGATGTTTGGCGTCTGACCAGCCTGCCCACACATCTGTGGCGCACTACTGTCATGTGCGCCACGGTTGTTCTAGTTACTAGTAGGGCACTGCCCACAGGTGAGCCATGCCTGTTTTAGCCATGGGGCACTT
Source organism: Avena insularis (assembly GCA_023614405.1). Lineage (NCBI taxonomy): Eukaryota > Viridiplantae > Streptophyta > Magnoliopsida > Poales > Poaceae > Avena > Avena insularis. The sequence continues at coordinate 192,813,963 of CM042695.1, read as the reverse complement.
CAACCATGTGAGCCACGGATGTGCTGATTACCTATAGCCGTTTTCCTAGTAGTGACTTAAGGATTCGATGTTGTTGAGTAGTTATGGAACGATGAGTAAGAGACCGAATGTTGTTCGGAGTCTCGGATGGGATCCGGTATATCACAAGGAGATCCGGAATGGTCCGAAGAATAAGATTCATATAAGGAAAGTCATGTTTCGGAGTTCGGAAAAGATTCCGGTGTTTTCACCAGGAATGTTCTAGAAGGGTCTGGAAGGTCCGACACTCCGGAGGGGAAGGGTACATGGATGTGTCATGACAATGTGGAATGGTTGCATCATGTACTAGGTCACTTGTCTGGGAAAAATAAAGAGAAGAAATCAAATCAAAGTTTGAAAGTCAAACGCCAATTTGAAAAAGTCAAATCTCAAGTTTGCTTGGTGGAGGGAGAGTAGGAAACCTACTTGGGGAGGAAGTCCCACTCCCTCCCACCCGCCGGCCATGAGGAGGATTTGGAGGAGGACTCCCTTCTCCCCAAACCGCCTCTCCCCTCCTATATAAGGAGAGGTAGGGCGCCCCCTCTCCCTACACCTCAAACCCTAGCTCCTGGTGCCACCACCTGCTGGTGCCGCCGCCTAGGGCTTCCTCCCAAGTCGCCGACTAGGGTTTCCCCAAACCCTAGCCGCCGGCTACACCCCTCCCCTTGGTGCTTCTAAACCCTAGATCGCCAAGGCACCTCTCTTGCTCCACCATACTCGCTCTAGCTTAAGGCGAAGCCCTGCGAGATCTCCCCTCTACTTCCGACACCACGCCGTCGTGCTGCCAGAATCACGAGGAGAGTGCTACAACCTCCGCTGCCTGCTGGAACAAGGGAGAGGAAGGTCTTCATCGAGTACCGAACGTGTGACCGACTGCGGAAGCGCTGCCGAAACACAGCGCCGGAAGGATCGTCTACGCGATCTTGAGATCGGCAAGTGTACGACTACATCACCCACGAGAATCTGCTCTCGTTAACCGCTTTGGATCTTCGAGGGTTAGTACTCTATCGACTCGTTGCTGCAATCTAGTAGATAGATCTTGGCTTGTGTGTGTTCATGCGATAGAATTTTTTTGTTTTCCATGCTACGAACCCCTATAGTGGTATCAGAGCCGTGTCTATATGTGGATCTGTTGCACGAGTAGAACACAATGGTCATTGTGGGTGTTGATGCTTTTGTTGTAGATTGCTTCTTGTGTACTTTGCATCTTGCGGGATGGTGGGATGAAGCGGCCCGGGCTAACCTTACATGACATCGTTCATGAGACTTGTTCCACGCTTGACATGCAACTTGTATTGCATAAGTGGATTTGCGGGTGCCTGTTTCTCCCAACATAGTTAAGATTCAATTTACAACGGGTGATTGACAATACTAGTATCAATGTTGTGGTTCTTGTTCATAAGTTAGAACGACACTTATTGAAAGCCCCAAACCACGTAAAACATGCAAAGAAAATTATAGCCGTCTAACTTTGTTTTGCAGGGGTGTGCTGTGATGTGATATGGCCATGATTGTGATTATATATGATGTATGCAATTTCCCTTATTGTAAGTTGGCAACCGGCAGGAGCCATATGGTTGTCTTTTAAATTCCGTTAAGATCTGCATGTCTATTCAAAGAAGTTGTAATAGTTGATGCTAGTGGACGACAACCATGAAGCGGCGCCATTGACCTTGACGCCACACCGGTGATGATGGAGATCATGTTCGTGCTTGAAGATGGAGATCGAAAGCACAAGAAGAAAGGCCATATCATATCACATATTATGAATTGCATGTGATGTTAATCCTTTTATGCATCTTGTATTGCTTAGTTCACGACGATAGCATTATAAGATGATCCCTCAAGCACACAATTTCAAGTTTTAAAGTGTTCATCCTTAGTAAGCACCATTGCTAAAGCTCGTTGTTTCGAAGCACCGCGTGATGATCGGGTGTGTTAGATTCTACGAGTGTATACAATGTGAGCAAGCCAGCTTTTCTCATGCGGAAGCTAAGGTTTGATCTTGACGAGCCTAGCATGTACAGACATGGTCTCGGAACACGGATCACCGAAAGGTAAAGCATGAGTCATATAGTAGATATGATGAACATGTTGATTGTTCGCCATTGAAGCTACATCAACTCTCGTGATGATCGGTTTTGATGTGGTGGATTTGGTTTGTGTGAACACTAAAACAATGTGAGGGATATTGTTTTGAGTGGGAGTTCAACGGCAATATGATTAAAAGTTGAACACTATTTATCATAAATTAAATCAAAGTGAATTTGCATAATTTTTGTAGTCATTGGCATCCGTTTACCACCTTGCGCTTAGTTTTAATTGAGATGATAGAACTATAGAATTCTGGTTAGTTACTTTATGAACTGGTATCGTATTGTTTTGAAGTGTTAATCTAAAGTTTAAAAGTCCTATTGCAAACTTTCAGTAAGTTCCGGTTACTCCATGAAGTTTAATAATTGGTATTACATCAAGAGTGACAATTCCAAGTGTTAGTGTATGAGTATCATGTTTGTCTCCATGATTCTTGATATTCAAAGGATTGTCTTAATATCAAGGTTATCTAGGATCTAGAAGAGTTGTTTCAGAAACCATGATGTGTGGAAGATATTGTGATATCTGAAACGAAGTTTTGGTTGCAACATGATAGAGTATAATATAGCAAAAGTCATGTTCTCATATTTGATGAGAATTTGCAAAAGGTTGGAGACACTAGTTTTCCTAATCCTCCAAAAGGTTTTGGAGAGCAACATTATACTCGTGATTCACCGTTATAAGCTAAAAGTAGTTTGATCATGGATAATTCCATGATAAGGGTGAATATGTGATGTAGGTAAAATGTTTACTACACCAAGAGATTACTAAAGAAAGGAATTTGAAAGAACACCAAACATTTGATGATGGTGATCTACTTCAAAGTGCAAGTCCAAAGACATTGGTATTTTACTATACATGCTTTGGACTATGTGTCATGTATATTGCTCCACTATTGATGTTGATAGATTATTTCAAACAGAAAAGGAAATATTGAAAGAGAATCTCATATATATATGGCAGAAAAGAAAAGACTAGAATTGTTCAGTTTAGGTATATAAAGGATATACGTGTTATGGCTGTATTCTTTGCTTGTTAAATAATGTGGTTCTTAAGTATTGATACTGAATTTGTTGGTATGAATCGTCATACGAAACAACAGAATTCATGAACTACAATGGCCTAAGTAACTAGCAAAAGAATATGTGATGATGTTCATCGAGAACAAATAAAGGGTTATTGTGTTACTCGTTAAACATCAAAGTTTTCCTTCAAGATTTGATTTATCAGGTATTATCAGAACAAAAGGGTTGTTCAAATAATTGCCGTAATCCATAAAAGATGGACGATTTACAAATCTCGTTGGAGAAATCACATCCATAAAACTAGTGCTAAAATGTCGAAAGACAAATTGATTGAAAGATCACTTAGGAAGTGACATCGCCGTTTAAATTATATTGGAAAGAAAACATGAAGAAACTCCATGTGGATGGAATTTTGGAGTCTTTTTGATTTTTGATCAAATGACGCTTGTGAAACTTTCCTAGAGATAATTAAAACTTCGTTCATAGGCCAAAAGGAAGGAATGACTAGCTTATTGGAACTTGTACATATTGTTGTATGAAGTCCATTATGTGTAGTCAAGAGCGATGGATTTCAACTTCATATGCTTTCTCCGAAAATTTGAGTGAATATATGAATATTTACTTAATAAGGATGAAGTATGAAACATTTGAAAAGTTCAAAGATTTTCAAGATGAAGTGCAAAATCATTGTAACAAGAATATAAATAGTTTATGATAAGATCATAAAGGAAGATATTTGAGTTACAAGTTTAGCATAATACCTAAGATTTAAGGAATCGTTCCGTGGATTTGCATTTCCCGAAACACCATAAGAGTATGGAGTGTTTGAGATATGTAATTAAACCTTGTTTGACATGGTGAGATCAAAGGTGTAATTCATAAAACTATCATTATATTTTAAAGATTAAAAGCTTTAGAGACTAACGTTTTTCCACTGAAAAGAGCTCCATCATAAACCGTTGAATTGAAACCATATAAAGTTATGGTTTGGGATAAAACCCAAGTTGTCCTTTCTTAAACATTGGTATGCTATGCATAAGAAAGATGTTTGCAACCAAAATCGGATGAACATATCTTTGTATGTTATTTTGAATAATCATTGAGTATTCCTCCATAACACCAAAGACAAAAATGTTTGTCGCTTAGAACGTCAAGTTTCTTTGAGAAAGAATTTTTCCGTGAAAAGTTAAGTGGGAGTACAGTAGAACTTTGATAAGGTTAAAAGAACCTTAGCTATATGTGCAAAGTTCTTGTGTAGAAAAAATGTTAGGAGGCAACAATGCTCATGGCTCACGTGCCTCAAAGGTTGTGGTCACGGAGATTTAAGTTCCAATTGAAACAAGTAGGTCGGGTAAACAATAAAATACCAAGATTTGAGAGTTAAATCATTATTTGACAATAATGATCTAACTACATGCAAAGAAGCGATGATGGGCCCTGACTCTGTTAAATGGCTTGAAGCCATAAAATCTGTGATAGTTCCATACACGAGAAATCAAGCTTTGAACTTGAAGGACCCTCGATAAAGGTGTAAGACCTTACAGTCATGTTTGGATCTATAAAGAAATAGACATGGATGTTTCAGATCTATGAAATAGTCGACATGTTGGGAAAGAGTTCACAACAATGTTCAAAGGTTGACTATGACAAGATTTGATCTTTCATAGCGATATTTAGTCTAAACAGATTAATGTAGCAACCACTACATATAATTTTGTTATGTGGTAGTTGAATAAACAAAACAAGTTCTTCTAATAGAATTGTTACCTAGGACATGTTCATAACACGGTCCATAGGGTTTTTTTAATTCAAAGGACGCTAAAAGAATATGCAAACTTCAATGGTTGAAGTAAGTATCGCGGAGTTGGAATCTTCACTATGATGAAACTGTTAAAGGAGTTTAAATTCGTCGAAGACGATGAAGATGCTTGCATTTGCAAGAAATTAAGTGGGAGCGCTAAGACATATTTCTAATACATTATGTGGAAGACATATTTTTGATTGGAAATGATGTATCTTTTATTAACACATATTAAGAATTTCATCCCTATGAAAGACTTAGGCAAAACCCGAATATTTGGCATCAATATCTATATAGATAGATTGAGACGCTAATATGGTTGTGCCAAATGTACATAGATGAGTTATTGAATGAGTTCAATATAGAAACTACAAGAAAGGTTGTTGTCGCACATAAAGGATTGAATGAGTTCAATAATGATGATATATTCAAGTCTATTGACACTTGGTAAGTGAAACAAAGATTCAAGTATGGATTGATACTTGATGTATGAAATCACAAAGAGTATTTATATCAATCATACTGTGATATGTACAAATCCAGATATGTCCTATGCTCTAAATGTTATGAGCATATACCAGAATGATTCATAAGATAATCATTGGACGATAGTAAGGATATTCTTATTATCTTTTGGAAGAACTAAGAATATATTATTTTGTAGAAGTGACAAATAGATGGTTAGTTCATTGTAAAAGTACTACATTGATACTAGTTTTGTCACAAAGTACAAATTAAGTTTATCTCAATCTAAACTAAGGGTGGCACAATATAATGGAAAGTAAGTTCCATAATGGATTTGGATGTGTTCCAAAGTTAAGACATTGTGACAGATACTACAACAAAAGGCTAAGTATATGACTGCTATAATAGCAGCAAAAGAGGGCATTTGTGTCAAGTAGTTTGTTATCAAACTAGGTGTGGTTCACAGCGGGATAGTACTATGAATATATATTGTATGACAATATTATCAACATGTTTTAACCCCAAGGAACTAAAAGGTCTCACCAAAGGGCCAAATTTATACAAAGCTATCTCATTAGAGAATGAGTGCTGCGTAGAGACGCAAAGACATGCAATTACACATGGACCTGAAAGTGTCGGATCCGGAGATCAGTTGACCACTAGAAATTGTGTAAATATAACACCGGAAAGCCATAGGTGTTGAATGCACAAAGGTATGAAACTAGATTATTGACTCTAGTGCAAGTGGGAGACTGTTGGAGATATGCCCAAGAGGCAATAATAAAGTGGTTATTATCATATCTTCATACTTATGATAAATGTTTACATACCATGCTATAATTGTATTAACCGGAAACATTAATACTTGTGTGATTTTTAAACATAAAAGAGTCCCTAGTAAAGCCTCTTGTTAAACTAGCATGTTGGTTAATATATGATCATGGTTTCCTGATCACGAACATAGAGATGTTATTAACAGCAGGGTCATATCATTAGGAGAATGATGTGATGGACATACTCCTATAGTTAAGCGTAGCATAAAGATCAAGTCATTTAATATAGTTCATTTGCTATAAGCTTTCTAATACATAGTAACCTAATTCCTTCGACCATGAGATCATGTTAATCACCATCACCGGAAGGATCTTTGATGACATCAAACACCACACCGTAACTGGGTGGCTATAAAGGTGGCATTGAGTGTTTGGAAAGTATGGGTTGAGGCACATGGATCAAGAGTGGGATTTGTCCATCCATATGACGGATATATATACTCTGGGCCCTCTCGGTGGAATGTCATCCAATTAGCTTGCAAGCATGTGACTAGCTCACAAGGGATCACATATCACGGGAACGAGAAAAGAGTACTTATCGGTAACGAGGTTGAACTAGGTATGCAGAGATACCGACGATCAAAACCTCGGATAAGTAAACTACCATGAGACAAAGGGAAATTGGTATCGTATGTAAGTGGTTCATTCGATCGCAAAGTAAATCGTAGAAATATGTGGGAGCCATATGAATTTCCAGATTCCTCTATTGGTTATTTATCGGAGAAGTGTCTCGATCATGTCCGCATAATTCACGAACCGTAGGGAGACACACTTAAGGATTCGATGTTGTTGAGTAGTTATGGAACGATGAGTAAGAGACCAAATGTTGTTCGGAGTCTCATATGGGATCTGGGATATCACGAGGAGATCCGGAATGGTCCAGAGAATAAGATTCATATAAGGAAAGTCATGTTTCGGAGTTTGGAAAAGATTCCGGTGTTTTCACCAGGAATGTTCTAGAAGGGTCTGGAAGGTCCGGCACTCTAGAGGGGAAGGGTACATGGATGTGTCATGACAATGTGGAATGGTTGCATCATGTACTAGGTCACTTGTCTGGGCAAAATAAAGAGAAGAAATCAAATCGAAGTTTGAAAGTCAATCGCCAATTTGAAAAAGTCAAATATCAAGTTTGCTTGGTGGAGGGAGAGTAGGAAACCTACTCGGGGAGGAAGTCCCACTCCCTCCCACCTGCCGGCCATGAGGAGGAGTTGGAGGAGGACTCCCTCCTCCCCAAACCACCTCTCCCCTCCTATATAAGGAGGGGTAGGGCGCCCCCTCTCCCTACACCTCAAACCCTAGCTCCTGGCGCCACCACCTGCTGCTGCCGCCGCCTAGGGCTTCCTCCCAAGTCGCAGACTAGGGTTTCCCCAAACCCTAGCCGCCGGCTACACCCCTCCCCTTGGTGCTTATAAACCCTAGATCGCCAAGGCACCTATCTTGCTCCACCATACTCGCCCCGGCTTAAGGCGAAGCCCTGCGAGATCTCCCCTCTACTTCCGACACCACGCCGTCGTGCTGCCGGAATCGCGAGGAGAGTGCTACAACCTCCGCTGCCTGCTAGAACAAGGGAGAGGAAGGTATTCATCGAGTACCGAACGTGTGACCGACTATGGAAGCGCTGCCGAAACGCAGCGCTGGAAGGATCTTCTACACGATCTTGAGATCGGCAAGTGTACGACTACATCACCCACGAGAATCTGCTCTCGTTAACCGCTTTGGATCTTCGAGGGGTAGTACTCTATTGACTCGTTGCTGCAATCTAGTAGATAGATCTTGGCTTGTGTGTGTTCATGCGATAGAAATTTTTTGTTTTCCATGCTACGAACCCCTACACAAACCCCAATGACAGTTGGCGCCCACCGTGGGGCAAGAGGCGCTCCAGGCTCTTCAGCGGGCGAGGACCAAGATCTTCGCGGGAATCGGCGAAACCATAGCCATCGGTCGCATTATCTTCTCCGGCAACGTTCCGATCATCCCTCCTGATGAGTTCTGGATCCCGGCGAAGATGAACCCTACGTGGTGTTCGATCGTTCCTATCGGAGACATCCACCTCTTCATTGGCGAAACCGACTCGGGCACTAGTTCCCTGGGAGTCTTAGGAGCATCAAGGCCCGCACAGACCGCCACAAGCAGGATCGATGTCGATTCTCTCTTAGGAGTTTACCGGCAAAGATCGGAAAAATTCAAGGCCCACCCAAACCGCCCCTGTGCAGGATATAAAAGTGGAAGATCACTGCAACTCCGCCGGCTTCGTCGATGCGTCTGGACAACAGAGATCCAAGTTCGTCGGCGTGGTTACCATATTCGATCTGGCGCGTTGCATTCAGAGAGATGGCGAAAACCGCCGCTATTACCTTGCCATGTGGCTCCGTATACGAGCCGATCTGGCCCACTACCCCAATGATGATGCTATGTATCACTTTGTGGAAGGACTGGGCCATGGCACGCTCCTACTACATTCTCTAAGACGGCATCAGGCATCAGGACGCCTTACCTTCGAAGGCATGGTGAACACCGTAAACTACTACGCGGAGGACGGAGCGGCAGCTCAGACAGCGCTTGCGCTCATTGACGTATGTAACATCCCAGCATATAGGACCTCACGAAGGGTAGATTTAGGAATATGAATTGTTGCAGGCATTCATTTGAGAAAATGTGAGCAAAATTTTCGCCAAATAAAAACCTTGAAGTGATCAAAGTTTCTTTCTTACTTTGAGATTAGGTTTAGTTCTAAAGGAGGATTGTTATAAACTTTGATATGATCTTAAAAGAATTATGTGTGTTTTGAAATGAGTTTGTATTTTTAAAACCTAAGTGTTTTATAATTTAAATGATTTTGATATAAGATTTGAATCTTAAATTAATTAAGAGAAAAGTATTATAACTTAAATCTTATCGAAAAAAACAATATTGTATATGAAATTCATTTTATATACATAAACAAGTTACAAAGGATGAACTTACTGAAGTTATTCAAAACTTCACAATTTACAAAAAAGAATAAAGAATAAGAATATTGTTTATTAATAAATATATAATCTTTATTACAAATGAATAAAATAAAGATTACAAGAATTCTAAAAGAAAAATTACAAAAGAATAAGAAAATTACAATTATATATCTACTAACTATCCTATATCTAAAGCTACACTAAATCTTTATCCTTATCTTTGTACCTGCAAAACAAAGATTAAATAGAAAACAAAATAGGATTAGTGTTACTATATTTCTCTCAGATATGTCAGTGAGGTGCACTTGACAAACTCATCATTGAGAAATGTTATAAAGGGGCAAGTTTCACCAATATGAAAGATTTCATCTTTCATAAATTTACAGCCAGAATGCAAATGACAGCCAAAAGGGACCAATTCACCAGCCAGGGTAAAATTAGTTTGGTAATAGTAAGTTCAAACTTTCTGAACCTATCCACAAGTGCATAGCAGGCACACAGACTGGACACACACTAGCATGCATGTGATGTGTTGTCAAGCTCACAAGCATAGTCAATATCACAAAACCACAACATAGCCGTGGGGGAGCACATCAGTGCATCTCTCCACTACACATCACACAAGAGAAGCCATGGTAGACAGCAAGAACATCAACCAAACCAGACCAACCCAGATCAATCAAACCTCACCAGGATGGTGACATAAGGAGGGGAATGGATTAGGTGGATAGCAAGATCAAGCCAGGAGCTAGGAGGAGCAGGGACAGCTCAAGGGAAAGCTCAGGAGCCCAGCAAAAGCAGATCAAAACCAGATCAAGATCATCGTCACCAACTTACTACATCAGCACCAGATTTTGTGGTGAGTTTCATAAAACCTTCACATGATCTAATCATCTTATTCAGAGAGAAACATGTGTTGTTTTGTAAAACAAAACCTCAGAAATAACCCAAGTGGGGTGAATCCATCATAGGGATTTTCTTTGAAACTCTAAAGGCAAACAACAAAGTACCAAGGTCCAACCAGAGCTCAGAGCAACATCCTTGCTCTAGTTGTCAAAATATATCTTACCATCCAATCATGCATATACCTATGATCTATTTCTAGGCACATCCCTAAAGGAAGGGTAGCACCTTAGGACCAAATCCATAGGATTCATAACATGATCAAGCTCACTACCAATTTTTCCAAGCTTTGATTCAGTAAAGAATAGCTGGTACCACTACCAGGACTATCTAGACGAACCAATTAGATAAGTTTTGAATCTCTAAGCCTCAGACCAACATCATTGGTCTTAGGGAATTCAAATAAGAGCATTTCTATTTATCTCTCAAAGCCAAGATTGTCTTAAGCATAAACTAACCAAATCCATGGTTTAGAATCAAACTTGTGTACCATACATGATGGTGTCACAAGAACAATCCAATATGAATCAGGAAAGGTAGTAAATCATCATAGATTTAGAAAATCAACTAACTAATCATTTTCGTGTAACACAGGAATCATAACTAGGATATTCCTATAATGAACTTTACTATTTGAGATCATAATGATCTCAAACCACATGCTAATTTCTAAGTTATAAGCACTAAGACAGTAGCTGTATCTTATCATAATCCTGACCATGAATCAAATAAACAGTGGAAAGCTATTAGATCATTAGCTTAATGAAGCATGTTTCCCAAACAACAATATCATCTCAATCAGATGCAATTTAAGCATCAAATCATCTAGTAAGCCACCAGAAACATCATTTGTCATTTTTAAGCAACAAATTTCAAGCTAGTAAGCATTTAGCATGTATACAGACCATCTAAACATGAATCAAATCATCCAGTACATGAACAAGCACATAGTAGGAACCCTAAATGGATGATCATCTTAATCCGAATCAGACAGTAGCAGAGAGAACACTGCCAGCGTCTAGCATGAAACCAACAAACACAGAGAGCACCAGGGGAGAAGAATCAAACTCACCATAGGTCCTCGCTGACAAATCAAAGAGGAAGCAGGGTGGCCGACGAATCGCGGTGGCACAGGGAGCACCCAGAGAGGTGCTGCAACCTGCACCTTCCACGGCGGCGGCCGTAGCAGCGCACGAGCCCAGCACACCACCGCAGGCGGGATCGCGACGGCGGCGACAACACCTTTTCTGAACCATAGGGTTCGGGAATGGGATGGACCTGACCACGGGGAAACCTCGGAGTCAAATCCAAGTGGATAGAACGAACGAGCATCGCCGACAACCCCAACTCGCACCATGGTGGCGGCCAAAAAGGCCGACGACGGCAAGAATCGACGGTGGCGACATCGCCGGCCCCGGGGTCGAGTCAGAGGAGGAGGGGATAAGGTCGAGGGAGAGAGGGAGGCAGAGTGGGCTGGGTGGGCCAAAACCCTTTGGGATGATCTTTTGACCCTGCCCTATTGGGCCACCCTGGCCCAATAAGCCCAAGGGGCCAGCCCAAGTTATTTAATAAATCTTTTGATCAATTAGAAAAAACCAAAAAGCCCCTGACCTCAATAAAATTATAGAAAATAAAATAAAAGTCCAAAAATTATAAATAAAATATTTTTGGATTCACAATAATCCAGTCTATCCATATAAAATAATATATAAAATTTTGGACACTTATATTTTTATAAGAATTTTGTAATTTATATCTTCCTTATGAAATTTTACAAAATTATTGAAAGGTGATAAAAATAAATAAAAATAACTTTCATTATTTACTAATATTATAGTATTTTTGAAAAATACTAAATAAATATTTAGTAATAAATTTAATGTATAATTAATAATTCTTAAAAGAATTATTAAATCAATAAAAAACAAATAAAAAAGGTAATAAAATAAAATAATTCAATATATGCAATAAATATTTAAAAAAAATATTTATAAATGATTTATTAAAAGGGCACCTTATAGATGATGCATTACATTACTTGCATAATCATTTTGCTTCTTTAAATATTGTCCTTACCGGGCAATAATGATGTGCTCGAGGTCCAGTGCAAGCATCAGACTTCACTACCTTGCCATCCCTAGGCAAGTTCATCACTTGCTCATGTCCTTTGAAGAGTCTTTATCAAAGTATTTGCTAATTGGGTGTTATCATATATGCTATAAAAGAAAGAAAATATTATTTTCATAAACAAAGAAATCATAGATATCATCCTAAGTGGTGATATAATGGAGCAATAGAACTTAGAGTTCTAATTGCAACAATGATGATCAAATAGGGACTTAATAACCCCTGACATAAGTGATTCTAGCGCCGTATATTACGCGTTAGCCATGAGATTTGGAATGGGACAGAGAAGTCAGCTGTATCTTCTTCCTATCGCATGAAGCCGGATGTGCATGTCGTGGCTGTTATCCTCGTAGCGTGCATATTAATTGGTAATTCATAGAGGATATGCAGCATATGGGTGGGAACCCTCATCGTCCCACGATAGTTCTAGCATCTAACGGTTTGTACAAACCATTACCGTAATTTATTATGTGGGCATGGTGTACACCAAGGAGGCATCTTGAGGTGTGAAGGGGCGGTGATTGGCTTGGACCAACTCTGGGCCCCACATCATGGAATTGTGGATGGGAAAATGCATGGGTTGTGCAACAAGGAGTTGATCTCTCATGGGTAAAGTAACGCACCTCTGCTGAGTGTAAGAACTGTAACTTGTTACTTCCTGTTCCGGGAAGGAGCTACGAACGCGGCAGGAAAGGAACTCCATGAAAGTTCTGGTCAACCTGTGAAGGATGATTTTTTTCGGAATAAAATCAACCTTTGAAGAAAGATTTACAAAAACCGCATAGTGCCAAGGATTTATAATCCGAGGTGGTAGTTAGAGCATCAAACTTCCCACCGTGCATATAATGAACTTGTTGGGTAACGCTGTTACTCATTCTTTCCTTTGATCCCTTGCTTAGACTCTGAGGATCCCGAAGACGTGCCAATGTATGCAGTTGAATGCCAAGAAGATGTGTTCTATGAGGAACCTGATCTATACGGTGGAGTGGAAGGTGTGGATTACGAGATCCGCTATGGTGTCGATGAGAACGAGTCCAATTAAGTGTCTAGTTAGTAGTAACTAACATTGCCGAGAAGCATGAACTCTATAGAATAAGCTGCTAAGCCCCACTCCTAGTCGGAGTTGTTACTTTTAAAATTTCTGCTGAACACTTTATATTTTGGTTTGTAAGTTGGATCTTTTGGAAGTCTTGAACTTCCGGTATTGTAATAATAATAATGTGTGTACTTTTGTAATATGGACCCGCAATGTTTCTGTTGTACCACTCTAAGGGATGTGATATTTACGGAACGGTGTTCTATGGATGTCATGTCAACGACTATAGTGTACTACACATGCAGTGGTATGTTGGGTCGCCGCAGTTGGTATCAGAGCAAATTGCTTTGACCTTAGGTTGGAAACCTAGTAAAGGGTATTACCTGTAGGATATTTGGCAACGATAAAGAATTCTCTAAAAGTAATATAATGGGTATTCAAATGAGAATATTCCGTTATATATTTTAGTGCGATGATTCTTTTATATGATGCAATATGTCATTGGATACTAATCAAAATTATTTTTCTGATATACAGAGATATGGCACCAAAGTTTCCAAAACAGACTTTGGTAAGGAAAGAGGAGACTCTTGATGATTATCAAGGATCATTTACAGACCAACTTCGTCAACTTTTCAAGCTCTTTAATTGTTCCACTAGAATTCTAGTGAACACTATCACTTATCAATATGGCCGGATGTTATCCAAGTATCGTGTGAGTATCCAACTTCCAGAGAAGCTTGGATTATATCACGATCTACTAATAGGAGAAGGTAGGAGTCATTTAGCAGCCTGTCATGTTGTTCTGGAGGCGATAGCTAATATCCGGGAGCAGAAAACTAAGGAGTTAGAAGGTAGCACATTTTCTGTGATACCTCATGATTCTATAGACTCGGAGCCTATACCGGATCATCTTAATTTGGTTAAGAAGAATCCTAAGTTAGCTTCCAAGTTTATGGATAGATACCGAACACTCGTTGTGTCTTTTTATAAGACCCATGAAGTGATTGTCGAAGACAAAAATGATATGTTAGAGGATCTAACTGATCCGGAAAGGAGGAAGCAGTTAGCATTCCAGTTAGAGAAAGAAGTAAGTAGTAGTGCAACACCTATTTTTAAGGATATACCTATAGATCCGGAATCTTTTACACCATATCCTTATTCACCAAGACCTGAACCTACACAAGATCCTACTATAGATATGCGGTATGTAGTACCACAAGGCTCAGAGGATGGTTCTGACTCAGAACTTCCTATTGAGAATTCAGATGGTTGGAGGATGGGATCATATAATGGATCTCATGAACATCAGATGTCCACAGATGGTTCTGACAGAAATGCTGGACAATCTAGTTGGATGGGTGCACGGATGAATCCTAATAATAGAAGTAGAAATACCATGTCAATAGATGATCATGATGAAGAAGAAGATCCTGAAGAGAGAGTGTTTGAATCATCAACATCTTCTCAAATCCCAGGGAATATACATTATCCAGTATTTAACTATCTTGCCCATGAGAGCACCTGGGGAGTAGCAGGATCCGTGAATCCTGTTGACAACTCAAGAAATGAAGCTCAGGATATGCAGGCTGGAGATAATGTTGAATATGTTTCTGAAGACTTTTCAGCTGAGCTGGAGGGAGTCGATGCGCTCAAGTTGAGTAATGACTCAAGTCCTGGCACTTCAGATATAGAGTATGTTCCTTCTGGAAAGCCATTTGTTCCACAAACTATGCGACGGACAACATGTCGTCACGGTTAGACAACAGGCATGTATGATGAGCGTAGTTGCTACTAGAAAGAGACAAGTAGTCAACAGTATCAAGCACTGTGTATTGTACTCCAAGGAATAAGGTAGTGAGATGAATACGGTAGTTTTGTGAATATACCTATACGGTATATGTTGTAAGAACTTTGTATCATTATGATATTATGTATAATATGTGAAATGCATATTTGGATTTTCTTTGGATCTTTATTGTGTGTCTGGTTCTATGCGTAAAGTCGAGCTCAGAACACATGTGCATGATGTAATTATGAGTATTCGCTTTATGTTGCAGGACTAGGGGGTCATGGATATGGGTGTAGAAATGGAAACTGAGCAGCAGCGGATGGAGAGCGAGGCCAAGGAAAAGGCCTATGTCGATACAGCAAATCAAGGAGCATTACCACCACCACCAATGAGGCCGTTAATGGAGCAGAACTTTATGCAATGCATGCAAATGATGCAAGAGACCCAGAACAAGTTCATGGAAGAGCTGCTGGGGCGAGCAAATCAGAGGGCACCTGAAGGTGGAGGAGTGAGTTTATCTGATTTCCAGAATGCAAGACCGTTACCTTTTGCATCAGCTCCTGAACCAATGGATGCAGAAGACTGGCTAGCAGATACAGAAAGGAAGCTGAAAACTGTGGGTTGCAATGATGAGGAAAAATTGAGGTATGCAACTCATCTGCTGACTGGACCTGCAATATCTTGGTGGGAAAATCAGTTAGCCATGCAACAACCAGGAAGGGACTTTACCTGGGAGGAGTTCAAGCAGAGATTTCGTGAATATCATGTTCCGGAAAGTGTCATGGAGTTGAAACGGAGAGAATTTGAGGAGCTTCAGCACGGATATACTAGTGTTATGAAGTACATCCGGGAGTTTAGTCAACTGTCTTGTTATGCTGAGGAGGATGTTAACACTGAAGAGAAGAGGAATAAGAGTTTCTTGCGTGGATTAAATCCGTTTGTGCGGATGCAACTAAGGTTAGACAATAAGCAAACTTATCAGCAGTTGTTGGATGCAGCCATTACTTTTGAAGATGACTACAAGAATGTCCAAGAGGATCGGAGGAAGAGAGCCAAGAAGTAAACCAAGAGAATTCAGGCGAGTAAACCTAAATCCAACTTGGAGTTAAAACCTCAGAATAGGAATTATGGCAACAACAACAATAACAATAACAATAACAAGGGCAGTGGTGGAAATCAATCTAATCCGAGAAGGAACGTTATCTGTAACAATTATGGAATTCCAGGGCATTTCCAGAGGGAGTGCAAAAAGCCTGTAGTGATTTGTTGTGGTTGTGGTCAGAAGGGGCATATCAAGCCAGACTGTCCGAGCAAACCACCAGGAGGATGGTCTACCAAGGGAGGAGGACAAGCCAGTGGAGGAAATGGACAGCCTAATAAAAGGGGAAACAATGGCAAGAACAACAATGGCAAGAGAAACCGACCTACCAGAAAACTGAACTGTGCAACCCTCGAGGAGGTGGATAATTCAGAGCATGCAGTGATAGGTACGCTAAATATCCTTACCAATCCCAAAAAAGTTCTATTTGATACTGGTGCAACTACTTCATTCATTTCTGAAGAATTTTGTGATAAGTTCGGGATTAGAAGGGCAACGTTAGAAATCCTATGACCGTAGTTATGGCAGGAGGGAATGTGATTGTACGCCACATAAAACAAGATCAGGTTATCTCGATATGTGATTCCTTTGAAGGGAATTGCAGTAGTATTGGGGATGGATTGGATGATGGAACACAGAGCTCAGATAAATTGTGAGGATAAAACTGTCTCAATCAAAACTCCAAGTGGAGCAAGGATAGTTTACCAGGCAGATAAACACAGCCATATCATGGTGGATCTGCAGTTGAATTCAATGAAAGAAGTTAAATTAGAAGAGATTCCTATAGTTAATGAATTCCAAGATGTTTTTCCAACGGAATTACCGGGAATTCCACCAGACCGGGAGATAGAGTTCACCATTGACTTAATACCTGGTACAGCACCAATAGCTCAAGCACCATATAAAATGGGACCCAAGGAGTTGAAAGAACTCAAGGAGCAAATTGATGAGTTAGCAGGAAAAGGATTTATACAGGAAAGTGTATCTCCATGGGGAACACCAGTAATCTTTGTGGATAAGAGAGATGGTGGAAGACGGATGTGTGGTGATTATAGAAACCTAAACAATGTGACTATCAAGAATAAGTATCCTTTACCAAGAATTCAAGATTTGTTTGATCAACTGAAAGGAGCTAGAGTATTTTCAAAGATCGATTTAAGATCTGCATACCATCAAATAAAAATTAAGCCGGAAGATGTTCCAAAAACATCATTTGTCTCAAGATATGGACACCATGAGTATCTGGTAGTACCATTTGGTTTGACCAATGCACCGGCAATATTCATGAATCTTATGAACAAGATCTTAATGCCATATTTGGACAAGTTTGTCATCGTTTTTATTGATGATATTCTGATCTATTCCAAGGATAAGGACGAGCATGCTGACCATTTGAGAATAGCATTGCAGATTTTAAGGGAACATAAGTTTTATGCTAAGTTCAGTAAGTGTGAGTTCTAGTTAGATGAGGTAGAATTCCTCGGTCATGTGATCAGTAAGGATGGAATTGTTGTGAATCCATCTAAAGTTCAGTCGGTACTAGAGTGGACTGCACCGACCAATGTGAAACAAATTCGAGGTTTCTTAGGAATGGATGGTTATTATCGGAGATTCATTGAAGGTTTCCCCAAAATAGCCGGACCAATGAACAAATTATTAAGGAAAAATACACCATTCAAATGGGATGAGAAATGTGAAGCAAGTTTCCAAGAGTTGAAGACTAGATTAACCACAGCTCCAATCTTAGCAGTTCCTGAAACAGGAAAGGATTTCACTGTATATTGTGATGCATCTAAAGAAGGTCTGGGATGTGTGTTAATGCAAGATCGGAAAGTGATTGCTTATGGTTCAAGACAATTGAAACCACATGAAGTCAACTATCCAACTCATGATTTAGAATTAGCAGCAGTGGTCTTTGCACTAAAAGGATGGAGACATTTTCTTTATGGAGCTAGATGTGAGTTATATACTGACCATAAAAGTCTCAAATATTTCTTCACTCAAAAGGAATTGAATATGAGATAGAAGCGTTGGTTGGAATTAATCAAGGATTATGATTTTACAATCAATTATATCCCAGGGAAAGCAAATGTTGTAGCAGATGCTTTAAGCAGAAAGAGTGCAGATATTCAACCAAGCAATAGAGAGTTACCAAAAGAGTTACAGATGGACTTGGAAATGTTGGAACTTCAATTCATCAGAATAGAGGTTCTTGGTGGATTAGCGACTATGCAGGTAGTTGCAGAGCAGGACAGTGATCTTAAGCAAGAAATTTTTAGACAACAAGAAAAATATTCTTTTATTGCTGAGGAAATTTGGAGGATGTCTCAAGGGCAAAAATCAGTCTTTCGCCTTGGAGATTATGGATCTTTATGGTTCCAAGATCGTCTATGTGTTCCAGATGTGACTGAGATCAGAAATGTCATACTCAAAGAAGCACATGATACTCCATATTCTATACATCCAGGGAGTACTAAGATGTATATGGATTTTAAAGAACTATTCTGGTGGAATAACATGAAAAGGGATATTGCTAAATATGTATCTGAATGCCATACTTGTCAAAGGGTGAAAGTTGAACATCAAAGTCCAGCAGGACCATTACAACCCTTAGAAATTCCTGAATGGAAATGGGAGGAAATAGGTATGGACTTCATCACAGGGTTACCTATGACACCAAAAAGGAAGGATATGATATGGGTAATTGTGGATAGACTTACTAAGAGTGCACATTTTATTCCAGTGAATCAAAAGGATAATGCCGAGAAGTTAGTTGAAGTATATGTTAAAGAGATAGTAAGTAAGCATGGAGTTCCCAAAAAGATCATAACTGATAGGGGATCAGTGCTTACTTCAGCATTTTGGAAGCAATTGCATGAAGCACTTGGTTCAAAGTTAGACTTCAACACGGCATATCATCCTGAAACAGGAGGTCAAACTGAAAGGACAAATCAAATACTAGAAGACATGTTGAGAGCTTGTGCACTAGATTTTGGAGGAACATGGGAAGATCACCTACCATTGGCAGAATTTTCTTATAACAATAGCTATCAGAGTAGTCTGAAGGCAGCCCCATATGAGATTCTGTATGGAAGGAAGTGTAGATCACCAATATGTTGGTATGAACCTGGTAGCAGCAAAGAATTTGCACCAGATTATATCAAGGAAAGACAAGACATCATTGATAAGATCAGGGATAGACTAAAAATAGCCCGAGCGAGGCGAGAAAAGTTATGCGGATCAAAGCCGAAGATCATGGCATCCAGAAGTGGGAGATATGGTCTATTTGAAAGTAAGTCCAATGAAAGGAGTAACAATATTCGGAGTTAAAGGGAAATTGAGTCCAAGATACATCAGACCATTCAAGATACTGAGTCAAAACAGAACTATAGCTTATGCTCTAGAGTTACCATCAAGATTGGCTCAAGTCCATAATGTTTTCCATGTGTCACAACTTCACAAATGTTTGAAAGTTCTAGATGATGCAATCACATATCAAGAGATAGAACTACAAGCAGACCTAACTTATATTGAAAAGCCTTGCAAGATTGTGGATGAAAACTGGAAAAGATTGAGGAACAGAGAAATCAAATATTGCAAAGTACGATGGGAACATCACCCGGAGAGAGAAGCCACATGGGAGAAGGAAGAGGATTTAAGAAAAGCTTATCCAGAACTATTTAGGTACATCTCCACAAACTTCGGGACGAAGTTTAATTTAAGGGGGGAAGTCTATAACATCCCAGCATATAGGACCTAACAAAGGGTAGATTTAGGAATATGAATTGTTGCATGCATTCATTTGAGAAAATGTGAGTAAAATTTTCGCCAAATAAAAACCTTGAAGTGATCAAAGTTTCTTTCTTACTTTGAGATTAGGTTTAGTCCTAAAGGAGGATTGTTTTAAACTTTGATATGATCTTAAAAGAATTATGTGTGTTTTGAAATGAGTTTGGATTTTTAAAACCTAAGTGTTTTATAATTTAAATGATTTTGATATAAGATTTGAATCTTAAATTAATTAAGAGAAAAGTATTATAACTTAAATCTTATCTAAAAAACAATATTGTATATGGAATTCATTTTATATACATAAACAAGTTACAAAGAATGAACCTACTGAAGTTATTCAAAACTTCACAATTTTACAAAAAAGAATAAAGAATAAGAATATTCTTTATTAATAAATATATAATATTTATTACAAATGAATAAAATAAAGATTACAAGAATTCTAAAAGAAAAATTACAAAATAATAAGAAAATTACAATTTATATCTACTAACTATCCTATATCTAAAGCTACACTAAATCTTTATCCTTATCTTTGTACCTGCAAAACAAAGATGAAATAGAAAACAAAATAGGATTAGTGTTAGTATATTTCTCTCAGATATGTCAGTGAGGTGCACTTGACAAACTCATCATTGAGAAATGTTATAAAGGGGCAAGTTTCACCAATATGAAAGATTTCATCTTTCATAAATTTACAGCCAGAATGCAAATGACAGCCAAAAGGGACCAATTCACCAGCCAGGGTAAAAGTAGTTTGGTAATAGTAAGTTCAAACTTTCTGAACCTATCCACAAGTGCATAGCAGGCACACAGACTGGACACACAACAACATGCATGTGATGTGTTGTCAAGCTCACAAGCATAGTCAATATCACAAAACCACAGCACAACCGTGGGGGAGCACATCAGTGCATATCTCCACTACACATCAC
Organism: Avena insularis; assembly: GCA_023614405.1. Taxonomy (NCBI): domain Eukaryota; kingdom Viridiplantae; phylum Streptophyta; class Magnoliopsida; order Poales; family Poaceae; genus Avena; species Avena insularis. Next base: position 192,793,092 of record CM042695.1, on the reverse strand, counting down.
ACAAGAGCAGCCAGGGTAGATAGCAAGAACATCAACCAAACCAGACCAACCCAGATCAATCAAACCTCACCAAGATGGTGACATAAGTAGGGGAATGGATTAGGTGGATAGCAAGATCAAGCCAGGAGCTAGGAGGAGCAGGGACAGCTCAAGGGCAAGCTCAGGAGCCCAGCAAAAGCAGATCAAAACCAGATCAAGATCATCGTCACCAACTTACTACATCAGCACCAGATTTTGTGGTGTGTTTCATAATACCTTCACATGATCTAATCATCTTATTCAGAGAGAAACATGTGTTGCTTTGTAAAAAAAAACCTCAGAAAACACCCAAGTGGTGTGAATCCATCATAGGGATTTTCTTTTAAACTCTAAAGGCAAACAATAAAGTACCAAGGTCTAACCAGAGCTCAGAGGATCATCCTTGCTCTGGTTGTCAAACTATATCTTACCATCCAATCATGCATATACCCATGATCTATTCCTAGGCACATCCCTAAAGGAAGGGCAGCACCTTAGGACCAAATCCATAGGATTCATAACATGATCAAGCTCACTATCAATTTTTCCAAGCTTTGATTCAGTAAAGAATAGCTGGTACCACTACCAGGACTATCTAGATGAAACAATTAGATAAGTTTTGAATCCCTAAGCCTCAGACCAACATCATTGGTCTTAGGGAATTCAAATAAGAGAATTTCTATTTATCTCTCAAAGCCAAGATTGTCTTAAGCATAAACTAACCAAATCCATGGTTTAGAATCAAACTTATGTACCATACATGATGGTGTCACCAGAACAATCCAATATGAATCAGGGAAGGTAGTAAATCATCATAGATTCAGAAAATCAACTAACTAATCATTTTCCTCTAACACAGGAATCATAACTAGGATATTCCTATAATGAACTTTACTGTTTGAGATCATAATGATCTCAAACCACATGCTAATTTCTAAGTTATCAGCACTAAGAAAGTAGCTGTATCTTATCATAATCCTGACCATGAATCAAATAAACAGTGGAAAGCTATCAGATCATTAGCTTAATCAAGCATGTTTCCCAAACAACAATATCATCTCAATCAGATGCAATTTAAGCATCAAATCATCTAGTAAGCCACCAGAAACATCATCTGTCATTTTTAAGCAACAAATTTCAAGCTAGTAAGCATTTAGCATGTATACAGACCATCTAAACATGAATCAGATCATCCAGTACATGAACAAGCACATAGTAGGAACCCTAAATGGATGCTCATCTTAATCCAAATCAGACAGTAGCAGAGAGAACACTGCCAGCGTCTAGCATGAAACCAGCAAACACAGAGAGCACCAGGGGAGAAGAATCAAACTCACCATAGGTCCTCGCTGACGAATCGAAGAGGCAGTAGGGTGGCCGACAAACCGTGGCGGCACAGGGAGCACCTAGAGGGGCGCTGCAACCTGCACCTGCCACAGCGATGGCTGCAGCAGCGCACGATCCCAGCACACCACCGCAGGCGGCAGCACCTTTTCCGAACCCTAGGGTTCGGGAATGGGATGGACCTGACCACGGGAAACCCCGGAGTCAAATCCGAGTGGATAGAACGAACGAGCATCGCCGACAACCCCAACTCGCACCATGGCGGCGGCCAGAATGGCCAACGATGACAGGAATCGACGGTGGCGACATCGCCGACCACAGGGTCAAGTCAGAGGAGGAGGGGATAAGGTCGAGGGAGAGAGGGAGGCAAATTGGGATGGGTGGTCCAAAACCCTTCGGGGTGATCTTTTGACCCTGCCCTATTGGGCCACCCTGGCCTAATAAGCCCAAGGGGCTAGCCCAAGTTATTTAATAAATCTTTTGATCAATTAGAAAAGACCAAAATGCCCCTAACCTCAATAAATTATAGAAAACAAAATAAAAGTCCAAAAAATATAAATAAAACATTTTTGGATTCACAATAATCCACTCTATCCAAATAAAATAAGATATAAAATTTTGAACACTTAAATTTTTATAAGAATTTTGTAATTTATATCTTCCTTATGGAATTTTACAAAATTATTGAAAGGTGATAAAAATAAATAAAAATCACTTTCATTATTTACTAATATTATAGTATTTCTGAAAAATACTAAAAAATATTTAGTAATAAATTTAATGTATAACTAATAATTCTTAAAAGAATTATTAAATCAATAAAAAAACAAATAAAAAGGTAATTAAATAAAATAATTCAATATATGCAATAAATATGAGAAAAAAATAATATTTATAAATGCTTTATTAAAAGGGCACCTTATATAAGCAAAATGCATATAGAATTAAATAATGCATTACATTACTTGCATAATCATTTTGCTTCTTTAAATATTGTCCTTACCGGGCAATAATGATGTTTTGTAGAACTAGAAGCTCAAGGTCAAGTGCAAGCATCAGACTTCACTACCTTGCCATCACAAGGCAAGTTCATCACTTGCTCATGTCCTTTGAAGAGTCTTTATCAAAGTATTTGCAAATTGGGTGTTATCATATATGTTATAAAAGAAAGAAAATATTATTTTCATAAACAAAGAAATCATAGATATCATCCTAAGTGGTGATATAATGGAGCAATAGAACTTAGAGTTCTAATTGCAACAATGATGATCAAATAGGGACTTAATAACACCTGACATCAGTGATTCTAGCGCCGTATATGACACGTTAGCCATGGGATTTGGAATGGGACAGAGAAGTCAACTATATCTTCTCCCTCTCGCATGAAGCCGGATGTGCAGGTCGTGGCTGTTATCCTCGTAGCATGCATATTAATTGGTAATTCGTAGAGGATATGCAACATATGGGTGGGAACCCTCATCGTCCCACGATAGTTCTGGCATCTAACGTTTTGTACAAACCATTGCCGTAATTCATTATGTGGGAATGGTGTACACCAAGGAGGCATGCGGGGTCGCGAAGGGGGCAATGATTGGCTTGGACCAACTACTGGGCCCCACATCATAGAATTGTGGACGGGAAAGTACGCCCGGTTGTGCAACAAGGAGTTGATCTCTCATGGGTAAAGTAACGCACCTTTGCTGAGTGTAAGAACTGTAACTTGTTACTCCCTGTTCCGGGAAGGAGCTACGAACGCGGCAGGAAAGGAACTCCATGAAAGTTCTGGTCGACCTATGAAGGATGATTGTCATAGGTTATTTTTTGGAATAAAATTAACCTTTGAAGAAAGATTTACAAAAACCGCATAGTGCCAAGGATTTATAATCCGAGGTGGTAGTTAGAGCATCAAACTTCCCACCGTGCATATAATGAACTTGTTGGGTAACGCTATTACTCATTCTTCCCTTTGATCCCTTGCTTAGACTCTGAGGATCCCGAAGACGTGCCAATGTATGCAGCTGAATGCCAAGGAGATGTGTTCTACGAGGAACCTTATCTATCCGGAGGAGTTGAAGGTGTGGATTACGAGATCCGCTATGGTGTCGATAAGAACGAGTCCAATTAAGTGTCTAGTTAGTAGTAACTAACAGAGCCGAGCATCATGAACTTGTAACATCCCTAAAATCATGTTTCAAAACCCATGCATATCATCCATGCATCCATGATCATTTAGGGTTCCATTTTCAAAACCATTTCAAAAACAGGAGCATATGTTGCTCATTATTTTATGTAAGTACGCTCTAGCCTTAGTGCTACTTCCTAATGAGAAGAGTACTTGTTTTGTTCAGTAATGTTTTGAATTCAAACTTAAGTACTTTCCAAAGCTTGAGCAAAGTTTTCAAAACAAAGTGTGAAAATAAAACCAATTTTATGCCTATTGTTTATATCACATTAAGGCTTGGTTTTATTTTTATTTTCAAATGATCAAAGTGTTTTTGAGTAAATAGTAGTGTTCGACACACATTTGAGTGCAAAGTTTACTTTATAAAAACCTAGAGAAGATTTGAATTCAAACTTATTTGAATTAGAGTTGAAAAATCATTTCTAGAAAGTCAAACAGAAAAAGAAAAGGAGTAAAGGAAAAAAATAAGACAAACAACCAAACTGGCCCAACCAGCCTAGTTCGACCCATCTAGCCCAACTAACCCCTCCCGCGAAACGTTTTCCTTTACCCGCAAACACACCCACAGAGTCGCTGACGCAGGGACCCCACCTCCTCTCTTTTTCTCTTGCTGACAACACGGCCCACGCAACGGTCACCGTCTCCACCCGGCGACGAGTTCTTCCCCAAATCACTCGGCCGTTTCCTGATTGATTCACGGCTTCAATTCCCGTTCAATGCCCGAGTAATTCACGCCCACATCCTCGCCTACTTAAGCACCATGCCGCCCTCCTCCTTTTCCCCCAAACCCCACCCCACCGGAGCCACCAGGCTGCTCGTATTTCTCTCTGGATGCCCCTCTGCTCCGACGAGTTCGCCGTCGAATTCCAGTAAGCCCCGCGTCCCCCTGTGCCTCTGGTTCAGACTAGCTTATTGCTTATTCTACATTCCGTGCGCATCTACTAACTCTCTCCGTTTGCTCGCGCATGCCCTGTAGCCTTGGCAGCATCGTCGACTGAGCTCCGCCACCATCTGTTCCAACTCCGGCGACCATTCCTCGTAAGACCCAGCTTCCCCTCTCCCTCTGTTTGATACGCGTGTGATCCCCAGCATACTACGCATCTAACGGCACCCTTTTCTCGTCTTAGCGTGGCCCATAACGTCGAATCCGTTGCCAACAGAGAACACCGTCGCCAGGGACTTCTCCAACGAGTAATCCACGGCGACCCCGAGCGCCCCTTTGCCAACCGAGCACACGTCGAGCATCTCCTCGTCACGGCGATTCTGGTGAGCATCCTCACACCTCCCCGGGCGACCTAGCTCGCCGGCAAGCTTGCAGCCAGAGCGCGCCGCCGCCTGTCGCTGCCGCCAGCGCCGCCACTTGTTGGTCAGTCGCTGAGAGCCGTGCGATGTAGATCGGACGAACGCGATAGAACATAGTCGAAGGAGTAAGTAGAGATCTGAGCCGCGTGTTTTAGTTAGATCTAACGGTTCGGAAGCGTGATCCTGAGCGAAGCGATACCCTCCAATCAGGAAGCGCCGCGTGGCATGAGTTTTGTTTTAAATTTCTGAATTAGATCTATTAGATGTTTAAACTTGTTTAATTCATAACTTTTGATTCCCACGTCCAAATTTGACAAATTTTATATCAATGGAATCAGGAGAGAAAATACTTTCCATTAATGAAATGTGTTTAAGGTTTTGCTTCTGTTAAAATGGTTGTTTTTGCAGAAACATTTGTAGGCATAAATTGGGTATAATAATTATTTCAAAAATATTTTAATGTTCAAATAAAGTTTATTTGGCAAGTTTTGAACTTGTTTATGATTCAGTACTGTGCACTTGTCTTGTTTGGTGTAGAAAATCATCACATGGCATTATGCATGCATCCATATATTTTTGCTTGTATTTATTTTGTATGTGATTTTGGTGCTATCATTTTTTGTGTAGATTTTGGTGCAAATAGTTATTGTGATTGTGAGTATTGTAGCTACTCTCCAAACTACCAAGGCAAGTGGTGCTTCATGATTTTATTCCTATGTTTTTCAAATATGCATTAGAAATATTTTGCTAGTCTTGCATGGATATTTTGATCTATATGCTATGCTTGGGAAATCCTAGTAGTTGTAGAATTGCTAGAAATATTTCTAAGTCTTATCAATGCCATTCTTAGCCTAGCTAGTAGCAACCAAGGGTGGTTATATTCATGCTATGAATAAATATTTCTAAGTCTTTGGACTATGTTTTTGCTTAATAAAACAACTAGTGAATGAAACACCTGGGTGGAATGGAATGAATGGGTTATGTTGAGTGGTTACACAAGACCCATTTCTATGGTTTACCTTGTGTATCTCACTTGTGGAAAGCCACCCAGGAATAAAAGGATTTGAGATGCCATATGTTAAGAAGCTTTTAGTGCAGCCACTTGGCAATATGGGCTCTGCCTGGATCGTATAGGTTGCAATAACTTAGCCATTTGGACAGTTGGTGGTAGTGGGATGATAGGTTGGAGCGCGTCCATTTGGTCTAAGGGAAGGCTTCTGAAAGGTCCTGTCTTGGTGAAAATCAAGTCTTGTGGGGAAAGTGCACAACCTCTGCAGATGGAAGAATCTAAGTACTTAGCCAGGTCCCTGGTATTGGACAACTTGAGCATCAAGACATGGAAGCTATCAAGAATCTCCTCATCCCAATTTCTAAGTAAAAACTTGTGGTTGAACAAGGGTGAAGGACCCCAATGTCTATTGGTGGTTCCTTGGGAAAGATTTTGACAAAGAAAAACTTAGTGTTTTCAACTAATAGGTAAACCTATTTTGAGCAAAGCAAGCCTAAGCTACACTTAGCCAAAATGCATATAGTATCTAGTCCACCAATATTCTACTAAGGTATCACTTGCCAATACTATTCCAATGTATTAACCCAATGTGGCTGTAACTTGTGATGTTGCAGGTTATTCTGATGATGATTAGGAGTCATGAGTCTACACTCAACATGCTTGCCTGTGGCACATGAAGATGAAGACTTATTTAACTTATTACATATTTGAGCTCTTGTACTAGGCCTATGGCCATGGATTTTGTAAAAGACTATGTTTGTCTCTGAAATGACTTGTAATAATGACCTTTGTTTCTGTGTACTTCATCTTAAACTGTGGATTCTAGCATTGATCCAGGGACTAGCATTGGAATCACAGGGATCCTTTCCTTTACAAAGGAGGGATCTTATAGAACTCTATAGAATAAGCTGCTGAGCCCCACTCCTAGTCGGAGTTGTTACTTTTAAAATTTCTGCTGAACACATTATATTTTGGTTTGTAAGTTGGATATTTTGGAAGTCTTGAACTTCCCGTATTGTAATAATAATAAGGTTTGTACTTTGTAATATGGACCCGCAATGTTTCTGTTGTACCACTCTGAGGGATGTGATATTTACGGAACGGTGTTCTGTGGATGTCATGTCAACGACTATAGTGTACTACACATGTAGTGGTATGCTGGGTCACCGCAACGGAGCCCCTCCGATTCAGCCATCACCACCACCACCTCCGGCCGCCATCACCGCAGTCGCGCCGCCTCCTCCAGTCATTGTCGCTGCTGTTGCACCTCCACCACCCGTCATCGAGGAAGTCCTGGCACCCTCCGACTCTGTGATTGACGCGCTATACGCCGACTTCAGTGCAGATTCAGAGGAGATAGATTTCAGTCCAGAGGAACTAGACTCCGCCATGCAGGAGATGGAGGAGGAGTACACGCGCGACGAGCAAGCCAACAACGCCGTCACGTCTCGAGAGGTGTTCGTCACCATTGGGACGGCGATGGATGAAGATCAACCCGGACGAGCTCCACCTACATCGCTGGACAAGGGGAAGGGACCACCTGTTGCTGCCGACGATGATCGCGCAAAGGTCATGCCCCCTCCGCCTAACCCAGTACAACAGCCGCAGGAACTCGGCACCGGCCCGAGCAACAACAACACCGCAAACCTGCCACCTCCAGCGTCTACGTCTGCTACTGCCCAAGTTACTCCAGCTGATAGAGTGATGTACGACAACCTCCTCGTCGAGCCACTGACCGTAGCTCATATCCGGAACGTGACCCAGCTTGACAAGAAGCGTCAGCAGCTGCTGGAAGAAGCACAGGCCATCGCGGAGCAAGGCGCTAAGCTAGATCGTGATCTGTTCAACGCGTAGAAATCCATAGAGAAAGCCAGAGCAATGGAGGCCGAGTACAAGACTCTGCTGCAGCAGAAGAAGGCCAAGAAAGATCTGGCTCGCGTCATCAATGATCCTGGTGTACGGTGAAACCTAGGATGGGCTCCCCCGAAGCCGGCACAAGCCAAGCCATACATTAACAGTGAAGGCAGACAGGTGATGCCCACTCCACTCCTCAACCTCGCCGTCGCCAAGACCCTTCTAGAGAAGGATAGATCGCCCGAGGCAGTGGACCAGTTCTATGAGCTAGTGGCCAAGGTGGTGAAGCAGCAGGAAAAGGCCACCTCTTAGAGGCTTGAGTCTGACCCAGCGTTTTGCCAGTCTAGCCAACATAAGCCGCCAAGGGATAGATCTCCTCTTGATGTCGGGTCTCAGAAGGGTTCATTAGAACGAAGACGGAGGGATGCGCGCAACAGGAAGGATGCTATCCCCATATCCTCCAACCACGGAGAAAAGGCCCGACAACGTCGCCCATCGCCACCACCCTGATCCCCCCGACTCACGAAGATCCCAAGGCTCACCATCATACGGATATGCCCCCGCCAAGGCAGAGCGGCATCGTCATCCGCGACAACGCGGAGCAGACCCGTCATGACGGAGAGCGCAAGCAAGGACTATGAACCTAGGATTGGAAACTACTAAGGAAAATTTTTAACAACTTCCACACTTGTCTTTTATTCTCGTAAACTTTTCTAATCTTCTTCCTCATCTCTATTTGTAGATGAACTCCATCAATGAAGCCGTGAGGAAGGGACCACTCATGACTATGACTTTGGAGTGTGAGACAGAATTCCCCAAGGCTCTCAAGGACCTCATGGTTGCCATGGGAATACATGGTGCAGCTGTGTACAAAGGTTTTCTTGTGATGGATGAAGGAGTTGAGTACTGGTGGGTGCAACTTCACTTGTATAAAAACGAGGAAGACAACCACAAGGACTCAGGATTCTGCATGGTCACCAACTCAGTGATGCACACCACATTCTTTGATTCAGCAAGGGATGCAGCTTGGAAGGCCATCAAAGAACTTGGTGATAGAATCAAGTGCAGAATGCTTAACACCCAGAATGACCTTAAGGAAGAAAAGAAGCATACCCAAGAGTTAGAGGCTACCAACCAAAGCTTAAGGAAGGACATCATAGACTTAGAAATGGAGTCATGTGATCTAGATAAACAGATTGCCTCTAGGGATGCCCTGTTAGCCAACTTGGCAAGTGAGATGGGATTGTATGTACCTCGTTAGTTGGACCACCACACTTATCATTTCATTTCCCAAATGTTGTTTAAATAAGTTGAACCTTGGTTGTTTGTAATGAATCCATGTATGCCATGACTTGTGTGTTTTGATTTCCAAAGTTATGCATGTGATGCCTTGTCTTGTGATTTGTCTTAAATTGTGTTGATTCTAACTTTTTCTATCTTATTAAATAGATGCCTAATGTTACTATCAGCACGGCTGAAGAGTTCAAGGGAACTCGCTTTGGCACTCGTATTATTGAGCTCACTAGTCTGCTCAATCTCCCTATTCCTACTATCATGATGCTTCCCCTCACCAAATTTGAGAGGAAAGACCTTTGGGTCTTCAAGGTTAACCAGCCAGGACGCCAGACTGAGCCAGCCACGGAGGCCATCATCTTCAAGCTCATGCATGATGACAAGGAGAGAGGCCTAGAGGTAGTCATGCATGATTTGCTTGGACGTTTACTAGGGAGACACTCTCGAGAGGTTAGAGGTACTCACTTCCACACCTTCGGTAGACGTGATGATGATGGTGAGGCCATTGACTTTGAGGATACTTCGAGAGAGACGGCAGAGCCGATTCGCCTATACCTCCAGGACTTAGAGGTTCTTCTTAGGCACATAGACACTGATAGGACCAACGTCATGCTCAGCAATGATGAACTCCAGGTGCAGCTTCGTGAGAAAGACAAGCTCTTCGCGAAGCAAGATGAGATAGTCAAGGAGATGGAGGCCAAGTTTGAGAGTCAGGACAAAAAGTTCAAGAGTCAAGAGAAGCGAGTACAAGATAGGAACAAGAGGATTCGAGACATGACTGCAGAACTAGAGGCCAAGGACTTCAAGCTCGAGCATCAGCAAGGTGTGATTGAGAGGCTTCGTGCACATAAGAGGGCTCTCAAAGCCAAAGTAGATACCTTGACCACCAATGTCGAGGAATACAAGACCAATGCAGGTCTTACATTTGTTGATGAGGAGGTTGATGCAGAGGAGTAGTGATGACTACTCATTTACCTTTATTTATCATGTCTTTGATTATTGAGTCGTAATGACCATCCAACATGTGGATGGCTTGCTATTGGTGTGTTACTTTTCCAAAAAAAATATTGTCTGTGTTGTTAAACCTTTACTACTATGATGCATGATTGTGATTTGTTATGTGATGTATTATGCATGTTAGCATCTATGGGTATCTCATTCTTATCCTTATTGAAAACCACATATGCCTCCTCGACGTGCCAACTCCAACCCCAACAACAACAACATCACCCCTGAGATGCAGCAGATGATGACAACTCAGACTCAGTTGATGCAAATGATGACCACGTTCATCCAGAATCAGAACAACAACAACAACAATAACAACAACAACAATCAGAACAACCCACCGGGTTTTGACATGCTCACCAGGTTCTTAAGGCTAAGGCCAGCAAAGTTTTCAGGAACTACTGATCCTATGGTAGTCAATGATTGGCTACGCTCTGTGAATAAGGACCTGGTAAATGTTGGCTGTACTGATGAAGAGAAATTCAGATTTGCAGCTCATTGTTGGAAGGACTAGCAGCCACTTGGTGGGATAACTTCCAGATCACCACTCCCATTGAGGATGTGACATGGGCTATCTTTGAAGATGGTTTCCGTACTGCTCACATCTCATCCGGAGTGATGAGTTTGAAGAATAAAGAGTTCCATTACTTGAAGCAGCGCCACCGCAGTGTGGCTGAATATATTGAGGAGTTCAACAATCTGGCGCGATATGCACCGGATGAAGTTGACACTGATGCTAAGAGGAAGGAAAAGTTCCTTGAAGGGTTGAATGATGAATTGAACCTGCAGTTAGTTGTGGCCTATGTTCCCACATACCAGTCTCTTTGTGACAAGGCTGCTATTTTGGAGAGCAAGATGAAACAAGTTGAAAGCAGGAAGAGAAAGCACTCTGGCAAGCACAGCTCGGGATCGTCTCACAAGCGTTCCCATTATGATGATAGTGGGAGTTCTGGATCCCACAAGCATGGGAAGTTCAACAAGCACCACAACCACAACCGTTATCATGACAACAAGCACCACCGTAGTCATGACAACGATAAGTACAAGAATAACAAGGGTGGATATAAGAGCCACCACAGTGGAAGTGGAAGTGGCAGTGGAAGCCATCGTGTAAAGAAGGATCTTAGTCAGGTTGAATGTTTCAAGTGCAAGGAGATGGGGCATTATGCAAATGAATGCGCAGAAAAGAAAGTTGAAGGACCCAATAAGCCCAACCCTTTTCAAAAGGGGCAAGTGAACCACATTAATGTGGAGGATATCTATGAGGAATCTGATGTTGTGGCTGGTAAGTTCAAACTCAATTCTATTCCAGCACTTGTTCTTTTTGATACTGGTGCATCACATTCATTCATATCAAAAGCATTTGTTGATAGAAATGGGTTTCCAACTGAAAACATTGGGTGTCCAATAAAAGTAAGTTCTCCAGGTGGAGATATGATAGTAAGTCTTGGATGCCGGGATCTAGTGATAGAGTTTGGAAAACATAAGTTTCTAGTGAGTCTGATAATCCTAGATTCCCAAGGACTGGATGTAATTTTGGGAATGGATTGGATGACCAAGTATGAAGGAGTACTAGATTGTGCCAATCGTACTGTTGCACTCACAACCCTGGAAAAGAAAAGGATTAGATTCAAGTCTAACTTTGAATCAAAAGGGAGTAAGCTAAATTCTCTTAAGGGGGTTAGCATAGATAGTGTGCCAATTGTGAGTGAGTATCCGGATGTGTTTACGGAAGAATTGCCAGAATGCCACCAGATAGAGATGTGGAATTTCTTATTGATTTGCTACCAGGATCAGGACCAATAGCAAAGAGACCGTACAAGATGTCAGTGGATGAGTTGAAAGAACTCAAGAAGCAGCTTGGAGAACAGTTGCAGAAAGGTTTTATCCAACCAAGTTCTTCATCTTGGTGAGCACCAGTTTTGTTTGTGGAAAAGAAAGATAGAAGTCAAAGGTTATGCATTGATTACCGTTCACTCAATGAGGTGACTATCAAGAACAAATACCCTTTGCCTAGAATCAATGACTTGTTTGATCAGTTAGAAGGAGCTTGTGTGTTCTCAAAGATTGATCTTCGGTCAGGTTATTTCTAGCTCAAGATAAGGGAAAGACAGCTTTCACCACTAGATATGGATTGTACGAGTACACCGTGATGCCATTTGGTTTGACCAATGCACCAGCTTATTTCATGAATATGATGAACAAGGTGTTCATGGAATTTCTTGATAAGTTTGTTGTCGTTTTCATAGATGACATTTTGATCTACTCCAAGAGCAAATAAGAGCATGAACGACATTTATGTTTCATACTTGAGAAGCTTAGAGAGCATAAGCTGTATGCCAAATTCAGCAAGTGTGAGTTTTGCTTGAATGAAGTTGGATTTCTTGGACACGTTGTGTCAGGAGATGGTGTAGCAGTTGATCCTGCTAAAGTTTCAACTGTAACTGAATGGGAATCTCCTAAGTCAGTGAAAGAGGTTCGTAGTTTCCTTGGCTTGGCAGGATACTATAGAAGGTTCATTGAGAATTTCTCCAAGATAGCTAAGCCAATGACAGAGTTACTAAAGAAAGACAAGAAATTTGCTTGGTCTGAAAGATGTGAACTCATTTTCCAAGAATTGAAGAAGAGACTAGTGATGACCAATGATGTATACTTGATTTGGAGAAGGATTTCCAAGTGTATTGTGACGCATCTCATCATGGATTAGGTGCAGTGGTAATGCAGGAAGGGAAAGTTGTGGCTTATGCCTCGAGACAACTCAAAACTCATGAGGTAAACTACCCAACTCATGATTTAGAGTTAGCCTCTGTTGTCCATGCACTTAAAACATGGAGACATTATCTTTTGGGAAAGCGATGTGAAGTGTTCACAGATCACAAAAGTTTGAAGTATATCTTCACCCAGAAAGAAATTAACATGAGAAAAAGAAGAGGGCTAGAACTCATCAAGGACTATGACTTGAGTTTGCAATACCACCCCGGTAAAGCAAATGTTGTAGCGGATGCTCTAAGCCGTAAGGTTTTTGTGAATGGCCTTACTAAAGGAGAATTGCCATATGATCTGTTCGCTACACAGATTTAAATGGGGCCAATATTAGACTAGAAAAGACCCATATGGTCTCCATATTTATTTATGAGGTGAATCGGCATAATGCCCCCAAACCACGCAATATGTATGCAACATGAACATTTATATGCAACAGATAGATATTATATATTATAAAAAAATAATGGTCTTGGAGAAGGGGTCACACATCGGTATCGGTGATCTTGGGGTTCGCCAAGGGGTTCGACGGGATTGGTCTGCAGATTCGGATCCGCGAGGTAGTCCTTGGCGTTCCGGGGATCTTCGGGGCAAGGGTCTCGTCACCGTATCCATGAAGGAGGGCTTGAGTGGCACCATGTGCATCCCTCAGCACCATCGGCATCAAACCGGCCTTGTTAGCAGGGGAGATCTTGTCGCAACCTTCGGGTTCATACGCCTCCTAAAGGCGATCTTGTTGATGGTTCAGGATTGGAGATCTTGTCGGTATTCCTTGTTCTTGGTCTCCAACTACACATAACAGGACTCGATAGAGTCGCTACAGGGAGCCCTCACGGAAGCTTGCATGATTCCAGGAGTGGTTCGGGGTCGCAGATGATGGCTTCTCGCAGCGAGAAGGGGTTGCAGGGCGGCGACGTCCATAGCAGGGTGCAAAGGATGGCGGGGTCGGCGGCGCTCAAGTTGCAGCGATGGCCGGAGGGGGCCTGCGAGGCTGGAGACGAGCGCACGATGGAGGTCGCGGCGGCTCGAGGAGAGGGTCGGTGGTGCAGAGGCGAGGGCACGCTGTAGGACGGGCCGGACGCGGGCTGGGTGCTGGAGGCCGGCGGACGAGGAGGTGCTCGCGGTGGCGGGCGAGGCAGAGGGCGGCGGGCGGCTCCCTAGCGGCGGAATAAAGCGGGAGGGTGGGGTCGAGCAGAGGGAGAGCCCTGGCGGCGGAGGAGGGGCAGTACTGCCAGGTCGAGGTGGCCCCGAGGCGAGGACCGATAGTGGCGAGCTACTGGAGGATGGCGCCGGCGGCGACACGGGATCTCGCGGCTCAGACGCGGGCTTGGCGGCGGAGCTTGCTCGCGTCGACGGCGCGCGCGGAGTGCAGAGGGCGACGAGCGAGTGGTGAGCTCGGGGAGGGCTCGGGCGGAGGGTGAGACACGAAGGCGGCGCCGGTGGCGAGGGCGACAGGGGTCGGCCGCGAGCTGGAGGCGGCGGCCGGCGGGAAGGCGTGCAGGGCGGCGGCGGCTGCTTGGCAGAAGGGGATGGAGGCGAGAGGAAGGCCCCATGTCACGAGCGTGACCAACATGTCGCGTGTGGTGCGGTGGGAAGAAGTGGTGGTGCCGGGGTCGGGTTTTGGGGCCAGGTGGGGTTGTGCCTCGCGTGTGTGTGCGTGGTGTTTGTGTGCGTACTGCCGCTGTGAGAGGAGTGGCGGCGGCAGATAAATGGAGGAGAGAGGTGTCCAGGGATAGGGTTCGGTGAAACTAGGGTTTGGTCAAAACGGGCTGGGCGAGCCGGGGTAGTAGGTGGCCTGGCCTACGGGTCGGGCTGCCTCCCCTAAAAAATAGGTTTTTGCTTTATTTATTTATGTATTTATTTTCTTTTAAAATAAAACATTTTTAAATAGGTTGTTAGACGAATAAAATACTCCAGACAAGCCCGAGGTTTGACATTTGAAATAGAGAGAGGCTATTTGTAGAAAATAAAATAGGACTTTTCAAGAATAGTTTTATGCGAAATTTATGCATGATGTCATGATGATGCACAAAATATAAACAATATGCGATTCTCTATTAGTGGTTTTACCCGGGGTGCTACATACCCCCTCCCGCGAAACGTTTTCCTTTACCCGCAAACACACCCATAGAGTCGCTGACCCAGGGACCCCACCTCCTCTCTTTTTCTCTCGCTGACAACGCGGCCCACGCAACGGTCATCGTCTCCACCCGGCGACGAGTTCTTTCCCAAATCACTTGGCCATTTCCTGATTGATTCGCGGCTTCAATTCCCGTTCAATGCCCGAGTAATTCACGCCCACGTCCTCGCCTACATAAGCACCATGCCGCCCTCCTCCTTTTCCCCCAAACCCCACCCCACCGGAGCCACCAGGCTGCTCGTATTTCTCTCTGGATGCCCCTCTGCTCCGACAAGTTCGCCATCGAATTCCGGTAAGCCCCGCGTCCCCCTCCGCCTCTGGTTCAGACTAGCTTATTCTACATCTCCGTGCGCATGCTCTGTAGCCTTGGCAGCATCGTCGACTTAGCTCCGCCACCGTCTGTTCGAACTCCGGCGACCATTCCCTGTAAGTCCCAGCTTCCCCTCTCACTCTGTTTGATACGCGTGTGATCCCCAGCATCCTACGCATCTAACAGCACCCTTTTCTCGTCTTAGCATGGCCCAGAACATCGACTCCATCGCCAACAGAGAACACCATCGCCAGGGACTTCTCCGACGAGTAATCCACGACGACCCCGAGCGCCCCTTCGCCAACCGAGCACACGTCGAGCATCTCCTCGTCACGGCGATTCTGGTGAGCATCCTCGCACATCCCCTGGCGACCTAGCTCGCTGGCAAGCTTACCAGAGCCGCCGCTTTTATCACCGCCGCGCCACTTGTTGGTCAGTCGCTGAGAGCCGTGCGATTTTGAGTTGCAGAAGACTGGCTAGCAGATACAGAAAGGAAGCTGAAAACTGTGGGTTGCAATGATGAGGAAAAATTGAGGTATGCAACTCATCTGCTGACTGGACCTGCAATATCTTGGTGGGAAAATCAGTTAGCCATGCAACAACCAGGAAGGGAGTTTACCTGGGAGGATTTCAAGCAGAGATTTCGTGAATATCATGTTCCGGAAAGTGTCATGGAGTTGAAGCGGAGAGAATTTAAGGAGCTTCAGCAAGGATATACTAGTGTTATGAAGTACATCCGGGAGTTTAGTCAACTGTCTTGTTATGCTGAGGAGGATGTTAACACTGAAGAGAAGAGGAAGAAGCATTTCTTGCGTGGATTAAATCCATTTGTGCGGATGCAGCTAAGGTTAGCCAATAAGCAAACTTATCAGCAGTTGTTGGATGCAGCCATTACTTTTGAAGATGACTATAAGAATGTCCAAGAGGATCGAAGGAAGAGAGCCAAGAAGGAAACCAAGAGAATTCAGGCGAGTAAACCTAAATCCAACTTGGAGTTAAAACCTCGGAATAGGAATTATGGCAACAACAACAATAACAATAACAATAACAATAACAAGGGAAGTGGTGGAAATCAATCTAATCCGAGAAGGAACGTTATCTGTAACAATTGTGGAATTCCAGGGCATTTCCAGAGGGAGTGAAAAAAGCCTGTAGTGATTTTGTTATGGTTGTGGTCAGAAGGGGCATATCAAGCTAGACTATCCGAGCAAACCACCAGGCGGATGGCCTACCAAGGGAGGAGGACAAGCCAGTGGAGGAAATGGACAGCCTTGAAGGGAATATGCCCGAGAGGCAATAATAAAGTGGTTATTATCGTATTCCTTGTTTCTGATAAATGTTTATTTTACATGCTATAATTGTATTAATATGGAAACGTTAATACATGTGTGTTTAATAAACAAAAGGTAGTTCCTAGTTATGCCTCTCTTATAAACTAGCTCGTTGATTAACAAGATGATCATAGGTTTCCTCATCATGGACATTGGATGTTGTTAATAACGAGGTCACAACATTAGTGTAATGGTGTGATGAACATTCATCCAAAGTATAGCATTACGATCAAATTCATTTGAGTTTATATTGCTATAACAACTTACGAAGTGATCCTAATCCTTAGACCATGAGATCATGTCAAACACTAACACCGGAAGAGTTTCTCGATGACATCAAACGTCACACCGTAACTGGGTGATTATAAAGATGGCTTCAGAACTACTAAAGTGTTATGTTGAGACCCATGGATCGAGAGTGGAATTTGTTCATCCCGATGACGGATAGATATGCTCTGGGCCCTCTCGGTGATATCACATTGATTAGCTTGCAAGCAAGTGATTTGATCACTAGAATGTTATATCACGGGAACAAGAAAAGAGTGCATGTCGGTAACAAGATCAAACTAGGTATGGAGATACTGATGATCGAATCTCGGACATGTAATATATCGTGAAACAAAGGGATTAAGATACTAGCGTAAAAGGTTCACACGATCACAGAAGTCATCGTTGAATGTGTGGGAGTCGACGGATCTCAGTCCCCCGCTGATTATTGATCGGAGGGGGGTCTTGATCATGTCTGCATTATTCGCGAACCGTAGGGTGACACACTTAAGGGATACCGACACCATTCGGAGCAAATGATATGCCAGAGAAAGAAAAAGGAAAGCGCAGGAATTTATTTCACTAGACACCGAAACTGTTTCGGTTGAAATTGCTAAAACTGGTTCTGCATGTGAAATGGAATACTAGCAAGGGGTTTTATGTGAATGTTTGTTAATTAAAGTAATTAAAAAAATTCTGAATAAATAAATAAAAGAGTTTTATTTAAATGAGAGCTTGCATTAAATTTGGTGGAAATTTAATGCATGTGAGTGGATTTTTGAGTGGAGGCTTTTTAATGGGAGTGGAGGCTTTTCATTTTGAGTGGGAGCTCCACCCACATGAATGTGGAAGAGGTGGGGGCAGACCCATGGCTGGGCGCCATTCCCCTTGGGTGCCCCCCCTCTCCCCTATAAAAGCCCCCCTCTCCTCCTCTCAAAGCACACCTCCTCGCGAAGGATCTCTCTCCCCCCTTTAGAATTTCCCCATGGTCTCGGATCAGCGAGATACATGTTCTCGGTGGCTTTTTCTGGAAGGATTTGTTGCTTCCGCTGCTTCGCTGGAGCGAGGGCGCGGAGGTTGTCGGGGTACCCGTATGTGTGTGCGATCACGGATGCACCACTGCTTTGAGGTGCTGGACTTGATCGTGCTGGACCGGCTGGACCAGATGGACTTCATCACGATCTTGAGATCGACAAGCGTTCGTCTACATCATCCATGAGTACAACCTCGTTAACGCTATTCGGTCTTCGAGGCTATGTATTCTATGGATGTATATCCACCCGTTGCTTGTATCTAGTAGATAGATCTTGGTACATAGATGTTCCCATCGTAGGAATTTTTTTGTTTTCTATGCTGCGAACCCTTCAGTGGTATCAGAGCCGGATCTATGCGTAGATACTTTGCACGGGTAGTACACATATGAGTATGTGGGCGATGTGAAGGGTTTCGCAGCATAGTAAATCAAAATTTTCTACGGAAGCGAACAGAGGGAAAGCCAAGATCTAATCTAGGAGATGCAAACAACGAGAGAGATTGGATTAGATCTTCATACCCTTGAAGATTCGCACAGCGGAACGTTCATCAGAACGTGGGTGATGTAGTCGTACTCTCTTCTCCTCCTCGCGATCCAATCCGATCCGATCTAGCACCACAAGTGGCGGTGTGTAGCATCCCAATTGTCTAACAATTGCAATGCTACTAGCCTAGTCTATATAATGGCTACTTCAAATATATAATTGTTGCATCATCATTATATCATGCTCATGTCATCATGCCACCTTGCATTTGAGCATCATATAAAACTCTTTTCCTTTTGGTTCTTATCTCATATGCATTATTAATTGTATTCGCCTCTTGATATTGTATTTGGTTCTTGATATGTTGTTTAAATGCCCAAGTTGAGTTGGGGGCATATCTTTTATTAACTCCACCACCTTTCTTTCACCACCTTATAATTCCACCATCCAACTAAATATGAGCTTGGCATTTACTGGTTTTACTTCTAGCTCCTGTGGGTTGGGATGGATCCAATTATTTTCCACATGCTCTCATCTTGGCATCATTTTGTTTTCACATTATTGATCTATGAGAGCCACATGGCCACCTTTGCATGCCATGTGGGTGGAGCCCTATTTCTAGCTTCCATATGTGTTGTTTTAAGGTTATCATCATATTGGGATATTTTGTGGGCTTAGTAACTACCTAGTGGCATATACACACTAGCAAGTCCCATTGTATTTCAAATATGGTCATCTCCATCTTTTCCACAGGGGGCATCCTTTTAAATTCTTTTTGCTTGGCTCTTAATCCAATTTTGGGAATGCATGATAATAATGCCATGTTTAATATTATTGTTCTCACAAAAATCAACATGGCATTAAATATGTTGCATGGGCCATGCAAGTGCCACCTTTGCTAGTATTCGGTTTTTCTTTGAATTTTAAGTGGATCATGTAACTACCTCGGTGAATTACGCTCCTAGTACAAGCCTGGATGATCAGAAATGGTTGAAATAGTACGGTGGGGCCCAAATGCCACTCACAGGTAGACCTTTCGGCCGTCCCAACCATTTCCAAACATCGGGACAAGAACGGCGTAATCGCGGCGAAGGATCAACTACATACACAAATGAGTATGTATGCAAGCCACCATACAATAGTACATCAGAGCCATTCCATCTAAAAAGAAAGGAAATATAGCAGCATACGGCAAGATCCAAATATCCTAGATAGATATAATAGTTTAGGATATCTCCTCATACATCAAACATCGAGTATCAGCGAAGCGGAAGCAAAATCCAGTACGGATAAGAAGCAAATCGGCATAAGATGCCCCATAAATAAGCACATCCGCCCACGGATCTCACGGATCCCGTTCCGGAATCTCTACACCGAATGATCGTTGCCCACATCGTCGTCTCTTCCACCCAGTATCCATCTTGCAGTGTACTGTTCATCCGAACCAATAATGTATCGTGTGAGACCCTAGGGGTACTCAGCAAGTCTTTATGCCGCTAAAGGGGACACAACTTGGGGTGACGCAATTGCAGCAAAAGATAAACCCTATCAATTCTATAGAGACTCGCTAACCATCCGCCTAACCAGAGATAGACGGATGTCCGTGAATTAATAACAACAGTTATAACAGTTATAACGGTAATCTTAATAGATCCATCCTCCTCCTCGCTTACCGACGAGGAAGCGGACGAACAACCCCCCCTCCGTTGGCAGTTTTAATATCCATTCCGTGAGTGTTGCACTATTTACTAGTCAGGTACCTAGTCTAGTCAAATTAAAAGCGGTACTTTAGTTATGCTTGTCTATGATCGAGAAACTGTGCTCCAAGTCGTCCATAACCGCGGACACGGCTTTCAGAAAGTTTTACCTGGGGTGCACAAATAGCAACACACACTCGATATGCCTCGGAAAAACCAAATCAAAACCCAACGAGGCAGTCACGACAAAGCAATTACAGGATTCAGAAATATTTCAGGGGGCCACCCCATTGAGCTACCCGCAACAAAGTTAGCTGACTCCGAGACGGACTCAAGGTTTGCGTCAATGGCTGTGAACCACTGGGAACCCGAAAATGTGACTGGGCTTGTCGACACCGCTAAAACACTCCGCTTTCCTAAACAGTACAGTGTGCAGTACCTCGCACAATTTAAATAAAGTAGTAAAGCATGGCATAAGTACAGGATAGTAAATAAAACCTCAAACTAGTTTGTGGCCCCAAGAAATAAGAATGAATCAAGCTCTGGCTCAGGGGGGTCCATAAGCCTCCCGGATGTGGATAGCGCGAATATTCTTGGAACAGGAATCAAGTACTCGGGGTCTTACGGGACACAAGTGAGCCTGAAAAACCAAATAGCGAATATAGCTCACCGATGCCACTTTCTTTAGTTATCCCATTACTACTCAGGTTAAGTTGTTTAGGTACCTTGTTATCCATCAGACACTCACATACCCTACACATGCTGTTCTACGACTCGCCTAGCTCAAACAACTCCTGTAGTAATGGCTCATGGGATGGAGGAACAAGCTTCGGTGGGGTTTAAAAGTAAAGGCTATGCAATACTTGGGAGTCAATTTAATGCAATCGCGACTCAATGATGCAAGAATAAGAAAGAGGCAATAGGTACTATATGTATGCAAGCATGTGGTAGTGCTTGCCTGGCAGCTCAGCTGAAGCAAGGAATGGATCTGGGTAGTGCTCCTGGTTCTCTTGATATATCCCACCTTTCTATTCATTTAAGAACCAAACAAACAAGGGCCAACATAAATAAAGTGCACAAGCATGTGAATAAAATTCATCAAGCAAACAATCATGCCATGATGAATGATGCACAATTTGCATGGCATTAAGGTAGCATGGCATGGGTGAGGTGTGGAAACAATAATAAAGCATTTTATTTAGTTTTGGCCCCAATTTATTCTCATATTAGTTGCTTTATACTTTATATTTATATGATGCATGCCTCAATTCAAACCATGGAAAGCATAAATAGAAAGGTCTCGTCGAGCTAATCATTTTAGACATATTATTTGTTAAATTTGGAGTTATCAAGCAAAAGTTATTAATTAATTAAGACAAAAGGGCATTTTAATGTAATTTAAATAAACTTGGAATTTTATTTGTTCAAAATAGATTTTGAATGACATATTTGAATTCCTCACATTTTTCTGATTTGAAAACATATATTATATGTATTATTTGGATTAATATTTGAAAAGATATTTAAAAAAAGAAATATATTTGAATTTGAAGTAATTAGAAAAGATTTGAATTTAATCAGATAACAGGAAATACTTTTTATACTCAGTCTAATCTAGCCACAGACGCTTACAGGTGGGGCCAGGCTGACTGGGCGTCCACGCGCGCAGAAAACCTTTTTACACCGCGGGCTTAGCTAGATCTAGAGGCCGACAGGTGGGGCCAGAGTCCACGCGACAATGGCTGTGATTGGGGCCACGCGAGCCGAGGACCGCGGGTTGCTAAAACAGAAGCGCAGTGCCTTTTGCAAAAGGCAACAGACACCACTAGTGGGCCTAGAGGGAGCGGGTTGCGAGACAAAAGGTGGGGGTATGCAAAGGCCACGTCTTGTTTCCTCTTCTGTCTCGATCGGACGGATCGTGCGGGCGGAGCGGGGATCGAACCAGGGACCTGCGGGCGCGCGCTGGGGTGGCGAGCCACTGCGGTAGGCTTGGTGTTGGTGCTAGGGAGGTGGGCGTGGCCTAGCTAGGGTTTAGCGCGACGCGGGGAGCGAGTCGACGCTGCGCTCGCCGGCGCACAGAGCGTGCACGACGAAACGCCCGGCGAGTCTAGCGCGATAAGGCGAAGGGGAACATGTCCAGGGGGTGGTTCTGCTCACCGTGGGGGTGTTGGTGTGGACGGATCGAGCGGAGGAGCAGTTGATCGTCGACGAGGCAGAGGCCGGGCGGTCTAGGGTTTCGCTCGGGGCGGCGGTGGTTCTGGCGGTTCCGGCGCTTCTCCTCCGCGACTGCGTGTACAGGCGGCCTCCCCGGAGTCTCCTCGTTCTCCTCGATCAACTCCACGCCACGCTCGTTTGCAGGTTCGAGGGATCGGTGGTGGACAGACGGTGGCCGGCGTTGGGGGTAGCTGGCGGCGGGGAAGAAGAGAGGGGAGAGGCAGGGCGTCTCGGCCAGATTTGGAGAGGCAGAGGGGTGCCGTGTGGTGGTGGATAGGGACGGGAGAGGGAGGTGGTGCCGTGGGCGCGGGGTAGATGGGAAAAGGTGGCCTCGGGTGCCACCTTTCCTCCTCCTTGCTCACGTGCACGGCAGGGCAGACCAGGCGGTAGGGCTCCCTGTGGCGAGGTGAGGCCAAGGGGCAGGCTTGGGTTTGAGGGGCTCTTAGGGCAGAGAGGGAGAGGGGTAGCCTCGGGTAGGGTTTTGGTTTGGAGCTAGGCTCGGTTAGAGGTAGCTAGGGCAGGGGTGGGTGGCCAGGGAGAGAGGGTGGCCGGTGGGGCCAGCTAGGGTTTGGTTTAGAGGGGTGGCTCGGCTAGAGAGGAGAGAAAGAGGGAAAGGTGGTAGCTTAGGGTTCGGTACTAGGGGGGTATGGTTTAGATAGAAAGGTGAAGAGAGAGGAGAGAAAGAGAGAGAGATGGGGGGGGTAGACTTAGGGTTTAGGTATAGATGGGGGGTATGGTAGATTAGGGTTTACTATGGACAAGGTCAAGCCAAGATCAACCAATGATCAGACAAAAAAAAGACAAGAAAAGAGAGGGAGAGGGATGTGGTTTTTAAAATCTCTACTCAAAAAGCAAATAAAACCGAAGCTAGAAAAGATGGTCCTTGCATGGGCCATGCAAAAATGACAATTGCCATGGTTAAATCCTGTAAAAACAATAATATTAATCATGGCATCATTCTTATGCATTCCCAAAGTTGAAATAGAGCCAAACAAAAGAATTGTAGAATAAGTTCCAAGTGGAGTAGATGGGGATGATCACATTTGATTATAATTGGGACTTGCTAGTGTGTATATTCCACTAGATGCTCAATAGTCCCAAAATATCCCAACATGAGCATAATTCCTTAATAATCCATATGGAAGCTAGGAGAAAGGGTCCCACTCACAAGGCATGCAAAGGTGGCCATGTGGCTCTCATATTTCAACATTGTGAAAACAACATGATGCTAAGATGAGAGCATGTGGAAGAGAATTGGATCCATCCCAACCCACATGAGCTAGAGGTAAATCCAATAAGTGCCAAGCTCATATTTGGTTGGATGGTGGAATTATAAGGTGGTGAAAGAAAGGGTGGTGGAGTTAATAAAAGATATGCCCCCAAATCAACTTGGGCATTTAACAATATATCAAGAACCAAATACAATATCAAGAGGCAAATACAAGTAAACAATGCATATGAGAGAAGAACCAAAACAAAAAGGGTTTTATATGATGCTCAAATGCAAGGTGGCATGATGTAATGATGATGCAACAATTATATGTAGGAAGGTAGCATATATCTAGACTAGGCTAGTAGCATTGCAATTGTTAGACAATTGGGATGCTACAGATCATCATCTCTTTCTCTACCCTTAGGTTTGGTCTTGCTTGATGCATGCTAGCATCCAAACCTCATCACCATAACCATCCTTACCACCACCACTTCTCCTCTTTTCTCTCCTTTGGCTTTAGCTTGCTTAAGTTTGGTGATCATGCTTGATCTTGTCTTAGAACAACCACTCCTTCTATCTCTCATCTTACCTCTCTCCCTAAACCACCCCCATCTATGTCTAATCTAAACCACACCCCCATCCTAGCTAAACCCTAAGTACCCCCCCTCTTTCTCTCCTCTCCCTAGCTGAGCCACCTCTCTAAACCAAACCCATGCTGGCCCCACCTGGCCCCCTCTCTCCCTGGCCCCACCTAGCTGCCACTCCACCCAACCCTAGTACCAACCCTAGCCCGAGGCTACCACCCCCCCAACCCGAGCCTCACCTCTCTCTCCCTAGCTCTCTCTGCCCTAGGGACCCCAGCCCAAGCCTGGTCTGCCCTACCCCACCTGCCAGCTCCCCATGCGCCTGCCCTGCCCCTTCCCCCGACCGTGCACGTGAGCAAGGAGGAGGAAAGGTGGCACCGAGCCACCTTTTCCCATCTACCCCGCATGCAGTACCACCTCCCTCTCCTGCTCCTATCTACCACCACACGGCACCTCTCGCCTGCTGGACCCTCCCAGATCCACCCAGACGCTCCTCTCCTGGTCCCTCACCACCGCCACCTCCCTCTCGCCGCCCACCGTCGGCCTCCTCCGTGTCCGGTTGATCCTGTCGAGCGGCGCTTCCGTGGAGTGGTTGGAGAGTACCAGGAGGCTCCCCTGCATCGCCTGGAACACGCCCGCGAGGAGGAGGAGCACCGGAGCCGCCAGTACCGACGCGCCTCCCCGAAACCCTAACCCGAGCCGTCCGTCTGCGTCCTCGTCGATCGCCTGCTCCCCTGCCCGTTCCGACCATGTTAACCACCTCTCGGTGAGCTACCCTACCCCCTGACATCCTCGCCGTCGCATCCTTGCCCTGGTCGCGCCGGACCATCCGACGAACGGCCTCTGTGCGCCGGCGTCGCGTGCGTCTGCTCGTCCCCGCAGCGCGCAGAAACCCTAGCTAGGCCCCAACCTCCTAGCGGACACCTAGCCCAAGCCACCGTAGTGACTCTGCCTCTGGCTAGCGCCTGGCCTGGTTCGATCCGCACAAGGCGCCCGCGCCTGCCAAGATCGACTGTCGCCGAGGTAGAAGATCCACAAGACGGTGTGGACTTTTCCGCTTAACCCGCTAGTTTTTACGCTTAACCCATGATACGTTTGGCCCACCAGTCGCCGAGCAAACTTGCAAAGAGCCCCCCCCGCTTCTCGGTACTGACCAAGGCTCCCTCGCTGCGCAAGGTGGCACCCCTGGGTCGCCATTGCGTCAAGGCTGGGTGGCCCCTTTGTCATCCTCTAGGGCTAGCTCAACCAGCGGTGACAAAACCTTTTCTGTGCGCTGTTTTGCCAAGTCACCTTGGCCCCACCCGTCAGCGATATTGGCTGAGTCTGTCTGGGTATAAAAAGTAATTCAGTCTATCTGTTTAAATTCAAATCTTTTCCAAATTAATTCAAATTCAAATTTAAATTATGTTTTAAATATCTTTTAAAATATAAATCCAATTTAAACAAATAATATATGTTTTCAAATCAGAAAAATATGAGGAATTCAAATATGCCATTCAAAATATATTTTGGACACTTTAATTTTCCAAGTTCTTTTAAATTACAATAAATTGCCCTTTTGACTTAAATAATTATTAACTTTTGATTTATAAGTCCAAATTTAACAAATGATATGTCTAAAATGATTAGCTCGACGAGACCTTTCTGTTTATGCATTCCATGGCCTGATTTGAAGCATGCATCATATAAATATATTGTGGGAAGCAACTTAATTGTAAATAAAATGGGGCCAAAACTAAATAAAATGCTTTATTATTGTATTCCACGCCTCACCCATGCCATGCTTCTTCAATGCCATGCTATTTGTGCATCATTCATCATGGCATGATTGTTTGCTTGATGCATTTAATTCGTATGCTTGTGCACTTTATTTATGTTGGCCCTTGTTTGTTTGGTTCTTCTTCGAATAGACGCTGAGCAGGGGATATATCAAGAGAACCAGGAGCACTACCCAGATCCATCACTTGCTTCAACTGAGCTGCCAGGCAAGCACTACCACATGCTTGCATACATATAGTACCTACTGCCTCTATCTTATTCTTGCATCATTGAGTCGCGATTGCATTAAATTGAATCTCAAGTATTGCATAGCCTTTACTTTTAAACCCCACCGAAGCTTGTTCCTCCATCCCATGAGCCATTACTACAGGAGTTGGTTGAGCCATGCGAGTCGTAGCACAGCATGTGTAGGGTTTGTGAGTGTCTGTGGGATAATGAGGTACCTAAACAACTTAACCTGAGTAGTAATGGGATAACTAATGAAAGTGGCATCGGTGAGCCATATTCGCTATTTGGTTTTTCAGGCTCACTTGTGTCCCGTAGGACCCCGAGTACTTGATTCCTGTTCCTTGAATATTCGCGCTATCCACATCCGGGAGGCTTATGAACCCCCCTGAGCTAGAGCTTGATTCATTCTTATTTCTTGAGGGCCACAACCTAGTTTGAGGTTTTATTTACTATCCTGTACTTATGCCATGCTTTCCTGCTTTAATTTAAATTGTGCGAGGTAATGCACACTGTACTGTTTAGGTCCGTGACCCGTTTTCGCTGTATCGACAAGCCCAGTCACACTTTCGGGTTCCATCGTTTATACCGCTCCACAAACCTTGAGGTCGCCTCGAGTCAGCTAACCGTTATGGGGTAGCTCAATGGGGTGGCCTCGAAATATTTCTGAATCCTGTGATCGCTTTGTCGGATCGCCTCGTTGGGTTTTGATTTGGTTTTTCCGAGGCATATCGAGTGTGTGTTGCTATTTGTGCACCCCTGCAGGGTAAAACTTTCTGAAAGCCGTGTCCGCGGTTATGGACGACTTGGAGCACAGTTTCTCGATCATAGACAAGCATAACTAAAGTACCGCTTTGAATTTGACTAGACTAGGTACCTGACTAGTAAATAGTGCAACACTCACGGAATGGATAATAAAACTGCCAACGGATGGGGGGGTTGTCCGTCCGCTTCCTCGTCGGTAAGCGAGGAGGAGGATGGATCTGTTAAGATTACCGTTATAACTGTTGTTATTAATTCACGGACATCCGTCTATCTCTGGTTAGGCAGATAGTTAGCGAGTATCTATAGAATGGTTAGGGTTTATCTTTTGCTGCAATTGCGTCACCCCAGGTTGTGTCCCCTTTAGAGGCATAAAGACTTGCTGAGTACCCCTAGGGTCTCACACGATAAATTATTGGTTCAGATGAACAGGTACCCTCGCAAGATGGATACTGGGTGGAAGAGACGGACGATGTGGGCAACGATCATTCGGTGTAGAGATTCCGGGAACGGGGATCCGCGAGATCTGTGGGCGGGATGTGCTTATTTGTGGGGCATCTTATGCCGATTTGCTTCTTATCCGTACTCGGATTTTGTCTTCGCTTCGCTTGATACTGCTGATTGATGTATGAGGAGATATCCCAAACTATTATATCTATCTAGGATATTTGGATCTTGCCGTATGGCGTTGCTATATTTCCTTTCTTTTTAGATGGAATGGCTCTGATGTACTATTGTATGGTGGCTTGCATACATACTCATTTGTGTATGTAGTTGATCCCTTCGCCTGCTGATTACGCCGCCCGTTCTTGTCCCGATGTTTGGAAATGGTTGGGACGGCCGGAAGTTCTACCTGTGAGTGGCATTTGGGCCCCACCGTACTATTTCAACTATTTCTGATCATCCAGGCTTGTACTAGGAGCGTAATTCACCGAGGTAGTTACACGGTGCCTCCGTGAGATGCACACGTGCAGCACCTCGACGTCTCCTCCTTCCTCGGACCAGCAAGTAGGGTGGAGAGATAGATTGGATCTACAACGCGACGGCGCGGTGTATATGGTGGAGAATTTCTGCAGCAGGGCTTCGCCTACAAACAGCGATTGAGGAGAGAGGAGGGCAGCAGGGTAACTAGGGTTTGGAGGAATATGTGTGGTAGGGAGGGGGCGCACCAGCCCTCTATATATAGAGGGGGGTGCGGCCAGCCCTTGACCATCCTCCAAGCCTATCTCTAGTTTAAACGATTTAAACTCTCCCTTCTAGAAACCCTATCTTATCTCTAGTTTAAACGATTTAAACTTATCTAGAGTCGGCTGGGCCCTATGGGGCCTTGTGCCCCTGGCCCAATGCGGCCAGGACACTCCCTCATAGGCCCATGCCCCCTCCGGTAAGGTGGGGCCACGTTGGTCCCCTTCCGGAAGGTTCTAGAAGCTTCCGCATTAACCGGAAGAACAATTCCGAACTCCAAAAACTGCACTGCCTTATATGAATCTTATTCTCCGGACCATTCCGGAACCTCTCGTGATATCCCGGATCCCATCCGAGACAACGAACAAAAATTCATAAACCAAGTATCTAATCTATCCTAGCGTCGAGACACGTTAAGTGTGTGACCCTGCGGGTTCGAGAATATGCAGACATGATCTTCTATCAATAATCAACAGCGGTGCAGGCACCCATATTGACTCCCACACATTCATCGATGATCATATCGGATGAACCACGATGCCAGGATTCAATCAATCCCATATATATTCCCTTCGTCTCGCGATATTTTACTTGCCCGAGATTCGATCGTTGGTATCGTCATACCTAGTTCAATCTCGTTCACAACAAGTACTTTACTCGTTCCGTAATCCGATATCACTTTGTGATTAACTCCTTAACCACATGCTTGCAAGCAGTGTTGATATCGATTACCGAGTGGGCCCGAAGTATATCTCTCCGACTTGGGAGGGACAAATCCCATCTCGATACATACAACCCAATAGATACTTTCCGATTACCTGAGAGACACCTTTATGATCACCCTCTCATAGGATGACGTTTGATGACCTCAAAGCTTTCTTCCGGTACCAGGGAGTTGCATTATCTCATGGTCTAAGGAATACAATATTTGACATAGGAAAAGCTTCGCAAAGATGAACACGATGAAATGATCTAATTGCTTTGCTTAGTTTGGGTCTATCCACCATATCATTCTCCAATGATATGATCTCATTATCAATTGACAACTCATGTCTATGGTTAGGAAACCTTAACCATCATTGATCAATGAGCTAGTCCATAGAGGTGTACTAGGGACACGGTGTTGTTCACAAACCACACAAGTATTAAAGTTTCCGCTTAATACAATTCTAGAATATAAACTTTATCATGAACAAGAATTATAATAATAACATCTTTATTATTGCCTCTAGGGCATAATTCCAACAGTCTCCCACTTGCACTAGAGTCAATAATCTAGTTTACATTTGGCAACAATCTCACACCCATGGCACTGAGGTGCTGATCATGTTTTACACGTGGAAGAGGTTTAGTCAATGGATCTGCGACATTCAGATCTGTATGTACTTTGCTAATCTTCAGATCTCCATCTGCTATATAATCTCGGATTATATGAAACTTATGTTGATATGCTTGGTCTTTGGATGATATCTTGGTTCCTTAGCGAGTGCTATGGCGCCATGTTGTCACACAATATCTCCGAGTGGGTCCAATGCACTTGGAACCACGCCAAGCTCGATGATGAAATTTCTGATCCAAACTCCTTCACTTGACGCTCTGCAGCAGCCATGTATTCCGCTTCTCAGTAGATCCCGCGATCACGCTTTGCTTGCAGCTTCTCCACTCACAGCTCCTCCATTCAAAATATACACGTATCTGCGAGATTTACAATCATCCTTGTCGGTGTCGAAACTAGCATCGACGTAACCTTTTCTGACGAGCTGTTCATCACCCCATAGACTAAGAACATTTCTTTAGTCCTATTTAGGTACCTTAGGATGTTCTTCACGGCTGTCCGATGTTCCACTCTGGATCACTTTGATATCTCGTCAAACTAAGAGCATTGGACACATCCGGTCTAGTACGACATGGCATACATGATGGAACCTATGGCGAGGCATAAGGCACTTTGCTCATAGCTTCCTATCATTTCTGTGGTGGACAGAGCCTTGCTCAATATCTTCCACGACAACATAGGCAATCGAACCTTTCAATGCCTTATCCATTCGAACCTTTTGAACTTTGTCTAGGTATGTACTCCGGCTTAAAGCTATCAAGCGTCTTTGTCTATCTCTATAGATTTTGATGCCCAATATATAAGCAGCTTCACCTAGGTCTTTCATTGAAAACACTTATTCAAATAACTCTTCACATCGTTAAGCATGTCGATGTCATTTCCAATAATCAATATGTCATCCACATATAGTACCGTAAACGCCACCGAGCTCCCACTCACTTTCTTGTAGATGCAAGCTTGTAGCAATTTGGAACAAATCCAAAGCTCTTGATCACTTGATCAAACGAAGGTTCCAACTCCGAGACGCTTGCTTCATCCATAAATGGAACGCTGAAGTTTGCATACTTTATCAGCATCCTTAGGATCGACAAAACCTTGGGTTGCATCATATACAACTCTTCATCAATGTTGCCATTGAGGAAAGCGATCTTGACATCCATTTGCCATATTTCATAATCATGAAACGCAACAATTGCTAATAAAATCCGAATAGACTTAAACATCGCTACGGAGAGAAAGTCTCATAGTCAACACCTTGAACTTGTCGAAAACCTTTCGCGACAAGCCGTGCTTTATAGACGGTAACATTACCATCCGTCCGTTTTTCTTCTTGAAGATCCATTTGCACTCAACGGCCTTTCGACGCTAGGAGGGTCCACCAAAGTCCATACTTGGTTTTCGCTCATGGATCCCAATTCGGATTTCATGGCTTCTAGCCATTTCTCGAGTCTGGGCTCATCATCGCTTCCTCATAGTTCGTGAGGTTCCTTTGTCTTCTACTAACAAGACTGTCAAAGACAGGTTGCTGTACCACTCGGGAGGGCATGCGACCTTGTCGACTGCGACGCTCAATGTGACATCGTCAAAGCTTCATGATCCTTGTCATTATCTTCCTCTATTGTTGGTGCGGTGACCGAACAATTTCAGGTGTTGCGCTACTCTTCAATTCAAGAGAAGGTTCAATAACCTCGTCTAGCTCTACTTTCCTCCCACTCACTTCTTTCGAGAGAAACTCCTTCTCAAGAAAGGAACCGTTCTTCACGACAAACAATTTGCCTTGGTTACGTGATAGAAGGTATACCCAATAGTTTCCTTAGGGTATCCTATGAAGACGATTCGCTTTGGGTTCGAGCTTGTCCGGCATCAACTTCTTGACGTAAGCTTCGCATCCCCAAACTTTAAGAAACGACAACTTAGGTTTAGCACCAAACCACAGTTCATACGGTGTCGTCTCAACGGATTTAGATGGAGCCCTATTTAAAGTGAATGCAGCGGTTTCTAATGCATAACCCCAAAATGATAACGGCAAATCAGTAAGAGACATCATCGATCGGACCATATCTAATAGGGTTCGATTCCGTCAGACACACCATTGCTTGTGGTGTTACGTGTGGCTTGAGTTGCTAAACGATTCAACTTGCTATCATATGCGTGAGAAAATCATAACTCAAATATTCGCCCCACGATCGGATCGTAGAAACTTAATCTTTCTGTTACAATGGTTCTCCACTTCATTCTGAAATTCTTTGAACTTTTCAAACGTTTCAGATTTATGTTTCATTAAATAGATATACCCATATCTACTTAAGTCATCGGTAAAAGTGAGAAAATAGCGATATCCACCGTGCGTCGAAACACTCATCGGTCCGCATACATCGGTATGTATGATTTCCAACAAGTCCGTTGCTCGCTCCATCATACCGGAGAACGGGGTTTTGATCATCTTGCCCATGAGGCATGGTTCGCATGTGTCAAATGATTCAAAATCAAGAGACTCCAAAAGTCCATCAGAATGGAGTTTCTTCATGCGCTTTACACCAATATGACCTAGACGACAGTGCCACAAATAAGTAGTATTATCACTATCTACTTTGCATCTCTTAGCCTCAATGTTATGGATGTGTGTTTCATCCCTTTCGAGATTTAGAAGAAATAAACCATTCACAAGAGGTGCATGACCATAAAAGATGTTACTCATATAAATAGAACAACCATTATTCTCCGATTTAAATGAATAACCGTCTTGCAATAAACACGATCCAGAAATAATGTTCATGCTCAACGCAGGCACATAATAACATTTATTAAGGTTTAAAACTAATCCCGAAGGTAAAACTAAGGAGAGCGTCAAAGCCATCACATCAACTCTTGATCCGTTGCCAACGCGCATCGTCACCTCATCCCTCGCAAGCCGCCATCTATTCCGTAGCTCCTGTTTCGAGTTACAAATATTAGCAACTGAACCGGTATCAAATACCTGTGCACTACGAGGGCTAGTAAGGAAAACATCAATAACATGTATATCAAATATACCTTTGATGGTGCCAGCCTTCTTGTCCGCTAAGTACTTCGGACAGTTGCGCTTCCAGTGACCCTTGTCCTTGCAATAGAAGCACTCAGTTTCCGGCTTAGGACCAGACTTGAGCTTCTTCTCAGCAGGGGCAACGCGCTTGCCGCCGCCTTTCTTGAAGGGCTTCTTTGCACCTTTACCTTTCTTAAAGGAGGGCTTGTTGACCATCAACACATGATTATCCTTCTTGATGGCCACCTCCGCAGCCTTCAGCTTTGCGAAGAGCTCGGTGATCGTATCAGTGGAACCAATCTGATTATGAGTCACTAAAAAACTTTGTAGCTGGGAGGGAGTGATTGCAGAACCCTGTCAATCTTGAGCTCCTCTGGAATCTTGCAGTCCAGTTGCTCAAGGCGTTGAGTGTAGCCCGACATCTTAATGGCGTGCTCACTAACGGAACTCCCTTCCTCCATCTTGCAGTTAAAGAACTTCTCAGAGATCTCATATCTCTCAGAACGGGCCTGAGTCTGAAACATGGTTTTCAGCTCCTCGAGAATCTCAAAGGGCCCGGGATAGTTTTCAAAACGATTTTGAAGTTCCGGTTCCATAGCAAACAACATGGTGCTCTTAATCACACCATAATCATCTTTGCGTGACTGATAGACAGCTTTCTCATCGGTGGGCATGATTTAGGGGGGGGTTACCTAACGCTTTCTCAAGGACATAGTCCTTTTGTCCTCCGCAGAATGATTCTTAGATTGCGGAACCAGTTGGTAAAGTTAGACCCATTGTTTCTAAGCTTTTCTTTCTCAGCGAAAACGTTGAAGTTGAAGTTGGACTTGGCCATTGGATCTACAGTATTTGCAAGTACAATTTAGACTATGTTCATGATAAATAGTTCAACTTAATCAAATTACTAGATGAACTCCCACTAAATTCAACATCCCTCAAGTTGTTTAGTGAACACGATCCAAATTCACCACACCTAATCCGATCTTCACGAGAAGAGATGTGGTTTCAATGGTGGACAACGAAGTGTCGATCATATCATTCATATGACTCATGCTTAACCTTTCGGTTCATGTGTTCCGAGGCCATGTCTGTACATGCTAGGCTCGTCAAGTTAGACCCAAGTATTTCCGCGTGTGCAAAACTGGCTTGCACCCGTTGTATGTGAGTCTATAGCACCCGATCATCACGTGATGCTTGGACACGTAACTTTCGCAACGGTGCATACATGGGAAGAACACAGTTTTATCTTGATCTTTAAGTGAGGAATCATCTTATAATGCTACCGTCGCGATCTAAGCATAATAAGATACATAAAAGGATAAACATCACATGCATATAACTTTATGTGACATGGTATAGCCAATCTTCGCGCAATGATCTCCATCTTGTGCGTTCCGGCATGATCTCCATCACTTCACCATGATTGACTCCACCACGAATAGCAACTACAACTATTGCTAACTACTTAGCGATAAAGTAAAGCTATTACATGGCGTATAAGAAGTTGACTCGCAGGTCATACACAATTATAAAGACAACCATATGGCTCCTGCCGGTTGTGAACTCATCGACATGCAAGTCGTGAAACATTACAAAACATGATCATCGCATACATTATACACATCACATCTTGGGCCATACCATATCACAGAAAACACTCCCTGCAAAAACAAGTTAGAAGCCTCTACTTTGTTGTTGCATGTTTTACGTGGCTCATGGGAGTAGATGCTAAGAACGATTCTTACCCACAGAAAGCCACAACGGTGATATTATGGTTGCCAAACTCCGGTGTTAATCCCATGACAACTATAGTGAGAGAAACTGACATCCACCAGCCGCATGTGTGGTACAAGCCACACGTCAAGTGCAGAGCCGGTCTCGCGAACGACGTCGCGTAAGGTTGGCCTGGACCGCTTCAATCTCACTATCCCGCGTCATAAGAAGAACACAAACAAGAGGCTTGCAACAGAAAACATCAACGCCTGCAACAACCATGTTGCGTTCTACTCGTGAATCACATCTACGCATAGATCTAGCTCGATACCCTTTGAAGGGTTTCGCAGCATAGTAAATCAAAATTTTCTGAGCGAATAGAGGAAAGCCAAGATCTAATCTAGGATATGCAAACAACGAGAGATTGGATTAGATCTTCATACCCTTGAAGATTCGCAATGAACGTTAAATCGAACGTGGGTGATGTAGTCGTACTCGCTTCTCCTCCTCGCGATCCGATCCGATCTAGCACCACAAGTGGCGGTGCCTCCGTGAGATGCACACGTGCAGCACCTCGATGTCTCCTCCTTCCTCGGATCAGCAAGTAGGGTGGAGAGATAGATTGGATCTACAATGCGACGGCGCGGTGTATATGGTGGAGAATTTCTGCAGCAGGGCTTCGCCTACAAACAGTCTGGAGGGAGAGAGGAGGGCAGCAGGGTAACTAGGGTTTGGAGGAAGATGTGTGGTAGGGAGGGGGCGCACCAGCCCTCTATATATAGAGGGGGGTGCGGCCAGCCCTTGACCATCCTCCAAGCCTATCTCTAGTTTAAACGATTTAAACTCTCCCTTCTAGAAACCCTATCTTATCTCTAGTTTAAACGATTTAAACTTATCTAAAATCGGCTGGGCCCTATGGGGCCTTGTGCCCCTGGCCCAATGCGGCCAGGACACTCCCTCATAGGCCCATGCCCCCTCCGGTAAGGTGGGGCCACGTTGGTCCCCTTCCGGAAGGTTCTAGAAGCTTCCGGTACAATACCGATTAACCCGGAACAATTCCGAACTCCAAAAACTGCACTGCCTTATATGAATCTTATTCTCCGGACCATTCCGGAACCTCTCGTGATATCCCGGATCCCATCCAAGACTCCGAACAAAAATTCATAAACCAAGTATCCAATCTATCCTAGCGTCGAGACACGTTAAGTGTGTGACCCTGCGGGTTCGAGAATATGCAGACATGATCTTCTATCAATAATCAACAGCGGGGTCTGGGCACCCATATTGACTCCCACACATTCATCGATGATCATATCGGATGAACCCCGATGCCAGGATTCAATCAATCCCATATATATATTCCCTTCGTCTCGCGATATTTTACTTGCCCGAGATTCGATCGTTGGTATCGTCATACCTAGTTCAATCTCGTTCACAGCAAGTACTTTACTCGTTCCGTAATCCGATATCACTTTGTGATTAACTCCTTAACCACATGCTTGCAAGCGGTGTTGATATCGACACGAGTGGGCCCAAGTATATCTCTCCGACTTGGGAGGGACAAATCCCATCTCGATACATACAACCCAATGATACTTTCCGATTACGAGAGACACCTTTATGATCACCCTCTCATAGGATGACGTTTGATGACCTCAAAGCTTTCTTCCGGTATTGTGGAGTTGCATTATCTCATGGTCTAAGGAATACAATATTTGACATAGGAAAAGCTTCGCAAAGATGAACACGATGAAACGATCTAATTGCTTTGCTTAGTTTGGGTCTATCCACCATATCATTCTCCAATGATATGATCTCATTATCAATTGACAACTCATGTCTATGGTTAGGAAACCTTAACCATCATTGATCAATGAGCTAGTCCATAGAGGCGTACTAGGGACACGGTGTTGTTCACAAACCACACAAGTATTAAAGTTTCCGCTTAATACAATTCTAGCATGGAATATAAACTTTATCATGAACAAGAATTATAATAATAACATCTTTATTATTGCCTCTAGGGCATAATTCCAACACGATGATGATCATTTTATTGCTTCTTAGTTATACTTTGGATATTGGTGGCATAGTGGGATGAAGCGGTCCGGACAAACTTTACATCTCCTCGCACATGAGACCTGTTCCACGCTTGACATGCAACTAGTTTTGCATAAGTGGCTAGCGGGTGTCTGTCTCTCCTACTATAGTCAATATCTAATTTGCAACGAGTTGTCAACAATTTGGTTATCCTCGTTGTGGTTCATGTTCGTAGGTAAGAACAGTTCTATCTTTGAAAGCCCTAAGCGACGTAAAACTTGCAATGGATAAATTAGAGGCGTCTAGTTTAGATTGTTGTTGGGCTAGTGTTATGATATGGTGATGTTGCAAGTAGAAGTATGAGATGATACTCTTACAACACACATAGCGTGTAAGTTCCATAGACCTTGGCCTTACACATAAAGGTATGATAGTGATCATACCATGGTGCACATGATAGAGATCATATGCGGGAACCATATCATTTCACTAATAAACATGTGATGTTTGATTGCATCTTATATTGCTTGTTTGGCGTTTTATTAGCATAATAAGATGATCCCTCATTTAGATATCAAGATAAAAATGTGTTCTTCCTTAAGTATGCACCAACAATGTATCGCCGCTTCAAGGCATCACGTGATGATCGGGTGTACTTGAATCCACGAGCATATCTTGGGTGTAAGACAATTACACACGCGAATACTAAGGTTCTTACTTGGCGAGCCTAGCATGTACATACATGGCCTCGGAACACGGACCGAAAGGTTAAGCATGAGTCATATAGTAGATATGATGCCCATTTGATGGTCGCCTTTGAAGCTACACCGACTCACGTGATGATCGGACTTGGTGTAGTGGATTTGGTTCATGTAATCACCAAAAAGACACGAGGGATGTCGTTTTTGAGTGGGAGTTCATTTCTAATTTGGATTAGTAGAACTCAATTTATCATAAAATTAAATCAAAGTGAATTTGCATAATTTGTTGTAGTCATTTGCATTCGTTCACTACCTTATGCATAGTTGTAATTGAGATAATAGAACTATAGAATTCTGGATATTTACTTTACGAACTGGTATCGTATTGTGTTGAGTGTCAATCATAGTTTAAAGTCCTATTGCAAACTTTCAGCAAACTCTATTTACTCCGTGAAATTTAATAGTTGGTATTGAATCGAGAGTAACAATTCCAGTGTTAGTATCTTAAGTATCATGTTTGCCTCCATGATTCTTGAATGTTTTAATATCAAGTTTATATAGGAGCTGAAAGAATTGTTTCAGAAACCATCATGTGTGGCAGATATAACGATATCTGAAACAATGTTTTGGTTGCAATATGATAGAGTATAATATATGTTCTCATATTGGATGAGAATTTACAAAGCTTGGAGATGCTAGACATCCTAATCATCCAAAAGGGTTTTGGAAAGCAACATTATACTCACGATTCTCCTTATAAGCTACATTAGCTTGATCATGAAAGTCGTCATGATAAGGATGAATAGAAGATGTATGTAAAGTGTTTACTACACTAAAAGATTACTAAAGAATGGATTTTAAAAGAATACCGATCATTTTGATGATGGTGATCTACTTCAAAGTGCAAGTCCAAAGGTATTATTATTTGAATATACACGCTTTGGACTATGTGTCATGTATATGGCGCCACTTTGATGTTGATAGATTCTTTTAAAAAGGAAAAGGAAATGCTGAAAGAGAATCTATAAAATATATTTGGCAGAAAAGAAAAGATTGGAAATATCCAATTTAGGTATATGGATGATATACATGTTATGGTTGTATTCTTTGCTTGTTAAACAATGTGGTTCTTGGGTATTGGATACCGTATTGGTTGGTATGAAATTTCATACGAAACGACGCAATTCATAAACCACAATGGCCTAAGCAACTAGCAAGAGAATATGTGATGATGTTCATCGAAAACAAACAAACCGTTGTTTGTATTTCTCGTTGACATCAAGGCTTGACTTCAAGATTTGTTTTAATAATTGTTATTTGAATCAGGTATTATGAGAACAAAGGTTGTTCAAATAATTATCGTATTCCATATAAGATGGATGATTTACAAATCTAGTTGGAGAAATCACATCCATAAAACCTAATGCTAAAATGTTGCAAGACAAATGATTGAAAGATCACTTACAAAGCGACATCGCTGTTTAAATTATATTGGAAAGAAAACATGAAGAATCTCCATTTTCATGGATTTTTGGAGTCTTTGATTTGATCAAGTGACGCTTGTGAGACTTTCCTCTGGATAATTAAAATTTCGTTCAAAGGCCAAAGAAGAACGAACGACTAAAATATTGGAATTTATACATATCGATGTATGTAGTCCATTATGTGTAGTCGTAAGCGATGGGTTTCAACTTCATATACTTTCTCCTGAAATTTGAGTGAATATTCACTTAATGAGAAAGAAGTGTGAAATATTTGAAAATGTTTCAAAGACTTTCAAGATGAAGTGGAAAATCATTGTAACAAGAAAATAAATGGTTTATGATTTTATCATAAGGGATTTGTTTGAGTTACAAGTGTAACAAGAAAATAAATGAATTATGATTTTATCATAAAGGTATTTATTTGAGTTACAAGTTTAGCAAAACACCTAGATTTACATATCCCGAAACACCATAGGAATATGGAGTGTTTGAGATTTGTAATGAAACCTTGTTTAACATGGTTGGATCAAAGGTGTTATTGATAAAACTTCCATTATGTTTTAAAAAGATGCTTTAGAGACTACCGCTTTTACACTGAAAAGAGCTCCATCTTGATCCGTTGAAATGACACCATATGAGTTATGGTTTGGGGTAAAACCCAAGTTGTCATTTCTTAAATTTTGGTATGCTAAACATAAGTAAGATGTTTACAACCGAAGTCGGATGAGCATGTCTTTGTAGGTTATTTTGAATAACAATTGGTTATTCCTTCATAACACCAAGGACAAAAGGGTTTGTCGCTTGAAACGTGAAGTTTCTTGGAGAAGGAATTTTTCGTAAAAGTTAAGTGGGAGGACAATAGAACTTTGATAAGGTTAACGAACCATAGCTATATGTGCTAAGTTGCGCAGCGCCGGAAATCATTCCGAAGGCTGCCATAATGCTCATAGATTATGTGCCTCAACGGTTGTGGTCACGGAGATCTAAGTTCTTATCGAACCAAGTGGGTCGGTTAAACAATCAAATGCTAAGATTTGAGAGTAAATCATTATTGTCTGACAATGATGAAACGACTACATGCAAATAAGCGATGATGGGCACTGACTCCGTCAAATGGCTTGAAGCCATAAAATCCGTGATAGTTCCATACACGAGAAATCAAGTTTTGAACTTGGAAGACCCTCCGGAAAGGTGTAAAAACCTATCGGTCGTATTTGGACCTATAAAGAAACAGACATGGATGTTTCACATCTATGAAATAGTCGACATGTCGTAAAGTATTTTATGACAATGTTCAAGGAGTTGACTATGACAAGATTTGATCTTTCATAGCGATATTTAGTCTGGACGGATTAAAGTAGCAACCACTACATATAATTTGGTATATGGTAGATGAATAAACAAAACAAAGTTCTTCTAATAGAATGGTTACCTAGGACGTGTACATGACACTGTCCAAAGGGTTTTGTTAAATTCAAAGGATGCTAAAAAGGGCATGCAAACTTCAA
Source organism: Avena insularis (assembly GCA_023614405.1). Classification (NCBI taxonomy): domain Eukaryota; kingdom Viridiplantae; phylum Streptophyta; class Magnoliopsida; order Poales; family Poaceae; genus Avena; species Avena insularis. Next base: position 192,753,291 of record CM042695.1, on the reverse strand, counting down.
TGGTTGAAGTAAGCATCGCGGAGTTGGAATCTTCACCATGATGAAAAATGAGTTTTTCATCAGGAGACGATGAAGATGCTTGCATTTGCAAGAAATTAAGTGGGAGCGCTAAGACATATTTCTAATACATTATGTGGAGGACATCTTGTTGATTAGAAATGATGTATATTTTATTGACAAAGGTTAAGAATTTCATTTCGATGAAATACTTAGGCAAAACCCGAATATTTAGCATGAATGTCTATAGTGAATAGACTGTGACGCTCATATGGTTGTGCCAAACGTACATATATGAGATATTAAAGGAGTTCAATATAGAAACGACAAGAAAAGGTTCTTGTCGCATGGAAAAGGAACTGAATCAAGATTCAAGTGTATCGACACTTGATAAGTGAAACAAGATTCAAGTGCTTTGACACTTCATGAGTGAAATCACGAGAATGTTTTGATCAATCATACCATGATATGTACACATCCAAATATGTCCTATGCTCTAAGTGTTATGAGCATATACCAGAATGAATCATAAAATGATCATTGGACTATAGTAAGGATATTCTTATGATCTTTTGGAAGAACTAAGAATATATTTGTGTAGAGGTGACAAACAATTACAAATAGTTCATTGTAAAGCGTTACATTGATACTAGTTTTGTCGCAAGATACAAATTAAATTTATCTCAATTTAAACTATGAGTGGCACAATGAAATGGAAAGGAGTTTTCATGATGGATTTGGATGTATTCCAAAGTTAAGACATTGTGACGAATACTACAACAAAAGGCTAAGTATATGACTGCTATAGTAGCAGCAAAGGAGGGAATTTGTGTCAAGTAGTTTGTTATCAAACTAAGGTGTTGTTCGCAACGGGCTAACACTAAAGATATATTGTACGACAATAGTATCAACATGGTTTAACCCCAAGGAACTAAAGGTCTCACCAAAAGACCAAATTTATACAATGCCATCTCATTGGAGAATGAGTGATGCGTGAAGACGCAAAGACATGCAAATACACACGGACCTGAAAGCGTCAGATCCGTAGATTATGTTAACCACTTGCAGTTGCGTATATGTAACACCAGAAAGCCATATGTGTTCAATACACAAAGTTTTCAAACTAGATTATTGTCTCTAGTGCAAGTGGGAGACTGAAAGGAATATGCCCGAGAGGCAATAATAAAGTGGTTATTATCGTATTCCTTGTTTATAAATGTTTATTTTACATGCTATAATTGTATTAATACGGAAACGTTAATACATGTGTGTTTAATAAACAAAAGGTAGTTCCTAGTTATGCCTCTCTTATAAACTAGCTCGTTGATTAACAAGATGATCATAGGTTTCCTGATCATGGACATTGGATGTTGTTAATAACGAGGTCACAACATTAGTGTAATGGTGTGATGAACATTCATCCGAAGTATAGCATTACGATCAAAGTCATTTGAGTTTATATTGCTATAACAACTTACGAAGTGATCCTAATCCTTAGACCATGAGATCATGTCAATCACTAACACCGGAAGAGTTTCTCGATGACATCAAACGTCACACCGTAACTGGGTGATTATAAAGATGGCTTTAGAACTACTAAAGTGTTATGTTGAGACCCATGGATAGAGAGTGGAATTTGTTCATCCCGATGACGGATAGATATGCTCTGGGCCCTCTCGGTGATATCACATTGATTAGCTTGCAAGCAAGTGATTTGATCACTAGAATGTTATATCACGGGAACGAGAAAAGAGTGCATGTCGGTAACGAGATCAAACTAGGTATGGAGATACTGATGATCAAATCTCGGACATGTAATATATCGTGAAACAAAGGGATTAAGATACTAGCGTAAAAGGTTCACACGATCACATAAGTCATCATTGAATGTGTGGGAGTCAGTACGGATCTCCAGGTCCCGCTGCTGATTATTGATCGGAGAGGGGTCTCGATCATGTCTGCATTATTCGCGAACTGTAGGGTGACACACTTAAGGGATACCGACACCATTCGGAGCAAATGATATGCCAGAGAAAGAAAAAGGAAAGCGCAGGAATTTATTTCACTAGACACCGAAACTGTTTCGGTTGAAATTGCTGAAACTAGTTCTGCATGTGAAATGGAATACTAGCAAGGGGTTTTATGTGAATGTTTGTTCATTAAAGTAATTAACAAAATTCTGAATAAATAAATAAAAGAGTTTTATTTAAATGAGAGCTTGCTTTAAATTTGGTGAAATTTAATGCATGTGAGTGGATTTTTGAGTGGAGGCTTTTTAATTGGAGTGGAGGCTTTTCATTTTGAGTGGGAGCTCCACCCACATGAATGTGGAAGAGGTGGGGGCAGCCCCCATGGCTGGGCGCCATGCCCCTTGGGTGCCCCTCTCCCTATAAAGGCCCCCTCTCCTCCTCTCAAAGCACACCTCCTCGCGAAGGATCTCTCTCCCCCCTTTAGAATTTCCCCATGGTCTCGGATTAGCGAGATACATGTTCCCGGTGGCTTTTTCTGGAAGGATTTGTTGCTTCCGCTGCTTCGCTGGAGCGAGGGCACAGAGGTTGTCGGGGTACCCGTACGTGTGTGCGATCACGGATGCACCACTGCTTTGAGGTGCTGGACTTGATCGTGCTGGACCGGCTGGACCATATGGACTTCATCACGATCTTGAGATCGGCAAGCGTTCGTCTACATCATCCACAAGTACAACCTCGTTAACGCTATTCGGTCTTCGAGGGTATGTATTCTATGGATGTATATCCACCCGTTGCTTGTATCTAGTAGATAGATCTTGGTACATAGATGTTCCCATCGTAGGAAATTTTTTGTTTTCTATGCTGCGAACCCTTCAAGCCTAATAAAGGGGGAAACAATGGCAAGAACAACAATGGCAAGAGAAACCGACCTTCCGGAAAACTGAACTGTGCAACCCTCGAGGAGGTGGATAATTCAGAGCATGCAGTGATAGGTACGCTCAATATCCTTACCAATCCCAAAAAAGTTCTATTTGATACTGGTGCAACTACTTCATTCATTTCTGAAGAATTTTGTGATAAGTTCGGGATTAGAAGGGAATTGCAGTAGTATTGGCAGAGGGGAATCCTATGACCGTAGTTATGGCAGGAGGGAATGTGATTGTACGCCACATAAAACAATATCAGGTTATCTTGATATGTGGTTGTACATATTTCGCAGACCTTTATGTGATTCCTTTGAAGGGAATTGCAGTAGTATTGGGGATGGATTGGATGATGGAACACAGAGCTTAGATAAATTGTGAGGATAAAACTGTCTCAATCAAAACTCCAAGTGGAGCAAGGATAGTTTACTAGGCAGATAAACACAGCCATATCATGGTGGATCTGCAGTTGAATTCAATGAAAGAAGTTAAATTAGAAGAGATTCCTATAGTTAATGAATTCCAAGATGTTTTTCCAACGGAATTACCCGGAATTCCACCATACCGGGAGATAGAGTTCACCATTGACTTAATACCTGGTACATCACCAATAGCTCAAGCACCATATAAAGTGGGACCAAAGGAGTTGAAAGAACTCAAGGAGCAAATTGATGAGTTAGCAGGAAAAGGATTTATACAGGAAAGTGTATCTCCATGGGGAACACCAGTAATCTTTGTGGATAAGAGAGATGGTGGAAGACGGATGTGTGGTGGTTATAGAAACCTAAACAATGTGACTATCAAGAATAAGTATCCTTTACCAAGAATTCAAGATTTCTTTGATCAACTAAAAGGAGCTAGAGTATTTTCAAAGACCGATTTAAGATCTGGATACCATCAAATAAAAATTAAGCCGGAAGATGTTCCAAAAACAGCATTTGTCTCAAGATATGGACACCATGAGTATATGGTAGTACCATTTGGTTTGACCAATGCACCGGCAATATTCATGAATCTGATGAACAAGATCTTAATGCCATATTTGGACAAGTTTGTCATCGTTTTTATTGATGATATTCTGATCTATTCCAAGGATAAGGACGAGCATGCTGACCATTTGAGAATAGCATTGCAGATTTTAAGGGAACATAAGTTTTATGCTAAGTTCCGTAAGTGTGAGTTCTGGTTAGATGAGGTAGAATTCCTCGGTCATGTGATCAATAAGGATGGAATTGTTGTGAATCCATCTAAAGTTCAGTCGGTACTAGAGTGGACTGCACCGACCAATGTGAAACAAATTCGAGGTTTCTTAGGAATGGATGGTTATTATCGGAGATTCATTGAAGGTTTCTCCAAAATAGCCGGACCAATGAACAAATTATTAAGGAAAAATACACCATTCAAATGGGATGAGAAATGTGAAGCAAGTTTCCAAGAGTTGAAGACTAGATTAACCATAGCTCCAATCTTAGTAGTTCCTGAAACAGGAAAGGATTTCACTGTATATTGTGATGCATCTAAAGAAGGTCTGGGATGCGTGTTAATGCAAGATCAGAAAGTGATTGCTTATGGTTCAAGACAATTGAAACCACATGAAGTCAACTATCCAACTCATGATTTAGAATTAGCAGCAGTGGTCTTTGCACTAAAAGGATGGAGACATTTTCTTTATGGAGCTAGATGTGAGTTATACACTGACCATAAAAGTCTCAAATATTTCTTCACTCAAAAGGAATTGAATATGAGATAGAAGCGTTGGTTGGAATTAATCAAGGATTATGATTTAACAATCAATTATACCCCAGGGAAAGCAAATGTTGTAGCAGATGCTTTAAGCAGAAAGAGTGCAGATATTCAACCAAGCAATAGAGAGTTACCAAAAGAGTTACAGATGGACTTGGAAATGTTGGAACTTCAATTCATCAGAATAGAGGTTCTTGGTGGATTAGCGACTATGCAGGTAGTTGCAGAGCAGGACAGTGATCTTAAGCAAGAAATTTTTAGACAACAAGAAAAATATTCTTTTATTGCTGAGGAAATTTGGAGGATGTCTCAAGGGCAAAAATCAGTCTTTCGCCTTGGAGATTATGGATCTTTATGGTTCCAAGATCGTCTATGTGTTCCAGATGTGACTGAGATCAGAAATGTCATACTCAAAGAAGCACATGATACTCCATATTCTATACATCCAGGGAGTACTAAGATGTATATGGATTTTAAAGAACTATTCTGGTGGAATAACATGAAAAGGGATATTGCTAAATATGTATCTGAATGCCATACTTGTCAAAGGGTGAAAGTTGAACATCAAAGTCCAGCAGGACCATTACAACCCTTATAAATTCCTGAATGGAAATGGGAGGAAATAGGTATGGACTTCATCACAGGGTTACCTATGACACCAAAAAGGAAGGATATGATATGGGTAATTATGGACAGACTTACTAAGAGTGCACATTTTATTCCAGTGAATCAAAAGGATAATGCCGAGAAGTTAGTTGAAGTATATGTTAAAGAGATAGTAAGTAAGCATGGAGTTCCCAAAAAGATCATAACTGATAGGGGATCAGTGCTTACTTCAGCATTTTGGAAGCAATTGCATGAAGCACTTGGTTCAAAGTTAGACTTCAGCACGGCATATCATCCTGAAACAGGAGGTCAAACTGAAAGGACAAATCAAATACTAGAAGACATGTTGAGAGCTTGTGCACTAGATTTTGGAGGAACATGGGAAGATCACCTACCATTGGCAGAATTTTCTTATAACAATAGCTATCAGAGTAGTCTGAAGGCAGCCCCATATGAGATTCTATATGGAAGGAAGTGTAGATCACCAATATGTTGGTATGAACCTGGTAGCAGCAAAGAATTTGCACTAGATTATATCAAGGAAAGACAAGACATCATTGATAAGATCAGGGATAGACTAAAAATAGCCCAGAGCAGGCAGAAAAGTTATGCGGATCAAAGCCGAAGATCATGGCATCCAGAAGTGGGAGATATGGTCTATTTGAAAGTAAGTCCAATGAAAGGAGTAAAAATATTCGGAGTTAAAGGGAAATTGAGTCCAAGATACATCAGACCATTCAAGATACTGAGTCAAAACAGAACTATAGCTTATGCTCTAGAGTTACCATCAAGATTGGCTCAAGTGCATAATGTTTTCCATGTGTCACAACTTCGCAAATGTTTGAAAGTTCCATATGATGCAACCACACATCAAGAGATAGAACTACAAGCAGACCTAACTTATATTGAAAAGCCTTGCAAGATTGTGGAAGAAAACTGGAAAAGATTGAGGAACAGAGCAATCAAATATTGCAAAGTACGATGGGAACATCACCCGGAGAGAGAAGCCACGTGGGAGAAGGAAGAGGATTTAAGAAAAGCTTATCCAGAACTATTCAGGTACATCTCCACAAACTTCGGGATGAAGTTTAATTTAAGGGGGGAAGTCTATAACATCCCAGCACATAGGACCTAACAAAGGGTAGATTTAGTAATATGAATTGTTGCATGCATTCATTTGAGAAAATGTGAGTAAAATTTTCGCCAAATAAAAACCTTGAAGTGATCAAAGTTTCTTTCTTACTTTGAGATTAGGTTTAGTCCTAAAGGAGGATTGTTTTAAACTTTGATATGATCTTAAAAGAAGTATGTGTGTTTTAAGATGAGTTTGGATTTTTAAAACCTAAGTGTTTTATAATTTAAATGATTTTGATATAAGATTTGAATCTTAAATTAATTAAGAGAAAAGTATTATAACTTAAATCTTATCTAAAAAACAATATTCTATATGGAATTCATTTTATATACATAAACAAGTTACAAAGAATGAACTTACTAAAGTTATTCAAAACTTCACAATTTACAAAAAAGAATAAGGAATAAGCATATTCTTTATTAATAAATATATAATATTTATTACAAATGAATAAAATAAAGATTACAAGAATTCTAAAAGAAAAATTACGAAAGAATAAGAAAATTAAAATTTATATCTACTAACTATCCTATATCTAAAGCTACACTAAATCTTTATCCTTATCTTTGTACCTGCAAAACAAAGATTAAATAGAAAACAAAATAGGATTAGTGTTAGTATATTTCTCTCAGATATGTCAGTGAGGTGCACTTGACAAACTCATCATTGAGAAATGTTATAAAGGGGCAAGTTTCACCAATATGAAAGATTTCATATTTCATAAATTTACAGCCAGAATGCAAATGACAGCCCAAAGGGACCAAACCACCAGCCAGGGTAAAAGTAGTTTGGTAATAGTAAGTTCAAACTTTCTGAACCTATCCACAAGTGCATAGCAGGCACACAGACTAGACACACAACAACATGCATGTGATGTGTTGTCAAGCTCACAAGCATAGTCAATATCACAAAACCACAGCACAACCGTGGGGGATCACATCAGTGCATATCTCCACTACACATCACACAAGAGCAGCCATGGTAGACAGCAAGAACATCAACCAAACCAGACCAACCCAGATCAATCAAACCTCACCAGGATGGTGACATAAGGAGGGGAATGGATTAGGTGGATAGCAAGATCAAGCCAGGAGCTAGGAGGAGCAGGGACAGCTTAAGGGCAAGTTCAGGAGCCCAGCAAAAGCAGATCAAAACCAGATCAAGATCATCGTCACCAACTTACTACATCAGCACCAGATTTTGTGGTGAGTTTCATAAAACCTTCACATGATCTAATCATCTTATTCAAAGAGAAACATGTGTTGTTTTGTAAAACAAAACCTCAGAAAACACCCAAGTGGGGTGAATCCATCATAGGGATTTTCTTTTAAACTCTAAAGACAAACAATAAAGTACCAAGGTCTAACTAGAGCTCACAGGAACATCCTTGCTCTGGTTGTCAAACTATATGTTACCATCCAATCATGCATATACCTATGATCTATTCCTAGGCACATCCCTAAAGGAAGGGTAGCACCTTAGGACCAAATCCATAGGATTCATTACATGATCAAGCTCACTATCAATTTTTCTAAGCTTTGATTCAGTAAAGAATAGCTGGTACCACTACCAGGACTATCTAGATGAACTAATTAGATAAGTTTTGAATCCCTAAGCCTCATACCAACATCATTGGTCTTAGGGAATTCAAATAAGAGAATTTCTATTTATCTCTGAAAGCCAAGATTGTCTTAAGCATAAACTAACCAAATCCATGGTTTAGAATCAAACTTATGTACCATACATGATGGTGTCACAAGAACAATCCAATATGAATCAGGGAAGGCAGTAAATCATCATAGATTCAGAAAATCAACTAACTAATCATTTTCCTGTAACACATGAATCATAACTAGGATATTCCTATAATGAACTTTACTGTTTGAGATCATAATGATCTCAAACCACATGCTAATTTCTAAGTTATCAGCACTAAGAAAGTAGTTGTATCTTATCATAATCCTGACCATGAATCAAATAAACAGTGGAAAGCTATCAGATCATTAGCTTAATCAAGAATGTTTCCCAAAAAACAATATCATCTCAATTAGATGCAATTTAAGCATCAAATCATATAGTAAGCCACCAGAAACATCATCTGTCATTTTTAAGCAACAAATTTCAAGCTAGTAAGCATTTAGCATGTATACAGACCATCTAAACATGAATCAAATCGTCCAGTACATGAACAAGCACATAGCAGGAACCGTAAATGGATGCTCATCTTAATCCAAATCAGAAAGTAGCAGAGAGAACACTGCCAGCGTCTAGCATGAAACCAGCAAACACAGAGAGCACCAGGGGAGAAGAATCAAACTCACCATAGGTCCTCGCTGACGAATCGAAGAGGAAGTAGGGTGGCCGATGAACCATGGAGGCACAGGGAGCACCTAGAGGGGTGCTGCAACCTGCACCTGCCACAACGGAGGCTGCAGCAGCGCACGAGCCCAGCACACCACCGCAGGAGGGATCGCGGCAGCGGCGACAACACCTTTTCCGAACCCTAGGGTTCGGGAATGGGATGTACCTGACCACGGGGAAACCCCGGAGTCAAATCCAAGTGGATAGAACGAACGAGCATCGCCGACAACCCCAACTCGCACCATGGCGGCGGCCAGAATGGCCAATGACGGCAGGAATCGACGGTGGCGACATCGCCGGCCACAGGGTCAAGTCAGAGGAGGAGGAGATAAGGTCGAGGGAGAGAGGGATGCAAAGTGGGATGGGTGGTCCAAAACCCTTCGGGGTGATCTTTTGACCCTGCCCTATTGGGCCACCCTGGCCCAATAAGCCCAAGGGGCCAGCCCAAGTTATTTAATAAATCTTTTGATCAATTAGAAAAGACCAAAATGCCCCTAACCTCAATAAATTATAGAAAATAAAATAAAAGTCCAAAAAATATAAATAAAATATTTTTGGATTCACAATAATCCACTCTATCCAAATAAAATAAGATATAAAATTTTGGACACTTAAATTTTTATAAGAATTTTGTAATTTATATCTTCCTTATGGAATTTTAGAAAATTATTGAAAGGTGATAAAAATAAATAAAAATCACTTTCATTATTTACTAATATTATAGCATTTCTGAAAAATACTAAAAAAAATTTAGTAATAAATTTAATGTATAATTAATAATTCTTAAAAGAATTATTAAATCAATAAAAAACAAATAAAAAGGTAATTAAATAAAATAATTCAATATATGCAATAAATATGAGAAAAAATAATATTTATAAATGCTTTATTAAAAGGGCACCTTATATAAGCAAAATGCATATAGAATTAAATAATGCATTACATTACTTGCATAATCATTTTGCTTCTTTAAATATTGTCCTTACTGGGCAATAATGATGTTTTGTAGAACTAGAAGCTCAAGGTTAAGTGCAAGCATCAGACTTCACTACCTTGCCATCACAAGGCAAGTTCATCACTTGCTCATGTCCTTTGAAGAGTCTTTATCAAAGTATTTGCAAATTGGGTGTTATCATATATGCTATAAAAGAAATAAAATATTATTTTCATAAACAAAGAAATCATAGATATCATCCTAAGTGGTGATATAATGGAGCAATAGAACTTAGAGTTCTAATTGCAATAATGATGATCAAATAGGGACTTAATAACCCCTGACATCAGTGATTCTAGCGCCGTATATTACATGTTAGCCATGGGATTTGGAATGGGCAGAGAAGTCAACTATATCTTCTCCCTCTCGCATGAAGCCGGATGTGCAGGTCGTGGCTGTTATCCTCGTAGCGTGCATATTAATTGGTAATTCATAGAGGATATGCAGCATATGGGTGGGAACCCTCATCTTCCCACGATAGTTCTGGCATCTAACGGTTTGTACAAACCATTGCCGTTATTCATTATGTGGGCATGGTGTACACCAAGGAGGCATGCGGGGCCGCGAAGGGGGCATTGATTGGCTTGGACCAACTACTGGGCCCCACATCATGGAATTGTGGACGGGAAAGTACGCCCTGTTGTGCAACAAGGAGTTGATCTCTCATGGGTAAAGTAACGCACCTCTGCTGAGTGTAAGAACTGTAACTTGTTACTCCCTGTTCCGGGAAGGAGCTACGAAGGCGGCAGGAAAGGAACTCCATGAAAGTTCTGGTCGACCTGTGAAGGCTGATTGTCATAGTTATTTTTTTCGGAATAAAATTAACCTTTGAAGAAAGATTTACAAAAACCGCATAGTGCCAAGGATTTATAATCTGAGGTGGTAGTTAGAGCATCAAACTTCCCACCGTGCATATAATGAACTTGTTGGGTAACGCTGTTACTCATTCTTCCCTTTGATCCCTTGCTTAAACTCTGAGGATCCCGAAGACGTGCCAATTTATGCAGCTGAATGCCAAGAAGATGTGTTCTACGAGGAACCTTATCTATCCGGAGGCGTTGAAGGTGTGGATTACGAGATCCGCTATGGTGTCGATGAGAACGAGTCCAATTAAGTGTCTAGTTAGTAGTAACTAACAGATCCAAGAATCATGAACTTGTAACATCCCTAAAATCATGTTTCAAAACCCATGCATATCATCCATGCATCCATGATCATTTAGGGTTCCATTTTCAAAACCATTTCAAAAACAGGAGCATATGTTGCTCATTATTTTATGTAAGTATGCTCTAACCTTAGTGCTACTTCCTAATGAGAATAGTACTTGTTTTGTTCAGTAATGTTTTGAATTCAAACTTAAGTACTTTCCAAAGCTTGAGCAAAGTTTTCAAAACAAAGTGTGAAAATAAAACCAATTTTATGCCTATTGTTTATATCACATTAAGGCTTGGTTTTATTTTTATTTTCAAATGATCAAAGTGTTTTTGAGTAAACAGTAGTGTTTGACACACATTTGAGTGCAAAGTTTACTGTATAAAAACCTAGAAAAGATTTGAATTCAAACTTATTTGAATTAGAGTTGAAAAATCATTTCTAGAAAGTCAAATAGAAAAAGAAAAGGAGTAAAGGAAAAAAATAAGACAAACAGCCAAACTGGCCCAACCAGCCTAGTTCGACCCATCTAGCCCAACTACGCCCTCCCGCGAAACGTTTTCCTTTACCCGCAAACACACCCACAGAGTCGCTGAAGCAGGGACCCCACCTCCTCTCTTTTTCTCTCGCTGACAACGTGGCCCACGCAACGGTCATCGTCTCCACCCGGCGACGAGTTCTTCCCCAAATCACTCGGCCATTTCCTGATTGATTCACGGCTTCAATTCCCGTTCAATGCCCGAGTAATTCACGCCCACATCCTCGCCTACTTAAGCACCATGCCGCCCTCCTCCTTTTCCCCCAAACCCCACCCCACCGGAGCCACCAGGCTACTCGTATTTCTCTCTGGATGCCCCTCTGCTCCGACGAGTTCGCCGTCGAATTCCGGTAAGCCCCGCGTCCCCCTCTGCCTCTGGTTCAGACTAGCTTATTCTACATCTCCGTGCGCATCTACAGACTCTCTCCGTTTGCTCGCGCATGCTCTGTAGGCAGTGTTGTCGAGTGAGCTCCGCCATCATCTGTTCCAACTCCGGCGACCATTGCCCGTAAGACCTAGCTTCCCCTCTCCCTCTGTTTGATACGCGTGTGATCCCCAGCATCCTACGCATCTAACGGCACCCTTTTCTCGTCTTAGCGTGGCCCAGAACGTCGACTCCGTCGCCAACAGAGAACACCGTCGCCAGGGACTTCTCCGACGAGTAATCCACGATGACCCCGAGCGCCCCTTCGCCAACCGAGCACACGTCGAGCATCTCCTCGTCACGGCGATTCTGGTGAGCATCCTCACACATCCCCTGGCGACCTAGCTCGCCGGCAAGCTTGCAGCCAGAGCACGCCGCCGCCTGTCGCCGCCGCCAGCGCCGCCACTTGTTGGTCAGTCGCTGAGAGCCGTGCGATGTAGATCGGACGAACGCGATAGAACATAGTCGAAGGGGTAAGTAGAGATCTAAGCCACACATTTTAGTTAGATCTAACTGTTCGGAAGCGTGATCCTGAGCGAAGCGGTACCCTCCAATCAGGAAGCGCCGCGTGGCATGAGTTTTGTTTTAAATTTCTGAATTAGATCTATTAGATGTTTAAACTTGTTTAATTCATAACTTTTGATTCCCACGTCCAAATTTGACAAATTTTATATCAATGGAATCAGGAGAGAAAATCCTTTCCATTAATGAAATGTGTTTAAGGTTTTGCTTATGTTAAAATGGTTATTTTTGAAGAAAAATTTGTAGGCATAAATTGGGTATAATAGTTATTTGAAAAATGTTTTAATGTTCAAATAAAGTTTATTTGGCAAGTTTTGAACTTGTTTATGATTCATTACTGTGCACTTGTCTTGTTTGGTGTAGAAAATCATCACATGGCATTATGCATGCATCCATATATTTTTGCTTGTATTTATTTTGTATGTGATTTTGGTGCTATCATTTTTTGTGTAGATTTTGGTGCAAATAGTGATTGTGATTGTGAGGATTGTAGCTACTCTCCAAACTACCAAGGCAAGTGGTGCTTCATGATTTTATTCCTATGTTTTTAAAATATGCATTAGAAATATTTTGCTAGTCTTGCATGGGTATTTTGATCTATATGCTATGCTTGGGAAATCCTAGTAGTTGTAGAATTGCTAGAAATATTTCTAAGTCTTATCAATGCCATGCTTAGCCTAGCTAGTAGCAACCAAGGGTGGTTATATTCATGCTCTGAATAAATATTTCTAAGTCTTTGGACTATGTTTTTGCTTAATAAAACAACTAAGTGAATGAAACACCTGGGTGAAATGGAAAGAATCGGTTATGTTGAGTGGTTACACAAGGTCCATTTCTATGGTTTACCTTGTGTATCTCACTTGTGGAAAGCCACCCAGGAACAAAGGGATTTGAGATGCCATATGTTAAGAAGCTTTTAGTGCAGCCACTTGGCAATATGGGCTCTGCCTGGATCGTATAGGTTGCAATAACTTAGCCATTTGCACAGTTGGTGGTAGTGTGATGATAGGTTGGAGCGCGTCCATTTGGTCTAAGGGAAGGCTTCTGAAAGGTCTTGTGAAAGAACATTTCTTAATCCCTAGTGTTTTGTGTGTTATATAACAATACCAAGGATCATTTAATGTGTGTTGAAGTGTTGTAGCTCTATTTGAGAACAAAGGGAAAAGAACTCTGCCTTTGGGGGCGGATAATCCGGCCCCACCAGGGGCGGATAATCCGCCCCCCCTTTTGCCCAAGCAGGCGCAAGCCCCAGATCTGGGGAGGGGGTATTTAAGCCAGCCTTTCCCCTCCTGCCAGAACCCTTGATTCATCTCGAAAAAGACCAGATCATATCTGAAAGCTTCATCCAAGAGTGCTCCACCTAGATCCACCCAAAGGCCCCATCCCTTGGGGAATCGAAGGAGGAGAACTCGATCTTCATCATCAGCAATCAAGCGCTTCATCTCCTCTCCATTCATTTGGAGAACCTCCGATCTAGTATTTCTTGCAAATATCTAGATCCTCGTTTTTGTTTATATTGATAAACCTTGTTCTTGTGGCAGCTTGTTGTCATCCCGGGAGCCCCCAATTCAGTTGTGGGTGTGTGCCCCGATAGTGTTGTAGAAGGCACCGGTTCCCGCCTCGAAGGGATCCAATAGTGGAGAAGGTGGATTAGGCCTCTCGTGGCGAGATCCATCGGAGAATAGGTTGAGGCCTATTGTGGCGTGGTGGTCTTAGAACCGCCCACCCCTCCAATGCAGATGTACTTCCCTTAACAAGGAAGGAACTGCGGTAAAACAAATCCATGTGTCTCCGCATGCTCCACTACGGTTTCCTCGCTCCTCTTTTACGTGCTTAGTAGTTAGGGTTACATATAGGGAAATTCTCGTAGTTGCATATCTAGAGAATTCACTTTGTGTCAAGCCTAAAATTGAAAAAGTATTAAAAATTGGTTAGCACCTATTCACCCCCCTCTAGGTTCCCATACGATCCATTTCAATTGGTCTCACAGCCTCGGCTCTTATTTCGGGCTTAACCGCCTAAGAGAAGTATGGGTTCCAAGGGAGATGGGAGTGATGCTCCGGAGGTAGTCACCATGAACGATCTCAAGACGTTGGAAACAACCTTGGTGAGTTCAATGGAGGCTAAGATGGAAGAGATGCGTCAATTTATAATGCGTCTCTCCACATCCGCAGCATCACCTCCATCTAACTCTGAGGATACCACTCCGCAATCCAAGGAAACGGGTAAAACTGTTTCCAAAGATAACGAAGTGGTAGGTGATGATACTAGCAAGAGCTCCTCCTCGAAAAAGGATAGCGGTAAGGATGGATACAATGAGGTTTCTCATGTGTATTCCCCTAATCCGCCTCTCCCTCACCCACATATACATAATAGGGGTGATCCACCCAAACTTTCTACATCTACTTTCTCTCAATGGCAATTTTTGATGAAATCTCATGTGTGCAGTTCTTCCATAGAGTTGTGGAATATCATAGAAAATGGTCTTCATGTTGGAAACCCCAACAATCTCACAAGAAGAGAAGTGGTTGATAGCCAACTCAACGCTACAGCTCTACACATGATACAGCTTGGTGTGGGTGACAAAGACATGCCACACATTCAGCATCTTAGCACAGCTAAAGAAGCTTGGGATGCCCTCACCGAGCTCTTCATTGGAAATGAAAGTATGAGAAGGAATAGATATGATGCCTTGAGCAATGAAGCTGAAGGATTTTATATGCTGGATGGAGAAGACCACGAGGACATGTATAGGAGGCTCAAGGCAATAGCCACAACCTTCATAAACCACTTGCAAAGACATGTTGATGATGCTTGGATCAAGCGCAAGTATGTTAGTGCTCTTATGCCATTTGAGCCCACAGATTTGAAAAGTCTCCAAGGTAGGCATAACTATCACCTCATGTCATCCAATGAGGTAATGCAAGAAATGGCCGCTTTCAAAGTGGCTGCCAAGAATGCCGAAGATGCTCGTGCTCTAGCTATGGGGATGCAAAAGGGGGTCAACATGGCCTTGAAGACTAGTGTGATTGATCATGATGAATATGCGGTAGAAGGTCTGGACTGTCCCGAAGATATAAAAAGGATCCACGGACAATACTTCGCTCATTATGCAAGAAACTTTTGGAAAGATCCAGCCAAGGCTAAAGCTGAACTAGATCGCAAGAGTGGAGCCTATGGAAGAAAAGAAAATGGTCCCAAGCTGAGAACATGCTTTAATTGTGGTGACCGGCTGCACTTCGTAGCTGAGTGTCCATATCAAAGTAGAGAGGATAATGGAGGAAGACTCATTTTCAAGGACAAATCAAAAGCTCCACGTAAGAAACAGTTTGTAAAGAAGAATGCTCCTTTCAAGAAGCAACCAAAGATTGTTCTAGTGGCTCAAGAAGAATATTCATCGGGGAGTGAAGATGAGGACGAGGACGATATCTCTCAAGAGGTGGCTTCTATAGCCACTACATCTACATCAACATCTCTCTTTGATTCTCCGAACGAAAACATCATCAACAAGAATGCTACTTGCCTCATGGCAAGAAGCTCCGAGGTAACCTCCTCTAACTCTTCTTTTCCCAAGGCTATGATAGACATGGATGATCCTGCTAGTCTTAAGGTTAAAGAAGAGATTATTGCTTTGGATTATTTCTATACTAACTTGCAAGGTGAGCACAAAGTTCGTTTTGAGGCTCTTATGGATCAGCTGGCCCAAAACGAAGCACTCCTCGAAGAAAAGGGCAGAATTGAAAGGGAGGATGCAATGGAAATTGCATCCTTAAAATATGCTCTTGAAGAAGAAGAAGAAGCTCGGGTCTCTCTTGAAGAGAGGCTCGAGTCTATGGAAGAGTCACATGAAGAAATTGTGACTAAACTTGTTAAGGAACGTGACAATGCTGTCACCAAAGCAAAGAAGTTAAAGAAGGAAAGGATTTACTTTGGGGCTGCTCATGATAGACTCTCCGAGGAATTGGATAAACTTGACAATGCTCACAAGGCATTGAAAAATGAGTTCTCTATTCTCAATGAGTCACATGATCAGCTTCAAAGTCGATTGGCCAAATATGATACTCCTAGCTCGTCCAACTCAACATATAGTAACAAGAAAAATGCTAGTGTGGAAAAAGAAGTGATCAAGGACATCACTACAAAGGACAAAGGTGTGCTTGATGAAGTCTGTGGCAAGCAAAGGTCAAATCATGGTAAAGAGGGACTTGGGTATGTCACCAAGTCCAAGAATAAGAAAACCAAGAATAACAAGACCAAGAATGTACAATTAAAGACAAGCATTGCTGAGAAGGTTGTCACAAAAGACAAGACTAATGATATTGGTTTGGCAGGGTCTCACAATCCGAATTATGAACTCTTTTGTGATAACTATGGCAATGTTTATGCTTATTATGTTGGTCCTTTTGATGAATATATTGCTTGGTCTATTTGGGTCCCAAAGACTCTTGTTACTAACATGAAAGGACCCATTGAAAAATGGGTACCTAGAACCAAGAAGTAATTTTCTTGCAGGGCTATGCTTTCGGTGGGTCAAAATGGGTGCTGGATAGTGGTTGCACTAGTCATATGACCGGAAGCAAGGAGATCATCACGGAGATGCGTCCAAATCATGATAATATAACAGTCTCCTATGGTGATAAGTCTAAATCTCAGGTATTGGGTCTTGGCAAGGTTGTGGTTGCCCACGATATCTCTCTCGTGGACGTCATGCTTGTTGAGACCCTTGGCTACAACCTTCTTTCTGTTCGTGCCCTTGGCAAGATGGGTTTTGCTGTTTTTATCGATGATGATTTGGTGGTACTCTTATGGAGCAAGTCTCTAAAGGTCGCTTTCGTTGGATACGTCGAAAATGACCTGTATGTGGTGGACTTCTCGGGGAAAACCACTTCGGGTCCGATGTCTCTATTCGGGAAGGCCGACGTGGGCTGGCTATGGCATCGCCGTTTAGACCATGTCTACATGAGAACTTTGCAAAGTCTCCAAAAGGGTGGCCACATCCTTGGACTAAAAGACAATGCCTCTTTTGCCAAAGATAGTTTTTGCAGGGCTTGTGTTGAAGGAAAAATGCATGACTCTCCCCACAAGAGGAAGACTATTGTGTCATCAAAGAGGATCTTGGAATTACTTCATGTGGATTTATTTGGTCCTCCTTCTCATGCAAGTCTTGGTGGGAAGAAATATTGCTTGGTCATTGTCGATGATTACTCAAGATATACATGGGTATATTTTTTCAAGCTAAAAAGTGAGACTCAACAAACAGTCATCGACTTTGCCAATGAAATTCAACGTCAACACAATGTTCCCATCTTGGCAATTAGAAGTGACAACGGCTCAGAATTCAAGAACTACACTTTAAACGAGTTTCTTAGCGAAGAGGGGATTAGACACCAATATTCCGCTGCGTACACCCCTCAACAAAATGGTGTAGCCAAGAGGAAGAACCGGACTTTGATGGATATGGCAAGATCTATGCTAGCTGAATTCAAGTCTCCTTATAATTTTTGGGCTGAAGCCATATCCACTGCTTGTCACTCATCTAACCGGCTCTACCTTCAGAAGATCTTGGACAAGACCCCATATGAAATACTTACCGGTAACAAACCCAACATCTCATACTTCAGGGTATTCGGGTGTAAGTGTTTCTTTCTTATTAAAGGTGTCCGTTTGTCAAAATTTGAATCCAAGGCTTTAGAAGGTATTTTTGTTGGTTACGGTGCCGAATCCCACACTTATAGAGTCTACAACAAGCTCACTGGGATTGTTGTAGAATCTTGTAGTGTGGAGTTCGATGAAAATAACGGCTCCTTTGTAGGGCAAGTTGATGTTTGTGATGCAGATGTTGAAATACCCCAAGATGCCATAAGAAGAATGGGCGTGGGATTTTTCCGCCCCATTGAGGAACCCCTTATGGAGGATCGGGAAGGACAATGCTCCACACATGTGGAGCCCTCATCTACACAAGATCAACAAGCTCCTACTGTTGGAGACAATCCTGCACCAACACCATAATCTGCTGAAGACCATCTGTCCCCTGGACAAGCTGGTAGTCCCAGGCCGGACTATCCGCCCCCTCCAAGGGGCAGACAATCCGCCCCTGGCACTCCAACTCGTTCCAGAGGATCCAAAGGAGAAGTCAACAACTCTGAAGCTCCCAGGCCGGACTCTCCGGCCCCCATGGGCGGATTATCCGGCCCTGGGTCTCCAACTCCAGTCAGGATTTCTCAGGAAGATGGTTCTGCATTTCTCCTCAGTCGGATAGTCCGGCCCCTCCAAGGGGCGGATTATCCGGGCCTGAAGAAAATGTTCAGCAACAATCTTCTAGCAGTAACGGTGATCAAGATCAAGGGCAAGGCAGTAATCAAGACAAGGATACAACAATTGAATCCACTCCTCCTAGAAACAATAAGGACATTGAGGCTCGTCGCAAGGCTCGTGCTGATCGCAACCTTGAACTAAGAGGTCACACTCTTGACAAGGTTGTTGGTGATCTATGATGAAGGGTATCCACTAGAAGAGAGCTTGCAAGCTTCTGTGATCATCAAGCTCACATTTCCATGGTAGAACCGAAGAAGGTTTTTGATGCTCTTGAAGACCCCGATTGGGTTGTTGCAATGCATGAAGAATTAAATAACTTCGAACGCAACAAAGTTTGGAAGCTCGTAGAAAAACCAAAGGGTTGCCGCAATGTTATCGGCACCAAGTGGATCTTCAAGAACAAACAGGATGAAAATGGCATTGTTGTGAGGAATAAAGCATGACTTGTGGCTCAAGGATCTCTCAAGTGGAAGGAATTGATTTTGGTGAGACCTACGCTCCTGTGGCTCGCCTTGAGTCCATCTGTATCCTTCTTGCATATGCAGCCCATCATAATTTTAAATTACAACACATGGATGTTAAGAGCGCTTTCCTTAATGGTCCTCTACATGAATTAGTATACGTCAAGCAGCCCCTGGGGTTTGAGGACCCCAAATTTCCAAACCATGTCTACAAACTCGATAAGGCGCTCTATGGCCTTAAACAAGCCCCACGTGCGTGGTATGAGCACCTTAAAGAGCTTTTGCTAGACCGTGGATTCGAAGTTGGGCAAATCGATCCCACTCTTTTTACTAAGAAGGTTAATGGGGAGCTTTTTGTATGCCAACTTTATGTAGATGACATTATTTTTGGCTCTACTAACCAAGCTTTTAACGATGAATTTTCAAAGCTTATGACTGACAGGTTTGAGATGTCCATGATGGGTGAGCTCAGGTTCTTTCTTGGATTTGAGATCAAACAACTTAGAGAGGGAACCTTTATTAATCAAGCTAAGTACATCCAAGACTTGCTCAAAAGGTTCAAGATGACGGATCTCAATGGCGTTGCTACCCCAATGCAAACAAAGTGTCATCTTGAGCTCAATCCCAAGGGTAAAGACGTGGATCAAAAGGTATACCGATCCATGATCGGCTCTCTCCTTTACCTTTGCATCTAGGCCCGATATGGTGTTAAGTGTAGGAGTGTGCAAGGTACCAAGTCTTCCTAAAGAAAGCCACTTAGTGGCGCTGTTTAATCTTCCGATATTTGGTTCATTCCCCAAATTTTGGGTTATGGTATCCCAAAGGTTCAAGTTTCTCTCTATGTGGTTACACTGATTCAGATTGGGCTGGTGACAAAGATGATAGGAAATCAACCTCTGGTGCATGCCAATTCTTGGGCAGGTCTCTAGTGTGTTGGTCAAAGAAATGAATTGTATTTCACTCTCAACCGCCGGTTGAATATGTTGCTGCAAGTGCTTGTACTCAATTGTTATGGATGAGGCAAACTTTAAAGGAATATGGTGTCAATTGTGACAAAGTGCCTCTTTTATGCGACAATGAAAGTGCTATCAAAATTTCTTACAATCCCGCAAAGACACAAGAACAAAACATATAGAGATTCGCAACCACTTTATTCGGGATCATGTTGCTCGTGGAGATATTGCTCTATCCTTTGTGAGCATGAAGAACCAACTTGCTGATATTTTCACGAAGCCTCTTGATGAAGCAAGATTTTGTTTTTTTTGAGGAATGAGCTAAATATCATAGATTCAAGGAGCTTGGCTTGACTACCCTTGCACACTCACTTGCTCTTATTCATGTATTTGGTTTAGATGCGGGCATAGACATAGGGGGAGTGTGGTCCTAATTGATTGGGCCAACCCTCCCCCCATAATGCTGAAAGCAAGTAAAATCATTTCCCTTAATATCATTTTGTGATATGTGGGTCATCGATGAGCATTGGTTTTGAACTCAAGATACATCTTCGCGGTGTCATGCCATGCGCTCCAACATGGTGGCTTCGGCCACCGCCCTCTTCCTCGAGAAGAGTTGGTTTTTCATGGGTCTCGTTGGATTTTCATGTGTTAACAGATCTCCAGGGGCATTAGCATCTCTCTTCTTCCTTTTTGGCGTTTCGATGCCAAAGGGGGAGAAGTAGTTCTATTAGGTCTCGTGGATTTGCAAGGGTCGGGCACAAGCTTTTCGTTTTTAGTCATTTTTATTTTCTTGCTTGTGCCTTTTCTAGCGTGAACTCTTTTGCTATTTTGTGTTTGTCTTTTTAAGACTATGTCGTACTCCACTATGTTTGGGCACTATGGAATTCTGGATTTATCTATTATGGACCTCATGGATTTCTGGAATTGTGGAGCATATTTGATGGCATATGGATTCATGGGATTATCTATGTATGCTTTGGCTACATTCTCATCCCGGTGGTATGACCTTAATTCCCAAACCTCAAAGTAGTGCTCTCCCTAGTGTGTGTATTTGTATTCAAATGAAAATCTTAAACATGCACACATCTAGGGGGAGCGTCTTTCATTATTTGAGGTGGCATTTGCCGTTTTTATTGCAAATCCTAGTATTTTCATCTAACACCAAAAAGGGGGAGATTGAAAGAACATTTCTGAATCCCTAGTGTTTTGTGTGTTAGATAACAATACCAAGGATCATTTAATGTGTGTTGAAGTGTTGCAGCTCTATTTGAGAACAAACGGACAAGAACTCTGCCTTTGGGGGCGGATAATCCGGCCCCACCAGGGGCAGATAATCCGTCCCCCCTTTTGCCCAAGCAGGCGCAAGCCCCAGAAGGGGGGCGGAATTTTGGCCGGATTTTCCGCCCATTGATAATCCGCCTCGGGCGGATAATCCGCCCCCTTGCTCATCGCCAAGGTGCAAGCCCGAGAGAGGGGGCGGAGTTTTGGACGGACTTTCCGGTTTGGCCGGATAATCCGCCCCTCAGGGGGGCCGGATTATCCGCCCCCAAAGATCTTCACCAAGCTTCACCAAGGCGCAAGCCCCAGAGAGGGGGCGGAGTTTTCCCCGGAGAATCCGCCCTTGGGGCGGAGTTTTCCCAGGGGGCGGATAATCCGCCCCCAAAGTTGTGCAACGGCCAGATCTGGGGAGGGGTATTTAAGCCAGCCTTCCCCCTCCTGCCAGAACCCTTGATTCATCTCGAAAAAGACCAGATCAGATCTGAAAGCTTCATCCAAGAGTGCTCCACCTAGATCCACCCAAAGGCCCCATCCCTTGGGGAATCGAAGGAGGAGAACTCGATCTGCATCATCAGCAATCAAGCGCTTCATCTCCTCTCCATTCATTTGGAGAACCTCCGATCTAGTATTTCTTGCAAATATCTAGATCCTCGTTTTTGTTTATATTGATAAACCTTGTTCTTGTGGTAGCTTGTTGTCATCCCGGGAGCCCCCAATTCAGTTGTGGGTGTGTGCCCCGATAGTGTTGTAAAAGGCACCGGTTCCCGCCTCGAAGGGATCCAATAGTGGAGAAGGTGGATCAGGCCTCTCTGGCAAGATCCATCGGAGAATAGGGTGAGGCCTATTGTGGCGTGGTGGTCTTAGAACCGCCCACCCCTCCAACGCAGATGTACTTCCCTTAACAAGGAAGGAACTGCGGTAAAACAAATCCCTATGTCTCCGCGTGCTCCACTACGGTTTCCTCGCTCCTCTTTTACGTTCTTAGTAGTTAGGGT
The DNA here is from genome assembly GCA_023614405.1 of Avena insularis. NCBI lineage: Eukaryota > Viridiplantae > Streptophyta > Magnoliopsida > Poales > Poaceae > Avena > Avena insularis. Next base: position 192,730,921 of record CM042695.1, on the reverse strand, counting down.
TACATATAGGGAAATACTCGTAGTTGCATATCTAGAGAATTCACTTTGTGTCAAGCCTAAAATTGAAAACGTATTAAAAATTGGTTAGCACCTATTCACCCCCCTCTAGGTGCCCATAAGATCCATTTCATCTTGTCTTGGTGAAAATTAAGTCTTGTGGGGAAAGTGCACAACCTCTGCAGATGGAAGAATCTAAGTACTCAGCCAGGTCCCTGGTATTGGACAACTTGAGCATCAAGACATGGAAGCTATCAAGAATCTCCTCATCCCAATTTCTAAGTAAAAACTTGTGGTTGAACAAGGGTGAAGGACCCCAATGTCTATTGGTGGTTCCTTGGGAAAGATTTTGACAAAGAAAAACTTAGTGTTTTCAACTAATAGGTAAACCTATTTTGAGCAAAGCAAGCCTAAGCTACACTTAGCCAAAATGCATATAGTATCTAGTCCACCAATATTCTACTAAGGTATCACTTGCCAATACTATTCCAATGTATTGACCCACTGTGGCTGTAACTTGTGATGTTGCAGGTTATTCTGATGATGATTAGGAGTCATGAGTCTACACTCAACATGCTTGCCTGTGGCACATGAAGATGAAGACTTATTTAACTTATTACATATTTGAGCTCTTGTACTAGGCCTATGGCCATGGAGTTTGTAAAAGACTATGTTTGTCTCTGGAATGACTTGTAATAATGACCTTTGTTTCTGTGTACTTCATCTTAAACTATGGATGCTAGCATTGATCCAGGGACTAGCATTGCAATCATAGGGATCCTTTCCTTTACAAAGGAGGGATCTTACAGAACTCTATAGAATAAGCTGCTGAGCCCCACTCCTAGTCGGAGTTGTTACTTTTAAAATTTCTGCTGAACACATTATATTTTGGTTTGTAAGTTGGATATTTTGGAAGTCTTGAACTTCCCGTATTGTAATAATAATAATGTCTGTACTTTTGTAATATGGACCCGCAATGTTTCTGTTGTACCACTCTAAGGGATGTGATATTTACGGAACAGTGTTCTGTGGATGTCATGTCAATGACTATAGTGTACTACACATGTAGTGGTATGCTGGGTCACCGCAACGGAGCCCCTCCGATTCAGCCATCACCACCACCACCTTCGGCCGCCATCACCGCAGTCGCGCCGCCTCCTCCAGTCATTGTCGCTGTTGTTGCACCTCCACCGCCCGTCATCGAGGAATTCTTGGCACCCTTCGACTCTGTGATTGACGCGCTATACGCCGACTTCAGTGCAGATTCAGAGAAGATAGATTTCAGTCCAGAGGAACTAGACTCCGCCATGCAGGAGATGGAGTAGGAGTACACGCGCGACGAGCAAGCCAACAACGCCGTCACGTCTCGAGAGGTGTTCGTCACCATTGGGACGGCGATGGATGAAGATCAACCCGGACGAGCTCCGCCTACAGCGCTGGACAAGGGGAAGGGACCACCTGTTGCTGCCGACGATGATCGCTCAAAGGTCATGCCCCCTCCGCCTAACCCAAAGACAACAGCGAGGAACTACCGGCAGAAACCTGCCACCTCCGGCGTCTCGTCACGCTCATCGCCCAAGTTACTCCAGCTGATAGAGTGATGTACGATAACCTCCTCGTCGAGCCACTGATCGTAGCTCATATCCGGAACGTGACCCAGCTTGACAAGAAGCGTCAGCAGCTGCTGGAAGAAGCACAGGCCATCGCGGAGCAAGGCGCTAAGCTAGATCGTGATCTGGTCAACGCGTAGAAATCCATAGAGAAAGCCAGAGCAATGGAGGCCGAGTACAAGAATCTGCTACAGCAGAAGAAGGCCAAGAAAGCTCCGGCTTGCGTCATCAATGATCCTGGTGTACGGTGAAACCTAGGATGGGATCCCCCGAAGCCGGCACAAGCCAAGCCATACATTGACAATGAAGGCAGACAGGTGATGCCCACTCCACTCCTCAACCTCGCCGTCGCCAAGACCCTTCTGGAGCAGGATAGATCGCCCGAGGCAGTGGACCAGGTCTATGAGCTAGTGGCCAAGGCGGTGAAGCAGCAGGAAAAGGCCACCTCTCAGAGGCTTGAGTCTGACCCAGCGTTTTTCCAGTCTAGCCAACATAAGCCACCAAGGGACAGATCTCCTCTTGATGTCGGGTCTCAGACGGGTTCATTAGAACGAAGACGGAGGGATGCGCGCAACAGGAAGGATGCTATCCCCATATCCTCCGACCATGGAGAAAAGGCCCGACCGCGTCGCCCATCGCCACCACCCTGATCCCCCTGACTCACGAAGATCCCAAGTCTCACCATCATACAGATATGCCCCCGCCAAGGCAGAGCGGCATCGTCATCCGCGACAACGCGGAGCAGACCCATCATGACGGAGAGCGCAAGCAAGGACACAAGAGCAGGTCGTGCCATGACCCTCCGCGTCTGGCAAGCAACCGCGACAGGCGTGAGGCATCGCAGAAGGGTAATAGTAAGAAGGCTAACCCACCGCCACCTCCGCCTCTGTCGCTACCTAGCAGTCACCATGGCAGAGGAGGCTCATGTCGTTCATGCAGCCCATCCCCTGTTGACAAGAAGAAGAAAAACCCGGAGCCGTACGATGCATGTTCGCGGATCGATAAGATCCATGAGGCCCGGGAAGGACCATACCTGGGATCACGTTTCTTTGGACCTGCGATACGGTCCGCAACTTACCCCAAAGGTTTCCGGATTGAAAAGACCATCAAGCCCTATGACGGCACCACTAAGCCAGCTACATGGTTGCAGGACTACGACAATGCGGTAGAGATTGCCGGGGGTAACCCCAACGTTGCCGTCAAGTACCTCCCATTGATGTTGGCGGGCACAACCCGTCAATGGATTGACGACTTGCCAAAGAAATCCATATGCAATTGGTTGGACATGCAAGAGGCATTCACCAAGAACTTCGAGGGTACGTACAAACGTCCCTGCACTGTTGGCGATCTACAACGGTGCATGCAAGAGAAAGACGAGACATCTCACGCCTACCTCTCCCGCTAGTTGGATATGAAGAATTCCTGCGCAGGAGTGCACGCTCAGACCACCATGGCCACCTTCATCGATGGGTTGGAAAGGGGCACGTAGCTCCGACATAAGCTAAAGCGCTTGCAGGAAAATCACCAGCTTGACTTGAACCAGATGATTCAGTTGGCTAGTGAGTTCGTAGCTGCCGATGATGATTCTCGCGGCTCTCTACCGGCAACGGCCATTCCAACTCAAGCTCGGAGGAACAGCAGTACAAAGCGGAAAATAGCTCCAGAAGAAAAGCAATCTCCCGACATGGTTGCCATGACCTTTGCAGGATGAGCTGATGGCGGACAACGTGGCCGAGGACGGGGAGCTGGTCGTGGGCAGAACGAGGAAGTGAAACTACTTCCGCACCGCTCTGCACCGCTCCGCGTTCCCCAAACCTACGAAGAGTACTGCGATATGTTGTGCCTCATACACCTCAATGTCAACGGCAAGGCCACCCATACCAATCGACACTGCAAGTTCATCAACGACCTCAAGGAAGACCCAGAGTCCGGCTACAAGTGAAGTCGGAAGAATAGACCGCGAGGCAAGGGCAAGGGGAAGAAGAAGGAGGAGGAGTCCAAGGATTCAAGTGACATGGACGAGGATGTTGACCCCAAGCACCCCGCCAAGAGCGACGACAAAGGCAAGAACCCCTTCATGAAGAAGGCACCAGTCTACCACACTTTCCTTGGCACCCCCATCGTCCGACAACAGAAGATCTCTATGAGGATACTGATGGCCACTCTACCCCCAGTTCCCAGTACCTGCGCTGGTCGGAAGTTCCAATTACTTGGGACAGGAAGGATCACCCAGACCTCATCCCTACGGAGAACCAATACACCATGGTCATCAACCCCTTGATTGACGGCGTGGAGTTCACCAAGTGTATGGTGGATAGTGGAAGCAGCATCAACATCATGTACCTGGATACACTGCAGAAGATGAACTTGACGGAGGCAAACCTAAGGCGGACCAACACCATCTTCCACGGCGTATTTCCTGGTCGGGAGGCTCGGTCCCTTGGGTGCATCACACTTCAGGTTGCCTTTGGCGATGTTAATAATTACCGCCAAGAGCGCATGACCTTTGAGGTGTTCCCTTCAAGAGCGTGTACCACATCATATTCGGCCGCGACATATTCCACATTCATGGCCAAGCCATGCTTCGTCTACAACAAACTCAAGATACCCGGACCAAACGGTGTCATCATCGTATCCAGAAGCTTTACCAAGGCAAGGGACTGCGAGATTAATGAAGCAGCCTTCGCGGAAGCTGTCCTCTATAGTGAAGAATTCAAAGAGATCCAGAGTAAGGTCGATGACTCAGAGATGCCTGCGTCGAAGAAACAGATTTCCGACTCCGCTCCTGCATTCAAGGCCGCCATCTAGACCAAGCCGGTGGAACTTGTGGTAGGCGATGCCTCCAAGACCACCGCCATTGGGACGAACCTGGATCCCAAATAGGAAAGCGCGCTCGTCAAGTTCCTCCGTGAGAATAGGGACATCTTTGCCTGGAAACCTGCCGACATGAAAGGTGTACCTAGGGAACTTGCCGAGCACAGCTTAAACATTGATCCAAAATGCAAACCAGTGAAGCAACCTCTACGACGCTTTGGAGATGAGAAGAGACGCGCCATAGGAAAAGAGATAGCTAGGTTACTTAAGGCTAGTTTTATCCGAGAAGTCCTTCACACCCAATGGGTGGCCAATCCTGTAATCGTCCCCAAAAAGGGAACCAAAGAATTAAGAATGTGCGTTGATTACACCGGCTTGAACAAGGCTTACCCCAAAGATCCGTTTGCTTTGCCTCGCATTGACCAAGTCATTGACTCGACGGCTGGCTCGGAACTTTTGTGTTTTCTCGATGCATACTCGGGATACCACCAGATCAAGATGAGGAAGTCGGACCAATTGGCCACTTCATTCACTACCCCATACGACACGTTTTGCTATGTTACGATGCCCTTTGGGCTGAAAAACGCAGGTGCTACGTACCAGCGGACAATGCAACGTTGCCTTCACAACCAAATTGGTCAGAACGTTAACGCCTATGTGGACGATATCGAGGTGATGTCTAAAAAGTCAAATGACTTAATCTTCGACTTAAAAGAAACCTTTGATAATCTCCGGAAATACAACATGATGCTTAACCCTAAGAAGTGCGCCTTCGGGGTTCCAGCCGGCAAATTGTTGGGCTTCATCATTTCCCAACGTGGAATCGAGGTCAACCCGGAGAAAATCAAGGCCATTTTAAACATAAAACCGTCTGACATGCCTAAAGGACATTCAACGACTAACAAGTTGTGTTGCAGCAGTTAGTCGGTTCGTCACCTGACTTGGAGAGAAGGCTCTGCTGCTGTACAAGTTGCTGAAGAAGGCGGACAAATTCACATGGACGGACGAAGTATATGCAACATTGAAAAATCTCAATGAGATTCTTTCCTTAGCGCCCATCCTTGTAGCACCCGAGCCTGGAGAGCCCATGTTAATCTACATGGCGGCAACCAACCGGGTAATCAGCATCATCGTCGTGGTAGAGCGGAAGGAACCAGACTATGAGCACGGAGTTCAACGGCCAGTTTACTATGTGAGCGAGGTCTTGACGGAGTCCAAGCAGCGTTACCCGCACTACCAGAAGATAGCTTATGGAGTATTCCTTGCTTCTCGGAAGCTGAGGCATTACTTTCAGGAGCACCCAATCATAGTGGTGAGCAAGACTCCACTGTTCGACATTATCAACAATAGCGACGCTACGGGAAGGGTCGCGAAGTGGGGCATTGAACTTGCCGCCTTTGAGATCACCTACAAGAGACGCGATGCTATCAAGTCACAAGCCTTGGTGGACTTTATCGCAGATTGGACGGAGATGCCAGATGCTACTCTGTTGCCTGAACCAGAGTACTGGGTGATGCACTTTGACCGATCAAATCTGCTCAATGGCTCGGGGACTGGTGTATTGCTACAGTCACCAACTGGCGACAAGCTACAATACGTTCTGCAAATCCACTTCGAGGCTACGTACAACATGGCGGAGTATGAAGAACTCATTCACGGACTACGCGTAGCCAAGGATATTGGCATCAAGCGCATAGTTTCTTGTGGAGATTCTGACTTGGTTGCCCAGCAGGTGGCTGGCACCTGGAATGCGTGGAACCCTATGATGGCGGCATATCGAGAAGAAGTGGACGAGATATCCAAGAGCTTCGTGGGCTACGAAGTCAAGTATGTACCTAGGGAGCAAAACGAGGCGGCTGATCTGCTATCTAAGCTTGAATCGGGGCGCAAAAGAATTCCGCCAGGAGTTTTCCTAGAGCATCTACGGACACATTCCATGAAGGGAGCTGACATCGACAGCCCGGATAGAGTTGACTCTTTCGTCCACATGGTGGCAAAGGTCCCTCCGGCTTGGACAAAACCGTTCATGGAATATCTCGAACACCGAACTTTGCCCAATGACGAAGTCGAAAGATGGCAAATAGTACGTCGAGCGAAGGGCTATACCATAATCAATGGATAGCTCTACAAAAGGAGCACTACTGCTGTATACCTAAAGTGTGGTTTCCAGCTAGAAGGTATTGAAATCCTACGCAAAATCCATCTCGGAGATTGCGGGCATCACACCGCTCCTCGATCGTTGGTCGCGAAAGCCTTCCGGCAAGGATTCTATTGGCTGACCACGAAGGCGGACGCCTACAAGCTGGTTGAGACATGCATGGGATGCCATTATTATGCCCGACAACCACATGTTCCTGCTGAAGAATTGCAAACAATACCAATAACTTGGTCGTTTGCGGTCTGGGGGATAGACATGGTGGGGCCGTTACAAACGGCACCATGTGGGTTTACACATCTGCTAGTAGCAGTTGATAAATTCACTAAATGGATAGAAGCTAAACCCATTAGGAAGCTTGATGGGGAAACTGCCTCAGGTTTGTTCGGGATATAGTGGTGAGATTTGGCCTCCCACATAGCATTATCACAGACAACGGCAGCAACTTGTCACTCAGAGAAGTGGAGGCTTATTGTTGGGAGAAGGGCATCCGCCTTGACCTTGCATCGGTGGCACATCCATAATCCAATGGTCAGGTTGAACGAGCCAATGGATTAATTCTGCAGGGAATAAAGCCACGTCTTGAGGCACCACTACATAGAGCAGTTGGAGCCTGGGCGGAAGAATTTCCATCTATGTTGTGGAGTTTACAAACTACACCCAACAGATCCACCGACTACACCCCTTCATGGTATATGGATAATAAGCCATCCTACCTTCTGACATACTTCACGATGCACCAAGGGTTGCCGCCTCTGACGAGGATGACGCTGAAGAATCCAGACGCCTAGATGTGGACCTTCTCGAGGACGAGCGTGTTTTGGCATGCCAAAGATTCGCCATCTACCAGCAGAAGCTACGCAGCTACCATAGTCGCTACGTTTGGCATCGCTCGTTTAAAGAGGGGGATTTGGTGCTCCGACTTAAGCAGAAGAAGTCACACAAATTATCCCCGCCATGGGAAGGACCGTTCATCATAAGCAAGGCGCTACTCAATGGGTCTTACTACCTCGTTGACAATCGTGAACTGAAGGATAGACCCAACGAGGATCATAAGCGTAAGCGACGTGACCTGAATGATGACTACCCGGAGCTTGATCGGCCATGGAACATAGCACAGCTACGTCCTTTCTACACTTTGCATTTTTTATCTAATTGTGTACCTCTTATATGATCAATGAAATAAAGCTATTTGGTTCACTCATATTTCTGAGTCTTTTACCTCCTTTAGTGTTCATTTTTGGATCATATAAAACCTTTATGCACAAGTTTTGCGATTGCACTTGTGAAAATTCCGCCTACGTGCATTAGCTTAAGTTTTCTGGTCTACACGTTTTTGTCGTTTTTATGTGGATTCTGGAGTAGTGACTTTTGACACTTATTGTCGGCGATTTTGTGCTTAGGTTATTGTCGGTGCCATTGGGAATCATCACCTGAGCGCATGGTTCCGACAACGAGTCTTCCGACTCACGAAAATTCAAGCATAAGAACCAAAGTAATGGATAAGCCAGCACTTGCTTAAAAAATATATACATGCTAGAACTAGTTCTAAGTAGCAGGACATACATCATTGTTTTCTGCCTTAAGTTAATACATAGTTTTTTCCGCATACGCATCAACGATGAAACAAATATTACAAGTTGTTTTCATTCCTTTGGTGCAGGCAACTTGGAAGCAGCGTCATCGGTAGTAGGAGAATCACCCTCGAAGTCGGCAGTGTGAAGAGACTCAGAGGAGCTTTGGTCGCAGCCATCCATGGTGTTCATTGGCACGAAGACGTTAACGTCAACCAACTCGGCAACTCTGGTGTCATAACCCACTAGTGACGACAAGATAGCCTCATGGTTTATCTTTTGTCCTTCGTCATCTACGTCGGGGATGCCAGAGGTTACCGTGTCGATGTCGGCATTCTTGTAGTGTGCCTTCACCATGGATAGCGCCATCCTTGCACCGGCCCATGCACATGAAGCTTTCTAGCTTGTGATATGCTCGGGGGCTTGGTGCAGGATCTCCGAGAACTTCGCCACAGAGTCCGATGCCTGGATGTTGATCTGGAGGGGCTTGGCAATCTCTTTGGCTTGCGCAATGGTGGTGTTGATGAAATTGCCAGCAAGAACCATGCATTCCTTTGCCGGAGGAGGCAACCGGGTTAAACCCATAGGAGCTTCAAATTCCGACAAAGGAGCACATGAGTTCAAAAATTCAGAGTATCTAGACTACAGAAATCCAAGACGGAGAATCACTTACTGAAGATGCTAGCCTCAGCTTGCCAGAGGGTATCCGCCAAGGAGTCCCGTTCTTGTTGGAGGAGCTTGTACGCCTCATGATGGCGTTGATTCTGCTCATCGGCAGCTTTCTTCTGATCTCTTAAGATCGAGATCTCCTCCTTCAAGCGGTTCATCTCCATGGTGGCGGAGTCCTGCAGGGCTTTCATTGATTCTTCATGCATCTTTAGCATGTCCTTCCTCTCCTGCTTAAGGATCTTGTTCTTGTTATCCATCTCTTGAATGTGCTTGGATTGCTCGACAATGTCCTTAGCCTTGGCAATGATTTCTGCAAGTCGGAGAAAGCAAAGTACATAGTGAGTACTCGGAGAATACACAAGTTTAAGTCGGAATGCGAAAAGAAAGGAAAAATAGACGCTTTCTCTTGATGATCTGTTCCATCAAGAAGGCAGTTTTACCCTTTTCGGCTTCCAAGTCCGCACGCATCTTCTGGTACTTGTCGTTGGCCATGCCCCTCCGAGCATTCTCGTTCTATGGAAAAAAGAAAAGTTAAACGTTGTTTGGTCTACTTGGAGCATCTAGCCAGAAAATTTCCACCTAGACGCTCGGGGGCTACAGCGAGAGTTTTTAACTTAGCAATATGCTTAGTCTTTCTTTAAGCATCTAGTCGGAACTAAATCAGTTTTCGATTAGAAGCTTGGGGGCTACAGTATAAAGTTTTTAACTCGGATGTATGCTTAGCTTCTCTTTAAGCATCTAGTCAGAACTATTTTAGTTACAACTAGAAGCTTGGGGGCTATAGATTGAAATTTATAAACACTGCGTATGCTACTCTTAAAGCATCTAGTCGGAATAATTCATTCCACCTATATGCTTGGGGGCTACAGTGAGAAGTTTTCTAACTTAGTCACTCATAGAGCATCTAGACAAAAAGACCTATGGTTTTCCGTCTACATCCTCGGGGGCTATAGTAGGATATTCATATGTAATGGAAAAGGCAAAAATAACTTACAAGTGCAATGATCTTGAGGTTAGTAACACTCTCAGCCAGCAGCTTGCCGAAGGATACACTGTTTCCCTGCAAGATCTCTGTTTGCCGGAGAAGCTCCTCTAGACCGCACGTCGGAGATGTCGGCGCCGCACCAGGAACTAGAGCAGTGCTACCCGGTGTAAGTACCGGATAGACTATCTTTGGATACTCTATGGTTTGCTTAGGTGCGGGGGCACCGCCTTCGGCAGAAGTACCAGCTTCCACCACTGCCTTACCGCTACTGATGGCATCCTTAGCCGGAGCTTCAGCCATTTGGTGTGCGGCACTCTCCTGCGTCGCCTGCTCGCCGACATCAGAAAGCTCGGTAGAGGCACCTGAGTCTACTTCCATGGCGGAAGGGCCAGCTGCTCCCTTGGTTTGAGAGCTTGTTGGAGTAGATGAGGGCTTGACGGTGGGAGTGACAGGGGCAATGACATGAGATGCGTCGCGATGCAGCATATCCTTGATGGTTCTAGAAGCCCCCGATGTTTTGGAGGTCTTCTTCAAGCTGGCCGTGGCTTTCTTTCTGAAACGTGCAAAATGCATAAGTACAGGAATAAGACAGATAAATGGGCAATGTCGGAGAGAAAGAAACTTACACAAGAGGGGGTGCTTTGGCAAAGGGGATCCTAGTAATCTTTCTTTTCTCCGCCTCCAGGGTGGCGGTAGTCTTTTTGGAGGCTCCACCCTCCGTCTTCTTCTTCTTGCCTCCGTCGGCAGCGTCAGAGGTGGAGCTCTTCCACTTTCGTGCCAACGGAGCATCGTCGTCAGACACAACGGTGACTTCCTTCATCTTTGGATCATAGATTAGAGGAGCCATGATGTCCTCGTCTATGTCGCTAAGCTGTTAAGGTGAAGAACCTCCGTGTTAGATGATATGGTAATGGCTAGACAGAAGAACAGGAGTATATGTCATACACGGAAAATAAGCAGTTACCTTTTGGCACTTGCTCTCTATGAACATGTCGTAGGTGATGGCGAAGCCACGCTTCTTGTACTTCACCTTGACGATGTCCTTGAGGTGAAGCTTGATGGAGTCGCTCGAGAAGTTGTCCACGGAGATGCGGAGGTTATCCCTTCTATCGTTGGTATACTCATGCATCAGCTTCGAGCGGTGCTGCAAAGGTTGGATTCGCCTGATGAACCAGCACATGGCTAGGTCCAAGCCGGTCAAACCCGTCTCTACGAACCACTCTATCCGCCTTATAGCACGAGAAGCGTTGATGTCGGAGGGAAGGGAGGCATGGGATCTCCATGTCGAGGCTTCGGTGGCAGCTCCATTGACGAAGTCCGGGTACATTACTTCTTGGCCGGCCAGAGGGATATCTGGGCTGTAGAAGTAAGTACGCTGCCAGTTCTTGCAGGACTCGTGGCCGACGATGTCGGGGAACCGCCGGCCAGGACGGATCTTGAAGCTAATGGTGCCACAATTTCTAAGTTCATCCTTGCTGGCCCCGGCTTCGCGTTTGACGGTGAAGAAATAGATGAAGATCTCTAGCCTAGGCCTAATCCCTAGGTAACCCTCGCAAAGCGTCGCGTAATTGCTAAGCTCTAGGATACTATTGGGAGAGAGGTTTTGGGGCTGTACTCGGTAATGATTGAGGATAGCAAGGAAGAAGTTATAGATGGGCAGGGAGACGCCGCATACCAATTGTGCTTTGAGGTACACCTTTTCTCCGGCTTGGGGAGAAGGTGTGACCTCGTCGGCCGGTGCCGCCTGCCAGGCGAGCCCCTCCGTCGCAGGGAGGTAGCCTTCGATGATCAACTCCTTGATGTCGCGGTCTGTGATATCCGAATCACGCTAGTCGCCTTTTTGGGAGTCGTTTTCCTCCTCCGGCAGCTCTAACGCCGTTGGATTGTGGTCGCCGCCGGTGGTCTCGACTACCACAGAGACGGGGATGGCCAGGCCCTCTGGGGGCACGACAACGGAGCTCCCTGGATTCGCCCGACACCGCCATCGAGGGAGAAGAACTGCTGCTGGCCATTGCGTGTGTTTGGAGGTGACTGGCGAGATTGGGAGTTAGGGTTTTTCGCAAGTTGGGCGGAGAGCTCGAGGGGGAGCTCGCTGGAGGAAGAAGATGATGCGATGAGAGAATGAGGTGAAAAGTAAATTTTCCATCGCTGTTACTATTTATGATCTCCAGCATCAAGATTCGTGTAGCTTGATCGGACGGTTGCCGCGTAGACGACGGTAAAAGCGCGCACGGAAATTTCGCTACACGCCCCAACCGCCGCCGCTAACGGTTCAGACGTCACATGAAAAGTGGAAATGATTGCGTTCTCTACATATGTGAGTTACGAGGCGTTGCTGACCTACGTCTACGTCACCCTAGCTGACATAGGCAGATGAACCATCACATTAGAAGATTCCGGCATGGACGGATCCCGTCCGGCTATGGAAGAGTACGATGGAAGATTCAGCAATTCTCCGGCTTACTAGTTGAAGACGGAGGAAAGCTTGCAGGGTTCTTTGGGAGGACTACAAGATATTGCTTGACGATTTGCCGACATCCATCTAGACGGAGCATTCCATGTGAAGAGGCAAGACGACGCAAGATCTCGGAGTTCTCCGGGGGCTACTATTGGGGATATGCTATATGGGTATTCTCATAGCATGTCTCCTATCCGGATAACCCGGGTGGCCCACAGTTGGTAGCATGGCCCATGGCCTACTGGGCGGCCCAGTTAGATGGATCCAGAAGGGAGGCCCATGCCGGATAAAGGAAGGCTACGGTGGAGTCACCAGCGTACCCAGAGCCTTGGAGTATAAGACACGCAAGACTAGTAATAGACGGTGTAGGACTCTATAACCTGTTCGGCTAGGACTTTTCCCTGTAACCCTAGGACCTAGCGACTATATAAGTCGGGCCTATGGGAGCCTTTAGGGAACAACTTCAGACGATAACTTAGACAATCTCAGACAACCTCGCACAGCGAACCTATCTGTGTAACTCGGCGTATTGCCATTATAGTGATTTATAGCAAGAGTAGGATTCCGCCACCGTTGTGGGATCTGAACCTAGGTAAGCTGTGTTACCTCATACCCGTCAACCATCCGACTCCCCCCACGTCTCTAAACACGCACTGTGAGGACCCCTCCATGGCGTACTCGTCGGAAATACCATGACAGTCCTAGCATCTTCAGTAGCAGGTACACGTAGTGCGGTACTGCTAGGAATCTTGCGAATGCCACGCGCCCAAGGATGGCGTGGTACTATGATGGCTAGTCCACCACTTTGAACTCTAGTCACTCGCGCCTGAAGTTTTCGGGCTGGCCGAAGATGACGTCGAGCCATATATTTCCCTAGGGGTATATGCCCTTCCCTGGGACTATGCCGTGGAACGTCGTGTCTGACTGCTCTAGGCTGTTTAGCGGGATCCGCATTGCTGCGAGTGTGCTGGCGAAGATTAGATTGATGCCGCTGCTGTCGTCCATGAAGATGCGGCTCATCTCAAATCCTCCGATCTGCGCCTCAAGCACCAGGGCAGCATGACCTAGGCGAGGGATCTGGCGTGGGTGATCCGAACGGTCGAACGTGATATAGGACTCCGAACCACTGAAGTATTCAGGGATGGATGGTGGGGAGGCAACTGCCAGGCTCACTTGGCGGGTGATCTTCTTTTGCACCCTATTGGTTGGGCACCTCTTCTGGATCATAAGGGACCCTTTTGGTGGCGGGTATCCTTATGTGTCATTGTTTGGCACAGGTGCGATCGCTGGATTCGACGGTCCAACAGGTGGTGGTGGAGGAGCTCCGTGGACGATGTCACCTGGTGCAGATGCGGGACCAAATCCAGGGTTCATGATCTGGCGACGTATTTGGGTGAGACCCTCGCTAAGCTTCTGGAACTCGCGGCAGTCTTTTAGCATGTGGCTAGCCTTCTTCTTGCCATCATGCTTGTCGTTGTAGAAGTGGATGGTGCAAGGACCATACAATTTGTCGTATGCCGAGGGCTCGTCGTCATGGGTGCGATGTTGCCATGTTTGTGTGGGTCACCCTCCATCGCGGAAGTTGCCTCCGTGGTATCCGCTATTGCGGTTACCGTCGTTGCGTCGGTCGGCGTAGACAACCGCAACCATGTCAACTCGGTCGCGATCGTCATAGACGCGCGATCTTCGTTTGCTGCGGCGCTCTCGCATACGGCCATAGTTATCCTCGTCATCCGAATGTGTTCAGTGGAGGGAATATTCGCCATATGCCCATCGGTTGGCGATGTCCATGAGGTGGTCGAGCGTCTTGGGCTTGATGTTCCCAAGTTCTTCCTTGAAGTCCGGGCGCTTGACACCATCCTTGAAGGCATCGATTGTCCTTTCCTTGGAGATATGCATGGCATAGTTCTTGATGTGGGACCAGCGTAGGATGTACGAGCGAATGTATTCGCCTGTATGTTGGGTGCATGCCCATAGTTCTTTGATGAGGCTGGCCTCTTGCTGGTGCCCTTGAAGTTGCGAATGAAGCTGTATGCCAGCTCCTCCCAGCTTCGGATGGAGACAGAAGATAGGCTGCTAAGCCAGATCCGAGCTGTGCCTGTCAGCTGCAGCTGAAGGCACTATAGGGCGGTGTTCTTGTTTCCGCCGTGCAGCATGACGGATGAGAGGTGGTCGCTGAGCCAGGATTTCGGGTCCTGCGTGCCGTCGAACTTCGGAGTGTCCGAAGGGAGCTTGAAATGTTTCGACATTCACGTCCACCGAATGGATCTGCTGAAGCATCTGGCTCCGCACAGCTCTCCGTCGTCATCGTCATCAGATTTGGTTGAACACGCGCGTTTAGCGCGTGCCTTGTCGATCTTGCGCTTGGTGAGATCATTCTGGGCGTCATAGTCTCTATTGCGGCGTCGTGGTCTCTTCCGACATCGAGTCAGATCGTGCTCGTCCTCGTCGGATGAGGGTGTAGGGCTGCGGGTGAATTTGACCACAGCTTTCTTTTTCGGCTCCGCAGGAGCCTCATCGTGCAGCGCAGCTCCGACGAGTCTGAGACCGGACAGCGCAGATTTGTGCATGGAGCTCTTCAGGTCACCCACCGAAGGTGGGTGGGACGCGTGGTATGTAGTGGCTGCCATGATCGCAGCCTGTGGTGTTTTCGGCATGACGTTGTCGTTCACGTCCATCGTCATGAAGGACGTGTTGAGGGCCCTGGTGACTTCGCGGCATGCGGAGGGGTCCATGTGCTCCGTGCGGGAGCGATGCTTGTTAGCGTTGTTCCCGTGCGAGCTGGAGCCGCCACCGACGGAGAGTGCAGCTCGCCGTATGCTAGACTCCGAAGCCTCCTGCTTTCGTTTGTCGAGCTCCTCCAGCAGTTTCACCTGTCGGTTATGCTCGCTGATGAGGAGGAGGTGGTAGGCCATCAGCAGATCCCGTGAAGCATTCACAGGTAGGACGACGTTGCCTGCCACGGGCTCGCGTGCTTGGCGCCATCCTTCTTCGCTGAGTTTGATCTTCTGGTAGGCGTTGGCGTCGCCTTCGTTGGGCCTTAGCGATGGATCTCCCACGTTTCCTCCATTCTCACCTTGTGGGTTGGGAGGTGGGTTAGGCGCACTCGAACCTGGCGGCGGTTCTACTTCGCTTTGGATGACCACGACGCATAGGTAGCATACGCGAGTTGGATCGCTGCTACCGTAGCTTTCGGATCCGGAACCGTAGGTTCCTTCGTCTGAGGGAGGACCACACAGATCTGAGTTGCAGCAGCTGCTGTCATATGACTCATTTGTCAGCGTCGACGTGTGCAACACGCCGATGGGTGGGACCCATGAAGAGGGCCTAATGGACGATGGTGGCACCCGCTCTGGGAGGAAGAGGGTACCAGTCTGCCCCACCTGGGAGCAGAAGCTCCCGAACAGCATCTCGAGCCCGTCGCCGACGGACTCGAAATCCCTCAGGGTGGCTGGCGAGTGGGCGGTGAAGTCGAAGGTGCCGAAGAGGAGGTTATTCTCCGTCGCCGACGAGTTTTAGATCGCTCCGGATGGGACTGTCATGATCGCACAATCAGCGTCCCCAGTTCCCACAAATGACGCCAATTGACGAGGTTCGATCTTGTCAAGGCCCATTGTTATGGACTTGGGTTTTCGAGAAGATGGGGATGCTGGGGATCGTGGAATGGTTAATAGACAAGCAACACAGGGACACGAGGTTTACCCAGGTTCAGGCCCCCGGAGGGAAAACCCTACTCCTGCTTGTCCGCTCTTGATTACAGCGGAACCAAAGGATACAGGGGTGCGCAGATGCGATCTGGCATGAGGTGCGTATGAGGTGAGTATTGCCCTACTCGCCGTGCCCTCCTAGACTTTTTATATATAGGCAGGTCCCGGGCGCAGGTCAAGTCGGTTACATATTTGGGTTTATCCCTTTTGAAATTATAACTACTCTAGTCTTGTTCTCCAAGGATCCGAAGGCATCATGGGCTTTGGCCACCCGAAGTCTCTGTAGGCCACTTATCTTGTCGTGGGCCTTCCTTGGGCTAGAACAGGTATGCTAATGTTGTGTACCCGTGGGATATAACCTTGTCATCACCACCTGTGATTCGGTTGTGTTCTTTGCTTGATGGAAGTATAATAATGCTTATATATGAGCAGCCACTGATAGTTCAGCCACTTAAAAAGTTTCAGCAGCTATCTCCTGAAATGGTCCAGTTTTCAGGAAAGGATGGAACATCTTTTTATGAAACTCTCTACCTTCCTGATGAGAAGAAATATGGACCGCCTCCCTATAAAACGCTAATAAACTTTTATGGCGGTCCCAGTGTCCAGCTCGTTAGTGATTCCTGGATTAGTACAGTTGACATAAGAGCTCCCTAGATACAAGTAATGAACTTTTCAAAATCGAAAAGTTTACTTTTGAAAGAAAAATGTGCACAGTCGTCTAGGCTTTGAGATAACGATCATGTACCCTAGACCAATATCACACACATAGCCACCAGTAATTCAGAAGCATGTGGCCATCAACAACATATCTGGCTCCACTCACTACTATGCATATCCCAGTGGAGCATCCAAGTCCGGTGTGAACCCCCCCACCCACACACACACACAAGTTCACGAGAGAGTTCCTCCATTGACCAGGCCGCTCCCGTCGCCTCTCTGCCGGATTAGCCGGCTGGAGTACGATTGGGGGCAGCGCCGGAGTAGGTAGAGTAGGTTCCTTTGGCCTGTTGCTGGTAGTGGTCCTTGTGCCCGGTGGTGAAGCGGTGGATCTTGATAGCCGGATCCTAGCGGTAGGATTTGTTGGCGTGGTGCTGGAGCTCCGGTGGTCGGAGTTCGGCGCGACGGCGGCGATCAACACCTCCCTCAATAAATCGGTCGTCCCTTGCTCGTTTTCTGCTTGCCTGCTAGTTTCTCTTCCTCCCTTTGGTCGGCCATGGTGGCGGGAGGATGGAGGAAGGCCTTCTGGCTGGCAGTGAAGGCAGCAGGGTGAGGTGCGGCGGCGTGGAGCAGTGGCCTGTTTGTCTTCCCTCAGCCGGACGTGGCGGTGAGGGTGGGAGGGGGAGGCTTTGACGACTGTTCATGTTGTTCTCTCCTCCTGCTGGATTTGATTGAAGCGAATGTGCGATTCACTGCATCTGTCCCTGGACTGCCATGGTGGCGAGGAGGGAGGCTGTCGTGGTTTGCTTTGTTCTGCTTCTATCATCTTTGGCTTTTGTAAGGTTCCCAACCTTTAATAAGGTAGAGATCCCTATGTTTACAATGCTAGTCCCTGGATCAATAGCTAGCATCCACAGTTAAGATGTAATATCAAGAAACAAGGGTCATAATACAACTTTATAACCAGGAATAACATAATGTATTACATCTTACATAGCTCATTTGGCTAACTCAATACAATGCAGCAGAATATAACAATAGCATGGGGTCCTTCATCTTCAAAGTGCCACAGGTAGACATGTTGGTTGTAGACTTGTAATCCTAATCAATAAACTCTCTAATATCAAACAAACCTGCAACATAATAAGTTACAGCCACAAAGGTCAATACATTTGAATTGTATTGGCAAGTGATACTATGGTAGTATAGTGGAGTCTATCATCTATATGCATTTTTCTAAGTGGAGCTTAGGCTTGCTTTGCTCAAAATAGATTTTCCTTATCATTTGAAAACACTAAGTTTTTGCTTGACAAAAATCACCCAAGGCATCTTCCAATAGAAATTGGTGATCCTTCAACCCTTGTTCAACCACAAAGTTTTAACTTAGAAATTTGGATGATGAGATTCTTGATAGCTTCCATGTCTTGATGCTCAAATTGTCCTTTGCCAGGGACATGGCTAAGTACTTAGATTTTACACTCTGCAGAGGTTGTGCACTTTCCCCATAAGACTTGGTTTCCCAAGACAAGATCTTTCAGAAGCCTTCCCTTAGACCAAAATGGACGCGTTCCAACCTATCAATCCCCTACCACCAACTGTCCATTTGGCTAAGTTATTGCAACCTATATGATCCAGGCAGAGCCCATATTGCCAAGTGGCTGCACTTGAAGCTTCTCAACATTTGACATCTCAAATCTCTTTGTTCCTGGGTTGCCATCCACAAGTGAGATACACAAGGTAAACCATAGAAATGGGCCTCGTTAACCACTCAACACAAACCATTCCTTCCCTTCCACCCAGGTGATTCATTCACTTAGTTGTTTTATTAAACAAAACATAAGTCCTCAGACTTAGAAATATTCCATAGTATGATTATATATTCCACCCTTGTTTTCTACTAGCTAAGCTAAGTATGATAGTAGTAGGAATCTTAACTTAGGAAATTTCTACTAAGGTTTCATCTACTAGGATTTCCCTTAGCATAGTTTACACTTAGCAAAATTCCATGCAAGTCCAATTTAGAAATATCACTAATGCATAGTGAAAATAGTGGGACAAAAGTATGAAGCATCACTTGCCTTTTTATCGTTGATGATCGTACTGTACACTTATCACAATCATACACACTGCACTCCGTGTAATCTAAACGATAAATACATACACCATAATAAATAACCAATCCAAGAGCCAAATAACATGCAAATGAACACATGGCATGAACAACCAACATACAAACCTATTAAGATTATCTATATTATTTCATTGTCGGTTAATGTTCTTTATATGGTTTACCAGGCAAGATAATTTATGTCATATGTTTTCAGCGTTTCTACAAGTTGCAAGGATTTTAGATATATCTTATTTGATAAATTTGTATGAGCCAATCAAAAATGGTGAAATTTTGGAAGATTGCTGAATTCATATACTTTAAAAATTATTCTATAGTTTAAGTTTGGTCACAACCCAGCCAACTGAGGCCACTTCTGGCACATACGTACGCAGCCGTTAGATCTTGGGTGAAAGACAATCTGAATCATTAATTGAGGCGAATAAGCCCGATTTATTGATTTTATTTCATACAGGGAGACGTCAGTCTTATGAGGCTGTCTAAGTGACGAGAGTACTAGGACGATCAACAAAGTGGAAAGACAATGCAGGCAAGCAAAAGCATGCACGATCCATGCTCCACTTATATAGCAATTAGCATTTATTTTAGTTTGTAGCCCGCAACATTAGTAAGCATGCAACAAATCACAAAATTATGCTGGTTGATTATAGTGCATTACGGTCAGCCATTCCTCTATACTTGGCAGCTAGGAATATATTTTTTTTGGATCAAAAGGTATACATGCGAAAGGGTACTAGTATGTGAGCATTATATTGATTGATTTGGTTTCCTAGTTTAGATAATTTTGGGATCTGATGCTAATGGACATAGGACGTGATTTGTGACATTTATCTGAAAGATTCAACTTAAAATGATTTATAAAATTAATGTTATGGATGAGATAGTCAGTTCGCTATATTTGATTTTGATTGATTTAAACTTGTCTAAAATTAAAGTTTTTTGATTCCATCGGATTGTATATTTCTTACAGATTCCCTGGATATAAAGTTTACAAAATTTGGATGCACAGAACCAAAGTTATGATTTTTGGAAATTTATAGTCTATCGTAGACAGAAATCTGAAAATAATAAAAAGATATGACCCGATAGCATAATAAGATTAGCATGTATCCTCAGCTATGAGATCTTTTACGTCTATTGGATGAAGGTTGGACAGCTGAAAAGAAAAGACAGTAGCAGCTCACTAGGTTGAGTCGTTGACAGCAGCGCACGCGGCGACTCTCGGCTACCTGTGTCATTGGCCTCGTTATAATAGTCTTCGGGCTTGGAGATACTCCTCACAGCACAGCTCATTCGACGGCATCCTTGGCGCACTTCGACGAGACTCCTCATGATGGTCACGCTCGCTTCCGGGCATGACGACGTCTTGGCTCCGGCGGCCGCACGACAAACAAACATGAGAAGACACAAGAACATGTCCATGAGGTAGGCGGCGGTGATTGGAGTCCTCGGATAGAAAGAATAGGGCTAGAGGTTCACATATGCAACGTACCGGTCCGATGAACTCGCCAAGATCTTGATTAAAACATCGACCACATAAATTGTTATAGAGCTTCTCTGAGAAAATTTTAAGAACAAAAGTTGAAAAAGAGAAGGGGCACGAAGTGACGTGCTCCGTTTTATTTGGTATGGCCTTAGAAAGGAGATTAGGAAAGCTATGCCAATTAATGATATTCTGGTCACGAGATTGAATTGAGAAATTAAGACGTTAAAGTGGGAAATTAAGAGTCTGAATTGAACCTGCATTAAATTCCTAACAATTTTCCTGTTGATGGCGAAACGTTTCTGAGTCTTGAATGCCATAAAATGGGAGGGGAAAAAATGAGTCCATGAGTGTAACGTACAAGCTCCAGTCTAAACATAAACAAGGAAGACAATCGATCTTTTTGTATATTTGGTCTAGATGTGCCAAGAATGCGGTCCAAGAAAAAGGTGAAAGCAGGAAACGGAGAAAGAAATATATGGGGAGAAAGAGGGTTGTTCGGTTAGGCTGGATTTGGACCGAATTGACTGAATCGGCCAAGTTGGATTATTTTTTTTATTCTTTTCGTTTTTATTTTCTAGTTTTAATTTATTTTTTCAAATTTATTCAAAATTTTACCAAACCTTTTCAGAAAATTTTATATAAAATATAAGTTGATATTTTATGCCAATTAGAGTATTTGTAATATATATTTTTAAAGTCTAATTCATTTAGAAATTGAGCATGTCACGTTGGTCTATACAGTATATTTTCTTAATTCTTGTTTATTTCATATCTTTTGATTTAAAGCTCCAAAAAAAGGTCAAACAAGTTTGTAAAGTTTTATAAAATATTTATTTATTATTATATATCATTTAAGTGTACTTTTGTTTCATTCAATTATGGATTTCGTCCATGGCCTAAATTAACTTTGGGAATATTTTCTTATTTCTTTTTATCTTATATTGTTCACAACTTTTTATCTAGGGACCCAAATAAGGTGAAATCAATTTGTTACTTACCTTTATATCACTTTAGAAATGACTTTTCTCAAAATTAATTATATGGAACGTAGCCATAGATATGAATTGAAATTGATGTGATGATTTTCTTATTTGGCTTTAGGTTTTGGGTATGTTTCTTTTCCATTGGTTTAAAATGCAAGTTCTTAATAATGATGATGCATGCCATGCATTTGAAATTTTTAAATCTTGTTTGTCACTTTCTCATTCAAAATTGTTTTAAGTAAGGTTTTGATGTTTCTAATTAGAAGCAAAAAGTTTCTTTTCCCTCTAAATTTCATCCTTTATTTATTTTGTTTGTTTATTTTTCACATTTCAAAATTTAGAAAATTTTGGGATGTGACAGCTTTGCCCTAGTGGTGCTATGGTGTTGTGTTTCCTAGATCTTCTCTCTGGTGGTTTATTGGCGGCTTGATCCGCCATCGCGTCAGACCCAACGGCAGTAGGGATTCTCCTCTACATTGGTGCTCGCCATCGCCTCTCCTCCAAGTGGTTCGTCTTTGGTGGCTTGGAGGTGGCCGGTTGCGGGGATTTTCTAGCTGGTTTGAGCTTGGTCGAGCCCTATTCTCTGACCTTGTCGATGGATCCGCCTCTGAGGTTGCCGGCGATGGTGGCAAAGGCACCAAGGACTCGATCGTGTTTGCGTCTTCATTTCACGGTGCTTTTTGTATTTGTGGAGGTCCTTTTCTTCAAAGATATGGGTCCTTTTGCGACTGTTGTTTGGACCTTCTAGTAATTTCTTACATGACATGGGTTCTCTTTGTAGCAATTAAAAGTTTGGGTGCTTTGCACCCTTGATCGTTAAAAATAAATCAACAACATGTCTGAAACAACCAAGTAGCAAATTCTTTGCAAAAAAAAGTAGCAGTTTAGTTCACGGAAGGAGAGTGTCGGTGGGATGGTCCCCAGGTACCCCAAAGACGCCCCAAAAGCGCTCTGGGACAAACAAAAAAGGCTAACTCGCATGCACCCACGGGCAGCACTAGAGGAAGTAAGCAAGCTAGCTTGCTCTCCCAGACGCATGCACACATACACTACTAGTTGGACCATTCCAGATATAGCTCCAGGAGCACTCTTGTAGCCCGATTATACCCGCATATACTGTCAGACATGCAGGAGTAGGAGTTTTACCTCACCACAAGGGCTCTGAACCTGGATACTTCCTGTGTCTCACCGCTCTCTTGTACCCAATCCCGCCTGCGGACACCGTCGCAGTCGCCCTACTCGCTCCCACACCTCTATCTAACCTCCTTAGGCAATGTCGTTTCCATACCGATGACATTTGACGCCCACCGTGGGGCGAGATATGGCCGCGACCGGAGTTACGTTCCGCACGGGACTTATACGTCGTAAACGTATCTATAATTTTTGATGTTTCATGCTTGTTTAGTATCCACCTTGTTATGTTTTGTCTACAGTTTGAGGTATTTTTATACATTTTCTGGGACTGACCTATTAACAAGTTGCCACAGTGCCAGTTGCCTGTTTTATGCTATTTTTGGTGTCAGAAAAGCTAGTAAAGAAATATTCTCGAAATTGGACGGGACAAAAGCCAAAGTCAATATTTCAGCGAGACGAACACAGAGACCGAAGGGCGACCGGAGGGGTGCCACAGGGTGGCCGCACCCCCAGGCGCGATCCCACCCTGAGCCGCACCTGGGCAGGGTGTGGGCCCCTGGCCGCCCTCCCGCCTCGCCTCTTCGCCTATAAGAAGCCGCCGATGCCAAAACCCTAAGGACCCGATCAGATCTCCACGAAACAGTCCGTAGTCACCTCCACCATCATCCCTAGATCAGGGGGGTCTGAAGCTCTTTCCGGCACCCTGCCGGAGGGGAGAGATCACCCAGAGTCCTTCTTCATCACCATGCTAGCCTCCGTATGATGCGTGAGTAGTTCCACCTTGGACTATGGGTCCATAAAGTAGCTAGATGGTTGTTTCTCCTCCTTTGTTCTACCATGTTTAGACCTTATGAGCTCCTTTCGTGATCAAGATCATCACATTCTAATCATGCATGTTGTGTTTGCGGGCATCCGATGGATACTGAGATTACTATGTCAGATTGGTTAATGATTCTATCTTATTGATTCTATCATGTCTGTGTTGTTTGAGATCTTGCATGCTCTCCGTTTCTAGTAGCTATCTTGGCCAAGCAGATGCTAGTGACTCCAAGAGGGAGTATTTATGCTCTATAGTGGGTTCATGCCTCTATTGAATCTGGGGAAGTGACATCAATCTCTAAGGTTGTAGATGTGTTGTTCCTACTAGGGGAAAACAACAATCTCTTGTTCTGGGAACAATTGCATTGTTTACTTTACATACATTGCTTAAAGCAGTTATCCGTTGCTTGCAACTTAATACTGGATGGGGTTCGGATGAGAACCTAAAGTTGGATTACTAGTCATAGATGCAGTTGCATGGCGGTCTATGTATATTGTTGTAATGTCCAATCAAATCTCATAGGATCATGAATGTCTAGTATTGCATTGTTATGCCTTGCTCTGTCCTGTCAATTGTCCCGCTGTAATTTTTTTACCCAGCACGTTATGTTGTTTATCTTAAGGAGAACACCTCTAGTGAACTGTAGACCCCGGTCCAATCTTTACCATTAATACATCTTCCATTGTTACTGTTTACTTTCTGCAAGCTACCATTAACTTTCACACCATAAGTTTAATCCTTTGTTTTCAGGAATCCGGTAAGATTGACAACCTCACTGTTCCTTGGGGCAAAGTCTTGAGTTTGTGTTGTGCAGGTTCCAAGTTGTTAGCAACATCTTGGGGTCGTTTACTTCCTCCTACTGGTTCGATAACCTTGGTTTCTTACCGAGGGAAAACTTACTGCTGTGCTGATCATACCTTCCTCTTGGGATTTCACAACAAAGCTCTACAGTGATCTGAGCCGCATTAGGGACCGACTTTTTCGTTGCCATCGTTAGCAACTCCGCTCCAGAAGATTCTCGAGGGCTCATCAGCGTCGGCGTCCCTTCTGTCGTCAGCCTCTCCGTCCGTGCCGTCACCATTCGCGTTGTTGTCGGCCTCGCCATTTGCCTCGCAAATGCTGTTGCGCCGCATCCGTCCTCAACCACATGCGCGTCTTCAACTGCTTCGGCGAGCTCCGCGAGCTTGCGCCCACCCGCGTCTTCGTCCACGTGTCACCCGGCCAGATCGTACTCAGGCATGTCGCCGTGCAGGCATCTGTGCAACAAGTTCCCGTGCGCCGTGCACCCGCGTGCTCCGACGCCAAGCCGCGCCCGCATGTCATGGTCTTCGTCCTCTGCTGCAGCATCGCATATGCCCGCGCGCCTACGCCTCCAAGCCCTGCCTCCAGCCTATGTGCTCGGCACCTCCCTACATGCGCCTGCTCGCCGTGGCGACCGCTTCCCGGCCGTGCCTGGTGGCAGTGCTCGTCCCGTCTGCTGGTATCCCGCACGTTGTAGCCGCCGACTATCCTACGGTCGCGCCTCCGAGATCCCCGCACGCGTGCGTGCCTCGAGTGGCACCTAGCTGTAGCAGCGTCCTCCCGCGGAAGCAAGCAGCATCCTCCCGCGCGAGCCATTGCTAGTACCCAGGCAAGGCAGCAAGCTGGCGCGCGTACCATTCCCAAGGAAAAGCCCACAGCTATAGCATTGCGGAAAAATATGTACGATAATATGTACATGCATCTCCACCCGGCCAGTAATTCCATGCAGCGACGCCTACATACCGCGTGCGCGGCTCTGCCCGACTCGCCGCTCCTGCCATTACCTCCGTGCGCCCGCCAGCTGCGCTTGCTGCCGTCGGCTTCGCGCATGCTGCTGCTCGCCCTGCGGTCCGGTTTGCGCGCTCGCAACCTCGCCAGGCCGGCTTGCGGCCGCGTCCGGCTCCGTTCGGCTCGCCCGCGTGTGTCCTGGCCAGACTGCGCCTCTGCGTCCTGGCCCGGCTGTGACTCTGCGCCCGCGTGCGTCTCGGCCCAGCTTCGCCTTCGCGTCCACGTGCCGCGTGCGCCCTCGCCCGGCTAAGCCCAGCGAGTCCCCTTGCTGGTTGCTGGAGAAAAGGGAAGAGTACGACCGGGTGAGGCAGTTGGAAGAAGAGAAGAAAAAAGAAAGAGAAAAAAATAAATAGAGTAGGCGGTAGGGCCGGCTGGAAGAAATGGTGGAGCTGGACGGTTAGAAGAGAAGAAGAGTTATAAGAAGAGAAAGAAAGGGGCCGGCTGTGGCTAGTCGGCTGAGAGAAAAATTCAAAAAAGAAATGCAAGTGAGAAAGGAAATAAGGTAGAAGGATTGGCCGGCTAGAAAAAGTAAAGAAAAATAAAGGGAGCATGTAGATCAGGGGGATGGTCTGCACTAACATGCACGTCCTAGGCTGGTTTGGACCACGCGCGTCCTAGCTTCCCCATCCTCTCCTAGACTCCCAACCAAAAAGCAAAACAAACCCCCTCCCACCACCACGTTACAACAGCTTCCTTCCCAAGACATATCCATCTTCTCCCCGTTCAATTCTCTATTGGAGGTCCATGGTAAAAAGCTTGAGATCTGGATACATCAGTAACAAAAGAAGGATATAAAAAGGTGCACACCAAGCATAAACCATGTTTCCCCTCTCTCCCTCCCCCTCCCTCTCTTCCTTTGATTTCTGACAGGTTTTTCCTTGCTTTGTATGATCCTCTCCATGATTTTGGAACACACAGAAAACAAACTTACATCATGGTAAAGCTGTATCTTCAACCATCCAAGAAGAAACTATGGCATATGATCTTGAACAACTAGGTTGCAGCATAGATTGAAAACGCAAACCTGATTTCAGATTTTAATAAAGCAACTATGGACATGGATATCTGGTTGGACTAATCAAAAGTCCAAGTATTATGTAGGGCAGATAGCCATAAACCTGCAGTAGCTTAGTTAGTTATCCAGAGCTGCAATAACCTGAACTTTTGGACATCCATACTATACATAACAAAGGATCTTGGAAAATTCAACATAGTTCGCTACTCAAACAGAAAAAGTGCAAACTTAAAAGCAACATAGTTCACTACTGAGACACCATCTTGTTGTTTTCCAATTTGTACATAGTTTGTTAGAGTTGGGATAGGCAAAAGGCATCCTTTTCCTGGTGGTGTGTATATGTGCAACACACTTGTAAGTTTGTTTGACAGTGAAGGACCTAAAAAAATGTTGGAAGAAAATAAAAGGGTGTCAGGAACTTTTCCCTTGTAAATTATAGAAAGATGTTTATCATGTTGTGCATGTGCTGTAGGAAAAAACAGTTCTAGTAGCTAATCCAGAAAGTGTACTATTTTTTTTTGTTTTTTGCAGATGTCTGAGCTTGATCTTAACGCGCTACCTTATGATTTGGACATTCAAGATGCAGAAACAAATGCTCCTGAGCCACTGTTTTGCACTCAAGATATCTGTGAAAAGATTGTGGAGGAATCTCCAGACAATGATATAGCTGAGAAAGTTGTAGATGCTGCTGACTCAGGAGCGCAAAGTGCTAGAGGAAATCAGTTTAATTCTATGACGCCACAGGCCCCCACTAGCAACCCGGACATCCCCAGCAACACTGTCCCTACAGCAACCTCTACTAACCCCAACTTAGCAGAGGATGGTGTTCCGTTGAATGAAGAATTTGCGTCTAGTCCGCAAGAACCTTTCCTAGGGATGCGGTTTGACACTATTGGTGATGCAAGATCACACTACAATTCTTATGCCAAGAAGTTGGGGTTTTTCTATCAAATCAAATACATCACAGCGACAAGTTTTCACTAATAAACTGAGGAAGCAGACATTTGTTTGGAACAAATACAGGCCAGAAAAAACAGAAGAAGAAAAACAGAAGGAGAAAATGAATGTTGTGGAAGAAGTTAGTCCTATCCAGATAGACGATGACGATAAGGAAGGTGGACAATCTGGCCCCACTAACAAGTCGAAGTCTAGCAGCAAGCTATGGGTTAGGCGCAAAAGAGAATCAATCATACAAACCAAGTGCCCAGCTAAAATGATTGTCAAGTTGATTAACAACAAATGGGAAGTAACTTATTTCATTTCAGAACACAATCATCCCATGGTTGTCAAGCCTTCACTTTCCAAGTACTTGAGATCACATAAAGGCATACCACCAAATGAAAAAGAATTCCTAAAATGCCTACATGATTGCAATTTAGAAACAGGTAATTTGTTGTTGTCCGCATAGAAAAACCCCCACAAAAATTGTATTTCTGTTTTTAGTATGATACTAACAAAGTATGGTTTTATATGTGTTGCAGGCCGAATGATGATAGTCATGTCTTCGTTTTATGGCGCAGAAGCTTTTTTCCCATATGCTCCAAAGGATATAACAAATTTGCGCACAAACTTTCGAAGTGAAAATAAGGAATGGGACATGAGTGAGACAGTTGTTTACTTTGCAGATAGAAAAGATAAGGACCCTGGTTTCTACTCGAATTTTTCGTTTGATGAAGAAAACAGAGTTGAACATATTTTCTGGGTGGACAGTTATGTGAGAAAAGCATACACAGAGTCATATCATGATTGTGTATCTTTTGATACAACTTTCATGAAAAATCACTTCAACATGCCTTTTGCTTCTTTAATAGGTATAAGGGTCCTGCTGCAACTTAGGGCTACAACAAATACAACTAGATGAATCATGGACCCAACATGATTGCATGGATTTTAGGAAAAATGAACTAACCAGAAGTTACCATACAACTTAACTAGGTATCTGTATGCAACTTAGGGTAAGACATGTGAACAACTTCAACATGCCTTTTGCTTCTTTAATAGGTATAAATAAGCATGGACAGTCATTTATGCTTGGTTGTGGTTTCATAAGGGATGAGAAAGAGGAAAGTTTCAAGTGGCTTTTTAGGGAATTTCTTAAGGCCATGCATGGGAAGCAACCAACTAACATTATATTAGATTAGAACTGGGCTATGAGGGAAGCAATTGCTACATTTTCCTGACATTGCAGCATCGTGAATCGCTACCGGCATGTTATTAAAAAAGCAAATGAGAAGCTCGGTGCATTCCTGGGGCAAAACCCAGGTTTGGCAATTGAGTTCAATGAATGAATTGATGAAAGTATGACAGTGGAGGAGTGTGAAGCTCAATGGGAAGAGTTGGTCCTAAAGTGGGGGTTGGCAGCACATGAAACATTTGCATGCTTAAAGAAGTGGGCACACATGTGTGTTCCTTGCTACTTTAGGCACCTCTTCTTCCCCTTCATGCAATCAACTCAGAGAAGTGAAGGATTCAACTCTGTGTTGAAACGTTATATCAACCCTCACAATTCATTCAAGCATTTTGTGAAACAATATGAGAAAATTCAGGAACAATTATTCTGGTCATCCCAAGAAAATTCAGGAATAATTCGGGTAAGAAGCAAAAGTTTCTTGGAAGTTTTGATGAAACAAATTCTTCAGTTCTGGTCATCCCAAGAAATAGACTGTAAAAAAAGAAGTGTAAATTAATTGTGACATGTGGCCATAGTTGTCACATAGAACTAAAAACAAACTAAAGGAAAGTAACATAAAAAATAACGCCAGAGAACAGCAACAAAACAGTTATGCGGCCAACATATAACACATCAGTAGCTAATCTGCGAGCAGCAAAAGCAACAATGGCAGAGTTACCCCATTTGGAGGAAGAAGCAAAGAAAAGACAACAAGAACGGGTCGATGAACTAGTAAGAGCAGCTAGCATGCTGAATGAAGCGTATTACAGAGCAAATCCAGGTATAGCAGAAAGGTCATAGCTGGTTCACTCGGCGACTCCTGTCCTGGCAAGATCGGCTGGGCACACGGCATCCTCACGCGGACCGGCGCCTAGACCGAGAAAAGAAAAGAGTGTGGATTCTGTAAGAAACAAGCATATGGTCGCCTATGATCCGGCGATGGCTCAAGGAAACCCGGCACATGCACAGGAGGCGAGAAGGAATAATGCCCAAGGAAATGAAAACCAAGAGAATGCAGGCCGAGAAAGGCAATCAGGGCAAAGAAACGACAACGGAGGGCAAAATTTTGCGCCTCGGGCTAGGCGTAGAACTCACTCGACAGGAGAAGGAAATCCAGCGCCGAATAATGCACCAGCTCAACCCAAAAGAAGACAGCAAAGCGCGGGAAAGGCATCTCAACAGCATGCCGACCCGAACGCAAATAAGTACAATGATGGTTACTCGGCTATGGTGAATGACGGATATGAATTGCCGGATCACGCATATCAAGCAATGGGAGCTAGACTCGGAGGCAGGAACCTTCAGATGGATGATGCAAGGCTGAAGCTTGACCGAATAAAGATGGCAGAGCTGATCGAATCGCAAGGTCCGCAGGGTCCACCATGCTTTGGCCCAAGGATCATGAAGGAGCCACCGGTACTAAATTTCCAGCTAGCCAGAGGGGCAAAAACGTATGATGGAAGTACAAAGCCAGAGGACTGGCTCATAGATTATGGAACTGCCGTGAAGATCATGCATGGAAATTTGAGATGGGTAGTACGATATGTACCACAGATGCTGTAAGGACCATCTCGAGTATGGTTGAACAATTTGCCACCCGGAAGCATTAACAGCTGGATCGATTTTCAAGACGCTTTTGTGAGCAACTTTACAAGCACTTACAAGAGGCCGAATCGCCCATAGCAACTGGCAATGTGCAAGCAAAAACCGAATGAGACAGATAGGGAATTCGTCACAAGGTGGTGTACGATGCGCAACTCTTGTGAAGGGGTAATCGAGTCACAGGCAATCTCTTGGTTTGCACAAGGATGCATACATCAAAGTGTGTTATGGCAAAGGTTATAGATAGATATGCCGGCAAGTCTGGCAGAAACGATAAGAATAGCTGATTCATATGCGTTAGGAGATCCGACTCAGCCGCTACTTATGTCAGTAGATGGGATGACTGAGACTCAGATCTATGACACTGCCGGGTCGCAAAGGCGCCAGGAAAGGTCCGAATACAGAAGCAAGAGAAGAGACGAAAGGCCAAATTACAGATATGGTTCGACTCAGGTTGCGGCCGTGAGTCAGGATCATCCAGATGCTGTAAGTAGCCAACGTCAAAGTACAAGTGGACAACAACAATGGGTGCCAGAGAATGATGGCAAAAAGCCATACAAACAGAGGAAGCAATAACAGGACCGACAGAAATATACCTATGAGATGATGTTGGACCAGTCGTGTAAGTTTCACACGCCTAGTCCGAGTAAACCGGCCAATCACACAACAAGACAATGCACTTGGTTTCACAAAGGAGATAGAGTGGATTCGCCGAATAAGCAGCTTCCACCACCTCCCCCTCCACCACTTACAGGAGGAAATGCTCAGACAGTGGGAACAGATAATAGATACAAAAACAGGCAGCCAAGGTATCACAATCAGGAAAGAATAGAAACTGTGCATCAGGTGCACAATCCAAGAGGTGACGACGCTCATATCGTCCACGGAACTAGAAATGAGTACAGAGAACATCACCAGAGCTATGTCGTCTTTGTCACAGAGCCGAATGACAAAAAGAGCCAGCAACGACGGATGATGCAGGTGAATGCCACAATGCCAGTAATTCCCAAGTATATGCATTGGTCTAAGCAAGAAATAACTTGGAGCATAAAAGATCACCCCAAGATCA
This sequence comes from Avena insularis, assembly GCA_023614405.1. Classification (NCBI taxonomy): domain Eukaryota; kingdom Viridiplantae; phylum Streptophyta; class Magnoliopsida; order Poales; family Poaceae; genus Avena; species Avena insularis. Next base: position 192,700,079 of record CM042695.1, on the reverse strand, counting down.
TGCCAACCCCAGGAGGATATGCTCTAGTTTTGGATCCAACGTTGTAAGTGCAGTAATAGCGGTTGAACGTGAAGAAGGGGGCAAATCAGTCCAAAGACCAGTTTATTACTTGAGCGAAGTGCTCTCTGTCTCGAAACAGAATTACCCGCATTATCAGAAGATGACATATGGGGTGTATATGGCAGCAAAGAAGCTAAAACATTATTTTCAAGAACACCCAATCTGGGTAATATGCGAGGCACCTATCTCGGATATATTGGGCAGCAAAGATGCCAGCGGCCGAGTCGCAAAATGGGCCATAGAACTGGCACCATATACTCCACAATATGATAGGCGAGATGCAATAAAGTCTCAAGATGTTGCAGATTTCTTTGTAGACTGGATGGAAATGCAGTACGAACCACCAATGCCAGATCCGAATTACTAGAAAATGCATTTTGATGGGTCCAAGACGAAAATGGGTCTGGGCGTCGGGATAGTACTTACATCTCCAAAGAGGGATCAACTCAGGTATGTGTTACAGATTCATTTTGCTGCTTCCAACAACGTTGCCGAGTATGAAGCACTTGTCCACGGCATCAAAGTGGCCAAGGAAGTTGGTATCAAAAGGATCATGTGTTTTGGCGATTCGGATTGGTGATTCAGCAAGTGTCTAGACATTGGGATGCGCTGGACGCAAACATGGCATTATATCATTTCCATGTGCAACAAATTTCGGGATACTTCGACGGATGCGAATTCCATCATGTTCCTAGAGCAGAAAATGAGGCAGTTGATGTACTATCGAAACTAGGGTCATCTCGGCAAGCAATACCACCAGGAGTAGCGCTGGAGCACCTCAGGAAACCATCGATCAAGCCGTCACCAGAATCCGACTTGATTAGGGTCACCCTAGCGATTCAGGAGTCAGATGTGGTACCAATGGATATCGACTCAGGGGTAGGTTCGAACCACTCAGGGACTGATCCGCAAAATTCAGGTGCTGCCGAATCACACTCGGGGACTCCTCAGGTCATGTCGGCAGAGCATATGTCGGCAGAGCCAATGGACATTGATGCTGAAGCAGACCCGGAACCACTGATACCAACATGGGCACAACCAATATTTGACTACTTAAAAGATGGGACCCTGCCGAGTGATGAAATGTTGGCAAGGCAAATAGTACGAAGAGAAAAAGCGTACACCGTAATCAACAAAGAATTATACAAGCGAAGCGTGACGAGCATACTACTGCATTGTATCAGCCCAGAGAAAGGCCAAGAGATCTTATTGGATATTCATCAAGGAGAATGTGGGCACCATGCGTCATCAAGAGCGTTAGTGGCCACGGCATTCCAACATGGATTCTATTGGCCAAGCGCATTGGCACAAGCGCAAGAGTTAGTCAGAAAATGCAGTGGTTGTCAACACTATGCATCTAAGTCACATCTACCAGCGTCTGAATTAAAGACTATACCAATCACTTGGCCTTTTGCAGTGTGGTGCCTAGATATGGTAGGACCATTCAAACCAGCAAGGGGAGGCATGACTCATATTTTGGTCATGATCGATAAGTTCACCAAGTGGATAGAAGTGAAACCAATCAAAAAGTTGGACGGTAAAACAGCTGTCACATTCTTAAAGGATATAATCCTCAGATATGGCTACCCACAAAGTGTAATCACTGATAATGGCACGAGCTTTGCCGAAGGAGCTTTTGCTTGTTTGTGCAGGAAACACCGAATAAGACTCGATGTAGCATCAGTCGCCCATCCAGAATGAAATGGACAAGTTGAACGGGCTAATGGCTTAGTTCTATCAGGGATAAAACCCCGCTTAATGGAACCACTCCAGAGGTCACCTGGTTGTTGGATATAGGAACTACCCTCAGTGTTATGGAGCCTAAGAACAACTCTGAATCGTTCAATGGGTTATACGCCATTTTTCCTCGTGTATGGGGCAGAAGCAGTTTTGCCTGCCGACATAGAGTATGACTCGCCAAGAATAAGGCAATACTCGGAAGCCGGGGTAAAAGAGGCCCGAGAAGATGGAGTAGACTTACTCGAAGAAGCAAGGGAACTGGCATTATCCAGATCCGCTATATATCAACAGAATCTCCGACGCTACCATAGCCAGAACGTGCAACCTCGTGTTTTTTGAGAAGGGGATATGGTGCTAAGGCTGGTGTAGCGCACATCAGGAATTCATAAATTATCACCCCCATGGGAAGGTCCATTCATTGTAAGCAAAGCATTGCACAATGATTCCTATTATTTCATAGATGCTCGTGAAGCACAAAAGAACAAGGCGGACAGGTCAGGAGATGAGACCAAAAGGCCATGGAATGTGGCGCTACTTTGTCCCTTCTATACTTAGGAGAAGCAATGCATGTATCACTCGAACTCTCATATGTCAGACGTGTGTGCCGGCTATGTGCTGATAATAAAATGGTATGATTCGAAATACTGACTCGAGGACTACCCCTTAAGTTTTCCCTCTCAATTATTTTATGTCGGCTGGCGTGACACCCAAAATTTATCTTGGAACAAGTAGTGTTTACTCGGAAGAAATCAACTCTTCGACTATGTTGTTGTCCGAAAACACGGCTTCATGGCAAGCAAGAGAAAAGGATGTATGACAGGTAAACACGAACGCCATATAAGTACAAAGGAGAAACGTGAGCCGACTTTAAGTTTTTGCCTAACTCTCTGCAGGTCACGTTATACTTTGCATCGAACAATCTCGGCCAAGTGATCCAAGTTTCATATCCTCTAACTATATCCTTAGTACTTTGAGACTCTAATGTCAAACACCGGAAAAGGTAGACAGGGGCCAAAGTCAAGGAAAAGTGACACGGCAAAATGAAACTCGGGGACTTGCCCTTGAATGGTTCACATTCAGAACATAACGCAAATATAAAAAGCCTATCAAAAGGCGCATAATCAATCTTAAAGTGCAATATATGTTACATCTGTACCCGGCATACCGGGGATCGAATCAAAAGTTCAAGTAGTTGTTAACCTAAGAAGCAGAAGGACTCGGAGGAGCACCCTTGGAGCTAGGAGCGTCGCTTGGAGCATCGACCGAGTCAGGGGCATCCGTGGCCGGGTCATCGGACCATCTCACTCGGTTGCTTCGCTGTCGCCACCCTCTTCGTCAGCAACTTCAACGAGCGGGTCACCAAGGTCGAAGAAGCTGGGCCCATCGCACCAAGCGTGCACCATGGTATACTCGATCATGGCGTAAGCTCGCTCCTTGCGTTTCTTGATCAGCTCCAGGTCATTCATCCATTTGCCATCTCCTCTTATGCGAGAAAGAACGTCAAGGTTGATGTCCTCGTACCATGCAAGCACTAAGGAGAGAGCCTTGTCCGCTGCAGCTCGGTCGGCCGACTCACGCCATTGATCCAGATGGTCTTCAGTAAGGAGCAATCTCTCAGCAAGTGGCTCGATGAGTTCAGGTGGAACTTCATCCAGCCAGAGCATGCAAAACGCATGAATAGCCGACTTGAGCAGGTCCACACCACAAGACTTGAGGGTCCTAACCCGTTCGGACACCACTTCGAGAAGCTCCTCCATGGACACCTCGCTGTCGGCCGGAGCACCAGATTCGGCCCTCACTTTCTTCATGGCTCGGATGGCAAACATATTGGCCTCAGGAAAATTCTCTGCAAGCAAAAAGAGAAAGTTAGCAAAATAACAAAAGTGGATGGAAGAAATCCAGAGCGACCTATACAGTGCAAAAAGAGTAAGAACTCACTACCGAGAAAGAAGTTGATGGTGGCGAGCTTGCTATGCCAAATTTTGGCCTTGGCTTGGAGGGCGTCAAAGTTCAGATTTGCCGACTCAACCGATGAATCAGCCTCGTCAAGCAGCCTCTTGGTCTTCTCGGCGCTGGCGGGCTGCTGCTCATTCTTCTCGGCAAGATCCTCCTTCAGCCCCTTCACCTCGGCCAAGTGCTTCTGCTCCGTCTCGGCCATCAGCTTCTTCATCCGAGTCACCTCATCTCGCTCCTTCTGGAGTTCGGCTTGGTGCTTCTCTGCTTATTCGGAACAAGTTACTTGTCAGCACCAACAGAAAACTTCAGCTATCAAATTAATGAGGCAAGAAACTTACTCTCGGCCTCGCTGATCTGCGAGTGAAGAGCCTCGATGGTGGACTGAGCGGAACCTGTGGGAAAAGAGCAAGAAAAGATTGAGGAAATGAACCAAAGAAAAATACACTGAATAGAGAAAGGATGACTAAGGATATTACCTTGAACTTGGGTGTCAATCTGCAGCTTTTCATACGCAAGTTCGAGCTTGCGATGCGCCAGAACAAGAGCTTGGTGCACTTTGGTGCGCTCGTTATGCGTGAGCTGGACAAAGAAGACAGATAGTAAGGAAAGGTCAAGTCAAGCAGCCTGCCAGATTAAAAAGCTTAAGAGCTTACAACCGAGTAAGTTCCTTACTCGATAGTAACCTCGAGGGCTAGGGATCAAAGCTCTAACATATGAGTTTGGCATAAGGAAATGAAAAAGCTTAAGAGCTTATAGCCGAGTAAGTTCCTTACTCAACAGTAACCTCGAGGGCTAGGGATCGAAGCTCTAATATGCAAGCTTGGTGTGAAAAATTTAAAGACTAAGTGATTATTGAGAGCCTACGGCCAAGTAAGTCCCTTACTCGGTTGTAACCTCGGGGACTAGGTGATATGTATAAATGGAATACTCAACAATACAAAAGAGTAAGAAGTTACTTTACCTCATTCACTTCATCGGCATGGGCCATTAGAGTAATGGCCTGCTGGGTCATGTCAGATACGTCCTTAGGGCCCAACTTCAGTTTCTTGCCAGCACGGGTGCTGACCTCCTGCTCGCCAGCCGCATTCCATGCCAAAGCATAAGGCTCAGTCTAACCAAGGTTTTTTCCACGGAGCGTCCGAGTGAGAACTTGACCCGTTTTTAGGGTAGTTCCCACATTGGCACGGGTCGTTGCAGCACTAGTATGGAGGGTAACAGCCTTAGAGCCATCACCTGACCCGGCAGCCACGGATTTGCCCCCCCTTACCCGTTGAAGCGACCATTGTCGCCAACATCGGAGGCCGGATCTGCGGAGCCGAACCCGGAGCGCAGACCATCGTTGTCTGCTTGGAGGAGGTGGATTTGCCGGATAAAGAGCGAGCAGAGCTAGAGGCCTTGGGCTGGGTCTAGCCCTTTGACAGAATTGGAGAGCGAGCAGGAGGATTTGGAGAAGAAAGTGGAGCAGGCTGACTGGGCTCAGCAATTTTGCTAGCTCCAAGATCAGGAAGTTGTTCATTTGCACCAGCCTGAGGGACGATGCCAGAGGAACTCGTGGCGGAAGGTTTCTCGGCGCCAGAATCACTAGCACCAAGATCAGAAAATTGTTCCTGGCCAGCACCAGGGGCGCTAGCCGAATGACCCACTGGGTCTGACTAACACTGAGAGGCGTTAGCCTCAACAGTGGGAGCCTCGACTCGGACCGGACTCGGCACCGTCGAATCAGCTGGAGGAGGCGCAGGCCTTAGCGGCGAGGCGATGCTAGAAGCAGCCTAGTTCGCCGACAAAGGTGCGGCACTGAAACAACGAGACATGTATAAGAGAACATCAGGGACAAAAAAGAAAGAATGAAGAAAGCAGAGTATAGAAACTTACCTGGTGACGACCGGGTCACGGGTGACTCGGCGCCCAGCGGCTTGACGGGTCTCATCCAGAGTGGCAGCAGCAGAGGCAGCAGGAGCTGCCGGACTGGGCTTGCTCTTCTTGGCTGGCTGAGTGCTGGAGGAGGCTCCGCGTCGCTTCAGCTTGGCGACGGGGATCTTGCCGACTCCGCCCACGGCGAGAGGAGGACTGTCATGTACTTGGCCAGCTGCATAAGTAAATAACAAGCTTACTCGGATAAGTTGGGAGACTAAGGTCACAAGGCATGTACCTCCAAAAGCGTACAATCATCATCCTCATCATCGTCAGACCAATCTTGTAAGGTATTGCGAGATCGACTCTTACCCGAAGCTGAAGCAGCTGCAGCGTGCGGGATGGGCATGAAGCACTCCAGGTCATACTCGACTTCATCGGAGTCGGGGAGATCCCCGATATAACCGCAGGGAGGGACAGTACTGTCATCAACCTGGTGAACAAGATCCTGCAAAAGACAAATATAATGAGTAACCAAAAGCTAGACTGAGAGTGGCAAAAGAGCTAAAGCCTACTCGGCAAGGAAAAAGACACAGAAAACTTACACAGGGGACAGGCCTGACCCGGCTAAACGGAGGGAAACTCCAAGCCCAATCATCCGCCAAGTTCAGTTTAAAGATTGAGCTTACTCGGCGGGCAATGGAGTCATGGGTGAGCTCCTTAGTGGAGTGCCGAGTGGGATCATGGGAGCCACTCATGAAGCACATCTTGTGGCTCCTCGCTTGGATAGGGCTTACCCGGCGTGAGATGAAGGCGCACATGAGGTCTGGAAAGATGAAAGTTTTCATCCGGTGACAACAACCTTTCCAGGATTGTGTTAGCCTTGTTCACCGAAGCGTCTTGGTCGCGCGGGTCAAGCTGCCAGAGCTTCTTGCTGGGGACCTCGTCCGAGAAAGGGGGGCCTGGATGTTATCGGTGGACCCGCTGTTTTTGACATAGAAAAAGGTCCTATGCCACTTCTTGCAAGAATCAAGCCCAGCAACCCGAGGAAAGATGGAGTCTCTCCTAGGCATGATGCTAGCAGCACCGCACCGAGTTAGATTCTTCTCGGCTCGAGGAGCACCAGGCTGGGGAACAACCTGAACCCTAAATCTAAAATATTTGGCCCATAGAAGAACTGTAGGCCAAATTCCGAGGTAAGCCTCGCAAGCAGAGATAAAGTAGGAAAGAGAGCCAATCATATTGACAGGAAGATGATGGGTTTGCAGATGGAAGGTGGAGAGAAATGAGGAGAAGAAGGTGCTCACTAGGAGAGCGAAACCGCGCTCAAAGTGAGAAAATAAAACCACCCGCTTATTAGCTTTGGATTTAGGAGAGATCTCACTAGCGGGAAGACGGCAATCCACTTGCAGCGGAATGCGCCTGGTGGAGCGGAGCCATTCTACCTCCTCGGTGGAGACCTCCGAGCCTTCCCAGCCGCCGCGCTCGCCGGCGGGAACCTCCTGCTCCTCCGCACCATCAGCACCGTCACGAGCGTCCATCACCCTCGCAGACTCAGTATCCTCCGTCGTCGTGAGTGGCTTGGAAGAACACGGATCCGTGGTGGAATGGAAAGAGAAAAGGAGCAATTGCAGGACAAGAACAGGAGGAAGAGGAAACCACAAAGGGGGCGGTTAGATCTTGCAGGCGCAAGGAAGAAGAAGAGGCAAGGGTAACTGAACGGGCGTGGGGGAAGTGGAAACCCCCAACCCCTACTTAAAGACAGTAAAAACCCTGGTTGTGCGATCCATCTGTGCCATGCGGCCAGCGTGTGGCCATCTACCAGGCCAAGTAAGCCAATCAGCAAGCGCCACGTAGCCAGAGATACACGAAAAATCCCATGCCACGTCATGGAAGGAAGGACAAGGGGCGCAGGCCGATGGGATTGCCACAGTGACGGGGAATAACTGTGCAGCCGTCACTGTGCCGCTAGAGCTTGGAACAAAATTTGAGGCAAGTAATCATGATTACCAGCTGTCAGTGACTGAAGCGCGCCAAAAATGACTCGGAATTGGTCAAAGTGACTCGGCTCGAGGCAAAAATGAGCCAGGAAGTCAAAGAGTGGATCTGGAAACTGTCAGACAGACCCGGCAAGGTGCAAGATTGCGACAGATAGAGACACAAACTAAGTTCCAATCACACAAAAGGAAGCTAGAGATGCCTAACAGCTTGAACTGCTAGACCTCACTAGCTTCGGGGACTAATGTTGGGGGGATAACCCCCGGTAGGGTCACGACAGGTGATACATAGCACAGCTTGGTTGGCTCTGAGTAAAGAAAGAACCAGGCCGGGTAAGAACGGCCAGGTAAGGAAAGCCTGAGCGGCCGACATACAAACTATGTCAGCCCGCATAAGACAAAGTTGTAATTCTTGCAGGAACCGACGAGCCGAATCTACCGAGGAAGGGCCGAGTCAAGCAGGACGCCTGGCACCTTTCCGAGTAAGGTTCAGGAGGGACCATGGTAAAGCGTGGTCAAAAGAGAAGGGCGACGCCGGGTAACACAAAAGGAGCCAGGTGATGCCTAAAGCATACGCTGACATACAAAGTTACAACGTGACGCCAAAAGGAACAGGAAGCAGCGTACCAGAAGACCGTTAGCTGTCAAGCTTTATGGACTGGGCCATTGGGCTTAGGGCAAGCCCATGACCCGGCCCACATTATAGGGACCAGGATCCAAACAGTAAACCCTGGAACCCAAAGGGGTATAAGCTAGCTAGCACTGCCTATATAAGGAAGGGCATAGCAGTAGTAGAAGGAGGTTGGACCAAGTAGTGACCTAGTGCACTAAACCCTAGTTCATACATCTAAAGGAGCACTTGTAATCTTCGGGTATCAATCAAATTGCTAAGTCTGGAGAGTTCCTCTTGTTCTTCGTGCATGGCTCGACTGTGCACTCCCTCCCCGGTGACCACAAGCACCCATTCGGCCCCCAACTCAAGCCTATCCATGGCATCTGTCGTGCCACCACCACGACACTTTCGCTGATTGCACAGGCTCATCGACATCTACAGAATCAAGGTACAGGGTCTACACAGACACAAAAACAAGAAGCAAGAGTGAAAAACCAGCGATGTTGAAAGGCGAACAAACACAAATTTGGTTTGTCCAAAATTGTAATTGAAAAAAGAAGGAAAAGTAACAACATACCACAAGGAGTTGTAGGCAACAACACACCAATTTCTGCAAAACACCCATCTTATTGACTTTTGTGTTTATTTGGTCAATGGAAAATTGGCAGAAATTTGTTCACCGAGTGACACTGAGGTCAACGATGCTCGGATAACACCTAGGGCTGATACTGCATTTAGTTGTGGGACAAATGAAGCAGCTTATGACGGTAGCAAAATATGCCCTTAGGAACTTTAGGTCAGCTACCCCATTCATGTCCTTGGTCATATTGCACCATGACTTCCACTCTGGTGCTGACCCGCCCTCAATGTTATAGGTTCCATTCATGAAGGAAATTGGCTCAGTTTCCATCTCGTATACTATAGGCAAGATGAAAGGATCGTATAGGCACCAAGAGGGGGGGTGAATAGGTGCTACTTCAAATTTTCTTCTTTTTCAAATTAAGGTTTGAAAATAAGGTAAATTCTCTAGATAATGCAACTATGGTGAATTTACCTATATGACAATTATGCAAGAGCTACCCTAACACAAAGTAGTAACAAGTAAGTAAGGTGTGGTAAAGGATAGAAGTAACCAAAATAGTGGACGTGGAGACACAAGGATTTGTTTCCCGTAGTTCCTTCCTTTTGAGGGGAAGTACGTCTACGTTTGGAGAGGGGGTGGTTTAAAACCACCAACGCCACAAAAGGCCTCCCTTGTTCTCTGATGAATCTCACCCCAACGGGATCGATTCACCTTCCACTATATAGGCAACCTTCAAGGTGGAAGCCGGCACCGTTACAAGTTTGGGGCACACATCCACAACTTAATCGGAGGCTCCCAAATACAAGAAAGCTGTCAAAGCAATCAAAGACAAGCTTGTAAGAACCAAAACAAGAACTAGGGTTTCCAAGAAAACACTAGAGCAAAGGGGCCCTCAATGAAATGAGGGGGAAATGATGATCTCTTTTGGTGAAGTAGTAGATCGGGGCCTCCTCCTTCGATTCCCTAAAGATCAAGGACTTTGGGTGGTGGAATGAGGAGATCTTGAAGATTGGGTGGCTCCAATGGACTCCAATGGTGTTCTTTGACTTAAATGAGCTGAGCAACTTGTCCCAAGGTAGGTGGAGGGGTATTTATACCCCTCCACAAAATCTGGCTGTTGGAGCTTTTACTGCAGCGGTAGTACCGGAAGTTCAAGCGGTACTACCAGAGAACTCTGGTACTACCGGACCTGGTACCAGACCACCCTCTTTCAAACTTCATCAAGTCCTGCCCACAGCAGTACTACTATTGATGCTACCGTAAAGCGGTAGTACCGCAAGTGGCAACCGGTACTACCGAACGTAGTGGAATCAGCAGTTTTAGACGAAAAAACTCTCTGTCACGCCCGGTAGCAAAATGCGGTACTACCGCATTTTGCTACCTAGGCAGACAGAAGATTTTTGCCAACGTACAAAAAGTCTCTGCCCCGAGCGGTACTAAAATGCGGTACTACCGCATTTTACTACCGGAGCAGGCAGAAGCTTTTGACAACTGGTCAAAAAGCTACTGCCTGCTCCGGTACTAAAATGCGGTACTACCGCTTTTTAGTACCTAGCCCGGCAGAGGCCTTTTGATAGTTAGTATAAGCCTTCTGTCTGGTCTGGTAGCAAAAGGCGGTACTACCGCGCCAGGCAGACAGTTTTTTGAACATTGCAACACTGTTCAATGCACCTGCGATACACTTGGCAGATAATTAGTCCGATATGTGTGTTGGTATAAAACACCAAAATCACTAGGGATAGAAAATGCTCTTTCAATCTCCCCCTTTTTGGTGTTTGATGACAACACACATTTTGCAGGGAAATCTAGTGATGACAAGATATAGATGGGGCTCCCCCTAGATATGTAGAAACAAGCCCCATACACTCAAACAAGTTACCTAGGAGTAGAAGTCGCACATAGAGCACATACCTTTGCTAAATAACATGTGATGACCAATATTGATTAGGAATGGGGAAGGTTGTCACATAGGATGGATCCAAATGAGAATAGCCATAATACACACAAGATGGATCCATACGATAACCACATAGTCTCACCATACATAGCAAGCAAATAAAGTTCACAAGCAAATAAAATCAATGGCAAGAACGAGCTTGTGACTTTTCCCTCGCAAATCCCGCATACCTAATGTGCAACTTCTCCCCCTTTGGCATCAAGACGCCAAAAAGGGACAAGATCAACACTAACGTCCCGGAGATCACTCGTCATCACCATCAACCCAGTCTTCCCATGCATCATCATGAGGTGGTGGGGCACGGAAGGAGGAGGTGGCATCATCTTCCCAGTTGCTGTGCTTGGAGATCCATTGGTCTTCTGGGGTAATGTTGTTCTCGAAGCCCTTGGAAATGGTCAAGCCTTGAGCCTCCATCATTTCCTTCTGACGAGCGCAGGACTTCTTGGCATAGACATGGGCCTCGTACATGCGTTTCTGATTGTCTACTTGGAAGCAGAATATCTTCTTGAGTTTGGCCTCAAACCTCTTAGCCCAAGATGGCTGAGCGGACTGGCGACGTGAGACCACAAATGCAGCATCCTACTGCGCATCAGCAGCATCACCTGATTCCTCCTCAACCGGGTTCCCATCCTCATCAACAATCTGACCATCCGCATTGCGTGGTTTGAGATGGGTCTTGATCAACAGATTCTTGTGGCGGTGAGTGGCAAGACGAAGAGAAGGCAAGTCACGGGAAATCACAGGGCACTTGCGAATAATGAGAGCCATGATGTATGGAGCAAAAGGAGGCACCCTCCTCTGAAAAGTGGCACATACCATTTCATTCCAAATGACATCCATCACATCCATAGGTAGGCCAGAGTCACGGTGGTGATAGGTGGCCATCATAATATCTACCATGAAGGCATGTATCTCATCAACATTCCCAGCACGAGGGGCGACGGTCTCACGAAAGATGCGATGCAAGATTTCATATGTAGGGAGGATCCCTTTGATCTTTCTAGGGATTCCGCGCCCCCGGATGTATAGTGGTGCAAGCACATCTTTCTTCATGGGGCGATCATTGGCGTGGCACCGAAAGCCAACGGGAGTGTCCTTGCCACAGTCTTTGTACCCGAGGATAGCCCCAAACTCAGCCAACGTTGCTTGCTTGACAACACCCTCGGTCATCCAGGTGAGAGTCCGAGTATCATTCTTGGCAAAGTGAACGGTTGCATAGAACTGAGCAATGAGCATTGGATCATAGTTGCACCGTAACTCCATAATGGGAAGCAAGCCAATGTTGGTGCAAATGTCAAGGGCTTCACCAAAGTAGTTCAGATTCTTCCTCACATGATTCATCTCGATCCATTTTTGAGGAACCACAATTTTGTCATATTTCATGAGAATCTCATGGAACACCCGCTCCTGAAAATCCGTAAAGAAGAGGTTATTTTCTCGAGCATGAGAGCGAGGTGTCCCATATGGACTGACCACTCGCAGGGCATGAAATTCTGTCTCAAACAAATCAGACAGCAGCTTTGGCCCAGATGGCCCGGAACTGTGACTCTTGCGAGGACCGGAGGGAGGTGGAGGTGGAGGAGCTTTACCACGACCAGCACTTTGCTTGACCCCCTACCCTAACGACCACGAGTGGTTGGCAGTTTCATACGGGCACTAGGTTGAGGCATGACCTCCTCTTCTGACTCAGTCTCTGATTCTGACTCATAGTCCTCGATCTCATAGTGAGCTTTGGAGCGCTTGCACGATCCCCGAGAACCCCCTGCACCTGTGAAAGAACAAGGGAGATAGCATAGGGGTAAGGGCACAAGAACCTGAGACAAATAGAGGATGGAACTTGGTGTTAAAAAAAATTCTGCCAGTACAGGGCGGTAGTACCAGATATGCACTGGCGGTAGTACCGGAAAAAGATTCCCGGTACTACCGGCCCGCGACCACAGTGCAGATCTAGACTAGAAATCCATGTACGGGCAGTAAATTTACTGTAAAACACGATTTCCATCGAACAAAGTGGTAGATCTGGTAAATAGCACACGATACAACCTCAAGAATACGAGTTTTAACCGAGAATCAAAGTTACCCTAGATTCAATGGAGAAAACAAGTGAGAAGATGAGGAGGGCGGTAGTACCGGTGTCCATGACGGTGGGGAAGAAGGAGGAGCCCGCCGGGAGGCTGGATCCGGTGTGGATTCGGGAGAAGGAGGGAAAGGCGGGGCTCTAGCGGCGTCCTCTTGCTCCTACGGTGGCGCTGGTGAGGAGTGGAGACGAGGGATGAATGAGGCACTGAGGGGTGCCTCTCCCCCGTCTCCAGTCTTAACCGACACGCACAAGCGGTAGTACCGGTACCAAGGGCGGTAGTACCGCTATGCGGTAGTACCGGAGATACCAACCGGTAGTACCGCACCTAGGAAGTTTCCAGGAAGGACCCTGGAAACAAAACCAGAGGCGGTAGTACCGCTAGCAATGTCCGGTAGTACCGTTTGGCGGTAGTACCACGTATGAGACCCAGTAGTACCGTGACCATCAGGATAGAGAGCCAAGATACATAAAGAGGAAGGTTCTTGTGCAGAGTAGATGGGTTTTGTTGGGGGAGTAAGGAGGCTTGGGTTAAGACAAGTGAGCTGGGAAGCACATGCACTCTAAAAATCGAGAAAAAGGAAGTTCAAAACCAAACTAGAGTGCATGATACTAAGAACGATGAAGGCAATTCACAAGATGACAATCATGAGTAAAAATCAAATCAAAAATGACAAACACGAGTACGCACATCAACCTCTCGATTGAGAGGGGGCGGTGGCCTAGGCCACCATATTTGAGTATACTCGGCTTGGCACCACGAAGATATATCTTGGGTCCATTACCGAAACTCATCATTAAGCTCACATATCACAAAATGATATTAAGAGGAATGATTTTGTTTACTTTGAACATAATGGGGGGAGGGATGGTCCAATCAATTAGGACCACACTCCCCCTATGTCCATGCCTACACCTAAACCAAATATGGGTTGAGTATTAGGTGAGAGTGCAAGATAATCAAGTCAAACTCCTTGAATCTACGATATTTAGTTCATTCCTCAAGTAGCAAAACCTTGCTTCATCAAGTGGCTTCGTGAAGATATCGGCAAGTTGATCTTTGGTTGAAACATAGGATAGATCAATATCACCTCGAGCAACATGATCTCTAATGAAGTGATGACGAATCTCAATATGCTTTGTCCTTGTGTGATCCACCGGGTTGTATGCAATTTTGATGGCACTTTCATTGTCACATAGAAGAGGCACTTTGTCACAATGGACACCGTATTCCTTTAAAGTTTGCCTCATCCATAGCAATTGAGTGCAAGCACTAGCGACAGCAACATACTCGGCTTCGGCGGTGGAGAGAGATATACAATTTTGTTTCTTAGAAGACCAACATACCAAGGACCTACCAAGGAATTGGGAAGCCCCGGATGTTGATTTTCTATCATCCTTGTCCCCCTCCCAATCCGAATCCGTGTATCCACAAAGAGCAAATGTTGAACCTCGATGTAACTACCTCGGTGAATTATGCTCTTAGTTACAAGCCTGGATGACCGAAAATGGTTAAAATAGTACGGTGGGGCCAAATGCCACTCACAGGTAGACCTTTCGGCCGTCCTAACCATTTCCAAACATCAGGACAAGAACGAGCGGCGTAATCGGCAGGCGAAGGGATCAACTACATACACAAATGAGTATGTATGCAAGCCACCATACAACAGTCCTCAGAGCCATTACATCTAAAAGAAATAGAAATATTGCAACGCCATACGGCAAGATACAAATATCCTAGATAGATATAATAGTTTAGGATATCTCCTCATACATCAAACATCAGAGTATCAGGAGGAAGCGGAAAACAAGATCCGAGTACGGATAAGAAGCAAAACGGCATAAGATGCCCATAAATAAACACATCCCGCCCACAGATCTCACGGATCCCCGTTCCCGGAATCTCTACACCAAGTGATCGTTGCCCACATCGTTCGTCTCCTCCACCCAGTATCCATCTTGCGAGTTTACCTGTTCATCTGAATCAAACAATTTATCGTGTGAGACCCTAGGGGTACTCAGCAAGTCTTTATGCCTCAAAAGGGGACACAACCTGGGGTGACGCAATTGCAGCAAAAGATAATACCTAACAATTCTAGGGATACTCGCTAACCATCCGCCTAACCAATGATAGACGGATGTCCGTGAATTAATAACAACAGTTAGAACAGTAATTAACGGATCCATCCTCCTCCTCGCCACCAAGAAGCGACGAAACACAGCCCCCATCCGCTGGCGTTTTATTATCCATTCCATGAGTGTTGCACTATTTACTAGTCGGTACTTAGTCAAATTAAAAGCGGTACTTTAGTTATACTTGTCTATGATCGAAAACTGTGCTCCAAGTCGTCCATAACGCGGACACGGCTTTGAGAAGATTTACCTAGGTGCACAAATAGCAACACACACTCGATCAACCTCGGAAAAACCAAATCAAAACCCAACGAGGCATTCACGACAAAGCGATCACAGGATTCAGAAATGTTTCAGGGGGCCACCCCACTAAGCTACCCGCAACGAAGTTGGCGGCTCAAACGGACCTGTGGTTTGTGTGGACGCGGTAAACGATCGGGAACCGAAAATGTGACTGGGCTTGTCGACACATAAACGTGTCACGGTCCTAAACAGATGGTGCTCCACGCACAATCTTAAATAAAGCAGTAGAGCATGGCATAAGTACAGGATAGTAATAAAGCCCCAAACTACTTTGTGGCCCCAAGAAATAAGAATGAATCAAGCTCTGGCTCAGGGGGGTCCATAAGGCCTCCCGGATGTGGATAGTGCGAATAGTCAAGGAACAGGAATCAAGTACTCGGGGTCCTACGGGACACAAGTGAGCATGAAGAACCAAATAGCAGATATTGCCCACCGGTGCCACTGTCATTAGTTATCCCATTACTACTCAGGTTAAGTTGTTTAGGTACCTCGTTATCCATCAGACACTCACATACCCTACACATGCTGTTCTCACCCGCATGGCTCAAACCACACCTGTAGTAATGGCGTATGGGCTGGAGGAACAAGCGTAGGTGGGGGTTAAAACTAAAGGCTATGCAAGATTGGGATTCAGTTTAATGCAATCGCGACTCAATGATGCAAGAATAAGATAGAGGCAATAGGTACTATATGTATGCAAGCATGTGGTAGTGCTTGCCTGGCAGCTCGGTTGAAGCGAGGGATGGATCTGGGTAGTGCTCCTGGGTTTCTTGGTATATCCCCTGCTCAGCGTCTATTCAAGGAAGAACCAAACAAACAAGGGCCAACATAAATAGAGTGCACAAGCATATGAATTAAAATGTGACAAGCAAACAATCATGCCATGATGAATGATGCACAATTTGCATGGCAATAATGTAGCATGGCATGGGTGAGGTGTGGAATACAAGAATAAAGCATTTTATGGAGTTTTAGTCACCTTTTATCCTCAAATAAGTTGCTGTAACCTTTATATTTATATGATGCATGCTGCAATTCAGAACATGGAATACATAGATAGAACGGGCTCGTCGCGCCGATCGATTTAGACATATTATTTGTCAAATTTGGAGTTATAAAACCAAAGTTATTAATTAATTAAGAAAAAGGGCATTTTATTGTAATTTTAATCATCTCGAAATTTTAAGGTACTCAAAAGTATTTTGAATGGCATATTTGAATTCCTCACATTTTTCTGATTCAAAAACATATATCATATGTTGAATTTGGAATTATATTTCAAAAGTTATTTAAAAACATATTTGAATTTAAATTTAAATCAATTTTGGAAAAGGTTTAATTAAAACAGACACAGGAAAAACTTCTCTTACTCAGCCCGTCCCATCCATAGCCACTGACGGGTGGGGGCAAACGGAATGGGGCCACGCGCGCAAAAATCCTTTTTCTACCGCGGCTCTGGCTAGCCCACGCGGTTGACAAGCGGGCCCAATGGGATCTGAGCCCACGTGATGCAGTGGGGCGACCGGCAGTGGCCAGGGGAGCTCGGGTTATGGCCCGAGGAACCTGGGGGGTTTTTGGCAAGAATGCCAGGCGGCTGACTAGTGGGCCACAAGGTACCGCGGGTTGAGAGCGGAAAAAAAAGGGGGGGCTTTTGTAAAACTACCACATGCCCGTACTGTACATCTGTTTCCTCTGAACGCGGACAGGTCGGTGATCGACCGCGCGGAGCGCGGCGCGCGGGGTTCGAACCCGGGTCGCGGGCGTGCGCGCTGAGGGGGCTAGCCAGTGCGGTGGTTTACAGGGTAGTGACAGGAGGGTGGACGCAGGCTAGCTAGGTCGCTGCGCGGCGCAGCAACGAGAGAACGACGTCGGCCGCCGCGCACCGAGGCCGTTCGACGATTTGTCCGGCGAGCACTGGCGATTACAGCAAGGCGGAGGTTGTCAGGGAGGGAGTACTGCTCACCGCGGAGGGGACGGTGGAGTTGGATCGGGCTGGGAGGCACTGGAGCGGCGAGGACGCAGGCGCTCCCCGGAGTTAGGGTTCGGACGGCGAGGTTTCTCTCCGGCGAGCTGGGCCTTCTCCTCCTTACTGGCACGTACGGGGCGACGCAGAGGATGGTCCTCGTCCTTCCTCGACAACCACAGCTCCTCGCCACCGGCTGCAAGAGGGGGACGGTGGAGACCGACGGGTCGCCGGCCGGTGGAGAGAAAGGTAGTGGGGGAGGAGAGATGGTTGCGGCGCGAGGCCAGGGGTGGTTTGGTAAGGCAGAGGAAGGAGGGGAAGGGATAAGGGCGAGCCTAGAGGGAGGCGATGCCGTGGGGGACGCGGTGGTGGAAAAAGGTGGCTCGGCCACCTTTCCACCTCGCCCTCACGTGCTCGTCGTGGGGGTCAGCAGAGGGGCTGCCAGTGGGCCTAGGGCGAGAGGAGGGACCGGCTCGGAGCTAGGGTCGTCGGGTGGGGCTGCTGTGGCAGGGAGAGAGAGCTAGAGAGAGAGAGCGAGCTAGGGTAGGATGGAGTAGGCTCGGGTTAGGGTTTTTGGTTAGGGGTAGGGCTTCGGCCTGGGGTAGGTTAGGGCTGGCAGTGAGGCTGCAGGGTGGGGCCGGCGTGAGGAAGAGAAGAGAGGGAGGGACTAGCTCGGGTTAGGTTAGATGGTGGCCTCGGGTTAGGTAGATGGGGTAGTCTTGGGTTAGGGTTTTGTTTAGGGTTAGAGAGAGGGGTGGCTGGGGTGTGGGCTAGGGAGAGAGAGGAGGTCAGGTGGCCCTCATGGTAGAGAGAGAGAAAAAGAGAAAGGGAGATGGTGTAACCACATGAGCATGAGCAAGCATGAAGGGTAGGAGATGGTCATGGGGATGGTCTTGCAAGATCATGCATGGCACTACGCAAGAGAGGTGGATGAGGTTTGATGGCACAAGGAAAGAAACAAAGCAAGGTAGAAAGGATTGAGAGAAAGAGAGAGATGAGAAGATGATCCACTCAAAAACAAATAAAACCAAAGGAGGACAAAAGATGGTGATGGCTGCATGGCCCATGCAAGTATTTTATGCCATGTGTTAATCTTGTGAAAACAAAATAAAATCTCATGGCTTTTATTATGTGCATCCTCAAAAGATGGAGTAAGGGCCAAGCTACGGATTTATAGAATTAGATCCACCCAACCCACATGATCTAGAATAAATATCAAAAGAAAAAGAATTACAAGCTCATGGGTTATTGGAATGGTGGAAGTATAAGGTGGTGACAAGGAAAGGTGATGGAGTTGAATAAAAGATATGCCCCCAACTCAACTTGGGCATTTAAACAATATATCAATAACCAAATACAATATCAAGAGGCAAATACAATTTACAATGCATATGAGAGAAGAACCAAAACAAAAAGGGTTGTATATGATGCTCAAATGCAAGGTGGCATGATGACATGAGCATGATATAATTATGATGCAACAATTATGTATAGGAAGTAGCCATTATAATACTAGACCAAGTAGCATTACAATTGTTAGACAATTGGGATGCTACACTCGAGGATACCAAAGACCATAAAATGGGGTATGAACTAAATATCGAAAGATTCTCTTGACCGCCATTAAATGGCTTTCCTTAGGAGCCGCTTGATATCTTGCACACACACCTACACTCAACACAATATCGGGTCTAGATGCACAAAGGTAAAGCAAAGAACCAATCATGGACCGGTATACCTTTTGATCCACATCTTTACCATTTGGATTTTGTTCTAGATGAGTCTTTGTAGCCATGGGAGTAGGAGCTCCATTTAAATCTTGCATTTTGAATCTCTTGAGAATGTCTTGAGTATACTTGGCTTGATTGAAGAATGTCCCTCCACTAACTTGCTTGATCTCAAAACCAAGAAATACTCTCAACTCTCCCATCAAAGAGATCCGGAACCTACTAGTCATAAGCTTTGAGAATTCATCATTAAAAGCTTTGTTAGATGAGCCAAAGATAATATCGTCAACATATATTTGGAATACAAAAAGCTCCCCATTGACCCTCTTAGTAAAAAGAGTGGGATCGATTTTCCCAACCTCCAAGCCACGGTCAAACAATAACTCTCTAAGGTGCTCATACAACGTGCATGGGGCTTGCTTGAGCCCATAGAGCTCCTTATCGAGTTTGTAGACATGGTTTGGGAAGTTGGGGTCCTCAAATCCCGGGGGTTGCTTAACATATACCAACTCATTTAATGGACCATAAAGAAATGCACTTTCTACATCCATTTGTTGCAACTTAAAGTTATGATGTGCCGCATAAGCAAGAAGGATACGGATGGACTCAAGGCGAGCCACGGGCGCATAATTCTCTCCATAATCAACGCCTTCAATTTGAGAATACCCTTGTGCAACCAATCTAGCCTTGTTCCTTACAATAATTCTATGCTCATCTTGCTTGTTCTTGAATATCCACTTTGTTCCAATAACATTGCGGCAATCCTTTGGCTTCTCAACTAATTTCCATACTTTGTTTCTCTCAAAGTTGTTGAGCTCTTTATGCATAGCCTCTAGACAATCCGAATCTTCAAGAGCTTCCCACACTTTCTTTGGTTTAATCATGGAGATGTGAGCTTGGTGTTCACTGAACCTCTTCAATTGTGCTCTTGTGGAAATACCTTTCCTTAGATCACCAACTACATTTTGTAGAGTGTGATCTCTTAGTTCCAACATTCTTTCCTTTCTAGCTTCGCGACGAGCGTGGATCTCCGTGTTTTTTCTTGGAGGACCCTCTTCATCATTTTGATCCTCGTCTTGACCATCAACTTCACCTTGATCATCACTGGAGTCATCCTCTACATTGGGAGACAAAGATTGACCTTGGTCTTGATCAAGTGCTCTTCTAGCATCAATTTGAGCTTGTCTCAAAACAGTTTGGATGGATCTTCCTTGACAAATTGACTTGGCACCACTTGACAACCCATCGAATGGACCAAGCTCCCTTTGACTAGAGTTCACACATTGATCACTATGTTGAGGGTCCACATCTTGTCTTTGGCTTGAGTCAATGTCCTCTTCGGTAGATGGAGCATGTTGAGGTTGTGAAGATGAGGGATCCACTCGAGTGGAGCATAGTTCTTATCGATCCGCCATAAGGGGTTCCTCAACGGGGCGGATATATCCCACACCCATTCTTCCTATGGCATCCTAAGGCATTTCATCATCTGCATCAACACGCCCCCCTTGGGGACCATCATATTCTTCAAAGGTCACACTACAAGATTCTATGATGGCTCCGGAGAGCTTGTCATAGATTCTATAAGTGTGAGATTCGAGACCATAGCCAACAAAAATACCCTCTAATGCTTTAGACTCGAATTTAGACAAACGAACACCTTTGATGAAATAGAAACACTTACAACCGAACACCCGGAAATAAGATATGTTAGGCTTGTTACCGGTAATTATCTCATATGGAGTCTTGTTGATTTTCTTGCGGAGGTAGAGTCGGTTTGAAGCATGGCAAGCGGTGGAGATGGCTTCGGCCCAAAAGTTGTATGGAGATTTAAACTCCGCCAACATGGTCCTAGCCATCTCAATAAGAGTCCGGTTCTTCCTTTCGGCCACACCATTTTGTTGAGGGGTGTATGCAGCGGAATATTGATGTTTAATCCCCTCATCACTAAGGAAATCATTCAAGGTGTAGTTCTTGAAATCGGTGCCATTGTCACTTCTTATAATCAACACGGGAACATTGTATTGCCGTTGAACCAAGTTGATGAAGTCGATAAAATTCTTTTGAGTTTCACTCTTCAACTTGAAGAAATAAACCCAAGAGTATCTTGAAAAGTCGTCAACAATCACCAAACAATATTTCTTCCCTCCAAGACTTGCATGAGATGGAGGACCAAATAGGTCCACATGGAGGAGTTCCAAGATCTTGTTAGACTTGATTTGGTCCGTGGGCTTGTGAGGAGCGTCATGCATCTTCCCTAGAACACATGCCCTGCAAACACGATCTTTGGCAAAGGAAACATTTTCTTTTAGTCCAACTATATGGCCCTCTTTATGGAGACTTTGCAAAGTTCTCATATTGACATGGGCTAGTCGGCGATGCCATAACCAACCCACATCGGCCTTTCCGAATAAGCACATCGGACCTGTAGTGGTTTGCTCCGAGAAGTCCACCACATACAAGTCATGTTCGACGTGCCCAACAAAAGTGACCTTGACAGACTTGCTCCACAAGAGGACCGAAATATCTACATCAATGAAGACGGCAAAGCCCATCTTACCAAGAGCAAGGACAGAAAGTAAATTGTATCCAAGGGTCTCAACAAGCATGACGTTCACGAGTGTAATGTCGTGAGCAACCACAACCTTGCCGAAACCCATTACCTTAGACTTTTATTTATCGGCATATGTCACGGTAATTTGATCATCATTAGGCTTTAAATCCTTGACAATAGACGAGCTTCCGGTCATATGACTTGTGCAACCACTATCAAGCACCCACTTTGACCCTCCGGAAGCATAAGTCTACAAAAGATCAAGCTAATTTTTAGGTACCCATTTTTCAATGGGTCCTCTTTTGTTAGCAACAAGGGTCTTGGGAACCCAAATAGACCAAGCAATATAACCATCATAAGGACCAACATATTGTGCATACACATCACCATAGTAATCACGCATTAGAACATAGTGAGGGTTAGCACTTCCCGCAAAGTCATCATGTGACATAGTTTTACCACTTGTGGTCTTACTCTCCACAATGGTCTTGTTGGTCTCTTGTGCGGGCTTGTCCTTCTTCTTCTTATTGTTCTTCTTCTTGGTTTTGGAAACAAAACCAATGCCCCCTTTATCACCACTACGCCTTTGCTTGCTCAAAATATCATCAATGGACTTGTTGCCTTGTGGAAATGTGGCCTTAGCAAGCTCCCCCTTCAACCTAGCATTCTCTTCAAGAATAGTTGTGCTACTAGATGGAATGAAGTTACTAGGTGAAGGAATATTGGCCAATTGAGTTTGAAGCGTTTCATGGGACTTTGTGAGTGACAAGAGTTCACTCTCCAAGGCCTTGTGGGCCTTGTTAAGCAAACTAAAGTCCTCGACAAGTTTTTCATGAACCACACCAAACTTAACCTTGTCCTTTTTAGCTCTTTTATATTTAGCAATAGCATGATCACGCTCTTTGATGAGTTTGTTAACAATAATTTTATTTGCCTCATCAAGCCCTTCAAGTTTTAATTCAAGTGACAACCTAGTTTCTTGTTCTTCTTCTAGAGCATTGTTTAAAGCCTCTAGCTCAATCATATGTTCATGCCCAAGTTTACATCTTACATCTAGAAGCTCTTGAGTATGTGATAGTTGATCTAAGATGTTTCCAAAATGTAGCTTAGCATCACCTTCTAGGTTAGTCATAAACTCATCAAAGGCAATTAATTCCTTTTTAACATCAAGAGACATCTCATCATCAATTTCATCATTATCTAAGTGAGTAGAGCGGGATGATGAAGATACCTCCGTTCCTCTTGCCATAAGGCAAGTGGCGTTCTTGGTGGAAGGGTTCTCATTTGGAGAATCGAAGAGTGAGAATGTCGGAGTAGAGGTGGTGGCAAGATCAGCCACACCATGAGAAGTTTCCTCTTGGTCATCTTCATTGTCCGAGGAGTACTCTTCATGAGTGATCAAGACAATTTCTCCCAGCTTCTTGTTGATGGGATTCTTTTTGATGAAAGGTTTCTTGTACGGTCCCTTGAGAGTCTTCTTCAACACAAGCTTACCACCATGATATTCTCTCTTCTCATAGGGGCAACTAGCCACAAAGTGGTAGCGGTCACCACAATTGAAGCAAGTTCTCAACCTTGTGGTATTTTCTCTTTTCCCATTTGGATTGCTTCTCCGTTCCATTTCCATCTTGGCCTTGGCGGGGTTATTCCAAAAGTTCTTTGCATAGAAAGTCATATATTGACCATGAGCAATCTTGACTTCATCGGGATGGTCCATGGAAAGCCCTTCATCACTATCATCTTCATCCCCATGGTTCACAACTTTAGCCTTCAAAGCAACATTGACAACATTGCTCATACCAAGGGCACGAGCACGGACATCTTTGGCATTCTTGGCAGCAACCTTGAAAGCAGCCATCTCTTGCATAACTTCATTTGAGGTCATGAGATGGTAGTTGTGTCTTCCTTGTAGGCTCTTCAAGTCGGTGGGCTCAAAAGGCATGAGTGCACTCACATATTTCCTTTTTATCCATGCATCATCTACATGTGAGGCACCCACATTCCTAAAAGCAGTGGCGGTGGTCTTGAGCCTTCGGTACATGTCTTCGTGATCTTCACCTTCTTTCATGTAGAAGCCTTCGGCTTCATTGCTTAGAGCATCATATCGGTTCCTCCTCATACTCTCATTTCCAATAAACAACACAGTGAGAGCATCCCAAGCTTCCTTGGCAATGCTAAAGTACTCAATGTGTGGATAATTCTTTTTCCCAAAACCTTGTTGAATCATATGCAGAGCAGTGGCATTGAGTTGATTATTAACAATCTCTCTTCTTGTCAAGTTGTTTAGATACCCAATAAAGAGTCCATGCTCGATGATGTTCCATAGTTCAATGCAAGAGCTGCGCATATGAGTCCTCATTAGTGATTGACATTGAGCAAAAGTAGCGGATTCTTCAAGCTTAGGTGGGTCACCTCTATTGTATACATGAGGGTGAGGGATTGGAGGGTCGGAGAGTACCATGAGTCACGGTGCTCACCCTTCCCACCATCATTGTGTGTGGAGGAATTAACGTTGTCAAGTTTACCCCCCACCACCATACCCTCGGGGGATAACGATGTATTCCCTTTAGGTAAAATGGATGGTTGATCCTCTTGAGGAGATGGAGGTGATGAGCTTTCTTTGTCTTTAAGAAGTTGCTCGAGGATCTTCTTGACTTCGTTGACCAAGGAAGAGCTCAATCTTGTTTCCAAGTTTTTGAGATCTTCCATGGTCACCAGTGTCGGCTCACTACCACCATCCCCTTCGTTGCTACCCATATTCTCTTAGGCGGTAAAGCCCGAATAAAGATCCGAGGCTCTGATACCAATTGAAAGGATCGTATGGGCACCTACAGGGGGGGTGAATAGGTGCTACTTCAAATTTTCTTCTTTTTCAAATTAAGGTTTGACAATAAGGGAAATTCTCTAGATAATGCAACTATGGTGAATTTACCTATATGACAATTATGCAAGAGCTACCCTAACACAAAGTAGTAACAAGTAAGTAAGGTGCGGTAAAGGATAGAAGTAACCAAAATAGTGGACGCGGAGACACAAGGATTTGTTTCCTGTAGTTCCTTCCTTTTGAGGGGAAGTACGTCTACGTTTGGAGAGGGGGTGGTTTCAAACCACCAACGCCACGAAAGGCCTCCCTTGTTCTCCGATGAATCTCACCTCAACGGGATCGATTGACCTTCCACTATATCGGCAACCTTCAAGGTGGAAGCCGCCACCGTTACAAGTTTGGGGCACACATCCACAACTTAATCGGAGGCTCCCAAATACAAGCAAGATGTCAAAGCGATCAAAGACAAGCTTGTAAGTACCTAGGGTTTCCAAGAAAACACTAGAGCAAAGGGGCCCTCAATGAAATGAGTGGGAAATGAAGATCTCTTTTGGTGAAGTAGTAGATCGGGGCCTCCTCCTTCGATTCCCCAAAGATCAAGGACTTTGGGTGGTGGAATGAGGAGATCTTGAAGATTGGGTGGCTCCAATGGACTCCAATGGTGGTCTTTGACTTAAATTCCAGGCAGGCAGAAGCTTTTGACAAGTGGTCAAAAAGCTACTGTCGCGCTAGGTACTAAAATGCGGTACTACCGTTTTTTAGTACCTAGCCCGGCAGAGGCTTTTTGACAGTTAGTCTAAGCCTTCTGTCTGGTCCGGTAGCAAAAAGCGGCACTACCGCTTTTTGGTACCGCGCCAGGCAGACAGTTTTTTGAACATTGCAACACTGTTCAATGCACCTGCGATACACTTGGCAAACAATTAGTCTGATATGTGTGTTGTTATAAAACACCAAAATCACTAGGGATATGAGATTCTCTTTCACAAGCCTTCATTTGGGAGCCCGAAAACCTTGTGGAAGCTATTAGCATCTACTGGTATTGTCCCCCTCCCTGGAATTGCGAGCTCACTCCTTATTGGGTCGTAACAGGACATCAACCACATGATTAAATCCACAGGCATTTTAGATGCTTTAACCATTAATATGCCTCCCCAACCATATTTTGTGATGAGATCCCTCTGTTCCTTACTTAAAAGTTTGTTCAGTTTAAATAATCTAGCAAGAGAAGCTCTATTCCTGCCAATCTGCTAAAGAGAACATGCAAAAACTGTCAACTAAAATGTGAGAATTGACAAAAAAATAAAATAAATAAACAGACATTTGCATGCACTCACCGTCTGGATCTTTTGCCTTGGACAAGCTGGAGCTACAGAAGGTACGGAAGCAACTACATAATCTCTGGGAGAAACTATTGTCTGCGTCTTCTTCGTTGCAGATGCTGGAACTACAGAAGGTCCAGGAGCAACTATATTTGAATTGGGTGCAACGTTCGGGGCAGTCCTTCTACCAGGATTTTCAGTGTTAGTAACCATGCCTGCTGTCTGCAGAAAATGAAAACCACAAGTTTTCAGTGCTACAAAACCAATAAATGAGACAAGCTAATAAAATAACATGGAATAAAATATGATAACACTAGGATGCTATACCCCCCACCCCCACGTTGTTGTGCTCCAGTTGACGCACGTCCGTATACTGGTACATTTGGTAGTTGCAGCCGCCAGAAATAATTAATCATCCCTCCTCTTTTTTGTTAATAATGATATTAAAAAAAGGGAGTTAAGATGGTGGGGGCAATTAGATATCCTACCTAATCATATATATTAGAACATGAACTTAGATATAAAGAAACTTAGTTATAATGGAATATGAACTTAGATAGCTATATGAACTTACTGAAAAGCAACAACCATCCATAAGTTGTGTTTGCTGCAGCAAATAGTTTCTCCTAACTATACCTAAGTTGACTGAGCTTGTGCAATTAGTTTCTCACTCTGCTTAATAAGAACCTGAATAAAATTTCTAAATAAACTAACCAAGTTGCTTGTGCATGTTTGCTTAGTTGCATTTAGGCTAGCATTTAGTTATATTTAGGCAAGAAAAAAACTTAACAACTTAATGACAGACCAAATTAAAACACCTATGTACACAACTAATTATATAAGCGAGTGAACTTAGTGACCATAGTAAAACAACTTAGCTAATTTTTGTACATAATCAGGTCACAAACTAAGTGACATCAGGTCACAAACTATGGCTAATAATTCTTCCCAATTCACTCTCACTAACTTTCTGTACATAATCGAAACAAACACCCGATTTCACTGTGTTACAGTGACATGCACATGGACATATTTCACCAGCAATCAACAACAGATTTCACGGTATTATCAACAACTAGAAACCTCGAACACAAACATATACTAAGCATCACGCGCATTCCAAATCGATATGGGGATTTCATGTACTACAGAAAAACTACGAAATTCATCAATTAAATAGAAGTATCCTAGTTCCTAAAATGTAGATCCGCAGCAAAAAAACTCCAGTAGAAGGCTACATATGGTCGGATTCGATGGATTTCAGGAGTAAGAACTCACCAAAACACGAGAGCCCCCCGGGGGTTGAATCGAGAAGAAATCCATCGTCGGAGCACTCTCCGTCGCTGAACTTGACGCCCTTCCGCGCTCCTCGTCCTCCTTGAGCACCACCACGCTTGCTGCATCGATCGATATACGTCGCCAATCTCCCCCGCCACCTCGCCAAACCGCCGTTGATCTCCCACTTCTCTCGCACCGGGTGGTTCTCCGACGACGCACATGACGCCCTCGTCCTGCGCGTCACCCTCTCAACCGGTCAGCACCTGGAAACGGAGCTTCCGCTTGCGGAATCGCCACCGATCTACTCTGCCACCTCTCCCACCGCCGCTGATCTCCCACTCCTCGCGCGTTGAGAACTCTCCGATGACGCACTAGACACCCTCGTCACTCGCGTCCCCCTCTCCGGTCAGCACCTGGATATGGTGCTCCCGCCCGCGGAATCGCCGCCGAATTACGAGAAGAGGAAGAGGAGAGGGGAGTCGAGGAAGAGAGAAGACGCGAGAGAGAGAGCCAGGGAGCAACGGCTCTTCGCACGGCGACAACGACACACGCGGGTTGGCCCTCCATGTAAAAACTGTCGGAAACATGAGGTGGGGAGACGCGACACGATCAAAAACGAACGGTGGAGAATCGGTGGCTCGGTTTGACAAACCGGCCACCGAGCAGTTATTAGCATTTGGGAAAATAAAATACATGGCTGGTTAGGGTCTATCCGGTTGAAAAAAAAGACAGGAAAGAGAGATGAATCCGGATGGTTACAGTTCGTCGGTAGAACTAAGAGAAAGGAAAGAAAGAAGGGCCGGCTGGATGTGGCCAGTTGAGAGAAAAATCCAACTGGTTACAAACGACTGAAAAAATAATAGAGAGAGAAGGTCGAGGCCGGCTGGGGCCAACAAGACGGTAGGAAAAAAAGAGAAGGCCGGCTGGCCTATCGCTAGAGGAAGAAAGAGCAAGAAAAAAAAAGAGCGCCAGATGAGTTAGGAATCAGTCAGCTGAGAAAAGAAAAGATAACAAGACCGATTAGGAAAAAAAGAGTACAGCCAGTGGGAGAAAGCCGGTTAAGAAACGGCCGGTTGAAAGAAATCCGGATGAAAAAAATCCAGATCCGTCTATAACCAATTCCTATTGTTTGGTTCGCCAGGCCGGATGGGTCTATCCGAGTAGAGCATAGTCCGGCTGGCGTCTTGTTTTTCTGTCCGATTTATCCGCTTCGGCCTGTTCCGGCTAAGTCGGGCCGACTTGGCGCGACTTCCTCAGTTTGGCTGCCGGTTCGGCCGGCTGGACGCAATTTCGTCTTGTTTGGTTACCGGTTTGGCCTGTTGGACCCGTTTCGGCTAGGCCAATTCGGCTCGGCGCACCCATGCGCGTTTGGTTGTCTGGCCCGCTGAAGCCAGACCATCTTGTTAGAATGCCTTTTTGACTATTTCAGCGCCTGCAACGTCTGCAGAATCGCTTTTTCGACTCTACTACGCCGACTATAGCAATGTGAGTGTTTTTCTGACCTC
This sequence comes from Avena insularis, assembly GCA_023614405.1. Taxonomy (NCBI): domain Eukaryota; kingdom Viridiplantae; phylum Streptophyta; class Magnoliopsida; order Poales; family Poaceae; genus Avena; species Avena insularis. The sequence continues at coordinate 192,671,642 of CM042695.1, read as the reverse complement.
GAGCAACCCTCGAGAGTTCGCCAGATGTTGTCCTGTTTCCTGCCTTCAGTTTTTCGGCGCCGGTAACCCCTAACCGAGGTCTCGCCGGTTGGCCTGACCTGCTAATTCTGTAAACCGACTAAGTAGTATGCGATGATGCCAGAGGCCCACTCTTCGTCTTAGCTACAGACCGCAACCCGGCTGTCCGGCTAGTAAGAGCAAAAGCCGGAGGCATCCCACATGAAAAACGGTGAAACATGCGATAGATCGTACATTCCGGTCATGTGCCTAGTTGGTATTTCCCGGCTGCTAAGCCTCTATTACCATGCGCGATCTATTGTCAGCTCCCTTCGGTTCTGGCTCCAGACCGCAACCCGGCTGCCCGGCAAGATGCAGCATAAATAGCAGAGCGCAGGGGAAAGTGACTAAGTGTGCAAGAAAAGCACGAGCTAGTTTTTTGAAAGAAAAACCATCATTCGGTTGAAAGCATGTGTACTGTATGTCAATGTTCTGAAAAAAATTAATTTCTATGTGTTTGCTTTGTCCGAGTGCATCGAGTCGGATCTCAAGTACATGTGAAGATTCAAAGCACCTGACTTCGTCAGCTACTTCGAATCTCGGGGGCTACACCCACTGAGTGTGCTCGCGTGCCCCCGGTGAAACCAAGTGCTCCCGTTCGGCTGAAGGCGTTCAGCTGGATAGCAAGGTCAAGGTGTTGACAAGGGCAAGGAAGATAAAGATTCGAAGCACCTGTCTTCGTCAATTACTCCGAGTATCGAGGGCTACACCCCGCGGGTGCGCTCGCGCTCTCCTTTTGGAGCTGTGTTGCTTCCCGGGCCGGAGGTGTCCAGCTAGACGCCATTCAAGAACTTCATCTATAACGACAACGTCAAGTTTTGTTGAGCTCGTGCTAATTTCCCCTCCGGATGAAATCAGCGCACACTCGGAGGCTAGTGTCGGTGAGATGGTGCTCGGATACCCTAAAGACATCCCAAAAGCGCTTCGGGACAAGAAAAAAAGGCTCACTCGCATGCACCCACTAGCTGCACTAGAGGAAGTAAGCAAGCTAGCTTGCTCTCCCAGACACATACACTGCCAGTTGGACCGTTCCAGATACAGCTGCAGAAGCACTCTTGTAGCCCGATTATACCTGCTTATACTGTCAGACATGCAGGAGTAGAAGTTTTACCTCACCATGAGGGCTTCGAACCTGGGTACTTTCTGTGTCTCTTCGCACTTAATTGTATCCAATCCCGCCTGCAGACACCGTCGCAGTCGCCCTGCTCGCTACCACACCTCTATCTAACCTCTTTAGGCAATGTCGTCTCCATACCGACGATAGAGAGCAGGCCTATATTTGGAAGTGCACGGCCACGGGAGGAAACATGAACCAACTGCAAAATAATTACAACCCACGTAGCAACCAATAGAAACAGAACAAAAAGGACAAATTAAGACAGAAATGAACTTCTCGTCCAATATAGTGAACTTTAGATGCGAGCAGTTCATTAGAAACACCCGTAGTTGTTTATCACTCAACTTGTAGCAGGAGCTCACATAGGCATTCCCGAGAGTTTACATCAAGGGTACTGCAAAAGGCAAAATCCTACCGTCAAAAATACAAGTGTCATGTCCGAATGTTTTGACATCAACATAATGAATGTTTGAATTTTAACAACATAATGTCTCAGTAAAATCTGAAAAAATGAAAAAACAAAAGACTGAAAAGGTGAGGCCGAGCTGTTTCCTCTCAACTTTATTAGTCTCACGTTCAGAACTTCAAGTAATTAGCACTTCGTCAGAGAGAGGTGCAGTTCACATAAACCAAATGAAGGCCAAATCAAAATAGCTCCTCCACATAACTGGACTGCCGTCACTCCCATGCCAAACTATTGCTGCCGGGCTTACTTTGGTCCAGGCTTTCTCCGTAGGTCACTCGACCTCGACCTGCTCAGCACATGCTCCATCATCAACCCTTCCGACAAGGAGCGAAAATAAATGGAATTCCCAAGAGGAAAAGTAAACTTCCAAGGAGGGCTAAAGTCAATTTTTGTGCGTGCAATGAGTGAGACCCTTGTAATCTCCGGATGCAAATAAGGAACTTCACAAAATCAAAAGGTAAACTTCTGTAACTATTTTGCATGTGCAATCGTCCAAACTTCGCGATAAAAATCCTGTAATAAAATCCATAACAACATGGCAATTTTGTGAATCATTATCGCCGGAACAACACGGTGCAGGAGGCAAACGAAGTTCAGAGTAAATTGATCAAGGAGACGGCTGCGGCTTTGGCTAGGCATCTTGTGGAGTTCCCCAATCAACCGAGAGTAGTTGTTGCTGCGACGAATCCTTCTGTTACACCTATTACTTCTCCTGAGACGGTTTCGCTGGTGCCCAACCCGGTGGTGGCTATGGCTCCCCATGCCACTCAATAGCAGAGGCGCCCCGAGGAAGTGATCCTGGCAGTGGCTGGCTTGGCGACAAAACCAACTAATGTTGCGCCACATCTGGTGGTACCTAAACCTATGAAAAAGAAGTTATCAGACTGTTTTAAATGTGGTAAACCTGGACATTACCTCAATGATTGTACGACGGAGCTTTGCTTGTGCTGTCAGAGCCCTGATCATTTGTCTAAATCTTGCCCTTTACTTTTGTCTCCAAAACCGACTATGGTTATGTATGGTGTGGCTCATGAAGAGCTAATGTTTTGGGATTTCCCTTCCTCGAGCACTGTCAGACCTAGGATGGATAACACCAGATTGAGTCGTGTCACTATTTCTGATGGCTCTCTTACTATTGATGAGATCATCGCTCACTTGAAGTGGATGGTGCCTGATGATCAATATCAGTGGGAAGTGAAACTTGTGGAAGATAATGTTTTCAGGGTCACTTTTCCAAGCAAGGTTGATCCCTCTAGGGCTCAATATTTTGGAACATACACCATTCTGAATAGTAAGGTTACTATGAAATTTGAAGCTTGGAAGAAACCTGTTGAACCGGCATGGTCCTGTGACAAGGTATGGGTAAGGATCTATGACTTACCTTCCGAGGCACTTGATGATTTTCTTGCATTATGGGCTTTGGGAAACTTGTTTGGAAAAACTGTTGATATTGACATGGAGTTCACAAGAAGGACAAATGTTTTGAGGATAAATATTGATTGTCTTTATCCTAGTCTGATCTCGGATAGGATGGATATTAGAATTAAAGGGGAGTTCTACAAGCTCAGGTTTGAGGTAGAGGGAGTACCCCCACAATTGGAGGATACTCGCATGGAGGATGTTCATGGTGATGATGGAGATGGGAATGGCCCGGCGGAGGAGGATGGTAATACCTCGGATAAGAGAGAGCCTAAGAGGTCAAAAAACAGATCAGACAAAAAGCAACAAGAGGAAGGAACTGTACAACAGCCTATCCCTATGGATGGTCAAAATATGCAGAAAAATATATTTAAAGTGGGAGATTTTGAGCTTTCCCTAAAGAATAATAAGAGGCAATCGTGGGAAGACATGGTGGAGGAAGAGGAGATGTCCAAATCTGCACCTCCTAAGATTTGTGTTCAAAAACTTGACACGGGGCCGCGAATTAATGGTTGTTATGTCGCGGAAGATCTTTTAATTGCCAAGGGTGTGCGGCAGGCTGCCGTCGATGGGCGGCACGCTACCGAGGGTGCGTGTCATGCTTCCACGGTTGTGCGTCAGGTTGTCGGGGGCATATGACATGGTGCCGAGGTGCTACGGCTGATGCTGCCACCGTTTTGCCTATAGTCATTCCTGCTGTTGTAGATGAGAATCAGGTGGCCAAGGATGTGTATGATTCTGCTGTCATGCCGTGACATGGTAATGAAGTGAAAAATAGAACATGAAGGTACTTCTTACGACTCGAAGATTGAGATATGATTGCATGGGTGCTGTGGTATCGCCTGGTGCTGTGCGAACCTCCAGTATTGCTTCCCCGTTGGGGATGGCTTCATCGTCTATGGGTACAGGTGTGACACCCAGATCTTTAATTTCTCATGTTTCTCCTACTTATGGTATGTCTAATGATGATAAAAACCATGAACCGTTGGCAGCTAATCCTCCTTTTGATTCGGTCTTGCATACTCAGAATATAAATGTTCTAATTGATGACGGTTTGATAGGAAATGCAGATAAGCCTGGGATGGCATATGTAATTTCTTTTGGTGGCATTAAGGAGAGCGGCGTGGCTGGGTTGCACTCTAGCGGAAGGCTGCGTGCGCAGACAAATGCGGACGACACTCAGCTCGTGCGCGCACAACAGCTGACCACGAAGAGGAATGAGATGTTAAGTGCAGGTAAAAATTTAAATACCGAGTTTGCTTTGTTATCTTACTCAGATGAGAAAATAGTAAGTAAAGCGCATACTATTGGCGTTAGTATGGGGAGTGATATTAACTGTAAGATGGTTGCTGAAAAATTATAAAGGATAATGAATTGAATAGCACTTTAAACATCCTAAAAAAGAAGGAAGAGAGGGAGGAAAATGATTCAAATCACATCTGTTGTTGGTGTCTATAGTTTCGAACCTATGTGAAGATTTAGTGGACGAGAAAAGAATGTCATCAGATGAGAGCCATGAAGTTTTATAGAATATTGTTAAAATAGGAAAGACATGTAGACGAAAATCTTATGATGAGACGAACTTACGTAGAAGCACAAGAGTTAAAATAAAGAAAACTTATTAAGATGGAGGGTTTGAGAGGAATGACTTGGAATAGCCAGGGTTTAGAGATCCGGGGAAACATTTGTTTGTTAGTGAATCAAGAAGAGACAACATACTAGATTTTATTGCTCTTTTGAAAACAGAAAGGTCTAATTTTATAGATTCGTTTCTAAAGAACCTTGCGCCTACTAAGGATTTTTCGTGGTTTTGTCTACCGCCACATAGATGGTCAGGGGGTATTTTAGTAGGACACGAAAACATTGAAGGTAACTAAAGTAGACACAGGTAATTTCTGTGTTAAATTGCATATGCGTAATAAAAAGGATGGGTTTGAATGGGTATTTTTACCAGTGTATGGAGCTGTGCAAGATTCTCATAAATCTGAATTTTTGTCAGAATTAGTTCAATTCTATGAATCAGAATCACTTACTATGTTGCTAGGTGATGATTTTAATGTCATGCGAAGATGTGAGGACAAAAATAATGACAATTTTAATCCTCACTAGCCTTTCGTTTTTAATGCGATAATTGAAAGCCTAGATCTTAGAGAAATTGCTCTCTCCGGTAGACATTTCACTTGAGCCAATAGACGTGACAATTTAACTTTTGAAAAGCTGGATCGTGTCTTACTCAGTGTTGAGTGGGAACAAAAGTTCCCTTTGGTAATGGTTAGGGATTTAACTCGATCCGAGTCGGATCATACTCCGTTACTTATTGATTCTAGATGTCGAGCCCATTTGGGGAATACGGCTAAGTTCTCATTTGAACTTTCATGGTTGCGTCACCACGATGGTTTTCATGAGATGGTGAAGAGGGAGTGGAATTCGGTGTGCACCGGTGACACCCCTATTCACAGATAGCAAAATAAAATAAGACACCATAGGCATTACCTAAGAGGATGGGCTAAAAATCTGAGCAGTAAGTATAAAAAAGAAAAAGAAAAATTGCTTGCCATCATTGATGAGCTGGACATTAAGGCAGAATCCATCCCGTTATCTACATCTGAAAAAACAAGGATAAAAGATGCAAATGAAACAATCTTGAAATTACGGAGAGATGAGGAAAAAAATAGGCCTAGAGGGCAAAAGTAAAGCATGTCCAGGAAGGCAGAAACAATACAAAATATTTTCATCTTATTGCAAATGGAAAACATAGGAAGAAATTTTTTTTTAATTAGAACAGGACGAAGGAACCATTGTTGGCGAAGAAAATCTTAAAGTTTACATTACTGAGTATTACAAGATGTTGTTTGGGGAGTCTAAGCGTAATGATTTTTCCATGATGGAGGATCATACCGATGATATCCCCTAGTTGTCTGCTGAAGCGAATACACTCCTTACAGCAGATTTTACTGAGGAAGAGGTCCTGGAGGCAATTTCTCAGATGGAACATAATAAAGCTCCTGGATCAGATGGGTTTCCGGCCGAGTCTTACCAGAAATTTTGGAAGATAGTTAAAGATGATTTGATGTCTCTATTTAAGTAACTTCACGTAGGAGAGTTATCTTTGTATAAACTCAACTTTGGAGTTATTACTCTACTACCTAAAAAAGAGAATGTCATACAAATTCAACAATATAGACCAATTTATTTGCTTAATGTGAGTTTTATGATCTTTACAAAAGTAGCTACGGATCGTATTACGAACATTGCCCAGAAAATGGTGAGGCCGACTCAAACTGCGTTTATGTCAGGTCGTCATATTTTAGAAGAGGTGGTTGTCTTGCACAAAACCATCCATGAGCTTCACCATAAAAAACTCGATGGTGTTCTTTTCAAGATTGACTTTGAAAATGCATATAATAAAGTCAAATGGTCATTCATACAACAGGCCTTGCGTGTGAAGGTTTTGATCCATTATGGTGTAAATGGATAAAAGAATTCATCAAATGCGGTAGTGTGGGAATTAGGGTAAATGATAACATTAGTCATTTTTCTAGACGAGAAAAGGTTTGCGACAAGGAGATCCTTTATCTCTGTTGCTCTTCAATATTGTACCAGATATGCTTGCTATCATCATTACAAGAGCAAAGGAGGATGGACAAGTTGGACGTCGCATACCTCATTTGGTGGAGGGAGGTGTTTCGGTTTTACAGTATGTGGATGATACAATCCTATTCTTGGAACATGATCTTGAAAAGGCGGCCAATATGAAACTCATTATTTGCATGTTTGAGCAATTATCAGGCTTAAAGATCAATTTTAATAAGAGCAAAATTTTCTGTTTTGGGAAAGCTAGGGATATGGAACATCAGTACAAGAAGATTTTTGTCTGCGAAGCTGGTTCCTTACCCTTTCGGTACCTTGGAGTACCAATTCATCATAGGAAATTGCGTAATTCTGAATAGAATCCGGTAGAGACTTGTCTAATGTTGAAACTCGGATGTTGGCAGGGCAAGTTGCTCTCATATGGAGATCGTCTTGTCCTAATTAATTTAGTTTTGACGAGTTTGTCGATGTTCATGTTATCTTTTCTTGAAATACCAAAAGAAGTGAGAAAGCGAATGGATTTTTTTCGCTCACGGTTTTTCTGGCAAAGGGATGATAACAAAAAAAGTATAGGTTAACCAAATGGAATATTTTATGCCGCCCTAAGAACCAAGGGGACTTAGGAATTGAAGTTTTGGAGTTGAAAAACAAGTGTTTGTTAAGCAAATGGCTATTCAAACTACTAACGGAAGGAGGGATGTAGCAAGAACTTTTACAAAACAAATACATGAATAATAAGATGTTAGCACAAGTTGAAGATAAGCCGCCGGATTCCCCATTTTGGAAGGGCCTTATGCGTGTAAAGAATAATTTCTTTTGTCGGGGTTTTTTTAAAATTGGAGATGGAACTACTGTCAGGTTCTGGGAAGACGTTTGGTTAGGCGACACTACTTATCTCAACAATACCCGGAACTTTATAACGTAGCCTAACGAAAGAATATTTAAGTAGCTAATCTGGTAAATCAAAACCCTCTGAAGATTGCATTTAGGAGGGGATTGACTGGTAGTAAGTGGAATGACTGGTTGCACTTGTGCCATAAACTAATATTGGTTACTTTAACACAAAACAAAGATTCGTTCCATTGGCATCTTACACCTACGGGATCATTTACAATCAAATCAATGTATTTATATCTTATGAACAGACATGCTAGGTATTTAAGGACATACTTGTGAAAATTGAAGATTCCTTTGAAAATAAAAATCTTTATGTGGTTCCTTAATGAGAAAGTCTTGTTAACTAAGAACAATTTGGCAAAGCATAACTGGCATGGGTGTAAAAAATGTTGTTTTTTTTGACTCGGTGGAGACTATTGAACACCTTTTTGTCTCATGTCCATTTGCAAAAATAATTTGGCGAATGATATATTTCGCTTATAATATTACTCCTCCAACTAGTATTACTAATATGTTTGGTAACTGGTTGAATGGGATGGAGAGAAAAAATAAGACTAGAATTCATGTTGGAGTTTCAGCCTTATGTTGGTCTATTTAGACATGTCGAAATAATATTATCTTTAATAAACAATCGGGTTAATTTTTTTTGCAGGTTATCTGTCTCGCTGCGCACTGGATACACCTATGGTCCCTTTTGCTCCCTATGGATCAGCAGGAGCTAATGCTTTCAGGATGCAACCGTTTGCTAATGGTTACACAGGACTTCTACTTCCGGGCTACTGGATGGTAGCACACTAGAAGAATCTAGATGGATATTTTCATGTTTCTTCTCTTTTTTCGCTGGTTGATACATGTCTCAACCTTAGCTGATCCGTGATTGTAATAAATTACTATAATTACAACTATGCAATAAATGAAAGGATGTGTGTATCACTTGATGCAGAGGCCAGGGCTATGCTCCCATTCTGAGAAAAAAATCCATAAAACAAACTCACATGTAGCCACCAGCAGTTCGGAAGCGGCACACCATCAACGATATTCCTGAAACTAGCAAGCAGCAAATCCTTTGCCAAAAAAATAGCAGTTTGGAATATGTCGAAGCTCGTTTGATTCAAGCAAGGAAGAGAAGTACAGGGTCGTCGAAGCTCGTCCTCGGCCGGTCTACAAGTAGCGGCCCGAGCACGCGGAGTCCAATAGAACTGAACATCTGGGAAAGGGAGGATGCATCGACTGGTGGCATGAACAGAATGAACTGGCCAAAAAATTCCCTATAGGCGACAGAAGCCGAGCTCGCCGGAATTGCTCCTGCCCATCGACGATTCTGAACATCCTAACTAAAGAAATGTGGATTTCCTAAATATGTACTTTTAAGACAATTTATTCTAAACAACAAATAGAGGGAACTACCATACAATTCTATCTGAAATTCAATTTAGGAAAAGAACACAAGTAAAATAGAAAAATAATTGGCAGTTCAGATAGAATTTTTTAGTAGCAGTATTAAATAGACAGTAGGGAGACTTACCAGTGTGTGCTCAGAAGGTGGTGCGGCAAGAACCAGTGGGAGGTGTCTGCCGATTTTGTGTGGGACAGTTCAGGTGCATTGTGGTGGTCGGGCCATCGTCTTAGTGCGCGCGGTGGCTCCCTAGACTTGAGGAGATATTCTGTTGAATATATAAGCAGTAATCTATATGATTTAATCTAAATAATAAACTGATAAAGCATGATTATACAAATGGTACTAAACCAATCATGCAGATCAACAAAGTAGATGAACAAATTACATCTATACATGATAAACCTATCACATCTACGCCAAATTCTTGAACTAGAAACTCTAGCAAGATCCGAAAGAGAGAGATTTAGATCATATACAATGCAGTTGCGGTAGTAGCTGCGGCAGAGCTGTCGCCCATGTTGAGGTTGTCGAAGAGGTCGTTGACGTCCTAGAAGATGTCGTCGTTCGGGAAATCATCGTCAGACGACGTCGTGGTTGCTAGTAGTCGCGCTTGAGCGCTCCCCAAAAACCAGATCGCCCCTCACCCGTATAGGTTCACGAGAGGCGGGGTTCCGGAGGCCTAGTGTCCCGACCTGTGGTGCACGCCGCAAGCCGGGATGGAGAAGATGAAGGCAACGACGCAAGGTTCTGGAGGTAGGCGCGTGTGTGGATTGATCACCTATTGGGTTTAGCGCAGACGCTTATATAATGCAGGTCACGGAGATCGTGGGACACATCCCACGTCCGAGTCGGTAACAGCCCACATCCATAAAAATTGGAAACGGCTTTAATTAACGCGTCCATTACTGACTCATAAATAATTTTCTGAAACAACAAAATAAAGCTCGGCTCGGCGAGATTCCCGCAACCCGCGGCACGCGCGTCGTGACGAGGCGAGGCGAGGCGGGCGGCATCAGAGGAGGAGTGCGCGAGGGCTTCTCTCCTTATCACACCTTAGTGAGTGGTGCAACACTCTACTATATAAGGTGGTCCAACTCCCCTTCCACTAGCAATGTGGGACTAAATTTAGCACCACTAGCACAGCCATATGCTGCCATACACAAGTGGCCAAAGAGAATTTCAGAATTTGTCTATGGGCCAACAGCCCAATATACACCAAATTCCAACAATCCCCCACAAAGTCTCATTGGCACATCACATCACTTTTCTTCCAGAACATTATTTTATATACCGGTGTCTAGTGGAGATTGTTAAGTTCAACTTCTACATTAAGCTCCATGCTACACTAGCTAGCAACTTGAATAGTGGACTATGCCTTGAACTACAAGTTTTCTGCGCGCTAGTTTCACACAAAATCTAGACCGGTACAGGGATGACGTTGGCTTCCCCGTGGTTTTGAGCTTATGCGTCATACTCCAGGGCCTTTCATGAGTTTATTAAAGAGCACCCAACTCTCACGGACAGCGAAGTTTAATAGTCATATAGGTGTGTTCCTCAAGAGATGTTCTGCAGAACAACATCTCTCCTTATAAAAGCCACTTGTAACACATTAAGATAAATATCAACCTGCCATGCAGATTAAGAGAGTATTACATAAGATGTAAATATAATATAGGAATACTCTCCTCTCAGCTGATGTCGTGGTGTGGAACACGGAAGAGCCATCGGGGATGGCAGAGAAGGGACACACGGATGCATTCGGTGGCTCACGCAACGGGTTGGGCACGGTGCACTGCAAACACAGGGATGTTGTAACAACCCAGCATATAGGACCTAACGAAGGGTAGATTTAGGAATATGAATTGTTGCATGTATTCATTTGTAAAAATGTGGGTAAATTTTTTTCCAAATAAAACCTTGAGTGACCAATGTTTCTTTTTTAATTTGAGATTAGGTTTAGTCTTAAAGGAGGATTGCTATAAACTTTGATATGATCTTAAAAGAATTATGTGTGTTTTCAAATGAGTTTGGATTTTAAAACTGAAGTGTTTTATAATTTAAATGATTTTGATATAATATTTGAATCTTAAATTAATTAAGAGAAAAGTATTATAACTTAAATCTTATCTGAAAACAATATTGAATATGAAATTCATTTCATATACATAAACAAGTTACAAAGAATGTAACCTACTGAAGTTATTCCAAACTTCACAATTTACAAAAAAGTAAAAAATAAGAATATTCTTTATTAATAAATATATAATCCTTATTACAAATGAATAAAATAAAGATTACAAGAATTATAAAAGAAAAATTACAAAATAATAATAAAATTACATTTGTATATCTACTAACTATCCTATATCTAAATCTACACTAAAATCATCATCTTTATCTTTGTACCTTCAAAACAAAGATTAAATAGAAACGAAATAAGATTAGTGTTAGTATATTTCTCTCAGATATGTTAGTGAGGTGCACTTGACAAACTCATCATTGAGAAATGTCATAAAGGGGCAAGTTTCACCAATATGAAAGATTTCATCTTTCATAAATTCAAAGCCAGAAAGCAAATGACAGCCAAAAGGGATCTATTCACCTACTAGGTGAAATTAAGCTAGTAATAGTAAGTTTAAACTTTCTGAACCTATCCACAAGTACATAGCAGGCACACAAGCTGGACACACACAAGCATGCAGATGGTGTGCTGTCGACTTCACAAGCACAACCAAATATCACAAAACCACAGCACAGCCGTGGAGGAGCACATTAGTGCATCTCTCCACTACACAACACACCAGCACAGCCAGGGTAAACAGCAGCTAAACCAAGAACATCAGCCAAATTAAACCACCCAGATCAACCTAAACATCCACCAGGATGGTGACATAAGCAGGGGAATGGATCTGGTGGACAGCAAGGTCAAGCCCAGGAGCTAGGAGGAGCAGGCAAGCTCAAGAGCAAGCTCAGGAGCCCAGCAAAAGCAGATCAAGATCAAGATCATCATAAATCTAGTACACCAACATCAAAATTTGTGGTGAGTCTCATAAAACCATCATTTGATTTCATCATATTATCTAAACAAAAGCATGTGTTGCGTTATGAAATGATCTCTTAATAATCACCCAAGAGGGGTGAATCTATCCTAGAGATTTCAAGTATAAGGATAAGAAATCAAGCTCAACCACAAGCACTAAACTCTCAAACCAACATCACTGAGTTCAATGTTACTTTTGCAACTTAGATCATTCTTCATTTGATCTTATCAGATCAGGGCACATCTCTCAAAGAGAGTAGCACCTCTAATCCTATAAGTTTCAAACAAACTATTGCCCAACTAACTAGGAATTAAATCCTAGAGCCTCAGCCCAACATCATAGGCAGGAAAGATAAGAAAAGCTTTCATTCCATCTTGCGAGTTTTAATCACAAGCATTATCAAGCTAAGCCCAGAAATAAAAACCCAATCACTTGTGTGCCAGAATACAATGGTATCACATGGACAAGTTCTTAATGAGCTAAAACCAATCTTTGCTTAGTTCCCACAGAAAAAGGGACAAACCACTACATATCATTTTCCTAAAGCCAAATGCCAGGAATCAACATTAAATTCATCTATACATCCACAGAAATCATTACATGTAATGATTTGATTCAGTGTCTATAATCCCATGCAAGCCTACCATTATATTACAATAAGCAACTACTGAGAGAAACCATCACAAGACAAGCATTCGACAAAGAGAATAAATTCTCAGATCAACAACATAATCCAATCAGGGATTCAATAGAAACATTAGCATAGGATCACAGTGAATCATCACTAGAATAATCTGACAGGCAACTAGCATCATCAAAGCCACTACAAATCATGATCCACAGCAAACAATCATTCTTCATGCTCAAGTATGATAACCACTAGATCTAAAGCATCATGGATATGATCAACATGGGGTTATGAACCCTAATCAGAGCAAGAACCCTAATCTAGAGATGAACCCAGTCAGCACATAGTCACTAGGCATGAGAAGCCACTAGATACACACAGAGAGAATCATGGCAGTAGCATGAACAAGAACCACAGAGACAACTTACCCGAGGTCCTCGCTGATGAATCGAAGAGGAAGCAGAGTGGTCGACAAACCGTGGCGGCACAGGGAGCACCCAGAGGGGCGCTGCAACCTGCACCTGCCACGACGGCGGCCGTAGCAGCACACGAGCCCAGCACACCACCACAGGCGGGATCGCGGCGGCGGCGACAGCACCTTTCCTTAACCCTACGGTTCGGGAACAAGGTAGACCTGGCCACAGGGAAGCCCCGGAGTCAAATCCAATTGGATAGAACAAACGAGCATCGTCGACAACCCCAACTCGCACCATGGCGGCGGCCAGAACGGCCGACGGCGGTGGGAATCGACGGTGGCAGCATCGCTGGCCACGGGGTCGGGTCAGAGGAGGGAGGATAAGGTAGAAAGAGTGAGGGAGGCAGAGAGAATGGGCTGGGTGAGCCAAAACCCTTCGGGGTGATATTTTGACCCTGCCCTATTGGGCCACTCTGGCCCAATAAGCCCAAGGGGCCAGCCAAGTTGTTTAATAGATTTTTTTGATCAATTGGAAAAGACCAAAATGTCCCCGACCTCAATAAAATTATAGAAAAATAAAATAAAAGTCCAAAAAATTATAAATAAAATATTTTTGGATTCACAATAATATACTCTGTCCAAATAAAATAAGATACCAAATTTTGGACATTTAATTTTTTATAAGAATTTTGCAATTTATATATTCTTTATGGAATTTTACAAAATTGTTGAAAGATGATAAAAAATAAATAAAAATCACTTTCATTATATATTAATATTATAGTATTTATGAAAAATACTAAACAAATATTTAATAATAAATTTTAATGCATAATTAATAATTCCTAAAAGAATTATTAAATCAATAAAATCAAAGGGAAATAAAATAAAATAATTCAATATATGCAATGAAAGAATAATATTTATAAATACTTTATTAAAGACACCTTATATAGGGAAAATGCATATAGAATTAAATAATGCATTACATTACTTTCATAATCATTTTGCTTCTTTAAATATTGTCCTTACCGGGCAATATTGATGTTTTGTAGAACTAGAAGCTCAAGGTCCAGTGCAAGCATCAGACTTCACTACCTTGCCATCATAAGGCAAGTTCATCACTTGCTCATGTCCTTTGAAGAGTCTTTATCAAAGTATTTGCAAATTGTGTGTTATCATAGATGCTATAAAAGAAAGAAAATAATATTTTCATAAACAAAGAAATCATAGATATCATCCTAAGTGGTTATATAATGGAGAAATAGAACTTAGGGTTCTATTTGCAACAATGATGATCAAGTAGGGACTTAATGACCCCTGACATCAGTGATTCTAGCGTCGTATATTACGCGTTAGCCATGAGATTTGGAATGGGACAGAGAAGTCAGCTGTATCTTCTTCCTCTCGCATGAAGCCGGATGTGCAGGTCGTGGTTGTTATCCTCATAGCGTGCATATTAATTGGTAATTCGTAGAGGATATGCAACATATGGGTGGGAACCCTCATCGTCCCACGATAGTTCTGGCATCTAACGGTTTGTACAAACCATTGCCGTAATTCACTATGTAGGCATGGTGTACACCAAGGAGGCATGCGGGGTCGCGAAGGGGGCAGTGATTGGCTTGGACCAACTACTGGGCCCCACATCATGGAATTGTGGACGGGAAAGTACGCCCGGTTGTGCAACAAGGAGTTGATATCTCATGGGTAAAGTAACGCACCTCCGCATAATGTAAGAACTGTAACTTGTTACTCCCTGTTCTGGGAAGGAGCTACGAATGCGGTAGGAAAGAAACTCCATGAAAGTTCTGGTCAACCTGTGAAGGCTGATTGTCATAGTTTTTTGGAATAAAATCAATCTTTGAAGAAAGATTTACAAAAACTGCATAGTGCCAAGGATTTCTAATACGAGGTGGTAGTTAGAGCATAAAACTTCCCACCTTGCATATAATGAACTTGTTGGGTAACGCTGTTACTCATCCTTCCCTTTAATCCCTTGCTTAGACTCTAAGGATTCCGAAGACGTGCCAATGTATGCAGATGAATGCCAAGAAGATGTGTTCTACGAGGAACCTGATCTATCCAGAGGAGTTGAAGGAGTGTATTACGAGATCCGCTACGGTGTCGATGAGAACAAGTCCACTTAAGTATCTAGTTAGTAGTAACTAATGGAGCCGAGCAGCATGAACTCTATAGAATAAGCTGTTGAGCCCCACTCCTAGTCGGAGTTGTTACTTTTAAATTTCCGTTGAACACCTTATATTTTGGTTTTTATGTTGGATCTTTTGGAAGTCTTGAACTTCTAGTATTGTAATAATAATAATGTGTGTACTTTTGTAATATGGACCCGCAATGTTTTTGTTGTTCCACTCTAAGGGATGTGATATTTACGGAACGGTGTTCTGTGGATGTCATGTCAACGACTATAGTGTACTACACATGAAGTGGTATGCTGGGTCACCGCAGACGTACCCAGGTTCGGGGCCCTCTTGGCGAGGTAACGCCCCTACTCCTGCGAGATGAACTATGTATGGGAGCTTCATGCTCAATACAGATGCTCCTTGAGCTGTTTCCTTAGCTACTATCGATGGCTAGAGGAAGATGGGAGCTAGATGCTAACACTTCTCTTCTCCTACTGTTGCCTCTACCTAGAACCCTGGCTCTGCCCTCCTTTATATACTGGTCTGGGGGCAGATTACAGATTGGGTCCTAGGGTTTACTGTTTGGATATGGGTTTACAAGACAGGGCCGGCTGCAGGGCCCAGCAGGTGGGCCAGGACCTAGTCCGCCCTTCTTTTAGCGTCATCCTTCTCTTTAGTGGTCACTCGGGCTTCCTTTGGGGCATCACCCTTGCTTTAACAGTCACCCGGACCGCTTTTGCCAGTTCAGCCGACCGTCCTGCTTTATCTTTGTCTGGTAGCGCTGGTCATGACGGCATGCCAGCTTCCTTGATAACGAGGGAGAGCTAGCAGCATACCCCGCATGGAGCGTTAGTACTTCCGTGCTCTCCATCGAATCTGAGGTGAGCCGGGTGGGAATGGCCACCCGGCCGGTTCTTCTGGCCACCGGCTAGACGGGCCAGCCGGGAAGGTTATAAGCCCAGCCGGGCTTGCTTGCCAGACGGCCATAGTTGTAATTCCTAGAGGCCAGGTGGCCTGCATCGTATGGAGTCGGCTTACTTATGCCTGGCTGTCCCCACCCGGGGCTTATCCCCCCGACACTAGTCCCCGAGCACGTATGTGCTTGGCTGGTGGGCAAGATCCTCCGTGCTCCTTCCTTTCCTGAGAGGTTGCTTTACTTTCTCCGGCCGCGGCTTTTGCTTTTGCTTTCTGGCTGGAGTTAACCGACTGCAGAATCGATGGCCGTCCACTGGGTGTAAACAGCGAAGGCAGGTACCGGCTGGCGGAGCTGAAGACGAAACGTTTGGCTAGATGACGTCATTGATGCCGTCACCCACACGTGTGGCTCTGGCGCACATCACGTCAGTTTTCCTTCCGCGTCGCTGCGTCAGTTTTTGGCAACTCCGCACGCAGACTTACTGCAGCGTTTCCTCGGGGCAAGGGCGCACGCCTTGCCTCCCGCTGAAGCCCGGGGATCTTTTGTGGAAACCACGACGACGCAGGGGATCTGGAGCCGAAGCGTCGTGCAGTTGTGGCACCGTGACGCCACGCGTCGCGCAGAAGCCAAAGGGGCGACGCTGTCGCTTGCGGGGATAAATAGGGCTTCGAGGGGATCAGTTCCCACACTTGTCCATCCTCTGGCTCATCTTCTCCTCGTGCCCCAGCGTTCCTTGTTCTTGCGCGCCCTCTCCCTGTCGTTGCCGGCCACCTTCTTTTTGCCAACCACGGCCTCCTCCTCTTCCGAGATGTTGCCGGAGCAACACATCGGCTGGTGCGGGTCCTTCGTGACCGACGAGCTCATAAACAAGTATCGGCAAGGAAGGTTTCTTCCCTCGTCGATCCTTGTGAAGCACTGGCTTACGCCAGAGGGGGAGCGGGTGCCGAACCCTCGATCAGGGAGTGCGTCGTCTTCCTCGTGCACTTCGCGTGTGGCTTTGGCCTCCCCGTCAGCCCGTTCCTCCTCTAGCTCTTCGGCTTCTTCGACCTCCAGCTTC
The DNA here is from genome assembly GCA_023614405.1 of Avena insularis. NCBI lineage: Eukaryota > Viridiplantae > Streptophyta > Magnoliopsida > Poales > Poaceae > Avena > Avena insularis. Next base: position 192,654,495 of record CM042695.1, on the reverse strand, counting down.
ATCACCTGGGCGCCAACGCCATGGCGCAGCTGTCGCACTTTGCGTCCTGCTGCGAGTCATATCTTGGGGTGTGGCCCGAGGTGGCTAACTTTCTCAAGTTCTTCCACTTCAAGGCCCAGAACATCACCAAGGGTGGCTCGTTGACGCGGACGGGCTACTGCGCCATCTACCCACGGTCTTCCTCGCCGATGCCGTGGTTCAAGCTCCCCGACACCGTCAAGCTGTGGCAGCGCTCATATTTCTATGTGAGCAATGCCACGGAGATTGACTGGATATGCCTTCCGCCCTTCACCGACGTGCCCTCGTCGCAGAGGGCCTGGACGACGAAGAGCATGGGCGTAGTGGCGGACCTTGATCGGATGACCGCCCGGGTGGAGACGATGGTGGGGACGGAGAGGCTCACTGCCTGGGGCATCACCTTGTCGTGGATGGTGCGTCGCGTGCTTCCGCTACAGAAGCGGTCACACAAGATGTGCCATCTTTCGACCGCCAACGATCCGACGAGGACGTCACGGAAGGATGTGCCCTACCAGGACCTGCGGAACTGGATCTCCATGATCTCCAAGTTCCGCATCGAGGCCAACTGGTCATACTCCTGCCCCCCGTACCATCACGACCACCTGCCGCCGTCGGTAAGTTTTTCTCTGGTTGCTTTGCGCCTCGCTTCTTGTATTTGCTAGCTTTCCTTGGGTGCCTTATGCCCGCCTTTTTGATTAGTTGTTCATGGCGCAGCTGGACGAGGATGACATGGGTGACTTCCCGCTTCCGTCCTTCTTGGAGGACAGGAAGCCGAAGAAGTACCCCCTGATGGAACCCGAAGGGTTTCCCGTCCGGGCGGACGACGGCCCCTCGGATCCTCATGGTATGTTGCTGTCCGCAGCTTTTTCTTTCGCCTTTGTTCTTGAGGTTATGTTCTTTACTCTTTGCTTGTGCCGCAGTCGATGTCAGCGACGAGGAGGGTTCTCGAGAAAAACCCGCGGCGAGAGCCCGGGGAAAGAGGGCGGCACCTGTTGCCGCTCCCGCTCCAGTTGAGGCAAAAACGACGCGCCGAGGGCGTCAGGTTGTTGCTCCACCGTCCGTCGCCGGGTCAGTGTCTCTCTTGCCCTTGGTTGCCACTCTGCGATTTTGCTGGTTTCTCCTTTGACTTTGTTTCGCGCAGAGAGGCCATGGTGCTCGGTGATGGAGGTGCCGCCGTCATGCCTCCTCTACCGGTTGAAGAGGTGGCGAGGTCGCCGGCTGAGGCCAGCCCGGCTGCGTCAGCCATGCCATCTCCACCCAGGGCGCCTGAGGGCTCTCCGACCACGGGGCTGCTGCACCAGGCCCCTGCGTCTTCGCGGTTGGGCCAGCTGTTTGCGGCTGCGCAGGACCCGGAGACCCCCTCCCTCTCCTAAGGGCTGGCGTGAACCCGGCTTGGAGCGATGCTCCAAGCAGTTCCGCCAGGCCCGTCATTACGGAGGTGACGGAGGGAGCGGGGGCCGCGTAGGCGGTCGCGGCGGATGCCGGCCAGCCGGATGGTGGTCAACCGGCTGGGAGGGAGTTGGTGGTGGCTGTGCCTTCGGGTGCAGCTGCCGATGATGACGAGGTTATCGTCACCGGCTCGAGGCTAGCTCCAGCTGTGCTGACGCTGGCTGCGATCCTTGCCCAGCTCTCCGGCTCGGCGCCCATCGCACTAAGCAAGGTTCGCCACCTGGTTGAGGGAATGGAAAGTGGACTTGGCGAGGCCAAAAAATTGTCTGTTTTGATGGAGGTAAGTCGTTGCCCTTCATACGTTTTCCGCTCTTTCATCCGGTTTGCTACTCTATTTCTCATTTGCTTTCTTGCTGCAGAAATCATTTATAGAGTCTGTGAAGAACACCCGGGACCTTGGCCGTAAGATTGCTTCTTCAGATCTGTCTCGGCAATTGGATCCCTTTTCCCTTTTTTGTAGAACATCGGGTATCCTCCTACAGCAATGATCTAGGACAAGGAGAAGGAGGTGGAATGCCTCAAAGCTGAGGTTGCCCGGCTAGAGGAGTCGAACAAAACGCGATAGGCACAATTCGATCAACTTGCCGCGGCCAAGCACCAGCTTGAGTTAGTATGGAGCGGGGCAAGAAGACGGCTGATATCCAGGCGGAGGCGCTGAAGAACTTTGAGATGACCTCCACCCAGCAGGAGGGGACAATCCAGGTTCTTCGCTGCAGGGAGGAGGAGCTCAGTCAGCACCTCCAGAACATCTCGGAGATGGTCATCAGTAAGTTTTTCAGCTACCCTCTTCCGTTGTGTCGTGACTTGCTCGATCTTGTCGGTTTATTCTTCTTTGTGTCTGGATGTAGCTCACTATCCTGAGGCGACCGAGATGGCCATGGAGAAGCTGCCGATGGAGGAGGTTGGTCGTGACCTGACTGCCATAGACTTGGTCAAGGTGGTGGCGGAGGAGAGCAACGGCTTGCGTGCCGTTGCCAATGATCTCTTCCACTACATCTGGCCGGACGCGGGCGACGTGCACGACATGGTCAGCCTAGCTGTGGCGCTGTCCAAGGGCATCGACGTGCTGGACGTGCCCAAGGAGTGGGCTGATCGAGGCGGGGCGAAGATGGCGCTTGCGACGGTGATGTCATGGTATCCTGGTGTCGACCTGAGCGTGGTCGACCGCGGCTTCCGCCTTGGGATGACTTACGAGGGTATTCGCAAGAGCATTCCTGCGCTCTAGGCCTGCGGGGTGAATATTGGCACCTACGTGGACTTGGAGCGTGACTTCAGCGCCCCCGGAGAGCCACGGTCGTTCCACTGGGAGCCAGCGCCTTGGAATCCCGTTGACGTAGCCTCCAGTAGCCAGCCTCCTTCCACTGATGTCCGTGCCGCCCCTGCTGATCTAGCTCCTGCTCCTTCTTCTTTGCAAGATCCTGACTCTTGATCCCCGGGATGCCAGGTGTATTTGTGAAAATTGCTACTCTGATGTGCTACACTTCGGCTGACTTCTGTCGCCGACTTTTTATTATGTGCAGAGCCTTCGTTCTCCGCTTTATGGCTTGATGCCTTTTGCTAATCTTTGTTTGTGTCTTCGTCATTTGCGGTCTTTTATGCTCGTGTCGGCTGGGGTGGCCACCTGGGTTCGAGCTCTTTTGCCGTCCTGACTTTGTTTTGTGGGTGTACGGGAGCGCGTCCACTGGGTGTAGTCCCCGAGGTTCGGGCCGGCTGGGATAGCCAGCCGGGGCAAAGCTCTTTTGGCTACCTTGACTTGAGTTTGTGGGTTCGCGGGAGCGCGTCCACTGGGTGTAGTCCCCGAGGTTCGGGCCGGCTGGGGCAGCCAGCCGAGGCGAAGCTCTTTTGGCTACCTTGACTTGAGTTTGTGGGTGCACGGGAGTGCGTCCACTGGGTGTAATCCCCGAGGTTCGGGCCGGCTGGGGTAGCCAGCCGGCGCAAAGCTCTTTTGTCTACCTTGACTTGAGTTTCTGGGTGCGCGGGAGCGCGTCCACTGGGTGTACTCCACGAGGTTCGGGCCTGCTGGGGTAGCCAGCCGGGGCGAAGCTCTTTTGGCTACTTTCACTTGAGTTTGTCGGTGCGCGGGAGTGCGTCCTCTGGGTGTAGTCCCCGAGGTTCGGGCCGGCTGGGGTAGCCAGCCGGGGCGAAGCTCTCTTGGCAACCTTGACTTGAGTTTGTGGGTGCCCGGGAGCGCTTCCACTGGGTGTATTCCCCGAGGTTCAGGCCGGCTGGGGTAGCCAGCCGGGGCGAAGCTCTCTTGCCACCTTGTTTCCTGCCAACTTGTGACTCGGGTCGTGCAAGACAAAGCATTGCTTTGGGTTAGTTTTCTTGTGCATATGCGCATGCGTTAGTTGGTAATTATCGTAGGAGGAAAATGGACATGCGCCCCTTCGAGTTAGGCCGCGAGCAACTCCCCTTTTCTCAGCGAGTATTGGCCCTTCGAGCATTTTTCCTTGCCGGCCGTTAGCCGAGTTGCGGTCTGCAGACGGAACCGAAGGAGTTTCTATGTTGGCGTGCCTCGCGATACTTCGGTTCGTTGTTGTTGGCTTAACTTTTGTAGGGCGCAACCAGCTCACCTGGACGCCCTTGCTTTCTACGCCGGCATCTTCTTGCCATGTGCGCTTTGAGTTTTTGCTCTTGCCTGGTCGATAGCTGACGTGCGTACTGAAGCCGGAACCGAAGAGGTTACTCTAGGTGCCGCGGGCAATATTATGCCGTCTGTAGAAATCATGGGGCCTAGGCCAGCCGGTATGAAAATGCAGATGGTGCGTAGAATTGGGACGAAGTCCTTAGCGCTGCACCAAGGCTCTCATTCTTGTTCACTTGTTACATAAAAAAGGGAAGATACATACACTTTTCTAAGTGTGAAATGGGCAGAGCAGGCTGGCATTCCATGGGCGCTCCGTCTCCCCATCTGAGCGATCTGCCTTGTTCTTCATCGGCTGCTGTGCGTCGATCAGATGGTACGCATTGTTGTGGAGTGATCGCCTGACGATGAATGGTCCCTCCAATGGCGGGGAAAACTTGTGCATTCCCTTGGTTCTCTGGACCAAGCGCAACACCAGGTCTCCCTCGCGGAAAGAGGTGGGCCAGATACGGCTGGCGTGGTATCGGCGCAGGTCTTGTTGGTAAATTTCTAATCTGGACAGAGCCAACTCGCATGCCTCCTCGAGCAAGTCCACACTATCCTCCCTTGCCTCCTTGGCTTCTTGCTCCGTGTAGAGCTGCTTGCGAGGTGCGTCGAACTGGATGTCTGTGGGGAGAATGGCTTCTGCCCCATAGACGAGGAAGAACGGCGTGAAGCCGGTTGAGCGATTGGGTGTGGTGCGTAGGCTCCAGAGCACTGCTGGCAGCTCCTCTATCCAGCATCCAGGTGACCTGACGAGCAGTTCGATGAGCCTTGGCTTGATTCCGTCTAGCACCATACCATTACCGCGCCCGCACTGTCCGTTGGACTGTGGGTGTGCGACCGATGCCAAATCCAGGTGGATCCCTTTTCCCCTGAAGAAACGAGCGAAAGCTCCTTTCGCAAAGTTGGTTCCATTGTCAGTAATGATGTTGTGAGGGTAGCCGAACTGGATGATGATGTCTGTGAAGAACTTGATCACCGTCGCTCCATCCAGCTTCTTGATTGGATTTGCCTCGATCCACTTGGTGAACTTGTCCACGACGACGAGTAGGTGCGTCATGCCGGATCGAGATGTCTTGAATGGCCTAACCATGTCCAGGTCCCAGACTGCAAACGGCCAGGTGATCAGTATTGTCTTGAGTGCCGCTGACGGTGTGTGCTTCAATTGGCTGAATCGCTGGCAGCCGTTGCATGTCTTGACTATTTCTTCGGCGTCCTTCAGCACCGTCGGCCAATAGAAACCATGCCGAAGGAACTTGGCAGCTATTGCCCCTGATGAGGCATGGTGGCCACACTCGCCCTGGTGTATGTCCGTTAGAAGCTTGGCCCCTTCCTCCCGACTGACGCACCGCTGGTAGATGCCTCCGAAGCTGCGCTTGTACAGCTCGTTCTTGATGATGGTGTAGGCTCTTGCCCTTCGCCGCACTTGTCGTGCTTCCACCTCCTCTGTTGGTAGTTCGCGTTTGGCCAGGAAATCCATGAACGGCTTTGCCCAGTCGGGTGCCTCCCATATGGTGTGCACCGTCTGTATGATGAGCTTGATCTCCTCGCGGACGGCCGACTCCGGAGCGTCGGGAGGTCAGCCGGGTGGAAGGGTGCTGATGTCGATCGCAGGCCGCGTCGAGGTAGTTTCTGGACACGGCGAGGCAGTCCCCGGGTGCGGTGGAGCAGTCCCCTGGTGCGGCCTTGGCGATCCTGGATCTGCGTCGAGCACGATGGATTCGGACTCTGGTGAGGGAGTGATGGAGGGCTTGCTCAGGTGCTCGAGAGAAACTCCAGGCGGTATGGCTTGTCTTGTTGACCCGACCCTGGCCAAAGCGTCAGCGGCTTCATTGTTGGCTCTGGGTACATGGTGAAACTCACATCCTTCAAAGAAGGCGCACAGCTGCTGGACGAAGAAACGGTAGAGGGCCATGTTCGCGTCCCTGGCATCCCATTCGCCAGATACTTGTTGCACCACCAAGTCCGAATCTCCGAAGCACAGCACCCTCTGAATACCTATCTGCTTGGCCATTCTGAGCCCATGGATCAGCGCTTCATACTCGGCGACGTTGTTGGAAGCTTGGAAGTTGATCTGGAGAACGTATTCCAGCCGATCGCCTTTGGGCGAGGTTATCACGATTCCGGCTCCAAGTCCTCCCCTCATTTTCGACCCGTCGAAGTGTAGTTTCTAGTAAGTTGAGTCCGGCACTGGGGCATGTATTGTGTCTCCGCCCAATCGACGATGAAATCAGCCAATGCTTGCGACTTGATTGCTAGGCGTGGCTCGTACTGGATGTTATGCGCAGCGAGCTCGATGGCCCATTTTGCCACGCGGCCAGTGGCGTCTTTGTTGCCAATGATCTCCGCGAGTGGGGCCAACGCTACCACCCGGATGGAATGCTCCTGGAAGTAATGCTCGAGTTTCTTGACGGCCATGTACACGCCGTACAACAACTTCTGGTAGTGAGGGTAGTTCTGCTTGGATAGCGAGAGCACCTCACTCAGGTAGTATACGGGGCGCTGGACCATCTGAGCCTTTCCTTCCTCTGGCCACTCGACGACCAGTACCACGCTGACCACTCTGTTTGTGGCCACAATGTACATCAGCATGGGCTCCTTTGCAGCCGGCACCGCCAGGACGGGTGGCGAGGTGAGCATGAGCTTGAGGTCTCATAAAGCTTCATCCGCCTGAGTTGTCCAGACAAATTTGTCTGTCTTCTTCATCAGCTGGTACAAGGGGAGGGTCTTTTCTCCCAGCCGGCTAACGAACCGGCTGAGTGAAGCGATGCACCCGGTGAACTTCTGTACATCGCGCAGGTTCTGTGGCAGCTCCATGCGCTCGATGGCTCCGATCTTCTCCGGGTTCACCTCGATTCCATGCTCGGAGACGAGGAAGCCCAGGAGCTTGCCGGCTGGGACGCTAAACACACACTTTTCTGGGTTCACCTTGATCTGGAAACGGTGGAGGTTGTCGAATGTTTCCTTTAGATCCTCATGGAGCGTGCACTGTTCCTTGTTCTTGATGACGACGTCGTCGACGTAAGCGTGTACGTTCTTTCCAATCTGCGTCTGCAGGCATTTCTGCATGCAGCGCTGATAGGTTGCGCTCGTGTTTTTCAATCCGAAGGGCATGGTGGTGTAGCATTATGATCCATACGGGGTTATGAACGATGTCTTTATTTGATCGGCTACATTGAGCTTGATCTGGTGGTAGCCCGAGTAAGCGTCCAAAAAAGACAACAAATCGCACCCGGCAGTGGAGTCGATGACCTGATCAATTCGCGGCAGGGTGAAAGGATCCTTGGGGCAAGACTTGTTGAGACTAGTATAGTCGACGCACATGCGCCATGTCTTGTTCTTCTTCAGCACCAACACCGGTTTGGCTAGCCATTCCGGGTGGAAAACTTCCATGATGAAGCCGGACGTGAGCAACCGTGTGATCTCCTCACCAATGGTTCTTCTTTTTTTCTTCTGCGAAGCGGCATAGAGATTGTTTGACCGGCTTCACGTCCGGTCGAACATGAAGGGAATGCTCGGCGATTTCCCTCGGGACACCTGGCATGTCTTTGGGGCACCATGCGAAAATGTCCCGATTCTCACGGAGGAAATCAACAAGCGCGCTTTTCTATTTGCTGTCCTGGCCGTCTCCGACCAGGACGAACTTGCTTGGGTCTTCCTTGTTCAGCAGGATCTTCCTTGTTCCCTGCGAGGGATTGAACTGAGATTCTCTAGCCGGTTTGGGCTCTCTAGCCGGCATGTCTTTCTGCAGAGCCGCCATGTTCTGCATTATGACGCGCTTCTCTTCAGCGATGATCATTGCTTCGGCCATCTTGGAGCCGTCTGAAGCGCATTCGATCGAACGCTTGTAGCATCCATCGATGGTGATCACTCCCTTTGGGCCTGGCAGCTTCATCTTGAGGTATGCGTAGTGCGGTACTCACATGAACTTGGTCAGAGCTGGGTGCCCTAGTATGGCGTGGTAGGCGCTGGATAGATTCACGACCTCGAACCAAATTGGCTCACGGCGGAAGTTGTTCTCGCTGCCAAAGATGACGTCCAGCCGGATCTTGCCGATTGGGGAGTGCGACGGCCCTGGTACTGCTCCATGGAATGAAGTGCTTGAGGGTTCCAGCTGGGATTCACTGATGCCCAGCCTCTCGAGGCTGGTCCGATAAAGGAGGTTGTTGCTGCCCCCTCCATCGATCAGGACCCGAGAGAAGCGGCGTGAATGCTTCTTGGAGATGATGATGGGGTCCAAGACCAACGCGTAGCTACCAGGGCTTGGTAACACGGCCGGTTGATCCTCCTTGCTCCAGGTGATCGCCTGATCGGACCAGTGCAGGTACTGGGGGACGGGTGGGACGATTGCGTTCACGTCCGCCTCACGTCTCCGCTTGGCGTGATTCGTTTACGGCTCCGCCAGGAATATGTGGTAATTACCCACCTGCCGCGGGTAACCATCCTCGTCATCCTCGCGGTGGTTGCGTCGTTCCCTGTTATCCCGTGGGCCTCCGGCTGGCGGTGGAGGTGGTGGTGGGAGTCCACCGGCTTTGGCCATTTTCTTTGTCTAGCTGCACTAGCGCGTCATGTGGTTCGCGGTCTTGTTGCCGCCGCTGTGAAACTTGCACGGCCCGTCGAGCATGGACTCCATGGTGTACTTAGGCCGAAGCGGCCTATCGTCCGGCCTTTGCCTCCGACTGCCTCCTGTAGCCGGATCCTCATGCACCGCAGCTACCTGTTTGGTACCGTACCGGCTATCCGGTTGGTTGTCTTTCCTCTTGCCATGGCGGTTGTCGTGACCGTGCCGCCTGGGATGATGGTTGCCCGACTGGCGTTGCTCCGCCTGCTCGTCCGTGACGATTTGGACCTGGTCGTCCACCACGATGGGCTTCTTCATTGCCGCATCCACGGTGGCATACTCTTCTGCGATGGCCATGACCCGAGCCATGGTTTGCGGGTCTGCCCGGCTGAGTTTATGCTTCAGCATGGTGCCGTCTCGGCAACCGTTGGTGAAGAAATCTATCGCCTGGTGCTCACGCACCCCTTCACATGAATTGTGCATGCTGGTCCACTGGGTGAGGTAGGCGCGATCCGACTCATCCTTGCCTTGTACGCAAAGGGAGAGCTCGCGAGGTCGGCCCGGCCGCTTGTATGTTTTGGTGAAGTTGAGGATGAACGACTCTTCGAAGTCCATCCACGCGTTGATGCTGTTGTCAGGGAGGCTGTTGAGCCACGTCCTCGCTGAGTCAACGAGCATGAGGGGGAAGTAGCAAACGGCCAAGCGGAGGTTGCCATTGGCGATTCTCACCATGGTGGTGTAATCGACCAACCAATCCTCAGGCTTGACGGTTCCGTTGTACTTTGGCGTGTCTCTTGGGAGAGAAAATCCTTTCGGAAACGGCTCGTTCCGGATGCGCGGTCCAAAGCACTTTGGGCCAGCCGGACTTTCCTCCTCCAAGGTGCGTGACTGCACCAGGAGATCGATGCGCTCCCGCGCTCCAGCTGGTTCTCGGGGACCGAGCCAGCCCTTCAAACGTGACGCAGGCGGGTACTTGTTCGCGTCTGCTTCCTCCTTCGGTGCTCGCGTCTTTTTCCCCTGGGAGGCTCCGCCTACGCGACTAACGCTAGTGGTAGCAGCGTCACGGTTGTGGCGACCGCGGTTGCCAGATTCGCCACGCGGGCGACTGTTTTGCCCGGCTCCTCCTGGAGAAGAGGCTTGCTGGTTATTGCTTCCTCCATGCGCCGTCTGGTCTACGCCTTTGCAGACGACGATGTCGCGGGAGTTGTCCACCTGGCTGGGGACGCCCTCGGCCTGCTGCTTGTTAGAAGTAGCCACGAAGAGCTGCACACGCTCCTGCTGGCGACGAAGTTCCTCTCCCTCTAGGTGCTTTAGCTCCACGGCTGCCGCCTCGGCTGCCCTCATGTTCTTGGCGGGAGTGCTGTAGACGGTCGCACCACACCTGCATGTGAGTCAGCGGCGCGGTCCAGTTCTGACGCCAGGTCGCGCCCTCGGTGCTGGATCTTCCCAACGAAGCCATGGGCTGCATTGTACTCATGCACGGTGGCATTTAGCCGATGCTGGTTAGCCGCGACCTTGGTGGCTTCCTCCAAGAGCGTTTGGCGTGTAGCTTCGAGCGCCGCCTCTGTAGCCGCTGGATCCGTCTCGACAACGACCGAAGCACGCAGATGCTGGATGGAGGCGGTGAGCGGATCTTGATCTTGCTCGAGCGCGGAGTTTTCTCCTCCTGCCCGACGTTCTTGAGGTTGCCGATGGTTTTCACGATCGTTCACCATCATGACTCTGACGCAAGCCCTCCTTGCGGCTGGGACACGGGCGAGGGGCACGTCGAGGACGGGGGTGACCAAGCTGGGAAAACCCTCAGCGACAGTGGCGACATAGACGCGGACGTCTCCAAAATGCATGATGGAGCCGCCGGCGGGGAAGGTGTTCCCAGCGAAACACGTTGCGTTGTCGATGACACAGTCGAAGGCACCGAGCGTGAGAACGAGGCCAGAGGCCACACGTTCGCCGGCGACGAGCGGAAGTCCCGTGCGGAAGATGATCCCAGCCAAAGCGCTGTGCCCCACGGTGGGCGCCAACTGTCGTGGTGTGGAACACGGTAGAGCCATCGGGGATGGCAGAGAAGGGACACACGGATGCATTCGGTGGCTCACGCAACAGGTTGGGCACGGTGCACTGCAAACATAGGGACATACCCAGGTTCGGGGCCCTCTTGGCGAGGTAACGCCCCTACTCCTGCAAGATGAACTATGTATGGGAGCTTGATGCTCAATACATATGCTCCTTGAGTTGTTTCCTTAGCTATTATCGATGGCTAGAGGAAGATGGGAGCTAGATGCTAACACTTCTCTTCTCCTACTGTTGCCTCTACCTAGAACCCTGGCTCTGCCCTCCCTTATATACTGGTCTGGGGGGCAGATTACAGATTGGGTCCTAGGGTTTACTGTTTGGATATGGGTTTACAGGGCAAGGCCGGCTATAGGGCCCATCCGGTGGGCCAGGACCCAGTCCGCCCTTCTTTTAGCGTCAGCCTTCTCTTTAGTGGTCACCCGGGCTTCCTTTGGGGCGTCACCCTTGCTTTAACGGTCACCCGGACCGCTTTTGCCAGTCCAGCCGACCGTCTTGCTTTATCTTTGTCTAGTAGCGCTGGTCATGACGGATTGCCAACTTCCTTGATGACGAGGGAGAGCCATAAGCGTACCCTGCACGGAGCGTCAGTCCTTCCGTGCTCTCCATCGAATCCGAGGTGAGCCGGGTGGAAATGGCCACCCGGCCGGTTCTTCTGGCCACCGGCTAGACGGGCCGGCCGGGAAAGTTATAAGCCCAGCCGGGCTTGCTTGCCAGACGACTAGAGTTGTAATTGCTGGAGGCCAGGTGGCCTGCATCTTCTGGAGCCGGCCTACTTATGCCTGGCTTTCCCCACCCGGGGGTTATCCCCCCGACAGCTGACCAACAACTTGTCTCCCAACTCTAATTCACGGGATCTCCGATCACATAGAGTGGGTTACCACTACGACCAACTCATAGTGTGGGTCTCAAACCCATCTCCCTCGATGCATTATTTATCACATTACATGATAATCCCTTTGTGAAAGGATCTGCTAGATTCTTAGATGTTTGGATATAATCCAACGCAATAACTCCAGAGTTTCTTAGTTTCCTGACAGATTTCAATCTCCTCTTCACATGCCTTGATGACTTCATATTATCCTTAGAACTGTTTACTTTAACGATCATAGTTTGATTATCATAGTTCATCAGGATGGAGAGTATTGGTTTTTCAACCACAAGTAAGTCCATCAAGAGCTCATGAAGCCACTCTACTTCAACAGTGGCTGTGTCTAATGTTGTGAGTTCTACTTCCATTATAGACCTCGTTAAGATGGTCTGCTTGCAAGACTTCCAGGAAACAACACCACCACCAAGTGTAAACAAACAACCACTTGTGGCCTTAATCTCATCAGCATCAGATATCTAGTTTGAATCACTATAACCCTCAAGTACCCGTGGATATACAGTATAGTGAATACCATAACTCGTAGTGCCTTTCAAATAGCGTACAACTCTTTCATGTGCATGCCAATGATCATCTCCAGGATTTGACACAAATCGACTCATTTTGCTTACAGCAAAGGAGATGTCAGGTCTAGTGGCGCTGGCTAAATACATGAGCGAGCCAATAATTTCAGAATATCTCAATTGATCTTTAGCAATTATTCGATTCTTTCGAAGTAGCACACTTGGATCATAAGGCGTTGGATAAGACTTGCAGTGGCTATACCCGAAGCGACTCAATATCTTTTCTACATAGTGAGACTGAAGTTGTGTAATCCCACCATTGTCATCCTTTAGTAGCTTGATGTTTAATATTACATCAGCCACTCCCAAGTCCTTCATCTCAAAGTAGCGAGATAGGAACTCTTTGACCTCCTCGATAACAGCGAGGTTGGTCCCGAATATCAATATGTCATCAACATAGAGACACATAATAACTCCCTCGCCCCCACCATGGAGATAGTACACACATTTGTCAGCTTCGTTTACACACAAGCCTTCAGCAATTAGAGTTCTTTCAAACTTCACGTGCCACTGCTTAGGAGCTTGCTTAAGACCATACAAAGACTTCACTAACTTACACACATTTCCTTCTTGACCATCTACTACAAATCCGTCCGGCTGCTCCATATAAATTTCCTCATCTAGCTCTCCATTTAGAAAAGTTGTCTTAACGTTCATTTGATGAACGAGAAGACCATGTGAGGTAGCCAAGGATAGTAGTACTCGAATAGTGGTCAATCTGGCTACAGGTGAGTAGGTATAGAAGAAGTCTTCACCTTCTTTTTGGGTATAACCCTTGGCCACAAGACATGCCTTGTACTTTTCAATTGTACCATCAGGTCTAAGGTTTTTCTTGAACACCCACTTACATCCTACAAGTTTTCACCCATAAGGATGATCACTGACTTCCCAAGTACCATTAGCTAAGATGGAGTCCATCTCGCTTCGGATAGCTTCCTTCCAGTAGTCAGCATCTTGAGATGCGTAGGCTTCTGAAATAGAAGTGAGAGTATCATACACAAGGTACACAATGAAATCATCACCAAAAGACTTTGCAGTCCTTTGTCTCTTGCTCCTATTGGGAGCTTCATTTTCATCCTCCACAGGATCATTATGGCGTTCTATCGGCATAGTGGATTCATGAATTATAGCAAATTCCTGACTAGACGAACTAGTCATATCCTGATTTGATGAGCTAGACATACCTTTCATAGGAAATATGTCCTCAAAGAAAGTCGCATCATTTGACTCCATAATTGTACCAACATGCATGTTAGATACCTCAGATTTTACTATCAAAAATCTATAGCCAATGCTATGAAAATCATAACCCAGAAAAACACAATCAACGGTTTTTGGTCCAAGCTTTCGCTTCTTGGGTATTGGAATATTGAGTTTCGCCAAACAAACCCAAGTTCGTAAGTAAGAGAGTTTAAGCCTTTTCTTTTCCCATTCCTCAAATGGAGTTATGGTTTTATACTTTACGGGAACATGTTTTAGGACATGAAACACAGCCATTAGCACCTCCCCCGACCATTCCTTGGAAAGACCCGATGTATCTAACATGGCATTAACCAAATCAGTTAGAGTGCGGTTCTTTCTTTCAGCCACACCATTCGACTGAGGTGAGTAGGGAGGCGTCCTCTCATCTATAATACCATGTTCCGTACAGAATAAATCAAATTCCTTTGAAAAGTACTCTCCACCACGATCCGACCTTAACCGCTTGATTTTAAGATCAAGTTGGTTTTCTGCCTCAACTTTATAGATTATGAAGTAGTTCAAAGCTTCATCTTTAGATTTAAGAAGATAAACATAGCAGTATCTGATACGTCGAAAACGTATCTATAGTTTTTGATGTTCCATGCTTGTTTAGTATCTACTTTGCGTTGCTTTTTCTACACTTTGAGGTATTTTTATATGTTTTCTGGGACTAACCTATTAACAACATGCCACAGTGCCAGTTGCCTATTTTCTTCTATTTTTGGCTCCGGAAAAGGCAGAATATCAATATTCTCGGAATTGGATGGGACAAAAGCCAAACTCAATATTTTACCGTGGGGAACACGGAGCCAGAGTACGAGATGGAGGAGAGTCACCAGGGGGCCACACCCCCTGGCCGCGCGGCCAGGCTTGGCCCACGCCTTGGGAGGGTGCGGCCACCCTGGGTGCCCCCTGCCTCGGCTCTTTTCCTATAAGAAGCCTTCGATACCAAAACCCTAAGTACCCGATCAATCTTCCACGAAACATTCTGTAGCCGCCTACACCATCGTCCCTAGATCGGGGGGATCTAAAGCTCTTCCTGGCACCCTGCCGAAGGGAGATCATCCCGTTGGCCTTCTTCATCATCATGCCAGCCTCCGTTATGAAGCGTGAGTAGTTCCACCTTGGACTACGGGTCCATGTAGTAGCTAGATGGTTGTTTCTCCTCCTTTGTGCTACCATGCTTAGATCTTATGACCTCCGTTCATGATCAATATCATCTATTTGTAATCATGCATGTTGTGTTTGCGGGGATCCGATGGATATTGAGATTACTATGTTAGATTGATTAATGGTTCTATCTTATTGATTCTGTCATGTCTGTGTTATTTGTGATCTTGCATGCTCTCTGTTTCTAGTAGCTATCTTGGCCAAGTAGATACTAGTGACTCCAAGAGGGAGTATTTATGCTCGATAGTGGGTTCATGCCTCTATTTAATCTAGGGAAGTGACAGAAATCTCTAAGGCTGTAGATGTGCTGTTGCTATTAGGGAGAAAAAACAGTCTGTTGTTAATGGAACAAGTGGATTGTTTACCTTACACACTTTGCTTAAAGCAGTTATCCGTTGCTTGCAACTTAATACTGGAGGGGGTTCAGATGATAACCTGAAGGTGGATTACTAGTCATAGATGCAGTTGGATGGCGGTCTATGTATCTTGTTGTATTGCCCAAACAATCTCATAGGATCATGAATGTCTAGTATTGCATTGTTATGCCTTGCTCTGTCCTGTCAATTGCACCCGCTATAATTTCTTTACCCATCGTGCCATGTTTGTTTATCATAAGGAGAACACCCCTAGAGAACTATGGACTCCGGTCCTATCTTTACCATTGATACATCTTCCACTGTTCCTGTTTACTTTATGCAAACCAATATTACCTTCCACACCATACAGTTAATCCTTTGTTTTCAACAAACCGGTGAGATTGACAACCTTACTGTTTGTTGGGGCAAAGTCTTGAGTTTGTGTTATGTAGGTTTCCAAGTTGCTAGCAACACCTTTGAGTCGTTTCCTTCCTCCTACTGGTTCGATAACCTTAGTTTCTTTATGAGGGAAGACTTGCTGTTGTGCTCATCATACCTTCCTCTTGGGGTCTCCCAACGAAGCTCTACATTGATCTGAGGGCATCGGGCTGTATTCTGGCACCGTTGCCGGGGAGACTAAGGACGTATCACAAGGGGAGTCCTTCACAACCTTTATCTTTACTTTTTTTTGTTTTTCTTAGCTTCTTTTGCCTTGTTTTGTTTTCCTCTTTTTATTAAAAACTCCAGAAAAAATTTGATTCGTTTGGTTTGCTTTTTCTTATAAAAACACAAAAAAATTAGTTCATGGTCTAGTTGCTGTTGCTGTTGGTTTGCTCCACTTTTGCCAAAATGAACTCTGCTGAGAACACCAAGTTGTGTGACTTCACTAGTACAATCAACAATGATTTCCTAAGTACTCCTATTGCTCCACCTGCTCCTGATGTTAGCCTTTATGAAATTAAGCCTCCTTTGTTGAATCTTGTGATGAAGAGCAATTTTCTGGTGCAAGTTCTGATGATGCTGCTGCCCACCTCAATAACTTTGTTGAACTTTGTGAGATGAAAAAATATAAGGATGTAGATGGAGATATTATAAAGCTCAAGTTGTTTCCTTTCTCCTTGAGAGAAAAAGCTAAAGAATGGTTGCTATCCTTGCCTATAAATAGTATTGATTCTTGGATTAAGTGCAAAGATGCTTTTATTGGAAAATACTATCCTCCTGCTTATGGTAATAACTATAGGCCTTATCCTCCTAATAATGGCAATACTTATTATGGTAGATCTGGAATGCCTAGTGAAGATAGGATTCTAGAAGTTGAAAGATCCACTAAAAACTTTATGCAAATGCAATATGAGCAAAACAAGATATTCACTAAAACTATGGAAGAACAATGTGCTATCTTGAAAAATATTAGTCATCATCTTGAGAATATGAATAGAGAAATTCCTAGTTTACAGTCAAAATTTTTGAATGTTGATAAAAATATTTCATCTTTGTCTGAAGCACGGTCCTATTTGATTAATAAAATGTCTGCTAAACCTAAAACTTTGGAAAGTAGCTTTGCTGCTACTCATGCCATACAAGTTACTATTGATGAAAATGTTAGACTGTTAGCTCAACTACATGCTAAGTGGGAAAGAGAAGCTGAAATTGCTAGAAATAATAGTGTGTGCACTATCACCACCACCAATATGGATGCCACTAAACCACAAGAAGTCCCTATTACTCCTACCACAATGCCTAAACCTAATGAGTCTACTACAAGTGATGCTAAGTTTGATTTTGATCTTGATGGTTGCAATATCTCTGAAGTGATTATGTTCCTACAAAATCTTGCTAGAAGTCCTGATGCTAGTAATATGAACGTGGCTTTCACCAAACACATTACAGATGCTCTCATTAAAATTAAGGAAGAAAAGTTGAAACACAAAGCCTCTATTCCTAGGAAAGTAGAAGATAGTTGGGAACCCATCATTAATATGCAAGTGAATGACTTTGATCTCAAAGATTCATGTGACATTGGTTCTAGTGTCTCTATTATGCCTGGAAAGATTTATGAAATGCTTGATTTTCCACCTTTGAAAGATTGCTATTTGGATGTCCCACTTAATGATAATGCTAAAAATAAACTCATGGGGAGTGTTAATGATGTTCTTATTATGGTTGACAATGCTTATGTCTCTGTTGATTCCTATGTTTTCGATGTTGAATACAATGCTTCTTGTCCTATTACTTTGGGAAGACCTTTTCTTAGAACTATTGCCATCATTGATATGAAAGAAGGCACCATTAAATATCAATTTCCATTCAAGAAAGGTATTGAACACTTCCCTATGAGGAGAGAGAAGTTGATTTTTGCTCCTCCTTTTAAATTAATGTTTGATGTTAATGCTTCTACATTTGAAAATAATTGATTCTTGCTTCTTATGCCTAACTTAAAGGCGTTAAAGAAAACTACTTATTGGGAGATAACCCAAAAGTTTTATTGAGTCTTGGAAGTTATTACCTCTATAATGACCGCTCCTTATCCTTTTTATTTGCTTTTTATGCCAAGAATAACCTCTAATGAGAGGGAAGTAAGATTTGGGGAGTTGCTGTCCCGAAACAGATTTTATGCTCCACTGTAAAAATTCGTGTAAATTCTCTGAAAGTCCGTTTAATATGTAATTTTCTAAATAAATCCCCCAGGTTTTTATCTAACTTTTGTTAGTTCAACACTTTTTGATTTGATCAACAAAATGTCTTCGAAAAAATCGGTTTCTACCTGCTGGTCTGTTTTGACAGATTTCTGCCATTACTTGCATTTGCTTCTTATTGATTCCATTTTGGGTTCTTTTTGGGAAATTGAGCTTTTTTAGGGAATTGCTACAGTAGCGTTTCTTTAGTGAAAGTTTTTGTGTTTTTTAAACTAAACCCCAAGGTCTATTATCATTTGAATACACTAATGTTGCTAATCAAGATTGTGTGAAGTTTTGTATAAAGGAAAATTTTCAGGTGTAAGGAAAGAATGATGTAATGAGATGAAGAATGGAGAAAGCTCAATCTTGGGGATGCCACCCCATGTCACCCCAAAACAAATTCAAGAGGTAAAAGTGTCAAAGCTTGGGTATGCCCAAGGCATCCCCTTCTTCATCAATTAAAATCTCAAGTCTTTCTAGACACTACGTTTTTATTGTTTCATGCACTATTGTGTTGTTCTTGGAGCGTTTTAGTTTTCGTTTTTGGTTTTGGTTTGCTTATTTTGCTTGAATAAAGTAGTTTGGACCCCCGTTTCTGTTGTGTTGTTTCAAATAAGTTGATTGGTGTTGGAAAGGAGTAGGAAATTCTTGCTTTAGTACTACAAGAGGAGCTTGCTTTGACTGTGACTTAGACTTTATCATGTCATTCTAGATGTTGTTTTGACCTTATAATTAGTGATTATTGTTTTAGCATGACTTTTTCCAAACAATTAGGATTGCTTAATGTGCCTTGAAAGAATCATGCATTGTTTTAGCATACAAAAGCATAGTATTGTGGTATTCTCCTTTGATGCTTTGTTTGGGTTGACTTGGCGCATGCTCACACCATGTTATGACTATCAACCAGTCACCATAGCTTCTATGATCATTTAGTTTTTGACTTGTGGTACCACTTTATGCTTTGATTAGTAATGTTTTGTCGCTATGCATGATTATGGCCAGTATTGCTCTCTTAGTTGGTTGCTCACAGTCTTTTTCTAGCCTCCACTTGTATGAGTAAGCTCTACTCATGCATACAACTCCCAAGAAACCAAGTTATTCCAAAGTGTCCACTATAAATTCCTATGAATGGTGTGTTACACCATTCCAAGTATATTCTTGTTTTCATCTACCTTCCAATTAAAAAGTCACTTTGTTATGTGAAAACTTAGTGATTAAAGCTCTCACAAACTTGATGGCACACTTTATTTTTCTTGCCCCTAATAAACTTGAACCATTGTGTCATCTATGTTGTATATGCTTGCACTTATACGTTGGAATTAGCTGAACCATGCTGTCATGGGGAACGCTTTCAACATTGCACTTGTACATTGTACCTAGTTGATATCATCCTCTTTTGTTTTTGGATGTCGTCGGTGTGAAATGAAAGGGAAGCTTGTAAGTCCATGGAGTTATGTATGATTGTTAGAGAAACGCCTGGGCCGCTAGCCTAAGCCATGCCTAATCATGGTGGAAACTTGCAGCATCGCCATAATGAGAAATCTATGAAGCATTCTTCTTATAAAAAATAGATAGAGATTGAGAAAAAGAAAAAATATGAGAAAAGAGGAAAGAGAGAAAAAAGCACCATTTTCCCATGGTAAATAAGAAGGTTGCTAAGATGCTCATTGTCTGCTTGCCTTGTCATTTTATTATGGGATAGCTCCTATATCATGTGCAAGGGGTACCCCATTGGCGGTTCTCTATGATACACATGTACTTACTATGACAAGAACTTACCGGTAACTAAACCTGAGTAGCATGAGGAGTGGCCCTCGTATTCAAGGGACATGAGATTGCCAACTTATACTTTGTCAAGCATATACTCCATAGTTTGTTCACTTTTGTAGAGGTCCCAACCTTTAATAAGGTAGAGATCGCTGTGTTTACAATGCTAGTCCCTGGATCAATAGTTAGCATCCATAGTTTAAGATGTAATATCAAGAAACAAAGGTCATAGTACAACTTTATAACCAGGAATAAAATAATTCATTACATCTTACAAAGCTCATGTGGCTATCTCATTACAATGCAGCATAAATAACTATATAGCATGTAGTCCTTCATCTTCAAAGTGCCACAGGCAATCATGTTGGTTGTAGACTTGTAATCCTATTCAACACACTTCACTAACATCAAACAAACCTGCAACATAATAAGTTATAGCCACAAGGGTCAATACATTTGAACTGTATTGGCAAGTGATACTATGGTAGAATAGTGGTATCTATCATCTATATGCATTTGTCTAAGTGGATCTTAGGCTTGCTTTGCTCAAAATATATTTTCCTTATCATTTGAAAACACTAAGTTTTTGTTTTGTCAAATCACCCAAGGCATCTACCAATAGACATTGGTGATCCTTTAACCCTTGTTCAACCACAAGTTTTTAACTTAGAAATTGGGATGAGGAGATTCTTGATAGCTTCCATGTATTGATGCTCAAATTGTCCATTGCCGGGGACACAACTAAGTACTTAGATTTTACTCTCTCAAGAGGTGGTGCACTTTCCCCACAAGACTCGACATGCATCGAGACAGGATCTTTCAGAAGCCTTCCCTTAGACCAAAATGGACGTGTTCCCAAACCTATCACCCCCTACCACCAACTGTCCATTTGGCTAAGTTATTGCAACCTATATGATCCAGGCAGAGCCCATATTGCCAAGTGGCTGCACTTGAAGCTTCTCAACATTTGACATCTCAAATCTCTTTGTTCCTGGGTGGCATTCCACAAGTGAGATACACTAGGGTAGGCCATAAATATGGGGCCCTGTGTAACCACTCAACATAACCCATTCACACCATTCCACCCAGGTGATTCATTCACATAGTTGTTTTATTAAACAAAACACAAGTCATAGACTTAGAAATATTTCATAGCATGAATATAATCCACCCTTGTTTTCTACTAGCTAAGCTAGGCATGATAGTAGTAGGGATCTTAACTTAGGAAAATTTCACTAAGGCATCATCTAATAGGATTTCCCATGGCATATCATACTTAGTAAAATTCCATGCAAGTCCTACTCAAAACATCACTAATGCATAGTGAAAATAATGGGACAAAAGTATGAAGTACCACTTGCCTTTTTAGTAGAGAATATAAGTTCACTCCTTGATCTTGCAATAGTGTCACACTCTTCAAAGTTCACTACAATTCAATCAAGCAATCAAATATTCAAACTAGCATTCAAACAATTCACCACATAAAATGAATAAACAAGGCAATGCATGCAAGCATGCAAAATATTGTTCTATTTGGAAAGGTGGTGTCTAATTGGCTATAAACTTTTTTTAAACACCTATTGATCATTTATAAAATTGGAAAAACTATTTGATATTAAGTTAGTGAAAATGGCTAGTTTAAATCACTTTTGTTTTGCTAGAAATGATTTTATTCAAAGATTAATTTCTAGTGTTAGGCCAAAAAATTTAAACACCAATATAAATGTTTATGGTCAAAGTGTTTTTTAAAACAAAATCATTTACAAAAGGTTTCACTCAAAAACCATTTTAAAATCAAGCACCATTTTGATTTTTCTAGAAATGCCTTTAATCAAAGTAATAATTTTCTAGGGTTTAATCAAATACATTTTTAAATCCAAAACTTTGTGTTTTGGGTCAAAGAGTTTAATTCAACCCCTTTGCAAAAGGTTTAACTCAAAAACTATATTAAAACATAATCAATAATTTTATTCTACTAGAAATGCTTTTATTCAAAGGAATAATTCCTAAGTGTCACAAAATATATTTTTAAATCCAAAAGTTGGTTTTTATGGTCAGTAGGTTCAAAAAATCCATTTAAAAAAGATTTTACCCTAAAAACATTTATAGAATAAATTTTATACTCAAAATATGCCTACACATGTTTCTGCAAAAACAACCAATTTTACAGAAGCAAATCGCTAAACAAAGGGCATTGTTGGAAAGTATTCTTTTTGCTGATTCCATTTATATAAAGTTTGCAAAATTTGGACATGTAGATTTAAAGTTATGAATTTTATAATTCTAATCATCTAATAGACAAGTTTCTGTTTTTAAAACGAAACACAAGACACGTGGCTGAATCTTACTGGTGTATACCATTTCACGTGGATCTATCGAGACTGGCCGTTAGATCTAAGTTGCATCGCACGGTAAAGAATCGATCTTACTGCTTCGATTAGTTATTCTATCCTAGCCAACAGATCAAGATCCAATGGTTCAAACTCCAATGGCCAAAGATGGGCGGCGCGGCGATGGTGGACGGCGGCGGCGCACTCGGGCAGATGCGTTATGGCGACTCTAGGGGGTAAGGGGTGGGGGAGATGCTTACGGAGATCACAGAGGCGCGGTGGTGCTCAAGGTGGTCACCGTTGGGCAGGGGGCGTACGGTATCTCTGTGTATTACTCACCGGAGATGTCAGTGTCGTCGGGTCACACACGAATTCGTTGGAGGCGAGTCTCTGGAACACAAGCGAGAAAATCAACACGTCAGGAAGATACACACGGGTTCAAGGATCGCAGGAACACTCACCAGTGAGCAAGGGCGCACAAGGTCGTCGGCTATGGCTCACCGGAGTCGAGCTCATCGTCGGTGGCGCTCAGACATTGACGTTGCCGAGCCGTTGGGGCGTGCGAGGGCGAGAGTGAGGCACTGGAAGGTGCGCCTGGTGCTGGCGAACAAGATCGTGTGAAGCAGGGACAGTGGGGAGGGTCGTGCTCGCCGGAATTGAATGGGGAAGGTCATCGGGGAAGTGGCGTTGCTCAAGAAATTGGCATGGCTAGAGGCTGAGAGGAAATGGAGAGCGAGGGGAAATGGGAAGGAGACATGGGAGATTATGAGGGCGAGATTACTGGGCAATTTATGCGTGCATTAAAGAGAATTTAAGCCGAGGAATCAGCGCAGCAAACGGCAGCGAGGTTGGGGATGAACTGGTCGCGGTGGGGAAGAAGATGAGCTGGCAGGTGGGGCCTGGTGTCAGCGAGGTTAGTGGAGGTTCGGTGGGGTCAGCAGGTCAGTGACAGCGCGGGTCGTTCTGTGGGTGAGAGAAAACGGTTCGGGGAGGGAAGGGAAGTGGGCTGCGCTGTTGGGCTGGACCAGGTTAGTTGGGTTGGGTTGCTTATTTTTATTTTTTTCATTTCCTGATTCTTTTTCTTTTTCTGTTTTGATTTTCTGTTTTGAATTCAAACTATCATTTTAATTTGGATTGTTTATTCAAACCTTTTCCAGACTTTTAGTAGGATTTAATACTGTTTTATTAGTGTATTTTAAAGACCATTTAATTATATTTTCAAACTCTTATTTGAATTCTAATTTTCACCAAACCTTTTTCAGTAGGTTTTATTTATTCAATAGGGTGTTTAAATAATCCACTTTGAAACATTTTTAATATGATTTATTAATCATTTAAATTGGGCATTTGTCTTTATTCAAATAAAATATGGTTTTAATCCCTTTTAAATTTTATTCAAATAATTCGTTGATTCCATTTAAGTTAATTTAGTAACTTTTATTCCATTTGGGCAATTTTCAATTTATTATTTCCTCATGATATAATTAATCATTTCTATTAGGGATTTTGTCTTCATTCAAATGGAATAGAATTTGGTTAATGCCATATTATTTTATTTGAATATTCCTTATCCCTTTATTTTATTCGGATTATCATTATTACATTTGCTTATGGATTTAATTCAAGGTTTAAATTGTCTTCCAAATCATTTACTTGGGATTTATTATTTAGTTTAGGCAATTTGTCTTTATTCAAATAAAATTGGATATTGTTTAATCCTTATGATTTTATTTAAATAAACCTTTTCTCCTTTTTATTATTCAATAAACTTTAATTTGTTTATGGATTTGGCCAAAATTTAATTTGGCTTTTAAATATTCCTTATTTATTTATTTATTTATTTATTTCTTTGTCTTATAAAATCCATATCTTTTTATTTATAGTTCCAAAATTAGTGATTCCAATTTGTATGATTTTATTTAATATTTGTTTATGCTTTTAAATCCTTTTAGGATTAATTTGCTCACAATTTGGTATGGATGTTAGATAGGAGCTTTATTAGCTTTGGAAATTATTTCCTTTTATCTTATTATATTCATAAGTTTTTATCCATTGTTCCAAATTAAATGAAACCAATTTCTATGGTTTTATAATATTTTTATTTATCATTTTGACCATTTATAAATGTTTGTTGTTACATTTTTATATGAATCAAATCCATAGTCTTAGGGTATCTTGGAGATGATTTTCTTCCATTAGGGTTTTAGGGTTTTGGTTTAACATTACCAAGTGTTTAAATTTCAAGATTCATTCATTTATGAATGCATTTCACTTGATTGAAATTTGTTGGACTCCATTTTATTCAAAGTTTGTTCAAGAAGGGTTTTGGTGTTTCCATTTAGAAACAAAAAGTTTGTTTTCACCCTAAATTTCAACAATTATTTATTTTGTTTATTTATTTTTCACATTTCAAAATTTGGAAAATTTTGGGATGTGACAACTTTAACCTTAATCACTTCAAGATGGTTATGATAGGGGCAATGAGAGATCAAAGCTAACAAGTACCATATTTTTGGAAGCTCTTTATGAGACTTGAAATCCCTGCTTCCCTTTATGAAGGGCCTTTCTTCCACCATTATATTGAGTCTTCACCTTCTATCCTTAGGCACCAATTAAGATAACATAGTTGCCATTCTTAGTTCTATGTGCATTGTCCCAAAACTTATTGATTGATGCATAATGTTGATATTTCTTGTTCATGAACTATTTGTATCTAGTCACTCTTATGAACTTTGAAGGTGTCCTATGCATTTATTTGCTACTCCATGAGGGACAAGCTGAATGCCACTATGCTATGTTTTCTATATGTAAAACAAACAAAAGTCTTTCAATGCATTATTATTCATGATATTTGTTTGTAACCTTTCATGTTGCATGCATAGTTACTTTGTCTTACTGTTAGAACTTCTTTCATGCTCATGTTTAGAGTACTTTGATCCCAACTTTTATTGCTTGAAAATGGTTTGATCTTGATTTTGATGGTGCATGTCACCTCAAAAATTATTCTTTTTATCACTTACCTACTCGAGGACGAGCAGGAGTTAAGCTTGGGGATGCTTGATACGTCAAAAACGTATCAATAATTTTTGATGTTCCATGCTTGTTTAGTATCTACTTTGCTTTGCTTTGTATACACTTTGAGGTATTTTTATATGTTTTCTGGGACTAACCAATTAACAAGATGCCATACTGCTAGTTGCCTGTTTTCTTCTGTTTTTGGTTCCAGAAAAGGCAAAAAATCAAAATTCTCATAATTGGACGGGACAAAAACCAAAATCAATAATTTATCATGGGGAACATGGAGCCATAGTATGAGACAGAGGAGAGGAACTAGGGGGCCACACCCCCTGGCCCACGCCTGGGGGGTGCGGCCACCCTGGGTGCCCCTGCCCCGCCTCTTCGCCTATAAGAATCCCCCGATACCAAAACCCTAAGTAGCCGCCCCCACCATCGTCCCTAGATCGGGGGACCTGAAGATCTTTCCGGCACCCTTCCGGAGGGGAGATCATCTTGGAGGCCTTCTTCATCATCACGCCAGCCTCCGGTATGAAGCGTGAGTAGTTCCACCTTGGACTACGGGTCCATGTAGTAGCTAGATGGTTGTTTCTCCTCCTTTGTGCTACCATGCTTATATCTTGTGAGATCCGTTCATGATCAATATCATCTATTTGTAATCATGCATGTTGTGTTTGTGGGGATCCGATGGATATTGAGATTACTATGTTAGATTGATTAATGGTTCTATCTTATTGATTTTGTCATGTTTGTGTTGTTTGTGATCTTGCATGCTCTCCGTTTCTAGTAGCTATCTTGGCCAAGTAGATACTAGTGACTCCAAGAGGGAGTATTTATGCTCGATAATGGGTTCATGCCTCTATTTAATCTAGGGAAGTGACAGAAATCTCTAAGGATGGAGATGTGTTGTTGCTACTAGGGAGTATACAACGGTCTCTTGTTAATGGAATAAGTGATTGTTTACCTTACACACTTTGCTTAAAGAATTTATCTGTTGCTTGCAACTTAATACTGGAGGGGGTTCGAATGATAACCTGAAGGTGGATTACTAGTCATAGATGCAGTTGGAAGGCGGTCTATGTATCTTGTTGTATTGCCCAAACAAATCTCATAGGATCATGAATGTCTAGTATTGCATTGTTATGCCTTGCTCTGTCCTATCAATTGCCCCGCTGTAATTTGTTTACCCATCACGCCATGTTTGTTTCTCTTAAGTAGAACACCCCTAGTGGGCTATGGACCCCGATCCAATCTTTACCGTTGATACATCTTCCATTGTTCCTGTTTACTTTTTGCAAACCACTATTACCTTCCACACCATACAGTTAATCCTGTGTTTTCAGCAAACCGGTGAGATTGACAACCTCACTGTTCATTGGGGAAAATTATTGAGTTTGTGTTGTGCAGGTTTCCATGTTGCTAGCAACACCTTTGAGTCGTTTCCTTCCTCCTACTGGTTCGATAACCTTGGTTTCTTTCTGATGGAAGACTTGCTGTTGTGCTCATCATACCTTCCTCTTGGGGTCTCCCAATGAAGCTCTACATTGGTCTGAGCGCATCAATATCTAGTGGAGTCATCAATCAACGCCATAAAGTATATTTTTCAACCTTTTGTCAATACACCATTCATCTCACAAAGATTTGAATGTATAAGTTCTAGTGGTGCTAAGTTTCTCGGTTCCGCAGCCGTATGATACTTGCGGGGTTGCTTTGCTTGCACACAAACTTGGCACTTAGAACCTTTGATAGTGGTAAATTTTGGAATTAAACTCATATTGGCTAGCCGCGTCATGAAACAAAAGTTAATATGACAGAATCGTGAATGCCAAACATTGGACTCATTATCATTACAAACATGATTAATAACTTTAGTACACGAGTCTGACAAATACAAGTGAAACAGACCTCCGCACTCATAACCCTTTCCAATAAATTGTACATACTTAGAAATTATAACTTTATTGGACTCAAAAACCAACTTAAAGCCATCTCGACATAAAAGCGATCCGCTGACGAGATTCTTATTTATGGATGGGACGTGTTGTACATTCTTCAGCTGTACGGTATTCGCCGAAGAAAACTTCAGATTTACCATACCAACACCATGAACGGAAGCACGTGAGACGTTTCCCATCAGCACGGAAGAAGTCCTTGAGACCTGATAAGAGGAAAACATGGAAATATTAGAACATACATGTGTATTAGCACCCGTGTCTATCCACCAATCAGGAGAATGACATACTGAAAGGATAGTAGGTAAAATACTGTACCCAGCATCCTTCAGCTCAATATCGCTAATAACAACATTAGAGGTCTTGCCGTTGTTCCCATATTGACACTTGTGAAAGCGATTAGGGCAGCTAGGAGCCCAATGATCAGGATCACTAGAGACGTGGCAAGATCCTTTCCTCTTATAATTTTTCATCTTGAAGTTGGTTGAGTGCGTGGCCTTGTTCTTTCCATCAAAATTCCCTTTTCCTTCAATTTTGTTCTTATTCTTGAACTTGTGGGATTGGAAGTTTTTCTTCTGCACCAAATTGGCAGTAGAACCTCCCTCAAATCCTCGAGTTATTTTGTCCTTTGGTCTCTCCTTATCTTCCACATGAAGAGACCCAATGAGAACCATAACGGAAGACTCTTGTCTCTAATGTTTCAGAGAAGTAGCAAAGTTCCTACATGAGGGAGAAAGCTTGGCAATAATGCCACCGGACACAAATTTTTCTGGTAAGGAACACTTGAACTGCTCAATTTCTTTGGCAAGTGATTGTATCTCATGAGCTTGCTCAATGACGGAGCGGTCATCAACCATCTTGTAGTCATAGAATTGCTCCATGACATACAACTCAGTGCCAGCGTTCGATACCCCAAACTTCGCCTCGAGTGCTTCCCACGCGTCCTTTCCATTATCAAATGACATATACGGGTCAACAATGTTGTCCCCAAGAACACTGGACAAAGCCGCCATAAACATGGTATCGCCTTTCTTAAAG
Organism: Avena insularis; assembly: GCA_023614405.1. Lineage (NCBI taxonomy): Eukaryota > Viridiplantae > Streptophyta > Magnoliopsida > Poales > Poaceae > Avena > Avena insularis. The sequence goes on along the minus strand of CM042695.1, from coordinate 192,626,771 downwards.
GTTGCTTCCTGCTCAGCAGAAAGTTCTCCTTCAGGCTTGCCAAGAGTGGCACTATAGATGTTTAGGTTTTCAAACCAGAGGACTGATCTCTTGCGCCATCTCTTATAGTGCATGCCATCAAAAGGAGGTGTCCTAGTATCCGCGGCTACACCAGTGGAATTCAGTTGCCTATAATCAGGTTTTTGGATTGTTGAATATATAAGAAATAATCCCTATGATTTAATCCGAATAATAAACTGATAAAACATGATCATACAAATGTTACTAAAACCAATCATGCATATCAACAAAGTACATGAACAGATTACATCTATACAAGATAAACCTATCACATCTACACCAAATGCTAGAACTAGAAACTCTAGAAAGATCCGAATGAGAGAGATTGAGATCACATATGATTCAGTTGTGACACTAGCCGTGGCGGAGCTGTCGCCCATGTTGAGGTTGCCGAAGAGGTAGCTGACATCCGGGAATAAGTCGTCATTCGATAACTCGTCGTCGGACGACGTCGTGGTTGCCAGTAGTCGCACTTGAGTGTTCCCCAAAAACCTGATCGCCCCTCACCCGTACAGGTTCACGAGAGGCGGGTTCCGGAGGCCTACTTTCCTGATCTGCGGTGCATGCCGCAAGCCGGGATGGTGAAGACGAAGGCGGTGGCGCAAGGTTCTGGAGGTAGGCACGTGTGTGGATTGATCACCTATTAGGTTTAGCACAGATGCTTATATAATGCAGGTCAGGGAGATCGTGGGACACAACCCACGTCCAAGTCGGTAACAGCCCATGTCCATAAAAACTGGAAACGACTGTAATTAACGCGTCCGTTAATGACTCATAAATAATTTTCCCAAACAATAAAATAAATCTCGGCTCGACGAGATTCCCGCAACCCGCGGCGTGTGTGCATGGTTAAGAGGCGAAACGAGGCATGGCATGGCGAGGCGGGCGGCGTCGGAGGAGGAGTGTGCGAGGGCTTCTCTCCTTATCACACCTTAGTGAGTGGTGCAACACTCTACTATATAAGGTGGTCCAACTCCCCTTCCACTAGAAATGTGGGACTAAACTTTAGCACCACTAGCATAGCCATATGATGCCATGCACAAGTGGGCCAAAGAGAATTTCAGAATTTGTCTAATGGGCCAACAACCCAATATACACCAAATTCCAACAATTTATCTACTTTGCTTTGCCTTCTCTTCTCTTTGAGGTATTTTTATATGTTTTCTGGGACTAACCTATTAACAAGATGCCACAGTGCCAGTTGCCTTTTTTCTTCTCTTTTTGGTTCCAGAAAAGGCAGAAAATCAATATTCTCAGAATTGGGCAGGACAAAAGCCAAAGTCTATATTTTACCGTGGGGAACACGGAGCCAGAAGATGAGACAAAGGAGGGCCTCGAGGGGGCCACACCCCCTAGCCGTGCGGCCAAGCCTGGCCCGTGCCTGGGGGGTGCAGCCGCTTCGGGCACCCCCTCGGCCTCCCTCTTCGCTTATAAGAAGCCCTCGATACCTAAACCCTAAGTATCCGATCAATCTTCCACGAAACAGTCTGTAGCTGCCTGCACCATAGTCCCAAGATCGGGGAGGGGATTTGAAGCTCTTCCCGGCACCCTGCCGAAGGGGAGAGATCATCCCGGGGGCCTTCTTCATCACCATGCCAGCCTCCGGTATGAAGCGTGAGTAGTTCCATCTTGGACTACGGGTCCATGTAGTAGCTAGATGGTTGTTTCTCCTCCTTTGAGCTACCATGTTTAGATCTTATGAGCTCCATTCATGATAAAGATCATCTATTTGTAATCATGCATGTTGTGTTTGCGGGGATCCGATGGATATTGAGATTACTATGTCAGATTGGTTAATGATTCTATCTTATTTATTCTATCATGTGTGTGATGTTTGTGACCTTGCATGCTCTGCATTTCTAGTAGCTATCTTGGCCAAGTAGATGCTAGTGACTCGAAGAGGAAATATTTATGCTCGATAGGGGGTTCATGCCTCTATTTAATCTGGGGAAGTGACAAAAATCTCTAAGGTTGTAGATGTGTTGTTGCTACTAGGGAGAAAACAATGATTTCTTGTTCATGGAACAAGTGGATTTTTTATCTTACGCACTTTGCTTAAAGAAGTTATCCGTTACATGCAACTTAATCTGGAGGGGGTTCGGATGATAACCTAAAGGTGGTTTACTAGTCATAGATGCAATTGGATGGTGGTCTATGTATCTTGTTGTATTGCGCAATCAAATCTCATAGGATCATGAATGCCTAGTATTGCATTGTTATGCATTGCTCTGTCCTGTCAATTGCCCCGCTGTAATTTGTTTACCCATCACGCCATTTCTGTATCTCTTAAGGAGAACACTCCTAGTGGGCTATGGACCCCAATACAATATTTACCATTGATACATCTTCCACTGTTACTGTTTACTTTCTGCAAACCACCATTACCTTCGACACCATACAATTAATCCTTGAGATTGCCAACCTCACTGTTTGTTGCGGCAAAGTCTTGAGTTTGTGTTGGGCATGTTTCCAGTTGCTAGCAACACCTTTGAGTCGTTTCCTTCCTCCTACTGGTTCGATAACCTTGGTTTATTACTGAGGGAAAAACTTGCTGTTGTAATCATCATAACTTCCTCTTGGGGTCTCCCAACGAAGCTCTACAGTGATCTGAGCCGCATCAAGCCTTTTTCTGGCGCCGTTGTAACATCCCAAAAATCATGATTTCAAAGTTTGCATATCATTCATGCATGCATAATCATTTTAGGATCATTTCTTCAAAATAGAAACTTTGTGATCTATTTGTGATCTATTATTTTATGTAAGCAAGGCAATAGCCTTAATGCTACTCTCTAAAAAGAGAATATTTGTTTTGACCAGAAAAGAATTGATCATATGATTGATTGATATTTTACAAATCTTGAACAAAGATTTTCAAAACAAAATATGAATTTAAAACCAATCTTATGTCCTTATTAAATAAGTGATAAAGGCATTGTTTATTTTAAATCCTTTTGGGCCAAAGTATTTTGAGTGAGCAACTTTGTTCTGTAGCCAAAGAGGTGCAAGTTATACTTTACAAAAAATTCAGAACGAGTTTGAATTCAAACCCATTTGAAAATGATTCTAGAAAATCAAAACAGAAAAGGAAAAAGATAAAACAAATAGAAACAGGCCGACGCTACTCCTTCGGCCCAATAACAGAACCAGCCCACCCGGGGGTTTTCTTTTCTCTCTATTTCTCACCCGCACGCGTACCCCTCCCTCGCTGACACCTCGGACCCACGCGCCAAGTCACCTTCGTCCCCAAAATCACGCCGCAACCAGCACCGCCGCGGCCGTTTCTCCAATTTGATTCCGCGCTTGATTGCGAGAAAACGCCAGCAGAATTCCCTCTCTCACCCGGCTATTTAACCTCCTCCTCCTTCCACTAATTTTCCCTCAAGCCACAACCACAGAGAGCCGCCAGGCTGCCCACAATCGAGCTCACTCCGCCGCGGTACCAAGCATCTCCGGCGGCGAATTCCGGTGAGAACTCCCCGCCCTTACCTCCTGGTCTTGCTGGCTTGTTCATTGCATCCTTGCGCATCGTTTAACACCGCTGTTGTGTGCTAGGACAACCCAGAACGTCGCCAACATCAACGACTGCGCAAGCCCGACAAAGCACTCAACTCCGACGAGCTCACACGGTAAACCTAGCCCTCCCCTTACTCTCTGGTTCAAGCTCGCACACTCGCAACGACAGTGCGAATCTAACGCTGCCCTCCTTTTCCTCTCCTATGCCCTGTAGCGACCCTAGAGATGGCGACAGAGCACAACCGAAGCCGCCCGCAACTCCGACGAGGAATCCTCGCCGTGTCCGTCCGCCCCGACCCCATCCAGCCGCACGTTGAGCTTCGCCGTGTCTCCATGACCTCGGTAAGCATCGGCGCCCTCACTTTTACCCTCTGGTCTCGCTGGAGCGCCGTCGATAGACGCGCCGCCACCGCGCTCACCATTTGCGCCTCTTGTTTGTGGCATATGCGTTCAGATCCGTTAGATCTAGGATCAGTGGCTAGGATTAGAAGCTAGACGAAAGGGTACGGTCAGATCTGGACCGCATGATCTCATTTAGATCCAGTGGCTCACGAGCGTGATCCAGCCGAAATGGTATCAACAAGTCAGGAAGCGCCGCGTGTCACTGTAATAGATTTAAAATCTGAATTTAGATCTATTGGTTATTCAAACTTGCAAAATTCATAACTTTTGATCCACACGTACAAATTTTACAAATTTTATATCATTGGAATCAGGAGAAAGAATTCTATCCAACCATACACTTTGTTTAATAAATTGCATCTGTAAAATTGGTTGTTTTTGCAGAGACATTTGTATTCTTATTTGAGTATAAAAAATTAATTGAAAAATGTTTTAAAGGCTAAATAAAGTTTATTTAGTGTATAAATGTTTAGTTTAGTGTTCAGTATTGTTTCACTTGTCTTGTTTGAATTGGAAAAATCATCACATGGAATTTGCATGCATTACATATTTTTGCTTGTTTATATTGATATGTGAATGTGGTGCTATCATTTTATGTGTAGATTTTGGTGCTAGTGGTGATTGTGATTGTGAGGATTGTTGCTACTCCCCCAACTACCAAGGCAAGTGGTGTTGCATATTTTTCTGTCCCAATATTTTGACTATGCATTAGAAATATTTTGTATAGGGCTTGCATGAATATTTTGCTAAGTATCTATATGCTATGCTTGGGAAATCCTAGTAGTTGTAGAAATGTTAGAATTTTCTATAAGTTAAGATACTTGATATTGCCATGCTTATCCTAGCTAGTAGCAACCAAGGGTGGAATATATACATGCTATGGAAAAATATTGCTAAGTCTTTGACTTATGTTTTTGCTTAATAAAACAACTAAGTGAATGAAACACCTGGGTGGATTGGTAATTGCTTGGTGGTTTTTGGTTGAGTAGTTACACAAGGCCCATTTCTATGGTTTACCTTGTGTATCTCACTTGTGGATTGCCACCCAGGAACAAAGGGATTTGAGATGCCAAATGTTAAGAAGCTTCTAGTGCAACCACATGGCATTATGGGCTCTGCCTGGATCATATAGGTTGCAATAACTTATACATTTGGACAGTTGGTGGTAGTGGGATGATAGGTTAGAACGCGTCCATTTGGTCTAAGGGAAGGCTTCTGAAAGGTCCTATCTTGGTGAAAATCAAATCTTGTGGGGAAAGTGCACCACCTCTGCAGATGGAAGAAACTAAGTACTTAGCCGTGTCCCCGGTAATGGACAACTTTGAGCATCAAGACATGGAAGCTATCAAGAATCTCCTCATCCCAATTTTCTAAGTTAAAACTTGTGGTTGAACAAGGGTGGAGGTTAACCAATTTCTATTGGTGGTTCCTTGGGAGTTTTTGACAAACAAAAACTTAGCGTTTTCAACTGATAGGTAAAACCTATTTTAAGCAAAGCAAGCCTAATCTACACTTAGCCAAATTCATGTAGTAACTAGATGCTTATATTGTACTAAGGTATCACTTGACAATACTATTCCAATGTATTGACCCACTGTGGCTGTAACTTGTGATGTTGCAGGTTACTCTGATGATGATTAGGGGTTATGAGTCTACACTCAACATGCTTCTCTGTGACACATGAAGATGAAGACTTTTATTTATATTGTTATGATAAACTCTTGTTCTAGCCTATGGATATGGAGCTGTAAAATATTATGTTATCTCTGGAATGACGATGTAATAATGAACTTTGTTTCTGTGTACTTCATCTTAAACTTTGGATGCTAGCAATTGATCCAGGGACTAGCATTGCAATCACAGGAATCTTTACCTTTATAAAGGTGGGATCTTACAGCCGTTGCCAGGGAGGCTAAGGACGGCTTCACAAGGGGAGTCCTTCACAACCTTTCTCTTTACTTTGTTTTTGTTTTGATTAGTTTCTTTTGCCTTGTTTTGTTTGCTTCTTTTTATGAAAAACTCTAAAAAAATTAGTTTCGTTTGGTTTGCTTTCTATTATCAAAAACACACAAAAAACTAGTTCCTACTCTAGCTGCTGCTGTTGGTTTGCTCCACTTTTGCAAAAATGAACTCTGCTGAAAACACCAAGTTGTGTCACTTCACTAGCACAAACAACAATGATTTCCTTAGTACTCCTATTGCTCCACCTGCTCCTGATGCTACCTTTTATGAAATTAAGCCTGCTTTGTTGAATCTTGTGATGAAAGAGCAATTTTCTGGTGCTAGTTCTGATGATGTTGCTGCCCACCTCAATAACTTTGTTAAACTTTGTGAGATGCAAAAATATAAGGATGTATATGGAGATATTACTAAGCTCAAATTGTTTCCTTTCTCCTTGAGAGGAAAAGCTAAAGAATGGTGGCTATCCTTGACTAGAAATAGTATTGATTCTTGGATTAAGTGCAAAGAGGCTTTTATTGGAAAATACTATCCTCCTACTAAGATTATATATATGAGAAGTGAAATAATGAAATTTAAACAACTTGATAATGAAAATGTTGTGCAAGCTTGGGAAAGAATGAAATGTTTGGTTAACAATTGTCCCACTCATGGACCGACTACATGGATGATTATCCAGACTTTTTATGCAGGTTTAAACTTCTCCTCAAGAAACCTGTTGGATTCTGCTGCTGGAGGTACCTTTATGACCATTACCTTAGGTGCTACCACAAAGCTCCTTGATAATATGATGGTCAACTATTCTGAATGGCACACTGATAGAGCTCCACATGGTAAGAAGGTAAATTCTGTTGAAGAAACCTCCTCTTTCAGTGATAAGATTGATGTTATCATGGCTATGCTTGTTAATGGAAAATCTCATATGATCCAAATAATGTTCCCTTAGCCTCTTTGGTTGCTCAACAAGAGCAAGTTGATGTAAAATTCATTAGGAATAATAATTTTGGCAACAATGCTTATAACAATAATTATAGGCCTTATCCTCCTAATAATGGCAATACTTATCACGGTAGATCTGGAATGCCTAGTCAAGATAGGATTCTAGAAGTTGAAAGATCCACTAAAAACTTTATGCAAATGCAATATGTAACATCCCAAAAATACTAAACTTGGATCATCAAACTCTAATCATCAAATTTAGGGTTAACAAAAACTTTTCTAAATAAAAATATGAAAGCATGCATGTGTGTATGCATCCCATTTTGAATTCTTTTGAATTGCCTTGTTTATGTGTTTCTTTGCTTGTAAAATGTTTCTTAGGTGAAATAAACATCATCTAAACAATCCCCACACTTTTCCCAAAGACAAACAAATCAAAACAAAGCTAAATGAGTGAATGGTCATTTTGACCAATTTAACTCCCATGCCTACTTTGGCTGTCTCAAACTTTCAGAACTTAACAGAAACTTTTCTGGATCTTTGCACCCCTTGATTGTACTCATAACAAAGTATCAAGGCCCACTTTGTGATCATCCACAAACTTTCAAATGCATAGTTTAAATGACAATTCAAAATTGAATCTTTATCATATGAGAAGATCCCACTTTTTCAAAAACCCACTCAAACAAGCTCAACTTTCAAAACCCAAGCATCTGCAAACTCACCAGCACCAACCTAGCACACCCACCAAAAATCTCTTCAAAATTCAAAACTTGAATTCTTGCGGCCATTTCATTAAACACATTGCAGACACAAATCATCAAAATCTTAAACACTATTGTGAGCAGTGATTAAAGCCTAACTTGTTCCCTCTCTGGTTACAACTAGGTTTTAGTAGATCATCTAGCTCAATTGCACACCCTTAGCATCACTGTAAGCTTGGCATTGCCATCAATGGTGAGCACACCGAATGCACCCATGTCACCCCCATGTCGACAGCAAGCTAGGAGGAGAAACCAGCCTAGCCAGCATGTCTGGGAGCAAGCCAACATCCCACCTCCACTCCCTGTCCAGCGCTCGAACGTTGCCAGCCACTAGACCACACGCACGAACCATGCCAACCTCGCCAGCAACCATGCTGAGAGCACGCCCCGTGCGCCACGCTCGACCGACGCCCACAGACCGTGCGCCGCCCTCGCCGCGTGCATACGTGATCACCACCATCCCAGCAACCCCGCAGACATGCTCATTCTCCGCCGCGCGGACCACGCGCGCTGTGCTCCATTAAATCTTCCATCGGGCACGCGCAGAGCACCGTATCGTCTCGCCACCGTGTCATTGAGCATCGCCAGGGAGCACCGCACCGCCCCTACCGTCGCCCACGTCGATAGCCGTCTGTACCGTCGACCACGACGAGCTCACCTTGCGCCCCGTTCGTCCCCTCGCTCCACTATAAATAGAGGCCACCCCCAGCCGAATTGAGCACACCATCTCACTTCCCTCTGCTCACTGATCGTGCCACACCGTTCCCGGAGCAAGGCGAGCAACACTTCGCCGGAATTTCACCGGAGTCTGCCGCTGCTGGAGAAGAAGGGGGCCAGCGATTGGAGCCGCCCCAGGAGAAGCTGCCGGTACCAGGAGGTTCGCCGTCATCGACTTCGTCGTTCGCCTGCCTCGCCGACCCTCGCCGGAACCCTGGTGAGCCCCCAACGACCCCCACTGGACGCGCTAGGTTTCTGTCTCGCCGGCGTTGCCCAACGTCGATGATGACTCTCAACCGTTGGATTAGAACCAGATCGAACGCACCACATCGCCACATACCGCTTCGCACCCCCTCGTCTCACTGAAGCATGGGGAAAGCCACTTAACCAGCCCGCGTAAGCGCTGTGCTTAGCAGGCCGGCCCGATGTCGCTTCCAGCGATTGCTTATTTGAATTTAACCTTTTCCATTTTATTTCAAACACACTTCTGTACCCAGTTTCAAAAATCAACCCAGATCGATTCAGTGGACCAAATTGAATGAAACCAATTTTGTTAGAAAGGTCTGGGAATGCTGAAATCCAAGCCCGTTGGATTCAAGTCATTTGGATCTGTAGATCACCCATGGTAAAAATTACAAGGCAGAAGCTTTTATGCATTCAAACATTTTTCAAATTTAAACCATAATAGCTTTTGAGTTTATTCCAACTCTCAAAAATCACATTTAACCATACCTTTCAGAATATATAAAAATATATAGGTTTACTTTCAGAAATAATGTTCAAGTAATAAAAAAATGCCACATAGGCATTTCTAGCCACTTTATTTAATTAAAAAAAGGGTAAAACCTTATTAAATTGTGACACCACTTTAAATCACATTCCCATGAACTAAAATATGTGGTGATGACATGTGTCAACATGATCCCATGTTTGGTTTGGAGAATATTAAATCTTAAGTAGTTTTTCAATGAGTAGAAATTACTTTTCTAAAAAAATAAAAGGAATTAAACCAAGCTTTAATCTTGTAATGTTAGTGATGATGCTAGATCATCTCTAGGACCCTTCGTGTGATGATTGCAAATAGTTAAATATTGTTTGGTGATTGTGTACCTCGTATTTATTCATAAACGCTAGTACCAAGCAAGGATACGAGGAGGAAGGAAGATTCTACGAAGAAGAAGCCGAGGAGAACTTCAACCACTGCTCTGCACAAGGCAAGCCAATACTTGCAAGCTATTAACTTAGCAAGCCTAATACTACTAGTTGAATGTGCAAGCTAACACTTGCAATTTAGCAAGCCTTACTAATCAAGTTGACCTATGCCAGCTGATACTATACCTATGCAAGCAAATACTTGCTTGTTACCATGCCAACTATATGCCTTAAGCATATATGATCATAACCACTTGATAAACCACTCCTAGTTTTACTTACAAGCTTTATACTTTATTTCTTTATCAAAGCTAGTACTTAGAGCTTACTTAAGTGATTTGTAGATTCTAGAGAGATACTTGAAGGTTGCATAAAGAGCATAAAATTTGGCCTAAGCTAGATAATCCTGATGTCATCCTAAGGCATGCGATTAAACTTAGTTAAACTCTACTAGTTTACCACCCCTCATTAGTGCTTACCCCCACTTGTAGATGCTAGTGCTAAGCATAAAACTTGATCAACATTAGATGGGAATACTTGGTGAAAATGGTTATGAAAACCTTAGAATGATGGATCATTCTACTAAGATGTTTTGACATGTGTTTAGAACACGATGATTTTGGTGATGAAAATGTTGAGGCAGGAGCCTTAGCCCTTTATAAAACTGATGGTTGTCTGGATGCGATACCATTCCAATTTTATCATACAACCACAATACCCGAAGATTGGGTAGGGCTTGACTGGAAACTTATATACCTTAGTATTGGTTCCCTCACGGCCAAGGTCTGAGCTGAGGCTACCTTGTGAAGATTGTCCACCTGTGCAGTACCCAAGATGACAGTTGGTCATGGTTGGGAGGCCAAAATCACAGGAGAGGTGCTTATACTAGGGCGTGTAATTGAAAGGTTAGGATTGATTATCCGCATACTGAGCATGGTGAATTCAGGATTTGTTCCTGACGGATGTATCGAATGTTGTGGTGAAAGTGTACAATCTCTGTAGAGTGTCAAACTATTCGAATAGCCGCGTCATGATTATGGACAGTTGGATGGCCATCTTGTTCCCCGTCAGACTTTTCCAAAATGACTTGTGAAATGAATTGAGACTTTGACTTGACCACAACAGGGTTGTGGCATGAGATACAAGTTCCCACTTAGGTGTTATAAAACCTTAACTAGCATTCGCTGCTTCCAAACTTAGTAGAGATAAATATGGCTTTTGCAAAACAACCCTAGAGCCTAGTGTCCTATTATCAAAAACCCCTTTCACTTATTAGTATTAGTTTGCGAGTACTTAAAGAGTACTCATGGTTTTGTCCCTGGCTATTCCCGTGGCCAGACTATGAAGAGGAGTACTTGGAGGATGGATCCCAGGAAGGTTACGACAACTAGGATCATCTCCCATCGTCAGCATTGCCTGTGACCCCGAAGATGGAGCTTCGCCTATGCTACCGTTATTATTATGTATTCTGCCGCTTGATGTTGTATTAAGAACTGTATCATGAGATCCCTATTTGTGTAAGAACTTATGTACGGTTTATAATGGATGATGTACTATGGTATCCAATTCTGTTATGTCTCGCAAAAATGGTAATCCTGGGATTGCGATGTATGGCATAACAGGCATCTAGGATTAAAAAACCGGGTGTTGACACAATATTAGAAAAATAATATATTCACTAAAACTATGGAAGAACAATCTGCTATCTTGAAAAATATTAGTCATCAACTTGAGAATTTGAATAGAGAAATTCCTAGTTTACACTAAAAAATTGAGTGATGAGAAAAATATTTCATATTTGTCTGAAGCACAGTCCTTTTGATTAATAAAATAGCTGCTAAACCTGAAACCTTGGAAAGTACCTTTGCTACTACTCATCCATACAAGTTACTATTGAAGCTCAACTGCATGCTAAATGGGAAAGAGAAGCTGAAATTGCTAGAAACAATAGTGTTTCCACTATTACCACCACCAATATGGATGCCACCAAACCACAAGAAGTCCCTATTCCTACTACCACAGTGCCTAAAACCAATGAGGCTACTACCAGTGATGCTAAGTTTGATTTTGATCTTGATGGTTGTAATATCTCTGAAGTGATTATGTTCCTACAAAAGCTTGCTAGAAGTCCTAATGCTAGTGATATGAATGTGGCTTTCACCAAACACATTACAGATGCCCTCATTAAAATTAAGGAAGAAAAGTTGAAACACAAATCCTCTATTCCTAGGAAAGTAGAAGATAGTTGGGAACCCATCATTAATATGCAAGTGAATGACTTTGATCTCAAATCTTCATGTGACCTTGGTTCTAGTGTCTATATTATTCCTAGAAAGATTTAGGAAATGCTTGATTTGCCACCTTTGGAAGATTGCTATTTGGATGTCCCACTTAATGATAATGCTAAAAAGAAACTCATGGGGAGTGTTAATGATGTTCATATTATGGTTAACAATGCTTATCTCCCTGTTGATTCCCATGTTTTGGATGTTGAATACAATGCTTCTTGTCCTATTACTTTGGGATGACCTTTTCTTAGAACTGTTGGTGCCATCATTGATATGAAAGAAGGAACCATTAAAAATCATTTTCCATTCAAGAAAGGTATTGAACACTTCCCTATGAGGAGAGATAAGTTTCCTTTTGCTCCTCCTTTGAAAGCAAGGTTTGATGTTAATGCTTCTTCATTTGAAAATACTTGATTCTTGCTTCTTGTGCCTAACTTAAAGGCGTTGAAGAAAATTACTTCTTGGAAGATAACCCAATAGTTTTCTTGAGTCTTGGAAGTTATTACTTCTGTAATAACCTCTCCTTATCCTTTTTGTGCAAAGAATAACCTCTAATGAGAGGGAAGTAAGATTTGGGGAGTTGTTGTCCCGAAATAGATTTTTGTGCTCCACTGTAAAAATTTGTGTAAAATCTCTAAAGTCGAATTGAGCTGTAATTTTCTAAATAAATCCCCTATGTTGTTAGCAAACTTTCGTTAGTACAACACCTTTTGATTTGAGCAACAGAAGGTCTTCGAAAAAATCGGTTTCTACCCGCTGGTCTGTTTTGGCAGATTTCTGCCATTATTTGCATTTGCTTCTTATTGATTCCTTTTTGGGTTCTTTTTGGGAAATTGAGATTTTTGAGGGAATTGCTACAGTAGCTTGTGTCTTTTGTGAAAGTTTTGCTCTTTTGAAACTAAACCCATAGGTCTGTTATCTTTTGAATGCACTAATATTGCTAATGAAGATTGTGTGAAGTTTTGTATGAAGGAAAATTTTCAGGTGTAAGGAAAGAATGATGTAATGAGATGAAGAATGGACAAAAGCTCAAGCTTGGGTATGCCACCGTGTGTCACCCCAATAAATATCCAAGAGGTACAAGCTTCAAAGCTTGGGGATTCCCAAGGCATCCCCTCCTTCATCAATAAAAATCTCAGGTCTTTCTAGACACTTCATTTTTATTGTTTCATGAACAAGTTGTGTTATTATTGGAGCGTCTTAGTTTTCGTTTTTGGTTTTTGTTTTCTTAGTTTGCTTGAATAAAGTAGTTCGTACCCCTGTTTTCGCTGTGTTGTTTCAAATAAGTTGTTTGGTGTTGGAAAGGATTAGGAAGTTCTTGCTTTAGTAGTACAAGAGGAGCTTGCTTTGACTGTGACTTAGACTTTATCATGTCATACTAGATGTTGTTTTGACCTTATGCTTAGTGTTTATTGCTGTAGCATGACTTGTTCCAAACAACTAGGATTGCTTAATGTGCCTTGAAAGCATCATGCGTTGTTTTAACATACAAAATCATAGTATTATGGTATTCTCCTTTGATGCTTTGTTTGGGATGAATTGGCACATGCTCACACCATGTGATGACTATGAACCAGTCACCATAGCCTCTATGATCATTTAGTTTTTGACTTGTAGTACCACTTTATGCTTTGATTAATATTGTTTTGTCGCTCTGCATGATTATGGCCATTATTGTTCTCTTAGCTGGTCGCTCCTAGTCTTTTTCTAGCCTCCACTTGTATGAGTAAGCTCTACTCATGCATCCAACTACCAAGAAACCAAGTTATTCCAAAGTGTCCACTATAAATTCCTATGCATGGTGTTTTACACCATTCCAAGTATATTCTTGTTTTATCTACCTTCCAATTAAAAAGTCACTTTGTTATGTGAAACTTAGTGATTAAAGCTCCCACAAACTTGATGGCACACTTTATTTTTCTTACCCCTAAATAAACTTGAACCATTGTGTCATCTATGTTGTATATGCTTGCACTTATATGTTGGAATTAGCAGAATCATGCTATCATGGGGAACGCTTTCAACATTGCACTTGTACATTGTACCCAGTTAATATCATGCTCTTTTGTTTATGGATGTCGTCGGTGGGAAATGATAGGGGAGCTTGTGAGTTCATGGAGTTATGTATGTGTGTTAGAGAAATGCCTGGGCCGCTAGCCTAAGCCATGCCTAATCATGGTGGAAACTTACAGCATTACCATAGTGAGCAATCTATTAAGCTTTCTTCTTATAAAAAAAGAGATAGATATTGAGAAAAAAGAGACATATTGAAAAGAGGAAAGAGATAAAAAAGCACCATTTTCTCATGGTAAATAAGAAGATTGCTGAGATGCTCATTGTCTGCTTGCCTTGTCATTTTGATTATGGGATAGCTCCTGTATCATGTGCAAGGGGTACCCCGTTGGCGGTTCTCTATGATACACATGTACCTTCTATGACAAGAACTTACCGGTAACTAAACTTGAGTAACATGAGGAGCGGCCCTTGTATTCAAGGGACATCAGATTGCCAACATATACTTTGTCAAGCATATACTCCATAGTTTGTTCATTTTAACATTAATCACTTCAAGATGCTTATGATAGGGGCAATGAGAGCCGCAAGCTAACAAGTACCATAATTTTTGGAAGATCTTTATGATACTTGAAATCCCTGCTTCCCTTTATGAAGATCCTTTCTTCCACCATTATATTGAGTCTTCACCTTCTATCCTTAGGCACCAATTAAGAGAACATAGTTGCCATTCTTAGTTCTATGTGCATTGTCCCAAAACTTATTGATTGATACATATTGTTGATATTGCTTGTTCATGAACTATTTGTATCTAGTCACTCTTATGAACTTTGAAGGTGTCCTATGCATTTATTTGCTACTTCGTGAGGGAAAAGCTGAATGCCACTACTTTGTCTTACTGTTAGAACTTCTTCTTTCATACTCATGTTTAGAGTACTTTGATCCCATCTTTCAATGCTTGCCAATGGTTTGATATTGAATTTGATGGTGCATGTCACCTCAAAAATTGTTCTTTTTATCACTTACCTACTCGAGGACGAGAAGGAGTTAAGCTTTGGGATGCTTGATACGTCGAAAACGTATCTATAATTTTTGATGTTCCATGCTTGTTTAGTATCTACTTTGCTTTGCTTTGTCTTCTCTTTGAGGAATTTCTATTTGTTTTCTGGGACTAACTATTAACAAGATGCCATAGTTCCAGTTACCTATTTTCTTCTGTTTTTGGTTCCAGAAAAGGCAGAAAATCAATATTCTCGAAATTGGACGGGAAAAAATCCAAAGTCAATATTTTACCGTGGGGAACACGGAGCCAAAAGACAAGATGGAGGAGGGACTAGAGGGGGCCACACCACCTGGCCACGCGGCCAGGCCTGGCCCGAGCCTGGAGGGTGCAGCCGTCTCGGGCACCCCCTTGGCCTCCCTCTTCGCCTATAAGAAGCCCATGATACCTAAACCCTAAGTAGCAGATCAATCTTCCACGAAACAGTCTGTAGCCGCCGCGACCATCGTCCCTAGATCAAGGGATCTGAAGCTCTTCCCGGCACCCTGCTGGAGGGTAGAGATCATCCCGGATGCCTTCTTCATCACCATGCCAGCCTGCGGTAATAAGCTGAGTAGTTCCACCTTGGACTACGGGTCCATGTAGTAGCTAGATTGTTGTTTCTCCTCCTTTGTGCTACCATGTTTAAATCTTGTGAGCTCTGTTCATGATCAAGATCATCTATTTGTAATCATGCATATTGTGTTTGCATGGATCCGATGGATATTGACATTACTATGTCAGATTGGTTAATGATTCTATCTTATTGATTCTATGATGTCTGTGTTGTTTGTGATCTTGCATGCTATACATTTCTAGTAGCTATCTTGGCCTAGTAGATGCTAGTGACTCCAAGAGGGAGTATTTATGCTCGATAGTGGGTTCATGCCTCTATTTAATCTGGGGAAGTGATAGAAATCTCTAAGGTTGTAGATGTGTTGTTGCTACTAGGGATAAAACAACGATCTCTTGTTAATGGAACAAGTGGATTGTTTACCTTACACACTTTGCTTAAAGCAGTTATTCATTGCTTGCAACATAATACTGGAGGGGATTCGGATGATAACCTAAAGGTGGATTACTAGTCATAGATGCAGTTGGATGGTGAAGGGATACATGTAGGCTACACTAGCGCAAAACAAAAAAATTACCGCGTAAACTAGGAATACTGTTGTCATAGATCACGAGATTACCACTAGACGCGCAGTTGTGGAACTTGATAAAGCGCGTCGAGGCGGTGTAGACGTTCTACGTCTCCTCATTGTCCTCTTCCCACGAGCAGCTCCCCTTGCGCGGCTCGTCCAAGTGCCACAGAAGCAGCACCTTTGAGGTATCCACGCGTGTGGGGTGGAAGCGTCAGACGCCGAACTATTAGGTCCATGCGCGCAACACAGGCGTGAGGAGTGGCGGCTGGGTGGAATGGTCTAACCCTGGTCAGCTCACCCACCCTCTCTTATATAGGCGTCCCTAGTGGGCTTCTACATTAGCAGCCCATTAGTAGCTTAAGCTTGGTCTAATTTGGATCTAATCCTCATTAGGCTTCCAACCCCTTAAGTGTGTGACCCTATAGGTTCATATACGTATAGACATGACACAAATACACTTATTCTATCAATAGTTGGTAACGGCCTCTAGCAAGACGTGCCAACTCCTAAACGCATACAAAGATCATTCGGACGAACCTCACAAGGTTTAGTACATGTCTTTCCCTTTGCCTCACGATATTTGGTCTAGCTCCAAGCTGACCTCCCTTTCTTGATACTGTGATTCGGAATCCCTTTACTAGGTTAACTCTTAACCATATGTAGCACGACCATGCATTTCTGCATCCGATCACTCGAGGGGCCCAGAGATATCTCTCTCAAGTAGAGAGGGGCAAACCCCATCTTGATTGACCATGCCTTGCAGCATGCTTCAGGACAAACCCGAACGCTACCTTTATAACTACCCAGTTACGGTGCAGCGTTTGATAGCCCCAAAGTAGGTCGATCCACATCTCAAGTGCATGGGACAATCTCAGGTCTATGGACAAAATGTACACCATGTGTAGAGAGAGCTGCAAGTCTAATTGCTAGTCTCAAGTTGGGTCAGTCCAAACCCATGTTCATAACATGTTTCCACATCATTGGTTTGACATCTCCATGTCTATGACTTGCGAAACATAGTCATCAACCAATCGATGTGCTAGTCTAATATTCACGTGTGTCCTCACATGAACTCCGACTAGGGACAACTATTAGATAACCATACAAGTATAGAGTTTCACAAACAATTCACATAATTGCCAATCAATACAAGTTGCCTGATATGGATATTCAAGGAACATTACAATAACTCATGGATACATATGAAAAATATAATCATCTCTATGATTGCCTCTAGGACATATTTCCTTCAGTTTCCCACTTGCACTAGAGTCAATCTAGATTGTACCTAATACCTATTGCTCTTGCGTGCGCCTAATGTAGTGCTGAGTTGATGTAGGAGCGCTTTTTTGGGAACCCCAAGAGCAAGGTGTGAAGCAGCACCGCAGCAAGTTTTCCATCAGTAAGAAACCGAGGTTATCGAACCAGTAGGAGGAAGGAAACGTCACACAGGTGTTGCAAGCAACGCGGAGACCTGCACAACACAAACTCAGTACTTTACCCCAACGAATCAGTGAGGTTGACAAGCTCACCGGTTTGCTATAACAAAGGATTAAACCCATGGTGTGGAAGGCAATGGTTTGCAGCAAGTAAACAAGTAGCAGTGCAAGATGTATCAATGGTAAAGATTGGATTGGGGTCCATAGTTCACTAGAGGTGCTCTCCTTAGATAAACAACATGGAATGAAGGGTAAACAAATTACAACAGGGCAATTGACAGGAACTGAGCAAGGCATAACAATGCAATTACTAGTCAGAAAGATCCTATGATATTTGATTGGGCAATAAAACAAGATACATAGACCGCCATCCAACTACATCTATGACCAGAAGTCCACCTTCAGGTTATCATCCGAACCCCCATCTGTATTAAGTTGCAAGCAATAGACAACTGCTTTAAGCAAAGTGTGTAAGGTAAACAGTCCACATGTTCCATGAACAAGAGACCCTTTTTTCTCCCTAGTGGCAACATCACATCTACAACCGAAGAGATTTCTGTCACTTCCCTTGGAAACTAGAGGCATGAACCCACTATCGAGCATAAATACCCCCTCTTGGAGTCACTAGAAACTAATTGGCCAAGACAGCTACTAACAACGGAGAGCATGCAAGATCACAAACAACACAGACATGATAGAATCATAAAGACAAAAACATTAATCAAACCAACATAATAATCTCAATATCCATCGGATCCCCGCAAACACAACATGCATGATTACAAATAGATTAGATATTGATCATGAACGCAGATCACACGATCTATACATGAAAGCACAAAGGAGGAGATACAACCATCTAGCTACTACATTGACCCATAGTCCAAGGTGGAACTACTCATGCATCATACCGGCGAGAAGGCCTCCGGGATGATCGCCCCTCCGGCAGGGTGCCGGGAAGAACTTCAGATCCCCCCGATCTAGGGACGATGGTGGCGGAGGCTACAAACGGTTTCGTGGATATTTGTTCGGGTACTTAGGGTTTCTGCAGCGGGGGCTTCTTATAGGCGAAGGGGGAGGCCGAGGCAGCAACCAGAGGCCCTAAACCCTAGCCAGGCATGGGCCCACCTATGGTCATGCCTGGGGTGGGTTTGGCCCCCCTGGCTGGCCCCTCCGGCTCCCCTCTGGAATTCTTGTTCCCCACGGAAAGTAATTGACATTGTCATTTGTCCCATCCAATTTCGAGAATATTTCTTTACTAACTTTTCTAGAACCAAAAACAGCAGAAAACAGGCATCTGGCACTATTTTAACTTGTTAGGAGGTTAGTACCAGAAAACATGTAAAAATCACCTCAAAGTGTGGGCAAGTAAAGCAAAGTAGATACTAAACAAGCATGGAGCATCAAAAAATATAGATACGTGTCCAACGTATCAGCATCCCCAAGCTTAACTCTTGCTCGTCCTCGAGTAGGTAAGTGATAAAAGAATAGTTTTGAGGTGACATGTGTTGGGTTCGCAGCATAGAAAACAAAAACTTTCCTACGATGGGAACAACTATGTACCAAGATCTATCTACTAGATACAAGCAACGGGTGGATATACATCCATAGAATACATACCCTCGAAGACCGAATAGCGCTAACAAGGTTGTACTGGTGGATGATGTAGATGAACGCTTGCCTATCTCAAGATCGTGATGAAGTCCATCTGGTCCAGCCGGTCCAGCACCATCAAGTCCAGCACCGCAAAGCAGTGGTGCATCCGTGATCGCACACACGTACGGGTACCCCGACAACCTCCGCTCCCTCGCTCCAGCGAAGCAGCGGAAGCAACAAATCCTTCCAGAAAAAGCCACCGGGAACATGTATCTCGCTGATCCGAGACCATGGGAAAATTATAAAGGGGGGAGAGAGATCCTTCGCGAGGAGGTGTGCTTTGAGAGGAGGAGAGGGGGGCCTTTTATAGGGGACAGGGGGCACCCAAAGGGCATGGCGCCCAGACATGGGGGCTACCCCCACCTCTCCCACATTCATGTGGGTGGAGCTTCCACTCAAAATGAAAAGCCTCCACTTCCATAAAAGAGCCTCCACTCACATGCATTAAATTTCCACCAAATTTAATGCAAGATCTCATTTAAATAAAACTCTTTTATTTATTTATTCAGAATTTTGTTAATTACTTTAATTAACAAAAATTCACATAAAACCCCTTGCTAGTATTCAATTTCACATGTAGAACCAGTTTCAGCAATTTCAACCGAAACAGTTCCGGTGTCTAGTGAAATAAATTCCTGCGCTTTCCTTTTCTTTTTCTGAAATATCATTTGCTCCGAATGGTGTCGGTATCCCTTAAGTGTGTCACCCTACGGTTCGCAAATAATGCATACATGATAGAGACCCCTCTCCGATCAATAATCAGCAGCGGGACCTGGAGATCCGTACTGACTCCCACACATTCAACGATGACTTCTATGATCGTGTGAACCTTTTACGCTAGTATCTTAATCCCTTTGTTTCACGATATATTATATGTCCGAGATTCGATCATTGGTATCTCCATACCTAGTTTGATCTCGCTACCGACATGCACTCTTTTCTTGTTCCCGTGATATAATATTCTAGTGATCAAATCACTTGCTTACAAGCTAATCAATGTGATATCACCGAGAGGGACCAGAGCATATATATCCGTCATCGGGATGAACAAATTCCACTATCGATCCATGAACCGCAACATAACACTTTAGTAGTTCTGAAGCCATCTTTATAATCACCTAGTTACGGTGTGACATTTGATGTCATCGAGAAACTCTTCCGGTGTTAGTGATTGACATGATCTCATGGTCTAAGGATTAGGATCACTTCGTAAGTTGTTATAGCAATATAAACTCAATGACTTTGATCGTAATGCTATACTTTGGAGGAATGTTCATCGCATCATTACACTAATGTTGTGACCTCGTTATTAACAACATCAAATGTCCATGACCAGTAAACTTTGATCATCTTGTTAATCAACGAGCTAGTTTATAAGAGAGGCATAACTAGGAACTTCCTTTTTGTTTATTAAACACACATGTATTAACGTTTCCGTATTAATACAATTATAGCATGCAAAATAAACATTTATCATAAATAAGGGATACGATAATAACCATTTTATTATTGTCTCTCGGACATATTCCCTTCAGTATCCCACTTGCACTAGAGACAATAATCTAGTTTGAAAACTTTGCATATTTGAACACCTATGGCTTTCATGTGTTCCATATACGCAACTGCAAGTGGTTAACATAATCTACGGATCTGACACTTTCAGGTCCGTGAGTATTTGCATGTCTTTGCGTCTCCACGCATCACTCATTCTCTAATGAGATGGCATTGTATAAATTTGGTATTTTGGTGAGACCTTTAGTTCCTTGGGGTTAAATCGTGTCGATACTATTGCCGTACAATATATCTTTAGTGTTAGCCCGTTGCGAACCACACCTTAGTTTGATAACAAACTACTTGACACAAATTCCCTCCTTTGCTGTTACTATAGCATTCATATACTTAGCCTTTTGTTGTAATATCCGTCACAATGTCTTAACTTTGGAATTCATCCAAATCCATCATGGAAACTTTCTTTCCATTTCATTGTGCCACTCATAGTTTAAAGAGATAAACTTAATTTGTATCTTGTGACAAAACTAGTATCAATGTAACACTTTACAATGAACTATTTGTAATTGTTTGTCACCTCTACGCAAATATATTCTTAGTTCTTCCAAAAGATCATAAGAATATCCTCACTATCGTCCAATGATCATTTTATGATTCATTCTGGTATATTCTCATAACATTTAGAGCATAGGACATATCTGGATTTGTACATATCATGGTATGATTGATCAAATCATTCTTGTGATTTCACTCATCAAGTGTCAAAGCACATGAATCTTGTTTCACTTATCGATACACTTGAATATTGATTCAATTTTTCCATGCAACAAGAACTGTTTCTTGTCGTTTCTATATTGAACTCCTTCAATATCTCATATATATATGTTTGGCACAACCATATTAGCGTCACAGTCTATCCACTATAGACATTCATGCTAAATATTCGGGTTTTGCCTAAGTATTTCATCAAAATGAAATTCTTAACCTTTGTCAATAAAAATTACATCATTTCTAATCAACAAGATGTCCTCCACATAATGTATTAGAAATATGTCTCAGCGCTCCCACTTAATTTCTTGCAAATGCAAGCATCTTCATCGTCTCCTGATGAAAACTCCTTTTCATCACGGTGAAGATTCCAACTCCGCGATGCTTACTTCAACCTTTGAAGTTTGCATGCCCTTTTTAGCATCCTTTGAATTAACAAAACCCTTTGGATCGTGTCATGTACACGTCCTAGGTAACCATTCTTTTAGAAGAACTTTGTTTTGTTTATTCATCTACCATATACCAAATTATATGTAGTGGTTGCTACTTTAATCCGTCCAGACTAAATATCGCTATGAAATATCAAATCTTGTCATAGTCAACTCCTTGAACATTGTCGTAAAATACTTTACGACATGTCGACTATTTCATAGATGTGAAACATTGATGTCTGTTTCTTTATAGATCCAAATACGACCGACAGGTTTTTACACCTTTCCGGAGGGTCTTCCAAGATAAAAACTTGATTTCTCGTGTATGGAACTACCACGGATTTTATGGCTTCAAACCTTTTGACGGAGTCAGGGCCCATCATCGCTTCTTTGCATGTAGTCGGTTCATCATTGTCAAACAATAATGATTTACTCTCAAATCTTAGCATTTGATTGTTTATCCGACCTACTTCGTTCAATAGGAACTTAGATCTCCGTGACCACAACCTTTGAGGCACATAAGCTATGAGCATTATGGCAGCCTCCGGAACCATTTCCGGCACTACGCAACTCAGCACATTTAGCTAAGGTTCGTTAACCTTATCAAAGTTCTATTGTCCTCCCACTTAACTTTTGCGAAAAAATCCTTTTTCAAGAAACTTCACATTTCAAGCAACAAACCCTTTTGTCCTTGGTGTCATGGAGGAATAACCAATTGTTATTCGAAATAACCTACAAATACATGCTCATCCGACTTTGGTTGTAAACATCTTACTTGTGTTTAGCATACCAAAATTTAAGAAATGACAATTTGGGTTTTACCCCAAACCATAACTTCCATGGTGTCATTTCAACGGATCAAGATGGAGCTCTTTTCAGTGTAAAAGCGGTAGTCCCTAAAGCTTTAATCTTTTAAAACATAATGGCAATTTTATAAATAACACCTTTGATCCAACCATGTCTCACAAGGTTTCATTACAAATCTCAAACACTCCATACTCCTATGGTGTTTCGGGAGATCTAAATCTAGGTGTTTTGCTAAACTTGTAACTCAAATAAATCCCTTTATGATAAATTATAATTCATTTATTTTTCTTGTTACACTTGTAACTCAAATAAATCCCTTATGATAAAATCATAAACCATTTTATTTTCTTGTTACAATGATTTTTCACTTCATCTTGAAATTCTTTGAAACGTTTTTCAAATATTTCATACTTCTTTCTCATTAAGTGAATATTCACTCAAATTTCCGGAGAAAGTATACGAAGTTGAAACCCATCACTTACGACTACGCATAATGGACTACACACATTGATATGTATAAATTCCAATGTTTTAGTCATTCGTTCTTGTTTGGCCTTTGAACGAAGTTTTTAATTATCCCGAGGAAAGTCTCACAAGCGTCACTTGATCAAATCAAAGACTCCAAAAATCCATAAATATGGAGATTCTTCATGTTTTCTTTCAAATATAATTTAAACAGCGATGTCACTTTGTAAGTGATCTTTCAATCATTTGTCTTGCGACATTTTAGAATTAGTTTTTATGGATGTGATTTCTTCAACTAGATTTGTAAATCATCCATCTTATATGGAATACGGTAATTATTTGAACAACCTTTGTTCTCATAATACCTGATTTAAATAACAATTATTAAAACAAAACTTGAAGTCAAGCTTTGATGTCAACGAGAAATACAAACAACGGTTTGTTTGTTTTCGATGAACATCATCACATATTCTCTTGCTAGTTACTTAGGCCATTGCGGTTCATGAATTGCGTTGTTCTGTATGAAATTTCATATCAACCAATTCGGTATCCAATACCCAAGAACCACATTGTTTAACAAGCAAATAATACAACCATAACATGTATATCATCTATATACCTAAATTGGATATTTCCAATATTTTCTTTTCTACCAAATATATTTTATAGATTCTCTTTCAGCATTTCCTTTTCCTTTTAAAAGAATCTATCAACATCAAAAGTGGTGCCATATACATGACACATAGTCCAAAGCGTGTATATTCAAATAATAATAATACCTTTGGACTTGCACTTTGAAGTAGATCACCATCATCAAAATGATCGGTATTCTTTCAAAATCTATTCTTTAGTAATCTTTTAGTGTAGTAAACACTTTACATACATCTTCTATTCATCCTTATCATGACGACTTTCATGATCAAGATAATGTAGCTTATAAAGACAAATCGTGAGTATAACGTTACTTTCCAAAACCCTTTTGGATGATTAGGATGTCTAGCATCTCCAACCTTTGTAAATTCTCATCCAATATGAGAACATACATTATACTCTATCATATTGCAACCAAACATTGTTTTAGATATCATTATATCTGCCACACATGATGGTTTCTAAAACAATTCTTTCAGCTCCTAGATAAACTTGATATTAAAACAATCAAGAATCATGGAGGCAAACACGATACTTAAGATACTAACACTGGAATTGTTACCCTTGATTTAATACCAATTATTATATCTCATGGAGTAAATAAAGTTTTCTGAAAGTTTGCAATAGGACTTTAAACTTTAGATTGACACTCAACACATACGATACCCGTTCGTAAAGTAAATATCCATAATTCTATAGTTCTATTATCTCAATTACAACTAAGTTTAAGGTGGTGAACGAATGCCAATGACTACAACAAATTATGCAAATTCACTTTGATTTAATTTATGATAAATTGAGTTCTACTAATCCAAATTAGAAATGAACTCCCATTCAAAAACGACATCCCTCGTGCCTTTTTGGTGATTACATGAACCAAATCCACTACACCAAGTCCGATCATCACGTGAGTCGGTGTAGCTTCAAAGGCGAGCATCCATATGGTCATCATATCAAAACATATGACTCATGCTTAACCTTTAGGTCCGTGTTCCGAGGCCATGTCTATACATGCTAGGCTCGCCAAGTAAGAACCTTAGTATTCGCGTGTGTAACTGTCTTACACCCGAGATATGCTTGTGGATTCAAGTACACCCGGTCATCACGTGATGTCTTGAAGCGACGAAACATTGTCGGTGCATACTTAAGGAAGAACACATTTTTATCTTGATATATAAATGAGGGATCATCTTATTATGCTAATAAAACGCTAAACAAGCAATATAAGATGCAATCAAACATCACATGTTTATAAGTGAAATGATATGGTTCCCGCATATGATCTCCATCATGTGCACCGTGGTATGATCTCTATCATACCTCTATGTGTAAGGCCAAGGTCTATGGAACCTAAACATTATGTGTGTTGTAAGAGTATCATCTCATACTTCTACTTACAACATCACCATATCATAACACTAGCCCAGCAACAATCTAAACTAGATGCCTCTAATTTATCCATTGCAAGTTTTACGTGGTTTAGGGCTTTCAAAGATAGAACCGTTCTTACCTACGAACATGAACCACAACGAGGATAACCAAATTATTGACAACTCGTTGCAAATTATATATTGACTATAGTAGGAGAGACAGACACACGCTAGACACTTATGCAAAACTAGTTGCATGTTAAGCGTGGAATAGGTCTCATGTGCGAGGACATGTAAAGTTTGTCTGGGCCGCTTCATCCCAATATGCCACCAATATCCAAATTAAAAATAATAAGCAATAAAATGATCATAATCGCCCACATACTCATATGTGTACTACCCGTGCACAACATCTACGCATAGATCCGGCTCTGATACCACTGTTGGGTTCCCAGCATAGAAAACAAAAAAATTCCTATGATGGGAACAACTATGTACCGAGATCTATCTAGTAGATACAAGCAACAGGTGGATATACATCCATAGAATCCATATCCTCGAAGACCGAATAGAGTTAATGAGGTTGTACTCATGGATGATGTAGACGAACGCTTGCCTATCTCAAGATCGTGATGAAGTCCATCTGGTCCAGCCGGTCCAGCACCATCAAGTCCAGCACCGCAAAGCAGTGGTGCATCCGTGATCGCACACACGTACGGGTACCCCGACAACCTCCGCTCCCTCGCTCTAGCGAAGCAGCGGAAGCAACAAATACTTCCAGAAAAAGCCACCGGAAACATGTATCTCGCTGATCCGAGACCATGGGAAAATTCTAAAGGGGGGAGAGAGATCCTTCGCGAGGAGCTGTGCTTTGAGAGGAGGAGAGGGGGGCCTTTTATAGGGGAGAGGGGGGCACCCAAAGGGCATGGCGCCCAGCCATGGGTGCTTCCCCCACCTCTCCCACATTCATGTGGGTGGAGCTTCCACTCAAAATGAAAAGCATCCACTTCCACAAAAGAGCCTCCACTAAAAAATCCACTCACATGCATTAAATTTCCACCAAATTTAATGCAAGCTCTCATTTAAATAAAACTCTTTTATTTATTTATTCAGAATTTTGTTAATTACTTTAATTAACAAACATTCACATAAAACCCCTTGCTAGTATTCAATTTCACATGTAGAACCAGTTTCAGCAATTTCAACCGAAATAGTTCCGGTGTCTAGTGAAATAAATTCATGCGCTTTCCTTTTCTTTTTCTGACATATCATTTGCTCCGAATGGTGTCGGTATCCCTTTAATGTGTCACCCTATGGTTCGCGAATAATGCAGACATGATCAAGACCCCTCTCCGATCAATAATCAGCAACGGGACCTAGAGATCCGTACTGACTCCCACACATTCAAAGATGACTTCTGTGATCGTGTGAACCTTTTATGCTAGTATCTTAATCCCTTTGTTTCACGATATATTACATGTCCGAGATTCGATCATCAGTATCTCTATACCTAGTTTGACCTCGTTACCGACATGTACTCTTTTCTCGTTCCCGTGATATAACATTCTAGTGATCAAATCACTTGCTTGCAAGCTAATCAATGTGATATCACCGAGAGGGCCCAGAGAATATCTATCCGTAATCGGGATGAACAAATTCCACTCTCGATCCATGAACCTCAACATAACACTTTAGTAGTTCTGAAGCCATCTTTATAATCACCTAGTTACGGTGTGACGTTTGATGTCATCGAGAAACTCTTCCGGTGTTAGTGATTGACATGATCTCATGGTCTAAGGATTAGGATCACTTCGTAAGTTGTTATAGCAATATAAACTCAATGACTTTGATCATAATGCTATATTTTGGATGAATGTTCATCACATCATTACACTAATGTTGTGACCTTGTTATTAACAACATCCAATGTCCATGATCAGGAAACTTTGATCATCTTATTAATCAATGAGATAGTTTATAAGAGAGGCAAAACTAGGAACTTCCTTTTTGTTTATTAAACACACATGTATTAACGTTTCCGTATTAATACAATTATAGCATGCAAAATAAACATTTATCATAAATAAGGGATACGATAATAACCACTTTATTATTTCCTCTCGGGCATATTCCCTTCAACATGCACCCTCACAATAAAGATCCAACCATTTGCAAGCATTGAAAGCTGGGATCAAAGAACTCTAAACATGTGCATGAAAGATGGAGTTCTAACAATAGGACATAGTAACTGTGCATGTAACACTACAAGCTACAAACAAAGATCATGAATAATATGCATTGAAGAACGTTTGTTTGTTTCATATAGAGAAAATATAGCATAGTGGCAATCAGCTTGTCCCTCATAGAGTAGCAAATAGATGCATAGGACACCTTCAAAGTTCACAAGGGTGACTAGAAACAAATAGCACAAGAACAAGTAATATCACAATATGCATCAATTAATAAGCTTTGGAACACTGTACACAAAATGACAACTATACTCTCTTAATGGTGCCTAAAGGTAGAAGGTGGAGACTCAAATAATGGTGGAAGAAAGTCCGTTTTGTAATGGAAGCATGGATTACAAGTTTCAAAAATATCTTCCAAAAATTATGGTACTTGTTAGCTTTCAGCCCTCATTGCCCCAATCATAAGCATCTTGAAGTGATTAAGGTTAAAGTGGCAAAGCTGGAGTAGATGCTTGACGAAGTATAAGTTGGCAATCTCAATTCCCTTGAATACGAGGGACACACCTCATGCATACTCAACTTTGGGCGAGGTAATGTAACATCCCTAAAATCATGTTTCAAAACTCATGCATATCATCCATGCATCAATGATCATTTAGGGTTCCATTTCAAAACCATTTAAAAAACAGGAGCATCTGATGCTCATTATTTTATGTGAGCAACTATTAAACTAATACCACTCTCAATTGAAGAGTTTATTTGTTTTAAACCAAGCCTTGCTTGCTCTCTTGTTACTTTGTTTGATTGTTGGAGTTTGGTGAAAATTTTACAAAACAAATATGATTCAAAAACCATTTCCAAAACTTATTCAAATCAAGTGCTATAGCACTATTTATTTTGTTTAATCAAAGGACCAAGCTAGTACAGAGAGACCACATGTTTTTATGCCCAGAAATATGAATGTTACACTCTACAAAAACCCAGAAAAGATTTGAATTCAAATGGCTTTTGAAATCATTTGAAAATGTTTCCTGGAAATTTAAACAGAAAAAGAAAAAGACTAAAGAAATAAGAAAAGGCCGGCGCCATACTTTTAGCCCATCAGCGAAACCAGCCCACTAAGCCCACCCGGGGTTTTCCCCTCGTTCTCTCACGCGCACCCACTCGACCCCGCGCTCACTGACCAGTGGCCCCATCGCCACGTCGTCATCATCCTCCCAGAAACAGCGCGATGAACATGTCGCCGCCCGTTTCTTCCCCCGCCTCTGCCGTGATTTTAAACCTCTTAATTGGCGATGAATGCGTGTGTGATCTCCGCCCCAGCTCCGGCTATAAGATCCCCTCCTCTCTCTGCTTGTTTCCCCTCACTCAGCGCAGACACCACGCCACCAGGCTGCCCGTAATCGTGCCCACACCGCCGCAGCACCGACGACCTCCGGCGACCAATTCCGGTGAGCATCGTCCACCCCTTTGTATCTGCTTCATGCAAGCATGCTCTACATGTCCTTGCGCATATTCTCATGCCTTTCTTTTTCTCTGTACCAACCTAGAACGTCGTCACCATCCACCACTGAGCGCCACCGTCTTTGGCTTCAACTCCGACGACCTCCAGTGGTAATTTCCGACCGCCCCTTTCCCTCTCGTTGACACCCGCATGACTAGCATCGTCTTGCGCATCTGACCCACCGCTTCTTTTACCTTGGCATGATCTGCACCCTCGCCAACGTCGACGAACAGAAGCATCCGTCGCCAGGGACTTCTCCGACGAGCAATCCGGCGACCCGGCGCCTTCGCCAACCGAGCACACGTCGAGCATCTCCTCGTCACGGCGATTCTGGTGAGCATCCACACACCTCCCCGCGCGACCTAGTTCGCCGGCTCTGCTGCTGACAGAGCACGCCACCGCCTGTCTCCGCCGCCAGCGCCGCCACTTGTTGGTTAGTCGCTGAGAGCCGTTCGATTTAGATCTAGTGGACGCGATAGAACATAGCCGAAGGGGTAAGTAGAGATCTGAGCCGCGGGTTTTAGTTAGATCTAACGGTGCGAAAAACGATCCGGTGCGAAGCGGTACCAGCCAACCAGAGACTGCCGCGTGGCATGTTCTTTGTTTTAAATTTCTGAATTAGATCTATTAGATGTTTGAATTTGTTTAATTCATAACTTTTGAATGCCACGTCCAAATTTGACAAATTTTATATCAATGGAATCGGGAGAGAAAATCCTTTCCATCTATGCAATGTGTTTAATGTTTTGCCTCTGTTAAAATGGTTGTTTTTACAGAAACATGTGTAGGCATATTTTGTGTATAATAATTATTTGGAAAATGTTTTAATATTCAAATGAAGTTTATTTAGCTTGTTTCATACTTGTTTATGATTCAGTACCATGCACTTGTCTTGTTTGGTGTAGAAAATCATCACATGGCATTATGCATGCATCCATATATTTTTGCTTGTATTTATTTTGTATGTGATTTTTGGTGCTATTATTTTATGTGTAGATTTTGGTGCAAATAGTGATTGTGATTGTGAGGATTGTAGATACTCTCCAAACTACCAAGGCAAGTGGTGCTTCATGATTTTATTCCTATGATTTTCAAATATGCATTAGAAATATTTTGCTAGTCTTGCATGGATACTTTTTGATCTATATGCTATGCTTGGGAAATCCTAGTAGCTGTAGAATTGCTAGAAATATTTCTAAGTCTTATCAATGCCATGCTTAGACTAGCTAGTAGCAACCAAGGGTGGTTATATTCATACTATGAATAAATATTTCTAAGTCTTTGGACTATGTTTTGCTTAATAAAACAACTAAGTGAATGAAACACCTGGGTGGAATTGAAAGAATGGGTTATGTTGAGTGGTTACACAAGGCCCATTTATATGGTTTACCTTGTGTATCTCACTTGTGGAAATCCACCCAGGAACAAAGGGATTTGAGAGGCCAAATGTTAAGAAGCTTCTAGTGCAGCCACTTGGCAATATGGGCTCTGCCTGGATCACATAGGTTGCAATAACTTAGCCATTTGGACAGTTGGTGGTAGTGGGATGATAGGTTGGAACGCGTCCATTTGGTCTAAGGGAAGGCTTCTGAAAGGTCTTGTCTTGGTGAAAATTAAGTATTGTGGGGAAAGTGCACAAACTCTGCAGAAGGAAGAATCTAAGTACTTAGCCATGTCCCTGGTATTGGACAACTTGATCATCAAGACATGGAAGCTATCAAGAATCTCCTCATCCCAATTTCTAAGTAAAAACTTGTGGTTGAACAAGGGTAAAAGTTCACCAATGTCTATTGGTGGTTCCTTGGGCAAGATTTTATCAAAGAAAAACTTAGTGTTTTCAACTAATAGGTAAAACCTATTTTGAGCAAAGCAAGCCCAAGCTATACTTAGACAAAATGCATATAGTATCTAGTCCACCAATATTCTACTAAGGTATCACTTGCCAATACTATTCCAATGTATTGACCCACTGTGGCTGTAACTTGTGATGTTGCAGGTTATTCTGATGATGATTAGGAGTCATGAGTCTACACTCAACATTCTTGCCTGTGGCACATGAAGATGAAGACTTATCTATCTTATTATATATTTTGAATTCTTGTATTAGGTCTGTGGCCATGGAGTTTGTAAAAGACTATGTTTGTCTCTGGAATGATATGTAATAATGACCTTTGTTTCTGTGTACTTCATCTTAAACTATGGATGCTAGCATTGATCCAGGGACTAGCATTGCAATCACAGGGATCCTTTCCTTTACAAAGGAGGGATCTTACCGATGGTATCAGAGCACTGTGTTGCTTGTAGGATTATGACCCTAGGATTGGAAACCACTAAGGAAAAAAATTCAACAACTTCCACACTTGTCTTTTCTTCTCGTAAACTTTTCTAATCTTCTTTCTCATCTCTATTTGTAGATGAACTCCATCAACGAAGCTGTGAAGAAGGGACCACTCATGACTATGAATTTGGAATGTGAGACAGAGTTCCCCAAGGCTCTCAAGGACCTCATGGTTGCCATGGGAATACATGGTGCAACTATGTACAAAGGTTTTCTTGTGATGGATGAAGGAGTTGAGTACTGGTGGGTGCAACTTCACTTGTATAAAAACAAGGAAGAAAACCACAAGGACTCGGGATTCTGCATGGTCACCAACTCAGTGATGCACACCACATTCTTTGATTCAGCAAGGGATGCAGCTTGGAAGGCCATCAAAGAACTTGGTGATAGAATCAAGTGCAGAATGCTTAACACCGAGAATGATCTTAGGGAAGAAAAGAAGCATACCCAAGAGTTAGAGGATACCAACCAAAGCTTAAAGAAGGACATCATAGACATAGCAATGGAGTCTTGTGATCTAGACAAACCGATTGCCTCTAGGGATGCCCTGTTAGCCAACTTGGCAAGTGAGATGGGATTGTAACATACTTCATTAGTTGGACCACCACACTTTCATTTTATTTTCCAAATGTTGTTTAAAATAAGTTGAACCTTGGTTGTTAGTAATGGATCCATGTGTGCCATGACTTGTGTGTTTTGATTTCCAAAGTTATGCATGTGATGCCTTGTCTTGTGAATTGTCTTAAATTGTGTTGATTCTAACTTTTTCTATCTTATTAAATAGATGCCAAATGTTACTATCAGCATGGCTGAAGAGTTCAAGGGAACTCGTTTTGGCACTCGTATTATTGAGCTCACTAGTCTGCTCAATCTCCCTCTTCCTACTATCATGATGCTTCCCCTCACCAAGTTTGAGAGGAAAGACCTTTGGGGCTTCAAGGTTAATCAGCTAGGATGCCAGACTGAGCTAGCCACGGAGGCCATCATCTTCAAGCTCATGCATGATGACAAGGAGAGAGGCCTAGAGGTAGTCATGCAGGATTTGATTGGACGTTTACTAGGGAGACACTCTCGAGAGGTTAGAGGTACTCACTTCCACACCTTTGGTAGACGTGATGATGATGGTGAGGCCATTGACTTTGAGGATACTTCCAGAGAGACGGCAGAGCCGATTCACCTATACCTCCAGGACTTACAGGTTCTTCTTAGGCACATAGACACTGATAGGACCAACGTCATGCTTAGCAATGACAAACTCCAGGTGCAGCTTCGTGAGAAGGACAAGCTCTTCGCGGAGCAAGATGAGATAGTCAAGGAAATGGAGGCTAAGTTTGAGAGTCAGGATAGAAATTTCAAGAGTCAAGAGAAGCGAGTCCAAGATAGGAACAAGAGGATTCGAGACATGACGGTAGAACTAGAGGCCAAGGACTTCGAGATCGAGCATCAGCAGACTATGATTGAGAGACTTCGTTCACAAAAGAGGGCTCTCAAAGCCAAAGTAGAGACCTTGACCACCAATGTCGAGGAATACAAGACCGCAATGGAGAATGCAGGTCTTACATTTGTTGACGAGGAGGTTGATGCAGAGGAGTAGTGATGACTACTCATTTACCTTTATGTATCATGTCTTTGATTATTGAGTCGCAATGACCATCCAACATGTGGATGGCTTGCTATTGGTGTGTTTACTTTTCAGAACTTGTTGTCTATGTTGTTGAACTTTTATTACTATGATGCATGATTGTGATTTTGTTATGTGATGTATTGTGCATGTTAGCATCTATGGGTATCTCAATTCTTATCCTTATTGAAAACCACATATGCGTCCCCGACGTGCCAATCCCAACCCCAACAACAACAACATCACCCCTGAGATTCAGCAGATGATGACAGATCAGACTCAGTTGATGCAAATGATGACCACCTTCATCCAGAATCAAAACAACAACAACAACAAAAACAACAACAACAATAATAATAATAATAATAATAACAACAACAACAATCAGAACAACCCGGGTTTTGACATGCTTACCAGGTTCTTAGACTAAGGCCAGCAAAGTTCTCAGGAACTACTGATACTATGGTGGCCAATGATTGGCTATGCTCTGTGAACAAGGACT
The DNA here is from genome assembly GCA_023614405.1 of Avena insularis. Classification (NCBI taxonomy): domain Eukaryota; kingdom Viridiplantae; phylum Streptophyta; class Magnoliopsida; order Poales; family Poaceae; genus Avena; species Avena insularis. The sequence goes on along the minus strand of CM042695.1, from coordinate 192,593,530 downwards.
TGGTAACTGTTGGCTGTACTGATGAAGAGAAAGTCAGGTTTGCAGCTCACTTGTTGGAAGGACCAGCAGCCACTTGGTGGGATAACTTCCAGATCACCACTCCCATTGAGGATGTGACATGGGCTATCTTTGAAGATGGTTTCCGTACTGCTCACATCTCATCCGGAGTGATGAGTTTGAAGAAGAAAGAGTTCCATAACTTGAAGCAGCACCACCGCAGCGTGGCTGAATATATTGAGGAGTTCAACAATCTGGCGCGATATGCACCGGATGAAGTTGACACTGATGCTAAAGGAAGGAAAAGTTCCTTGAAGGGTTGAATGATGAATTGAACCTGCAGTTCGCTGTGGCCTATGTTCCCACATACCAGTCTCTTTGTGACAAGGCTACCATCTTGGAGAGCAAGATGAAACAAGTTGAAAGCAGGAAGAGAAAGCACTCTGACAAGCACAGCTCGGGATCGTCTCACAAGTGTTCCCATTATGATGACAGTGGGAGTTCTGGATCCCACAAGCATGGGAAGTTCAACAAGCACAACAACCACAACCGTTATCATGACAACAAGCACCATTGTAGTCATGACAACAAGCACCACTGTAGTCATATCAAGAGCATTTGTTGAAAGAAATGAACTACCAGTAGAAACTATTGGGTGTCCTATAAAAGCAAGTTCTCCTGGCAGAGAAATGATAGTGAATTCAGGATGTCATGATCTAGTCATAGAGTTTGGAAAGTATAAGTTTCCCGTTAACCTGATAATCCTAAACTCCCAAGGATTGGATGTTATTTTGGGAATGGACTGGATGACTAAGCACAAGGGAGTGATAGATTGTGCCAACCATACCGTTTCACTCACAACTCCAGAAAACAAAAGGATCCGATTCAAGACCAACTTTGAAGCAAAAAGGAGTAAGCTAAATTCTCTTAAGGGGGTTAGCATAGACAGTGTGCCAATTGTGAGTCAATATCCGGATGTGTTTCCGGAAGAATTGCCAGGAATGCCACCAGATAGAGAGGTGGAATTCTTGATCGACTTGCTACCAGGATCTGGACCAATAGCAAAGAGACCGTACAAGATGTCAGTTGATGAGTTGAAAGAACTCAAGAAGCAACTTGGAGAACAGTTGCAGAAAGATTTTATCCAACCAAGTTCTTCATCTTGGGGAGCACCAGTTTTGTTTGTGGAAAGAAAGATAGAAGTCAAAGGCTATGCATAGATTACCGTTCACTCAATGAGGTGACTATCAAGAACAAATACCCTTTGCCTAGAATCAATGACTTGTTTGATCAGTTAGAAGGAGCTTGTGTGTTCTCAAAGATTGATCTCCGGCCAGGTTACTTCCAGCTCAAGATAAGGGAACAAGACATACCTAAGATAGCTTTCACCACTAGGTATGGATTTTGTGAGTACACTGTGATGCCATTTGGTTTGACCAATGCACCAGCTTATTTCATGAATATGATGAACAAGGTGTTCATGGAATTTCTTGATAAGTTTGTTGTCGTTTTCATCGATGACATTTTGATCTACTCCAAGAGCAAAGAAGAGCATGAAGGACATTTATGTTTGATACTTGAGAAGCTTAGATAGCATAAGCTGTATGCCAAATTCAGCAAGTGTGAATTTTGGTTAAATGAAGTTGGTTTTCTTGGACACGTTGTGTCAGGGGATGGTGTAGCAGTTGATCCTGCTAAAGTTTCACCAGAATCGAATGGGAATCTCCCAAGTCAGTGAAAGAGGTTCATAGTTTCCTTGGCTTAGCAGGTTACTACAGAAGGTTCATTGAGAATTTCTCCAAGGTAGCTAAGCCTATGACATAATTGCTAAAGAAAGACAAGAAGTTTGCTTGGTCTGAAGGTTGTGAACTCAGCTTTCAAGAATTGAAGAAGAGGCTAGTGACAGCACCAGTCTTATGTTTGCCAGATTTGGAGAAAGATTTCCAAGTGTATTGTGATGCATCTCATCATGGATTAGGTGCAGTACTTATGCAAGACGGGAAAGTTGTGGCTTATGCCTCGAGACAACTCAAAACTCATGAAGTAAACTACCCTACTCATGATTTAGAGTTAGCCTCTGTTGTCCATGCACTCAAAACTTGGAGACATTATCTTTTGGGAAAGCGATGTGAAGTGTTCACAGATCACAAAAGTTTGAAGTTTATCTTCACCCAGAAAGAAATTAACATGAGACAAAGAAGATGGCTAGAACTCATCAAGGACTATGACTTGAGTTTGCAATACCACCCGGGTAAAGCCAATGTTGTAGCGGATGCTCTAAGCCGTAAGGTTTTTGTGAATGGCCTTACTAAGGGAGAATTGCCAGATCATCTGTGTGCCCAATTTAGAGATCTCAGATTGGAGATTGTGCCTCAAGGACATCTCATGTCTTTGGACGTTCAACCCACTTTGTTGGACAAGATCAAAGAAGCCCAAAAGGCAAATATGGAAATTGAAGAGATTAAGGAAAAGATTGGCAAGGGGAAAGCCAAAGGATTCCATGAAGACGAATAGGGTACTTTATGGCCTGGAAAACGTATCTGTGTTCCACAAGATCCGGAGCTTCGGAAACTAATTTTACAGGAAGCCCACAACTCACCGTATTCCATTCATCCGGGTAACACCAAAATGTACATGGATATGAAAGAAAGATTTTGGTGGAATAATCTCAAGAAGGTCATCGCCGAACATATTGCTTTGTGTGATGTATGTAGTAGAGTGAAAGCGGAACATCAGAAACCAGCAGGATTGTTACAACCACTACCTATTCCTGATTGGAAGTGGGACAAGATTGGTATTGATTTCATCACCGGTTTGCCAAGGACCCGGTCAGGATATTATTCTATTTGGGTATTAGTGGATCGCTTGACTCAAATGGCTCATTTTATACCCGTGAAAACAACTTATACAAGTGCTAAGTTAGCCAAGATCTATATGAATAGAATTGTATGTCTACATGGAGTACCCAAGAGTATTGTGTCTGATAGGGGAACTCAGTTCACTTCTCATTTTTGGAGGCAACTACATGAGTCATTGGGAACGAGGTTGGAATTCAGCACTGCATTTCATCCTCAGACTGATGGACAGACAGAAAGGACCAATCAGATTCTTGAAGATATGTTGAGGGAATGTGCTCTAGACTATGGAGCCAGTTGGGATGAAAGTCTACCTTACGCAGAATTCTCTTACAATAACAACTATCAAGCCAGTATTGAGATGGCACCATTTGAGTTTCTTTATGGGAGAAAGTGTACCACCCCATTGCTATGGAATGGTGTGGGAGAAAGAAGTTTGTTCGGACCAGAACTAATCAAAGAGGCTGAAGAGAAAGTCAAGCTAGTTAAGGACAGATTAAAGATAGCACAGTCCCGACAGAAGAGCTACGCAGATCCTAAGCGTAGAGAAGTCACCTATGAAGTAGGTGATAGAGCTTATCTTAGAGTGTCACCACTTCGTGGAGTGAAGAGGTTTGGTGTCAAAGGTAAATTGGCCCCAAGATATGTTGGACCATTCCAAATTCTAAGTCGTAAAGGAGAAGTAGCTTATGAGATTGAATTGCCAGAGTCACTGTCTGCTGTTCACAATGTATTTCATGTGAGTCAGCTTAAGAAATGCCATCCGAAAATGGAAGAGACTTCTTTGAAGGATACAATACCTTTGGAAGAGGTTCAATTGGAGAGTGACCTCACTTATGAACAGAAACCTATCAAGATTCTTGAGACTGCAGAAAGAGTTACTCGGACTAAGACTATCAAATTCTACAAAGTTCAATGGAACCATCATTCCGAAGAAGAAGCAACATGGGAAAGAGAAGATGATCTTCGGAAAGACCACCCTCACCTATTTGCTAACCAATCCGAATCTCGAGGGCGAGATTCACCTTAAGGGGGTTAGATTTGTAACATCCCTCAAATCATGTTTCAAAACTCATGCATATCATCCATGCATCCATGATCATTTAGGGTTCCATTTCAAAACCATTTCAAAAACAGGAGCATCTGATGCTCATTATTTTATGTGAGCAACTATTAAACTAATGCCACTCTCAATTGAAGAGATTATTTGTTTTAAACCAAGCCTTGCTTGCTCTCTTGTTACTTTGTTTGATTGTTGGAGTTTGGTGAAAAATTTACAAAACAAATATGATTCAAAAACCATTTCCAAAACTTATTCAAATGAAGTGCTATAGCACTGTTTATTTTGTTTAATCAAAGGACCAAGCTAGTACAGAGAGACCACATGTTTTTATGCCCAGAAATATGAATGTTACACTCTACAAAAACCCAGAAAAGATTTGAATTCAAATGGCTTTTGAAATCATTTGAAAATATTTCCTGGAAATTTAAACAGAAAAAGAAAAAGACTAAAGAAATAAGAAAAGGCCGGCGCCAGACTTTTAGCCCATCAGCGAAACCAGCCCACTAAGCCCACCCGGGGTTTTCCCCTCGCTCTCTCACGCGCACCCACTCGACCCCGCACTCACTGACCAGTGGCCCCATCGCCACGTCGTAATCGTCCTCCCAGAAAAAGCGCGATGAACACGTCGCCGCCTATTTCTTCCCCCGCCTCTGCCGCGATTTTAAACCTCTTAATTGGCGATGAATGCGTGCGTGATCTCCGCCCCAGCTCCGGCTATAAGATCCCCTCCTCTCTCTGCTTGTTTCCCCTCACTCAGCGCAGACACCACGCCACCAGGCTGCCCGTAATCGTGCCCACACCGCCGCAGCACCGACGACCTCCGGCGAACAATTCCGGTGAGCATCGTCCACCCCTTTGTCTCTGCTTCATGCGAGCATGCTCTACATGTCCTTGCGCATCTTCTCATGCCTTTCTTTTTCTCTGTACCATCCTAGAACGTCGTCACCGTCCACCACTGAGCGCCACCGTGTTCGGCTTCAACTCCGACGACCTCCAGTGGTAATTTACGACCGCCCCTTTCCCTCTCGTTGACACCCGCGTGACTAGCATCGTCTTGCGCATCTGACCCACCTCTTCTTTTGCCTTGGCATGATCTGCACCCTCGCCAACGTCGACGAACAGAAGCATCCGTCGCCAGGGACTTCTCCGACGAGCAATCCACGACGACCCCGAGCGCCCCTTCGCCAACCGAGCACACGTCGAGCATCTCCTCGTCACGGCGATTCTGGTGAGCATCCTCACACCTTCCCGCGTGACCTAGTTCGCCGGCTCCGCCGCTGACAGAGCACGCCGCCGCCAGCGTCGCCACTTGTTGGTCAGTCGCTGAGAGCCGTTCGATTTAGATCTAGTGGACGCGATAGAACATAGCCGAAGGGGTAAGTAGAGATCTGAGCCGCGCATTTTAGTTAGATCTAACGGTGCGCAAGCACGATCCGGTGCAAAGCGGTACCAGCCAACCAGAGACTGTTGCGTGGCATGTTCTTTGTTTTAAATTTCTGAATTAGATCTATTAGATGTTTGAATTTGTTTAATTCATAACTTTTGAATGCCACGTCCAAATTTGACAAATTTTATATCAATGGAATTAGGAGAGAAAATACTTTCCATCTATGCATTGTGTTTAATGTTTTGCCTCTATTAAAATGGTTGTTTTTACAGAAACATGTGTAGGCCTATTTTGTGTATAATAATTATTTAGAAAATATTTTAATATTAAAATAAAGTTTATTTAGCTTGTTTTGTACTTGTTTATGATTTAGTACCATGCACTTGTCTTGTTTGGTGTATAAAATCATCACATGGCATTATGCATGCATCCATATATTTTTGCTTGTATTTATTTTGTATGTGATTTTCGGTGCTATTATTTTATGTGTAGATTTTGGTGCAAATAGTGATTGTGATTGTGAGGATTGTAGATACTCTCCAAACTACCAAGGCAAGTGGTGCTTCATGATTTTATTCCTATGATTTTCAAATATGCATTAGAAATATTTTGCTAGTCTTGCATGGATACTTTTTGATCTATATGCTATGCTTGGGAAATCCTAGTAGTTGTAGAATTGCTAGAAATATTTCTAAGTCTTATCAATGCCATGCTTAGCCTAGCTAGTAGCAACCAAGGGTGGTTATATTCATACTATGAATAAATATTTCTAAGTCTTTGGACTATGTTTTGCTTAATAAAACAACTAAGTGAATGAAACACCTGGGTGGAATGGAAAGAATGGGTTATGTTGAGTGGTTACACAAGGACCATTTCTATGGTTTACCTTGTGTATCTCACTTGTGGAAAGCCACCCAGGAACAAAGGGATTTGAGAGGCCAAATGTTAAGAAGCTTCTAGTGCAGCCACTTGGCAATATGGGCTTTGCCTGGATCACATAGGTTGCAATAACTTAGCCATTTGGACAGTTGGTGGTAGTGGGATGATAGGTTGGAACGCGTCCATTTGGTCTAAGGGAAGGCTTCTGAAAGGTCCTGTCTTGGTGAAAATCAAGTCTTGTGGGGAAAGTGCACAACCTCTGCAGATGGAAGAATCTAAGTACTTAGCCATGTCCCTGGTATTGGACAACTTGAGCATCAAGACATGGAATCTATCAAGAATCTCCTCATCCCAATTTCTAAGTAAAAACTTGTGGTTGAACAAGGGTAAAGGTTCACCAATGTCTATTGGTGGTTCCTTGGGCAAGATTTTATCAAAGAAAAACTTAGTGTTTTCAACTAATAGGTAAAACCTATTTTGAGCAAAGCAAGCCCAAGCTATACTTAGCCAAAATGCATATAGTATCTAGTCCACCAATATTCTACTAAGGTATCACTTGCCAATACTATTCCATGTATTGACCCACTGTGGCTGTAACTTGTGATGTTGCAGGTTATTCTGATGATGATTATGAGTCATGAGTCTACACTCAACATGCTTGCCTGTGGCACATGAAGATGAAGACTTATCTATCTTATTATATATTTTGAACTCTTGTATTAGGCCTGTGGCCATGGAGTTTGTAAAAGACTATGTTTGTCTCTAGAATGATATGTAATAATGACCTTTGTTTCTGTGTACTTCATCTTAAACTGTGGATGCTAGCATTGATCCAGGGACTAGCATTGCAATCACAGGGATCCTTTCTTTTACAAAGGAGGGATCTTACAGGTAAGTTCCTGTCATTGTAAGTATTTGCATATCATTGAGAACCGCCAATGGGGTACCCCTTGCACATGGTACAGGAGCTTTCCCATAACCAAAATGACAAGGCAAGCGGACAATGAGCATCTCAGCAATCTTTTTATCTACCATATGCATAGCTTTTTATTGAGGATGCTTCATAGATAGATCATTATGGTGATGCTGCAAGTTTCGACCATGATTAGGCATGGCTTAGGCTAGCGGCCTAGGCATTTCTCTAACACAGGATACAAACTCCATGGACTTACAAGTTCCCTCTTTATTTCACATCGATGACATCCATAGACAAAATAACATGATATCAACTGAGTACAAAGTACAAGTGCAATGTTGAAAACATTCCCCGTGACAGCATGGTTCTGCTAATTCCAACTTATAAGTCCAAGCATATACAACAAAGTTGTCACAATGGTTCAAGTTTGTTAGGGGCAATAAATATAAAGTGTGCCATCAAGTTTGTGAGGGATTTAATCACTAAGTTTTCACATAAAAAATAGTTTTTAATTGGAAGATAGATGAAGGCAAGAATATACTTGGAATGGTGTAACACACCATGCATAGGAGTTTATAGTGGACACTTTGGAATAACTTGGTTTCTTGGGAGTTGGAAGCATGAGTAGAACTTACTCATACAAGTGGAGGCTAGCAAAAGACTGGGAGCAACCAAATAACAATTATCATTGAATGGGACATCCAAATAACAATCTTCCAATGGTGGAAAATCAAGCATTTCATAAATCTTCCTAGGCATAATAGAGACACTAGAACCAAGATCACATGAAGCTTTGAGGTCAAAGTAATTCACTTGCATATTAATAATGGGTTCCCAACTATCTTCTACTTTCCTAGGAATACTTTGTGTTTTATCTTCTCTTCCTTAATCTTAACAAGAGCATCTGTAATGTGTTTGGTAAAGGCAACATGCATATCTCTAGCATCAGGACTTCTAGCAAGCTTTTGCAAGTACATAATCACTTGAGAAATATTGCAACCATCAATATCAAAATCAAAATTGGCATCACTAGTAGTAGGCTCAATAGGCTTAGGCATAGTAGGAGTAGGAATAGGGACTACTTGTGGTTTAGTGGTGATAGTGCACACACTATTGTTTCTATCAATTTCAGCTTCCCTTTCCCACCTTGCATGAAGTTGAGGTAAGAACCTAACATTTACATCAATAGTAACTTGTATGGCATGAGCAGTAGCAAAGGTATTTTCCATAGTTTCAGGTTTAGCAGCCATTTTATTAATCAAAGAGGACTGAGCTTCAGACAAAGAAGATATATTTTTCTCAACGGTTAAAAGCTTTTACTCTATAGTCTTATTGAAAGTGGTTTGTTTACTAATAAATTCTTTGAGCATGACTTCAAGTTCAGAAGGGGCACTTCTAGCATTATTGTAAGAGTTTCCATAGGAATTGCCATTATTAGGAGGATAAGGCCAATAATTGTTGTTGCTACCAAAATTGTTCCTATAGGAATTATTGTTGAAATTGTTGTTTCTAATGAAGTTCACATCAACTTGCTCTTCTTGAGAAACCAAAGAGGCTAAGGGAACACCATTAGGATCTAAAGGAGCTTTCCCATTAACAAGCATAGCCATAATAACATCAATCTTCTCACTCAAAGAGGAAGTTTCCTCAACAGAATTTACCTTCTTACCATGTGGAGCTCTCTCAACATGCCATTCAGAGTAGTTCACCATCATATTATCAAGGAGCCTTGTTGCAGCACCCAAAGTAAGGCCCATAAAGGTACCTCCAGCAGCTGAATCCAACAGATTTCTTGAGGAGAAGTTCAAACCTGCATAAAAAGTCTAGATAATCATCCAAGCAGCATGTCCATGAGTAGGGCAATTTTAACCTAAGATTTCATTCTTTCCCAAGCTGGAGCAACATGTTCACTATCAAGTTGTTTAAATTTCATAATATCACTTCTCATAGATATAATCTTAGCAGGAGGATAGTACTTTCCAATAAAATCATCTTTGCACTTAGTCCAAGAATCAATACTATTTTTAGGCAAAGAAAGAAACCATTTTTTAGCTTTTCCCCTCAAGGAGAAAGGAAAAAGCTTGAGCTTAATAATATCTCCATCTACATCCTTATACTTTTGCATCTCACAAAGTTCAACAAAGCTATTAAGATGGGCAGCAGGATCATCAGAACCAGCACGAGAAAATTTCTCTCTCATCACAAGATTCAACAAAGCAGGCTTAATTTCATAAAAGGTAGCATCAGGAGCAGGTGGAGCAATAGGTGTTCTAAGGCAATAATTGTTGTTCGTGCTAGTGAATTCACACAACTTGGTGTTCTTAGCAGAGTTAATTTTGGCAAAGCTGGGCAAGCCAAAAACAGTAGCAGCAGCTAGAGCAGGAACTAATTTTTTTGTGTTTTTTGGAAAGAGGCAAACAAAACCAAACAAAAGAAACAAAGCAAACTAAAAACAAAGTAAAGAGAAAGGAAGTGAAGGACTCCCTGAAGGAAATATGCCCTAGAGGCAATCATAAAGATGATTATATTTCATATGTATCCATGAGTTATTGTAATGTTCCTTGAATATCCATATCAGGCAACTTGTATTGATTGGCAATTATGTGAATTGTTTGTGAAACTCTTTACTTGTATGGTTATTTAATAGTTGTCCCTAGTCGGAGTTCATGTGAGGACACACGTGAATATTAGACTAGCACATCGATTGGTTGATGACTATGTTTCGCAAGTCATAGACATGGAGATGTCAAACCAATGATGTGGACACATGTTATGAACATGGGGTTGGACTGACCCAACTTGAGACTGGCAATTAGTTGCAGCTCTCTCTCTACACATCGTGTACGTTTTGTCCTTAGACTTGAGATTGTCGCATGTACTTGAGATGTGGATCGACCTACTTTGGGGCTATCAAACGCTGCACCGTAACTGGGTAGTTATAAAGGTAGCGTTCGGGTTTGTCCTGAAGCATGCTGCAAGGCATGGTCAATCAAGATGGGGTTTGCCCCTCTCTACTTGAGAGAGATATCTCTGGGCCCCTCGAGTGATCGGATGCAGAAATGCATGGTCGTGCTACATATGGTTAAGAGTTAACCTAGTAAAGGGATTCCGAATCACAGTATCAAGAAAGAGAGGTCAGCTTGGAGATAGACCAAATATCGTGAGGCAAAGGGAAAGACATGTACTAAAACTTGTGATGGTTCGTCCGATATGATCTTTGTATGCGTTTAGGAGTTGGCACGTCTTGCTAGAGGCCACTACCAACTATTGACAGAATAAGTGTATTTGTGTCATGTCTATACGCATATGAACCTATAGGGTCACACACTTAAGGGGCTGGAAGCCTAATGAGGATTGGATCCGAATTAGACCAGGCTTAGGCTACTAATGGGATGCTAATGTAGAAGCCCACTAGGGACGCCTATATAAGAGAGGGTGGGGCAAGCTGACCAGGGTTAGACCTGAGACCATTCCAGCTAGCCGCCACTCCTCATGCCTGTGTCGCGTGCGTGGACCTAGCAGTCCGGCGTCTGACGCTTCCACCCTGTATGTGTGGATACCTCGGAGGCGCTACATATGTAGCGTTTGGACGAGCCACGCAAGGGGAGCTGCTCGTGGGACGAGAACGAGGAGGAGTCTTAGATCGTCTATGTAAGATCCCTCCATTTATAAAGGTAAGGATCCCTGTGATTGCAATGCTAGTCCCCTGGATCAATAGCTAGCATCCACAGTTAAGATGTAATATCAAGAAACAAAGGTCATAATACAACTTTATAACCAGGAATAAAATAATTTATTACATCTTACATAGCTCATTTGGCTATCACATTACAATGCAATAGAATATAACAATAGCATGGGGTCCTTCATCTTCAAAGTGCCACAGGAAAACATGTTGGTTGTAGACTTGTAATCCTATTTCAACACACTTCACTAATTTCAAACAAACCTGCAACATAACAAGTTACAGCCACAAGGGTCAATACATTTGAATTGTATTGGCAAGTGATACTATGGTAGTATAGTGGAGTCTATCATCTATATGCATTTGGCTAAGTGGATCTTAGGCTTGCTTTGCTCAAAATAGATTTTCCTTATCATTTGAAAACACTAAGTTTTTGCTTGACAAAAACACCCAAGGCATCTCCCAATAGAAATTGGTGATCCTTCAACCCTTGTTCAACCACAAGATTTTAACTTAGAAATTGGAATGAGGAGTTTCTTGATAGCTTCTATTTCTTGATGCTCAAATTGTCCTTTACCAGGGACATGGCTAAGTACTTAGATTCTTCCATCTGCAGAGGTTGTGCACTTTCCCCACAAGACTTGATTTTCACCAAGACAGGACCTTTCAGAAGCCTTCCCTTAGACCAAATGGCCTCACTCCAACCTATCATCCCACTACCACCAACTGTCCAAATGGCTAAGTTATTCCAACCTATATGATCCAGGCAGAGCCCATAATGCCAAGTGGGTGCACTTGAGGCTTCTCAACATTTGACATCTCAAATCTCTTTGTTCCTGGGTGGCCATCCACAAGTGTGATACACAAGGTAAACCATAGAAATGGGCCTTGTGTAACCACTCAACACAAACCATTCCTTCCATTCCACCCAGGTGATTCATTCACTTAGTTGTTTTATTAAACAAAACACAAGTCCTTGACTTAGAAATATTCCATAGTATGAATATAATCCACCCTTGTTTTCTACTAGCTAAACTAAGCATGATAGTAGTAGGAATCTTAACTTAGGAAATTTCTACTAAGGTTTCATCTACTAGGATTTCCCATGGCATAGATTACACTTACCAAAAATTCCATGCAAGTCCCTTAGAAATATCACTAATGCATAGTGAAAATAATGGGACAAAAGTATGAATCATCACTTGCCTTTTTGGTAGAGAATATAATTTCACTCCTTGATCTTGCAATACTCACACTCTTCAAATCACTACAATTCAATCAAGAAAGCAATATTTCAATCTACCATTCAAGCAAACATCACATAAAATAATAGAAACAAAATAATGCATGCAAGCATGCCAAGGATTGTTTTATTTGGAAAAGTGGCTTCTAACATGTTATAAACATTCTAAAACGCCGATTGGTCATTTTATAAAAATGGCAAAACCATTTGGAAAAGATTTTACTTATAAACCATTTTAATACCAAATCAATATTTTATGTGGTTGAAAATGCCTTTATCAAAGTAACAATCTTTATAGGGTTCCCCAAATACATTTTTAAATCATAAAACTTGGTGCTTGGGGTCAGAGAGTTTAAATCAAAACATTTCCCTAAGGTTTTTCTCCAAAAAGTGTTTTCAACAAATAAACAATATTTTTATTTGACTAGAAATGCTTTAAATCAAAGATTTACTCTTTAGCTTTACCAAATACATTTTCAAATCCATGAGTTGGTTTCTATGGTCAGTAGGTTCAAAACAAACCATTTTGCAAAGATTTCATCTCAAAAATATATCTATAACAATTTTTATATTCAAAATAAGCCTACACAAGTTTCTACAATTTCAACCAATTTTCCAGAAGCAAAACATTAAACAAAGTGCATGGTTGCAAAGTACTTGTTCTTCTGATTCCATTGATATAAAATTTGCAAAATTTGTACGTGTAGAACTAAAGTTATGAATTTTGCAAGTTTGCAATTCTAAATAGATCAAATTTCTATTTAAAACCTGAGTCTGGCCACGTGGCTCATTCCTATTGGTCGGTACCGTTTCATTTGGATCGAGCTGTTCTGACCGCAAGATCTCACTTAATCGCACGACACAGATCACACATACCCCTTCGTTTAAAGATTCTATCCTAGCCAACGGATCGAGATCCAACGGACACAGTGAGTTTGACCAAGGATCGGCTAGCGCTAAGCGGTGGCGCAAGCTTCTGGCGTGATTCAGGAAGCGAGGGAGAGGGAAGAGTGGCTCACCGTGTTCGCGTGCTCGAGGTGAAGCTCGAGGTGAGGTCTGCTTGACGAGGGGCGCTCAGGAACAGAGGGGATTGCTCGCTGAAGTTAGTGGCGACGTCCAGTGTCTCTGGTTGCCGTCGGAGGTGGAGTTTGCGAGCGCGCTAAGACAAACGGAGCACGCGGTTAGTTGCATACGGGGCTGGGAATCCTGGGAGCATCAACTAGAAGGTTTGGGGCGGTCTGTACTCACCGGGGTGCTTGCCGGAGCGAATGGCAGACACGGCGGTGCTCAGATGGTGATCCTTGCCGATGATTTGGAGCGCGCGCGAGCAAGACAGTGGTACTGGTAGATGCGCCTGACGATGGGAAGCAGGCTTGCGTGCAGTGGGAGGCGAGGGGCGGCTGGTCGGCGCCGGAATTTTCTCGAGAAGCTCGCTGGAGCAGTGGTGTTGCCGAGAGAAATTCGTGCAGCCCTGGGGCGGAGGAGGTGCGGTGAGTTGGGGAAAAGAGAGAGAGAGGGCAGGCGCTTATGTACGCGTGATCGGGGGCTGTTTAATCGTGGAGTTTACTGTGTATTACGCCGGCAATAAATCGGCAGCAACGGCAGGGGCGTGGTCTTCGCGTGGTTGGAGACGACGAACAGTAATTGGGTCCTAGTTGTCTGCGAGAGAGAGAGGTGGGGTGGGTCCAAGTCGTCAGCGACGCTGTGGGTGAGCGCGTGGGTGAAAAAGAACAGAGGCAGAGGGGTTCCCGGGTGGGCTCTTGCTGGGCCAGGTGCTTTGCTGGGCTGGGTAGGTTTAGTGGGTTGGGTTTGTTTCTATTTTTTTATACAAACCTTTTTCTTTTTCTGAATTGAATTCCTGTTTTGATTTTCAATCAAATAATTCAAACTCCAATTCAAATCAAACCACCACCAAACTTTGTGTTGATTTAAATTCTGTTTATCAACATACTCCAAGGTCCAAAATAAAATAATTCTTTTATTCTTTTAGGATCTATTAATAATTAAATAAATAGACCTTAGTCTTTAATTCAAATAGGTTTTAATTTATTTTAAAACTCTTTTTTTGAAATCTAAATAATATCAAAATCTTTTCAGTAGGTTTCATTTGAAAAACTAAAACACTTGGAATTCTTATTTTAAAAACTTTAATAAATTTTAATGTTTATTTGAAAGGGAAAAGCCTTTACTTAAATAAAATTGGATATTAATAAATCCTTATTATTTTATTTAAATAAACCTTTATTCTTTTTAACAAATAGAAATATTTTATTTCATTTGCTTGGCCAAGATTTAATTTGGCTCTTTAAAATAATCCTTATTTATATTTCTACATATGCTTATCAAACCATATCTTTTTATTTAAAGATCCAAAAATAGTGATTCCAACTATTATAACTTTATTTATTATTTGTTTATCTTTTTAAATTCCTTTAGGATTATTTGCTCACCATTTGGTATGGATTTCTAGATGGTTGCTTTATTAGCTTTGGAAATTCAATTTCCTTATCTTATTAAATTCATAAGATTTTATCTATGGCTCCAAATTGAATGAAATCAATTTATATGGATTTATAATATTTCCCTTTGTCATTCTTGGTCATTTTGAAATGTTTGTTTGACCATTTTTATATGGATCAAATCCATAGTCTTAGAGATAACTTGAAAATGATTTTCCTCCATTAGGGTTTTAGGGTTTTGGTTTATTTCTCAAGTGTTTAAGTTTCCAGATGCATTTATGAAGAATGCATTTCACTTGATTTGAATTTAGTTTGGATTCAAACATTAACCCAAGTTTGTTCAAGATGGGATTTTAGGTTTCTAATTAGAAACAAAAAGTTTCTTTTCACCCTAATTTTTAACAATTATTTATTTTGTTTATTTATTTTTCACATTACAAAATTTGGAAAATTTTGGGATGTGACAGGCTACCACCCATAAAATAAATCTCGTCCCGAGATTTGGGGAAGATAGGGTTACAAGTTGGCTCAAAGCATCTAGGGTACTACCACCCTTAAAAATTTTCCAACTAGATTACTTCTTGGCTTGCTTGGAATCTTGTTGAAACTTCTCTGGGCAAACATCTGCATAGTGTCGTTTGTTTCCACATTTGAAACATGTGACAAGGCTGAGATCCTTCATAGGCTTGTTTATCTTGTGCTTCATCTTTTCTGGACAATTGCTTGCATAATGTCCTTGGTTACCATAGTTGTAACATGTGACTAGATTGAGTTCCTCACGTATCTTCTGTGGACAAGTTGATACATAATGGCCTAGCTCTTTGCAGTTGTTGCACCACACTTGGTTAATTTCCTTATACTTCTTCTTCTTCTCTCGACATTCATTGGCATAGTGTCCCATCTCTTTGCAATGGCAACACTGCACTTGACTTTTGTCCTTCTTTTTCTTGGGTTTCTCCAAAGCTAGGAGTGCTTCTAGTTCATGCTCTTCATATCTTATCTCAAAGGTGGGCAAGTTTCCTGGTCTCCTTGATCTTTTCCTTGGATAATACATATGTCTCCTCTTTGGTCCATCAAATTGAGTCATATTGTATGGAGGTGCAAGCTGAGATTTTCCTTTGTCTTCATCCTTCTTGGTAGAAGTTGTTCTCTCATGGTAGTCTGCAATCAGTTGTTGCACTCCACCTTGTTTCCTTTGTTGAACTATGGAATAGATGGGGCATTGGATAGGGACATGATTATTTCCTTCACATAGGAAACAAGTAGCTTGAGATGTGAGGCATTGATTATTTGGATGTTTCTCTTTACAATTGGGGCATTGATCTTCATGCTCTTTCGAAGTGTGATCCTTGTCTCCACAAATATTGCAAGCTTGGGTTCCTTCTATAATATCATCCTTGACATCCTTGTTGTCATAAACTCCTTGGGAAGAGTTGTCTCCCATGTTGATCATTTGAGTGGTCATCCCTTGCAGCAATTGGGATTGGATTTCCAAAAACTTCTGTATGGTTGGGTCTAACTCATTGTTGTTGGCTAAAAACTGAGTTGTCATCTGATTCAACTGGGCTTGGGTTGCTAGAAATTGTTCTCCTATGTGCATCTCTTGGTTGTTGTTGTCACCATTCTTGATGTTGGAGTTTCTTGGAGTAGTCATCTGTTTGGGTTGGATTGGGATTAGAATAGGCAAAAGATTTATAAGGGAATAATTCTAGTCACACTCAACACAATTCACACAAGCAATGAGCAAGCAATCACAAACAATCATTCCACTCAAACAACAAGTTTCAAGCACATTTATAGGCAACAAAAATATTTTTGTTACACCACATAAGTTGGTGGGTTTTAATTTAAACTAAACATGGTGGTCCAACTATATGGTTCACTTGAGATCATTCCATCCTTCTTAGGCCCAATTCTTTTGGTGGCTTCTCCTAGAAGCTGCCCTACCCCCAGCTTCCTGGGGAAGCCGGTTCAAAAAAATTACGAGGCTTCTAAATTTGTTTAACCTTAACTATTTCGGAAGCCTTAAATTTTTTTTAGACCGGCTTCCCAGAAGTCTGGGAGGCTGCTAGGAAAACCCCAAAAGAACTAGCCTAGTTAATTCTTCTTGAATGAGATCATGGTTTCCTTGGGAAAATTCTTGTGTCTTGGTCAAAAAAAACTTCAAAGGTGATGATGATTCCTAAGTTGTGTTTCCTTAGTCTTCAAGTATTGAGCAATATTTCCTGTCTCACTTGTAGTCCTTAGTGATATCCAAGTTGAAGTCCTTGTTGAGAATAAGGTTGAAATCACTTGAGTTGGTGGAGTCCTTTGCTCATGTTGAAGTCTTTGGCCATGGGGTAGGCTTTCTCCATCAAGTTTGTAATAGAAGAGATGTAGAATCAAAACCAAAATGGTTGAGGAAAGAGAATACAAGATTGTTTGTAAATAAGTTTTGGAACAAATATAACTCCTATTTTCTAAGGGGTTTTGTCCAATCCTAGGGTTACAAATCCTACAGCGTAACATCCCAAAATTCTTCCTATTTTGGAATGTTATAAATTAAATCAATAGCTTGATTGATTGTTCGACTTTGTTGAAAATTCTCAAAGAGAAGAAACTTTTTGAATAGAAAATCCTCTCAACCTTGAATTCAAAATCTTATATTCTTTTGTTATGACCTAAGTAGCCATATAGGCAAAAGGGCATGGATTGATTATGGATTGTATAATTGGTGTGCAAGATTTCAAAATGAAAATCATGAAGCATTCATAAGCATTTCATTACATCCATGCAAAGTTCTCACAAACTGAATCCAAATCTTGATATCTAAATCCTATAGTTGATTCACCCAAATGTTCCTAAAGGTAATTAAATTGACTTTATAAAACCCACTGTTGCTAAGGCATAAATTATTGATAATTATAGCCTAAAGAGATCCAATTAATATTACAAAAATTTCGAAACAAAATTGAGATCATTTGGAGCTAGTATGAAAAAGTTATGGAATAAATACAAACACATAAAGATATAAATAAAATGGAATATACAAGGATTTATAAACCCACTACTTGCAAACTAGTAAAAAGATTACAAATATGATCCTACAATAATCTATTCGATTTTAGAAAAATTTAGAAACAAGAATCATATCATTTGGAGTTCGTATGCAAAAGATATGAGGGAAACTAGTAAATAGAAAAAGAAAAAGAAAAAAGAAAAAAAAACCTAAGCGGGCCGGCCCACTGTAGCCGACCGGACCAGCCAGAAATCGATCGGTTAGATGCTTTAATATCCGTGCAAAACCTGTTTTCTCAAACCTATCTCTATTCAAACTCTTATAACTTTTTATCTACAACTCCGAATCGACTTCTGTTTGTTTCTACTTGTTCCCTACTCCAAGACCTATCTCTACACCATCCTAAATCTCCATATAAACTCGTGGAGCCACAGCTGTACGAGTTTCTATTCTCGAAATCCAGAATCTACACATGCCCGAATGTTATTTTGCTTTTTGACCCATCTAGACTTCGTTTTTTGCCTTCGGCCAAAAAACGAAAGTTGTAGAACTCGTCAAAATCTTTCAGTCCCGACAAACCTCACCTCTTTTCATCCACCACAGCCGGAGAATTTTGTATCGCAATATTTCAGATCTGACGGTGTAAATCCAAGATGTACTTGCGCTCGTTTCTTCAAATCCAAATTCCTTTGGTGAGAAGGTAGGACTAATGATTCCCCACAACTTTCATGTTCTAAGTTTTTCAATTTGACCTACAGATTTATGTCTCTAACCCAGATCTATTTCTTGTCTATTCGGAGCCAAAATCGGGTCAATCTCCTCTCCTAACCACTGGATCTCATCCCTACGGCCAGGATTAGATCGATTCCTCGAACGGGTACGAGCCAACCAGATCTCGCCACGTGTCAACGTCAGGTCAGCATCTAACCCCAGTCAGCATGCAAAGTCAACATGTCCAGTCAGCGGAATATTCTCTGGAATATTCCATTCGAATTTAAAATTGCACATTATAGATCTAACTTGTAAAACACATTAGAAATTCATACAACGTCCAAAAATTGCATATAATATATCAAATTGAAGATAATTTTACATAGAATCATGTTATCAGAATAGATACAACATTTACAGTACGTATTTACTGTAATGATTTAATTAGTTTGAATGGTCCTTTAGGTTAATAAATTCATAGAAAATTATCTGTAACTCCGAAAAACATGAAAAATATATCAAATTGAAGCTACTATAATGTAGATTAATAATATCTGGTTGGATCCAGCCTTTGTAGAATATTTACCCCGTAGTGATTTAATTAGTTTTAATGGCTTTATAAATCATTAAATTCATAGAAAATTATTTGCATATCATAAAAATATAAATAATATACCGATAGAAAGCTGGTTCCATGTAGATCATCAATATGCAAATGGTTCAGGAAAATACTGTAAGGTTTTTCCGTGAAGATTTACATATATTAATGGCTCTTTTGGAGTAACAAATTCATAAGAAAATAAATACTGCTCAGAAAATTACAAACAATATGTCCCTGGAATCACAATTCCGTGGAGATTACAGGTATAATTTTAGTTTGATTTTTAGGCAACAGAAACTGTATGAATCATTTAAAACCCATTAAACACTATTTAAATCATACAAAAAGATCTATAACTCCGATTAGGGTGAATCCAACGCCTACTGGTTAGTATTAACGTCCTTTATCCAGTAAACCCAAGAAACAAATTTAATTCAACAGTTACAACATGTGTTACAACAGAATTATCAAAACCCTTATATTGGCAAATAATTATTAATAACAAGTACCCTATTGCTTTAATTGATCTCATACATACATCATATGATCTATTAATGCTCAGAGAACTAAATGTAAGCATTGTAACATATTAAACCATCATGCATGTTTTTATCATCCTTGTTGTGTTTGCAATTGTTTTGATTGGAACTACCTTGTCCTCGTATTAGATTGTTCGGAGAGTGCGATTGCTGCGGAGAAATACAATCAACACCCATATTATCAACATAAGGCAAGTTACACCACTTGTTCATAATTTTTGTCCCAGTTTTGATTCTATGCATATGATCTTCAAAATTCTGTAGTATGCATGTGTAGGATGTTCTAGTAGAATTTTTCCTTAGTATTATTTTGCAAGTGCGATGATTTTGTAGTATGCCATGAATAGCTATATACTTAGGATTTCCCCTCCTAATAGGTTCCTCTATTTTGCTAAGTATTGCTTGCTATGCTATATATATGTAAAGTACCGTTGGGGGGTTCAAAAGCAATGAATTTTTCTAAGTATAAAGGCTCTCTTGAGCAAACTTTTCTTCTCAAATCCACTTCAAAATAAAACTAAGTTTTCTTCTGGGAGGAATGGTTGTTGGGACAACGAGTGAGATTTTGGTGGAGGACGGCTGCCCAGGAATCAAAGAAGTCTGCCATGTTTCAGAATTCAGAAGCTTCCAGTGCAACCACAATACATATGGGCTCTGTCTTGGCCTAGTACTTAGTGGGAAACCTCACCTGGGTACCAACATTTGGAGGTTCTTGGCACGGTTGGATCTAGAAGGTAGAGGGGCTACTAAGGGAAAGCCTCTCCATGGTCTTTTCTGTAAAAGGACTTGATCATGGATTGTGGGTAAAGTGCACAAACTCTCGAGAGTATTGCAATCTGATCGATCAGCCGTGTTCACGGAAACAGAAAAACATTGAGCATATGAAGGATGGAGCCTCTAAAGGATCTTCCTCTCTCTTTTCTAAACAAAGTTTTGAAACCCCATGGCGTGAGTAATATCACCAATGGGTGGGATTTTGGGAACTTGGTGCGTAATATCCAAGTGTCACTCGGTGAGTAATATCCAAGTGTTTTGTTGTTTGGACACTTGGTGAGTAATATCCTCGTGTGCCATTCGACCCTATTTTATCTAAGCAAATGTTTACAAAGTAGGGTAAAACTATATCTCCCTTTTCTCTCCTTACTTAGTGAAAATTAGCTTTATGCAAATGAACTCCAAAGCCTAAACTAGCCTTGCATGTAGAGTTAGTCTTTCCTTCCTTGGTGTAATTTGCCAATACATTCAAAGTATTGACCCAACTTGTTGGCTGCACGTTTCATGTGCAGAATTTCAGAGATCGTTGAAAGGTGCGCTAGGATCGCGGCTCTTCACTCAACCTGCTTGTGGCATTGATGGGACTCATGTTGTATATTTTTCGCTTTTGTTGTAATAATGTAAACTCTGGATTATTCGATTCATGTAATAAAGACTTGTGTTTTACATGATATTTCATCGACTGTGAGTGCTAGCTATTGATCCAGGGACTAGCATGTTAATCACATGGACTTAGGATCCTTACCGATCCGAGGTCGCTATATATAGGCAACACAATGCTCTGATACCATCTGTAAGATCCCTCCATTTATAAAGGTAAGGATCCCTGTGATTGCAATGCTAGTCCCTGGATCAATAGCTAGCATCCACAGTTAAGATGTAATATCAAGAAACAAAGGTCATAATACAACTTTATAACCAGGAATAAAATAATTTATTACATCTTACATAGCTCATTTGGCTATCACATTACAATGCAGCAGAATATAACAATAGCATGGGTCATCTTCAAAGTGCCATAGGCAAACATGTTGGTTGTAGACTTGTAATCCTATTTCAACACACTTCACTAATTTCAAACATACCTGCAACACAACAAGTTACAGCCACAAGGGTCAATACATTTGAATTGTATTGGCAAGTGATACTATGGTAGTATAGTGGAGTCTATCATCTATATGCATTTGGCTAACTGGAGCTTAGGCTTGCTTTGCTCAAAATAGATTTTCCTTATCATTTGAAAACACTAAGTTTTTGCTTGACAAAAACACCCAAGGCATCTCCCAATAGAAATTGGTGATCCTTCAACCCTTGTTCAACCACAAGATTTTAACATAGAAATTTGGATAAGGAGATTCTTGATAGCTTCCATGTCTTGATGCTCAAATTGTCCTTTACCAGGGACATGGCTAAGTCTTAGATTCTTCCATTTGCAGAGGTTGTGCACTTTCCCCACAAGACTTGATTTTCACCAAGACAGGACCTTTCAGAAGCCTGCCCTTAGACCAAATGGACGCGCTCCAACCTACAATCCCACTACCACCAACTGTCCAAATGGCTAAGTTATTGCAACCTATATGATCCAGGCAGAGCCCATAATGCCAAGTGGCTGCACTTGAAGCTTCTCAACATTTGACATCTCAAATCTCTTTGTTCCTGGGTGGCCATCCACAAGTGTGATACACAAGGTAAACCATAGAAATGGGCCTTGTGTAACCACTCAACACAAACCATTCCTTCCATTCCACCTAGGTGATTCATTCACTTAGTTGTTTTATTAAACAAAACACGAGTCCTTGACTTAGAAATATTCCATAGTATGAATATAATACACCCTTGTTTTCTACTGCCTAAACTAAGCATGAGAGTAGTAGGAATCTTAAATTAGGAAATTTCTACTAAGGTTTCATCTACTAGGATTTCCCATGGCATAGTTTACACTTAGCAAAAATTCCATGCAAGTCCTACTTAGAAATATCACTAATGCATAGTGAAAATAATGGGACAAAAGTATGAAGCATCACTTGCCTTTTTGGTAGAGAATATAATTTCACTCCTTGATCTTGCAATACTCACACTCTTCAAATCACTACAATTCAATCAAGCAAGCAATATTTCAATCTACCATTCAAGCAAACATCACATAAAATAATAGAAACAAAACAATGCATGCAAGCATGCCAAGGATTGTTTTATTTGGAAAAGTGGTTTCTAACATGTTATAAACATTCTAAAACGCCTATTGGTCATTTTATAAAAATGGCAAAACCATTTGCAAAAGATTTTACTTATAAACCATTTTAATACCAAATCAATATTTTATGTGGTTGAAAATGCCTTTATCAAAGTAACAATCTTTATAGGGTTCCCCAAATACATT
Source organism: Avena insularis (assembly GCA_023614405.1). Classification (NCBI taxonomy): domain Eukaryota; kingdom Viridiplantae; phylum Streptophyta; class Magnoliopsida; order Poales; family Poaceae; genus Avena; species Avena insularis. The sequence continues at coordinate 192,571,043 of CM042695.1, read as the reverse complement.
TTTAAATCATAAAACTTGGTGCCTGGGGTCAGAGAGTTTAAATCAAAACATTTCCCTAAGGTTTTTCTCCAAAAAGTGTTTTCAACAAATAAACAATATTTTTATTTGACTAGAAATGCTTTAAATCAAAGATTTACTCTTTAGCTTTACCAAATACATTTTCAAATCCATGAGTTGGTTTCTATGGTCAGTAGGTTCAAAACAAACCATTTTGCAAATATTTCATCTCAAAAATATATCTAGAACAATTTTTATATTCAAAATAAGCCTACACAAGTTTCTGCAATTTCATCCAATTTTCCAGAATCAAAACATTAAACAAAGTGCATGGTTGCAAAGTACTTGTTCTTCTGATTCCATTGATATAAAATTTGCAAAATTTGGACGTGTAGAACTAAAGTTATGAATTTTGCAAATTTGCAATTCTAAATAGATCAAATTTCTATTTAAAACCTGAGTCTGGCCACGTGGCTCATTCCTATTGGTCGGTACCGTTTTGTTTGGAGCGAGCTGTTCTGACCGCAGGATCTCACTTAATCGCACGGCACAGATCACACGTACCCTTTCATTTAAAGATTCTATCCTAGCCAACAGATCGAGATCCAACGGACACAGTGTGTTTGACCAAGGACGGGCGGTGCTAGAGGCGGCGCACGCTCTGGCGGTGAGCTTGCTGACGATTCAGGAAGCGAGGGAGAGGGAAGAGTGGCTCACCGTGTTCGCATGGTCGAGGTGAATCTCGAGGTGAGGTCTTCTTGACGAGGGGCGCTCAGGAATGGAGGGGATTGCTCGCTAAAGTTAGTGGCGGCGTCGGGTGTCTCTGGTTGCCGTCGGAGGTGGAGTTTGTGAGCCCTCTAAGACAAAAGGAGCACACGGTTAGTTGCATACGGGGCTGGGAATCCTGGGAGCATCAACTAGAAGGTTTGGGGCGGTCTGTACTCACCGGGGTGCTTGCCGGAGCGAATGGCAGACACGGCGGTGCTCAGATGGTGATCCTTGCCGATGATTTGGAGCGCGCGCGAGCAAGACAGTGGTACTGGTAGATGCGCCTGACGATGGGAAGCAGGCTTGCGTGCGATGGGGCGAGGCGGCTGGTCGGCGCGGAATTTTCTCGAAGCTTCGCTGGAGCGATGGTGTTGCCGAGAAATTCGTGCATACTGGGCGGAGGAGGTGCGGTGAGTTGGGGAAAAGAGAGAGAGAGGGCAGGCGCTTATGTACGCGTGATCGGGGGCTGTTTAATCGTGGAGTTTACTGTGTATTACGCCGGCAATAAATCGGCAGCAACGGCAGGGGCGTGGTCTTCGCGTGGTTGGAGACGACGAACAGTAATTGGGTCCTAGTTGTCTGCGAGAGAGAGAGGTGGGGTGGGTCCAAGTCGTCAGCGACGCTGTGGGTGAGTGAAAAAAACGAGCGAGAGGGGTTCGGGTGGGATCTTCTTTGGGCAGTGCTTTCTTGAAATGGGTAGGTTTAGTGGGTTGGGTTTGTTTCTATTTTTTTATACAAACCTTTTTCTTTTTCTGAATTGAATTCCTGTTTTTATTTTCAATCAAATAATTCAAACTCCAATTCAAATCAAACCACCACCATACTTTGTGTTGATTTAAATTCTGTTTATCAACATACTCCAAGGTCCAAAATAAAATAATTCTTTTATTCTTTTAGGATCTATTAATAATTAAATAAATATACCTTAGTCTTTAATTCAAATAGGTTTTAATTTATTTTAAAACTCTTTTTTTTTAAATCTAAATAATATCAAAATCTTTTCAGTAGGTTTCATTTGAAAAACTAAAACACTTGGAATTCTTATTTTAAAAACATTAATAAATTTAATGTTTATTTGAAGGGAAAAGCCTTTACTTAAATAAAATTGGATATTAATAAATCCTTATTATTTTATTTAAATAAACCTTTATTCTTTTTAACAAATAGAAATATTTTATTTCATTTGCTTGTCCAAGATTTAAGTTGGCTCTTTAAAATAATCCTTATTTATATTTCTACCTATGCTTATCAAAACCATATCTTTTTATTTAAAGATCCAAAAATAGTGATTCCAACTATTATAACTTTATTTATTATTTGTTTATCTTTTTAAATTACTATAGGATTATTTGCTCACCATTTGGTATGGATTTATAGATGGTTGCTTTATTAGCTTTGGAAATTCAATTTCCTTATCTTATTAAATTCATAAGATTTTATCTATGGCTCCAAATTGAATGAAATCAATTTATATGGTTTTATAATATTTCCCTTTGTCATTCTTGGTCATTTTGAAATGTTTGTTTGACCATTTTTATATGGATCAAATCCATAGTCCTAGAGATAACTTGAAAATGATTTTCCTCCATTAGGGTTTTAGGGTTTTGGTTTATTTCTCAAGTGTTTAAGTTTCCAGATGCATTTATGAAGAATGCATTTCACTTGATTTGAATTTCGTTTGGATTCAAACATTAACTCAAGTTTGTTCAAGATGGGATTTTAGGTTTCTAATTAGAAACAAAAAGTTTCTTTTCACCCTAATTTTTAACAATTATTTATTTTGTTTATTTATTTTTCACATTACAAAATTTGGAAAAATTTGGGATGTGATAGTCTGCACTGCCTCGACGTGCTTCATCAAGTTCCGCAACTGCGCGTCTGGTGGTAATCCCGTGATCTATGACAACAGTAATCCTAGTTTACGCTAGTGTAGCCTACCTGTATCCCTTCACTCCCCTAGTGAATACGACCTTAGCCTCCCCGGCAACAGCGCCAGAAAAGCTTGATGCAGCACTGAGTTGATGTTGGAGCGCTTCGTTGGGAACCCCAAGAGCAAGGTGTGAAGCAAAGACGAGCAAGTTTTCCTCGATGAAACCGAGGTTATCGAACTAGTAGGAGGAAGGAAACGTCACACAGGTGTTACAAGCAACGCAGAGACCTGCACAACACAAACTCCAGACTTTGCCCCAACGAATCAGTGAGGCTGTCAAGCTCACCGGTTTGCTGTAACAAAGGATTAAACGTATGGTGTGGAAGTCAATGGTTTGCAGCAAGTAAACAAGTAGCAGTGGAAGATGTATCAATGGTAAAGATTGGACCAGGTCCATAGTTCACTATATGTGCTCTCCTTAGATAAACAACATGGCATGAAGGGTAAACAAATTACAACAGGGCAATTTGACAGGAACTGAGCAAGGCATAACATTGCAATTACTAGTTAGAAAGATCCTATGAGATTCGATTGGGCAATACAACAAGATACATAGACCGCCATCTAACTGCATCTATGACTATAAGTCCACCTTCAGGTTATCATCCGAACCCCCTCCAGTATTAAGCTGCAAGAAACAGATAACGCTTTAAGAAAAGTGTGTAAGGTAAATATTCCACATGTTCCATGAACAAGAGACCGTTGTTTTCTCCCTAGTGGCAACAGCATATCTACAACCGAAGAGATTTATGTCACTTCCCTTGGAAACTAGAGGCATGAACCCACTATCGAGCATAAATGCCCCCTCTTGGAGTCACTTGCAACTACTTGGCCAAGATAGCTACTAACAACGGAGAGCATGCAAGATCACAAACAACACAGACATGATAGAATCATAAAGACAAAACCATTAATCAAACCAACATAATAATCTCAATATCCATCGGATCCCCGCAAACACAACATGCATGATTACAAATAGATTAGATGTTGATCATGAATGGATCTCCCAAGATCTATACATGAAAGCACAAAGGAGGAGATACAACCATCTAGCTACTACATGGACCCATAGTCCAAGGTGGAACTACCCACGCATCATACCGGAGAGAAGGCCTTCGGGATGATCTCCCCTCCAGCAGGGTGCAGGGAAGAACTTCAGATCCCCCCTGATCTAGGGACGATGGTGGCAACGGCTGATTTCGTGGATATTTGATCGAGTACTTAGGGTTTCTGCATCGGGGGCTTCTTATAGGCGAAGGGGGAGGCCGAGGCGGTGACCAGGGGCCCCAAACCCTAGCCAGGCGCGGGCCCACCTGTGGCCACGCCTGGGGTGGGTCTGGCCCCCCTGGCTGGCCCCTCCGGCTCCACTCTGGACTTCTTGTTCCCCACAGAAAGTAATTGACTTTGTCGTTTGTCCCGTACAATTCTGAGAATATTTATTTACTAACTTTTCTGAAACCAAAAACAGCAGAAAACAGGCATCTGGAACTGTTGCAACTTGTTAGTAGGTTAGTACCAGAAAACATGTAAAAAGCACCTCAAAGTGTGGACAAGTAAAGCAAAGTAGATATTAAACAAGCATGGAGCATCAAAAATTATAGATACGTTTCCAACATATCAGCGCCTCATGAGCAGGCTGCGGGAGTGGCTTTGTAAAAGGATCAGCAACATTTGAGCCCGTATGTATTTTGCATATCATGACACTACCATCCTTAATGAACTCACGAATCTGATTGTAATGCATGCGAATATGTTTGTTCTTCTGGTGCTGCCTAGGTTCCTTAGCTTGTGCAATATCACCCTTGTTGTCACAATAAACGTCCATGGGATTGGACGCTCCCTGAACCACACCGAGAGCGATCAGGAAATTCCTAATCCAAACAGCTTCCTTTGCAGCCTCCGAGGTAGCAATATACTCAGCTTCTGTTGAAGAGGAGGCCACCATATCTTGCTTGGAACTTTTCCATCTCATAGCACCACCATTCATGACAAACACATAACCAGATTGCGATCTGGAGTCATCTGAGTCGTTAAGGTAACTCGCATCTGTGTAACCCCTTACACTGAGTTCATCCGCACCTCCATAAACTAGGAACACATCCTTAGTCCTTTTCAAGTACTTAAGGATGTTCTTTACCGCTGTCGAGTGACCTTCACCTGGATCAGCCTGGTATCTGCTCGTAACACTTAGATCATAGGAAACATCTGGGTGAGTACATATCATTGCATACATGATGGATCCAATAGCTGAAGAATATGGAACCCCGCTCATGCGCTCATGCTCATTAGTAGGCGAAGGACACTGAGTCTTGCTGAGTTTAATTCCATGAGACATGGGCAAGAACCCCTTCTTAGCCTCTTCCATGCTGAACCGTTTCAACACTTTGTCAATGTATGTACTCTAGCTTAATCCAATTAGCCTCCTTGATCTATCTCTATAGATCTTGATGCCCAGAATATATGCCGCTTCTCCTAAGTCCTTCATCGAAAAACTATTTTTCAACGAGGTGTTAACAGACTCGAGCATAGGAATGTCATTTCCAATCAGCAATATGTCATCTACATATAAGATTAGAAATACAAGCACTCTCCCACTTTCCTTCTTGTAAACACAAGGTTCTTGTTTGTTTTTTGATGAAGCCAAAATCCTTTACAACTTCATCAAATTGAATGTTCCAACTCCAAGATGCTTGCTTCAGCCCATAAATGGACTTTAGAAGTTTGCATACCTTTCCAGCATTGTTTGGATCGACAAAACCTTCGGTCTGCATCATATACACGTCCTCAGTTAGGATTCCATTTAGAAAATCCGTCTTGACATCCATCTTCCATATTTCATAGTCGAAATGTGCATCAATGGCTAGAATAATCCGTATAGATTTAAGCATCGCTACAGGCAAGAAATTCTCGTCGTAGTCAACTCCTTGAACTTGTCGAAAACCTTTTGCAACAAGTCGAGCTTTATGGATGTGAATATTTCCATCCATATCAATTTTCTTCTTATAGATCCATTTGCACTCGGTGGCTTTAAAACCATCAGGCAGGCCAACCAAATTCCAAACTTGATTGTCTCCCATGGACTCTATCTCGGATATCATGGCTATCAGCCATTTCTTAGAGTCTGGGTCAACCATCGCTTCTGCATAGGTCACCAGCTCATCAATGTCTAACAATAATAATTCCCGCGCTTCGCGGAGCCTCGCCGACCTTCGTGGTTGTGGTGCTTCTATTGCCACGGGTTCATCAACTTGTTCTACTACAATAGCATCACTCGTAGAATCTTCCCCGACTGGCTCATCTTGAACTTCTTCAAGTCGCACCGACCTTCCACTCGTTCCCTTTGTGAGAAACTCTTTCAATAGGAAAACACCACTACGAGAGACAAACACTTTGCCCTCTTCTTGGTTGTAGAAGTAATACCCTAAGGTTTCCCTCGGATATCCCACGAAAATGCACTTATCCGATTTGGTTGTGAGCTTGTCCGACTAAAGTCGCTTGAAAAATGCATCACAACCCCAAATCTTTAGAAAAGACAAACTGGGATTCTTTCTAGTCCACATCTCATATGGCATATTAACTACAGATTTAGATGGTACTCTATTAAGTGTGAAAGCTGCCGTTTCTAGAGCGTAACCCCAAAATGATAATGGTAAATCCGACTGGATCATCATCGATTGAACCATGTCCAACAGAGTTCGATTGCACCATTCGGAGACCCCGTTTCTTTGAGGCGTTCCGGGCGGAGTGAGTTGTGGAACAATTCCATGACTCTTAAGATGATTGCTAAATTCGTGACTCAAATATTCCTCTCCATGATCAGATCACAAGGCCTTTATTTTATTTCCACGTTGATTCTCTACCTCACTCTGAAACTCCTTGAACCTTTCAAAAGTTTTAGACTTATGTTTCATCAAGTATACATAACCATATCTACTGAAATCATCAGCGAAAGTAATGAAGTAGTGATATCCTCCTCTGGCTGTCGTGCTCATTGGTCCACATACATTAGTATGTATGAGTTCCAACAAGTCTGTCGCTCTCTCGGGTCAACCCAAAAAAGGCGACTTGGTCATCTTTCCAAGTAAACAAGCCTGACATGTCTCGTATGATTCAAAATCAAACAAAGTTAGAAGACCATAACCATGGAGCTTCTTCATGCGCTTTTCACTTATATGACCCAAACGACAATGCCATAAATAGGTAGGACTCAAATCATTAGGCCAAAGCCTTTTATCACTAACATTGTAAACAGATGCATCATCAAGATTTAAAATAAATAACCCATTCACAATGGGAGCATCAGCCATAAACATAGCATTCTTAGAGATTACACAACCATTGTTTGCACTCGCGAATGAATAACCATCCATCATCAAACATGAAGGTGATAAAATGTTTCGACCCATACTAGGAATGTAATAACAATTATTCAACTCCATAATAAATCCTGACGGAAGGTGAAGTTGCATGACACCGATGAACAATGCAGCAACCCTTGCTTTATTTTCGATGTGAAAATCCACTTCGCCTTTCTGCACTTCTCTAGTCCTTATTATCCCCTGAATCGAATTGCAAATATGAGCAACCGATCCAGTATCAAATACCCAAGAGTTAACATAAGAATCAGCGAGAAGAATGTCCACAACATTTACAACAAGCGTACCTGAGTGGGAAGTACTCTTACTTCCACTCTTCTTCAAAGAAGCCTGGTACTTGCTGCAGTTTCTCTTCCAGTGGCCATGTTCATGACAAAAGAAGCACTTAGTGTCATCTGCAGGTCTAGCTTTTTCTTGGGTGCAGGCTTAGGAATCGTATCCTTAGCCTTGCCCTTCTTCTTCCAAGAAGTACCCTTTTTCTTGAAGCTAGGCTTGTTCTGCATAGCCATCACATGGCTATGCCCTGCACACTTCTTCATGTCACTTCCTGCTATTTTTAGCATCCCGCATAACTCATTAAGGCCCTTCTCCACCCCATGCATATGGTAGTTCGAAATGAAATGACCATAGCTAGATGGAAGAGATGCCAAAATGAAATTAGTAGCTAACTCTTGCCCTAGTGGAAAACCAAGATTTTCCAAAGTTTGACTGTAACCAACCATTTTTATCACATGGGGGCCTACACCTATGCCCTCTGCCATCTTGCATTCCACAAAGGACTTGGCGACATTGTACCTCTCAGTCCTGGCCTGCGTCTGGAACATGTCCCTAAGCGCGACGATCATATCGTACGCTTCCTGATCCTCAAACTTCTTTTGGAGTTCATGTTTTATGCATGCAAGCATAAGACAACTAACCTCAAGAGAATCATCACATGCTCTCTTGTAAGCATTCTTGAGGGCAGCAGATGCCTTATCAGCAGGTTCATCGGGGATTGGGTATCCAGAACCGTTTCCTTTTTATCAGACCTAAGAACAATTTATGGACCCAGTCTAAATAGTTTGTTCCATTAAGTTTATCCTTGTCAAGAATCGAACGCAAAGAAAAAGGTGATGCAGTGTTCGGTGCCATTGATCTACAACATAAAACATGCAAAATACTAAGCCATGTAACCATGAAAGAGTAAAACATATTAAACAATTTAATAGCATATACTCCCACTTAAATAAATATCCCTCTATTGATACTAAGTGATTCAAGATCCACAATTAACAAGTCGACTAGTGAGCTTTAGCATCACTGCTAGAAGACAAGGTAAATCGGTAAGCAACACTTGCTAATCATATCACATATGACTCTTGTTGTTGGGTGACATCTCTATGTCAAAACTAGGCGCCCAACCTTTATGCCCCGTCCTTAACTATTAAGATGACCTTGTCAAGCTCACCAACCCTTATGCATGTAGGTATTCGATACAAACCCATCCAGCCAAGGAAAACCGTGGCACCCTAATTTCACAGGCCCACCAACGATTGTATAGGGCATAGGATGGTGCAAGGTTTAGTTGGGAGGGCATGGTTTAACTTAAACTTTGTCAGGGATCATTCTACTTCTATCATCTAAGCATGCATAGTAGTAAAACGCATAAGAATAGCATTCACATAAATGTGACACAATATGGCCCATTTTCTCATGGTGATCTCCATCGCCATAGAACCTGTCCACCATGATGATCTCCATCTTCATGTTCCATGTGAGCCATCCTCCAAGTGATGAGTCCTCCAAGAACTAATACAAGCTATTACTCCTAACAACTAGTAATCAAAATTACATAGTATTGGGATCATCACAAGTTGGCACGCATGCCATTACAATAATTGACAACACATATGGCTCCAACCGTGTTACCCTACTCATGATAAATTTCTTAGATGCATCACATACATATATGGGCCATACTAATCACATACATCCTGCAAAAACAAGTTATGCATAGAATTGCATTCTACCGGATCATGTGAAATCGCAGCACCTAGTTACCTTAACGAGATACAAAAAGGGGCTACGATTAAGGGGGGGGTCTAGGGGGTCTCCCCTGCGGGGCTCGAAGGGGCAGCAAGATCACAGATCAAATTTCTTTAAGGATTTTCTTTAAGGATTTTGATCGGCAAATCAAATTTACCATAAACCGACTATCACTCCGATTCAATCAAACTCCTTTGATCATGGTACATCGATTTTAGATCTAGGTTCCGATTCGATCAATCATATTGATCTTCGCGCGATTCAACAGGATTTATGTGTCACTTTCTACCCGGGGGGAAACCGACCGATAGGGGTAGGTCGTTCGACGACCTCAGAAACACAATCATGGAAAGCAAGATCATAGATCAATCCTGAACCACTGCCATATAAATGATCACATCATTCATATCAATCTGCATATCACCATATGCAAACATCCCGAACCTATAACTGAACAGCATCGACTCTGATACCACTGAAGGGATACGGGTAGGCTACACTAGCGCAAACCAAAATTTTCTACCGCGTAAACCAGGAATACCGTTGTCATAGATCACGAGATTACCACTAGACGCGCAGTTGCGGAACTTGATGAAGCACGTCGAGGCAGTGTAGACGTTCTACGTCTCCTCCTTGTCCTCGTCCCATGAGCAGCTCCCCTTGCCCGACTCGTCCAAGTGCCACATAAGCAGCACCTCCAGGGTATCCACACATGCGGGGTGGAAGCGTCAGACGCCAGATTGCTGATACATCGGAAACGTATCTATAATTTTTGATGCTCCATGCTTGTTTATTATCTACTTTGCTTTGCTTTGTCTACACTTTGAGGTGTTTTTATATCTTTTCTGGAACTAACTATTAACAAGTTGCCACTGTGCCAGTTGCCTATTTTCTTCTGTTTTTGGTTCCAGAAAGGTAGAAGATCAATATTCTCGGAATTGGATGGGACAAAAGCCAAAGTCAATATTTTACCGTGGGCGACATGAAGTCTAGAGGGGAGACGGAGAGACAAAATAGGTCCACCACACCCACCTAGGCGCGGTGGGCCCACCCCATGCCTGGGTAGGGTGTGGGCCCCCTGGCCGCCTCCCAGCCTCGCCTCTTCACCTATAAGAAGCCCCCGATGCAGAAACCCTAGGCACCCGATCAAAACTCCATGAAACATTCTGTAGCTGCCGCCACCGTCATCCTTAGATCGGGGGGATCTGAAGTTCTTCCCGACACCCTGCCGGAGGGGAGATCATCCCGGAGGCCTTCTCCTCCGGTATGATGCGTGAGTAGTTCCACCTTGGACTACAGGTCCATGTAGTAGCTAGATGGTTGTATCTCCTCCTTGTGCTTTCATGTATAGATCTTGTGAGCTCCGTTCATGATCAATATCTAATCTATTTGTAATCATGCATGTTGTGTTTGCAGGGATCGGATGGATATTGAGATTACTATGTCAGATTGATTAATGGTTTTGTCTTATTGATACTATCATGTCTGTGTTGTTTGTGATCTTGCATGCTCTCCGTTGTTAGTACCTATCTTGGCCAAGTAGTTGCTAGTGACTCCCAAAGGGGGTATTTATGCTCCGTAGTGGGTTCATGCCTCTAGTTTCCAAGGGAAGTGATAGAAATCTATTTGGTTGTAGATGTGAGATTGCCACTAGGGAGAAAACAACGGTCTCTTGTTCATGGAACAAGTGGATTGTTTACCTTACACACATTGCTTAAAGCAGTTGTCTGTTGCTTACAACTTAATACTGGAGGGGGTTCGGATGATAACCTGAAGGTGGACTTCTAGTCATAGATGCATTTGGATGGCGGTCTATGTATATTGTTGTATTGCCCAATCGAATCTCATATGATCTTTTTGTATGGTATTGCATTTTTATGCCTTGCTCAGTTCCTGTCAATTGCCCCGCTGTAATTTGTTTACCCTTCATGCCATGTTTTTTATCTAAGGAGAGCACCTCTAGTGAACTATGGACCCTGGTCTAACCTTTACCATTGATACATCCTCCACTATTACCTGTTTACTTGCTGCAAACCATTACCTTCCACACCATATGTTTAATCCTTTGTTACAATAAACCGGTGAGCTTGACAACCTCACTGATTCATTGGGGCGAAGTCTTGAGTTTGTGTTGTGCAGGTTTCCATGTTGCTTGCAACACCTTTGAGACGTTTCCTTCCTCCTACTGGTTCGATAACCTCGGTTTCTTACTGAGGGAAAACTTGTTGATGTGCTCATCACACCTTCCTCTTGGGGTTTCCAACGAAGCGTCCCACGACAAGTTTTGGGCACCATCAAGCTCTTTTCTGGCGCCGTTGCCAAGGAACGAAGAAGAAGAATCTCCCACGTCAATCACGCTCCAAGCTCTTTTCTGGCGATGTTGCCAGGGAGGCTAAGGACGTCTTCACAAGGGGAGTCCTCCACAACCTTTCTCTTTACTTTTTTTTTAGTTTGCTTAGTTTCTTTTGCTTGGTTTTGTTTGCCTCTTTTTATCAAAAACTCAAAAAAAAATATTCTAGTTTGGTTTGCTTTCTCTTATCAAAAACAAAAAAATAGTTCCTCCTCTAGTTGCTGCTGCTATTTTTGGCTTGCTCCACCTTTGCCAAAATGAACTCTGCTGAGAACACCAAGTTGTGTGACTTCACTAGCACAAACAAAAATGATTTCCTTAGCACTCCTATTTCTCCACCTGCTCCTGATGCTACCTTTTATGAAATTAAGCCTGCTTTGTTGAATCTTGTGATGAGAGAGCAATTTTATGGTGCTAGTTCTGATGATGCTGCTGCCCATCTCAATAACTTTGTTGAACTTTGTGAGATGCAGAAGTATAAGGATGTGGATGGAGATATTATTAAGCTCAAGATGTTTCCTTTCTCCTTGAGAGGAAAAGCTAAAGAATGGTTGCTATCCTTGCCTAGAAATAGTATTGATTCTTGGACTAAGTGCAAAGATGCTTTTATTGGAAAGTACTATCCTATTGCTAAGATTATATCTATGAGAAGTGACATTATGAAATTTAAACAACTTGATAATGAACATGTTGCTCAAGCCTGGTAAAGAATGAAATCTTTGGTTCAGAATTGTCCCACTCATGGACTCACTGCTTGGATGATTATCCAGAATTTTTATGCAGGGTTGAACTTCTTTTCAAGAAACCTGTTGGATTCAGCTGCTGGAGGTACCTTTATGGGCATCACTTTGGGTGCTGCAACAAAACTCCTTGATAATATGATGGTTAATTACTCTGAATGGCACACTAAGAGAGCTCCACATGGTAAGAAGGTAAATTATGTTAAAGAAACCTCCTCTTTGAGTGATAAGATTGATGTTATTATGGCTATGCTTGTTAATGGGAAAGCTCCTTTAGATCCAAACAATGTCCCCTAAGCCTCTTTGGTTGCTCAAGAAGAGCAAGTTGATGTGAACTTCATTAGAAACAGCAATTTCAACAACAATGCCTATAGGAATAATTTTGGTAGCAACAAAAATTATAGGCCTTATCCCCCTAATAATGGCAATTCCAATGTAAACTCCTACAACAATGCTAGAAGTTCCCCCTCTGAACTTGAAGTGATGCTCAAAGACTTTATTATTAAGCAAACTGCTTTCAACAAGACTATGGAGGAAATGCTTTTAACTATTGAGAAAAATATTTCCTCTTTGTCTGAAGCACAGTCCTCCTTGATTAATAAAATGGCTGATAAACCTGAAACCATGGAAAATACCTTTGCCGCTACTCATGCCATACAAGTTAGTATTGATGAAAATGTTAGACCGTTAGCCCAACTTCATGCTAAGTGGGAAAGGGAAGCTGAAATTGATAGAAACAATAGTGTGTGCACCATCACTAGAATGGATACCACTAAACCACAAGAAGTCCCTATTCCTCCTCCTACAGTGCCTAAGCCTAATGAGTCTACTACTAGTTATGCTAAGTTGCATTTTGATATAGATGGTTGCAATATTTCTGAAGTGATTTTGTTCTTGCAAAAGCTTGCTAGAACTCATGATGCTAGTGATATGCATGTTGCTTTCACTAAACATATTACAGATGCGCTTGTTAAGATTAAGGAATAGAAGCTAAAACACAAAGCTTCTATTCCTAGGAATGTAGAAGATAGTTGGGAACCCATTATTAATGTGCAAGTGAATGACTTTGATCTCAAAGCTTCATGTGATCTTGGTTCTAGTGTCTCTATTATGCCTAGGAAGATTTATGAAATGCTTGATTTACCACCTTTGGAAGATTGTTATCTGGATGTCCCACTTGATGATAATGTTAAGAAGAAACTAATGGGGTGTATTAATTATTTTCTCATCATGGTTAACAATGCTTATGTCCCTTTTGATTCCTATGCTTTGGATGTTGAATACAATGCTTCTTGTCCTATTACTTTGGGAAGACCTTTTCTTAGAATTGTTGGTGCCATCATTGATATGAAAGAAGGCACCATTAAATATAAATTTCCATTCAAGAAAGGTACTGAACACTTCCCTATGAGGAGAGATAAATTGCTTTTTGCTCCTCCTTTGAAATCAAGGTCTGATGTTAATTCTTCTTCATTTGAAAATACTTGATTTCTTGCTTCTTGTGCCTAACTTAAAGGCATTAAAGAAAAGTACTTGTTGGAAGATAACCCAAGAGTTTTATTGAGTCTTGGAAGTTATTAATTCATTAATGACCTCTTCGTATCCTTTTTGTTTGATTATTTTTGCCAAGAATGACCTCTAATGAGAGGGAAGTAAGATCTGGGGAGTTGCTGTCCCGAAACAGATTTCTGTCCTCCACCAAAAAATTTCGTGAGGAGTCTCTGTAAGTCGGATTCAGCTGAAAATTTATGAATAAATCCTCCAGTACGTTAGATAACTTTCTTTAGTTCAATAATTTGTGATTTGAGCAACATAAGATTTTCAAAAAAATCGATTTCTACCTGCTGGTCTGTTTTGACAGATTTCTGCCATTATTTGCATTTGCTTCTTATTGATTCATTTTTGAGTTCTCTTTAAGGAAATTGAGATTTTTGAAGGAGTTGCTACAGTAGATTGTGTTTTTATTGAAAAATTTTGTTGTTCCAAAGCTAGGCCCAAAGGTCTATTATCTTTTGAATACACTAATGTTGCTAATGAAGATTGTGTGAACTTTTGTATGAAGGAAAAATTTAAGGTGTAGAGAGAGAATAATGCATTGAGATGAATAATGGACAAAAGCTCAAGCTTGGGGATGCCACCCTGGTGTCACCCGAAGAAATATCCAAGAGGTACAAGCGTCAAAGCTTGGGGATGCCCAAGGCATCCCCTTCCTCATCAATAAAAAGCTCAGGTCTGTCTAGACACTTCATTTTTATTGTTTCATGCACAGTTGTGTTTTTCTTGGAGCATCTTAGTTTTTTGTTTTCTTTGCTTAGGTTGTTTAGTTTTCTTTAATAAAGTAGTTTGGACCCCCGTTCTTGTTGTGCTGTTTCAAATAAGTTGATTGGTGTTGGAAAGGAGTAGGAAGTTCTTTCTTGAAAGTGCAAGAGGAGCTTGCATTGACTGTGACTTAGACTTTAGAATGACATGCTAGGTGTTGTTTTGACATTATGCTTAGTGATTATTGCGGTAGCATGTCTTGTTCCAAACAATTGGGATTGCTTACTGTGCCTTGAAGAAATTATGCGTTGTTTTAGCATGCAAAAGAATAGTATTGTGGTATTCTCCTTTGATGCTTTGTTTGGGTTGACTTGGGACATGCTTACACCATGTTGTGACTATGAACAAGTCACCATAGCCTCTTTGATCATTTAGTCCTTGACTTGTAGTACCACTTTATGCTTTGATTAGTAATGTTTTGTTGCTCTGTATATGATTATGGCCATCATTGCTCTCTTAGTTTGTTGCTCCCAGTCTTTTGCTAGCCTCCACTTGTATGAGTAAACTCTACTCATGCTTCCAACTCCTAAGAAACCAAGTTATTCCAAAGTGTCCACTATGAATTCCTATACATGGTTTTTACACCATTCCAAGTATATTCTTGTTTTTAGCTATCTTTCAATTAAAAAGAATTTTGTTATGTGAAAACTTAGTGATTAAAGCCCTCACGAACTTGATGGCAGAACCGTGCTGTCACGGGGAACGTTTTCGACATTTCACTTGTACTTTGTACACAGTTGATATCATGCTCTTTTGTCTATGGATGTCACCGGTGTGAAATAAAGAGGAATCTTGTAAGTCCATGGAGTTATGTATTTTTTGTTAGAGAAACTCCTGGCCGCTAGCCTAAGCCATGCCTAATCATGGTGGAAACTTGCAGCATCACCATAATGAGCTATCTGTAAAGCATCCTCAATAAAAAGCTATGCACATAGTAAATAAAAAGATTGTTGAGATGCTCATTGTCTGCCTGCCTTATCATTTTGGTTATAGGATATCTCATGTACCATGTGCAAGGGGTACCCCATTGGAGGTTCTCTATGATACGCATGTACTTACTATGACAAGAAATTAAAGGTGACTGAAGTTGAGTAGCATGAGGTGTGGCCCTCGTATTCAAGGGACTTGATATTGCCAACGTATACTTTGTCAAACATATACTCCATAGTTTGTTCACTTTAACCTTAATCACTTCAAGATGCTTATGATAGGGGCAATGAGGGCTGAAAGCTAACAAGTACCATAATTTTTGGAAGCTCTTTTTGAAACTTGAAATCCCTGCTTCCCTTTGAAGGGCCTTTCTTCCACTATTATATTGAGTCTCCACCTTCTACCTTTAGGCACCATTAAGAGAGCATAGTTGCCATTCTGTGTGCAGTGTCCGAAAATTTATTGGTTGATGTATATTGTGATATTACTTGTTCTTGTGTTATTTGTATCTAGTCACTCTTATGAACTTTGAAGGTGTCCTATGCATCTATTTGCTACTCCATGAGGGACAAGCAGAATGCCACTATGCCATGTTTTTTGTATGAGAAACAAACAAACATTTTTCAATGCATGTTATTCATGATCTTTGTTTGTAGCCTCTCATGTTGCATGCATAGTTACTATGTCCTATTGTTATAACTCCATCTTTCATGCACATGTTTAGAGTTCTTTGATCCCAGCTTTCAATTCTTGCAAATGGTTTGATCTTGGTTTTGATGGTGCATGTGACCTCAAAAATTATTCTTTTATAACTTACCTACTCGAGGATGAGTAGGAGTTAAGATTGGAGATGCTTGATACGTCCGAAACGTATCTATAATTTTTGATGTTGCATGCTTTTCTTGGTATCTACTTTGCTTTGCTTTGTCTACACTTTGAGGTGTTTTTATATCTTTTCTGGAACTAACCTATTAACAAGTTGCCACAGTGCCAATTGCCTGTTTTCTTCTGTTTTTGGTTCTAGAAATGCAGAAAATCAATATTCTTGGAATTGGACGGGACAAAATCCAAAGTCAACATTTTACCATGGGCGACACGAAGTCTAGAGAGGAGACGGAGAGGCGAACCAAGGCCGCCACACCCCCTAGGCACGGTGTAGAGGGAGTATCCCAACCTTTATTAACATAAGGTGGTGTCCCCTGTGTTTACAATGCTAGTCCCTGGATCAATAGCTAGCATCCACAGTTAAGATGTAATATCAAGAAACAAAGGTCATAATATAACTTTATAACCAGGAATAACATAATTTTATTACATCTTTACATAGCTCATTTGGCTATTACATTACATTGCAGCGGAATAACTATAAGCATGGGGTCCTTCATCTTCAAAATGCCACAGGAAGACATGTTGGTTGTAGACTTTGTAATCCCAATCAACACACTTCTCTAAAACAATCAAACCTGCAACATAACAAGTTACAACCACAAGGGTCAATACATTTGAATTGTATTGGCAAGTGATACTATGGTAATATAGTGGAGTCTATCATCTATATGCATTTGGCTAAGTGAAGTTGAGGCTTGCATTGCTCAAAATAGATTTTTCCTTATCATTTGAAAATACTAAGTTTTTGTTTTGACAAAACTTTTCCAAGGCAATCTCCCAATCAAAGATTGAAAATTCTTTAACCCTTGTTCAAACCATAAGTTTTTATCTTAGAAATTTCAATGATGAGATTCTTGATTGCTTCCATGTCTTGATGCTCAAATTGTCCTTTACCAGGGACATGGCTAAGTACTTAGATTTTACACTCTGTAGAGGTGGTGCACTTTCCCCACAAGACTTGGTTTCCCAAGACAAGATCTTTCAGAAGCCTTCCCTTAGACCAAAATGGACGCGTTCCATCCTATCAAACTCTACCACCCACTGTCCATATGGCTAAGTTCTTGCAACCTATATGATCCAGGCAGAGCCCATAATGCCAAGTGGTCAGACTTGAAGCTTCTCAACATTTGACATCTCAAATCTCTTTGTTCCTGGGTGGCCATCCACAAGTGAGATACACAAGGTAAACCATAGACATGGGCCTTGTGAACCACTCAACCAAAATCCACCAAGCAATTACCATTCCACCCAGGTGTTTCATTAACTTAGTTGTTTTATTAAACAAAAACTCAAGTCCTCAGACTTAGAAATTTTTCATAGTTTGGATATATATTCCACCCTTGTTTTCTATTAGCTAGTCTAAGCTTGATTGTAATAGGAAATCTTAACTTAGGAAGATTTCTACTAAGGTTCATCTACTAGGATTTCCTATAGCAAGGTTTATACTTAGCAAAAATTCCATGCAAGTTTTACTTAGAGAAAATCACTAATGCATAGTGAAAGTAATGGGACAAAAAGTATGAAGCATCACTTGCCTTTTTGGTAGAGGGTATGAATTCACTCCTTGTCCTTGCAACAATCACACTCTTCAAGTCACTACAAATCAATCAAGCAAGGCACAATCTCAATCTACCAATCAAGCAAAACAACACATAAAATCATAAAGTCTAAGGAATGCATGCAAGCATGCCAAGCTTTGTTTTATTTGGAAAAGTGGTTCCTAATGGGCCATAAACATTGGAAAACACCTAAGGGTCATTTTATAAAGTGGCAAAGTCATTTGCAAGAGGTTTCACTTCCTAAACCATTTTCAAAACAAAGTATCATTTTATGTGGTGTAAAAATGTTTTTACTAAGGCATTAATCTCTAAAGTTCACAAAATATGTTTTCAAACCATAAAACTTGGTTTTTAGGGTCAGAGAGTTTAAAACAAAACATTTCCCAAAAGTTCTCTTCCAAAACCATTTTTAATAAATAAACCACATTTCTATTTGACTAGAAATGGTTTTAAATCAAAGAATCATTCTTTTCTTTCACCAAATACATTTTTGAATCCACAAAGTGTTTCCTATGGTCAGTAGGTTCAAAGCAATCCAATTGCAAAAGATTTTATCCCCAAATTCATTTTTAAACAATTTTCACATCCTTAACAAGCATACAAATGTTTCTGCAAAAACAACCATTTTTCCAGAAGCTTTTTACTAAACAAAAGGCATGGTTGGCTAGGGCTTGTTTTGCTGATTCCATTGGTATAAAATTTCTAATTTTTGAACGTGTGGATCAAAAGTTATACCAATTACAAATTTGCATTCTAATCAGATCAAAAATCTGTTTTAAATCGAATCCAGTCCACGTGGCTGTTTCTGATTCGTCAATACCCTTTCGGTTGGATCGACTTTCCTGGCGCGTTGGATCAAGTTAGATCGTGTGGCATAGGTTGCATACCTCTTCGCTTTAAGTGGTTCTATCCTATCCACCAGATCGAGATCGGACGGCTGCGGTGAGCTCGACCCTAAATGAGCGGCGCTGCGGCGGTGGCTGGCGGCGGAGCGTCCACACGGTGGCGGCGCCGGCAATACAGGAAGCAAGGGTGGCTGGGAAGGTACTCACAGCGTTCGCAGAGGCCTGGGGAAGCTCAAGGTGGTGCCGTCTTATTGAGGGGCGCACTGGAGCGGGTTTGATTGCTCGCCGGAGTTCCTGCTGGCGTCGGGTTCGCTCGGGTGTCGTCGGAGACGGGGCTACGATGCACGCTAGGACAAATGGGAGACAGGGTTAGACGCGCAAAGACACGGCGAAGGTGTGTGCATGAACGAGAGGGGTCGGGGTAGTCTGGTTTACCAGAGGGAGGTCGTCGGAGAAGAGCTAGACGCAGCGGCGCTCAGAGCTTGTCGAAGACGACGTTCTGGGGCGCCCACAGTTGAACGAAAGGCACGGACTAATGCGCCAGGAGGTGGGGAGTATGTGTGCGTGGTTGATGAGGCAAGGGGCGGCGCTGGGTCACCGGAATTTGCACCGGAGCATCGTCGGAGTCAGTGACGGTTTGGGGACGATTCGAGCAGCCTGGTGGCTCTCTGGTGGTTCTGGTTTGGGGGAAAGGAAGAGAGAAGCATGGCGTTTAACACAGCATGGTTGTTGGACTGAATCAATGCGGCAGTTAAGTGAATTTAATCGGGGATTGATTGACAGAGAACGGCAGCGCTGTCTGAGGAAGAACAGGTCGTGGTGAAGACGATGGCTGGCGAAGTGGGGCCGTTGCGTCAGTGGAGTGAGAGAGGGAGTTGGGGTCCACAAGTCAGTGACCTATTGGGTTGCTTTTGCGGTAAAGAAAACGTTTCAGGGGCGAGGGGATAGGTGGGCTGGACTGGGTCTTTGTTGGGGCAGTTTGTTGGGCTGGGTCCTTGTTCTATTTTTTTCTGTTCTGAAACTTTTTCTTTTTCCAATTTCAATTTCTGTTTTGAAGTTTCAAACAACATTCATACATTCATATCACATTGAAACAATCAACACACTTTGCAATTGAATTTGATTCTGTTTAACAACATAAACCAAAATCCCAAAATAAAATAATATTTTTATTTTAGAGTCCATTTATAATTAAATAAAATGGACACTAGTTAATAAATCAAATGGGTTTTAATTTATTTAAAAACTCCATTTGAGATCTAAATATTTTCAAAACCAAATCAGTAGGTTTTATTTGAAAATAAAACATACTTGGAAAACTTGTTTAAAATAAAATAACATTTTTATTTTAGGTTCCATTAATAATTAAATAAAATGGACCTTAGTTATTAAATCAAATAGGGTTTGTTTTATTTAAAATCTTTATTTGAAATCTAAATAAAACCAAAACAGTAGGTTTTATTTGAGAATATAAAATACTTGGAAAACTTATTTAAAATAAAATAAATAAGTTTTGGTGTTTATTTAAAATGGGAAAAGCCTTTACTTAAATAAAATTGGATATTAAATCCTTATTATTTTATTTAAACAAACTTTTACTATTTTTATCAAAACAAAATGTTTTATTTCAAAAGCTTGGCCAAGGTTTAATTTGGCTCTATAATATAATCTTTATTTATAATTCCACCTTTTCTTTTGAAAACCAAATCTTTTATTAAAAGATCCAAAATAGTAATTCCAAATATTTTTAGCTTTATTGCTTATTTAACTTTCTAAATCCCTTTAGGATTTTTATTGGATCCAAGATCAAAATAGGTTTGAAAGTTTTCCAATTGGATTCAAAAAGTTTCTTCTTACCCTGAAAATCAACAAGGTTTTATTTTATTCATTTATTTTTCACATTACAAGATTTGGAAAATCTTGGGATGTGACAGGCTACCACCCTTAAAATAAATCTCGTCCCGAGATTTGGGAAGGCTAGGGGTTACAAATGGGCTCAACACATCTAGGGTACTACCACCCTTAAAATATTTCCAACTAAATTACATGTTGGCCTCCTTGGGATCCTGGGGAAACTTCTCTGGGCAAACATCTGCATAGTGTCCTTTGTTTTCACACTTGAAACATGTGACAAGGCCGAGATGTTTTATAGGTTGGTTTATCTTGTGCTTCCTCTTTCCTGGACAGAAGTTTACATAGTGGCCTAGTTCCTTGCATTTGAAACACATCACTTGGCTGATATCTTTCTTTTCCTTTGGTATCATTGCCTCTTGTTTGTTTCTTTGATTCTTCTTCTTTTCTCGGCATTCATTGGCATAGCGTCCCATCTCTTTGCAATTGTAACATTGCACTTGAGTAATATCCTCCTTGTTAGGGTTGGGGCATTTCTTCTTCTTTTTGGGTCTCTCCAAAGCTAGGAGTTCTTTTAGTTCATGCTCTTCAAAGGTGGAAATTCTTTCTCTCTTCTTGGGGCATTGATCTTCATGCTCCTTGGATGCATGATCCTTGTCTTCACAAATATTGCAAGCTTGGGTTCCTTCTAGAATAGCATCTTTGTCATCCTTGTTGTCATTAGCTCTTTGGGAAAAGTTTCCTCCCATGTTGATCATTTGAGTAACCAATCCTTGCAACAATTGGGATTGAAGTTTCAAAATCCTTTGTATGGCTGGGTCTAGTCCATTGTTGTTGGCTAAAAGCTGAGTTGTCTCTTGGTTTAACTAGTTTTGAGTTGCTATAAGTTCTCTCATGTTGTCCTCTTGGTTGTTGTTGTTGTCACCATCATTGATGTTGGAGTTTCTTGGAGAAGTCATCTGTTTGGGTTGGATTGGGATTAGAATAGGCAAAAGATGTTTCTAAGGAAATAATTCTAATCACACACACATCACAATTCACACAAGCAATGTGCAAGCAATCACAAACAAACATTCCACTCAAACAACAAAGTTCAATCACATTTTTAGGCAACAAAATATTTTTGTTACACCACATAAGTTGGTGTGTTTGACTTAACTAAAATATGGTGGTCCATCTATATGGTTCACTTGTGATTCTTCCATCATTCTTGGTTGATTCTTCTTACATGAGATCATGGTTTCCTTGGGAAAAACTCTTGGTCACAAAACTTCTAATGAAGTGAACTCCTTCCAATTTTGCATTTCCTTAGTCTCCATATCTTGAGCAAGATTTCCTTGTCTCTCTTGTAGTCCTTAGTAGTATCCAAGTTGGAAGTCCTTGGTGAATATGCTGAAGATGTTGAAGTCATTAGAGTTGAAGAAGTTGAAGTCATTAGAGTTGATGAAGTCCTTTGCTCATGGTGTAGTCTTTGGCCATGGGGTAGGTTTTTCCATCAAGTTGAAATTAGATGAGATGTAGAGTTGAAACCTAAATGGTTGAGGAAAGAGTTTACAAGATTGTTTGTAAATAAGTTTTGGAACAAATACAGCTCCTATTTTTCTAAGGGTTTTTGTCCAATCCTAGGTTTACAAATCCTACAGGCAACACAATGCTCTGATACCATCTGTAGAGGGAGTATCCCAACCTTTATTAACATAAGGTGGTGTCCCCTGTGTTTACAATGCTAGTCCCTGGATCAATATAGCATCCACAGTTAAGATGTAATATCAAGAAACAAAGGTCATAATATAACTTTATAACCAGGAATAACATAATTTTATTACATCTTTACATAGCTCATTTGGCTATTACATTACATTGCAGCGGAATAACTATAAGCATGGGGTCCTTCATCTTCAAAGTGCCACAGCGAACATGTTGGTTGTAGACTTTGTAATCCTAATCAACACACTTCACTAAAACAATCAAACCTGCAACATAACAAGTTACAGCCACAAGGGTCAATACATTTGAATTGTATTGGCAAGTGATACTATGGTAATATAGTGGAGTCTATCATCTATATGCATTTGGCTAAGTGAAGTTGAGGCTTGCATTGCTCAAAATAGATTTTTCCTTATCATTTGAAAATACTAAGTTTTTGTTTTGACAAAACTTTTCCAAGGCAATCTCCCAATCAAAGATTGAAAATTCTTTAACCCTTGTTCAAACCACAAGTTTTTGTCTTAGAAATTTGAATGATGAGATTCTTGATTGCTTCCATGTCTTGATGCTCAAATTGTCCTTTACCAGGGACATGGCTAAGTACTTAGATTTTACACTCTGCAGAGGTGGTGCACTTTCCCCACAAGACTTGGTTTCCCAAGACAAGATCTTTCAGAAGCCTTCCCTTAGACCAAAATGGACGCATTCCAACCTATCAAACTCTACCACCCACTGTCCATATGGCTAAGTTCTTGCAACCTATATGATCCAGGCAGAGCCCATAATGCCAAGTGGCTGCACTTGAAGCTTCTCAACATTTGACATCTCAAATCTCTTTGTTCCTGGGTGGCCATCCACAAGTGAGATACACAAGGTAAACCATATACATGGGCCTTGTGAACCACTCAACCAAAATCCACCAAGCAATTACCATTCCACCCAGGTGTTTCATTAACTTTGTTGTTTTATTAAACAAAAACTCAAGTCCTCAGACTTAGAAATTTTTCATAGTTTGGATATATATTCCACCCTTGTTTTCTATTAGCTAGTCTAAGCTTGATTGTAATAGGAAATCTTAACTTAGGAAGATTTCTACTAAGGTTCATCTACTAGGATTTCCTATAGCCAGGTTTATACTTAGCAAAAATTCCATGCAAGTTTTACTTAGAGAAAATCACTAATGCATAGTAAAAGTAATGGGACAAAAAGTATGAATCATCACTTGCCTTTTTGGTAGAGGGTATGAATTCACTCCTTGTCCTTGCAACAATCACACTCTTCATGTCACTACAAATCAATCAAGCAAGGCACAATCTCAATCTACCAATCAAGCAAAACAACACATAAAATCATAAAGTCTAAGGAATGCATGCAAGCATGCCAAGCTTTGTTTTATTTGGAAAAGTGGTTCCTAATGGGCCATAAACATTTGAAAACACCTAAGGGTCATTTTATAAAGTGGCAAAGTCATTTGCAAGAGGTTTCACTTCCTAAACCATTTTCAAAACAAAGTATCATTTTATGTGGTGTAAAAATGTTTTTACTAAGGCATTAATCTCTAAAGTTCACAAAATATGTTTTCAAACCATAAAACTTGGTTTTTAGGGTCAGAGAGTTTAAAACGAAACATTTACCAAAAGTTCTCTTCCAAAACCATTTTTAATAAATAAACCACATTTCTATTTGACTAGAAATGGTTTTAAATCAAAGAATCATTCTTTTCTTTCACCAAATACATTTTTGAATCCACAAAGTGTTTCCTATGGTCAGTAGGTTCAAAGCAATCCAATTGCAAAAGATTTTATCCCCAAATTCATTTTTAAACAATTTTCACATCCTTAACAAGCATACAAATGTTTCTGCAAAAACAACCATTTTTCCAGAAGCTTTTTACTAAACAAAAGGCATGGTTGGCTAGGGCTTGTCTTGCTGATTCCATTGGTATAAAATTTGTAATTTTAGGACGTGTGGATCAAAAGTTATACCAATTACAAATTTGCATTCTAATCAGATCAAAAATCTGTTTAAAATCGAATCCAGTCCACGTGGTTGTTTCTGATTCGTCAATACCCTTTCGGTTGGATCGACTATCCTGGCGCGTTGGATCAAGTTAGATCGTGTGGCACAGGTTGCGTACCTCTTCGCTTTAAGTGGTTCTATCCTATCCACCAGATCGAGATCGAACGGCTGCGGTGAGCTCGACCCTAAACGAGCGGCTTCTGGCGGTGGTGGCGGCGGGCGTCGAAGTGGCGAGTACAGATGAGAAGCAAGGGTGGGAAGGTACTCACAGCGTTCGCAGAGGCCTGGGGAAGCTCAAGGTGGTGTCGTCTTGTCGAGGGGCGCACTGGAGCGGGTTTAATTGCTCGCCGGAGTTCCTGCTAGCGTCGGGTTCGCTCGGGTGTCGTCGGAGACGGGGCTACGATGCACGCTAGGACAAATGGGAGACAGGGTCAGACGCGCAAAGACACGGCGAAGGTGTGTGCATGAACGAGAGGGGTCGGGGTAGTCTGGTTTACGGAGGAGGTCGTCGGAGAAGAGAGCGACGGCGGCGCTTCGGAGCTTGTCGAAAACGGCGTTAGGGCGCCAGTTGAACGAAAGGCACGGACTGATGCGCCAGGAGGTGGGGAGTATGTGTGCGTGGTTGATGAGGCAAGGGGCGGTGCTGGGTCACCGGAATTTGCACCAGAGGGTCGTCGGAGTCAGTGACGGTTTGGGGATGATTCGAGCAGCCTGGTGGCTCTCTGGTGGTTCTGGTTTGGGGGAAAGGAAGAGAGAAGCATGGCGTTTAACACAGCGTGGTTGCTGGACTGAATCAACACGGCAGTTAAGTGAATTTAATCGGGGATTGATTGTGAAGAACGGCGCTATGCGAGGAAGAACAGGTCGTGGTGAAGACGATGGCTGGTGAAGTGGGGCCGTTGCGTCAGTGGAGTGAGAGAGGGAGTTGGGGTCCACAAGTCAGTGACCTATTGGGTTGCTTTTGCGGTAAAGAAAACATTTCAGGGGCGAGGGGATAGGTGGGCTGGACTGGGTCTTTGTTGGGCCAGTTTGTTGGGCTGGGTCCTTGTTCTATTTTTTTTTTCTGTTCTGAAACTTTTTCTTTTTCCAATTTCAATTTCTGTTTTGAAGTTTCAAACAACATTCATACATTCAAATCACATTCAAACAATCAACACACTTTGCAATTGAATTTGGTTCTGTTTAACAACATAAACCAAAATCCCAAAATAAAATAATATTTTTATTTTAGAGTCCATTTATAATTAAATAAAATGGACACTAGTTAATAAATCAAATGGGTTTTAATTTATTTAAAAACTCCATTTGAGATCTAAATATTTTCAAAACCAAATCAGTAGGTTTTATTTGAAAATAAAACATAATTGGAAAACTTGTTTAAAATAAAATAACATTTTTATTTTAGGTTCCATTAATAATTAAATAAAATGGACCTTAGTTATTAAATCAAATAGGGTTTGTTTTATTTAAAATATTTATTTGAAATCTAAATAAAACCAAAACAGTAGGTTTTATTTGAGAATATAAAATACTTGGAAAACTTATTTAAAATAAAAAAAAATAAGTTTTGGTGTTTATTTAAAATGGGAAAAGCCTTTACTTAAATAAAATTGGATATTAAATCCTTATTATTTTATTTAAACAAACTTTTACTATTTTTATCAAAACAAAATGTTTTATTTCAAAAGCTTGGCCAAGGTTTAATTTGGCTCTATAATATAATCTTTATTTATAATTCCACCTTTTCTTTTGAAAACCAAATCTTTTATTAAAAGATCCAAAATAGTAATTCCAAATATTTTTAGCTTTATTGCTTATTTAACTTTCTAAATCCCTTTAGGATTTTTATTGGATCCAAGATCAAAATAGGTTTGAAAGTTTTCCAATTGGATCCAAAAAGTTTCTTCTTACCCTGAAAATCAACAAGGTTTTATTTTATTCATTTATTTTTCACATTACAAGATTTGGAAAATCTTGGGATGTGACACACGGGTGGGCCCACCCCGCGCCTGGTAGGGTGTGGGCCCCTGGCCGCCTCCTAGCCTCGCCTCTTCGCCTATAAGAAGCCCACGATGCAGAAACCCTAGGCACCCGATCAAAACTCCACAGAACCTTCTGTAGCTGCCGCCACCGTCGTCCCTAGATCGGGGGGATCTGAAGTTCTTCCCGGCACCCTGCCGGAGGGGAGATCATCCTGGAGGCCTTCTCCTCCGGTATGATGCATGAGTAGTTCCACCTTGGACTACGGGTCCATGTAGTAGCTAGATGGTTGTATCTCCTCCTTGTGCTTTCATGTATAGATCTTGTGGGCTCCGTTCATGATCAGGATCTAATCTATTTATAATTATGCATGTTGTGTTTGCGGGGATCCGATGGATATTGAGATTACTATGTCAGATTTATTAATGGTTTTGTCTTATTGATACTATCATGTATGTGTTGTTTGTGATCTTGCATGCTCTCCGTTGTTAGTAGCTATCTTGTCCAAGTAGTTGCTAGTGACTCCAAGATGGGGTATTTATGCTCGATAGTGGGTTCATGCCTCTAGTTTTCAAGGGAAGTGCCAGAAATCTCTTCGGTTGTAGATGTGATGCTGCCACTAGGGAGAAAACAACGGTCTCTTGTTCATGGAACAAGTGGATTGATTACCTTACACACTCACTTGTCTGTTGCTTGCAACTTAATACTGGAGGGGGGTCAGATGATAACCTGAAGGTGGACTTCTAGTCATAGATGCAGTTGGATGGCGGTCTATGTATATTGTTTTATTTCCCAATCGAATCTCATAGGATCTTTTTGTCTGGTATTGCATTGTTATGCCTTGCTCAGTTCCTGTCAATTGCCCTGCTGTAATTTGTTTACCCTTCATGCCATTTTGTTTATCTAAGGAGAGCACCTCTAGTGAACTATGGACCCCGATCCAATCTTTATCATTTATACATCCTCCACTGTTACTTGTTTACTTGCTGCAAACCATTACCTTCCGCACCATACGTTTAATCCTTTGTTACAGCAAACCGGTGAGCTTGAAAACCTCACTGATTCGTTGGGGCAAAGTCTTGAGTTTGTGTTGCACAGGTTTCCATGTTGCTTGCAACACCTCTGAGACGTTTCCTTCCTCCTTCTGGTTCGATAACATCGGTTTCTTACTGAGGGAAAACTTGCTGATGTGCTCATCACACCTTCCTCTTGGGGTTTCCAACGAAGCGTCCGATGACAAGTGTTGGGCGCCATCAACTGCTAGGTCCGCGCGTGCAACACAGGCGTGAGGAGTGGCGGCTGGGTGGAATGGTCTGACCCTGGTCATCTCGCCCCACCCTCTCATATATAGGCGTCCCTAGCGGGCTTCTACATTAGCATCCCATTAGAAGCCTAAGCCTGGTCTAATTCGGATCTAATCCTCATTAGGCTTCTAGCCCCTTTAGTAACATCCCAAAAATATGAAACTTGGATCATCAAACTCTAATCATCAAAATTTAGGATTAACAAAAACTTTTCTAAATAAAAATATGAAAGCATGCATGTGTGTATGCATTCCAATTTGAATTCTTTTGAATTACCTTGCTTGTGTGTTTCTTTTCTTGTAAAATGATTCTTAGGTGAAATAAACATCATCTAAACAATTCCCAAACTTTTCCCAAAGACAATTAAATGAAAACAAACAAATTAAAGGAACGGTCACTTTGACCAATTTAACTCCCATGCCTACTTTGGCTGTCTCTAACTTTCAAAACTTAACAGAAACTTGTTTGGATCTTTGCATCCCTTGATAGTACTCATAACAAAGTATCAAGGCCCACCTTGTGATCATCCAGAAACATTCAAATGCATAGTTTAAATGACAGTTTAAAATTGAATCTATTTCATATGGGAAGATCCCACTTTTTCAAAAACCATTCAAACAAGCTCAACTTTCAAAACCCAAGCATCCACAGACTCACCAGCACATGCCTAGCACACCCACCAAAAATCTTTTCAAAATTTAAAACTTGAATTCATGCGGCCATTTCATCAAACACCTTGCTGATTCAAATCAAACAAAATCAAAACACTATAGTGTGCAGTGATTCTGGCCTAACTTGTTCCCTCTCTGGGCACCACTAGCCTTAGTAGATCATCTAACAACCTTAAGTAATCTCTAGCACCACTGTAAGCTAGCCATTGTCATCAATGGTGAACAACCCGAGAGCACCATGGTCACCCTAGTGTGGACAGCAAACTACAAGCAGCACTAGCCTCGCCAACCTTGTCTCGGAGCAAGCTAGCACCCCACCGCCACTCCCTGTCCCAGCCGCCAGCGATGCCAACCCCTGGACCACACGCACAGACCATGCCGAGAGCGCGCCCCGTGTGCCACGCTCGACAGACGCCCACAGACCGTGTGCCGCCCTCGCCGCGTGCATACGTGATCACCACCGTCCCAGCAACCTCGCAGACACGCCCGTTCGCCGCCGCGCGGACCACGCGCGCTGTGCGCCATCAAAACTCCCGTCGGGCACGCTCAGAGCACCGCAGCGTTCTGACCAATCCGCACCGCCCCACGCCTCGCCACCACGCCGTTGAGCTTTGCTAGGGAGCACAGCACCTCCCCCTACCGTAGCCCACGCCGATAGCCCTCTGTGTCGTCGACCACGATGAGCTTAGCTTGCGCCCGTCGGTTCCCTCTCGCCACTATAAATAGAGGCCTCCCCCGCTCGAATTCTTCACACCATTCCACTCCCCTCTCACCCAGAACCACCCCGCCTCAGTCCGGGCAAAGCGAGCGAGCATCGCCGAATTTGGCCGAGCTTCTTGTTCTTGGAGAAGAAGGAAGCCATCGATTGGAGCCACCCCAGGAGGAGCTGCCGGTACCAGGAGGTTCGCCGTCGTCGACTTCGTCGTTCGCCCGCATCGCCGACCCTCGCCTGAGCCCCGGTGAGCCTCCCACGACCCCCACCTGCCGTGTTAGGGTTCTGCTCGGCAGGTCCGCAACGTGGACGATGAACCAGAGCCGTTTGATTAGAACTAGATCCAACGCACCATCGCCTGCATCGCTGCGTTTAAAGAGTCACGACCAGTAGACCATACATCGATTCCATACACGCCAGTAAGTGACACTGGGCCGGCCCATTAGCAGTTCCCGCGCAGCCCACTCATTTGAATTTAACTTTTTCCATTTTAATTCAAACAAAGTTCTGTACCTAGTTTAAAAAATCAACCCAACTCGATTCAGTAAACCAAATTGAATGAAACCAATTTTTTTAGAAAGGTCTGGAAATGCTGAATCCAAGCCCGTTGGATTCAAATCATTTGGATCTGTAGATCACCTTGCTAAAAATAATAAGGCAGAAGCTTTTCTGCATTCAAACATTTTTCAAATTTAAACTATAATAGCTTTTGAGTTGATTCCAACTCTCAAAAATAACATTTGATCATACCTTTCAGAATATATAAAACCATATGGGTTTACTTAGAGAAATAATGTTCAAGTAACAAAAGGATGCCACATAGGCATTTCTAGTCATTTATTTTTATTTAAAATAAAAGGTTAAATCTTATTAAATTGTGACACCACTTTAAATCACATTCCCATGTACTGAAATGTGTGGTGATGACATGTGTCAACATGATCCCATGTTTGGTTTGGAGAATATTAAATCTTAAGTAGTTTTTCAATGAGTAAAAATTACTTTTCTAAAAATAAAGTTATTAAGTCAAGTTCTTGTAATGTTAGTGATGATGCTAGATCATCTATAGAACCCCTTTGTGTGATGATTGAAAGTAGTTAAGTATTGTTTGGTGATTGTGTACCTCGTATTTATTTATAGACGCTAGTACCGACCAAGTATACGAGGAGGAAGGAGGATACACGAAGAAGAAGCCGAGGAGAACTTCAACCACTGCTCTGCACAAGGCAAGCTAACACTTGCAATTTAGCAATCTTATATTGATAATGATGCAAGCCTAATACTACTAGTTGATTGAGCAAGATAACACTTGCAAGATACTCTAGTTTAGCAAGCCTTACTAATCAAGTTGACCTATGCAAGCAAATACTTGCTTGTTACCATGCCAACTGTATGCCTTAAGCATATGTGATCCTACCCACTTGATAACCCCATTCCTAGTTTTACTTAAAAGCTTTATACCTTATTTCTTTATCAAAGCTAGTACTTAGAGCTTACTTAAGTGAATTGTAGATACTAGAAAGATAATGGAAGGTTGCATAAAGAGCATAAAACTTGGCCTAAGCTAGATAATCTTTATGTCATCCTAAGGAATGAGATTGAACTTAGTTAAACTCCACTAGTTTACCACCCCTCATTAGTACTTACCCCCACTTGTAGATGCTAGTGCTAAGCATAAAACTTGATCAACTTTAGATGGGAATACTTGGTGGAAAAATGGTTATGAAAACCTTGGAATGATGGATCATTCTATTGAGATGTTTTGACATGTGTTTCCGAACACCAGATGATTTTGGTGATGAAAATGTTGAGGCGCTAGCCTTAGCCCTTTATAAAACTGATGGTTGTGTGGATGCGATACCATTCCAATTTTATCGTACAACCACAATACCCGAGAATTGGGTAGGGCTTGACTGGAAACTTATATACCTTAGTATTGGTTCCCTCATGGCCAAGGTCTGAGTTGAGGCTACCTTGTGAAGATTGTCCACCTGTGTAGTACCCAACATGACAGTTGGTCATGGTTGGGAGGCCAAACTCACAGGAGAGGTGCCTATACTAGGGCGTGTAATCGAGAGGTTAGGATTGATTATCCGCATACTGAGTATGGTGAATTCAGGATTTGTTCCTGACGGATGTATCGAATGTTGTGGTGAAAGTGTATAATCTCTGCAGAGTGTCAAACTATTCGAATAGCCGCGTCCGCGGTTATGGACAGTTGGAGTGGCCATTGTTCCCCTGTCAGATGTTTTCAAAGTGACTTGTGAAATGAATTGAGACTTTGACTTGACCACAACAGAGTTGTGATATGAAATACAAGTTCCCACTTAGATGTTATAAAACTTCAACTAGCTTTCTTCTTTTCTAAACTTAGTAGAGGTAAATATGGCTTTTTGCAAAACAACCCTAGAGCTAGTGTCCTACTACAAAAACCCCCTTCACTTGTTAGTATTAGTTTGTGAGTACTTAAAGCGTACTCATGGCTTTGTCCCTGGCTATTCCCATGGCCAGACTATGAAGAGCAGTACCAGGAGGATGGACCCCAGGAAGGTTACGACAACTAGGATCATCTCACATCGTCAGCATTGCCTGTGACCCCAAAGATGGAGCTTCGCCTATGCTACCATTATTATTACGTATTTCCGCTTCTTGAGTTGTATTAAGAACTGGATCATGAGATCCTTATTTGTGTAAGACCTTATGTATGTTTTGTAATGGATGATGTACTGTGGTATCCAAATCTGTTATGTCTCGCAAAAATGGTAATCCTGGGATTGCGATGTATGGCATAACAGGCATCTGGGATTAAAAATCCGGGTGTTGACAAGTTGGTATCAGAGCCATCCTGAGCATAGGAGACCCTAGTTAGACCGGACGTTTGAATCAAAAACTTAGTTTCAAAACCAAAGGAAGCAAATATTTACAAAAACTTATTCCCATTCTTATCACCTTGATTCTTTCATAAAAATTCATGTTCCTCAAAAACTCTTGCAACATACATAAAATTTGACACACTTGATCACTCTACTAACTTACTCATCCTATATTCTTATAGGTGGACGTGAAGTACAGCAAGTTTTATCAGTTGGGGAATGGAGGAGACCTTATCTTTGAGAGGGATTTGGACCAGCTTTCGGAACTTCTGGAGCGTCCGCACACCAAGTTCTTCGGAGCTCAGCTCAATGATCAAGGAGGAGAAGATCTGCAGTGGCTAATTGTTGCAAGTCTCTGAGGAAAGATTGAACCTCCCACTACGGAGGGAATTCAATTCACCTTAAGAGAGAACAACTGGCTCGATGGACTTGCCAGGGCCATGCAGGAAGCTCTTGCCCGTCTGTGTGGGCAGAGTATCAACCAGATAAAGGGTACCCGCTTTGAGTTTTGCCCAAGGCGTGATGCTAATGGACAGCCACTGGAAGCCCCATACCACCACGAGCTGAAGACCCAATTGGACCACCTTAGCTTCATGATGTACGATCGTCAGCAGGAGTTGGATAATTGTCGTGACTACTCCAACCACAAGTCCCCCATAATCAAGACAAAGGATCAGACCATCGCCATGCTAGCGAAGGATCGCAAGTCTCGCTGCCGTCAGCTCGATAAGAAGGAGAGCATCATTGCCCGTCTTTGCCACCATACCTCGGATTTGGAGGAGACCATCCACGAGAGAGACATGCAGTTGGAGGAAAGGGAGAATGCCGGAGAGGATCTTCGTGGAGACCCCTACTCCTATCTCAGCGATGATGATGATTTTCTGGAGGATCGGGCTATGGACTTCTTCACCGATGAGGATGATTTCGCCTTCATCAATGACGACGATGATGATGAGGATGACGACTACACCGACTCCGAGGAGTAGTAGCACTTGAGCACTAGCGTAGTGAGTAGTATTTGGTCCCACTATATCGTAGTTTCCAGAATGGTTCTTAAAACCATCTGTTTTTCTTGTTTTGTGGTGTGTGTTGTATCGTGTGAATGAATGAATGACAAGCAAGTTGCTAGAAAATCTGAGTCAAACTTTAAAAACTTTTCAAAGTCCCAGAACCTTAGAAATTTCCCTCTTTTCTCATGATCTATCTCAATCTTCAGATGCCACGCGGAGGAAGTGGTTCATCCCCGGACCCGATGCTGCAGATCCTGCAAATGTTGGTTTCTGACCGCGAAGCTGAAAGAGCCGAACGTCAAGCCAACTTAGCCACCCTTCAACAGATAGCCCAGCTAGCCCACAAAAATCAAGGCCATGGAAAGCAGGACAACCATGGATCTAAGCTCAAGAATTTCCAGAACACCAACCCACCTGTTTTCACTAAGTCAGAAGAGCCCCTAGATGCAGATGATTGGCTGCAAACCATGGAAAATAACCTAGAAGTCGTCGGAGTGGAAGCCAACAAGAAAGTTTTGTTCGCCACCCACTATCTAGCGGGAGATGCCAGAGCATGGTGGAATAGCGTTCGTGCGATGACCGGAGGACAGATGATGACCTGGGAAGAATTCAAGGTCAAGTTCAGCAGAACCCATGTGCCACCAGGTTTGATCAAGAGAATGAGAGATGAGTTCAGAGAACTGAAGTAAGGACGGATGACTGTAGTGGAATACCGTGACAAATTCTTGTCATTAGCTAGGTATGCCCCGGATGAGATCGACACCGAAGCCAAGAATAAGGAGAGATTCTTGAATGGTCTGCACGATGAGATGTAGACGGTGTTAGTCAATATCCCCTTTTCTGATATTGAAGCCCTTGTCGAATCTGCACAAGTCAAGCTAACACTTGCAATTTAGCAAGCTTATACTGATAATGATGCAAGCCTAATACTACTAGTTGATTGAGCAAGCTAACACTTGCAAGATACTCTACTTTAGCAAGCCTTATTAATCAAGTTGACCTATGCAAGCAAATACTTGCTTGTTACCATGCCAACTGTATGCCTTAAGAATATGTGATCCTACCCACTTGATAACCCCATTCCTAGTTTTACTTGCAAGCTTTATACTTTATTTCTTTATCAAAGCTAGTACTTAGAGCTTACTTAAGTGAATTGTAGATACTAGAAAGATAATGGAAGGTTGCATAAACAGCATAAAACTTGGCCTAAGCTAGATAATCTTTATGTCATCCTAAGGCATGAGATTGAACTTAGTTAAACTCCACTAGTTTACCACCCCTCATTAGTACTTACCCCCACTTGTAGATGCTATTGCTAAGCATAAAACTTGATCAAAATTAGATGGGAATACTTGGTGGAAAAATGGTTATGAAAACCTTGGAATGATGGATCATTCTATTGAGATGTTTTGACATGTGTTTCCGAACACCAGATGATTTTGGTGATGAAAATGTTGAGACGCTAGCCTTAGCCCTTTATAAAACTGATGGTTGTCTGGATGCGATACCATTCCAATTTTACCGTACAACCACAATACCCGAGAATTGGGTAGGGCTTGACTAGAAACTTATATACCTTAGTATTGGTTCCCTCACGGCCAAGGTCTAAGCTGAGGCTACCTTGTGAAGATTTTCCACCTGTGCAGTACCCAAGATGACAGTTGGTCATGGTTGGGAGGCCAAACTCATAGGAGAGGTGCCTATACTAGGGCGTGTAATCGAAAGGTTAGGATTGATTATCCGCATACTGAATATGGTGAATTCAGGATTTGTTCCTGACGGATGTATCGAATGTTGTGGTGAAAGTGTACAATCTCTACAGAGTGTCAAACTATTCGAATAGCCGTGTCCGCGGTTATGGACAGTTGGAGTGGCCATACTGTTCCCCCGTCAGATGTTTTCAAAATGACTTGTGAAATGAATTGAGACTTTGACTTGACCACAACAGAGTTGTGATATGAAATACAAGTTCCCACTTAGATGTTATAAAACTTCAACTAGCTTTCTTCTTTTCTAAACTTAGTAGAGGTAAATCTGGCTTTTTGCAAAATAAACCTAGAGCTAGTGTCCTACTACAAAAAAAAACCCTTCACGTGTTAGTATTAGTTTGTGAGTACTTAAAGCGTACTCATGGCTTTGTCCCTGGCTATTCCCATGGCCAGACTATGAAGAGGAGTACCAGGAGGATGGACCGCAGGAAGGTTACGACAACTAGGATCATCTCCCATCGTCAGCATTGTCTGTGACCCCGAAGATGGAGCTTCGCCTACG
This sequence comes from Avena insularis, assembly GCA_023614405.1. Taxonomy (NCBI): domain Eukaryota; kingdom Viridiplantae; phylum Streptophyta; class Magnoliopsida; order Poales; family Poaceae; genus Avena; species Avena insularis. The sequence goes on along the minus strand of CM042695.1, from coordinate 192,535,915 downwards.
CTACCGTTATTATTACGTATTTCCGCTGCTTGAGTTGTATTAAGAACTGGATCATGAGATCCTTATTTGTGTAAGACCTTATGTATGGTTTGTAATGGATGATGTACTATGGTATCCAAATCTGTTATGTCTTGCAAAAATGGTTATCCTGGGATTGTGATGTATGGCATAACAGCCATCTGGGATTAAAAATCCGGGTGTTGACATTTAGTGTGTGACCCTATAGGTTCATATACGTATAGAAATGACACGAATACACTTATTCTGTCAATAATTGGTAGCGGCCTCTAGCAAGACATGCCAACTCCTAAACACATACAAAGATCATTTGGATGAACCATCACAAGGTTTAGTACATGTCTTTCCCTTTGCCTCGCGATATTTGGTCTAGCTCCAAGCTGACCTCCCTTTCTTGTTCAGAATCCCTTTACTAGGTTAACTCTTAACCATATGTAGCACGGCCATGCATTTCTGGATCCGAACACTCAAGGGGCCCAGAGATATCTCTCTCAAGTAGAGAGGGGCAAATCCCATCTTGATTGACCATGCCTTGCAGCATGCTTCAGGACAAAATGTACCCAACCTGATAGCTACCTTTATAACTACCCAGTTACGGAGTAGCGTCTGATAGCCCCAAAGTAGGTCAATCCACATCTCAAGTTCATGCGATAATCTCATGTCTAAGGACCAAATGTACACCATGTGTAGAGAGAGCTGCAAGTCTAATTGCCTGTATCAAGTTGGGTTAGTCCAAACCCATGTTCATAACATGTGTCCACATCATTGGTTTGATATATCCATGTCTATGACTTGCGAAACATAGTCATCAACCAATCGATGTGTTAGTCTAATATTCACGTGTGTCCTCACATGAACTCGACTAGGGACAACTATTAGATAACCATACAAGTATAGAGTTTCACAAACAATTTACATAATTGTCAATCAATACAAGTTGCCTGATATGGATATTCAAGGAACATTACAATAACTCATGGATACATAAGAAATATAATCATCTCTATGATTGCCTCTAGGGCATATTTTCTTCTAATGGCGGTCTAGGATCATGAATGTCTAGTATTGCATTGTTATGCCTTCCTCTGTCATGTCAATTGCCTCACTGTAATTTGTTTACCTAGCATGCCATGTTTTTTATCTTAAGGAGAACACCTCTAGTAAACTATGGACCCCGGTCCAATCTTTACCATTAATACATCTTCCATTGTTACTATTTACTTTCTGCAAACCACCATTACCTTCCACACCATACAGTTAATCCTTTGTTTTTAGCAAACCGGTGAGATTGAAAACCTCACTATTCGTTGGGGCAAAGTCTTGAGTTTGTGTTGTGCAGGTTTCCAGTTGCTAGCAACACCTTTGAGTCGTTTCCTTCCTCCTACTGGTTCTATAACCTTGGTTTCTTACTGAGGGAAAAACATGATGTTGTACTCATCATACTTTCCTCTTGGGGTCTCCCAACGAAGATCTACATTGATTTGATCCGCATCAGTGGGTTACCACTGCGACCAACTCATAGTGTGGGTCTCAAACCCATCTCCCTCGATGCATTATCTATCACATTACATGATAATCCCTTTGTGAAAGGATCTGCCAGATTCTTAGATATTTGGATATAATCCAACGCAATAACTCCGTAGTTTCTCAGTTTCCTGACAGATTTCAATATCCTCTTCACATGCCTTGATGACTTCATATTATCCTTAGAATTGTTTACTTTGACGATCACAGTTTGATTATCACAGTTCATCGGGATGGAGGGTATTGGTTTTTAAACCACACGTAAGTCCATCCAGAGCTCACGAAGCCACTCTGCTTCAACAGTGGATGTGTCTAATGATGTGAGTTCTGCTTCCATTTTTGACCTCGTTAAGATGGTCTTCTTGCAAGACTTCCAGGAAACAACACCACTACCAAGTGTAAACAAATAACCACTTGTGGCCTTAATCTCATTAGCATCAGATATCCAGTTTGAATTACTATAACCCTCAAGTACCCATGGATACCTAGTATAGTGAATACCATAACTCGCAGTGCCTTTCAAATAGCACAAAACTCTTTCAAGAGCATGCCAATGATCATCTCCAGGATTTGACACAAATCAACTCAGTTTGCTTACAACAAAGGAGAAGTCAGGTCTACTGGTGCTAGCTAAATACATGAGCGAGCCAATAATTTGAGAATATCTCAATTGATCTTTAGCAATCCTTCGATTCTTTCGATGTAGCACACTCATATCATAAGGCGTTGGAGAAGACTTGCAGTCGCTATACTCGAAGCGACTCAATATCTTTTCCACATAGTGAGACTGAAGCAGTGTAATCCCACCATTGTCATCCTTTAGTAGCTTGATTTTTAATACTACATCAACCACTCCCAAGTCCTTCATCTCAAAGCAGCGAGATAGGAACTCTTTTACCTCCTCGATAACAGTGAGGTTGGTCCCGAATATCAATATGACATCAACATAGAGACACATAATAACTCCCTCGCCCCTACCATGGCGATAGTACACATATTTGCCAGTTTTGTTTACAACAAAGCCTTCGACAGTTAGAGTTCTTTCAAACTTCTCATGCCCATGCTTAGGAGCTTGCTTAAGACCATACAAAGATTTCACTAACTTACACACATTTCCTTCTTGACCATCTACTACAAATCCGTTAGGCTGCTCCATATAAATTTCCTCATCTAGCTCTCCATTTATAAAAGTTGTCTTAACGTACATTTAATGAACGAGAAGACCATGTGAGGCAGCCAAGGATAGTAGTACTCGAATAGTGGTCAAACTGGCTACAAGTGAGTAGGTATCGAAGAAGTCTTCACCTTCTTTTTGGGTATAACCCTTGGCCACAAGACGTGCCTTGTACTTTTCAATTGTACCATCAGGTCTAAGATTTTTCTTGAACACCCACTTACATCCTACATGTTTGCACCCATAAGGACGATCAGTGACTTCCCAAGTAGCATTATCTAAGATGGATTCCATCTCGCTTCGGACAGCTTCCTTCCAGTAGTCAGCATCTTGAGATGCATAGGCTTGTGAAATAGAAGTGGGAGTATCATCCACAAGGTACACAATGAAATCATCACTAAAAGACTATGCAGTCCTTTGTCTCTTGCTCCTTTTGGGAGCTTCATTGTCATCCTCCACAGGATCATTATGGTGTTCTATCGGCATAGTGGGTTCCGGAATTATAGCAAATTCCTGACTAGACGAACTAGTCATCTCCTGATTTCGTGAGCTAGACATACCTTTCATAGGAAAGATGTCCTCAAACAAAGTCGCATCATTCGACTCCATAATTGTACCAACATGCATGTCGGATACCTCAGATTTTACAATCAAAAATCTATAGCCAATTCTATGAAAAACATATCCCAGAAAAACATAATCAACGGTTTTTGGTGCAAGCTTTCGCTTCTTGGGTATTGGAATATTGAATTTCCCCAAACAACCCCAAGTTCGTAAGTAAGAGAGTTTAAGACTTTTATTTTCCCATTCCTCAAATGGAGTCATGGTTCTATCCTTTACGGGAACACGGTTTAGGACATGACACGCAGTCATTAGCGCCTCCCCCCACCATTCCTTCGAAAGACCCGATGTATCTAACATGGCGTTAATCAAATCAGTTAGAGTGTGGTTCTTTCTTTCGGCCACCCCATTTGACTGAGGTGAGTAGGGAGGCGTCCTCTCATGTATAATACCATGTTCCGTACAGATCAAATTCGTTTGAAAATACTCTCCACCATGATCCGACCTTAGCCGCTTGATTTTAAGATCAAGTTGGTTTTCTGCCTCAGTTTTATAGATTTTGAAGTAGTTCAAAGCTTCATCTTTAGATTTCAGAAGATAAACATACCAGTATCTAGTGGAGTCATCAATCAACGTCATAAACTATATTTTTCCACCTTTTGTCAACACACCATTCATCTCACAAACATCGGAATGTATAAGTTCTAGTGGTGCTAAGTTTCTCGGTTCCGCAGCCGTATGAGACTTGGTTGCTTTTCTTGCACACAAACTTGGCACTTAGAACCTTTGACAGTGGTAAATTTTGGAATTAAACTCATATTGGCTAGCCGCGTCATGCAACCAAAGTTAATATGATAGAGTCGTGAATGCCAAACATTGGACTCATTATCACTGCAAACATGATTAATAACTTTAGTACATGAGTCTGACAAAGACAAGCGGAATAGGCCTCCACACTCATAACCCTTTCCAACAAATTGTACATACTTAGAAATTACAACTTTATTGGACTCAAAAACCAACTTAATGCCATCTCGACATAAAAGAGATCCGCTGAAGAGATTCTTATTTATGGATGGGACATGTTGTACATTCTTCAGCTGTACGGTCTTCCCAAAAGTAAACTTCAGATTTACCATACCAACATCATGAACAGAAGCACGTGAGCCGTTTCCCATCAGCACGGAATAAGTCCTTGAGACCTGATAAGAGGAAAACATGGAAATATCAGAATATACATGTGTATTAGAACCCGTGTCTATCCACCAATCAGGGAATGACATACTAAAAGGATAGTAGGTAAATACCGTACCCAGCATCCTTCATCTCAGTATCGCTAATAACAACATTAGCGGTCTTGCCGCTGTTCCCATGTTGACGCTTGTCAAAGCGATTAGGGCAGCTAGGAGCCCAATGATCAGGATCACCACAGATGTGGCAAGAGCCTTTCCTCTTACATTTTTCTTCTTGAAGTTGGTTGAGTGCGTGGCCTTGTTCTTGCCATCAAACTTCCCCTTTTTCCTTCAATTTTGTTCTTATTCTTGAACATGTGGGATTGGAAGTTTTTGTTCTGCACCAAATTGGCAGTAGAACCTCCCTCAAATCCTCAAGCAGTTTTGTCCTTTGCTCTCGCCTTATATTCCACATGGAGAGTCCCAATGAGATCCGTAACGGAAAACTCTTGTCTCTTATGTTTCAGAGAAGTAGCAAAGTTCCTCCACGAGGGAGAAAGCTTGGCAATAATGCCACCGGCCACAAATTTGTCCAGTAAGGAACACTTGAACTGCTCAAGTTCTTTGGCAAGTGATTGTATCTCATGAGCTTGCTCAACGATGGAGCACTCATCAACCATATTGTAGTCATAGAATTGCTCCATGACATACAAATCAGTGCCAGCGTCTGAGACTCCAAACTTGGCCTCGAGCGCTTCCCACGCGTCCTTGCCATTATCAAATGACATATACGGGTCAACAATGTTGTCCACAAGAACACTGAAGAAATCCGCCATAAACATGGTATCGGCTTTCTTAAAGGTCCTTTCCTGCTCAGCAGAAAGTTCTCCTTCAGGCTTGCCAAGAGTGGCGCTATAGCAGTTTAGGTTTTCAAACCAGAGGACTGCACAACACAAACTCAAGACTTTGCCCCAACTAACAGTGAAGTTGTCAATCTCACCGGTTGCTGTAACAAAGGATTAACTATATGGTGTGGAAGGTGATAATGGTTTGTAGCAAGTAAACAGTAACAGTAGAAGATGTATTAATGGTAAAGATTTGACCGTGGTCTAGTTCACTAGAGGTGTTCTCCTTAGATAAACAAACATGGCATGCTGGGTAAACAAATTACAGCAGGGCAATTGACAGGACTGAGCAAGGCATATAATGCAATACTAGACATAAAGATCCTATGAGATTCGATTGGGCAATACAACAAGATACATAGACCACCATCCAACTGCATCTGTGACTAGAAGTCCACCTTTGGGTTATCATCCGAACCCCCTCCATTATTAAGTTGCAAGCAACAGACAACTGCTTTAAGCAAAGTGTGTAAGGTAAACAATCCACTTGTTCCATGAACAAGAGATCGTTGTTTTCTCCCTAGTGGCAACATCACATATACAACCTTAGTGATTTCTGTCACTTCCCTTGATTAAAGAGGCATGAACCCACTATCGAGCATAAATACCCCATCTTGGAGTCACTAGCAACTACTTGGCCAAGATAGCTACTAACAACGGAGAGCATGCAAGATCACAAACAACACAGACATGATAGAATAAATAAGACAAAACAATTAATCAATTTGACATAGTAATCTCAATATCCATCGGATCCCTGCAAACACAACATGCATGATTACAAATAGATGAGATTTTGATCATGAATGGAGCTCACAAGATCTAGACATGAAAGTACAAAGGAGGAGATACAACCATCTAGCTACTATATGGACCCGTAGTCCAAGGTGGAACTACTCACACTTCATACCGGAGGCTGGCATGATGAAGAAGAAGGCCTTCGGGATGATCTCCCCTCTGGCAGCATGCCGGGAAGAGCTTCAGATCCCCCCGATCTTGGGACGATGGTGGCGGCGGCTACAGACGGTTTCATAGAATATTGATTTGGTGCTTAGGGTTTAGGCATTGGGGGATTCTTATAGGCGAAGTGGCAAGGCTGGGAGGCGGCCAGGGGGCCCACACCCTGCCCAGGTGCGACCCAGGGTGGGACCGCGCCTGGGGGGTGCGGCCTCCCTATGGCGCCCCTCTGTATCCCCTCTGGACTCCGTGTTCTCCTCGGTTAAATATTGACTTTGGCTTTTGTCCCGTCCAATTCCAAGAATATTTCCTTACTAGCTTTTCTGGAACCAAAAATAGCATAAAATAGGCAACTGGCACTGTGGCAACTTGTTAATACGTTAGTACCAGAAAACATATAAAAACCACCTCAAAGTGTGGACAAAGCAAAGTAGATACTAAACAAGCATGGACCATCAAAAATTATAGATATGTTTCCGATGTATCAAGCATCCCAAGCTTAACTCATGCTCATCCTCGAGTAGGTAAGTGATAAAAATAATAATTTTTGAGGTGACATGCACCTTCAAAATCAAGATCAAACCATTTGCAAGCATTGAAAGCTGGGATCAAAGACCTCTAAACATGTGAATGAAAGATGGAGTTCTAACAATAAGACAAAGTAACTATGCATCAAACATGAAAGGCTACAAACAAAGATCATGAATAACATGCATTGAAAAACGTCTGTTTGTTTCACATACAGAAAACATGCATAGGACACCTTCAAAGTTCATAAGAGTGACTAGATACAAATAGCACAAGAAGAAGTCATATCAATAGTATGCATCAATAAATAAGTTTTGGGACAATGCACATAGAACTAAGAATGGCAACTATGCTCTCTTAACTGGTGGCTAAAGGTAGAAGGTGGAGACTCAATATAATAGTGGAAGAAAGGCCCTTCAAAGGGAAGCAGGGATTTCAAATTTCAAAAAGAGCTTACAGAAATTATGGTACTTGTTAGCTTTCAGCCCTCATTGCCCCTATCATAAGCATCTTGAAGTGACTAAGGTTAAAGTGAACAAACTATGGAGTATATTCTTGACAAAGTATAAGTTGGAAATCTTATTTCCCTTGAATATGAGGGCCGCACCGCATGCTACTCAACTTTAGTCACCTATAAGTTCTTGTCATAGTAAGTACATGTGTATCATAGAGAACCGTCAACGGGGTACCCCTTGCACATGGTACATGAGCTATCCCATAACCAAAATGACAAGGCAAGCAGACAATGAGCATCTCAGCGATCTTTTTATTTGCTATTTGCATAGGTTTTTATTGAGGATGCTTCACAGATTGCTCATTATGGTGATGCTGCAAGTTTCCACCATGATTAGGCATGTCTTAGGCTAGTAGCCCAGGCGTTTATCTAACACAAAATACATAACTCCATGGACTTACAAGCTCCCTTTTTATTTCACACCGGCAACATCCATAGACAAAAGAGCATGATATCAACTGTGTACAAAGTACAAGTGCAATGTTGAAAGCGTTCCCCATGACAGCATGGTTCTGCTAATTCCAACATATAAGTGCAAGCATATACAACATAGATGACACAATGATTCAAGTTTATTAGGGGAAAGAAAAATAGAGTGTGCCATCAAGTTCGTGAGAGCTTTAATCACCAAGTTTTCACAAAACAAAATACTTTTTAATTGGAAGATAGCTGAAAACAAGAATATACTTGCAATGTTGTAACACACCATTCATAGGAATTTATAGTGGACACTTGGAATAACTTGGTTTATTGGGAGTTGGATGCATGAGTAGAGATTACTCATACAAGTGGAGGCTAGCAAAAGACTAGGAGCAACCAACTAAGAGAGAAATAATGGCCATAATCATGTAGAGCGACAGAACATTACTAATCAAAGCATAGAGTGGTACTACAAGTCAAGGACTAAATGATCATGGAGGCTATGGTTACTTTTTCATAGTCATAACATGGTGTGAGCATGTGCCAAGTCAACCCAAACAAAGCATCAAAGGAGAATACCACAATACTATGCTTTTGTATGCTAAAACAACGCATAATTCTTTCAAGGAACACTAAGCAATCCCAATTGTTTGGAGCAAGTCATGATACAGCAATAATCACTAAGCATAAGGTCAAAACAACACCTAGCATGACATGATAAACTCTAAATCACAGTCAAAGCAATATCCTCTTGCACTTTTCAAACAAGAACTTTCTACTCCTTTCCAACACCAATCGACTTATTTGAAACAGCACAGAGAGAACTGGGGTACAAACTACTTTATTCAATCAAACTAAGAAAAGCAAATGAAAACTAAGACGCTCCAAGAACAACACAACAGTGCATGAAACAATAAAAAACGAAGTGTTTAGAAAGACCTGAGCTTTTTATTGATGAAGAAGGGGACGCCTTAGGCATCCCCAAGCTTTGAAGCTTGTACCTCTTGGATATTTCTTGGGGTGACACCGGGGTTGGAATCCCCAAGCTTTAGATTTTGTCCATTCTTTATCTCATTACATCATTCTTTCTCTACACCTAAAATTTTTCCTTCATACAAAATTTCACACAATCTTCATTAGCAACATTAGTGTATTCAAAAGATAATAGACCCTTGGGTTTAGTTTTGGAACAGCAAAAATTTCACTAAAAACACAAGATACTGTAGAAACTCCTTCAAAAATCTCAATTTCCGTAAAAGAACCCAAAAAGGAATCAATAACAAGCAAATGCAAATAATGGCAGAAATCTGTCAAAACAGACCAGCAGGTAGAAACCGATTTTTTCGAAGACCTTATTTTCCTGAAATAAAAAGTATTGAACTAACGAAAGTTATCTAACATACTGGGGGATTTATTCGTAAATTTTTAGCACAATCCGACTTACAGAGACTCCTCACGAATTTTTATGGTGGAGGACATAAATCTGTTTCGGGACAGCAACTCCCCAAATCTTACTTCCCTCTCATTAGAGTTCATTCTTGGGACAAAAAAGCAAACAAAAAGGATAAGGAGAGGTCATTACTGAAGTAATAACTTCCAAGACTCAAGAAAACTCTTGGGTTATCTCCCAACAAGTACTTTTCTTTAACGCCTTTAAGTTAGGCATGATAGTTTCAGAAGATGCTCACATGAGAAATATGAATTGAAGTAAAAGAGAGCATCAAGAAGCAAATTCAAAACACATTTAAGTCTAACCTACTTCCTATGAAAAATAATCTTGTAAAGAAAGAAGTCACTAAAGCACAAAGCAATAAGCATAGGAAAGCAAAACAAGTGCAACTTCAAAACTTTCAACATAAAGAAAGGAAACTTAATATTATTGAGATGCATAAAACCATGTTTACCTCTCTCATAATAACTTTCAGTAGCATCATGAATAAAGTTAACAATATAACTATCACATAAAACATTCGTAGCATGATCCACATGCATATAATGATTATTACTCTCCATATAAGCATAGTCATTCTTATTAATTGTAGTGGGAGCAAATTCAAAAAAATAGATATCATTATTATTCTCATCACCATAATCATCAAATATAGGAGGCATATTTTAATCACAATTAATTTTCTCCTCAATAGTAGGTGGACTGAAAATATCATAATCATCATTGTAATCATCATAAATTGGAGGTAAACTATCATCATAGGCAATAGAATTTTCATAATTGGTACCAAAGATATTTTCAATATCAAAAGTAGTGTGATTTTCCCAATCATGATCACTACTATAGGTAATAGGCATAGGAACATCATCACAAGTTTTACCCATAGTAAATATTTCAAAAGAATCCTTAGGAGAATAACATTCATCCTCCTCTTTTTCATCTAAATAGCTTCCTGTTTCAGCAATTTCTTCTTCCATAGGCTCCTGCAAGGCATTAGTCTCTTCTGTTTGTGGAAAGCATCTATTAAAATATTCAAGAATATAGCCATTTTCTTCCTTGTAATTATCAAAGCAAAATTTAAGTATCTCATAAACCTCATATTCATAAGGTGCATCATCAGTATTTTCAAGCAAACTGGCAAGTTCAAATGCACCCTTGAAAGCAATAAATTCTTCAATTATCTCCACATCATAAAATTCATAATTTCCTTTAACATAAGAAGATATGGTAACATTATCATTATACTCACAGTGAAAAGTCAGGTGTTTATACCTCCTACGGCAACAAGATTTATCAAATCAATAAGTAACAATATAAGTAGAGCACACCTCTCTAGCAATAGTATTCAATTTATCAATTTGTTTCCATAAGTGTTTCCCTTTTTGTGACAAAAGGTGTTCCTTACAATAATACTTTTCTTCTTCCGTGAACCCACCTTTCTAGTAAGAACAAGTTTCAAAGAAATCATCCATTGATAGAAAGCATGACAAAGCAAGGCAATAATAGACCAGCAACTAGAGTAGGAACTAATTTTCTTGTGTTTTTTATAAGAGAAAGCAAACCAAACTAAACTAAATTTTTTTGGAGTTTTGATAAAAAGAGGCAAACAAAACCAAGAAAAAGAAACTAAGCAAACCAAAAAAAGTAAACAGAAAGGTTGTGCAGGACTCCCCTTGTGAATACGTCCTTAGCCTCCCCGGCAACGGCACCAGAAAATCTTGATGGCGCTGCGTCAACATGGAGCGCTTCGTCCGGAAACCCCAAGAGCAAGGTATGATGCAGCACAGTAGCAAGTCTCCCCTCAGTAAGAAACCAAGGTTATCGAACCAGTAGAAGGAAGGAAATGTCTCAAAGGTGTTGCAAGCAACGTGGAAACCTGCACAACACAAACTCAAGACTTTGCCCCAACTAACAGTGAGGTTGTCAATCTCACCGGTTGCTGTAACAAAGGATTAACTGTATGGTGTGGAAGGTGATAATGGTTTGTAGCAAGTAAACAGTAACAGTGGAAGATGTATTAATGGTAAAGATTTGACCGTGGTCTAGTTCATTAGAGGTGTTCTCCTTAGATAAACAAACATGGCATGCTCGGTAAACAAATTACAGCAGGGCAATTGACAGGACTGAGCAAGGCATAACAATGCAATACTAGACATAAAGATCCTATGAGATTCGATTGGGAAATACAACAAGATACATAGACCACCATCCAACTACATCTGTGACTAGAAGTCCACCTTTGGGTTATCATCTGAACCCCCTCCAGTATTAAGTTGCAAGCAACAGACAACTACTTTAAGAAAAGTGTGTAAGGTAACTCAATCCACTTGTTCCATGAACAAGAGACCGTTGTTTTCTCCCTAGTGGTTGATACATCCAAAACGTATCTACTTTCCCAAACACTTTTGCTATTGTTTCTCCTCTAAACTTGTGTGATTTGGATACAACTCACATGGACTGACGCTGTTTTCAGCAGTATTACCTTGGTGTCTAGTTTTTGTGCAGAAAATAAACTATCAGGAAAAATCCCGGAAAATATGCCAAAAATCCTATTTCACCAGAAGACTCACGAAGCCAGAGTACGAGACGGAGGGGAGGCCTGAGAGGTCCACACCCCCTGTCGTGCGGGTGGGCCCAGGCCACGCCTGGAGGGGGTGTGGCTACCCCAGGCACCCCCTCGGCCTCCCTCTTCGCCTATAAGATGCCTCTTGACCTAAATCGAGGGGGTTTGATGTTTTTCCAGAAAGACTTCTGTTGCGCCGCCACCACCAGAAACCGCGATTCGGAACCAGAAACTCCCTCCTGGCACCCTGTCAGGACAAGGAATTTGGAGAGGATCATCGCCACCATCATCACCGATGCCTCTCCATCAACCATCCATGTTCCCCCCATCCATGAGTGAGTAATCCCCCGCTGTAGGCTATGGGGATGGTAGGGATTTGATGAGGTCTATCATGTAATCGAATAAGATTGTTAGGGCATGGTTCCTAGTATCTCTATTAGTGTTATTTGACTTTAATGCAACTTTTTGTGCTTAATGCTTGTCACTAGGGCCCGAGTGACATGATCTCAGATCTGAACTTATTATTGAATCATTATTATAGTATTGTTTGTGATCTTATCGGCAAGTTGTGTACACATATCATTGTCCGGATCCCAAGGCCCCGAAGTGACAGAAATTGGGACAACCTGAGGGGATGGCTCTGATGTGCGGATCACATGTGTTCCTGGAGTGTTAATGCTTTTCTTCGATGCTCTATTAAAAGGAGCACCTTAATTGCCAGTAGTTCCCTTGAGGCCCTGCTACAACGGGCTGGCAGGACAAAAGATGTTGTGCAAGTTTTCATTGCGAGCACGCATGACTATATATGGAGCACATGCCTATGATTGTTTAGTACTTGGATGCTTATTCTTATTTATCTGCAATTGCCCTAGATCTTGAAGTTACATGTTTAGACTTGTCCATGCAACGCCCGTCCATCCATCCCTATGCCTACCGCGCTCATATCCTAATGTTTGCTACTACTGTTACTATTGCTCTTGTTTTGCTGTTGTTGTTGCTACTACCAAACTGTTGCTACTAATAAACTTCTGTGAGCAAGAACTATTTCTAGGTGCAGCGAATTGACAACTCAGTTGTTAAGGCTTGCAAGTATTCTTTGGAACCCCTTGTGTTGAATCAACAAATTTGGTAATACTACCCTCGAAGACTATTGAGATCCCCTATACTTGTGGGTCATCAAGACTATTTTCTGGCACCGTTGCCGGGGAGCATAGCTTTATTTGTAAGTTCACTTGGATCTATTATTGTTCACTGCTACTCCTTTCCTCATGGGGAAGTCTCATGATGGAAAGTTTCCTATTTTACCATCCACTACAAGAAGAGGTACAGTCCTAAACACCTCTGCTGCTCTTGATTCGCCGTATGTTATAAGTAATCTTGTTACACCACCACCACATACTCATGCTACACACACTGCTACTACTGCTGAATCTAAAACTGTTTCTGATACTCATGATGTTACTTCTACTGTGCTTGATGCGAGTGGTTCATTAGGTCCTTTCCTAGATGCTACTATGGCTAGTCTAGGAAATACTGAAACTCCTAGTGAAGACACTCTTACACCTGTTAGCTCACCTGAGTCTAGAGAGAGAGATGATATTAATGATGGTTACATTGGGTTTACTGATGAATTTATTGAAGAGTGCCAAAACACACATGGTGCTAGTGCTATTAGAAGTCTCCTTGAGAGACGTACCATTATTCCTAAACTATCCTCTGATCCTAAGTTTGCTCCCTCTCCCATAGATATTAAAGATAAAGATTATGATTTCTCTCTTGATTTATCCTATTTAGACATTGTTGAGAAAGAACCTTTCTGTGGGACTAAAAATGAGAGTGTTGTGGCGCATATGAATGAGCTTTCTACTATGAGTGCTTTATTCTCTAATGATTTTAAGATGCGCAAGTACTTTGTTACTAAGATTTTCCCTTTTTCACTAAAAGGAGAAGCTAAAGCTTGGTTTAATAGATTACCTCCTGATTCCATTGATAGCCCTGATTGTTTGATTGCTTCTTTCTTCCAGAAATATTTTCCTCCTAGTGCTAGACATGCTGCTTTGCAAAAACTTTTTAATTTTAAACAGGGAGAAGAAGAGAAACTGCCTTCATCATGGACAAGGTTCAATGCGTTGATTCATGCACATTTTAGATGTCCATTACCTAAAAATGATCTTCTTGATATTTATTATAATGGACTAACTGATGATTCTAGGACATACCTAGATAGATTTGCTGATTGTGTTTTCAAGAAAAGAACTCCTACAGATGTTGAAGAATTAATGGCTAAAATAAGCAATAATTATGATGGTTGGACTTCAACTGAGCTAAATGCACCTGAGCCTATTACTCCTAAACCAGTTGTGCCTGAACCAGTTCCAACACCAACACCAAATAAGAGGGGAATGATTGCATTAAATTATGAAGTGATGAAAGAAGCTAAGAAATGTCTTAAGGAGAAAGGTATTAGAGCTAAAGATGTGAAGAATCTACCTCCTATATAAGAATTATGTAAGCCAATTCCCCACTCATCTACTATTGAGGTACACTCTCTCCACTTTGATGAAGGTGATATTCCCTATGGTAAGCCTCCTGATCAATGCTTAGAGGAACTTGGCACATTTATTGTTAAACAAGGTAATTTTAATAAACAAGTGCAGAATCATTTATTGGGAAACTCTAGAGCTATTAATGAGTTGAAAGATATTGTGTAAAGAACTGCTAATGATATTAAAATGCTTTGTAAACACTTTCAAATGGTTCAAACCCAAATTGATCAAGTTGCTAAGGTACAAAAAGATATGCTAGTTAATGCCTCAGGAGATAAACATGCTTATGGAATTAGAACTAGGAGTGGTATAGCTACTCAAGATCCTTTTTATCCTGAAGGACACCCTAAAAGAATTGAGCAGGATTCACAACAAGGTGAAAGTAGTGGTAGTCCTCATAAGAGAAAGAAAAATAAACATAAAATAGTTGAGGAATCACTTGAACCTGCTGTAGATCCTAATAGTATATCTGTCTCTAATGCTGAAACTGAGAGTGGTAATGATAAAAATGATGCTCCTGATAAGGAGGAAGTTGAGGAAGAACCTGAGACACACTAAGAACACTAGGTACACTAAGAAGGATTTTATTGCTAAAAAACATGGTAGTGAGAGAGAACCTTGGGTGCAGAAACCTATGCCTTTTCCAAATAAGAAACACAAGTCAAAGGGGGAAGAACACTACAACAAGTTTTGTGAGTGGATGAAACCTTTATTTTTGCAAATTTCTTTGACTGATGCTATTAAGTTGCCTCCTTATTCAAAGTATATGAAGGACATTGTCTCTAATAAAAGGAAGATTCCTAATGAGGACATTTCTACTTTGCTTGCTAATTATTCCTTCAATGGTAGGGTTCCAAAGAAACTTGGTGATCCAGGTATACCAAAATATTCCTTGCTCTATTAAGAACAATTATGTTAGAACTGCTTTATGTGATTTGGGAGCTGGAGTTAGTGTTATGTCTTTTTCCCTCTACAAGAGACTCCAGCTAGAAAAGTTGATACCAACTGATATATCTTTGCAAATGGCCGATAAGTCAACTACTATTCCTGTTGGTATATGTGAGGATGTTCCTGTTCAGGTGGCTTCTAATTGCTTGGTTTTAACTGATTTTGTTGTGCTTGAAATGCCTGAAGATGATAATATGTCTATTATTCTTGTGAGACCTTTTCTTAATACTACAGGTGTTCTCATCAACTGTAATCAAGTAAAAGTAACATTTAATATTAATGACAAAGAGCATACTGTTTATTTCCCCAAGAAGGTTGCTAAGATCTATTGTCTAAACTCCATTGAAAATATTGAGAGAATCAAGGTTTGAGAAATATATTGTCCCATTCCACAAGAAAGTTTTGAAACTATTATGATTGGGACCATTGCTATCAAGTTTGAGGTAACATAATAACTTTGTGGAATGCAAATTTTGTTTCATATAAGATTGTTTTGGTAACAAGACCTGATCAACCTTGTTAACAAAAGGATTTTAATGAACAAAATAATGTTTTCACTGTGGTTATACTTGCTCACTTTTACTTTTCTCCTTCCTAGTCTTTGCTTTTTCTCTTGATAGCTTTGGTTTTGCTAGTTGTTTGCTTGTTAGAGTGTCTTAGAACTTTTGTAGTTTTGGTTCTTGTTTGCTTTTGCTTCTTCTAAAAAAATCTTTTCTGCGAGAAAATCAATTTTCATACCCTGAAAATTGGGCAAAATAAAGTTTCCCAAAAAATTGTAGAAAAATCATAATAAATTCCTCGAAAACAGGGGCAGAGGGACACCTGGAGTGGCCCAGGGGGACCCCCCAGGCCAGCACACCCCCTGGTGGCGCGGCCAGCCCCAGGGGCGCGCCTGGAATGGGTAGGACCCACCTAAGGCTCTCTAAGTTTTTTCCTCCCAGCCATTTCTTTCTCTCTCCCGAAAAACACCGGAAAATTTCTCAAGCTCGAGTTCTTTCTGTTCTTGCTCCCGATTTTCGATCTCCTTGCTCAGCCCATCTTTGCTGCTGATTTTTGGAGGGATTGCTCCTTGGTATGTGCCTCCTCCGCTTTTCCGATTAGATTTGTGATTGGTAGATTGTATCTTGAGTATTTTGCTGCTATAGGTGTCAGGTTGTGTGAGCTTGAATGCTTGTTCTATGCTTAGAGATTTCATTTTGATGCATGTGTAGCCCTCTAGCATGTTCCTATAGTAGCTTCTCATCATTTACCAACTTGGAAATCACTTTGTTTGTGTTTGTCCAAAAATTTCAGAAAGAAGGGGTCATGGACAACCACACCTATGGTGAAATATTTGAGAGTGATGCACCTAGATGGACAAGGCCTTCAAGATCATCCTCCCGAGCTAGGCCCTCATACAATGAGGATCTCATTACACCGCGATTTGGTGACGAGGGAGATGAGGGGGATGCGCACCCTTCTACCTTTCCTTGTCCTACCTTTTTGCGGGCTACTAGGATTCTCAATGATTTCCTAACCTTGGTTCGGAGGGTTAGACTAACGAGTTACATGCAGGATGAGAGTGTGCAGTATGCTACGCTCACTAAAACCTTTGTGGGGAGTTTCTCTTTTTCTAACAGCCCGTTCAAACCAGATGTGTCTTTCAAAATCTATAACAGGCCTTACTCCATGACATTGAAGAAATTTTGTGAGATCCTGGGTATTGGTACGGCTGGGACGGTGAAGAATATTTCAGCTCAACCCACTGCTTTGTTGGAGCTCTACCACGGGATAACTAATGATGATGACCGTAGATCCTAGCGGGGAAAGATAATAAATATTCAACTTCCAGCTATTAGGTATTTTGCTTATTATCTTGCCACTAGTGTTCTTGGTAGGGAGAACACTAGCAATATTTCCAACTATCATTTGGCCTTCCTAGCTGCTGCACTCAACAATGAAACCAGGTACAATCTTGGTTCTCTCATTGCTCGTCGCTTAGCTGCTAAGGGACCCATTTATGAGGGTATTATTGTTGCACGTGTTGTTGCTGCCTTAGACCTTTCTGTTGATCCAAACGATACATTTTTGGATCCTCAGAGGCTTGACTTAGCTGCCATGAAAGCGCATCACTTTTTCACTGCTGGCTCTACCCTTGAGAGTCTGGTTAATAGAATGTTGTTTACTGACGGGGAAGAGAGAGAGATTCCTCTGCCCCAAACCACTTTGTTCAGTATTTCCCAGGGACCTTTGTCACGCTCCAAGGAGGAGATGGACGAGAAGCTGCGCATTCTTGGCTTCCATGGACACTACCAGGGCGACGCTCCCTCATACGACCCCTATATGCACTACACAGGGGAGTCCTCGAGCTCGTACCAGGACAAAGGGGACTCCTCGTCGTATTACGGAGGTGCACCTTCTTGGTCACCATGGAGTTAAGCCCTACTTAGTCCAAAAGCCTAAGCTTGGGGTGAGGTATACCGACATCACACTCATCTATATATCATGTTTCGTCGGTTCTTTGTATATCTATTGTTTCACTTTCTTTTTGTTTTTTGTTTATGCTTTCTTAAAACACAAAAAAGACCAAAAATATTTTCTTTGTTTCTCTTGGTTTGTTTCATTACTTTTTAGCTTTTATTTGCCTTAAAGAAAAATCCAAAAAGATTTTTGCTTTGTTTGTTTTTGCTTTGTTTGCCTGTTTTAAAAAAAATGAAAACACAAAAAATATTTATTGTTCTTCTTTGGTTTTGTGAGTTCTTTGAAGGGTTCATCCGTCCTCAGTAGAGTTTGGTTTCATGTTATTATTCAAGACACACAAGTGAAGGGCAATAATGAAGATTAAGACAACTTGAGGCGTGGTAAGAGGCTGGTAACAAACTCTATTTGTTTTCATTTTTGTACATATACTCATCATTGTGAGCATGCTTAGTCTGTTCATGTAAGGTGTATGTTGTTTATGGATGCTTAGTAGTTCTTGCTTTCTTGTGATTAGATCCAGCTTGCTAATAGTTTGTAGCATGTCATATGAGTGTTTGCTTGCATTATTCTATTCATAACTTGGTATGATATTGTGGTATCCTCCTCTGAATGTTTCATGTGAATCGACTTGGCACATGCTCACGCATGCATATGACTAAACAATAGTCAGTAAGCCACGATGATTTATTTTGCCTCAGAGTTCTTGTATCACTTTCATGCCGTAATTAGTCTTGTATTGTTCTCTCTTTTGTCGCTCTTATTGCTAGCCTTCACTTGAACTGAGTATGAGCTCTACTTGTGCATCAAACTCCCCAAAACCATTATTGCCAACAGTGTCCATCATACCTACCTACTAGCATCATTTTCTATTCTGTGCATATTCATGTGCCTCATTTCTTCCAAATAAAATGTTTGCTTGTTTTGAGAAAGTTAGTTAGTTAAGCTCTCACGAACTTGATGGCACACTTTATTCCTTGCTTAATAAACCTGAACCATTGTGACTGTCCATGAAAGTTATATGCTTGCAAATTATAGGCTGGGAGTTAGCAGAACCGTGCTGCCACGGGGAACACTTTCAACACTTATGGATACATATCTAGTTGATATCATGCTCTTTTGTTTGCAAATGTCGTCGGTGTGAAATAAAAGGGGAGCTTGTGAGTTCATGGAGTTATATATATGTGTTAGAGAAACGCCTGGGTTGCTAGCCTAAGCCATGCCTAATCATGGTTGAAACTTACAACATAACCATAATGAGCAATCTGTGAAGCATCCTCAATTAAAACCTATGCAAATAGCAAACAAAAAGATCGTTGAGATGCTCAATGTCTGCTTTCCTTGTCATTTTGATTATGGGATAGCTCCTGTATCATGTGCAAGGGGTACCCCGTTGGCGGTTCTCTATGATATGCATGTATTTACAATGACAAGAACTTACAGGTAACTAAAGTTGAGTAGCATGAGGATCGGCCCTCGTACTCAAGGGACATGAGATTTCCAGTTTATGGTCTGTCAAGCATATAACTCATATTGGACCTCACTTTCACCATTAACCATATAAAGATGCCTATGATAGGGGCAATGAGAGCTCAAATCTAATGAGTACCATACTTTCAGCATTTGGAAGCCTTTCAAACCTTTCGAAAACCTTTTCACTTCCTTGTTGAGTCACCACTTATTCTTTGAGCACCTTCTTGAGAGCATAGTTGTCATTCTTGGTGTAGTGTGCTTGTCTCAAAAATTGGTTAATTATGTCATGAGTTTGATGCTTGTACCTCTGATATCTTTACTTCTAGTCTTCACTTGAACTTCAGAGGTGCCTTGGCATTTATATTGTGCTCTACAAACAAAGGCAAGCGAGATATCACTCTATCATACCTTCTTATGAGCATTGCAATGTTGCTTATGTTTATGTTTCATGCTACTTATTATTATTGAGTTGGTTTCTCTTCATAGCTTACAATGACTATATAGTAGACTTAGTTGCATACTCTTTATTATGAATTGATTAAGTATCTACTCATGTGCTGAGAGAATATACATCGTATGAAGCAAATGTGTTCGTGAAAGTTCTTTTATCGCACTCAGTTTTCAACTGAATTGCTTGAGGACAAGCAATAAGCTAAGCTTGTGGGGAGGTGATACGTCCAAAACGTATCTACTTTTTCGAACACTTTTGCTATTGTTTCTCCTCTAAACTTGTGTGATGGATACAACTAACACGGACTGACGCTGTTTTTAGCAGTATTACCTTGGTGTCTAGTTTTTGTGCAGAAAATCAACTATCAGGAAAAATCCCGGAAAATATGCCAAAAATCCTATTTCACCAGAAGACTCATGGAGCCAGAGTACGAGACAGAGTGGAGGCTTGAGGGGCCCACACCCCCCTGCCGCACGGGTGGGCCCAGGGCGTGCCTGGAGGGGATGTGGCTACCCCAGGCACCCTCTCGGCCTCCCTCTTCGCCTATAATATGCCTCTTGACCTAAAAACTGAGGGGGGTTCGACGTTTTTTCAGAAAAATTTCCGCTGCGTCGCCACCACCAGAAACAACGTTTCGGAACCAGAAACTCCGTCCTGGCACCCTGCCGGGACAGGGAATTTGGAGAGGATCATCGCCACCATCATCACCGACGCCTCTCCATCAACCATTCATGTTTCCCCCATCCATGAGTGAGTAATCCCCT
The DNA here is from genome assembly GCA_023614405.1 of Avena insularis. Classification (NCBI taxonomy): domain Eukaryota; kingdom Viridiplantae; phylum Streptophyta; class Magnoliopsida; order Poales; family Poaceae; genus Avena; species Avena insularis. The sequence continues at coordinate 192,515,490 of CM042695.1, read as the reverse complement.
GATGTAGGCTATGGGGATGGTAGGGATTGGATGAGTTCTATCATGTAATCGAATAAGATTGTTAGGGCATGGTGCCTAGTATCTCTATTAGTGCTATTTGACTTTGTTGCCACTTGTTGTGCTTAATGCTTGTCACTAGGGCCCGAGTGCCATGATCTCAGATCTGAACTTATTATTAAATTATTATGATAGTATTATTTGTGATCTTATCCGCAAGTTGTGTACACATATCATTGTCCGAATCCAAAGGCCCTGAAGTGACAAAAATTGGGACAACCTGAGGGGATGGCTATGATGTGATTATCATATGTGTTCATCGAGTGTTAATGCTTTGCTCCAGTGCTCTATTAAAAGGAGCACCTTAATTGCCAGTAGTTCCCTTGAGGCCCCGCTGCAACGGGCTGGCAGGACAAAAGATGTGCAAGTTCTCATTGCGAGCACGCATGACTATATATGAAGCACATGCCTATGATTGTTTAGTACTTGGATGCTTATTCTTATTTATCTGCAATTGCCCTAGATCTTGAAGTTACATGTTTAGACTCGTCCATGCAACGCCCGTCCATCCATCCCTATGCCTACCGCGCTCATATCCTACTGTTTGCTACTATTGTTATTATTTCTCTTGTTTTTCTGCTGCTATTGCTACTACCAAACTGTTGTTACTGATAAACTTCTATGAGCAAGAACTATTTCTAGGTGCAGCTGAATTGACAACTCAGATATTAAGGCTTGCAAGTATTCTTTGGCTCACCTTGTGTCGAATCAATAAATTTGGGTTATACTACCCTCGAAGACTGTTGCGATCCCCTATACTTGTGGGTCATCAGTGGCAACAGCGCATCTACAAACTTAGAGATTTATGTCACTTCCCTTGATTAAATAGAGGCATGAACCCACTATCGAGCATAAATACCCCCTCTTGGAGTCACTAGTAACTACTTGGCCAAGATAGCTACTAACAACGGAGAGCATGCAAGATCACAAACAACACAGACATGATAGAATCAATAAGAGAAAACGATTAATCAATCTGACATAATAATCTCAATATCCATCGGATCCCGGCAAACACAACATGCATGATACAAATAGATGAGATCTTGATCATGAAAGGATCTCACAAGATCTATACATGAAAGCATAAAGGAGGAGATACAACCATCTAGCTACTACATGGACCCATAGTCCAAGGTGGAACTACCAAGGCTTCATACCGGAGGCTGGCATGATGAAGAAGAAGGCCTCCGAGATGATATCCCCTCCGGCAGGGTGCCGAGAAGAGCTTCAGACCCCCCTCCCCGATCTAGGGACGATGGTGGCGGCGGCTATAGACGGTTTCGTGGAATATTGATCGGGTACTTAGAGTTTAGACATCGGGGGGCTTCTTATAGGAGAAGAGGCAAGGCTGGGAGGTGGCCAGGGGGCCTACACCCTGCCCAGGCGCGGCCTAGGGTAGGCCCGCGCCTAGGAGGTGCGGCCGCCCTATGGCACCCCTCCGTCTCTCCTCTAGACTCCGTGTTCTCCTCGGTGAAATATTTACTTTGGCTTTTGTCCCGTCCAATTCCGATAATATTTCCTTAGTAGTTTTTCTGGAACCAAAAACAGCAGAAAACAGGCAACTGGCACTGCATAGGTTAGTACTAAAAACATATAAAAAGCACCTCAAAGTGTGAACAAAGAAAAGCAAAGTAGATACTAAACAAACATGTAACATCAAAAATTATAGATATGTTTCCGACGTATCAGAGATCGACACGAGACGGACGTCGGCAGCAACAAATCCTAGAATTGAGGGAAGGAGACACTGGAACTAACCGGAGAGAAGGGTCTGCCCTGTTCGATGGAGGCGTCCGGCGGCGGCGTCCTCATGCCGACATCCTCGCTGTCGCCTCCAGTCCCTGCCGTCGTCGTCTCCTCTCTTCCCCGACAAAATGCGAGGTTTGTGTCGCGTGTGGAAATCTCCGGATGTGTTGGGTTTGGTTTGGGGATCTACGAGGATGGGTCGATATAATACTTGCAAATACACGAGAAGTAAACGGTCCTACAGGGAAGATCGGGGATTACCGAGTGGATCAGGAAAATACTTGCCCAATCCGAAAAATACCGGACAAGTAAACGAGGCCTAAAAGTGGTTAGCTTTGTTCTATATATTATATATATATAAACTCTATTCAGGACTCAGGATGCAGGATAGTTATTCTGCACCCAACATATTTTTATATTGTCATTTTTTGCATATAATAAATTATATTCACATTCATCCACAATGAAAAAATGAAATAAAAATGCAGTTTTTGAGTCATTATAGTATAAAATACTTTACAAATATGCATTTTATGGCCATGTAAATATTTTTTTTACAACATGTATAAATTTTCTTACGTACTTCTTGGTTTTCAAGGTAAGACAAAATTTATGTGTGTAAAACTGTATGTACAATTATAAAGATAGAGGGTGGGTGTAGAATTTCTACAACTTGGAAGTCAAATAGCCAATATATATCATTAATGCTAAAATAAATATTCTATACATGATCTATACTTTTCTATGTTCGATTTTTATACTGCTTTGTATGCGATTTTTATACTTCTTTTTTGCAAACACGCTACTTTTCTGTTTTATCTATGTAACGATTTTTCTTTTATTTCCATATCGCTTATCGGAATAATGTAAACGATATACCTTTGGAAAGCTATGGAAAATCCGAAACTTTTTTGTATTATAACTCTTTTCAGATTCTAAAGTATTTACATTTAATTTTGAAAAACACAAATTGACATAAATAATCACAAAACATCCTTTTAATCGATTTTTTGAACAGCTGATCCGAATGGAGCAAACGATAATGCGTTGAAAATATAATGAAATTTCGCACCTTTTTCATGTTGAAAGTTTTTTCAAATTCTGCACAATTTAAAAATAATTTGGAATATACTAAGATTCGAATTTTTCGAAAACGATTGACAATAATTTGTCGATTATTTTTGCGCGCTTGTCTGAATGATGCATATGATATGTAGTAGGCGCAACTTTTTCATTCATAAAGTTTTCTCAAATTCAAAACGGTTTAAGAGTAATATTTAAAATACTATCCACAGTTTTATTTTCCTAGATAGCGAACACTATATTTTACTTTTAACAATTTCTATACTTCCTTTTTTTTATTTCTATACTTCTATTTCTTCAGTTTCCATACATTCTTTCTCTGCTTTCATTTCCTAGGGAGCCAACACTATACTTCCTTTTTGCTATGCTATCTTAGTTGTGTGCAAATATCTAAAAACAAATCTGTGATTTGACAAAATAGCATACACACTCACTGTCAGTAAAAGAAAAGCACATACGCGACTAGGATCAGGCTGCCTGGATTAAATTTATTGTATTGCATTTGCTGATGGTTTCTTTGCTTCAGATTAGGGCATCAGATAGACATTTTTCCAAAAGAATCGATCACCGAGCAGTGCTATACATACGACAGAACTCGTACGATTTTTGTACGATGCACACCATCTAGCCATAGGTATTTGTGACAGAAGCAAATGAGTCCATTGGATGCAGGTCGGATAGATATCGGACACGCTAGGATCGTATGCAAAGAGGTTCCGCCATCAAATATACTTCTCTTGGGCATGCCATGCTAGAGAGATCAACAGTAGCAGATGCAACATGCATATAATTAAGAGACGGAGCAGCAGCGGCATGTGGAATCGCACCACCTCTGAATTATTCTCTCTGTTTCCCCAAGTGTTTTAGCCACCGCATATGCTTTGTCTCTCTTAAGTCTTAACTCTGTGTGATTGCTTATCTATCAAAATCAACCAGACGGAAGTGGGGCTTCAAGGTGAACGGAGCGAGGAGCGGACCGTCCAGGACCAGGTCGCCAACCCGTAGAGATGTCGAGCCACAGCAGGACCACTCCGTTGGCTTTCCAAATCGCATCCATCGGGCTGGAAGATAAAGTGCTTGCTGCCAGGGGATGAACCGTGCAGCCGAGGAAGAGCCGGGGAGCCGGAGTAGAGTCCACTAGGCTGTGGCAACGGAAGAGATAGCAAGGGGCGGCGGGAGGTTCGAGTGGTGGCAGAGAGTACGCATGAAAGCAGCGGGGTCACGATACTCCGCGATGGCGACGGAATCTCGGACCAGCGATGGGAAACCTGGGAGGTTCATGCCCGGCTCTGAGTCCCTATGGCCGGTACGTTGTTGGTCAACGGCAGTGGATCGGCAGCAGCCGGGCGGTGAGCGGGGGCATGGGGCGACGTGTGATTGTGGGGGCACAGGAGGTCAGAGGAGAGGCCGCCATGGACCTAGGCAGCGCCGAAATTTTGGGATGAAGCGTGAGGACCTTGGGACGACGCGGGGATCGTCCATGGAGGCGGGAACAGGGCGGCGGAGGAATCTTGTCGGTAGAAGGCGAGGCTGGCAAGCGGTGAGGGAGACTTTGATGGCCGGCTGACAGTGGGATGTGCGTCGGGATGAGAGCGTGGTTGTGAGGTAGGGGCGGATAAACATGAACAAAGTGGGATTTGGTTTTCTCCGCGGCTCTTTTCTGTTCGAGTCGAATGTCACCGTGCCCTTATATGCTTAAAGATATATATATACTAGCACAAATGATCGTGCGTTGCACCGGATTGATTTCAACTGAATATTTTTTAGAATCTAAATACTGAATTACGAATTCGGATATCAGCTCAAAATGCTACAGCTTATGTATCATGTTTTATTTGTAATTTTATTAGTCGTGTTACTAAGCTGGGAAAAGACCTTGCAAGAACAAACTGCGTAAGGAATGAAGTAATGTTGGTACCTACCCGAATTATCTAGAGTTTGAACACCAAGTTAAAACTGTCTAGATTTGTTGTATTTACAACTTCTATCTGAAGTACCATCCAAACCATTGGTTTCAACATCATAGTTAACCTAGGAGAACCATAGAGTAGAAATAATCAATATTACTATGAGGGCATTCAAACATGTATTTGTTAACATGAAGACGCCAGTAGGAATCAGTATGGTACTAAGATACAATTAATCATTAGTTAAATGGACAGAAGTACCCCCTTTCTAGCAATAGCATACCAACATAAATTAGTCTGGATCTCCAAATTATCAATTTAAGTTGATCACTCCTTGAATGGTTCCATCTCAACTGACATAGCTAAATTCAACTATTTAATGTATATAAGTGCAGAGAACAAAGAGACTATTGTTCAAAAATTATAACTTCAAAAAAAAAGTATGAATATTCACAAACCGCGCCCCCTTAGAGCCTCTCTCAGGTAACTCCAATCTTATTTCATCTTTAACTTTTTTGCCTCAAGCTAGGGCAAGGACATTACCTCACATATGAAGATTTATGAAGTTGAGGTCGCTCCTAGCAACCTCTAGGAAGAAGGGGTTGTCCGCGGCAGCCCTCCTATCGGGACGGCGTACATCGTGCAATGGCTGCCCATAAAATCAACTTGTTTGATGAAAGACTTTGACGCAATTAGAATTTGGCCCAAAATCAATCGACCCAAGTAACACTACCATGGAAGCAAAAATATCGAATGCTTACAGTTTATCAACATTCAGTTGATATATCTTACTAACAAAACTAATTGAAGCATTGCTTTGGGTTACGCATCAGGCAATTCTAGTCTAACCTTCCATACACCTCCTTTAGAATTAAATTTAGCCCAGCAGAATACAAATCACCTAGTGCAGTAACTCATCTTAGTTTTGCATGTACCAAGAAACAGATCTGACACGTCTATGATACTACTAAAGCATCATGCAAGACAGAAATCTACCGATGTCATTAAACTGTGAGGTATATCAATTCACCTTTGTTCTCAATCTAAATCAGCATAAGCAGCATGCAAAGAACAACAAAAAAGAAAAGAAAGTCTAGTATCATGTTTAGTTCCATCGAGATTCAGATATCAAAAGCTAGACGACACTAATCGCTGAGAACTGAATCAAATCTGCTTGATGCAAAACAACCGTCCACACTTTCGTTAGACCCATGGAATTCGATGAAGAACTCCTGCATCCTGCCATTCACCATCTCGACCTTGTAGTCTCCCATCATCCTCTAAGGCACCAGAAATCCAGATCAGGGTGGTAATCCCTCGTCAAAATCCAAGAAAATCTAAAAATAGTTTGTTACGCGCACAATTTCATCAAACCCAGCCATAACTTAATCCAAGAAAATCCAAGATCAAGGTTGTGATCCCTCGTCAAACACAGCCACAACTTAATAGTAGAAACTTATCAAGTAAGAGAGATATACCATGATAACATCACTCTGTTTTCAAACATATCTGAGTTACAGACAAACAAATATAAAAAGAAAAAATAAGGTAGCAACTTTTCAGGCTTGCTTACCAGAAGCGCAATCATTGTTTCAGAATAGTACTACAGTAAGTGCGCTTTCAACCTGTTGACAATTAAAACAACTCAGCATACATGGACATGAGCCACGCCAATACAGATAGAGTCATAGAGATGGATTTTTTGGGAGTAACAAAAAGTAAATGATATCTTCCATAAATCAAAGTTTATAAAATAGATAGTATTTTCATAATGCATGAAGTATACAGTCAGCATTTCTAGCTTTATTTGCACATAAAAGATGAAAATTATATGTGTTTATTTTGTCAAACTAATTTAAAGTAAGATTCTATGCAAAAGGAACCAATTCAAACACTCACTGTACTCCATTATATTAAAATGATTGTGTTGACATTCAAGCAAGGTAGTCCTGTTAGGGGTTCCTGCCAAGAGTCTGAAATCCTACACTCCCTTGTGTGGACATTCAAACAAGGCAGTCCTGTTAGGGGTTCCTGACAAGAGTCTAAAATCCTACACTATAAGAAATCAATTAAGGTATAAACCTAACCACTGCCTTAAACTCTGAGATCCTACACTCCCTTGTGCAATGGTGTCCTAACAGAGATTCAGGTTTCTGTCACTCCGGCAACCCCACAATTAGTAGCCAAATACACAATGCATTCTCCTAGGCCCATAAATGGTGAAGTATCATGTAGTCGATATTCACATGACACCACTAGAAGAATAGTACCACAACTTAAATACTAAACCATTGAATAATATCTCAACACAAATCCACTACTAACAACATGACTTCTCCCATGTCCTCAAGAACTAAACGAACTACTCACAAGACATCATATGGATCAAGATCAAAGATAATATGGTGATGGATAACAATCCGAACATAAAAAATAATCCAAAGGTTCCACTCACAAGCATCAACTACAATAGTAATCAGTACTGGGAAAGTTTCCCCTAAGATCTATGCAAGTATTCAACACAATTATTACAGCTAGATGGAGTGGTGATGATGGTGCTGGTGGATATGATGGTGTGGATGGTGATGATGATGATCCCGATGAAGTCTAGCGCAATGATGGTGTTGATAGCGACGATCTCCCCTCTCCGGGAAGGAATTTCCACGGTAGAAATCTGTCTGCCGGAGAGCTCTTTCTCTCTCGGTGTTTTCCGCCCTGCAGAGGCGTCGGAATCTTTCTGTGGTCGCTCTCCTTTGTTTTAGGGTTCCCAGAGGAAGATATAGGCGAGAGGGCGGAGTCGGAGGCCAGCCAGGTGGGCCACACCCACCCTAGGCGTGGCCTAGGGGGCGCTTGGGGTGTGTGGGCCCCCTGTGGCCCAACTCTGCCTCCCCTTATGGCTTCCTTCGTCTTCTGGGAAAACATAATTTTCCATGATTTTTCTGGTATTTTTCCGATCTTCGCGAAATTGCATTGAAACACCTCTTTTTCCATCAAAATCCTGACTCCGGCAGTCCATCCTCCAAGAATCATCCAACATGCAAAAACATATGAAAAGACATAAGTAAGACCTCATAATAAGACACATATCAATGAATAGAGGCAAACTATGATATAGAATGGTGATGCAAATTGGACGTATCAACTCCCCCCAAGCTTAGACCTTCGCTTGTCCCCAAGAGAAAACTGAGCTCAGTAAACATGTCCACGGGTTTATGGAGTGAAGTGTCGATAAAAGAATACGGACAAGAAGCATCACACTTACCATTACACAACTCATAGAAGAAAGCAACTCACCATTATATAACTTAGCTTGCAACAAGTACAGGAGTCACAATAGAGATGCATAAAGATAAATCATAATTGGAATTGGCAAACTTTGTTCTTGGTCAGAGAATAGCTGGCAAACAGTTTCACAAATAAAGCCTTTGTAGAAGTCTTCAAAAGCAGGAGCACTCTTTGCTCAAAAAGGTTTTTCACAATGATAGCTTTCAAAGTAATACTCAATAGATAAGAGTCTTGTGCAAACAAGGAAGATAGAGAACGGGAGTGAATAAATCATCATATGAATGCTTGCAACACAACAACTCAAATGCTTGCTGGAGATAGAGAGGAAGTAGGTTTACTGAATCAACTTAGAAATAGGAGAAAGGTCCCTTCATAGAGGGAAGCAGGGATTTAAAGTCAAAAAGAGCTTCCAAAAGATTATGGTACTTACTAGCTTTGAGCCCTCATTGCCCCTATCATAAGCATCTTGAGATGATTAAGATTAAAGTGCGCAAGGATGGAGTATATGCTTGACGAAATATAAGTTGGCAATCTCATGTCCCTTGAGTATGAGGGCCGCTCCTCATGCTACTCAACTTTAGTCACCGGTAAGTTCTTGTCATTGTAAGTACATGTGTATCATAAAGAATCGCCAACGGGGTACCCCTTGCACATGATACAGGAGCTATCCCATAATAAAAATGACAAGGCAAGCAGACAGTGAGCATCTTAGCGATCTTTTTATTTGCTATTTGCATAGGTTTTTATTGAGGATGCTTCATAGATTGCTCACTATGGTTATGTTGCAAGTTTCCGCCATGATTAGGCATGGCTTAGGCTAGCGGCCCAGGCGTTCCTCTAACACACATACATAACTCCATGGACTTACAAGCTCCCCTTTTATTTCACCCCGACGACATCAGCAAACAAAAGAGCATGATATCAACTGGATATGTATCCATAAGTGTTGAAAGTGTTCCCAATGACAACACGGTTCTGCTAATCCCAACGTATAGATGCAAGCATATACAACTTCGATGGCACAATGGTTCAAGTCTATTAGGGGCAAGAAAATAAGGTGTGCCATCAAGTTCGTGAGAGCTTTACTAACTAGTTTTCACATAACAAAATACTTTTTAATTTGAAAGATAGATGGAGCTTGAGAATTTGCTTGTAATGGCAAAAGTGCTAATAGGTAGATATGGTGGACACAAATGGCACAAGTTTTGGTTCAAAGGGGTTGGAAGCATGAGAAGAATGCCTTCTCAAAACAGGTTTTTTGGATAGCAAGGCTGGGTAGCAAGCAAAAGAGTTGAAGGAAACAAGCAAACATACAAGTGATAGAGCCAAACATGCAATCTTCTTTGAAGACACAAAAGATCTTAAATAAAGAATACTAAGCTTATGAGCCAACCAAGAAATAAAATAAATGATACAATATACCTGTAAGCTTTTTCACTTTTCCTTTCAAAACTCAAAAAGTGTTTCTACAGACCAGAGCTCGGTTTGCCAAAAACAATTTAGATCTACTTGATGCTCCCAAAGTGATGCCAATACTGATCAACAAGATCAATCATATAATAGAGATTGCAAACTAAAATAAGAAGTGCAAAAAGTAAAAGATGAAACTTCTCATTAATATTCCATAAAGGCACTCACACCAAGGGATACATAGATAATCAACTAAAGGAGAGATACTTCACAATGCAAACCAACCTATAAGATAAATCCTCTACCAAAGACACGAATCCACTAAAAAGGTAGAAGATAAAAGATAATGATGTAATACCGCAGCACTCCCCCAATCTTGGAACAAGCCAAGGGGATGCCAAACCTGATGACGAATTACTCCTTCGGTGGCGGTGGTGTTCTCTTGTCATCATCAAACTTCCAAGGTAAAGGTTCCCAATCCAAAAAGGACGTCCTGGTTTCCACAATCCTCAAACTAGGAGCGGAGCTTATGCGATTAAATCTAGCCTCATACTCACAGTTTTGATTTTGTATGTCAAAGAGCTGTGCTTGTAGTTGGTTGGTGGTCTGACGGAGTGAGAAGATTTCGTCTCGAACCTCAGCAACTTCCTCCTCATGCTTTGCGATGAGTTATGAACTTATCTTATGGATGACATCCACTTCGCGTTCCGCCATCTTCTTGTACCTGAAAACTTCCTGCTCCAATGCTTCCATCCTGTCTTCCAGATTTCCTTCTCCTTTAGGGACTTGAACTTCTTTCATCTGCATCTTCCCATCCTTGAGAATCAACTCCTTGGGATGAATCTTCAACTCATACATGTACGTGTTGATGACATCCGCAGAGGAATTCTCCATGGGTGATTCAGAGGAAGACACTGTGACTCCAAAACTGAGAATCTGGCTGACAGAAATAGATCAAAACAGAAACACGATGAGAACACGATACAAGAACCTCGGGGAACCCAGGAGGTTATATATTACAAAGTTTCAAAGCATAAGGAAGGTACTAGTACGAAAACAAGGCGGAGACGGAGCTCGGGGGGCTCACACCCCCTCCAGGCGCGTCCAGCTAGGGCCCGTGCTTGGGGTGGGTGTGGCCACCCCGGCCTCCGTTTCCTCCTCTGTTTCGTTTCGTAGCCTTCCGTATGTAATAAAAACGTCAAAAATTAAAAAGATAGAGTTTTCATGAACCTTCTGTTTTCACCACTTTTACCTATTCAAAGACAGATTCTGCAGATTCTGGTGTTAGGTCTCTAATAAATTCTTCTGGAGTCACCATTTGAGTAATGTCAAAATCTTCATTATAAGAATCTCCAAAAATATAATGTTTTAGTCTTTGACCATTCACTGCCTGTGTGGTGTCGTCCTTTAAAGAAGATATTTTGATAGCACCTGAACGATATACTTCCTTAATAACAAAAGGTCCTTCCCATTTTGAGAGTAGTTTCCCTGAAATCTGAGACGAGACCTATACAAAAGAACTTTCTTAGCAACATGGAACTCCCTTTTGATAATTCTCCTATCATGCCATTTTTTAACTTTTTCCTTAAAGAGTCTAGCATTTTCATACGCTTCACTTCTCCACTCATCTAAATTACTCAAATCAAGCAATATTTTCTCACCAGCAAGTTTAAAACCTCTATTCAATTCTTTCACTGCCCAATAAGCTTTGTGTACTAATTCTAAAGGCAAGTGACAAGCTTTCCCATAGACCATTTTGTAAGGATACATCCCCATAGGATTTTTATAAGCGGTTCTATAGGCCCATAAAGCGTCATTCAACTTTTTAGCCCATTTTTTCCTAGATCTATTAACAGTCTTCTGCAAGATAGATTTAATTTCCCTATTGGAAAGTTCTACTTGCCCACTCGTTTGGGGGTGATAAGATGAAGCAATTCTATGGTTTACATCATATTTAGCGAGAGTTTTCCTAAAACCACCATGAATAAAATGAGAGCCTCCATCAGTCATGAGATATCTAAGCACACCAAACCTAGGAAAAATAATGTCTTTAAGCATTTTTAAAGAGGTCTTACCATCAACACTATTTGTAGGTATGGATTCTACCCACTTTGTAACATAGTAAACGGAAACAATAATATGAGTATACCCTTTCGAAGTAGGAAAAGGACCCATAAAGTCAAACCCCCTACAATCAAAAGGCTCAATAACAAGAGAATAATTCATAGGCATTTCATTGCGTCTAGAAATGTTACCAACTCTTTGACATTCATCACATGCTAAGACAAACTTCCTTGCATCCTTGAAAAGGGTAGGCCAAAAAAATCCAGATTGTAAAACCTTTTGTGCAGTCTTATCCCCACCATGGTGTCCTCCATAAGCACTTTGATGCGTGCACCCTGTGTTGATGTGGGACACTTTGTTGGAACCCCAAGAGCAAGGTGTGATGAGCACAGCAGAAAGTTTCCCTCAGTAGAGACCGAGGTTATCGAACCTGAAGGAGGAAGGAAATGTCTCAAAGGTGTTGCTGACAATGTGGAGACCTGCACAACACAAACTCAAGACTTTGGCCCAACGAATCAGTGAGGTTGTCAAGCTCACCGGTTTGCTGTAACAAAGGATTAAACGTATGGTGTGGAAGGTAATGGTTTGCAGAAAGTAAACAAGTAACAGTGGAGGATGTATCAATGGTAAAGATTGGAACGGGGTCCATAGTTCACTAGAAGTGCTCTCCTTAGATAAACAAGATGGCATGAAGGGTAAACAAATTACAGCGGGGCAATTGACAGGAACTGAGCAAGGCATAACAATGCAATTACTAGCTAGAATGATCCTATGAAGTTGATTGGGCAATACAACATTATACATAGACCGTAATCCAACTGCATCTATGACTAGAAGTCCACCTTCAGGTTATCATCCGAACCCCCTCCAGTATTAAGTTGCAAGCAACAGACAACTACTTTAAGCAAAGTGTGTAAGGTAAACAATCCACATGTTCTATGAACAAGGGACCGTTGTTTTCTCCCTAGTAGCAAGAACACATCTACAACCGAAGATATTTCTGTCACTTCCCTTGGAAACTAGAGGCATGAACCCACTATCGAGCATAAGTACTCCCTCTTGGAGTCACTAGCAACTACTTGGCCAAGATAACCACTAGCAACAAAGAGCATGCAAGATCACAAACAACACAAACATGATATAATTATAAAGATAAAATCATTAATCAAACCAACATAATAATCTCAATATCCATCGGACCTCACAAACACAACATGCATGATTACAAATAGATTAGATCTTGATCATGAACAGAGCTCACAAGATCTATACATAAAAGAACAAAGGAGGAGATACAACCATCTAGCTATTACATGGACCCATAGTCCAAGGTGGAACTACTCACAAATCATACCGGAGAGAAGGCCTCCGGGATGATCTCCCCTCTGGCAGGGTGCCGGGAAGAGCTTCAGATCCCCCTGATCTAGGGACGATGGTGGCGGCAGATACAGATGGTTTCGTGGATTTCTGATCGGGTACCGAGAGTTTCTGTATCGGGGGGCTTCTTATAGGCGAAGGGGTGAGTCCGGGAGGCGACCAGGGTCGCCAAACCCTACCTAGGCGCGGGGTAGGGCCCACCCGCGCCTCGGTGGGTTTGCCCTCCCTGGCCTGCTTCTCTGTCTCCCCTCTAGACTTTTTGTTCCCCACGGGAAGTTATTGACTTTGTCCTTCGTCCCGTCCAATTCCGAGAATATTTCTTTACTAACTTTTCTGAAACCAAAAACAGCAGAAAACAGGCATCTGGCACTATTGCAACTTGTTAATAAGTTAGTACCAGAAAACATGTAAAAAGCACCTCAAAGTGTAGACAAGTAAAGCAAAGTAGAAACAAAACAAGCAAGGAGCATCAAAAATTATAGATACGTTTCCAACATATCAGCATCCCCAAGCTTAACTCCTGCTCGTCCTTGAGTAGGTAAGTGATAAAAGAATAATTTTTGAGGTGACATACACCCTCACAATAAAGATCCAACCATTTGCAAACATTGAAAGCTAAGATCAAAGAACTCTAAACATGGGCATGATAGATGGAGTTCTAACAATAGGACATAATAACTATGCATGCAACATGGCAAGCTACAAACAAGGATCGTGAATAATATGCATTGAAAAACGTTTGTTTGTTTCACATGCAGAAAACATAGCATAGTGGCAATCATCTTGTCCCTCATAGAGTAGCAATATAATGCATAGGACACCTGCAAAGTTCACAAGGGTGACTAGAAACAAATAGCACAAGAGCAAGTAATAACACAATATGCATCAATTAATAAGCTTTGGAACACTGCACACAGAATGACAACTATGCTCTCTTAATGGTGCCTAAAGGTAGAAGGTGGAGACTCAATAATGATGGAAGAAAGGCCTTTTTTGTAAAGGAAGCAGGGATTACAAGTTTCAAAAAGAGCTTCCAAAAATTATGGTACTTATTAGCTTTAGCCCTCATTGCCCCTATCATAAGCATCTTGAAGTGGTTAAGGTTAAAGTGGCAAAGCTTGAGTATATGCTTGACAAAGTATAAGTTGGTAATCTCAAGTCCCTTGACTATGAGGGCTACACCTCATGGATACTCAACTTAGGGCCCAGGCAAGTTCTTGTCACTGTAAGTATTTTCATATCATTGAGAACCGCCAATGGGGTACCCCTTGCACATGGTACATGAGCTTTCCCATAACCAAAATGACAAGGCAAGCAGACAATGAGCATCTCAGCAATCTTTTTATTTACCATATGCATAGCTTTTTATTGAGGATGCTTCATATATAGCTCACTATGGTGATGCTGCAAGTTTCCACCATGATTAGCCATGGATTAGGCTAGCAGCCCAGGCGTTTCTCTAACACAAAATACATAACTCCATGGACTTACAAGCTCCCTCTTTATTTCACATCGGTGACATCCATAGACAAAAGAGCATGATATCAATGGAGTACAAAAAAGTACAAGTGCAATGTTGAAAACGTTCCCCTGACAGCACGGTTCTGCTAATCCCAACTTATAAGTGCAAGCATATACAACAAAGTTGCCTCAATGGTTCAAGTTTATTAGGGCAAAGAATAAAATGTGTCATCAAGTTCGTGAGGGCTTTAATCACTAAGTTTTCACATAACAAAATAGTTTTTAATTAGAAGATAGCTGAAAACAAGAATATACTTGTAATGGTGTAACACACCATGCATAGGAGTTTATAGTGGACACTTTGGAATAACTTGGTTTCTTGGGAGTTGGAAGGATGAGTAGAACTTACTCATACAAGTGGAGGCTAGCAAAAGACTGGGAGCAACCAACTAAGAGAGTAATAATGGCCATAATTATGCAATGCAACAAAGAAAACTAATCAAAGCAAAGAGTGGTACTACAAGTCAAGGACTAAATGATCATAGAGGCTAATGGTGAATTGTCATAGTCATAACATGGTGTAAGCATGTGCCAAGTCAACCCAAGCAAAACATCAAAGGAGAATACCAAAGTACTATGCTTTTGCATGCTAAAACGACGCATAATTTCTTCAAGGCACACTAAGCAATCCCAATTTTTGGAACAAGACATGCTATAGCAATAATCACTAAGCTTAATGCAAAAACAACACCTAGCATGTCATGCTAAAGTCTAAGTCACAGTCAATGCAAGCTCCTCTTGCACTTCAAGCAAGAACTTACTACTCCTTTACAAACACCAAGCAAACTTATTTGCAAAACAACATAGCGAGAGCGGGGGTCCAAACTAATAAATCAAACTAAACAAACTAATCAAAGCAAAAGAAAACTAAGACGCTCCAAGAACAACACAATTGTGCATGAAACAATAAAAGTGAAGTGTCTAGATAGACCTGAGCTTTTTATTGATGAAGAAGGGGATGCCTTGGGCATCCCCAAGCTTTGACGCTTGTACCTCTTGGATATTTATTGGGGTGACACCATGGTGGCATCCCCAAGCTTGAGATTTTGTCCATTCTTCATCTCACTGCATCATTCTCTCTCTACACCTGAAAATTTTCCTTCATAAAAAACTTCACACAATCTTCATTAGCAACATTAGCTTATTCAAAAGATATTATACCACTTGGCAAAGCTTTGGAACAGCAAGGCTTTTCACTAAAAACACAAGCTACTGAAGTAACTCCTTCAAAGAAACTCAATTTACCTAAAGAGAGCTCAAAAAGGAATCAATTAGAAGCAAATGCAAATAATGGCAGAAATCTGTCAAAACAGACCAGCAGGTAGCAACGAATTTTTTCAAACATCTTATATTGCTCAAACCAAAAAGTGTTGAACTAACGAAAGTTAGCCAACATATAGGGGATTTATTCGTATATTTTGAGCTCAATCCGAGTTACAGAGCGTGTTAACCAATTTTTTTGGTGGAGGACAGAAATCTGTTTCGGGACAGCAACTCCCCAAATCTTAGTTCCCTCTCATTAGAGGTCATTGTTGGCACAAAAAGCAAACAAAAGGATAAGCAGCGGTCATTACAGTAGTAATAACTTCCAAGACTCAAGGAAACTCTTGGGTTATCTCCCAACAAGTACTTTTCTTTAACGCCTTTAAGTTAGGCACAAGAAGCAAGAATAATCAAGTATTTTCAAATGAAGAAGCATTAACATCAAATCTTGCTTTCAAAGGAGGAGCAAAAATCAACTTCTCTCTCCTCATAGGGAAGTGTTCAATACCTTTGTTAAATGGAAATTGATATTTGATGGTGCCTTCTTTCATATCAATGATGACACCAACTGTTCTAAGAAAAGGTCTTCCCAAAGTAATAGGACAAGAAGCATTGTATTCAACATCCAAAACATAGAAATCCACAGGGACATAAGCATTGTTAAACATAATGAGAACATCATTAATACTCCCCATGAGTTTCTCCTTAGCATTATCATTGAGTGGGACATCCAAATAACAATCTTCTAAAGGTGGCAAATCAAGCATTTCATAAATCTTCCTAGGCATAATAGAGACACTAGAACCAAGATCACATGAAGCTTTGAGATCAAAGTCATTCACTTGCATATTAATAATGGGTTCCCAACTATCTTCTACTTTCCTAGGAATAGAAGCTTTATGTTTTAGCTTCTCTTCCTTAATCTTAACAAGAGCATCTGTAATGTGTTTGGTAAAGGCAACATGCATATCACTAGCATCAGGACTTATAGAAAGCTTTTGCAAGAATATAATCACATCAGAAATATTGCAACCATCAATATCAAAATCATACTTGGCATCACTAGTAGTAGGCTCAATAGGCTTAGGCATAGTAGGAGTAGGAATAGGGACTACTTGTGGTTTAGTGGTGATAGTGCACACACTATTGTTTCTATCAATTCAGCTTCCCTTTCCCACTTAGCATGAAGTTGAGCTAACAGCCTAACATTTTCATCAATAATAACTTGTATGGCATGAGCAGTAGCAAAGGTGTTTTCCATAGCTTCAGGTTTAGCATCCATTTTATTAATCAAGGAAGACTGAGCTTCAGACAAAGAGGATATATTTTTATCAACAGTTAAAAGCTTTTCCTCTATAGTCTTATTGAAAGAGGTTTGTTTACTAATAAAATCCTTGAGCATGACTTCAAGTTCAGAGGGGGCACTTCTAGAATTATTGTAATAGCTTCCATAGGAATTGCCATTATTAGGAGGATAAGGCCTATAATTGTCGTTGCTACCAAAATTATTCCTATAGGCATTGTTGTTGAAATTGTTATTTGTAATGAAGTTCACATCAACTTGTTCTTCTTGAGCAACCAAAGAGGCTAAGGGAACACTATTAGGATCTAGAGGAGCTTTCCCATTAACAAGCATAGCCATAATAACACCAATCTTTTCACTCAAAGAGGAAGTTTCCTCAATAGAATTTACCTTCTTACCATGTGGAGTCCTCTCAACATGCCATTCAGAATAGTTAACCATCATATTATCAAGGAGCCTTGTTGTAGCACCCAAGGTGAGTCCCATAAAAGTACCTCCAGCAGCAGAATCCAACAGGTTTCTTGAGGAGAAGTTCAAACCTTCATAAAAAGTTTTGATAATCATCCAAGCAGTGAGTCCATGAGTAGGGCAATTTTTAACCAAAGATTTCATTTTTTCCCAAGCAGGAGCAACATGTTCACTATCAAGCTATTTAAATTTCATAATGTCACTTCTCATAGCAATAATATTAGCAGGAGGATAGTACTTTCCAATAAAAGCATCTTTGCACTTAGTCCAAGAATCAATACTATTTTTAGGCAAAGATAGCAACCATTCTTTAGCTTTTCCCCTCAAAGAGAAAGGAAAAAGCCCGAGCTTAATAATATCTCCATCTACATCCTTATACTTGTGCATCTCACAAAATTCAACAAAGCTATTAAGATGGGCAGCAGGATCATCAGAACCAGCACCAGAAAATTGCTCTCTCATCACAAGATTTAACAAAGCAGGCTTAATTTCATAAAAGTTAGCATCATGAGCAGGTGGAGCAATAGGTGTGCTTAGGTAATCATTGTTGTTGGTGCTAGTGAAGTCACACAACTTAGTGTTCTCTGCAGAGTTCATTTTGGCAAAGGTGGGCAAGCCAAAAACAACAGCAGCAGCTAGAGCAGGAACTAATTTTTTTGTGTTTTTGAATAAAGCAAGAAAACCAAACTAGACTAATTTTTTTGGTTTTTTTTTGA
This sequence comes from Avena insularis, assembly GCA_023614405.1. NCBI lineage: Eukaryota > Viridiplantae > Streptophyta > Magnoliopsida > Poales > Poaceae > Avena > Avena insularis. The sequence goes on along the minus strand of CM042695.1, from coordinate 192,497,287 downwards.
AAAGAGGCAAACAAAACCAAGAAAAAGAAACTAAGCAAACTAAAAACAAAGTAAAAAGAAAGGAAGTGAAGGACTCCCCTAGTGAAGACGTCCTTAGCCTCCCCGGCAACGGCGCCAGAAATCTTGATGGGTGCACCCCGTGTTGATGTGGGACACTTCGTTGGAACCCCAAGAGCAAGGTGTGATGAGCACAACAACAAGTTTCCCTCAGTAGAGACCGAGGTTATCGAACCTGAAGGAGGAAGGAAACGTCTCAAAGGTGTTGCTAACAATGTGGAGACCTGCACAACACAAACTCAAGACTTTGCCCCAACGAATCAGTGAGGTTGTCAAGCTCACCGGTTTGCTCTAACAAAGGATTAAACGTATGGTGTGGAAGGTAATGGATTGCAGCAAGTAAACAAGTAATAGTGGAGGATGTATCAATGGTAAAGATTGGACCGGGGTCCATAGTGCACTAAAGGTTCTCTCCTTAGATAAACAACATGGCATGAAGGGTAAACAAATTACAGCGGGACAATTGACAGGAACTGAGCAAGGCATAACAATGCAATTACTAGATAGAAAGATCATATGAAGTTGATTGGGAAATACAACCTTATACATAGACCATAATCCAACTGCATCTATGACTAGAAGTTGTAAGGTTCCCAACCTTAAATAAGGTAGAGATCCCTGTGTTTACAATGCTAGTCCTTGGATCAATAGCTATGATCCACAGTTAAGATGTAATATCAAGAAACAAAGGTCATAATACCACTTTATAACCAGGAATAAAATATTTCATTACATCTTATATAGCTCATTTGGCTATCACATTACATTGCAGCAGAATATCTATAAAGCATGGGGTCCATCATCTTCAAAGTGCCACAGGCAAACATGTTGGTTGTAGACTTGTAATCCTATTCAACACACTTCACTAACATCAAACAAACCTGCAACATAATAATTTGCAGCCACAAGGGTCAATACATTTGAATTGTATTGGAAAGTTTCACTACTATGTAGAAATAAGTGGATCCTATCATTTACATGCATATTTGGCTAAGTAGAGTTTAGGCTCTTTTGAAGAAAGCAATATAGTTTTATCCTATCTTTTCAAAATAGTTTTTGATCTTTGTCAAATCTTTTTGAACTTCTTGGAAAACTCCAAGTGCTTCAAATCCCTTGTTGTCACCATCAAGTTTTACTTTGAGAAATTGGAATGTCGAGATCTTCCATAGCTTCAGGCCTTAGTTGCTCAGAGTTGTCCATAACCGGGGACACGGCTAAGTACTTTGAATTTTGATCTTCTGCAGAAGTTGTACACTTTACCCACATGACACAATCTCATCTTGATGCCACCAGTGGCCGCTGGATAAGTACTCACCAAGATGGAGTACTGGCAGATTGAGAATGTGACAAAGTCTTTCCATAGAAGTCCTCCCAATACACAATTCTAGCTTGTCATCCAGGCACCAATGTAGGGTTTCAAGTTCCCTTACACAATTCTAGTTAACCTGAAGATGCCAATGCATGGGTCTTCCACTATGTAGTTGACTAAGCCAGAGCCCACTTAGCATGTGGCTGTACACGGAAGCCACTGTACGAGAAACATGTTCAATCTCTAACTCCCTGGGTGGTTTTCTTCTAGTGCACATACACAAAGAGATGGCCATATAAACATGGTTCCTTTTGTTGCCACCTTGTCCAAAACTTGAGTATCCTTGTCCACCCAGGTGGTTCATTGAGTACTTGTTTTATTATATAAAACATATACCTTTTCAACTCTTCATAAAATCATAACATGTATCCCATCCCAATATATAGCAGGGCTAAGCATACTACAACTACATTGTTTCCACTAAGGGAGATATAATGATATCTTAATAGGATTTTAGCATAGCATAAAATATAGTAGTCCTTATCATGCATGTTTCAAAAATCCACTAAGTGCAATGAAAATAGTAGGACATGGATGATAGTGTCACTTGCATTTTAGTAGAGAATGATGGTTCACTTCTTGATCTTCCAAATATCACACTCTTCTAATTCCACTACAATACAATCAAGCAAACACAAATTCAACTAGCATTCCAACCAATTTATCACACATAAAATAATAGAAACAAGGTCATGTATGCAAGCATGCAAAATATAGTTTTACTTGAAAAAGTGGTTGCTACTAGGCTCTAAACATTATAAAGTTCAAAAGTGGTCATTTACTAAAGTGGTAAAACCATTTGCAAAAGGTTTTATCTATAAACCATTTCTAAATCAAATCAATATTTTATGTGGTTGAAAATGCTTTTAGCAAAGCAATATTCTTTAAAGGGTTCACCAAGTATATTTTAATTCTCAAAACTTGGTATTTAGGGTCAGAAGGTTTGAATCAAATCATTTCCCAAAGGTTTTACTCAAAAAATCATTTCTAAATCATAATCAATATTTTTATTTGACTAGAAATGTGTTAACTCAAATATTTACTCCTTAACTTCACAAAATAAATTTTTAAATCCATAAGTTGGTTCCTAGGGTCAGTAGGTTCACAACAAACCATTTTGCAAAGATTTCACTTTAAAATTATATCTAGAACAATTTTTATATTCATAATAAGCCTACAAAAGTTTCTGCAAATTCAACCAATTTTCCAGAAGCAAAACATTAAACAAAGTGAATGGTTACAAAGTACTTGTTCCGATGAATCTGTTGATATAAAATTTGCAATTTTTGGACGTGTGGATCAAAAGTTATGCAATTTACAAATTTAATCAACCTATAGAAATGTTTCTGTTTATTTAAACAAACTAGTGCCACGCGTCATGTTCTTACTGGATGATACCGGTTCGCACGGATTGAGCTCTATGGACCGTAGGATTTAAGTAAGATCGAGTGGCACAGATGGACGCATACCCTTTCGACCAAATCTAATCATAGCCACATGATTTGGATCCGACGGGCTCAGTGTGTTTGACCACGAACTGGCGGCGCTAGCGGCGGCTGGCCAAGACGCCTCGCTACTGGCGGAGCAGCGATCTGAGATGCAAGAGAGGTAACGGGGGTACTCATCGTGCTCGCATAGGGTTGGCGAAGCTCGAGGTGGCGTTGTCTTGGCGAGGGGCGCTCAGGAACGGAGGGGATTGCTCGCCGGAGTTGCTGCGAGCGGCGGGTGTCTCTGGATGTCGTCGAGGGCGACGCTGCAGTTCACTCCAAGGCAAATGGAAGGTACGGTTAGACGTGGGCGAGTGTGTAGATGATAGGAGCATCAACAGAGAGGCTCGGGGCGGTCTGCTCTTACCAGGAAAGTTCACCGGAGCAATGGCAGACGGCGGTGGCGAGTTGAGGTTGTCCTTGCCGACGCTCTGGGGCAAGCGCGGCCAAGCAGCTGGCACTGGGAGATGCGTCAGGCGATGGGGAGCATTCTAGTGTGCAGTGGAAGTCGAGGCGAGGCTGGACGGCGCTGGAATTGCTCGGAGACGCTCGTCGGAGCAGAGGTGGTGTGGGGACAAATTGGAGCAGCCTAGGGGCATGGAGGAGATGCTGCTTGGGGGAAATGAGAGAGGGGAGAGAGGCGTTGATGTATGCGTGGTCACGGCGAGGAATAACTCAGGCAATAACGCGTAATTACATGAATTCATTCGTAACGGCGAGAAACGGGGTTGAAAGAAGCGGCGGCGTGGTGGAGACGATGGTGACGGGGGCAGTGGGGTCTGTTGTCAGCGAGAGAAGGGAAGAAAGAATGGGGCCGAGCGCTCAGTGACTGGGTGGGTTCTTTTCCCGGTGAAAAATGTTTCGCAGCGGGTGAGAGCTGGTGGGCTGCGCTGCTGGGCCTATTGGGTTGGGTTGGTTTGTTTCATTTTTTTTATTCTGAAAGATTTTTCTTTTTCTATTTGAATTTATGTTTTGATTTTAAAACAAATAATTCAAACACCAATTCAAATCAAACCACCACCAAACTTTGTATTTATTTTAATTATGTTTAACAACACAAATCAAAAGTCCAAAACAAAATAATTTTTATTCTTTTTAGGATCCATTTAATAATTAAATAAATAGACCTTAGTCATTAATTCAAATAGGATTTAATCTATTTAAAAACTCTATTTGAAATCTAAAATAATACCAAAATCATTTCAGTAGGTTTTATTTGAAAATATAAAACACTTGGAAATCTTATTTAAAAATAAATTAACAAGTTTTAGTGTTTATTTAAAAATGGGAAAAGTCTTTATTTTAATAAAATTGGATAATAATAAATCCTCATTATTTTATTTAAATAAACCTTTAATCTTTTTATCAAATAGAAATATTTTATTTCAAAAGTTTGGCCAAGATTTAATTTGGCTCTATAAAATAATCTTTAATTATAATTCTACCTTTGCTTTATAAAATCCATATCTTTTTATTTAAAGATCCAAAATAGTAATTCCAACTATCATAACTTTATTTATTATTTGTTTATCTTTTTAAATCCCTTTAGGATTTTATCTGATCAAAATAGGTTTTGATGTTTCCAATTGGAATCAAAAAGTTTCTTCTCACCCTAAAAATCAACAAAATTTTATTTTGTTTATTTATTTTTTCACATTTCAAAATTTGGAAAATTTTGGGATGTGACAGAAGTTCACCTTCAGGTTATCATCCGAACCCCCTCTAGTATTAAGTTGCAAGCAACAGACAACTGCTTTAAGCAAAGTGTGTAAGATAAACAATCCACATGTTCTATGAACAAGGGGCCGTTGTTTTCTCCCTAGTAGCAACATCACATCTACAATCGAAGAGATTTCTGTCACTTCCCTTGGAAACTAGAGGCATGAACCCACTATCGAGCATAAATACTCCCTCTTGGAGTCACTAGCAACTACTTGGCCAAGATAACCACTAGCAACAGAGAGCATGCAAGATAACAAACAACACAGACATGATAGAATCATAAAGATAAAACCATTAATCAAACCAACATAATAATATCAATATCCATAGGATCCCCATAAACACAACATGCATGATTATAAATAGATTAGATCTTGATCATGAATGGAGCTCACAAGATCTATACATGAAAGCACAAAGGAGGAGATACAACCATCTAGCTACTACATGGACCCATAGTCCAAGGTGGAACTACTCACAAATCATACTAGAGAGAAGGCCTCCGGGATGATCTCCCCTCCGGCAGGGTGCCAGGAAGAGCTTCAGATCCCCCCGATCTAGGGACGATGGTGGTGGCGGCTATAGACGGTTTCGTGGATTTCTGATCGGGTACCGAAAGTTTCTGTATCGAGGGATTCTTATAGGTGAAGGGGTGAGTCCGGGAGGCGACCGGGTTCGCCAAACCCTACCCATGTGCGGGGTAGGGCCCACCCGCACCTAGGGGGGGTTTGGCCTCCCTGGCCCGCTTCTCCGTCTCCCCTCTGGACTTCTTGTTCCCCACGGAAAGTTATCGACTTTGTCCTTCGTCCCGTCCAATTCTGAGAATATTTCTTTACTAACTTTTCTGAAACCAAAAACAGCAGAAAACATGCATCTGGCACTGTTGCAACTTGTTAATAGGTTAGTACCAGAAAACATGTAAAAAGCACCTCAAAGTATAGACAAGTAAAGCAAAGTAGAAAAAAACAAGCATGGAGCATCACAAATTATAGATACGTTTCCAACGTATCACACTTCCATGACATTTTCTCAATATCTCTTGTTGTTAAAATTCTGAAACACATCTTCACATAATACCATCCACTCCTTGTTTATATAAATTTGGGTCATCCCAAAAGTAATGCCTTAGATCATAAAAGAATTTTCTTCTTTGTTGGGCTGTAAAGGTTGGAGGCAAATACTTGGAAACAATAAAGTTAGCATAATTGGCATACCAAGGACTCTTGTGCGGACTTACCCTTATTGCAGCCGACTTTTCATTCAGAAAACTATCATTAACAGGCAAAGGGTAAAAACAAATGTTTTCCAAACGAGATAAATTGTCAGCAATAGGATTTTCAGCACCTTTGCTCTCTACAATATGCAGATCAAACTCTTGTAAAAGCAACACCCATCTAATAAGCCTAGGCTTAGCGTCCTTCTTTGTCATAAGGTACTTAATAGCAGCATGATCAGTATGAATAGTGACCTTTGAATCAACAATATAGGGTCTAAACTTATCACAGGCAAAGATTACAGCTAAGAACTCTTTTTCAGTAGTAGCATAATTATTTTGAGCAGCATCTAGAGTCTTGCTAGCATAATGAATAAAATTCAACTTCTTATCAACACGTTTCCCAAGGACAGCACCCACAACAAAATCACTAGCATCACACATAATTTCAGAAGGTAAACTCCAATCAGGTGGTTGAACAATAGGAGCAGTAGTCAAAGCTTTCTTCAAAGTTTCAAAAGCTTCCTTACAATCATCATCAAAAACAAAAGGTACATCTTTTTTAAGAAGTTAGTAAGGGGCTTTGAAATTTTGGATAAATCTTTAATAAACCTACTATAGAAACCAGCATGACCAAGGATACTACAAACACCTTTAATATCTCTAGGACAAGGCATATTCTCAATTGCTTCAATTTTGGCTTCATCAACTTCAATGCCTGTTTCAGAAATCTTGTGTCCAAGAACAATCCCTTCATTAACCATGAAATGGCATTTCTCCCAATTAAGAACAAGGTTGGTTTCTTCACATCTCTGCAACTTTATCGAGGTTGTGCAAATAGTTATCAAAAGAAGTTCCATAGACGAAGAAATCGTCCATGAAAACCTCCACAATTTCTTCACAAAAACCATGAAAGATAGTAGACATACATATCTAAAAGATAGCAGGAGCATTACATAAACCAAAAGGCATACGCCCATAAGCATAAGTGCCATAAGGACAAGTGAAAGTTGTTTTCTCTTGGTCTTGCACTTTCACAGCAATTTGAGAGAACCCAGAATAACCATCAAGAAAACAAAAGTGGGTCTTTTTAGACAACCTCTCAAGCATTTGATCAATAAAGGGCAAAGGATAATGATATTTCTTAGTAACTTTATTTACCTTTCTAAAATCAATGCACATCCTATACCCAACCACTACTCTTTGGGGTATAAGCTCATTATTTTCATTCGACACAACAGTTATTCCCCCTTTCTTGGGAACACAATGAACAAGACTAACGAATTGTCTATCAGCAATAGGGTAAATAATACCAGCATCAAGGAGTTTCAATACCTCATTTATTACCACATCCTTCATCTTAGGATTTAGACGGCGTTGGTGCTCAACAACTGGTTTTGCATCAGGTTCTATATTAATAGCATGCTGACATATAGTGAGAGAAATTCCTTTTAAATCATCAAGAGTATAGCCCATAGACCCTCGGTGTTTCTTCAGTATTTCCAATAACCTTTCTTATTCCTTTCCTAAAAGTTTAGAACTAATAATAATAGGATATACTTTCTTATCATCAAGATAAGCATATTTAAGATCATCAGGTAAAGGTTTTAATTCGAAAACAGGGTCCCCTTTAGATGGTAGTGTGGTACCTAGATCTTCCACAGGTAGATTATGCTTAAGTAACTCAGGCTGACGAAGGAAAACCTCGTCAATCTCATTTCTTTCCTTCATGAAGACATCACTTTCATGATCTTCCATAAACTGCTACAAGGCATTGTTAGGAGCAAGAGAAATAGCAGAAAGTTGTTCAGCCCTGAAATCCTCATTAGGCAACTCATTTTCATAAGGAGTTTTAGCAAATTTTGAAAACTTAAACTCATAAGACTCTCCATCAAACTTAGTCAAAACTTTTTTCCTTCCTCCAATATATGATAGCCCCACAAGTATTCAAGAAGGGTCTACCAAAGATAATAGGATAGGTTTTACTAGCTTCAGAACCAAGTACTAGAAAATCAGTAGGATATTTAATCTTACCACAAAGAACCTCCACATATCTTACAATGCCAATGGGATAGACTATCTCTCTATTAGCAAGGTGAATAACCACATCAATGTCCTCAAGCTCACAAGGACCAATTTCATGCATAATTTCCTTGTAAAGCTCATAAGGAATAGCACTATAACTAGCACCAATATCACATAAACCATAATAGCAATGATCACCAATTCTAACAGAAAGCACAGGGATACTAGCTTTTCTAGCTTTCCTAGGATGGGAGAAAATATTAGAAGCGTCTTCATAGAAGACAATGTGCTCATCCTCTATATTTTTAGTGACAAGATCCTTCACAATGGCTACCATAGGTTCAATATTTATTTGCTCATCGGGCTCCAAAGTTTTCTTTGTACTTTTTCTAAATTCATTAGCTATGATAGAATGTTCCTTTACCTTAGCAGGAAAAGGGATTTTCTCAACATAACGTTTAGGCAAAATAGGATCTACAGTAAAAACTTCTATGCTAGCAGGAACATGGGTAACAATGTATTTATGAGGAGCATGGTACTTGTCCCACTCTTTTTTGGGAATTTCAATATAAGAGGCAAAGGCCTTAAAACATTTCGCAAGAACTTGAGTATCAAGACCATACTCATTACTAATATCATGGAAGTCATCAGTTCCCATAAAAGATTGTATGCATTCATAATCATAGTTTATACCTGACTTTCTTCCTTTGTTATTCTCCCAAGCTTCAATATTCTCTTGCATACGGTCTAGGAGATCCCATTTAGCTTCTTCCTTCATACGTGTGAATGATCCAGCGCAAGAAGCATCTAGTAAATCATTATCATGAAGAGAAAGCCTAGCATAAAAGTTATTGATAATAATATTGTTAGGGAGTTCATTAATAGGACATTTAAGCATTAGCAACTTCAATCTCCCCCAAGATTGAGCTGTAATCTCTCCATCACGAGGCCAAAAGTTAGATATCAGATTTCTATCCTTATGAATCTCACTGGGAGGATAAAATTTAGAATAAAAGAGAGGTACTATTTCCTCCCATTCCATGGATTGTCCATTCTTCAGCAGCTTATACCATTCTTTAGCTCTCCCTTTCAAGGATATAGAGAGTAACTTCTTCTTCACCTGTTCAGTTGTGATACCTGCACACTTAAACAACCTGCATAATTCATGGATAAAAAGCAAATGATCACCAGGATGGACACTTCCATCCCCAAAATAATAATTATCCATAACACGATCAACAATACTTGTAGGTATCTTAAAAGGATTTATCTCAACAGGTGGTGGTTCATCTACTACCCTAACAGTGGTAGTAGTTTTCCCAAACATAAAACCAAGTGGGTTATCCATGTTGGAAACAAAGTAACAAACAGAAATAAAAAACAATACTCATAGTATAAGTTTCCTTTACCAGTTCCAATCTTCAATAGCGCTTCGCTCCCCAGCAACGGCGCCAAAAAATAGTCTTGATGACCCACAAGTATAGGGGGTGTATCGTAGTACTTTTGATAAATAGGAGTGTCGATCCCAAGGAGGAGCAGAAGGTGTTGACTAGTGGTAAGGAGCAGGAAATCTCTATAACTACTTAGCAAAAGGATTTTTAGGGGTTTTCTGATAAAGTAAAAAAACAAAATGTAAGTAATAAAGACAACGAACAACTACAACGTGGCCCAATCCTTTCTTAGCAAAGGACAAGCCGGTGGAAATACTTATAAGGACCAAACGTTCTCGAGGACACATGGGAATTATGTCAAGTGCTTTCGCTTCAAATAGCTGAGTACCCTTATTTGGTGTTGTAAGTGTTGTGTGGGTGAACCTATGCTAATGTACCGACCCTACTTGGACTAATACATACTTGTGATTAAACCCCCTACAAGCATCCGCAACTACAGGAAAGCAATTAAGGTATAAACCTAACTACAGCCTTAAACTCTGAGATCCTACACTCCCTTGTGCAATGGTGTCCTAACGGGAGTTCAGATTTCTGTCACTCCGGCGACCCCATAATTAGTAGCCAAATACACAATGCATTCCCCTAGGCCCATAAATGGTGAAGTATCATGTAGTCGACGTTCACATGACACCACTAGAAGAATAGCACCATGACTTAAATACTAAACCATTGAATAATATCTCAACACAAATCCACTACTAACAACATGACTTCTCCCATGTCCTCAAGAACTAAAGGAACTACTCACAAGACATCATATGGATCAAGATCAAAGATGATATGGTGATGGATAAAAATCTGAACATAATAATCCAAAGGTTCCACTCACAAGCATCAACTACAATATTAATCAATTCTGGGAAAGTTTCCCCCAAGATCTATGCAAGTATTCAACATAATTGTTACAGCGAGATGGAGTGGTGATGATGGTGCTGGTGGATATGATGGTGTGGATGATGATCCCGATGAAGTCTAGCTTGATGATGGTGTTGATGGAGATGATCTCCTCTCTCCGGGAAGGAATTTCCCTGGCAGAAATCTATCTGCCGAAGAGCTCTTTCTCTCTTGGTGTTTTCCGCCCCGCAGAGGCGGCGGAATCTTTTTGTGGTTGCTCTCCTTTGTTTTAGGGTTCCGAGAGGAAGATATAGGTGAGAGGAAGGAGTCAGAGGCCAGCCAGGTGGGCCACACCCACCCTAGGCGTGGCCCAGGGGGGCCCGTGCCTGGGGGGTGTGGGCCCCCTATGGCCCAACTCTGCCTCCCCTTCTGGCTTCCTTCGTCTTCTGGGAAAATATAATTTTCCATGATTTTTATGGTATTTTTCTGATCTTCGTGAAATTGCATCAAAACACCTATTTTCCATCAGAATCCTGACTCCGGCAGTCCATCCGCCAAGAATCATCCAACATGCAAAAACAGATGAAAAGACATAAGTAACACCTCATAATAAGACACATATCAATGAATAGAGGCAAATTATGATATAGAATGGTGATGCAAATTGGACGTATGAACACCCAGCACCAAAAGTAATCAAGAGCGCATAACTAGCAGCAATCAAGCATGCACACCCATCAGACAATAGAACCGACGACAGGAAGCAACAGAACATAGGAGAACCAAAGTAGATCATGTAGAGAATGGGAACGAATACACCTTGCTGGCAGCGGCTGAGGTGACTCTAGGCGAGGGAGAGGGCGACTGCACAAGCGACCCTAGGCGACGGCCGCAACATGCTCGTGAGGTTGCTCCCAAGGACTCGATCCAATCTGCTGCCCTGGTCAATTGATCCAATCTGCCGCACATGAACTAACAGATCGGGTCGCCCTGTGCTTTGATCCACCGGTTGATCTCAAGGCAGAAGGGAGGGCACCACCGGTGGTGGGATCTAGGTGACCTAGGCGAGGCGGCCTCGCGTGTAGGGGATGTGGGCAGTGCCACCAGCCACGTTCGATGTAGCAAGGGATAGGGATGGCGCAACCGGCGGATCATGAGGCAGAGGAGAGGGCATTGCCGGTTGATCTTAGGGCCGAAGGGAGGGCATCGCCGATGGGGTGATCCAAGTGACCTAGGCGAGGGGGCGGTGGCGGTGAGTGGTGATGGATTCACAGGAGAAGAAAAAAGACGACCGGTGAAGCAGTAGTAACTTACCAATGTCATGTTGGGTAATTTGCTCCAACTTCAGGGGTAAAACGGTCTTTTCCAGACGGACGGTGGACAGAAACCTTACATTCTTTATTATTATTGGTGAACGGGCATTTATGCCTTTCATATTGTTTTGATGTTTGTTGACAACACTTGGATAGGTTTAATGCATTGCTGAATGTTTTAGGAAATATCACGTTCATTTTGGGTAGTTTATACACATGGAAAAAAGGGCTTGACAGGAACAAAAACAGGGGGAAAATCAGTATCTGGCCGGACTGTCCGGCTGATGTGTGCCGGACTGTCCGACCCATCCGGAGTTTCCGGCCCGAAGCCGCTGATGACCCACAAGTATAGGGGATCGCAACAGTCTTCGAGGGTAGTATTACCCAATTTATTGATTCGACACAAGGGGAGACAAATAATACTTGCAAGCCTTAACAACTGAGTTGTCAATTCAGCTGCACCTAGAAATAGTTATTTCTCACAGTAGTTTATCAGTAGCAACAGTTTTGTAGTAGCAACAACAAAGCAACAACAGCAGTAAAACAAGAGCAATAGTAACAGTAGTAGCAAACAGTAGGATATGAGTGCGGTAGGCATAGGGATGGATTTACGGGCGTTGCATGGACAAGTCTAAACATGTAACTTCAAGATCTAGGGAAATTGCAGATAAATAGGATAAAGCATCCAAGTACTAAACAATCATAGGCATGTGCTCCATATATAGTCATGCGTGCTCGCAATGAGAACTGGCACAACATCTTTTGTCCTGTCAGCCCATTGCAGCGGGGCCTCAAGGGAACTACTAGAAATTAAGGTGCTCCTTTAATAGAGCACCAGAGTAAAGCATTAACACTCCATGAACACACGTAATCCTCACATCACAGCCATCCCCTCCGGTTGTCCTAATTTCTGTCACTTCGGGGCCTTTGGATCCGGACAATGATATGTGCACACAACTTGCAAATAAGATCACAAACAATACTATCATCATGAATCAATAATAAGTTCAGATCTTAGATCATGGCACTCGGTCCCTAGTGACAAGCATTAAACACAACAAGTTGCAACAAAGTTAAATAGGACTAATAAAGATACTAGGCACCATGCCCTAATAATCTTATTCGATTACATGATAGAACTCATCCAATCCCTACCATCATAGCCTATAGCGGGGGATTACTCACTCATGGATGAGGGAAATACCGATGGTTGATGGAGAGGCATTGTTAATGATGATGGCGATGATCCTCTCCAAATTCCCTGTCCCGGCAGGGTGCCAGAACGGAGTATCTGGTTCTGAATCGTGGTTTCTAGTGGTGGCAACGCAGGGGAACTCTTTCTGGAAAAACTTCGACCCCCCCTGAGTTTTTAGGTCAAGAGGCAACTTATAGGCAAAGAGGGAGGCCGAGGGGGTGCTTGGGGTGGCCACACCACCTCCAGGCGCAGCCAGGCCTGGCCCACGCGGTTGGGGGGTGTGGGGCCCTCAGGGCCCCACTCCGTCTTGTATTCTGGCTCCTTGAGTCTTCTGGTGAAATAGGATTTTTTGGCATATTTTCCGGGATTTTTCCTAATAGTTGATTTTCTGCACAAAAACTAGACACCAAGGTAATTCTGCTAAAAACAGCGTGAGTCCGTGTTAGTTGTATCCAAATCACACAAGTTTAGAGGAGAAACAATAGCAAAAGTGTTCGGGAAAGTATATACGTTTTGGACGTATCAACTCCCTCCAAGCTTAGCTTATTTCTTGTCCTCAAGCAAATCAGTTGAAAACTGAGTGCGATAAAAGAACTTTCACGAAAACATTTGCTTCATATAATGTATATATTCTCAGCACATGAGTAGATACTTAGACAATTCATAATAAGGAGTATGCAACTAAGTCTACTTAATAGTCATTGCAAGCTATGAAGAGATTTCAACTCAATAATAATAAGTAGCATGAAACATAAACATAAGAAACATTGCAATGCTCATAAAAAAGTGTGATAGAGTGGTATCTCGCTTGCCTTTGTTTGTAGAGCACAACATAAATGCCAAGGCACCTCTGAAGTTCAAGTGGAGACTAGAAGTAAAGATATCATAGATACAAGCATCAAAGTCATGACATAATTAACCAAGTTTTGAGACAAGCACATTACACTAAGAATGACAACTATGCTCTCAAGAAGGTGCTCATAGAATAAGTGGTGACTCAACAAGGAAGTGAAAATATTTTGAAAAGTTTGAGAAGCTTCCAAATGCTGAAAGTATGGTACTTATTAGCTTTGAGCTCTCATTGCCCCTATCATAGGAATCTTTAGATGATTAAGGTGAAAGTGAGGTCCAATATGAGTTATATGCTTGACAGGCCATAAACTGGAAATCTCATGTCCCTTGAGTACGAGGGCCGCTCCTCATGCTACTCAACTTTAGTACCGATAAGTTCTTGTCATAGTAAATACATGTGTATCATAGAGAACCGCCAACAAGGTACCCCTTGCACATGACATAGGAGCTATCCCATAATCAAAATGACAAGGCAAGCAAACAATGAGCATCTCAGCGATCTTTTTATTTGCTATTTGCATAGGTTTTTATTGAGGATGGTTCACAGATTGCTCATTATGGTTATGCTACAAGTTTCCACCATGATTAGGCATGGCTTAGGCTAGCGTCCCAGGTGTTTCTCTAACACACATATATAACTCCATGAACTTACAAGCTCCCCTTTTATTTCACACCGACGACATCTGCAAACAAAAGAGCATAATATCAACTGGATATGTATCCATAAGTGTTGAAAGCGTTCCCCGTGACAGCATGGTTCTGCTAACTCCTAGCCTATAATTTGCAAGCATATAACTTTCATGGACAGTCACAATGGTTTAGGTTTATTAAGTGCAAGAAATAAAGTGTGCCATCAAGTTCGTGAGAGCTTTACTAACTAACTTTCTCAAAATAATCAAACATTTTATTTGGAAGAAAAAAAGGCATAATGAATATGCACTGAATAGGAAATGATGCTAGTAGGTAGGTATGCTGGACACTGTGGCAATATTGGTTTTGGGGAGTTGGATGCACAAGTAGATCTCATACTCAGTGCAAGTGAAGGCTAGCAATAGAGAGGGAGCGACAAACGAGAGACCAATAACTGTCATAATCATGCTTGCAACAAAACATGACTAATTATGGCATGAAAGTGATACAAGAACTCTGAAGCAAAATAAATTATCGAGGCTTACTGACTATTGTTTAGTCATATCCATGCATGATCATGTGCCAAGTCGATTCACATGAAACATTCAGAGGAGGATACCACGATATCATACCAAGTTATGAATAAAACAATGCAAGCAAACATTCATATGACATGCTACAAACTATTAGCAAGCTGGAGCTAATCATAAGAGAGAAAGAACTAATAAGAATCCATAAATAACATACACCTTACATGAACAGACTAAGCATGCCCACAATGATGCGTATATGTACAAAAATGAAAACAAATAAGGTTCGTTACCAGCCTCTTACCACACCTTAAGTTGTCTTAATCTTTATTAGTGCTCTTCACTTGTGTTGCTTGAATAATAACTTGAAACCAAACTCCATTGAGGACCGCTGAACCCTGCAAAGAAGTTCACAAAACCAAAGAAGAACAACAAATATTTTTGGTGTTTTCGATTTTTTAAAGCAAGCACACAATGAAAAAACAAACAAAGCAAAATCTTTTTGGATTTTTCTTAAGGCAAATGATGTCTACGCACTTCTATTCTTGTAGACAGTTGTTGGGCCTCCAAGTGCAGAGGTTTGTAGAATAGAAGCAAGTTTCCCTTAAGTGGATTACCCAAGGTTTATCGAACTCAGGGAGGAAGTGGTCAAAGATATTCCCTCTCAAGCAACCCTGCAATCAAGATACAAGAAGTCTCTTGTGTCCCCAACACACCCAATATAGGTGCACTAGTTCGGCGAAGAGATAGTGAAATACAAGTGGTAACGGTGCCAGAAAATAGCTTGACGATGAGGTAAATACTAAAGGCAACAAGAAGGAAGCAAGAAAACATGCAACAGATCTAGTAGCAAACGGTGTTTAAATGTTTAGAAACAAGACCTAGGGAACATACTTTCACTAGTGAACACTCTTTCATATAAATATCCTCTCTTCATGATACTACTCTTTAACTACTCTCCGGTTGGACACTCTAATCCATGGTAGGGCCTTCCCCAATCTAGATAACCCCACACTGTCACCTTGAGCGCTAGATGGTTCCAACAAACACCACAATTTCATAAAGACATCCAACTCCAAATATAACTCATAACAAATATTCAATCTAGCCAAAGTGCCACACACGGTATGCCCGCTGTCACTTTCACACACGTGGGGGAAAACATAGATCTATTAAAGAACAAAGAGTATTTATGTAGACTCAAGCCTAAGTGCCACCATGGCGTGCACGCTGTCACTTTCACACACATGGGGAGAACAGATATCTAATAAAGCACTTGAGTAGCAAGATAGATCTACTTGATTACAAATCTCATGATCAAAATATGACCATGCATAGAGAGAGAGATGAACACATAGCTACTGGTAGAGCCCTTAGCCTCGAGGAAGAACTACTGCCTCCTTATCATGGGAATCAGCAACGGTGATGGAGATTGTGGTGGAGATCGATGGAGATGGCTCCGTGGGCACTTCCCCGTCCCGGCAGGTGCTTGAACAGACTTTGTCCCTGAATCTCCCCTTGTGGCGTGGCTTGTGGAGGTTTTCATGGATTTCCTCCAGATGCCCTAGGGTTTTTGGGTCGGAGGCTTCTTATAGGCGCAGGAATCAAGGTCGGTGGGGGTCTAGGGGGCCCACACCCCCTATGGGCGCCTCTAGGGCTTGCCCGCGCCTAGGGGGGTGCGTTCACCCTGTGGCCCCCTCCAGATCTGCTTCGTGGTTCCGTGTTGGTCTGGGAAAAATAATAACTTTGGCTTTTGTCCCGTCCAATTCCGAGAATATTGATTTTCTGCCTTTCTGTAACCAAAAATAGAAGAAAACATGCAACTGGCACTGTGGCATCTTGTCAATAGGTTAGTACCAGAAAACATATAAAAACACCTCAAAGTGTAGGCAAAGCAAAGCAAAGTAGATACTAAACAAGCATGGAGCATCAAAAATTATAGATACGTTTCCGATGTATCAAGCATCCCCAAGCTTAACTCATGCTCGTCCTTGAGTAGGTAAGTGATAAAAAGAATAAGTTTTGAGGTGACATGCACCATCAAAACCAAGATCAAACCATTTGCAAGCATTGAAATCTCGGAACAAAGAACCCTAAACATGTGCATGAAAGATGGAGTTCTAACAATAGGACATAGTAACTATGCATGCAACATGAAAGGCTACAAACAAAGATCATGAATAACATGCATTGAGAAACATTTGTTTGTTTCACATACAGAAAACAAGGCATAGTGGCAATCAGCTTGTCCCTCATGGAGTAGAAAATAGATGCATAGGACACCTTCAAAGTTCACAAGGGTGACTAGAAACAAATAGCACAAGAACAAGTAATATCAACAATATGCATCAATCAATAAGTTTTGGGACACTGCACACAGGATGACAACTATGCCCTCTTAATGGTGCCTAAAGGTAGAAGGTAGAGACTCAATAATAGTGGAAGAAGGGACCTTCATAAGGGAAGCAGGGATTTCAAGTTTCAAAAAGAGCTTCCAAAAATTATGGTACTTGTTAGCTTTCAGCCCTCATTGCCCCTATCATAAGCATCTTGAAGTGATTAAGGTTAAAGTGACAAACATGGAGTATATGCTTGACAAAGTATAAGTTGGCAATTTCAAGTCCTTTGAATACGAGGGCCACACCTCATGCATACTCAACTTCAGTCACAGGTAAGTTCTTTTCATTGTAAGTATTTGCATATCATTGAGGACTGCCAGCGGGGTACCCCTTGCACATGGTACAGGAGCTTTCCCATAACCAAAATGACAAGGCAAGCCGAAAATGAGCATCTCAGCGATCTTTTTATTAACTATATGCATAGCTTTTTATTGAGGATGCTTCATAGATAGCTCACTATGGTGATGCTGCAAGTTTCCACCATGATTAGGCATGGCTTAGGCTAGCGGCCGAGGCGTTTCTCTAACACAGATACAAACTCCATGGTATTACAAGTTCCCTCTTTGTTTCACACTGGTGACATCCATAGACAAAAGAGCATGATATCAACTAGGTACAAAGTACAAGTGCAATGTTGAAAATGTTCCCCATGACAGCACGGTTATGTTAATTCCAATGTATAAGTGCAAGCATATACAACAAAGATGTCACAATGGTTCTAGTTTATTAGGGGCAAAGAATATAAATTGTTCCATCAAGTTCGTGAGGGCTTTAATCACTAAGTTTTCACATAACAAAATAGTTTTTAATTAGGATATAGTTGAAAGAAAGAATATACTTGGAATGGTGTAACACACCATGCATAGGATTTTATAGTGGACACTTTGGAATAACTTGGTTTCTTAGGAGTTTGAGGCATGAGTAGAACTTACTCATACAAGTGGAGGCTAGCAAAAGACTGGGAGCAACCAACTAAGAGAGCATAATGGCCATAATCATGCAGAGCAACAAAACATTACTAATCAAAGCATAGAGTGGTACTATAAGTCAAGGACTAAATGATCATAGAGGCTATGGTATCTTGTCATAGTCATAACATGGTGTGAGCATGTGCCAAGTCAACCCAAACAAAGCATCAAAGGATAATACCACAATACTATGCTTTTGCATGCTAAAACAACGAATAATTTCTTCAAGGCACACTAAGAAATCCTAATTGTTTGCCACAAGTCATGCTACAACAATAATCCTAAGCATAAGGTTAAAACAACACATATCATGACATGCTAAAGTCTAAGTCACACTCAAAGCAAGCTCCTCTTGCACTATTCAAGCAAGAACTTTCTACTCCTTTCTAACACCAATCGACTTATTTGAAACAACTCACAATGATAATAATCAATAAAGATCAGTGAGCTTGTCTCACAAATCCACAAAGACGAACTAAAAAGTTCTAAGCAAAAAGCATAAGAAAACTAAGGCTAAACGTAGTGCTAGCAAAAGTGAACACTCACAAAACAATAAGAATGAAAACTAGAGTGTTCTGGGCAATGAAAATAGAGTGTGTCTCTCTCCAAAATAAGTGTGGTGTAACCAACCAACTTACTCAAGCAAACTAAGAAAACGGAATACAAAAACAAAAACTAAGACGCTCCAAGAACAACACAAAAATGCATGAATCAATAAAAACGAAGTGTCTAGAAAGACCTGATATTTTTATTGATGAAGAAGGGGATGCCTTGGGAATACCCAAGCTTTGACGCTTGTACCTCTTGAATATTTATTGGGGTGAGACGGGGTGGCATCCCCAAGCTTGAGATTTTGTCCATTATTCATCTCATTACATCATTCTTTATCTACACCTGCAAATTTTCATTCATACAAAACTTCACACAATCTTCATTAGCAACATTAGTGTATTCAAAAGATAATAGACCTTTGGGTTTACTTTCAAAACAGAAAAACTTTCACTAAAGACACAAGATACTTTAGCAACTCCTTCAAAAAGCTCAATTTCCAAAAAAGAACCCAAAAAGAAATCAATAAGAAGCAAATGCAAATAATGGCAGAAATCTGTCAAAACAGACCAGTAGGTAGAAACTAATTTTTTCGAAGACCTTATGTTGCTAAAATCAAAAAGTGTTGAACTAAAGAAAGTTATCTAACATACTGTGGGATTTATTCGTAAATGTTCAGCTCAATCCGACTTATAGAGACTCCTCACGAATTTTTATGGTGGAGGAGAGAAATCTGTTTCAGGACAGCAACTCCCCAAATCTTACTTCCCTCTCATTAGAGGTCATTCTTGGCACAAAAAGCAAACAAAAAGGATAAGGAGAGGTAATTACTGAATTAATAACTTCCAAGACTCAAGTAAACTCTTGGGTTATCTCCCAACAAGTACTTTTCTTTACCTCCTTTAAGTTAGGCTTGATAGTTTGAGAAGATGCTCACATAAGAAATATGAATTGAAATAAAAGAGAGCATCAAGAAGCAAATTCAAAACACATTTAAGTCTAACCCACTTCCTATGCATAGGAATCTTTTTAGCAAATAAATCAAAGAAGCACATAGCAACAAGCATAGGAAAGCAAAACAAGTGCAACTTCAAAAATTTCAACATAAAGAGGGGAAACTTAATATTTTTGAGATGCATAAGACCATGTTTCCCTCTCTCATAATAACTTTCAGTAGCAACGTGAATAAAATTAACAATATAAATATCACATAAAACATTCTTATCATGAGCCACATGCATAAAATAATTATTACTCTCCACATAAGCATAGTCATTCTTATTAATCGTAGTGGGAGCAAATTCAACAACATAGCTATCACTATTATTCTCATCACCATAATCATCAAATATAGGAGGCATATTGTAATCACAATAAATTTTCTCCACAATAGTAGGTGGACTGAAAATATCATATTCATCATTGTAATCATCATATATTGGAGGTTTGGTATCATCATAAGCAATAGAATAGCTATCTTCCAAAGCTGGCGGACTAAAAAGATCATTTTCATCAAAATTAGCTTCCCCAAGATTAGACTTTTCCAAAGCATTAGCAACAATGGTGTCCAAAGAATTCATACTAATAACATTGCTATTAGCATGCAAATAAAGTTCCATAGGTTTTTAAATTTTCTCTTCAAACACTTCATGTCCTAACTCAAGATAAACAGTATAAAGCTCTCTAATTTTTTTGTTGTTTTCCATTAAGCCTAACTAGTGAAAACAAGAAACAAAAAGACAAAACTACAGAATCTAAAGGTGATCTTTTACACCAAAAGATGTGAGTACCTTTTACCTTACCTCCCCGGCAATGGCGCCAGAAAAGAGCTTGATGTCTACGCACTTCTATTCTTGTAGACAGTTGTTGGACGTCCAAGTGCAGAGGTTTGTAGAACAGCAGCAAGTTTCCCTTAAGTGGATTACCCAAGGTTTATCAAACTCAGGGAGGAAGTGGTCAAAGATATTCCCTCTCAAGCAACCCTGCAATCAAGATATAAGAAGTCTCTTGTGTCCCCAACACACCCAATATAGGTGCACTAGTTCGGCGAAGAGATAGTGAAATACAAGTGGTAACGGTGCAAGAAAATAGCTTGACGGTGAGGTAAAGACTAAAGGCAACAAGAAGGAAGCAAGCAAACATGCAACAGATCTAGTAGAAAACAGTGTTTCAATGTTTAGAAACAAGGCCTAGGGATCATACGTTCACTAGTGAATACTATCTCATATAAATATCCTCTCTTCATGATACTACTCTTTAACTACTCTCCGGTTGGACACTCTAATCCATGGTAGGGCCTTCCCCAATCTAGATAACCCCACACTGTCACCTTGAGCGCTAGATGGTTCCAACAAACACCACAATTTCATAAATACATCCAATTCCAAATATAACTCATAACAAATATTCAATCTAGCCAAAGTGCCACACACGGTATGCCCGCTGTCACTTTCACACACATGGGGAAAATCATAGATCTATTAAAGAACAATGAGTATTTATGTAGACTCAAGCCTAAGTGCCACCATGGCGTCCACGCTGTCACTTTCACACACATGGGGAGAGTAGATATCTAATAAAGCACTTGAGTAGCAAGGTAGATCTACTTGATTACAAAGCTCATGATCACAATATGACCATGCATAGAGAGAGATGAACACATAGCTACCGGTAGAGCCCTTAGCTTCAAGGAAGAACTACTCCCTCCTCATCATTGGAATTAGCAATGGTACGGTGACCCAACATATCACTGCATGTGTAGTACACTATATTCGTTGACATGACATCCACAGAACACCGTTCCATAAATATCACATCCCTCAGAGTGGTACAATACAAACATTGCGGGTCCATATTACAAAAATAGACACATTATTATTATTACAATACCGGAAGTTCAAGACTTCCAAAAGATTCAACTTACAAACCAAAATATAAAGTGTTTTAGCGGAATTTAAAAGTAGCAACTCCGACTAGGAGTTGAGCTCAGCAGCTTATTCTATAGAGTTCATGCTGCTCGGCTCTGTTGGTTACTACTAACTAGGGATACTTAGTTGGACTCGTTATCATCAACACCGTAGAGGATTTCGTAATCCACTCCTTCAACACCTCCGGACAGATCTGGTTCCTCATAGAACACATCTTCTTGACATTCGGCTGCATACATTGGCACGTCTTCGGGATCCTCAGAGTCTAAGCAAGGGATCAAAGGAAAGAATGAGTAACAGCGTTACCCAACAAGTTCATTATATGCAAGGTGGGAAGTTTGACGCTCTAACTACCACCTCGGATTATAAATCCTTGGCACTATGCAATTTTTGTAAATCTTTCTTCAAATATTGATTTTATTCTGAAAAACTATGACAATTAGCCTTCGCAGGTTGACCAGAACTTTCATGGAGTTCCATTCCTGCCGCGTTCGCAGCTCCTTCCCGGAACAGGGAGTAACAAGTTATAATTCTTACACTCTGCAGAGGTGCGTTACTTTACCCATGAGAGATCAACTCCTTGTTGCACAACCGAGCGTACTTTCCCGTCCACAATTCCATGATGTGGGGCCTAGTAGTTGGTCCAAGCCAATCACTGCCCCCTTCGCGACCTTGCATGCCTCCTTGGTGTACACCATGCCCACATAATGAATTACGGCAATGGTTTGTACAAACCGTTAGATGCCAGAACTATCGTGGGACGATGAGGGTTCCCACCCATATGCTGCATATCCTCTATGAATTACCAATTAATATGCACGCTACAAGGATAACATCCACGACCTGCACATCCGTCTTCATACGAGAGGAAGAACATACAGCTGACTTCTCTGTCCCATTCCAAATCTCATGGCTAACGCGTAATATACGGCGCTAGAATCACTGATGTCAGGGGTTATTAAGTCCCTACTTGATCATCATTGTTGCAAATAGAACCCTAAGTTCTATTGCTCCATTATATCACCACTTAAGATGATATCTATGATTTATTTATTTGTGAAAATAATATTTTCTTTCTTTTATAATATTTATGATAACACACAATTTGCAAATACTTTGATAAAGACTCTTCAAAGGACATGAGCAAGTGATGAACTTGCCTTGTGATGGCAAGGTAGTGAAGTCTGATGCTTGCACTGGACCTTGAGCTTCTATGTCTACAAAAACATCATTATTGCCAGGTAAGGACAATATTTAAAGAAGCAAAATGATTATGCAATAATGTAATGCATCATTTAACTTGATATGCATTTACCCCATTATTATAAAAAGTTCTTTTTAATAATAAAGGATTTATAAATATTACTTTTTAATATTAAAACATATATTGAATTATTTTATTTTATTTTCCTTTTATTGATTTAATAATTCTTTTAGGATTTAGCACTTTATATATCAAAAATTGTTATTAAATATTTATTTAGTATTTTCAAAAATACCAATATTAATATATTATGAAAGTGATTTTTATTTATTTTTATCATATTTCATTAATTTTGTGAAATTCCATAAGGAATATAAAACTTACAAAATTCTTAATAAAATTTAAATTTCTAAAATTTGATATCTTATTTTATTTGGATAGTGTAGATTATTGTGAATCCAAAAATATTTTATTTATAATTTTTGGACTTTTATTTTATTTTCTAGGATTTAATTAAGTTCAGGGGTATTTTGGTCTTTTCCTATTTATTAGAACATGCCTTAAAGGTTTTTGGGCTGGCTTAATCTTATTGGGCCCTGGTGGCCCATTATACATAGTCAAAATCGCCACCCCAAAAGGGTCTGGCCCAACTCAGCCCACTTCCCTACTGCCTCTCTCCCTCGAGCTCATTCCTCTCCTCCTCTGACCTCGACCCCGTGCCGGTGATGTCGCCGCTGGCGATTCCCGCCATCGTGGACCGTTCTGGTCGTCGCCGTGGTGCGGTAGGAGGTTGTCGACTACGCCCATCCTTTGTATCCAATTAGATTTGAGTATGGGGCTCTCCTGCGATGTATCGATGCCGTCCCAAACCCTAGGGTTTGGGGGTTGGCGTGGATCCTTGTGCTGCCGCTCTCGTCGTGCGTCGTGGTGATGCTCCTCGCCTCTATGCGTGTTCATGGTCGCTGTCGTGGCGCCGTATGGGTTGTAGCGCCCCTCCTGGGGTGATCCCCGTGCCACCATGGACGTCGGCCACCTCTGCTTCCTCTTCTAGTCTTCAGCGAGGACCTTTGGTGAGTTCTGTTTCTCTCCCCTAATGCTCTCTATGCTCGCTCATCCTATGCTAGATGTTGGCAGTGACCTCTCTGGTTACTGTCTTGTCCTGATTATGATGATTTATTCCATTTAGGGTTCTTATCCTGTGGTTGATCATATACTAGATGAATTAGATCATGTGTGGATGGTCTGTAAGCATTCTAAATGGTATTAGCCTGAGGCTTGTTGCTTGAGATGAACTATAATGGTTCTGGTGGATTATTAGATGATTTTATGCTTGGTTTGTTGGAGATATGCCCTAGAGGCAATAATAAATGTAGTTATTATTATATCTTTGTGTTTATGATAAATGTTTACATTCATGCTATAATAGAATTAACAAGGAAACATTAATACTTGTGTGATTTGTAAACTAAAATAGAGTCCCTAGTAAAGCCTCTTTATAATACTAGCTTGTTGGTTAATAAATGATTGTGGTTTCCCTATCATGAACATTGAGATGTTATTAACAACAAGATCATATCATTAGGAGAATGATATGGTGGACATACTCCTATAGATAAGCGTAGCATAAAGATCAAGTCATTTTAATAGTTCAATTGATATATGCTTTCTGATACATAGTAACCTAATTCCTTCGACCATGAGATCATGCATATCACCTTCACCGGAAGGATGCTTTGATGACATTAAACACCACACCGTAACTGGGTGGCTATAAAGGTGGCATTGAGTGTTCGGAAAGTATTGGTTGAGACACATGGATCAAGAGTGGGATTTGTCCATCCATATGACGGATAGATATACTCTGGGCCCTCTCGGTGGAATGTCATCCAATTAGCTTGCAAGCATGTGACTGGCTCACAAGGGATCACATATCACGGGAACGAGAAAAGAGTACTTATCAGTAACGAGGTTGAACTAGGTATGCAGAGATACCGACGATCATAACCTCGGATAAGTAAACTATCGTGAGACAAAGGGAAATTGGTATCATATGTAAGTGGTTCGTTCGATCGCAAAGTAATCGGAAATATGTGGGAGCCATATGAATTTCCAGATTCCTCTATTAGTTATTGTTCGGAGAAGTGTCTCGATCATGTCCGCATAATTCACGAACTGTAGGGAGACACACTTAAGGATTCGACGTTGTTTGAGTAGTTATGGAATGATGAGAAAGGGACCTAATGTTGTTCGGAGTCTCGGATGGGATTCGGGATATCACGAGGAGATCCGGAGTGGTCCGGAGAATAAGATTCATATAAGGAAAGTCCTGTTTCGGAGTTGGAGAATGGTTCCGGTGTTTTCATCGGGAATGTTCTAGAAGGTTCCGGAATGTCTGGCACTCCAGAGGGGAAGGGTACATGAATGTGTCATACCAAGTTGGAATGATTGCATCATGTACTAAGTGTCGTCGCTGAACAAAATAAAGGGTTTAATCAAATCCTAGTTTGAAAAGTCAAACGCCAATTTGAAAAAGTCAAACGGCTATTTTGGGAAGTGGAGGGAAGTGGGAAACCGAGTTGGGGAGGAGTTCCTCCTCCACCGCCGGCCCACTAGGGATCTGAGTTGGGGAGGGACTCCCTCCCCTTGGCCGGCGCCTCCCACCTATAAAGGGAGGGGAAGGGCTACCCCTCCTAGCACACAAGTTCTCCACCCCAAAACCCTAGCCCGGCGCCGCCACCTCCTGTTGCCGCCGCCTAGGGCTCCCCTAGCCGCCGACTTGGGCAAACCCCAAGCCCTAGCCGCCGGGCCTAGCACCCCTCCTTGGTGTGTCTAAACCCTAGATCGTCGGGGAGCTCTCTCATAGTCCACCATACTTGCTCCGGCTTAAGGCGAAGCCCTGCGAGATCTCCCCTCTACTTCCGGTACCACGCCGTTGTGCTGCCGGAATCGCGAGGAGAGTGCTACAACCTCCGCTGCCTGCTGGAACAAGGGAGAGGAAGGTCTTCGTCGAGTACCGAACGTGTGACCGATCGGGAGCGCTGCCTTAAGCAGCGTCGGAAGGATCGTCTACGATCTTGAGATCGGAAGAATCGACTACATCACCCACGAGAATCCGCTCTCGTTAAACACTTTGGAATCTTCGAGGGTGAGTTATTCCATCGACTCGTTGCTACAATCTAGTAGATAGATCTTGGCTTGTTTGTTTGTATGCGATAGAAATTTTTTGTTTTCCATGCTACGAAACCCTATAGTGGTATCAGAGCCGTGTCTATATGTAGATCTGTTGCACGAGTAGAACACAATGGTCATTATGGGCGTTGATGCTTTTATTGTCGATTTCTTCTTGTGTACTTTGCATCTTGCAGGATGTTGGGATGAAGCGGCCCGGGCTAACCTTACATGACATCGTTCATGAGACTTGCTCCACGCTTGACATGCAACTTGTATTGCATAAGTGGCTTTGCGGGTGCCTGTTTCTCCTAGCATAGTTAAGATCCAATTTACAACGGGTGATTGACAATACTGGTATCAATGTTGTGGTTCTTGTTCGTAAGTTAGAACGACACTTATTGAAAGCCCCAAACCACGTAAAACATGCAAAGAAAGTAGAGGCGTCTAACTTTGTTTTGCAGGGGTGTGCAGTGATGTGATATGGCCATGATTGTGATTATATTTGATGTATGCAATGTTCCTTATTGTAAGTTGGCAACCGGCAGGAGCCATATGGTTGTCTTTAATTTTGTTAAGACCCGCATGTCTATTCAAAGTAGTTGTAATAGTTGAAGCCGGTGGACGACAACCATGGAGAAGCGTCATTGACCTTGATGCAATGCCGGTGATGATGGAGATCATGTTCGTGCTTGAAGATGGAGATCGGAAGCACAAAGAAGAAAGGCCATATCATATCACATATTATGAATTGCATGTGATGTTAATCCTTTATGCATCTTGTATTGCTTAGTTAACAATGGTAGCATTATAAGATGATCTCTCATGCACATGAATTTCAAGTCATAAAGTGTTCACCCTTAGTTAGCACCGTTGCTAAAGCTTGTTGTTTCGAAGCACCATGTGATGATCGGGTGTGTTAGATTCTGCAAGTGTATACAACGTGAGCAAGCCAGATGTTCTCATGCGGAAACTAAGGTTTGATCTTGATGAGCCTAGCATGTACAGACATGGTCTCGGAACATGGATCACCGAAAGGTAAAGCATGAGTCATATAGTAGATATGATGAACATGTTGATTGTTCGCCATTGAAGTTACATAAACTCTCGTGATGATCGGTTTTGATGTGGTGGATTTGGTTCGTGTGATCACTAAAACAATGTGAGGGATATTTTTTTGAGTGGGAGTTCACCTAGATTAATTTAACTATTAATTAGAACTCAATTTGTCATAAACTTAGTCTAAACTATTGCAAATATGTTGTAGATCAATGGCGGCCCCTACCATCAATTTTAATGCGTTCCTAGAGAAAGAAAAGTTGAAAACAATGGAAGCAACTTCGCGGATTGGTTCCGCAATTTGAGGATTGTCCTCACATTGGTAATTTGACCTATGTGCTGGATGCACCTTGGTGACCCACTGCAGCCATGCTACCGACAAAGTAAAGAATGTTTACCTCGCCGAAGACTCAAGACTCCACAGTTAAGTGTGCTATCTTGTATGGTTTAGAATCGGAGCTTCAGAAAAGGTTTGAGAATTCAGACCCACATGATATTGTCCGTGATCTCAAATTGATCTTTGAGACTCATGCGGCAATTGAGAGCTATGAGGCTTCTGAAAAGTTCTTTAACTGCAAGATGGAAGAGGGCAGCTCCGTCAGTGAGCATGTGCTTAAGATGTCTGGGCACGCAAACAAACTTCAAAGCTTGGGTATAGTGATTCCTAATGCTTTGGGGATTTATCGTGTCCTCCAATCACTACCACCAAGTTACAAGAACTTTGTGATGAACTACAATATGCAAAACATGAACAAGCAGTTGCTTAACTGTTTGCTATGTTAAAATCTGCAGAAGTGGAGATCAAGAAAGAGCACCAAGTGTTGATGGTCAATAAGACCACCAAATTCAAGAAAGGCAAGTCTAAGCAAAAGGGACACTTCAAGAAGGGTGGTAAGAAAGTTACCGCGCTGACGAAGAAGACCAAGGCTGGACCTAAGCCTGATACTGAGTGCTTTTACTGCAAGGGAGAAGGTCACTGGAAGCGGAATTGCCCAAAGTACTTGGCGGATTTGAAGAACGGCAACATCAAGAAGAAAGGTATATCCGATATACATGTTATTAATGTGTATTTCACTAGTACTCGTAGTAGTGCCTGGGTATTTGATACTGGTTCGTTTGCTCATATATGTAAATCGAAACAGGTGCTGCAGAATAAACGGAAGCTAGCGAAGAACGAGGTGACGATGCGTGTTGGAAACGGATCAAAGGTTGATGTGATCGCGGTCGGCACGCTACCCCTTCATCTACCATCGGGATTAGTTTTATACTTAAATAATTGTTATCTGGTGCCTGCGTTAAGCATGAACATTATATCGGGATCTTGTTTATTGCGAGACGGTTACTTGTTTAAGTCCGAGAATAATGGTTGTTCGATTTATATGAGTAATATGTTTTATGCACATGCACCTTTGATGGAATGGTCTATTCTTATTGAATCTCGATAGTGGAAATACACATATTAATAACATTGAGGCTAAACGTTTGAAATCGAGCGATAACTCGACCTATATGTGGCACTGTCGTCTTGGTCACATTGGAGTGAAGCGTATGAAGAAACTCCATTCCGATGGACTTCTTGAATCACTTGATTTCGAATCACTTGATAATGCGAAGCATGTCTGATGGGTAAAATGACTAAGACTCCATTTTCTGGTATGATGGAGCGAGCTACGGACTTATTGGAAATCATACATACCGATGTGTGTGGTCCAATGAGTGTAGCATCGCGCGGTGGTTATCGTTATGTTCTTACCTTCACGGATTACTTGAGTAGATATGGGTATATCTATTTCATGAAACATAAGTCCGAAACTTTCGAGAAGTTTAAGGAATTTCAAAGTGAGGTAGAGAATCAACGTAACAAGAAGATTAAATTTCTACGTTCTGATCGTGGAGGTGAATATCTAAGTTACGAGTTTGGCGAGCATTTGAAGAAATGCGGAATACTTTCACAATTGACACCGTCGGGAACACCACAGTGTAATGGTGTGTCCGAACATCGTAATCGAACTCTCTTAGATATGGTTCGTTCCATGATGTCACTTACAGATTTACCGCTATCATTTTGGGGTTATGCATTAGAAACAACCGCATTCACTTTAAATAGGGCACCATCTAAATCCGTTGGAACAACACCGTATGAATTATGGTTTGGGAAGAAACCTAAATTGCCGTTCCTTAAAGTTTGGGGATGCGAAGCCTATGTAAAGAAGTTACAGCCGGACAAGCTTGAACCCAAAGCGGAAAAATGCGTCTTCGTAGGATACCCGAAGGAAACTATTGGGTATACCTTCTATCATAGATCCGAAGGCAAAATATTCGTTGCCAAGAATGGATCCTTTCTAGAGAAGGAATTTCTCTCGAAAGAAGTGACTAGAAGGAAAGTAGAACTCGACGAGGTTGTCGAACCTTCTCTCGAAATTGCGAGTAGCGCAGCACCGGAAGAAGTTACTGTGGTACCTACACCAATAAGAGAGGAAGCTAATGATGATGATCATGAAACTTCGATTGTAGTTGCTACAGAGCCTTGCAGGTCAACGAGAACTCGTACCACTCCAGATTGGTATGATCCCGTTATGAGTGTCATGTTGGTGGACAACACCGATGACCCTACGACATATGAGGAAGCGATGATGAGCCCAGATTCCAATAAATGGCAAGAAGCCATGAAATCCGAGATTGGATCCATGTACAAAAACCAAGTATGGACTTTGATGGACTTACCGGATGGCCGGAAGGCTGTCGAGAACAAATGGATTTTCAAGAAGAAAACAGATGCTGATGGTAATGTTACCGTCTATAAAGCTCGACTTGTCGCAAAAGGGTTTCGACAAATTCAAGGAGTTGACTACGATGAGACTTTCTCACCTGTAGCGAAGCTAAAGTCTGTGAGGATTATGTTAGCAATATCTGCATATTATGATTATGAGATATGGCAGATGGATGTCAAAACAGCATTCCTCAATGGAGACATTGATGAAGAGTTGTATATGATGCAACCCAAAGGTTTTGTCGATCCTAAAGATGCTAACAAGGTATGCAAAATTCAACGGTCCATCTATGGATTGAAGCAAGCATCCCAAGTTGGAATCAACGTTTTGATAAGGTGATCAAAAGTTTTGGTTTTATACAAACTTATGGAGAAGCTTGTATTTACAAGAAAGTGAGTGGGAGCTCTGTAGCATTCTTAATACTATATGTAGATGACATATTGTTGATTGGGAATGATGTAGACCTTCTTAATAGTGTCAAGGAATATTTGAATAATAGTTTTTCAATGAAGGATCTTGGCGAAGCAGCTTACATATTAGGTATAAAGATTTATAGAGATAGATCGAGACGCCTAATATCATTGTCACAAAGTACATATTTGGACAAAGTTCTAAAGAGGTTTGGAATGGAAGATAGCAAGAAAGGGTTCTTGCCCATGTTGCCCAATACGACCTTGAGTAAAACTCAAAGTCTGACAACGGCAGAAGATAGAGAAAGGATGAGTAAGACTCCCTATGCCTCAGCCATAGGATCTCTAATGTATGCCATGCTATGTACTAGACCCGACATTGCATATGCTGTTAGTTTACCTAGCAGATATCAAAGTGATCCAGGAGTGGATCATTGGACAGCGGTCAAAAACATCCTTAAGTACTTGAGAAGAACTAAGGATATGGTTCTTTCTTATGGAGGTGATGAACAGCTCGTTGTTAATGGTTACACCGATGCTAGTTGGAACACCGATCCGGATGATTCTAAATCACAATCTGGATACGTATTTACTTTGAATGGTGCAGCAGTTAGCTGGAGGAGTGCAAAGCAAAGCATTGTGGCGAGATCTTCAACTGAATCGGAATACATGGCTGCTTCATAGGCTTCACAAGAAGCGATATGGATGAAAGAGTTCGTTACAGAGCTGGGTGTGGTTCCTAGTGCGCTGGACCCAATGTCTATCTACTGTGATAATATGGGCGCCATAGCCAATGCGCAAGAACCAAGGTCACACAATAAGCTGAAGCATATCAAGCTACGTTTTCACGCTATTCGAGAACATGTCCAAGATGGGGACATAAATATTTGCAAAGTACACACAGATCTGAATGTGGCGGATCCGTTGACTAAACCTCTCCCGAGGGCAAAACATGACCAACACCAAACTGCCATGGGTGTTCAGTATATTACCATGTAATCTAGATTAGATGACTCTAGTGCAAGTGGGGAGACTGTTGGAGATATGCCCTAGAGGCAATAATAAATGTAGTTATTATTATATCTTTGTGTTTATGATAAATGTTTACATTCATGCTATAATAGTATTAACAAGGAAACATTAATACTTGTGTGATTTGTAAACTAAAATAGAGTCCCTAGTAAAGCCTCTTTATAATACTAGCTTGTTGGTTAATAAATGATTGTGGTTTCCCTATCATGAACATTGAGATGTTATTAACAACAAGATCATATCGTTAGGAGAATGATATGGTGGACATACTCCTATAGATAAGCGTAGCATAAAGATCAAGTCATTTTAATAGTTCAATTGCTATATGCTTTCTGATACATAGTAACCTAATTCCTTCGACCATGAGATCATGCATATCACCTTCACTGGAAGGATGCTTTGATGACATCAAACACCACACCATAACTGGGTGGCTATAAAGGTGGCATTGAGTGTTCGGAAAGTATTGGTTGAGACACATGGATCAAGAGTGGGATTTGTCCATCCATATGACGGATAGATATACTCTGGGCCCTCTCGGTGGAATGTCATCCAATTAGCTTGCAAGCATGTGACTGGCTCACAAGGGATCACATATCACGGGAACGAGAAAAGAGTACTTATCAGTAATGAGGTTGAACTAGGTATGCAGAGATACCGACGATCATAACCATGGATAAGTAAACTATCGTGAGACAAAGGGAAATTGGTATCGTATGTAAGTGGTTCATTTGATCACAAAGTAATCGTAGAAATATGTGGGAGCCATATGAATTTCCATATTCCTATATTGGTTATTGTTCGGAGAAGTGTCTCGATCATGTCCGCATAATTCACGAACCGTAGGGAGACACACTTAAGGATTCGACGTTGTTTGAGTAGTTATGGAATGATGAGAAAGAGACCGAATGTTGTTCGGAGTCTCGGATGGGATCCGGGATATCACGAGGAGATCCGGAGTGGTCCAGAGAATAAGATTCATATAAGGAAAGTCCTGTTTCGGAGTTGGAGAATGGTTCCGGTGTTTTCATCGGGAATGTTCTAGAAGGTTCCGGAATGTCCGGCACTCCGGAGGGGAAGGGTACATGAATGTGTCATACCAAGTTGGAATGATTGCATCATGTACTAAGTGTCGTCGCTGAACAAAATAAAGGGTTTAATCAAATCCTAGTTTGAAAAGTCAAACGCCAATTTGAAAAAGTCAAACGGCTATTTTGGGAAGTGGAGGGAAGTGGGAAACCGAGTTGGGGAGGAGTTCCTCCTCCACCGCCGGCCCACTAGGGATCCGAGTTGGGGAGGGACTCCCTCCCCTTGGCCAGCGCCTCCCACCTCTAAAGGGAGGGGCAGGGCTGCTCCTCCTAGCACACAAGTTCTCCACCCCAAAACCCTAGCCCGGCGCCGCCACCTCCTTTTGCCGCCGCCTAGGGCTCCCCTAGCCGCCGACTTGGGCAAACCCCAAGCCCTAGACGCCGGCCCTAGCACCCCTCCTTGGTGTGTCTAAACCCTAGATCGCCGGGGAGCTCTCTCATAGTCCACCATACTCGCTCTGGCTTAAGGCGAAGCCCTGCGAGATCTCCCCTCTACTTCCGGTACCACGCCGTTGTGCTGCCGGAATCGCGAGGAGAGTGCTACAACCTCCGCTGCCTGCTGGAACAAGGGAGAGGAAGGTCTTCGTCGAGTACCGAAGGTGTGACCGACTGCGGGAGCACTGTCGGAACGCAGCGCCGGAAGGATCGTCTACGCGATCTTGAGATCGGGAAGAGTACGACTACATCACCCACGAGAATCCGCTCTCGTTAAACACTTTGGAATCTTCGAGGGTGAGTTATTCCATCGACTCGTTGCTACATTCTAGTAGATAGATCTTGGCTTGTTTGTTTGTATGCGATAGAAATTTTTTGTTTTCCATGCTACGAAACCCTACATGGTTTGCATATGATTTAGATGGTATAGTTGCTTTGGAACCAATGCTTGGTAAAGTCAGTGGCTTGGTAACTTTCCACTGTCATTTCTTGGTTCATGATCATGATTATGGTGTGATGAAACCACTATCTTAGTGCTATTGGCTTGAGAATTAATGTGTGGTTTGAGATCAAACAATGAAGATTAACATAGGAATATCCTAATTATGATTCCTGTATTAACAGGAAAATGATTAGTAAGTTAATTGATTGAATCTGTGATGATTAAATGTTTATCCTGATTCATGTAAATTGTTCTTGTGACACCATCTTGGGATGGCACACAAGATTGATTCTAATCCATTGATTGGGTTGATTTAAGCTTAAGACAAGCTTACTTTAAAAGATAAATGGAAATGTTCTTTTTTGAAATCCCTAAGACCAATGATGTTGGTCTGAGGCTTAGGGGTTTAGGCCTTATCTAGTGGATTCATATAGATAGACCTGGTAGTGGTACCAGCTATTGTTTCTTGAATCAAAGCTTGGAGAAAAATGATAGTAGGCTTGATCATTATATGGATCCAAAAGATTAGCTTCTAAGGTGCTACCCTTATCTTAGGGATGTGCCTAGAATTTAAATCTTAGCTATATTTGTTCTTGGATTGAAATATATAGCTTGACAACCAAATCAATGATGTTGTTCTGAGTCTTGGTTGGATCCTTGTACTTTGTTGTTTTCTTTTAAAGTTTAAAATCTCAATGATGGATTCACCCCACTTGGGTGTTTTCTGAGAGTTTGTTTCATAAAACAACACATGCTTATGTCTAGATAATATGATTAGATCATGTGAAGGTTTTATGATACTCACCACAAAAACTGATGATTAAGATGTTGGGTGATGATGTTGATCTTGTTTTGTTGAGCTCCTTTGCTTGACCTGGAGCTAGCCTGCTCCTCCTAGCTCCTAGACTTGATCTTGTTGTCCACCTGATCCTTTCCCCTCCTTATGTCACCATCCTGGTGATGAGATCTTGGCTTTGGGTTGGTTTGGTTGCTGGCTGTTATGCTTGGTTTAGTGGCTGGCTGTTATTGTGTGTGAGTAGTGAAGAGATGCACTAGTGCCTATCCACGGCTATGCTGATGGTTTTGTGTGTTGGAGTTGTGCTGTGAAGCTGACAGCACATCACATGCAATTAGGTGTGTGTCCTGCTTGTGTGCTTGCTGTGCACTTGTGGATATGCTTTGGACTTGAGAGTTACTTTGATCTGATTACTTTTACCTGGCTGGTGAAACTTACCCCTCCTTGCTGTCAATTTGACCCTTTGGCTTAAAATTTATGAAAGATAGATTCTTTCATATTGGTGAAACTTCCCCTTTTATAAATTTCTCAATGATGAAACTTGTTCAGTGCACCTCACTGACATGTCTGAGAGTAAAACAATTCTAACCCTAACTTTTATTATTGTTTTGTTAGTGTCTGTCTTGCAGGTACAGATTTGAAGATGAAGATTTTAGTTTAGGTTTTTCTTTATAGGATAGTTAATGTAATCTTCTTTATTCTTTTGTAATTTTTATTTTATTATTTTGTAATCTTCATTTTATTCTTTTGTAATAAGGATTATATGATTTTCAATAAAGAAATATTCTTATTCTTTATTCATTTGTTATTGTGAAGTTTGGAGATGATTTCAATAAGTTACATTTTTGTAACTTGTTTATGTATTGAAAATATGAAATAAGTTTTCATATTCTTAATTGTTTTGTTTGGATAAAGTTTGAGTTATAATAATTAACTCTTAATTAAATCAAGATTCAAACCTTGTTCCTAATTCATTTGAATTATAATTCAAACACTCAAGTTTAAAATTCAAATTCACTTTACAAACACATAATTCCTCAAAGATCATATCAAAGTCTATAGCAATCATCCTTTAAGACTAAACCTAATCTCAAAGTATGAAAGAAACCTTGATTACTTTAGGTTTTTATTTGACAAAAAATTTACCCACATTTTCACAGATGAATGCATGTAACGTTCCAAATTCCTAAATCTACCCTTCGTTAGTTCCTAAATGCTTGGATGTTACAAACGGTGATGAAGATGGTGGTGGAGATCGATGGAGATGGCTCCGGGGGCACTTCCCCGTCCCGGCAGGGTGCCGAAACAGAGTCTTTCTGTCCCCCGAATCTCCCCTTCGGTGGTGGCGGCGCTGTGGAGGTTTTCATGGATTTCCGCCAGATGCCCTAGGTTTTTTGGGTCGGAGGCTTCTTATAGGCGCAGGAATCAAGGTCGGTGGGGGTCCAGGGGGCCCACACCCCCTGTGGGCGCCTCCAGGGCTTGCCCGCTCCTAGGGGGTGCGGCCACCCTGTGGCCCCCCTCCGGCTCTGCTTCGTGGTTCCGTGTTGGTCTGGGAAATATAATAACTTTGGGGTTTGTCCCGTCCAATTCCGAGAATATTGATTTTCTGCCTTTCTGGAACCAAAAACAGAAGAAAACAGGCAACTGGCACTGTGGCATCTTGTCAATAGGTTAGTACCAGAAAACATATAAAAACACCTCAAAGTGTAGGCAAAGCAAATCAAAGTAGATACTAAACAAGCATGGAGCATCAAAAATTATAGATACGTTTCCAACGTATCAAGCATCCCCAAGCTTAGCTCCTGCTCGTCCTAGAGTAGGTAAGTGATAAAAAGAATAAGTTTTGAGGTGACATGCACCATCAAAATGAAGATCAAACCATTTGCAAGCATTGAAATCTGGGAACAAAGAACCCTAAACATGTGCATGAAAGATGGAGTTCTAACAATAGGACATAGTAACTATGCATGCAACATGAAAGGCTACAAACAAAGATCATGAATAACATGCATTGAGAAACATTTGTTTGTTTCACATACAGAAAACAAGGCATAGTGGCAATCAGCTTGTCCCTCATGGAGTAGAAAATAGATGCATAGGACACCTTCAAAGTTCACAAGGGTGACTAGAAACAAATAGCACAAGAACAAGTAATATCAACAATATGCATCAATCAATAAGTTTTGGGACACTGCACACAGGATGACAACTATGCCCTCTTAATGGTGCCTAGAGGTAGAAGGTAGAGACTCAATAATAGTGGAAGAAGGGACCTTCATAAGGGAAGCAGGGATTTCAAGTTTCAAAAAGAGCTTCCAAAAATTATGGTACTTGTTAGCTTTCAGCCCTCATTGCCCCTATCATAAGCATCTTGAAGTGATTAAGGTTAAAGTGACAAACATGGAGTATATGCTTGACAAAGTATAAGTTGGCAATTTCAAGTCCCTTGAATACGAGGGCCACACCTCATGCATACTCAACTTCAGTCACAGGTAAGTTCTTTTCATTGTAAGTATTTGCATATCATTGAGGACTGCCAGCGGGGTACCCCTTGCACATGGTACAGGAGCTTTCCCATAACCAAAATGACAAGGCAAGCCGAAAATGAGCATCTCAGCGATCTTTTTATTAACTATATGCATAGCTTTTTATTGAGGATGCTTCATAGATAGCTCACTATGGTGATGCTGCAAGTTTCCACCATGATTAGACATGGCTTAGGCTAGCGGCCCAGGCGTTTCTCTAACACAGGATACAAACTCCATGGACTTACAAGTTCCCTATTTATTTCACACCGGTGACATCCATAGACAAAAGAGCATGATATCAACTGAGTATAAAGTACAAGTGCTATGTTGAAAACGTTCCCCATGACAGCACGGTTCTGTTAATTCCAACGTATAAGTGCAAGCATATACAACAAAGATGTCACAATCGTTCAAGTTTATTAGGGTCAAAGAATATAAATTGTGCCATAAAGTTCATGAGGGATTTAATCACTAAGTTTTCACATAACAAAATAGTTTTTAATTGGGATATAGTTGAAAACAAGAATATACTTGGAATGGTGTAACACACCATGCATAGGATTTTATAGTGGACACTTTGTAATAACTTGGTTTCTTGGGAGTTGGAGGCATGAGTATAACTTACTCATACAAGTGGAGGCTAGCAAAAGACTGGGAGCAACCAACTAAGAGAGCATAATGGCCATAATCATGCAGAGCAACAAAACATTACTAATCAAAGCATAGAGTGGTACTATAAGTTAAGTACTAAATGATCATAGAGGCTATGGTGACTTGTCATAGTCATAACATGGTGTGAGCATGTGCCAAGTCAACCCAAACAAAGCATCAAAGGAGAATACCACAACACTATGCTTTTGCATGCTAAAACAACGAATAATTTCTTCAAGGCACAATAAGCAATCCTAATTGTTTGTAACACGTCATGCTACAACAATAATCACTAAGCATAAGGTTAAAACAACACCTAGCATGACATGCTCAAGTCTAAGTCACAGTCAAAGCAATCTCCTCTTGCACTATTCAAGCAAGTACTTTCTACTCCTTTCCAACACCAATCGACTTATTTGAAACAACTCACAAGTATAATAATCAATAAAGATCAGTGAGCTTGTCTCACAAATCCACAAATAAGAACTAAAAAGTTCTAAGCAAAAAGCATAAGAAAACTAAGGCTAAACACAGTTCTAGCAAAAGTGAACACTCACAGAACAATAAGAATGAAAACTAGAGTGTTCTAGGCAATGAAAATAGAGTGTGTATCTCTCCAAAAGAAGTGTGGTGTAACCAACCAACTTACTCAAGAAAACTAAGAAAACAAAAACCAAAAACGAAAACTAAGACGCTCCAAGAACAACACAACAATGCATGAAACAATAAAAACGAAGTGTCTAGAAAGACCTGAGATTTTTATTAATGAAGAAGGGGATGCCTTGGTAATCCCCAAGCTTTGACGCTTGTACCTATTGAATATTTCTTGGGGTGAGACGGGGTGGCATCCCCAAGCTTGAGCTTTTGTCCATTCTTCATCTCATTACATCATTCTTTCTCTACACCTGCAAATTTTCCTTCATACAGAACTTCACACAATCTTCATTAGCAACATAAGTGTGTTCAAAAGATAATATACCTTTGGGTTTACTTTCAAAACAGCAAAACTTTCACTAAAGACACAAGCTACTGTAGCAACTCCTTCAAAAAGCTCAATTTCCAAAAAAGAACCCAAAAAGAAATCAATAAGAAACAAATGCAAATAATGGCAGAAATCTGTCAAAACAGACCAGCAAGTAGAAACCGATTTTTTTGAAGACCTTATGTTGCTCAAATAAAAACATGTTGAACTAAATAAAGTTAGCTAACATACAGTGGGATTTATTCGTAAATGTTCAGCTCAATCCGACTCACAGAGACTCCTCATGAATTTTTATGGTGGAGGATAGAAATCTATTTCAGGACAGCAACTCCCCAAATCTTACTTCCCTCTCATTAGAGGTCATTCTTGGCACAAAAAGCAAACAAAAACGATAAGGAGAGGTAATTACTGAAATAATAACTTCCAAGACTCAAGGAAACTCTTGGGTTATCTCCCAACAAGTACTTTTCTTTACAGCCTTTAAGTCAGGCTTGATAGTTTGAGAAGATGCTCACATAAGAAATATGAATTGAAATAAAAGAGAGACTCAAGAAGCAAATTCAAAACACATTTAAGTCTAACCCACTTCCTATGCATAGGAATCTTGTAAGCAAATAAATCAAAGAAGCACATAGCAACAAGCATAGGAAATCAAAACAGGTGCAACTTCAAAAATTTCAACATAAAGAGGGGAAACTTAATATTTTTGAGATGCATAAGACCATGTTTCCCTCTCTCATAATAACTTTCAGTAGCAACGTGAATAAAATTAACGATATAAATATCACATAAAACATTCTTATCATGAGCCACATGCATAAAATAATTATTACTCTCTGTAACATCCCAAAAATATTAAACATGCATCATCAAATGCTAATCATCAAAATTAGGGTTAACAAAAACTTTCCTATCTAAAAATATGAGAGCATTCATATGTATGCGTATTTAAAATTAGGATTCTTTTGAATTGCCATGGTTCTATGTTTCTTTTGTTGTAAAATGATTCTTAGGTGAAATAAACATCATCTAAATCATTCCCAAACTTTTCCCAAAGACAAACAACTCAAAATGAACAAATGATGCGAATGGTCACTTTGGCCAAATTAACTATCATGCCTACTTTGGCTATTCCAAGCATTCAAAACTTAACAGAAACATTTGTGGATCTTTGCACCCCTTGTTAGTACTCATAATGAGGTACCAAGGCCCACTTTGCGATCTTCCAAACACATTCAAATGTTAAGTTTAAATGACAGTTTAAAATTGAATCTATCTCATATGGGAAGATCCCACTATTTCAAAAACCACTCAAACAAACTCAATTTTCAAAATCCAAGCAACCACAGAGTCTCCAACACATGCCTAGCACACCCACCAAAAATCTTTTCAAAATTCAAAAATAAGTTTCTTGCGGCCATTTCATCAAACACATGGCAGGCAAATTTAAACCAAATCAAATTCACTATTTTTGATAGTGTTTTGGCCTAACTTGTTCCCTATCTAGCTCAAAGCAACCATCTAGTAGATCATCTAGCTTAGTTGGAAACCTTTAGCCTCACTGTAAACTGGCCATTGTCATCAATGTTGAACAAGCCGAGCCACCCCGCCGGCCAACTTGGTCGCCGCCGCAGCAGACCGCCTCCCCCTCTCTCGCCATGTCTAGGAGATAGCCGGCCGTTCACCGCCACCCACTGTCCCCTCCCCGAGCCAAGGCAAGCCGTGGACCACCGAGCACGCCCCGCGCCCAGTGCCACTGCGACATGCCGAGCATGCCCCAGAGCGCCACACTCGGCACGCGCGCACACGGCGCCCCTCGATCGCAGCCCGTGCCCACCGCTTCGCCATGACCCAAGGAACACGCTAGACATCCCCGTTCGCCGCCTAATGCCTCATAGCCACCGCTCGCTGTCGAAGACACCGCCTCTGCCGCTCAGAGCACCAGCCTCGCCCGACCGTTTACCACCGCCCCTAAGCCCGCATTTAAGTTCTAGAGCATCGCTAGGAGACCGCGCGTCGATCGCCACACTCATCCATGCCGCTAGCAGCCCGTAGCCATGTCGCCACCCTCGCCTGCCCATCCCTCTCGGTCTCGCCATCGAGCCTATAAAAGGAGGCCACCACCAGCCATTTGAAGCACACCATTCCACTCCCCTCACCTCACTGATCGTTCCACCCTCTAGCCGGAGAACGAGGAGCAGCAGCTCGCCGAAATTGCACCGGAGCAGGCCGCCTCTGGAGGAGAAGGGCGCCGCTGATTGCGACCACCCCCAAAGCCACCTCGACCGTCCCTGAGCTCGCCGTCGACTACTCGTTTGTTTGCCCGCATCGCCGTCGTTGCTGGAGCCCTGGTATGCCCACTATACACCCCCACTGAGCCTCTAGGGTTCGAGCTCGTCGGTGACAGGTTCGTCGTCGA
The DNA here is from genome assembly GCA_023614405.1 of Avena insularis. Classification (NCBI taxonomy): domain Eukaryota; kingdom Viridiplantae; phylum Streptophyta; class Magnoliopsida; order Poales; family Poaceae; genus Avena; species Avena insularis. The sequence goes on along the minus strand of CM042695.1, from coordinate 192,456,781 downwards.
CGATGATCCCCAGCCGTCGATCTCCCTTCTAATCCAACGACCCACATAGCCCCGTACCGCTTCGCGCGTTATGAGCCGCTGACTGGTAGACCCCCCTGTCAGCTGAGCCCCGCGCTGCGGAGTGACACTGGGCCGACCCATTAACCTCTCCCGCGTGACCCAACCATTTGAATTTAGATTTTACCATTTTAATTCAAACCCAGTTCTGTACATAGATTCAAAAAGCAACTCAGCTTGATCCAATGGAGCAAATTGCATGAAACCAATTTTGTTATAAAGGTACTGAAATGCTTAATCCAAGCCCGTTGGATTCAAATCATTTGGATCTGGAGATCAACCTTGGCAAAAATAACAAGTCAGAAGCTTTTCTGCATTCAAACATTTTTCAAAATTCAACCATAAGAGCTTTTGAGTTGATTCCAACTCTCAAAAATCACATTTGATCATACCTTGCAGAATATATAAAAACATATGGGTTTACTTACAGAAATAATGTTCAAGTAACAAAAGAATGCCACACAGGCATTTCTAGTCACTTTATTTATTTAAAATAAAAAGGTTAAACCTTATTAAATTGTGACACCACTTTAAATCACATTCCCATGTACTGAAATATGTGGTGATGACATGTGTCAACATGATCCCATGTTTGAGTTAGAGAATATTAAATCTTAAGTAGTTTTTCAATGAGTAGAAATTACTTTTCTCAAATTAAAATAACTAAGACAAATGCTTTAATCTTGTAATGATAGTGATGATACTAGATCATCTATAGTACACCTTTGTGTTATGATTGAAAATAGTTAAGTATTGTTTGGTGATTGTGTACCTCGTATTTATTTATAGACGCTAGTACCGACCAAGGATACGAGGGGGAAGGAGGATACTACGAGGAAGAAGCCAAGGAGAGCTTCAACCACTGCTCTGCACAAGGCAAGCTAACACTTGCATCCTAGCCAGTTTATACTACTATCTTAGAAAGCCTTACTACACAAATTGACCTATGCAAGCTATTAACTTAGCAAGCTTATACCACTTGATAAACCATCCTAGTTTTACTTGCAAGCTTTATACTTTATTTCTTTATCAAAGCTTTCTCTTAGAGTTTACATAGTAAATTGTAGATGCTAGAAAGATATTTGAAGGTTGCATAAAGAGCATTAAATTTGGCCTAAGTTAGATAATCTTGATGTCATCCTAAGGCATGAGATTGAACTTAGCAAATCCCCACTTGTTTACTACCCCTCATTAGTACTTATTTCCACTAGTAGATGCTAGTGCTAAGCATACGACTTGATCAATTTTAGCTGGGAATACTTGGTGAAACTGGTTATGAAAACCTTAGAATGATGAGTCATTCTACTGAAATGTTTTGACATGTGTTCTTGAACACCAGATGATTTTGATGATGAAAATGTTGAGGCATTAGCCTTAGCCCTTTATAAAACTGATGGTTGTCTGGATGCGATACCATTCCAATTTTACCGTATAACCACAATACCCGAAAATTGGGTAGGGCTTGACTGGAAATTTATATACCTTAGTATGGGTTCCATCACGGCCAAGGTCTGGGCTGAGGCTACCTAGTGAAGATTGTCCACCTGTGTAGTACCCAAGATGACAGTTGGTCATGGTTGGGAGGCCAAACTCACAGGAGAGGTGCCTATACTAGGGCGTGTAATGGAAAGGTTAGGATTGATTATCCGCATACTGAGTATGGTGAATTCAGGATTTGTTCCTAACGGATGTATCGAATGTTGTGGTGAAAGTGTACAATCTCTGCAGAGTGTCAAACTATTCGAATAGCCGCGTTCGTGGTTATGGACAGTTGGAGTGGCCATACTGTTCCCCCGTCAGATGTTTTCAATATGACTTGTGAAATTAATTGAGACTTTGACTTGACCACAACAGAGTTGTGATATGAAATTCAAGTTCCCACTTAGGGGTTATAAAACTTTCAACTAGTTTTCTTTGCTTCTGAACGTAGTAGAGGTAAATCTGGCTTTTTGAAAAACAACCCTAGAGCCTAGTGTCCTAACTACAACCCCCCCCCCCTTAACTTGTTAGTATTAGTTTGCGAGTACTTAAAGAGTACTCGTGGCTTTGTCCCTGGCTATTCCTGTGGCCAGACTATGAAGAGGAGTATCAGATGATGGACCGCAGGAAGGTTACGACAACTAGGATCATCTCCCATCGTCAGCATTGCCTGTGACCCCGAAGATGGAGCTTCGCCTACGCTATCGTTACTATTACGTTATTCCGCTGCTTGAGTTGTATTAATAATTGGATCATGAGATCCTTATTTGTGTAAGACCTTATGTATGGTTTGTAATGGATGATGTACTGTGATATCCAAATCTGTTATGTCTCGCAAAAATGGTAATCCTGGGATTGCGATGTATGGCATAACAGGCATCTGGGATTAAAAATCCGGGTGTTGACAAGTTGGTATCAGAGCCATCCTGACCATAGGAGACCCTAGTTAGACTGGGCGTTTGAATAAAAAACTTAGTTTCAAAACCAAAGGAAGCAAATATTTACAAAAACTTATTCCCATTCTTATCACCTTGATTCTTTCATAAAAATTCATGTTCCTCAAAAACTCTTGCAAAATACATAAAATTTTACACACTTGATCACTCTACTAACTTACTCATCCTATATTCTTATAGATGGACATGAAGTACAACAAGTTTTATCAGCGTGACTTGGACCAGCTGTCAGAGATTCTGGAGCGTCCGCACCCCGAGTTCTTCACAGCTCAGCGCAATGATCAGGAAGGAGAAGATATGCAGTGGCTAGTTGTTGTAAGTCTCCGAGGAAAGATTGAACCTCCCACTGCAGAGGGAATTTAGTTCACCTTATGAGAGAACAACTGGCTCGATGGACTAGCCAGGGCAATGCAGGAAGCTCTTGCCCGTCTATGTGGGCAGAGTATCAATCAGATCAAGGGTACCCGCTTTGAGTTCTATCCAAGGCATGATGCTATGGGACAGCCACTAGAGGCCCCATATCACCACGAGCTGAAGAGCCAATTGGACCACCTCAGCTTCATGATGTACGACCGTCAGAATGAGATGGACAATGCCCGTTCCTACGCCAACCACAAGTACGCCATCACCATGCTAGTGAAGGATCGCAAGTCTCGTCGCCGTCATCTTGACAAGAAGGAGCGCATCATTGCCTGTCTTTGCCACCGGATGAAGGATTTGGAGGAGACCATCCACGAGAGATACATGTGGTTGGAGGAAAGGGAGAATGCTGGAGAAGATCTTCGTGGAGACCCCTACTCCTATCTCAGCGATGATGATGACTTTCTGGAGGATCAGGCCATGGACTTTTTCACAGATGAGGAGGATTTCGCCTTTATCGATGACGATGATGATGATGAGGATGATGAGTACACCGACTCCAAGGAGTAGTAGCACTTGAGCACTAGCGTTAGTAAGCTGTATTCAGTCCCACTGTATCATAGTTTCCAGAATGTTTCTTAAAACCATCTGTTTTCCTTTGTTGTGGTGTGTGTTGTATAGTGTGCTATGAATGAATGAATGAAAAACAAGTTGCTAGAAAATCCGAGTCAAACTTTAAAAACTTTTCAAAGTCCCTGAACCTTAGAAATTTACCTCTTTTCTCATGATCTATCTCAATCTTCACATGCCTCGCGGAGGAAGCGGGTCATCCCCGGACCCAATGTTGCAGATCCTGTAAATGTTGGTTTCTGACCACGAAGCTAAATGAGCAAAACGTCAAGCCAACTTAGCCACCCTTCAGCAGATAGCTCAGCTGGCCCACAACAATCAAGGCCAAGGAAATCAGGACAACCATGGATCTAAGCTCAAGAATTTCTAGAACACCAACCCACCTATGTTCACTAAGTCGGAAGAGCCCCTAGATGCAGATGATTGGCTGCAGACCATGGAGAACAACCTGGAAGTCGCTAGAGTGGAAGCTAACGAGAAAGTGTTGTTCGCCACCCACTATCTAGCTGGAGATGCAAGAGCATGGTGGAACAGCGTTCGTGCAATGACCGGAGGACAGATGATGACCTGGGAGGAATTCGAGGTCAAGTTCAGTAGAACCCATGTGCCACCGGGTTTGATCAAGAGGATGAGAGATGAATTCAGAGAACTGGAGCAAGGAAGGATGACCGTAGTGGAATACCATGAAATATTCTTTTCATTAGCTAGGTATGCCCCGGATGAGATCGACACTGAAGCCAAGAAGAAAGATAGATTCTTGAATGGTCTGCACGATGAGATGCATATAGTGTTGGTCAATATCCCCTTTGCTGATATTGAAGCCCTCGTCGACTCTGCCATTCAGATGGAAGGAAAGATCAACCAAGCCAATGAGAACCGCAAGCGCCGCATGATGCATCAGCCAGGAACGCATCATACACCAAAGTATCGCCCAACCCATCTCCAGGATTTGCCCCGAGAACCAACAGACCCCCGATGAACCGTCCGACCTATCCCAACCGTGGAAACCCAAGGACCGGAGGAAACCATAACAACCCCAGCAACTCTGGCAATTTCAACCGTGCACCACCCAAGTTCAACAACAACAATGCTACCGCCAACACCAACACTGCCCCGAGGACTAGAAGCAATGTTGTGCCTATTGCAGCAAAGGACAAGTCGCAAGTGACATGTTATGACTATGGAAATAAGGGTCACTACTCCAGTGAGTGCCCCAAGAAGAATGCCGCAGCCTCCAATGCAAATGCCCCAGCTCAGCAACAACGTTGTGTTCAGCCCGGAAGAAGGTTTGCCCGAGGGAACTCGCTCAACCTCAACGGCCGTCTTTTTCTCATGCATGTTGAAGAAGCCCAGGAAGCGCCAGATGTCGTGCTGGGTATGTTTTCTGTTAATTCAGTACTTGCTAGAGTGTTGTTTGATTCTGGTGCATCGCACTCATTTGTCACCGAAGAATTTGCATGCACTAGTAAGATTCAACCAACCAAACTGAAGCATGTTATGATTGTTCAAATCCCCGGTTCAACCACCAAAGCTAGGCAAATTTGCAAAGCCGTCCCTATCTAAATCCATGGCATAGATTTTTATGCTAATCTGATAGTACTCGGAACTAAAGGTTTGGAAGTAGTACTAGGAATAGATTGGATGTCCAAACATAAAGGATTAATTGACTGTGCCAAGAAAGCCATAACCATGACTAGTACAGCCGGAATATCAGTCGAGCATGTATCTGAAACCTTACCTCGTCAATTCAAGTGCAACAAGAGTATATCCCAACCTACCATTGACCAAGTCCGGATAGTCTGTGAATACCCTGATGTATTTCCAGATGTTTTGCCCGGTATGCCCCCAGATCGGGATATCGAGTTTATCATTGAATTAATCCCTAGAACAGGACCCATAGCCCAGAGACCAATAGTATGAACCTGTCTGAACTAGCAGAACTAAAGAAGCAACTGGATTCCATGCTAGAAATTGGATTGATTCAACCAAGTGCGTCACCATGGAGATCACCTGTCTTGTTTGTGGACAAGAAGGATGAAGGTAACCGTTTGTGTACGGATTACCGGAAGTTGAATGATGTCACTATCAAAAACAAATACCTGTTGCCCAAGATAGAAGATTTTTTTGATCAGTTGACTGGTGCCAAAGTGTTTTCTAAGATTGATCTTAGAACTGGCTATCATCAACTCAAGATTCGCGCAGAGGATATTCCCAAGACTGCCTTTACCACTAGATATGGATTATACGAGTATACTGTCATGTCTTTTGGATTAACCAATGCCCTCGCTTATTTCATGAATCTCATGAATAAGATTTTTATGGACTTCCTAGATAAGTTTGTCATTGTTTTCATCGATGACATTCTAATTTATTCCAGATCAGAAGAAGAACATGAGCTACACCTAAGGACCATTCTTGGAACCCTTAGAGAGCATCCGTTGTATGCAAAGTTTAGAAAATGTGAATTCTAGTTACAAGAGGTAGGATTCCACGGCCACATTGTATCAGCCGGAGGAATTGCAGTTGACCCTGCAAAGGTGAAAGATGTCGAAGATTGGCAGGCCCCAACCACTCAAACCCAAGTTCGTGCATTTCTCGGACTGGCGGGATACTACCGCAAGTTCGTAGAAGGATTCTCGAGTATCGCCAGACCCATGACCCAATTGCTGAAGAAGGACAAGAAGTTTGAATGGACGGACAAATGTGAAGCGAGTTTTCAAGAACTCAAGAGAAGATTGATTCCAGCCCCAATCTTAATCATATCGGATATCACGAAGCCCTTTGACGTGTATTGTGACGCATCCAAGATCGGTCTCAGATGTGTGCTAATGCAAGAAGGAAAAGTTATATCCTATCTATCCCGACAACTGAAACAACATGAATAGAATTACCCAACACATGACCTCGAGCTCACAGACGTAGTTCTAGCCCTGAAGACATGGAGGCATTACCTGATGGGAAACCGTTGTGAGATTTATTCGGATCATCAGAGCCTGAAGTATATATTCACTCAGAAGGAGCTGAATATGAGACAGATAAGATGGATTCAGCTAATCAAGGATTATGACCTAGACATTCATTATCACCCCAGTAAAGCCAACGTGGTAGCATATGCCCTTAGAAGATTGCCGTGCCGCTTGAACTCCATGATTTTGAAGGAGCAACCAAGTCTGCACAAAGAGATGGAGGATTACCGAATGGAATTAGTGAGTGAAGGATTTTTGGCTAGCATAGAACTTCTACCCACTTTGATCAGCCAGATCAAAGAGGCGCAGAAAGGGAATGCTAGTATCGACGGAATCAAGCATCGTATCGGTAAAGGCAAAGTACCCAGATTTACCGAAGACGAAGAAGGAGTTCTGTGGTACAAAGGACGCCTTTGTGTTCCAGCAGATTCAGAGCTAAAAGAAGTTATTCTGAAGGAATCTCATGATACTCTTTATTTTATCCACCCCAGAGGAACGAAGATGTATCAGGATTTGAAGGAACAATTTTGGTGGCATAAGATGAAGAGAGAAATCGGAAGCTATATCGCCAAGTGTGATATATGTCAGAGAGTCAAGACGGGACATCAAAGACCCATAGGATTGTTGCAACCATTACAAATTCCAAAATGGAAATGGGATTCCGTTGGAATGGACTTTATCACCGGATTGCCTACTTCTAGTAAGGGAAATGACTCTATCTGGGTCATAGTGGACAGATTGTCCAAAGTCGCCCATTTCTTATCAGTCAAGACCACATATCATAGTTCGAAGCTAGCGGAGTTATACATTGCTAGAATCGTCAGTTTGCATGGAGTCCCCAAGAACATCGTATCGGATCGAGGAACTTAGTTTACCTCGAGATTCTAGAAGAAAGTCCAAGAAGGTTTAGGAACCCGACTAGATTTTAGCACAGCTTATCACCCTCAGACCGACGGACAAACGGAGCGAGTAAATCAAATACTCGAAGACATGTTGAGAGCATGTGTGTTAGAGTATGGATCTAAATGGGAAGACTGTCTGCCGTTCGCAGAATTTTCATACAACAACAGTTATCAAGCTAGTTTGCAAATGGCCCCATTTGAATTCATGTATGGGAGGAAATGTCGCACCCCTTTGAACTGGTCGGAAGTAGGAGAGAGTCAGATTTTCGGACCCGACATCCTACGAGAAGCAGAAGAGAAAGTTCACAAGATTCGTGAGCACCTCAAACCACCCAATCAACACAGAAGAGTTCGTGTATCTGAAAGTGTCACCATTGAAGGGAATGCAGTGTTTCCAACTAAAGGGAAAGTTAGCCCCCAGATATATCGGCCCCTTCAAGATTCTGAACCATCGAGGAGAAGTGTCGTATCAATTGGAACTGCCAGAAGAGATGTCAGCCGTTCACAATGTGTTCCATATCTCATTACTTCGTAAGTGCCTCGAAGTTCCGGAGAAGACTGAAGTGTTCAAGAACATTGATCACCAGACCATAGAGATCAACGATGACCTGACCTATCCTGAAGTACCCATCCGTATTTTGGAAGAAGCTTTCAGAACTACCAGAACCTGAAGCATCAAGTTTCTCAAGATTCAGTGGAGCAACCACACAGAAGAAGAAGCTACCTGGGAGCGCGAAGATCACATCAGGACGGAGTTCCCAGATCTCTTCAAATCCTAGGTAATATTTTTAATCCTTTTTCAAATCTTGGGACGAGATTTTGTTTAAGGGGGGAAGGTTTGTAACATCCCAAAAATAATAAGCATGGATCATCAAATGCTAATCATCAAAATTAGGGTTAGCAAAAACTTTCCTATCTAAAAATATGAGAGCATTCATATGTATGTGTATTTAAAATTAGGATTCTTTTGAATTGCCATGGTTCTGTGTTTCTTTCCTTGTAAAATGATTCTTAGGTTAAATAAACATCATCTAAATCATTCCCAAACTTTTCCCAAAGACAAATAACTCAAAATGAACAAATGATGTGAATGGTCACTTTGGCCAAATTAACTCTCATGCCTACTTTGGCTATTCCAAGCACTCAAAACTTAACAGAAACATTTGTGGATCTTTGCACCCCTTGTTATTACTCATAATGAGGTACCAAGGCCCACTTTGTGATCTTACAAAAACATTCAAATGCTAAGTTTAAATGATAGTTTAAAATTGAATCTATCTCATATGGGAAGATCCCACTATTTAAAAAACCACTCAAACAAGCTCAATTTTCAAAACCCAAGCAACCACAGAGTCTCCAGCACATGCCTAGCACACCCACCAAAAATCTTTTCAAAATTCAAAAAGAAGTTTCTTGCGACCATTTCATCAAACACTTGGCAGGCAAATTTAAACCAAATCAAATTCACTATTTTTAATAGTGTTTTGGCCTAACTTGTTCCCTCTCTAGCTCACAGCAACCATCTAGTAGATCATCTAGCTTAGTTGTAAACCTTTAGCCTCACTGTAAACTGGCCATTGTCATCAATGTTGAACAAGACGAGCCATCTCGCCGGCCAACTTGGTCGCCACCGTAGCAGACCGCCTCCCCCTCTCTCGCCATGTCTGGGAGATAGCCGGCACTTCACCGCCACCCACTATCCCCTCCCCGAGCCAAGGCAAGCCATGGACAACCGAGCATGACCTACGCCTAGTGCCACTGCGACATGCCGAGCATGCCCTAGAGCGCCACACCCGGCACGCGCACACACGCTGCCCCTCGACCGCAGCCCGTGCCCACTGCTTCGCCATGACCCAAGGAACACGCTAGACATCCCCGTTCGCCTCCAATGCCTCACAGCCACCGCTCGCCGTCGAAGACGCCGCCTCTGTCGCTCAGAGCGCCAGCCTCGCCCGTCCGTTTACAACCGCCCCTAAGCCCGCATTTAAATTCTAGAGCATCGCCAGGAGACCGCGCGTCGATCGCCACCCTCAGCCATGCCGCTAGCAGCCCGTAGCCATGTCGCACCATCGCCTGCCCATCCCTCTCGGTCTCGCCATCGAGCCTATAAAAGGAGGCCACCCCCAGCCGTTTGAAGCACACCATTCCACACCCCTCACCTCACTGATCGTTCTACCCTCTAGCCAGAGCACGAGGAGCAGCATCTCTCCGAATTGCACCGGAGCAGGCCGCCTCTGGAGGAGAAGGGCGCCGCTGATTGCGACCACCCCCAAAGCCACCTCGACCGTCCCTGAGCTCGCCGTCGACTACTCGTTTGTTTGCCCGCATCGCCGTCGTTGCTGGAGCCCTGGTATGCCCACTATACACCCCCACTGAGCCTCTAGGGTTCGAGCTCGTCGGTGACAGGTTCGTCGTCGACGATGATCCCCAGCCATCAATCTCCCTTCTAATCCAACGACCCACATAGCCCGTGCACCCATGCGTTATGAGTCATTGTTGGTAGACCCCTGTCTTTGAGCCCAGCAGCTCTGGAGTGACACCGGGCCGACCCATTAACCTCTCCCAAAGTGACCCAACCATTTGAATTTAGATTTTACCATTTTAATTCAAACCCAGTTCTGTACATAGATTCAAAAAGCAACTCAGCTTGATCCAATGGAGCAAATTGCATGAAACCAATTTTGTTATAAAGGTACTGAAATGCTTAATCCAAGCCCGTTGGATTCAAATCATTTGGATCTGGAGATCAACCTTGGCAAAAATAACAAGTCAGAAGCTTTTCTACATTCAAACATTTTTCAAAATTCAACCATAAGAGCTTTTGATTTGATTCCAACTCTCAAAAATCACATTTGATCATACCTTGCAGAATATGTAAAAACATATGGGTTTACTTACAGAAATAATGTTCAAGTAACAAAAGAATGCCACATAGGCATTTCTAGTCACTTTATTTATTTAAAATAAAAAGGTTAAACCTTATTAAATTGTGACACCACTTTAAATCACATTCCCATGTACTGAAATATGTGCTGATGAAATGTGTCAACATGATCCCATGTTTGAGTTAGAGAATATTAAATCTTAAGTAGTTTTTCAATGAGTAGAAATTACTTTTCTCAAATTAAAATAACTAAGACAAATGCTTTAATCTTGTAATGATAGGTGATGATGCTAGATCATCTATAGTAAACCTTTGTGTGATGATTGAAAATAGTTAAGTATTGTTTGGTGATTGTGTACCTCGTATTTATTTATAGACGCTAGTACCGACCAAGGATACAAGGTGGAAGGAGGATACTACGAGGAAGAAGTCGAGGAGAACTTCAACCACTGCTCTGCACAAGGCAAGCTAACACTTGCATCCTAGCCAGTTTATACTACTATCTTAGCAAGCCTTACTACACAAATTGACCTATGCAAGCTATTAACTTAGCAAGCTTATACCACTTGATAAACCATCCTAGTTTTACTTGCAAGCTTTATACTTTATTTCTTTATCAAAGCTTTCTCTTAGAGTTTACATAGTAAATTGTAGATGCTAGAAAGATATTTTAAGGTGCATAAAGAGCATTCAATTTTGCCTAAGTTAGATAATCTTGATGTCATCCTAAGGCATGAGACTAAACTTAGAAAATCCCCACTTGTTTACCACCCCTCATTAGTACTTACTTCCACTAGTAGATGCTAGTGCTAAGCATACGACTTGATCAATTTTAGCTGGGAATACTTGGTGAAACTGGTTATGAAAACCTTAGAATGATGAGTCATTCTACTGAAATGTTTTGACATGTGTTCTCGAACACCAGATGATTTTGATGATGAAAATGTTGAGGCATTAGCCTTAGCCCTTTATAAAACTGATGGTTGTCTAGATGCGATACCATTCCAATTTTACCGTACAACCACAATACCCAAAAATTGGGTAGGGCTTGACTGGAAATTTATATACCTTAGTATGGGTTCCCTCGCGGCCAAGGTCTGAGATGAGGCTACCTTGTGAAGATTGTCCACATGTGCAGTACCCAAGATGACAGTTGGTCATGGTTGGGAGGCCAAACTCACAGGAGAGGTGCCTATACTAGGGCGTGTAATGGAAAGGTTAGGATTGATTATCCGCATACTGAATATGGTGAATTCAGGATTTGTTCCTGACGGATGTATCGAATGTTGTGGTGAAAGTGTACAATCTCTGCAGAGTGTCAAACTATTCGAATAGCCGCGTTCGCAGTTATGGACAGTTGGAGTGGCCAAACTGTTCCCCCGTCAGATGTTTTCAAAATGACTTGTGAAATGAATTGAGACTTTGACTTGACCACAACAGAGTTGTGATATGAAATTCAAGTTCCCACGGGTTATAAAACTTTCAACTAGTTTTCTTTGCTTCTGAATGTAGTAGAGGTAAATCTGGCTTTTTGCAAAACAACCCTGGAGCCTAGTGTCCTAACTACAAAAAAAACCCTTAACTTGTTAGTATTAGTTTGCGAGTACTTAAAGAGTACTCATGGCTTTGTCCCTAGCTATTCCCGTGGACAGACTATAAAGAGGAGTATCAGGATGATGGACCGCAGGAAGGTTACGACAACTAGGATCATCTCCCATCATCTACATTGCTGTGACCCTGAAGATGGAGCTTCTCCTACGCAATCGTTACTATTACGTTATTCCGCTGCTTGAGTTGTATTAAGAACCGGATCATGAGATCCTTATTTGTGTAAGACCTTATGTATGGTTTGTAATGGATGATGTACTGTGATATCCAAATCTGTTATGTCCCGCAAAAATGGTAATCCTGGGATTGCGATGTATGGCATAACATGCATCTGGGATTAAAAATCCGGGTGTTGACACTCTCCGCATAAGCATAGTCATTCTTATTAATCGTAGTGGGAGCAAATTCAACAACATAGCTATCACTATTATTCTCATCACCATAATCATCAAATATAGGAGGCATATTGTAATCACAATAAATATTCTCCTCAATATTAGGTGGACTGAAAATATCATATTCATCATTGTAATCATCATATATTTTAGGTTTGGTATCATCATAAGAAATAGAATAGCTATCTTCCAAAGCTGGGGGACTAAAAATATCATTTTCATCAAAACTAGATTCCAAAAGCTTAGACTTTTCCATAGCATTAGCAATAATGGTGTCCAAAGAATTCATACTAATAACATTGCTATTAGCATGCAAATAAAGTTCCATAGGTTTTTAAATTTTCTCTTCAAACACTTCATGTCCTAAATCAAGATAAACACTATAAAGCTCTCTAATTTTGTTGTTGTTTTTCATTAAGCCTAACTAGTGAAAACAAGAAAAAAAAAGACAAAACTGCAGAATCTAAAGGAAATAACTTCGAGCACTCACACCGAAAGATGTGAGTACCTTTTTCCTTACCTCCCCGGCAACGGCGCCAGAAAAGAGCTTGATGTCTATGCACTTCTATTCTTGTAGACAGTTGTTGGGCCTCCAAGTGCAGAGGTTTGTAGAACAGCAACAAGTTTCCCTTAAGTGGATTACCCAAGGTTTATCGAACTAAGGGAGGAAGTGGTCAAAGATATTCCCTCTCAAGCAACCCTGCAATCAAGATACAAGAAGTCTCTTGTGTCCCCAACACACCCAATATAGGTGCACTAGTTCAGCGAAGAGATAGTGAAATACAAGTGGTAACGGTGCTAGAAAATAGCTTGACGGTGAGGTAAAGACTAAAGGCAACAAGAAGGAAGCAAGCAAACATGCAACAGATCTAGTAGCAAACGGTGTTTCAATGTTTAGAAACAAGGCCTAGGGATCATACTTTCACTAGTGAACACTCTCTCATATGAATATCATCTCTTCATGATACTACTCTTTAACTACTCTCTGGTTGGACACTCTAATCCATGGTAGGGCCTTCCCCAATCTAGATAACCCCACACTGTCACCTTGAGCGCTAGATGGTTCCAAAAAACACCACAATTTCATAAAGACATCCAACTCCAAGTATAACTCATAACAAATATTCAATATAGCCAAAGTGCCACACACGGTATGCCCGCTGTCACTTTCACACACGTGGGGAAAAGCATAGATATATTAAAGCACAAAGAGTATTTATGTAGACTCAAGCCTAAGTTCCACCATGGCGTGCACGCTGTCAGTTTCACACACATGGGGAGAGAAGATATCTAATAAAGAACTTGAGTAGCAAGGTAGATATACCTGATTACAAAGCTCATGATCACAATATGACCATGCATAGAGAGAGAGAGAGATGAACACATAGCTACCGGTAGAGCCCTTAGCCTCGAGGAAGAACTACTCTCTCCTCATCATGGGAATCAGCAACGGTGATGAAGATGGTGGTGGATATCGATGGAGATGGCTCCGGGGGCACTTCCCTGTAACATCCCAAAAATATTAAACTAGAATCATCAAACTCTAATCACCAAATTTAGGGTTAACAAAAACTTTTCCAATTAAAATATGAAAGCATTCATATGAGTGTGCATTAAGATTCTTTTGAATTGCCATGATTATGTGTTTCTTTGCTTGTAAAATGATTCTTATGGGAAATAAACATCATCTAAATAATCCCCACACTTTTCCCAAAGACAAATAAATCAAAACAAACAAATTAAGTGAATGGTCACTTTGGCCAAATTAACTCCCATGCCTACTTTGGCTATCTCTAACTTTCAGAACTTAATAGAAACTTGTTTGGATCTTTGAACCCCTTGATAGTACTCATAACAAAGTACCAAGGCCCACCTTGTGATCATCCAGAAACATTCAAATGCATAGTTTAAATGACAGTTTAAAATTGAATCTATTTCATATGGGAAGATCCTACTTCTTCAAAAACCCCTCAAACCAACTCAACTTTCAAAACCCAAGCATCTACAGACTCACCAGCACATTCCTAGCACACCCACCAAAATAATTTCAAAATTCAAAACTTGAGTTCATGCGGCCATTTCAACGCGCGCATCTTCCAGTACATTCTGCTTGCGCGCGCGTGCCCCAGAGCGTCGGCAACGACGACAGAGCATCGTCGCTATCTGCCTCGACTCTGGTAACCTTCCCCGGTAATCTCTGACCTCCCCCTCCTCTCTCAATGACGCTCGCATACTCTCCTCTCTCGCGTGCGTCTAGTGCACCCTTCGATTTGTCTTCTTGTGGCCCGTAGCCTCGTCCCCGATGACACTGGAGCGTGCCCGACGCTAGGAGCTTCTCTGGCGAGTAATCACCAGCGACCCCGTGTGCCTCTTCGTCGACGGCGACAATGTTGAGCATCAGCACACCCCTGCGAATCCGGTGAGAGTCTCCCCTTCCTCCCTTGCTTCCTGTTTTCGCCGGAACACCTCTGCCCAAGCGCGCCACCACCATCCATCGTCGCTAGCGCCGCCAGTTAGTGGCCAGTAGCTGTAGGCCGTTAGATGCAGATCTTGTGGATGCGATAGATCGTTTAACCGAAGGGGTATCACTCGATCTGAGCCACATAGATCTACTTAGATCCAATGGTCTGTACTGATCGATCGAGCCGAACAGGTATGAACCAATAGAATCATTCCACGTGGCCAGGTCTGTCTGATTAAAATTCCAGAAATGAATTTGAATGTTTAAACTTATAAAATCTATAACTTTTGATCTGTTTGGCCAAAATTTACAAATTTTATATCATTGGAATCAGGAAAATGTGAACTTTAAAATAGTGGCCTTAGTTTAGTATTTTTATTTTGGAAAAATAGTGTTTTTGCAGAAACATTTGTAGGACTATTCTGAGTATAAAAGTTATTATAAAAATGATTTTTGGGTAAAATATTTTGAAAATGATTTGATTTGAACCTACTGACCAGAAACACAAACTGTTGGGTTTAGAAATATATTTTGTAAACACAAGGAATTATTCCTTTGAATAAAAACATTTCTAGTAAAACAAAAATGTTGCTATTATTTAAAAATGATTTTTGGGTGAAACCTTTTGTAAATGAGTTTGTTTTAAACACTTTTATCCTAAACACTAACATTCTGTTTAAAAACATATTTGGCTAACACTACAAAATATTACTTTGATTAAAATCATTTCTAGCAAAACAAAAATGATTTAAATGGACATTTTCACTAACTTATTTTTAAATGGTTTTGCCACAATTACAAATGACCAGTATGTGTTTTACAATGTTTATAGCCTATTAGAAACCACTTTTCCAAATAAAACAACCTTTGCATGCTTGCATGCATTTCTTTGTTTTTATTATGTGATGAATTGTTTGAATGCTAGTTTTGAATTTGTGCCTTGCTTGATTGAATTGTAGTGAACTTTGAAGAGTGTGACAATTGCAAGCTCAAGGAGTGAACCTAGTTTCTCTACCAAAAAGTCAAGTGGTGCTTCATACATTTTGTCCTATTATTTTCACTATGCATTAGTGATATTTTGAGTAGGACTTGCATGGAAATTTTACAAAGTATGCTATGCCATGGGAAATCCTAGTAGACGATGCGTTAGTAGAATTTTCCCTAAGTTAAGATTATTGCTACTATTATGCTTAGCCAAGCTAGTATAAAACAAGGGTGGATTATACACATGCTATGGAAATTTTACTAAGTCTTTGACTTATGTTTTTGCTTAATAAAACAACTATATGAAAGAAACACCTGGGTGGAATGGATGGAAAGGTTTGTGTTGAGTGGTTACCCCACGGGCAATACCTGGTGTATCTCACTTGTCGAAAGCCACCCAGGAACAAAGAGATTTGAGATGTCAAATGTTGAGAAGCTTCAAGTGCAGCCACATGGCATTATGGGCTCTGCCTAGATCATATAGGTTGCAATAACTTAGCCAGATGGAAAGAAGGTGGTAGGGGTGATATGTTTGGAACGCGTCCATTTGGTCTAAGGGAAGGCTTCTGAAAGATCTTGTCTCGATGCATGTCGAGTCTTGTGGGGAAAGTGCACCACCTCTCGAGAGAGTAAAATCTAAGTACTAAGCCGTGTCCCCGACAATGGACAATTTGAGCATCAAGACATGGAAGCTATCAAGGATCTCCTCATCCCAATTTCTAAGTTAAAAACTTGTGGTTGAACAAGGGTTAAAGGATTCCAATTTTCAATTGGTAGATTCCTTGGGTGATTTGACAAACAAAAACTTAGTGTTTTAAACTTATAAAGAAAACCTTATTTTGAGCAAAGCAAGCCTAATCTCCACTTTGCCAAATGCATATAGATGATAGATACCACTATTCTACCATAGTATTACTTGCCAATACAATTCAAATGTATTGACCCTTGTGGCTGTAACTTATTATGTTGCAGGTTTGTTTGATTTTAGTGAAGTGTGTTGAATAGGATTACAAGTCTACAACCAACATGATTACCTATGGCACTTTGAAGATGAAGGACTCCATGCTATAGTTATATCTGCTGCATTGTAATGAGATAGCCATATGAGCTATGTAAGATGTAATGAATTATTTTATTCTGGTTATAAAGTTGTATTATGACCTTTGTTTCTTGATATTACATCGTAAACTGTGGATTCTAGCTATTGATCCAGGGACTAGCATTGTAAACACAAGGATCTCTACCTTATCAGGTTGGGACCTTTACAGATGGTATCAGAGCACTGTGTTTCCTGTAGGATTGTAACCCTAGGATTGGACAAAACCCCTTAGAAAAATAGGAGTTGTATTTGTTCCAAACTTATTTACAAACAATCTTGTACACTCTTTCCTCAATCTTTTGTTTTGATTCTACATCTCCTCTTTTCAACTTGATGGACAAAGCCTCCACCATGAGAAAGGACTTCAACATCACCAATGACTTCAACTTTAGTTTCACCAAGGACTTCAACTTGGACATCACTAAGGACTACAAGTGAGACAAGAAGAATACTCAAGACTTGAAGACTAAGGAAACACAACCTAGAAGGGACCATCATCACCTTTGAAGTTTTGTGACCAAGATGCAAGAATTTTTCCAAGGAAACCATGATCTTATTCATGAAGAAACAACTAAGAAGGATGGGATGATCTCAAGTGAACACCATAGTTGGACCACCATACTAGTGTTTACTTTAGATCGATTTAGTGATCACACCAACTTATGTGGTGTAGCAAAAATATTTTGTTGCCTAAAAATGTGCTTGAACCTTATTGTTTGAGTGGAATGTTTGATTGTGATTGCTTGCACATTGCTTTGTGTGAATTGTTGTGTGTGAGTAGAATTCTTCCTATAGAAATCTTTTGCCTATTCTAATCCCAATACAACCCAAACAGATGACTTCTCCAAGAGACTCCAACATCAATAATGGTGACAATTACAACCAAGAGATGCACATGAGAGAACAACTACTAGCAACCCAAGCCTAGTTGAATCAAGTGACAACTCAGTTTTTAGCCAACAACAATGAGTTAGACCTAGCCATGCAAAAGTTTTTGGAAACCCAATCCCAATTGTTGCAAAGGATGACCAATCAAATGATCAACATGAGAAACAAACTTTCCCAAAGTGCTTGTGACAACAATGATATCAAGGATGATATTATAGAAGGAACTCAAGCTTGCAATATTTGTGGAGACATAGAACACACTTATAAAGAGCATGTGGACCAATGCCCTAATTGTGAAGAGAAACATCCAACTGGACAATGCCCCACATCTCAAGTTTCTTGTTTCCTATGTTAAGGAAATGACCATGTACCTATCCAATGCCCCATCTATCCTATAGTTCAACAAATGAAACAAGATGGAATGCGTCAAATGTTTGGAAACCTCCATAAGGGAACAACTTCTACCTAGAAGGATAAAGACAAAGTTAGAACCGTTCCTCATAAGACCACACCCAAAGTGACCACAAAGTGTTGTTACTCATGTGGAGAAGAAGGTCACATATCTAGTGAATGCCCCAAGAAGCGATAAAGGTTTCCCACTTTTGAGGTGAAGTATGAAGAACATGAACTAAGAGCCCTCCTAGCTTTGGAGAGACCCAATAAGAAGAAATGTCCCAACCCTAGCAAGAAATACATTAGCCAGGTACAATGCTACAATTGCAAAGAGATGGGACACTATGCCAATGAATGTCCATAAAAGAAGAAGAGCCAAGGAAACAAACAAGCAATGGCGAGACCGAAGATGAAGAAAGATATTAGCCAAGTGATGTGTAACAACTGCAAAGAGCTAGGCCATTATGCATAATATTTTCCAAAGAAGTACCTCAAGATATCAACCTTGTCACATGTTTCAAGTGTGGAAACAAAGGACACTATGCAAACAACTGTCTAGAGAAGTTTCATCAAGACCTCAAGCAAGCCAAGATGTAATCTAGTTAGAAATCTTTTAAGGGTGGTATCACTCTAGTTGCCTTGAAGCCAACTTGTAACCTCTAGCCTTCCCAAATCTCGGGACGAGATTTATTTTTAGGGTGGTATCCTGTCACATCCCAAAATTTTCCAAATTTTGAAATGTGAAAAATAAATAAACAAAATAAACAATTGTTGAAATTTAGGGTGAAAAGAAACTTTTTGCTTCTAAATGGAAACATCAAAACCCTTCTTGAACAAATTTGAATGAAAAGGGAATCCAACAAAATTTCAATCAAGTCAAATGCATTCATCAATGAATGTATCTTGAAATTTAAACACTTGGAAAAGTTAAACCAAAACCCCAAATCTTAATGAAGGAAAACACTTCCAAAGATAAAATGCATTTTATGCATGGAAAAAATATTGAATTTAAACACTTGGGAAAATAAACCAAAACCCTAAAACCCTAATGGAAGAAAATCATTTCCAGGATCTCTCTAAGACTATGGATTTGATCCATATAAAAATTCAGCAACAAACATTTTTTAAATGATAAAAATGATAAATAAAAACATTATAAAACCATAGAAATTGGTTTCATTTAATTTGGAGCCATGGATAAGAACTTATGAATTTAATAAGATAAAAGGAATTAATTTCCAAAGCTAATAAATCTCCTAGCTAAAATCCATACCAAATTGTGAGAAAATTAATCCTAAAGGAATTTAAAAGGTAAACAAATATTAAATAAAATTATTGTAGAGGTCCCAACCTTTAATAAGGTAGAGATCCCTGTGTTTACAATGCTCGTCCCTGGATCAATAGCTAGCATCCATAGTTAAGATGTAATACCAAGAAACAAAGGTCATAATACAACTTTATAACCAGGAATAAAATAATTCATGACATCTTACATAGCTCATTTGGCTATCTCATTACAATGCAGCAGAAATAACTATAGCATGGAGTCCTTCATCTTCAAAGTGCCACAGGCAATCATGTTGGTTGTAGACTTGTAATCCTAATCAACACACTTCACTAACATCAAACAAACCTATGACATAATAAGTTATAGCCACAAGGGTCAATACATTTGATTTGTATTGGCAAGTG
Source organism: Avena insularis (assembly GCA_023614405.1). Taxonomy (NCBI): domain Eukaryota; kingdom Viridiplantae; phylum Streptophyta; class Magnoliopsida; order Poales; family Poaceae; genus Avena; species Avena insularis. Next base: position 192,437,027 of record CM042695.1, on the reverse strand, counting down.
ATACTATGGTAGTATAGTGGTAACTATCATCTATATGCATTTGGCTAAGTGGATCTTAGGCTTGCTTTGCTCAAAATAGATTTTCCTTACCCTTTGAAAAACACTAAGTTTTTGTTTAGCAAAAACTCCCAAGGAACCACCAATAGAAATTGGTGAACCTTCACCCTTGTTCAACCACAAGTTTTAACTTAGAAAATTGGGATGACGAGATTCTTGATAGCTTCCATGTCTTGATGCTCAAATTGTCCATTGTCGGGGACACGGCTAAGTACTTAGATTTTTCTCTCTACAGAGGTGGTGCACTTTCCCCACAAGACTCAACATGCATCGAGACAAGATCTTTCAGAATCCTTCCCTTAGACCAGAATGGACGCATTCCAACCTATCATCCCCTACCACCAACTGTCCATTTGGCTAAGTTATTGCAACCTATATGATCCAGGCAGAGCCCATAATGCCAAGTGGCTGCACTTGAAGCTTCTCAACATTTTACATCTCAAATCTCTTTGTTCCTGGGTGGCTTTCCACAAGTGAGATACCAAGTTTTCCCCAGTATACTGGACTTGGTGATGCCCAAGTTTTGCACAGTATACTAGACTTTTGTAACCACTCAACACAAACCTTTCTTTCCATTCCACCTAGGTGATTCATTCACATAGTTGTTTTATTAAACAAAAGATAAGTCCTTGACTTAGAAATATTTCATAGCATGAATATAATCCACCATTGTTTTCTACTAGCTAGGCTAAGCATTATAGTAGTAGGAATCTTAACTTAGGAAAATTTGACCAAGGTTTCATCTACTAGGATTTCCCATGGCATAGTTTATACTTTGCAAAAATTCCATGCAAGTCCTACTTAGAAATATCACTAATGCATAGTGAAAATAATGGGACAAAAGTATGAAGCACCACTTGCCTTTTTGGTAGAGAATTATAAGTTCACTCCTTGATCTTGCAATAGTCACACTCTTCAAATTTCACTACAATTCAATCAAGGCACAAATTCAATCTACCATTCAAGCAATTCATCACATAGAATAGTAAAAACATAGCAATGCTTGCAAGCATGCCAAAGATTGTTTTATTTGTAAATGTGGTTTCTAGGAGGTTATAAAAAATTTAAAACACATATTGGTCATTTATAAAAGTGGCAAAACCATTGGATATCAAGTTAGTAAAAATGGCCATTTTAAGTCATTTTTGTTTTGCTAGAAATGGTTCAAATCAAAGTAATATTTCTAGTGTTTGACAAATACATTTTTAAACACAAATGTTAGTGTTTTAATGTCAAGTGTTTATATTAAAACCATTTGTATAAGGTTTTACCTATAAACCATTTTTACACCAAAGCAATATTTTATGTTGTTGGGAATGCCTTTTAGCAAAGTAATAATTTTATAGGGTTCATCAAGTTTATTTTTAAATCCTAAAACTTGGTGTTTAGGGTCAGAGAGTTTAATTCAAACCAATTTCAAAAGGTTTTACTCAAAAAGCATTTTTAAAACATAAACAATATTTTTATTTAACTAAAAATGCTTTAATTCAAAGATTTATTATTTAGTTTCACAAAATACACTTTTAAATCCATAAGTTGGTTTCTTTGGTCAGTAGGTTCAAAACATACCATTTGCCAAAGATTTTATCCTAAAAACATTTCTAGAATAAATTTTATGTTCAAAATATGCCTACACAAGTTTCTGCAAATACAACCAGTTTTCCATAAGCAATTCATTAAACAAAGTGCATGGTTGGAAAGTATTTGTTTTGCTGATTCCATTGATATAAAATTTGTAAAATTTAGACATGTGGACCAAAAGTTATGCAATTTACAAATTTGAACATCTAATAGAACAAATTCTGTTTTTTTAACTAGAGTCTGGCCACGTGGAATGTTTTCATTGGCTCGTACCGTTTTGTTTGGATTAGGCAACGTGGACCGCATGATTAAAAGGGATCTGTGCGGCTCAGATCTATCATACCGCTTTGCTTTAAGTGATTCTATCGTATATGCTGGATCAAAATCTAACGGCTCACAGCGAGACAATGATAAGCTCGGTGTTATCAGGGAGCAAGGGAGAGAAGGGGATGCTCACCGGGTTCGTAGAACATTGCTGATGCTCAACTTTCTTGCGGGAAGGCAGGGGGCGTACGAGGTCGACGATAATTGCTCGTCGGAGTTGTCCACCGGCTCGGGTGTGGTCAGATGTTGTCGGAGGCAACGCTACGAGCCATGCGAAGACATGAGGAGAGTATGGTTAGATGTGCAATGACGTGGTGAGTATAGGAGCATCAATGAGAAGGGGAGGCGCGGTCGGGTGTTACTAGTAGAGGTCGCCGAAGTTGGGGCAGACGGCGGAGCTACTCAGGCGCAGTCGTTGCCGATCCTATGGGGCGAGCGCGGGCAGACGGAGGGTGCTGGCAGAGGCGCACTGTGATGGCGATCAAGCTCATGGGGACTGGGAGGCAAGGGGAGGCGAGGAGCAGCCGGAATCGCTTGCGAAGCTCGTCGGAGCTGATAGAGGTCTTGGGCGAAATCGGAGCAGCCTGGTGGCGGAGAGGGTGGGGTGAGCGAGGGTAAAGAGAGAGGCAGGCGCTTTAATGAGCATGGTCGCAGGGAGTAATCGTCGCGGCATTGATGCGAATTGAATCGAGTTTTAAACGGCAGAAATGGCCAGCGAGGTCAGTGGGAGGGGTGAAGACGATGACTGACGGGTGGGGCAACAGTGCCAGCGTAAGAGAGAGAGAGAAGGGGTGGGGTCCAGCGGTCAGTGAGGGGGCGGGTTTGTTCTCTGGTGCGATTGGTTTTCTGCGTGGGAGAGGGCTAGTTGGGCCAGATGGCCTTAGCAGGGCTGGCTTCTTTGTTTTATTTTTTTTCTTCTTCTGTTTTCTTTTCCTTTTTCCATTTTCATTTATGTTTTGGATTTGTTTAAACATTTCAATCAAACATTTGAATTCAAATCCTTGCCAACCTTTTCAGTAAGTTTTTAATATGTTTTAAACATGTATTTAAAGCCCTTTTTAGGAATAATTCCTTTATTTTATTTAAATTCCAATTTTTCACAAAACCTTTTCAGTAGGTTTATTTATTTAATAGGGTGTTAAATAATTCACTTTGAATTATATAAAGTATTTTAATATGATTATTAATCATTTAATTTGGGCAATTATCTTTATTCCAATGAAATCGAATATGGTTTTAATTCGATATAACTTTATTTAAATGATTCTTTTATTTCATTTAAGTTAATTAAATAACTTTTCCTCCACTTGAGTAGATTCCAATTATTATTTTCCCATGATTTAATTAATCATTTACTTTAGGGATTTTGTTTTTATTCAAATGGAATAGAATTTGGTTAAGGCCATATTATATTATTTGAATATTCCTTGTCCCTTTGTTTTATTTGGGTTATATTTATTCAATTTTTTATGGATTTGGCCAAGATTTAATTTGGCTTTTGAATATTTCTTATTTATTTATTTCCTTCCTTATCTTATAAAATCCATAAGTTTTTATCTATGGTTCCAAATTGAATGAAATCAATTTCTATGGTTTTATAATATTTTCATTTATCATTCTTGATCATTTTAAAATGTTCGTTTGACCAATTTTTATGTGGATAAAATCCATAGGCTTAGAGTAATCTTGGAAATGATTTTCTTCCTTTAGGGTTTTAGAATTTTAGTTTATGTTCCAAGTGTTTAAATTTCAAGATGCATTTATGAAGAATGCATTTCACTTGATTTGATTTTAGTTGGATTCAAACTTTATTCAAAGTTTGTTCAAGATGGGTTTTGATGTTTCCATTTGTAAAAAAGTTTATTTTCACCCTAAATTTCAACAATTATTTATTTTGTTTATTTATTTTTCACATTTCAAAATTTGGAAAATTTTGGGATATGACAGGCTACCACCCTTAAAAGAAATCTTGTCCCGAGATTTGGGGAGGCTAGAGGTTACAAGTTGGCTTAAAGGCATCTAGGGTACTACCACCCTTAAAAAAATCCAACTAGATTACATCTTCGCTTGCTTGGGATCTTGAGGAAACTTCTCTGGGCAGACATCTGCATAGTGTCCTTTGTTTCCACACTTGAAACATGTGACAAGGCTGAGATCCTTCATAGGCTTGCTTGTCTTGTACTTCATCTTTTCTGGACAATTGCTTGCGTAATGTCCTTGGTCACCACAATTGTATCATGTGACAAGGTTGAGTTCTTCATGTATCTTCTGTGGACAAGTTGATATATAATGGCCTAGCTCTTTGCAGTTGTTGCACCACACTTGGCTAATTTCCTTGTACTTCTTTTTTTCTGGACATTCATTGGCATAGTGTCCCATCTCTTTGCAATTGCAACATTGCACTTGGCTTTTGTCCTTCTTCTTCTTGGGTTTCTCCAAAGCTAGGAGTTATTCTAGTTCATGCTCTTCATATCTCACCTCAAAGGTGGGAAAGTCTCCTTGTTTCCTTAATCATTTCCTTGGATAATACATATGTTTCTTCTTCTGTCCATCAATGTGAGTCATAGTGCATGGAGGTGCAAGCTGAGATTTTCCTTTGTCTTCATCCTTCTTGGTAGAAGTTGTTCCCTCATGGGTGTTTTCAAACTTTTGATGCACTCCACCTTGCTTCATTTGTTGAACTATGGAATAGATGGGGCATTGGATAGGGACATGATTATTTCCTTCACATAGGAAACAAGTCACTTGAGATGTGGGGCATTGTTTAGTTGGATGTTTCTCTTCACAATTAGGGCATTGATCTTCATGCTCTTTGTAAGTGTGATCCATGTCTCCACAAATATTGCAAGCTTGAGTTCCTTCTATAATATCACCCTTGACATCATTGTTGTCACAATCTCCTTGGGAAAGGTTGTCTCCCCTGTTGATCATTTGATTTGTCATCCTTTGCAACAATTGGGTTTGTGTTTCCATAAACCTTTGCATGGTTGGGTCTAACTCATTGTTGTTGTCCCAAAATTGACTTGTCAGTTGGTTTAACTGGGTTTGGGTTACTATGAGTTCTCTCATGTGCATCTCTTGGTTTTTGTTGTCACCATTCTTGATGTTGGAGTTTCTTGGGGAAGTCATCTGTTTGGGTTGGACTGGGATTAGAATAGTCAAAATATTTCTAAGGAAATAATTCTAATCACACACATCACAAGTCACACAAGCAATGTGCAAGCAATCACAAACAAACATTCCACTCAAAAAACAAGTTTCAAGCACATTTTTAGGCAACAAAATATTTTTTCTACACCACATAAGTTGGTGGGTTTGATCTAAACTAAATATGGTGGTCCAACTATATGGTTCACTTGAGATCATTCCATTCTTCTTTGTTGTTTCTTCTTGAATGAGATCATGGTTTCCTTGGGAAAATTCTTGTGTCTTGGTCACAAAACTTCAAAGGTGATGATGGTTCCTTCTAAGTTGTGTTTCCTTAGTCTTCAAGTCTTGAGTAATATTTCTTGGCTCACTTTTAGTCCTTGGTGATGTCCAAGTTGAAGTCCTTGGTGAAAATAAAGTTGAGGTCTTTGATAATGTTGAAGTTGAAGTCATTTGAGTTGGTGAAGTCCTTTGCTCATGTTGAAGTCTTTGCTTATGGTGAAGTCTTGTCCATCAAGTTGAAAATAGAAGAGATGTAGAATAAAAACCAAAAAGGTTGAGGAAAGAGTTTACAAGATTGTTTGTAAATAAGTTTTGGAACAAAAACAACTCCTATTTTTCTAAGGGGTTTTGTCCAATCCAAGGGTTACATTCCTACAGGCAACACAGTGCTCTGATACCATCTGTAGAGGTCCCAACCTTTAATAAGGTACAGATCCCTGTGTTTACAATGCTAGTCCCTGGATCAATAGCTATCATCCACAATTAAGATGTAATACCAAGAAACGAAGGTCATAATACAACTTTATAACCAGGAATAAAATAATTCATTACATATTACATAGCTCATTTGGCTATCTCATTACAATGTAGCAGAAATAACTATAGCATGGAGTCCTTCATCTTCAGAGTGCCACAGGCAATCATGTTGGTTGTAGACTTGTAATCCTAATAAACACACTTCACTAACATCAAACAAACCTGCGACATAATAAGTTACAGCCACAAGGGTCAATACATTTGATTTGTATTGGCAAGTGATACTATGGTAGTATAGTGGTAACTATCATCTATATGCATTTGGCTAAGTGGATCTTAGGCTTGATTTGCTGAAAATAGATTTTCCTTACCCTTTGAAAAACACTAAGTTTTTGTTTAGCAAAAACTCCCAAGGAACCACCAATAGAAATTGGTGAACCTTCACCCTTGTTCAACCACAAGTTTTAGCTTAGAAAATTGGGATGAGGAGATTCTTGATAGCTTCCATGTCTTGATGCTCAAATTGTCCATTGTCGGGGACACGGCTAAGTACTTAGATTTTTCTCTTTGCAGAGGTGGTGCACTTTCCCCACAAGACTCGACATGCATCGAGACAAGATCTTTCAAAATCCTTCCCTTAGACCAGAATGGACGCATTCCAACCTATCATCCCCTACCACCAACTGTCCATTTGGCTAAGTTATTGCAACCTATATGATCCAGGCAGAGCCCATAATGCCAAGTGGCTGCACTTGAAGCTTCTCAACATTTTACATCTCAAATCTCTTTGTTCCTGGGTGGCTTTCCACAAGTGAGATACCAAGTTTTCCCCAGTATACTGGACTTGGTGATGCCCAAGTTTTCCGCAGTATACTAGACTTGTGTAACCACTCAACACAAACCTTTCTTTCCATTCCACCTAGGTGATTCATTCACATAGTTGTTTTATTAAACAAAAGATAAGTCCTTGACTTAGAAATATTTCATAGCATGAATATAATCCACCCTTGTTTTCTACTAGCTAGGCTAAGCATGATAGTAGTAGGAATCTTAACTTAGGAAAATTTGACCAAGGTTTCATCTACTAGGATTTCCCATGGCATAGTTTATACTTTGCAAAAATTCCATGCAAGTCCTACTTAGAAATATCACTAATGCATAGTGAAAATAATGGGACAAGAGTATGAAGCACCACTTGCCTTTTTGGTAGAGAATTATAAGTTCACTCCTTGATCTTGCAATAGTCACACTCTTCAAATTTCACTACAATTCAATCAAGGCACAAATTCAATCTACCATTCAAGCAATTCATCACATAGAATAGTAAAAACATAGCAATGCTTGCAAGCATGCCAAAGATTGTTTTATTTGGAAAAGTGGTTTCTAGGAGGTTATAAAAATTTTAAAACACATATTGGTCATTTATAAAAGTGGCAAAACCATTGGATATCAAGTTAGTAAAAATGGCCATTTTAAGTCATTTTTGTTTTGCTAGAAATGGTTCAAATCAAAGTAATATTTCTAGTGTTTGACAAATACATTTTTAAACACAAATGTTAGTGTTTTAAGGTCAAGTGTTTATTATTAAAACCATTTGTAAAAGGTTTTACCTATAAACCATTTTTATACCAAACCAATATTTTATGTTGTTGGGAATGCCTTTTAGCAAAGTAATAATTTTATAGGGTTCATCAAATTTATTTTTAAATCCCAAAACTTGGTGTCTAGGGTCAGAGAGTTTAATTCAAACCAATTTCAAAAGGTTTTACTCAAAAAGCATTTTTAGAACATAAACAATATTTTTATTTAACTAAAAATGCTTTAATTCAAAGATTTCTTCTTTAGTTTCACAAAATACACTTTTAAATCCATAAGTTGGTTTCTTTGGTTAGTAGGTTCAAAACATACCATTTGCCAAAGATTTTATCCTAAAAACATTTCTAGAATAAATTTTATGTTCAAAATATGCCTACACAAGTTTCTGCAAATACAACCAATTTTCCAGACGCAATTCATTAAACAAAGTGCATGGTTGGAAAGTATTTGTTTTGTTGATTCCATTGATATAAAATTTGTAAAATTTGGACATGTGGATCAAAAGTTATGCAATTTAGAAATTTGAACATCTAATAGAACAAATTCTGTTTTTTTACTAGAGTCTGGCCACGTGGAATGTTTTCATTGGCTCGTACCGTTTCGTTTGGATCAGGCAACATGGACCGCGGGATTAAAAGGGATCTGTGCGGCTCAGATCTAGCATACCGCTTCGCTTTAAGTGATTCTATCGTATATGCTGGATCAAAATCTAACGGCTCACAGCGAGACAGACAAGATCTGGCGGTGTTGGGCGACACCGAGCGGCAGCGCGCTCGGCCTGTGGTGGTTCCGTGTTATCCGGGAGCAAGGGAGAGAAGGGGGATGCTCACCGGGTTCGCAAAATGTTGCTGATGCTCAACTTGCTTGCGGGAAGGCAGGGGGCGTACGACGTCGACGACAATTGCTCGTCGGAGTTGTCCACCGGCTCGGGTGCGGTCAGACGTTGTCAGAGGCGATGCTAAGGGGAATGGGAAGACATGAGGAGATTAGGGTTAGATGCGCAATGACATGGCCAGTACAGGAGCATCAATGAGAAGGGGAGGCGCGGTCGGGTGTTACCAGTAGAGGTCGCCGAAGATGGGGCAGACGGCGGTGCTGCTCAGACACGGTCGTTGCCGAGCCTATGGGGCGAGCGCGGGCAAATGGAGGGTGCTGGCAGACGCGCACTATGATGGTGAGCAAGCTCGTGGGGACTGGGAGGCAAGGGGCGGCGAGGAGCGGCCATAATCGCTTGCAAAGATCGTCGGAGCAGAGAGAGGTCTTGGGCGAAATCGGAGCGGCCTGGTGGCGGAGAGGGTGGAGTGAGCGAGGGGAAAGAGAGAGGAGAGGCAGGCGCTTTAACCTCGGCGTAAGAGAGAGGCAAGAGGTGGGGTCCAGCGGTCAGTGAGGGGGCGGGTTTGTTCTCTGGTGCGATTGGTTTTCTGCGTGGGAGAGGGCTAGTTGGGCCAGATGGGCTTAGCTGGGCTGGCTGCTTTGTTTTATTTTTTTGTTCTTCTGTTTTCTTTTACTTTTTCCATTTTCATTTCTGTTTTGGATTTGTTTAAACATTTCAATCAAACATTTGAATTCAAATCCTTGCCAAACTTTTTAGTAAGTTTTTCATATGTTTTAAACATGTATTTAAAGCCCTTTTTAGGAATAATTCCTTTATTTATCTATGGTTTATATTTTATTTAAAATGGGCACATTCCTTTATTAAATAAGATTTTATTATATTTTCAAACCCTTATTTAAATTCCAATTTTTCACAAAACCTTTTCAATAGGTCTATTTATTTAATAGGGTGTATTTTAATATGATTATTAATCATTTAATTTGGGCAATTGTCTTTATTCCAATGAAATCAAATATGGTTTTAATTCCATATAACTTTATTTAAATGATTCTTTTATTTCATTTAAGTTAATTAAATAACTTTTACTCCACTTGGGTAGATTCCAATTATTATTTTCCCAAGATTTAATTAATCATTTACTTTAGGGATTTTGTTTTTATTCAAATGGAATAGAATTTGGTTAAGGCCATATTATCTTATTTGAATATTCCGTGTCCCTTTATTTTATTTGGGTTATCTTTATTCCATTTGTTTATGGATTTGGCCAAGATTTAATTTGGGCTTTTAATATTTTTTATTTATTTATTTCCTTCCTTATCTTATAAAATCCATAAGTTTTTATCTATGGTTCCAAATTGAATGAAATCAATTTCTATGGTTTTATAATATTTTCATTTATCATTCTTGATCATTTTAAAATGTTTGTTTGACCAATTTTTATGTGGATCAAATTCATAGGCTTAGAGTAATCTTGGAAATGATTTTCTTCCTTTAGGGTTTTAGAATTTTAGTTTATTTTCCAAGTGTTTAAATTTCAAGATGCATTTATGAAGAATGCATTTCACTGGATTTGATTTTAGTTGGATTCAAAATTTATTCAAAGTTTGTTCAAGATGGGTTTTGATGTTTCCATTTGGAAAAAAAAATCACCCTAAATTTCAACAATTATTTATTTTGTTTATGTATTTTTCACATTTCAAAATTTGGAAAATTTTGGGATGTGACAATTATACAAATTGGAATCACCAAATTTGGATCTATAAATAAAAAGATTTTGATTTTATAAGACAAAAAAGAAAGAAAGAAATAAGGAATATTTAAAAGCCAAATTAAATCTTGGCCAAATCCATAAACAAATGGAATGAAATTTTATTGAATAATAAAAAGTAATAAAAGGTTATTTAAATAAAATTATATGAATTGAACCATATTCAATTTTATTTAAATAAATACAAATTGCCTAAACTAAATAATAAATCCCAATAAAATTATTTAGAAGACAATTTAAACCTTGAGTTAAATCCATAAGCAAATGGAATAATAATAATCCAAATAAAATAAAGGAATGAAGATTATTTGAATAAAAACTTATATGGACTTGAACCATATTTGTTTTGAATAAAGACAAAATCTCTAATATAAACGATTAATTAAATCATGAGAAAAATAATTGAAAATAGCCATAGTTGATTAAAAGTTATCCAATTAACTTAAAAAGAATAAAGGATTAATTAAATATAATTATATGGTTTGGAACCATAAACAAATTCATTTAAATAAAGATAAAAGCCTCATTTAAATAAATATTAAATCATATTAATTTTTTTGAAATAATTCAAAGTGAATTATTTAAACACACTAATGAATAAATAAAACCTACTGAAAAGGTTTGATGAAAATTTGAAATCAAATGGAGGCTTGAATCATTGGTTTGAATAAAACAAATGTCTAATTTAAATAAATAATAAACCATAAGAGAATAAAAGAAATTATTCTAGAATGGACTTTAAAATACATTAATAAAAAGTAGTACAACTTACTGAAAGTATGGAAAAAGTTTGATAAAGAAATCTGAATTCAAATAAATGTTTGAATTGAAAAAACAGAAAATAGAAAAGGAAAAAATAAAAAGAAAACAGAGAAAAAATAATAATAAGAAAACAGACGACCCAACTAAACCCAGGACAACAACTTGGCCCAGCTATCCCAACACTCCCCCCCCCCCCCCCGTGAAATGTGTTCTTACCCGCAACCCTACCCACACCTCGCTGACAACCAAGCCCCGCACTGCCTCGTCATCATCGTCCTCGCGACCTGTTCTTTCCCCTCTCTCCCCAGACGTTTCCTGCGTTGATTACTCGTCGTCAATTCGCGTTGATTGCGCCAATAACTCTCCCCGCGACCATGTTATCTTAATCGCCCTCCTCTTCTCCCTATTTCCCCTCAACCTCCCACACCTCTCTGCCACCAGGCTGCCCCAATTGCTGCTCGAAACCACACTGACTCCAACGAGCTGCAGCACCGATTCCGGCGAGCCCCAGCCATACCCTTGCCCCTGACTTACACGAGCGCGTTCGCCATCAACGTGCGCATATGCTAGTACCTTCTGCTTGCGCGTGTGTGCCCAAAGCGTCGGCAACAACGACGACAAAGCGTCGTCATTGTCTGCCTCGACTCCGACAACCTTCCCTGGTAATCTCTGACCGCCCCCTCCTTTCTCGATGACGCTCGCATACTCTCCTCTCTCGCACGCGTCTAACGCACCCTTCGATTTGTCTTCTCGTGGCCCGTAGCCTCATCCCCGATGATACCGGAGCGTGCCCGATGCCAGGAGCTTCTCCGACAAGCAATCACCAGCGACCACGTGAGCCTCTTCGTTGATGGCGACAATGTTGAGCATCAACACACCCCTGCGAACCCGGTGAGCATCTCCCCTTCCTCCCTTGCTTCCTATTTTCGCCGGACCACCTCTGCCCGAGTGCGCCGCCGCCGTCCATCGTTGCTAGCGCCGCCAGTTAGTGGCCAGTAGCTGTAGGCCGTTAGATGCAGATCCTGTGGATGCGATAGATCATTTAACCGAAGGGGTATCACTCGATCTGAGCCGCATAGATCTAATTAGATCCAACGGTATGTACTGATCAATCCAGGCGAACAGGTATGAACCAATAGAAACATTCCACGTGGCTAGGTGTGTCTGATTAAAATTCCAGAAATGAATTTGAATGTTTAAACTTGTAAAATCTATAACTTTTGATCTGTTTACAAATTTTATACCATTGTAATCAAGAAAATGTGAACTTTACAACAGTGGCCTTATTTTAGTATTTTGCTTCTGGAAAAATAGGTGTTTTTGCAGAAACATTTGTAGGACTATTTTGATTATAAAAGTTATTCTAAAAATGATTTTTGGGTAAAATATTTTGCAAATGATTTGATTTGAACCTACTGACCAGAAACACAAAATTTTGGGTTTAGAAATATATTTTGTTAACACAAGGACTTTGAATAAAAACATTTCTAGTAAAACAAAAATGTTGCTATTATTTAAAAATGATTTTTGGGTGAAACCTTTTGTAAATGAGTTTGTTTTAAACACTTTTATCCTAAACACTAACATTGTGTTTAAAAACATATTTGACTAACACTACAAAATATTACTTTGATTAAAATCATTTCTAGCAAAACAAAAATGATTTAAATGGCCATTTTCACTAACTTATTTTTAAATGGTTTTGCCACAATTACAAATGACCAGTAGGTGTTTTATAATGTTTATAGCCTATTAGAAACCACTTTTCCAAATAAAACAACCTTTGCATGCTTGCATGCATTTCTTTGTTTTTATTATTTGATGAATTGTTTGAATGCTAGTTTTAAATTTGTGCCTTGCTTGATTGAATTGTAGTGAACTTTGAAGAGTGTGACAATTGCAAGATCAAGGAGTGAACCTAGTTTCTCTACCAAAAAGGCAATTGGTGCTTCATACATTTTTTGCTATTATTTTCACTATGCATTAGTGATATTTTGAGTAGGACTTGCATGGAAATTTTACTAAGTATGCTATGCCATGGGAAATCCTAGTAGATGATGCCTTAGTAGAATTTTTCCTAAGTTAATATTCTTGCTACTATTATGCTTAGCCTAGCTAGTAGAAAACAAGGGTGGATTATACACATGCTATGGAAATTTTACTAAGTCTTATACTTATGTTTTTTCTTAATAAAACAACTATATGAAAGAAACACCTGGGTGGAATGGACGGAAAGGTTTGTGTTGAGTGGTTACCCCACGGGCAATACCTGGTGTATCTCACTTGTGGAAAGCCACCCAGGAACAAAGATATTTGAGGTGTAAAATGTTGAGAAGCTTCAAGTGCAGCCACATGGCATTATAGGCTCTGCCTAGATCATATAGGTTGCAATAACTTAGCCAGATGGACAGAAGGTGGTAGGGGTGATAGGTTTGGAACGCGTCCATTTGGTCTAAGGGAAGGCTTCTGAAAGATCTTGTCTTGATGCATGTCGAGTCTTGTGGGGAAAGTGCACCACCTCTCGAGAGAGTAAAATCTAAGTACTTAGCCGTGTCCCCCGTAATGGACAATTTGAGCATCAAGACATGGAAGCTATCAAGGATCTCCTCATCCCAATTTCTAAGTTAAAAACTTGTGGTTGAACAAGGGTTAAAGGATTCCAATTTTCAATTGGTAGATTCCTTGGGTAATTTGACAAACAAAAACTTAGTGTTTTCAACTTATAAGGAAAACCTTATTTTGAGCAAAGAAAGCCTAAGCTCCACTTAGCCAAATGCATATAGATGATAGATACCACTATTCTACCATAGTATCACTTGCCAATACAATTCAAATGTATTGACCCTTGTGGCTGTAACTTATTATTTTGCAGGTTTGTTTGATGTTAGTGAAGTGTGTTGAATAGGATTACAAGTGTACAACCAACATAATTGCATGTGTCACTTTGAAGATGAAGGACTACATGCTATAGTTATATCTGTTGCATTGTAATGAGATAGCCATATAAGCTATGTAAGATGTAATGAATTATTTAATTCCTGGTTATAAAGTTGTATTATGACCTTTGTTTCTTGATATTACATCTTAAACTATGGATGCTAGCTATTGATCCAGGGACTAGCATCGTAAACACAGGGATCTCTACCTTATCAGGTTGGGACCTTTACACATACCATGGAGCAATCCCTCCAAAAATCAGCAGCAAAGATGGGAAGACCAAGGAGATCGAAAATCGGGAGCAAGATCAGCAGGAACTCGAGCTTGATAAATTTTTCCGGTGTTTTTCGGGAGAGAGAAAGAAGTGGCTGGGAGGAGGCAACTTGGAGGGCGATAGGTGGGCCCCACCTAGGCCAGGCGCGCCCTGGGGGCTGGCCGCGCCACCAGGGGGTGTGCTGGCCTGGTGGGTCCCCCTGGGCCACTCTAGGTGTCCCACTGCTCCTTTTTTCGAAGAAAAATTTAATATGAATTTTCTAGAATTTTTTGGGAAACTTTATTTTGGCCAATTTTTAGGTATGAAAATTGATTTTCTCGCAGAAAAAGATTTTTAGAAGAAGCAAAAAGCAAACCAAAAACAAAACTACAGAAGTTCTAACACACTCTAACAAGAAACAACTAACAAAACTAAAGCTAACAAGAGAAAGAGCAAAGACTAGGAAGGAGAAAAGTAAAAGTGATCAAGTATAACCACTGTGAAAGCATTGTTTTGTTCATTAAAATCCCTTTGTTAACAAGGTTGATCAAGTCTTGTTACCAAAACAATCTTATATGAAGCAAAACTTTGCAATCCACAAAGTGATTATGTTACCTCAAACTTGATAGCAATAGTCCCAATCATAATAGTTTCAAAACATTCTTGTGGAATGGGACAATATATTTCTCCAACTTTGATGATCTCAATATTTTCAATGGAATTCAGGCAATAGCTCTTATCAATCTTCTTGGGGAAATAGACAGTATGCTCTTTGTCATTAATATTAAAAGTTACTTTTCCTTGATTACAATTTATGACAGCACCTGCAGTATTAAGAAAAGGTCTCCCAAGAATAATAGACATATTATCATCTTCAGGAATCTCAAGCACAACAAAATCAGTTAAAATCAAGAAATTATGAGCCACTTGAACAGGAACATCCTCACATATTCCAACAGGAATAGTAGTAGACTTATCAGCCATTTGCAAAGATATATCAGTTGGTATCAACTTTTCTAACTGGAGTCTATTATAGAGAGAAAAAGGCATAACACTAACTCCAGCTCCCAAATCACATAAAGCAGTTCTAACATAATTATTCTTAATAGAGCAAGGAATAGTTGGTATACCTGGATCACCAAGTTTCTTTGGAACCTTACCATTAAAGGAATAATTAGCAAGCAAAGTAGGAATTTCCTCATTAGGAATCTTCCTTTTATTAGAGACAATATCCTTCATGTACTTTGAATAAGGAGGCAACTTAATAGCATCAGTCAAAGGAATTTGCAAAAATAAAGGTTTCATCCACTCACAGAACTTGTTGTAGTGTTCTTCCTCCTTTGACTTGTGTTTCTTATTAGGAAAAGGCATAGGTTTCTACACCCAAGGTTCTCTCTCACTACCATGTTTATTAGGAATAAAATCTTCCTTAGTGTACCTAGTGTTCTTAGTGTGCTTCTCAGGTTCTTCCTCAACTTCCTCCTTATCAGGAGCATCATTTTTATCATTACCACTCTCAGTTTCAGCATCAGAGACAGATATACTATTAGGATATATAGCAGGTTTCGGTGGTTCCTCAACTATTTTGTGTTTCTTTTTCTTTCTCTTATGAGGACTACCACTACTTTCACCTTGTTGAGAATCCTGCTCAATTCTATTAGGGTGTCCTTCAGGATATAAAGGATCTTGAGTGGCTATACCACTCCTAGTTCTAATTCCATAAGCATGTTTATCTCCTGAGGCATTAAATAGCATATCTTTTTGTACCTTAGGAAGTTGATCAATTTGAGTTTGAACCATTTGAAAGTGTTTACAAAGCATTTTAACATCATTAGTAGTTCTTTCCATGGTATCTTTCAACTCATTAATAGCTCTAGAGTTTTCCAATAAATGATTCTGAACTTGTTTATTAAAATTACCTTGTTTAACAATAAATGTGTCAAGTTAATCTAAGCATTGATCAGGAGGCTTACCATAGGGAATATCACCTTCATCAAAGTGTTGAGAGTGTACCTCAATAGTAGATGAGTGGTGAATTGGCTTACATAATTCTTCTATAGGAGGTATATTCTTCACATCTTCAGCTCAAATACCTTTCTCCTTAAGACATTTCTTAGCTTCCTTCATCACTTCATCATTTAATGCAATCACTCCCCTCTTCCTTGGTGTTGGTGTTGGAACTGGTTCAGGCACAACTGGTTCAAGAGTAATAGGCTCAGTTGTATTTAGCTCAGTTGAAGTCCAATCATCATAATTCTTGCTTATTTTAGCCATTAATTCTTCAATATCTGTAGGAGTTCTTTTCCTGAAAACACAATCAGCAAAACTATCTAGGTATGTCCTAGAATCATTAGTTAGTCCATTATAATAAATATCAAGAAGATCATTTTTAGGTAATGGACATCCAAGATGTGCATGAATCAAGGCACGGAACCTTGTCCATGACTCAGGCAATTTCTCTTCTTCTCCCTGTTTAAAATCAAAAAGTTTCTGCAAAGCAGCATGTCTAGCACTAGGAGGAAAATACTTATGGAAGAAAGAAGCAATCAAACAATCAAGGCTATCAATGGATCCATGAGGTAATCTATTAAACCAAGCCTTAGCTTCTCCTTTTAGTGAAAAAGGGAAGATCTTTGTAACAAAGTACTTGCGCATCTTAAAATCATCAGAGAATAAAGCACTCATAGTGGAAAGCTCATTCATATGTGCCACAGTGCTCTCACTCCTAGTCCCACAAAAAGGTTCTTTCTCAACAATGTCTAAATAGCATAAATCAAGAGAGAGAAAACATAATCTTCATCTTTAATATCTATGGTAGAGGTGGCAAACTTGGGATCAGAAGATAGTTTAGGAATAATGGTGTGTCTCTCAAGGAGACTCCTAATGGCACTAGCACCATGTGTGTTTTGGTACTCTTCAATAAAATCATCAGTCATTTCAATGTAACCATCACTAATATCGTATCTCTCTCTAGACTCAAGTGAGCTAACAGGTGTAATAGTGTCTTCACTAGGAGTTTCAGTGTTTCCCAAAATAGTTCTAGCAATAGTAGCCTCTAGGAAAGGACCTAATGAACCACTTGCATCAAGCACAGTAGAAGTACCATCATGAGTATCAGAAGGAATTTCAGATTCAGCAGTAGTAGCAGTGTGTGTGTAGCATGTGTATGCGGTGGTGGTGTAACAAGCTTACTTATAACATATGGTGAATCAAGAGCAGTAGAGGTGTTTAGGACTGTACCTCTTCTTGTAGTGGATGGTAAAATAGGAAACTTTCCATCACGAGACTTCCCCATGATGAAAGGAATAGCAGAACACTAATAGATCCAAGTGAACTTACAAATAAAGCTATGCTCCCTGGCAACGGCGCCAGAAAATAGTCTTGATGACCCACAAGTATAGGGGATCGCAACAGTCTTTGAGGGTAGTATTACCCAATTTATTGATTCGACACAAGGGGAGCCAAAGAATACTTGCAAACCTTAACAACTGAGTTGTCAATTTAGCTTCACCTGGAAATAGTTCTTACTCACAGTAGTTTATTAGTAGCAACAGTTTTGCAATAGCAACAGCAAAGCAACAGTAGCAGTAAAACAAGAGGAATAGTAACAGTGGTAGCAAACAATAGGATATGAGTGCGGTAGGCATAGGGATGGATGGACGGGCGTTGCATGGACAAGTCTAAACATGTAACTTCAAGATCTAGGGCAATTGTAGATAAATAGGATAAAGCATCCAACTTCTAAACAATCATAGGCATGTGCTCCATATATAGTCATGCGTTCTCGCAATGAGAACTTGCACAACATCTTTTGTCCTGCCAGCCCGTTGTAGCGGGGCCTCAAGGGAACTACTGGCAATTAAGGTGCTCCTTTTAATAGAGCACTGGAGCAAAGCATTAACACTCCGGGAACACATGTGATCCTCACATCAGAGCCATCCCCTCAGGTTGTCCCAATTTCTGTCACTTTGGGGCCTTTGGATCCGGACAATGATATGTGTACACAACTTGCAGATAAGATCACAAACAATACTATCATAATGATTCAATAATAAGTTCAGATCTGAGATCATGGCACTCGGGCCCTAGTGACAAGCATTAAGCAGAAAAAGTTGCAACAAAGTCAAATAGCACTAATAGAGATACTAGGCACCATGCCCTAACAATCTTATTCGATTACATGATAGAACTCATCCAATCCCTACCATCCCCATAGCCTACAGCGGGGGATTACTCACTCATGGATGGGGGAAACATGGATGGTTGATGGAGAGGCGTCGGTGATGATGGTGGAGATGATCCTCTCCAAATTCCCTGTCCCAACAGGGTGCCAGGAGGGAGTTTCTGGTTCCGAATCACGGTTTCTGGTGGTGGCGGCGCAACGGAACTCTTTCTAGAAAAAACGTCGAGCCCCCCTGAGTTTTTAGGTCAAGAGGCAACTTATAGGCGAAGAGGGAGGCCGAGGGGGTGCTTGGGGAGGCCACACCCCCTCCAGGCGCAGCTAGGCCTAGCTCGCGTGGCTGGGGGTGTGGACCCCCTAGGGCCCTACTCTGTCTCGTATTCTGGCACCATGAGTCTTCTCGTGAAATAGGATTTTTGGCATATTTTCCGGAATTTTTCCTGATAGTTGATTTTCTGCACAAAAACTAGACACCAAGGTAATTCTGCTGAAAACAGCGTCAGTCCGTGTTAGTTGTATCCAAATTACACAAGTTTAAAGGAGAAACAATAACAAAAGTGTTCGGGAAAGTAGATACGTTTTGGACGTATCAACTCCCCCCAAGCTTAGCTTATTGCTTGTCCTCAAGCAATTCAGTTGAAAACTGAGTGCGATAAAAGAACTTTCACGAACACATTTGCTTCATATGATGTATATATTATTAGCACATGAGTAGATACTTAGACAATTCATAATAAGGAGTATGCAACTAAGTCTACTTAATAGTCATTGCAATCTATGAAGAGATTCCAACTCAATAATAATAAGTAGCATGAAACATAAACATAAGCAACATTGCAATGCTCATAAAAAAGGTATGATATAGTGGTATCTCTCTTGCCTTTGTTTGTAGAGAACAAAATAAATTCCAAGGCACCTCTGAAGTTCAAGTGAAGACTAGAAGTAAAGATATCAGAGATACAAGCATCAAAGTCATGACATAATTAACCAAGTTTTGAGACAAGCACATTACACTAAGAATGACAACTATGCTCTCAAGAAGGTGCTCATAGAATAAGTGGTGACTCAAAAAGGAAGTGAAAAGGTTTTGAAAAGTTTGAAAGGCTTCCAAATGCTAAAAGTATGGTACTCATTAGCTTTGAGCTCTCATTGCCCCTATCATAGGCATCTTTAGATGATTAAGGTGAAAGTGAGGTCCAATATGAGTTATATGCTTGACAGACCATAAACTGGAAATCTCATGTCCCTTGGTGTGAGGTTCATCGGAGAACAAGGGAGGCCTCTCGTGGCATTAGTGGTTTGAAACCACCCCCTCTCCAAACGTATACGTACTTCCCCTCAAAAGGAAGGAACTACGGGAAACAAATCCTTGTGTCTCTGTGTCCACCACTTTGGTTACTTCTATCCTTTACTGCACTTTATTTACTTATTCTTGCTTAGTGTTGTGCTAGTTTGTGCTTGTTTGACATATAGGTAAATTCACCTTAGTTGCATAATCTAGATAATTTACCTTTCTTGTCAAACCCTAATTTGAAAAAGAAGAAAATTTGAAGTAGCACCTATTCAACCCCCCCCCCTCTAGGTGCCCATACGATCCTTTCAATTGGTATCAGAGCCTCGGCTCTTTATTCGAGCTTTACCGCCTAAGAGTATATGGGTAGCCACGATGGGAAGATGATGGTGGGCCTACCACCTCGGTGACCATGGATGACCTCAATAATTTGGAAACAAGATTGAGCTCCACCTTGGCCAACGAGATCAAACAATTGCATAAGCTACTTGAGCAACTTGTTAAAGATAAAGGTGGCTCATCATCCCCTTATCCTCAAGAGGAACTTCCACCACTACCTAAGGAGAATGCCTCGGTATCACCTACGGGTATGGTGGTGGGGGGTAATCAAGACAACACTAGTTCCACCACAAAAAGGGATGGTTGGAAAGGAGAGCACCATGACTCTCATGGATGGTACACTCCCAACCCTCCAATTCCTCATCCTCATATAAACAATAGAGGAGACCCACCAAAGCTAGATGCATCTACTTTTGCTCAATGGCAATCTCTAATGAAGTCTCATGTGTGCAGCTCTTGTATTGAGTTATGGAACATCATTGAACAAGGACTCTATATTGGGGATCCAAACAACTTGACAAGAATAGAAGTTGTCAATAGTCAACTCAATGCCACCGCCTTGCACATGATACAACAAGGATTGGTTACAAAAGATTACCCACACATTGAGCACCTCAACACCGCCAAGGAAGCTTGGGATGCTCTCAAGGAGTTGTATGTTGGGAATGAGAGCATGAGAAGGAACCGGTATGATGCACTAAGCAATGAAGCTAAGTCTTCTATATGAAGTAAGGTGAAGATCATGAAGACATGTATCATAGGCTCAAGACCACCGCCACCGCTTTTAGGAATGTGGGTGCCTCACATGTGGATGATGCTTGGATAAAAAGGAAATATGTGAGTGCACTCATGCCCTTTGATCCCACCGACTTGAAGAGCCTACAAGGAAGACACAACTACCACCTCATGACCTCCAATGAAGTTATGCAAGAGATGGCGTCTTTCAAGGTTGCCGACAAGAATGCCAAAGATGCCCGTGCTCGAGCCCTTGGAATGAGCAATGTTGTCAACCTTGCATTGAAGGTCAAAGTTGTGGAACATGGGGATGAAGATGATAGTGATGAAGGCCTCTCCTTGAGCCACCCCGATGGTGTCAAGATCTATGCAAAGAACTTTTGGAAGAACCCCGCCAAGGCCAAAATGGAAATGCAACTAAGAAGCAACCCAAATGGAAGATAAGATGTTACTAAATTGAGAACTTGCTTAAATTGTGGTGACCGCTATCACTTTGTGGCGGGTTGTCCCTATGAGAATAGAGAAGATCATGGGGGTTAACTTTTGTTGAAGAAAACTTCCAAAGATCCTTACAAGAAACCCTTCATCAATAAGAATCCCATCAACAAGAAGTCGGGTGAAATTGTGTTGATCACTCATGAAGAATACTCCTTCGACAATGAAGATGATGAAGATGATGAAGAGGAAACATCAAGTGGTGTGGCTGCTCTTGCCACTACTTCTACTCCCACATTCTCCCTCTTTGACTCTCCAAATGAGAATCTCTCCAACAAGAACATCAATTGCCTTATGGCAAGAGGAACAGAGGTATCTTCATCATCTCACCCCACCCTCTTGAGTAATGATGAAAATGATGATGAAATGTCTCTTGAGGTCAAAAAGGAAATAATTGCTTTTGATGAGTTCATGAATAACTTTCAAGGGGAACACAAGAGACATTTTGTGGACCTCTTAGATCAACTTTCTCACACCCAAGAGCTTCTTGATGAAAGATGTAAACTAGGAAGAGAACACATGATTGAGGTAGAAGCCCTACATATTGCTCTAGAAGAAGAACAGGAGACTAGAATGTCCCTTCAACTAAAACTTGAAGGGTTTGATGGGGATAATGATTTAATTGTGAATAGACTCATTAAGGAACGAGACCTTGCTATTGCTAAATATAAAAGGGCTAAAAAGTACAAGATTGAGTTTGGTGTGGTTCATGCAAAACTTGCTGAGGAATTTAGTTTGCTTGACAAGGCTCACAAGGCTTTGGAAAGTGAACTCTTGTCACTCACAAAGTCCCATGAAAAGCTTCAAACTCAATTGACCAATATTCCTTCATCTAGTAATTTCATTCCCTCTAGTCGTACAACTATTCTTGGAGAAAATGCTAGGTTGAAGGGGGATATTGCTAAGTCCACCTTTCCAAAAGGAAACAAGTCCATTGATGACCTTTTGAGTAAGCAAAGGTCAATTGGTGAGAAAGGAGGCATTGGTTTTGTCTCCAAAGCCAAGAATAAGAATAACAAGAAGAAGAAGACCAAGCCCGCACAAGAGAAAGACAAGGCCAATGTGGATAGTAAGACCACAAGTGGTAAAACTATGTCTCATGATGCTTTTGAGGGAAGTGATAAACCTCACTATGTTCTAATGCATGATTATTATGGTGATGTGTATGCACAATATGTTGGCCCATTTGATGGTTATATTGCTTGGTCTATTTGGGTCCCCAAGACCCTTGTTGCTAACAAAAGAGGACCCATTGAAAAATGGGTACCTAAAAATTAGCTTGATATTTTGTAGACATATGCTTCCGGAGGGTCAAAGTGGGTGCTTGATAGTGGTTGCACAAGTCATATGATCGGAAGCTCTTCTATTTTCAAGGAATTAAGGCCAAATGATGATCAAATATCCGTGACATATGCCGATAAGTCCAAGTCTAAGGTAATGGGTTTTGGCAAGGTAGTGGTTGCCCACAATATCACACTCGTGGACGTCATGCTTGTTGAGACCCTTGGTTACAATTTACTTTCAGTCCATGATCTTGGAAAGATGGGCTTTGTCGTCTTTATTGATGATGATATTGTGGTTCTCATGTGGAGCAAGTCTCCCAAGGTCGCTTTTGTTGGGTACATCAAAAATGACTTGTATGTGGTGGAATTTTTGGGGCAAACCACTACAAGTGCGATGTGCTTATTCGAAAAGGCCGATGTGGGTTGGTTATGGCATCGCCGACTAGCCCATTTCAATATGAGAACTTTGCAAAGTCTCCACAAGTATGGTCATATTGTTGGACTAAAAGAAAATGTTTCCTTTGCCAAAGATCATGTTTGCAGGGCGTGTGTAGAAGGAAAGATGCATGATGCTCCCCACAAGCCAAAGAACCGCATCAAGTCAACGAGGATCTTGGAGCTCCTTCATGTGGACCTCTTTGGTCCTCCATCTCATGCAAGTCTTGGTGGGAAGAAATATTGTTTGGTGATTGTTGATTACTATTCAAGATACTCATGGGTATATTTCTTCAAGTTGAAAAGTGAGACCCAAAATACCTTCATCGACTTCATCAACTTGGTTCAATGTCAATACAATGTCCCCGTGTTGATAATAAGAAGCGACAATGGCACCGAGTTCAAGAACTACACCTTGAATTATTTTCTTAGTGATGAGGGGATAAAACACCAATATTTCGCTGCATATACCCCTCAAAAAATGGTGTAGCCGAGAGGAAGAACCGGACTCTTATTGAGATGGCAAGGACCATGTTGGCCGAGTTTAAATCTCCATACAACTTTTGGGCCAAAGCCATCTCCACCGCTTGCCATGCATCAAACCGGCTCTACCTCCGCAAAGAATTGAATAAGACTCCAGATGAAATACTTACCGATAACAAGCCCAACATATCTTACTTCCGGGTGTTCGGTTGTAAGTGTTTCTATCTCATAAAAGGTGTTCGTTTGTCCAAATTCGATTCCAAAGCATTAGAGGGTATTTTTGTTGCCTATGGTCTCGAATCTCAAACTTATAGAATCTATGATAAGCTCTCCGGAGCCGTCATAGAATCTTGTAGTGTGACCTTCGAAGAATATGATGGTCCCCAAGGGGGGCGTGTTGATGCTTGTGATGCAGATGATGAAATGCCTCGGGATGCCATAGGAAGAATGTGTGTGGGATATATCCACCCCATTGAGGAACCCCTTATGGCGGATTGAGAAGAACTATGATCTACTCAAGTGGAGCCCTCATCTTCACAACAACAACAATCTCCATCTACCGAGGAGGACAATGACCCAAGCCAAATACAAGCTGTGGACCCTCAACATGTTGATCAAGGTGACATCTCTAGTGAGGAGGATCTTGAGTCACCATTCTCCAGAATGACAAGTGCTGCTCAGTCCATTACACAAGGAAGATCTATACAATCAGCCGTTAGCGCAGCTCAACTCCAATCTACTAATGTACCGGATCAAGACCAAGTTTAACCTTTGCCTCTTAATGAAGAGAATTATTTTGATGATGATCAAGGTCAAGTTGATGGTCAATACGAGGACCAAAATGATGAAGAGGTCCCCCCAAGAAACAACAAGGAGATCCATACTCGTCGTGAAGCTAGAATGGATAGGATGTTGGAATTAAGAGATCACTCTCTAGAGAATGTCGTTGGAGATCTTAGGAGAGGAATTTCCACAAGAGCACAATTGAAGAGGTTTAGTGAACACCAAGCACACATCTCCATGATTGAACCAAAGAAAGTGTGGGAAGCTCTTGAAGATTCGGATTGGTTGGAAGCAATGCACAAAGAGCTCAACAACTTTGAGAGAAACAAAGTATGGAAGTTAGTTGAGAAGCCAAAGGATTGTGTAGAGGGAGTATTCCAACCTTTAAATAATATAAGGTGGAGTCCCCTGTGTTTACAATGCTAGTCCCTGGATCAATAGCTAGCATCCACAGTTAAGATGTAATATCAAGAAACAAAGGTCATAATATAACTTTATAACCAGGAATAACATAATTTTATTACATCTTACATAGCTCATTTGGCTATTGCAATACATTGCAGCGGGATAACTATAAGCATGGGGCCCTTCATCTTCAAAGTGCCACAGGCAGACATGTTGGTTGTAGACTTTGTAATCCTAATCAATCAATCTTCTCTAAAATCAATCAAACCTGCAACATTACAAGTTACAGCCACAAGGGTCAATACATTTGAATTGTATTGGCAAGTTTCACTACTATGTAGAATATAAGTGGATCCTATCATTACATGCATATTTGGCTAAGTGGGGTTTTAGGCTCACTTGCAGAAAGCAATAATTTATCCTATCTTTTCAAAATGGTCTTTGATCTTTTGTCAAATCTCTTTATCAAAAATCTCTTGAATTCCTTGGTAAATTCCCAAGTGTTCAAGTCCTTGTCAAAAATCTCTTGAGCTCCTTGGTAACCCCAAGTGTTCAAGTTTTCATAAAAATCTCTTGAGCTCCTTGGTAACCCCAAGTGCATCAAGTTTTATCAAATTCTCTTGAGCTCCTTGGTACCCCCAAGTGCATCAAGTTTTTTTGTTGTCACTTAAAAGTTTTTCTTTCAGAAATTGGAATGTCGAGATTTCCCATAGCTTCAAACTTTAGTTGCTCAGTATTGTCCATAACCGGGGACACGGCTAAGTACTTAGATTTTATTATCTTCTGCAGAAGTAGTACACTTTACCCACATGTCACAATCTCATCTTGTTGCCACCAGTGGCCACTGGATTAGTGCTCACCAAGATGGAGTACTAGCAGATTGAGAATGTGACGAAGTCTTTCCAGAGGGTCCTCCCATACACCATTGCTAGCTTGTCTTCAGTACCCATGTAGGATTCCAGGTCCTCGTTTTCAGTAACCTGAAGACAATGCATGGGTCTTCCCAATGTAGTTGACTAAGCCAGAGCCATAAATAGCATGTGGTTGTACACGAAAGCCACAATTGGAGAAACATGTTCAATCTCTAAGTTTCCTGGGTGGTCTTCTTTTGGAGCACAACACAAAGAGATTGCCATAGACATGGTTCCTTTTGTTTCCACCTTCTCCAAAACTCAAAGTATCCTTGTCCACCCAGGTGGTTCATTGAGTCCTTGTTTTATTATATAAAACACAAGTCCTTTCCTCAACTTCATAAAATCTCAACATGTGTCTCTTTTCAAAATATAGCTTGGCTAAGCATGTAACAACTACATTGTTTTCACTAAGGAATGTATATGGTATCCTATTAGGATTTAGCATAGCATAAGTATAGAAATTCTTTTCATGCATGTTTCAAAATCCACTAAGTATAATGAAAATAGTAGGACTTTTAGATGATAGTGTAACTTGCCTTTTTGGTAGGGAATGGTGGTTCACTTCTTGATCTTGCTAGTTTCACACTTTTCTAACTTCACTATAATCAATCAAGCAAACACAATATCAACTAGCATTCCAAACCAATAATCAATCAAACAATTCACACACATAAAATAATGGGATCTAAGTCATGCATGTAAGCATGCAAGAGATAGTTTTATTTGCAAAGATGGTCTCCACTAGGCTTCTAAACTTTGTAAGGTTCAAGGTGGACATTTTCCAAAGTGGCAAAGTCATTTGCAAAAGGGTTTTATTCATAAACCATTTTTAAATCCTTTCATCATTTTATGTGGTAGAAAATGTTTTTATCAAATCAAAACTTTATGTCCTTCACCAAATAAGTTGCTAATTCTCAAAACTTGGTGTTTAGGGTCAGTAGGTTTGATTCAAATCATTTTCCCAAAGTTTTTACTCTAAAAACATTTTCATAACAAAACCATTATTTTTATTTGGCTAGAAATGAGCTAAATCAATTAATCCATTCTAAACTTTACCAAATCCATTTTTAAATCCATGGGTTGGTTCCTAGGGTCAGTGGGTTCATCACAAACTAATTTGCAAAGATTCCAACCTCAAAAACATTTTTGAACAATTTTTACAACCTAAACTATCATACAAATGTTTCTGCAAAAACAAACATTTTACCAGAGGCTTTTTACTAAAAAAATTGCATGGTTGGCTAGGGTTTGTTTCACTGATTCCAATGATATAAAGTTTGTAATTTTTGGACATGTGGATCAAAAGTTACAAGGTTTTCAAATCTGCATCTAAATCAGATTTAAAATTCTGTTTTAAATCGTCTGGTGCCGCGCGTCGCTTTCCTATTCGCTGGTACCGGTTCGGGTGGATCGTGCTCTGCGGGGTGTTGGATCTAAATAGATCACACGGTTCAGGACGCGTACCCCTTCGCTGTTAAGTGGTTCTATCGTGTCTCTTCGATCTAAATCGAACGGCTCTTATCAATCTTGCCAAGAACTGGCGGCGCTCGACGGTTGCGCGCGGCGGCGACGGTCAGACGGTGGGCTAGCGGCGGTTCTAGGAAGCAAAGAAGACGGGGGAGGGTCTCACCGTGTTCGCGTGGTCGTGGTGGTGCTCAAGGTGCTCTCGAGGAAGCAAGGCGCCGGCGTAGGAAATGTCCTTCGCCGGAGTTGCTCCTGGCGTCGGATGGTTCTGGAGCTCGTCGAGGTTGATGCTACGGATTACGAGGAGGCAAACAAAGAGCATAGTTAGATGCGCAGGATCAAGGCGAAGCTGCGAGCGTGATCGAGAAGGCGCGGGGTGGTCTGTCCTTACCAGGATACTTCGCCGGAGATAGTGGCAGACGCGACGGCGTTCGGAAGTTGTTTAAGTCGACGCTCAGGGGCGCCCGCGGTTGAACGGAGGGCACGGACAGGTGCACCTGGGAGTGGGGAGTATGTGTGTTTGGTCGGGGAGGCAAGGCGATGGCTGGGCTCGCCGGAATTTGCTAGGGACGATGGTCGGAGCAGTGGAGTTGCGAGCTCAAATTGAGGCAGCCTAGGGGCTCTCGTGCTGCGGTGTTTGAGGGGAAAGGAGGAGAAGGCGCAGGCGATTAAAAGGACATGGTCACAGGAGGAGTAATGGCCGTGGTTAACACGAATTTATCGCCGGCGTTAAGGCCAGGAAACGGCAGGCGTCGTCTGCGCGAGGAAGAAGGAGGTGAGCTGGCTGCATGGGTCCTCTTCATCAGCGAAAGAGAGAGGCAGGGAGAGGGGTCCACCAGTCATTGTCTGCGGGGGTTAAAGATTGAGTGCGAAATGTTTTCCTCAGGAGAGAGGAAAGCTGGGCTGGTACTGGGCTGTTGGGCTTGGCCAGCTGGGCTGTGTCTGATTCCATTTTTTTTCTTTCAAATGCCTTTTCTTTTTCTATTTCTATTTTCTGTTTTGAATTTCAAACAATCAATCAAGCATTCAAATCAAATCAAACTTTCACCAAACATTTCAATTGAATTTGGTTCTGTTTAACAACATAAACCAATTCCCAAAATAAAATAATATTTTTATCATAGGGTCCATTATTAATTAAATAAATAGACCTTGTTTATTAATCAAATAGATTTTGTTTTATTCAAAAACTCCATTTTGAAATCTAAAATATTATCAAAACCAAATCAGTAAGTTTTATTTGAAAATAAAGAACACTTGGAAAACTTGTTTAAATAAATAAATAAGTTTTAGTGTTTATTTAAAATGGGAAAAGCCTTTACTTAAATAAAATTGGATATTAAATCCTTTTATTTTATTTAAATAAACCTTTACTATTTTTATCAAATAGAAATGTTTTTATTTCAAGGCTTGGCCAAGTTTTAATTTGACTTATAAAATAATTCCTCATTTAATTTCTTCCTTCTCATTTTAAAATCAAATCTTTTATTAAAAGATTTCAAAATAGTGAATCCAAATATTTTATTTTTCCTTTATTAAATGTTTATCTTTTTAAATCTCTTTAGGATTTTATTTGATCCAAATTGGTTTGAAGGTTTCCAATTGGATTCAAAAAGTTTCTTCTCACCCTGAAAATCAACAAAGTTTTATTTTATTCATTTATTTTTCACATTACAAGATTTAGGAAATCTTGGGATGTGACAGATTGCCGCAATGTTATAGGCACCAAGTAGATATTCAAGAACAAGCAAGATGAGCATGGAATTATAGTAAGGAACAAGGCAAGATTGGTTGCACAAGGGTTCTCTCAAATTTAAGGCATTGATTATGGAGAGACATATGCACCCGTGGCTCGCCTTGAGTCCATCCGTATCCTTCTTGCTTATACGGCACATCATAACTTTAAGTTGCAACAAATGGATGTAGAAAGTGCATTTCTTAATGGTCCATTGAATGGGATGGTATATGTAAAGCAACCCCCAGGATTTGAGGATCCCAACTTCCCAAACCATGTCTACAAACTTGATAAGGCGCTCTATGGGCTCAAACAATCCCCACGCACGTGGTATGAGCACCTTAGAGAGTTGTTGTTTGACCGTGGGTTTAAGGTTGGGAAAATTGACCCCACTCTTTTTACTAAGAAGGTCAATGGGGAGCTTTTGTATGCCAAATATATGTTGATGATATTATCTTTGGCTCATCTAACAAGGCTTTTAATGATGAATTCTCAAAGCTTATGACTAATAGGTTCCGGATGTCTATGATGGGGGAGTTGAGAGTATTTCTTGGTTTTGATATCAAGCAAGTAAGAGGAGGGACATTCTTCAATCAAGCCAAGTACACTCAAGATATGCTCAAAAGATTCAACATGAAAGATTTAAATGGTGATCCTACCCCCATGGCTACAAAGACTCAACTAGAACTAAATCCAAATGGTAAAGATGTGGATCAAAAGGTATATCGGTCTATGATTTGTTCTTTGCTTTACCTTTGTGCATCTAGACCCAATATTGTGTTGAGTGTAAGAGTATGTGCAAGATATCAAGAGGCTCCCAAAGAAAGCCATTTGATGGCGGTCAAGAGAATCTTTCGATATTTGGTTCATACCCCACACTATGGTCTTTGGTATCCTCGAGGGTCAACATTTTCTCTTTGTGGGTACACGGACTCGGATTGGGATAGTGATAAGGATGATAGAAAATCAACATCTGGGGCTTGCCAATTCCTTAGTAGGTCCTTGGTATGTTGGTCCTCTAAGAGGCAAAATTGTATACCTCTCTCCACCGCCGAATACGGGTATGTGGCAGCTGCTAGTGCTTGCACTCAATTGCTATGGATGAGGCAAACTTTAAAGGAATACGGTTTCCATTGTGAAAAACTGCCTCTTCTATGTGACAATAAAAGTGCTATCAAGATTGCCTACAACCTGGTGGATCACACAAGGACAAAGCATACTGAGATTCGTCATCACTTCATTAGGGATCATGTTGCTCGGGGTGATATTGAGCTATCATATGTGTCAACCAAAGACCAACTTGCCGACATCTTCACGAAGCCACTTGATGAAGCAAGGTTTTGTTATTTGAGGAATGAAATAAATATCATAGATTCAAGGATCTTGACTTGATCACCCTGCATACTCACCTATGTCTTGACCCTTATTTGGTTTAGGTGTAGGCATGGAGATAGTGGGAGTGTGGTCCTAATACATTGGACTATCCCTCCCTCCATAATGCCAACATTAATGAAATTTAGTTCTCTTAATATCTTTTTGTGATATGTGAGCTTTATTGATTAGTAGTGGATATGAACCCAAGGATAATTCTTTGCGGTGTCATGCCACAAACTCCTATATGGTGGCCTCGGCCACCGCCCTCTTCTTAGTGAAGAGTTTGTTTTTGGATTGTTTTGATTGGATTTATCTTTGCCATCTTTTTAGATCTTTTTCAACTCATTGGTTTTTCACAATACATCCTCTAAATCCCAGGCATACTCTCACCTACAAACATGCTCTGTTGCCACACATTTGTCCAAACACTTGAATCTGGGGTTTCTGGTCGAAGGGGGCCGGAGTGTCCGCCCTGTACCAACCGGAGTGTCCGGCCTAGCCGGACTCTCCGCTTCATACAGACCGGACATTCTAGCAAGTCCAGACTATCCGGCGCATACAGCCCGGACTGTTCACCCCCAGTGGTTTCGTTCTAATATCAGGGGTCAGGGAGAAGTGTACGGTTCAGTCCTCCTTCTTCTCCCCAACTCTCTCTTCCTCTCAGACCGCTGTCCCCGACCAAGAGCTTCACCGAGAGGGATCCTCCACCCCGGATCTTGTTGTTGCCTCCGGCCATTTGCCTCCCCTTGTCATTGGGATCCATTCCCCTTCGGTGAAGGTCCCCATGGATGTTGGTATGATGCCCCCTTTCTTCTCCATCTCTAGGGTTGGCCTAGATGAATTTTTTGGGGCAATGCCTTACCTAGATCCATGGATACATCACTCTTGCATGCAACCCTCATCCTTGTGGTAGTTTTAGCAATCCTGATCTGTCCCGATTGAACTCTCCCGTGCAGCCTGAAAATCGCCCAGGATTCAGCCGGACTATCCGGTGTGTACGGGCCGGACACTCCGGTCCAGCCAGAATGTCCAGCCGATACACACCAGACTGTCCAGTCCAGGCAGATTGTCCGGGTCAGATATTCCGGACTATCCGGGGTTTTCAATCAGTATAGCTCCAGATTTCTTTGACTACTATTTTTTTATATATCTCCAGGACAAATGTGCTTATCCCATATGCTATCCCTCTATTCTGATTTCACAGGTGGTTATCGTCCTCGCCATCCTCGGGCTGCTAAGAAGATGGTTGGTCGCAGGTTCCGGTATGATGAAGAGCGCGACATTCATGTTGATCCCTCTATGGTCAGGCAGGCTGCTCGAGACCGTGCCACAGCAAAGCATGAGAAGATGAGACAGCTAAAAAGAGATGAGGCCAAGCGGATGAAGTTTGAATCATTGACTACTCTGGCTGATTTGGGTACCGAGGAGTTTGTGGAGATGAGACTCCAACAATTCTACTCCTTGCGTCGCACCTCGACTAATGAGCGCTTCTGGAGGACTGAGGAAGCCCTGCTGTTTTCTAAGCTATACGGTACCTTCCGGACTCCTACTTGTCCCATGTTACGTATGTTATGACATGTGTACCCGGATATGTCTAAGACTATGTTTTATATAGCTTACCTATCTAGTCTTTATCATATCTTGTCACAACTTGCTTTACCAATCTAGTAAGGATGTGATCCTAGGATGTGTGATCTTGTATTCAAATGCAAAGCTAAATTTGGTCACACATCTATGGGGGAGTGTAACACCCTCAGAATCGGCCCTATGCAAGTCTCAGCGATTCCCGCCAAACCCGCATAGAAACGATTCAAAGGTGCCCACCAGGCACTTGCATGCGGGTGGAAAACGAAGTAATATCAGTACACATTAGTCCATGATGGAACCCACAGAACAGATATATACAACAGCGACTCATCGAGTCAAGGATACAATATACAGTACAAAGATCCAAATCACCTTGAAAATGATACAACGTCCGAGTACGGACAAGATGCAAATTGGGCTAAGAGCCCTGAAGAATAACCAATGGCGTCCATAAACCTGCCCAGGCCAAGCCGGAAGGGTAACCCTGCTAACGACATCGATATCAAAACCTGCTTAAACAAAAGGGGTGCCGACAAAGGCAAAGGAAAAAGAGAACGGTCGATCGAGGCCGATTACGGCGAGACTAGAATTCGGCGGTCCTCGCCTAAATAGGTATGGTGGACTGAAGCGGCAGCGCAGCATGCACTAAACAACCTATAGAGACTCGATACAGCTGGCGGCTATCAGATAGGGATAAGAAATACCTATTTGGATCCAACCTGAAACTATCACCAAGCATACCCATCCTGGTATTTCCCCCTCGAGACCAAATGAGAAAGTCAACCGAGGAACTCACACAGTTGGCTGTTTTATTCATTTCATTATAGTTGCGGCAATTACTAGTCAGATATAGATAGCATGAGTCATCCTGATGTAATAAGCAGTGGGCAGTTTTAGTTAACTATTCTGTTCTAGTTGTAGTACTTACTAGTCAGATACATATAGCATGAGGCATCCCAAAACCCAGCAGTTGTTGGTACTTTTATTTAGCTATTCCGTTGTAGTTGCAATACTTACTAGTCAGATACAATGGTAACAGGTGACAACCCAAACCAGTAATTGTTGGCACTTTTATTTAGCCATTCCATTATAGTGAAGGTAATTACTAGTCATTATAAAGTCAAATTTGTAGCACTACTTTAGTTATAGTTGTCTATGATCGAGATACTGTGCTCCAAGTCGTCCATAACCGCGGACACGGCTTTCAGAAAGTTTTACCCTGCAGGGGGGCACAAATAGCAACACACGCACGATCAACCTCGAGAAAAAACAAATAAAACCCAAAGAGGCATCACGACAGAGCAATTGCAAGATTCATATAAATTTCAGGGGGCCACCCCACCAAGCTACCCGCTACGAAGTTGGCCGGCTCCGAGACGGACCTAGAGGTTTGCGAGAACGGCTGTAAATGACTGGGAACCCAAAAGTGTGACTAGGCTTGTTGATACCGCGTAATCGTGTCGCGATCCAAAACAGTACAGGCGCTCCACGCGCAATCGTAAATAAAGCAGTAAAGCATGGCATAAGTACAGGATATAATAAAGCTCCAAACTACTTTGTGGCCCCAAGAAATAAATATGACTCAAGCTAGGGGGATTCATGGTCCCACATACGGATAGTGCGAATATTCAAAGAACAGGTATCAAATACTCGGGGTCCTACGGGACACAAGTGGACGGTTAAAAACCAAATAACATCTATTGCCCACCTGTGCCTCTGCATTATTTACCTACTTCAATTTTAGTTATTAAACGGTAGTTAAAGCCATGATCATCTCCAACATTAAGCATGAGGCATTACTCCAACAACTGTGGAACATCGACGGCGCGACGCATCACCGGCGCAAGCAACTACGACTCGCAAGGCCGACTAACTACCAAACAATAGGTAATAGGATGTGTCTATGGCAATATAATGGCTGCAAGGAATATCACGGGTACGAAAACTAGAGCATCACAACACAGGTAGCAATAGATCAACAGGAAGAAATAAAGACTATAAAAGTAAGATAGGTAGAAAGAGGGAGAATGCTCGCCTGAAAACATTGCCAAAAGTTCATCCGACGATCGGGTCGACACTCGCATCAACTCATCGGCCTAATCCGTGAAGAAGCAAAGCACTAGAAGAAACACCGGATGCACTATTTAATACTACGACAGAAGATCGAGCATGATGCATGAATGATATATGACATGGCGAAGATGCGATGAAGCTAGAAAATATTATGCGAAACCGAGGTCCCGACAATTAATTAAAAATTCAAGTTATTTATCTACCCATCAAGATTAAATGCAGAGAAAGCATGAAAAGAAATTCATGGAGGGGCTACTTTAATTTAAACAAAGTCGGGAAATTATATTTAGCATTTTCCAAATACTCATATGTTAATTATTCGTTGTTATGCGAAATTACACCTAAATGTCATGATTCAATATGTAAACAGGATCATACATGGCACGAACAGGCTCATTGAAATTTTCTGATAAAGTTTTATATTTAACATATTTCATTTGGAGCTATGGAACTTATAATATAGAATAATTAAGTGGCAAAAGAAAGATTGAAGACAAGTATTAAAAGCTATGGAATAAACACTGCCTAAGCTGAGATTTGAGCTTGCGTCTTCTAGGATGGCAAAATAAATGGCTAACCATTAAGTTGTCGATCAGTTGTTGAACTCGCCAGTTTTGAACTACACAAGGAGCTGTGGTTAACTGTCTTAACTGAATTTGGGTTTAGAGTTGACAGAGGCAAAAATACAATAGGATTTAATGAGGATATGGGAGTCGAACCAGGGATCTCCCATCAGATTTCAAGCAAGCAACCACTGGGCTACGATGCTATTGGTGAACAATGAGATGGCGCGGGTCATTTGACCAAACCGGACGGGGTTCTAATTGACGAGAACTGAAGCGAACAACACCGCCGCTGCTATTCTGAAACTTGGCGAGGTTAGCCACAGAGGCGAGGCGGGCACCAGCAGATGCGGAGCTTCTAGCGTAGTACGACGATGGGTAAACAGGAGAATAGGATGGGGGCCTCACCTTGAGGTCCAGGACGACCTTGGCAAGGGTGGGGGAGAGTCGGATGGTTGCAGCGAAGTGGAGGATGTCGATGCACACGGGTGCAGAGGTTGAAGATGGAAGCGGACGTGCTCCGGGAGGAAGAACTTGATGGCGGCAACAACTCGAGATGGCTCTGGCCCCGGTTCTGCAGCAAAAATGATGGGGGAGACGCATCATTTCCCAAGCCTGGTCTCAGCTTCGCCAGTGGAAGAATATGGCGGTGGCTCTTGGTAGATGTTGAAGCTTCAGACTACCTCGAATTGGACAGAACAAAGCGAGGTAGGAGTAAAAGGGGTGGCGGCGGCACTACATGGGCTAGGTTAGGGTTTAGTCTATGGTTGTTGGGGACGGATAAGGGGAGAGGAGACTGCCGCTTGCTCTGCTGGCAGGGGTCGCTGAGAGGGGTGTGCGTCCGTACGGAGAAGAAGCACAGGGGTGCGGGTTCAGGTTCAGAAGGGTTCAGGTTTCGGTTTAGTTTTGGTTTTTAGACAGGGAAAGAAAAATACATAGGGGATTCAGACAGGTTGCTGCTTGAAAAAGATTATAAACATGCTATTTGATTTGATTTTATTTAAAGTTTAGGAGGGAGATAAACAAGCAAAGAGGCAGCGGCAGATTGTACACAAACTTTTATTTCTATGTTAAAAATTATTTGGGGAGCTTTATAATAAGGGGTAAGAGGAAAAGAAATATTTCAATGGAGACAAGGTGGGGGGAATATTATGGCATAGATTAAGTAGATGGAAAAAATATGGGGTGTAGGAAATATAATTTATATGGTGGAAAGGGAGTATGTGGTAAGAATAATAAAATGACATGGCATTATGTAGGACATGTGGCATAGTTTAGGTGGAAAAAGGAGCGTAGAAGGAAAATAGCATGTGAGAATATGTGACAATAAAAAGGTGGCATGTGGCTTATGGTTAAAAGGAATCACAAGAAGATATGGTAGATACATAGGTAGGATAAGAAGAGAGGTGGAATAGAACTAGGCGACCATGTTGGCAAAAAGATAGACTAGAGAGAGAAGACCTGCCCAAGCATGTAGGATAGAAGGGATATAAATGAGATGAAGATGGGCACATGATGATAGATATAGATAAAATCAAATAGATAGAATTAAGATATGATACCCCCAACTCAATTTGGGCATGCTATCAAATTAGAATTTTCAAAATACCAAATCTAAAAGACATTATGGTTCCAAAACATATGGCACCAACTATAGAAGAGGTAGAGGATGAACCAAAATAAATTATCAAGAACCAAATGCAAGATTAAATATATGACCAAAGGTGTTATGAATGCAGGATGATGCATGATGTCATGATGATGCACAAAATAGTAAACAACAAGCGATTTTCTAGTATTGGTTTTCTCGGGGTGCTACAATTCGACACCATTAACAATGGATCTCGCCCTCGAGATCCTCCTCATGGTACGGGGAAGGTCGACGCTCTAAATCTTCTCACTTGATGTAGATCCTCACAACACCACTAACAAGGTTTCTTTCTTCATCTTGAAAATGGTGAAACCACCAACAAGGGTCGATGCTCCCGTTCGTCAAGAGAACACTCCGTATAACAAAGGACGCAGGTAAAGGCATCAAAACTTAAGGCCGCCTCTAACTTCTATGAAAGGAGTAAAATTCCTTGATCCACCGATTCAATGCACAAGAGCGAATGATAAGAGTAGTCGGATGGTGATCAGTCCATCGCGCACCCAAAGCATTACTCTGCACATGAATAGGAGAATCATGCAACAAACTCTCGGAATTCAGACAGAAGATCTTGACAATCGAGTTCCAGAAACAAAAGAAGGATGGAGATTCTCATCAGATCTGATGTAGATGACTTCGTCGTATCGGAAAACATCGGAGGATAGAAAGAAAAAATCTAGTGAATTATTGGTCCACTCAAAGGTACACCAGATGAAAGATTCATCTGATAGCATGAATGTCAGATGTTGAAGCACCGTTACAAGAGGATGGAAGCGAAACCCTAAAGGTACGACGGAAACCCAACCACGAGAATTCCTGAACTCGAAGAAAAGATAAGAGAGCAGATTCAAAACACACAGAGATAAGAGGAGAATAGCAGAGGGGTAAGGAGTAAAAGCAGACCTAATCAGATCTATCCAACCAATTTTCCAAAATAGTTTTGACACTCTACAACGTCCGTTAGCTAGGTTATCCTACAGACTGGACCAATGGGGTATCGTAACTGCTGAGCTCTGATACCACTCTGTAACACCCTCAGAATCGGCCCTATGCAAGTCTCAGCGATTCCCGCCAAACCCGCATAGAAACAATTCAAAGGTGCCCACCTGGCACTTGCGTGCGGGTGGAAAACGAAGTAATATCAGTACACATTAGTCCATGATGGAACCCACAAAACAGATATATACAACAGCGATTCATCGAGTCAAGGATACAATATACAGTACAAAGATCCAAATCACCTTGAAAACGATACAACGTCCGAGTACGGACAAGATGCAAATTGGGCTAAGAGCCCTGAAGAATAACCAATGGCGTCCATAACCCTGCCCAGGCCAAGCCGGAAGGGTAACCCTGCTAACGACGTCGGTCTCAAAACCTGCTTAAACAAAAGGGGTGCCGACAAAGGCAAAGGAAAAAGTGAGCGGTCGATCGAGGCGACACTGCGGCGAGACTAGAATTCGGCGGTCCTCGCCTCCATAGGTATGGTGGACTGAAGCTGCTGCGCAGCATGCACTAAACAACCTATAGAGACTCGATACAGCTGGCGGCTATCAGATAGGGATAAGAAATACCTATTCGGATCCAACCTGAAACTATCACCAAGCATACCCATCCTGGTATTTCCCCCTCGAGACCAAACGAGAAAGTCAACCGAGGAACTCACACAGTTGGCAGTTTTATTCATTCCGTTATAGTTGCGGCAATTACTAGTCAGATATAGATAGCATGAGTCATCCTGATATAATAAGCAGTGGGCAGTTTTAGTTATCTATTCTATTCTAGTTGTAGTACTTACTAGTCAGATACATATAGCATGAGGCATCCCAAAACCCAGCAGTTGTTGGTACTTTTATTTAGCTATTCCGTTGTAGTTGCAATACTTACTAGTCAGATACAATGGTAACAGGTGACAACCCAAACCAGCAATTGTTGGCACTTTTATTTAGCCATTCCATTATAGTGAAGCTAATTACTAGTCATTATAAAGTCAAATTTGTAGCACTACTTTAGTTATAGTTGTCTATGATCGAGATACTGTGCTCCAAGTCGTCCATAACCGCGGACACGGCTTTCAGAAAGTTTTACCCTGCACGGGGGCACAAATAGCAACACACGAACGATCAACCTCGAGAAAAAACAAATAAAACCCAACGAGGCATCACGACAGAGCAATTGCAAGATTCATATAAATTTCAGGGGGCCACCCCACCAAGCTACCCTTCTGAAGTTGGCGGCTCGAGACGGACCCAGAGGTTTGTGAGAATGGTTGTAAACGATCGAACCCAATAGTGTGACTAGGCTTGTCGACATGCAGAATCGTGCATGATCCAAAACAGTACAGGCGCTCCACGCGCAATCGTAAATAAAGCAGTAAAGCATGGCATAAGTACAGGATATAATAAAGCTCCAAACTACTTTGTGGCCCCAAGAAATAAATATGACTCAAGCTCTGGCTAGGGGGATTCATGGTCCCACATGCGGATAGTGCGAATATTCAAAGAACAGGTATCAAGTACTCGGGGTCCTACGGGACACAAGTGTACGGTTAAAAACCAAATAACATCTATTTCCCACCAGTGCCTCTGCATTATTTACCTACTTCAATTTTAGTTATTAAACAGTAGTTAAAGCCATGATCATCTCCAACATTAAGCATGAGGCATTACTCCAACAACTGTGGAACATCGATGGCGCGACGCATCACCGGCACAAGCAACTACGACTCGCAAGGCCGACTAACTACCAAACAATAGGTAATAGGATGTGTCCATGGCAATATAATGGCTGCAAGGAATATCACGGGTACGAAAACTAGAGCATCGTAACACAGGTAGCAATAGATCAACAGGAAGAAATAAAGACTATAAAAGTAAGATAGGTAGAAAGAGGGAGAATGCTCGCCTCAAAACATTGTCGAAAGTTCATCCGAAGATGTAAGATCCCTCCTTTATAAAGGAAAAAGGATCCCTGTGATTGCAATGCTAGTCCCTGGATCAATGCTAGCATCCACAGTTTAAGATGAAGTACACAGATACAAAGGTCATTATTACAGCCATTCCAGAGATAAACATAGTCTTTACAACTCCAAGGCCACAGGCCTAATACAAGAGTTTCAATAAGTAAGTAAATAAAAGTCTTCATCTTCATGTGCCACAGGCAAACATGTTGAGTGTAGACTCATGACACCTAATCCTCATCAGAGTAACCTGCAACATCACAAGTTACAGCCATAGTGGGTCAATACATTGGAATAGTATTAGCAAGTGATACCTTAGTATAATTTAGGTGGACTAAATACTATATGCAATTTGGCTAAGTGTAGCTTGGCTTGCTTTGCTCAAAATAGATTTTGCCTATTAGTTGAAATCACTAAGTTTTTCTTTGTCAAAACTTTTCCCAAGGAACCACCAATAGACATTGAGGTCCTTCACCCTTGTTCACCCACAAGTTTTACTTAGAAATTGGGATGAGGAGATTCTTGATAGCTTCCATGTCTTGATGCTCAAGTTGTCCATTACCATGGACTTGGCTAAGTACTTAGACCTTTCAGAAGCCTTCCCTTAGACCAAATGGACGCGTTCCAACCTATCATCCCACTACCACCAACTGTCCAAATGACTAAGTTCTAGCAACTTATATGATCTAGGCAGAGCCCATATTGCCAAGTGGCTACACTAGAAGCTTCTCAACACTTGGCCTCTAAAATCTCTTTGTTCCTGGGTGGATTTGCACAAGTGAGATACACAAGGTTCACCAGTTCCCTGGCCTTGTGTAACCACTCAACACAAACCATTCCTTCCATTCCACCCAGGTGTTTCATTTACTTAGTTGTTTTATTAGGCAAAACACAAGTCCAAAGACTTAGAAATATTTTCATCATAGCATGTATATATTTAACCAACCCTTGGTTTCTACTAGCTAGGCTAAGCATGGCATAGATAGTATCTTAACTTAGAAATTTTCTAGCAATTCTACAACTACTAGGATTTCCCAACATGGCATTTAAGCAAAATATAACACGCAAGGCTAACAAAATATTTCTAATGCTTAGTAGAAAACATAGGAACAAAATATTCATGAAGTACCACTTGCCTTGGTAGTTTGGATAGTAGTTACACTCTTCACAATCACAATCACTAGCACCAAAATCTACACAAAGAATTATAGCAACAAATTACATACAAAACATATACAACCAAAAATATATGCATGCATGCAAAATGGTATGTGATGATTTTTAAAACTCAACCAAGCAAGTAAACAGTACTGGTTCATTAACAAGTTAAACACTTGCCAAACAACATTTATTTAAACCCTAAATCATTTCCTAAACATTTCATATACTCAAATTAGCCCTACACAAGTTTCTGCAAATAAAGTCATTTTAACAGAAGCAAAACATTAAACACATTACATATTTAGAAAGAGCTTGCTCTCCTGATTCCAACGGTATAAAATTTGTCAAATTCTAACATGGGGATCAAAAGTTATAGCCAAAACAAATTTAAACATCTAATAGATTCAAATTCTATTTTTAAACTCTAACAGATGTCACGCGTCTTATTCTAAATGGCCCGTACCGCTTCGCGTAGGATCACGCTTTTGAGCCGTTAGATCTACTTAAACCGCACGGCTCAGATCTACTCGTACCGGTTTGTTAAGTGATCTAATCCTACACGCTGGATCCAGATCTGACGGCCCTGGATCAAATGACCAAAGCTGGGTGGCGCTGGCGGTGGCTACTGGCGGCGAGCGAAGCCTCTGGTGGCGCGCT
Source organism: Avena insularis (assembly GCA_023614405.1). Taxonomy (NCBI): domain Eukaryota; kingdom Viridiplantae; phylum Streptophyta; class Magnoliopsida; order Poales; family Poaceae; genus Avena; species Avena insularis. Next base: position 192,396,444 of record CM042695.1, on the reverse strand, counting down.
GGTGGTCCTAGGGTCGTCGGAGGGCTTACGAGAACCGTGGCGGCCTTGATGCTCAACTTTGGCGGCGGCTTGGCAAGGCGACGGAGTGGGTTCTTGGAGCTCGTCGAGGTTGGCGGCGTCGGGCTTGGGTGGGCGGCGACGTTATAACGCTCCTGGTCTCCCTAGCACGAACAAGCGGCATCAGGTGATGCACAAGACAGTGGCGAACAACATCGTGTGAGTCAGAGGCGAAGGGGAACAAAGGGCTTACGGAATTTGGTCGCCGAAGTTGAGGGTGTCGTCGGGAGCTTGCGGTGTTGAACGGAATCGATGACCTAGGGAAGTATAAAAGGAACCAGCAGTGTCAGCAGATGCGCAAGAAAGTGGCGAGGTATGCGCAAGAACCAGGAGGAGAGGCGCAGGCTCACCGGAATTGGTCGGAGAGCTCTCTGTCTGTGGTGCGAGGATGAATCTGGCGACTGGGCGCTTTGTGATCGGAGTTTGGGGGGAAATGGAGAGGGGGCAGAGGGGGTTTAAGTAGGCAAGGCGGGGCGTGAATTACTCCTGCAATCAACGCGAATTGACAAGCGAATCAACCAGGTAACGCACGGCGTGATTTGGGGAAGAACACGTCGCGGTGGGGGTGGAGACGACGACGCTGTGTGGGCCTTGGCTGTCAGCGAGAGAAACAGAGGGGGAGTGGGTCCTGCCAGTCAGTCACTCAGCGGGTGCGGGGGCGAGTGAAGGAAAACGGTTCGCGGGGTGGGGTGCTGGGCTTAGCTAGGCTAGTTGGGCCAGATTCGGCTGAGTGCTATTTTTTTCTCTTTTAAGCTTTTTCTTTTACTGTTTTCTTTTCTAAAATGGTTTTCAAACTTCAATTCAAATCTGTTTGATTCCAAAACTTTTCAGGGCTTTTGTGCAATACATCTTGTACTCAAATAAGTGTCAAACACATCTGTTCACTCAAACACACTTGGGTCTTTTGAAAATTAAAATAAAACCATGCCTTTATGAGGTGTGATAATAGGCATAGAATTGGTTTTATTTCATATTTTGCTTTGAGACTTTGCTCAAGTTTTTGAAATCACTTGAGTTTGGATTCTAAGCAACACTGAATGGTTAACAGTACCTTTCTCAAAAACAAGTAACACAAGGGCTTGAGTAAACTTACATAAAATATTGAGCAACAAAGCTTCTGTTTTGAAATGTTTTGTTTGAAATGAAACTCATATGATCATGGATGCATGGATGATATGCATGAGTTTGAAACATGATTTTAGGGATGTTACAAATCTAACCCCCTTAAGGTGAATCTCGCCCTCGAGATTCGGATTGGCTAGCAAATAGGTGAGGGTGGTCTTTCCGAAGATCATCTTCTCTTTCCCATGTTGCTTCTTCTTCGGAATGATGGTTCCTCTGCACTTTGCAAAACTTGATAGTCTTAGTCCGTGTGACTCTTTCTGCAGTCTCAAGAATCTTGATAGGCTTCTCTTCATAGGTGAGATCACTCTCCAACTGAACCTCTTCCAAAGGTATAGTATCCTTCAAATAAGTTTCTTCCATTTCTGGGTGACATTTCTTAAGCTGACTCACATGAAACACATTATGGACAGCTGACAAAGACTCTGGCAATTCAATTTCATAAGCAACTTCTCCTTTGCGACTTAGAATCTTGAATGGTCCAACATATCTTGGGGCCAACTTTCCTTTGACTCCGAACCTCTTCACTCCACGAAGTGGTGACACTCTAAGATAGGCTGTATCACCCACTTCATAGGTGACTTCTCTACGCTTAGGATCTGCGTAGCTTTTCTATCAGGACTGTGCTATCTTCAATCTGTCTTTAACCAACTTGACTTTCTCTTCGGCTTCTTTGATAAGTTCCGGTCCGAACAAACTTCTTTCTCCCACACCATTCCATAACAATGGGGTGGTACACTTTCTCCCATAGAGAAACTCAAATGGTGCCATCTCAATGCTGGCTTGATAGCTGTTGTTATAAGAAAATTCTGCGTAGGGCAGACTTTCGTCCCAACTGGCTCCATAGTCTAGGGCACAGGCCCTCAACATGTCTTCAAGAATCTGATTAGTTCTTTCCGTCTGTCCATCAGTTTGAGGATGAAAAGCAGTGCTGAATTCCAACCTCGTTCCCAATGACTCATGTAACTGTCTCCAAAAATGGGAAGTGAATTGAGTTCCCCTATCATACACAATACTCTTGGGCACTCCATGTAGACATACAATTCTACTCATGTAGATCTTGGCCAACTTAGCACTTGTATAGGTTGTCTTCACGGGTATGAAATGAGCCACTTTAGTTAGGCGATCCACTACTACCCAAATAGAATCATATCCTGGTCTGGTCCTTGGTAATCCTGTAATGAAGTCCATACCAATCTTGTCCCACTTCCAATCAGGAATAGGTAGTGGTTGAAGCAAATCATCTGGTTTCTGATGTTCCGCTTTCACTCTACTACACACATCACACAAAGCAATATGTTCAGCGATGTCCTTCTTGAGGTTATTCCACCAAAATCTTTCCTTCATGTCCATGTACATTTTGGTGTTACCTGGATGAATGGAATACGGAGAGTTGTGTGCTTCTTGCAAAATCAGTTTCCGAAGCTCCGGATCTTGTGGAACACAGATGCGTTTCCCATGCCATAAAGTACCATGTTCGTCTTCATGGAATCCTTTGGCTTTTCCTTTGCCAATATTTTCTTTAATCTCTTCAATTTCCTTATCAATATTCTGGGCTTCTTTGATCTTGTCCAACAAAGTGGGTTGCACATCCAAAGACATGAGATGTCCTTCAGGCACAATTTCCAATCTGAGATCTCTAAATTGGGCACACAAATCATCGGGCAATTCTCCCTTGGTTAGGCCATTCACAAAAACCTTACGGCTTAAAGCATCCGCTACAACATTTGCTTTACCGGGATGGTATTGCAAACTTAAGTCATAGTCCTTGATGAGTTCTAGCCATCTTCTTTGTCTCATATTTATTTCTTTCTGGGTGAAGATATACTTCAAACTCTTGTGATCTGTGAACACTTCACAACGCTTTCCCAAAAGATAATGCCTCCATGTTTTGAGTGCATGGACAACAGAGGCTAACTCTAAATCATGAGTAGGATAGTTCACTTCATGAGTTTTGAGTTGTCTCGAGGCATATGCCACAACTTTTCCTTCTTGCATAAGTACTGCACCCAAACCATGATGATATGCATCGCAATATACTTGGAAATCTTTTTCCAAGTCTGGTAAACACAATACTGGTGCTGTCACAAGTCTCTTCTTCAATTCCTGAAAGCTGAGTTCACAACCTTCAGACCAAGCAAATTTCTTGTCTTTCTTTAGCAATTCAGTCATAGGCTTAGCAACCTTGGAGAAATTCTCAATGAACCTTCTGTAGTAACCCGCTAAGCCAAGGAAACTACGAACTTCTTTCACTGACTTGGGAGATTCCCATTCGATTCTACTGAAACTTTAGCAGGATCAACTGCTACACCATCTTTTGTCATAACATGTCCAAGAAATCCAACTTCATTCAACCAGAATTCACACTTGCTGAATTTGGCATATAGTTTATGCTCTCTAAGCTTCTCAAGTATCAAACGTAAATGTCCTTCATGCTCTTCTTTGCTCTTGGAGTAGATTAAAATGTCATCGATGAAAACAACAACAAATTTATCAAGGAATTCCATGAACACCTTGTTCATCATATTCATAAAGTATGCTGGAGCATTGGTTAAACCAAATGGCATCACGGTATACTCATACAACCCATACCTTGTGGTGAAAGTTGTTTTAGGTATATCTTGCTCCCTTATCTTGAGTTGAAAATAGCCTGACCGGAGATCAATCTTTGAGAACACACAAGCTCCTTCTAGCTGATCAAACAAGTCATTGATTCTAGGCAAAGGGTATTTGTTCTTGATAGTCACCTCATTGAGTGAACAGTAATTAATGCATAACCTTTGACTTCTATATTTATTCTCCACAAACAAAACTGGGGCTCCCCAAGATGAACAACTTGGTTGAATAAATCCTTTCTGCAACTGCTCTCCGAGTTGTTTCTTGAGTTCTTTCAGTTCATCAACTGACATCTTGTACGGTCTCTTTGCTATTGGTCCAGATCCTGGTAGCAAATCAATAAGGAACTCCACATCTCTATCTGGTGGCATTCCCGGTAATTCTTCCGGAAACACATCCGGATACTCACTCACAATTGGCACACTGTCTATGCTAACCCCCTTAAGAGAATTTAGCATACTCCTTCTTGCTTCAAAGTCTTGAATCTGATCCTTTTATTTTTAGGAGTTGTGAGTGAGACAGTATGGTTGGCACAATCTATCACTCCCTTGTGCTTAGTCATCCAGTCCATTCCCAAAATGACATCCAATCCTTGGGAATTTAGGATTATCAAGTTAACGGGAAACTTATACTTCCCAAACTCTATAACTAGATCATCACATCCTGAATTCACTATCATTTCTCCGCCAGGAGAACTTACTTTTATAGGACACCCAATAGTTTCTACTGGCAGTTCATTTATTTCAACAAATGCTCTTGATATGAATGAATGAGATGCACCAGTATCAAAGAGAACAAATGCTGGAACAGAATTGAGTTTGAACTTACCAGCAACAGCATCAGGCTCCTCATAGATTTCCTCCACATTGATGTGGTTAACTTGTCCCTTCTAAAAAGGGTTGGGCTTGTTGGGTCCTTCAACTTTCTTTTCTGGGCATTCATTTGCATAATGCCCCATCTTCTTGCACTTGAAGCATTCAACCTGACTGATGTCCTTCTTGACAGGCTGGCTTCCACTGCCACTTCCATTTCCACTGTGGTGGCTCTTATATCCACCCTTGTGGTTCTTGTACTTGTCATTGTCATGACTACGGTGATGCTTGTTGTCATGACGGTTGTGGTTGTGGTGCTTGTTGAATTTCCCATGCTTGTGGGATCATGAGCTTCCACTGTCATCATAATGGGAACGTTTGTGAGACGATCCCGAGTTGTGCTTGTCCGAGTGCTTTCTCTTTCTGCTCTCAACTTGCTTCATTTTGTTCTCCAAAATAGCAGCCTTATCACAAAGAGACTGGTATGTGGGAACATATGCCACGATAGCCCAGGTTTAGCTCATCATTCAACCCTTCGAGGAACTTTTCTTTCCTCTTAGCATCGATGTCAACTTCATCCGGTGCGTAACGCCAGATTGTTGAACTCCTCAATATATTCAGCCACGCGTGGCGCTTGCTTGATTATGGAACTCTTTCTTTTCAGACTCATCACTCCGGATGAGATATGAAAGCGTAAAGCCATCCTCAAAGATAGCACATGTCACATCTTCTATGGGAGTGGCGATCCGGAAGATAACCCACCCAGTGGCGGCTGGTCCTTCCAGCAAATGTCCTGCAAATCGACCTTTTACGCATCGATCTTACAGTTACCAAGTCCTTGTTCACAGAGCGTAGCCAATCATTGGCCACCATGGGATCAGTTGTTCCCGAGAACTTTGCTGGCCTCAATCTCAAGAACCTGGTAAGCATGTCAAAACCCGGTGGGTTGTTGTTGTTGTTATTGTTGTTATTGTTGTTGTTGTTGTTTTGGTTCTAGATGAGCGTTGTCATCATTTGCATCAGCTGAGTTTGAGCGGTCATCATTTGCTGCATTTCTGGAGTGATGTTGTTGTTATTGGGGTTGGGGTTTGCACGACGGGGAGGCATCTGTGGTTTGTTCAATAGAGATAAGAATGAGATACCCATAGATGCTTTCATGCACAGTACATCACATAAACAATCACAAAGCATGCAACATAACGATAAAGATTCAACAACCAGATAACAAGTTCGCAAGGTAAAACACACACAAATAACAAGCCATCCACATGTTGGATGTTCAAATAACAAGTTCTCAACGACAAGTATGATAATAAATGATAAATGAGTAGTCAAATCTACTCCTCGGCATCAACCTCCTCCTCGACAAAGGTAAGACCTGCGCTCTCCATCGCGGTCTTGTATTCCTCCACACTGGTGGTCAAGGTCTCTATCTTGGCTTTGAGGGCCCTCTTCTGAGAACGAAGCCTCTCAATCACCGTCTGCTGATGCTCGAGCTCGAAGTCCTTGGCCTGCAGTTCTTCAGTCATGTCCCAGATCTTCTTGTTCCTATCCTAGACTCGCTTCTCTTGACTCTTGAACTTTCTGTCCTGGCTCTCGAACTTCACCTCCATCTCCTTGACTATCTCGTCTTGCTCCGCGAAGAGCTTGTCCTTCTCGCGAAGCTGCACCTGGAGTTCGTCATTGCTGAGCATGACATTGGTCCTATCAGAGTCCACGTGCCTAATGAGAGCCTCTAAGTCCTGGAGGTATAGACAAATCGGCTCCGCTGTGTCCCTCAAATCGTCCTCGAAGTCGATGGACTCTCCATCCTCGTCACGTCTACCGAAGACGTGGAAGTGAGTACCTCTAACCTGTCGGGAGTGTATCCCCAGTAGACGTCCTATCCGATCCTGCATGACTACCTCAAGGCCTCTCTCCTTGTCATCGTGCATGAGCTTGAAGACGATGGCCTCCGTGGTAGGCTCAGTCTGGCGTCCGGGTTGGTTGACCTTGAAACCCCAGAGGTCTTTCCTCTCAAACTTGGTGAGGGGAAGCACCATGATGGTAGGAAGAGGGAGATTGAGCAAAGTAGTAAGCTCAACAATACGAGGAACAAAGCGAGTTCCCTAGAACTCCTCAACAGTGTTGATGGTAACAGTAGGCATCTATTTATAAGATAGAAAAGTTAGAACAACACAATTTAAGATGAAAACACAAGGCAAAACATCACATAAATATCCTTGGAAATCAAAACACACAAGTCATGGAACACATGGATCCATTACAACAACCAAGGTTCAACTTATTTTAAAGCAACATTTGGAAAATAAGGTGATAAGTGGTGGTCCAACTAACAAAGTACGTTTACAATCCTATTTCACTGGATCTGTTGGCTAACATAATGTTTCTAGAAGCAAGCAGTCTATCTTGCTCACATGACTCCATCACTAAGTCTATAATGTCTCCTCTTAAGGTTTGGTTGGTAGCTTCCAATTCTTGGGTATGTTTCTTCTCTTCCTTTAGGTCATTTTGGAGGTTGAGCATTCTGCACTTGACTCTATCACCAAGTTCTTCCAAGTTGCACTTCCAAGCTGCATCCCTTGCTGATTCATTAAACAGAAGCAAAACATTAAACACATTGCATATTTAGAAAGAGCTTGCTCTCCTGATTCCAACGGTATAAAATTTGTCAAATTCTAACGTGGCGACCAAAAGTTATAGCCAAAACAAATTTAAACATCTAATAGATTAAAATTTTGTTTTTAAACTCTAACAGATGCCACGCGTCTTATTCTAATTGGCCCGTACCACTTCGCGTAGGATCACGCTTCTGAGCCGTTAGATCTACTTAAACCGCACGGCTCAGATCTACTCGTACCGGTTCGTTAAGTGATCTAATCCTGCACGCTGGATCCAGATCTGACGGCCCTAGATCAAACGACCAAAGCTGGGCGGCGCTGGCGGTGGCTACGGGCGGCGGCGGGCTCGGCCTACGGTGGCACGGCGCTACAGGTGGTCCTAGGGTCGTCGGTGGGGCTTACCAGAACCGTGGCGACGCACTGATGCTCAACCTGGCGGCGGCTTGGCAAGGGGCGCACGGAGTGGGTTGCTGGAGCTCGTCGAAGTTGCGGGCGGCGTCGGGCTTGGGTGGACGGCGACGTTGGCGACGCTCCTGGTCTCCCTAGCACGAACAAGCGGCATCAGGTGATGCACAAGACAGTGGCGAACAACATCGTGTGAGTCAGAGGCGAAGGGGAACAAAGCGCTTACGGAATTTGGTCGCCGGAGTTGAGGGTGTCGTCGGGAGCTTGCGGTGTTGAACGGAATCGACGACCTGGGGCAGTATAAAAGGAACCAGCGGTGTCAGCAGATGCGCAAGAAAGTGGCGAGGCTGTCTGCAATAACCAGAGGGAGAGGGGCGCACGGGGCTCACCAGAATTGGTCACCGGAGAGCTCTCTGTCTGCGGCGGTGCGAGGATGAATGCGGGCAGCCTGGGGGCGCTTTGTGCTTGGAGTTTGGGGGGAAATGGAGAGGGGGCAGAGGGGGTTTAAGTAGGCAAGGCGGGGGCGTGAATTACTCCTGCAATCAACGCGAATTGACGAGCGAATCAACCAGGTAACGCACGGCGTGATTTGGGGAAGAACACGTCATGGGGTGGAGAGACGAGCACTGTGGGCCTTGGATGTCAGCGAGAGAAACAGAGGGGGAGTGGGTCCTGCCACTACCACCAGTGCGTGGGTCAGTGAAGGAAAAGCAGTTCATGGGTGGGTGCTGGGCTTAGCTGGGCTAGTTGGGCCAGATTCGGCTGAGTGCTATTTTTTTCTCTTTTAAGCTTTTTCTTTTTCTGTTTGCTTTTCTAAAATGGTTTTCAAACTTCAATTCAAATCTGTTTGATTCCAAAACTTTTCAGGGCTTTTGTGCAATACATCTTGTACTCAAATAAGTGTCAAACACATCTGTTCACTCAAACACACTTGGGTCTTTTGAAAATTAAAATAAAACCATGCCTTTATGAGGTGTGATAATAGGCATAGAATTGGTTTTATTTCATATTTTGCTTTGAGACTTTGCTCAAGTTTTTGAAATCACTTGAGTTTGGATTCTAAGCAACACTGAATGGTTATCAGTACCTTTCTCAAAAACAAGTAACACAAGGGCTTGAGTAAACTTACATAAAATATTGAGCAACAAAGCTTCTGTTTTGAAATGTTTTGTTTGAAATGAAACTCATATGATCATGGATGCATGGATGATATGCATGAGTTTGAAACATGATTTTAGGTATGTTACAGAAGATCGGGTCGACACTCGCATCAACTCATCGGCCTAATCCGTGAAGAAGCAAAGCACTAGAAGAAACACCGGATGCACTATTTAATACTACGACAGAAGATCGAGCATGATGCATGAATGATATATGACATGGCGAAGATGCGATGAAGCTAGAAAATATTATGCGAAACCGAGGTCCCGACAATTAATTAAAAATTCAAGTTATTTATCTACCCATCAAGATTAAATGCGGAGAAAGCATGAAAAGAAATTTATGGAGGGGCTACTTTAATTTAAACAAAGTCGGGAAATTATATTTAGCATTTTCCAAATACTCATATGTTAATTATTCGTTGTTATGCGAAATTACACCTAAATGTCATGATTCAATATGTAAACAGGATCATACATGGCACGAACAGGCTCATTGAAATTTTCTGGTAAAGTTTTATATTTAACATATTTCATTTGGAGCTATGGAACTTATAATATAGAATAATTAAGTGGCAAAAGAAAGATTGAAGACAAGTATTAAAAGCTATGGAATAAACACTGCCTAAGCTGGGATTTGAGCTTGCGTCTTCTAGGATGGCAAAATAAATGGCTAACCATTAAGTTGTCGATCAGTTGTTGAACTCGCCAGTTTTGAACTACACAAGGAGCTGTGATTAACTGTCTTAACTGAATTTGGGTTCAGAGTTGACAGAGGCAAAAATACAATAGGATTTAATGAGGATATGGGAGTCGAACCAGGGATCTCCCATCAGATTTCAAGCAAGCAACCACTGGGCTACGATGCTATTGGTGAACAATGAGATGGCGCGGGTCATTTGACCAAACCGGACGGGGTTCTAATTGACGAGAACTGAAGCGAACAACACCGCCGCTGCTATTCTGAAACTTGGCGAGGTTAGCCACAGAGGCGAGGCGGGCACCAGCAGATGCGGAGCTTCTAGCGTAGTACGACGATGGGTAAACAGGGGAATAGGATGGGGGCCTCACCTTGAGGTCCAGGACGACCTTGGCAAGGGTGGGGGAGAGTCGGATGGTTGCAGCGAAGTGGAGGATGTCGATGCACACGGATGCAGAGGTTGAAGATGGAAGCGGACGTGCTCCGGGAGGAAGAACTTGATGGCGGCGACGACTCGAGATGGCTCTGGCCCCGGTTCTGCAGCAAAAGTGATGGGGGAGACGCATCATTTCCCAAGCCTGGCCTCAGCTTCGCTAGTGGAAGAATATGGCGGTGGCTCTTGGTAGATGTTGAAGCTTCAGACTACCTCGAATTGGACAGAACAAAGCGAGGTAGGAGTAAAAGGGGTGGCGGCGGCACTGCAGGGGCTAGGTTAGGGTTTAGTCTATGGTTGTTGGGGACGGATAAGGGCATCACCTATGTATAAGTTGAACCTTTGCTATAAGATGGGACACACATAGCTTATGGAAATGGCTACAATGTATAAGGTTAAGTTCACCATCAGCTGGGATCCACATGTATGATAAAAGTACACACAAGCAAGAGAGAGAGGAGAGAGTAAAATAATTGTTTATTGCTTGTGGACAACCCATAAGCTTGTAGTTCACCCTTAAGGAAAATCTCCTAAAGCAAACCTCTACTAGTATATGGATAGCCTTATGGACTACTTTTTGGCTTCTGGATAGCCTTATGGACTACATAGTGGATGCCCTAAGGGGAGAGGAGAATGCAGCTTGCTCTGCTAGCAGGGGTCGCTGAGAGGGGTGTGCGTTCGTACGGAGAAGAAGCACAGGGGCGCGGGTTCAGGTTCAGAAGGGTTCAGGTTTCGGTTTAGTTTTGGTTTTTAGACAGGGAAATAAAAATACAGAGGGGATTCAGACAGGTTGCTGCTTGAAAAAGATTATAAACATGCTATTTGATTCGATTTTATTTAAAGTTTACGAGGGAGATAAACAAGCAAAGAGGCAGCGGCGGATTGTACACAAACTTTTATTTCTATGTTAAAAATTATTTGGGGTGCTTTATAATAAGGGGTAAGAGGAAAAGAAATATTTCAATGGAGACAAGGTGGGGGGAATATTATGGCATATATTAAGTAGATGGAAAAAATATGGGGTGTAGGAAATATAATAGGCATGATTTTATATAGTGGAAAGGGAGTATGTGGTAAGAATAATAAAATGACATGGCATTATGTAGGACATGTGGCATAGTTTAGGTGGAAAAAGGAGGGTAGAAGGAAAATAGCATATGAGAATATGTGACAATAAAAAGGTGGCATGTGGCTTATGGTTAAAAGGAATCACAAGAAGATATGGTAGATCCATAGGTAGGATAAGAAGAGAGGTGGAATAGAACTAGGCGACCATGTTGGCAAAAAGATAGACTAGAGAGAGAAGACCTGCCCAAGCATGTAGGATAGAAGGGATATAAATGAAATGAAGATGGGCACATGATGATAGATATAGATAAAATCAAATAGATAGAATTAAGATATGATACCCCCAACTCAATTTGGGCATGCTATCAAATTAGAATTTTCAAAATACCAAATCTAAAAGACATTATGGTTCCAAAACATATGGCACCAACAATAGAAGAGGTAGAGGACGAACCAAAATAAATTATCAAGAACCAAATGCAAGATTAAATATATGATCAAAGGTGTTATGAATGCAGGATGATGTATGATGTCATGATGATGCACAAAATAGTAAACAACAAGCGATTTTCTAGTATTGGTTTTCTCGGGGTGCTACAGGGAGCCTTACTATGTTGTGTAAAATCATCTATTATGAAATTTTTATCTATCCTATATGCAAATCCTTGGGTTGTCATCAAACACCAAAAATGGGAAGATTGAAAGGGCATTTATGCCTTTCATATTGTTTTGATGTTTGTTGACAACACTTGGATAGGTTTAATGCATTGCTGAATGTTTCAGGAAATATCAGGTTCATTTTGGGTAGTTTATACACATGAAAAAGGGCTTGAAAGGAACAAAAACAGGGGGCAAAATCAGTATTTGGCCGTATTGTCCATCTGATGTGCGCCAGACTGTCCGGCCCGTCCGGAGTTTCCGGCCCAAAGTCGCCGGAGAGTCCAGTCGTGGAAATTAGCCAGATTTTCTCCCCAGGTGTGGACACTCAATGAGGCCCCTCGGACACTACTCGGACACTGGTCGGACTGGAAACTTGGGCTAGGAGTGTCCTGACACTCCTCGAATGTCCGCTGGGCCAGCTGTCATCCTCATACAGGCCGGACTGTTCGGGTTAAGTGGCTCCAACGGGTCTAATTTCTGGGAACCTATAAAAGGACTCCTTCTTCTACCTTGGAACCTGCTCGTCTAGTTCAAGAACAGCAGCACAATTTGAGCCACCAAATCCACAATATCTCTTCACTCACCCATCCAAAGTCTTTGATCTTTGGAGAACCGAAGGAGGAGGCCTTGATCTATAGCTTCACCAAGAGAGATCTTCATTCCCCCTCATTCATTTGAGGGCCCCTTGCTCTAGTGTTTCTTTGGAAACCCTAGCTTTGATTTGGTTCTTACAAGCTTGTATTTGATTGTTTGACAGCTTACTTATATTTGGGAGCCTCCAATTAGGTTGTGGATGTGTGCCCCGAACTTGATATAAAGGTGCCGGCTACCACCTAAGGTTGCCGATATAGTGGAAGAGGTGAATCGAACCCCTTGGGGTGAGGTTCATCGGAGAACAAGGGAGGCCTCTCGTGGCGTTGGTGGTTTGAAACCACCCCCTCTCCAAACGTAGATGTACTTCCCCTCAAAAGGAAGGAACTACAGGAAACAAATCCTTGTGTCTCCCCGTCCACCACTTTGGTTACTTCTATCCTTTACCGCACTTTACTTACTTGTTCTTGCTTAGTGTTGTGCTAGTTTGTGCTAGTTTGTGCTTGTTTGACATATAGGTAAATTCACCTTAGTTGCATAATCTAGAGAATTTACCTTTCTTATCAAACCCTAATTTGAAAAAGAAGAAAATTTGAAATAGCACCTATTCAACCCCCCCTCTAGGTGCCCATACAATCCTTTCAATTAGGTATAGGTATAGGTATAGATAAGATAGCAGGAATCCCACCGTGTCATGTGGTCAATCAATCTCTTTCTCTCATTCTATCGGTCACCATGCTAGCTGACAAAAAAGAGGACGGGAAAAACATATAGGTGGATAAAATCACTTTCGTTGAGAAGAATCATAAGAAGTTGAATCTAACTCTCAAGCTAATATTGTTATGCACATGGAGTGACGCTTAAAAGTCAGAGGAGTTAGAGCATCCCCACTCGTTGGGCAATCCCAGAAAGAAATCTGGACCTTTTTTTTTTGGCCGGACGAAACTCGATTTCGGCCTGGGAACGCCGAGTTTCCCACTCGCGTTCCTAGGCCGAGTTTCCACGCGAAGAGAAAACGGCAACATATTCGAATTTTTTCCGTTCCCGCCGGCGAGAGCTCGGCCAAAAGATGTTCGACAGAATTACGCCGACAAGTCCGGCGACAAATTAATATAGAACAGGGTAAAAGGCTCGTCCATCAGTCGTCGATGGGGATGGGCTCCTGTGGCGTGGTCGATGCGGCGAGGTCGGGTGTCTCGGCCGACTGGTTGGAGGAAGTGGAAGTGGAGCTCGGCGTAGCAGTGGCGTTCGGCGCAGGGGTGGTCGGCGCAGTGGCAGGCGTGATCTCGGACTGGAGAATGGCCTGGCGGTGCGCCATGTACCAGGCCTTGACCGGCGAACTCATCGTCGACATGTCCTCGCCGCCCATCAGGAACTTGAGATCCGTGTTCCTCTTCTTAGCGGCATAGTTGGCCTTGAGGAACCTTTTTCCCTTGGGTATCGATCAGCTGCGCCCACCTCTCGTCGCTCTTCCCGTCCCTCTTCTCGGCATGCGCCCTCGTGTCGGCGATGCACTTCTTGATTGAAGCCTGGAGACGCTCGGCGGGAGGTCCGGCGGCTTTGAGCATCTTCGCCTTCTTCTGGCCGATCTCCGGCCTTCCTTCACCGGCAGCAGCGGGAGGGGTCTCCGGGTTGTCCATGCCGTCCTTGGTCTTGGCGAGGCTCAGGCGAGTGTCCCGCCATTTTTCGCAGTGCTCGATCTCGTGGAACACATGGTGGAACTTGAACTCCGCCTTCATGTCCTCTCGATACAAAGTGAGTGCACGCAGAAGCTGCAAAATGGAAGACAAAGTGTGTCAAGATATGCTTGAGCTTGTCATAACTTCTGCTAGTGTTCGCAAATACCTTGTTGTCCATGTTTTCCCCGCTGACTTTTGTCCGTTTCACCTCTTCCACGCAGCTATGCCACTTGATGTACGCATGCTGGATGATCCCCCAATGGTTGGTAATAGCCTCCTCCCCTCGCTCCATATGAATCTTGCTATACTTCGGGTCACAAAGGCTACGCTCTTAGAACGCTAGCTTCACGCGCCTCCAATAGTTGTCGGAATTTTGGTTGGCACCGGTGATGGGATCCATACTCACCGTTTTCCAGGCTTCGGCGAGACAGAGGTCCTCGGGCACCATCCACTTGATCCGCGCCTCTGACACCGAAGTTCCCGGCTTCTTCTTGACCTTCTTGCCCTTCGCCAGAAGCACGACATCATCCTCGGCGTCCTTGGCCTGCGTCGGTTCGGCCTGCATCTCCTCGGCGTCGAGGTTGGCAAAATCCTGAGACTCGATGCCGCGTTCGGCATCTTCCCAGGACTGTTCTTGCGTGAAGAAGGAGGGGTTGGCGGGCGAGCCTTGGGCGATCATGTCCTCCATGTATGTCTCGGCCGTTATGCCGACCGGAAGACCGGTCGGCATTCCGCCGAACATGTTGCGTGTGTCGGCCTCGCCGTAGGTTGCTTGCGCCGAGCTTCCGCTGAAAGGCAGTGGGCCGCGACGCATTGCGGGGCCTGCGTACATCGGAGAGGTGGAGTAGGGGATGTTGATGTCGATGTTGAAGGACGAAGGAGGGCACGGCGCCGGGCAGGGGAACACCACGTTCAGGTTGAACCCGCCGTCGAACTCGGGGGACGAGGAGTACCTCTGCCGAGCGTTCGCCTGGCTCTCCTGGAAGCCGGCCAGCGAGATCAGCGAGAATCTGGCCGGCGAGCCGATGCTTGCCTGGCTTCCCCAGTGGGGGGATACGGCGCCGCCATCATCGCCGCGCGCGACACTGCGCGCGACGCCGCGGCCTGTTTCGCCTGGTTCGCCCTCATCGTCGCCTGCTCTTTCGCCGCCGCCGCCTGCTCTTGTTCTTGCCTGAGCTTCGCCTCTCCTTTCTGTCCTTCCTTTTGTCCGGCACGATCTTCCGCCTCTGCGACTTGGCTGTCCACTCGGCGCTGGACATGCCCTCCGGCTTTGTTGTCGGCGCTCTCGGCTTCCTCGCCTTCTTCTCCCCCGAAACCTCGCCGAGGTTCGATCTGAGTTTGACGAAACTCTTGGGCGGCATGGCGGGCGGGAGCTTGGCGAAGTGGCGGGAGTGGGGGAATGGGGAAGAAAGGAGGGAGTTCTGCCTTCTCTCGCCGACAGAGCTAGCCCACGCCCGTTTTCGTTTCGTACGGCGTTTCCAGGGCATTCCCAGGATCCTGGGAATAGCCTGGAAAGCCTGGACCAAAGTTCACGCGAATCCGAACGAAAAGAGGTTTCTGGAAACGCGACTAGACCGAGTTTCGACGTACGGATCTAATTTCAGCGTCCGAATCGGCGACCTAGGAATGCTAGTGGAGATGCTCTTAGGGTCATACTTTAAAAGAGCAATGTCCTGCTAATAAGAACAACATTGCCAGTATAGTATCAGCACAAACCATCATTTTTCTTGGAAATACATACCGTCAGAAATGCCTAGCATTGGAGAGAATACACGTCCGAACACAGGATGCTTCGCAGAGGGGATTATTACTATTCTGATTGAAAGAACATTATTTTCTCACACAAAAAACGCGAGAGATTATTACAGGTTGCTGGGAACAAACAGTTCTCTAATTCTCTAGAACCTAAGTTCAATACACCCAAAAATTGAGGAGAATATTCTTCTTAGTCTATCAAAATTGAAGAAAAAAATCAGTCGGCCATGTATTTTAGCTAACTCTTCCATCTTCTATTAGTCCGGATCTCGCAAAACTCTCTGCATCTTCTGCACTCTACACAAATTGTCGACACCTGTGTGCAATGTGAACAGAGAAAAGTTAGCTACATGTGTGAAGAAGCGTGGAGACTCCAAAGAAATAGCAAAACCATTTTAATATGCTACTCTTAACACACAGATGAAATATGTACCATGGAACCTTTATACTTTGACATATATTAATGGGCAGAATTGCGAAAACAAGGTACTCCGTAAGTCTTCTCATCTCCATTATTTTACTGGAGCGGTGTCTAACTAACCCCCTCTTTATATATATCATGCATTGGTTCGTTGTATCTGTGCAGGTTTCAAAGGTGCTTTGAAGAACACTATTCTTTCTATACATGCTTCTAGAAAGATGTAATCGTTGCCAGGAATTAAACCAGAAGACCAAAATGATTACTGACAATGGAGCCATACCTTGTTTGAAATAAAAAAAAACGCCTTTATTCTTTCAGAGTAGCTTGGATTGATGAATTTCAGTTCTAGAAAATAAAGACGCCTAGCTTATTAGATGAATGAAAAAAATGGGAGGCAAAAATTTCTTGCAATATATTTAAACAATGATTACCTGGAACACTGAAGGAGCATTGTTGCTGCCTTCCAAATGCTCAGACAAAAATAAGAGTATCAAATTTCAATATTCGACTTTTTGGTGGAATATTCCTCAGTTGCCAGAAGAAACCACTTCAGCAAAAGAGACACTCGATGGCATGAAGATGTCATTCTCTCTGACTACTCTGTTGTAGTCAAGCTTGAAAGAACGCGAGCTATATGTCTTGTTAAGCAAACTTATCGGGATCCTGAGAGTTTGTTTTCTCCTGCTTTTCCCCTTTAAAAGAATCCTAAAACTACCTTCATCTTCGTTCTTCATGTTGCTTCCCAGCTTCGTTCCACCAATATCAGGTGTGCTGTCTCCTAGCATGTCAGGATTAAGTTCATTTTTAGCAGCATCCTTTAACTCTTTATCATGTTCCTCTGCCAAAATTTTGTTGCTGATCAAACTTCCACTGTCTACCACCACAGGGACCTTCATTTCCTCCTTTACTGCAATCATATTGCTGTCCAGTGAAGGTCCTATACTAACAACAGCTGCATCAGATAGAACATGTTTATCTGCTAAAGATTGAGAAATAGTGTCGGCAACATGTGGGCTCAGGGTGTAAGCGACTGGATGACTGTTTGACCATGCTGGTCCTGACACAAACTCAGGTGCAGCTGGGCTCATATAAGGTTGCCATCCATAATGGTTAGGGCGAAATATAGTAGTGTTCATGGGAAATGTGCTGTTTGGAACCATCTGTGGTTGACTATATGGTGGATAAAGAAATGGCACAGGATGCAACAGATTAGGAGACCTAGGAGCAGGAGGGTACAGATGATGTGGGGATGTGCACAGCGGAGGACCATTTGGCACCATATTTGAATGTCCAGGATGCATGGAGACATTCATAGGCCAGGGCCCAACACCTGGAATAGCACATGGTGGTGGGAGACCCACACTTACAGCAAGTGGGCTAAGGATAGCTGGAGGAGACGGATTAAATGGAGGTGCAGCAGCAGATAGCTTCTTATTGGACATCTCTCTCATATCAATATTACTTAGCAGAAAGTCAGGCTTTGACTTCTCACTTTCAACACCTCCAAGGCCTTCTGGCATACTTGCCGTATGAGTTGAAACTGAAATAGGTTCAATTCTAGTTGATAGAACTTCTTCAAGAAATTGTATGCCAGACTTTCCACTCTTTTCAGCTTTTGCCGAATCTGATAACCCAGTGGCTGGACCACAATTGCCACTACTTGTTGGTTCTTGACCTTTGTTACTGATGAATAGGGTAATGTCTGTTTTACCATCTGCAGAGACACTGCCAGAAGATTTCTCAGTTTTTGATGTTAATTTATCT
Organism: Avena insularis; assembly: GCA_023614405.1. Lineage (NCBI taxonomy): Eukaryota > Viridiplantae > Streptophyta > Magnoliopsida > Poales > Poaceae > Avena > Avena insularis. The sequence goes on along the minus strand of CM042695.1, from coordinate 192,378,580 downwards.
GGTAAATCATATTTCCCAGTATTGTCACTCTCATGCTCCCTCTGTGACTCTTTTCTTTGTTCCCAATGCTGCATTTCTTCTGGCACGTTGGTTATGTCTTTGGAATTATTGGTATTTGAAGACACAGATCTCTGGTCCACTTGAACTGCATCTACCAAGGAATGCTTCATTTCTTGTGCAATAATTTGACCAAGTGACGGATGCAGTACATCATCTCTAGGTTTTTGTATTTGAGTCTTGGATATTGTGCCTGGACGTGCCAATGCAACATCTTTGTATGATGGTGGATTTCCAGAACTTGCAAACAAAGCTCCATGTGACTCACTTGCTTTCATATCAACTGAATGATTGTGCACATGTGAATAACCTATTTGGGATTCTTCTTTACCACTCATCTGCTCTGTGGTCCTAGACGTATCTTGCACTTCTGTGGAAGAAGTCGCTGTCTTAATCCGGTAGGTCATAGCCTTGTAGATCTTACGACCAAACCTGGCAGTTGATGTCTGGACTTTCATATGCTGTTGAGGGTCTGTGTATGCTGCAGGTACGACAGTTCTCTTCTTTAAGAAGTAATAACGGTTATTTAAATAGGAATTCCTTGGCTTATATTGGGAAACATCTATTGGGGTATGATTCTCAGAGTCATACGCCTTCCTTATGGCGGGGCGATAATTCTTTATCTGTTTTCCTGAAACTGCAGCTGATTTAGGTCTTTGAACAGGCAACCAACCATCATCCTGTTCTAGTATTTCGTCTTCAAAAACCTCCTTAGGTGAATTGATGTTCACCTCAGCTCTCTCTAACGGCTGTTCAGAAGGTGGTGAAACCTCCATGGATAAAGGACTCTCTTTAACCTCGGTTTCAGGAATATCCATGACCTTAGCACTCTCATCTTGCAGCGGCTCTTCAATTTGATTTTCCGTGCCTATAATTGCAATAGTGGAACCTCTTGGAGATATATCAGGACTTACTACACCTGAATTCTCACTTGAATGTGATAAAACCTGACAGGAAGAGTATACAATGTGATAAAATACTTGGTTGAGTTATTCCAGTGATAAAATTAATGCCTTAAATTAAATAAATTTAACTTAAAGCATTGTGAAAAAAGAAAACCAGGTGCACTGAGTTTCAGATATATAGGAAGAACCGGAATTCTGTGGTTTGAACACTGTCAAAAGTGATAAAACTGAAACTATATATACACAGTAATCTTTTAAATTACCTGAAAAGATTATCTACTAGCATCAAACATACATAGTAGTGATGTCAAGGTACTTGATTAGATAGGGTCATATATGCCATGGACATTCAGTGATCTGCAATCTTGATAAGAGCTCCCCAGGAACAAAAATCATATTTTAACACTAGATAATAGATGAGAGCCACCAGCACAGCCTCCATCCACAACAATAAAAAAAATGGTTGCCCATTTTAGGAATCCTTAATACACTTTAGGGTAAATTCTTTCCATATAATTATATAGAACAAATGAAAATTAATCAAGATCCCAATATTGTTACATGTTATCTATTTTGTCCCTACATAAACAGATACTCTTTTTTTAAGACAGCTGTAATAATTTTAATAAAGTAATAAAGGCCATATGCATCAGTCGATGCAGAGGCCGGGGCTCTATTCCCCTTTTAGAAGAAGAAAAACATAAACAGATACTTTTTTGCTGCCTGTCAGTAATGTTAACACAAATTGACTTTATAGTGAACAATTTTAAGACTCCTTTTCTCTTTGAGAAACTGGCCAATTGCACTATGAGGTAAATTGATACTATACACTTTATTAACCATCTCACAGTCTGATTTCTCTCCGTCCAAATTAGTTCCTTAACAAGGGCATACGGATTATCTTAAAAAAAAAATAGCAAAGTGAAAATTAGTAACGAACCTTTATGCTTGAGTACCTCCTCTTGCCTGATTCAGAATCTCTTCCTTTGTTTTCTTCGTTGGGATTGATGTAATCAAGAAGATCAGATACACTGCAAGTGCAAACAAATACAGTCAACAGAGCATGTGAATACTGAATAGTCCACAACAGTGTACAGCTAAGACACATGATAATTGCTACCAGTTTTTCTGCTGTGCACTAACCAGCACAACACAAAAAGAAGTTTCTCTAAGGATTAATTGTGCTTTCATTGGCAGAACTAAATTGCACCTTAGGTGTCCTTTACTAGCTATTGATGCATCAGGTTTCCGAGTTCCATTGCGGGCAGCTTCTTGTTGCTCAATTACTTTCGATTCAAAGTATTCAAGCCATGCTGCAGCATCCTGTAATGTGAAAGGCAACAATATAAAGGATGTTATAGCAAATAACTGAAAAGGGTATGAATTATGTTCAGATAGCTAAAATAATAGTGAAAGGAGAAAAGAATCAAGGTCCATCTGTTACTAACTAGATGGCATTTGGGCATTGACTTGCTCTCGAATGTACAAATTACACAAGTATTTTGATGGATACAGTATTACTTCCAAATTTAAATACTAATACATTTAGTAAGTATTAGTGGTCAAATTATAATTCTTTTACCAAAAATATGCTGAAATGGCATGCATTTGGCAACAGATCAACTATATTTTTAAGAAAACGCAAAGGATTCTTTGCGTTTCATTTCATTAAAAAGATATAGTTTGTTACATGCCTCCTAGGAGGTTTAAGACATTACAAGGATGATTAACTATTTTTTTTGCGGGTGATTAACTATATTGTTCCATAGAAGTAAACCTGAGTCCGAAGATCATCTGGTCCAAGCTTTGCACGAAGGATTTGCAAGGTTGTCTGCTCATGCTGAACACTCAAGGAATAAGCTTCCATCAACGAGAGAGCAATGGCGATAGCATGGTAGCTCGCAGCAGTCTACATATGATAACAGAGTATGTGAGTTGAAAGTAATAGTTAATCTTGGAAAATGAAGAATTGTCTTCTTCCTGAGTCCAAAATGTACAGATAGTAAATAAGTAACAAAATAAAGACCTTCAAGCCCTCTTAGGGTCCATTTGGCTTTGCAGTGGATTACGATGTCGCATTTTTATGTCGAACACTGATTATGATTCAATCCCTTTAGATATTTGGGTGTTTGCCCAGTTTTATGTTTCAAAACATGCAAATTACCATATATTGGCTTCTACTCACTGGTATTTTTAGGTTCATAAGGATTCGTACCAAAGTTTGATCATCTAATCTAACTTCTTGGTTATGCAAGTATCCACCTTAGCTGAAGCACCATTCATGTACCAAACCAAATACTGCTCGTGTGTCAGAGACCTGTCATCAAGTCTCTGGTTTGGCACAGTGAACATGCTGCACTGGTAGTCAGGCTTGGCGTGTAATGGATAGTATTAGAGTATATTCGGTTTATATGTTTGAGTTGTATTCTATCTCTATTATTCTTGCACTCCAAGTCATGTACCCCATATAAACAGCCCTTTGTGGCAAAGATCAATATAATTATTATTCTCCAATTATTCAACTATCATGGTATCAGACGCCTAGGTTTCCGCCCTCGGCATGGCTCCGCCGCCAACACCTCCGCCACCGCCGCCGTGGCCCCTCTACTCCATGGCCGAGTTCTGCGCCGCCGGAGCTCCCCCTTCCTCCTCCTCCTCCTCCTCTACTACTACCTACCAATATAATCCCCAACCACCTCAAATCTTTCTGGCCAACACTATTGTCGACGTCTCATCGTTTATTCCCACCTCGCTTGATCTCGCCTCCCACAACTACTACCATTGGCGCCACCTATTCCACATCCATCTCGGCCGCTACGGCCTAAGCCACCACATCCACCCATCTTCTACACCGCAGCCCAACAATCCTCACTAGGTAAAGGACAACCTCGCCATCATCCAATGGATCTACACCCGCATCTCCACCGATCTCCTCAATCTTGTCTCCAACGACGATGACACCACCGCCGAGCTTTGGGCTTCTCTCCAACAGCTGTTCCAAGACAACACCGACACATGTATTAACGCGCTCCACACCGAGCTTCATACGATCAACCAAGGCTATTCTGCGGTTACCGTTTTCTGCCAACGGATCGAGTCCATCGGCGACGAACTACGTGAACTTGGCGATCATGTGGAAGACTGCATCCTCATCAACCCACGCCTCGTCGGCCTCGGTGACCAATTCAAAAAGCAGCAGGACTTCATCCCCATGCTCAAGCCCTACCCCACCTTCGCTGAGGTTAGCTCCATCCTCTAGCTCGAAGCTCAGAATCAAGCTCGCAAGGCACCTCGGCCTCCCAGGTGTTCCACGCCAACGCCGCCAAGCCGACCGCCCTGGCCCCACCTGTTGCACCACCTGCGCCTCCACAGCCTCCCCCTGGCTGGCGCCTGAGTACGAACTACCGCGGCAGGAATCCGACGTATCGGCCCCCGTGGCCTCGACCTGCCGTCACCGCGTCGCCATCGTCCTCAACCGCACCAATACCATCGGCTCCTTTGATGTGGTAGCCGCAGCATGACCCTTGGACTGGTCTTGTGCAGGCATGGCCCATGCCTCTTCTCCGTATGGTGCCTCTCCTGCATACACGGGCACCTGGAGCCCGGACCCTCGTCCTGCCACCGGCTCCCCTGGTCTTCTCGGACCAAGGCCGCCGGCCCACGTTTACACCGCGATGACTACACCACCCCCACACGTTGCCCCAGTACCTCTGCCAAGCTACACCACCATGACGGCTCCCTATGCCTACGGCCATCTGTCGTCCCTTCAATATGTGCACATGCATGCGCCCGGGCCCTCCTCTCCACCTCCGCAGCCAACTTGGGATCAGGCCGCCTTCATCGTCGCCATGAACAACTTCACCCTAAACCACGAAGGTACGGATTGGATTTTCGATTCTGGTGCATCCTCGTATATGTCTTCAAACATGAATTTTTTGTCATCTTGTTTTCCCTCTACTTTCCCTTCTATCAGCAGTGGCGATGGTTCCACAATTCCTGTTTCTTGAACCGGTCATTCTTACAGCTCATCTTCTTATGCCAATTTTCTTTTACACAATATTCTTGTTGTTCCTTCTGTAACCAAAAATCTTATTCCTGTTTGCCAATTCACCATTGACAATCAAGTTATTCTGGCATTTGACCCTTTTGGTTTACCAGTGAAGGATCTGAAAACGGGGGAGGTTCTCGCTCGGTACAATAGCGTGGGTGATCTTTATCCGCTTCATGGCTCGCCTACCTCCACCTCTCGTGCCATGCTTGCATCAGTAGACTTGTGGCATCGTCGGCTTGACCACCCCAATAAAAATACTCTGTCGTCTTTACTTCAAGATTTTTGTATTCCTAGTTCTAGTGCCCCTCATGATTCCTCTCTCTGTAATGCCTGTCAATGCGGCAAACATGTTCGATTACCTTTTGGTACATCTTCTACTACTAATACCTTTCCGTTTGAATTAATACATTGTGATCTCTGGACCTCTTCAAATCTTAGTGTTTCGGGTTATAAATATTATCTTGTGCTTTTGGATGATTACTCTCACTACATATGGACCTTTCCTCTACGTGTCAAATCCGATGTTCACACTATTTTTCTTAAAATTTGACAATATGTTGTCACACACTTCGGTTTTCCCATTCGTTTTATTCAATGTGACAACGTACGCGAATTTGACAACACTCAAAACCGCAATTTCTTTCTCTCTCACGGTATTCTTTTTCGATTTCCGTATCCATATACCTCTTCACAAAATGGCAAAGCTGAACGATCCCTCCGCTCCATAAATGACATTCTTCGGATATTACTCATTCAAGCCTCTCTTCCTCCTCGCTTTTGGGCAGAAGCCCTTCGCACCGCCACACTTCTTAATATTCGACCTACAAAAACCAATCCTCTCTATACACCTTTTCAATCACTCTTTCTCTCTAATCCTCATTATCTTTCTCTTCGAGTTTTTGGCTGTCTCTGTTTTCCAAACACCACCTCTACTACCACTCATAAACTAGACCCATGGTCTCTACCCTCCATCCATCTCGGTATCTCCGATGATCATAAAGGATATCGGTGCTTTGATAGTTTATTCTGATGCAGACTGGGCAGGTTGTCCAGATATTCGGAGATCTATGGCTACGCACTGGATTCAGCTATGGGCGCATCTTCTACCTATGGACCAGCGACAACCTATGGTTACTGGGTCCAATACTCTCCTGACGGTCGCACAGGATTTCTACTGCCAGGCTACTTGGCGGCATACTAATAGACTTGAAGATGGCTAGTTTATTTTGGCTTATCATCTTTAGATGGTCGATTTATGTATCGACCTTATGTGATCCATGATCATGACTTTGTAATACACTGAATGTTGAAATAAAAGGCTGTGTGCATCAATTGATGCAGAGGCCGGGGCTTATGCTCCTTTTCGAGAAAAAAAAGACTCTCGGAGATCTACATCCGGCTATTGTGTTTATTTGGGTGATAATGTTGTTTCTTGGTCTTCTAAAAGGCAGGTTACAGTTTACAGGTCATCGGCAGAAGCTGAATACCGCTTTGTTGCTCATGCCGTCGCTGAAGCGGTCTGGCTACGTCAGCTTCTTGTTGAGCTCCATAGGCCAATTGAGCGTGCCACGGTTGTCTATTGTGACACTATTTCTGCATTCTACATGGCATCCAATCCAGTTCAGCATCGACGCACTAAGCACATCAAGAAAGATATCCATTTTGTTCGAGAAAAAGTGGCACTGGGCGAGGTTCGTGTTCTCCATATTCCAACAAATGTGTGGTTTGCTAACATATTCACCAAGGGGCTCCCAACTGCATCCTTTGTCGACATTTCATCCAGTCTCAACATCGTTGCACCTGACGGGGGGAAGAGTATATTCGGTTTAGATGTTTGAGTTGTATTCTATCTCTATTATTCTTGCACTCCAAGTCATGTACCCCATATAAACAGCCCTTTGTGGCAAAGATCAATATAATTTTTATTCTCCAATTATTCAACTATCAGATAGTGCTGCTAGTGTAGCTTGTACAACAATATCTCAAGTCAAAAAAACTCATACACAACAGCATAAACTAAAAACCAAAAAATCTATGACACAAAATGGAGTAGATAATACGGAATTGAAATAAACATGAGGATACCCTAAGGATAACTAATATACACACCCACTGTCAAACTATACCGTGCCAAATACACATAATATGAGATGTGGTGGAGCCTACTTAATACAACATGGTACTAGCAACTAATGGTTTCTATTCATGAGTTGGGCTGAGGGGACTCGGCGAAGGCACCTAGGCTGATCCAAGCACCGCACACACCTTGACAATCAGTTTGTGCATCGTATCGTTCTGAACTGTTACCACCGAGTTACACTTATATATAGCATGTGATGCAACCACACAGCAGCCCCATGGACCATAGTCATGCCTAGGCGCCGACATGATGTAGATGGTCTCACTAGTCAATACATGTCAATTGGTCAATTCAAGAAAAAACTGTGGAGCCAGTCAGCGTTTTGTCCACACTCATCCATCTCTGGTTGTCAACACTGACTCGGTGTGTCAGATGTCTGCCTTATTACATTTATAAGTTAATAATGCACCATCCTGACATGCCAAGTGAAATGGGTTTGGCACATATCTCAAAGTGAAGATCGTGCGGTAGCAAGAGGGGGGCAGTTATCCCCCATGGAAGCACACTATTACCCTTTGCAATTTTCCTTCTGAGATTAGAACCATGGATACGCATGCCACGAATTATGCGCCTACATATCTCACACCTAGAATTGTCGAAGCGAGGAAAAAAATCCGGCTTCAAGGGTCATGCTTAAGTCCTTTCCTCAAGGCGCATTCATGTTTCATCAGCAAGAAAAATCTGAAACCTGATAGGTGGAATCAAACTTCCATATCTCCTAGAACCGACCAACAATTGGTTCCTGATATGGTTTTTGCATTCACCTTAGCTTGTTAAGTTGTTAAGGTATCAATCAAGTTTTCTGATATATTTTCAGTCAGCCAGTGAGATTTTGAACAAAACATTAAAATGAACAGTGTCCACATTTAACAATTATCATCGGACTAAGTATATCAATCACCTTAAAAGTAAAAAACATGACCTTTAACAAAAAATAAATAATTAAACGTTGAGGAAGACTATTACCTGGATATGATCAGGCCCAAGTAATCTCTGGTTGCATTTTAGAGCTTTGTGCAAGTACCTGAGAGCTACATGCACATTGCCCAAGCCTTCCTCCATCATGGCTACATTAATATATGTTGCAGCTGTGTTTGGATGAGATGGTCCACATGTAAGATGTAGAAGATATAACGCACGCTTGACATACCTAATTTGCACCAAAGGTTAGTATTTAGCAAATAATTTCAATCAACGAACAGATTGTATAGTGATTTACTGTTCATTCAGACCCTGAGATTTTCACATGATGCAATAGCTTTGATACGAAACAACCTTCAAGACAAGCTCATACACAACCTTATTGGGACCTTCACTTTTTAAAGACATGTGAGCTTAAGAGGAATTACGATCCATCCCCAAGAAGAGACTTACATGACGGATCACAATTTTGTGGCTAGAAGCAAATACCACACCCATTTTCCCTCTGTAACCTTGCCCAAGAATCTAAAAGTACTACATATGTTTGTGGATTATCTAAGATATCAGCGGAACATATCACCACCAACGGATTCAGTTAGCATTAATGAGTTTGTAACATCTGTCAGTATTACATTTCGTGGTTTTGTGTTGAAGGTATTCATGCTAGAGTCTAGGGATATCATTTATATTTGTTGTACTATTAACATTAATGGAGTAAAACTGAGAGATAGCACCTTAGACACAAAACCACACAGTACAAAGAAATTGGACACTAAAAAGACAAAGCAGACAGTCCTACTCGCTTTCAGCATTATTATAGGAAAGACAAGATTAGTTTTCAATCCAAGCGATACGGCACACACACACACACACACATATATATATATATATATACACACATATATATAGCGCTATTATTCTACACCCGCTCTCTATCTTTAGAACTGTATATTATTTTTACGTCGCGTAAATTTTGTCTTACCTCAAGAGTTGAGAAGAATGTAAGAAAATATAGGTATGTCATAATTTTTTTTGTTTACGCGCCGTATAAAAATACGACGTAAAATGCATATTTTTAGTGTTTTTACACTATAATTACTCATAAACTATTTTTTACGTCAATTTTTTTGCGTTATGGATGAATATGAACATAATTATTTGTATACAAAACATAAAATTCTAAACGTGACAACATAAAGTTATGTGGGGTGCAAAATAACTATTCTGCACCGTGGGTGTCGAATAGGGTTTCTAAAGAGGAATGCTGCAGACTGTCCTTGGAGAGCCTGGAATATTCCAGTGAGTGTTAGTATAGTAGTGCTGTCCTAGGAGTGTCTAGAACATTCCAGTGAATGTTGGAGTCTAAGTTAGTGTCCTACTAGATTCTAGAGTATTCTAGTGTACTAGTTAAGATGTAACTAAGTTCAGCTATATATATTAGAAGGTCTGTAGGTCCAAGGGACCAGCCCATCCAGAAAGTTTCCCCCAAAACCCAACATGGTATCAGAGCACAAGGTGGAGGTGCTGCTGGTTCCTGGAGGTGGCCGACGGTGAATCGCCGAGTGCTGGAGCTCGCATGTGTGGAGGTGCCCTGCAGGAGACACGGCGGTGGAGCAGGGGGGAGCTGTAGGTGAGGCTCCATGGTGACTCTAGGAAGAAGAAAAGGCTAGACCGGTGGCCAGCAGTGCGCGTGCGGCGAGGAGAACTAGCGGCGCTGCAGCAAGTTAGAAACATCAGCGGACTAGTGAGGAGGACGCAATTGAAGCCAGCGGCGGCTTGGTGGCTTGGTGCAGAGAAGTAAACCCTGCCCTTGTACGTGGTTGACTTGGTGTTGCAGGGAGAGTTGCTGCTGCAGCAGGGAAGAGCGGAGAAGGAGCCAGAGCAATTGTAGATAGTTTAGCAGCATTTGCAACGAGGAGTGGATTGGAGGCTCACAAAGCAGTCCAAAAGGTGAGCTGGTAAAAAGTGTAGACTTGTGAAGGTGAGCTGGTAGAAAGTGCAGACTTGTGCTGCTTGAATCGGTTGCATTGGTGGCTTCAGCAGCGACAGGCAGCTAAAGAGCTGGTGTGGTGTAGAGTTCGTGCTTAGGAGAAACAGAGTTCGTGCAGAAAGACACGTAAGAAAGGGAGAACAAGAGGGCATAGCGGTGCTCCAAGAATGGGAGAGAATCGAGATATTGAGCAATTGCCCTGATACTTCTCTGCAAAATAGAGTAGCTGAGAGAAAGAATCGACATCTACTAGAGGTAGCTTGATCACTTATGTTTACTATGAATGTGCCTAAATTTTTATGGAGTGAAGCAGTTATGACTGCTACTTATCTAATCAATCGATGCCATCAAGAGTTCTTGGGATGACGACTCCATATGAAATGATCTATGGGAAAAATGAGTTCATTGAACCCCCAAAGGTAGTTGGATGTACGTGCTTTGTTAGGGACCACAAACCTTTAGTGGGAAAATTAGATCCACGTGATGTACGTGCTTGGATGTACGTGCTTCATTTGCCATTTTCATACTTCTTTTTTTGTAAACATGAAACTTCTCTTTCTTACCTATGTAACGATTTTTCTTTTCATTTCTAAACCACTTACTAGAATAATGTAAATGATATACTGTTGGAAAGCTACATAAAATTCACAACATTTTGTATTATAACTTTTTTCAGATTCCAAACTATTTAAATTAATTTTAAAAATCAGAAATTAACATAAACAAGCATAAAACGTCTTTTTAATTGAATTTTAAACCACTGATCGGAATGGGGCAATTGATGATGCGCTGGAAAGGTAATGAAATTTCCCACCTTTTTCATGTTGAAAGTTTGTTCAAACTTGGCACGGTTTAAAAGTAATTTTGAATATACCAAGATTCGGATTTTTTTCAAAACAACAGACAGTAATTTCTCGATTATTTTTGAACCGCTTATCGGAATGATGCAAATAATTTCTCGTTTGATAGCTATGGAGTAGACGCAACTTTTTCATTCAGAAATATTTCTCAAATTCGGAATCGTTTAGGAGTAATTTTGAAAATACTGTCTGTTGTTCTATGACATAGTTAGGAATGCCATACTCTCCTGCCTGTCATTACTATACTTTCCTTTATTTGTATCTTGTACTTTTGCTTTTGTATATTCTATACTGCTTGATGCAGTTTCATACAATCCTTTTTTGTTTGAATTTTCTATACTTCCCTATCTAGAATGTCTACTTCCCTTCCTTTTAAGAGTAAGTTAGAAATAATGTCCGATGTTCTATGGCATAGGTATCAGACGTCATACTTTCCTTCATGATATTTCTATACTTCCCTTTATTTGTATCTTCTACTTCTACTCCTGTGTGTTCTATACCACTCAGACGCAGTTTCATACTTTCGTATTTTTGTTTGAATTTTTTATACTCCCCTATCGGAAATGTCTACTTCCCTTCAATTAGGTTTTATACTTTCGTATTTTTCAAGTTTGTACTTCTTTGTTTTATATGACATTAATTTATTTTTCTACCTTTTTAAGTTTATGTAAAAAAAGATTAGATTTAATTGTCTACACCGTACTGCCTATGGTCCTTCTGTTGTACTGCCTCTTTCTTGGAATTGTATTTTTCCATTTAATTGCCGTTTTAAAAAAAGTTTTTCACCCAAAATCATTGGCTCGGACGTGGGAGCTTGAGTACTTTGTCAGTTGGTCCACACAAAAATCACACCCAAAATCATTTTTCCAGCCATCTTAGACGCAAAGAAAACGTCAGTAGTATCCAAGAATAGGCAATCACTAGTTAAAAAATGAAAAGACTGTCATTTTTCAAGGAATTGAGACGTGTACTTACACAATAGCACTGTGCGTACGTGCAGAATAGATACGGTTGTACTTCCGAAAAAAAAATGAATCTAGACAAATTCTAATAACTTGTTCTAGAGAAATTGCTTCTGCTGGATAACAATCATCATCCCTTCATCGCTAGTTGAGAGCGAGGACCACCAGTAGCACGCCATGCTCCTAGGAAGCGAAGAGAGAGGAGCAGCAGGTTGCCATCAGGACTGCAGGAACGCATCCGAGGGGAGACAGAGAGCAACAGCAGCAGCCGGCGAAGCGCTTGACAAAAAGAGAGCAGCAGCAGCCCTCTAGCACCAGCGAATAACGACCAGGACTAGCAGTCTAGCACATCGGACAGCACGTGCTAGGTCCGTGGCAGGGGCAGCAGTCGGAGAGGACAGACTGATGGGCGTCGTCCCGACGGAGTATCTGTTTCGTATGCGGCATGATAGGAGAGTAGCCCGAGCGGGAGCCGCTCAAGCGCATGCTGTACACTCCGTCTTGACAGAATCATTCGCTCGCTGCACGATCTCTATGTCACACGCGAAGTCCGCCGGGGGATCGGAAGGCGGCGGCGGCGGCGGTTGCCGGGGAGATGGTTGCCAGGGGATGCGGCAGCGCCGGCTGCCGCTCACGCGCTGGTCGGTGAAACGGGCCCGTGGAGCTAGAAGATTGGAGACGAATTGGGGAATCATCATCGGTTGTAATCGGTTGTGCTCGCTGCCTCATAGGAGTAGATATGTATCATTCTATACATGATGATGGAATAATCTAATATATGTATATATTATATATATATATATAAGAGAGAGAGCTAAAGAGGAATCTATATAACTAAACAGTAAACTTTGTCTGACAGCAAAGTAAACTATTTTTTTAATGTGAGTGGACTTTTTTTTTGGGGAAACCACCATGTTTAAAGTGAACATTTTTAAATTTCTAGTTATGTTCGAAGTGAACTTTCAAATATAAGGCGGACCTACCAAATATAATGAGAATTCCTGTGGCGCTCAAAGTAAACTATGTTTTCCCGCAGAGTGAACTTTCTTTTATAACGCATGTGAACTTTCTTTTTTTGAACACCTACTATGTTCAAAGTGAACTTTTGTAATTTCTTAGTTGTGTTTGAAGTGAACTTCCAAATATAGTGCCATTTTTTGTCAGATAGTAGAATGAAATTTTTTATGCTTGTGAACTTTGTTTTTTCTGGACAGTTTTCTTAAACTTTTTTCTCACAGTAGAGTGAACTTTCTTTTGCTAGAAGAGTGAAAAAATTTCTGACACTTGTGAACTTTTTTCCAGCCGATGTTTGGTCCAAGGAGGAGCCTTAGTGTAGATTGCCGTGGGAGGAAGCGCCGGAGTTGTGGAGGTCGAGGAAGGAGGCACCGGTGGTGTGGCTTACTAGGAGGGCATAGGTGTGGTGGAGGTCCATGGAGGGAGGCGACAGTGCTGCGGAGGTCCAGGGATAAGGCGCAGGTGGTGCGGCTTGCCGTGGAGAGGTGCTAGGGTTGCGGAGGTCTAGGGAGGAAGCATCGATGGTGTGGCTCACCGAGGGAGGAAGCGCTGGTGCTCCGAAGGGGCCTAGTGGTGTGGGTCAACGGGGAGGTGCGCCAGATCTCGTGCAAGACGTGGGAAGGAGGCAAGGTGGTCGGCGGCGCGACGTAGTAGGTGGGGGGATGGCAGCGCGGTGGCCCTCCGGCGACCGAAGTAGGTAGGGGGGAGGCAGCGAGGTGGCCCAGCAGCAAGATTTTTGGGGCCGCGCGGGGGTGTGAGGTACGGGGTAGGTGGCGGTTCGGTTTGGGGAAGAGAGATCATGGGTTTGGTCGGGGCCGAGATGGTAACAGGGGTTCCTCTATAAGCTATATAGGAATCTCTTAAGGGGGTTCCACTTTAGTCCTGAGAAAGATCAAATATGGCACATTCGACATAATAAGTTTGTGAAAAAGAACAGTTAGCCTGAGAAGATGGCACAATGTATTAGCAATAGCAAGACCATTGGCCCCCTCCCGAGCAGTTCTAGAGGCCCCTCCACCACCAAACCCTAGGCTCCCCCTCCACCCTCTCCCCCTCTGGACGCCACCACTGCCCTCGTCGGCGGCAGTAGCGGTGCCCTTCTCGTCGAACGGTGGTTAGGAAGGAGAGGTGTTGTCCGATGGTGTTTCTCGGCGGATGGAGCAACGCCGGTGGGAACACAGGGCGGCGCAGCCGTTTCTGGCCTGGGCATGAGGCTCTTCGACGGGTTGCTATCAAGGAAGAGGAAGCGGGCATGACGGGCACGACGGCGATCTACGCTACCATGTCGGGATCTGGGCTGTGAGGTCTGATTTGACCAGATGGGCTCAGGTAGGGCCGGTGCTGTGTGGTCTATGGCAGCCCTTGGGTCGCCAGTGATCTGCAGCCTTGGGCTGGACTACCTCCTTCCTCTTTGACCAATCCGGCAAGGAGACGACTTGCGGCGTGGGGGCCTGCCAGTCACGCGAATAATGGTGGCGGTCCTAGGGTTCCTCCTCGCTCCAAGATGAAGACTTGCCGGATGTCTGTCTCCATCGATCTAGTTGTAATGATGTCTTCCGGAAGGCTCCCCCGGTGAACTCCAGTGGGTGATTCATGCCTGGAGATTGCTGGCTCAGGTGGGATTCGGTCGTGCGCACCCGTGTCTTACTCTGTCCGTCTTGTTTCAGAAGGAGAGCTTCGAAGCTCTGATGGCTGTTAATATCATGGGGCACGTTCTCGTTCCATGGTGCTGGCGGTGAATGTCATGGAAGCCGAGATCTGAGGACTAGCAATGGTGGTTCGAATCTTGGTGGCGACGAGGAATTGGCTTGGTGATTCGTGACATAGAGCAGTATCATGCAAGTGAGGGCGACTGCATAGGACAAATCTAAAGTCTTACCTTTCAAGGTGAAAATCCAAGATTTGGCCTTAATTGGTTGTGTCTGGCAATGGCCTTGTTGAAGACATTGTTTTGAGAGTGAGGACTTTCTTTAGGGTGAAAACCTAAGGTCTATGATCAGGCGACGACGGTCCTTGTACACTGTTCCCTCATTGGAGGCATCACTTTTGGAGAAGTTAGACTTCTGGTGTTGTCTTGGTGTACTTTTGTTTTCAAGGAATAGATCATTGTAGCTTGGACTTTTGTTTTTTGTAATTCTTATTTGTTTTTTGGCTGTGTGCATCCTTAATGCTACTAGGGCAATGCGTTGTTGTAGAAGCTGGGTGTAATTGGTATCTCTGTGATACTAATATATGCTCTTTGTCGAAAAATAACAAGTATATTTCATTCCTTTTGGCAAACTTCATCCACATGACATATCACTTTATTGGATTAGATAGAATGCCATAAGGGAGTCATAGGTCTCATACTCTATTAGATATATACAACTTTTCTTTAACATACACCTGGAATGCCATGTAGGCCCATGGTCTTTGACGAGCACCGCCGCCATCGACACAGCCACGAGCAGCACAACCGCCGGATCAGACGACGCATCCACGGGTTGCCTCTATTATCGGTTTGGTATGCGACGTGGGAGGCGGCTCACGATGTCGCCCGGGGCACTCGGGTCACCGGAGGCGGCTGCGACTACACCAGCGTCAAGCTCTGGGTCGAGGTTCCAGTGCCTGGGCTCAGATTCTGACTCCGACGGCGGCGAGACCCTAGCTGCGCGGGTAAAGCTTGACGCCCTGGATGATCCAACTAGCGACTTGGGGTGGACTACTGTTTGTCGCCGGCGGAGGAGGAGCGATGCAGAGTTGAAGCGGGAATTTTGGGAGGAGATGGGATTCCCTACGCCGGCGTCCCGGTTCTGGGAGCATGGTTCGTCTTCGTCGCCCCCGCAGAGTTTGCTGCAACCCTGTCGCTCTACCTCGCTGCCGGTACACTGTAGGGGTAGTGTGTCGTCGCCGGTGGGGCTGCTGGTGCGCCGGGGTCCTCTGATTCGGCCATGGAGGGCCCCCTTCCCACGAGGAGGGCGTCGGCGCCTTCAGTGCTGGCTGCGTTCGTCGAGGACGCCGTTGGCAGGGAGATCGCGGAGCACTGCGATCCGGTATCCCCGCGGGCGGTTTCACGGGCGGAAGTTTGGGCTGATGTGGCTTCTGCGGGTGGGCCTCTAGGAGAGGTTTCCGTGTCGGGCACGGTGTGGAGGCTTATTGCGAGGAGAGTCGGCATCGGGCGTCGTCTGGTCAATTCCATCGCTACAGGCTCCAGTTCGTCTCCTAACTCGCGAGTGTCTACGCCGCCGCCTTCTGCATCGCGATACTTCGTCCAAGCGTTGCTCGGCTCCGACTCCATGGTCGTGTCGCCGCAGCGTGCTGCTGCTCCACCACATGGTGTTGCGCCTCGGTTCGACTCGCCGCCTTCTCACCGGCTGGCGGACTCGCCTCCTCGCGTCGTGATGGCCGCGAAGAGTCGCCGCCTCGACGGCTCGGCAAGCCCTCCGCCGCCGACACTCTCCCGGGGTAGGGATCTGGACCACGACCCTCGCATACTGTGCCGCCTTCGTCGGTGCCCACCTTTGTCCATGGTCCACCGCCGTTCTCCGGGACGCCCGGGATGCCACCACCGACTCAATACAGTCATGGGATGGCGCTGCCGTTTCAGTCGCCCCATGGTGCTTACTTTTGGTGTCGCAATTCACCGCTTTGCGACCACTCCACCGCTGTACCGTGGGCTATCCGTCGCGTGGTACCTCGATCCAAAGAGGTGCCGCCGCAGCTTAAGGTCGGTCGGTAATGGGCCGCGGTGTCAAGCGGAAGAAGAAGAAGAAGAAGGTGATCGCCAGTGTGGGTCTTGAGCCGGTATGCGCCGCATCAAATAGGAGCCACGCTTCAGCAATATGGGTATCCCGTCAGCGGGGCGCTTTCTTAGGTTTTTGGACAGCACCGCAGACGTGAAGATGGGGCATAGGGAACCGCTACAATGTTTCTCAGTCGCGCACTTTTGGAGACTATTGTTGCTAACGGTGCTCGCTATCATGTAAGAAGAACCAGAAGTCCGTTCGTTGCTGGAAGTGTGTGGTCAATACGCATGCAACTAAATATTGTAAGGCGGTTCATAATTGCTATATTTGTGACTATTCTGCTCATCCCACTTTGAGATGTCCTGTGCTGAAGCAGCCGCGACCCATTCATGTGATGGCGGGTATTGGCAACGAGCTGACCTTATTTTCTCAGATTCATGATACTGTGGTTCGTGATCATCTGGAGGCTAATCAGAGTCCCATAGCCCTAGTTCGTGTTTCTGGACAGATGGTTTCTGCAGATGTGGTTCAGCGCCAGAATGCCAGGAGGTGTCCTGTTCGTAGCCAGTGGAAGTGGGAAGCTTTGCCTTATGGGGAGTCTGCTTTTCTCATGAGTTTCTCGTCTCTGGATGATCTGGATAGAGTTGATGGGATTCAGGTGCCGGTGCCTCTGAGCACCTCTCAGCTTTCTTTCTTAGTTTATCGGACGCAGGATGTGCCCCACAAGTTTGAGCTGATGCAAGTTTGGCTACATGTCGAGGGGGTGTCGCACTCTTTGTGCTCCTTCTGGGGTTTATGGGATGTCGGTGGCCTTATGGGGACTACTTTGGATGTGGATTTATTCAGTTTGCGAAGGCGTGGAGTGGTTTGGATTCTTGTGGCTATGACTGATGTCAGTGTTTTTATGAAGCTCCAGGATTCGTTGGGACACTATATTTTGTCTGATGCAGTGGTTAAGCTTAAGGCTTATGAGCTTCGTTTTCGCTTGGAGCCTAAGGGTTATGTTCCGGAGCCTGAGTTTGTTCCTTTTTTGTGGAGAAAGAGGGATGATGATCCTGATGAGGATACCAGTGAGAAGCCCTCTGAGGATGCTATGGATACTTATGATTCCTTCGGTGGCTCGTAAGCTGTTGGAGCGGGCTCTTCTTCCACCATGGCAGGACAGGGGGGCTCGGCGCAGCCACCTACCGGGCAGCGTGTTCAGTTGGACAGTTCTGGGCAGGTGTTATATGATGTAGTACATATTGCTTCCACTCCAGTACAGTTGATTGCAGTCACTCCGTTTAATGCCAGTCCATCTACGCAGCATGGAAAGGAACTTCTTGAGGCTTTTCCGGTGGACTCGCCTTTGCGTGGAGCTAGACCTATGCTGAGTTCGCCTCGTGTTTCTCCTTCACAACTTTAGGACGCTCTGCAGGTTGCTTGTGGTTCTAGTGGAAAGGCTTGTGTTACTTCTCTTTCGGCTTCTCCCATGCACGGGAGGATTACTATGTTGGGTCACTGTATCACTAGGCCAGCGGAACCGGTTCTGGAACCGGTCATACAGGAGGTGCTCGATGAGTCTACGACGCGGAGGCTAGCCCAGGAGGGGCTGGTCGACCGCGATGATGGTGGCCAGGCATTGCTGGGTGATGGTCTGACCCAGGCGGGGTTAGGCCTATCGCTGGATGTAGGCGCGTGACACTCCGTGGGGGGAACCCCACCCCGTAGGAGCTCACGTCATGGCTCGGACACCCTGGGGACTTCGGTTATGGATGAGGATTCCTTGGGCAAGGATATGCGGAGGAAGGCGGACAAGAACCTAGACTACCAGGGTGCGGTGAACTCTTCCAAGTCCTTTCTTTCTTTCTCCAATGCTTCTATTGTTTATAAGTTAGGTAATGTTGGTGTAAGTTTGGGTAGATCTGCACATGAAGTTAATTTTTCTAGTTCTTCTTTGAGACATATGGAGGTTGACCGTCTAACGGTTACTCCTAAGATCTCTATTGTTCTTGATTCTTCACTGATGGAGAAGTAGGAGTTACATGCCACAGTAGATGGTCAACTCCTGTCTCACTTAGTTGGTGAAGTATCAGAGGTGGGCTTTGATGAGACTGAGATGGGTTCATTATATGAACTGACATCTTTTGGTCGGAAGTCAAAGAGCTAGAAATCTCGCAAGAGGTCACGTGTATCCAAAACTCCAATTGTTTCTCAATGAATGGCATGTTTGCAAATAGCAGAGGTCTTCGTGACTTGACTAATTTTGTTTTTTGCCGATTGTGTGAGAGATCATAAGTTAGATTTTTTGGGTATTTCTGAGACTGGTAGACATGATTTCTCACAAGCTCAACTCAATCACCTTTCTGGTGGAGTAGACTTTATGTGGATATCACGTTCGCCACGTGGGAGGTCCGGGGGAATCCTGTTAGGCGTCAGAAATGAGACTATGGAAGTCTTAGCCAGTTTGGTTGGAGATTTTTTTATTAAACTCCACATTCGCAACAAGGCTGATGATTTCGTTTGGTCTCTATTCGATGTATACGGGGCCGTCCAGGACGTTTATAAGGATGAATTTTTACGTGAGTTGGTAAATTTGGCTAAGGACAATCCATACCCTATCCTCATAGGCGGTGATTTCAACTTGCTAAGATTCGCTCATGAGAAAAGTAGAGGCCGTTTTGATAAACATTGGCCTTTCATGTTTAATGCTATTATCGACAGCTTGGACTTAAGAGAGGTTACGATGTTGGGAGGACAGTTCACTTGGGCTAATGGTCTTCCCGAGCCCATATACGAAAAATTGGATAGAGTGCTTATGGATACCGAATGGGAGACCAAATTCCCTATGATAACTATTTGTGCTCTAGAGCGTATTGAGGCTTTGTCGGACCATGCTCCACTCCTATTATCTGTTGGAACACCTCCACGAAAATCCAAAACAGTTTCAAGTTTGAACTTGGATGGATTGATCGTGATGGGTTATTTGATTTGGTGAAGGCTATTTGGGAAAAACCGGTAAAAGGTCAAATGCCTATACAACGATGGAATAATAAAATGTATGCCTTACGCAAATTCTTTCGTGATTGGGCTAGACACATTGCTGGAATTCTTTAAAAAGATAAAATACGCCTTTCAGCTATTATCGATGGTTTAGAGGCTTCAATGGAAGTAAGGCTATTGACTGTAGATGAGATTGAGCTTAAAAACCAATCGAATGCGGAAATTGTCAGACTTCTTTGCGAGGAAGAACTCAAATGGTACCAACGCTCTAAAGCTAAATTCATCCTTTAAGGAGGGCGAATACAAGATACTTCCACGCTGTTGCCAATGGCAAGCATAAGAAGAAACTTATTCACTCTTTAATTCAGGACGAAGGTACGATTGAGGGTTAGGAGCATCTAAAATCTTATATTACGAGTTATTATAAATCCTTGTTTAGGGCACCACCAGAAAATTCATTTTCATTGGATGAGTCTCAGACAAAGGATATACCCCAGGTTTCTGTTGAGGAAAACAACTTCCTGACCGCTCCTTATTCGGAGGAGGAAGTCAAGAAAGCTGTTTTCCAAATGGAACATAACAAAGCTCCAGGTCCGGATGGCTTTCCAGCGAAATTCTATCAGAAATTCTGGGAAGTTATCAAGGGGGATCTGATGCACTTGTTTGAGGTTTTGCATATTGGTCAGCTAGACCTTTTTAGACTTAATTTTGGTAACATAATTTTATTACCTAAGGTTAATAATACAGAATGTATACAACAATATCGTTCAATCTTCCTGCTTAACGTTAGTTTTAAATTTTTTACAAAAGTTGCCACGATTAGATTAAACTTAGTAGCTGATTATGTTGTACGTCCTTCACAAACGGCTTTCATGCAAGGGAGAAACATCCTGGATGGGATGGTAATCTTGCATGAAATAATCCATGAGCTGCACTCCAAGAAATTAAATGGAGTTTTATTCAAGATTGACTTTGAGAAGGCCTATGATAAAGTTAATTGGTCTTTTCTCCATCAAACACTCTATATGAAAGGTTTTTCGGAGGAGTGATGTGCTCTCATAAAGTCTTTTGTGTCTGGTTAAAGTGTTGCTATAAATGTCAACGATGACACTGACAAATATTCCCAAACCAAAAAAGGGCTGAGACAAGGGGATCCACTATCGTCTATACTATTTAATATAGTGGCTGATATGTTGGCTATCCTTATTGAGAGAGCCAAGGCTGATGGCCAAATTGAAGGATTAGTTCCACATTCAGTTGATGGTGGAATCTCTATTCTTCAATATGCTGACGATGCAATCTTATTTATGAAACATGATCTGGAGAAAGCTAAAAATCTGAAATTAATATTATCAACATTTGAGCAACTCTCTGGATTGAAAATAAACTTCCATAAAAGTGATTTGTATTGTTTTGGCGATGCCATAAACGATGCCCACCTTTATGCCATACTTTTTGGTTGTGTCCAGGGGCAGTTTCCAATCAATTATCTGGAAATACCGATTCACTATCAGCGTCTCACAATTACTGAATGGAAACTCATTGAGGAAAGACTACAGAAACGTCTTAATAGTTGGAAAGGTAATTTACTATCCTTGGAGGAAGACTTGTACTCATTAACTCAGTACTCACCAATATGGTACTGTGTATGATCTCGTTTTTTCAGTTGTCAAAAGGTGTCTTGAATAAAGTGGATTATTTTCGCTCAAGATTCTTTTGGCAAGGGAATAGTAAGAAAAAAAAATATCGACTGGCCAGATGGAATGTGGTCTGCCGACCAAAGGAATACGGTGGTCTTGGCATATATGATTTGCAAGTCAAAAACACCGCACTCCTGGGTAAATGGCTCTTCAAACTTCTTACGGAAGAAGGAGTCTGGCAAACCATTTTATGGAGGAAGTATGTTGGATCAAGAGCTATGTCTTAGGTAGTCTGGAAACCTGGGGATTCACACTTTTGGGCCAGACTTATGGCATCCAAAAATATTTCTTACGGTTTGGTGCTTTCAATATTAAGGATGGATTACAGATTAGGTTCTGGGAAGATAAATGGCTTGGCCAAACATCTCTTCATGAAAAATATCCGGCTTTATATTCGGTCGTTAGATATAAAGGGGATACACTTTCCACGGTAATGGAAAATAATCCGCCTAATATGTCTTTTAGACGAAGCCTCATAGGCCCTAGATTGGTGTTTTGGAACAATCTTTTATTAAGACTATCCAGGATACAGTTGTCTCAGGGTGTGGACGAATTCAAATGGAATTTACTATAGAGTGGTAAATTTTCTGTTGATTCCATGTATAAAGCTTTGATCCAACTTGATATTCCAGTCGATGCTAATAATAAAATTTGGAAGATAAAAATACCCCTTAAAACGAAGATTTTCGTGTGGTATCTACGTAAAGGGGTTATTCTCACAAAATATAATCTTGTTAGGAGGAATTGGCATGGAAGTATACAATGTGTCTTTTGTCACCATAATGAGACAATACGGCATCTATTTTTTCCAGTGTAAATTTGCTCGTGCTATATGGTTAATCATCCAAATAGCCTCTGGTTTATCTTCTCCACGTTCGGTGATCAATGTATTTGGCAACTGGCTGAATGGAATTGAGGATAAATATGAGACTTTATTTAGGGTGGGAGCGCTTGCCATTATTTGGTCGCTTTGGCTATGTAGAAATGACAAGATTTTTAATAACATTGTGTCTTCTCCCTTGCAGGTTATCTATCGAGCCACGTCCATCCTCCTATCATGGACCTCTCTACAACGTACGGAGTTTTATGACTTGTTTGTGGAGGGTTGTATATGGTTGGAGGACACGGCGAGGGATATTTTCTTCCGACATGGATGACAGCGTGATCTACGGATAGAGCTGTCATAGAGTTATGGAGGATTTTCTTTATTTTGTCAACTATTTGTAATTTTCGTATTCTTGTGTTGGACTCGAGTAATGTGTCTGTTCGGCTGTGTGCATCCTAACTATGCAGAGGCCGGGTGTAAAATTTTAATAATAAAGCACCCATTTTCAAAAAAAATATAGGCCCATGGTAAAATTGTAGATTTGCTGCAAGGAACATAAACACTTTCATAAACTGAACTTACTTCAGAGCCAATTCTGTATGTTGTAGTCGATAGTAGAAAACAGCAAGATCTCCGTAACTCTTCATTGTATCAGGGTGATCAAGCCCAAGTTCCCTCTCATTGATGTCTAGGGCCTTTTGCTGATAAATAGTAGCCTGCATTTTTAGGTACATATTATATTGTGTCTATAGATGATTAAAATGTAGGATACAAAAGTAAATCTTGAGTTTGAAATAACTATCAAGGATTTGATGAGGCACCATAGTTGCATCTACAAATACAACAAGTTAAGAACATCGGTTTAGCTGGCTCCAGTGTCCCGAAATACTGAATAAAAGGCCAAGATGAAGTTTCACCTATCCGATATGATTATCAACATTTGAGGCTTGTTCATTGTTAACAGGCTGCTTAGGCTTACTAGGTATGTTTATATGGGATACACGAAAAGTATTTGAGGCCGGAGACATCGGGAACAGTTAAGATTATTTGGCTTATTACGACATGATACATGAATATTATGTTTGAGCTGCTTAACTATCAATTACCATTTTTGGTAATCCAGAGCTTAGTGGAGGATTACTTGGTTTCATAGTTTATTACAGTTATTGTAATCCTTTGCTATAACGCCTTGAGTATTGTTCACTCGCAGTGTAGCTGAAAACATGCTTAGTGGAGGATTCTATGATTCCAGAGTTTTATACAACCATATCCACATAAAGATAGTGCAATAGCATGCAAGTGTTTTTTCGTGCAATGTTCAATAATCCTCACATAACTAAAAAGTGACATCACTCCCATATTCTTAAAATATGCTTAGCCGTTGATATAAGATATCGGCTGTGTAACTGAATAACCATGTACCTGATTAAAATCACCAGTGTGGTACAAAACAACAGCTAGAAGACTATAAGCACCAGCTGTCATTCGATGATATGGACCACACACCATTATAAGCTTGGCAAGAGCCTGCATTTATACATAGAATAATGATGAGTTCCCACGATATGATATTATATCTAAAGAGTTAAAAAAAAGAAATGCATGAGGTTTTACAAGATACCTTAGTCCCATAATTAACAGCATCTTCGAGTTTACCCTTGTCAAGAGCCGTTTTAGAGGATTCTAGGAGTTGCCTTCCATCTGCAGATGAGCATGCAACTTGCTGCATTTTTAAACAAGTCAGTTGTGTTTATGTGCCACTCTATTATATCTACTAAGTTCTCAAAACACTGATAGTCATATGTCATGAACAAGCCATGCTGGAACAATGTGATTATGTAGAGAAATTGACACAGTAAGAAACTGTAAGACTATAGCTGGTAGACTTTTACCTTATGTACAGGCACAAGGCTAATAATATCCTGTTTGTAAAATGGGAAAGCAGAATCCATGACAAAATCTCGGGGTGCCAACTCGATGCCCACCTAAAAGTAACCGTTAATCTCAGTAATATGCACCGAGTGTGAGAACTTTAAGAAAGATTATAACATGTTTACCTTATGGCATAGTCCTCTCAGTATAGCGTATTTCCTCACATCACCATAATGCTGCTCTGTGAGCTCAAACTGGTACCGCTTTTTCAAGAAAGCAACAAGCCATGTCCACGCTAGGGGATGCACAGCAGGTGAACTTCCAGTGAGTTCAGGTTCAGGGACCCCAAGAAGTAAGTTCAGCACTGCAGCGATTGTTAGTGCTAATTGCCGCACTTCTGAAATAGCAGCAATCACAGATCGGACAATATGCTTGAATGCTCTCACTATCATTTCATGCACACAAAGGGACTGTACATGTGAAAGCTTCTCTGAAAGTTTGACCTAGATAAGTTAATCCCAAATTAGCACATTTCCGGCACTCCAAAAGAAATGGCATCCATTATGTTCAAATGAAAAAAATATTACAAACTTACAACTCGTCCTAAGGAGCGCATTTGTAGGCCCCTGGTATGCATGAAATCTGTCAGGGTCCTACCATCAACAGGAGAAAGTTCCAACGAACCAAAATCGGCAACCTAAATGACTTTTTGGTTAGTTACGCCTCTTGACTGAAAAAGATAAGCATGTGGGAACTTATTCATCTTTCATATGATGCCGCATACCAGCTTAGGAAGCGCAACTTCATCATAGTACTTCAGAGCCATTTCAATCAACTCAGATGGTGACTGTGGAGCACAAGAGATTAGTCTATAAACTTATGCACGATTAATACCTAAGAATAACCACTTGGTAAGCAATCTTGCTAAGAAAAATACCTTCTATGTTTGATACAATTGATTTTACTATTTTGTAGAATTCAGAAGTGGATCCGACAAAAATTAAGAAAGTTGAAAGCACAACACATTTGACGTCGTTTAAAACTAGTGCGACTGATGTAAAAATACTCAACGACAGGTACTAGCACCCATGGCATTTTAATTTAGAATAACAATCATCAGCACCAAGTGAATGTCAGGCCTTGAACAAGTGTGGATTGGGAGAACACAGGTGCCCCTCTCGAAATAGGCTTATAGATAAAATAACCACAACGCTTTGACAACCCCTAGTGTGCCTGAGATAGGATTAACAACTTTGAGGTCGTGAGTTAAGTAA
The DNA here is from genome assembly GCA_023614405.1 of Avena insularis. Classification (NCBI taxonomy): domain Eukaryota; kingdom Viridiplantae; phylum Streptophyta; class Magnoliopsida; order Poales; family Poaceae; genus Avena; species Avena insularis. The sequence continues at coordinate 192,353,301 of CM042695.1, read as the reverse complement.
GAACACGTTTTGTCAACTCATCCACAGCATACCTTGATATCCCTCATATCAGAAAACAAAATATCATGTGCAATGTAATGCTGCCAGTTAATTCTGAATCATATAGCATTGCCAGAGATTTATAATCGCAATGGGAAGAAAATTCTATTTAAAACAGGACTTTAATTTTCTGAAAACAAAAGTGAAATGACAAGGGTATGAGATAGGATACGCAAGCCACCAAACGACAGATTGCTAAGTCAACACTTTGCTATGAAAATTAATGCATATCTACCTTCTGATGGAGCCCTGTTTCAGAATCTTTCAACCTTGTAAAGGAAGAATCCAGTAATACATCTTTCAGCAAGCTTTCATTCTCGGAGGCAATGCAGTCTCCTTGTGGCAATTCAACAGATGATGGCTTGACTTTCTGGCTTTCCACAGAGCTTGTTCCATCAGACAAACTTTTATTTACTGATGAGGATCCCTTTTCAGTAGCATCAACCACATTTTTAGAGTGCTTCAGATCTTTGAGAGGCTTCCCAAGTCCTTCAATTTTGGTTTCTTTCAGAGCTTTGTCCACAATTTTCTTCTTTTCCTTCTCACCACCTTGCTTTTTCCCCTTATCAGATTTTTTCTGATCTTGCAAGTGCTGAACCCAACAGGCACCAAGTTCCCATCTCATAAACGATTGTTTATCAGTCTCCTCTTCCTCAAGCTTTCCAAGACTTCCCTTCAATAAGTTCTCAGCAAAAGTCTGTGCTGCAGTTAGTTCTTCCTGTCTATGACTTTGTGTTGGTATCTTTTTTTCCCCAGTTGCACTGGCTTCATTTAGGAGCATCCTCAAACTAAAAAAATAAGTCGATATCATAAAAAAAAGTGTGATAAGAAGCAGAAACTTCAAGGACAACTAGAAGAACAACGGAAATCAATGCTACGAACCTGTTAATGTTCAATGCATGGGCGCCCCCTTCAGGTTGATCCATGATATCAGAAGGCTTAATAGAAGAATTCACAATGGTTTTCTCGATATTGTTAACCTTCGCTACAGCAACATACCCACAGTATCTAAGATTCACGATGCCGAGACTGTAAACGTCCTGAAAATTAGAGAGAAAATTAGGGAAAACCTCACTTTTCCCTGAATATGAGAAAGATAACCTTAATTTTGAACTCATACATGTGCAGCAGTATTTTCATCTGCAGTTATTCCTTTCAAGAGGTTCCTCTCTGCAAGATGCTTAGAGTCCATTCCTGTGGCTCGGCTTCCATCTATTTTAGTGTCCAACTTGCAGCTTGCATCAGAAGAATCTCTTGTGACAGTGATGCTAAAATTTCCCACCGTCTCAGAATGCAAAACCTCATCCATCTTGGTTGATATTGGGATCTCTGTACTCTCCATTACATGACGGACGGCTGCTATAGCTCTAAAGATGGCAACATCTACGAATAGGCTGTGAAGTAGGAAGGCTCTCCTGTCACGAATTTCCCTCTCCTCAGCAGTTTTGCAAGGCATGGATGTCAGATACAGGAACTCATCTTCCCATGGTAACATATCACTTTTGCCATCCCTTCCCCAACCACCTCCATTGCCTCCCCAAGTTTCATCCTCAGCAGGAAGGGGAGGAAATGCTGATGGTGACTGGGCAGCAGTAGGAGGAACAAGCCATGTATTTGCACGATAACCATAAGGAAAATTTCCAAACTGCAATATTCAAGCAGTAATAATTAGATCATTATGTAGCATTAGATAGAACAACAAATGTCTGGCATGGATATTATGGAGCATGGAGCCCCTGGGTCACGAAAACCATGAATAATTGTTAAGATGCAAGTCAAAATCTAATATTCATCCGCAATATACTAGAAGAGGACCAAATGGATGAAACTGAGTACCAACATCAGCATAACTGTAGAAGGAAGGCAGATATTCCTAGAACATGGAAAAATTGTTGTTTGCTAATTAAAGTGCATTGAAATATGTTCAACTCCTTGTCAGATCAATAATTACTCCCAAATACACAATAATCTGAATACAAATTCACAGTCTTGTGAAAGGTTCCACCGAAGCTTAGAAAAGACAGGTATGGTAAAATATCCAAAAAGGGATAACAACAAACCTTGTTTCGTTCCAAAAATGCCTTCATAAGATCCTTGTATGCCTAATACATACAAAAGAAACATGAACGATTAAATTCGTACAAAAGAATTAGTAATGTGGAAGAGAATACACAGTTTCTTACAGAAATAGTTACATGGTGCTATAAACGGGTTTGCAATTAGGAACCATATGTAGTTCCAGAAAGTGAATTTGGCACCAAGCCACTGTATTTCTGGCAAATGCCATTGCTTACAACTACAACTATGCAATCTCAGCTAAAAAAAACTATGCGATGTCATGCTCAACGACCAATTTTTAGTACGTAGTGAAATTGTGATTTCAGTCCAATATTTGTACTCCCATAGGCACCACACAATACAGCGATGTAGAAAGTTATTCAGCAGTATAAACATGAAAAGTGGAGGAACGCAGTGATAATGCCAAAATATAATTTGCAAATTCAAAACTTTAAGAAGTCAAGGGAAGTTAGGAATTCTATCCTAATCGTGTTTTTTCTTATTTCAGTTCAATCTTCTCAATTTCTACTGCACAAAAGCATACATGCTACTCCCTCCGTTCCAAAAATAAATCCCAAACCCAGCTGTTATTAACTATTACCATCTGTAAAGTGTATATCAATTCATTGGTGGCTACAACTTCACGTGGGATAATAAACAAGGTAAATACAATACATGACACAAAATTATTATATAATAAATTTTAAACTACCCTCTACAAAAGTATAACATTAACCAGAATGTGGGATTAACTTACATTATCAAATGCTCTGCTGAGATGCCTCAACAGGTCGACAAGATTGTGGCACAAAACACGCTGCTTTCCGAAGCTAAAGAACCCCTTTCTCCGAGCTTCAACAATAACAAATTTTCCATTACAAAGCTTTGCCTGCAAATCAGAAAACAATTCTCCAATTAGGGAACATGTGATCTAATTTACGAGGAATAGTGTAAAAGTGTTGTCAAAGATACCAGTATTAGCCATGTTTACCTCAAGGAAAAATAGATGATCATCAGACGGTTGCTCCTCCTGACGAGGTTGAGTGACTCGCTTTATAACTAAATTAAAGAGTTAAAATATCTCAGCCAACATAAGAACTTCCATGAGCACAGAGAAATGTTCAGCTCTACAAAGTCCAAGCTGATATCTCGTGCTTAGCATTCAATATAAATAATGAGGAAAGCGTTAAATTGCATGAAATACTGTTGCGAGGACAAACTGTGGTGAAGTAGGCAGCAAAGATTATGGTCAATGAGTTTTGCTTCGGTGTCCTCCCCCTCCTCCCAAATTTAAGAAACTGAAAACACAAGGACGGCCAGGATTAGCCGATACCCCTTCATGCTCTCTGAACCAAAGAGGTAATGGCTAATCCTAGCCGTTCTTGTGTTTTCGGTTTTTTAAGTTTGGGAGAAGGGGGAATATACTGAAGCCCACCTCATGGTCAATAGGATCCGATCGAAAAGAAAGACATAGTTTGACAAATAAAGAAAAAACTGATGCTCTCGTGAAAAGAAGGGTGACGCAGGGCGAACCCTAGTTTCCACCGCTGGCGGCCCCCCCACCATCCCGTCCCCTCGCCAGGCGACCTGCCAGGCAGCGATAGTGGGCTAGACGTCAACCATCAAGTCCATCTGATGGTGGAGGTGGAACGACGACGAACTTCACACTCCCTTCACCGGCATTGAGGTTCAGCTCCCCTTTCATCAGCGGTGCAGCCAATGGTGGCTTAAGCCTGCCTTTCTCTGGAGGATTTTGGGCTGACGGATGTGCCGGGGCGAAAGCCCTGCTTGCAGCTGGGGATGACGATGCCTGCGGGCGCCGCTTCCTTCTTGGGGCCACTGTTATGCCACTGCCCATGCTGTCCCACATCGAGAGTCGGGGAAACCCTAGATTCTGCTCACCGGATCGGGCAGCGGCGGCACCGTGGTGTCGTTCCCTCATTGGAGGCGTTGTCTAGGTTGCTCGTGAAGTCCCTGGATCAGCAAGATGGAGTCCAGGTTGACAGCCGCTTTGAGCATGGATTTTCGGGGCACAATGTACATTGTTGGCGCCGCTTCTCGGTCGACATCTCCTCTCGGGCGATCCGGCTCCACCGCTCAGTCGCCACCTTAACACACATGGGCGGGCGGTGCGTTGATTGTGTCATCTTTGAGGCATAGTCACTTCTGAAGTCTCCCCCTTAGATGGTGACGTGGCCCGGGAGCTTGGTGTTTTGTCTCCTCTCTGTTCGTGGTGGGAGATGTTGCAAGGAGAGTCCGTTGTTGTGGGTTGCGTTGTGTGCCATGTAGCGTTGTGTTTGTATTTGTGTAGCCTTCTTACCATTGTACCCGTCATCTAGGTCTTTTTCTATAGGATTAACACACCTTTGAGGGTGTATTCTAGAAAAAAATAGGTCATAGAACAGATTCCAAATATAAACTGAAGAGGGCCAAACTTGCCCACGGCAGTCATATAGTTTGACATTTCAGATGTTGGCTGTACTACCGCACTTTAATGTTCTTGTGCTGCGAATATTTTGATTGTTTGAGTCAGCAATAGCGAAATGTGCAAATGCACAATCTAAATTTGAGGACGGAATAGAGATATTAGTTAGGTTTTGCTAATTTCGTAGCTAGCTAGGATTTAGATTAGGTCACAGTCAAATTTCTGACCGTTCAGATTAGTTCGGAGATTAGTGGGCTGGATTTGTTTCCAGAAATCTTGCCGAAAAATCGATCACGCGCACAGCCAGCTTTTCTCCCGGCACGGTGCAGCCGGCTTTTTTTTTCTGGACCGAGCGCCGCCGCTGCTGCTCCATGCATACTCGCTGACCAGCTTTCTAGCTTATCTCGCAGTGTTTGTTGCATGCATGCGCTACTAGCTTTTTTGCTGTATGCAAGCATAAAAGGGAGAAATAGATACAGATAAGAGATAACCCTTCAGATGAAAGAAATTTAAAAAATAAAATCACGGCTAAAGTATTTCATAAAACTAACCTTTTTTTTTGTTTCAGGCATGTTATAAAGACGTCATACTCTATAATGTAGTCTTCTTCTGACGGACGCTACACCCTTGCCCGCGTGGCGAGACGGCTCCCCAGAAGGTTAGTGTAGCATCTTTGTAAAAGGCGTTGCACTATATACTACTAGCACTAGTACCTTTACTAGACAAGGGTGTAGCGCCCGTCAAAAGAAGCCTACACTATAGAGCATGACGTCTTTGTAACATGCCTGAAACAAAAAAGTTAGTTTTGTAAAATACTTTCTCCTCGAGTTTATTTTTTAACTTTTTTCGTCTGAGGGTTATTTGTGTATTTTGCCGCGTGAAAGGCCATAGCTAATGTTATATAGAGTAGCTATCTAGGCCATGCTAGTACAAGTTAGCTAACTTTTTTGGTTATCTTTTTTAGCAAGGTGAGTTTACTTCTGTACTCATAGGATTTTGTGCATATTGATTTTTTCGTAATATTTTCTGTATATATCTTCATTTAAAGCTAATTTTTATTTTGTGTTGGTCTTAGTGGGTCACGGTGAGTTTTCTTCCAATTGCAAGTGAATTTGTAACCATGATTTTTTTCAATTACAAATGGTGTTATAACAGTAATTTTCCTAGTTGCAAGTGGGGTTGTAATTGTAGTTTTTCCCAGTTACAAGTGAGGTTACAACTACGATTTCTCCGGTTGCAAGTAAAGTTGCAACAGTGATATTTTTAGTTGCAACTAAGGTTGCAAATGATGTTTTCTTCAGTTGTAAGTGTGGTTGTGACTGATATTTCTGGTTGCAACTGATATTTTTTAGTGTCAAGTGAGGTTGCAATTGATATTTTCTAGTTATAAGTGAGTATTTGTTAGAAGTTGATTGTAACTCAGTCTTCTTTAATTGCAAATAAGGTTGTAACTGAGTTGTCTTTTAGATGAAAATGGGGTTGCAACTAGATTGTCTATTTAATTGCAAATGGGGTTGCAACTAAGTTTATTTTTCAGTTGCAGATGAGGTTGCGACTGAGTTATTATCTCCTTTAAAAAAAATATACGATGTTTTGATAGACTATTTTATCCTAACATAACATATTTAGAATTAAAGTAGGAGTAGAATTGTTGCAAGCAGGGTTAAGTTTTCTCTACTAGCTAAAACCAACGGGTATTGTATAAAGAAGAAATCCCAAAGAGGCAACCAGCAGCGGGGAACACGCAAGCTAGTCTAAGAGCATCTCCACTCACATTCCTAGGACGTCGATCCTAGGGAGAAAAATAGGTTTGGACGAAAATCGGCCAGTCGTGTTCCTAGGATCCTAGTTTTGTCCGGATTTATGCCAACTTTGGACCGGACTTTTCAAGCCATGCCCAGGATCCCGGGAACACTCTGGAAACGCCGGACGAAGCGAAAATGGGCGTGGCCAGCTCTGTCGATGAGAGAAGGCCGAACTTCCCGCCGTTTCCTCTTTTCCCACCCTCGCCGCTACACCCCTCCCGCTTCGCCGCCCGCCTCGGTCTATAAAAGCCGTACCTCTCGCCGTCTCCCTTCACACTCTCTCACAGTGCTTCCAACTCCGGCGAACTCCAAACGCTCGCACCTTTCCACTTCCACAACTCCGACGAAAAGCCATGTCCGAGAGATTCCCTGGCGACACCGCGGCAGCGAACGGCTTCGGCCGCCGCACGCTGCAGCCGTGGGAGCCCGAATGCTCCACGACGCGGGCTATATGGCACCGCCGGAGTTCGTCTCCCCCTCGGCTGGAATCTCAGAGCCGACGGGATCCCGATTCCGCCGATGCCGGTCGACGAGGACATCGACGACGAGATCCAGGTGGCTATCGCCGCCATAGAAGACCTGGATCTCGCCGAGGATCCGGACAACCTGGTCTTCTAGGAGCAGTTCTTCGTCGACAGGCGGCTCCAGGAGCTCGCCCGCCATGAGGGGTCGCCGGGCTCACCGCCGAAGCACAACAATGCGGCGTCGCGCCTCCGCTGGTGGAGCGCTCCCGGACGAACGCTCGTCGCCGTGCTGGAGCACATCCACGTTGGCAACAATCCCCTGCCTCGGCATGTAGAAGCGGCGTTCGGCATCGGCATCGACGTCGGCCACGGTGACGGCCTTTTTATGTTTTTCTAGTTTAAATTCGATGTAATATATATGTCCTCATCCTAATTAATGAAATCCGTCTATATTTGTCTAAATTTCGTCGTGTTTAACTGAATTTTAGCGAACACAGAAACTCGACGTGGGAACAAGTGAAAAACTCGGTGTTCACGGTCCAAAATCAAGTTTCGTCCGATCAAAAATAGGTTCAAATTTTGGCCTAAAAACGGCCATGCTCTAACACCCAAGCATAGAAGCGCATGGAGCAGGACATGGGCGGACATCATACAACAACGAAACGTCTCAGACAGCTATTAGAGGGACCCATAACAGGATTTTGGTGAAGATGTGCGATTAGATTTTACTTACAGTGGAGGGGCGGTGTGAGGTTGGATAGGGAGAAGAACTCGTAGAAGGCTCCGAGGCGAGGGCACGCACCGCTCATCTCCGCCTCCAACTCCGCCGAGGCCGCGGCCTCAGGGTCCTTTGCAGGCGACTCAGGGTCCTTTGAAGGCAGGGGCGGCGGCGAGCCCGTGCGGCGCCCGCCCGATGAGCCGGCTGCGGCGGGCTTGGAGGTGGAGTTCGAGAGCTCCTTGGCAGCAACGGCGTCCTTTGTGGTCGGAGGAGGCGGCGGCGGTGGAGGGCCGAAGGACGCGGTGCAGGCAACGATGTCCAGCAGCCGCCGCACGTGCGCCACCGCGCTATCCTCATCATACTGACCTGCATTGTGAATTTTGTAAGGCTGGGTTTATGGTTGGTTTATCTCTCTCTGAACTTGAGGAAGGTGAATTTAATAGGACGATCAAGATATGTGAAATCTAGGATAAGATGGTGCAAATGAAGCTTATCTGAATAAATGGCAAGTATGTGTGTATTTTATTAGCACATAAATATGTAAAACTATGTTCTTGGTGAGATTGATTGTGGAGTACTTATAACCGTACCTTGTACGAGGGTGAGAGTATATGGCTTCAATGTCGCAATATCAGCACCATCCTTCAAGTGACCATCACGAGTCTGTGGACAAATGAAACCGTACAACATGACAGAGTGCTATACATCTTTATTTATGCATGCTTGCAGGATTCCCTTTCTATTATAGATAACTTCCTTCCTTTCCGGATCATTGTTTTGTACTTCCTTAGTTTCAAAATAGATGTCTCAAATTACCAAAATTTGATGAATCTAGACACTATTTAGTATATAAATTTGTTTAATTTTTTTAGAAAACTTGAGACATCTATTTTGTGACGGAGGGAATACGATCCTTGAAAGGATTTTGCCGTGGTTACCTCATGCGAGAGGGAATAGTTTGTGATTGCACACGTGGTGGTGTTGACACAGAGCAGCCTCCTCACATCAATGATCCTGTCCGTGGAAATCCCCTGCACCAAGTTGCTCGTACATATTAGTATTAGTATTACAGTTACACATTTCAACATAAAGAGATTTTGCTGAAATCAAACGTACGTGCAAGAAAGAAAATAAAAAAGAGCGCAGAAAATATATAGCTGCAGCTGCGAGAAGCCAAACCTTGAGAATGACATCAGACTGGTCCGGCAGGTTGACGGTGATGTCAATGGCCACAGGGAGGACTAGTAGCAATTCATCGAAGAAACTTGGAAATTATCAGCTCAAACTAACAAACTACTAAGGTACAAAACGACTATGTGTGGACAGCTAAATAATCAATTGGTGCGGAGGAAAGAAGCACCTTTCTCATCTTTCTTCTTCTTTTCACCCTTGGCCTTGCCCCGCTTGCTCTTGGGCGCCATGCACGCGCCAAACAGCGAGCAAGCTCAGCACAAAGATGCCCGCCTAGATCATACGGGTCGAAAAGAAAACGAAAAATTCAGTAAGAATTATCGGTACGTACTATAGTAAATATGTAACACAAGCTGCCTGAACACGTTGGAAGAAACCGGAGTAGAAGAGAGCGATCGATGGTGTTGCTGCACAAGCAGACCCAGAAATAATATATTGCGGCTAGGACAAGACAGGGAGTTGTTGACCCTCCCCATGACACAAAATGTATATTGACCAGGAAAAAAACGATGCACCAACAGTGAGTGAAGTGCAAGCAACAAGTGATGGCTGATCTAACACCACAAGGTAAATTCAAGCCTACTTTTATTTCATCTCTTCTTCTGGTATGTGATTCCATGGTTTTGGTTACCGGTCGGGAAATCCGATTACCGGTCGGTAACCGGATATCCCGACCACCCTCGGGAAATCGGTTTACCGGACAAAAAATCCCGAATTTATTTGAATTGTATGAAAATTTTAAATTTTAACAAAAAACCGATGTAAATAGTCATACTGAGGACTGTAAATTCGAATTTTGAAATTTAAATTCGTCCGATAACCGGTCGGGATTTCTCGGTAACCGCGGTAACCGGAAATCCCGACCACCCTCGGAATTTTTTTCGTACCGGAAACCAAAACCTTGTGTGATTCCGCAACGATATATATATATATAATTCGACCAGTTGATATGTTCTGACCAACTATGAAGGGATAAGGTGTAGGAGAACCAACAGAACAAGTTACGTCTGGTAGGGGCGGATCCAGAATTTATCATTGAAGGGGCCAAGTTTGATTAGAGGGGCTAAAATAGATAAAACATCATACAAATAGTACTTTGATGGATAGTTTTAGTTACAAAATCTAAATCATAGGGGTAGGGGGGGGGGGGGGGGGGAGGACTGCCCCTGCTCGGCCCTCCGTGTCTCCGCCCCTGCGTCTGGTCCATTTTTGAAGAAAAAATCAGTTCGGGACCAACAAAGCAAGGGACTGAAATAAAAACCATGGATGATGTAACAATGGACATGGGAGCGGGCTCAAGAGGGAGAAAGGTCTGGATTCCACATATAACCAGTTAACAACAACAACAACAACAACAAAGGTGGTTGGAGAATTCTTCAAATTTTACAATCAGAAAAAGAGTATTTGACTGAAAATATACAATTCTCAGACAGAGAGCAAAACAAAGAAGCAGTGTTGGCTGCTCTATCCTCCACACTACATATGTAGGCAGGCGCAAAGTCATGTCCTTCGCACACGCATATTAAAGAACATCAGCAACCTGCGGTATGAGAAGCAAGAAAAAAACTCGAACGGCTGCTACACTAATACAGAAATTAGTAGCCACATAGCTGCGAATTCATGCGCACACACGCAGGTGTAAGAAACCAAACAACATGAGGAGATCCAAGAATTTACCGACGGGGCTGGTGCACAGCTGCTCTCCACAGTATTATTTATTCCCGACACTGCCGGCCCAGAGAAGCGAAATGGAAGCTCAATTTCCCAAGCAAGTAGCTCAGGTAAGGAGGTAGGAGCACTGGCTACTAGCTAGGAATTACTGGGATGATAAGAGAAAGAGGTGCTGGAGCAGAAGGTCTAGCAGCAGAACAGAGGGCAGAGGAGGAGCAAACGAGCGTGAGAGTGAGGGAGGGAAAGATAACGAAAGGGGTTTGGGGGCGAGGGGTTGATAAGGGTGGAATGGTGGAGATTTAAGATAGGGTCCTCATTGGCCGCTTCTGCCTATCTCTAACGCCAGCAGGCCGGGCCCCCAAATGATAGCCCAGCCAACTCTCTAGAAGAATGCAAGCTGCTGTGAGATCCAGCCCAAAACACCAGGGTGTGTTTGGTTTGAGCCCAAACTAGCCGGGGAGCCAGAGTAGAGCCGGAAGAGATAGCAAGGGGCGGCGGGAGGTTCGGGTGGTGGCAGAGAGTGCGCATGGAAGCAGCGGGGCCACGATGGCGACACAATCTCGGAACAACGATGGGAAACCTGGGAGGTGCGTGCCCGGCTCGGAGTGGCCCTATGGCCGGTACATTGTTGGTCAACGACGGTGGGTCGGCGGCGGCCGGGCGGTGAGCGGGAGCATGGGGCGACGTGTGATTGTGGGGGCATTGGAGGTCAGAGGAGAGGCCGCCATGGACCTAGGCAGCGCCGAATTTTTGGGATGAAGCGTGAGGACCTCGGGGAAACGCGGGGATCGTCCATGGAGGCAGGAACATGGGGCGGCGGAGGGATCTTGTCGGTAGAATAAAGCGAGTCTGGCAGGCGGCGAGGGAGACTTTGATGGCCGGATGGCAGTGGGATGTGCATCGGGACGAGAGTGAGGTAGGGCCGGGATGAAAATGAACGAAGTGGGATTTGGCTTTTTTCGCGGATCTCTTCCGTTTGGGTCGAATATCACCATGCCTTTATAAGATATATATATATATATATATATATATATATATATATATATGGGAAATAGCCAGCTAAACACAGGCATAGCTGCACATAGACTATCCACCGTTGATTCTCTCCCTTTTTGATATAGGGAGCACATGTTTCCTGACCCAAAACGTTAGATTCTCATTTGATGCTAAGTAACGCCGTTACTTCATGACTTGCACGAAAACCGAGCAAACTAAGTTTATCTGATTTCATGCCTTTCTGAGTCAAACCGTAATGTACGATAGAAGCAAAACCCTAACCCAAATAAGCCTTATTTTCGTTTTGTAACACTAACCCAAACAAGTCTTATTTCTTTTAGGTAGTTATTCCTTTTTGAGTCAAACCTTATTTCGTGTTGGAACCCTAACCCAAATAAGTCTTAGATAAGCCTTATGTCTTTTAGGTAGCTATTGCATGTAGAACTTACATTTTTTCACTTTATGTATTGTTTTACGAGCTGCCGGCCCAAGCCTCACTTATTTATTCTCTCTTCAAAATTCCTTGCTCATTTGATAAACAAGGCGGAATAGGCAATTGCTCTCTTCGTTGTACCTCATCCCTCGTCGTGCACGACGCTGCCGTCGGCACATTTTTTGGTACGTACCATTGCTTTTCTAAGCACAAGGAAAATTTTTTATGCCAAAAATATAAGGCACTAAACCATTTACATGAAAAGTTAGGGGTTGCATACTACCACAAGCTTTCACTAGGGTTTGCATAGTACGAAGCGTTTGCATGCAGAACTCAATTTAAGCCTTGTTTACTTCATCTTTCCATTTTAGGTGTTAAAAATTTCTTTGCCAAACAGCGTGCTAAAAAATTAGGGTTTGCTCAGGAACCTAGGCATTGCATGCATGAACACAAACGGTGTGGTACAACCACCGTTAGAAACCGTTAGTCCTTCCAAGAGTCAGCCACTAGCATCTAAAGGAACATTGCATGTGATCTCTATATCCAACGAACCTAAGACTATGCACAGCTATGCATGTGTGTAGCAAATCCGTCAGTCACTACCATCTAAAGTAACATTGCATGTGATCTCTTTATCTAACGGACCTAAGCCTATGCACAACTAAGCCTAGCTGTGTATAGGCTTAGGTCCGTTGGATAAAGAGATCACATGCAATGTTATTTTAGATGCTAGTGGCTGGCTCTTGGAAAGGGACAACGGTGTGTAAACGTGTGTGTATCATTTCGTTTTTTAAGTTAGGGTTACGCATGCATCTCACGTTGACCATATGCAAAATCGAAACAAAACAAGCGTTGTTTGAGTTAGAGTTACGCATGCACCTCACGTTAGGCATAAAAACAATAGTTGTTTGAGTTAGGGTTACGCATGCACCTCACGTTGGGCATCAAAAACAATAATTGTTTTCCTTAGGTTTCGGAGGACACTAGATGCGAAAGACAAACAACCGTTGTTTTGATTTGGGTGGCTGCACTTTATGTATGGTCACAAGATTTTGTGCACGGGTGTAACACTGATTTGTTATGTCTAAACATTCTAATAGAGTAGCTGGAAATTGTAGCGTGAATATTAGAAATAGGATTGTTCTTTAAACAAATTTTTTGAGATTTGTCTGTTTTTGGTTTGCTCATACGGAATAGGTGTAGTGAAATAAATATGCGGTCTTTTTTTTGGTATAATTTCATTTTTTGATCTATGTATGGCCACAAGTTTTTTTAGTGAAATAAGTATCTGGCTCAGATCTTTGAGAGCTGGCCAGTAATTTATTGAGTCTTTGTCGCCGGGTTGTTGCTGTCGTAGAGTATGCTTACGACAGTTATGACCAAACAAATTATGAACTTAGCTTCGTCTTCTGTTGATAGTTCTTGTCTGGCTAGAGCTCGTAAAGTCTTCCTTGCGGTCAAATTGGGCGATCGCGTGTGCTCCCATGCCAATGGTTTTCTCTATGTGGTTGCGCATCGATTGACTCTTATCAAACGACGCGTCCCACACATCTTTACCTGTGGACGGGATACCGAACACCTTGCCAACGTCCTCTTTGAACATCATAATCCTCTTCCCGACACCTGCACCTATAGACCTGCACATGGTGTCTACTTTGGGCATCAACCATGATATGAACTGCCGGTCAAACTTCATGGCATGTATTGGCTTCGAAAATGTGCGGAATCCTGTCGATTTAGCAAGTTGTCTCTACTTCTTGGTGAACTTGCTTATAACGTCGTTCAGCTCAAAAAGCAAGTGCGAACTAGCATATGCCGATGGATTCGCAGCTAGACGCGGAGATGATACTCCGACACGAATGTCTTTCACCGAGCAGCTCTTACGACCGACCCATGAGCCGCTGCCGCTGCTCATACTCGCTATACATGCAATGAAACCACGTCAAATAAAAATGCATAAGTTGGTGTGGACTGAGTAAGAAAGGCATAAAAAAATTGCTTGTGATTAGGAAAAACAATGGTACGTACCAAAAAAAAAATCTGACGGCAACGGCGTGCATGACGAAGGATGAAGTAGAACAAAAAAAAACAATCGCTGATTCCACCTTATTTATCCAATGAGCAAGGAAATTTGATGAAAGAATGAATAAGTGAGGCTATGACCAACAGATCGTAAAACAAGAGATAAAATGAAAAAAAAGTTGTGGTCTACATGCAATAGCTAGTGCTCTCGTTTAGGGTTTTTGCTATTATACCTAAAGCAACGAAATCACATAGCATAATCTGAGAATCTTAGTCTGATTAGGGTTTTTGCTTGTCTTTGTCTATGGTACATTGGGTTTTGCGTTACAAAAGGAATAAGGCTTAGTTCAGTTAGGGTTTTGTGCATGTAGTACATTAGGGTTTGCACGCAGTGAAAGGAATGTAATCTGAGAAGCTTAGTTTAACTAGGGTTTTGTGCATGCCATGGTAAGTAGGATATTAGGGTTTGCATTGAAAATGGCCAGCTAGTCAACTAGGGTTTCACTTCTCCATCAACTAACAGCGTTAATAGCCTCATATGGGGATCCAAGTATATATGGAAATGTGTGCTCTCTATATCAAAAGGGGAGAGAATCAACGGTGGATAGGCTATGCGCAGCTATGCCTGTGTATGCGCATAGCCTATCCACCGTTGATTCTCTCCCTTTTTGATATAGGGAGCACATATATCCAGATCCAGGATGTTGGCTCAATAGTAATGCCGTTAGTGTTCCTTTGATGCATGCATGAAGCCCTAGCAAAACAAAGCTTATCAAATTTCATTTAGGTGAGGAAAACCCTAATATACAACATGCGGTAAACCCTAACCCTAATATACTACATGCATGAAGCCCTAGCAAAACAAAGCTTATCAAATTTTATTTAGGTGAGGCAAACCCTAATATACAACATGCGGTAAACCCTAACCCTAATATACTACATGGTAAACCCTAATATACTACATGCATGAATCCCGAGCAAAACAAAGCTTATCAAATTTTATTTAGGTGAGGCAAACCCTAATATACTACATGTGGTAAACCCTAACCAAACTAATCCTTATTTCATTGCCGCCGCAATAAACAAAACAACCTTTGTTTCGTTTTCTTCACATTCTCATGGATTCATGCGGACACCAAACACATACCAAAACAACCTTTGTTAGGGCACTCTTTTGCATGGCACATAGTCTAAAGCTTCTGCATGCAAAACCTGTTTTAATCCTTGTTCTCAATCCCTTCTCATTTTAGATGCTAAAACTTCTCATTTTAGATGCTAAAACTTTTGTAGCCAAAACAGTGTGCTAAATTGGAATCCATGCCAAACCCTAGATTCTTGCATGCATGCACAAAACTAACACCGTTATCTCAGCCATGTTCCACCCCACTTCCATCTAGAGGTTGCATGCATTTGATCCCTAAATCCAACGGTGCTCTGCCTATGCGCAGCTATGCCCGTGAGTAGCAAATCCACGTCGATATATATATATATATATATATATATATATATATATATATATATATATATAAGATAGCAGGAATCCCACCGTGTCGTGTGGTCAATGAATCTCTTCCTCTCACTCAATCGATCACCATGCTAGCTGACAAGAAAGAGGACGAGAAAAACATATAGGTGGATAAAATCACTTTCTTTAAGAAGAATCATAAGAAGTTGAATCTAACTCTCAAGCTAATATTGTTGTGCATATGGAGTGACGCTTAAAAATCAGAGGAGTTAGGGTCACACTTTAAAAGAGCAATATACCGCTAATAAGAATAGCATCGCCAGTATAGTATCAGCACAAAATATTATTTTTCTTGGAAATACATACCGCACAGGATGCTTCGCAGAGGGGATTATTACTATTCTCATCAAAAGAACAATATTAGTTTCTTACACACAAAAAACGCGAGAGATTATTACAGGTTGCTTGGAACAAACAGTTCTCTAATTCTCTAGAACCTAAGTTCAATACCCCCAAATTTTTTGAGGAGAATATTCTTCGTAGTCTATCAAAATTGAAGAAAAAAACAGTCGGCCATGTATTTTAGCTAACTCTTCCATTTTCTATTAGTCCGGATCTCGCAAAACTCTCCGCATCTTCTGCACTCTACACAAATTGTCGACACCAGTGTGCAATGTGAACAGAGAAAAATTAGCTACATGTATGAAGAAGCGTGGAGACTCCAAAGAAATAAAAAAACCATTTTAATATGCTACTCTTAACACAAAGATCAAATATGTACCATGAAACCTTTATACACACAGGTGGGCGTGGCGGTGACTGGGGAGATTGTTCCCACGATGAATCCTAGGCGGCTGTGCTGTGGAGAAGAACCCTAGATCGATGATGCCTTGTTTTGCATGGGTGGGTCATAGAGTTTTTTAGAGTATTTTATTAAGGGGTTCATGTGAAAACCCTCTTGTCACCCAAAACACCACAATCTCTAGAAATACTCTACACCTTAATATTTGTGTTTTGAGGACAGGGTTGTATACAACGCCGCCGGACGTGCAACTCGTGAGCAACCAGAAACATAAGGGGGGACTCGTGTTGTACAAACGCTTCAACCTGACGTGATTTCAAGGGGATCCCGGGGTTGAGCCCTGTCAAAACCGGCTTACAAAACAACCCACAAGTGTTTTCTGGTGTATACAGATTGGTCCGGAATAAAACTCGTGAAAACGCGAGAAACTGCTCGCGCAAAACAAGCCCTGAAAGGGGGAATGATGAGGAAATCGTCCTGGGGTGGATGTCTATTGGGTAACATTAGTGGTATTGGTAGGTAAATTGACTACAACTCTCGTATCGGATAGAAAAACGAGTGTGCGGGAGGCGGAGTGAAGCAAGCGAAACAGCTCTTCCACTACTTCACTAAAATGAACTAGGGGCATGACCCGCTCCACTCTAGCTAAAAGTTGAAGTTTGGTTGTTTGGGTCAACTTCGTCCGCTCCTCTGCACAAATGGTGAAGTGAAGTTGTCCCAAACACACCCTTAGTATGTATTAGTGGTCAAATTTTAATTTTTTTACCAAAAATATGCTGAAATGAAATGCATTTGGCAACATATCAACTTTTTTTTAAGAAAACGCAAAGAATCCATTAAAAAGATATAGTTTGTTACATGCCTCCTAGGAGGTTTAAGACATTACAAGGGTGATTAACTATATTGTTCCACATAAGTAAACCTGGGTCCGAACATCAACTAGTCCAAGATTTGCAAGAAGGATTTGCAAGGTTTTCTGCTCATGCTGAACATTCAAGGAATAAGCTTCCATCAATGAGAGAGCAATGGCGATAGCATGGTAGCTCGCAGCAGTCTACATATGATAACAGAGTATGTGAGTTGAAAGTTATAGTTAATCTTAAAAAAATAAAGAATTATCTTCTTCCTGAGTCCAAAATGTACATATAGTCAATAAGTAACAAAATAAAGACCTTCAAGCCCTCTTAGGGTCCATTTGGCTTTGCAGTGGATTACGATTTCACATTTTTATCTCGAACACTGATTATGATTCAACCCCACTGGATATTTGGGTATTTGCCCAGTTTTATGTTTCAAAACATGCAAATGACTATATATTGGCTTCCACTCGTTGGTATTTTTAGGTTCATAAGGATTCGTACCAAAGTTTGATCACCGAATCTCTTGAATTCCGTAATAAATCATGTTGTGTGAATCTATTGATGCAGAGGCCGGGGTCTTATCCCGTTTTGAAAGAAAAAATCTAATCTAACATCTTGGTTATGCAAGTATCCACCTTAGTGATGCGGCTCAGATCACTGTAGAGCTTCGTTGGGAAACCCCAAGAGGAAGGTATGATGAGTACAGCAACAAGTTTTTTCCTCAGTAAGAAACCAAGGTTAACAAACTAGGAGGAGGAAGGAAATGACTCAAAGGTGTTGCTAGCAACTTGGAAACCTGCATAACAGAAACTCAAGACTTTGCCCCAACGAACAGTAAGATTGTCAATCTCACCGATTTGCTGAAACAAAGAATTAACCGTATGGTGTGGAAAGTAATGGTGGCTTCTAGAAAGTAAACAATAACAGTAGAAGATGTATCAATGGTAAAGATTGGACCGGGGTCCATAGTTCACTAGAGGTGTTCTCCTTAAGATAAACATCATAACATGTTGGGTAAACAAATTACAGTGGGGCAATTAACATGACAGAGCAAGGCATAACAATGCAATACTAGACATTCATGATCCTATGAGGATTGATTGGGCATTACAACAATATACATAGACCGCCATCCAACTATATCTATGACTAGTAATCCACCTTCAGGTTATTGATGGCGTGATCAACACCTCGTTGGGAGACACCAAGAGCAAGGTATGATGAGCACAACAGCAAGATTTCCCTTAGTAAGAAACCGAGGTAATCGAATCAGTAGGAGGAAGGAAACGACTCAAAGGTGTTTCTAGAAACTTGGAGACCTGCACAACACAAACTCAAAACTTTGCCCCAACGAACAGCGAGGTTGTCAATCTCACTGGTTTGTTGTCACAAAGGATTAACTATATGGTGTGGAAGTTAATGGTGGTTTGCAACAAGTAAACAGTAAGAGTGGAAGATGTATCAATGGTAAAGATTGGACCGGGGTCCATAGTCTTCTCCTTAGATAAACAAACATGGCATGTTGGGTAAACAAATTACAGCAGGGCAATTGGCAGGACTGAGCAAGGCATAACAATGCAATACTAGACATCAAGATCCTATGATATTCGATTGGGCAATACAACAAGATACATAGACCACCATCCAACTGCATCTATGATTAGAAGTCCACCTTTGGGTTATCATCCGAACCCCCTCCAGTATTATGTTGCAAGCAACAGACAACTGCTTTAAGCAAAGTGTTTAAGGTAAACAATCCACTTGTTCCATGAACAAGAGGCCGTTGTTTTCTCCCTAGTGGCAACAGCACATCTACAACCTTAGAGATTTATGTCACTTCCCTTAGATTAAATAGAGACATAAACCCACTATCGAGCATAAATACCCCCTCTTGGAGTCACTAGCAACTACTTGGCCAAGATAGCTACTAACAACAGAGAGCATGCAAGATCACAAACAACACAGACATGATAGAATCAATAAGACAAAACCATTAATCAATCTGACATAGTAATCTCAATATCCATCAGATCCCCGCAAACACAACATGCATGATTACAAATAGATGAGATCTTGATCATGAACGGAGCTCATAAGATATATACATGAAAGCACAAAGGAGGAGATACAACCATCTAGTTACTACATGGACCCGTAGTCCAAGGTGGAACTACTCACGCTTCATACCGGAGGCTGGCATGATGAAGAAGAAGGCCTCCGGGATGATCTCCCCTCCGACGGGGTGCCGGGAAGATCTTCAGATCCCCCGGATCTAGGGACGATGGTGGTGGCGACTATAGACGATTTCTTGGAATATTGATCAGGTACTTAGGGTTTAGGCATCGGGGGCTTCTTATAGGTGAAGAGGCGAGGCAACGAGGTGGCCAGGGGGACCACACCCTTCCCAGGCGCGACCTAGGGTGGGACCGCGCCTGGGGGGGTGCGGCCGGCATGTGGCTCCCCTCCGTCTCTCCTTTGGACTATGTGTTCTCCTCGGTGTAATATTGACTTTGGCTTTTGTCCTGTCCAATTCCGAGAATATTTCCTTACTAGGTTTTCTAGAACCAAAAACAGAAGAAAACAGGCAACTGCCACTGTGGCATTTTGTTAATAGGTTAGTACCAGAAAACATATAAAAACACCTCAAAGTGTAGACAAAGTAAAGAAAAGTAGATACTAAACAAGCATGGAACATAAAAAATTATAGATACGTTTTCGATGTATCAAGCATCCCCAAGCTTAACTCCTGCTCGCCCTCGAGTAGGTAAGTGATAAAAAGAATAATTTTTGAGGTGACATGCACCATAAAAATCAAGATCAAACCATTTGCAAGCATTGAAAGCTGTGATCAAAGAACTCTAAACATGTGCATGAAAGATGGAGTTCCAACAGTAAGACAAAGTAACTATGCATGCAACATGAAAGGCTAGAAACAAAGATCATGAATAACATGCATTGAAAAACGTTTGTTTGTTTCACATACAGAAAACATGGCATAGTGGCAATCAGCTTGTCCCTCATAGAGTAGCAAATAGATGCATAAGACACCTTCAAAGTTCATAAGAGTGACTAGATACAAATAGCACAAGAACAAGTAATATCAACAATATGCATCAATCAATAAGTTTTGGGACAATTCACATAGAACTAAGAATGGCAACTATGCTCTCTTAACTGGTGCCTAAATGTAGAAGGTGGAGACTCAATATAATAGTGGAAGAAAGGCCCTTCATAAAGGGAAGCAGGGATTTCAAGTTTCAAAAAGAGTTTCCAAAAATTATGGTACTTGTTAGCTTTCAGCCATCATTGCTCCTATCATAATCATCTTGAAGTGATTAAGGTTAAAGTGAACAAACTATGGAGTATATGCTTGACAAAGTATAAGTTGGCAATCTCATTTCCCTTAAATATGAGGGCCGCTCCTCATGCTACTCAACTTTAGTCACCTGTAAGTTCTTGTCATAGTAAGTACATGTGTATCATAAAGAACCACCAGCGGGGTACCCCTTGCACATGGTACATGAGCTATCCCATAACCAAAATGACAAGGCAAGCAGACAATGAGCATCTCAGCGATCTTTTTATTTGCTATTTGCATAGGTTTTGATTGTGGATGCTTCAGAGATTGATCATTATGGTGATGCTGCAAGTTTCCACCATGATTAGGCATGGCTAGCGGCCCAGGCGTCTCTCTAACACAAAATACATAACTCCATGGAATTACAAGCTCCCCTTTTATTTCACACCGACGACATCCATAGACAAAAGAGCATGATATCAACTGTGTACAAAGTACAAGAGCAATGTTGAAAGCGTTCCCCGTGACAGCACGGTTCTGCTAATTCCAACGTATAAGTGCAAGAATATACAACATAGACGACACAATGGTTCAAGTTTATTTAGGGCCAAGAAAAAATAAAGTGTGCCATCAAGTTCGTGAGAGCTTTGATCACTAAGTTTTCACATAACAAAATACTTTTTAATTGGAAGATAGCTGAAAACAAGAATATACTTGGAATGGTGTAACACACCATGCATAGGAATTTATAGTGGACACTTTGGAATAACTCAGTTTATTGGGAGTTGGAAGCATGAGTAGAGCTTACTCATACAAGTGGAGGCTAGCAAAAGACTGGGAGCGACCAACTAAGAGAGCAACAATGGCCATAATCATGCATAGCGACAAAACATTACTAATCAAAGCATAGAGTGGTACTACAAGTCAAGGACTAAATGATCATTAGAGGCTATGGTGACTTGTTAATAGTCATAACATAGTGTAAGCATGTGCCAAGTCAACCCAAACAAATCATCAAAGGAGAATACCACAATACTATGCGTTTGTATGCTAAAACAACGCATGATTCTTTCAAGGCACACTAAGCAATCCCAATTTTTTGGAACAAGTCATGCTACAACAATAATCACTAAGCATAAGGTCAAAACAACACCTAGAATGACATGCTAAAGTCTAAGTCACAGTCAAGGCAAGCTCCTCTTGCACTATTTTAAGCAAGAACTTTCTACTCCTTTCCAACACTAATCAACTTATTTCAAACAACACAACGAGAATGGGGGTCCAAACTACTTTATTCAAGCAAACTAAGCAAGACAAACTAAAACTAAGACGCTCCAAGAACAACACAACATTGCATGAAACAATAAAAACGAAGTGTCTAGAAAGACCTGAGCTTTTTATTGATGAAGAAGGGGATGCCTTGGGCATCCCCAAGCTTTGACGCTTGTACCTCTTGGATATTACTTGGGGTGACACCGGGGTGGCATCCCCAAGCTTGAGCTTTTGTCCATTCTTCATCTCATTACATCATTCTCTCTCTACACCTGTAATTTTTCCTTCATACAAAACTTCACACAATCTTCATTAGCAACATTAGTGTACTCAAAAGATAATAGATGATGCGCCTAGTTGATGTAGGTGCGCTTCATCGGGAAACCCCAAGAGCAAGGTGTGATGCAGCACAGCAGCAAGTCTTCCCTCAATAAGAAACCGAGGTTATCGAACCAGCAGGAGGGAGGAAACGTCACACAAGTGTTGCAAGTAACGTGGAAACTTGCACAACACAAACTCAAGACTTTGCCCCAACGATCAGTGAGGTTGTTAATCTCACCAGTTGCTGTAACAAAGGATTAACTGTACGGTGTGGAAGGTGAGGATGGTTTGCAACAACTAAACAGTGGAAGATGTATCAATGGTAAAGATTGGACCAGGGTCCATAGTTCACTAGAGGTGCTCTCCTTAGATAAACAAACATGGCATGAAGGGTAAACAAATTACAGCAGGGCAATTGACAGGAACTGAGCAAGGAATAACAATGCAATACTAGACAAAAATATCCTATGAGATTCGATTGGGTAATACAACAATATACATAGACCGCCATCCAACTGTATCTGTGACTAGAAGTCCACCTTCAGGTTATCATCCGAACCCCCTCCAGTATTAAGTTGCAAGCAATATACAACAGCTTTAAGAAAAGTGTGTAAGGTAAACAATCCACTTGTTCCATGAACAAGAGACTGTTGTTTTCTCCCTAGTGGCAACAACACATCTACAACCGAAGAGATTCCTGTCACTTCCCCTGGAAACTAGAGGCATGAACCCACTATCGAGCATAAATACCCCCTCTTGAAGTCACTAGCAACTACTTGGCCAAGATAGCTACTAACAACGGAGAGCATGCAAGATCACAAACAACACAGACATGATAGAATCAAATAGACAAAACCATTAATCAATCTGACATAGTAATCTCAATATCCATCGGTTCCCCGCAAACACAACATGCATGAATACAAATAGATTAGATCTTGATCATGAATGGAGCTCACAAGATCTATACATGAAAGCACAGGGAGGAGATATAACCATCTAGATACTACATGTACCCGTAGTCCAAGGTGGAACTACTCATGCTTCATACCGGAGGCTGGCATGATGAAGAAGAAGGCCTCCGGGATGATCTCCCCTCCGGCAGGGTGCCGGGAAGAACTTTAGATCCCCCCGATATAGGGACGATGGTGGCGGCGGCTATAGAAGGTTTCGTGGAATTTTGATCGGGTGCCTAGGGTTTCTGCACCGGGGGCTTCTTATAGGAGAAGGGGCGAGCCAGGGGGGCCACCAGGGCGGCTGCACCCCCCCTAGTGCGGCCAGGGGGTGTGGCTCCCTGGTGAGCCTTCTCCGGCTTGTCTTCTGGCTTCGTGTTGCCCACGGTAAAATATTGACTTTGGCGTTTATCCCATCTAATTATGAAAATATTGATTATGTGCCTTTCTGGAACCAAAAACAGAAGAAAACATGCAACTGGCACTGTGGCAACTTGTTAATAGGTTAGTTCCAGAAAACATATAAAAACACCTCAAAGTGTAGACAAAGCAAAGCAAAGTAGATATAAACAAGCATGGAGCATCAAAAATTATAGATACGTTTCTGACGTATCAAGCATCCCCAAGATTAACTCCTGCTCGTCCTCAAGTAGGTAAGTGATAAAAGAATAATTTTTGAGGTGACATGCACCTTTAAAACCAAGATCAAACCATTTGCAAGCAATGAAAGATGGGATCAAATAACTCTAAACATGTGCATGAAAGATGGAGTTCTAACAATAAGACAAAGTAACTATGCATGTAACATGAAAGGCTACAAACAAAGATCATGAATAACATGCATTGAAAAACGTTTGTTTGTTTCACATACAGAAAACATGGCATAGTGGCATTCAGCTTGTCCCTCATAGAGTAGCAAATAGATGCATAGGACACCTTCAAAGTTCATAAGAGTGACTAGATACAGATAGCACAAGAACAAGTAACATAAACAGTATGCATCAATCAATAAGTTTTGGGACACTGCACACAGAATGGCAACTATGCTCTCTTAATGGTGCCTAAAGGTAGAAGGTGGAGACTCAACATAATAGTGGAAGAAAGGACATTCATAAAGGGAATAAGGGATTTCAAGTTTCAAAAAGAGCTTCCAAAAATTATGGTACTGGTTAGCTTTTAGCCCTCATTGCCCCTATCATAAGCATCTTGAAGTGATTAAGGTTAAAGTGAACAAACTATGGAGTATATGCTTGTCAAAGTATAAGTTGGCAATCTCATGTCCCTTGAATACGAGCACCACAACTCATGCTACTCAACTTCAGTCACCTGTAAGTTCTTGTCATAGTAAGTACATGCGTATCATAGAGAACCGCCAACGTGGTACCCCTTGCACATGGTACATGAGCTATCCAATAACCAAAGTGACAAGGCAAGCAGACAATGAGCATCTCAACAATCTTTTTATTTACTATGTGCATAGCTTTTTATTGAGGATGCTTCACAGAATGCTCATTATGGTGATGCTGCAAGTTTTCGCCATGATTAGGCATGGCTTAGGCTAGCGGCCCAGACATTTCTCTAACACAAAATACATAATTCCATGGACTTACAAGCTCCCCTTTTATTTCACACTGGTGACATCCATAGACAAAAGAGCATGATATCAACTATGTACAAAGTACAAGGGCAATGTTGAAAACGTTCCCCATGACAGCATGGTTCTGCTAATTCCAACGTATAAGTGCAAGCATATACAACAGAGAAGACACAATGGTTCAAGTTTATTAGGGGCAAAGAATATAAAGCGTGCCATCAAGTTCGTGAGGGCTTTAATCACTAAGTTTTCACATAACAAAATACTTTTTAATTGGAAGATACCTGAAAACAAGAATATACTTGGAATGGTGTAACACACCATGCATAGGAATTTATAGTGGACACTTTGGAATAACTTGGTTTCTTGGGAGTTGGAAGCATGAGTAGAACTTACTCATACAAGTGGAGGCTAGGAAAAGACTGGGAGCAACCAACTAAGAGAGCAATAATGGCCATAATCATGCAGAGTGACAAAACATTACTAATCAAAGCATAGAGTGGCACTACAAGTCAAGGACTAAATGATCATAGAGGCTATGGTGACTTGTTATAGTCATAACATGGTGTGAGCATGTGCCAAGTCAACCCAAACAAAGCATCAAAGAAGAATACCACAATACTATGCTTTTGTATGCTAAAACAACACATGATTTTTTCAAGGCACACTAAGCAATCCCAATTGTTTGGAACAAAACATGCTACAACAATAATCACTAAGCATAAGGTCAAAACAACACCTAGCATGTCATGCTAAAGTCTAAATCACGGTCAATGCAAGCTCCTCTTTCACTTTCAAGCAAGAACTTTCTACTCCTTTCCAACACCAATCGACTTATTTGAAACAACACAGTGAGAACAGGGGTCCAAACTACTTTATTCAAGCAAACTAAACAAACTAAGCAAAGCAAACAAAAACTAAGACGCTCCAAGAACAACACAACAGTGCATGAAACAATAAAAACGAAGTGTCTAACCCACTTCCTATGCATAGGAATCTTGTATGCAAATAAATTCACAAAGAACAAAGTGACATGCATAGGAAGATGAAACAAGAGTAACTTCAAAACTTTCAGCACATAGAGAGGTGTTTCAGTACCATGAAAACTTCTACAACCATATTTTCCTCTCTCATAATAATTTTCAGTAGCCTCATGAATAAACTCAACAATATAGATATCACATAAAGCATGCTTTTCATGATCTACAAACACATAATTTCTATCAAGCTCAAAAATAGTGGGATTAAAACCTTCGCAGGTTTTACCCAAAGTAGATATTTAAAAAGGATCCACAGGAACATAACATTCATCCTCCTTTGGTAAGCATGGGGGGCAATTAAATAATGTAAGGGATAAAGAGTTACTCTCATTAGAAGGTAGGCATGGGTAGATAATCCATTCTTCCTCCTTTTGTTCATCACTCTCCTCCTATTTTTCATCTAATGAGCTTCCAATTTCAACAATTTCTTCTTCCTTAGGCTCCTGCAAGGCATTAAAGCATCTATTAAAATATTCAAGAATATAGCTATTTTCTTCCTTGTAATTATCAAAGCAAAATTTAAGTA
The DNA here is from genome assembly GCA_023614405.1 of Avena insularis. Taxonomy (NCBI): domain Eukaryota; kingdom Viridiplantae; phylum Streptophyta; class Magnoliopsida; order Poales; family Poaceae; genus Avena; species Avena insularis. The sequence goes on along the minus strand of CM042695.1, from coordinate 192,327,348 downwards.
TCTCATAAACCTCATATTCATAAGGTGTATCATCAGTATTTTCAAGCAAAGTAGCAAGCTCAAATGCACCCTTGAAAGCAATAAATTCTTCAATTTGTTTCACATCATAAAAGTCATAATTTCCTTTAACATAAGAGGATATGGTAATTATCATTATACTCACATTGAAAAGGGGGGTGTTTATACCTCCTACAACAACAAGCTTTATCAAAGCAATAAGTAACATTATAAGTAGAGCACACCTCTCAAGCAATAATATTAAATTTATCAATTTGTTCCCATAGGTGTTTCCCTTTTGTGACAAATGGTGTTCCTTATAATAATTGTTTTGTTTTTCCGTGAACCCACCTTGCCAATAAGAACTAGTTTCAAAGAAACCATCCATTGGTAGAAAGCATGACCAAGCAAGGAAATAACAGACCACCAACTAGATCAGGAACTAATTTTTTTTGTGTTTTTATAAGGGAAAGCAAACCAAAATAAACTTATTTTTTTTGGAGTTTTTGATAAAAAGAGGCAAACAAAACCAAGCAAAAGAAACTAAGCAAACTAAAAACAAAGTAAAGAGAAAGGTCGAGGAGGACTCCCCTTGTGAAGATGTCCTTGGCCTCTCCGGTAATGGTGCCAGAAAACTTGCTGATGCACCTAGTTGATGTAGGTGCGCTTCGTCGGGAAACCCCAAGAGCAAGGTGTGATGGAGCACAACAAAAAGTCTTCCCTCAGTAAGAAACCAAAGTTATCGAACCAGTAGGAGGAAGGAAACGCCACACAAGTGTTGCAAGCAACATGGAAACCTTCACAACACAAAATCAAGACTTTTCCGCAACAATCAGTGAGGTTGTCAATCTCACCGGCTGCTGTAACAAAGGATTAACTGTACGGTGTGGAAGGTGATGATGGTTTGCAGCAAGTAAATAGTGGAAGATGTATCAATGGTAAAGATTGGACCAGGGTCCATAGTTCACTAGAGGTGCTCTCCTTAGATAAACAAACATGGCATGAAGGGTAAACAAATTACAACAGGGCAATTGACAGGAACTGAGCAAGGCATAACAATGCAATACTAGACAAAAAGATCCTATGAGATTCGATTGGGCAATACAACAATATACATAGACCGCCATCCAACTTCATCTATGACTAGAATTCCACCTTAAGGTTATCATCCGAACCCCCTCCAGTATTAAGTTGCAAGCAACAGACAACTGCTTTAAGCAAAGTGTATAAGGTAAACAATCCACTTGTTCCATGAACAAGAGACCGTTGTTTTCTCCCTAGTGGAAACAACACATCTACAACCGAAGAGATTTATGTCACTTCCCTTGGAAACTAGAGGCATGAACCCACTATCGAGCATAAATACCCCCTCTTGGAGTCACTAGCAACTACTTGGCCAAGATAGCTACTAACAACAGAGATCATGCAAGATCACAAACAACACAGACATGATAGAATCAAATAGTCAAAACCATTAATCAATCTGACATAGTAATCTCAATATCCATCAAATCCCCGCAAACACAACATGCGTGAATACAAATATATTAGAACTTGATCATGAACGGAACTCATAATATCTATACATGAAAGCACAAGGAGGAGATACAACCATCTAGCTACTACATGGACCCGTAGACCAAGGTGGAACTACTCACGCTTCATACCGGAGGCTGGCATGATGAAGAAGAAGGACCGCGGGATGATCTCCCCTCCGACAGTGTGCCAGGAAGAACTTCAGATCCCCCGATCTAGGGACGATGGTGGCGGCGGATACAAAAGGCTTCGTGGAGTTTTGATTGGGTTCCTAGGGTTTCTGTATCAGGGGCTTCTTATAGGCGAAGGGGCGAGCCAGGGGGCCACCAGGGCTGCTGCACCCCCGAGGCACGGGGTGGGACCACCCGAGTGGCCAAGGGGTGTGGCCCCCTGGTGAGCCTTCTCTGTCTCGTCTTCTGGCTTCGTGTTGCCCACTGTAAAATATTGACTTTGGCGTTTGTCCCGTCCAATTCCGAGAATATTGATTTTATGCCTTTCTGGAACCAAAAACAGAATAAAACAGGCAACTGACACTATGGAAACTTGTTAATAGGTTAGTTCCATAAAACATATAAAAACACCTCAAAGTGTAGACAAAGTAAAGCGAAGTAGATACGAAACAAGCATGGAGCATCAAAAATTGTAGATACGTTTCCGACGTATCAATAGACCCTTGGGTTTAGCTTTAGAACAACAAAACTTTTCACTAAAAACACAAGCTACTGTAGCAATTCCCTCAAAAATCTCGATTTCCCAAAAAGAACCCAAAAAGGAATCAATAAGAAGCAAATTCAAATAATGGTAGAAATCTGTCAAAACAGACCAGCAGGTAAAAACTGATTTTTTCGAAGATCTAATGTTGCTCAAATAAAAAAGTGTTGAATAACGAAAGTTATCTAACATACTGGGGGATTTATTCGTAAATTTTCAGCTCAATCCTACTTACAGAGATTCCTGACGAATATTTATGGTGGAGCAAAAAAATCTGTTTCGGGACAGCAACTCCCCAAATCTTACTTCCATCTCAGTAGAGGTCATTCTTGGCACAAAAAGCAAACAAAAAGGATAAGGAGAGATCATTACTGAAGTAATAACTTCCAAGATTCAAGAAAACTCTTGGGTTATCTCCCAACAAGTACTTTTATTTAACGCCTTTAAGTTAGGCACAAGAAGCAAGAAATCAAGTATTTTCAAATGAAGAAGCATTAACATTAAATCTTGCTTTCAAAGGAGGAGCAAAAAGAAACTTCTCTCTCCTCATAGGGAAGTGTTCAATACCTTTCTTGAATGGAAATTGATATTTAATGGTGCCTTCTTTCATATCAATGATAGCACCAATAGTTCTAAGAAAAGGTCTTCCCAAAGTAATAGGATAAGAAGCATTGTATTCAACATCCAAAACATAGAAATCAACAGGGACATAAGCATTGTTAACCATAATGAGAACATCATTAACACTTCCCATGAGTTTCTTCTTAGCATTATCATTAAGTGGGACATCCAAATAACAATCTTCCAAAGGTGGAAAATCAAGCATTTCATAAATCTTTATAGGCATAATAGAGACACTAGAACCAAGGTCACATGAAGCTTTGAGATCAAAGTCATTCACTTGCATATTAATAATGGGTTCCCAACTATCTTCTACTTTCCTAGGAATAGAAGCTTTTGAAGGGTTTTGTAGCATAGTAAATCAAAAAATTTCTACGGATGCGGACGGGAAAGCCAAGATCTAATCTAGGAGATGCAAACAACGAGGGGGAAATAGATGAGATCTTCATACCCTTGAAGATTCACACAGCGGAACGTTCGACGGAACGTGGGTGATGTAGTCGTACTCGCTTCTCCTCCTCGCGATCCGATCCGATCTAACACCGCAAGTGGCGATGCCTCCGAGAGATGCACACGTGCGGCACCTCTACGTCTCCTCCTTCCTCGGTCCAGCAAGTAGGGTGGAGAGATGGATTGGATCTACAATGCAACAGCGCGATGCAAGTGGTGGAGAGTTTCTGCGGCAGGGCTTCGCCTACGCGCAGTCGAGAGAGAGAGAGAGAGAGAGGAGGGGCAGCAGGGCGGCTAGGGTTGTGGAGGAGATGTAGGGGAGGGTGCGCCCCCATCCCTCTTTATATAGAGGGGTGGGCGGCTGCCCCTTTCCCCTCCCCCAAGCCCTAGGCCGGCGGACAAAGGAGGGAGGAGTGGGGGGGGGGGGGCAACAATACCGATTAACCCGAAACAATTCCGAACTCCAAAAACTGCATTGCCTTATATGAATCTTATTCTACGGACCATTCCGAAACCTCTCGTGATGTACCGGATCCCATCCGAGACTCTGAACAAAAACTCATAAACCAATTATCCAATCTATCCTAGCGTCGAGACACGTTAAGTGTGTGACCCTTCGGGTTCGAGAATATGTAGACATGATCTTCTATCAATAATCAACAGCGGGGTCTGGAAACCCATATTTACTCCCACACATTCATCGATGATCATATCGGATGAACCACGATGCCAGGATTCAATTAATCCCATATATATTCCCTTCGTCTCGCGATATTTTACTTGCTCGAGATTTGATCGTCGGTACCGTCATACCTAGTTCAATCTCGTTCACAGCAAGTACTTTACTCGTTCCGTAATCCGATATCACTTTGTGATCAACTCCTTAACCACATGCTTGCAAGCGGTGTTGATATCGATTACTGAGTGGGCACGAAGTATATCTCTCCAACTTGGGAGGGACAAATCCCATCTCGATACATACAACCCAACAGGTACTTTCCGATCACCTGAGAGACACCTTTATGATCACCCTCTCATAGGATGACGTTTGACGACCTCAAAGCTTTATTCCGATACCAGGGAGTTGTATTATCTCATGGTCTAAGGAATACAATATTTGACATAAGAAAATCTTCGCAAAGATGAACACGATGACACGATCGAATTGCTCTGCTTAATTTGGGTCTGTCCATCATATCATTCTCCCAATGATATGATCTCATTATTAATCGACAACTCATGTCTATGGTTAGGAAACCTTAACCATCATTAATCAATGAGCTAGTCCATAGAGGCATACTAGGGACACGGTGTTGTTCACAAACCACACAAGTATTAAAGTTTCTGCTTAATACAATTCTAGCATGGAATATAAACTTCATCATAAACAAGAATTATAATAATAACATCTTTATTATTGCCTCTAGGGCATAATTCCAATAGCTTTGTGTTTCAACTTCTCTTCCTTAATTTTAACAAGAGCATCTGTAATGTGTTTGGTGAAAGCTACATGCATATCACTAGCATCGGGACTTCTAGCAAGCTTTTGTAGGAACATAATCACTTTAGAAATATTGCAACCATCAAGATCAAAGTCAAACTTAGCATCACTAGTAGTAGACTCATTAGTCTTAGGCATTGTAGGAGGAGGAATAGGGACTTCTTGTGGTTTAGTGGTATCCATATTGGTGGTGGTGATAGTGCACACACTATTGTTTCTAGCAATTTCAGCTTCCCTTTCCCACTTAGCATGAAGTTGGACTAACAGTCTAACATTTTCATCAATAGTAACTTGTATGGCATGAGTAGCAGCAAAGGTACTTTCCATGGTTTCAGGTTTAGCAGCCATTTTATTAATCAAAGAGAACTGTGCTTCAGACAAAGAGGAAATATTTTTCTCTACATTCAAAAGCTTTTCCTCCACAGTCTTGTTGAAAGTGGTTTGTTTTCTAATAAAGTCTTTGAGCATAACTTCAAGTTTAGAGGGGGCACTTCTAGTATTGTTGTAGGAGTTTCCATAGGTATTGCCATTATTAGGAGGATAAGGCCTATAACTGTTGTTACTACCAAAATTATTCCTATAGGCATTATTGTTGAAATTTTTGTTTCTAATGAAGTTCACATCAACTTGCTCTTCTTGAGCAACCAAAGAGGCTAAGGGAACATTATTAGGATCTAAAGGAGCTTTCTCATTAACAAGCATAGCCATGATAATATCAATCTTATCACTCAAAGAGGAGGTTTCTTCAATAGAATTTACCTTCTTACCATGTGGAGTTCTCTCAGGGTGCCATTCAGAATAATTAACCATCATATTATCAAGGAGTTTTGTTGTAGCACCCAAGGTGATGGTCATAAAGGTACCTCTAGCAGCTGAATCTAACAGGTTTCTTGAAGAGAAGTTCAAACCTGCATAAAAAGTCTGGATAATCATCCAAGCAATAAGTCCATAAGTGGGACAATTCTTAACCAAAGAATTCATTCTTTCACAAGCTTGAGAAACATGTTCATTATAAAGTTGTTTAAATTTCATAATATCACTTCTCATAGATATAATATTAGCAGGAGGGTAGTACTTTCCAATAGAAGCATCTTTGCACTTAATCCAAGAATCAATACTATTTCTAGGCAAAGATAGCAACCATTCTTTAGCTTTTCCTCTCAAGGAGAAAGGAAACAACTTGAGCTTAATAATATCTCCATCTACATCCTTATACATTTGCATCTCACAAAGTTCAACAAAGTTATTGAGATGGGCAGCAACATCATCAGAACTAGCACCAGAAAATTGTTCTCTCATCACAAGATTCAACAAAGCAGGCTTAATTTCATAAAAGGTTGCATCAAGAGCAGGTGGAGCAATAGGAGTGCTTAGGAAATCATTGTTGTTTGTGCTAGTGAAGTCACACAACTTGGTGTTCTCAGCAGATTTCATTTTGGAAAAAGTGGAGCAAGCCAACAACAACAGCAACTAGAGTAGGAACTATTTTTTTTTGTGTTTTTGATAAGAGAAAGCAAACCAAACTAAACTATTTTTTTGGAGTTTTTGATAAAAAGAGGCAAACAAAACCAAGCAAAAGAAACTAAGCAAAACAAAAACAAAGTAAAGATAAAGGTTGAGAAGGACTCCCCTTGTGAAGACGTCCTTAGCCTCCCCAGCAACAGCGCTAGAAATAAGCTTGATGGCGTGATCAACGCCTCGTTGGGAGACCCCAAAAGCAAGGTATGATGAGCACAACAACAAGATTTCCCTCAGTATGAAACCGAGGTTATCGAACCAGTAGGAGGAAGGAAACGACTCAAAGGTGTTGCTAGCAACTTGGAGACCTGCACAACACAAACTCAAGACTTTTCCCCAACGAACAACGAGGTTGTCAATCTCACTGGTGTGCTGTAACAAAGGATTAACTGTATGGTGTGTAAGGTAATGGTGGTTTGCAACAAGTAAACAATAACAATGGAAGATGTATCAATGGTAAAGATTGGAACCGGGTCCATAGTTCACTATAGGTGTTCTCCTTAGATAAACAAACATGTCATGCTAGGTAAACAAATTACAACAGGGCAATTGACAGGACTGAGCAAGGCATAACAATGCAATACTAGAAATCAAGATCCTATGAGATTCGATTGGGCAATACAACAAGATACATAGACCGCCATCCAACTGCATCTATGACTAGAAGTCCGCCTTCGTTATCATCCGAACCCCCTCCAGTATTAATTTTCAAGCAACAGAAAACTGCTTTAAGCAAAGTATGTAAGGTAAATAATCCACTTGTTCCACTTGTTCTATGACTAGATGAGTTGTTTGGTTATCACTAGGATCCATGAGGCTAGCCTGAGATCCTGGTTGGTTTGATAGATTTACTATTGGCCTTTATATTTCAAAACCTCTATGATAGATGCACCCCACTTGGGTGATTACTGAGAGGTTAACTCTCAAAACAACACATGATTTTCTGTTTAGATAATATGAACAGATTGTATGAGTGTTTTATGATACTCACCACAACAGTTGATGATTGTGGTGGCTTGATCTTGCTGGTTGTGTTGCTGGCCTGATCTGGTCCTTCACTTCCTGGTGTTGTTCCTGTTACTTCTGGTTCCTGTGCTTGGACTTGATCAGCCCTGCACCTCCTAGCTTGTAAGGTTCCCAACCTTTAATAAGGTAGAGATCCCTGTGTTTACAATGCTAGTCCCTGGATCAATAGCTAGCATCCACAGTTAAGATGTAATATCAAGAAACAAAGGTCATAATACAACTTTATAACCAGGAATAAAATAAATTATTACATCTTACATAGCTCATTTGGCTATCTCATTACAATGCAGCAGAAAATAACAATAGCATGGGGTCCTTCATCTTCAAATTGCCACAGGCAGACATGTTGGTTGTAGACTTGTAATCCTAATCATTACACTTCACTAATATCAAACAAACCTGCAACATAACAAGTTACAGCCACAAGGGTCAATACATTTGAATTGTACTGGCAAGTGATACTATGGTAGTATAGTGGAGTCTATCATCTATATGCCTTTGGCTATGTGGAGCTTAGGCTTGCTTTGCTCAAAATAGATTTTTCCTTATTATTTGAAAACACTAAGTTTTTGCTTGTCAAAAACCACCCAAGGAACCACCAATAGAAATTGGTGAACCTTAAACCCTTGTTCAACCACAAGTTTTAACTTAGAAATTTGGATGATGAGATTCTTGATAGCTTCCATGTCTTGATGCTCAAATTCTCCTTTGCCAGGGACATGGCTAAGTACTTAGATTTTACACTCTGCAGAGGTGGTGCACTTTCCCCACAAGACTTGGTTTCACCAAGACAGATCTTCGAAGCCTTCCCTTAGACCAGATTCCAACCTATCAAACCCCTACCACCAACTGTCCATTTGGCTAAGTTATTGCAACCTATATGATCCAGGCAGAGCCCATAATGCCAAGTGGCTGCACTTGAAGCTTCTCAACATTGGACATCTCAAATCTCTTTGTTCCTGGGTGGCCATCCACAAGTGAGACACCAAGTTTTCCCCAGCATACTGGACTTGGTGATGCCCAAGTTTTCCCCAGCATACTAGACTTGCATGACCAGTCAACACAAACCATTCCTTCCATTCCACCCAGGTGATTCATTTACTTAGTTGTTTTATTAAACAAAACATAAGTCCATAGACTTAGAAATATTCCATAGTGTGAATATATATTCCACCCTTGTTTTCTACTAGCTAAGCTAAGCATGATAGTAGTAGGAATCTTAACTTAGGGAATTCTACTAAGGTTTCATCTACTAGGATTTCCCATGGCATAGTTTATACTTAGCAAAATTCCATGCAAGTCCTACTTAGAAATATCACTAATGCATAGTGAAAATAATGGGACAAAAGTATGAAGCATCACTTGCCTTTTTGGTAGAGGGTATAAGTTCACTCCTTGATCTTTGCAATGTTCACACACTTCAAGTCACTACAATTCAATCAAGCAAACAATATTTCAATCTACCATTCAATCAATTCATCACATAAAATGATAGAAACAAAACAATGCATGCAAGCATGCTAAAGATTGTTTTATTTGTAAAAGTGGTTTCTAATGGGTCATAAACATTTGAAAACACCTAATGGTCATTTTATAAAGTGGCAAAATCATTTGTATAAGATTTTACTTCATAAACCATTTTTAGATCAAGTCATTATTTTATGTGGTGAAGAAATGCTTTTAATAAGGCAAAATTCTATAGGTTTCACAAAATATGTTTTCAAACCATATAACTTTGTGTTTAGGGTCAGAGAGTTTATTTCCAAAACATTTCTCAAAGGTTTTCTTCCAAAACCATTTTTAATAATTAAACCATATTTTTATTTGACTAGAAATGTTTTAAATCAAAGATTCATTCTTTTATTTTACCAAATACATTTTTGAAACCACCAATTAATTTCTAGGGTCAGTAGGTTCAAAACACACTATTTTCCAAAGATTTTATCCTTAAAAACATTTTGGAATAAATTTTATATCCTAAACATGCATACAAAAGTTTCTGTAAAAACAAACAATTTCACAGAAGCAATTTTCTAAAAAAAGTGCATGGTTGGCTAGGGATTGTTTTTCTGAATCCATTGATATAAAGTTTGCAAAATTTGGACGTGTAGATCAAAAGTTATGAATTTTTCAAATTGGCACATCTAATAGATAAGTTTCTGGTTTTTAATTCAAACAGAGGCCACGTGGCGTGATATTACTAGCTGGTACCGGTTCGCACGGATCGGCTCTGTGAGGCGTTGGATCTAAACAGATCGTGCGGCCTAGGTTGCTACTTACCTCTTCGTCCAGTTTCTATCCTGTCCTTTGGATCTGCATCTAACGGCTATCAACGACTTGCCACTAACGGCAGCGGTGACGACAGCGGTTAGCGAGCTGATGCTAGGGGAAGCAAGGAAGAGTAAGGAGATGCTTACCAGGTTCAGGGGATCACGGCGAAGCTCAAGGTACTCGCGGAAAGGCAAGGGGCGCACGAGGTCGATGTTGATTGCTCGCCGGATATGCTCCTGGCGTCGGGATCCTCTGTTCGTCATCGGAGGCGAAGGTACGGGTCACGCCAAACCAAACAACCATGTAGTTAGATGCATACGGGATAGGCGAATACGTGAGCATCGGTCAGAGGGGATGGGGCGGTCAGAAGTTACCAGAGGGTGTCGCCGGAGTGGAGGCAGACGACGGCGGTTCTCTGTTGTCGTTGTTGCCGATGTTTCAAGGCGCGCACGAGTGAGTGGGTGGTATGGGGAGATGCAAGGGATGATGGGAATCACACTCGTGTGCTCTGGGGGCAGTGGGGAGGCTCGTGCTCGCCGGAATTGCTCGGAGAGTCCGTCGGAGCAGAGAATGCTCAAGCGCAAAATCAAGGTAGCCTTGTGGCCGAGAGTGAAGGGTAAGCGAGGGGAAAGAGAGAGGAGAGGCAGGCGAGTTAACAGGCGTCATCGCAGGGAGGTTTAACTGTGCCATTAACGCGAATTAAGTCGAGTTTTAATCGATAGCAACGGCCGACGAGGTGAGGGCAGGGTCAGCGCGCGCGGGTGAAGACGACGCTGACGGGGCTGTGGGGTCGCATGGCAGCGAGAGAGAGAGAGAGAATAAGTGGGTCCCATCGGTCAGCGACGCTGCAGTTTTCTTTCGCGGTGCGAAACGTTTTTCTGCGGGGAAGGAGAGGAACTGGGCTGGACTGGGCCTTAGTGGGCTAGGTCAGTTGGGTTGCCTCGTTTCTTATTTTTTTTCTCCTGTTATTTTTTTTCCAAATTGATTTTCTGTTTTGATTTTGTTTGGTCAAATCAAACATCCATTTGAATTAAAACCTTTGCCAAAATTTGTGTGGGTTTAAATATTGATTAGTAAAACATTCTGAAATCATTTAAGAATAATTTATTTATTCTTTTTAAGGTCTTTTAATTATTTAAAATAGGCTCTAGTTTTAAATCAAATAAGATTTAATAATAAATTCAAACACCATTTAAATTTCTAAAAACCTTCCAAATCTTTTCAGTAGGTTTTTATTTGTTTATTTGGGTTCAAATAATTCATCTTGAATTATTTGGAAAGTATTTAATATGATTCATAAATCATTTGAATTGGGTATTTGTTTTAACTCCAATGGAATTTAAATATAGTTTTAATTCCCTAAATTTTATTTGGAAGATTTATTTTATTTAAGTTGATTAAACAACCTTTATTCCACTTGGGTAAATTCCAAAATACTATTTTCTCATGAATTATATATTTATTCTTATTAGAGATTTGTCTTTATTATAATAGGGATAGAATGGTTAATGCCATTTTTATTTTATTTTGGAAATTCTTTATCCTTTTATTTTATTTGGATTTGGGTTATAATCATTCCATTTTCTTAATGGATTAGGCCAAGATTTATTTGGTGTTTCAAATATTCTTTATTTTAATATTTCTTTCTTCACCTTATAAAATCCATATCTTTTTATTTAGAGATCCAAACTTGGTGATTCCAATTTGTAAAATCTTGTTTAATATTTGTTTATCCTTTTAAATATCTTTAGGATTATTTTCTCACCATTTGGTATGGATTTATAGATAGGTTCTTTATTAACTTTGGAAATTCAATTTCCTTGTCTTATTAGATTCATAAGATTTTATTTATGGTTCCAAGTTAAGTGAAACCAATTTCTATGGCTTAATAATATATCTATTTGTCTTTCTTGATCATTTGTAAATGTTTGTTGACAAATTTTTATATGGATCAAATCCATAGGCTTGGAGATAACTTGGAAATGATTTTTATTCCATTAGGGTTTAGGGTTTGGATTTGTTTTCCAAGTGTTTAAATTTCTAGATGCATTTAATGAGGAAAGCATTTCTTTTGATTTGGATTTTGTTGGATTCCAATTTTAATTAAAGTTTGTTCAGGATGAGATTTTAAGTTCCCATTTAGAAACAAAAGTTTCTTTTCACCCTAAAATTCAACAATAATTTATTTTGTTTATTTTATTTTTCACATTACAAGATTTGGAAAATCTTGGAATGTGACAGGCTACCACCCTTAAAATAAATCTCGTCCCAAGATTTGGGGAGGCTAGGGGTTACAAGTTGGCTCAAAACATCTAGGTTACTACCACCCTTAAATTTTTTTCCAACTAAATTACATCTTGGCTTGCTTGGGGTCTTGTTGAAATCTCTCTGGGCAAACATCTGCATAGTGTCCTTTGTTTCCACACTTGAAACATGTGACAAGGCTGAGATCCTTCATAGGCTTGTTTATCTTGTGCTTCATCTTTTCTGGACAGTTGCTTGCATAATGTCCTTGGTTACCACAATTGTAACAGGTGATAAGATTGAGTTCATCACGTATCTTCTGTGGGCAAGTTGCTACATAATGGCCTAGCTCTTTGCAGTTGTTGCACCACACTTGGCTAATCTCCTTATACTTCTTCTCTGGACATTCACTGGCATAGTGTCCCATTTCTTTGCAATGACCACATTGCACATGGCTTTTGTCCTTCTTTTTCTTGGGTTTCTCCAAAGCTAGGAGTGCTTCTAATTCATGTTCTTCATATGTTATCTCAAAGGTAGGAATAGTTCCTGGTCTCCTTGACCTTCTATTGCTCCTTGGATAATACATATGTCTCCTCTTTGGTCCTTTAAATTGAGTCATGTTGCTGTGAGGTACAAGCTAAGATTTTCCTTTGTCTTCATCCTTCTTGATAGACTTGGATCTCTCATGGTAATCTGCAATCAGTTGTTGCACTCCACCTTGTTTCCTTTGTTCAACTATGGAATAGATGGGGCATTGGATAGGGACATGATTGTTTCCTTCACATAGGTAACAAGTAGCTTGAGATGTGGGGCATTGGTCAATTGGATGTTTCTCTTCACAATTGGGGCATTGATCTCCATGCTCCTTGGAAGTGTGATCCTTGTCTCCACAAATATTGCAAGCTTGGGTTCCTTCTAGAATAACATCTTTGTCATGCTTGTTGTCACAAACTCCTTGGGAAGAGTTGTCTCCCATGTTGATCATTTGAGTAGCCATCCCTTGCAACACTTGGGATTGAGTTTCCAAATTTTTTGCATGGTTGGGTCTAACTCATTGTTGTTGGCTAAAACTGAGTTGTCACTTGGTTCAACTGGGTTTGTCTTGCAAGCTTGGTCTCTCATGTGCATCTCTTGGTTGTTGTTGTTTTCATCATCCTTGATGTTGGGGTTTCTTGGAGAAGTCATCTGTTTGGGTTGGATTGAGATTAGAATAGGCAAAAGATTTCTAAGGAAATAATTCTAATCACACACATCATAATTCACACAAGCAATGTGCAAGCAATTACAAACAAACATTCCACTCAAACAACAAGTTTCAAGCACATTTTTAAGCAACCAAACATATTTTTGTTACACAACATAAGTTGGTGGGTTTGACTTAAACTAAATATGGTGGTCCATCTATATGGTTCACTTGATATCTTTCCATCCGTCCTAGTTGATTCTTCTTGAATGAGATCATGGTTTCCTTGGGAAAATTCTTGGTCACAAAAACTTCAAAGGTGATGATGGTTCCTTCTAAGTTGTGTTTCCTTAGTCTTCAAGTCTTGAGTAACATTTCTTGTCACACTTGTAGTCTTTAGTAATATCTAAGGTTGAAGTCCTTGATGATAATGCTGAAGATGTTGAAGTCATTAGAGTTGAAGATGTTGAAGTCATTAGAATTGATGAAGTCCTTTGCTCATGGTGAAGTCTTTGGCCATGGGGTAGGCTTGTCCATCAAGTTTGAAATAGAAGAGATGTAGAGTCAAAAACCAAAATGGTTGAGGAAAGAGTTTACAAGATTGTTTGTAAATAAGTTTTGGAACAAATACAACTCCTATTTTTCTAAGGGGTTTTGTCCAATCCTAGGTTTACAAATCCTACAGGCAACACAATGCTCTGATACCATCTGTAAGGTTCCCAACCTTTAATAAGGTAGAGATCCCTGTGTTTACAAGCTAGTCCCTGGATCAATAGCTAGCATCCACAGTTAAGATGTAATATCAAGAAACAAAGGTCATAATACAACTTTATAACCAGGAATAAAATAAATTATTACATCTTACATAGCTCATTTGGCTATCTCATTACAATGCAGCAGAAAATAACAATAGCATGGGGTCCTTCATCTTCAAATTGCCACAGGCAGACATGTTGGTTGTAGACTTGTAATCCTAATCATTACACTTCACTAATATCAAACAAACCTGCAACATAACAAGTTACAGCCACAAGGGTCAATACATTTGAATTGTACTGGCAAGTGATACTATGGTAGTATAGTGGAGTCTATCATCTATATGCCTTTGGCTATGTGGAGCTTAGGCTTGCTTTGCTCAAAATAGATTTTTCCTTATTATTTGAAAACACTAAGTTTTTGCTTGTCAAAAACCACCCAAGGAACCACCAATAGAAATTGGTGAACCTTAACCCTTGTTCAACCACAAGTTTTAACTTAGAAATTTGGATGATGAGATTCTTGATAGCTTCCATGTCTTGATGCTCAAATTCTCCTTTGCCAGGGACATGGCTAAGTACTTAGATTTTACACTCTGCAGAGGTGGTGCACATTCCCCACAAGACTTGGTTTCACCAAGACAGGATCTTTCAGAAGCCTTCCCTTAGACCAGAATGGACGCATTCCAACCTATCAAACCCCTACCACCAACTGTCCATTTGGCTAAGTTATTGCAACCTATATGATCCAGGCAGAGCCCATAATGCCAAGTGGCTGCACTTGAAGCTTCTCAACATTTGACATCTCAAATCTCTTTGTTCCTGGGTGGCCATCCACAAGTGAGACACCAAGTTTTCCCCAGCATACTGGACTTGGTGATGCCCAAGTTTTCCCCAGCATACTAGACTTGCATGACCAGTCAACACAAACCATTCCTTCCATTCCACCCAGGTGATTCATTTACTTAGTTGTTTTATTAAACAAAACATAAGTCCATAGACTTAGAAATATTCCATAGTGTGAATATATATTCCACCCTTGTTTTCTACTAGCTAAGCTAAGCATGATAGTAGTAGGAATCTTAACTTAGGGAATTCTACTAAGGTTTCATCTACTAGGATTTCCCATGGCATAGTTTATACTTAGCAAAATTCCATGCAAGTCCTACTTAGAAATATCACTAATGCATAGTGAAAATAATGGGACAAAAGTATGAAGCATCACTTGCCTTTTTGGTAGAGGGTATAAGTTCACTCCTTGATCTTTGCAATGTTCACACACTTCAAGTCACTACAATTCAATCAAGCAAACAATATTTCAATCTACCATTCAATCAATTCATCACATAAAATGATAGAAACAAAACAATGCATGCAAGCATGCTAAAGATTGTTTTATTTGTAAAAGTGGTTTCTAATGGGTCATAAACATTTGAAAACACCTAATGGTCATTTTATAAAGTGGCAAAATCATTTGTATAAGATTTTACTTCATAAACCATTTTTAGATCAAGTCATTATTTTATGTGGTGAAGAAATGCTTTTAATAAGGCAAAATTCTATAGGTTTCACAAAATATGTTTTCAAACCATATAACTTTGTGTTTAGGGTCAGAGAGTTTATTTCCAAAACATTTCTCAAAGGTTTTCTTCCAAAACCATTTTTAATAATTAAACCATATTTTTATTTGACTAGAAATGTTTTAAATCAAAGATTCATTCTTTTATTTTACCAAATACATTTTTGAAACCACCAATTAATTTCTAGGGTCAGTAGGTTCAAAACACACCATTTTCCAAAGATTTTATCCTTAAAAACATTTTGGAATAAATTTTATATCCTAAACATGCATACAAAAGTTTCTGTAAAAACAAACAATTTCACAGAAGCAATTTTCTAAAAAAAGTGCATGGTTGGCTAGGGATTGTTTTTCTGAATCCATTGATATAAAGTTTGCAAAATTTGGACGTGTAGATCAAAAGTTATGAATTTTTCAAATTGGCACATCTAATAGATAAGTTTCTGGTTTTTAATTCAAACAGAGGCCACGTGGCGTGATATTACTAGCTGGTACCGGTTCGCACGGATCGGCTCTGTGAGGCGTTGGATCTAAACAGATCGTGCGGCCTAGGTTGCTACTTACCTCTTCGTCCAGTTTCTATCCTGTCCTTTGGATCTGCATCTAACGGCTATCAACGACTTGCCACTAACCGGCGCGACGACGGTGGCGCGCGGCGGCGGTGCTTGGTTAGCGGCGGAGCTGACGCTAGGGGAAGCAAGGAAGAGTAAGGAGATGCTTACCAGGTTCAGGGGATCACGGCGAAGCTCAAGGTACTCGCGGAAAGGCAAGGGGCGCACGAGGTCGATGTTGATTGCTCGCCGGATATGCTCCTGGCGTCGGGATCCTCTGTTCGTCATCGGAGGCGAAGGTACGGGTCACGCCAAACCAAACAACCATGCAGTTAGATGCATACGGGATAGGCAAATACGTGAGCATCGGTCAGAGGGGATGGGGCGGTCAGAAGTTACCAGAGGGTGTCGCCGGAGTGGAGGCAGACGACGGCGGTTCTCTGTTGTCGTTGTTGCCGATGTTTCAAGGCGCGCACGAGTGAGTGGGTGGTATGGGGAGATGCAAGGGATGATGGGAATCACACTCGTGTGCTCTGGGGGCAGTGGGGAGGCTCGTGCTCGCCGGAATTGCTCGGAGAGTCCGTCGGAGCAGAGAATGCTCAAGCAAAAAATCAAGGTAGCCTTGTGGCCGAGAGTGAAGGGTAAGCGAGGGGAAAGAGAGAGGAGAGGCAGACGAGTTAACAGGCGTCATCGCAGGGAGGTTTAACTGTGCCATTAACGCGAATTAAGTCGAGTTTTAATCGATAGCAACAGTGAGGCGAGGTGAGGCGCATGGTGAAGACGGCATGGTGATGGGTCGAGAGAGCGAGAGAGACTAAGTGGGTCCCATCGGTCAGCGACGCTGCGGTTTTCTTTCGCGGTGCGAAACGTTTTTCTGCGGGGAAGGAGAGGAACTGGGCTGGACTGGGCCTTAGTGGGCTAGGTCAGTTGGGTTGCCTCGTTTCTTATTTTTTTTCTCCTGTTATTTTTTTTCCAAATTGATTTTCTGTTTTGATTTTGTTTGGTCAAATCAAACATCCATTTGAATTAAAACCTTTGCCAAAATTTGTGTGGGTTTAAATATTGATTAGTAAAACATTCTGAAATCATTTAAGAATAATTTATTTATTCTTTTTAAGGTCTTTTAATTATTTAAAATAGGCTCTAGTTTTAAATCAAATAAGATTTAATAATAAATTCAAACACCATTTAAATTTCTAAAAACCTTCCAAATCTTTTCAGTAGGTTTTTATTTGTTTATTTGGGTTCAAATAATTCATCTTGAATTATTTGGAAAGTATTTAATATGATTCATAAATCATTTGGATTGGGTATTTGTTTTAACTCCAATGGAATTTAAATATAGTTTTAATTCCCTAAATTTTATTTGGAAGATTTATTTTATTTAAGTTGATTAAACAACCTTTATTCCACTTGGGTAAATTCCAAAATACTATTTTCTCATGAATTATATATTTATTCTTATTAGAGATTTGTCTTTATTATAATAGGGATAGAATGGTTAATGCCATTTTTATTTTATTTTGGAAATTCTTTATCCTTTTATTTTATTTGGATTTGGGTTATAATCATTCCATTTGCTTAATGGATTAGGCCAAGATTTATTTGGTGTTTCAAATATTCTTTATTTTAATATTTCTTTCTTCACCTTATAAAATCCATATCTTTTTATTTAGAGATCCAAACTTGGTGATTCCAATTTGTAAAATCTTGTTTAATATTTGTTTATCCTTTTAAATATCTTTAGGATTATTTTCTCACCATTTGGTATGGATTTATAGATAGGTTCTTTATTAACTTTGGAAATTCAATTTCCTTGTCTTATTAGATTCATAAGATTTTATTTATGGTTCCAAGTTAAGTGAAACCAATTTCTATGGCTTAATAATATATCTATTTGTCTTTCTTGATCATTTGTAAATGTTTGTTGACAAATTTTTATATGGATCAAATCCATAGGCTTGGAGATAACTTGGAAATGATTTTTATTCCATTAGGGTTTAGGGTTTGGATTTGTTTTCCAAGTGTTTAAATTTCTAGATGCATTTAATGAGGAAAGCATTTCTTTTGATTTGGATTTTGTTGGATTCCAATTTTAATTAAAGTTTGTTCAGGATGAGATTTTAAGTTCCCATTTAGAAACAAAAGTTTCTTTTCACCCTAAAATTCAACAATAATTTATTTTGTTTATTTTATTTTTCACATTACAAGATTTGGAAAATCTTGGAATGTGACAGGCTACCACCCTTAAAATAAATCTCGTCCCAAGATTTGGGGAGGCTAGGGGTTACAAGTTGGCTCAAAACATCTAGGTTACTACCACCCTTAAATTTTTTTCCAACTAAATTACATCTTGGCTTGCTTGGGGTCTTGTTGAAATCTCTCTGGGCAAACATCTGCATAGTGTCCTTTGTTTCCACACTTGAAACATGTGACAAGGCTGAGATCCTTCATAGGCTTGTTTATCTTGTGCTTCATCTTTTCTGGACAGTTGCTTGCATAATGTCCTTGGTTACCACAATTGTAACAGGTGATAAGATTGAGTTCATCACGTATCTTCTGTGGGCAAGTTGCTACATAATGGCCTAGCTCTTTGCAGTTGTTGCACCACACTTGGCTAATCTCCTTATACTTCTGCTTCTCTGGACATTCACTGGCATAGTGTCCCATTTCTTTGCAATGACCACATTGCACATGGCTTTTGTCCTTCTTTTTCTTGGGTTTCTCCAAAGCTAGGAGTGCTTCTAATTCATGTTCTTCATATGTTATCTCAAAGGTAGGAATAGTTCCTGGTCTCCTTGACCTTCTATTGCTCCTTGGATAATACATATGTCTCCTCTTTGGTCCTTTAAATTGAGTCATGTTGCTGTGAGGTACAAGCTAAGATTTTCCTTTGTCTTCATCCTTCTTGATAGACTTGGATCTCTCATGGTAATCTGCAATCAGTTGTTGCACTCCACCTTGTTTCCTTTGTTCAACTATGGAATAGATGGGGCATTGGATAGGGACATGATTGTTTCCTTCACATAGGTAACAAGTAGCTTGAGATGTGGGGCATTGGTCAATTGGATGTTTCTCTTCACAATTGGGGCATTGATCTCCATGCTCCTTGGAAGTGTGATCCTTGTCTCCACAAATATTGCAAGCTTGGGTTCCTTCTAGAATAACATCTTTGTCATGCTTGTTGTCACAAACTCCTTGGGAAGAGTTGTCTCCCATGTTGATCATTTGAGTAGCCATCCCTTGCAACAATTGGGATTGAGTTTCCAAATTTTTTTGCATGGTTGGGTCTAACTCATTGTTGTTGGCTAAAAACTGAGTTGTCACTTGGTTCAACTGGGTTTGTCTTGCAAGCAGTTGGTCTCTCATGTGCATCTCTTGGTTGTTGTTGTTTTCATCATCCTTGATGTTGGGGTTTCTTGGAGAAGTCATCTGTTTGGGTTGGATTGAGATTAGAATAGGCAAAAGATTTCTAAGGAAATAATTCTAATCACACACATCATAATTCACACAAGCAATGTGCAAGCAATTACAAACAAACATTCCACTCAAACAACAAGTTTCAAGCACATTTTTAAGCAACCAAACATATTTTTGTTACACAACATAAGTTGGTGGGTTTGACTTAAACTAAATATGGTGGTCCATCTATATGGTTCACTTGATATCTTTCCATCCGTCCTAGTTGATTCTTCTTGAATGAGATCATGGTTTCCTTGGGAAAATTCTTGGTCACAAAAACTTCAAAGGTGATGATGGTTCCTTCTAAGTTGTGTTTCCTTAGTCTTCAAGTCTTGAGTAACATTTCTTGTCACACTTGTAGTCTTTAGTAATATCTAAGGTTGAAGTCCTTGATGATAATGCTGAAGATGTTGAAGTCATTAGAGTTGAAGATGTTGAAGTCATTAGAATTGATGAAGTCCTTTGCTCATGGTGAAGTCTTTGGCCATGGGGTAGGCTTGTCCATCAAGTTTGAAATAGAAGAGATGTAGAGTCAAAAACCAAAATGGTTGAGGAAAGAGTTTACAAGATTGTTTGTAAATAAGTTTTGGAACAAATACAACTCCTATTTTTCTAAGGGGTTTTGTCCAATCCTAGGTTTACAAATCCTACAGGCAACACAATGCTCTGATACCATCTGTAAGGTTCCCAACCTTTAATAAGGTAGAGATCCCTGTGTTTACAAGCTAGTCCCTGGATCAATAGCTAGCATCCACAGTTAAGATGTAATATCAAGAAACAAAGGTCATAATACAACTTTATAACCAGGAATAAAATAAATTATTACATCTTACATAGCTCATTTGGCTATCTCATTACAATGCAGCAGAAAATAACAATAGCATGGGGTCCTTCATCTTCAAATTGCCACAGGCAGACATGTTGGTTGTAGACTTGTAATCCTAATCATTACACTTCACTAATATCAAACAAACCTGCAACATAACAAGTTACAGCCACAAGGGTCAATACATTTGAATTGTATTGGCAAGTGATACTATGGTAGTATAGTGGAGTCTATCATCTATATGCCTTTGGCTATGTGGAGCTTAGGCTTGCTTTGCTCAAAATAGATTTTTTCCTTATTATTTGAAAACACTAAGTTTTTGCTTGTCAAAAACCACCCAAGGAACCACCAATAGAAATTGGTGAACCTTAAACCCTTGTTCAACCACAAGTTTTAACTTAGAAATTTGGATGATGAGATTCTTGATAGCTTCCATGTCTTGATGCTCAAATTGTCCTTTGCCAGGGACATGGCTAAGTACTTAGATTTTACACTCTGCAGAGGTGGTGCACTTTCCCCACAAGACTTGGTTTCACCAAGACAGGATCTTTCAGAAGCCTTACCTTAGACCAGAATGGACGCGTTCCAACCTATCAAACCCCTACCACCAACTGTCCATTTGGCTAAGTTATTGCAATCTATATGATCCAGGCAGAGCCCATAATGCCAAGTGGCTGCACTTGAAGCTTCTCAACATTTGACATCTCAAATCTCTTTGTTCCTGGGTGGCCATCCACAAGTGAGACACCAAGTTTTCCACAACATACTGGACTTGGTGATGCCCAAGTTTTCCCCAGCATAATGGACTCGCATGACCACTCAACACAAACCATTCCTTCCATTCCACCCGGGTGATTCATTTACTTAGTTGTTTTATTAAACAAAACATAAGTCCACAAACTTAGAAATATTCCATAGTGTGAATATATATTCCACCCTTGTTTTCTACTAGCTAAGCTAAGCATGATAGTAGTAGGAATCTTAACTTAGGGAATTCTACTAAGGTTTCATCTACTAGGATTTCCCATGGCATAGTTTATACTTAGCAAAATTCCATGCAAGTCCTACTTAGAAATATCACTAATGCATAGTGAAAATAATGGGACAAAAGTATGAAGTACCACTTGCCTTTTTGGTAGAGGGTATAAGTTCACTCCTTGATCTTTGCAATGTTCACATACTTCAAGTCACTACAATTCAATCAAGCAAACAATATTTCAATCTACCATTCAAGCAATTCATCACATAAAATGATAGAAACAAAACAATGCATGCAAGCATGCTAAAGATTGTTTTATTTGTAAAAGTGGTTTCTAATGGGTCATAAACATTTGAAAACACCTAATGGTCATTTTATAAAGTGGCAAAATCATTTGTATAAGATTTTACTTCATAAACCATTTTTAGATCAAGTCATTATTTTATGTGGTGAAGAAATGCTTTTAATAAGGCAAAATTCTATAGGTTTCACAAAATATGTTTTCAAACCATATAACCTTGTGTTTAGGGTCAGAGAGTTTATTTCCAAAACATTTCTCAAAGATTTTCTTCCAAAACCATTTTTAATAATTAAACCATATTTTTATTTGACTAGAAATGTTTTAAATCAAAGATTCATTCTTTTATTTTACAAAATACATTTTTGAAACCACCAATTGATTTCTAGGGTCAGTAGGTTCAAAACACACCATTTGCCAAAGATTTTATCCTCAAAAACATTTTGGAATAAATTTTATATCCTAAACATGCATACAAAAGTTTCTGTAAAAACAAACAATTTAACAGAAGCAATTTTCTAAACAAAGTGCATGGTTGGCTAGGGCTTGTTTTTCTGAATCCATTGATATAAAGTTTGCAAAATTTGGACGTGTAGATCAAAAGTTATGATTTTTTCAAATTGACACATCTAATAGATAAGTTTCTGGTTTTTAATTCAAACAGAGGCCACGTGGCGTGATATTACTAGCCGGTACCGGTTCGTACGGATCGGCTCTGTGAGGCGTTGGATCTAAACAGATCGTGCGGCCTAGGTTGCTACTTACCTCTTCGTCCAGTTTCTATCCTGTCCTTTGGATTTGCATCTAACGGCTATCAACGACTTGCCACTAACTGGTGGCGCGACGACGGTGGCACGCGGCGGCGATGCTCGGTTAGCGGAGGAGCTGGCGCTAGGGGAAGCAAGGAAGAGTAAGGAGATGCTTACCAGGTTCAGGGGATCACGGCGAAGCTCAAGGTACTCGCGGAAAGGCAAGGGGCGCACGAGGTCGATGTTGATTGCTCGCCGGAGATGCTCCTAGCGTCGGGCTCCTCTGTTCGTCATCGGAGGCAAAGGTACGGGTCACGCCAAACCAAACAACCATGTAGTTAGATGCGTACAGGATAGGCGAATACGTGAGCATCGGTCAGAGGGGATGGGGCGGTCAGAAGTTACCAGAGGGTGTCGCCGGAGTGGAGGCAGACGGCGGCGGTTCTCTGTTGTCGTCGTTGCCGATGTTTCAAGGCGCGCACGA
This sequence comes from Avena insularis, assembly GCA_023614405.1. Classification (NCBI taxonomy): domain Eukaryota; kingdom Viridiplantae; phylum Streptophyta; class Magnoliopsida; order Poales; family Poaceae; genus Avena; species Avena insularis. The sequence continues at coordinate 192,304,607 of CM042695.1, read as the reverse complement.
GTGAGTGGATGGTATGGGGAGATGCAGGGGATGATGGGAATCACACTCGTGTACTCTGGGGGCAGTGGGGAGGCTCGTGCTCGCCGGAATTGCTCGGAGAGTCCGTCGGAGCAGAGAATGCTCAAGCGCGAAATCAAGGCAGCCTTGTGGACAAGAGGGAAGGGTAAGCGAGGGGAAAGAGAGAGGAGAGGCAGGCGAGTTAACGGGCGTGATCACGGGGAGGTTTAACTGTGCCATTAACGCGAATTAAGTCGAGTTTTAATCGTGATGAACGGCCAAGCAGGTGAGGGCGGGGTCGCATGGCGTGAGAAGAGAGAGAGAGAATAAGTGGGTCCCATCAGTCAGCGACGCTGCGGGTTTCTTTCGCGGTGCGAAACATTTTTCTGCGGGGAAGGAGAGGAACTGGGCTGGACTGGGCCTTAGTAGGCTAGGTCAGTTGGTTGCCTCGTTTCTTATTTTTTTTCTCCTGTTATTTTTTTTTCCAAATTGATTTTCTGTTTTGATTTTGTTTGGTCAAATCAAACATCCATTTGAATTAAAACCTTTGCCAAAATTTGTGTGGGTTTAAATATTGATTAGTAAAACATTCTGAAATCATTTAAGAATAATTTATTTATTCTTTTTAAGGTCTTTTAATTATTTAAAATAGGCTCTAGTTTTAAATCAAATAAGATTTAATAATAAATTCAAACACCATTTAAATTTCTAAAAACCTTCCAAATCTTTTCAGTAGGTTTTTATTTGTTTATTTGGGTTCAAATAATTCATCTTGAATTATTTGGAAAGTATTTAATATGATTCATAAATCATTTGAATTGGGTATTTGTTTTAACTCCAATGGAATTTAAATATAGTTTTAATTCCCTAAATTTTATTTGGAAGATTTATTTTATTTAAGTTGATTAAACAACCTTTATTCCACTTGGGTAAATTCCAAAATACTATTTTCTCATGAATTATATATTTATTCTTATTAGAGATTTGTCTTTATTATAATAGGGATAGAATGGTTAATGCCATTTTTATTTTATTTTGGAAATTCTTTATCCTTTTATTTTATTTGGATTTGGGTTATAATCATTCCATTTGCTTAATGGATTAGGCCAAGATTTATTTGGTGTTTCAAATATTCTTTATTTTAATATTTCTTTCTTCACCTTATAAAATCCATATCTTTTTATTTAGAGATCCAAACTTGGTGATTCCAATTTGTAAAATCTTGTTTAATATTTGTTTATCCTTTTAAATATCTTTAGGATTATTTTCTCACCATTTGGTATGGATTTATAGATAGGTTCTTTATTAACTTTGGAAATTCAATTTCCTTGTCTTATTAGATTCATAAGATTTTATTTATGGTTCCAAATTAAGTGAAACCAATTTCTATGGCTTAATAATATATCTATTTGTCTTTCTTGATCATTTGTAAATGTTTGTTGACAAATTTTTATATGGATCAAATCCATAGGCTTGGAGATAACTTGGAAATGATTTTTATTCCATTAGGGTTTAGGGTTTGGATTTGTTTTCCAAGTGTTTAAATTTCCAGATGCATTTAATGAGGAAAGCATTTCTTTTGATTTGGATTTTGTTGGATTCCAATTTTAATTAAAGTTTGTTCAGGATGAGATTTTAAGTTCCCATTTAGAAACAAAAGTTTCTTTTCACCCTAAAATTCAACAATAATTTATTTTGTTTATTTTATTTTTCACATTACAAGATTTGGAAAATCTTGGAATGTGACATAGCTCCTGCACTGGACCTTGCTATCCACCTGATCCACCCCCTCCTTATGCCACCATCTAGTGATGCTTAGGGTGATTTGGTGTGTGGTTTGGCTGGTGGTTTGCTAAGCTGAGTGTGTTCTTGGTGTGGTGTTTGAGATGTAAAGATGAACTAGTGGATGCCCACGGCTGTGCTTGCTCTTTTTACTTGTGTGAGCTGTTGTTGCTATGTCGACAACACTCACCATGCACTTGGTGATTGTGCTTCCTGTGTGTCTGGTACATGGTTGTGGATCAGATCAGCGAGGTGTCTCACCCTTTGATCTTTTTACTGTTAACCTTCCTGGTGAAACTTGCCCCTTTTACTTGCTGTGATCATTTGAATTATGGCTTAATTATTATGAAAGATCAAATTCTTTCATATTGGTGAAACTTGCCCCTTTTACAATTAATCAATGATGTAATTTTGAGCAGTGCACTTCACTGCTCTCTACTGAGAGTAAAACTAACAATTGAACTTTTATTTTCATTTTTGTTTGCTTTGTATTTTGCAGGTACAAGATCTGGAGATTCAAGATTTAGTTTTAGGATTACTTAGATATATAGCTTCCTTTGTAATCTTTATTTCATCATTTTGTAAAAAAATTGTAATAGTTCATTTATATAAGAATTTCTCTTTTTGTAGTATCTTTACTGTAATGAACTTTTATTGACTCAATGAGTCAATCTTTGTAATTTATTTATGGAATAAAGTTAATGAATAAAGATTCATTTCTTATTTTTAGTTTGTTATTATTGAATTCTTATTATCTCTTGATTATATAATATTATTAAATCATTTTGGAATTCATTCTAAAATATCAAATCCTAACTTAAAAATATAAATTCAAATTTCAAGTTTTAATCCAAATTCTTTCCCCCAAAATACATTAATTTAAAAATATCATGTCAAAATTTATAACGATCACTCTCCACAGCTATTCCTACACCTAGAGAGTGAAAGAAACTCTGATCACTTTAGGTTTTTATTTGGCAAAAAATTTCCCCACATTTTACAGATGAATGCATGCATATGCACAAATTCCTAAATCGACCCCTCATTGGTTCCTAAATGCTGGGATGTTATAGACTTCCCCCCCTCAAATTAAACTTCGTCCCAAAGTTTGCTGAAGTGTACCTAAATAGTTCTGGATAGGCTTCTCTTAAGTCCTTCTCTTTCTCCTAGGTGGCTGCTCTCTCGGAGTGATGTTCCCACTGTACTTTGCAATACTTGATTGCCCTATTTCTCAACCTTTTCTAGTCCTCTTCTAGAATTTTATAGGGTTTCTCAACATATGTTAAGTCTGCTTGTAATTCCACCTCTTGATGTGTAATTGCATCATCTGGAACCTAAAGACATTTCCGGAGTTGTGACACATGGAAAACATTGTGAACTTGAGCCAATCTTGGTGGTAAATCTAAAGCATAGGCTATGGTCCTGTTTTGACTCAGTACTTTGAATGACCCTATATATCTGGGACTCAATTTTCCTTAAACTCTGAACCTCCTAACTGCTTTCACTAGGCTTACTTTGAGATATACCATGTCTCCTATTCCAGGATGCCATGATCTTCAACTTAGATCAGCATAACTTTTCTATCTACTTTGGGCTATTTTCAATCTATCCTTGATTATATTGATAATATTGTGCCTTTCCTTGATATAGTCTGGTGCAAATTCTTTGCTACTACTAGGCTCATACCAACATATTGGTGATCTACATCTTCTTCCATAGAGTACTTGGTATGGAGTTGCCTTTAGACTAATCTGATAACTGTTATTGTAGGAAAATTCTGCCAATGGTAGATGATCTTCCCACAAACCTCCAAAATCTAATGCACAAGCCCTAAGCATATCTTCCAATATTTGATTGGTTCTTTCAGTTTGACCCCCAGTTTCTAGATGATAGGCTGTGCTGAAATCCAACTTTGAACCAAGTGCTTCATGTAATTGTTTCCAAAATGCTGAAGTAAACACCGATCCCCTATCAGTTACGATCTTCTTGGGCACTCCGTGCTTACTTACTATCTCCTTGATGTAAACTTCTACTAACTTCTCAGCATTATATTTTTGATTTACCGAAATAAAATGTGCACTTTTAGTGAGTCTATCAACAATCACCCATATCATATCCTTCCATTTTGGTGTCATGGGTAATCTTGTGATGAAATCCATACCAATTTCTTCCCATTTCCACTCTGGAATTTCCAAGGGTTTTAATGGTCCTGCTGTACTTTGATGTTCAGCTTTTACCCTTTGGCAAGTCTGGCATTCCAACACATATTTTGCAATGTATCTTTTCATGTTATTCCACCAGAATAATTCTTTCAAATCCATGTACATCTTAGTACTTCCTGGATGAATGGAATATGGTGTCTCATGTGCCTCTCGAAGTATCACTTCACGAATTTCTGGCACATCTAGAACACAAAGACGATCTTGGAACCATAAAGATCCATAATCTCCTAAGAGAAAAACTAATGCTTATCTTTGAGATACCCTCCGAATTTCTTCATTAATTAAAGGATCATCAACTTGATGTCTAAAAATTTCGTGCCTGAGATCACTATTCTGTTCTGCAACTACCTGCATGGTAGCTAATCCTCCAAGAGTCTCTGTTCTTATAAATTTAAGTTCCAATCTCTCCAAATCCATCTGTAGCTCTTTTGGTAGTTCCCGATTGCTAGGCTGAATATCTGCGCTCTTTCGACTTAAAGCATCTGCTACAACATTTGCCTTTCCTGGGGTATAATTGATTGTCAGGTCATAATCTTTGATTAGTTCTAACCAACGCTTCTGTCTCATATTGAATTCCTTTTGAGTGAAGAAATATTTGAGACTTTTGTGGTCAGTGTATAACTCACACCTTGCTCCATAAGAAAATGCCTCCATCCTTTCAAAGCAAAGACTACTACTTCTAATTCAAAATCATGGGTTGGATAATTTACTTCATGTGGTTTTAGTTGTCTTGATCCGTAAGAAATTACCTTACGATCTTGCATTAACACACAACCCAAACCTTCTTTAGATGCATCATAGTATACTGTAAAGTCCTTCTCTGTTTCAGGAACTCCTAAAATTGGAGCGGTAGTTAATCCAGTCTTTAACTCATGAAAGCTTGCTTCACACTTCTCATCCCAGATGAATGGTGTATCCTTTCTTAACAATTTGGTCATGGGTCCAGCTATCTTGGAGAAACCTTCAATGAATCTCCGATAATAACCAGCCATACCCAAGAAACATCGAATTTGTTTCACATTAGTTGGTGCATTCCATTCTAATACTGATTGAACCTTGGATGGATTTACAACAATTCCATCCCTACTGATCACATGACCAAGGAATTCTACCTCATCTAGCCAAAATTCACACTTGCTGAACTTAGCATAAATCTTATGTTCTCTTAAGATTTGTAATGCTATTTTCAAATGATCAACATGTTCTTCCTTATCCTTGGAATATATCAAAATATCATTAATAAATACTATGACAAACTTGTCCAAGTACGGCATGAAGATTTTGTTCATCAGATTCATGAATATTGCTGGTGCATTGGTCAAACCAAACGGTACTACAAGATACTCATGGTGTCCATACCTTGAGGCAAATGCTATCTTTGGAACATCTTCCGGTTTAATTTTTATCTGGTGGTATCCGGATCTTAGATCAATCTTGGAAAATACTCCAGCTCCTTTAACTTGATCAAACAAATCCTGAATTCTAGGCAATGGATACTTATTCTTGATGGTAACATTGTTGAGATTTCTATAGTCCCCACACATCCTTCGTCCTCCATCTCTTTTATCTACAAAAATCACTGGAGTTCCCCATGGTGATACACTTTCTTGAATAAATCCTTTTCTAGCTAACTCATCAATTTTCTATTTAAGTTCTTTTAATTCTTTCGGACCCATCTTGTATGGTGCTTGATAAATTGGTGATGTACCCGGAATTAGATCAATGGTGAACTCTATTTATCGATCTGGTGGCATTCCCGGTAATTCTGCTGGGAAAACATCCTAAAACTCATTTACTACAGGAATATCCTCCGACTTGACCTCCTTCATTGAATTCAACTGAAGATCCACCATGATATGACTGTGCTTATCAGTTTGATAAACTATCCTTGCTCCACTTGGAGTCTTGATTAAGACATTTTTTGTTGGAGATATGCCCTAGAGGCAATAATAAAAGTGGTTATTATTATATCTTTGTGTTTATGATAAATGTTTACATTCATGCTATAACAGTATTAAACCGGAAACATTAATACTTGTGTGATTTGTAAACTAAATTAGAGTCCCTAGTAAAGCCTCTTTGTAATACTAGCTTGTTGGTTAATAGATGATCGTGGTTTCCCCGATCATGAACATTGAGATGTTAACAACAAGATCATATCATTAGGAGAATCGTATGATGGACATACTCCTATAGATTAGCGTAGCATTAAGATCAAGTCATTTCAATAATTCATTTGCTATAAGCTTTCTGATACATAGTAACCTAATTCCTTCGACCATACGATCATGCTAATCACCATCACCGGAAGGATGCTTTGATGAAATCAAACACCACGCAGTAACTGGGTGGCTATAAAGGTGGCATTGAGTGTTCGGAAAGTATGTGTTGAGGCACATGGATCAAGAGTGGGATTTGTCCATCCACATGATAGATAGATACACTCTGGGACCTCTCGGTGGAATGTCATCCAATTGGCTTGCAAGCATGTGACTGGCTCACAAGGGATCACATATCACGGGAACGAGAAAAGCGTACTTATCGGTAACGAGGTTGAACTAGGTATGCAGAGATACCGATGATCAAAACCTCGGATAAGTAAACTATCACGAGACAAAGGGAAATTTGTATCGTATGTAAGTGGTTCATTTGATCGCAAAGTAATCGTTGAAATATGTGGGAGCCATATGAATTTCCTGGTTCCTCTATTGGTTATTGATCGGAGAAGTGTCTCGGTCATGTCCGCATAATTCACGAACCGTAGGGAGACACACTTAAGGATTCGATATTGTTTAGTAGATATGGAATGTTAGTAGGGATACCGAATGTTGTTCGGAGTCTCGGATGGGATCTGGAATATCACGAGGAGATCCGGAATGGTCCGGAGAATAAGATTCATATAAGGAAAGTCTGATTCCAGAGTTCGGGAAAGATTCCGATGTTTTCATCGGAGAGGTTCTAGAAGGGTCTAGAAGGTTCACCGGTGTAAGATCCCTCCTTTGTAAAGGAAAAGGATCCCTGTGATTGCAATGCTAGTCCCTGGATCATTGCTAGCATCCACAGTTTAAGATGAAGTACACAGATACAAAGGTCATTTATTACATCCATTCCAGAGATAAAACATAGTCTTTTACAACTCAAGGCCACAGGCCTAATACAAGAGTTTTGGAATAAGTAAATAAACATAAGTCTTCATCTTCATGTGCCACAGGCAAGCATGTTGAGTGTAGACTCATGACACCTAATCATCATCGGAGTAACCTGCAACATCACAAGTTACAGCCACAGTGGGTCAATACTTTGGAATAGTATTGGCAAGTGATACCTTAGTAAATTTTAAGTGGACTATATTACTATATGCATTTTGGCTAAGTGTAGTTTGGCTTGCTTTGCTCAAAATAGGTTTTTCCTATTAGTTGAAAACTCTAAGTTTTTCTTTGTCAAAAACTTTCCCAAGAAACCACCAATAGACATTGGGGTCCTTCACCCTTGTTCACCCACCAATTTTTACTTAGAAGTTGGAGTGATGAGATTCTTGTAGCTTCCATGTCTTGATGCTCAAGTTGTCCATTGCCATGGACTTGGCTAAGTACTTAGATTTTTCCATCTGCAGAGGTTGTGCACTTTCCCCACCAGACTTGGTTTCCCAAGACAGGACCTTTGAAGCCTTCCCTTAGCCAAATGGAGCGTTCCAACCTATCATCCCACTACCAACTGTCCAAATGACTAAGTTCTAGCAACCTATATGATCAAGGCAGAGCCCATAATGCCAAGTGGTTGCACTATAAGCTTCTCAACACTTGGCCTCCAAATCCCTTTGTGCCTGGGTGGCATACCACAAGTGTGATACACAAGGTAAACCATATCCATGGGCCTTGTGTAACCACTCAACCAAAAACCACCATTCAAGTCCCATTCCACCCAGGAGGTTCATTGACTTAGTTGTTTTATTAAGAAAAACATAAGTCTCAAGACTTAGAAACATTTTCATCATATCATGTATATACTTTACCCACCGTTGTTTGCTACTAGCTAGGCTAAGCATGGCACAGTAACTTAACTTAGGAAAATTCCCTAGCAATTCTACAATTCTACAACTACTTAGAATTTCCCAATATAGCATTTGGCAAAAAAGTAACATGCAAGACTGAGCAAAATATTTCTAATGCTTGTACAAAATATAGGGATGGAAATATTTACGAAGTACCACTTGCCTTGGTAATGGGGAGAGTAGCACTCTTCACAATCACAGTCACTAGCAAAATATACACAAAAATTTGTAGCACAAATTACACACAATTCATATACAAACAAAAATATGAATGCATGCATGCAAGAAAATGCTAAGTGATGATTTTTGAAAACCCACCAAGCAAGTGCATGATACAGAAACATAAGCAAGTCAAAAAGCTTGCTAACTAAACTTATTTAGCACTAAAACAATTTACTAAACAAATTCTATACTCAAAATGGTCCTAAATATGTTTCTGTATAAAAGGTCATTTTAACAGAAACTTTTTGTTAAACACATTGCAGATTCAGAAAGGGCTTGTATCACTGATTCCAACGGTATAAAATTTTCAAAAATCTAATGTGGGAATCAAAAGTTATAGCCATTTGAAATTTGGATCTAAATCTGATTTGAATTCTGTTTTTTGATTTAAAATCTAGCCACGCGTCATGTTTCTATTGGCGCGTACCGATTCGTTCCGGATCGCGCTTGCTAGCCGTAGGATCTAACTAACGACGCACGGTCCAGATCTAGCATAACAGTTCGATTAGTGATTCTATCGTAAGCATTGGATCTAGATCCAACGGCGCTCGAGCATGCGACCATGTTCTGGCGGTAGCGTCGGCGGCGCGTATGGCGCTGGCATTCTAGGTCGTGCTCGAGAGGGAGAAGGGTCTTACCAGAACCACGGTGGCATGCTGAAGCTCAACGTGGCGTTGGTTTGCGGAGGGGCGCGCGGGAACGGTCTCTAGAGCTCGTCGGAGTGGCGGGCGGTGTCGGTCGCTTGCAGACGTGGTCACTGGCGAGGTTTGGCGTCGCCCTAGCACGAACCAGAGGGGTCAGGGGGTGCACAAGACGCAGGCGAACAATCTCGTATGAAAGAGGGGGCAAGGGGCGCTCGGGTTTTACCTTAATTGGTCGCCGGAGTCTATCGGCGGCGCAGGTGGTTTCGGTCGTGAACGAAGACGACGACCTGGGTCATGAGCAAGCAAAAGAAAGACGTCAGCGTATGCGCAAGATCAAGCTGGGCATCATCGTTTGAACCAGAGAGAGGGGGACGGTCGAGGATCACCGGAATCGATCGCCGGAGTCGTCGATCTTGCGGGCTTGAGAGAAAATGCGCACTGGTGGCGGGGTGAGCGAGGAGAGTGGGGGAAAATGCTCGCGGTGCAGAGGGGTTTAAATAGGTCCAAGTGTGACAGGAAATGCCTGCGGCATTAAGTCTAATTACGCCGCGCCATTACCGGCCTTGACAGCAGCGGCGACATGGTCGCGGGCGCGGTTTGGGGAAGACGAGGGCGACGTGGAAGAGGGCTTCGTCGGTAAACACGAAGAGGAGGTGGGGTCTGGTCGTCGGTATGTCTGGTGCGTTAGGCGTCTTGAAGGAGAGGAATGGCCGGGTGGGCTAATTGGGCCATTACATTCTTTGGCTGGAATCTGGCCGGCCCTTTTCTAATTCTTTCTCCTTTTTCTTTTTCTGTTTCAAATTTCTGAATTGATTTTCAAATGAATTCAAGTTCCATTTGAATTCAAATCTTCTTGGGATTTTTGCAGTGAGCAGTAGTCTTAAATATGGGCATAAGATCATGTGGTTGCTTTGCAAAGGCTTGGTCAAGCTTGGAGAACAAAATAACAGAGACTTGGCACTTGGTTTGCAAAATTCGAAAAATGGTTTTTGAAACCATTTCCAATTTGTAAATCTTGGTCCAAACCACACTCAATCTTTCTATAAGGAAGACAAACAAGCTAGGTTTAAAATCATTCAAACTCTCAAATGGGGATGGCCATTTGATTTAAATCTGCTCACATAAAATCATAGCACTATGTGCTTCTGTTTTTCTGAAATGAGTTTGAAATTGATCTCAAATCTATATGCATGCATGAATGATATGCAAACTTTGAAATTATGATTTTAGGGATGTTACAAATCTAACCCCCTTAAGATGAATCTCGCCCTCGAGATTCGGATTGGCTAGCAAATAGGTGAGGGTGGTCTTTCCGAAGATCATCTTCTCTTTCCCATGTTGCTTCCTCTTCAGAATGATGATTCCATTGCACTTTGCAAAACTTGATAGTCTTTGTCCTCGTGATTCTTTCTGCAGTCTCAAGAATCTTGATAGGCTTTTCTTCATAAGTGAGATCACTTTCTAGTTGAACTTCTTCCAAAGGTATGGTATCCTTCAAAGAAGTTTCTTCCATTTCTGGGTGACATTTCTTAAGCTGACTCACATGAAACACATTATGGACTGGCAGAGATCTTTGGTTCAATTTCATATGCAACTTCTCCTTTGCGACTCAGAATCTTGAATGGCCCAACATATCTTGGTGCCAACTTTCCTTTGACTCTGAATCTTTCACTCCACGGAGTGGTGACACTCTAAGATAAGCTCTATCACCAACTTCGTAGGTGACTTCTCTACGCCTAGGATCGGCGTAGCTTTTCTGTCGGGACTATGCTATCTTCAATCTGTCCTTAGCCAATTTGACTTTCTCTTCGGCTTCTTTGATAAGATCAGGCCCGAATAAACTTCTTTCTCCCACACCATTCCATAATAATGGGGTGGTACACTTTCTTCCGTAGAGAAACTCAAACGATGCCATCTCAATGCTGGCTTGATAGCTGTTGTTATAAGAAAATTCCGCGTAAGGCAGACTTTCATCCCAACTTGCTCCATAATCTAGGGCACATGCCCTCAACATGTATTCCAGAATTTGATTAGTCCTTTCTGTTTGTCCATCGGTTTGAGGATTAAAAGCAGTACTGAATTCCAACCTCGTTCCCAATGACTCATGTAGTTGTCTCCAAAAATGGGAAGTGAATTGAGTTCCCCTATCGGACACAATACTCTTAGGCACACCGTGAAGGCATACAATTCTACTCATGTAGATTTTGGCTAACTTGGCACTTGTATAAGTTGTCTTCACGGGTATGAAATGAGCCACTTTAGTTAAGCGATCCACTACTACCCATATGGAATCATATCCGGATCTGGTCCTTGGTAGTCCGGTAATGAAGTCCATACCAATCTTGTCCCACTTCCAATCAGGAATAGGTAGTGGTTGAAGCAAACCTGCTGGTTTCTGATGCTCCGCTTTTACCCTACTACACACATCACACAAGGCAATATGTTCGGCGATGTCCCTTTTGAGATTGTTCCACCAAAATCTTTCCTTCATGTCCATGTACATTTTAGTGTTTCCCGGGTGAATAGAATACGAAGAGTTGTGGGCTTCTTGCAGAATTAGTTTCCGCATCTCCGGATCTTGCGGAACACAAATACGTTTCCCATGCCATAAAGTACCTTGTTCGTCTACATGGAAATTTTTAGCTTTCCCCTGGCTAATCCTTTCCTTAATTTCTTCAATTTCTTTATCAGTCTTTTGAGCTTCTCGAATCTTGTCCAACAAAGTGGGTTGGACATCTAAAGACATGAGATGTCCTTCAGTCACAATCTCCAATCTGAGTTCTTTGAATTGAGTACACAAATCATCTGGCAATTCTCCTTTGGTAAGGCCATTTACAAATACGTTACGACTTAGAGCATCTGCTACAACATTTGCTTTACCGGGGTGGTATTGCAAACTTAAGTCATAATCCTTGATAAGCTCTAACCATCTCCTTTGTCTCATATTGATTTCCTTTTGGGTGAAGATATACTTCAAACTTTTGTGGTCCGTGAACACTTCACAACGCTTTCCCAAAAGGTAATGCCTCCATGTTTTGAGTGCATGGACGACAGAGGCTAACTCTAAATCATGAGTAGGATAGTTCACCTCATGAGTTTTGAGTTGTCTCGAGGCATAAGCCACAACTTTACCGTCTTGCATAAGTACGGCACCCAAACCTTGATGAGACGCATCACAATATACTTGGAAATCCTTTTCCAAATCTGGCAGACATAGAACTGGTGCTATCACAAGTCTCTTCTTCAATTCTTGAAAGCTGACTTCACAACCTTCAGACCAAGCAAACTTCTTGTCTTTCTTTAACAATTCAGTCATGGGCTTAGCTACTTTAGAGAAATTCTCGATGAACCTTCTGTAGTAACCTGCTAAGCCAAGAAAACTGCAAACTTCTTTTACATTCTTGGGAGATTCCCATTCCGTCACAGCTGAAACCTTAGCAGGATCAACTGCTACACCATCCTTTGTCATAACATGACCAAGAAAACCAACTTCTTCTAACCAGAACTCACACTTGCTAAATTTGGCATATAGTTTATGCTCTCTCAACTTCTCAAGTATCAAACGCAAGTGTCCCTCATGCTCTTCTTTGCTCTTGGAATAGACTAAGATGTCATCGATGAAAACGACAATGAACTTGTCAATAAATTCCATGAACACCTTGTTCATCATATTCATGAAGTATGCTGGAGCATTGGTCAAGCCGAAAGGCATGGTATACTCATACAATCCATACCTTGTGGTGAATGCTGTTTTAGGTATGTCTTGCTCTCTTATCTTGAGTTGAAAATAGCCTGACCGGAGATCAATCTCCGAGAACACACATGCTCCTTCTAGCTGATCAAATAAGTCGTTGATTCTAGGCAAAGGATATTTGTTCTTGATAGTTACCTCGTTGAGTGAACGGTAATCTATGCATAACCTTTGGCTTCTATCCTTCTTCTCCACGAACAAGACTGGGGCTCCCCAAGATGAAGAACTTGGTTGAATAAATCCTTTCTGCAACTGTTCTCCTAGTTGCTTCTTGAGCTCCTTTAGTTCATCAACTGACATTTTGTACGGTCTCTTTGCTATTGGTCCAGCACCTGGTACTAAATCTATCAAAAACTCCACATCTCTATCCGGTGGCATTCCTGGCAATTCTTCCGGGAATACATCCGGATACTCACACACAATTGGCACACTGTCCATGCTAACCCCCTTAAGCTCCAAAACTGGTCTTGAATCTGATCCTTTTATTATCCGGAGTTGTGAGTGAGACAGTATGGCTGGGACAATCTATCACTCCTTTGTACTTAGTCATCCAGTCCATTCCCAGAATGACATCCAAACCTTGGGAGTTTAATATTATCAAGTTAACAGGAAACTTATACTTCCCAAATTGTATGACTAGGTCATGGCATCCTGAATTCACTATCATTTCTCCACCAGGAGAACTTACTTTTATAGGACACCCAATAGTTTCTACCGGTAGTTCATTTCTTTCAACAAATGCTCTTGATATGAATGAATGAGATGAACCAGTATCAAAGAGTACAAATGCTGGAATGGAATTGAGTCTGAACTTACCAGCAACATCGTCAGGTTCCGCATAGACCCCCTCCACATTAATGTGGTTCACCTGACCTTTCTGGAAAGGATTGGGCTTGACAGGTCCTTCAACTTTCTTTTCGGGGCACTCATTTGCATAGTGTCCCATCTTCTTGCATTTGAAGCATTCAACCTGACTGATGTCCCTTTTAGCAGGCTGACTTCCACTTCCACTACCATTTCCGCTGTGGTGGCTCTTATGTCCACTCTTGTGGTTCTTGTACTTGTCATTGTCATGACTGCGGTGATGCTTGTTATCATGACGGTTGTGGTTGTGGTGCTTGTTGAATTTCCCATGCTTGTGGGATCCTGAGCTTCCACTGTCATCATAGTGAGATCGTTTGTGAGACGATCCCGAGCTGTGCTTGTCGGAGTGTTTCCTCTTCCTACTCTCGACTTGCTTCATTTTGTTCTCCAATATAGCAGCCTTGTCACAAAGCGACTGATAAGTGGGAACATATGCCACAGCCAGCTGCAGATTCAGCTCATCATTCAAGCCTTCTAGAAATTTTTCCTTTCTCTTGGCATTTGTGTCAACCTCATCCGGTGCATAACATGCCAGATGGTTGAACTCTTCAATGTATTCAGCCACGCTGCGGTGGCGCTGCTTCAGGTTATGGAACTCTTTCTTTTTCAGGCTCATTATTCCCGATGAGATATGAGCAGTGCGAAAGCCTTCCTCAAAGATAGCCCAAGTCACCTCATTTATAGGAGTGGTGATTTGGAAGTTGTCCCACCATGTGGCGACTGGCCCTTCCAGCAGATGTGCTGCAAATCTGACCTTTTCAGCATCCGTGCAGCCCACGGTTACTAAGTCCTTGTTTACAGAACATAGCCAATCATTGGCCACCATGGGATCAGTCGTCCCCGAGAACTTAGCTGGCCTCAAACGCAGAAATCTGGTGAGCATATCAAAGCCCGGAGGGTTGTTGTTGTTGTTATTGTTGTTGTTATTGGGGTTGTTGTTGTTATTATTCTGGTTCTGGATGAATGTCATCATCTGCATGAGCTGTGTTTGAGCATTCATCATTTGCTGCATTTCTGGAGTAATGTTGTTGGGGTTGGGGTTTACGCGACGGGGAGGCATCTGTGGTTTGTTCAAATAGAGATAAGAATGAGATACCCTTAGATGTTTTTGTGCACATTACATCACATAAGCAAACACAAGCATGCAACACAAAGATAAAAGTTCAACAACAAGATAACAAGTTCTCAAAGTAAAACACACAAGTGGCAAGCCATCCACATGTCGGATGGTCCAATAACAAGTTCACAAATAACAAGTACGATAAATAAAGATAAACGAGTAGTCAAGTCTACTCATCAGCATCAATCTCCTCCTCGACAAAGGTTAGACCTGCGTTCTCCATCGCGGTCTTGTTCTCCTCAATGGTAGTGGTCAAGGACTCAATCTTGGCCTTGAGAGCCCTCTTCTAGGAACGAAGCCTCTCAATCACCATCTGCTGCTGCTCTAGCTCGAAATCCTTGGACTTCAGTTCTTCAGTCATGTCCCGGATCTTCTTGTTCCTATCCTGGACACGTTTCTCCTGACTCTTGAACTTACGGTCTTGGGTCTCGAACTTCGCCTCCATTTCCTTGACTATCTCGTCCTGCTGTGCGAAAAGCTTTTCCTTCTCGCGAAGCTGCACCTGGAGCTCGTCGTTGCTGAGCATGACATTGTTCCTGTCCGTGTCCACGTGCCTAATGAGAGACTCTAAATCCTGGAGGTAGAGACATATCGGCTTTGCTGCGTCCCTCGAGTCGTCCTCGAAGTCGATGGACTCTCCATCCTCATCACGTCTTCCGAAGACGTGGAAGTGGGTGCCTCTAACCTGTCGGGAGTGACGGCCTAGCAGACGTCCTATCAGGTCCTGCATGACTACCTCCATGCCTCTCTCCTAAGTCGTGCATAAGCTTGAAGACGATGGCCTCCGTAGTAGGCTCACATGGCGTCGGGCTGGTTCACCTTGAAGCCCCAGAGGTCCTTCCTCTCGAACTTGGTGAGGGGATGCACCATGATGGTGGGAAGAGGGAGATTGAGCAAAGTGGTAAGCTCAACGATACGAGGACCAAAGCGGGTAACCTGGAACTCCTCAATAGTGCTGATGGTAATAGGCATCTATTTATAAGATAGAAAAGTTAGGACAACACAATTTAAGATAAAACAAGACAAACATTTCATACATATCCTTGGAACACAAAATCACACAAGTCATGCATACATGAATCCATTACATCAACCAAGGTCCAATCTTATTTAAGGTATCATTTTGGAAAATAAGGCGATAGGTGGTGGTCCAACTAACGAAGTGCGTTTACAATCCTATCTCACTGGATCTGTTGGCTAACACAATGTTCCTAGAGGCAATCAGCCTATCTTGTTCACATGACTCCATCACTAAGTCTATAATATCTCCCCTTAAGGTTTGGTTGGTGGCTTCCAACTCTTGGGTATGTTCCTTCTCTTTCTCTAAGTCTTTTTGGAGGTTGAGCATTCTGCACTTGACTCTTGCACTAAGTTCTTTGATAGTCCTCCAAGATGCTTCCCTTGCTGACTCAAAGAATGTGGTGTGCACCATAGTGTTGGTGTACATGCAGAATCCTCTTTCTTTGTGGTTGTCTTCCTTGTTTTTGTATAAGTGAAGTTGCACCCACCAGTACTCAACTCCTTCATCCATCACTGGAAAGCCTTTATACATAGCTGCACCATGTATTTCCATGGCCACCATGAGATCCTTGAGAATTTTGGGGAACTCAGTCTCACACTCCAAGGTCATGGTCATGAGTGGTCCTTTCTTCATGGCTTCGTTGATGGAGTTCATCTACAAATAGAGATGAGAATGAGAAGATTAGAAAAGTTCACGAGAAGAATAGACAAGTGTAGAAGTAGTTGAAAATTTTTCCTTAGTGGTTTCCAATCCTAGGGTCATAATCCTACAGGCAACACAGTCCTCTGATACCATCTGTAAGATCCCTCCTTTGTAAAGGAAAAGGATCCCTGTGATTGCAATGCTAGTCCCTGGATCATTGCTAGCATCCACAGTTTAAGATGAAGTACACAGATACAAAGGTCATTTATTACATCCATTACAGAGATAAAACATAGTCTTTTACAACTCAAGGCCACAAGCCTAATACAAGAGTTTTGGAATAAGTAAATAAACATAAGTCTTCATCTTCATGTGCCACATGCAAGCATGTTGAGTGTAGACTCATGACACCTAATCATCATCAGTAACTGCAACATCACAAGTTACTGACACGTGGGTCAATACTTTGGAATAGTATTGGCAAGTGATACCTTAGTAAATTTTAAGTGGACTATATTACTATATGCATTTTGGCTAAGTGTAGTTTGGCTTGCTTTGCTCAAAATAGGTTTTTCCTATTAGTTGAAAACTCTAAGTTTTTCTTTGTCAAAAACTTTCCCAAGAAACCACCAATAGACATTGGGGTCCTTCACCCTTGTTCACCCACCAATTTTTACTTAGAAGTTGGAGTGATGAGATTCTTGTAGCTTCCATGTCTTGATGCTCAAGTTGTCCATTGCCATGGACTTGGCTAAGTACTTAGATTTTTCCATCTGCAGAGGTTGTGCACTTTCCCCACCAGACTTGGTTTCCCAAGACAGGACCTTTCAGAAGCCTTCCCTTAGCCAAATGGACGCGTTCCAACCTATCATCCCACTACCACCAACTGTCCAAATGACTAAGTTCTAGCAACCTATATGATCAAGGCAGAGCCCATAATGCCAAGTGGTTGCACTATAAGCTTCTCAACACTTGGCCTCCAAATCCCTTTGTGCCTGGGTGGCATACCACAAGTGTGATACACAAGGTAAACCATATCCATGGGCCTTGTGTAACCACTCAACCAAAAACCACCATTCAAGTCCCATTCCACCCAGGAGGTTCATTGACTTAGTTGTTTTATTAAGAAAAACATAAGTCTCAAGACTTAGAAACATTTTTATCATAGCATGTATATACTTTACCCACCCTTGTTTGCTACTAGCTAGGCCAAGCATGGCACAGTAACTTAACTTAGGAAAATTCCCTAGCAATTCTACAATTCTACAACTACTTCGGATTTCCCAACATAGCATTTGGCAAAAAAGTAACATGCAAGACTTAGCAAAATATTTCTAATGCTTGTACAAAATATAGGGATGGAAATATTTATGAAGTACAACTTGCCTTGGTAATGGGGAGAGTAGCACTCTTCACAATCACAGTCACTAGCAAAATCTACACAAAAATTTGTAGCACAAATTACACACAATTCATATACAAACAAAAATATGAATGCATGCATGCAAGAAAATGCTAAGTGATGATTTTTGAAAACCCACCAAGCAAGTGCATGATACAGAAACATAATCAAGTCAAAAAGCTTGCTAACTAAACTTATTTAGCACTAAAACAATTTACTAAACAAATTCTATACTCAAAATGGTCCTAAATATGTTTCTGTATAAAAGGTCATTTTAACAGAAACTTTTTGTTAAACACATTGCAGATTCAGAAAGGGCTTGTCTCATTGATTCCAACGGTATAAAATTTGCAAAAATCTAACATGGGAATCAAAAGTTATAGCCATTTGAAATTTGGATCTAAATCTGATTTGAATTCTGTTTTTGATTTAAACTCTAGCCACGCGTCATGTTTCTATTGGCGCATACCGATTCGTTCCGGATCGCGCTTGCTAGCCGTAGGATCTAACTAACGACGCACGGTCCAGATCTAGCATAACGGTTCGATTAGTGATTCTATCGTAAGCGTTGGATCTAGATCCAACGGCGCTCGAGCATGCGACCATGTTCTGGCGGCGTGCGGCGTCGTGGCGAGAGGGAGAAGGGTCTTACCAGAACCGCGGTGGCGTGCTGAAGCTCAACGTGGCGTTGGTTTGCGGAGGGGCGCGCGGGAACGGTCTCTGGAGCTTGTCGGAGTGGCGGGCGGCGTCGGTCGCTTGCAGACGTGGTCACTGGCGAGGTTTGGCGTCGCCCTAGCACGAATCATAGGGGTCAGGGGGTGCACAAGACGCAGACGAACAATCTCGTATGAAAGAGGGGGCAAGGGGCGCTCGGGTTTTACCTTAATTGGTCGCCGGAGTCTATCGGCGGCGCAGGTGGTTTCGGTCGTGAACGGAGACGACGACCTGGGTCATGAGCAAGCAAAAGAAAGACGTCAGCGTATGCGCAAGATCAAGCTGGGCATCATCGTTTGAACCAGAGAGAGGGGGACGGTCGAGGATCACCGGAATCGATCGCCGGAGTCGTCGGTACTGCGGGGCTTCGAGAGAAAATGCGCGCAGCCTGGTGGCGGGGTGAGCGAGGAGAGTGGGGGAAAATGCTCGCGGTGCAGAGGGGTTTAAATAGGTCCAAGTGCGACAGGAAATGCCTGCGGCATTAAGTCTAATTACGCCGCGCCATTACCGGCCTTGACAGCAGCGGCGACGTGGTTTGGGGAAGACGAGGCGGCGTGGAAGGGCCCACTCGTCAATGAAACACGCGAAGAGGATGTGGGGTCTGGTCCGGCCGTCTGAATGCAGGCGTTAAGCGTGCGAGAGGAATGGCCCGGGTGGGCTAATTGGGCCAGTTCTGTTGCTGGGCTGGAATCCTGGCGCCGGCCCTTTTCTAATTCTTTCTCTTTTTCTTTTTCTGTTTCAAATTTCTGAATTGATTTTCAAATGAATTCAAGTTCCATTTGAATTCAAATCTTCTTGGGATTTTTGCAGTGAGCAGTAGTCTTAAATATGGGCATAAGATCATGTGGTTGCTTTGCAAAGGCTTGGTCAAGCTTGGAGAACAAAATAACAGAGACTTGGCACTTGGTTTGCAAAATTCGAAAAATGGTTTTTGAAACCATTTCCAATTTGTAAATCTTGGTCCAAACCACACTCAATCTTTCTATAAGGAAGACAAACAAGCTAGGTTTAAAATCATTCAAACTCTCAAATGGGGATGGCCATTTGATTTAAATCTGCTCACATAAAATCATAGCACTATGTGCTTCTGTTTTTCTGAAATGAGTTTGAAATTGATCTCAAATCTATATGCATGCATGAATGATATGCAAACTTTGAAATTATGATTTTAGGGATGTTACAAATCTAACCCCCTTAAGATGAATCTCCCTCGAGATTGGATTGGCTAGCAAATAGGTGAGGGTGGTCTTTCCGAAGATCATCTTCTCTTTCCCATGTTGCTTCCTCTTCAGAATGATGATTCCATTGCACTTTGCAAAACTTGATAGTCTTTGTCCTCGTGATTCTTTCTGCAGTCTCAAGAATCTTGATAGGCTTTTCTTCATAAGTGAGATCACTTTCTAGTTGAACTTCTTCCAAAGGTATGGTATCCTTCAAAGAAGTTTCTTCCATTTCTGGGTGACATTTCTTAAGACTCACATGAAACACATTATGGACTCGACAGAGATCTTTGGCGGTTCAATTTCATATGCAACTTCTCCTTTGCGACTCAGAATCTTGAATGGCCCAACATATCTTGGTGCCAACTTTCCTTTGACTCCGAATCTTTCACTCCACGGAGTGGTGACACTCTAAGATAAGCTCTATCACCAACTTCGTAGGTGACTTCTCTACGCCTAGGATCGGCGTAGCTTTTCTGTCGGGACTGTGCTATCTTCAATCTGTCCTTAGCCAATTTGACTTTCTCTTCGGCTTCTTTGATAAGATCAGGCCCGAATAAACTTCTTTCTCCCACACCATTCCATAATAATGGGGTGGTACACTTTCTTCCGTAGAGAAACTCAAACGGTGCCATCTCAATGCTGGCTTGATAGCTGTTGTTATAAGAAAATTCCGCGTAAGGCAGACTTTCATCCCAACTTGCTCCATAATCTAGGGCACATGCCCTCAACATGTATTCCAGAATTTGATTAGTCCTTTCTGTTTGTCCATCGGTTTGAGGATTAAAAGCAGTACTGAATTCCAACCTCGTTCCCAATGACTCATGTAGTTGTCTCCAAAAATGGGAAGTGAATTGAGTTCCCCTATCGGACACAATACTCTTAGGCACACCGTGAAGGCATACAATGGGGATGGCCATTTGATTTAAATGTGCTCACATAAAATCATAGCACTATGTGCTTCTGTTTTTCTGAAATGAGTTTGAAATTGATCTCAAATCTATATGCATGCATGAATGATATGCAAACTTTGAAATTATGATTTTAGGGATGTTACAACCGGACCAGAAGGGGAATGGACCATTAATGTGTCATGGATAAGTGGAATAATTGGATCATATCCTAGGTCACTTGGTTTGGGCATTTTCAAGAGAGAATTAAAGCTCTAAATGGAAAGTCAAACGGGAAGTTTGAAAAGTCAAACTGGAACAATGGTTTCCTAGTGGAAGAAGGAAAGAGTCCTTCTCTCAATCCAACTTGGGTTTGGGTTTGGATTCAAACCCACCCCTCCCAAGGCTGCCCCCTCTCATAAATAGAGGGGGAGGGCTGCCCCAATAGCCAAGCCCTATCCCTCCCACACCTTGCATCCTCCGCTTCCTTGCCTTGCGCCGCCATTGCGCCCGTCAAGGCCGCCACCTCCTCCTCCTCCCTGTCTTCTAAACCCTAGATCCACCATAACTCGCACCGGCTTAGGCGGTTCCTGGGATCTTCCTCTACTTCGACACCACACCGTCAGATCGCCGAATCGCGAGGAGAACTACAACCTCCGCTGCCGCTGGAACAAGGAGAAGAAGGTCTTCATCGAAGTTTAACGTGGTGACCGGCAATGAAGCGCTGCCGGAACGCAGCGCCGGAAGGATCGTCTATGCGATCTTGAGATCGGCAAGTGTACGACTACATCACCCACGAGAATCTGCTCTTGTTAACCGCTTTGGAATCTTCGAGGGTGAGTGCTTCTATCGACTCGTTGCTACAATCTAGTAGATAGATCTGGGCTTGTTTGTGTGCATGCGGTAGAATTTTTTTGTTTTCCATGCTACGAACCCCTATAGTGGTATCAGAGCCGTGTCTATATGTAGATCTGTTGCACGAGTAGAACACAATGGTCATTGTGGGCGGTGGTGCTTTTATGATCAATTGCTTTTTGTGTACTTTGCATCTTGCGGTATGATGTGATGAAGCGGCCCGGGCTAACCTTACATGACATCGTTCATGAGACTTGCTCCACGCTTGACATGCAACTTGTATTGCATAAGTGGCTTTGCGGGTGTCTGTCTCTCCCATCATAGTATAGATTCAATTTACAAAGGGCACTTGATAGTTCAAACATCAAAGTTGTGGTTCTTGTTCGTAAGTTAGAATGACACTTATTGAAAGCCCCAAACCACGTAAAATATGCAAAGAAAATTAGAGGCGTGTAACTTTGTTTTGCAGGGGTGTGCTGTGATGTGATATGGCCATGATTCTGATTATATATGATGTATGCAATGTTCCTTATTGTAAGTCGGCAACCGGCAGGAGCCGTATGGTTGTATTTTAATTCCGTTAAGACCTGCGTGTCTATTCAAAGTAGTTGTTATAGTTGATGCTGGTGGACGACAACCATGAAGCGGCGCCATTGACCTTGACGCCATACCGGTGATGATGGAGATCATGTTCGTGCTTGAATATGGAGATCGGAAGCACAAGAAGAAAGGCCATATCATATCACATATTATGAATTTCATGTGATGTTAATCCTTTTATGCATCTTGTATTGCTTAGTTTGCGACGGTAGCATTATAAGATGATCCCTCAAGCACAAAAATTTCAAGTTATATAGTGTTCATCCTTAGTAAGCACCGTTGCTAAAGCTCGTTGTTTCGAAGCATCACGTGATGATCGGGTGTGTTAGATTCTGCGAGTGTATACAACGTGAGCAAGCCATATTTGCTCATGCGGAAGCTAAGGTTTGATCTTGACGAGCCTAGAATGTACATACATGGTCTCGGAACACGGATCACCGAAAGGTAAAGCATGAGTCATATAGTAGATATCATGAACATGTTGATTGTTCGCCATTGAAGCTACACCAACTCTCGTGATGATCGGTTTTGATGTGGTGGATTTGGTTCATGTGATCGCTAAAGCAATGTGAGTGATATTGTTTTGAGTGGGAGTTCACCTAGATTAATTTAACTATTAATTAGAACTCAATTTGTCATAAACTTAGTCTAAAATATGGCAAATATGTTCGAGGATAAATGGCGCCCCCTACCATCAATTTTAATGCATTCCTAGAGAATGAAAAGTTGAAAAAACAATGGAAGCAACTTCGCGGATTGGTTCCGCAATTTGAGGATTGTCCTCAATGCTGGTAATTTGACCTATGTCTTTGGATGCACATTGGGTGACCACTGCGGTGATGCTACCGATGAGGTAAAGAATGTTTTCCTCACTCGGAAGAATCAGTAATCCACAGTTCAGTGTGCTATCTTGTATGGTTTGGAATCGAAGCTTCAGAAAAGGTTTGAGAACCATGACCCACATGATATTGTCCGGGAACTCAAAATGATATTTGAGGCTCACGCGGCAGTTGAGAGTTATGAGGCTTCTGAAAAGTTCTTTAACTACAAGATGGAAGAGGGCATCTCCGTCAGTGAGCATGTGCTTAAGATGTCTGGGCACTCAAGCAATCTTCAAAGCTTATCTATAGTGATTCCTAATGCTTTGGGGATTCACCGTGTCCTCCAATCACTAACACCAAGTTACAAGAACTTTGTGATGAACTACAATATGCAAAACATGGACAAGTCATTGCCCGAACTCTTCTCCATGTTAAAGTCTGCGGAAGTGGAGATCAAGAAAGAGCACCAAGTATTGATGGTCAATAAGACCACCAAATTCAAGAAGCAAGGCAAGTCTAAGAAAAAGGGAAACTTCAAGAAGGGCGGTAAGAAAATTACCGCGCCGGCGAAGAAAACCAAGGCTGGGCCTAAGCCTGATACTGATTGCTTTTACTGCAAGGGTGCAGTTCACTGGAAGCGGAATTGCCCTAAGTACTTGGAGGATTTGAAGAACGGCAACATCAAGAAGAAAGGTATATCCAATATACATGTTATTGATGTGTATCTCACTAGTACTCATAGTAGTGCCTGGGTATTTGATACTGGTTCGGTTGCTCATATTTGTAACTTGAAACAGGTGCTGCAGAATAGATGGAAGCTAGCGAAGAACAAGGTGACGATGCGCGTTGTAAATGGATCAAAGGTTGATGTGATCGCAGTCGGCACGCTACCTCTTCATCTACCATCGAGATTAGTTTTATACTTAAATAATTTTTATTTGGTGCCTACGTTGAGCATGTACATTATATCTAGATCATGTTTATTGCGAGACGGTTACTTGTTTAAGTCCGAGAATAATGGTTGTACGATTTATATGAGTAATATGTTTTATGCACATGCACCTTTGATAGATGGTCTATTCTTATTGAATCTCGATTGTGGAAATACACACATTAATAACATTGAAGCTAAACGTTTGAAATTGAGCGATAACTCGACATATATGTGGCACTATCGTCTTGGTCATATTGGAGTGAAGCGTATGAAGAAACTCCATTCCGATGGACTTCTTGAATCACTTGATTTCGAATCACTTGAAAGATGCGAAGCATGTCTGATGGGTAAAATGACTAAGACTCCATTTTCTGGTATGATGGAGCGAGCTACAGACTTATTGGAAATCATACTTACCGATGTATGTGGCCCAATGAGTGTAGCATCGCGCGGTGGTTATCGTTATGTTCTTACCTTCACAGATGACTTGAGTAGATATGGGTATATCTATTTCATGAAACATAAGTCCGAAACTTTCGAGAAGTTTACGGAATTTCAAAGTGAGGTAGAGAATCAACGTAACAAGAAGATTAAATTTCTACGATCTGATCGCGGAGGTGAATATCTAAGTTACAAGTTTGTCGAGCATTTGAAGAAATGCGGAATACTTTCACAGTTGACACCTCCGAGAACACCACAACGTAATGGTGTGTCCGAACGTCATAATCGAACTCTCTTAGATATGGTTCGTTCTATGATGTCACTTACAGATTTACCGCTATCATTTTGGGGTTATGCATTAGAAATAGCCGCATTCAGTTTAAATAGGGCACCATCTGAATCCGTTGAAACGACACCGTATGAATTTTGGTTTGGGAAGAAACCTAAATTGTCGTTCCTTAAAGTTTAGGGTTGTGAAGATTATGTAAAGAAGTTACAGCCTAACAAGCTTGAACCCAAAGCGGAAAAATGCGTCTTCATAGGATACCCGAAGGAAACTATTGGGTATATCTTCTATCATAGATCCGAGGGCAATATCTTCGTTGCCAAGAATGGATCCTTTCTAGAGAAGGAGTTTCTCTCGAAAGAAGTGACTGGAAGGAAAGTAGAACTCGACGAGGTTGTTGAACCTTCTCTCGAACTTGCGAGTAGCACAGCACCGGAAGTAGTTCCTCTGGAGCCTACACTAATAAGAGAGGAAGCTAATGATGTTGATCATGAAACTTCGGTTGAAGTTACTACGGAACCTCGCAGGTCAACAAGAACTCGTACCACTCCTGATTGGTATGATCCCGTTATAAGTGTCATGTTGGTGGACAACACCGATGACCCTGAGACATATGAGGAAGTGATGATGAGCCCAGATTCCAATAAATGGCAAGAGGCCATGAAATCCGATATTGGATCCATGTACGAAAACCAAGTATGGACTTTGGTGGACTTACCGGATGGTCGGAAGGCTGTCGAGAACAAATGGATTTTCAAGAATAAAACAGATGCTGATGGTAATGTTACCGTCTATAAAGCTCGACTTGTCGCAAAAGGTTTTCGACAAATTCAAGGAGTTGACTATGATGAGGCTTTCTCACTAGTAGCGAAGCTAAAGTCTGTGAGGATTATGTTAGCAATCGCTACATATTATGATTATGAGATATGGCAGATGGATGTCAAAACGGCGTTCCTCAATGGAGACATTGATGAAGAGTTGTATATGATGCAACCCAAAGGTTTTGTCGATCCTAAAGATGCTAACAAGGTTTGCAAACTTCAACGGTCCATATATGGATTGAAGCAAGCATCCCGAAGTTGGAATCAACATTTTGATAAGGTAATCAAAAGCTTTGGTTTTATACAAACTTATCGAGAAGCTTGTATTTACAAGAAAGTGAGTGTGAGCTCTCTAGTATTCTTAATACTATATGTATATGACATATTGTTAATTGGGAATGATGTAGACCTTCTTAATAGTGTCAAGGATTATTTGAATAATAGTTTTTCAATGAAAGATATTGGCGAAGAAGCTTACATATTAGGCATAAAGATTTATAGAGATAGACCGAGACGCCTAATATCATTTTCACAGAGTACATATTTGGACAAAGTTCTAAAGAGGTTTGGAATGGAAGATAGTTGTCACATCCCAAGATTTTCCAAATCTTGTAATGTGAAAAATAAATAAACAAAATAAATTTTTTGTTGAGAATCAGGGTGAAAAGAAACTTTGTTCCAAAAGGAAACTTAAAATCCCATCTTGAACAAACTTTAATTAAAGTTTGAATTTAACAAAATCCAAATCAAGTGAATTGCATTCCTCAATGAATGTATCTGGAAATTTAAACACTTGGAAAATAAATCCAAATCCTAAAACCCTAATGGAAGAAAATCATTTCCAAGTTATCTCCAAGCCAATGGATTTGATCCATATAAAAATTTGTCAACAAACATTTACAAATGGTCAATAAAGACAAATAGAAATATTTTAAAATCATATAAATTGGTTTCACCTAATTTGGAGCCATAAATAAAAATCTTATGAATTTAATAAGATAAGAAAGAGTAATTTCCAAAGCTAATAAAGAACCTATCTGCAAATCCATACCAAATGGTGAGCAAATAATCCTAAAGGTATTTAAAAGGATAAACAAATATTAAACAAGGTTTTATAAATTGGAATCACCAAGTTTGGATCTCTAAATAAAAAGATATTGATTTTATAAGATGAAGGAAGAAATATTAATTAAAGAATATCTGAAGACCAAACTAAATCTTGGCCTAATCCATTAAACAAATGGAATGAATTATAATCCAAATCCAAATAAAATAAAAGGATAAAGAATTTCCAGAATAAAATAAAATGGCATTAACCATGCTATCCCTATCTTAATAAAGACAAATCTCTAATAAGAACAATTATTTAAATCATGAGAAAATGGTATTTTGGAATTTACCCAAGTGGAATAAAAGTTGTTTAATCAACTTAAATAAAATAAATCTTCCAAATGAACTTTAGGGAATTAAAACTATATTTAATCCCATTTGAATTAAAACAAATACCCAATCCTAATTGATTAATAAATCATACTAAATTATTCCAAATAATTCAAGATGAATTATTTGACACCCAAACAATCAAATAAAAACCTACTGAGAAGATTTGGGAAGTTTAAAGAATTTAAATGGTGTTTGAAATATTATTAAAACCTATTTTGATTTAATACAAGGACCTACTTTAATAATTAAAAATACCCAAAAAGGAATAAAGTTTTATTCCAAAATTGACTTCAGAATGTGCTACAAATCAATATTTAAACCTACACAAAATCTGGCAAAGTTTTGAATTCAAATGGATGCTTGAATTGATTAAATGAAATCAAAACAGAATATTAAGAAAGGAAAAAGAAAAACAAACAGAACAAAAAAAAAGAGTAAAAGGACCCAGCCCAACTAGCCTGGCCCAACTAAGCCCAGCCATCGCCTCCTCTCCTCTCAGAAAACGATTCGCACTGCGTTCGAACCAGACGGCCCTTTAACGCCAGGACCCACCTTCCCCTATCTTCCACTCACTGACAAACGGGCCACGCGACCACGTCATCTTCTTCCTCCCAACGGAGACCCCGCCCCTCACCTCGCTGGCCGTTGCAGGCAATTAACGCTCGGCTTAATTCGCGTTAATGGCACAGATAAACCTCCCCCTGATGACGCCCTCTTAACCGCCCACGTCTCCTCTCCATTCCCCCCAGTCGCCTCACCCTAGCGTGCCCCCAGGCCGCCCAATTCTTCTCTGCACCGTCCTCTGCCCGACGACTCTCCGGCGACGATTCCGGCAACCTCTCACCGCCCCTTTCCCCCTCGACCACCCTCACCTGATCCCCACATCCTGGCGAATCCCCCCGTAATGTTAGCTCGCCCGCGCGTGCTCTGCAGCGTCGACAACAACGACGAACAGTAGCGCCATCGCCTGCCATTTCCTCCGGCGAGATTTCCTGGTAAGCTCGGACTGCCCCGGCGCTATTCATTGATGCTCGCATATTCCCTGGTACCGTGCGCGTCTAACACACCCTTTACCTTGCTTTGGCACGCATTGTAGCCCCGCCCCCATCGACGTCTGACCGCACCCGAGGCACAGCTCAACTCCGGTGAGCGATTGAGGACAATCTCGTGCGCCCCTTCGCCATCCAGTACCACCTTGAGCTTCCCCAAGCTTTGGCGAACATGGTGAGCATCTCCCCTTCTTCCCTCGCTTCCTGTAGCGTCGATTCCGCCGCCGTCTGACCGCTCCGCCACCACCAGCCGCCGCCAGCGCCGCCCATCCTTGACTAGCTCATGTGAACCGTCGATCTGAATCCGATGCTCGCGATAGAAATTAACTGAAAGGGTACGCTAGCATCTGAGCCGTGTGATCCTACTTAAATCCAACAGCTTCCATCGCTTGATCTGGCCGAAGCGGTACCGACGAATAGAAACGCGCCGCGTGACACTAGTTTGGTTTAAAACAGAATTTTGAATCTGATTAGTATGCAAACTTGTAAAATTCATAACTTAAAATATATATGTCCAAATTTTGCAAACTTTACATCAATGGATTCAGAAAAACAAGCCCTATCCAACCATGCACTTTGTTTAGTAAAAACTTCTGTTAAAATGTTTGTTTTTGCAGAAACTTCTGTATGCATGTTTAGGATATAAAATTTGTTCCAAAATGTTTTTGAGGATAAAATCTTTGGCAAATGGTGTGTTTTGAACCTACTGACCATAGGAAACAAATTGTGGTTTCAAAAATGTATTTGGTAAAGCAAAAGAATAAATCTTTGATTTAAACCATTTCTAGTCAAATGAAAATATGGTTTAATTATTAAAAATGGTTTTGGAAGAAAACCTTTGAGAAATGTTTTGGAAATAAACTCTCTGAGCCTAAACACAAGTTTTTATGGTTTGAAAACATATTTTTTAAAACCTATAGAATGTTGCCTTATTAAAAGCATTTCTTCACCACATAAAATAATGGCATGGTTTAAAAATGGTTTATGAAGAAAAATCTTATACAAATGATTTTGCCACTTTATAAAATGACCATTAGGTGTTTTAAAATGTTTATGAACCATTAGAAACCACTTCTCCAAATAAAACAATCTTTAGCATGCTTGCATGCATTGTTTTGTTATTATTATTTTATGTGTTGAATTGCTTGAATGGTAGTTTGAAATATTGTTTGCTTGATTGAATTGTAGTGACTTGAAGTGTGTGAACATTGCAAAGATCAAGGAGTGAACTTATACTCTCTACCAAAAAGGCAAGTGATGCTTCATACTTTGTCCCATTATTTTCACTATGCATTAGTGATATTTCTAAGTAAGACTTGCATGGAATTTTGCTAAGTATAAACCATGCTATGGGAAATCCTAGTAGATGAACCTTAGTAGAAATTTCCTAAGTTAAGATCCCTATTACTATCATGCTTAGCTTAGCTAGTAGAAAACAAGGGTGGAATGTACATTCATACTATGGAAAAATTTCTAAGTCTGAGGACTTGTGTTTTGTTTAATAAAACAACTAAGTGAATGATCACCTGGGTGGAATGGAAGGAATGGTTTATGTTGAGTGGTTACACAAGGCCAGGGGACTGGTGAACCTTGTGTATCTCACTTGTGGATGGCCACCCAGGAACAAAGAGATTTGAGATGTCAAATGTTGAGAAGCTTCAAGTGCAACCACATGGCATTATGGGCTCTGCCTGGATCATATAGGTTACAAGAACTTAGCCAAATGGACAGTTGGTGGTAGGGGAATGATAGGTTGGAACGCGTCCATTCTGGTCTAAGGGAAGGCTTCTGAAAGATCTTGTCTTGGGAAACCAAGTCTTGTGTGGAAAGTGCACCACCTCTGCAGATGGAAAAATCTAAGTACTTAGCCATGTCCCTGGAAAAGGACAACTTGAGCATCAATACATGGAAGCTATCAAGAATCTCATCATCCAAATTTCTAAGTTAAAAACTTGTGGTTGAACAAGGGTTTAAGGTTCACCAATTACTATTGGTGGTTCCTTGGGTGATATTTTTTGTCAAGAAAAAACTTAGTGTTTTTCAAATGATAAGGAAAATCTATTTTGAGCAAAGCAAGCCTAAGCTCCACTTAGCCAAATGCATATAGATGATAGACTCCACTATACTACCATAGTTTCACTTGCCAATACAATTCAAATGTATTGACCTTTGTGGCTGTAACTTATTATGTTGCAGGTTTGTTTGATGTTAGAGAAGTTTATTGATTAGGATTACAAGTCTACAACCAACATGTCTGCCTGTGGCACTTTGAAGATGAAGGACCCCATGCTATTGTTATATTCTGCTGCATTGTAGTGAGATAGCCAAATGAGCTATGTAAGACGTAATAAATTATGTTATTCCTGGTTATAAAGTTGTATTATGACCTTTGTTTCTTGATATTACATCTTAACTGTGGATGCTAGCTATTGATCCAGGGACTAGCATTGTAAACACAGGGATCTCTAGCTTATTAAAAGTTCGGAACCTTACAGATGGTATCAGAGCATTGTGTTGCCTGTAGGATTTGTAGCCCTAGGATTGGACAAAACCCCTTAGAAAAATAGGAGTTGTATTTGTTCCAAAACTTATTTACAAACAATCTTGTAAACTCTTTCCTCAACCATTTTGATTTTGATTCTACATCTCTTCTATTTCAAACTTGATGGACAAAGCCCTTCCCTTGGCCAAAGACTTCACCATGTGCAAAGGACTTCATCAACTCTAATGACTTCAACATTTTCACCAAGGACTTCAATCTTGGATATCACTAAGGACTACAAGTGAGACAAGAAATGTTACTCAAGACTTGAAGACTAAGGAAACACAACTTAGAAGGAACCATCATCACCTTGAGGTTTGAGATCAAGATGCAAGAAATTCTCTAAGGATACAAACAGCTTGTTCAAGAGGAATCAACCAAGAAGGATGGAAAGATCACAAGTGAACCATATAGATGGACCACCATATTTAGTTTAAGACAAACCCACCAACTTATGTGGTGTAACAAAAATATTTTTGGTTGCCTAAAAATATGCTTGAAATTTGTTGTTTGAGTGAAATGTTTGTTTGTGATTGCTTGCACATTGCTTGTGTGAATTGTGATGTGTGTGATTAGAATTATTCCCTTAGAAATATTTTGCCTATTCTAATCCCAATCCAACCCAAACAGATGACTTCTCCAAGAGACTCCAACATCAAGGATGGTGACAACAACAACCAAGAGAACAACATGAGAGACCAACTGCTTGCAAGACAAACCCAGTTGAACCAAGTGACAACTCAGTTTTTAGCCAACAACAAGGAGATAGACCCAACCATGCAAAAAGTCTTGGAAACTCAATCCCTAATGTTGCATGGATTGGCTACTCAAATGATCAACATGGGAGAAAACTCTTCCCATGGAGCTTATGACAACAAGGATGACAAAGATGTTATACTAGAAGGAACCCAAGCTTGGAATATTTGTGGAGACAAGGATCACACTTCCAAGGAGCATGAAGATCAATGCCCCAATTGTGAAGAGAAACATCCAAATGACCAATGCCCCACATCCCAAGCTACTTGTTACCTATGTGAAGGAAATAATCATGTCCCTATCCAATGCCCCATCTATTCCATAGTTGAACAAAGGAAATAAGGTGGAGTGCAACAACCGATTGCAGACTACCATGAGAGAGCCAAGTCTACCAAGAAGGATGAAGACAAAGGAAAATCTCAGCTTGTACCTCCCAACAACATGACTCAATTTAAAGGACCAAAGATGAGACATATGTATTATCCAAGGAGTAATAGAAGGTCAAGGAAACCAGTAAACATTCCTACCTATGAGATAACATATGAATAACATGAACTAGAAGCACTCCTAGCTTTGGAGAAACCCAAGAAAAAGAAGGACAAAAGCCATGTGCAATGTGGTCATTGCAAAGAAATGGGACACTATGCCAGTGAATGTCCAGAGAAGCAAAAGTGTAAGGAGATTAGCCAAGTTTGGTGCAACAACTGCACAGATATAGGCCATTATGTAGCAACTTGCCCACAGAAGATACGTGATGAACTCAATCTTATCACATGTTACAACTGTGGTAACCAAGGACATTATGCAAGCAACTGTCCAGAAAAGATGAAGCACAAGATAAAAAAGCCTATGAAGGATCTCAGTCTTGTCACATGTTTCAAGTGTGGAAACAAAGGACACTATGCAGATGTTTGTCCAGAGAGATTTCAACAGGATCCCAAGAAGGCCAATATGTAATCTAGCTGGAAAATTTTAAGGGTGGTAGTACCCTAGATGCTTTGAGCCAACTTGTAACCCCTAGCCTCCCCAAATCTCGGGACGAGATTTATTTTAAGGGTGGTAGCCTGTCACATCCCAAGATTTTCCAAATCTTGTAATGTGAAAAATAAATAAACAAAATAAATTTTTTGTTGAGAATCAGGGTGAAAAGAAACTTTGTTCCAAAAGGAAACTTAAAATCCCATCTTGAACAAACTTTAATTAAAGTTTTAGTTTAACAAAATCCAAATCAAGTGAATTGCATTCCTCAATGAATGTATCTGGAAATTTAAACACTTGGAAAATAAATCCAAATCCTAAAACCCTAATGGAAGAAAATCATTTCCAAGTTATCTCCAAGCCTATGGATTTGATCCATATAAAAATTTGTCAACAAACATTTACAAATGGTCAATAAAGACAAATAGAAATATTTTAAAATCATATAAATTGGTTTCACCTAATTTGGATCCATAAATAAAAATCTTATGAATTTAATAAGATAAGAAAGAGTAATTTCCAAAGCTAATAAAGAACCTATCTGCAAATCCATACCAAATGGTGAGCAAATAATCCTAAAGGTATTTAAAAGGATAAACAAATATTAAACAAGGTTTTATAAATTGGAATCACCAAGTTTGGATCTCTAAATAAAAAGATATTGATTTTATAAGATGAAGGAAGAAATATTAATTAAAGAATATCTGAAGACCAAACTAAATCTTGGCCTAATCCATTAAACAAATGGAATGAATTATAATCCAAATCCAAATCCAAATAAAATAAAAGGATAAAGATTTTTCAAAATAAAATAGCATTAACCATGCTATCCCTATCTTAATAAAGACAAATCTCTAATAAGAACAATTATTTAAATCATGAGAAAATGGTATTTTGGAATTTACCCAAGTGGAATAAAAGTTGTTTAATCAACGTAAATACAATAAATCTTCCAAATAAACTTTAGGGAATTAAAAATATATTTAATCCCATTTGAATTAAAACAAATAACCAATCCTAATTGATTAATACATCATACTAAATTATTCCAAATAATTCAAGATGAATTATTTGACACCCAAACAATCAAATAAAAACCTACTGAGAAGATTTGGGAAGTTTAAAGAATTTAAATGGTGTTTGAAATATTATTAAAACCTATTTTGATTTAATACTAGGACCTACTTTAATAATTAAGAATACCCAAAAAGGAATAAAGTTTTATTCCAAAATTGACTTCAGAATGTGCTACAAATCAATATTTAAACCTAAAAAAAATCTGGCAAAGTTTTGAATTCAAATGGATGCTTGAATTGATTAAATGAAATCAAAACAGAATATTAAGAAAGGAAAAAGAAAAACAAACAGAACAAAAAAAGAGTAAAAGGACCCAGCCCAACTAGCCTGGCCCAACTAAGCCCAGCCAGCCCACTGCTCCTCTCCCGCAGAAAACGATTCGCACCCACATTCGAACCCGCACGGCCACTGAACGCCAGGACCCACCTTCCCGTCTCTTCCACTCACTTACAAACGGGCCACGCGACCACGTCATCTTCTTCCTCCCCGCGGAGACCCCGCCCCTCACCTCGCCGGCCGTTGCAGGCGATTAACGCTCGGCTTAATTCGCATTAATGGCACAGTTAAACCTCCCCCTGACGACGCCCTCTTAACCACCCACGTCTCCTCTCCATTTCCCCCCAGTCGCCTCACCCTAGCGTGCCCCCAGGCCGCCCAATTCTTCTCTGCACCGTCCTCTGTCCGACGACTCTCCGGCGACGATTCCAGCAACCTCTCACCGCCCCTTGCCCCCTCGACCACCCTCACCTGATCCCCACATCCTGGCGAATCCCCCCGTAACGTTAGCTCGCCCGCGTGTGCTCTGCAGCGTCAACAACAACAACGAACAGTAGCGCCACCGCCTGCCATTTCCTCCGGCGAGATTTCCTGGTAAGCTCGGACCGCCCCGGTGCTATTCATTGATGCTCGCATATTCCCTGGTACCGTGCGCGTCTAACACACCCTTTACCTTGCTTTGGCACGCCTTGTAGCCCCGCCCCCGTCGACGTCTGACCGCACCCGAGGCACAGCTCAACTCCGGTGAGCGATTGAGGACAATCTCGTGCGCCCCTTCGCCAGCCAGTACCACCTTGAGCTTCCCCAAGCTTCGGCGAACACGGTGAGCATCTCCCCTTCCTCCCTTGCTTCCTGTAGCGTCGACTCCACCGCCGTCTGACCGCTCCGCAACCACCAGCCGCCGCCAGCACCGCCCATCCTTGACTAGCTCATGTGAACCGTTCGATCTGAATTTGACGCTCGCGATAGAAACTAACTGAAAGGGTACGCTAGCATCTGAGCCGTGTGATCCCACTTAAATCCAACGGCTGCCATCGCTTGATCCGGCCGAAGAGGTACCGACTAATAGAAACGCGCCGCGTGGCACTAGTTTGGTTTAAAACAGAATTTTGAATCTGATTAGTATGCAAACTTGTAAAATTCATAACTTAAAATCTACACGTCCAAATTTTGCAAACTTTATATCAATGGATTCAGAAAAACAAGCCCTAGCCAACCATGCACTTTGTTTAGTAAAAAGCTTCTGTTAAAATGTTTGTTTTTGCAGAAACTTGTGTATGCATGTTTAGGATATAAAATTTGTTCCAAAATGTTTTTGAGGATAAAATCTTTGGAAAATGGTGTGTTTTGAAACTACTGACCATAGGAAACAAATTGTGGTTTCAAAAATGTATTTGGTAAAGCAAAACAATAAATCTTTGATTTAAACCATTTCTATTCAAATGAAAATATGGTTTAATTATTAAAAATGGTTTTGGAAGAAAACCTTTGAGAAATGTTTTGGAAATAAACTCTCTGACTCTAAACACAAGTTTTTATGGTTTGAAAACATATTTTGTTAAACCTATAGAATGTTGCCTTATTAAAAGCATTTCTTCACCACATAAAATAATGGCATGGTTTAAAAATGGTTTATGAAGAAAAATCTTATACAAATGATTTTGCCACTTTATAAAATGACCATTAGGTGTTTACAAATGTTTATGAACCATTAGAAACCACTTCTCCAAATAAAACAATCTTTAGCATGCTTGCATGCATTGTTTTGTTATTATTATTTTATGTGTTGAATTGCTTGAATGGTAGTTTGAAATATTGTTTGCTTGATTGAATTGTAGTGACTTGAAGTGTGTGAACATTGCAAATATCAAGGAGTGAACTTATACTCTCTACCAAAAAGGCAAGTGATGCTTCATACTTTGTCGCATTATTTTCACTATGCATTAGTGATATTTCTAAGTAAGACTTGCATGGAATTTTGCTAAGTATAAACCATGCTATGGGAAATCCTAGTAGATGAAACCTTAGTAGAAATTTCCTAAGTTAAGATCCCTATTACTATCATGCTTAGCTTATCTAGAAGAAAACAAGGGTGGAATGTACATTCATACTATGGAAAAATTTCTAAGTCTGAGGACTTGTGTTTTGTTTAATAAAACAACTAAGTGAATGAATCACCTGGGTGGAATGGAAGGAATGGTTTATGTTGAGTGGTTACACAAGGCCAGGGGACTGGTGAACCTTGTGTATCTCACTTGTGGATGGCCACCCAGGAACAAAGAGATTTGAGATGTCAAATGTTGAGAAGCTTCAAGTGCAACCACATGGCATTATGGGATCTGCCTGGATCATATAGGTTTCAAGAACTTAGCCAAATGGACAGTTGGTGGTAGGGGAATGATAGGTTGGAACGCGTCCATTCTGGTCTAAGGGAAGGCTTCTGAAAGATCTTGTCTTGGGAAACCAAGTCTTGTGGGGAAAGTGCACCACCTCTGCAGATGGAAAAATCTAAGTACTTAGCCATGTCCCTGGAAAAGGACAACTTGAGCATCAAGACATGGAAGCTATCAAGAATCTCATCATCCAAATTTCTAAGTTAAAAACTTGTGGTTGAACAAGGGTTTAAGGTTCACCAATTACTATTGGTGGTTCCTTGGGTGATATTTTTTGTCAAGAAAAAACTTAGTGTTTTTCAAATGATAAGGAATATCTATTTTGAGCAAAGCAAGCCTAAGCTCCACTTAGCCAAATGCATATAGATGATAGAGTCCACTATACTACCATAGTATCACTTGCCAATACAATTCAAATGTATTGACCTTTGTGGCTGTAACTTATTATGTTGCAGGTTTGTTTGATGTTAGAGAAGTTTATTGATTAGGATTACAAGTCTACAACCAACATGTCTGCCTGTGGCACTTTGAAGATGAAGGACCCCATGCTATTGTTATATTCTGCTGCATTGTAATGAGATAGCCAAATGAGCTATGTAAGATGTAATAAATTATGTTATTCCTGGTTATAAAGTTGTATTATGACCTTTGTTTCTTGATATTACATCTTAACTGTGGATGCTAGCTATTGATCCAGGGACTAGCATTGTAAACACAGGGATCTCTACCTTATTAAAGGTTGGGAACCTTACAATAGCAAGAAAGGGTTCTTGCCCATGTTGCCCAATACGACCTTGAGTAAAACTCAAAGTCCTGCAATGGCAGAAGATAGATAAAGGATGAGTAAGACTCCCTATGCCTCAGCCATAGGATCTCTTATGTATGCCATGCTATGTAGTAGACCCGATATTGCATATGCTGTTAGTTTGACTAGCAGATATCAAAGTGATCCAGGAGTGGATCATTGGACAGCGGTCAAAAACATCCTTAAGTACTTGAGAAGAACTAAGGATATGGTTCTTTCTTATGGAGGTGATGAACAACTCGTTGTTAATGGTTACACCGATGCTAGTTGGAACACCAATCCGGATGATTCTAAATCTCAATCTGGATACGTATTTTCTTTGAATGGTGCAGCAGTTAGCTGGAGGAGTGCAAAGCAAAGCGTTGTGGCGAGATATTCAACTGAATCGGAATACATAGCTGCTTTGGAGGCTTCACAAGAGGCGATATGGATGAAGGAGTTCATTACATAGCTCGGTGTGGTTCCAAGTGCGCTGGACCCAATGTCTATCTACTGTGATAACATGGGCGCCATAGCCAATGCACAAGAACCAAGGTCACACAAGAAGCTGAAGCACATCAAGCTACGTTTTCACGCTATTCGAGAGCATGTCCAAGATGGTGACATAAATATTTGCAAAGTACACACAGATCTGAATGTGGCAGATCCGTTGACTAAACCTCTCCCGAGGGCAAAACATGACTAGCACCAAACCGCCATGGGTGTTCGGTATATTACCATGTAATCTAGATTAGTTGACTCTAGTGCAAGTGGGAGACTGTTGGAGATATTCCCTAGAGGCAATAATAAAAGTGGTTATTATTATATCTTTGTGTTTATGATAAATGTTTACATTCATGCTATAACAGTATTAAACCGGAAACATTAATACTTGTGTGATTTGTAAACTAAATTAGAGTCCCTAGTAAAGCCTCTTTGATACTAGCTTGTTGGTTAATAGATGACCGTGGTTTCCCGATCATGAACATTGAGATGTTGTTAACAACAATATCATATCATTAGGAGAATGGTATGATGGACATACTCCTATAGATAAGCGTAGCATTAAGATCAAGTCATTCCAATAGTTCATTTGCTATAAGCTTTCTAATACATAGTAACCTAATTCCTTCGACCATGAGATCATGCTAATCACCATCACCGAAAGGATGCTTTGATGACATCAAACACCACACCGTAATTGGGTGGCTATAAAGGTGGCATTGAGTGTTCGGAAAGTATGTGTTGAGGCACATGGATCAAGAGTGGGATTTGTCCATCCATATGATAGATAAATATACTCTGGGCCCTCTCGGTGGAATGTCATCCAATTGGCTTGCAAGCATGTGACTGGCTCACAAGGGATCACATATCACGGGAACCAGAAAAGTGTACTTATCAGTAACGAGGTTGAGCTAGGTATGCAGAGATACCGACGATCAAAACCTCGGATAAGTAAACTATCGCGAGACAAAGGGAAATTGGTATCGTATGTAAGTGGTTCATTCGATCGCAAAATAATTGTTGAAATAAGTGGGAGCCATATGTATTTCCAGATTCCTCTATTGGTTATTGATCGGACAAGTGTCTCGGTCATGTCTGCATAATTCACGAACCGTAGGGAGACACACTTAAGGATTCGATGTTGTTTAGTAGATATGGAATGTTAGTAGGGATACCGAATGTTTTTCGGAGTCTCGGATGGGATCCGGAATATCACAAGGAGATCCGGAATGGTCCGGAGAATAATATTCATATAAGGAAAGTCCGATTCCGGAGTTCGGGAAAGATTTCGATGTTTTCATCGGAGAGGTTCTAGAAGGGTCTAGAAAGTTCACCGGACCGGAACGGGAATGGACCATGAATGTGTCATGGATAAGTGGAATAATTGGATCATATCCTAGGTCACTTGGTTTGGGCATTTGCAAGAGAGAATTAAAGCTCTAAATTGAAACTCAAACGGGAAGTTTGAAAAGTCAAACAGGAACAATGGTTTCCTAGTGGAAGAAGGAAAGAGTCCTTCTCTCAATCCAACTTGGGTTTGGGTTTGGATTCAAACCCACCCCTCCCAAGGCTGCCCCCTCTCATAAATAGAGGGGGAGGGCTGCCCCAAAAGCCAAGCCCTAGCCCTCCCACACCCGCGTCGCCGCCGCCTTGCGCCGCTGCCGGCCCGTCACCGTTGCCCTAGACACCGCTGACACCTCCTCCTCCTCCCGGTCTTCTAAACCCGAGATCACCAGGAAACCCTAGATCCACCATAACTCGCACCGGCTTACGTGAAGCCCTGCGGGATCTTCCCTCTACTTCCGACACCACACCGTCATGCTGCCGGAATCGCGAGGGGAGAACTACAACCTCCGATGCCTGCTGGAACAAGGGAGAGGAAGGTCTTCATCAATCAACGTAACGTAATCACATGAAGCGCTGCCGGAAGGCAGCGCCGGAAGGATCGTCTACGCGATCTTGAGATCGGCAAGTGTACGACTACATCACCCATGAGAATCTGCTCTCGTTAACCGCTTTGGAATCTTCGAGGGTGAGTTCTTCTATCGACTCGTTGCTACAATCTAGTAGATAGATCTTGGCTTGTTTGTGTGCATGCGGTAGAATTTTTTTGTTTTCCATGCTACGAACCCCTATAGTGGTATCAGAGCCGTGTCTATATTTTATATCTGTTGCACGAGTAGAACACAATGGTCATTATGGGCAGTGGTGCTTTTATTATCAATTGCTTTTTGTGTACTTTGCATCTTGCGGTATGATGGGATGAAGCGGCTCGGGCTAACCTTACATGACATCGTTCATGAGACTTGCTCCACGCTTGACATGTAACTTGTATTGCATAAGTGGCTTTGCGGGTGTCTGTCTCTCCCATCATAGTATAGAAAGCCCCAAACCACGTAAAATATGCAAAGAAAATTAGAGGCGTCTAACTTTGTTTTGCAGGGGTGTGATGTGATGTGATATGGCCATGTGTAAAGAGGGAGTGTCCCAACCTTTATTAACATAAGGTGGTGTCCCCTGTGTTTTACAATGCTAGTCCCTGGATCAATAGCTAGCATCCACAGTTAAGATGTAATATCAAGATACAAAGGTCATAATATAACTTTATAACCAGGAATAACATAGTTTTATTACATCATTACATAGCTCATTTGGTTAATACATTACATTGCAGCGGAATAACTATAAGCATGGGGTCCTTCATCTTCAAAGTGCCACAGGCAGATGTTGGTTGTAGACTTTGTAATCCTAATCAATCAATCTTCACTAAAGCAATCAAACCTGCAACATTCCAAGTCACAGCCACAAGGGTCAATACATTTGAATTGTATTGGCAAGTTTCACTTCTTAGTTGAATACAAGTGGATCCTATCACTACATGCATATTTGGCTAAGTAGAGTTTAGGCTCATTTGCATAAAGCAATAATTTATCCTATCTTTTTAAAATGGTTTTGGTCCTTTGTCAAATCTCCTTTTTCCAAGTTCCTTGAACTCCTTGGTAGAAACTCAAGTGTTCAAGTCCTTGTCAAAATCCCTTGAGCTCCTTGGTAACCCAAGTGCATCAAGTTTTATAAAATCTCATGAGTTCCTTGGTAACCCCAAGTGTTCATGTTTTCAACAAAATCTCTTGAGTTCCTTGGTACCCCCAAGTACATCAAGTTTTGTCAAAGTCTCTTGAGCTCCTTGGTAACCCCAAGTGCATCAAGTCCTTAAAAGTTTTCTTTTTAGAAATTAGAATGTCGAGATCTCCCATAGCTTCAAACTTTAGTTGCTCAGTATTGTCCATAACCGGGGACACGGCTAAGTACTTAGATTTTATTATCTTCTGCAGAAGGAGTACACTTTACCCACATGTCACAATCCCATCCTTTTGCCACCAAAGGGCCACTGGATTAGTGCTCACCAAGATGGAGTACTGGCAGATTGAGAATGTGACGAAGTCTTTCCAAAGGGTCCTCCCATACACCATTGCTAGCTTGTCTTCAGCACCCATGAAGCATTCCAGATCCCCATATCCAGTAAACTTAAGACAATGCATGGGTCTTCCCAATGTAGTTGACTAAGCCAGAGCCATAATAGCATGTGGTTGCACACGAATGCCACAATTGGAGAAACATGTTCAATCTCTAAGTTTCCTGGGTGGTTTCCTTTGGAGCACAACACAAAGAGAATGCCATAGACATGGTTCCTTTTGTTGCCACCTTCTCCAAAACTTAAAGTAACCTTGGCCACCCAGGTGGTTCATTGAGTCCTTGTTTTATTATATATAAAAACACAAGTCCTTTTCTCAACCTTTGTAAAATCTCAACATGTATCTCTTTTCAAAATATGGCATGGCTAAGCATGTAACAACTACATTGTTTTCTCTAAGGAATATATATAGGGAATCCTATTAGGATTTAGCATAGCATAAGTATAGAAATTATTTTCATGCATGTTTCAAAATCCACTAAGTGTAATGAAAATAGTAGGACTTTAGATGATAGTGTCACTTGCCTTTTTGGTAGGGAATGTTGGTTCACTCCTTGATCTTGCTAGTCTCACACTTTTCTATCTTTACTACAATCAATCAAGCAAACACAATATCAACTAGCATTCCAAACCAATAATCATTCAACAATTCACACACACAAAACAATGGGATCTAAGTCATGCATGTAAGCATGCAAGAGAGGGTTCTATTTGTAAAGATGGTCTCCACTAGGCTTCTAATCTTTGTAAGGTCCAAAGTGGTCATTTACCAAAATGGCAAAGTCATTTGCAAATGGGTTTTATCCATAAACCTATTTTCAAAACCTTTCATCATTTTATGTGGTGAAAAACATTTTTCTCAATGCCACAACCTTAAGTGGTTTCACCAAATAAGTTGTTGTTTCCCAAAATTTGGTGTTTATGGTTAGTAGGTTTGGTCCAAAACATTTTCTCCAAAGTTTTTACGCAAAACCATTTTCATAACAAAACCATTATTTTTAAATGGCTAGAAATGACCAAATCAAGTTTTTCTTCCCAACTTTCACAAAAACCATTTTAAAATCCATGGCTTGGTTCCTAGGGTCAGTAAGTTTACAACAACCCATTTTGCAAAGGTTTTAATCCTAAAAACATTTTTGAATCATTTTTCTACTCTAAACAAGCATTCAAAAGTATCTGCAAAAACAAACACTCTAATGGATACTATTTGCTAAACCAAGGGCATGGTTGGCTAGGGCTTGTTCCACTGATTCCACTGATACCAAATTTGCAATTTTTGGACGTGTGGATCGAAAGTTACAAAGGTTTGAAAATCACATTCTAATCTGATTTCAAAATCAGTTCTAAACAGAACAGGGGACACGCGGCACTT
Organism: Avena insularis; assembly: GCA_023614405.1. NCBI lineage: Eukaryota > Viridiplantae > Streptophyta > Magnoliopsida > Poales > Poaceae > Avena > Avena insularis. The sequence goes on along the minus strand of CM042695.1, from coordinate 192,262,661 downwards.
TTCTATTCGCCGATACCGGTTCGGGTGGATCGCGTTAGATCAGCCGAGTTAGAGCAGCTCGCGCGTACCCTTCTTTTCAAGTTTCTTAATCTTCTCATCTCTCGATCTCTCTCGCGGTTGCTCTTGCTTCGCCAAATGCTGGCGGCGCTGACGGATGCGGGCGCGGCTGGTCTCACACTTCTGGCGTAACAGCGAGAACAGGAAGCGAGACTAGTAGGGAAGGTGCTCACCGCGTTCGCAGAGGCCTGGGGAAGTTCGTCGTGTGGTCGGCGTGGCAAGAGGCGCACGAGGGCAGGAGGAATTCCTCGCCGGAGTTCGGTCTGGCGACGGTTGGCTCTGGTCGTGGTCGAAGACGATGCTACGGGTCATGAGAAGGTAAACCAGAAGCATGGTTAGACGCGTACGATCAAGGAGATGCTATGTGCGTGAAGGAGGAGAAGAGGGGCGGTCTGGACTTACCAGAGGAGCTCGACGGAGGCGAGACAGACGGCGGCGCTCAGAGCTTGGTTGGAGTCGACGCTCAGGGACGCCCGCGGGTGAATGGAGGGTACTGGGAGAATCGTCTGGGAGTGGTGAGTGTGCCCGCGTGCTCAAGGGGGCAGGAGGTGGCGAGTACTGGCCGGAATTGGAGGTGGAAGCTCGTCGAAGGAGCGGCGGTTTGGAGATGATTCCGAGCAGCCTGGTGGCGAGGTGGAGTTGGTGTTTGCGGGGAATGACAGAGGGAGGAGAGGTGCTTTTGTACGCTTGGTCAGGGGCGAGATTAACGCAGCCATTATTCATGAATTTACGCGCGGATTGAATGGCCGTGAACGGCAGCGAGGTTTGGGGGAGAAATGGTCGCGCGGGTGAGGAGGATGAACATGGAGGTGGGGTCCAGTCGTCAGTGAGGATGCGAGAAGGAAAGGAGATCCACCGGTCAGTCTCTGCACGGGTTCGAAAATGAGTACGAAACGTTTTTCTTCGGGGAGGAAAAACTGGGCTGGTTCTGGGCCTTATGGGCTTGGCCGGCTGGGCTGGTCCAGACTCTATTTGTTCTTTCCTGAACCTTTTCCTTTTTCCATTTTCCAATTCTATTTTGAAATTTCAAACAATAAATCAAACAAACAAAACAAATCAAACATTCATCAAACTTTTCATTTGAATTTGGTTCTGTTTAACACATAAACCAAAGTCCAAAATGAAATAATATTTCAAATCTTTTTAGGTTCCATTCATTAATTAAATAAAATAGACCATGGTTTATTAATCAAATAGGGTTTGATTTTATTAATAAAATCTCTATTTGAAATCAAAATATTTTCAAAACCAAATCAGTAGGTTTTATTTGGGAATATAAAATATTTGGAAAACTTATTTCAAATAAAATAGGTTTTTGAGGTTTTGGAAATAGTAAAACCTTATAAAACTTGGATTTTAAATCCTTATTAATTTATTTTTAAATAACCCTTTACTATTTTTATCAAAACAAAGCATTTTATTTCATAAGCTTTGGCCAAGGTTTAACTTTGGCTTTGTAAAATAATCTTTATTCATAAAACCTCTATTTCATTTGAAAACCAAATCCTTTTTATTTAAAGATCCAAAATAGTAGTTTTAAATATTTTTATTTTCCTTTAATCAATGTTTTCTCTTTTTGAATACTTTTAGAATTTTATTTGATTCAACTTGGTTTGAGGTTCCAATTGAATTCAAAAAGTTTCTTCTGGCCCTGAAAATCCAACAAAGTTTTATTTTATTCATTTTTTTTTTCACATTACAAGATTTGGAAAATCTTGGGATGTGACAGGCTACCACCCTTAAAATAAATCTCGTCCCGAGATTTGGGAAGGCTAGGGTTACAAGTAGGCTCAAAACAACTAGGGTACTACCACCCTTAAAATATTCAAACAAAAATTACATAGTGTCCTTCTTGGGATCCTGGGAAACTTCTTTGAGCAATCATTTGCTTGGTGTCCTTAGTTTCCATACTCGACTCATGGGCCAAGGTTGAGTTTCTCCATGGGCTTGGTGATCTTGTTCTTCATCTTTTATGGACAGTTGCTTGCATAATGTCCTGGGTTTTTGCAATTGAAACAGTGGATGTCTTGGAGTTCTTTACGTGGCTCTTGTGGACAAGTTGCTACATAGTGGACTAATTCTTTGCAGTTGTTGCACACCACTTGGCCAATCTCTTTATTCTTCTTGTTCTCTGGGCATCCACTGGAGTAGTGTCCCATTTCCTTACATTTACGACATTGCACAAGGCTCATGTCCTTCTTTTGTTTCTTGGGTTTCTTTAGTCCTTTGAATTGGGTTGTCTTGTTTGGAGGTATAAGTGGTCCTTTTCCTTTCTTGGTAGACTTGGATCCTTCTTGTTTCCTTTGTTCCACAATGGAGTAGATGGGGCATTGGATAGGAACATGGTTGTTTCCTTCACATAGATAGCAAGTAGCTTGAGAGGTGGGACATTGTCCAACAGGATGTTTCCCTTCACAGTTGGGGCATTGATTTCCATGCTCCTTGGAAGTATGATCCTTGTTTCCACAAATAATGCAAGCTGGGGCTCCATCTAGAATAACATTTCTATCATCCTTGTTGTCACAAACTTTCTTGGGATAATTTTCTTCCATTTTGATCATTTGATTAGTCACCTTAAGCATTAGTTGGCCTTGAGTTTCCAAAAATCCTTGCAGGGCTGGATCTGCTCCACTAGTGTTAGCTATGAATTGAGCTGTCACTTGGTTCAACTGGTGTTGGGTTGCTATAAGCTCTTTCATGCTGTTCTCTTGGTTGGTGTTGGTGTCATAAACCTTGATGTTGGAGTCTCTTGGAGTAGTCATCTGTTTGGGTTGAATGGAGATTAGAATAGGCAAGATATTTCTAAGGAATCAATTCCAATCACACATATCACAATTCACACATGCAATGTGCATGCAATCACAAACCAAACATTTCACTCAAACAACAAAGTTCAAGCATACCCTTAGGCAACAAAATATTTTTGTTACACCACATAAGTTGGTGGATTTGACTTAACTAAAATATGGTGGTCCATCTATATGGTTCACTTGTGATCCTTCCATCATTCTTGGTTGCTTCTTCTTACATGAGATAATGGTTTCCTTGGGAAAAACTCCTTGGTCACAAAGTTTCAAGTGATGGGGGCTCCTTCTAACTTTTGCATTCCCTCAGTCCCTAAATCTTGAGCAAGATTTCCTTGTTTCACTTGTAGTCCTTAGTGGTATCCAAGTTGGAAGTCCTTGGTGATCATGCTGAAGATGTTGAAGTCATTAGAGTTGAAGAAGTTGAAGTCATTAGAGTTGAAAGTGTAGAAGAAGTCCTTTGCACCTGGTGTAGTTTTTGGCCATGGGTAGGTTTTTCCATCAAGTTGAAATAGAAGAGATGTAGAGTTGAAACCAAAATGGTTGAGGGAAGAGTTTACAAGTGTTTTTGTAAATAAGTTTTTGGAACAAGTACAACTCCTATTTTTCTAAGGGTTTTTGTCCAATCCTAGGGTTTACAAATCCTACAGGCAACACAATGCTCTGATACCATCTGTAAAGAGGGAGTGTCCCAACTTTTATTAACATAAGGTGGTGTCCCCTGTGTTTTACAATGCTAGTCCCTGGATCAATAGCTAGCATCCACAGTTAAGATGTAATATCAAGATACAAAGGTCATAATATAACTTTATAACCAGGAATAACATAGTTTTATTACATCATTACATAGCTCATTTGGCTAATACATTACATTGCAGCGGAATAACTATAAGCATGGGGTCCTTCATCTTCAAAGTGCCACAGGCAGATGTTGGTTGTAGACTTTGTAATCCTAATCAATCAATCTTCACTAAAGCAATCAAACCTGCAACATTCCAAGTCACAGCCACAAGGGTCAATACATTTGAATTGTATTGGCAAGTTTCACTTCTTAGTTGTATACAAGTGGATCCTATCACTACATGCATATTTGGCTAAGTAGAGTTTAGGCTCATTTGCATAAAGCAATAATTTATCCTATCTTTTTAAAATGGTTTTGGTCCTTTGTCAAATCTCCTTTTTCCAAGTTCCTTGAACTCCTTGGTAGAAACTCAAGTGTTCAAGTCCTTGTCAAAATCCCTTGAGCTCCTTGGTAACCCCAAGTGCATCAAGTTTTATAAAATCTCATGAGTTCCTTGGTAATCCCAAGTGTTCATGTTTTCAACAAAATCTCTTGAGTTCCTTGGTACCCCCAAGTACATCAAGTTTTGTCAAAGTCTCTTGAGCTCCTTGGTAACCCCAAGTGCATCAAGTCCTTAAAAGTTTTCTTTTTAGAAATTAGAATGTCGAGATCTCCCATAGCTTCAAACTTTAGTTGCTCAGTATTGTCCATAACCGGGGACACGGCTAAGTACTTAGATTTTATTATCTTCTGCAGAAGGAGTACACTTTACCCACATGTCACAATCCCATCCTTTTGCCACCAGTGGCCACTGGATTAGTGCTCACCAAGATGGAGTACTGGCAGATTGAGAATGTGACGAAGTCTTTCCAAAGGGTCCTCCCATACACCATTGCTAGCTTGTCTTCAAAGACACCATGAAGCATTCAGATCCCCATGTCCAGTAAACTGAAGACAATGCATGGGTCTTCCCAATGTAGTTGACTAAGCCAGAGCCATAATAGCATGTGGTTGCACACGAAAGCCACAATTGGAGAAACATGTTCAATCTCTAAGTTTCCTGGGTGGTTTCCTTTGGAGCACAACACAAAGAGAATGCCATAGACATGGTTCCTTTTGTTGCCACCTTCTCCAAAACTTAAAGTAACCTTGGCCACCCAGGTGGTTCATTGAGTCCTTGTTTTATTATATATAAAAACACAAGTCCTTTTCTCAACCTTTGTAAAATCTCAACATGTATCTCTTTTCAAAATATGGCATGGCTAAGCATGTAACAACTACATTGTTTTCTCTAAGGAATATATATAGGGAATCCTATTAGGATTTAGCATAGCATAAGTATAGAAATTATTTTCATGCATGTTTCAAAATCCACTAAGTGTAATGAAAATAGTAGGACTTTAGATGATAGTGTCACTTGCCTTTTTGGTAGGGAATGTTGGTTCACTCCTTGATCTTGCTAGTCTCACACTTTTCTATCTTTACTACAATCAATCAAGCAAACACAATATCAACTAGCATTCCAAACCAATAATCATTCAACAATTCACACACACAAAACAATGGGATCTAAGTCATGCATGTAAGCATGCTAGAGAGGGTTCTATTTGTAAAGATGGTCTCCACTAGGCTTCTAATCTTTGTAAGGTCCAAAGTGGTCATTTACCAAAATGGCAAAGTCATTTGCAAATGGGTTTTATCCATAAACCTATTTTCAAAACCTTTCATCATTTTATGTGGTGAAAAACATTTTTCTCAATGCCACAACCTTAAGTGGTTTCACCAAATAAGTTGTTGTTTCCCAAAATTTGGTGTTTATGGTCAGTAGGTTTGGTCCAAAACATTTTCTCCAAAGTTTTTACTCAAAACCATTTTCATAACAAAACCATTATTTTTAAATGGCTAGAAATGACCAAATCAAGTTTTTCTTCCCAACTTTCACAAAAACCATTTTAAAATCCATGGCTTGGTTCCTAGGGTCAGTAAGTTTACAACAACCCATTTTGCAAAGGTTTTAATCCTAAAAACATTTTTGAATCATTTTTCTACTCTAAACAAGCATTCAAAAGTATCTGCAAAAACAAACACTCTAATGGATACTATTTGCTAAACCAAGGGCATGGTTGGCTAGGGCTTGTTCCACTGATTCCATTGATACCAAATTTGCAATTTTTGGACGTGTGGATCGAAAGTTACAAAGGTTTGAAAATCACAATCTAATCTGATTTCAAAATCAGTTCTAAACAGAACAGGGGACACGCGGCACTTTTCTATTCGCCGATACCGGTTCGGGTGGATCGCGTGCTGCAGGCCATTAGATCAAGTTGCATCGCACGGCACTGGCTGCGTACCCTTTCGAGTTTAAGTGATCTAATCTCGTCTCTCCGATCTAAATCGAACGGTTGCTACTGCCTGGCCAAGAACTAGCGGCGCTCGACGGTGGCGCGCGGTGCTCTGCTAACGGCGAGAACAGGAAGCGAGAGTAGTAGGGAAGGTGCTCACCGCGTTCACAGAGGCCTGGGGAAGTTTGTCGTGTGGTAGGCGTGGCAAGAGGCGCACGAGGGCAGGAGGAATTCCTCGCCGGAGTTCGGTCTGGCGACGGTTGGCTCTGGTCGTGGTCGAAGACGATGCTACGGGTCATGAGAAGGTAAACCAGAAGCATGGTTAGACGTGTACGATCAAGGAGATGTTGTGTGCGTGAAGGAGGAGAAGAGGGGCGGTCTGGACTTACCGGAGGAGCTCGACGGAGGCGAGATGACGGCCTTCGAGCTTGGTTGAGTCGGCCTTCAGGGGCCTTCATGGTGAACGGAGGGTACTGGGAGAATCGTCTGGGAGTGGTGAGTGTGCCCGCGTGCTCAAGGGGGCAGGAGGTGGCGAGTACTGGCCGGAATTGGAGGTGGAAGCTCGTCGGAGGAGCGGCGGTTTGGAGATGATTCCGAGCACCTGGTGGCGAGTGGAGTTGGTGTTTGGGAATGACAGAGGAGGAGAGGTGCTTTTATACGCTTGGTCAGGGGCGAGATTAACGCAACCATTATTCATGAATTTACGCGCGGATTGAATGGCAGTGAACGGCAGCGAGGTTTGGGGGAGAAATGGTCGCGCGGGTGAGGAGGATGAACAGGGAGGTGGGGTCCAGTCGTCAGTGAGGATGCGAGAAGGAAAGGAGGTACACCGGTCAGTCTCTGCACGGGTTCGAAAATGAGTCTGAAACGTTTTCTTGGGGAGGAAAACTGGCTGGTTCTGGGGCTTGGCAGTGGCTGGTCGAGACTCTATTTGTTCTTTCCTGAACCTTTTCCTTTTCTATTTTCCAATTCTTTTGAAATTTCAAACAATAAATCAAACAAACAAAACAAATCAAACATTCATCAAACTTTTCATTTGAATTTGGTTCTGTTTAACACATAAACCAAAGTCCAAAATGAAATAATATTTCAAATCTTTTTAGGTTCCATTCATTAATTAAATAAAATAGACCATGGTTTATTAATCAAATAGGGTTTGATTTTATTAATAAAATCTCTATTTGAAATCAAAATATTTTCAAAACCAAATCAGTAGGTTTTATTTGGGAATATAAAATATTTGGAAAAGTTATTTCAAATAAAATAAGTTTTTGAGGTTTTGGAAATAGTAAAACCTTTATTAATAAAACTTGGATTTTAAATCCTTATTAATTTATTTTTAAATAACCCTTTACTATTTTTATCAAAACAAAGCATTTTATTTCATAAGCTTTGGCCAAGGTTTAACTTTGGCTTTGTAAAATAATCTTTATTCATAAAACCTCTATTTCATTTGAAAACCAAATCCTTTTTATTTAAAGATCCAAAATAGTAGTTTTAAATATTTTTATTTTCCTTTAATCAATGTTTTCTCTTTTTGAATACTTTTAGAATTTTATTTGATTCAACTTGGTTTGAGGTTCCAATTGAATTCAAAAAGTTTCTTCTGGCCCTGAAAATCCAACAAAGTTTTATTTTATTCATTTATTTTTTTCACATTACAAGATTTGGAAAATCTTGGGATGTGACACCATGATTGTGATTATATATGATGTATGCAATGTTCCTTATTGTAAGTCGGCAACCGGGAGGAGCCGTATGGTTGTCTTTTAATTCCGTTAAGACCTTCGTGTCCATTCAAAGTAGTTGTAATAGTTGATTCTGGTGGACGACAACCATGAAGCGGCGCCATTGACCTTGACGCCATACCGGTGATGATGGAGATCATGTTCGTGCTTGAATATGGAGATCGGAAGCACAAGAAGAAAGACCATATCATATCACATATTATGAATTTCATGTGATGTTAATCCTTTTATGCATCTTGTATTGCTTAGTTTGCGACGATAGCATTATAAGATGATCCCTCAAGCACAAAAATTTCAAGTTATATAGTGTTCATCCTTAGTAAGCACCGTTGCTAAAGCTCGTTGTTTCGAAGCATCACGTGATGATCGGGTGTGTTAGATTCTGCGAGTGTATACAACGTGAGCAAGCCAGATTTGCTCATGCGGAAGCTAAGGTTTGATCTTGACGAGCCTAGCATGTACATACATGGTCTCGGAACACGGATCACCGAAAGGTACATCATGAGTCATATAGTAGATATGATGAACATGTTGATTGTTCGCCATTGAAGCTACACCAACTCTCGTGATGATCGGTTTTGATGTGGTGGATTTGGTTCATGTGATCACTAAAGCAATGTGAGAGATATTTTTTTGAGTGGGAGTTCAACTAGATTAATTTAACTCTTAATGAGAATTCAATTTGTCATAAACTTAGTCTAAACTATTGCAAATATGTTCGAGGATCAATGGCGGCCCCTACCATCAATTTTAATGCGTTCCTAGAGAAAGAAAAGTTGAAAAAACAATGGAAGCAACTTCGCGGATTGGTTCCGCAATTTGAGGATTGTCTTAAATGCTGGTAATTTAACCTATGTGCTGGATGCACCGCTGGGTGACCCGCCTGCAGCTGATGCTACCATGAGGTAAAGAATGTTTTCCTCGCTCGGAAGAATCAGTACTCCACAGTTCAGTGTGCTATCTTGTATGGTTTGGAATCGGAGCTTCAGAAAAGGTTTGAGAACCATGACCCACATGATATTGTCCGGGAACTCAAAATGATATTTGAGGCTCACGCGGCAGTTGAGAGTTATGAGGCTTCTGAAAAGTTCTTTAACTGTAAGATGGAGGAGGGTAGCTTCGTCAGTGAGCACGTGCTTAAGATGTCTGGGCACTCAAGCAAGCTTCAAAGCTTAGGTATAGTGATTCCTAATGCTTTGGGGATTCACCGTGTCCTCCAATCACTACCACCAAGTTACAAGAACTTTGTGATGAACTACAATATGCAAAACATGGACAAGTCATTGCTTGAACTCTTCTCCATGTTAAAGTCTGCGAAAGTGGAGATCAAGAAAGAGCACCAAGTATTGATGGTCAATAAGACCACCAAATTCAAGAAGCAAGGCAAGTCTAAGAAGAAGGGAAACTTCAAGAAGGGAGGTAAGAAAGTTACCGCGCCGGCGAAGAAGACCAAGGATGGGCCTAAGCCTGATACTGAGTGCTTTTATTGCAAGGGAGAAGGTCACTGGAAGCGGAATTTCCCGAAGTACTTGGCGGATTTGAAGAACGGCAACATCAAGAAGAAAGGTATATCCGATATACATGTTATTGATGTGTATCTCACTAGTACTCGTAGTAGTGCCTGGGTATTTGATACTGGTTCGGTTGCTCATATTTGTAACTTGAAACAGGTGCTGCAGAATAGACGGAAGCTAGCGAAGAACAAGGTGACGATGCGCATTGGAAATGGATCAAAGGTTGATGTGATCGCGGTCGGCACACTACCTCTTCATCTACCATCGAGATTAGTTTTATACTTAAATAATTTTTATTTGGTGCCTTCATTGAGCATGAACATTATATCTAGATCATGTTTATTGCGATACAGTTACTTGTTTAAGTTCGAGAATAATGGTTGTTCGATTTATATGAGTAATATGTTTTATGCACATGCACCTTTGCTAGATGGTATATTATTATTGAATCTCGATTGTGGAAATACACACATTAATAACATTGAAGCTAAACGTTTGAGGTTGAGCGATAACTCGACCTATATGTGGCACTGTCGTCTTGCTCATAGTGGAGTGAAGCGTATGAAGAAACTCCATTCTGATGGACTTCTTGAATCACTTGATTTCGAATCACTTGAAAGATGCGAAGCATGTCTAATGGGTAAAATGACTAAGACTCCATTTTCTGGTATGATGGAGTGAGCTACAGACTTATTGGAAATCATACATATCGATGTATGTGGCCCAATGAGTGTAGCATCGCGCGGTGGTTATCGTTATGTTCTTACCTTCACGGATGACTTGAGTAGATATGGGTATATCCATTTCATGAAACATAAGTCCGAAACTTTCGAGAAGTTTAAGGAATTTCAAAGTGAGGTAGAGAATCAACATAACAAGAAGATTAAATTTCTAAGATCTGATCACGGAGGTGAATATCTAAGTTACAAGTTTGGCGAGCATTTGAAAAAATGCGGAATACTTTCACAGTTCACACTGTCGGGAACACCACAGTGTAATGGTGTGTCCGAACATCGTAACCGAACTCTCTTAGATATGGTTCGTTCTATGATGTCACTTACAGATTTACCGCTATCATTTTGGGGTTATGCATTAGAAACAACCGCATTCACTTTAAATAGGGCACCATCTGAATCCGTTGAAACAACATCGTATGAATTATGGTTTGGGAAGAAACCTAAATTGTCGTTCCTTAAAGTTTAGGGTTGTGAAGCTTATGTAAAGAAGTTACAGCCCGACAAGCTTGAACCCAAAGCGGAAAAATGCGTCTTCATAGGATACCTGAAGGAAACTATTGGGTATACCTTCTATCATAGATCCGAGGGCAAGATCTTCGTGCCAAGAATGGATCCTTTCTAGAGAAGGAGTTTCTCTTGAAAGAAGTGACTGGAAGGAAAGTAGAACTCGACGAGGTTGTTGAACCTTCTCTCGAACTTGCGAGTAGCACATCACTGGAAGTAGTTCCTCTGGCGCCTACACCAATAAGAGAGGAAGCTAATTATGTTGATCATGAAACTTCGGTTGAAGTTACTACGGAACCTCACAGGTCAACGAGAACTCGTACCACTCCTGATTGGTATGATCCCATTATGAGTGTCATGTTGGTGGACAACACCGATGGCCCTGCGACATATGAGGAAGCGATGATGAGCCCAGATTCTAATAAATGACAAGAGTCCATGAAATATGAGATTGGATCCATGTACGAAAACCAAGTATGGACTTTGGTGGACTTACCGGATGGCTAGAAGGCTGTCGAGAACAAATGGATTTACCAGAAGAAAACAGATGCTGATGGTAATGTTACCGTCTATAAAGCTCGACTTGTCGCAAAAGGGTTTTGACAAATTCAAGGAGTTGACTACGATGAGACTTTCTCACCAGTAGCAAAGCTAAAGTCTGTGAGGATTATGTTAGCAATTGCTGCATATTATGATTATGAGATATGGCAGATGGATGTCAAAATGGCGTTCCTCAATGGAGACATTGATGAAGAGTTGTATAGGATGCAACCCAAAGGTTTTGTCGATCCTAAAGATAATAACAAGGTATGCAAACTTCAATGGTCCATATATGGATTGAAGCAAGCATCCCAAAGTTGGAATCAACGTTTTGATAAGGTAATCAAAAGCTTTGGTTTTATACAAACTTATGGAGAATCTTGTATTTACAAGAAAGTGAGTGGGAGCTCTGTAGCATTATTAATACTATATGTAGATGACATATTGTTGATTAGGAATGATGTAGACCTTGTTAATAGTGTCAAGGATTATTAGAATAATAGTTTTTCAATCAAATATCTTGGCGAAGCAGCTTACATATTAGGCATAAAGATTTATAGAGATAGATCGAGATGCCTAATTTCATTGTCACAGAGTACATATTTGGACAAAGTTCTAAAGAGGTTTCGAATGGAAGATAGCAAGAAAGGGTTCTTGCCCATGTTGCCCAATCGACCTTGAGTAAAACTCAAAGTCCTGCAACGGCAGAAGATAGAGAAAGGATGAGTAAGACTCCCCTATGCCTCAGCCATAGGATCTCTTATGTATGCCATGCTATGTACTAGACCTTACATTGCATATGCTGTTAGTTTGACTAGCAGATATCAAAGTGATCTAGGAGTGGATCTAGGAGTTAGCTGGAGGAGTGCAAAGCAAAGCGTGGCGAGATCTTCAACTGAATCGGAATACATAGCTGCTTCAGAGGCTCACAAGAGGCGATATGGATGAAGGAGTTCATTACAGAGCTCGGTGTGGTTCCAAGTGCGCTGGACCCAATGTCTATCTACTGTGATAACATGGGCGCCATAGCCAATGCGCAAGAACCAAGGTCACACAAGAAGCTGAAGCACATCAAGCTACGTTTTCACGCTATTCGAGAGGATGTCCAAGATGGTGACATAAAGATTTGCAAAGTACACACAGATTTGAATGTGGCGGATCCGTTGACTAAACCTCTCCCGAGGGCAAAACATGACCATCACCAAACCGCCATGGGTGTTCGGTATATTACCATGTAATCTAGATTAGTTGACTCTAGTGCAAGTGGGACAATGTTGGAGATATGCCCTAGAGGAAATAATAAAAGTGGTTATTATTATATCTTTGTGTTTATGATAAATGTTTACATTCATGCTATAACAGTATTAAACTGGAAACATTAATACTTGTGTGATTTGTAAACTAAATTAGAGTCCCTAGTAAAGCCTCTTTGATACTAGCTTGTTGGTTAATAGATGATCCTGGTTTCCCGATCATGAACATTGAGATGTTGTTAACAACAATATCATATCATTAGGAGAATGGTATGATGGACATACTCCTATAGATAAGCGTAGCATTAAGATCAAGTCATTCCAATAGTTCATTTGCTATAAGCTTTCTAATACATAGTAACCTAATTCCTTCGACCATGAGATCATGCTAATCACCATCACCAAAAGGATGCTTTGATGATATCAAACACCACACCGTAATTGGGTGGCTATAAAGGTGGCATTGAGTGTTCGGAAAGTATGTGTTGAGGCACATGGATCAAGAGTGGGATTTGTCCATCCATATGATAGATAAATATACTCTGGGCCCTCTCGGTGGAATGTCATCCAATTGGCTTGCAAGCATGTGACTGGCTCACAAGGGATCACATATCACGGGAACCAGAAAAGTGTACTTATCAGTAACGAGGTTGAGCTAGGTATGCAGAGATACCGACAATCAAAACCTCGGATAAGTAAACTATCGCGAGACAAAGGGAAATTGGTATCGTATGTAAGTGGTTCATTCGATCGCAAAGTAATCATTGAAATATGTGGGATCCATATGAATTTCCAGATTCCTCTATTGATTATTGATCGGAGAAGTGTCTCGGTCATGTCCGCATAATTCACGAACCGTAGGGAGACACACTTAAGGATTCGATGTTGTTTAGTAGGTATGGAATGTTAGTAGGGATACCGAGTGTTGTTCGGAGTCTCAGATGGGATCCAGAATATAACGAGGAGATCCGGAATGGTCCGGAGAATAAGATTCATATAAGGAAAGTCCGATTTCGGAGTTCGGGAAAGATTCGATGTTTTCATCGGAGAGGTTCTAGAAGGGTCTACAAGGTTCACCGGACCGGAAGGGGAATGGACCATGAATGTGTCATGGATAAGTAGAATAATTGGATCATATCCTAGGTCACTTGGTTTGGGCATTTACAAGAGAGAATTAAAGCTCTAAATTGAAAGTCAAACGGAAGTTTGAAAAGTCAAACTGGAACAATGGTTTCCTAGTGGAAGAAGGAAAGAGTCCTTCTCTCAAACCAACTTGGGTTTGGGTTTGGATTCAAACCTACCCCTCCCAAGGCTTCCCCCCTCTCATAAATAGAGGGGGAGGGCTGCCCCAAAAGCCAAGCCCTAGCCCTCCCACACCCGCGCCGCCGCCGCTCGCCGCCACCAGCCGCCCCCGCCGCGCCGCCGCCTTGCGTTGTTGTGCCACCGCCACCGCCTTGCGTCGTTGTGCTGCCGCCGCCTTGTGCCGTCGTGCCGCCGCCTTGCGCCACCGCCGGCCCGTCGCCGTCGGCCTAGACGCTGCCGACACTCCTCCTCCTCCCGGTCTTCTAAACCCTAGATCACCGGGAAACCCTAGATCCACCATAACTCGCACAGGCTTAGGCGAAGCCCTACGAGATCTTACCTCTACTTCCGACACCACACCGTCGTGTTGCCGGAATTGTGAGGGGAGAACTACAACCTTCGCTGCCTGCTGGAACAAGGGACATGAAGGTCTTAATCGAGTACCGAACGTGTGACCGACTGCGGAAGTGCTGCCGGAAAACAACGCCGGAAGGATCGTCTATGCGATCTTGGGACCTGCAAGTGTACGACTACATCACCCACGAGAATCTGCTCTCGTTAACCGCTTTGGAATCTTCGAGGGTGAGTGCTTCTATCGACTCATTGCTACAATCTAGTAGATAAATCTTGGCTTGTTTGTGTGCATGTAGCAGATCCGTTGACTAAAACTCTCCCTAGAGAAAAACATGATCTACACCAAAACTCCATGGGTGTTAGATACATCACTATGTAACTAGATTATTGTCTCTAGTGCAAGTAGGAGACTGAAGGGAATATGCCCTGAGAGGCAATAATAAAGTGTTTATTATGTATATTCCAAGTATATGATAGATGTTTATTTTCCATGCTATAATTGTATTAATACTGAAATGTTAATACATGCGTGTTTAATAAACAAACAGAAAGTTCCTAGTTATGCCTCTCTCATAAACTAGCTTGTTGATTAACAAGATGATCACAGTTTCCTGATCATAGACATTGGATGTTGTTAATAACGAGATCACAACATGAGTGTAATGATGTGATGAACATTCATCCGAAGTATATCATTAAGATCAAAGTCATTGAGTTTATATTGCTATAAACAACTTACCAAGTGATCCTAATCCTTAGACCATGAGATCATGCCAATCACTAACACCGGAAGAGTTTCTTGTTGACATCAAACGTCACAACTGGGTGATTATAGAGATGGCTTCAAAGCTACTAAAGTGTTATGTTGAAACTCATGGATCAAGATTGGAATTTGTTCATCCCGATGACGGATAGATATACTCTGGGCCCTCTCGGTGTTATCACATTGGTTAGCTTGCAAGCAAGTGATTTGATCACTAGAATGTTATATCACGGGAACGAGAAAAGAGTGCATGTCAGTAAAGAGATCAAACTAGGTATGGAGATACCGATGCTCGAATCTCGGGCATGTAATATATCGTGAAACAAAGGTATTAATATACGAGCATAAAAGGTTCCGACGATCACAGGAAAGTCATCGTTGAATGTGTGGGAGTCAGTATGGATCTCCAGGTCCCGCTACTGATTATTGATCGAAGATGGGTCTCGATCATGCCCGCATTATTCGTGAACCGTAGGGTGACACACTTAAGGGACACTGACATCCAGTTGGAGCAACTGTTTCGTGCCGAAAAGAATAAACAAGCGCAGGAATTTATTTCACTAGATACCGAAACAGGTTTTCGGGTGAAATTGCAGAAAGTGTTTTTGCATGTGAAATAGAATTCTAGCAAGGGGTTATATGTGAATATTTGTCATTAAAGTAATTGACAAAATTCTGAATAAATAAAAAGAGTTTTATTTAATGAGAGTTTGCATTAAATTTGGTGGAAATTTAATAGCAAGTTTGAACGGGATTTTGAGTGGAGGGAATTTAAAGGAATTTTGTGAGTGGAGTGTCCACCCACATGAATGAGGGGAGGGCAAGGGGGCATCCCCCATGCACCGGCCACCCCCTCTGGGTTCCCCCCTCTCCTATAAAAGTCACCCCTCCCTCTCTCTCACTCACACCTCCTCGTGAAGGATATCTCTCCCCCTCTAGAATTTATCCCCCATGGTTTCGGACTAGCGAGATACATGTTCCCGGTGGCTATTCGGCAAGAAAGGTGTGTGCTTCCGCTGCATTGCTTGAGCAAGGAGGCGGAGGTTGCTAGGTGTCTTGTACGTGTGTGCGAGCACGGATGCGCTGCTACTTTGCGGTGCTAGGACTTCCTCTCGATCTTGAGATCGGCAAGAGATCGTCTACATCAACCACGAGTTCAACTCGTTAAGCTTTGTTGGTCTTCAAGGGTATGTTCTCTACGGATATACATCCGCCCGTTGTTTGTATCTAGTAGATAGATCTTGGTACATAGTTCCCATCGTAGGAAATTTTTTGTTTTCTATGCTGCGAACCCTTCAGTGGTATCAGAGCCGGATCTATGCTAGATGCTTTACATGGGTAGTACACATATGAGTATGTGGGCGATGATGATCATGTTTGTCAACACCCGGATTTTTAATCCCAGATGCCTGTTATGCCATACATCGCAATCCCAGGATTACCATTTTTGCGAGACATAACAGAATTGGATACCACATTATATCATTCATTACAAACCATACATAAGGTCTTACACAAATAATGATCTCATGATCCAGTTCTTAATACAACTCAAGCAGCGGAATAACGTAATAATAAAGGTAGCATAGGCGAAGCTCCATCTTCGGGGTCACAGGCAATGCTGACGATGGGAGATGATCCTAGTTGTCGTAACCTTCCTGTGTCCTTCGTCCTGGTACTCCTCTTCATAGTCTGGCCACGGGAATAGACAGGGACAAAGCCATGAGTACTCTTTAAGTACTCGCAAACCAATACTAACAAGTGAAGGGGTTTTTCGTAATAGGACACTAAGCTCTAGGGTTGTTTTGCAAAAAGCCAGATTTACCTCTACTAAGTTCAGAAGCAAGAAAAGCTAGTTGAAATTTTATAACACCTAAGTGGGAACTTGTATTTCATATCACAACTCTGTTGTGGTCAAGTCCAATTCTCAATTCATGTCACAAGTCATTTGGAAAACATCTGACGGGGGAACAGTATGGCCAATCCAACTGTCCATAACCGCGGACGCGGCTATTCGAATAGTTTGACACTCTGCAGACATTGTACACTTTCACCACAACATTCGATACATCCGTCAGGAACAAATCCTGAATTCGCCATACTCAGTATGCGGATAATCAATCCTAACCTTTAAATTACACGCTCTAGTATAGGCACCTCTCCTGTGAATTTGGCCTCCCAACCATGACCAACTCTCATCTTGGGTACTACACAGGTGGACAATCTTCACAAGGTAGCCTTAGCTCAAACCTTGGCCATGAGGGAACCCATACTAAGGTATATAAGTTTCCAGTCAAGCCCTACCCAATTCTCGGGTATTGTGGTTGTACGGTAAAATTGGAATGGTATCGCATCCAGACAACCATCAGTTTTATAAAGGGCTAAGGCTCATGCCTCAACATTTTCATCATCAAAATCATCTGGTGTTCGGAAACACATGTCAAAACATCTCAGTAGAATGACTCATCATTCTAAGGTTTTCATAACCATTTTCACCAAGTATTCCCATCTAAAGTTGATCAAGTTTTATGCTTAGCACTAGCATCTACAAATGGGAGTGAGTACTAATGAGGGGTGGTAAACTAGTGGAGTTTAACTAAGTACAATCTGATGCCTTAGGATGACATCAAGATTATCTAGCTTAGGCCAAATTTAATGCTCTTTATGCAACCTTAAATTATCTTTCTAGTATCTACAATTTACTCAAGTAAACTCTAAGTAATAGCTATGATAAAGAAATAAAGTAGAAAGCGTGTAAGTAAAACTAGGATTGGTTTATCAAGTGGGTATGATCACATATGCTTAAGGCATATAGTTGGCATGGTAACAAGCAAGTGTTTGCTTGCATAGGTAAAGTATCTTGCAAGTGTTAGCTTGCTCAATCAACTAGTAGTATTAGGCTTGCCTTGTGCAGAGCAGTGGTTGAAGTTCTCCTCGGCTTCTTCTTCGTAGTATCCTCCTTCCTCCTCGTATCCTTGGTCGGTACTAGCGTCTATGAATAAATACGAGGTACACAATCACCAAACAATACTTAACTACTTTCAGTCATCACACAAAGGGGTACTATAGATGATCTAGCATCATCACTAACATTACAAGATTAAAGCATTTGTCTTATTTATTTTATTTTTAGAAAAGTAATTTCTACTCATTGAAAAACTACTTAAGATTTAATATTCTCCAACTCAAACATGGGATCATGTTGACACATGTCATCACCACATATTTCAGTACATGAGAATGTGATTTAAAGTGGTGTCACAATTTAATAAAGTCTAACCTTTTTATTTTAAATAATTAAAGTGACTAGAAATGCCTATGTGGCATTCTTTTATTACTTGAACATTATTTCTGTAAGTAAACCCATATGTTTTTTATATATTCTGAAAGGTATAATCAAATGTGATTTTTGAGAGTTGGAATTAACTCAAAAGCTATTATGGTTGAAATTTGAAAAATGTTTGAATGCAGAAAAGCTTCTGACTTGTTATTTTTACCAAGGTTGATCTCTAGATTCAAATGATTTGAATCCAACGGGCTTGGATTAAGCATTTCAATATCTTTCTAACAAAATTGGTTTCATTCAATTTGGTTTACTGAATAGAGCTGGGTTGATTTTTGAAATTAGGTACAGAACTGAGTTTGAATATAAATAGAAAAAGCTAAATTCAAATGGCTGGGCTACGCGAGAAGGGTTATTGGGCCGGCCCAGTGTCACTCTGCAGCGTGCGACGCAACTGACAGGGGGGTCTACTGGTCAGTGGCTCTTTAAACGCGAAGCGGTACGAGGCTATGTGGTGCGTTGGATTAGAATAAAGATCGACGACTGAGGGTCGTCGTCGACGATGAACAAGTCACCGGCGAGCTCGAACCCTAGCGGATCAGTGGGGGTGCATAGGGGGCATACCGGGGCTCCAGTGACGAAGGCGAGGCGGGCCAATGACGAAGTCGACATCGGCGAATTCAGGGGAGGTCGCGGTAGCTCCAGGGGTGGACGAAATCAATGGCTCCTCTTCTCCTCTGCAGCGGCGAGCTCCGGCCAAATTTCGGCGATGTGCTGCTCTCCTTGCTCCAGCTAAGGGGTGGAACGATCAGTGAGGCGAGGGAAGTGAAATGGTGTGCTTCAATCGGCTGGGGGTCGCCTCCTTTTATAGGCCCGATGGTGAGACCGAGAGGGATGAGCAGGCGATAGTGGCGACACGGCTACGGGCGGCTAGAGGCATGGCCGAGGTTGGCGATCGACGGACGGTCTCCTGGCGATGCTCTATGGTTTAAATTCGCGTGTAGGGGCGGTGGCAAACAGTCGGGAATGTGCGGTGCTCTGCGAGGCAGAGGCGGCAAACTCTGCGGCGAGCGGTGGCTACGGGGTATGGGCGGTGAAGCGAGCATGTCTGGTGGTCTCCTGGGATGGTGGGGTGCATGCTGGCGTGCGGCGAGGGCTCGAGGTGGTCGGGTTGCATGGGAACGACGCGTGCTCTGTGGTGCACGTCGGCATGGTCGACAGCGGCGCGGGCGCGGCATTCCTGGCGGATCTGGTCGCTGTCTTCGAGCTAGGGCTGGTAAAGAGGGGGTGGTGAGACATGGCCTGCATGCTAGACAAGGTTGGCACGACTAGTTCTTCTCCTAGCTTGCTCTCCACACTGGGGTGACATGGGTGCTCTCGGCCTGTTCACCATTGATGACATTGGCGAGCTTACAGTGGTGCTAGGGCTTAGTTAAGGTTGCTAGATGATCTACTGAGGCTAGTGCAACCAGAGAGGGAACAAGGTTGGCTCAAAACACTGCTCAAAATAGTGTTTGTGATTTTGTTGATTTGAATCTGCAACCTGTTTGATGAAATGGCCGCATGAACTTAAGTTTTGAATTTTGAAAATATTTTTGGTGGGTGTGCTAGGCATGTGTTGAGGATTCTGTGGATGCTTGGGTTTTGAAAATTGAGCTTGTTTGAATGGTTTTTGAAATAGTGGGATCTTCCCATATGAAATAGATTCAATTTTAAACTGTTTGGAAGTAGTACTAGGAATGGATTGGATGTCCAAACATAAAGGATTGATTGACTGTGCCAAGAAAGCATAACCATGACCAGTACCGCCGGAATATCAGTCGAGCATATATCTGAAACCTTACCTCGCCAATTCAAGTGTAACAAGAGTACAACCCAACCTACCATTGACCAAGTCCGGATAGTCTGTGAATACCCCGATGTATTTCTAGATGTTTTGCCCGGTATGCCCCCAGATCGGGATATCGAGTTTATCATTGAACTAATCCCCGGAACTGGAACCATAGCCCAGAGACCATATAGTATGAACCCGTCTGAGCTAGCAGAACTGAAGAAGCAACTAGATTCCATGTTGGAAATTGGATTGATTCAACCAAGTGCGTCACCATGGAGATCACCTGTCTTGTTTGTGGACAAGAAAGATGGAGGTAACCGTTTGTGTACGGATTATCGGAAGTTGTATGATGTCACCATCAAGAACAAATACCCGTTGCCCAAGATATAAGATTTGTTTGATCAGTTGACCGGAGCCAAAGTGTTTTCTAAGATTGATCTTAGGAATGGCTATCATCAACTCAAGATTCGCGCAGAGGATAATCCAAAGACTGCCTTTACCACCCGTTATGGATTATACGAGTATACCGTCATGTCTTTTGGATTAACCAATGCCCCCGCTTATTTCATGAATCTCATGAATAAGATTTTTATGGACTTCCTGGATAAGTTTGTCGTTGTTTTCATCGATGACATTCTGATTTATTCCAAATCAGAAGAAGAACATGAGCTACACCTAAGGACCATTCTTGGAACCCTTAGAGAGCATAAGTTGTATGCAAAGTTTAGAAAATGTGAGGAATTGCCGTTGATCCTGCCAAAGTGAAAGATGTAGAAGATTGGCAAGCCCCAACCACTCAAACCCACGTTCGTGCATTTGTCAAATTGGCGGGATATTACCGCAAGTTTGTAGAAGGATTCTCGAGTATCGCCAGACCCATGACCCAATTGCTGAAGAAGGACAAGAAGTTTGAATGGACCGACAAATGTGAAGCGAGTTTTCAAGAACTCAAGAGGAGATTGATTTCAGCCCCAATCTTGATCATGCGAGATATCACGAAGCCCTTCGACGTGTATTGTGATGCATCCAAGATCGGTCTCGGATGTGTGCTAATGCAAGAAAGCAAAGTTATATCTTATCTATCCTGACAACTGAAACAACATGAGCAAAATTACCCAACCCATGACCTCGAACTTGCAGCCGTAGTTTTAGCCCTAAAGACATGCAGGCATTAGCTGATGGGAAACCGTTGTGAGATTTATTCAGATCACAAGAGCCTAAAGTATATATTCACTCAGAAGGAGCTGAATATGAGACAGAGAAGATGGATTGAGCTAATCAAGGATTACGACCTGGACATTCACTATCACCCTAGTAAAGACATTGTGGTAGCTGATGCCCTTAGAAGATTGCCGTGCCGCTTGAAGTCCATGATCTTGAAGGAGCAACCAAGCTTGCACAAAGAGATGGAAGATTTTCAAATGGAATTAGTAAGTGAAGGATTTTTGGCTAGCATAGAACTTCAACCCACTTTGATTAGTCATATTAAAGAGGCGCAGAAGGGAAATGCTAGTATCGACGGAATCAAGCATCGTATCGGTACATGCAAGGTACCTGGATTCACCGAAGACGAAGAAGGAGTTATGTGGTACAAATGACGCCTTTGTGTACTAGCATATTATGAGTTGAAAGAACTGATTCTGAAGGAGGCTCATGATACTATTTATTCTATCCACCCCGGAGGAACTAAGATGTATCAAGATTTGAAAGAGCAATTTTGGTGGCGTAAGATCAAGAGAGAAATTGGAAGCTATATCGCCAAGTGTGATATATGTCAGCGAGTCAAGGCAGGACATCAAAGACCTGCTGGATTGTTGCAACCATTGCAGATTCTGGAATGGAAATGGGATTCTGTTGGAATGGACTTTATCACCGTATTGCCTACTTCTAGTAGGGGAAATGACTCTGTTTGGGTCATAGTGGACAGATTGTCCAAAGTCGCCCATTTCTTTCCCGTCAAGACCACATATCAGAGTTCGAAGCTAGCGGAGTTGTACATCGCTAGAATAGTTAGTTTGCATGGAGTCCCCAAGAACATCGTATCGGATCGAGGAACTCAGTTTACCTTGAGATTCTGGAAGAAAGTCCAAGAAGGTTTAGGAACCCGCCTAGATTTCAGTACCGCGTATCACCCTCAGACCGATGGACAAACGGAGCGAGTAAACCAAATAGTCGAAGCTATGCTGAGAGCATGTGTGTTAGAATATGGATCCAAGTGGGAAGAATGTCTGCCGTTTGCAGAATTTTCATACAACAACAGTTATCAAGCTAGTTTGCAAATGGCCCCATTTGAATTCATGTACGGAAGGAAGTGTCGCACCCCTTTGAACTGGTCGGAAGTAGGAGAAAGTCAGATTTTTGGACCCGACATCCTACGAGAAGCAGAAGAGAAGGTTCACAAGATTCGTGAGCACCTCAAGACTGCCCAATCCAGACAGAAGAGTTACACCGACAAGAGACGTCGAGACCTCGCCTTCAACATAGGAGATTTTGTTTATCTGAAAGTGTCGCCATTGAAGGGAATGCAGCGTTTCCAACTCAAAGGAAAGCTAGCCCCCAGATATATCGAACCTTTCAAGATTCTGAACCGTCGAGGAGAAGTGTCGTATCAATTGGAACTACCCGAAGAGATGTCAGCCATGCACAATGTGTTCCATATCTCATTACTTCGCAAGTGTCTCGAAGTCCCTGAGAAGACCGAAGTGTTCAAAAATATCGATCACCGGACCATAGAGATCAACGATGACCTGACCTATACCGAAGTACCCATCCGTATTTTGGAAGAAGCTTTCAGAACTACCCGAACCCGAAGCATCAAGTTTCTCAAGATTCAGTGGAGCAACCACACAGAAGAGGAAGCTACACAGGGCTGAAGATCACATCAGGACGGAGTTTCCCGATCTCTTCAAATCCTAGGTAATCTTTTTCGTCCTTTTTAAAATCTCAGGACGAGATTTTGTTTAAGGGGGGAAGGTTTGTAACATCCCAAAAATACTAAACATGGATCATCAAACTCTAATCATCAAATTTAGTGTTAACAAAAACTTTTCTAAATAAAAATATGAAAGCATGCATGTGTGTATGCATCCCATTTTGAATTCTTTTGAATTGCCATGTTTATGTGTTTCTTTGCTTGTAAAATGTTTCTTAGGTGAAATAAACATAATCTAAATAATCCCCACACTTTTCCCAAAGACAAACAAATCAAAACAAACCAAATTGGATGAATGGTCATTTTGACCAATTTAACTCCCATGCCTACTTTGGCTGTCCCAAACTTTCAGAACTTAACAGAAACTTTTCTGGATCTTTGCACCCCTTGATTGTACTCATAACAAAGTATCAAGGCCCACTTTGTGATCATCCAGAAACTTTCAAATTCATAGTTTAAATGACAATTCAAAATTGAATCTTTATCATATGGGAAGATCCCACTTTTTCAAAAACCACTCAAACAAGCTCAATTTCAAAACCCAAGCATCTGCAGACTCACCAGCACCAACCTAGCACACCCACCAAAAATCTTTTCAAAATTCAAAACTTGAATTCTTGTGGCCATGTCATCAAACACTTGGCAGACACAAATCAAACAAAATCCAAACACTATTGTGAGCAGTGATTGCAGCCTAACTTGTTCCCTCTCTGGTTACAACTAGGATTTAGTAGATCATCTAGCTCAATTGCACACCCTTAGCATCACTGTAAGCTTGGCATTGCCATCAATGGTGAGCAGGCCGAGTGCACACTTGTCACCCCCATGTCGACAGCAAGCTAGGAGGAGAAACCATCCTAGCCAACATGTCTGGGACCAAGCCAGCACCCCACCGCCACTCCCTGTCCCACGCCGAACCACCGCCATCTTTGGACCACACGCACGAACCATGCCAACCTCGCCAGCAACCATGCCGAGAGCATGCCCCATGCGCCACGCTCGACCGACGCCCACAGACCGCACGCCGCCCTCGCCGCGTGCATAAGTGGTCACCACCATCCGAGTAACCCCGCAGACACGCTCGTTCGCCGCCGCGCGGACCACGCGTGCTGTGCGCCATTAAATCTTCCATCGGGCACGCGCAGAGCATCGTCGCGTTCCGACCAAACCACACCGCCACACGTCTCGCCACCGTGTCGTTGAGCATCGCCAGGGAGCACCGCACCGCCCCCTACCGTCGCCCATGCCGATAGCCGTCTGTACCGTCGACCACGACGAGCTCACCTTGCGCCCCGTCGGTCCCCTCGCTCCACTATAAATAGAGGCCACCCCCAGCCGAATTGAGCACACCATCTCACTCCCCTCTCCTCACTGATCGTGCCACACCATTCTCGGAGCAAGGCGAGCAGCGCATCACCGGAATTTCATCGGAGCCCGCCGCTCCTGGAGAAGAAGGAAGCCAGCGATTGGAGCCGCCCCAGGAGAAGCTGCCGGTACCAGGAGGTTCGCCGTCATTGACTTCATCGTTCGCCCACCTCGCCGACCCTCGCCCGAACCCCGGTGAGCCCCCAGCGACCCCCACTGGCCGCGCTAGGTTTCTGTCTTGCCGGTGTTGCCCAACGTCGACGATGACTCTCAGCCGTTGGATTAGAACCAGATCGAACACACCACATCGCCCCATACCGCTTTGCACCCCCTGTCTCACTGACGTGTGGGGACAGCCACTTACGCAGCCCGCGGAAGCGCTGTGCCTAGCAGGCCGGCCCGTTAACCTTTCCCGTGCAGCCCAGTTATTTGAATTAAACCTTTTCCATTTTATTTCAAACACACTTCTGTACCCTATTTCAAAAATCAACCCAGATCGATTCAGTGACCAAATCGAGTGAAACTAATTTTGTTAGAAAGGTCTGGAAGTGCTGAATCCAAGCCCATTGGATTCAAGTCATTTGGATCTGTAGATCATCCTTGGTAAACATAACAAGGCAGAACCTTTTCTGCATTCAAACATTTTTCAAATTTAAACCATAATAGCTTTTGAGTTGATTCCAACTCTCAAAAATCACATTTAACCATACCTTTTGGAATATATAAAAATATATAGGTTTAGTTACAGAAATAATGTTCAAGTAATAAAAGAATGCCACATAGGCATTTCTAGCCACATTAATTAAGTAAAATAAAAGGGTAAAACCTTATTAAATTGTGACACCACTTTAAATCACATTCCCATGGACTAAAATATGTGGTGATGACATGTGTCAACATGATCCCATATTTGGTTTGGAGAATATTAAATCTTAAGTAATTTTTCAATGAGTAGAAATTACTTTTCTAAAAAGAAAAGGAATTAAACCAAGCTTTAATCTTGTAATGTTAGTGATGATGCTAGATCATCTATAGGACCCTTTTGTGTGATGATTACAAGTAGTTAAGTATTGTTTGGTGATTGTGTACATCGTATTTATTTATAGACGCTAGTACCGACCAAGGATACGAGGAGGAAGGAGGATACTACGAAGAAGAAGCCGAGGAGAACTTCAACCACTGCTCTGCACAAGGCAAGCTTATACTGATATTGTGCAAGCCAATACTTGCAAGCCTTACTATACAAGCTAACACTTGCAAGATACTCTACCTTAGCAAGCCTTACTATACAAGTTAACCTTGCAAGCCAATACTTGCTACCATGCCCCCTATATGCCTTAAAGCATATATGATCATAACCCCTTGATAAACCAATCCTAGTTTTACTTGCAAGTTTATTACTTTATTTCTTTATCAAAGCTCTTACTTAGAGTTTACTGGAATAAATGGTAGATACTAGAAGGATAATTGAAGGTTGCATAAAGAGCATAAAATTTGGCCTAAGCTAGAAAATCTTGATGTCATCCTAAGGCATGAGATTGAACTTAGTTAAAACTCCACTAGTTTACCACCCCTCATTAGTACCTATCCCCACTTGTAGATGCTAGTGCTAAGCATAAAACTTGGTCAACATTAGATGGGAATACTTGGTGAAAATGGTTATGAAAACCTTAGAATGATGGATCTTTATACTGAGATGTTTTGACATGTGTTTCCGAACACCAGATAATTTTGGTGATGAAAATGTTGAGGCATGAGCCTTAGCCCTTTATAAAACTGATGGTTGTCTGGATGCGATACAATTCCAATTTTATCGTACAACCACAATACCCGAAGGTTGGGTAGGGCTTGACTGGAAACTTATATACCTTAGTATTGGTTCCCTCACGGCCATGGTCTGAGCTGAGGCTACCTTGTGAAGATTGTCCACCCGTGTAGTACCCAAGATGACAGTTGGTCATGGTTGGGAGGCCAAACTCACAGGAGAGGTGATTATACTAGGGCGTGTAATTGAAAGGTTAGGATTGATTATCCGCATACTGAGTATGGTGAATTCAGGATTTGTTCCTGACGGATGTATCGAATGTTGTGGTGAAAGTGTACAATCTCTGCAGAGTGTCAAACTATTCGAATAGCCGCGTCCACGGTTATGGACAGTTGTAGTGGCCATACTGTTCCCCCGTCAGATGTTTTCAAAAGACTTGTGAAATGAATTGAGACTTTGACTTGACCACAACAGGGTTGTGGCATGAGATACAAGATTCCACTTAGGTGTTAGAAGACCTTAACTAGAATTCGTGGTTTCCAAACTTAGTAGAGATAAATCTGTCTTTTGCAAAACAACCCTAGAGCCTAGTGTCCTATTATCAGAAACCCCTTTCACTTGTTAGAATTAGTTTGCGAGTACTTAAAGAGTACTCATGGGTTTGTCCCTGGCTATTCCCGTGGCCAGACTATGAAGAGGAGTACCTGGAGGATGGACCCCAGGAAGGTTATGACAACTAGGATCATCTCCCATCGCCAGCATTGCCTATGACCCCGAAGATGGAGCTTCGCCTACGCTACCGTTATTATTATGTATTCCGCTGCTTGATGTTGTATTAAGAACTGGATCATGAGATCCCTATTTGTGTAAGAACTTATGTACGGTTTGTAATGGATGATGTACTATGGTATCCAATTCTGTTATGTCTCGCAAAAATGGTAATCCTGGGATTGCGATGTATGGCATAACATGCATCTAGGATTAAAAATCCGGGTGTTGACAAGTTGGTATCAGAGCCATCCCGACCCTAGTTAGACTGGACGTTTGAATCAAAAACATAGTTTCAAAACCAAAGAAAACAAATATTTACAAAAACTTATTCTCATTCTTGTCCCTTTGATTCTTTCATGAAAATTCATGTTCCTCAAAAACTCTTGCAAAATACATAAAATTTTGACACACTTGATCACTCTACTAACTTACTCATCTTATATTCTTCTAGATGGACGTGATGTAAGTTTTATCAGTTGGGGAATGGAGGAGACCTTATCTTTGAGAGGGATTTGGACCAGCTTTTGGAACTTCTGGAGCGTCCGCACCCCGAGTTCTTCGGAGCTCAGCTCAATGATCAAGGAGGAGAAGATTTGTAGTGGCTAATTGTTGCAAGTCTCCGAGGAAAGATTGAACCTCCCACTGCTGAGGGAATTCAGTTTACCTTAAGAGAGAACAACTGGCTCGATGGACTTGCCAGGGCCATGCAGGAAGCTCTTTCCCGTCTATGTGGGCAGAGCATCAATCAAATCAAGGGAACCCGCTTTGAGTTTTTCCCAAGGTGTGATGCAAATGGACAACCACTAGAAGCACCATACCACCCCGAGCTGAAGACTCAATTGGACCACCTTAGATTCATGATGTACGATCGTCAGCAGGAGTTGGATAACCGTCGTGACTACTCCAACCACAAGTCTGCCATCATCAGAATGAAGGATCAAACCATCGCCATGCTAGCTAAGGATCGCAAGTCTCGCCGCCGTCAGCTCGACAAGAAGGAGCACATCATTGCCCGTCTTCGCCATCGTATCTCATCTTTGGAGGAGACCATCCATGAGAGAGACATGCAGTTGGAGGAAAGGGAGAATGCCGGAGAGGATCTTCGTGGAGACCCCTACTCCTATCTCAGCGATGACGATGATTTCCTAGAGGATCAGGCTATGGACTTCTTCACCGATGAGGATGATTTTGCCTTTATCGATGATGATGAGGATGATGAAGCCACAGATTCCAAGGAGTAGTAGCACTTGAGCACTAGCGTAGTGAGTAGTATTCGGTCCCACTGTATCGTAGTTTTCAGAATGGTTCATAAAACCATCTGTTTTTCTTTGTTGTGGTGTGTGTTGTATCGTGTTCTATGAATGAATGAATGAATGAATGAAAAAGAAAGTTGCTAGAAAAATCTGAGTCAAACTTTAAAAACTTTTCGAAGACCCAAAACCTTAGAAATTTCCCTCTTTTCTCATGATCTATCTCAATCTTCAGATGCCACGTGGAGGAAGTGGTTCATCCCCGTACCCGATGTTGTAGATTCTGCAAATGTTGACTTCTGACCGCGAAGCTGAAAGAGCGGAACGTCAAGCCAACCTAGCCACCCTGCAGCAGATAGCCCAGCTAGCCCACAACAACCAAGGCCACGGAAATCAGGACAACCATGGATCTAAGCTCAAGAATTTCCAGAATACCAACCCACCTGTTTTCACTAAGTCAGAAGAACCCCTAGACGCCGATGATTGGTTGAAGACCATGGAACATAACCTAGAAGTCGCCAGAGTGGAAGCCAACGAGAAAGTTCTTTTTGCCACCCACTATCTAGCCGGAGATGCCAGAGCATGGTGGAACAGTGTTTGCACAATGACCGGAGGCTAGATGATGACCTGGGAGGAATTCAAGGTCAAGTTTAGCAGAACCCATGTGCCACCAGGTTTGATCAAGAGAATGAGAGACGAGTTCAGGGAACTGAAGCAAGGAAGGATGATCAGGTGGAATACCGTGACAAATTCTTGTCATTAGCTAGGTATGCCGGATGAGATCGACACGAAGCCAAAAGAAAGAAAGATTCCTGAATGGTGCATGATGAGAGATGAGCGGTGTTAGTCAATATCCCCTTTGCTGATATTGAAGCCCTTGTCGACTCTGCTATCCAGATGGAAGGAAAGATCAACCAAGCCAATGAGAACCGCAAGCGTCGTATGATGCATCAGCCAGGAACCCATCAGACCCCAAAGTATCGCCCTAACCCATCTCCCGGATTTGCCCCAAGAACCAACAGACCCTCGATGAACCATCCGACCTATCCCAACCGTGAAAACCCTAGACCTGGAGGAAATCACAACAACCCCGGCAATGCTAGCAATTTCAATCGTGCCCCACCCAAGTTCAATAACAACAATGCTACTGCCAACACCAACACTGCCCCGAGGACTGGAAGAAATGTTGTGCATGTAGCAGCAAAGGACAAGTCGCAAGTGACTTGTTATGACTATGGAAATAAGGGTCACTACTCCAACGAGTGCCCCAACAAGAAGAATGCCGCAGCACCCAATGCCAATGCCCCAGCTCAGCAGCAGCATCCTGTTCAGCCTGAAGAAGGTTTGCCCCAGGGAATTCGCTCAACCGCAACAGCCGTCTTTTTCTCATGCATGCTGAAGAAGCTCAGGAAGCGCCAGATATTGTGCTGGGTATGTTTTCTGTTAATTTAGTACTTGCAAGAGTGTTGTTTGATTCTGGTGCATCGCACTCATTTGTCACCGAAGAATTTGCATGCACTAGTAAAATTCAACCAACCAAACTAAAGCATGTCATGATTGTTCAAATTCCCGGATCAACCACCAAGGCTAGGCAAATTTGCAAAGACGTCCCTATCTGAATCCATGGAATAGATTTTTATGCTAATCTGATAGTACTCGGAACTAAAGGTTTGGAAGTAGTACTAGGAATGGATTGGATGTCCAAACATAAAGGATTGATTGACTATGCCAAGAAAGCCATAACCATGACCAGTACCGCCGGAATATCAGTCGAGCATATATCTGAAACCTTACCACGCCAATTCAAGTGTAACAAGAGTATAGCCCAACCTACCATTGACCAAGTCTGGATAGTCTGTGAATACCCCGATGTATTTCCAGATGTTTTGCCCGGTATGCCCCTGGATCGGGATATCGAGTTTATCATTGAACTAATCCCCGGAACTGGACCCATAGCCCAGAGACCATATAGTATGAACCCGTCTGAGCTAGCAGAACTAAAGAAGCAACTGGATTCCATGTTGGAAATTGGATTGATTCAACCAAGTGCGTCACCATGGAGATCACCTGTCTTGTTTGTGGACAAGAAAGATGGAGGTAACCATTTGTGTACGGATTATCGGAAGTTGAATGATGTCACCATCAAGAACAAATACCCGTTGCCCAAGATAGAAGATTTGTTTGATTAGTTGACCAGTGCCAAAGTGTTTTCTAAGATTGATCTTAGGACCGGCTATCATCAACTCAAGATTCGCGCAGAGGACATTCCAAAGACTCCCTTTACCACCCGTTATGGATTATACGAGTATACCGTCATGTCTTTTGGATTAACCAATGCCCCCGCTTATTTCATTAATCTCATGAATAAGATTTTTATGGAATTCCTGGATAAGTTTGTCATTGTTTTCATCGATGACATTCTGATTTATTCCAAATCAGAAGAAGAACATGAGCTACACCTAAGGACCATTCTTGGAACCGTTAGAGAGCATCAGCTGTATGCAAAGTTTAGCAAATGTGAATTCTGGTTATAGGAGGTAGGATTCCTCGGTCACATTGTATCGGCTGGAGGAATTGCCGTTGATCCTGCCAAAGTGAAAGATGTAGAAGATTGGCAATCCCCAACCACTCAAACCCAAGTTCGTGCATTTCTCGGATTGGCGGGATATTACCGCAAGTTTGTAGAAGGATTCTCGAGTATCGCCAGACCCATGACCCAATTGCTGAAGAAGGACAAGAAGTTTGAATGGACCGACAAATGTGAAGCGAGCTTTCAAGAACTCAAGAGGAGATTGATTTCAGACCCAATCTTGATCATGCCAGATATCACGAAGCCCTTCGACATGTATTGTGATGCATCCAAGATCGGTCTCGGATGTGTGCTAATGCAAGAAGGCAAAGTTATATCTTATCTATCCCGACAACTGAAACAACATGAGCAAAATTACCCAACCCATGACCTCGAACTCGCAGCCGTAGTTTTAGCCCTAAAGACATGGAGGCATTACCTGATGGGAAAATGTTGTGAGATTTATTCAGATCACAAGAGCCTGAAGTATATATTCACTCAGAAGGAGCTGAATATGAGACAGAGAAGATGGATTGAGCTAATCAAGGATTACGACCTGGACATTCACTATCACCCTGGTAAAGCCAATGTGGTAGCCGATGCCCTTAGCAGATTGCCGTGCCGCTTGAACTCCATGATCTTGAAGGAGCAACCAACCTTGCACAAAGAGATGGAAGATTTTCAAATGGAATTAGTAAGTGAAGGATTTTTGGCTAGCATAGAACTTCAACCCACTTTGATCAGTCAGATTAAAGAGGCGCAGAAGGGAAATGCTAGTATCAATGGAATCAAGCATCGTATCGGTACAGGCAAGGTACCTGGATTCACCGAAGACGAAGAAGGAGTTCTGTGGTACAAAGGACGCCTTTGTGTACCAGCAGATTCTGAGTTGAAAGAAGTGATTCTGAAGGAGGCTCATGATACTATTTATTCTATCCACCCCAAAGGAACTAAGATGTATCAAGATTTGAAAGAGAAATTTTGGTGGCATAAGATGAAGAGAGAAATCGGAAGCTATATCGCCAAGTGTGATATATGTCAGCGAGTCAAGGCAGGACATCAAAGACCCGCTGGATTGTTGCAACCATTGCAGATTCCGGAATGGAAATGGGATTCCGTTGGAATGGACTTTATCACCGGATTGCCTACTTCTACTAGGGGAAATGACTCTATTTGGGTCATAGTGGACATATTGTACAAAGTCGCCCATTTCTTGCCCGTCAAGACCACATATCAGAGTTCGAAGCTAGCGGAGTTGTACATCGCTAGAATAGTTAGTTTGCATGGAGTCCCCAAGAACATCCTATCGGATCGAGGAACTCAGTTTACCTCGAGATTCTGGAAGAAAGTCCAAGAAGGTTTAGGAACCCGCCTAGATTTCAGTACCGCGTATCACCCTCAGACCGATGGACAAACGGAGCGAGTAAACCAAATACTCGAAGATATGCTGAGAGCATGTGTGTTAGAATATGGATCCAAGTGGGAAGACTGTCTGCCGTTTGCAGAATTTTCATACAACAACAGTTATCAAGCTAGTTTTCAAATGGCCCCATTTGAATTCATGTACGGAAGGAAGTGTCGCACCCCTTTGAACTGGTCGGAAGTAGGAGAAAGTCAGATTTTTGGACCCGACATCCTACGAGAAGCAGAAGAGAAGGTTCACAAGATTCGTGAGCACCTCAAGACTTCCCAATCCAGAAAGAAGAGTTACGCCGACAAGAGATGTCGAGATCTCGCCTTCAACATAGGAGATTTTGTTTATCTGAAAGTGTCACCATTGAAGGGAATGCGGCGTTTCCAACTCAAAGGAAAGCTAGCCCCCAGATATATCGGACCTTTCAAGATTCTGAACCGTCGAGGAGAAGTGTCGTATCAATTGGAACTACCCGAAGAGATGTCAGCCGTGCACAATGTGTTCCATATCTCATTACTTTGCAAGTGTCTCGAAGTCCCCGAGAAGACCGAAGTGTTCAAAAATATCGATCACCGGACCATAGAGATCAACGATGACCTGACCTATCCCAAAGTACCCATCTGTATTTTGGAAGAAGCTTTCAGAACTACCCGAACCCGAAGCATCAAGTTTCTCAAGATTCAGTGGAGCAACCACACAGAAGAGGAAGCTACACGGAGCGAAGATCACATCAGGACGGAGTTTCCCGATCTCTTCAAATCCTAGGTAATCTTTTTCGTCCTTTTTCAAATCTCGGGAAGAGATTTTGTTTAAGGGGGGAAGGTTTGTAACATCCCAAAAAATACTAAACTTGGATCATCAAACTCTAATCATCAAATTTAAGGTTAACAAAAACTTTTCTAAATAAAAATATGAAAGCATGCATGTGTGTATGCATCCCATTTTGAATTCTTTTGAATTGCCATGTTTATGTGTTTCTTTGCTTGTAAAATGTTTCTTAGGTGAAATAAACATCATCTAAACAATCCCCACGTTTTCCCAAAGACAAACAAATCAAAACAAACCAAATTGGATGAATGGTCATTTTGACCAATTTAACTCCCATGCCTACTTTGGCTGTCCCAAACTTTCAGAACTTAACAGAAACTTTTCTGGATCTTTGCACCCCTTGATTGTACTCATAACAAAGTATCAAGGCCCACTTTGTGATCATCCAGAAACTTTCAAATTCATAGTTTAAATGACAATTCAAAATTGAATCTTTATCATATGGGAAGATCCCACTTTTCCAAAAACCACTCAAACAAGCTCAACTTTCAAAACCCAAGCATCTGCAGACTCACCAGCACCAACCTAGCACACCCACCAAAAATCTTTTCAAAATTCAAAACTTGAATTCTTGCGGCCATTTCATCAAACACTTGGCAGACACAAATCAAATAAAATCCAAACACTATTATGAGCAGTGATTGAAGCCTAACTTGTTCCCTCTCTGGTTATAACTAGGTTTTAGTAGATCATCTAGCTCAATTGCACACCCTTAGCATCACTGTAAGCTTGGCATTGCCATCAATGGTGAGCAGGCCGAGTGCACACTTGTCACCCCCATGTCGACAGCAAGCTAGGAGGAGAAACCGGCCTAGCCAACATGTCTGAGAGCAAGCCAGCACCCCACCGCCACTCCCTGTCCACCGTTCGAACCCTGCCAGCCACTAGACCACACGCACGAACCATGCCAACCTCGCCAGCAACCATGCTGAGAGCACGCCCCGTGTGCCACGCTCGACCGACGCCCACAGACCGCGCGCCACCCTCGCCACGTGCATACGTGATCACCACCGTCCCAGTAACCTCGCAGACACGCTCGTTCGCCGCCGCGCGGACCACGCGCGCTATGCGCCATTAAATCTTCCGTCGGGCACGCGCAAAGCATCATCGCGTTCCGACCAAACCACACCGCCCCACGTCTCGCCACCGTGTCGTTGAGCATCACCAGGGAGCACCGCACCGCCTTCGCTTCGCCCCGATAGCCGCTCGTATCGGCGTACCAACAACGAAAATGCATGATGATAGCCCGTGCAGTACTGGCGACCACAACGAGCTCACCTTGCGCCCCGTCGGTCCCCTCGCTCCACTATAAATAGAGGCCACCCCCAGCCGAATTGAGCACACCATCTCACTCCCCTCTCCTCACTGATCGTGCCACACCATTCCCGGAGCAAGGCGAGCAGCGCATCACCGGAATTTCACCGGAGCCCACCGCTACTGGAGAAGAAGGAAGCCAGCGATTAGAGCCGCCCCAGGAGAAGCTGCCGGTACCAGGAGGTTCGCCTCATCGACTTCGTCGTTCGCCCGCCTTGCCGACCCTTGCCCGAACACTGGTGAGCCCCCAGCAATAGCCACTGGCCGCGCTAGGTTTCTGTCTCGCCGGCGTTGCCCAACGTCGACGATGACTCCCAGCCGTTGGATTAGAACCAGATCGAATGCACCATATCGCCCCATACCGCTTCGCACCCCCTGTCTCACTGACGCGTGGGGACAACCACTTACGCAGCCCGCGGAAGCGCTATGCGTAGCAGGCCGGCCCGTTAACCTTTCCCGCGCAGCCCAGTTATTTGAATTAAACCTTTTCCATTTTATTTCAAACACACTTATGTACCTAGTTTCAAAAATCAACCTAGATTGATTCAGTGCACCAAATCAAGTGAAACTAATTTTGTTACAAAGGTCTGGAAGTGTTGAATCCAAGCCCGTTGGATTCAAGTCATTTGGATCTGTAGATCATCCTTGGTAAAAATAACAAGGCAGAACCTTTTATGCATTCAAACATTTTTCAAATTTAAACCATAATAGCTTTTGAGTTGATTCCAACTCTCAAAAATCACATTTAACCATACCTTTCAGAATATATAAAAATATATAGGTTTACTTACAGAAATAATGTTCAAGTAATAAAAGAATGCCACATAGGCATTTCTAGCCACATTAATTAAGTAAAATAAAAGGGTAAAACCTTATTAAATTCTGACACCACTTTAAATCACATTCCCATGGACTAAAATATGTGGTGATGAAATTTGTCAACATGATCCCATATTTGGTTTGGAGAATATTAAATCTTAAGTAATTTTTCAATGAGTAGAAATTACTTTTCTAAAAAGAAAAGAAATTAAACCAAGCTTTAATATTGTAATGTTAGTGATGATGCTAGATCATCTATAGGACCCTTTTGTGTGATGATTGCAAGTAGTTAAGTATTGTTTGGTGATTGTGTACATCGTATTTATTTATAGACGCTAGTACCGACCAAGGATACAAGGAGGAAGGAGGATACTACAAAGAAGAAGCCGAGGAGAACTTCAACCACTGCTCCGCACAAGGCAAGCTTATACTGATATTGTGCAAGCCAATACTTGCAAGCCTTACTATATAAGCTAACACTTGCAAGATACTCTACCTTAGCAAGCCTTACTATACAAGTTAACCTTGCAAGCCAATACTTGCTACCATGCCCCCTATATGCCTTAAAGCATATATGATCATAACCCCTTGATAAACCAATCCTAGTTTTACTTGCAAGTTTATTACTTTATTTCTTTATCAAAGCTCTTACTTAGAGTTTACTGGAATAAATGGTAGATACTAGAAGGATAATTGAAGGTTGCATAAAGAGCATAAAATTTGGCCTAAGCTAGAAAATCTTGATGTCATCCTAAGGCATGAGATTGAACTTAGTTGAAACTCCACTAGTTTACCACCCCTCATTAGTACCTATCCCCACTTGTAGATGCTAGTGCTAAGCATAAAACTTGGTCAACATTAGATGGGAATACTTGGTGAAAATGGTTATGAAAACCTTAGAATGATGGATCATTATACTGAGATGTTTTGACATGTGTTTTCGAACACCAGGTGATTTTGGTGATGAAAATGTTGAGGCATGAGCCTTAGCCCTTTATAAAACTGATGGTTGTCTGGATGCGATACCATTCCAATTTTATCGTACAACCACAATACCCGAAGATTGGGTAGGGCTTGACTGGAAACTTATATACCTTAGTATTGGTTCCCTCACGACCAAGGTCTGAGATGAGGCTACCTTGTAAAGATTGTCCACCTGTGCAGTACCCAAGATGAGAGTTGGTCATGGTTGGGAGGCCAAACTCACAGGAGAGGTGCTTATACTAGGGCGTGTAATTGAAAGGTTAGGATTTATTATCCGCATACTGAGTATGGTGAATTCAGGATTTGTTCCTGACGGATGTATCAAATGTTGTGGTGAAAGTGTACAATCTCTGCAGAGTGTCAAACTATTCGAATAGCCGTGTCCGCGGTTATGGACAGTTGGAGTGGCCATACTGTTCCCCCGTCAGATGTTTTCAAAAGACTTGTGAAATGAATTGAGACTTTGACTTGACCACAACAGGGTTGTGGCATGAGATACAAGATTCCACTTAGGTGTTAGAAGACCTTAACTAGCATTCGTGGTTTCCAAACTTAGTAGAGATAAATCTGGCTTTTGCAAAACAACCGTAGAGCCTAGTGTCCTATTATCAAAAACCCCTTTCACTTGTTAGTATTAGTTTGCGAGTACTTAAAGAGTACTCATGGGTTTGTCCCTGGCTATTCCCGTGGCTAGACTATGAAGAGGAGTACCTGGAGGATGGACCCAGGAAGGTTACGACAACTAGGATCATCTCCCATCGTCAGCATTGCCTGTGACCCCGAAGATGGAGCTTCGCCTACGCTACCGTTATTATTACGTATTCCACTGCTTGATGTTGTATAAGAACTGGATCATGAGATCCCTATTTATGTAAGAACTTATGTATGGTTTGTAATGGATGATGTACTATGGTATCCAATTCTGTTATGTCTCGCAAAAATGGTAATCCTGGGATTGCGATGTATGGCATAACAGGCATCTAGGATTAAAAATCCGGGTGTTGACATATCCTCTACGCGAATCTTGAGTTAATGATAGCCTGTTCTAAGATCAATCTTAGAAAACACTTTGGCACTGGTTAACTGATCAAACAAATCTTCTATCTTGGGCAATGGGTATTTGTTCTTGATAGTGACGTCATTCAACTTCCGATAATCCGTACACAAATGGTTACCTCCATCTTTCTTGTCCACAAATAAGACAAGTGATCTCCATGGTGACTGTAGAGGTCCCAACCTTTAATAAGGTAGAGATCCCTGTGTTTACAATGCTAGTCCCTGGATCAATAGCTAGCATCCACAGTTAAGATGTAATATCAAGAAACAAAGGTCATAATATAACTTTATAACCAGGAATAACATAAATTTTATTAGATCTTACATAGCTCTTTTGGCTATTACAATACATTGCAGCAGAATAACTATAAGCATGGGGTCCTTCATCTTCAAAGTGCCACAGGCAAACATGTTGGTTGTAGACTTGTAATCCTAATCAATCAACTTCACTAATATCAAACAAACCTGCAACATAACAAGTTGCAGCCACAAGGGTCAATACATTTGAATTGTATTGGCAAGTTTCACTACTATGTTGAATATAAGTGGATCCTATCATTACATGCATATTTGGCTAAGTAGGGTTTTAGGCTCATTTGTAGAGAGCAATAATTTATCCTATCTTTTCAAAATGGTTTTGGTCTTTTGTCAAATCTTTTCTGAACTCCTTGGTAAATCCCCAAGTGTTTCAAGTTTTTATCAAAATCTCTTGAGCTCCTTGGTAAATCCCCAAGTGCTTCAAGTTTTTATCAAAATCTCTTGAGCTCCTTGGTAAATCCCCAAGTGCTTCAAGTTTTTATCCAAATCTCTTGAGCTCCTTGGTACACCCCAAGTGCTTCAAGTCTTTTGTTGTCACTTTAAAGTTTTTCTTTTAGAAATTGGAATGTCGAGATTTCCCATAGCTTCAAGCTTTAGTTGCTCAGTATTGTCCATAACCGGGGACACGGCTAAGTACTTAGATTTTTATCTTCTGCAGAAGTTGTACACTTTACCCACATGACACAATCTCATCTTGTTGCCACCAGTGGCCGCTGGATAAGTACTCACCAAGATGGAGTACTGGCAGATTGAGAATGTGACGAAGTCTTTCCAGAGGGTCCTCCCATACATCATTGCTAGCTTGTCTTCAGGCACCAATGTAGGGTTCCTAGTTCCCTCATTTCCAGTTAACCTGAGGACAATGCATGGGTCTTCCCAATGTAGTTGACTAAGCCAGAGCCATATAGCATGTGGCTGTACACGAAAGCCACTATTGGACAAACATGTTCAATCTCTAAGTCCCTGGGTGGTTTTCTTTTGGTGCACAACACAAGGAGATTGCCATCGACATGGTTCCTTTTGTTGTCACCTTGTCCAAAACTTGAGTATCCTTGTCCACCCAGGTGGTTCATTGAGTACTTGTTTTACTATATAAAACATAAGTCTTTTCTTAAATTCATAAAAATTTCAACATGTATCTCTTCTCAAAATATCTAGCATGGTTAAGCACTTTACAACTACATTGTTTTCACTAAGGAATATATAAGGTATCCTATTAGGATTTAGCATAGCATAAGGTATAGAAATTCTTTTCATGCATGTTTCAAAATCCACTAAGTATAATGAAAATAGTAGGACTTTGGATGTTAGTGTCACTTGCCTTTCTTTTGGTAGGGAATGTTGGTTCACTCCTTGATCTTGCTAATATCACACTCTCCTAACTTCACTACAAGTTAATCAAGCAAACACAAATTCAACTAACATTCCAACCAATAACCAATCAAACAAAACATCACACTTAAAATGATAGGAACTAAGTCATGCATGCAAGCATGCAAAAGATAGTTTTATTTGCAAAGGTGGTTTCTACTAGGCTCTATACATTGTAAGGCTCAAAGTGGACATTTTCCAAAGTGGCAAAGTCATTTGCAAAAGGGTTTTATCTATAAACCATTTTTTAAATGAAATCATTATTTTATATGGTGGAAAATGTTTTTATCAAAGCAAAAAAATTTATGTTGTTCACCAAATAAGTTGTTAATTCTCAAAACTTGGTGTTTAGGCTCAGTAGGTTTGATTCAAATCATTTTCCCAAAGTTTTTACTCCAAAATCATTTTCATAGCAAAATCAATATTTTTATTTGGTTTTAAATGGGCTAATTCAATTAATCAACCCTAATCTTCACCAAAAACATTTTTAAAATCCATGAGTTGGTTCCTAGGATCAGTAGGTTCACAACAAACCAATTTGCAAAGATTTCAACCTAAAAATCATTTTGGAATAATTTTTATAACCTAAACAAGCATACAAATGTTTCTGCAAAAACAAACACTTTACCAGAAGCTTTTTGCTAAACAAATTGCATGGTTGGCTAGGGCTTGTTCCATGATTCTATTGATATAAAATTTGCAATTTTTGGACGTGTGGATCAAAAGTTATAAGGTTTACAAATTTGGATATCAATCTGATTTCAAATTCTATTTTAAAACAAACTAGTGCCACGCGGCGTGTTCTCATTGGGCGGTACCGGTTCGCGCGGATTGCGCTCTGTTGTTCGTTGGATCTAATCAGATCGCACGGCGCTGGTTGCGTACCCCTTCAGCGTTAAGTGATCTAATCGCAACCGCAGGATCTCAATCGCACGACGCACAACGCGTTAGCCATAGACGGGCGGCGCTGGTGGCGGCAGGCGGCGGCGCACGGTCGGACGATGTGCTAACGGCGGTTATAGGAAGCAAAGGAGGAAACTAGGATGCTCATCGTGCTCACGAGGTCGAGATGAAGCTCAAGGTGGTGCTAGTCTGGCGAGGGGTGCACTGGAGCGGGATTAATCGCTTGCCGGAGTGGAGCTGCGCCTCGGCCATGCTCTGTCGTCGTCGAGGACGGTCCTACGGGTAACGAGGGAGC
Source organism: Avena insularis (assembly GCA_023614405.1). Taxonomy (NCBI): domain Eukaryota; kingdom Viridiplantae; phylum Streptophyta; class Magnoliopsida; order Poales; family Poaceae; genus Avena; species Avena insularis. Next base: position 192,222,891 of record CM042695.1, on the reverse strand, counting down.
AAACGGAGTGCATGGTCAGACGCGCAAAGACACGACGATGATGCGTGCGTGATTGAGAGGGCTCGGGGTGGTTGGTTCTTACCAGGAAAACTCGCCGGAGAGAGAGGCAGACGCGGCGGCGCTCAGTCGAGGTGGTTGCCGACGCTCTGGGTCACCAGAGGAAGTGTGGCTGGGGTCAGTGGATACCCAAAGTGATGGAGATCCAGTGAGCGTTAACTAGAGAGGAGGGGGCAGCGTGTACTCACCGGAATTGTTCGCGGAACTCGCCGGAGCAGTGAGGGCGCGGGCTCGAATTGGGGCAGCCTAGAGGCAGAGGGGGAGGGTTGTCTGGGTGAAATGAGAGAGGGGAGGGAGGCGTTTAAGCACGCGTGGTCGCAGGGGTAGTTAAAGCCGCTATCAACGCGAATTGATCATCGACGTTACTGGCTGCAACGGCAGGGAGTGATTTGGGGGTTGAAGACGAGCAGGGAGAGGTGGGGCCTTCTTTGTCGTGAGGAGAGAGATAGGGAGAGGGGTCCACCAGTCAGCGTCTCTGTGAGTCAGTAAATAAGTGCGAATCGTTTTCTGTGGGGGAGAGAGGGAGTGGGCTGGTTGGGCCTTGTTGGGCTGGCCGGCTGGGTTGTGTGCTTTACACATTTTTTTTGTTCTGAAACTTTTCCTTTTTCCATTTGATTTTCTGTTTTGAAATTTAAACAAACAAATCAATCAACAAATCAATTCAAAATTCCTCCAAATTTTGCATTGAGTTTTGGTTCTTTTTAACAACATAAACTAGAGTCCAAAATCAAAATAATATTTTTATTCTTTTTAGGATCCATTTATTAATTAAATAAAATGGACCTTAATTATTAAATTAAATGGGTTTTGATTTATTTAAAATCTCCATTTGAAATCTAAATAAAACCAAAAACACTTCAGTCAGTTTTGTTTGAGAATATAAAATACTTGGAAAACTTGTTTAAAATATATTAACAAGTTTTGATGTTTAATTAAAATAGTAAAACCTTTATTTTTAATAAACTTGGATATTAAATCCTTATTATTTTATTTTAAATAAACCTTTACTATTTTTATCAAATAGAAATATTTTATTTCAAAGGCTTGGCCAAGTTTTAATTTGGCTTATAAAATAAATCCTTAATTATAATTCTATCCTTTGCTTTTGAAAACCAAATCCTTTTATTAAAAGATTCAAAATAGTAATTCCAAATATTTAAATTTTTCTTTATTAATTTTTTATCTCTTTTAAATCCCTTTAGGATTTATTTGATCAAAATAGGTTTGAAAGTTTCCAATTGGAATTAAAAAGTTTCTTCTCACCCTGAAAATCAACAAAGTTTTATTTTATTCCTTTATTTTCCACATTACAAGATTTGGAAAAATCTTGGGATGTGACAGGCTACCACCCTTAAAATAAATCTCGTCCCGAGATTTGGGAAGGCTAGGGTTACAAATAGGCTCAAAACATCTAGGGTACTACCACCCTTAAAAATTTTCCAACTAAATTACATATTGGCTTGCTTGGGATCTTGGGGAAACTTCTCTGGGCAAACATTTGCATAGTGTCCTTTGCTTCCACACTTGACACATGTGACAAGGCTGAGATCCTTCATAGGCTTCTTTATCTTGTTCTTCATCTTTTCTAGACAATTGCTTGAATAATGTCCTGGTTCTTTGCAATTGAAGCATGTGATAAGTTTGAGTTCTACACGTGTCTCTTGTGGACAAGTTGCTGCATAATGGCCTAGCTCTTTGCAGTTGTTGCGCCATACTTGACCAATCTCTTTATACTTCTATTTCTCTGGACATTCACTAGAATAGTGTCCCATTTCTTTACAATGATGACATTGCACATGGCTTTTGTCCTTCTTTTTCTTGGGTTTCTCCAAAGCTAGGAGTGCATCTAGTTCATGTTGTTCATATGTTATCTTATAGGTAGGGATGTCTACATGTTTCTTGGATCTTCTATTGTTCCTTGGAAAATTCATATGCCTCTTCTTTGGTCCTTTGAATTGGGTTGTATTGCATGGAGGTATAAGTGGAGCTTTTCCTTTGTCCTCATTCTTCTTGGTAGACTTGGATCCTTCTTGATAGTTTGCAATCATTTGTTGCACTCCACCTTGTTTCCTTTGTTCAACTATGGAATAGATGGGGCATTGGATAGGGACATGGTTGTTTCCTTCACATAAGTAGCAAGTAGCTTGAGAGGTGGGACATTGGCCAACAAGATGTTTCTCTTCACAGTTGGGGCATTGATCTCCATGCTCCTTGGAAGTGTGATCCTTGTCTCCACAAATATTGCAAGCTTTGGTTCCTTTTAGAATAACATCCTTGTCTCCTTTGGAAAAGTTGCTTTCCATGTTGAGCATTTGGTCTGTCACCTTATGCAACATTTGGGCTTGGTCTTCCAAAAATCCTTGCAGGGTTGGATCTTCCCCACTGGTGTTAGCTATGAACTGAGCTGTCATTTGGTTCAACTGGTTTTGGGTTGATATGAGTTCTCTCATGTTGTCCTCTTGGTTGGTGTTGGTGCCATCGACCTTGATGTTGGAGTCTCTTGGAGTAGTCATCTGTTTGGGTTGAATAGAGATTAGAATAGGCAAAAGATTTTCTAAGGAATTAATTCTAATCACACACATCACAATTCACACAAACAATGTGCAAGCAATCACAAACAAACACTCCTTTCAAACACAAGTTTCCAAGCATAATCTTTGGCAACCAAAAATATTTTTGTTACACCACATAAGTTGGTGGGTTTGTCTTAAACAAAATATGGTGGTCCATCTATATGGTTCACTTCTGATCTTTCCATCCTTCTTGGTTGATTCTTCTTGCTTGAGATCATGGTTTCCTTGGGAAAAACTCTTGGTCACAAAACTACAAGTGATGTGGGCTCCTTCTAAGTTATGTTTCCTTAGTCTCCAGATTTTGGGCAAGATTTCTTGTCTCACTTGTCCTTAGTGATATCCAAGGTTGAAGTCCTTGGTGAATATGCTGAAGATGTTGAAGTCATTAGAGTTGAAGATGTTGAAGTCATTAGAGTTGAAGATGTTGAAGTCATTAGAGTTGAAGATGTTGAAGTCATTAGAGTTGAAGATGTTGAAATCATTAGAGTTGAAGATGTTGAAGTCATTAGAGTTGAAGATGTTGAAGTCATTAGAATTGAAGAAGTCCTTTGCACATGGTGAAGTCTTTGGCCATGGGGTAGGTTTTTCCATCAAGTTGAAATAGATGATATGTGAATCAAAAATCAAAGTGGTTGAGGAAAGAGTTTACAAGATTTTTTGTAAATAAGTTTTGGAACAAATACAACTCCTATTTTTCTAAGGGTTTTGTCCAATCCTAGGGTTACAAATCCTACAGGCAACACAATGCTCTGATACCATCTGTAGAGGTCCCAACCTTTAATAAGGTAGATATCCCTGTGTTTACAATGCTAGTCCCTGGATCAATAGCTAGCATCCACAGTTAAGATGTAATATCAAGAAACAAAGGTCATAATATAACTTTATAACCAGGAATAACATAAATTTGATTACATCTTACATAGCTCTTTTGGCTATTACAATACATTGCAGCAGAATAACTATAAGCATGGGGTCCTTCATCTTCAAAGTGCCACATGCAAACATGTTGGTTGTAGACTTGTAATCCTAATCAATCAACTTCACTAATATCAAACAAACCTGCAACATAACAAGTTGCAGCCACAAGGGTCAATACATTTGAATTGTATTGGCAAGTTTCACTACTATGTTGAATATAAGTGGATCCTATCATTACATGCATATTTGGCTAAGTAGGGTTTTAGGCCCATTTGCATAAAGCAATAATTTATCCTATCTTTTCAAAATGGTTTTGGTCTTTTGTCAAATCTTTTCTGAACTCCTTGGTAAATCCCCAAGTGTTTCAAGTTTTTATCAAAATCTCTTGAGCTCCTTGGTAAATCCCCAAGTGCTTCAAGTTTTTATCAAAATCTCTTGAGCTCCTTGGTAAATCCCCAAGTGCTTCAAGTTTTTATCCAAATCTCTTGAGCTCCTTGGTACACCCCAAGTGCTTCAAGTCTTTTGTTGTCACTTTAAAGTTTTTCTTTTAGAAATTGGAATGTCGAGATTTCCCATAGCTTCAAGCTTTAGTTGCTCAGTATTGTCCATAACCGGGGACACGGCTAAGTACTTAGATTTTTATCTTCTGCAGAAGTTGTACACTTTACCCACATGACATTATCTCATCTTGTTGCCACCAGTGGCCGCTGGAGAAGTACTCACCAAGATGGAGTACTGGCAGATTGAGAATGTGACGAAGTCTTTCCAGAGGGTCCTCCCATACACCATTGCTAGCTTGTCTTCAGGCACCAATGTAGAGTTCCTAGTTCCCTCATTTCCAGTTAACCTGAGGACAATGCATGGGTCTTCCCAATGTAGTTGACTAAGCCAGAGCCATATAGCATGTGGCTGTACACGAAAGCCACTATTGGAGAAACATGTTCAATCTCTAAGTCGCTGGGTGGTTTTCTTTTGGTGCACAACACAAAGAGATTTCCATCGACATGGTTCCTTTTGTTGTCACCTTGTCCAAAACTTGAGTATCCTTGTCCACCTAGGTGGTTCATTGAGTACTTGTTTTATTATATAAAACACAAGTATTTTCTTAACTTCATAAATATCTCAACATGTATCTCTTCTCAAAATATCTAGCATGGCTAAGCACTTTACAACTACATTGTTTTCACTAAGGAATATATAAGGTACCCTATTAGGATTTAGCATAGCATAAGGTATAGAAATTCTTTTCCTGAGGTCGGACTCGAAGGAAAATGGATTGGTATCACCCATTTTCTCGCATAGATGTGAAGAATGCTTTTCTTCATGGTTGTGATCATGCATGTTTCAAAATCCACTAAGTATAATGAAAATAGTAGGACTTTGGATGATAGTGTCACTTGCCTTTCTTTTGGTAGGTAATGTTGGTTCACTCCTTGATCTTGCTAATATCACACTCTTCTAACTTCACTACAAGTTAATCAAGCAAACACAAATTCAACTAACATTCCAACCAATAACCAATCAAACAAAACATCACACTTAAAATGATAGGAACTAAGTCATGCATGCAAGCATGCAAAAGATAGTTTTATTTGCAAAGGTGGTTTCTACTAGGCTCTATACATTGTAAGGCTCAAAGTGGACATTTTCCAAAGTGGCAAAGTCATTTGCAAAAGGGTTTTATCTATAAACCATTTTTTAAATGAAATCATTATTTTATATGGTGGAAAATGTTTTTATCAAAGCAAAAAAATTTATGTTGTTCACCAAATAAGTTGTTAATTCTCAAAACTTGGTGTTTAGGCTCAGTAGGTTTGATTCAAATCATTTTCCCAAAGTTTTTACTCCAAAATCATTTTCATAGCAAAATCAATATTTTTATTTGGTTTTAAATGGGCTAATTCAATTAATCAACCCTAATCTTCACCAAAAACATTTTTAAAATCCATGAGTTGGTTCCTAGGATCAGTAGGTTCACAACAAACCAATTTGCAAAGATTTCAACCTAAAAATCATTTTGGAATAATTTTTATAACCTAAACAAGCATACAAATGTTTCTGCAAAAACAAACACTTTACCAGAAGCTTTTTGCTAAAAAAATTGCATGGTTGGCTAGGGCTTGTTCCACTGATTCTATTGATATAAAATTTGCAATTTTTGGACGTGTGGATCAAAAGTTACAAGGTTTACAAATTTGGATATCAATCTGATTTCAAATTCTATTTTAAAACAAACTAGTGCCACGCGGCGTGTTTTCATTGGGCGGTACCGGTTCGCGCGGATTGCGCTCTGTTGTTCGTTGGATCTAATCAGATCGCACGGTGCTGGTTGCGTACCCCTTCAGCGTTAAGTGATCTAATCGCAACCGCAGGATCTCAATCGCACGACGCACAACGCGTTAGCCATAGACGGGCGGCGCTGGTGGCGGCGGTTACAGGAAGCAAAGGAGGAAACTAGGATGCTCACCGTGCTCACGAGGTCGAGATGAAGCTCAAGGTGGTGCTAGTCTGGCGAGGGGCGCACTGGAGCGGGATTAATCGCTTGCCGGAGTGGAGCTGCGCCTCGGCCACGCTCTGTCGTCGTCGAGGACGGTCCTACGGGTAACGAGGGAGCAAACGGAGTGCATGGTCAGACACGCAAAGACACGGCGATGATGCGTGCGCGATTGAGAGGGCTCGGGGTGGTTGGTTCTTACTAGGAAAACTCGCCGGAGAGAGGCAGACGCGGCGGCGCTCAGTCGAAGTGGTTGCCGACGCTCTGGGTCACCAGAGGAAGTGTGGCTGGGGTCAGTGGATGCGCAAAGTGATGGAGATCCAGTGAGCATGAACTAGAGAGGAGGGGGCGGCGTGTACTCACCGGAATTGTTTGCGGAACTCGCCGAAGCAGTGAGGGCGCGGGCTCGAATTGGGGCAGCCTAGAGGCAGAGGGGGAGGGTTGTCTGGGGGAAATGAGAGAGGGGAGGGAGGCGTTTAAGCAAGCGTGGTCGCAGGGGGAGTTAAAGCCGCTATCAACACGAATTGATCGCCGGCGTTACTGGCTGCAACAGCAGGGAGTGATTTGGGGGTTGAAGACGACGAACAGGAGAGGTGGGGCCTTGCTGTCAGCGAGGGAGAGAGATAGGGAGAGGGGTCCACCGGTCAGCGTCTCTGTGGGTCAGTAAATAAGTGTGAATCGTTTTCTGCGGGAGAGATAGGGAGTGGGCTGGTTGGGCCTTGTTGGGCTGGCCGGCTAGGCTGTGTCCTTTACACATTTTTTTTTGTTCTGAAACTTTTCCTTTTTCCATTTGATTTTCTGTTTTGAAATTTAAACAAACAAATAAATTCAAAATTCCTCCAAATTTTGCATTGAGTTTTGGTTCTGTTTAACAACATAAACCAGAGTCCAAAATCAAAATAATATTTTTATTATTTTTAGGATCCATTTATTAATTAAATAAAATGGACCTTAGTTATTAAATTAAATGGGTTTTGATTTATTTAAAATCTCCATTTGAAATCTAAATAAAACCAAAAACACTTCAGTAGGTTTTGTTTGAGAATATAAAATACTTGGAAAACTTGTTTAAAATATATTAACAAGTTTTGATGTTTAATTAAAATAGTAAAACCTTTATTTTTAATAAACTTGGATATTAAATCCTTATTATTTTATTTTACATAAACCTTTACTATTTGTGTCAAATAGAAATATTTTATTTCAAAGGCTTGGCCAAGTTTGAATTTGGCTTATAAAATAAATCCTTAATTATAATTCTATCCTTTGCTTTTGAAAACCAAATCTTTTTATTAAAAGATTCAAAATAGTAATTCCAAATATTTAAATTTTTCTTTATTAATTGTTTATCTCTTTTAAATCCCTTTAGGATTTATTTGATCAAAATAGGTTTGAAAGTTTCCAATTGGAATTAAAAAGTTTCTTCTCACCCTGAAAATCAACAAAGTTTTATTTTATTCCTTTATTTTCCACATTACAAGATTTGGAAAAATCTTGGGATGTGACAGTGATGCACTTGGTTGAATCAATCCAATTTCCAACATGGCATCCAGTTTCTTCTTCAGTTCTTCTAGTTCAGACGGGTTCATACTATATGGTCTCTGGGCTATGGGTCCTGTTCCGGGGATTAGTTCGATGATAAACTCGATATCCCGATCTGGGGGCATACCAGGCAAAACATCTGGAAATACGCCGGGGTATTCACAGACTATCCGGACTTGGTCAATGGTAGGTTGGGCTATACTCTTGTTGCACTTGAATTGACGAGGTAAGGTTTCAAATACATGCTCGACTGATATTCCGGCCGTACTGGTCATGGTTATGGCTTTCTTGGCACAGTCAATTAATCCTTTATGTTTGGACATCCAATCCATTCCTAGTACTACTTCCAAACCTTTAGTTCTGAGTACTATCAGATTAGCATAAAAATCTATGCCATGGATTCGGATAGGGACGGCATTGCAAATTTGCCTAGCTTTGGTGGTTGAACCAGGGATTTGAATAATCATAACATTCTTCAGTTTGGTTGGTTGAATCTTACTAGTGCATGCAAATTCTTCGGTGACAAATGAGTGCGATGCACCAGAATCAAACAACACTCTAGCAAGTACCGAATTAATAGAAAACATACCCAACACGACATCGGGCGCTTCCTGGGCTTTTTTAGCATGCATGAGAAAAAGACGGCCGTTGTGGTTGAGCGAGTTCCCTGGGGCAAACCTTCTTCCGGGATGAACACGACGCTGCTACTGAGCTGGGGCATTTGCATTGGGGGCTGCGACATTCTTCTTGGGGCACTCATTGGAGTAGTGACCCTTATTTCCATAGTCATAACAAGTCACTTGCGACTTGTCTTTTGCCGCAACAGGTACAACATTGCTTCCAGTACTCGGGGCAGTGTTGGTGTTGGCATTGTTGTTGTTAAACTTGGGACGTGCATGGTTGAAATTGTTAGAGTTGCCGGGGTTGTTGTGATTTCCTCCGGGCCTTGGGTTTCCACGGTTGGGATAGGTCGAACGGTTCATGGGGGGTCTATTGGTTCTTGGGGCAAATCCTGGAGATGGGTTGGGGCGATACTTTGGGGTCTGATGGGTTCCTGGCATGCATCATGCGACATTTGCGCTTCTCATTGGCTTGGTTGATCTTTCCTTCCATCTGGATGGCATAGTCGACAAGGGCTTCAATATCAGCAAAGGGGATATTGACCAACATAGTCTGCATCTCATCGTGCAGACCATTCAAGAATCTCTCTTTCTTCTTGGCTTCGGTGTCGATGTCATCCGGGGCATACCTAGCTAATAACAAGAATTTGTCACGGTATTCCACTACGGTCATCCGTCCTTGCTTCAGTTCTATGAACTCATCTCTCATTCTCTTGATCAAACCCGGTGGCACATGGGTTCTGCTGAACTTGACCTTGAATTCCTCCCAGGTCATCGTCTGTCCTCCGGTCATTGCACGAACGCTGTTCCACCATGCTCTTGCATCTTCGGCTAGATAGTGGGTGGCGAGCCTAGCATGTACATACATGGCCTTGGAACACGGACTGAAAGGTTAATCATGAGTCATATAGTAGATATGATGCCCATTTGATGCTCGCCTTTTAAGCTACAACGACTCACGTGATGATTGGACTTGGTGTAGTGGATTAGGTTCATGTAATCACCAAAAAGGCATGAGGGATGTCATTTTTGAGTGGGAGTTCATTCGTAATGTGGATTAGTTGAACTTAATCTATCATAAACTTAGTCTAAACTTCACAAATTCTATTGTAGATGGCACCACCTCCTTTTAATTTCAATGTGTTCATGGAGAAAGAGAAACTTGTAACGAACGGTAGCAAATTTACCGAATGGGCCATGAATTTGAGGATTCTCCTCTCTACTGCACAAAAGCAATATGTGCTAGAAGCGCCGCTTTTCCCCCACCTTTTGAGGATGCCCCTGATAAGGAGAAGAATGTCTATCAGACTCGTCAGGAGGACCACACCTTAGTTCATTGTGGCATATTGTATGGGCTAGAGCCGAAACTTCGAAAGCATTTCGAAAACGGCAATGCATTTGATACAATGGGTGAGTTGAAAATGATTTTCGACACACATGCTGCTGTAGAGAGCTACAATGCTTCAGAAAAGTTCTTTAGCTGCATGATGGAAGAGAACAACTCCGTTAGTGATCATGTACTCAAGATGTCGGGTTACGCTGATAAGCTTCCTTGGGAATATCGATTCCCATTGACTTAGGCATCCATCGTGTTCTGCAGTCTCTGCCACCTAGCTATAAGAGCTTCGTGATGAACTATAATATGCAAGGCATGAAAAAGTCTCTTCCCGAGCTTCTGTCAATGCTTAAAACTGCAGAAGTGGAGATCAAAAAGGAACATCAAGTGTTGATGATCAATAAGAACACTGGTTTCAAGAAAGACAAGAAGGGAAAACGAAAGGGAAGTAAGGGCGGCACAAGCGGTTGTCGCTCGAAAAGACCTAAGTCCGATACCGAGTGCTACTATTGTAAGGGGATCCCATCGAAGCTTAATCGCCCAAGTATTTGGCGACAAGAAGGCATAAGAAGGCAAAGGCAAACAAAGGTATATATGATATACATGTTATTGATGTGTACTTGACTAGTGCTCGCAGTAGCACCTGGGGATTTGATACCGGTTCAGTTGCTAATATTTGTAACTCGAATCAGGGGCTGCGGAACAAGCGACCGCTAGCAAGGGGTGAGGTCAAGATGCGTGTCGTCAATGGATCAAGCATTGATGTGATCGCCGTTGGAACGCTACCTCTCCATTTGCCATCAGGATTAGTAATAAACTTGAAGAATTGTTATCTGGTGCCATCACTGAGCATGAACATTGTATCTGGATCGTGTTTAATGCGAAGTGGTTATTCATTTAAATCCGAGAACAATGGTTGTTCTATTTATATGAATGAAATCTTTTATGGTCATGCACCGATGATGAATGGTTTATTTCTTTTAGATCTCGATAATAATGTTACACATATTCATAATGTTGATGCTAAAAGGATTAAACTAAATGATGATATATCCGCATATATGTGGCACTGCCGTCTAGGTCATATTGGCGTTAAACGCATGAAGAAGATCCATTTGGATGGACTTTTGGAATCACTTAATTTTGAATCATTTGATACATGTGAGCCATGCCTTATGGGCAAGATGACTAGAATGTTGTTTTCCGGTTCAATGGAATGGGCGACAGATTTATTGGAAATCATACATTCTGATGTATGTGGTCCAATGAGTGTGTCAGCGCGAGGTGGATATCGTTATTTTGTTACTTTCACAGATGGTTTGAGTAGATACGGTTATATATAGTTGATGAAACACAAGTCTGAAACATTTGAAAAGTTCAAGGAACTTCAGAATGAAGTGGAAAATCATCATAATAGAAAGATCAAATTTCTACGGTCCGACCGTGGAGGTGAGTATCTAAGTTACGAGTTTAGCACTCACATGAAAGAGTGTGGAATTGTTTCACAACTCACACCTGCCGGAACACCACAGCGAGATGGTGTGTCGGAACGTCGTAATCGTACTTTATTGGATATGGTTCGATCTATGATGTCTCTGACGGACTTGTCGTTGTCATTTTGGGGTTATGCACTAGAAAATGTTGCATTCACTTTAATCGGGCACCATCTAAATCCGTTGAAAAGACACCGTATGAATTATGGTTTGGAAACAAACCTAAGCTATCATTTCTTAAAGTTTGGGGATGCGATGTTTATGTGAAGAAACTTCACCAGATAAACTCGAACCCAAAGCGGAAAAATGCGTCTTCATAGGATAACCTAAAGAAACTATTGGGCATTCCTTCTATCACAGATCCGAGGGAAAGGTTTTTGTTGCGAAGAATGGATCCTTTCTAGAGAAAGAGTTTGTCATGAAAGGTGTGAGTAGTCGGAAGGTAGAACTCGAAGAGGTTATTGAACCTTCTCTTCAAAGTATGGCGAGTAGCGCAGCCCCGAAAGTCGTTCCAGAGTTGGCTTCATCAGTTGAAGAAGGAACTAATGATAATGATCATGAAACTCCAAAAGAGAGTACTAGAGAACCTCGCAGGTCTAGCAGGACGCGTGCAGCTCCCGAGCTGTACGGAAATCCTGTCATGAATTTCATGGTTGATGAAAATGATGACCCTGCGACGTATGAAGAAGCAATGATGAGCCCGGATTCCAACAAATGGTTAGAAGCCATGAAATCCGAGATGGAATCCATGTATGAAAATCAAGTTTGGAACTTGGTGGACTTACCTCACGACTGAAAGGCCGTGGAGAACAAATGGATTTTCAAAAGGAAAACTGATGCTGATGGTAATGTGACCGTCTATAAAGCTTGACTTATCGCAAAGGGGTTTCGACAAATTCAAGGAGTTGACTACGACGAGACATTCTCTCCCATAGTGATGCTAAAGTCAGTTAGGATCATGTTAGCAATTGCTGCATATTTCGATTATGAGATATGGTAGATGGATGTCAAAACCGCGTTTCTCAATGGTAATATTGAAGAAGAGTTGTATATCATACAACCAAAGGGTTTTGTCGATCCTAAGGATGCTAACAAGGTGTGCAAGATTCAGCGATCCATCTATGGATTGAAGCAAGCATCACGAAGTTGGAATCTCCGCTTTGATAAGGTGATCAAAGAGTTTGGATTTGTCCAAACTTATGGAGAAGCTTGTATTTACAAGAAAGTGAGTGGGACCAATGTGGCATTTCTGATAATATATGTGGATGACATATTAGCGTTAAAATTTATCTAAACAGCAAATTTTCAATGAAGGACCTAGGTGAAGCGTCATACATATTAGGCATAAAAATCTATAGAGATAGATCTAGGCGCCTAATAGGGCTATCGCAAAGTACATACCTTGATAAGATTTTAAAGAAGTTTAAAATGGAAGATAATAAGAAGGGGTTCTTACCTATGACACAAGGCACGTCATTGAGTAAGACTCAAAGTCCGGCTATGGCGGAAGAAAGAGAGAAAATGGACAAAGTCCCCTATGCTTCAGCCATAGGCTCTATAATTTACGCCATGCTATGTACAAGACCGGATGTGGCACATGCTATTAGTTTGACTAGTAGGTACCAATCGGATCCAGGTTTGGAACACTGGAAAGCGGTCAAGAATATCCTTAAGTACTTGCGAAGAACTAAGGATATGTTTCTTGTATATGGAGGTGAAGAAGAGCTCGTCACTAAGTGTTACGTCGATGCTAGCTTTGACATCGATCCTGATGACTCTAAGTCTCAATCCGGATACATATTTCTCATGAATGGCGGAGCGGTTAGTTGGAGGAGATCCAAACAACCTATGGTGGCGGGATCAACGACGGAGGCCGAATATGTTGCTGCTTCGGAAGCAGCTCAGGAAGCAGTTTGGATGAAGGAGTTCATATCCAAAATAGGTGTGGTTCCAAACGCGTTGGACCCAATGGTGATCAGTTGTGACAACAATGGTGCCATTGCCAATGCCAAAGAGCCAAGGTCTCACAAGCATTCCAAGCATATTAAGTGCCGGTTTCACTCCATCCGCGAGCATGTCAAGGATGGAGATATAAAGATTTGTAAAGTACATATGGATCTCAATGTAGCAGATCCGTTGACTAAAACTCTCCCTAGAGCAAAACATGATATACACCAGAACTCCATGGGTGTTACATACATCACTGTGTAACTAGATTATTGTCTCTAGTGCAAGTGGGAGACTGAAGGGAATATGCCCTGAGAGGCAATAATAAAGTGTTTATTATGTGTATTCCAAGTATATGATAGATGTTTATTTTGCATGCTATAATTGTATTAATACGGAAACGTTAATACATGTGTGTTTAATAAACAAACAGAAAGTTCCTAGTTATGCCTCTCTCATAAACTAGCTCGTTGATTAACAAGATGATCACAGTTTCCTGATCATAGACATTGGATGTTGTTAATAACGAGATCACAACATTAGTGTAATGATGTGATGAACATTCATCCGAAGTATATCATTACGATCAAAGTCATTGAGTTTATATTGCTATAAACAACTTACGAAGTGATCCTAATCCTTAGACCATGCGATCATGCCAATCACTAACACCGGAAGAGTTTCTTGTTGACATCAAACGTCACACCGTAACGGGTGATTATAAAGATGGATTCAAAGCTACTAAAGTGTTATGTTGAGACTCATGGATTAAGAGTGGAATTTGTTCATCCCGATGACGGATAGATATACTCTAGGCCCTCTCGGTGATATCACATTGGTTAGCTTGCAAGCAAGTGATTTGATCACTAGAATGTTATATCACGGGAACGAGAAAAGAGTGCATGTCAGTAACGAGATCAAACTAGGTATGGAGATACCGATGATGGAATCTCGAACATGTAATATATCATGAAACAAAGGGATTAAGATACGAGTGTAAAAGGTTCCGACGATCACAGGAAAGTCATCGTTGAATGTGTGGGAGTCAGTATGGATCTCCAGGTCCTGCTACTGATTATTGATTGGAGAAGGGTCTCGATCATGTCCGCATTATTCGCGAACCGCAGGGTGACACACTTAAGGGACACTGACATCCAGTTGGAGCAAATGTTTCATGCCGGAAAGAATAAACAAGCGCATGAATTTATTTCACTAGATACTGATATAGGTTTTCGGGTGAAATTGCAGAAAGTGTTTTTGCACGTGAAATAGAATTCTAGAAAGGGGTTATATGTGAATGTTTGTCATTAAAGTAATTGAAAAAATTCTGAATAAATAAAAAGAGTTTTATTTAATGAGAGTTTGCATCAAATTTGGTGGAAATTTAATAGTAAGTTTGAGTGGGATTTTGAGTGGAGGGAATTTAAAGGAATTTTGTGAGTGGAGTGTCCACCCACATGAATGAGGGGAGGGCAAGGGGGCAGCCCCATGCACCGGCCACCCCCTTGGGGTTCCCCCTCTCCTATAAAAGGCACCCCTCCCTGTCTCTCACTCACACCTCCTCGTGAAGGATCTCTCTCCCCCTCTAGAATTTATCCCCCATGGTCTTGGACTAGCGAGATACATGTTCCCGGTGGCTATTCGACAAGAAAGGGTTGTGCTTCCGCTGCATCGCTGGAGCGAGGAGGCGGAGGTTGCTCGGTGTCTTGTACGTGTGTGCGAGCACGGATGCGCTGCTACTTTGCGGCACTAGGACTTCCTCTCGATCTTGAGATCGGCAAGAGATCGTCTACATCAACCACGAGTTCAACTCGTTAAGCTTTGTCGGTCTTCAAGGGTATGTTCTCTACGGATATACATCCGCCCGTTGTTTGTATCTAGTAGATAGATCTTGGTACATAGTTCCCATCATAGTAATTTTTTTGTTTTCTATGCTGCGAACCCTTCAAATTTATCACAGAATTCTTCAGAAATGAATGAAGTAGTTGCACCAGTATCAAAAAGATCTTTTCGGGGATTGGTAAGGATATTGAGCATACCTATCACTGCATGCTCGGAGTTATCCACCTCCTCCAAGGTTGCACAATTCAGTTTTCCGGTTTGTTTGTTTCTATTGCCATTGTTGTTCTTGACATAATTTCCTCCTCGATTGGGCTGTCCATTACCTCCACTAGCTTGTCCTCCACCCTTAGTAGGATAACCACCTGATGGTTTATTCGGACAATCAGGGTTGATATGAACTTTCTGCCCACAACAGTAACAAATAACTACTGCCTTTTTGCATTCTCTCTGGAAATGCCCTAGAACTCCACAATTATTGCAAATAACATTTCTCTAGGGATTGGAGTGATTTCCACCATTGCCCTTATTATTGTTGCTGTAAGCTTTGTTCCTGGGTTTGAACTCCAGATTGGTTTTAGGTTTACTTGCCTGAATCCTCTTTGTCTCTTTCTTGGCTCTCTTCCTTCGGTCTTCTTGGACATTCTTATAGTCATCTTCAAAAGTGATGGCTACATCCAGTAACTGCTGAAAAGTTTGTTTATTGGCCAACCTCAACTGCATCTTCACGAATGGGTTTAACCCTCGCAAAAAACGCTTCTTCCTCTTATCTTCAGTGCTCACTTTATCCTTGGCATAACGAGACAACTGGATAAACTCCCGGATGTACTTCATGACACTAGGATAACCTTGCCGAAGCTCCTCAAACTCACTTCGCTTCAACTCCATAACACTTTCCAGAACATGATACTCACGGAACCTCTGCTTGAACTCTTCCCAAGTATACTCTCTTCCTGGCTGTTGCATGGCTAACTGATTTTCCCACCATGATGCTGCAGGTCCTGTCAAAAGATGAGTTGCATACCTCAGCTTTTCCTCATCATTGAAACCTATAGTCTTCAGCTTTCTCTCCATATCTGCTAGACAATCTTCTGCATCCATTGGTTTAGGGGCTGATGCAAAAGGTAATGGTCTTGTATTCTGGAAGTCGGAAAGACTCACTCCTCCGCCTTCAGGTGCTCTCTGGTTTCCTGCTCGTCCCAACAGCTCTTCCACGAACTTGTTTGGGTTTTCTTGCATCATTTGCATGTACTGCATACAGTTCTGCTCCATTAGCGGCTTCATTTGTGGTGGTGGTAATGTTCCCTGATTTCCAGCATATGCATCTGCCTTCTCCTTGGCCTCGCGCTCCATGCGCTACTATTCAGATTTGGTTTCTACACCCGATTCCATGACCCCCTAGTCCTGCAACATAAAGTGAATACTCATAATTACATCATGCACATGTGTTCTGAGCTCAACTTTACGCATAGAGCTAGTCACACAATGGAAATCAAAACCCAAATATGCATTTTACATATAATACATTACAAACCACTTAGTAAATACAAAGTCATTACAACATGTACCATATAGGTACAATAACATACTACCTCACTTATTTAACTACATCATTCTCTCGGATTACAATACGCAATACCCGATACTTCCTATAAGTGGCCTGCTTCTAGTATCCGCATTGCTCATCATACATGCCTGAAGTTCAACCGTGATGACATAACGTCCGTCGCACAATTTGTGGAACAAATGGCCTTCCAGGAGGAACATACTCAGTATCTGAAGTATCAGGACTTGAGTCATTACTCAGCCTGAGTGCATTGACTCCATCCAGCTCAGCTGAAAAGTCTTCAGAAATCTGTTCAACATTATCACCCCCTTGCATCTCGTGAGCTTCATTCCTAGAGTTGTCAATAGAATACGCAGATTCTGCTTCTCCCCAGGTTTTCTGTTGGGCAAGATAATTAAACACTGGATAATGTATATTCCCTGGATTTTGAGAAGGTGTTGATGATTCAAACGCTCTCTCTCCTCAGGATCTTCTTCCTCATCCTGACTTTCTACAAATAAGGTATTTCTACTACTGTTATTAGGATTGGTTCTCGCACTGTAGCATCCCAATTGTCTAACAATTGTAATGCTACTTGGTCTAGTAATATAATGGCTACTTCAAACATATACTTGTTGCATCATAATTATATCATGCTCATGTCATCATGCCACCTTGCATTTGAGCATCATATAAAACCCCTTTTTGTTTGGTTCTTATCTCATATGCATTGTTAATTGTATTTGCCTCTTGATATTGTATTTTGTTCTTGATATATTGTTTAATGCCCAAGTTGAGTTGGGGGCATATCTTTTATTCCACTCCACCACCTTTTCTTTCACCACCTTATAATTCCACCATCCAACTAAATATGAGCTTTGCACTTTATTTGAGTTTACCTCTAGCTCATGTGGGATGGGATGGATCCAATTCTTTTCCACATGCTCTCATCTTAGCATCATGTTGTTTTCACATTATTGATATATGAGAGCCACATGGCCACCTTTGCATGCCTTGTGAGTGGACCCCTTTTCCTAGCTTCCATATGGGTTATTATGGAGTTATGCTCATGTGGGGATATTTTTGGGAATAGTAAGCATCTAGTGGAATATACACACTAGTAATTCCCAATGATAATCAAATGTGATCATCTCCATCTACTCCACTTGGAGCTTTCTTCTAAAATCTTTTGCTTGGCTTATTCCACTTTTGGACATGCATAAGAATAATGCCATGTTTATTATTTTGTTTCACAAGGTTAAAACATGGCATTAATTATTTTGCATGGGCCATGCAACCATCTCCATCTTTGGTCCTCCTTGTTTTAGTTGGATTTTGGGTGAACCATCTCATCTCTCATCTCTCTCTCCTCCTTTGGCTTGGTCTTATTGATCTTGCTTAAACCATATCACCACATCCCTCTCTTTTCTTGCCTTGATCTTGTTGGAGCTTGGCATGTGCTTGGCTTGATCTTGACAAAAGCAAACCCTAGTTACCATCCCACGCCTCTCTCTTCACCCCCTCTCTAAACCACACCCCATCTAATCTTACCCCTCTCTCTCTCTCTAAGCAAAACCCTAAACCTACCTCCTCCTCTCCTCTCTCTCTCTCTCTACCTAGATGGCCCCACCTGGCCACCCCGCCCACCTAGCTACCCCAACCCAAACTAAAACCCTAACCCGAGCCTTCCCTACCCAACCCTAGCTCCAACCCGAGCTCCCCTCTCCTCCTTTCTTCTTCTCTCTCTGCCATGAGGGCCCCTCCAACCGAGCCTCCCCACCGGCCCTACCGTCCCCACCTGGCAGCCCCCTTCACCACCTCGCCCTACTCCTGCCCCTGCCCGAGCACGTGAGTAGGAGGGAAGGAAAAAGGTGGCCGATCCACCTTTAACCGTACCCACTCCCCCACGGCACCCCTCTCCCTCTCTGCTTTACTCCCCTCCCTCTCTCTCGCCTGCTGCCTCCCCAGATCTACCCTGTGGCGCTGCCGCCTCCTCCCTCTCCACCGACGTCTACCCCAACGCCGGCCACCGTCCGCTCCACCGGCGCTGCTTCGATCCAGACGACGAGCGCGACGTGGAGGTGATCGAGGAGGACGAGGAGGTCCTTCAGATCCGCCTCCAGACACGCGCCGAGGAGGAGGAGGACCAGAGCCACCAGGCCGACGCTGCTCTGACGCGAAACCCTAGCTCCGTCGGCCTCTGCCTCACCGCCGATCGTCTGCACCCCTGCCCGATCCACCGCCACCAATATCCTCACGGTGAGCCACGCAACCTCCTAGACACCCTCGCCTTCGTCGTCGTTTCCTGGTTGTGTTGATCTTTCCGTCGTACACCCTCAGTGCACCGACGAAGCGGCGCTGCCGCCTCCCCACGCCGCACTAAAACCCTACCTAGGCCGCTACCGACTTCTAACAGCTACCCCCGCCTAGCCCAGCGGTGGCCGCCACAAGACGTCTGTGTCGCGTTCGAGCCTGCGCCACGCCACGCCTGCCGAGCATCGATCCGTCCAAGAAGTTCAGAGAAGAAGCACAGATCAGCGGCGCGCTTTGCGCTTTAGCCCTCCCTTTTTGTTTCGCTTAACCCGCGGTCTAGCCTGCCCCACCATCAGCCTCTCTGATCGTTTTGCAAAAACACCCCCGCAGATTGATGTCCTCAACCCGCAGCCCCCTGGATCCGCGACGTGTCATCCGCTGGATTTGGCCAAGATGGACCAGCGAGATCGCTGCCCCACTGTCGGCCTCTTGGTCTAGCTCACCATGGTGAGAAAACCCGCCTGCCACCTGTCGCCTAGTCACTCGGCCCCACTGTCACCGATCGTGGCTAAGTCTGGGTCGAGTAAGAAAAGTATTCTCTGTATTCTGTTTTAATTCAAACTTATTCAAATTAATTCAAATTCAAATTTTAATTCTGTTTTTAAATAACTTTTAAAATACAAATCCAAATAATACAAATAATATATGTTTTCAAATCAGAAAAATGTGAGGAATTCAAATATGCCATTCAAAATATATTTTGAACACTTAAAATTTCAAGTTGATTTAAATTACAATAAAATGCCCTTTTACCTTAATTAATTAATAACTTTTGTTTTATAATTCCAAATTTAACAAATAATATGTCTAAAATGATTAGCTCGACGAGACCTTTATGTTTATGCATTCCTTTATCTGTTTTGCAGCATGCATCATATAAATATAAAGTTTACAGCAACTAATATGAGGATAAAATGGGGCCAAAACTCAATAAAATGATTTATTCTTGTATTCCACACCTCACCCATGCCATGCTACTTTATTGCCATGCAAATTGTGCATCATTCATCATGGCATGACTGTTTGCTTGTCGCATTTTATTAATATGCTTGTGCACTTTATTTATGTTGGCCCTTGTTTGTTTGGTTCTTCTTTGAATAGACGCTGAGCATGGGATATATCAAGAAACCCAGGAGCACTACCCAGATCCTTCTCTCGCTTCAACTGAGCTGCCAGGCAAGCACTACCACATGCTTGCATACATATAGTACCTATTTCCTCTATCTTATTCTTGCATCATTGAGTCGCGATTGCATTAATTTGAATCCCAAGTATTGCATAGCCTTTAGTTTTAAATCCCCCCGAAGCTTGTTCCTCCATCCCATGAGCCATTACTACAGGAGTTGTTTGAGCCATGCGAGTCGTAGAACAGCATGTGTAGGGTATGTGAGTGTCTGATGGATAACGAGGTACCTAAACAACTTAACCTGAGTAGTAATGGGATAACTAATGAAAGTGGCATCGGTGAGCCATATTCGCTATTTGGTTTTTCAGGCTCACTTGTGTCCCGTAGGACCCCGAGTACTTGATTCCTGTTCCTTGAATATTCGCTATCCACATCCGGAGGCTTATGAACCCCCGAGCCGAGGTTGATTCATTCTTATTTCTTGGGGCCACAAACTAGTTTGAGGTTTTATTTACTATCCTGTACTTATGCCATGCTTTATCGCTTTATTTAAATCGTAGGTATCGCATAATCGCATTAGGAAAGCGGAGTGTTTTCGGTATCGACAAGCCTACCACATTTTCGGGTTCCAGTCATTTACAGCCATTGGCGCAAACCTTGAGTCCGTCTCGAGTCGGCCAACTTCGTCATGGGTAGCTTAATGGGGTGGCCTCGAAATATTTCTGAATCCTATGATCGCTTTGTCGTGGATCGCTGGGTTTTGATTTGGTTTTTCCGAGGTTGATCGAGTGTGTGTTGTTATTTGTGCACCTCGCAGGGTAAAACTTTCAAAGCCTTGTCCGCGGTTATGGACGACTTGGAGCACAGTTTCTCGATCATAGACAAGAATAACTAAAGTACCGCTTTTAATTTGACTAAGTACCGGACTAGTAAATAGTGCAACACTCAAGGAATGGATAATAAAACTACCAACGGATGGGGGGTTGTTCGTCCGCTTCCTCGTCGGTAAGCGAGGAGGAGGATGGATCTGTGGACATTACCATTATAACTGTTGTTATTAATTCACGGACATCCGTCTATCTATGGTTAGGCGGATGGTTAGCGAGTATCTATAGAATTGTTAGGGTTTATCTTTTGCTGCAATTGCGTCACCCTAGGTTGTGTCCCCTTTAGAGGCATAAAGACTTGCTGAGTACCCCTAGGGTCTCACATGATAAATTGTTTGATTCAGATGAACAGGTGAACCCGCAAGATGGATACTGGGTTGAGGAGACGGACGATGTGGTAAACGATCATTCGGTGTAGAGATTCCGGGAACGGGGATCCGTGAGATCTGTGGGCGGGATGTGTTTATTTATGGGGCATCTTATGCCGATTTGCTCCTTATCCGTACTCGGATCTTGTTTTCCGCTTCCGCTTGATACTCTGATGTTTGATGTATGAGGAGATATCCTAAACTATTATATCTATCTAGGATATTTGGATCTTGCCGTATGGCGTTGCAATATTTCCTTTCTTTTTAGATGGAATGGCTCTGATGTACTATTGTATGGTGGCTTGCATACATACTCATTTGTGTATGTAGTTGATCCCTTCCACGATTATGCCGCCTGCTCTTGTCCCGATGTTTGGAAATGGTTAGGACCGAAAGGTTCACCGTGAGTGGCATTTGGGCCCCACCGTACTATTTTAACCATTTCTGCTCATCCAGGCTTGTAACTAGGAGCGTAATTCACCGAGGTAGTTACAATTGGTATAAGAGCCATCCCGACCTTCAGGGTCTCAGCCAAATGGTCGTTGTCAGTCTAGCAAATATTTTTGGTAGCTACGTATACTAGGGAAAAACAAAACGCGAGAGTAGGACTGCTTCCACTTTTCTTCTTACCCACCCACCCTTTTCTGGTAAGGAAGTGTAACGTTTTCAATCCTCTTCTTAAAATTCAAACTAGGATTCACGTGTTCTGGGTTTCCATAGTACCATAGGTTGTGTGTGTGTAATTCCTTGTCTATCTGTTGCATCCAAGTTGTTATCACAATCTGCCTTTTGGTTATCAACTGTTGGTACATTCCATACTGACAGGCTTTTGCAAACCGACACGATCTATATGATTCGTTGTATACCGCCGCGATCTGTCTTACTATTTGTTATCCGACGTCATCTTGTTTGGGGTGTTCGTTTCCGTAGTTACTAATCCTTAGGTTCATCGTGAGAAGAAGGTGTTGGGATATGTGTTCTACTTCTTCATGTGCGGAGTAATGATTTGAGTGCGGGATGGAGTCGCGACCATACCACTACTCTTATCATTCGCTCTTGTATATTGTATTGGTAGAGTCACTAATCTTGATTCGTTAAGTGATTTTGCGCATCTATTGGTATTTTAATGCCGAAATTTGCGGAAAATTTTTCTTTGATATATTTGTGTACCACACTCCTTTTCAGTCGTGTGCGATATGCTTAATATCTTCTAGGTGCTTTGAACTTTGTTGATATTTTAATATCATCTTAGTAAATTGTATCCTTTAATCTTGATTAATTCCATCTTGGTACTATTTTGGATTATTATTATTATCCATCATAGTACTAACGTGTGTTTTATATCAATAACAGGATGGCACCACCACGCCGTTCTGAGGAGGACATACAACCTGAACTGGGGGCAGCGTTGTCAAGCATCGCCAATGCCTTGGCAGCAATGCAGCAGAACCAGCAGCGTTTCGAGGAAAGTGTCAGGAGGAATGAGTTTGTTCCGCTACCTCCACCTCCCAAGCGAGGAGACATCAAAAGCTTTCTGAAGTTCAACCCACGCCAATTTGATGTTTCTGATCAACCACTTGATGCTGATGATTGGTTGCGTGAGATGTCAAGGCTGCCGATGACTTCTGATGTTCCTGAGCAAGAATGGGTAAAGTGTGCTACTCACCTTCTGAAGGGAGATGCAGCTCTCTGGTGGGAGAATTACTCAAGGCAACCGCACCGGTTTTCAGCCTACTTGGGGACAGTCATTGGAGCTTTCAAAGAGCAAGATTCTGCCGAAATTGTCATGGAGAGGATGAAGGAAGTGTTTCTCAACCTCAAGGTGGCAATGACAATGTCAATACCTACATCAGAAACTTCATGAACCTTTCTCGTTATGGTGGCGATGAGATCTCTGATGACAAGAAGAAGCAAAAGAGGTTCAGGCAAGGGCTCAATGCATCGATTAAGTATGCAATCACACATGCAAGGTCAAGTCTTTTTCCGAACTTCAGCATACTCTGCAGGAAGAGGCAAGTAGGCAAGCGTTTGAGGAGTCAAAGAAACACAACCGTGATGCAGCAAGCTCTTCACTATGTCACCTCCTTCTAAGCGCCGTGGTCCGGGTTCCTAACACCCCACCGCTGTTCTGGCTTCACCAAGACCTTCAAGCTTCGAGGCAAGGCCACCAAACTTCCTCACCGCTGCTCCTGTGGGCTACAACCACCACTACCCCGAGCGCCTCGGAGTCCCCGCCACGTTGTTCCACGCCCAGCTGGTGCTTGTTACACGTGGAAACACTGGCATCAATATTGAACTGTCCGATGAAAACAAGGCCCTCCCTCCACCACCTACAAGATCTGCGGCAAGCTCTCCTATGGTTCGTGCACCACCACCTCGGCTCTCAACATCAACACCAAGCCCGGTTCATCGTTGCTCGTGCTAATCGTGGTCAACGCCGCTCAATCTGAGCATGCACCTGGAGTTGTGATGGGTATGCTATCCGTTAACTCAGTCCCTGCACGAGTTTTGTTTGATTCTGGGGCATCGCATTCTTTTATTTCTCACAAGTTTGCAGATGAGAATGGGTTAGCTTTGGATCCTCTCCTTAAGCGGTTAATGGTCCTTTCTCCTGGAGCAACAATGGCAGCTTCTAAAATCAGCCATGGCAATCATATTGAGATTGGTGGCTCTTCGTTCTCGGCTTCCTTAACCATTCTGGGCAATTCTGACATTGATGTCATCTTGGGCATGGATTGGTTGACAGCAAATGCAGCTGTGATTGATTGTGCTGAACGCTCGGTTTCTCTGAAGATTCCTGAAGGCCATATAGTCTATTCTCCAAGTCCGACTCGCAATCCAGCTTTTCTTTTGGCGGCTCAATGATGATGCTATGGAAGCTATTCAGAGTGTTCCGTGGTCTGTGAGTTCGGATGTCTTTCCCAAGAGTTGCCAGGTATGCCTCCGGATCGTGAGGTTGAGTTTGTAATTGAGCTTGAACCTGGTACCGCTCCTATCTCCAAGCGGCCTTATAAAATGGGTCCTGCTGAGTTGGCTGAACTCAAATGTCAGCTTGATGAACAAGAGAAGTTGGGTTTCATTCAACATGTATTCTTCTTGGGGTAGCCCAACAATCTTTGTGAAGAAGCGAGACAAGACCGATAGACTTTGTGTTGACTATCGGGCTCTCAATGCTAAAACCATCAAGAATAAATATCCCTTCATGGATTAATGATCTCTTCGATCAGCTAGCTGGAGCTGTGGTATTCTCTAAGCTTGACTTGAGAAGTGGTTCTCACCAAATCAAGATTCGCAAGGAAGATGTTCCTAAAACAGCTTTCACCACCCGCTATGGCCTGTATGAGTACACGGTCATGTCTTTCGGTCTCACCAACGCACCTGCCACCTTCTCGAGGCTCATGAACTCGGTTTTCATGGAGTATCTTGACAAGTTCGTTGTGGTCTATCTGGATGACATCCTAGTCTATTCTAAGTCACAGAAAGAACATGAAGAACACCTTCGGTGTGTCCTAAACAAGCTTCGTGAGAACCGCTTGTATGCAAAGTTCTCCAAGTGTGAGTTTTGGCTGCCTCAAGTAACCTATCTTGGTCATGTCATCTCTGCCAAGGGCATTGCAATCAATCCGGAAACTGTGAAGATGATTGTTGAATGGCTTCCTCCTGTAAATGTCAAAGAAGTGCGGAGTTTCCTCGGTTTGGCTAGTTATTGCCGTCGCTTCGTTCAGAACTTCTCGAAGATAGCGAAGCCTCTTACCGATCTCCTCAAGAAAGGCAAGAAATACCTTTGGACTCCTGCATGTCAAGCAAGCTTTGAGACACTCAAAGAGAAGCTCACTTCCACACCAGTCTTGGTTCCTCCGGATACATCCAAGCCGTTCCAGATCTTTTGTGACGCCTCTTTGCATGGATTGGGTGCGGTCCTCATGCAAGAAAAACAAGTTGTTGCTTATGCCTCTCTACAGTTGAAGACGCATGAGATCAACTATCCTACACATGACCTCGAGCTCGCAGCAGTTGTCTTTGCTTTGAAAGTATGGAGGCACTACTTGCTTGGCAACCGTTGTGAGATCTTTTCTGATCACAAGAGTCTGAAGTATATCTTTACGCAGCCTGATCTCAACCTTCGGCAGAGGAGATGGATTGAAGCAATCAATGACTTCGATTTGACCATCAACTACACTCCGGGCAAAGCTAATGTCATGGCCGATGCTCTAAGCCGCAAAGCTTATGTCAATAACCTCATGATGGAAGAACAACAGCCTCTCTTGTGCGAGGAATTCCGTCAGCTCAACCTTGAAATTGTGGAACAAGGGTATCTCCTGAACCTTCTAGCAACTCCTCTCTTGGAAGAAAAGGTTCGGTCCTTTCAGCTTGGTGATCCGTTCACAAGAAAGGTCATCTCCAACATCCTGCTTCCGAAGTATGAGTCCTTCCACGTCGATGATCAAGGCACGCTTTTCTTTGAACACCGGATGTTTGTTCCGAACTACCCGGGTTTGAGAGAGCAAGTTCTCAAGGAGGCGCATGATTCATTCTTTCTATCCACCCTGGCAGCACAAAGATGTACATGGACTTGAAAACACAATATTGGTGGCCGGGTTTGAAACGATATTGTGCCAAGTATGTCTCGGAGTGTGATGTCTGCCGCAGAGTTAAAGCTGTCCATCAGAAACCTTCCGGTCTTCTACAGCCATTGAAACCCCCGGAGTGGAAATGGGAGAAATTAGAGATGGACTTCATCACGGGTTTTCCAAGGTCGCAGAAGGGCAACAATGCAATCTTTGTTGTCATTGACAGGATTTCTAAAGTGGCTCACTTCTTCCCCGTCAAGGAAACAATTTCTGCAATTCATATTGAGCTCTATATCAACAGAATTGTCTCTCAGTATGGGGTTCCGCTGAGATCAGTTCAGACTGTCAAGCATCTTCACTTCCAAGTTCTGGGAAAGTTTCCAAAATGCTTTGGGAACAAAGTTGAACTTCAGCACAGCTTACCACCCTCAACAAGGACAAGTTGAAAGGATCAATCAGATTCTGGAGGATATGCTTCGTGCCATCTCTTTTGGCATGAAGTGGGAAGAATGTCTTCCTTATGCTGAATTCTCTTACAACAACAGCTTCCAGAAAAGTCTGAAGATGGCACCATTTGAGGCTCTCTATGGTCGCAAATGCAGAACTCCGATTGGTTGGTCGGGTGCAGGAGAAAGAATATTGTTTGGCCCTGACATTGTAACTCAAGCGGAGGAGAAAGTGCACATCATTCTTGAAAATCTGAGGATTGCGCAAAGTCGCCAGAAGAGCAATTATGACAGGAAGCACACGGACATGGAGTATGTCCCTGGTGATCTCGTTTACCTTCGTGTCACTCCCATG
The DNA here is from genome assembly GCA_023614405.1 of Avena insularis. Classification (NCBI taxonomy): domain Eukaryota; kingdom Viridiplantae; phylum Streptophyta; class Magnoliopsida; order Poales; family Poaceae; genus Avena; species Avena insularis. The sequence continues at coordinate 192,196,460 of CM042695.1, read as the reverse complement.
AGAGGCACGCACCGCTTTGGTATCAAAGGAAAGCTGGCTCCTAGATACATCGGTCCTTTCAAAATTCGTGGAAGAAGAGGAGAAGTTGCTTATGCTCTTGAGCTCCTGGAAAAACTCAAGGTCCATGCTGTTTTCCACATCTCTCAGCTCAAGAAGTGCTTCAAGGATCCCGGCAGGACCGTGGACCATGAGCTTATCAATCTCCAAGAAGACCTGTCTTATCAAGAACACCCCACAAAAATCCTTGAAGTCGCAGAAAGAAGGACTCGCAACAAGTCCATCAAGTTCTGCAAGGTGCAGTGGTCGCACCATTCTGTTGATGAAGCCACTTGGGAACGTGAAGATGAGCTCCGTGCCAAGTATCCTACCCTCTTTGAGTCTTCTTCTTCTTCTTCCTAGAATCTCGGGGCGAGATTCCTGTTTAGTGGGGGAGAGTTGTAGCATCCCAATTGTCTAACAATTGTAATGCTACTTGGTCTAGTAACATAATGGCTACTTCAAACATATACTTGTTGCATCATAATTATATCATGCTCATGTCATCATGCCACCTTGCATTTGAGCATCATATAAAACCCCTTTTTGTTTGGTTCTTATCTCATATGCATTGTTAATTGTATTTGCCTCTTGATATTGTATTTGGTTCTTGATATATTGTTTAATGCCCAAGTTGAGTTGGGGGCATATCTTTTATTCCACTCCACCACCTTTTCTTTCACCACCTTATAATTCCACCATCCAACTAAATATGAGCTTTGCACTTTATTTGAGTTTACCTCTAGCTCATGTGGGTTGGGATGGATCCAATTCTTTTCCACATGCTCTCATCTTAGCATCATGTTGTTTTCACATTATTGATATATGAGAGCCACATGGCCACCTTTGCATGCCTTGTGAGTGGAACCCTTTTCCTAGCTTCCATATGGGTTATTATGGAGTTATGCTCATGTGGGGATATTTTTGGGAATAGTAAGCATCTAGTGGAATATACACACTAGTAATTCCCAATGATAATCAAATGTGATCATCTCCATCTACTCCACTTGGAGCTTTCTTCTAAAATCTTTTGCTTGGCTTATTCCACTTTTGGACATGCATAAGAATAATGCCATGTTTATTATTTTGTTTCACAAGGTTAAAACATGGCATTAATTATTTTTGCATGGGCCATGCAACCAGCTCCATATTTGGTCCTCCTTGTTTTAGTTGGATTTTTGGGTGAACCATATCATCTCTCATCTCTCTCTCCCTCCTTTTGGCTTGGTCTTATTGATCTTGCTTAAACCATATCACCACATCCCTCTCTTTTCTTGCCTTGATCTTGTTGGAGCTTGGCATGTGCTTGGCTTGATCTTGACAAAAGCAAACCCTAGTTACCATACCACTCCTCTCTCTTCACCCCCTCTCTAAACCACACCCCATCTAATCTTACCCTAGCCTCTCTCTCTCTAAGCAAAACCCTAAACCTACCTCCCCTCTCTCGGCCTCTCTCTTCTCTCTACCTAGATGGCCCCACCTGGCCACCCTGGCCCACCTAGCTACCCCAACCCAAACTAAAACCCTAACCCGAGCCTTCCCTACCCAACCCTAGCTCCAACCCGAGCTCCCCTCTCCTCCTTTATTCTTCTCTCTCTGCCATGAGGGCCCCTCCAACCGAGCCTCCCACTGCCCCACTGTCCCCACTGGCAGCCCCTTCACCACCTCGCCTCTACTCGCCTGCCGAAAGCACGTGAGTAGGAGGGAAGGAAAAAGGTGGCCGAGCCACCTTTAACCCTACCCACTCCCCCACGGCACCCCTCTCCCTCTCTGCTTTACTCCCTCCCTCTCTCTCGCCTCCCTAGATCTACCCAGGCGCCGCTCCTTCCTCCCTCTCCACCGACGCTCACCCCAACGCTGCCACGTCGCTTCCACCGGCGCTGCTTCGATCCAGACGACGAGCGCGACGTGGAGGTGATTGAGGAGGACGAGGAGGTCTCTGCATCCGCTCCGTACACGCCGTCGAGGAGGAGGAGGACCAGAGCCACCAGGCCGACGCTGCTCTAACGCGAAACCCTAGCTCCGCCGGCCTCTGCCTCACCGCCGATCGTCTGCACCCCTGCCCGATCCACCGCCACCAATAGCCTCACGCTGAGCCACGCAACCTCCTAGACACCTCGCCGCTGCTGCTTTCCTGGTTGCGTTGATCTTTCCGTCGTACACCCTCGGTGCACCGACGAGCGCGCGCGTCTGCTCGCTCCCACGTCGCACCAAAACCCTACCTAGGCCGCGCCTGACCCCCTAACAGCTACCCCGCCCTAGCCCAGCGGTGGCCGCCTCACAAGACGCCCAGGTCACAGTGTTCGAGCTCACACGCAAGGCATACTGCCGAGCATCGATCTACCGTCAGTAAGTTCAGAGAAGAAGCACAGTACCGCCGCAGCGTTTTGCAGTTTAGCCCTCCCTTTTTGTTTCGCTTAACCCGCGGTCCAGCCTGCCCCACCGTCAGCCTCTCTGATCGTTTTGCAAAAACACCCCCGCAGATTGATGTCCTCAACCCGCAGCCCCCCTGGATCCGCGACGTGTCATCCGCTGGATTTGCGGTCATACAAGCAGTGGACCCATGAGATCGCCACCCCACCTGTCGGCCTCTTGGTCTAGCTTCACCGGTGAGAAAACCCTGCTCTGCCACTGTGTCGTCCAGTCAGCTCGGCCCCACCTGTCACTGGCTGTGGCTAAGTCTGGGTCGAGTAAGAAAAGTATTCTCTGTATTCTGTTTTAATTCAAACTTATTCAAATTAATTCAAATTCAAATTTTAATTCTGTTTTTAAATAATTTTTAAAATACAAATCCAAATAATACAAATAATATATGTTTTCAAATCAGAAAAATGTGAGGAATTCAAATATGCCATTCAAAATATATTTTGAACACTTAAAATTTCAAGTTGATTTAAATTACAATAAAATGCCCTTTTACCTTAATTAATTAATAAATTTTGTTTTATAACTCCAAATTTAACAAATAATATGTCTAAAATGATTAGCTCGACGAGACCTTTCTGTTTATGCATTCCTTTATCTGTTTTGAAGCATGCATCATATAAATATAAAGTTTACAGCAACTAATATGAGGATAAAATGGGGCCAAAACTCAATAAAATGATTTATTCTTGTATTCCACACCTCACCCATGCCATGCTACTTTATTGCCATGCAAATTGTGCATCATTCATCATGGCATGATTGTTTGCTTGTCGCATTTTATTCATATGCTTGTGCACTTTATTTATGTTGGCCCTTGTTTGTTTGGTTCTTCTTCGAATAGACGCGAAAGGTGGGATATATCAAGAAACCTGTGAGCACTACCTGATCCTTCTCTCGCTTCAATCGAGCTGTGCAAGCACTACCACATGCTTGCATACATATAGTACATATTGCCTCTATCTTATTCTTGCATCATTGAGTCGCGATTGCATTAATTTGAATCCCAAGTATTGCATAGCCTTTACTTTTAAACCCCCCCGAAGCTTGTTCCTCCATCCCATGAGCTATTACTACAGGAGTTGTTTGAGCCATGCGAGTCGTAGAACAGCATGTGTAGGGTATGTGAGTGTCTGATGGATAACGAGGTACCTAAACAACTTAACCTGAGTAGTAATGGGATAACTAATGAAAGTGGCATCGGTGAGCCATATTCGCTATTTGGTTTTTCTGGCTCACTTGTGTCCTGTAGGACCCCGAGTACTTGATTCCTGTTCCTTGAATATTCGCGCTATCCACATCCGGGAGGCTTATGAACCCCCCTGAGCCAGAGCTTGATTCATTCTTATTTCTTGGGGCCACAAACTAGTTTGAGGTTTTATTTACTATCCTGTACTTATGCCATGCTTTACTGCTTTATTTAAATTGTGCGAGGTACTGCACACTGTACTGTTTAGGAAAGCGGAGTGTTTTCGCGGTATCGACAAGCCTAGTCACATTTTCGGGTTCCCAGTCGTTTACAGCCATTGGCGCAAACCTTGAGTCCGTCTCGGAGTCGGCCAACTTCGTCGCGGGTAGCTTAATGGGGTGGCCCTCAAATATTTCTGAATCTCGATCGCTTTGTCGTGACTGCCTCGTTGGGTTTTGATTTGGTTTTTCCGAGGTTGATCGAGTGTGTGTTGCTATTTGTGCACCCCTGTGGAGGAGACGGACGATGTGGGCAACGATCATTCGGTGTAGAGATTCCGGGAACGGGGATCCGTGAGATCTGTGGGCGGGATGTGTTTATTTATGGGGCATCTTATGCCGATTTGCTCCTTATCCGTACTCGGATCTTGTTTTCCGCTTCCGCTTGATACTCTGATGTTTGATGTATGAGGAGATATCCTAAACTATTATATCTATCTAGGATATTTGGATCTTGCCGTATGGCGTTGCAATATTTCCTTTCTTTTTAGATGGAATGGTTCTGATGTACTATTGTATGGTGGCTTGCATACATACTCATTTGTGTATGTAGTTGATCCCTTCGCCTGCCGATTACGCCGCCCGTTCTTGTCCCGATGTTTGGAAATGGTTAGGACGGCGGAAAGGTCTACCTGTGAGTGGCATTTGGGCCCCACCGTACTATTTTAACCATTTCCGCTCATCCAGGCTTGTAACTAGGAGCGTAATTCACCGAGGTAGTTACACGCACCCATCCAGCTGGATTGTCCAACATCTCTGTCAGACCCATCTACGGCCATCTGATTCCCTTGGGATCCTTCAAATGATCCCATTCTCCAACCATCATAATTCTTGATAGGGAGTTCTGAATCAGACCCTTCTTCTGAACCATGTGGTACAAAATATCTCATTTCTAAAGTAGGATCATAGGTAGGTTCTGGTCTGGGTGAATAAGGATATGGTGTAAAGATTTGGGATCTATGGTATATCCTTAAAAATTGGTTTTGCACTAGTCCTTGCTTCTTTCTCCAACTGTAATGCTAACAGTTTCCTTCTTTCTAGATCCGTTAGATCCTCTAACATGTCATTCTTATCTTCAACTATAACTTGATGTGTCTTATAAAAACACAACAAGTGTTTGATATCGATCCATGAACTTGGAAGCTAACTTCAGATGCCTCTTTACCAGAGTAAGATGATCCGATACTGGCTCTGAGTCTATAGAATCATGAGGAATTACCAAGAAGGTGCTCGCTTCTAACTCCTGGGCTTTATGCTCCCGGATATTGTCTATCGCCTCCACAATAGCAACATGGTATGCTACTAAATGACTTCTACCTTCACCTATAGGTAGATCGTGATATAGTCCAAGCTCCTCTGGAAGTTGGATACTCACACAATACTTGGATAACATAGGACCATCATAATAGGTTATGGTATTCATCAGTATTTTAGTTGAACAACTAAAAATCCTTAAAAGTTGACGAAGCTGATCAGTGAATGATCCTTGATAATCATCAAGAGTCTCTTATTTCCTTACCAAAGTTTGTTTTGGAAAATTTGGTGCCATAGCTCTGTGTAACAACAAATATTTTTATTAGTAACAAATCATAACAAATAATTATCGCACTAAAATATATAACAGAATATTCTCATTTGAATACCCATTATACCCTTTTAGAGAATTCTTTATCGTTGATATACACTCCTACATGTAATACCCTTTACTAGGTTTCCAACCTAAGGTCAAAGCAATTTGCTCTAATACCAACTGCGGTGACCTAGCATACCACTGCATGTGTAGTACACTATAGTCGTTAGCATGACATCCACAGAACACTGTTCCGTAAATATCACATCCCTCAGAGTGGTACAACAGAAACATTGCGGGTCCATATTACAAACATACACACATTATTATTATTACAATACTAGAAGTTCAAGACTTCATAAGATTCAAATTACAAACCACATATAAAGTGTTTTAGTGGAAGTTTTAAAGTAACAACTTCATCTCAGAGTCGAGCTCAACAACTTATTATATAAGGTTCATGTTGCTCGGCTCAATTGGTTACTAATAACTAAGGCAGCTAATCTGACTCGTTGCCGTCCACTCCATATTGGATCTTGTAGTCAACACCTTCGACACCGCCCGACAGATTAGACTCCTCATAAAAGACATCATCTTGACATTTTGCTGCATACATTGGAGTATCTGTCGGGGGATAGCCCCTGGGTGGGGAAAGCCATGCATAAGTAGGCCGGCTCCAGAAGATGCAGGCCGCCTGGCCTCCAAGAAATACAACTCTAACCGTCTGGCAAGCAAGCCTGGCTGGGCTTATAACCTTCCCGGATGGCCCGTCTAGCCGGTGGCCAGAAGAACCGGTCGGGTGGCTGTTCCCACCCGGATCACCTCGGATTCGATGGAGAGCACGGAAGGACTGACGCTCCATGCGAGGTATGCTTGTGGCTCTCCCTCATCATCAAGGAAGCTGGAATGCCATCATGCCCAGCGCTACACGACGAAGATAAAGCGAGACGGTCGGCTGGACCAGCAAAAGAGTTCTGGGTGACCGTTAAAGCAAGGGTGACGCCCCAAAGTAAGCCCGGGTGACCACTAAAGAGAAGGATGATTCTAAAAGAAGGGCGGACTGGGTCCTGGCCCACCGGCTGGGCCTGCAGCCGACCCTATCCTATAAACCCATATCCAAACAGTAAACCCTAGGACCCAATTTGTAATCTGCCCCCCAGACCAGTATATAAGGGAGGGCAGAGCCAGGGTTCTAGGTAGAGGCAACAATAGAAGAAAAGAAGTGTTAGCATCTAGTTCCCATCTTCCTCTAGCCACCGATAGTAGCTAAGGAAACAGCTCAAGGAGCATCTGTACTGAGCAAAAGCTCCCATACATAGTTCATCTTGCAGGAGTAGGGGTGTTATCTCGCCAAGAGGGCCCCGAACCTAGGTACGTCCTTGTGTTTGCAGTGCACCATGCCCAACCCATTGCGTGAGCCACCGAATACATCCATGTGTCCCTTCTTTGCCATCCCCGATGGCTCTGCCGTGTTCCACAGCACGACAGTATCTTCTGGATCCTCAGAGTCTAAGCAGGGGATCAAAGGAAAGGGTGAGTAACAGCGTTACCCAGAAAGTTCAATATATGCAAGATAGGAAGTTTGATGCTCTATCTACCACCTCGGACTATAAGTCCTTGGCACTATGCAGTTTTCGTAAATCTTTCTTCAAAGATTGATTTTATTGTGAAAATCTATGCCCATCAGCCTTCACAGGTTTACCAGAATTTTTATGGAGTTCCTTTCCTGCCGCGTTAGTAGCTACTTCCCGGAACAGGGAGTAACAAGTTACAGTTCTTACAGTCTGCAGAGGTGCGTTACTTTACCCACGAGAGATCAACTCCTTGTTGCCCAACCGGGCGTACTTTCCCGTCCACAATTCCATGATGTGGGGCCCAGTAGGTGATCCAAGACAAACACTACCCCCTTCGCGACCCTGCATGCCTCCTTGGTGTACACCATGCCCACCCATTGAATTATGGCAATGGTTTATACAGACCGTTAGATGCCAGAACTATCGTGGGACATTGAGGGTTCCCACCCATATGCTACATATCCTCTACGAATTACCAATTAATGCACGAACGAGGATAATAGCCACGACCTGCACATCCGGCTACATGCGAGAGGAAGAAGATACTGCTGACTTCTCTGTCCCATTCCAAATCTCATGGTTAACACGTAATATACGGCGCTAGAATCACTGATGTTAGGGGTTGTTAAATTCCTAAATGATTATCATTGTTGCCAATAGAACCCTAAGTTCTATTGCTCCTCTATATCATCACTTAGGATGATATCATAAATTTATTTATTTGAGAAAATAATATTTTCTTTCCTTGAAACATAGATGATAACACACAATTTGCAAATACTTTGGTAAAGGCTCATCAAAGGACATGAGCAAGTGATGAACTTGCCTTGTGATTGCAAGGTAGTGAAGTCGGATGCTTGCACTGGACCTTTAGCTTCTATGACTACAAAACATCATTACTGCCCGGTAAGGACAACATTTAAAGAAGAAAAATGAATACGCATAGTAATGTAATGCATTATTTCTTATTTATCTTCTTTGTGTGTTTTACCCAATATTTTAGTTTATAGAATTACTTTAAGTAATAAAGAAATTCATTTTAAAGAATAACCTTTTAATATTTCATAAATATTACATTCCCTATTTTTATAATGTAATATATTATTAATAGAGTTAAAATCTAAATTTTTATTTAATAGGAACTCTTGTATTTATTTGTTTAATAATTCTTGTAAGACTTAGCATTTGAATAAAAGAAATTTTCTTTTGGTAAATCTAAATATTTATTTAGTATTTTTCTAAAAAACTATAATAACAAAATATAATAAAAGTGATTTTTTTATTCCTTTTTATTTAATTTTATAAAATTCCATAGGAAATATATATTATAAAATTCTTTACTAATAACAAAATATAGGTTAGATTATTATGAATCTAAAAATATATTATTTGTATTTTTAGACTTCTATTTTATTTTCTAGAATTTATTGTATTCTAGGGGTATTTTGGTATTTTATTAATTTGTAAAATTTCCTTTTAGGATTTTGGGCCAACCTTTGGGCTTATTGCGCCAAACTTGGCCGAAGTGGCCTAGTCAAAAACCCTCCCCGAAGGGGTTCTGGCCCTATCGGCCTAACTCGCCACCTCTCCCTCTCTCGACATTATCTCTTCTCCTCGACCCTGTGGTCGCTGGCGCCGCCGCCGTGGTCCTCCCTAGCCGCAGCCGTGGTGTATGGCGAGGTTGTTGACCACACTCCTTCGTCTGCTCCAACTCGATTTGGTTCTAGGGAACTCCTGCGGCCAGGCTAGCCCCGTCCCAAACCCTAGGGTTTGGGTGGTGCTGATGATGCTGCCTTCGATGCCCTAGTGGTGCCGTGAGGTGATCGTGCATTGCTATGGGGTGCTGTGCATCCTCGTGTGCTGATGTGTCCGCCGCCGCGGCTAGGTGAGGGTTACAGTGCCCCTTGGGGTGCTCCCCGTGTCGCCATGCGCTCGTCGGCCCTTCTGCTTCCTCTTCAATTCTCTAGCAAGGACCACAGGTGAGTTTATTCTTGGTTATCACCCGTGCCTCTATTTCCTCTGAGTTCATCTATGTGTAACTAGTGGCTATCTATCATTAGTGTTCATACTGGTTCTAGGGTTCTTCCCTGGTTCTAGGGTTCATCCCTCTGTGTGCTTGTAACATGATGATTTGATGTGGTTACTGCTCACTGCTTAGTGTGTCCATCTACTGTCAGTATGTTAGTACTGACAGTAGCACTGTTAGTGGTGATTCACTGCATCAGTAGATGTTGGCTTGGATGGTTATCAGTAGACTAAACTTAATCATTGGATTTTAATGATGCTTTGAAGATATATGGATATGTTTGATGATCTCTTAGTGTAATCTCAGGGAGATGATATCAATGGCTTGCCATTTTCTTTATGGTAGCCAGTTAATGGTTTTATTTGGTTGATAGAGTCTGTTCTTGTGACACCATTTAACTATGGCACACAAGATGTGATTCTACTACTGGCTTTACTTTGGTTAGTGTTTAAGATTGGACATATGCCAAAAAAATAAGTTGAAAGCTTCTCTTAACAATTATGCCTATGTTGTTGGTCTGAGGCTTAGGAACTAGGTTCGTATCTTGCTGTCCCATTCAGATATGCTAAAGTATCATGGCTGTTCACTAGACCTTGGATCCTAATTGGCTAAGATGATTTGTTTGCTCATAGCTTTACATGTATGCATAGAGGTGTTACTCCTCTAGGAGATATGCCCATAATTTTATAAGTTATGTGGAATCATGTTGGGAATAGATGAGTTGTTTGGTTATCACCAAGATCCATGAGGCTGGCCTGAGATCCTGGTTGGTTTGATAGATTTACTGTTGGCCTTTATATTTCAAAACCTCTATGATAAGTGCACCCCACTTGGGTGATTACTGAGAGGTTAACTCTCAAAACAACACATGATTTTTTATTTAGATAATATGAACAGATTGTGTGAGTGTTTTATGATACTCACCACAACAGTTGATGATTGTGGTGGCTTGATCTTGCTAGTTGTGTTGCTGGCCTGATCTGGTCCTTCACCTCCTGGTGTTGTTCCTGTTACTTCTGGTTCATGTGCTTGGCCTTGATCAGCCCGGCACCTCCTAGCTCCTGCACATCACCTTGCTATCCACCTAATCCACCCCCTCCTTATGTCACCATCTAGTGATGCTTAGGGTGATTTGGTGTGTGGTTTGGCTGGTGGTTTGCTAAGCTGAGCGTGTTCTTGGTGTGGTGTTTGAGATGTAAAGATGAACTAGTGGATGCCCACAGCTATGCTTGCTCTTTTTACTTGTGTGATTTGTTGTTGCTATGTCGACAACACTCACCATGCACTTGGTGATTGTGCTGCCTGTGTGTCTGGTACTTGGTTGTGGATCAGATCAACGAGGTGTCTCACCCTTTGATCTTTTTACTGTTAACCTTCCTGGTGAAACTTGCCCCTTTTACTTGCTGTGATCATTTGACTTATGGCTTAATTATTATGAAAGATCAAATTCTTTCATATTGGTGAAACTTGTCCCTTTTACAATTACTCAATGATGTAATTTTGAGCAGTGCACTTCACTTCTCTCTACTGAGAGTAAAACTAACAATTCAACTTTTATTTTCATTTTTGTTTGCTTTGTATTTTGCAGGTACAGGATCTGGAGATTCAAGATTTAGTTTTAGGATTACTTAGATAGATAGTTTCCTTTGTAATCTTTATTTCATCATTTTGTAAATTTTTTGTAATAGTTCATTTATATAAGAATTTCTCTTTTTTAGTATCTTTACTGTGATGAACTTTTATTGACTCAATGAGTCAATCTTTGTAATTTATTTATGGAATAAAGATAATGAATAAAGATTCATTTCTTATTTCTAGTTTCTTATTATTGAATTCTTATTATCTCTTGATTATATAATATTATTAAATAATTTTGGAATTCATTCAAAAATACCAAATCCTAACTTTAAAAATATAAATTCAAATTTCAAGTTTGAATTCAAATTCTTTCCCCCAAAATACATTAATTCAAAAAGATCATGTCAAAATTAACGATCACTCTGATCACTTTAGGTTTTTATTTGGCGAAAAATGTCCCCACATTTTACAGATGAATGCATGTATATGCACAAATTCGTAAATCTACCCTTCGTTGGTTCCTAAATGCTGGGATGTTACAGCACCCCCCAGGCGCGGGCCAGGCCTGGCCACACGGCCAGGGGGTGTGGACCCCTCGTGGACCTTCTTCGTCTCGTCTTCTAGCTCCGTGTTCCCCTCGGTGAAATATTGACTTTGGCTTTTGTCCCGTCCAATTATGAGAATATTCATTTTCTGGCTTTTGTGGAACCAAAAACAGAAGAAAACAGGCAACTGGCACTGTGGCATCTTGTTAATAGGTTAGTCCCAGAAAACATATAAACATACCTCAAAGTGTAGACAAAGCAAAGCAACGTGGATACTAAACAAGCATGGAACATCAAAAATTATAGATACGTTTACGACGTATCACTTAGCTGAAGCACCGTTCATGTACAAAACCAAATACTACTTGATGGGGATATGCCTATCGGGGTATACCCAGCAGGGCGTTTTATACTCGCCCAAGCCGTCAGCGAGTAGGCCTGTAGGACGGGGACTGGATCAAGACTTGGCGTGGACTCAGGCGACTGGAAGCTGAAGGCCCAGAAGTGTAGCTAGGCCCAGTCAGACTAGGTCATAGAATGTCTGAATCCTTAACTAATTCGGTTGTGATCTGTAAACCCTCGCGAGGTAAATCTATATAAACCTCCCTAGGGGACGCATAGAGGATACGTTCCATCATACACCCAAGCGACTCGCCGCCTAGCCGTCGAGCTCGCCCCATTGTACTCTCACCATAATACAATCTAGCAGGAGTAGGTCTTTACCCTCCGGGGGGCCAAACCTGGGTAAACCCTTGTGTCTCAAGCCTCATCTCGCACCGCAGATGGCTGGCCACCCTTGCCCCTTGTTCTACTACTCGCTGCCGTTTGCAGCATCTGCCGTGGTCATTCCCACGACACTGCTCATGTGTCAGAGACCTGTCATCAAGTCTCTGGTTTGGCACATTGAACATGGTTGCACTGGTAGTCAGACTTGGCATGTAATGGATAGTATTAGAGTATATTCTGTTGATATGTTTGAGTTGTATTCTATCTCTATTATTCTTGTACTCCAAGTCATGTACCCCATATAAACAGCGTTTTTTGGCAAAGATCAATATAATTATTATTCTCCAATTATTCAACTATCATGGTATTAGAAACCTAGGTTTCTGCCCTCGGCATGGCTTCATCGCCAACACCTCCGTCGCTGCCACTATGGTCCCTCTACTCCATGGCCTAATTCCGCATCACTGGAGCTCCCCCTTACTCCTCCTCCTCCACTACTACCTACCAGTATAATCCCCAACCACCTCAAATCTTTCTGGCCGACACTATTGCCAACGTCTCACCGTTTATTCCCACCTCGCTTGATCTCGTCTCCCACAAGTACTACCATTGGCGTCACCTGATAACCCTGAAGTGCGGGGGATCACCATATTACAATTTGATAAGTATTTGAGTGTCAAACCCACGAGGAGCTAAAGGTAAACTATCTATTCTCTAAATTCCTATAACCCACTTATATGGCCTTCTATGCAAAGCTAGGATCTATAGTTTTTTGTGTGTGATTATTTTTACTAATCGCTGCCGATTGCAGCATTTGCCGTGGCCATTCCCACGACAGTGGCGCCCACCGTGGGGCCTGGCCGGTCAGGCCAGTGTTCTACGGCGAGATCCAATCTTCCCATCAACGAGCCGATTGCCACCGGCGACATGATCGCGATCAGCGAGATGCTCCAGATCTTGCCGAGCAGCTACGTCCCGGCGGCGCGACCCGTCACGCATAGCATGATCCTGCCGGTCGGCACGATCAGCCTCTTCGTCGGCCTCACCGACGTCATCATCTCGGAGGACTCGGCTTGCATCCGCAAGTCACCGCCACACGACCGGATCTCTGAGAGCCAGGTCCGCACGATTCACCGCCTCGCCTCCGAGTACGACTCGGCCCACATCAACGTGGCCGAAACCACCGCGGCCGCGGACGACGCGGCCCTCAACGATGACGCCGATTCAGCGACCCCGGAGTCACTCGCCGGATCCATTGTCGCTGCGTCACCCGCGGGCTCCATCACCCAGGTCTCCAATATCGGAGACTTTGAGGATCCCTCTATCCTCGGGATCTTCGACTTTGACTCCGGGTCGGAGAACTCCGCCGACCTCCGCGACGGAACCGGTCGCCACGCCACGACCTACATGGCGACTGGCGCCGACCCACCGGAAGACCCATCCTCCACGCGGATCTCACCAAACGCGATGGCGACGGAGGTTGAGGAACTCCGCCTGAAGCTGGCAGAGGCAGTCCGCAAGGAACAAGCCGAGCGCGAAAAATTTCGCTTCGAGCAGGTGACAGCGTAGGAGCTGTCGCGCTACCACCAACTCCGAATCAGGTCACGCCTGAACCCCACCGTCCAGGGGCGCGCCCTGAATTTCGACGACGAGAATGACCCGGCCCGCGCGGCCGAGCACGCCATCTGCGAGAACGCGCCGCCAGGAGGAAGCACTCAGCCCCCACCAGGGGCAACGGCCAATGGTGCCCCGCCACCACCCAACCGCGCACCCCCTAGGGACCAGCCAAGGATCATGGTCTCCTCATGGGAGCGAGACACGAACGGCCTCCCGCTGTTCTCCACCCCAATGGACAACCTCGTCGTGGGTCGAGCAGCAGTCGACAACATTGAAGCCACTGGGGAAGGCGTCCTACATATCCAGTACACCAGGGCTCTGCTTGCCAAAGCGGTCGAGCAACAAAACGCAAGCGTCGACTCATAGGGTCGGATGTACTCGCGTTCATCAGGCAGCAGAGCGGCCTCAAGCGGCCGCCCCATAGTGGCGAACACTCTCAACTGCCCGCCACCCGAACCCCTACAGCTCCAACACCGACAAGCGAACGTGGCACTCTCCACCAATGACCCTCGGCCGGCGAACAACTTCGTCGCTGCCAACGGACAACCCGTCGACGCCCGCACCCACATAATCAACAACCAGAGCTAGTGCGCACGCCAGCCTGACGACCTGTGGCACACCCTCACCAACCGCCATGATGGCGAGCCAAGGGGATCGCTGAGCCGAGTGGGGCCCCCGTGCTTCGGACCGATGATCCGAGGCGAAAGATACCCGACGAACTTCAAAGCGCCGAAGGAAATAGAAAAGTACGACCCCTCGTACAATCCCTCCGTGTGGCTGGATACCTACCTCATGGCGATGGGGATCGCCGGCCACACCGATCTACTAGCCGCCTGCTACCTCCTCCTGATGATGGAGGGGGCGTGCAGGCAGTGGATTAACACCCTCCCCGCGGATAGCATCGACTCCTGGGAGGAGATGCAATGCCTTTGTCAAGGACTTCGAGGGTTCATACACCCGTGCCACCACCATCGAGGACCTGGAGCGGTGCGTCCAGGGACTCCGCGAGTCGACCCGCAGCTGGGTCCAACGGAGGCAAGATCTGTGGTATAACGTGGCTGGGATCCACCCGGACACCGCGATCCACTGCTTCAAGACCTCGTGCCTCTACGAGCTCCTGGTCGCCAAGCTCAAACGAGTGTACCGCACACTCGACAACATACCGGACCTCCTAGAGATCGCAAAGAAGTACACGGAGGAGGACCCAAACCAATAAAACGATGACGAGTCGGGAGGACATCGCCGCACGAGCGGCCACAACAACGGGAGGCGACCCGAGCTACGCTACAGCAACACTCGCCTCACCAGCAAGCGCCGCAGTGACGGGCGAGTCGACTTTGTCGCCAACGCTGGATACGCGCAGGGCGAGCCCAAGAGCTTCCGCCGCGACGGGGGACAGCGCCGTGACGGTGGCAACTACAAGGCGAAGCCGAGGTTCGATCCCGCGGCCCTTCTTAACCAACCTTGTGTATTTCACAGCAGGGAAGGGAAGCCCGCCACGCACACGACCGTTGACTGCCACTTTCTCCAGGAGATCGAGAAGGAACGGCGCGCGCGGGAAGACCCCGACAACAACCCGTCAAACAACGGAAGATTCGGCAGCATCGCCGGCTCGCTCCACACCTTCACATGCTTCAACATGGAGCACAAGAAGAAGGTCATTGCCCGCAACGTCACCATCAACGTGGTGGCCCAGATAGATATCCCCCAGTTCCTCAACTGGTCTGAGCAACCAATCACTTGGAGCCACGAGGACCACTCGCCATGTATCGAGTATCCGGGCCGAGTCGCCCTGGTGGTCAAGCCCAAGGTGGGAGACTACTGGCTCCCCAAAACATTGATGGACGGAGGCAGCTCCATCAACATCCTGTACCTAGACACCTTCAGGCGACTGCGGCTCCCGCAGTCGATGATCGATACGACCTACACCATGTTCCACGGCATCGTCCCTGGTCGGAAGGCGTACCCGATCGGCAAGGTGACGCTGCCAGTCACCTTCGGCACACCAGCAAACTTCTGCACCAAGCGGATCATCTTCGAGCTGGTGCCCTTCGACAACCCCTACCACTGCGTCCTGGGGCGCTAGGCGTTCGCCAAGTTCATGGCAGCACCCCACTACGCGTACAACACGATGAAGCTACCTGGGCCGTGCGGCTTCATCACCATCCATGGCGACCCCCACATGGCCGCAGAGTGCGAGGCCAAAGGGCCCGAACTCGCTGACACCGTCGTCGCGGCAGAGGCCAACCACGCTGAGGAGCTCGACAAGTACGCGAGCGGGGTCAACAGCGACGACCCCATCATACTCAAGAATCCCAACTCGGAGGGCGGTAACTCCACCGCCTTCGAGGCAACGACGCATACCCGCACCGTCGAGTTGGTCCCACGCGACTCCAGCCAGAAGGTGACGATCGGGACAGGCATGAGCCCAACATAGGAAGGTGCGCTCATCGAGTTCCTCCGTGAGAACAGGGACATCTTCGCATGGAAGCCATCCGACATGCCTGGTGTCCCGAGGGAACTCGCTGAGCCAGTCGCTGCGGCCCTTCAATGAAGAGCGCCGCCGAGCCATCGCCAAGGAGGTGCAGCGTCTACTCGCTGCAGGCTTCATCCGGCCAATCAAGTACTCCAAGTGGCTGGCAAACCTAGTCTTGGTCGAGAAGAAAAACGGGACCTAGAGGATGTGTATCGATTACACAAACTTAAACAGCGCCATCCCAAAGGAACAATTCGTCCTCCCGCGGATCGACCAAATCATCGATTCCACCACGGGCTCGGAGGCGCTATGCTTCCTCGACGCCTACTCTGGGTACAACCAGATCATAATGGCCATCGAGAACGAAGAGAATACGGTGTTCATCACGCCATTCGGAGCTTTCTGCTACACTGCCATGACCTTCGGCCTCAAAAACGCCGGGGCGACCTACCAGAGGTGCATGCAGGAGTGCCTTGCGAGCCAGATTGGCTGCAATATCCATGTCTACATCGACGATGTGGTGGTGAAATCCGCTCGCCAGAACGACCTACTCGCTGACCTGGCGGAAACATTTGCCAACCTGAGGAAGTACAACATAAAGCTAAAACCAGGGAAGTGCACCTTCGGTGTGCCAACTGGATAGCTACTGGGATACGTTGTCTCCAAGCGCGGGATCGAGGCGAACCCCGCCAAGATCAACACGATTTCTCGACTCGGCAGACCCGAGTGCCTGCGCGACGTCCAGAAGCTGGCCGGGTGAGTCGCGGCTCTCAGTCGCTTCATCCCCGGCTAGGAGAAAAGGCGATGCCCCTCTACCGCCTAATGCGCAAGAACCCCACCTTCCAGTGGGACAAGTAGGCAGACGACGCGCTCCACGATCTCAAGGAGGTGCTACTCGCAGCACCGCTACTCGCCGCCCCCGTCGACAAGGAGCGCATGCTGGTCTACATCGCGGCTTTAGAGCGCGTCGTCAGCGCCGTCATGGTCGTCGAACGGCCAGAGGAAGGGAAGGAACGCCCGGTGCAGCGACCCGTATACTACATCAGCGAAGTACTTACCGAGTCGCGCCAGTGCTACCCGCAATACCAGAAATTGGTATACGCGGTCTTCAGAGCACAGCGGCGACTGCCGCACAACTTCCAGGAGCACCCAATAACGGTCGTCTCCTCAGCACCGTTGCAGGACATCATCCGCAACCGCGAGGCGACCGGGCGAGTCTCCAAGTGGCAAGATCAGCATCCACAACATCAAGTACGAGCCGCGCAAGGCGATCAAATCGCAGGCCCTCGCAGACTTCCTCGCCGATTGGAAGGAGGCCCAGCAGCCAGAGAAGCTGCCGTACCTCCACTATTGGAACCTACACTTCGACGGATCCAACAACGCGGACGGCGCAGGGGCAGGGATCATGTTAACGTCTCCGAAGGGCGACAAGCTCCGCTATGTCCTCTACCTCGACTTCACCCCCTGCACCAACAACATGGCGGAATACGAGGCGCTACTCCACGGCATGCGAGCTGCCAAGGAGACGAACGTTAATCGCCTGCGCTGCTACGGAGACTCTGACCTCGTTGCCGGGCAAGTCGCCGGCACCTGCGATGCTGTGTCCCCCACCATGGCGGCATATCATCAAGTAGTGGACAAGCTGGGTGGACACTTCGCAGGCTGCTCCGTTGAGTGGATTGACAGGCGGAAGAACGAGGAGGCCGACGCACTCTCTCGCATCGGCTCGGCTTGACTCGCACCACCCGCCGGCGTCTTCCTCGACACCATCACCAAGCCTTCCGTATCTCCTCCAAGGGAGATCGACATCGGAATCCCGCTGCAACTAGAAGCAGCCCTGGTCGCACTTATCGCCGAGCCAAACGACTGGACCGCACCATACGTCGCCTACTTGGAGGGAGGCACCCTGCCAGCGGATGAAACGGACGCCCCGATGATAGCACGCCGCTGCAAATCCTTCATCATCATCAATGGCGAGCTCCACAAGCGCAGCGTGACCGGCGTGTTCCAACGCTGTGTTCAATCTGCTGAAGGACGCAAAATCCTCCAAGACATTCACTCCGGCGACTGCGGCCACCACGCCGGCGCCTGCTCTCTGGTCGCAAAGGCTATGCGGCACGGCTTCTACTGGCTCACCGCACACGCAGACGCTGTCGACATCGTCCAACGGTACGTCGGATGCCAGAAATACGCCAACCGCATTCCACGTGCCGAGCTCGCGCCAAGACAATCCCCATCACCGGCCATTCCGATGGGCATGGACATGGTAGGCCCCTTCAAGAAGGCCCCCTCCGGCTTCACCCACCTCATAGTCGCAGTCGACAAATTCACAAAATGGGTGGAGGCCAAGCCAGTCCGCAAGTGCGACGGGAAGACCGCCACCAAGTTCCTACGCGAGCTCATCTATCGCTACGGCTTCCCCAACAGCATCATCACGGACAACGGCACCAACTTCGACAAAGGAGCCATGGCCAAGTTCTGCGAGGAACACCACATTCGACTCGACCTTGCCTCAGTCGCGCACCTGGAGTCCAATGGCCAGGCGGAACGCGCCAATCAGAGCATCCTCCATGGCCTGAAGCCATGGCTCCAAGTCCCTCTAGAACGCACCACCGGGTGCTGGGTCGAGGAGCTACCCTCCGTCATCTGGGGCATCCGCACCTCCGTCAACAGGTCGACGGGGTTCACCCCCTTCTTCATGGTGTACGGCGCCGAGGCAGTCATGCCTATCGACCTCGAGCACGACTCACCAAGGGTGGTCAACTACACGGAGGCCGCAAACGAACTCGCATGCCAAGACGGAGTCGACCAGCTCGACGAGGCACGCGACCTAGCTCGCTCCTGCACCGCCATCTACCAGCAAGGGCTCCGCCGCTACCATATCCGGCGAGTAAGGACTTGCACTTTCCAGGAAGGCGACCTGGTACTGCGCCTAATCCAGGACAAGAAGGGCATGCACAAGCTCTTCCCCCCTTGGGAGGAACCATTCGCCATCGGGCGAGTCCTGGGCAACGACGCCTACTACCTCACCGACGTCCGAGGAGACGGAAAACTCGACGTCAAGCGGGCATGGAATGTAAACCTCCTACGGAAGTTCTACTCCTAGAACCGTATACATGTACTCTCCACCCGCTATGACATAAAACAGATCGGTTACCGAAAATTGTGTCTATTCTCCGTGTCTTGTGCCACTCGCACTCGTAATAACAGCCTTCTGCTAATCATAGAAGTCAACCTCTGGCAAAGCGACCGACACGGCCAAGTAGTGCGGTACGAGGGCACTAGGAAACTCCAGGCCTCGCAACATCAACGAAAAACGCCAACCCGGAGCCCCATTGGAGTCGCCTAGCCCGACTGGCTCACCGAGCCAAGACAACTGCATTCACTCCTCACAGCGACCAAGGTCCTCCGCATCCTCGGCACAGCGACCCGAACGGAAAAGTACCACGCTCGGGGACTGACACCCAGCCAAATACGAGCGACTAGGGAAAAACGCCAAGTATGAGAGCACGCCCAGGATTCGCCATGCTCGGATCAGGCAAGAGAGACGCGCTAACAATGATGCTCTTAGTCCTCACCTACCTTGGAGTTGCGACTAGAACCACCAAGTACCACGCTCGAGGACTCGGCAACCCGACCTCGTTCGCGCCCGGGAAAACGGTCAAGTAAAGAGCACCCCTGGGAGTCGCCATGCGACTGGCTCTCCGAGCTATGGCGAGTCGACCTTAACTCATTAAAAATTCACAAACATATAACAATGAGGTAAACCCCATAAAAAGGGCGGACGCGCTCGGGGACTCGCTCAATCAACCCCCAAAATCGCAAACGAATAACAAAATAACACGAGTTTCCTTTATAACAGCACAAAGTCATTCCAAATACAAGGAAAGTTCAATAGTTATCTTGTACTAACGCCCAAGGGCAAAACACTTCTACTCCGCAGGTTCTGACGCAGGCGCGCCACCGTCCCTGCGACTACGAATGAAGGGCACGTACAGGTTCGACAGGTACGTCGTCAGCTCACCCGCCATCGCCGCACGGAACGGCTGCTCGACTTTGAAGTCCCGATGCTTCGGTTCGGGATCGTTGGGGCGACAATCGTCTCCTAATAGGGGAGGAGGTCGCCCATTGCCCAAACGCGATCGGAATACACCGCGGCCCGGTCCATCAGCTTAAGCACCTCGGCAATCTCCATAGAGCCTGTTGACGAGGGGTAGCCGCTCGTAACATCATCGAGGTCGAAATCCTCCGAGAAATGGGCAAGCCCAAGGCTGAGCGCCGTCACCGCCCCGCGCCGGAAGGCCGACCGCGTCATGAACTCGACGACTGAAGGAGCCTTCTCCAGGTAGCGCCATACCTCGACAAGGTCGATGGGGATTACCTCTATGGGCGATATCTCCTGAAGATACGCTCGAAGTCAAGTCGTGGACAACGCGGCCGAGTCGACCAGGGTGGTCACACATTGCCGCGCGTCGTATGACTGCGCCTCCTCCGCGTTATCTGTAATCCGACCTGTGGAATAGAAGCGGGCAGTGAGCACACCAACGACTTCACAATGCAGTTGTTGCAGGCAGAGGGAAGAAGAAGGAAGGTTTACCAATTAGCGGTCGGCAGAGGCCCGTGGTGAAGCTTTGAAGAGAAGAGAAGTCGTTTTGCAGCCCAGCAACGAGCGCGTCAGACACTTTCCGCTCTTCAGCGGCAGGCGTAACAACAGCTTTCCCTCGCCCTTCCGCCGAGCTCGCTTCCGCCCTCGCCTCCTTGAGCTCACGCTCCAGGTCAGCGATTCGCTTTTCGTCCATGCTCAAAGCGGACTGAGCCACCGTCAGGTCACCCACCGGGACAAGGCCTCGGCGGGCCTCCTTCGCCTCGGCTGCAACTGCTTGAAGCCCCTTGTTCGTCTCCTGGACGGCAACGAGCTCCTTCTCCAAGCAACACTTCGTAGCAAGCCGTTCGGCCGACTCGCGTTGCAGGACCTGTGCACACACTACAACGTCAACAACAATGAAATTCCTAAGTGTCCACCTGCTGAAATTCAGCGACTAGGCACTCGGGGACTAGACAATGAAATTCCTAAATGCCCACCCGCTGAAATTCAGCGACTAGGCACTCGGGGACTGGACAATGAAAATCCTAGGTTCCCACCCGCTGAGATTCAGCAACTAGGCACTCGGGGACTGGATGGTATAAAAACATTAAGAATCCGACCACTGAGATTCAGTGGCCCGATCCTCGGGGACTGGACATACCTGGATGGCAGCGCCTAGCATGCCATGAAGCTCCAGCACATCCACAGACGCAAGCACGACCAGAGTATGGCCGCGACGTTGCTCGACCTCCACCTCGGCGACCCCAGGCATCCGGCTCGTCGGCACCGAGGTACTCGCTGCGGCTGCCTTCGCCATGAAGCGAGGGAAGGTCGCTGCAGATGCTGCCGTGCCACTCAGAGTCGGCTCGGCCACATCGGGTGAGTCAACACCCTCCTTGGTCTTCGAGGATACTTCCGCTGCAGTCGAAGGATCGCTCGGAGCAACCGTCGGGTCATCAGACACCGTGATGACGTCGTCGCCTTTCGTCCTCTTGACGCTTTCGGCGGGAGCAGCGACTTCGTCGGTTTTCCTCTTCCGCGAGGAATCTGCTGACACCTTGGTGGCGACTGGCGGAACCTTGGCCACAGAGGGATGGCCGATCTTTTTAACACCAGTCCTATGAAACAGCTTTATGTATAAGAATGTCCGACTAAAACGAAAAACAAGCAGATGAACAACACTCACAGGCGACTGGTATGAACCGTAGACCGGTGCGGATGCTAGCCGGCTTTTCCAGCTCGGGCCCCAACTTCCGAGTGAGGCCCGTCTCGAACACATCGTGTGCCCAAGACACTGACGGCTTCTTCGAAGATGAAGCCGCGGCAGGAGCCTCCGCGATGATTGCTGCAGGAGCCTCCCTTGGAGGCGAGCCCCCTGCGGCTGGAGCAGCCCCCAAACCAACGATCAGGGCGAATGGAGGTGGTAACGATGCCAGTGGTGCCTCGTCCCTAGGGTGCCAACGGCCGCTGCGGTGCGTGTCCCCTCCGAAAGGTGGCTGGTGGCGTCGAAACTGGTTTCAGATCAGGGCGGAGACATCGGCTTCGCTGGTTTCATCCTCTTCTTCGGCGGAGCTTTCTTATTTTTCTTCAACGGCGTGGCCTCGCGACGTGAGGTGTGTTCGGGAAGCTCGTCTTCGTCATCGTCGTGAGGCTTGAGGCTCTTGCTTGCCTCGAGTTCGCGTTGGTGTTGCCCGCGAGATTTGCGGGTCATAGGGGCAGCAACCTCCACGGGCTCATCTTCTTCGTCATCGTCGTCATCACCCCCGTCGCTCTCGGCGTTACCTTTGGCGGGCGACGACTCGCTCCCGTCCTGGATGGACGAGCTCGAGTTTTCGTCGTCTGCGGGTGGAAGCCACCCTTCCACCACTTGGAACAACTGCAACAAGAACAAAACAATGTCAGCACGACCGCGAATGCACCATCTGCGACTGCGAGTGTTGACGAAATGACAGCTTACCGTCGGGGCTAGGCGCCTTGCAGTATAAGGGGAGACCCCGGCCTTCGCATCGAGATACACCGCCTAGGTGATCTTCTTCAGGGCCAGGGTGTAGTCGTTGAGTCTCCACTCAATGAGGCAGGACTTCGTCGGATCGTCCTTGCCCGTATATTCATACATGTAGTGGTCGCGGCTGGCCAGGGGCACGAGCCGCCGCCCAAGCCAGCAGTTGTAGAGGTTGATGGTCTGGAGGCCTTTTTTCTTCAGGCCGCGGATAGTTTGCAACATTTTGTCGACAACCATCCGCTGGTCCAGCGGGAGTTTGACGACCTGGAGCCGACGCGGTTCGGGCCGGTCGGCGGAATACCTTGGAAGCGCCACTTCATCGCCTGGAGTCGACTCGGTGACATAGAACCATAACTTTTTCCATTCGTTCGCCGCCTTGGCAGGCAGCATCAGGTCGAAGAAGGACGCCTTCGACTTCAGCTAGAATGTCAGGCCGCCCGTGGCTAGCATTGGGTCGCCTGTTTCTTCGCGGCTGATTCTTACATAGAACAGGTCTTGCCACAGGAGAAAGTAGGGCCTGCAGCCCAGAGCACTCGCAGAACGCCACGAAGATGGCGAGCTGCTCGATACTATGCGGACCCAGATCCGATGGTTGGATTCCGTAGTAGGCGCAAAAACGCCGGAAGAAGAGGGAAGTTGGAAAGCCCAGCCCCCGCTCCAGGTGGCCGGTGAAGCAGATGAACTCCCCCTCGCGTGGATCCGGAATCACTTCTCCGGCTACGGGGATGCGCCATCTGCCGACACGGAGGATTCCAGCCTCCTCGAAGGATGCTAGTAGCGCCTTAGTGCATTTGGATCTGCCCCATGGCTCGGTGGAGGGGGCCATCGGTTGAAAATTCGTGGAGGTCGAGGATTTCTGGGTTGTTCTGATTGCGGTGCGGAATGGGGAAACAGAGATGAGCGAGATATATCGGAGGAAGAAAGAAGAAGCGTTTCCCCATTCGCCTTTCATCCTCCTTATATAGCGGTTGCTACCCGCCAGTTTCGGGGGCCGTTACTACGCGGTAATTACGCCGAAGTTATCGTTGGATTACCCAACGGCTAGTTTGACCACAATTGATGGTCCAACTTGATCCATTCGACTCGTCGCTCCCAGCGACTCGACGACTCGCCAAACCGATCACTATGACAGTGACTAAGTATTTGCTGACCTGTTCGCCGAGCTGCGGCGCGATTGGTTGCCGTTATTTCTACTAAATGACTAGGCGTCCGCATTGGACCCGCTTACTCCGACTGCCAGCAAACACCTGCGACAAATCAACGACGGCCTCGGGGACTACTGATGGGGATATGCCTACCGGGGTATACCCAGCAGGACGTTTTCTACTGGCCCAAGCCGTCAGCGAGTGGGCCTGCAGGACAGCGACTGGATCAAGACTTGGCATGGACTCAGGCGACTGGAAGCTGAAGGACCAGAAGCGTAGCTAGGCCTAGTCGGACTAGGTCATAGAATCTCGTAATCCTTAACTAATTCGGTTGTGATCTGTAAACCCTAGCGAGGTAAGTCTATATAAACCTCCCTAGGGGACGCATAGAGGATACGTTCCATCATACACCCAAGCGACTCGCCGCCTAGCCGTCGAGCTCGCCCCATTGTACTCTCACCATAATACAATCTAGCAGGAGTAGGTCTTTACCCTCCGGGGGGCCGAACCTGGGTAAACCCTTGTGTCTCAGCCCTCATCTCGCACCGCAGATGGCTGGCCGCCCTTGCCCCTTGTTCTACTACTCGCTGCCGATTGCAGCATCTGCCGTGGTCATTCCCACGACACTGCTCATGTGTTAGAGACCTGTCATCAAGTCTCTGGTTTGGCACATTGAACATGGCTGCACTGGTAGTCAGACTTGGCATGTAATGGATAGTATTAGAGTATATTTTGTTGATATGTTTGAGTTGTATTCTATCTCTATTATTCTTGTACTCCAAGTCATGTACCCATATAAACAGCCTTTTTTGGCAAAGATCAATATAATTATTATTCTCCAATTATTCAACTATAATGGTATTAGAAACCTAGGATTTTGCCCTCGGCATGGCTTCATCGCCAACACCTCCGCCGCCGCCACTATGGTCCCTCTACTCCATGGCCTAATTCCGCATCACTGGAGCTCCCCCTTACTCCTCCTCCTCCACTACTACCTACCAGTATAATCCCCAACCACCTCAAATCTTTCTGGCCGACACTATTGCCAACGTCTCACCGTTTATTCCCACCTCGCTTGATCTCGTCTCCCACAAGTACTACCATTGGCGCCACCTGATAACCCTGAAGTGCAGGGGATCACCATATTATAATTTGATAAGTATTTGAGTGTCAAACCCACGAGGAGCTAAAGGTAAACTATCTATTCTCTAAATCCCTATAACCCACTTATATGGCCTTCTATGCAAAGCTAGGATCTATAGTTTTTTTGTGTGTGATTGTTTTTACTATTAACTATAGGATCGTAAAGTGCTCAAACTAAATATTGCAAGTGAACTAATGCAGGTAAAATAGGAACTAGTGAAGTGGAGTGATGGCAAGTTTCCTCAAGGTAGTAAATGTTTAGGCAAATTGTTATTTCAATTGTTTGGTTTTCACAATTAATGGTGCATATATTATAGCTAGATGCATCAGTACTAAACACAATAAAGCATAAATAACTCAATGATTAAAATCCCGAGGCACTATAATCTAGAGCAACAATAGGATTAGTTAAGGATATGTGTCTAGCAGGTGACACTCCTAACCATCACATCTAACTTGTATAGATAAAGTCTATTGTTTCTTCTAGGTGAAGCCCTAAATCACAGAGTAGTCAAGTAAATGAACTACCACACGCCCTAGTGATTTGTCCCTAAGCCAAGCTAATGTGCTAACAAGGGATTAATTAAGAAAAACATGTCCAGCCACCACTTTAAGTTCTAAGGTCCCCAATATATTCTCCACTAATTAACCATAAATTAATATCGCATGCATATAATACTTGGAACACGATTTTTGTTCAACTCCCTCTGTTCCTCCTCCTAACAACATGTAACGGTGATAACCTTATGCATCCCCCAAAATATGTGTGCACTTATATATCAGTACATAAGATCATCATAGAAGATAACAAACTTGTATGGAACCAATCAACAAAGAATTTCACAATTTCCATGAACAATCACTACTCAAACTTAGACATAGATAAAATAGATCATGGGAAAATAATAGATTGTACCACACATCATGTTTTTCCAAGAGATTAAAGTAGGGATGATGAGGAGGTGATGTATATGATTATGGAGAGGTGCCTCCCCAAGGGGGATAGGCGGCAGCCACTGGCGCCCGCGGCCAAGGAGTCAACAGCGCCCGCAGCCCGCGACGGCTGCCCTTGGGGTAGCTGCCCCTTCGCCCTTCTTCTTTCTTGGAGACGGTGCAACAATGGAGGGGTGATACGTCATAAACGTATCTATAATGTTTGATGTCTTTATGCTAATATTATACTTTTGACACTTTTTTATATAAAGTTTATGATTTATTTGGACTAACGTACTAATAGTTGCAAAAGTGCAAAATGTTCTTGTTTTATACTTTGATGTGTAGGAATTACCAAGAATACAAGAGGAAACCTTGTTGGATTCAAGTTGGGACTTTCCAGAAATCTATCCCAGAACCTTGTTGGAATATGGTCACGTTATAGGTCGAAGACGGCGTCAAACGGAGAAATCCCCAACTACAAATTTCTTGAAAATTCTGAGTCCGGACGGCCGAGATAAGTCTAATTTACTGCAACTCGAGATTGGGTGACGAAAATCCGAGAAGCTATATAAAGGGAGGAAACCTAACTCGTGGAAGACTCCTCCACCCACAAATTACAGCCGCCAAAAGCCACGTTTTTCCTCCCCCATGGATCCCATATCCATGGGGGAGGGCTCCCAAGAAGCCATGAAGGAATGGGGCTAAGGGGCGGCGCTCCCCCATGATGCTGGTGGCAGGGAAGGAGGTCCCCGCGTCGCCGCCTTAAACCTCTCTCCGCCCCCTTCATCGTCTTCACCGACATCTCCATGACCAACTCCTTCTTGTATATAGTGGTTCATCCTCCCACACACCTCGGTACCGTCCTATGTAAACATGGTGTTCGATGCTATAAGTTATAATCCTATGATCTATATCATGTTTGTGTAGTTTATTTGTCTTTTGATTGCTTGGTTGAATGTCTTTGGTTCATTAGAGTTGTATGTTGATATGATACAGTCCTTCGGTGTACATTATATTTGTGGGCGAATGGATTAAACATCATAGGGTTTGTAGTATGTGTAAAAGGAAGGGGGAAGTTCTGCCGGAGTGACAGAAACCCGAGGACGCAAACCGGAATGATGCACGTATGGGAATGGGAGTAAGAGGATCATTAACTTAAGGCTATGGTTGGGGAAAACTTAATGCATTGTTAGTATTTGCATATGCTTGCTAACAATCCAATCATATAGTACTTGTAATTCCAAGTAGTGAAGTGCATGTATATTTAGCCTCTCCCACATAGAAACTGCATCGAAGATAATGAACCCAATTTATTTAAGAATTAAACTTGGATAAAGCCACCACAATTACCACCACTTTTCCATACTCATGGTATTGTTAGTTTATGGTTACTTAGTATATTTTATTGCTGCAGCACTAACAATTACTTTCTTGTATTTATTATCTTGCAAAGCTATCTCTCATACCCATATTGTTGCTCTAGTTTTATGACCTAGATAATGCAAAAGTTTAGTGTATGTAGAGTTGTATCAGTGGTTGATAGAACTTGAGAGAACATTTTATCCTACCTTCAGCGCCTCGTTGGGTTCGATACTCTTACTTATCAAAAAGGCTACACACGATCCTCTATACTTGTGAGATATCAAGACCTTTTCTAGCGCCGTTGCCGGGGAGCTCTAGCGTGTGGATGAATATTCTTGTGGGCACTTGTTTGCTTTATCTCTAAGTAGTTTCTACTGCTAGTTTTAAGTTGTTCTATATCTTAGTGTGTATAGGGAATGCGAATTACAAAAAAAATTATTTGTACTTATTACCTAAAAATATTTTCAAAAAGGAAACTGATTGGAAAGATGAGTAATGGTTAAGTGGGGGTTGACCTTGAACACTTGTGTTCATGACTATGAAATCAAAACAAATCTTTCCATAGAAGCTTTTCAGTTAATTCTTTTACATATTATATATATTATACATATTCCTCTGTACCATAAAAGTAAAGCGATAATTGTAGTTTCTAGTTACTTGGAAGTTGATAGTTTTGCTTTGCTGTCCAGAACCAGATTTTCTATGCTTCACCGTATAAAATGTTTAAAATCACTAGAACATGATATTGATCTGAAATTTTTCTTGAGTGCAAATTAATGATTATTATCTTTCTTTAATTAGATTAACTTTTCCTGATTTGAGTTACATAGTTGTCTCAAAAAATTCGATCTTCACCGACTGTTCAGTTTAGACAGATTTCTATGCTTCACTGTAAAAAATCGCGATAAATCTCAGAATACTATTTTGATATAAAATGTTTGGTGAATAAACTTGAGATTATGATCTATCTTTCATTAGTTTTGAGTTTTTTATTTGAGCTACCTAACTATATCGTTGAGTGTCATCTTTACAGACTGTTCAGTTTTGACAAATTTCTTAGTTTATTCAATATTGTACTTGGTGTTATTAGTTTCATTAGTTTTTTGACGAACAACAGAAATCATTAATACCTTAGTATATACGGTGGCTAATGCTGAGTAAATATTATGAAACTTGTCAATGCTTGAACATTAGTGGATTTTATTTAATGAGTACTAACCCTACTAATAAGTTTTGTGAAGTTTTATGTGGATGTAGCTTATAAGTTCTAATCAATATGGTGATATGAGATAAACAATAAGACGCAAGAGCTCAAGCTTGGGGATGTTTAGGTGCATCCCAAGAACATATTCAAGAAGATACAATCATCTAATCTTGGGGATGCCCGAGTCATCCCCCTATTCATCAACTAACATGAGGTTGGCTCCTTCATCCTCTATATTACCCATCCACATGACATGTATTGTGTTAACTTGTATTATAGTTGCTTTTATATGTCTTGGTTTTATATTCTTTTGTTTTATTAGGCTCTTTATTTCGTTCTTATTGCTTCTTTACTTTTACCTATAATTTGAAAACAACAAAAATAGTTTCTTTTGTTTTGCTTCTTTGTTTGATTCTCTATTTTGTGCATAGCTGAAAGGTGTGAAAGAAAATCACTCTTGTGAGATAACCTAATTTTTTTAAGTTTTCTTTTCTTGAGTCTTGGAAGTTATTGCGTCTGTAATAATCTCTTCTTATCCTTTTTGTGTGGTTTTTGTGCCAAGAATAGCCTCTAATAAGAGGGAAGTAAGATTTTGGGAAGTTGTTGTCCCAAAACAAATTTCTGTGCTTTACTGTAAACAATCGTGAAAAATCTTATTAAGTCGGATTGAGCTGAAATTTTGTGTGTGCATGCCCCTGGTATTTACACAACCTTCGTTAGTTTTGCACTTTTCGATTTGAGCAACAAAAGATTTTCGAAAATATCAGTCTTTACCTGCTAGTCTGTTTTGACAGATTTCTACCATTATTTGCATTTGCCTCTTAATCGGTTTATTTTTGAGTTCTCTTTGATCACTTGTGCTTTTAAAAGGGGTTGCTATAGTAGCTTATGTTTTAATGGATGATTTACTTGAGTTGAAACTGAACCCAAATGCTTATTATCTTGAATACACTAATGTTGCAAATGAAGATTGTGTGAAGTTTTATATGAAGGAAATTTTCAAGTGTGGGGATAGAATGATGTGATGAGATGAAGTATGGACAAAATATCAATATTGGGGATGCCACCTGTGTCACCCCAAGAAATATTTCAAGAAGTACAAACGTCAAAGTTGGGGATGCCCAAGGCATCCCCATCTTCATCAACAAAAATCTCAGGTCTTCTTTCAAGACACTTTATTTTTGCTTCATGCACTATTGTGTTGTTCTTGGAGTGTCTTTGTTTTTGTTTTTAGTTTTTTTGTTTGCTGCAATAAGTTGGACGACCCCAACACACCTATTTTTGGAGGAGTCGCACCTAGTTCTTCATTGTCTAGAACTCTAGTTTTCACTTTATTGTTTTATGAGTGTTCTCTTTTGCTAGCACTGCGTTTAGCTTTAGTTTTCTTATGATTTTTGCTTAGAACTTTTTAGTTATTATTTGTAGTTAGGTGAGACATGATCTCTGATATTTATTGATTATTATCTTTGTGAGTTGTTTCAAATAAGTCGATTGGTGTTGGAAAAGAGTAGAAAGTTTCATGCTTATAGTGGTACAAAAGGAAGCTTGTTTTGACTGTGACTTAGACTTTATCATGTCATGTTAGATGTTGCTTTGACCATATGCTTAGTAATTATTGTTGTAGCATGACTAGTTTAAAACAACTAATATTACTTAATGTGCCTTGAAATAATTATGTGTTGTTTTAGCATAAAAAAGCACAATATTGTGGTATTCTCCTTTGATGCTTTATTTGGGTTGACTTGGCACATGCTTACACCATGTTAAGACTATGAACCAGTCACCTTAGCCTCTATGATCATTTAGTTTTTGACTTGTATATCACTTTATGCTTTAATTAATAATGTTTTGTTTCTTTGCATGATTATGGACATTATTGCTCTCTTAGTTGGTGGCTCCCAGTCTTTTGCTAGCCTCCACCTGTACTGAGTATGATCTCTACTCGTGCATCCAACTCCCAAGAAACCAAGTTACTATAAATTCCTATGCATGGTGTGTTACACCATTCCAAGTATATTCATGTTTTTATATATCTTCCAAATAAACTTTTGTTATGTGAAAAGTAGTGATTAAAGCTCTCACGAACTTGATGGCACACTTTATTTTCTGCACTTAATAAACTTAAACCATTGTTCCCATCTATGTTGCTTATATGCTTGCAAATTATAAGTTGGGAGTTAGCAGAACAATGCTGTCATGGGGAACGCTTTCAACACTTGTACATATCTATTCAGTTTATATCATGTTCTTTTGTTTATGGATGTCGGTGGTGTGAAATAAAAGGGGAACTTGTAAGTCCATGGATTTTTGTATATGTGTTAGAGAAACGCCTGGGCGGCTAGCCTAATCCATTCCTAATCATGGTGGAAACTTGCAGCATAACCATAGTGAGCAATCTATGAAGCATCTTCAGAAAAAAATAGAAAAAGAAGAAAAAAAAGCACCGTGCTCTTGGTAAATATAAAGATTGCTGAGATTCTCATTGTTTGTTGCCTTGTCATTTTGCTATGGGATAGCTCCTATGTCATGGGGCAAGGGGTACCCTATTGGCGGTTCTCTATGATACACATATACTTACAATGACAAGAACTTGCTTGTGACTAAAGTTGAGTAGCATGAGGAATGGCCCTCGTACTCAAGGGGCATGAGATTTTCAACTTGTGATTTGTCAAGCATATAACTCATATTTGTCTCACTTTAACCTTATCACTTCAAGATTCTTATGATAGGGGAATGAGAGCTCAAAGATAGTAAGTACCATAATTTTTGGAAGCTGTTTATGAAACTTGAAATCCCTACTTGCCTCTATGAAGGGCCTTTCTTTTTACTTTTTGTTGAGTCTCCATCTTCTATCTTTATACACCAATTAAGAGAGCATAGTTGTCATTTTTAGTTCAATGTGCATTGTCCCAAAACTTGTTGATTGATTCATAATTATGGCATTGCTTGTTCTTAAATTATTTGTATCTAGTCACCCTTATGAACTTTGAAGGTGTCCTATGCATTTATGTTTTGCTACTCCATGAAGGACAAGCTGATTACCACTCTATCTATGTTTTATATATGTGAAACAAACAAATGTCTTTTAATGTATTGTTATTCATGATCTTTTGTTGTGTTTCCTTTCATGTTGCAACCTAGTTGCTATGTCTTATTGTTAGAAATATATCTTTCATGCTTATGTTAGAGTACTTTGCTCCCATCTATCAATGCTTTATAATACCTTGATCAAGATTGTGATGGTGCATGTCACCTAAAATTATTCTTTTTATCTCTTACCTTCTCGAGGACGAGAAGGAGTTAAGCTTGGGGATGCTTGATATGTCATAAACGTATCTATAATTTTTGATGGCTTTACGCTAATATTATGGTTTTGTCACTTGTTTTTATATAAAGTTTATGATTTATTTGGACTAACCTACTAATAGTTGTAAAAGTGCACAATGTTCTTGTTTTACACTTTGATGTGTAGGAATTACCAAGAATACAAGAGGAAACCTTGTTGGAGTCAAGTTGGGATTTTCCAGAAATCTGTCCCAGAACATTTTTCGAAGATGGTCACGTTACAGGTCGAAGACGGCGTCAAACGGAAAACTCCCCTACTACAAAGTTGTTGGAAATTTCGCGAGGAACGTTCTAGACATAACATTTAACTGATTCGGAGTCCGTACGGCCGAGATGATCCCAATTTACTGCAACCCTAGATGGGTGACAAAAATCCGAGAAGCTATATAAAGGGAGGAAACCTAACTCGTGGAGACTTGTAACACCCTCACCTGATAAGGCTGAGTTCATGTGTATAGTGCCAATCCCTGGATCGGTTCACTGGCACACACAGTACAAAATGATACCAAATATAACTGTGCATCATAAATACAACGAATATGATCTAGAATTTACATTATTTATTCAAGTACATAGCGGAAAACGAATACAAGGCAAACAATTGTTGAGTGGAGTCTCACGACCTATGAACGATCACTCAGATACGATATAACCTGCAACATGAAACGTTGCATCCACGAATGGTCAATACATTGAATGTATGGCAAGTAGGCTAAAGTGGTTAACAACAGATCTATCAACTACATGCTTATTTGGCCAAGTGGAGTTCAGGCTCATTTGCATAAAGCAACAGTTTTATCCTAACATTTGTAACAAAGTAGTTTTCCAATACGATAAATAGGACACTCTGGTTCACTCCCAGGTGCTCCTACCCAATTATGTTCACCCAACAAGTTTTAAGCAATTAAGAAATAAGGATGAGT
Organism: Avena insularis; assembly: GCA_023614405.1. NCBI lineage: Eukaryota > Viridiplantae > Streptophyta > Magnoliopsida > Poales > Poaceae > Avena > Avena insularis. The sequence continues at coordinate 192,163,776 of CM042695.1, read as the reverse complement.
GAGAATTATCATAGCATCAGTATCAGGTCGCTCAAATTATCCATAACCGGGGACACGGCTAAGCACTTAGTTTATACACCCTGCAGGGGTTAGTACACTTTACCCATGTGACTTGGCCAGCCCAGCTGCATTCACCACTCTCATATTGGGTGATGATAGGGAGAAGTCCAAGAAGGAACCGTTCGGGAAGTAGCTCCCCAAACCCGACACGCACCGGTCCAACCTACACTATATACATCTCTAGATACGTGGTGACGAGGTTTCAACTCGTCAATGCCCATTGTTATGGACTTGGGGTTTGGAGAAGATGGGGATGCTGGAGATCGTGGCACGGTTAACAGACAAGCAACCAGGGGACACGGGATTTACCTGTGTTCAGGGCCCAAGGAAAACCCTACTCCTGCTTGTCTGCTCTTTTATTGCGGCGGAACCGAAAGTTACAGGGTGCGCAGATTCGATCTGGCGTGGAGGTGTGTATGTCGTAATCGCAGGGTGTAATCGTTGTTGGGTGTTGAGAGTGCTCTCCTCGTTGGCCCCTCCTAGCCTTTAAATATGGGGAGGCTAGGTCTCGGGTACCGATACGAGTAGGTTACAAGTTGTATTGAAACTCTAGTCTTGTTCTTCAAGGATCCGAAGGCTTCATGGGCCTGGGCCACCCGAAAATCTTCATGGGCTGGCGTATATTGGCCGTGGGCCTTCCTTGGGCTGGACCAGGTATGCTGAAGTTACGTACCCATAGGGTATAACCATGTCAGTAGCCCCCGAGTGTTTAGTCGAATCGTAGATTCGGCTGAGGACTCTTCAATCCTTCGGGTGTAACTCTGTCTTTCAAGAGAATGTGTAGGGTTTGTTGATGCGTGTGCCTGACTCACCCGACGGATCAGGGTCAGTTAATCGTCTTAGGACAAAACAACACGATCTTCTTCAGGTGCGAGTCCCTCGACTCGAACCCGGAACATATCTTGGCGTAATTGACTCAGGCGGAGGACTTACAGGAGTGGAATTCTAGTGTTTTT